>OX438797.1:10469339-13423414 GCA_949316475.1 Hypomecis punctinalis
GACCAAGATGATATATACATCATTTGAAAGCTTGTTTTATGGGCTTCCCAAAAATATTTAATTTTGATTTTTTCACCCCTCCAATTTTTTTTAAATGCGAAAAATAAATTGTGTGAAAAATAACAACACAGCTTATTATTTTTCTTAACTGATACTTTACTTGCATTCGTAACTGATTTTTCCACTTAATTTAAAAATTTAAAATTATATCCTACCAGTGTGACCAGTTAATAGGTACAATGTGACAAAAAATACTTAAAAAGTGTGTCTAATTGGTATAAATGCTTTTATTTAACAATTTAGAGGTTACTTAGTCAGGGTTGATAGAGATAAACTACCTATTGAGCCAAATATATTTATTTATCCTAATAAATTCAAAATTGATTTTTAAAAAATCGGAGGGCATTTTTTTGTTTTTAACTGTTGTAATAGACTCAGAAGAATATGAAATTTCTCGAAATATAACGAGTGTTGTGGTTAGAATATTTGATTACATATTATTATACCAGCCTCGTTACAGGTTGTGGACATGTCCTTTGTATGAAAAATATTTAGTTTTCAAATAACGTAACTTAAACTCGGTTTATAATTAATTTTAAGGTAATTTTACATTTATTCAAACGAAATACACGGAAATAAAAAACAAATTACCGCGTTACGTTACGTTTTGTCGGCAGAGAATCAGGTCCCAGAAATACAAGACGTTGTTTTGCAAAGTGCAAGGCACTGCAAGGACTTATAGATATGCGTGTGCTCAGCATTAAGAACACTATTACTATGGGGCCAACTGGAAAATCACGAAAAAGAAATTAGCCATTTCATACGTAATATTCATAGATACTCGTCGTAATGTAATAAAGCAGTTGATTTCTTCTTATTATTTTTTCAGTTGGCTCCATTGATATGATTAACATTAACACCTGAAAGTTCAAAATAACCCTTTGTAACTTAAAAGTTTGTTTCTGTAGAAACATGCTGGACCTAATTATTCCAACTGAATCTTTTAATTTTTCGTGAGGCTATGCAAATATTTTATAATCTGAATTCATAATATCGTACAAAGGTACGGCATATGTGAAATGATGATGAAGTATACTAAATAACTGCTCAGCATTATATCAACGCGAAATGAACCTTTCCCCAAACAAAACCGACTCGAACAAAGCATTTTTCTTAACAAAAACAGCAAAGTGGAAAAATTCTCGCCCGCCATAAAGATTACGATAAGATGGAAAAGTACGTAAACTTTTTTTAACTTCCCCGGTTCGCTGCCCCGCTTAGGTAAAGTACCACAATTAGGTACATGAAGTGAGAAATGCGCCCCTTCATGAAATGGAAGGCTGTGAAAGAATGGTTTGTTCTTTTGAGATACTTCATTTAAAAAAAGACGCACCGAAAAAAAACTGAAAATAATGGATAAAATAAACCCACAACATACGCTGGTACGGTTAGAAATTCGTTAAGTAGGTAATTATGAAATGTAACGAAAGTAAAAATAATTATTTTTCCCAAAAAAATGACATCACCAACTTCCACCGTGTACAGAATTCGAATAGTTGATTTATCAAAAACGGTTCCGCCGATTTCGATAAAAATTAAATGGGACTACTTCAGGAGGATTTAGAAATAAAATATAATTTTTCAACTCGGTTTAGAATTGACATAGTGCCTTTTTGGAAATGGGGAAAAAAAAACAAGTTAATCTGTATTTTACACTTCACATAGTGCGAGAAAATACTTGTTTCCTTGCGAACGTAATTTAGTTTTCAATAAAGGCTATTAGTTCATCAGCAATGCTTAAACTACATAAATGCAAAACTTAATAAAACAACCGTTATTACACTTCACTTCGCTATGCTCTTTTCTTTTTATGCTCATCGTCCTCATACCCTCGTACCTCTACGGAAGAAAAACAAAAAACATGCCTACCCTGCTCTACCGCAGTAAAGAAAACTGCACATTTTCTCTCAGGAGGCAGGTTAAGCAAACAGTAATAGATTACAGTGCACAACTTTGCGGTACGAATACCGCAGTGCCCCATTTTATGGGCATTGCAAACGAGATGCAATCTGTATCGCACTGCATCTGTTTTTTGGAAAAAAGATATAAAAGGGTTGCAATAAACGAGCTCTACGAACGTAGCTTGAAATATTTCGTGGACACGAGCCAAGTTTTTTGTAGTTGTTACAAAGTTATTGAATTAAAGTTATGTGGAAGAAATAAAGTGGGCAAGCAATATATTATTATGAAACTTTACAAGTCCTAACTTAGCAAGGAAAGAACTTTGGAAAAGTTTTCTTCTTCTTCGAGTATAAAATATTTTGATAACGATCAATGGCCCCGTATATAATATTGAGAGAAAAATGATCAAGAATAGGTATTTTCTTGCGGAGTCTGAAGAAGTTTCTCCAAAAGTAGCGAGTAACCAAGACTCATCATGTCGAGATTGAAAATGAATTATTCCCAGTGGAGATACTTTATTTTCTTTACTTAATACTAAACTTTCTTACTTTTTGCGAGACGAAACTTAGGAAGTGAATTATAATATAAAGTTTTAGATACTTACAATTGCACCAAAATTATTATAGTAGAGAATATTTTGACACATAATTGAAAAGGTTTAATAAAATGAATTGGGCGAATTTGTAAAAACTTACCTCATACTGCGAAAAACTAACGTGAATTCTGAGAATTTAAAGATTTCAATTTTCATTACGATTTTATAGGAGAAAAGATAATTAACCTTTTTAGTTTGAGAAATCTGTTAAGTTTCAAAGCCGCTTGCTCAAGCAAGACCATGATGAATGGCTTGGCGTAACGCCATCCAAGTTATTCCTTGTTTGCCTTTGATGATGGCATTATGCCAGTGAAGTTACAACGAAAGCTTTTTTTATTTTGCACAATGATTAAAGCAGGTACATTATAAGCACAGAACTAAATTAGAAAACTTTTCACTCATCGCGTTAACCATTACAAAGAAAACAAAGTTTTCTAAAGCAATTTGAATCAATAGTACGAATATGGGGTTTTGCGGCGTTTCGACCCGCAAGCGGTTCGGACCGCGGGGCGAATCGCCCAAAACTTATGGCGCTCGGAGTATCGGATAAATAAATAATCGAAGACGATATTCTTTGGATGTTGTTTTTAAACTATCGCAATTTGAACACATTATTATTATAAACTACGGGACTAATCTGATCTACCCGTGACCACGGTCGATGCAACTCGGCCGAAACGTCGGGATGGTGAAGTATTTATTTATCTCGTAATTTTAGTGCGCGATTAGTCTCGTAGTATATAATAATAAGTATTCTTTGGATTTCGAACCTCCAACCGATTTTATTGGACATTTTTAGGAGAGGATGATGCCCAGCATTATACATCATATGGCTTACAGTTACACGAACGATAAACACTGTGCTTTGCATTTGCTCACAACATAAACTCAAAATTTCCATTTATAACCTTTACGTCTCTTTGCTTATTTATTTGTACTCTCATTTTGGCTATTACTAAAAACAAATGTCATATAAACCTGGTACTTTCTCGTACTAATCTCGCAGTTACACCGTCTTACTTCAGTCATAAACTAAAGGCACGCCAAGCGTGAATGAACTCAAATGAAACATACCTTTGTACACATAATCCTAGTTACAGCCGAGATCACAAGATCCCTTCAATATCTCGTCTTTATGCCCCTGGATCAAGGTTCAAGACCTGAGACAAATATAGATGTAGATGTTATGTAGATAGGTATATATCTACTCCCTCCCTAACTATATAAATATATCTACTGCACATCCACAGAGCCTACACAGTATGATTTTAGTCATATACGATTACAAACCTTATTATGGGTCAATATACACCTGTCGTAGTCTACCTAGGTAATAAACATTTACACCGACCATAAGCTGCCTACAAAAATACTGCCCCTCTGTCCCAAAAAAAATTTTTACCTCCCTACTATGATTCTGTAAAAGAGTAAAAGCTATCTCTCTTACAAAAATGCCCGTTAGTAAAAAGTCTATTTTTTACCTATACGAGTAACACTAGTCCAGTACGGCTAGCATCATGTGATAATTTTATCAACGTGTCAAAATAGGACAGATATATGGGTCAGGCCGTAGATTTTGCCACTTTTTAGGTCCCCTAACTCTCCGCCTCTTTTTTCTTATAGTACTTTTAATTTATTTCTAAATGTCATCATCGTGTGTCGTAAGGATCGGTTAATAGGGGCCAGTAAAAATAATGGAATAAATTTATAAATTATGAAAGTTATAGGATGTTTATCTGTGAAAAATGACTAAATTTTCATAAAAAACGCAAATCCGCTTCGGTGGGAGTGAACTTTGCACATCGATAAAATAAAAACTATAACACTTTTTAATATTCTGTTTGATTTGACGTTATAAAATTATAGTCAATTATCCACGGTTTTAATATCTTTACGTGTTGTTTAAGAAAAAATCATAATAAAACGCAGATTTATTAAAAACTTTCGAAAACTGATTATTTACGATATTTTTATTTCGCAACCATTATCTTCTCGATTTATTATTCTAGAAGCTCAGTGAGATTTAAATTAAGTCGCGACAACACCTAAGTAATGTACTCTTTAATCATTAAGCTCGTAATGGCCACAGTTTTGTCAGTTCGCTGTCATAACCCGTGCGAAGTAGAAAGTGTCACGTGTTTTACGAAGTGAATTTTTTGAGATTAAATGAAAAGTTTTTATTTGGAATCTATGATTGTTTTTGTGCACGATTAAGTAAGTTGTACGTGATCTTCCAACGTTAAGGTGGCATGATAATATGTCTTATTTATTGAGTTATGATCGATTTTCGCTATCATCTTCGCTATGAAAACAGGTCGTTCGCTATTTCTTCGCTATCAACTATTCTTCACCACAAATAATACTGAGTACACACTAGGTGCAGTTATTTTTTACTGTTGACATTAGTCGCCGTTCTACGACAAATTATACGGCGTTTCGTGAACAAAAGATTTCCTTTGGCAGGTTTAATCTGTAGGTCTAAAGGATGGATTTAAGAAGGGGAGCCACCTGGATTTTTGATGCAGGTGAGAGAGGGGGAGGGGGGAAGGTTGCACCCGCCGCGCTTCGAATAAAAAATTATAGCCGATCCAGTTATGGATACAATGGCTTGTTTGGTATCGTTTTCGCATAAAAAGAGTACGGAGAATCTGTTTTCAAGGTTATTTAGAGACACTTTCATACAAAATGTCCATAATTTCGTTAAAAAAAGTAAATTTGAGAGTAAGTTTTTTTTCCCCAACTGTATTTCACTTAAAAAATAGAACGATTTTGTGGTAAAAAAAAATACTGCTATTGAGCTCATACTGTCTAGTTTTTAGAAATATATACTTTACATATACTTGTCTGACAGTATGTACCCAAAAAAAAATTCCGCGTGAATCGAGTGACGAAATTAAAATACTTCACTCGATTCACATGGCATATTTTCTACTATAAATTATACGGCGTTTCGTAAACAAAAGATTTTCTTTAGCAGGTTTAATCTGTAGGTCTAAAGGATGGATTTAAGAAGGGGAGCCACCTGGATTTTTGATGCAGGTGAGAGAGGGGGAGGGGGGAATGTTGCACCCGCCGCGCTTCAAATAAATTTTTTTAGCTGATCCAGTTATGGATACAATGGCTTGTTTGGTATCGTTTTCGCATAAAAAGAGTACGGAGAATCTGTTTTCAAGGTTATTTAGAGACACTTTCGTACAAAATGTCCATAATTTCGTTAAAAAAAATAAATTTGGAGGTAAGTTTTTTTTTCCAACTGTATTTAACTTCAAAAATAGATCGATTTTGTGGTAAAAAAAATACTGCTATTGAGCTCATACTGTCTAGTTTTTAGAAATATATACTTTACATATACTTGTCTAACAGAATGTACCCCAAAAAAAAATACGCGTAAATCGAGTGACGAAATTAAAACACTTCACTCGATTCACATGGCATATTTATTGAGTAAATTAGTTTTTCTGTACTGTATCAAGGAAACTATGAAAGACAAATATAATTTGACGTCACTTAGGTAACATATTTAACACTTGAACTTAAATTACTTAAGTGTTCGGAAAAAAAGGTACACTTCTTTCCACACAAATTCACGCAAAATTATACTTAAGGATAATAAAATAATAGATTTTGCATTTTATATAGAAAAAATTGCTTAAAATCTTTTTCTGGTCTTCAAATTTCTCCGGAAGGCCTTGCGGACTATGAAACTGTAAGAAAATAGATAATATACTATTAGAATGTACAATCTCAATGGTACCAAGTTCAGCAGATATCAAGTTATCTAACAATATAAATATACTTGCAATTATCGGAGTATCTATCAGCTTTTAAACATCAATGAGGACCTCGCGGTCTATTAAATTGTAACAAAATAAATATTAAAATTTACAATCTCAAGGACACCAAATTCAGAGACAAACTTATCTGACCACATAAATATACCTGGTATTGTCACACTCTCCATAGCAGCTCTTACACAGCAGTGTGCATGGTAACCCCCCTCGTCTGCAAGAATATCAGCCCCTGGCCAGGTGCAGCTGTTCTTGCACCCGCACTATACAAGCTCTCGCGCCGCCTCCCAGATACTGGGCTGGTTTGTCCATAAGGGCTGCCATTCTTCTTTAGTTTGAGTTCATCCCCAGTCAGCTGGGGAAGGGATAACTCCTAAGGGACCAAGAACTTCTCCCCACACGTAGCCTGCTTGATAGACTGCCCTTAATGTGTGCATCCTTAGGGCATCTCTCGTAGGGGGGGATATTTTGCAAGCACTTATTTATTGCAAATAAAATCTTGCGAGCTTCATTAACCGAAAGAGTTTCAGTTTTAATCAGTTTTTTTTTTATATAACATGATGACGTACTTTTCTAATCTTGTCATTAAATCATTTGTCACTTCTTTCAGTGGATTAGAAAGGGCTTAAAAAGCAGATGTGGTCTCAAGACATTGCTGCCACGCCTTCCAGGTCAGTGTTTTGCCTTTTGAATAGAGAGCAGAAACGGTGTCACAGCCTGTGAAAGCATGGTATCCTGTCATAGCTTCTGCTCTGTCTACACCCAGATCCTGTGCCAGGTCATGTGCAGGTATATAGTTGTGGTGTTTGCCCGTACAGAAAGAAATCCAAAGCTCTTGGAGACCTAACTGCTTAAGAGGGAAGAGGAAGGATACGGCGATTTTGACGACTTTGGTATCAACGGTGTGTATGACAATTCTTGTTGCTCCATAATGGATGCTCTGATTGATGATATCAATGATTGATAACCATATCCTTTGCATGCAGAATAATGCGACCATCAGCCTCCTCAGAATTCACACTAAGCCCTCTAAAAATATCTGCGTCTCCGTTGGTTTCGATGATTTGATTGGAGGCCCGATGTTGGTCACTATATGTATGGACTCCAACGTTCTCTTGAAGCGCGTAGCAAGTTTAAAAAGTTCTTCTTTATTCTGAGCATTCTTTAAGAAGTTGGACCAATTGCCCGGTAACTTGTGGTCTTCATGTATTTGACGACGAACTCCTTCACCTTCATTCTTGCAGACGAGAGGGGTTACCATGCACTATGCGAGCATGGTAACCCCTCTCATACTAAGAGCTGCTATGGAGAGTGTGGCAATACCAGGTATATTTATGTGGTCAGATAAGTTTGTCTCTGAATTTGGTGTCCTTGAGATTGTAAATTTTAATATTTATTTTGTTACAATTTAATAGACCGCGAGGTCCTCATTGATGTTTAAAAGCTGATAGATACTCCGATAATTGCAAGTATATTTATATTGTTAGATAACTTGATATCTGCTGAACTTGGTACCATTGAGATTGTACATTCTAATAGTATATTATCTATTTTCTTACAGTTTCATAGTCCGCAAGGCCTTCCGGAGAAATTTGAAGACCAGAAAAAGATTTTAAGCAATTTTTTCTATATAAAATGCAAAATCTATTATTTTATTATCCTTAAGTATAATTTTGCGTGAATTTGTGTGGAAAGAAGTGTACCTTTTTTTCCGAACACTTAAGTAATTTAAGTTCAAGTGTTAAATATGTTACCTAAGTGACGTCAAATTATATTTGTCTTTCATAGTTTCCTTGATACAGTACAGAAAAACTAATTTACTCAATAAATATGCCATGTGCATCGAGTGAAGTGTTTTAATTTCGTCACTCGATCTACGCGGATTTTTTTTTGGGATACATATTGTTAGACAAGTATATGTAAAGTATATATTTCTAAAAACTAGACAGTATGAGCTCAATAGCAGTATTTTTTTTACCACAAAATCGATCTATTTTTGAAGTTAAATACAGTTGGAAAAAAAAAACTTACCTTCAAATTTTTTTTTTAACGAAATTATGGACATTTTGTACGAAAGTGTCTCTAAATAACCTTGAAAACAGATTCTCCGTACTCTTTTTATGCGAAAACGATACCAAACAAGCCATTGTATCCATAACTGGATAAGCTAAAAATTTTTATTTGAAGCGCGGCGGGTGCAACATTCCCCCCTCCCCCTCTCTCACCTGCATCAAAAATCCAGGTGGCTCCCCTTCTTAAATCCATCCTTTAGACCTACAGATTAAACCTGCTAAAGAAAATCTTTTGTTCACGAAACGCCGTATAATTTATAGTAGAAAATATGCCATGTGAATCGAGTGAAGTATTTTAATTTCGTCACTCGATACACGCGGAATTTTTTTTTGGGTACATACTGTCAGACAAGTATATGTAAAGTATATATTTCTAAAAACTAGACAGTATGAGCTCAATAGCAGTATTTTTTTTTACCACAAAATCGTTCTATTTTTTAAGTGAAATACAGTTGAGGAAAAAAAACTTACTCTCAAATTTACTTTTTTTAACGAAATTATGGACATTTTGTATGAAAGTGTCTCTAAATAACCTTGAAAACAGATTCTCCGTACTCTTTTTATGCGAAAACGATACCAAACAAGCCATTGTATCCATAACTGGATCGACTATAATTTTTTATTCGAAGCGCGGCGGGTGCAACCTTCCCCCCTCCCCCTCTCTCACCTGCATCAAAAATCCAGGTGGCTCCCCTTCTTAAATCCATCCTTTAGACCTACAGATTAAACCTGCCAAAGGAAATCTTTTGTTCACGAAACGCCGTATATTGCGTTTTTATGTCGTGTAGAATTACGACTTGCAAAACTTGAATGAGATCAAAAGTCTGTACTGAAAAAAAAAACAAAATAGGTATAATGTTCGTTTTTGTAACTTTCAATAAATAGTAGGGTGAAATGGCCAGTTTGCCGACCACCACCGGTTCACGACCACTTTTTCATAAAACCACTATAAATAGTTAAATAAAAGCGCGCCAACGTTTGTTTTGGTTTTTGAACGATACTTTAGTCTATCGCTTCCCCTCCGCGACACTGTGATTTGTCTTCTGATACGTGATGCACTTAATTGAGCCTGTGAACCAGACCCATAGTGGAAGTGTCGGAAATGGTTGCACAAATTTACGAAAAAAATAGTGCGAAAACACTTTTTCAACCTCAAGTAAAACAAGTTTTTGTCGAGATTCACACATCCAAATGTAGCTTGGAATGTTCAGAAAAACACGTTTTTACCCCTAAAAGGTCATTTTAATGTAAAATATGCGCTTTTAATTAAAACATAGGTGTTCGGCAAACTAACCTACTAAAATTGTGTATGCATCATTTCACGACCACATGGTCGGCAAATGACTATTTCCCATCGATCTTGTTCATTAATTTTCTAACTGATACTTCATGGTACGGCATTTTAGTCTTTGTCAGTTTGATCTTTAGGACGTGGTTTATGTACACTTCAGAATGCGACCAGCAAAATGTATTGATTACCATTAAAATATAAAGCATTATTTCGATGGTCGACAATCGGTCAGCTAACGACCACGTATCTTATGCTATACAGAAATTACTAAATAAGTAAATAATACTATTATTAAAATTACTAAATAAGTGTGAATAGATGAATAACAAATATCATTAAAATAATTGAATGAATAAGTCTAAAATAAAATGTCATTTAAACATGATTATTTGATGCTGTTATTATTTACGACCCTAAGAACATGCACTAAGGCTCTTATTTCAATGACTTTTGAGTGGACGTCAACTAACGAAAATGTCGGACGCAAACTGACCACATGTGGTCGGGAACTAAAAAATAGCACATTTTGATAAATCATTATTTATTTTATACTTACTAACATAAAATACAAGAAAACTTATATTTTTTCAATAAATTAAGGTTTTTTCTAAACTTCTGAGTATTATTTGAATCAGAACATTATCATTATAGTGAATAATGTCACTTCAAAGATTACTAGTCCACTAAGTGGTCGTGAACTGGCTGTTTCACCCTATACACGTAGTAGTAGTCACGTAGGGCGTAACATTAATTTAAATTACCATATATCTTCACGAGACTAATAATTATAATATTAACTCACTAGTAGTCGTCCAAACAGTAGATTTCGAAAGAATAAAGGACATCATTCATTATGAGCTAAACCTGAAAGTGCCGGTCAAAGAAATTAATTATGAAATATTATTAGAAGATAATATTCTGAGCATTTCAAACTATGCAACTAACCCTCTAGGATCACTTAGTGAGTAGTCACGGGACACGAACCTCAGAGGTAATCATTTGCAAATAATATCATATGTGTATCACCATCCTAACAATTGTTCGTCATTATCGTTCGCCATTGTTCGCGACAGGATAGCGAAGAATTATGCGCAATCTTTTCGCTATTTGTGGCAAAATCTACGGCCTGACCCATATAACTCATCATAACATTTTCTCGCTTTCGCACGCGCGTAAAATTAAAACGTGGTGTATATATCTATATCCTCCTGAGACCCAGCAATACCCAGATTTATTTTTAATAGAAGAAAAATAGTAGTAACTACAAATTGATTATTTTTCTTATTTAGATAATAATATTATCATCAAGTGTCTAATTCGACCATTAATTCAAATTTAATAGTAGATTAGTAGCCAAGGGCTGTATTCATTCAGGCCAATTGCATTTATTAATTATTATAATTATTTATAGCCCCTATACCTATAGTTGCTAGTTTATATTATAGTGCTTACAGCACTAATTGCATTCTCGAACTATAGGTATCCCGAGCTAACTATTCTGCTTCACATCTCGATTGTGAGATAAGTAGAAAAAAACCGCCATTACAAGAATAAAACATTTTATTGAAATTGAGAGGTATATAGGACAAGATCAATTTATACATCGTCAAATCTCACCTTTTATTCACTTACGAAGTTACGAGTTCTCTCACTCTACATAATGCTGACGATAACGTTTCATCGACCTTTAATAGTAGATTACTTACCGCCCTACGGCTTTTCTAGCTATATTAATACCCTAATTAGTCACCTACAAGCCTAATTTGGAGGTAATAAGAACCTACTTACCGAACATGAGAGATGTAAATATCTTTAAAAACGAGAAATAAAAACTACGTTTCAAATAAAAAGTTTAAGAAACGAATGCGTTTGCACGTTGCCAAAAATCAGCCTGTACAGCGTACACGTGTAGAGCAAATCCAAAGGTGCATAAACCCCCGCACCTTTGTGACTCCGTTGTCATCTAAAACATCGGGGTGTTAATGAAAACTGAGCGCCCCCAGCCAGGTACTAATGATGACGTATTCCCTGAAAGGAGCAGCCAGGTCCTCATTATCTCTGAGCTCTCTTATTCTCGCTGTCTCATCATTATTTTTCCCCAATGATGAATAGGGTTTTGTCATATTTCTACGTGAGCCCGTTGACAATACGGATTTGAGGCACGACGAGACGTGAATGAATTACGGGGTAAACAAGCCTGCCAGTGTGGACGGAATGTAAATAGCTCGAAAATACAGGTGGAAATCAAAAGGCGATTTTTCAATTCTCGCATTTTTTTGGAGAGCTGAATAATATGATTACTAAAACTGAATTTGAGACCCAAAAAACAATTGTTTTTTATGCTAATATTAATCAAGTAAGATAGGCCCGCACTCCGCAGCGCCAATTTACAAAAAAGCAATATCCTGCTTTTTAAAAGACATAATTTAATGTTAATAGTATTACGAGTACCATTCAGTATCTACTTTCAATATTTATACTTTACTTGTCTACCATGAGGGTACGCTACGCCCGCTGTTGAGTAATATTGCCTTTTAGATTAGCATTTGAATAATCTCTAGCCATTCATCGGATTCGTCCTTAACTAAAACCCAGATTACATTCGTAAATTAAATCAAAACAAAGATCGCTAAAAGGTAGATCTATGGTAGCTAGTAGGTATAGGTATAGCTAATGATTTGATCCTATTTGTTTAGAGCAAAAGAGAAAAAAATAAAACTTCATACGACGTCGTTAATAAGTGGACGAGTTCATAGATATGCCCAATACCCATGTTGGGTAATACTTAAACACTACTATAATACAGGGTTATTTTTAATCCATTAGCATCTTTTTAGGGGCTTATTCTGTACATCAAAACTAACAACTTTTGTTCTGCGACTTTTGTCAAAACTAAAAAAATGGTGTTCCATTTTAAAATATCGTTCACCCGCGACCAAATGTATGAAACAGCAGATTTTTTTTGAGTTTTGACATAAGTCGCAGAACTAAAGTTGTTAGTTTTGATAAACAGAATAAGCCCCTAAAAGGATGCTAATTGATTAGAAATAACCCTGTAAATCTTATTCTTACTTTGGTATCCTTTACTCTCAAACTACAGATGGAACTTATAATAGCAAAGTCCACACCCAGCATTGAAGTCGACAATTTGGGTAAAGAGCTAGAGATATATTTTCCCCTGTAACCAGTCGAACGCTGAAAGCTATTCCACCAACCGGATATCCACGTTGCAGCATTTCAACTTCAATGCACTTTGTTATCTTGGAAGAGCTGGCTTGCTTGCATTCACGTTTAGATACCAACTTGTGGCTTGTGGGTACACTTTTATGGGAATTGAATTTAGAGAAATATTCGTAGCTAGCTTATTCCAAGTTTTTACGATGGTTGATTTGCCTGTCGATAGGAGCTAGAAGTTAAAGCACCTTTTCATCACATCTATTCGAAAAGGACTACTTGGTTCGCCTTTAAGTGCGCCCAAAGGTGGTGTTTTCTATAAGGAACTTTAAAGAGTGCCAGAATTATCTTTGCCGCGCACTTTTTGAATTTGGAACAAATAAGTGCGACGGAATGATCTTTGCCGCGCACTTTTTGAATTTGGAAGTATTTGTAATGTTAGTGTTCAGCGCCAAGAAAATGAATGAAAATAATGTAAATATAAGTTTTCATATAATTTTGTTTTATTATTAGATACCATTTATTTTCTCATAGAGGTGATGAAAAGTAGAGTGTACCACTCGGACGCAAAATATATTTTTGGCTCGGGCGACGTACTTTGAATCCTTCGCTACGTTCAGGATTCTACTAAAGAATCCCTCACTTCGCTCTGGTTTCAAAAAAGCGCCCTCGCCATAAAAATATTATTTTGCTCCCATATGATACAATCTACTATTAGATAGACACCTGTGGATATTTTTTGGTTTCTTTATCTGCGTTCAACTGTCTGGTGTCCGAAACGTTGGCAAGAAATAAAAATTTAATGAGCTTTAATGAAGTGGAAGCTATACAAAAGCTAACTTTTGTTACATAAGAGCGCAAACTATTAGATAGATAATATTAAGCTTTGGTTAAACGTTGGCATAACAGTATAGAACAAAATTATAGCTACATACAACAATATCACGAGAAACGAGAGGTTGAATGTGAAGAAAATGGTTTCTAAAGAACACAATAATAATAAAAACTTACACCGGGCGTAAAAAACCAACCAACTGATTAGCCAAATAAGTTTTCAAGACTTCCATTTACAATTTCATTTTACACGGGTTTAATCCTCAAAGAAATAAAGCAGTGTCCCGAAAACGACAATTTCAAGCAACAACAAACTTAATTCCAACTTGTTCACCCAAGTTACGAGTCTCGGAACAAAATGGGCAGCCCGAAAAGAAAAGTTCGTATCAAAGTCGCTTCATTAATTCTATTGGATGTAGGGTTACCAGATGGAAAATGCAAAGTCCTAATTTTCATTAAAATTTCTGAGTTTTTAGCAATTTTCAAATCAATAGTGAGAGGGGAATGGGTAGTGTTCCATAATAGAGTTCAGATAGCAATTTGATGTTGACGTAGGCAAGGTGATAACAACTATATGTATAAGCTTTATGTGGTATGAGGGTCCCCCAGAAGATATCAGTCATCAATTCTGTTTATTTTGTTACTTTATTATTTCAAATAGGCTTGCGTTCGACTACACACTGCCTGATGTTAAGCAGATATGCGGTCTAGAATGTAGCACGCTTACCTAGAAGATACCTATTTACTGGAAAGACAGACTCAGGCAAAGCGTTCCACATTCTGGCAGTTCGTATGAGGAATGTGGACTCAAAACGCTTGGTTCTAACGGGTGGGATGTCCACCATAAAAGGGTGGCGCTTTGGTCGCGTCCGAAAATAAAGGGGCAGGTGGGACCAGATTGTGCAACTCCTGGGCGCACTCACCGAAGTGTATCCGATAGTAGGCTGACAGACACGCCACCCTACGTCGATGCTCTAAACCTCGTAGGAAGGTACCTACTAGGGGCGATTGGCCCGTATTCACTAAGCTAGCGCAACTGACGGATTGGCAAATTAACATACATATGTACGCCATCGAATTTCTTCTAAGGATGTACGCAGGTTGCTTCACGATGTTTTCCCTCACTAATGCAGAATTCAGAGATGAGCTCAACAATCCTAAGAATATGGTAACCCTAACTGGATGGCAAAGCGAGAATCCATGCTGTATCGGCGCCCCCAGACGTTTTACCCTCGTCAAACTTACGGTGCTTCTTAAAGATGAAGGCCCACATAGAGGAAATCCTATAGTTTATTGGAAAATTTATCTTGAGACCCAATAACAAATATAGGATGTGAAAATACAAATAAATTGGTTAGATGAAGATAAATAAAATGATAGTTTGATAACAAAGAGATGTTTGTGTTGACGCGGGATGCAATATGAGCAAAGAATTTTGAATCCAAAACTAAATACATATTCAATACATTCTCATTTCATAATTATGAGACTTTGCTTTTACACTTTTTTAAGTGTACTTAAGTATATTGTATAATATAAACCAACTGGTTTATATTATAATATAGTTGTTATGTTGTTATGTTAGTTGTTATGTTAAGTGTACTTATAGTTGGTTTATATTATGGTATATTTTAGAATAAAGTTGGTTTCAGTCACCTCATATTTGTTTGTAAGGAGATGTGCAAGTAAAAACTAATTTCAAGATAAATTTAAAGTCGTAGAGAAACAAGAATAAATCTTATTAGAAACTAGGTAATAAAAAGACCTAGATTAGAAAAAAAAATGAACCAATTACAAACAAAATAAATCAGCTATTTTATTCAATGCAAAATACTAAAACCATAATTATTTTTTGCAAAAAATAGCATGACCGACTTCACCCGTGTACAGAATCATTACATAGTATATAACACAAAGTCGCTTTCCGCTGTCTGTCCCCATGTATGCTTATATCTTTAAAACTACGCAACGGATTTTGATGCAGTTTGTTTTAATATATAGAGTAATTTAAGAGAAATGTTTATATGTATAATACACCTGTGCGAAGCCGGGGCGCATCGCTAGAACGCAAATATTATGCACGGATCGATGTAACATTATTGATATTATTGTTGATTTATCAAAAATGGCTCAGCCAATTTCGATAAAATTTAAATGGAACACATTTCAAATTATACTCTTTCGAATAAAAAAGAATGATTGAAATCGGTCTACTATGAAAAAAGTTATGGGCGCTTATACATAAAAAAATATATAATACAATATATACGCGTCAAATTGTATACCTCCTCCGGTGGTTCGTCGGTCAAAAATGCAATGCTATCTGTCACAGCATAGTTTAAACACGTAGATATATAGTTAAAGAATATCATCACAAATAATAAAAGCTCTACACAAACAACTCTGTATTCGCAGCATTGCAGGCGCTCCAGTTTGCTCATTAAAATTTTAGCGTACTTGTACAAACAGCAGGAAAAACCGTTACTGCAATATCCGAACAGGAATTTAAAAAGTTTCTGCTAGTTTCCATATTGTCTGGTGTAATCCTTGTTTTTTTGCAGCTGTCATTTTAGCACGCTAGGACCAGGTTTACAACTGACAATGGTGAAATTTAATTTCCTATTTTTAACCAACTTCCAAAACAAGGATGTCCTATGTTCGTCTGTAGGTATGTATTTTTTAGTTTATGTTCATCGATATTTTCACCAATTGTGCACCGATTTAAAAATAGTAGATTGTATCATATGGGAGCAAAATAATATTTTTACGGCAAGGGCGCTTTTTTTGAATCCAGAGCAAAGTGAGGGATTTTTCAACACATTGCTTCAGCCTGCATTTTACTGGTTTCATCCATTATCCGCAAATACGCAATTTTCCATTCAAAAAGTTTCATGACTCTTTTTGGCTTCATCTCCAAAAGCTTTGCAACATCAAGTAACGAAAATAGCTACCAAATTATACCATATAAATGAGTTAAATTTCGCAAATCTTGCTATTTTTATCCATGGTCATAACACATTTTATGACGATAAATTTTCATATTAGTTTTTACCCGTGACAGTCTGACCTATAACAATCTACGACTGTTTAAACTTATTAATGTGAAAAATCAAGTCAATCCGTCGCAAATAATCACACTTTCGAATTAAAAATATTATACTATCGTTTGTCTGCGGTTTTTCCAGCGTTATATTTCGATTTTCATGCCATGGACTCAGAGCAAATAAAAAAATCAAGAGGGAACGTCGTTGAACAGTCAAGTGAAGCCGGTTTTTTATACATGTGTGAGTGCGTCACTGCTGCGCCGCCATAGTTCGACTGACAAGCCAACGCGTAGTTTCCTTGTACGTTGATGTGTGTGTGATTGTCTTTACGCGGCGAGGCGTAGTTTTGGTCAACCTCACTTGTTTGTTCACAACATTCTCTCTTGATTTTTTATTTGCTCTGAGGCCATGGAATATCAAAAGAACGTTTTATTTTTCCGGAATAAAAAGTAGCCTTTTTCAAACTTCGAACTATATTCAATGTTCATGCCGAAAATCAACTCTGTTGCTGTGTGAAAGAGAAACAAACAAACAAACGCACATTCGGATTTATAATATTAGTACGAATCAAAGTTGAGTGAGGGCGTCATAGATAATTTTAGATTTAGATGCAAGTAGATGAAATTTGAAATCCTGTTATTAATAGTCGATTACTCATCGAAAATAACCATGAATGGAATTAAATCTGCATTTGTAATTCACTGTAGAGCCGAGTGCACTGCACAGTGTCCAATCACGATTCGTGGTCTGAATACGGCTAATGGGGATCAATCATGGCAATCTGCAATCGGGATGCATTGATCCCGACTGTATTATGTAGCTTGTATCTGAGATTATTGAAACAGCAGACGTAGAGGATAAATCTGTATTCAAACAGGAAGTAATTATTGTATTCTCTCTTGGAGTACTGCCGTCTATAACCTAAAAAGCCGTTAAACCACAGAACCAATTTTTTAGGTATCAGCGAAAAACGCGGGACTCGACAGATAAATTACTTTAAAGTGATTTTGACAATTATTTGCAAAAACGGCTTTAAAGGTAAGCTATTATTTGTAGAATAATGATGTTTTCAAATAATTATGGGATCATAGCGGTATATAAGTTATGTTTTGTTGGATGACGACTTTATTGACTTGTAAAGTAGAAATAAGAATGTCAATAGCGGTGTTTTCACAATTTCTGTCTTCTAAACTATAAACGATATAAAAATAATTCTTACAGTGACCGATAGATAATTTTAAATTCTATGAGAATGTGTTTAAAAGTGAAGAATGACCCCCTGTGGCTTAACGGTGTTATAGCTTATGGACGGCAGAGTATTAAAATGACGATCTCTACAAAATAACTAAGTATCGGAATATCGCAGGAACGTCTGCCTCATCTATATCAGGAAGAAGCTTGATACAAAACGCATACACGGGGAGATTGAAAATTGATAGGGATACTTATTATCAATATAGAAGTTCTAATATAGAGTAGACGTCGTAGTAAGCTACTTATATACTAGATTGCGCCATTCATTATAGCATCAGACAAATTGTAAAGCTATAAAGGGCAAAGAAAAAAAAACCGGCAAGTGCAAGTCAGGCTGGCACACCGAGGGTTCCGTACAAATCCAGAAATTTTCACAAAATTAAAACGTACTTCCCACATTGTTAAAATCTCTATACTTATCATCATCATCGACAAAAGTTTTTTTTTTTTACTATTCTCGTCATTCATCAAAAATTGTTAAAATAATTAAAAACCTGTTCTAGCATGTGCTAATGAAGCTCTTTTATATGATACCTAACATGGTACGATTTACGCACTTCGAATTTTAAACCCATATTTGGTGAATTTTGAAACCCTATTTTTTTGTGATTTAAATAAAAATGTACTGTTTTCAGATTTATTCCAATATGTGTACTCTGAGACAATGCTTCTCGCCAAATTTCATAGTTCTATGTCAACGGGAAGTACCCTGTAGGTTTTGATTTTTGTGAGTATCGAAATATGCGGTTTTTTACGACATAAACGGCTCTTACTTCTTTATATGATAACTGAGAAGTTTTTCCTTTACACAACCGTAAGAGATCATAAATATACGTATACAGTTTAAATTTCAACTCGATATCTTTACGCGTTCCCGAGATAAAGAGTCTTGACATACACACAGACGGACAGACGGACAACAAAGTGATCCTATAAGGCTTCCGTTTTTTCCTATTGAGGTACGGAACCCTAAAAATGAATGCACAATATTTGAACTTGTTAATTTATTGATTACACGAACATTTGTTGGCTTATTTTGATTTGGATAGGTACCTAAATATTTTAATTGTTTAGCACAGGCGTTACTCAGTACTCACGCTATATTTTAGTAGATAACTGCTACCATAGTTTCAATCGCATTTGACGATCTTTGAAGTAGTTGAAGTACTAGCACGCGGGCTTGTCTCGCATAGCACTGACGAACTTAATTAAAATGTGCAAAAACCAAGCTATTTTCAAAAACAGGTATGCAATGCACGTGCCTAACATTATAACAGCTAAAAATAAATCGAAATAATTTCATTTCAAAAGTTTCATGGGACAAATAACTTCTCCAAGTGCTACCGTAGCAACGGACTCAGAATACGGAATGCACTGTGCTACGGGGATATTATTTCTATTGCTTATTATAGTATCGAGTCGGCTGCCACGATTGTGTTAAAAGGTTGGTGAACGTTGTGACGTTCAATATCATGTAAAATTCACAACATCGCAACTGACCTGAGGAGGTCTGGAATAGATTTGCACGATGTTACTAAAAAAAATTAAGTGGTTTGTGTGAAAGATGATTTGCAAGAAAAGAAAGGTCATGCTATTTTTTGCGAAAAATAATTATTAGTCGATCGACTAATCATTGAAATGTAGATAGAGCCCATATGACACTGGTCGCAAATCTTATTTCCATAATATGTACCTACCTACTAAAACATGTAAATTCATACCTTGTCGCTTACTCACAAAAACAACCATATTCCCCCAATATTGTGAATCATTAGGTACATTATAAGCAGTAGCTTAAATCCTCACAAATGTATTGTTCTAACCGATTGCACGTATTTACCAAACCGCCTTAACTATAAAAACTATTTGATGCCATTTTAGAACCGATAGTAATTTATTTTTTATTAACTTTTTAACGAAAAGGCCAAATGTGAAACAATTTAAAAAAATGTTTTCTAGTTCACAACATACTTTTTAGGTGGTGAAATTTTATTAAATTCAGCTGAGCCGTTTTTGATAAATCAACAAAAATGTACATGGATGACACATCGATTCGTGCAATCGAATTCTGTACACGGTGGAAAAAAAATATTCAAATTGCATAATGTCAATTGAAAATATTCTCGTTGATTGAAAATCTAACACTACATTTGCATAAAATTTACTTATAAAAAAATTACCGAGACAAATGGCACAGTAAGAGCGAAGCCTTGCCCAGCAGTGGCATAAAGAAAGATGCGGATGATGATAATGAGAATTCACTTAAGCCGAAAACATACTATCGGACGCGGCTGACGGACGCGACTGAGAGCCGCGACTTAGCAATGTGCACAGTCTTAAAACATCCGGTGTGCCAGATCTCTCTCGGACGTCCGAACGCTCAAGGTCGTCCGAAGGTGACGTCCGCAACTTATGTCCGATAGTGTGCACGGCTCAGTGTACTTTCATAGTCTAGATACCTATCAGTCGCGGCTGTCAGTCGCGTCCGTAAGCCGCGTCCGATAGGATGTTTCCAGCTTTACTCTGCCGTCGCCACTTTTGTAACGTAAAAATATTGCAAAGTAGTAAGTATAATCATTTATACGATAAAAACTATTTGCTACGTGATACGTCGTAGTAAAAAGTTTGTACTATCTAGTTGAATGTAAGTAACCATTATTGTTTTCCGATATTTACTGTTTTGTCACAAACTCTTTGGCAGCAGTATTTGTATTTTGAACCTTACCTACGTACAATAAGATATAGAGTTCTTTAAATCACGTGAACAATATAACATGAACATACGTTGCGATTTGGTCGGGTGGTTTATGTTTTTAGGGGACGGAATTTAATGTACCAAATTTAAATGTTTATGTATCCGGATTAATTCTTGCCGACATAAAAAAACAGAATGAAATCCATAAATCGTATCGCAATAAATGGATGTAATTTCAAAGAAATCGATGCTTATAATTATTAAATTTTAATAATGTTGTGAATTTTACAAATTAACGCAGGACGTCTACGGACCAGGTGGACCAAAGATATTCTTAAGACCGCAGGAACGCGCTGGATGCAGGCAGCTTCCAACCGGCCTTGTTGGAAATCAATGTGGGAGAGTCTTATGTCCAGCAGTGGGCATCCTACGGCTGATAATGATGATGATAATTACTAAAGAAATTCCCAACAGTCGATCGATGATGATAAAAGTTATATTATCCACAATATTTTTGATATAATTGCTAAGGATGATTTTTTTATCACATAAACAATAATACGAACAAATAAATACAGGCTCTTATTCAACATGAAAATGTTTACTACGAGGGTCGTAGGCTCTTTTTATGGTAAGTATTTGTGGTGTCCTATTTATCATTTCATATTTCTTTGCTTTTTATTTACTTCAATTTATATTTTATGTTCATATAATACCTACTAGCGTCGTTGTAGGTAATTTATTCTATTCATCGATAGGTATATTTACAAGAATCATAGTGTATAAAGATAATTGTAATCATGAATGTTTTGTCTCTGTATTTAATGTTTTTAAGCAAAGTGCACAAATAATATTTGCATTATGAGCAATGTTTAATACTCTGTTCTTTGAAATATATGTAAATATTTCATTATCTAACATGTTTGCTAAAAGTTCGTGTTAAAATACTACTTTTGATGAAGTTATTTTTGTACTTATATGCTTGTGTAAAAACTCTTGGGTAGATCGTCTAAGCTGATCAATAACCGCCTTACCACAAAAGATTTAAACACGCTTTAAACACTGTTTAACGGCTCAATTTGTACTGCTAAACATTGCTTAAAGCGTGCGTAAAACTTTTGTGGTTAGGCCGTAAATGTTTACCTAGCAAGGTAATATAGCTTATTCTATTCCTAAGCTATCGTTCTTGTTTTATTATTCAGCGATATAATGCGGGCTAACGCGAGGAAATACGGTCGCTGCTTGAACCTTGAATAATATTGCGAATTCAATGAAATTGAAGACCGGGATCGGCTCGGGTGCCGCCCCTGCCTTATAGGACCAATACCAAGTAATATCCTTGGGGCTATCGATGTTTTGTCAACTTGGGTCAAGTTATTAGATACAGCTTTGTATCAATATGGATTTGTAATATGTATTGATATTATGTCAATAAGCCGGTGGTTATGTTTATGGAATAATAACATAATATTTATCGAGTTTTGGTTCGCAAGACTTAACAAAATAGTCTACATGCTCTTAGTTACATATTGTACCTACTAATTGACATTCCATTACGTTGTAGAGCACTCAAGGGATTTTTCCTAATGTAACACAATTATAGAAAGGTATTGTTTCTGGATCCTGATTGGATTAGCTATCATGAAAGTGTGTATACAAAGGATCTTTCGGTTTACTTATAAATGTACTTTCATACGTATACATATAAGTGTACCTATTCTGTAAGTCATCTAATAAAAAGTTGCTTAATGTAACTCTAGATTCAGTTGTGAAAAGCTATAAAAACAAGACGACGCAAACTGCTTTTAGACGTTACAATTCAAATGTTAATATAACGTTATTAACAATATATTGATATACGAATGCGATATTGTGTCAGGAATGGTGACCACATGTCGCATTACAAAACATCGACTTGCCAACGGCCAGATGTTAGCAAGGTTATTGCCTCCAGCAAGACAATCAAATAGACCGCAATTATTTCATTTAGCGCTCTTAATATTACTGATTAAAATATATCTCACCAATTTCGTTAATCCAATATCCATTTTTACAAACATACACTATAACGTTACAAAAGTTTATGTGATTAAAAAAGCACCGTACGTAAGCTAATGTCTAACGCGAAGCAAAGACACATAGCAAGGCAACACTGATTACATTACTTCCGCAGATCTATTTAGCATATAAAAATTACAGCAATCAAGTATTGTCGTTCACCCGAGACCACGCGGAAGGCACAACGCGAATGGTCCACTACATGTCTAACACTTAACTAACACCAATAAAGAGTCGTACGATTTCAGTTCACGAGATTAGGTTCGGGCGCAATCGTCTTAGCGATCCTTTGTTAAGGTCCATGGCGTCAGCTGTGACCGGCAGCTCGGTTCGAGCGCGCGTCTGCCGACACGAGCGATCGATGCCGGCAACAGATTTACATTTTCCGAGGAGGAAATCGGGGAAAGTTTGCCACGTGCGTGTGGTTCGGGCGGCGAGTACGGCGCGCCCGCACGCCGGTAGTGCGCGCCGCCGAGTGCCGCCCGCCCAGCCGCCGCCGCGCCGTCGCCGGCACCGCGACAGCCGCACACTCCCTACTCGCTTGACGTTTACACAATCATAGCATCGGCGACCATACTAAACCCTTTCAGAACCAACACTTACCCAAGTTCTACCTGATATGACATTCGCATCGTGTCCTTTAATTAGTTTACAGCGCAAATCGAAGGCTAACGACGGAATTTTCGAAATATCTACCTAAAAACACGACATCGACACAAATAAAGCGTAAAATATATCGAAATGGACGAAGTGCGATTTTATATTGAGACGGTTAAGGTCTCGAATGGTGTTTTACTGTTAGGGGCGGTTAGGGTCGAGGCGATGGTGGGTAAGGGCGCGGGACGAGGGGTGTGAGACGTAGGAATATCGATTTTGGTCACCCCGCCCTCTCCCCTAGCGTTGCGACGGTGTGAGTGCGCCGTACGAGTCCTCACTGGAAGACTGCCGGCTGCACGTTTGGAACTAACGTCCGAATATAGCGAGGCGTTGGACAAAGGCTTATTCACACCCCGAACACACGTTTGCCGAATGACACGGTCGCAATGTTTGTCGTCTGTCGACTGTTTAGTTCACGGCAGACGGCGATGGACTCATGAAACGGGACAAACGTACTATGAGCGATGCAACCTGCACGTAGGGCAATGCCATCTCACTCGAGATTGTATCCTCCCCTAGCATCTAAGTATTCCTTAGGGTTCGTTGTTTACTCCCCGCATCCGTGTGACTGTGACTTTAATTATGTTGGGTTTCTCGAAGCAAACATTCAAGATTACACATTCGCGCTAATGGAAGATGTATTGGGTGTCTAATGAAATTACAACTCCATTTGGTTCTCCATTAAATATCTGTAACAGAGACCGCAGTTACACAATGCTCTTCTATTAAATTTGCTTGCATAAACTACAGTTAATCTATTAGACCAAGTAAAAATGTCTAATGTAGATAAAGTTACATGGGAGAATGAAGGAAGGCGGGCCGACCACTTGTGGATTTGAAAGGCTCAGCCAACGCTATTGGTAAATGGATTTCCTCACGCTTACCTTAAAATAGAAGTAATAATACCTAAGTAAAAATATTTTACAATTCATATTTACAGAATAATCAAAATCATAATAGGTATGCCTATTTCATTATTGTCTAAAAATATAAACAAAGCTGCTGCACAATCAATGGTCAAGATTCTTTACAAAAATTGTACTAATAACTCTACTAAAAGGAAATTGCGAAATACTTCAGGGTTGGCAAAAAAAAATCGGAATCGAGAAATTGAAAAAAAAAATGGTTTTATTATTCAGTTGAATGCCAGCGCGGCCCCCGCTGCCTCTAAAAAGCGCAACCATTACCGGCGCAATCCCATCACGGCAATGAATCTCACGCCCTGAGGGAGCGTTTTAATTTGAGCTTTATTACGATACTTCAGTTACCAACACTGTAAAATAAAAGCAAATCAGAGTTAAAATAAAACTCACCTTTCATCGAGTTGTTGAAGCTGGGAAGGTTGGTAGTTCATACGACGACCATACAGTGATGCACCACCTTCAGACATATATCCGTCCATTATGTCGTTGTTCCTTCCACACTCCATCTCGCCAATGTTAATCCTTCGCAAGCAATCACCATCCGACATGTACCCCGAAGCAATATCAAGATCGCAGTAGTCCGGGTTGGAAAACCCTGGACCGTAGTTAATTCGATCTCTCAACCCTACATTTTCACGGCCGAAATTGGCTTTTACTGTATTGGCATGATGCGGGTATCCGGGAATATTTTTCTGCGTCAAGCCAGACGTTCTCATTGGGAGAGTTAGATGACTATTATACCCCCGTAATAATGGTCGCATTGGTAGCACGTTCATCATTGGATTTTCGTCTTCGCCTAATGAATTTTCCCTGCAATGGGACGGAGTGCTCGAACGACTGTCACTTTCACGTTTCCTGTTTATTTCTGTCAAAGTTCTGTTAGGATCAAAACTTGACGGCTTTGATTGTGGATTGCCGTGGATCTGAGAAACTTCTTTTTCAGAAATTTCCGCTTCGTTAATGACTTCGTTTATGTAAGTTGTATTCATGTTTAGCCTCTTGTTTGGCATAATATTGCTAGCAGTCTTTGAGATATCTGATCCAGATTCACTAGATGGACGGTATATTACGCTACTACTATCACTGGAATTTGAATGCTGGCCTGTTGTACTGTGAGTGGAATTAGAATGGGAACTTTCTGACATCTGCGACGTTTGATTTAGATGGCCTGGATTCACTGGCATTGGAGATACGGCCAAAGTTTGTTTTTGAGTTATATCTTTACTTAAATTAGATTGC
The DNA here is from genome assembly GCA_949316475.1 of Hypomecis punctinalis. Lineage (NCBI taxonomy): Eukaryota > Metazoa > Arthropoda > Insecta > Lepidoptera > Geometridae > Hypomecis > Hypomecis punctinalis. The sequence continues at coordinate 10,494,926 of OX438797.1, forward strand.
TCTCTACTAAATGGAAGTGCACTTACGTTATTAGTAGAATTTAAACTAGAATTGCTTTGTATAGGACTTAATTGACTATTTGTACTTTTGTTTATAATATGCCTATCATCTTTAGAAATTTTAAAAGTTCCCTTAACTGCAGCTGTAGGTTTAGGAATTCCTGTTTGATTTGGTGATCCAAAATTTTGACCAGTAGGTGGTAGTTGAGGTTGATTTGATTGATTTTTGGACAATACTGCTGAGTCTTGATTTCTGATATCAGGATTAATTTCAGTTCGTTGTTCGCTTAATTTCAGTTGGCTTCCTGATAGTTTCACCATTTTCGACTCCAATTTGGATTTCTGACTTCTTGAATTATCATCGATCTGATTTAGTTTAGTATTGCTAACTGATTTGGGAGTCGCCAGTTTGGATTCTTTATCTCGGCTGGGTAATTTTGGACTGTTTCTAGATTTATCGCTACTACTTTTGCTGCTTGTTTTACTCAAATTTGAAGAAGAATCTTTAGGAGCTTTCGAACTTATTAATTTAGATTTCACATTTTTGCCAGATTTGTCTTTTGATAATGTATCGTTTTGTTGTCTTATTGTTTTAGGGCCGATTAAATTAGATGATTTGATATGTGTATTTTGTGCGTTTGATGATTCGTTGAGACTTAAGCTAGAGTCGGATCTCTCACTTTTTGCAGAAGAGAATCCACTGGAAGAACTGGTGCGTTTCGATACAGCTGTTGTTTTGCTCTGTTGCTTTTCATTGCTTATTTTATCTTTGTTGAAAAGCTTCAACTTATCGAGCATGGAATGCTTTGTGGGCGTCCCATTGTGACTGGCTGGAGTTTGAGTATGTTGTTGATTCGGGGTTGATAAGGTTGAAGGTATTTTACTTCCTGGTGCTAATAAGGATGAATTTGGCCGTGATCTGCAAATAAAAAATAAAACACCACATTAAATAAATATATTTCTAAAATATTTCCGGCTTAATATTTCATATCTCATTTGAAGCAATTAATAGCTATAGTATAAATGTGATCAATAAAAGAATGGGGTATAATTTAACATGAAGTAAACAGTATAGTTATATTTATTCTAGATTGACGACAAAGAACTATTAAGATTACCTACATAGATTTTAACTGAAATTGCATAAATAAAAGTGAAATACAAGTAAAATAAATCGCGTCAAGTAAAACGTTACTTAATCAACGACATTTTAAAAATTTGATTGTGTTTTTGCAACAAATACACGGTAAGTCTGTTCTAGGAGAGTAACTAAATAATTAAGTACAATTAAACCTTACCCAGACGACGACGGAGCTCTTGGTATGAAGCTGACAGCTCCTTGACCCAAAGGACTCGTGGAGCGGCTGGAACTGGCGGAGAGGCCACTCTTGCCACCTGCAACGGAGACACTTCATTCAACACTGCCACACTACACACTAGAGCAATCTCTAACAAACTTTCAAAGTGCTTTACAAATACTGATAAGAATCATAAATAAAATCTCATTGAGTCTGTTCTCATGACGATATCTCATACCTCAAGCTGAGTAAATATTAACGTTATCAGACAACATTCACTTAGATAAGTTCGAACTCTTATCAAACGGCACGGGTGGCCGACTGTGCGCGGGCGACTGTTCCCCATGCCAGCTCATTGCATTGAAATCAATTCCAACAATTATAATCAGACCCCTGAACCCTTTATATAGCTATCTATAAATGGGAGCAGTGATTCAATGCTATGGGTCTGCACGAGTTGGTTGGCTGTATCGATCGAAGCCATAACGACTTAAATTATAATTTGTGACGTCATTGTACTTTTGGGTAGAAATGTATGCGTGTGCGTAATGTAGGTAGTTCCCTAAGGGCGGGACTCCACCGAAGCGGAGATGTGTGCGGTGTGTTGTGTGCTGTGCGAGAAGAGATGTTTTTCAGCTCGGGGGACTCCACCAAAGCGGAGATGTGTGCTGTGCGAGAAGAGATGTTTTTCAGCTCGGGGGACTCCACCAAAGCGGAGATGTGTGCGGTGTGCTGTGTGCTGTGCGAGAAGAGATGTTTTTCAGCTCGGGGGACTCCACCAAAATAGAGATGTGTGCGGTGTGCTGTGTACTGTGCGAGAGGAGATGTTTTTCAGATCGGGTGCGGCGCACGCACGGGGCTCTGCGGGTTGCTGACAGGCGAGAGGGGGAGGGTGACATCATTCACTGCACGCCGCTCACATCTCTCGTCTCCACTGCGCGTAGTGCGCGCACAGCCCACATCTCCGCTTCCATCGCGCCATACAAACATTACAAATCTCCGCACAGCAATCTCCACTGAAGCTGAGCGGAGAGGAGATGTGTCAATAACACAATTCTATTGGTTGTTTAAAATCATCTCCTCTCCGCTCGTCTTGTCTCCGCTTCGGTAGAGTCCCGCCCTAAACACGACATGTTAATGAGTCGATAGTTGTCTGACATGAACGCGAACATTATAGCTCCCATTGTGGTTTGTTTTCGTTATTTAGCAACTGTTATGATACTTGGCGAGTCTATTCGTGTAGTAGAGCAAACACTTCGTAGAATGTATGCTCCTCATGCACAATAATGTTTAGCGATTTGCATCCAAGCCTTTCGTAATGCATCCTCTCATTGTATTTTAATGTCATACTTAGGTATTAACTTTAGTTACCGACGAAAAATGTTATTGCTCAATTAGGAAAGGACATGTCCACAAAATGTATGGAGGCTGGTATAATAATAATCAAAAATTCTAACCACAACACTCGTTACATTTCGAGAAAGTTTATTTTTTTCTGAGTCTATTACAACAGTTAAAAACAAAAAAGAGCCCTCCGATTTTTTTTAAATTAATTTTGAATTTATTAGAAAAAGTAAATATATTTCTCTCAATAGGTAGTTTGTCTCTATCAGCCCTGATTAAGTAGCCTCCAATTTGTTAAATAAAACCATTTTACCAATTAAACACACTTTTTAAGTGATTTTTGTCACATTGTACCTACTAACTGGTCACACTGGTAGGTTATAATTTTTAATTTTACCAAATTAAGAGATGAATGTGGAAGAATCAGCTACGAATGCAAGTAAAATAACGATAGAATCAGTTTATCATTGCTGAACTAGAAAAAATAATAAGCTGTATTGTTATTTTTCGTACAATTTATTTTTCGTATTTAAAAAAAATTGGAGGTGTGAAAAAATCTAAATTAAATATTTTTGGGAAGCCCATATAACAAGCTTTCAAATGATGTATATATCATCTTGGTTCGATTTTTCTCTGAATAATATACCACTTGTGGACGTCACCTTTATGAGAATATAAATATCAAATTACAGAAGGACTAACTATAGTCATCTGATTTTTTTAATTGTTATAATAGGTAATTATTTTTCGCATAAAACGCAACACCGACTTCCACCGTGTACAGAATTTGAATAATTTGCACGAATCGATGTGACATCTATGCACATTATTGTTGTTTTATCAAAAACAGCTCACCCGATTTCGATAAAATTTAAATGGGACTACAACAGAAGTATTTTCTTTCAGACTAAAAAAAATACATACAGACGAATATAGTACATCCTCCTCTTTGTAAGTCTGTAAAAACAAACTACCATTTCATTAAATGTTCAGATTTCCTGGGAATCTTTTCGTTTCTCTACAATATTCTACATTATTATCCTACTACCTAATATTATAAACGCGAAAGTTTGTGAGGATGGATGGATGGATGGATGTATGGATGTTTGTTACTCTTTTACGCAAAAACTAATGAACGGATTCAGATGAAACGTTGCAATAATATAGCTTATATATCAGATTAACACATAGGCTATAAATTATAATGATATTGCGTCAAAAATCAAAATATCATGCGGGCGAAGCCGCGGGTAAAAACTAGTCATCTATATTGGTAGATGCACGGAGCTCTCTTCTCGTTTTGCGAAAAAGTTATCCTACTTACTCTGAAGTTATCAGTAGTGGTCAAATTGTTCTAAGCGACCCTAGCTGGAGCCATAGTCGTATACCAGTAAGTATAGATAGAAGATGAGAACAACGTTGTCAATCAGCATCTCGCCACATCCGCCGTGTATCCAGGCCGAGCAATCCATCACTTAAGTCCATTGCTACCAGTAGGTGGGCAATTGATGATGTCACTAATCTTGCAGTACCACGGCTCCGTAGACATTTGTTGGGATAGATATGTAAGGGAGGTAAAACTGGACTGTGTCCATTTTCAACCAAATATCGAATGACGAGGTCTATTTGACTCTAATCTACTTAAATAGTTTATTCCGTGCACATATTATATGATGTGCCAATTTTTACCGACTTCCAAAGAGGAGGAGGTAGGTATGTATTTTTTTTTTTAAATTTTTATTCACTTCCAAAGAGGAAGAGGTAGGTACTATGCTGGTCTGTAGGTATGTATTTTTTTGTGTATTTTCATCGGTAGTTTTACCAATAGGGAACCGATTAAAAATAAGAACTATTTTGCTTCGAAAGAACATACTTCCGAAGTGGTCACATTTAAATTCTATCTAAATCGGCTGGGCCGTTTTTGATAAATCAACAAAAATGTACATGGATGTACCATCGATTCGTGCAAACTATTTGAATTCTGTACACGGTGAAAGAAGGTGTTGCGATTTTTTGCGTAAAATAATAATTATTTTCTTCTTTTCAGTGATTATTAAAAAATGTTTCCGAAGCAATTCTACAAATTATCAGGTTTGCTATCACATTCAATAATATGCACATTTTTATAAGAGTAATGTGTTGAAAACCTACTCTAACTTATTCAAAACAATTGTGAGACATTTGCATTGTTGCGTGACGTGTTAGATAGATATTCATAAATCATTTTCTTTATTTAACCTAAGTGTTTACGAGAGTTCTTGGTATATCTACTCTTCTATATGTCTGTGTCATACAATTTGCAATTGGCTATAAACGCTACAATATGGGTATCTTATTGGCTTGCAATTTTTCAATTATAAATTAAGAGCTGGGGTTTTCTTATAGGTACCGAGATCATTGAAATTAATAAAGTACAATTGCTCGGAGATTGAAGTAATAAATAACTTACCTACCAATTACTGAAACTACCATTGTATAAGTACTAAAGAACGTTAAGATTAACAAGTCACTTTATAATATATTATTGTTTTTTGCCAAAAATAGCATGATCGACTTCACCCGTGTACTTAATTCGCGAATATTTCGCACGGATCGATGTAGCATATTTCACATTATTGTTGATTTATCAAAAACATCTCAGCCGATTTCGATAAAATTTAAATGAAACCAATTTCGAAGTATACTCTTTCCAATAAAAATAATAATTAATAATTATTGAAATCGGACATTCATGAAAAAAGTTACGCGTGGTTATACGTAAAATATATATATATATATATATATATATATATTTAAATCGCCATATGGTAGACGCCATAGGATTCGATTTTGAAAAGACGCAACAAGTCTTCGGCGATTTAAATATATATATATATATATATATATATATATATATATACGCGTCGAATTGAGTACCTCCTCCGGTGGTTCGTCGGTCAAAAACCAGTAGTTCTTCTTAGGTTAGTCCTGTAATCTCGACTCACTCTATACCGATTTCGTTCATACTCGTAAATCCTGGTAGAATTTAGATATTAGAAGATCTTGCCAAATACTATCAAAAACCGTTGGTAAATAGCACTAGAGTAAATTTACCCATTTTTTCAGATATAAACTCCCGATTAAAAATTGCCGATGTCAAAAAATACCATAAATAAATAAAGTTTCGTCAAAATTCGTTAAAAATGTGACCTGTACTTAGAGGAGAATCAAAATCTGGACCGACCAAAGGAAAGATTGACATATCCTGAGACACAAAAACTGTTTATTTAAGTACTTTGCTAACTACGTGAGCAAACCCTCGTGCTTAAATTTATTTAGGTATTAGTTATTCATTTCATATACTCGGTAGGTAGGTACCTAATTGTAGTATTCCCATTTTAATAAGACTGATTTGGCAATATTCGATATCAGAGCGTAAAAGTCACTTCACGTATTGATAAACTCAAGAATTTTGTGAGGTTCAACTGCAATTTTATCGCCGGGTCACAAAAACACGATAAGAAATAAAGTCTTCTTTAACTTTTATCGGTAGGTACTAGTAAGTATGCGTAAATATAAAGATTGTACAACTAAAGTTATTTTTAGACATCTTTGAGGAAGATTTTTTTAGGAATGTACGTACCTATTATATTTACATACGTACTAGTCGTATTTCGTCCTCATCATCATCGGTTTATTTTAGCTCACTGCTACAGCTCTTTTTCAATTCGTTGCCAATTATCCCTGTTCTGTGCCAGTCTCGTCCAGGTATTGCCTCAAAATTGCTGATTATTGGCACCTAAAGAACTAAACCCATCTACTAAGTACCTATCTGCTAAAAGATAAGGCTATCAAATAGGTAAGTAAAATATTTTGTCTGTCTCGAGTCCCTGGCCAGTGACTAGTACCATCAATGGAACTAATCAATAGGGATGTTTACTGGGTATGAAAATAATTATTATAATGAATCCGTCAGTTAGATTATTGAAAAATATAGGACACGTATTTTTTCTTTTGTCAATCAAACAATTAGTGACTAAGATAAACCTTGTCAAAGTTTGAGAGTGGGGGCGCGTGACGACACTAGCCGGTATATTTAATAGCGGCTAGTGACGTCACGCGGAACTTTGACATTGACAAAAGAAAAAATACGTGTCTAATATTTTTTGACAATCTATTTGACGGACTAATAATATTTTTTTAGTAAACATCCCAATTAGTTAGTACTAAGGTACTACTGACAGAAAACCATATTTTAGATAAATAAAACTTTTTTATTAAAAAACTGGCGAGAACGACCCATCATTATTTACTTTTTACAGTCTAGACGATTTTTAAAACCCTAGCAGTAGTTTAGAAGAATTATGAGAACTATTAAATTATGAGATTTTTTTATTTTTGACCGACGAACCACCGGAGGAGGTATACAATTCGACGCGTACATATATATATTTTTTTTAAATATAACCACGCATAACTTTTTTCACAGTAGTCTGAATTCAACAATTATTTTTTTATTAGAAAGAGTATACTTTGAAATTGGTGCCATTTAAATTTTATCGAAATCAGCTGAGTAATTTTTGATAAATCAACAATAATGTGAAAAATGCTACATCGATCCGTGCGAAATATTCGCGAATTCTGTACACGGGTAAAGTCGGTCATGCTAATTTTTGCAAAAAAACCTTGTATTTTATATAATTTAGGGATGAATCTAGCAAAAAGTTTACTAATAGAAACTATGATTTAACATAAAACACATTATCAATATTAGATGCAAACACAAAAAAACACTAATAAATGACCAAATTTCTTATTGCTTTACCTAGTTTCCTTTAACACAATTTACACTCTCTTGCCATCAAATTGCTCAGAATTTCACAACACCGATAAGTTTTCAACAGTACCTATTTTTCTCACTAGTTCTAATTCCTAATTCATTTTCATCACACACTGGGCACTTTGAGAACCACTTTGCTTAAAACTCTTAAAAGGCTACGATATTTTTTAATGAAACTTCTAAAGTAGAGTAGCGCACTCACTGACTGATGGCCGACAACTGAAGAAAGGATGCATCTGCATTTATAACTTCGATACTACTTAGTGATATTATTATATCTGGTTCGCTTACATTGGCTAAGTAAACTTGAGCTTATTATATTAGAGGGAGGTATCGATGCTGAATCAAGTGGATTTAGTAGAGAGGGGAATAGAATTCTCGGTAGGTAATATTCGTAAGCGAGTTTGTAGTCACTCGAGTGTGTATACTTTGTAGATGCTGAGTGAATTTCGATCGCAGTAGCAGTAAGAATTTATATGACAAAATGATTCACTAGAATTTAGAGACTGTGAGCGAGCAAAGAGTTATTATATGATGATTGCAAGCTGTATCCGATTGGCTGGTCATTTTGCCAATAGGGATGTTAACACTAATCACAAACTAATGTTTAGTGTTAATTTTGTGATAATTTGTAATATTAGAATATCGAAAATTACATTTTTATAATTTACTAGTTTTTACCCGCGGCTTCGCCCGCATGATATTTTGATTTTTGTGCTATCCCATAGGAACCTTTTATTTATCCGGGATAAAAAGTAGACTATGTCACGTTCCGTCTTTCAAACCCGATCCAAAAAATAAACAAAAAACGATTTGACGGTTGTTCGATTCGACAGTTGATTTTTTTTGACATTTCTTGAAGCGCACTCTAGAATAGTTCTCAGAGTTCTCAGATCTTACTTAACACTTATCGTTATATTATGAACAATTTACGCAATATCATTATAATTTATAGCCTATGTGTTATTCTGATATATAAGCTATATTATTGCAAAGTTTCATCTCAATCCGTTCAGTAGTTTTTGCGTGAAAGAGTAACAAACATCCATACATCCATCCATCCATCCATCCATCCATCCATCCATCCATCCATCCTCACAAACTTTCGCGTTTATAATATTAGTAGGATAATAACATAATAAAATTTATTAAAAATGATTTTAAATGTTATATTTGTAATCTGTTGTCACGTGAGTTCAAACACCGATATTGGCTTATTACGTCATTAACCACAAAACAGGCTGTCAAAGACTGTTATTTCTTTGCATTTTCTAATATAGTTCGACATAGAGTAGCTTATGTTTTGCGGATATTGCGTAATTGCAGTCACGTGACAGTTGTTAATGTTTTAGCGGGAAAATTCATACTAACTCTGTTTTTGTATTTATTTTATTTTCTCATCGAAAATACTAACATTTTTTAAATCCAATATTTTTTTATGGTAAAATAGAGCCAATCTTCAAAATGACAGCAATTCCGAATCACTATTGGTAAGCGGGTTTCGTTCAGCATTAGACGTCCTTTAATTATACAATGTTAATGAAGATCTCCTGTTGGACGTAGGCCTTTTCGATAAAGTTTCAATTAAAAGCTGTTTATATTATTAATATTATATATATATAGTAATTTTGACACCTAAATATATGATGGTATATAATGGTAATTGTAAACAATAATAACAACATAAATATTGTTTGTGTGAATCTCAAATTATGTATATATATTTTTTAATATTATTTGAACATTAAATTGTCTAATTAATCGTTAAAATTCAAAGTGGCCACAAATTATACTAAGATGGCTACTACCGGGGCACTTACCCTGGCTCCAAACGCGTCTCTGCAGTCATAATCAGATAGATTCGAGAACTTTACTAACTTCATAAAGTTATAATCAAACAAACCAGTAAAACACAACAAAGTCTCACTTGTGAAGAATGTAAACGAATAAGAATGCTACCAATGTAAACGTGCCGTGCAGTAAGTGATATGATTGGCGCGAAGTAAGTCGTCAAGTAAAATTGTAAACTAACCCGCGTGAATAACAAGGCAGATGGCAGAAAGCCACGCTGACTAATGATACGAATGCGAATACTGCTCGTGTATAACATGTCCTACATCTACGTAATTATCTACTCACACTGTATAATCAGGAAATGAGGAACTAAGTGCAAGCTTATTATTTCTCTGTGGACTAGTATTATGAAGATATAACCAGTCTTTCTAGTCACTAATAAGTAATTTATTTAGAGGCTCATACGGCTAAGTTGAATACAGGATCTATAACGCTTGCTAATAACTTTATTAATACAGATTTTTTTAATCCGTCTGAAAATAGACACCATATGCTAGTCAAGCATGCGACCACGAAACTCGTTTCGACGTGTAAAAAAGTGACAGATACTCTCTCTGACTGATCTCGTTCTGTCACTACGAACGAAATATTTCGTGGAGCGCATACTAGCCCGGCCACCTGGCGCAGCGTAGATACATACTAGGTACGTCTACCGACAAGGTGGGCCGACGATGTGATTAAGACTACTGGAATAAGCTGGATGAAAGCCGCTTCCAACTACAGCTGATTTATGATTTAATGACGAGGAAGTATTTTGTCTATTGTAAGAAATTAGGGTTCAATGAAATATCTTTAAGCGCTGCTGCGTGCTGCAAACTGGGGCTGGCATAGTTTACGTGGAACATATTTTTTTTACAGGAGACTCCTATGACTAGCAATGAATATCTTATAACTGAAACGACGACTTAAAACTCTGGCAAACTAGGTATAATTAGCACTAGCGTGAACAGGGACACATTATCAAGTGCAGTAATATCCTAAAATTCATTTGCATGTGAAATGAAGCCATGTAGATCGATTATGTTTCTTATTTTCATTGTGATAGAGTGTACCTGAGTGGACGGGAGTAGCCGGCAGTGGCCGCTTGTCGGGCGGAGCGCGCCGCACCGCCGCCGCCGACGCCGGCAGCGGGATGGACGTCTGCAGCACCGACACTTGTCTGCAACAAAGATGTACGCACATTGAAAAACTAATTAGTTATTTACTAACTGGTAAAAGGTGGACTTCGTGGACTTTTTTAGGGCCCGCGACTTCGTTCGCGTGAGATTTTGGTTGTAGGGATATCCTGTAAGAACTTTTTGACCGACGAACCACCGGAGGAGGTATACAATTCAACGCGTATATATATTTTTTTTATGTATAACCACGCATAACTTTTTTCATAGTATCCGATTTCAAAAATTCTTTTTTTATGGGAAAGAATATACTTTGAAATTGGTTCCATTTCAATTTTATCAAAATTGGCTGAGCCTTTTTGATAAATCAACAATAACGTGAAAAATGTTACATCGATCCGTGCATTATATTTGCATTCTAGCGATGCGCCCCGGCTTCGCACTAGTACATATAAACATTTCTGTTAAATTACTCTATCTATTAAAACAAACTGCATCAAAATCCGTTGCGTTGTTTTAAAGATATAAGCATACATGGGGACAGACTGCAGAAAGTCATGCTATTTTTTGCAAAAAATAATTATATCCGAGGTCGAATCGAAGAATTGAATGTACATATTTTTAATTGTCCTCTACAAATGCTCTAAAAAGTGCGCGACTTCGTTAAAAAACTTGATGTGCACTTCAGTCCATCGTAAACTTCCTTATTATTTGTAGAGGTTCAGAATTAACATATACCTATTATAGCTTCTTGATCTTTCGCTTTGGCTATTATTTATATTAGATGCAATATCTACAAAATTTCAAAAACATTTTGCCTGAATCCAGTATGTATTTGTATAGCTTACTGGATTAAGAGGACGTAAAAAGTATTTCAAAATGAACTCTTTAATTTAAAATATGAAATTACTTAAAAACAAATGTCAGCTCCTATTCTCATTTACATTGCAAATAACAGTATTGTTATGAACCCGGAAAATCAAGCGTTTAGGGAAAATTTTCCCAAGAGCGTCAAACCAAGTATTTTCTCGATAAGTAAAGACGCTTATTTCACGGTTCCTAACAACATCTATCTATCTTCATTAGAAAATTTGCGTCAAAAACAAAAGGTCGGTATTTCGTAGGAATTTTAATTAAGGGATTACCTAGGGTTGTCAACTTGAAGTTTTCGTCAAAAGAAACTCAGAACTTCAATTAAAACTTTAAAATGTATTTATAATTCTACTTTTAGGTCTTGTCGAAATACTGAGTACCTACTTAACGACATGCTGTAATTATTACTCGACTACCCAAATGAAATAGTGTTTGCAATGCAGATGATCATGTATAAAATTTTAACTTATTAGGTCAAACTCGATGCTGAGGTATGTTTAATTTAGTATTAGAATGGTTTTATTAGTATCTTAAAATACTGGGTTGTAGACTGCACATCAGTTTAACCAGAAGCAAAGTTAATTCGTTTTCTTACCTGTGTTGATTCTTGAAGAAACGTAAGTACAAGTAAGTATATTTCAAAATTTCATCAATTGTAAAAAAAAAAAAAAAAAACGAATTTTTTTTTCAACTAGCCCAAAATCAGAGTTTACTGTAGCAGCCTTTTTAATAGTCCACTGCAGGATTTAGGCCTATCCACGAAGGGTGACTGGGCCACATCCACTACGCTGGCCCAGTGCGGGTTGGTGGATTCGCATACGCCATAGAATTTCTTCTACGGACGTATGCAGGTTGCCTCACGATGTTTTCCTTCACCGAAAAGCCAGTGGTGTGAAATTCCGTACATAAAATCCAAAGATCTCATTGATACGGGACCGGGATTTGAACCCACGTCCTCACGATTGCAAGGCGGGTGTCACTACCTCTAGGCCACCACGGCTTTTTAGTTAGATGATATTGATGATTTGCTGTAGATTCAGTTAAACAGATGCGAAGTTCGGAGTACATACTACTAGTGATATTCTGTATTAGTATTTTATTGCATTTGTTTAGTACCAACCCTGCCCCATACCTTGGGAGCGAACAGGTGACTCAAGGACTCTCCGCTCCCGTTTACCAATTAGGCGATATTGCCGGCGCGGTATTTGGGGAAATATTCCCAAACATGAATTATATGGGGCTTTTAGTATTGAAAGTCTCTATACAGGTGCTTAGTGCTTTCAGCTCCATATCGATTTATGTCACAGGTCATTACGAACCATTACGTTATGTAGAGTTGTGGAAAGGGCTACATGCTCGAAGTCTATCTGGGAAATCCAATCAAAAATAAGAAGATCCGAAGAAAAAAGTTACCGACACAGCTCAGCGGATCGGCAAGTTGAAATCGCATTGGGCAGAAGTCCTCGAGTGGAGACTACGTACCGTAAGCGCGTAAACGCTTACCGCTTGAGTCGATCCAAGTCCAATGCTTGTTATATATTGGAAATATCAAGAAATATAAAAATTATAACTGGCTTTCAAGGGTGTAATAAAGAGCGACAAATGTGACAAATAAATCATAATTTGCCTTTTCTCGGGAATAAGGCCTACACAGATAAACTAACAAAAAAAGTTCAATTCTAATTACCTATCAAAATCGTTACTCATACGACATACTAGTTTTTACCCCCGGCTTCGCCCGCATTATATTTTGATTTTTGACGCAATATCATTATAATTTATAGCCTATGTGTTATTCTAATATATAAGCTATATTATTGCAAAGTTTCATCTCAATCCGTTCAGTAGTTTTTGCGTGAAAGAGTAACAAACATCCATACATCCATCCATCCCTCCTCACAAACTTTCGTGTTTATAATATTAAGTAGGATTATGTACGTAGTCCCTACATAATCGACGTACCATCTACTCGCACTAAGCGATTCGCTTCCTCCTTCATAATGCGGACCGCCAGGGATTGGAATGCCCTGCCTCCATCAGCCATTATTTCCAGACAATTACAATTTGGATAACTTCAAATCAAGAGTGAAGAGTAGTGTATCTTCTAGGTCTACATACTTTATCTTCGGCTACAATTTCGCTTTCCATCAGACGAGTTGGTGGCCAAAATGTAGCCCTATTCTACATAAAAAAACTAGATATTGTTTAATAACTTCCGTAACGTTCCCTGCAAGTCTCTGTCCTTTCAATTCCTGGCATAAGCCAGCTGATACTGAGTGACAACGACGCCATCCTTAGGGGATTGAATCCCCCAAGCCTTAGACCTCCGCCGTGACTGCCAACGACTCTGCCACATTATGCTGCCTCTGGGGCCACGAGCGCGCGGAATAATGTATGAAGTTGACTCTAGGAATTTTTGTTTACTGTAGAAGTCAAATCAGATCAGATTTTTCTTATTCTTTATGAATTTTATTATACTTTTACGAATACAATTTAAGTCAATTTTATATTACTTTTACCTAAGTCGTATATTCATGTGAATAAAAAGTAAAAAGGTGGAAAATATATGCCATGGAAAACTTTAAACAACCAGCACACCTAGATTAAAATTGGAAACAAAACCTTGTGATAGCAAAAGCCATTTTCGACATGTAAACCGGTTTAATAACTTCCGTTCCCTACGAGCCCCTAAAAGGATGCTAATTGTATACCAATAACCCTGTATTTGATAAATATCAAAAGTTCTACCTAACCTTTAATACCTAACTGAAAGCAAATCTAGCTACCCCACACGATAGCTTCCAGCGGCTGCTAATCGTGACCCACGACTACCTAGCAGCTATTGTAAGCGTACCTACCATATTTCCACATGGCTACGTTCTAAACCTGATTCTGCACAAAGTTGAACTCACGACATTAATGACCTGCTTAGTGAAATAGTAAATGTTATATACAACGTGGTCACATTAACTCGACGCATCGCTGGATTTTTTAAGCAATTTTTACTCGATCTTAATAAACAGGTAGAAACTTATCTTTTATAGATGATGGTTCGGAATCTTTCGAGCGGGAGTCCGACTCGCACTTGGCCGGTTTTTTTGCACACCGTACTTGAGCGCCAAAATAACGTCACATGGTCAAGCGTCTAGTTAATGTGACCGCGTTGTAAGGTCTTAAGCTCTGTGATAACTGAGCGATTGAGGTCGAAAATACCTAATCAGCTAGGTTTCCGAATGCAAAATATCTAACTTGGAAGAAAAAAATCTTCTTACTAGTCATATGCTGAAAGAAAATAAAATTAAACAACTTACGGATTTAATATCTCATCAATGAAATAAATATTAGACTGAAGATAGATATCCTATTACCTAGTATTTTATGTGATCATTTGGCAAGCATCCTCTCTCCACTCTATGTATATTATAATTTGTGCTTAACAATAAGGAAAAGAAAGCTCTTATTTATCAAGGCACGAACACAACCAAACTGGTAATACTCGAAATATAAACCATGGACAACCCTAATGATAATAAATTAATCTCTTTATTTACCACGCGAGAGACCTGACTAATACAAAAATAAAAAACAACGCGTTGCACTCCGGGAGTGCCGACAGAAGTGAAAACTTGAACATATAATAAAGTAGGTACTGTCACGTACCTAAGTGGTAAAATACAATATCACACACGCACACTCGCGCAAGTGCCCTGCGCCGAATTTTTGATCAGGTCACGTGTTCTAACGCTAATAATTTTACGCAAAAAATGGCAATACCTCCTTCCATCGTGTACAAAATTCGAATATTTCGCTCGAATTGTTTATAACATCGTGATTTTTCAAAAACAGCTCAGCCGATTTCTGTAAAATTTATGAGACCACCTCGGGATACCCTTTCGAACTAAAATTATTTTTTCGTTTTTTATTTTTTAATTTTAAAATTATTGATAAACATACAGATAAGAAAAAAAAAATACAGACCATCATAGAACCTCCTTTTTGACCGACAAACCACCGGGGGAGGTAGGTATATATATTTTTTTTTATGTTTAACCACGCATAACATTTTTCATAGTAGTCCGATTTCAATAATTCTTTTTTTTTTATTGGAAAGAGTATACTTCGAAATTGGTCCCTTTTAAATTTTATCGAAATTGGTTTTTTGATAAATCAACAATAATGTGAAAAATGTTACATCGATCTGTGCATAATATTTGCGTTCTAGCGATGCGCCCGGCTTCGCACAGGTGTATTATACTTATAAACATTTTTCTTGAATTACTCTATCTATTAAAACAAACTGCATCAAAATCCGTTGCGCAGTTTTAAAGATATAAGCATACATGGGGACAGACAGCGGAAAGCGACTTTGTTTTATTTTATACTATGTAAGTAATGATTCTGTACACGGGTGAAGCCGGTCATGCTATTTTTTGCAAAAAATAATTATGGGATTTGGTTAAAAAGTGCATAACGCCGCTAAAAAAAATGTTCATATCAAAAATAATCTTAAAATTTTGTGTCCAAGCTTAAACTAGAAATTGGGTTTTCCGAGGTCTGTTGAAAACTACCAACACGTCTTTGAACAAATGAACAGCGAAGATACATCGCCGCCGCAAAATGTCAGACACAAGTCAGACACCATGGGTGCGAAATGTCCTCCATTAGAGGGATTAAATGGGCGCACTAGTCACGAGCAGGCGATAAACAACGCCGACTAGACGATTACACGAATAACCACTGCAGCCCTTACTTATCTACTTAGGTACCTACTTAAGTATCTAGGTACCATAGCGTACCTACTTAAGTACCTAAGTAGTTATGTTCCAAATAATATTCGTGCCTCAGTGGCCCAGTGGTTAGTGATCCTGAATCCTGGATTAAAGAGGCGTGGGTTCGATCCCCACCCAGAAAAAGCATTTTCGTGACGTGTTTGGGTATTTATTAAAATTAACATATTAATCTACATATCTAAGTAAGTATATACGTAGTATAATATGTTTTTGGCAGCCATATCACAAGCTTGGACGTCGGATAAAATAATTATTTCATGGAATAAAAAAGCGCTTACTAACAAACAACTACTTGCGCTACTCCCCGCTAGATGGCCTTAGCTGCTACAACTTCGAAGAACTCTAAAATTAGATTAAAGATCTCAGACTCTCAGATTAAATTCAGTGAAATTGTAACGATTAACTAAAACTACCTTTTAAATATTGTTTTACATAAAAAAAATTGTCGTAAGGTTGGACATGAACCTGCTAATGCCTGAGCCCGCAGTTCGAGTAGTCTTGTCGCTTTCCCAATTAAACCTACCTAGGTAACATTATTTTTTTACAATCAAGGAATTAGTCAATATACAAAGGTTCTATTCATTAAGAATCTATTCAACAAACTAACAATACAACATCAGTGAAGTGTAAAAAGTAGATACCCGTACAACAGCATTATCACTACGATTTTAGGGCAAATTAGTGTCGAAATAAAGCTTTTACTGTTCCAGCGAACAAAAGCCCTTATCGGTGGCAGCACTGGCAGTGTAGATTTATGAGCACATCAAGCGCAAGCAAGCGTGGATCGATACGTTCGCTGCAGCGCGTGTCGTTCGCTTCCCTTGCGCACACGCATGTCAAACGCATACCTACTGTTTACGATAGGGCCGTCACGCGCAATAAAACATTCTTTTTTTGGGGCATTTTGGGGTGATATTAACATACTATGTTGTGGTTTTTATGTGTGTATCTAGTTTAGCTACAAAAGACATTAATGTAATAACTCTACTACCAAAGTTCATAAAATTAATTAGATAGGCATAACCTATTGAAGAAATAGGCACGTTCGCTGTAGGGCTAGTTAGGTTTTAGATTCCCTTGTATACACATGTCTTGTTTTATTTATTATTTTTAATATTATTTTATTGTTAAATTGTTGGTAAATAGTTTACCTACAAAAGGCATTGATCTACCAGCTCTTTAAGAAGATAAAAATAAATAGATAAGTTAGTAGTGGAGAAAGGTAAAAATTGTATCGATACGTTCACTGTAGCGCGTGTCGGGTTATCACACCCCTTGCGTATACGCATGTCAAACACGCACTTACTGTTTGGGTAGGTATGGTAAGGTCGTCATGCATAATAAAACACCATTTTTGTAGAATGTTGATTACATAATGTTGTCTCGTTTTATGGAGAATACGGAAAAATAAGTTTGTAGTAGACAACATGGAAGAAATATGTAACATGTATGTAAATAAAGCAATGAAAAGATTGGCAATGAAAAGATTAATTTGAATTTACACAACGGTACAATGACAAGAAGTAAAGGTAACGTCCACAAGTGGTATATTATTCAGAGAAAAATCGAACCAAGATGGTACACACATCATTTGAAAGCTTGTTTTATGGGCTTCCCAAAAATATTTAATTTAGATTTTGGCACCCCTCCATTTTTTTTTAAATGCGAAGAATAAATTGTATGAAAAATAACAATACAGCTTATTATTTTTTCTAGTTTAGCAATAATAAAGTGCTCCCATCGTTATTTTACTTGTAATGGGTAAAAATGCTTTTATTAAACTATTTGGAGGTTACTTAATAAGGGTTGATAGAAATAAACTACCTATTGAGCCAAATATATTTATTTATCCTAATAAAGGTGACGTCCACAAGTGGTATATTATTCAGAAAAAAATCGAACCAAGATGATATATACATCATTTGAAAGCTTGTTTTATGGGCTTCCCAAAAATATTAAATTTAGATTTTTTCACCCCTTCATTTTTTTTAAATGCGAAGAATAAATTGTATGAAAAGTAACAATACAGCTTATTATTTTTTCTAGTTTAGAAATAATAAAGTGTTTCTATCATTATTTTACTTGCATTCGTAGCTGATTCTTCCACATTCATATCTTAATTTGCTAAAATTAAAAATTATAACCTACCAGTGTGACCAGTTAGTAGGTACAATGTGACAAAAAAACACTTAAAAAGTGTGTCTAATGAGTAAAAATGCTTTTATTTAACTATTTGAAGGTTACTTAATCAGGGTTGATAGAAATAAACTACCTATTGAGCCAAATATATTTATTTATCCTAATAAATTCAAAATTAATTTTAAAAAAATCGGAGGGCTCTTTTTTGCTTTTAACAGTAGTAATAGACTCAGGAAAATATGAACTTTCTCGAAATGTAACGAGTGTTGTGGTTCGAATTTTTGATTATTATTATACCAGCCTCCATACATTTTGTGGACATGTCCTTTATAAGAGTAAGAAGTAGGTACACGATGAAAACAAAGTTACATATGCCGGAACCGAAAACGGTGTAGGGTGTAGATGCTTTTGTTAAAACGATGGACCCTCCATACAACGCCCTAATTTTAGCGCCCGAATTGAAAAATCGAGATCAAAGAACGTGGTAGCCCTACAAAACGTGCGTGTGCGCAATAAGTAGGTGCAGCCCTGCTATCGCCAGATGTTCATTGTTTTGATATCGCCCTCATTATCGCACAGCTTTGATCGCGAAGGGCTCGGACGGAATCAATAACAACCTACGCTGCTGGTATTTTTTCTCACAATGCGTGAAATTTTTATTACGATTGATATATAATTTGTATATACCAATTTATACTGTCTATAGCAATGTATTTAGAATATTGCTTGACAAAGAACTTTTAGAGCAGTATAGTGTTACTACTACTGTCCATAGAAAGAGTTTCTTCAAACTTATTGCTAAGTAATATACAGGGTTACCGGTTAAGTCGACCTATTCCCGTTAAGGGCGTGTAGTTCACATTGTTTCTGACTGATTTGTCTATATTTTATTTTTTTCGGAATACGGAGTTGGCCTCATAGAAAAAGTTACTAATATAAGTAAAAGTTAGTTCGTAAGCAATATAGCACCTCTAAAAAGCATTGTTTTTTTGTAATAAATACCCTTAAAAGCTGTAATACCTAGGTATAGTTCAGACCTAGAAAACGATACGAGGATGCATAACAGGAACTAGGCATCCTATTTGCGAAGCCTCTCATAGATCGGAAGTCGAACAGATGGGTACCTGCTCCACTTCCGGTTTATAAAACCCGTCAAATTAAAATTGTATACTAATAGACAAATGGTACAAAGTTCACATCCTCACATCATCCGACATACCTCAGTGCCTCAAGTCGAAAGTTTTTTGACCAGTGTGTGTTGCCAGTGATGACTTATGGCACAGAAACGTGGTCTCTCACTATGGGCCTCATTAGTAATCTCCAAGTAGCCCAACGAGCTATGGAGAGGGCTATGCTCAGAGTCTCTCTGCGGAATCGAATCAGGAACGAGGAGATCCGTAGAAGAACTAAAGTTACCGACATAGCCCAACGGATTAGCAAGTTGAAATGGCAATGGGCAGGGCACATAGCGCGGAAGACTGATGACCGGTGGAGTCGAAAAGTTCTCGAGTGGAGACCACGTACCGGCAAGCGCAGAGTAGGACGTCCACCCTCAAGGTGGACGGATGACCTCATTAAGGCCGCAGGATCGCGCTGGATGAAAGCCGCTCCCAACCGGTCATATTGGAGATCCATAGGGGAGGCCTATGTCCAGCAGTGGACGTCCTTTGGCTGATGGATAATGGATGGATGGATAGCTAAGTACTTAAAATTAATATCATAAAAATTAGATTTTTTTATTTGGTCTGAAGAAAATTACCTATAACTATTTTGCAAACTCTGTTCAAAACTGTAGATCGAGAAAGCAAAATCAGAAATTCTCCTTCATTGTGAATGGTTCAAAAATGATTGAACAGTTTGTAGATTTTGGGCTGCAACTCAAATCATCATGCCATATTTTTTTTAAATATTCGTAAAATAACAGGTGTAATCCAAACCAAACTTCTGGCGGTTGTTAAGTTAGTTACAAGCTGCACGAAACCCAATTCTCGTGCAGCTGTTAAGTGAACTTCAGTCAGGATTGGGTTTTGTGCACCTTGTAGCTAACTTTACAGCTGTCAGGAACTTTGATTCGGCCTCTACTTAGCTCTTTCTCTTAGTAATAGTTTGATAATGCTCTACATTTGATTTTAACTTTCCCAAAAAGAATGCAAGTCATCTGCTTAATAGTCTCATAAACTGATTGCACGAGCAAAACACAAAATAAAAGAAAAGAAAAGATAAAGATCTAGTTACTTTAGTACGATCTGAAACAGCAAACGCGCAAAAGTCCAATTTTTCAATACTTAGATAAAAATGACTTTAGAATAGCATGCTTTGCTATCCCGTTTGCACTAACATTAAGTTTCGATACTCACTCGCCCTCTAACTCGATTTCGTAGTGTTTTAAACACATACGCCATAGCGGACTATCGGTTCAAAAAAAAAACGAAATATATATATAAATATAGTCAGATAAATAGTCAGTCACAAAATTTCGTCACCAAAGCTCGATTGATATCAGTAGAGTTCAGTATTCGAGGTTGCGAGCAGGCATGTTACACGCGACGGATTCCGGCACCAGTTTCCGACCGGAAATGGAGCCTGTCGAGGCTCCGGCCAACACGTGAGGCTACACCCTATTTAGGACATTTCGACCCAAAATAGGCCTAATTGAATAGTTGAATGTATTGATGTAAAAGAGATATTTTTCTAGATAGTACAATGCGACACCAACAGGCAACTTAAAATACATTATTTGAACACTGCAGGACTTATCGCTTAGGTACGAGGTAAAGATACAAGTCCCATAATACAAAAATAATTATTTTAGCTGTTTTTTATTCAAACTTGGCATAAAATATATTGTAAAAAACGACCGCAGAGAATGGGAAAAAATAATTTTCGTACCTTTACCTTTCGCTAATGTTTTTGTAATGGTAACTTGGTAAGGCTCTTTTGCAGTTTTATCTCTTGCTTTGCTCGTTTGAGGAACTACCGCCCATTGACAAACAGTGATAAGTAGAAATTATTGTATTGCAGAATGAAATTGAGATTTAGAAACACAACCAACATGAGGCAACTGGAAATTGAACTTCTTATAAGTCAGATAGACGAGAGCACTGCAGCTATGCGTTCGCATTTGATAGAGTTAGAGAGCTAGAGTTCAATATTCTGGTTTATTTTATGGGCATGCGTGACCCATTATGCAAGCAAATTGTCTCGTCTTTTTACTCTTAACTGTATTTTATGGTTTTATTAGAAAGGCAGTAGATAAGTACTTGCATAACATCAGAAGAAGGACCAACCAACAACAATGTTCAACCATTATAAACTGCACTAAGTGACCGAGGCACTTTCCTATCATCTTCCAAAGATGGATATCTTCCGTAAACTGCATCATAAACAAACCCCACCCTTATTGTTTACACCTACAGACTCAAGTACCAGATCAAAGATTAACTCTCACATTTTACTTCACGATATTGATGAAATGTTCGCTGCAAACGATACGGGGAGCGTGACTTGGAAGTTGGAACCAGTAGCCCGAGATATTTATATCCCGCGATCTAAGTGACTCCGAATAAGACGTCCCAGAACTTAGAACAAAGAACGTGTGCTATAAATTGAGTCATGTTCCTCGAAAAGTACATAGAAGTGAAAGTTTCGCTTGCCGATACCACTTTGCTTAGAACGAGTGTTGAACAATATCTTTTCAGTATACCCGCCTTCCAATCTCTGCATTTAACTTTCGACTTTATCACGTCCTAGTTAGGAACGAATCACCTTAGCTAGTGATGTTGTTGTGTATAAATGTATAGGATTAATATCGTAATAAGGCAATAATGTATTTTGTATCGAGCTTTTAGTAGTTCTTCGACATTTGAGTTTATTGGCTACGGAGCTCATAAAGAGTAAACGAAACTTTGGACTTTGGCAGTTTATCGACAATCTGTGATTCTGGAAATCTGATAAACAGGCTCAAATTAGACTAAAAGTAACAAAGCTTTTGTATCCAGTCAATGGAAAATAAAATTGGGGATAATATATTATGCTACTACATTTAAATTACAAGATAAAAAATATAGTTTTCCATGATAGGTAAGTAAATAGTTATAGGTACTATAGCAAAATAACATTTCAATTTTAATTTTTTAATGAGCAGAGAGTGAGACAGACTTTAGTTTTTAGTACTGTACTGTACCAGCCTTTTTGATAGTCCACTGCAGGACACAGGCCTACTCACGAAGGGTGATTGGGCCATATCCACAACGCTGGCCCATTGCGAGTTGGTGGTTGGTGAATCTAGTTTTTAGTAATAAACGTTAATATTTGGATATAGTCATAGTATATAGTGTCATAGTTTTCATAAGCCTCTACATTTGCTTAATATCTAAACTAAAAGCAGGTAATGTGTATGTTTTATGAGTACGAATTTATTTTTATTAACGCACACCCCCGTCTTTATTTGTTCTATATTCCTATTCCATCCAAAAGTTGC
Organism: Hypomecis punctinalis; assembly: GCA_949316475.1. Lineage (NCBI taxonomy): Eukaryota > Metazoa > Arthropoda > Insecta > Lepidoptera > Geometridae > Hypomecis > Hypomecis punctinalis. Next base: position 10,517,637 of record OX438797.1, read on the forward strand.
GTGGCAGAGGTCGCTTTTATGAGATATGAAAACTGTAAAATATATCTAATCCTCCATTTCAATCGCAAACAGGATTGTTCTGACGCCACAAATACGCTACGCCTGAGTAATTCAGTTCAGTGTAATTTCTATTTTATTTATACACTCTTTGTTTCCTTGTTTTGATCAATAGACTTTAGATAATTTCAGTGCCGCTTTGTAAAGTACCCCTCTGGAAGCTTGGTACTGAAGGATACTTTCAAAGCATTCGTCTACTTTTAATTTTTATTTTTCCTTTATACACATATCTTGGACGACAATACGGTGTAAAATTTTGCTACTAAGTTGAGAATAAGAATTTGATTGCTATCTGTTTTGTGTATCAAATAAATAAAATAAAGATATGGCCGCCTCTTGTTACATGATATAGTTTAAAGTTTTTGTTATCTGTTTTATTTGTGCTCTTTGTGTTAACAATAAAGAATATATACCCATCTATAAATATTTAATTATTTTAAACGATGAAAACATAATTTTTAATGATAAACCGTGAACATTATCACTTATGAAATCGTCTTAAAATGTTAAAGCAGCACACAATCTAGCATTAGACAAGTGCTTTTATTGTACAATATTTCTTTACGCAATCCTTTTCTGAAAGGCAAGTGACGATGGAACTAAAGTGGTTTGTGATGTTCACCAGCTGCGTCTTTCACGTCACGACTCACGATACTGTCATATTAAACAGGGCCGAGAAAATATGAGAAAACCTTATTCAACCTGATTTGTGTCAAGTGCTTTCATAACTATGTAGTTAAAAGTTAAAAACCAATAGAGCATCGTTAGATGAGCACCCAAAAGATGAACAAAATACCTACATGTTGATGGTTAGGTAGCTGTTGTGGCTGAAATACTCGTATGTTGAGTGCAGACTGTTGTCAACAGGTCTTTTAGAAGCTACAGATACATGTCTAACAGCTGAAGTGATGATTACGACAATAAAAGAAATATAGCTAACTAATTTTGACTTGAAAATTTCGAAATATGTATTAATTTTATTTATTATTATTTAAAGATTATTAATTATTAAAAGACTGATACACATCAGTCTATGTACGAGAATTTTGCTTCCAAAAAAATAACACAAATAAAACCCACTTAGGTACATAAAATTTGTATAGACTTTATAGAAAGACGTTTGCCAGACCTACACATTGATATTTCTTTTTCAAGACGTTTTAACAGATTTTATTCAGATTATTTATGTTGAAATATTTTATATTCTAACTTAGGTACTCGTCAACTGGATAATTTTGAAAGGCAGGCAGTTATTATTTTCTTTGTAAAGAATTTCCGTCCATGATTAAAGTGAAGAAGCCAAAAAATACACAATAAATAAATTTATTCGTTGAAGATCCACATTTCCTAGGCCTTACCTTCTGACTTCTGGTGAAGTGGGCAGACTCCTCGACTTCCTACTCTTGCTGTTCTGCCGATGATGGCCATGTCCCGAGTTGGTGTTCCCCATCGTTGATCACACTCGTTTCATCACCACATTATATAACACGCACTGGATGCCACAGTGGGCATAGTTATTGTATGGCACATTCCTAAAACTATTGAAAATATTTATGACTTTTTTTGCAGACGACTTATTAGTCACCTGATGCTCTATCGGAGTTATTCGGAACACTTCATCAAACTGATGCAAAAACGTTCACACATATTTAGTGTACCAATAGTAATAATTAGTACCTATCTATGTTTAGTTTAGATTGATCATTGTTTTTAGGGTTCCGTACCTCAAACGGAAAAAACGGAACCCTTATTATAGGATCACTTTGTGGTCCGTCTGTCCGTCTGTGTGTATGTCAAGACTCTTTATCTCGGGAACGCGTAAAGATATCGAGTTGAAATTTAAACTGTATACGTATTATCTATAGTCTCTTGCAGTTGTTTAAAAGAAAAACTTCTCAGTTATCGTTTAAAAGAGTTTATGTTGTAAAAACCGCATATTTCGACACTCACAAAAATCAAAACCTACAGGATACTTCCCGTTGACATAGAACTATGAAATTTGGTGAGAAGCATTTTCTCAGAGTACACATACAGGAATAAATTTGAAAACTGTACATTTTTATTTAAATCACAAAAAAATAGGGCCTCAAAATTCACAACAAATGGGGTTTAAAATTCAAAGTGGGTAAATCGTTTCACGTAAGGTATCATATAAAAGAACTTCATTAGCACATGCTAAAACAGGTTTTTAATTATTTTAACAATGTGTAATTTTTGACATATGACGAGAAAAGTGAAAAAAAAAATGTTTTTGTCGATGGTTATAGTATAGAGATTTTAACAACTTACTTCCCAATTTTGTGAAATTTTCTGGATTTGTACGGAACCCTCGATGTGCGAGCATGACTCGGACTTGTCCGCTTTTTTAAAATTATGATTTGTGCGTTTGGTACTCAAAAGTCAAACGTATGCATAATAAAATTATGCCAAAAAATATTTTTTCTACGAACTATATAAACTTCGCTAACCAAAATGACTAGAGTTTTGGAAAGTATTTCGCTATACTTTTTTATGCCGTTAATATAACCTTTTCGGTCTCGTTACAGCCGGTCCTCGAGTACACTCGAAGCGTCAAGTAATTGCCTCTTCCACGCCAATATTGGGTCTAAATACCGGCAAATGCCTACCCAATTCAGGCTGACAAGACATAACTGAACAACGAATTCCAATGCTGGGCCGATCACGGACATAGCTGGCATGGCATAAAGGTCAGGCGGCGGTTACCGACCATCCCATAACTCTCCAGTGACCACCTCTCCGCAAATATTTTTATTTATTACCCCTCCGCGATGTTTAACGTTATTTTATTTCATTTTAAATTGCAGTACTTGAATGTATACTTATTGATAGTAATCGCCGCGTGGCTTATTTTAAAGCTTGATTTAAATTTGATAAGCGGAATAAGTTTAAGTGATAAATGTGGGTAGTGCCGTGGCAAAGATACCGTTGCGTTAAAGTTTATTGGTACGCGCACAGTATATCATTTCCAAGAATCGATGTATTTACATTTGGGATTCTTCTAAAATGTTGATGTAATAACCTAAACGCGGAAAACGACAATGATTAATAATTTATAACTTTTGAAGCGAGTTTTTCCACAACTATCATGTAGATAAAACAGAGCTAAATGAGTAATCTGACATTAGGAGCTGTCACACTGAAGAGCCAGGTTGGAGCTTAAGCGTAAGGTCAGGGTCCTGGGTTCGCTATTTCAAGCTATTATTTCTCAACGTTTGTGAACTATTTTTGTTTCGCAAAAACTATCAAGAAATGTTCCAGCTACTGCTACGGGATATAACATAAATGTTCGAGACATTTTCTAAGCCAAAAAACTGATAAAGGTCCAGTTCAGTTTCGTCTGCCTCGGTGAAATCGTGCAGCAATTTTATTTTCGGAAGAGTCCTATCAAATCTAGTCTTATCATCACACAAATGTGATCTTTAACAATCAATTAATTTCATGTCTGGATACGAGAGGGGACCGATTACATTCGTTATTGTCTCAGGGTTCGTAGAACCGAGGACAATGGAAAAAAAGACCCTAATTGCGACGTGTCGCTGCCATCGGGTCACCAACCTATTTATTACACTGTTACAAAGTGGAAACAAATAAAAGTAGAGAAAGCTAGACAGAAAATTAAATAGGAACATTAAATAAGCGTTAAGTTATACTTAGTTGCTGAAGTTTTTCTGAGAAAAGATTGAAACAAGTTAACTTGAATCTGGAGAATAAAATGGGATGTTTCTCAGTTTCTCTAGACGACGCGACGGAAAAATTCTAGGATACTACTAATTCACTATCACCCATCATTATAGCCAACTTTTACATTTGAATAAACGCCAAAATCGTGAATAGATATATCAGTTGTTCCATATAAAAAGTTGGTCTATTGGTCTATTCTCAACAAAATTTATTTAACAGCTGATTTACTTTGCGATTTCAGGGCTGGTTCTTTAGTAAAAGTTGATTTGAATGATGAGTACTTACAATGAGATTCTAGAATATTATGTTTGTTGTTTGGAAAAACACCTAGGTGTATATCTACTAGTTTTTTTTGGACATATTCAACTTAACTTATTTTTTTATCGGGCTAAAGTGCCTTTATTAACTACCACTAAAAACAATACAACTTTATAAGCTAAAACTACAGACTTGGCCAAAAGTATTAGGCACCCTGTATTTTCACTCTATCTTCTAAACTAATATCACTCCTTTTTGGCATTTTTAACAATATTAGGTGTCATTTTAATCACATCAACAGAGATGAAAGCTTGTTTCCTTGTTAGAGTCCAGAACACAAGTGACCAAACACTGACTGATAAGACCAAAAGAAAATCGAATCCTCTGTTTTCGGTCACCAGGTGTTTTATGACCTTAACAAAGAGCCGCTTGATATTTTAAAAAGTTATTTATGACCCCGGTAAGTCATTTAAGATAAGCACTCAGTTATTGGTTAAGTAGTAAACATGCATTTTGATTTTTTAAAGGTGCCTAATACTTTTGGCCAAGGCTGTACATACAATACTACTACTACATAAAAACCAACTGGATCATCCACAGACCCTTGAAGGTCTAAATATAATTCAAATGCTCAAGCTCACTTGCTAATTGGCAGCGTGCCTAGCATGCTGAATGGCATTTTTTTTATTAAACTTATTAGTTGAAAAATACCTGTATAACTTGCAAAACAAGTTACGGTACGGTAGTTACTAAAAGCTTGGAGGAAAATCAACAGTGAAAAGTTCTCATCAGAAATGGCTTTGTAGCTGCAGGCTACTGTGGTTCTAAGGTATATTTACGTACATAAAAATAATAGCCCGCATACCTAATATCTGATTGTCTGGTCTGTGCGGAGAGCATAAAGCTAATGTGAAAAATAGTAATTTGACTTGTATAACTAAAGGTATGTTTCTCGAGGTAATCATTACTTATTATTGCACAAGCAACATAAATAATAATAAATAAATAGTTTTATTTTTACAAAAAATAATTTTATAAAATCATTATCGCACTAACAATAAACACAACTTAAGTTTAGGAGAAATCCATCAAAAGTCCTGCAGAACCTACACTGAGAAATCATCTCGTGTCGTAGGCGTCTGCGTTAATTCTTAAATGAGCAATTATTGGTGGTGTCTTTGAGCTAAGGCTGTTTTCATTGGTTCAATGACAAAGACATTGTTTTTGCGTCTATTACCTTCATCTTGATTTTCTATATTCGCTAATCTATGTTGTGCAAGAGTAATATACAAAATATAAAGTTGTCTCACAGTCAAAACTTGGCAGTCCTTATATAATTCAGTTGTAGGATATCGAAAATCTTTAAACATAGCCACTTTTAAAATAGCTCTTTGAGCCCGTTCTAATTGCATCATGTATGTTTTAGATGTTGCACAACATTGACATGGGACTTTTCTTTAGTTTTTCCTGGCATTTAAACGAGTGGATGACACTGAGTAGGTATATAATTTAGTTACTTAAAAAATATCTCAATCCCTATCATTCTTATTCAGATAAATACTAAGCTTAGTCAAACATCTTAATTATCAGCCTTAAGGCACTGGTACTGGCACATAAGTATCTCCTATGAATTTTCAAGATTGGTTGAAAGCGTATTCCATAGCGGTCTTGATTAGGTAATAGGTCCACCAAATTGATGGATATCTTACGCTGTCGGTACGTAGGCCCCATTCAAACTTATTGTGAATACTAACTCATAAATTAGATAGCCAAACTATACTAACTGTAAATAAAGCTAGGAGTACATTCCTGTATATGGAGTATTGTGCCGGTAACTAGAGCAGCATAATGTTCCAAGTGCATTATCGGTATTATCATAGCGAGCGCAGCACTAGTCTGCTGGAGCGCTCAGTGTATTCACTGGTTTATAACCCTATTACTATATAACCAACTTATCTATAGAGTTCCGTAGTGGAGCCACTACTGAACTTACTAGGCTTAGCTAAAAGCTTCCGTTAGATAATTTTAGTTCCAGTATTGGGCCGAGTCTACAAATGACATTGTCGTTCTCGCTCGGTGTATTCACAGGTTTATAGGTAATTCTGTTATTTTGAACTGTTTTGATAATAATGTTAAACTGAAAGGATGCGACATTAAATTTAATTGTTATTGTTTGCCTATATAGGCAAAATTTGGCTTTGATATTTCTAATTAATTGATTTTACTGACATTACAAATACCTACTTCATAACATAGATCGACCTATTCAATTAGTTAAATGTTGTGAACAATATTAACATCATTTTGAAGGGGGTTGCTTACGAGATTCAGTGCCTAATACTCGTAGCATTAGCAAAGGAAACGTCACTGTATTTACGAAAATTATTTAAAAAACTTGAATGTGTTGCACTTTCAAATCATCTGCAAAAATCGAAGCCAGAACTAAAAATTCTATATTAAAAAAAAAACAGATAAGCTGCCTTGTTTTATACCTCCTAACCTTTTCATACCTTAGTGACTTATTGTGAGCTTTTAAGACGCTATCAAACACCGACGTTTCAACACTCCTATTCCACAAGATAGATTTTTCTGTATGGCCCAATACGTGATATTAAATCCTATTTATAGGATGATTGAAATGCACGACTAGAGGCGACACCTACATCAGCACGTGACGCCGATTCAAGACCATGGATGTAAAAAAGAAGTAGATTCGCTGTAAGGTTAAAAATCTGTTGACAATGCTTTTCGTAACATGGCGTCAGCCTATAACGCTTCGAAACTGCTATACATTTCCATTAGTAATATACGAGTAGGTACGAGGCAATTTTAGTAAATAAAGATTTTACTCTTTTTATAATGGCAAAAAATCTGCTGTTTTATAAAAATATTCGTTAATTAACGACAAAAAGTATGGAATACTGATTTTACTGCGGTTTTAGGCTTAGTCTTGTAGTAAAAGTTGTTCATCTTGATATGTTAAAGCCTTTAAGCCTAAGAGCTTGCGTCAACGACTTAACTTGACATAATAAAGTAACATTTGCACATAAGTAGGCTAAGTACCAGGTAGTTGTAGACATAAGTACCACGCTTCAAGATAACATTAGTCGGCTCTACAAAGTAGCGGCATCTTGAGGAGCTTATTTTTCAAAGACAACCGATCTTATTCATTTCTTCCGATTCTCATTCATCTATGTTCAAGACCGAAAGGGAATCGTGGAATATGAAGTTTTACATTCATGAGTCGTGCATCGTGATCGTGTTTCTAAACGATTGTCTACGAATTTGGGTCGGGTTTTGACTACCAATTTAATAGGCTCTGTTGACTCAATAATTTGTCACAAGTCAAAGAAAAAGAAGACGAATGTATTGACGTTATCATTCGTTTTCTCATAATTTCTTCACTAGAAAGAATTAGATACACTAATTGTGAAACGCTACTGCATACTTAGTAGTTTAAATTCAAATAAATATATCACAACCAGACGTACATGTCTGGTTGTGAAATATTATTTTACGTTTAATAGATATAAGTATAGTTTCCATTAAAATATTCGGAAAATTTATTTGCGATAGCGGTTGTCAAACTCAGAAGTAAAATTTATAGCGACATCTTTTGTTTAATCATTAATAATAATAAATAAATATTTAGCATCATGTAATGATTTATGAGCCTTTCTTCTTCTTGATCGTTGCGCTCTTGACATCACGCAGTATTATTATTGGTAGGGGCAGATGTAATGCGCCTCACGATGTCTCGCCATCTCTCTCTATTGGACGTCAATCTGGTACATTCATGCACAGGCCCGCCCACAGCAGACTTGATCTGATCGGTCCATCTCATGGGCGACCTTCCGCGTGGTCTTGTGCCCTCAACTTTGCCCTGGACGACAAGACGCTCTATGGACTGACTACCTCGCCGTGAGACGTGTCCAAAGTAAGCGAGTATTCGAGACTGTACTACGGATGATAGACGCTGCTTGATGCCGAGTTCTTGTAGTATCGAGACATTGGTACGAAATTCAGTCCACGCTACCCCAAGCATTCTTCTCCAGCACCACATCTCTAGCGAATCTACTTTCTTCTTTTCGAATTCTCGTAACGTCCACGTCTCAGAGGCGTACAAAAATATGGGTAAAATTAGTGTTCGCACGAGTCTGATCTTCGTGGTTTTGGTGATGTTCCTGTTCCTCCATATTTTCTTCATTTTATCCATGGCGGTTCTAGTGATCGCCATACGCCTTTTGATCTCGTCGATACAACCGCCCTGGCAGGAGATCGAAGCTCCAAGATATGTATACGATTGGACTACTTCACAATTTGCAATCCGAGTTACTTCCGGCCAGTTGTCATTCGGTCGGTTCACAATCATCACCTTGGTTTTACTGCGATTGATCTTTAACCCCAATGCAAGGCTCACTTGTTCCATTTTAAGAAGCAGCTCTTCCATATGGCGTGAGCCTTAATATGATAAAAAATATTATATCATAAGTATTAAAATTAAATCCACCAAAAGCAAATTAAATGGGATAAAAACATAGAAACAAAAATTGTAAGTCACCGTTCAAGCAAAATGTATTTTAAAATTGCTTGCAGTAAAATATTTTTTCCAAAAAATAGCATGACCGTCTTCACCTGTGTACAGAATCATTACATACTATAAAACAAAGTCGCTTTCCGCTGTCTGTATTATAAGCATACAGAAACTACGCAACGGATTTTAATGCAGTTTGTTTTAATAGATAGAGTAATTAAAAAAACAATGTTTAAGTATATATGTATAATACACCTGTGCGAAGCTGGGGCGCATCGCTAGAACGCAAATATTATGCACGGATCGATGTAACATATTTCACATTATTGTTGATTTATCAAAAATGGCTAAGCCAATTTTGATAAAATTTAAATGGGACCAATTTCGAAGTATACTCTTTCCAATAAAAAAAGAATTATTGAAATCGGACTGCTATGAAAATAGTTATGCGTGGTTATACTTAAAAAAAATATATACGCGTCGAATTGTATACCTCCTCCGGTGGTTTGTCGGTCAAAAATTGCATGCACTAAAAAGGCAACACGGCACATACCTAGCACGTAGAAATGATGGCCGATGTCTTAAAAGCTCTCTAGTGCAGACCACGTACCGGCAAGTGTAGCGTAGGAAGTCCACTAACTAGGTGGATAGATGACCTGACCAAGACAGCAGGAAGCCGTTCTTATTGGAAATAGGGAAAGCTTATGTCCAGCAGTAGACCTCTTACAGCTGAGAGAATGAAAAAAAGCCGTACGAAATCAAAGGTTTATCTTTTATCCTTTCAGTACACATACGTCCCGAATCCTGAGTCACAATATAATGCCAGTATAATAAAACAGTTTACCGACACAGCCAAGGGCGCACAAACATCTCGCGAGAGCCTGGTCGTAATGGGAAGGTATGGCGATAGGCTGGGAGACAACGTTGCTATCAATTACTCTTGAGACTACTATAGATGTACTAGTAGTAAGAAGATGTATTAGTTTAGGAAAAACAGGGAAATCATTTTACTAAAAGTTATGTTACGAACATTTATAATATATACGCACTATAATACTGACACAGTCGACACACAAACAAACTTGACACACAAACATGTCGCAAATGCCTGAGACGGTACCTATGGCGATAGGCTGGGAGACAATGATGTTTACTGATAGTTTTAGATATAATTATGTTTCATGTGTCTTGTGTTTTTGCAAAAAAATAACATGATCACGTGTACAGAATTCGCGAATTTTTCGCACAGATCAATGTAGCATTTTTCACATTATTGTTGATATATTAAAAATGGCTCAGCCGATTTCTATCAAATTTAAATGAGACCATTTTTAAAGTATACTCTTTGAAATAAAAAAATAAATTATTAAAATCGGACTACTATAAAAAAAGTTACCTATGCGTGGTTATACATACAAGAAAAAAATATATACGCGTCGAATTGAGTACCTCCTCAGGTTGGTTCGTCGGTCAAAAACAGTTTATAATGCGCCATGATAAGAGCGATACTAACGGAGTACCACAATCAGACCCAGGATATACATAGGTAAGGAGTCGATTGAAAGGCGAGCCAGGAGACTGATTGACAACCTTGTCTAAGTCAGCTGCAAAGCCTCGAGCATCGACGAAAGGTAGCGTGTTTGTCGGCCTTTTATCGGATACACTTCGGAGAGTGCGCTCAGGAGTTGCACAATCTGGTCCCACCTGCCTCTTTCTTCTATCGTACGGCTAGACAGACGCGACCAAAGCGCCACCCTTTTATGGTGGACATTCCGCGCGTTAGAACTAAGCGTTTCGAATCCTCATTCCTCATACGAACAGCCAGAATGTGTTAGCCTGGGTCTGTTTTCCCGCTTAAGTACAACGTGGGTGTCTTCAAATCCCGAGTAAATAGGTATCTTCTAGGTAAGCGTGCTACACCCTAGACCGCATATTTGCTCAACATCAGGCAGTATGTAGTCAAACGCAAACTTATACGGAATAAAAAAATAAAAAATTAATAAAAGGCAATTGGCAAAGATTTAGAAGTTGCTAATTCTAAGGTGCTAAACAACAAGTATTCGACGTGTAAATTACAATGTAAGTATATGTTTATTTGGCTCAACGTATAAGCATTGCCATTCAGCGTGGCAACGCTGCCAGCATGCTGGGCACGCTGCCAACTGGCAGTGGGCTTGAGCACTTGGATTATCTTTAGACCTTCAAGGGTCTGTGGATGATCTAATTGCTCTCTATGTAGTAGTATATAGTAGTGTAGTATTGTCATTTTAATAAAAAAAAAGTACATGTAATACATTTTTGCACTCCGGTCATTTTGTAATGTTCATGATTTTTTTTATCAAATTGTATCAAACGGCGGCTATAACGCATAATTATAAGCTTGTTGTTCTTCTTAATCACAGAATATTATCTTTTTAGAAATGATACTATCCAGTATTGCCTAAACTAGTCGTACGCTAACGTTTACAGAGGTAAGTAAATAATTCATGAGCACTTCACCTAACGCGCCTGTAGGCTTATAACGCCCACTATAATGGCAATGGACAAATCGCGTGGAAGCATGGCATACAATCTCTGGAGCGTGTCAGGGATAAGAAAGAAGGGTAAGTATGTGTTGAAAATGCAGAAATAAAAATAAAAACCATCTGATCTTTTGTCATGAAAACTTTAAAGATGACCTGATACGTTTTCAAAGTTCGCGAATTCTAATTTAATTTCTTACTCATGAATTAAAAAAAATCAATTATGTTAAGCCGTGGTGGTCTAGAGGTAGTGACACCCGCCTTACAATCGTGAGGTCGTGGGTTCAAATCCCCGGTCCCGTACCAATGAGTTCACTGGCTTTTCGGTGAAGGAAAACATCGTGAGGCAACCTGCATACGTCCGTAGAAGAAATTCGATGGCGTATGTGAATCCACCAACCCGCACTGGGCTAGCGTGGTGGATATGGCCCAAACACCCTTCGTGGGTAGGCCTACGTCCTGCATTGGACTATTAAAAAGGCTGGTACAGTTACAGTATGCTTAAGAGAGTTGGAATGCAATAACACGGTGCTGATACTAATTAACACGTTCTGTATAAAACGTAGATATAAAATTGAAACACCTTGACAACAGACACATCTTCTCAAAGAGTTCAAGTTACCTTTCGGATACAAAAAAGGCTAAATATTTTTTTTTTTAAAAATACAGTAGAATTATTTTATTTTTCCATACTTGCACTCTTTGGTTATCTTGTACTTTATAAATTCAGTAAAGAAATTTTGCTCCAAGAAGGTGAGAAGACATTTCTCCAAGGCCCAGAAACACCCCAGAAAAGAAGAGACGTGAGATGTCACATGTCAGTTACAGTTAAATTAAATCTAGATTCGCGATGATGCATCGATGTTTAACAGGATATTTGCATCATTACGGCTGTGTGAACGAAGACTTAAGTTTTACCTTTTGTACACCGTTAATCGGTTTTACTGAGAACGGTGTGTCATCTCTGGCTTATTCGACGGGCCGTGTAGATTTCAACGATTGTGCTTGAATATTTTTGTTGGCATCGCATACCAGATGAGTAACCTAACAGAGCAAATTGCTAATGCTTTGATGTGGACCAAAACTGGTATCTCGGATTTATTTTCAAGTCTCTGTGATGGTTATTCAAATACTAATGATCATGAAATTTCTGGACCTATACAGGGTTATTTCTTAATCAATTAGCACCCTCTTAGGGGCTTATTCTGTACATCAAAACTAACAACTTTTGTCAAAACTGAAATAAAAATCAGCTGTTCTATAGGTACATTTTGTCGAGGGTGAACGATATTTTTCTAAGGAACAATATTTTTTTTTTTAGTTTTGACAGAAGTTGTTGAACAAAAGTTGTAAGTTTTGATGTACAGAATAAGCCCCTAAAAGGATGCTAATTGATTAGAAATATCCCAGTATAGTGTACCTACATTATTGCAAAATTTCAGTACCTAAGCTAGATTTCACCCTTTTGAAATGAAATGTGAACCAAAACATAAAACAAAGAACATAAGCCGGTAGCTAATAGAAAAGTAAAGTGTGGTAATGCTTAGCTTAGTAAGTGAGTAAGTTCGTATAGGCGGGTAGACCTAATGTTTTAGGGCGTCTGAAGGCCTCTGACATGGTTAAACGGTTAAAACAACCGGGAACTACAATTTAACGTGTCAACCAAGCCACGATAGTGCTCAGTTGGAAAATGCCACCCGCGGTCACCCATCCAAATACTGACCGTGCGGAACGTTGCTTAATTTTGGTGATCGTAGTATAGCTTAGTCTTATTCTTTCTGTATGGGGTGGTAATGATTGAAAATCTCACGTGCTGAATGCAAACCACTTACAACAGGTCTTATTGGAAATCTAAGTAAAGTCTTAACCCAGCAGTAGACGTCCTATGGCTAATAAATAAATATATATTTTTGGGACATCTTACACACGGCCTCTGACCCCAAACTAAGCAAAGCCTGTGATATGGCTGCTAGAGACTGATATACTACATATACTTATTCTTAAATACATACTTATATAGATAGTAACTAAATAACAGCCAGACACAAAGCAAACATTTATGTTCATCACATAAATATTTGCCCTGGGTGGGGATCGAACCCACGCCTCTTTGATCCAGAAGTTAGGGTCACTAACCACTGAGCCACCGAGGCAGTCAAAAATATGATGAAGAAGACGAATTTCTTACGTGTACTTGTAAAAAGCGTACGACATAAGACTAATATTGCAATCCCAAAAAAGCATATTCGATTCCAGAAACTCAAAAATTCAGTACCAAGGTACCGCATATAAATTAAAGCGGTTAAGTTGAGCAATCTGGGTTCTATCAGACTGCAAACATCTAAGCACACGCCATACATCACGCAGAGCTTAATAAAGACCTCGTAAGCTCCTTTGTCTGTACGCATTACGAGTGAAATTGCTTTTCGTAGAAACCACGCTCACCTGGCTAAGAATAGCTCTGGTAATGTTAATTTGTGCGAATTGATTGATTAAGTGTAAGAAAGATAAATTGATTAGACATGACAAGTAGTAAAAAATATCTTAATAAATTAGGCCTATTTCATAAAATAAGGCTGGTAGGTATAGCTACCAGAGATCGAAAGAGAGTTGATTTCAGTTAAATTCAAAGACATCTTTGCTCAACCATGTGTTAAGATTAGAAGGTAAGTTATGAATTATGAAATAGAAAGACAGTGTGCTATGAGATGTTTGGGCAGTCAAAATATCATCCTTTCTAACATCTTGTATGGAAGCATGAATAAGTGAAATAAATCTTATAATCGTAAGTACATTGATTTTTTTTTAAATGCACATTTAAGAAAACTCAATTGATCAGACAATCACTAACGTCTATAAGGTGACGATCTCCTTTTGGTAGTCCAAATATTGAAATCTTCTTCTTTTGTTTGGCGTCGCATTGTTGCGCATTTGCCAGTGTCAAGTATTAAGTTTTAATAATTTTTGATATTTTATCAAAATAGTTACTGTCGTAGTCACGTCATAGTCCAAGTCGCGGTCAAGTCCAAACGTCGTCCAAGTCATACCTCAGTAAAGCAGTGGAGACTTTACTAGATGCGTCTATGGAGTTTTGGTAACAACACGGAACAACACGATACGTCACATTATATCACTTGCCTACACTCATGTACGTAAATCAGCTCATAATCAACGAAATACCACAATTTTTCACTAATTATCACTGATAAAACACAAGTTTAACAAAATAATACAATGGGGCGACATGACTTTTCCGCGTTCCCGCCAAAACTCATATTGAAATCTGTACCTATACCTTTTTTTTAATAAAAAAAAAAGATTTTAAATAAGTAGTGGTTTTTTAGTTATAATAGAGCTACATTTGGCCACCAACACGCCTGATGAAAAGCGATGTTGTAGCCGAAGATGGAGTATGTAGACCTAGGAGATACCTATTCACGCTTGTCTTAAAGATATCTAGATTGCTAGATTGTATTTGTCAAGAAATAGTGACGGTCAGGATCAGGTGATTATCTTCTAATGCTAATAAATTATGAAGGAAGAATGAAGAAATTTCAAGCAAAACAGACAAGATACCTACATAGTAACAAATATTACTAAGGCGCCAAAACTATAATAATAGCGCAGTCAATAGTAGAGTGCGCCATTGAGACGCACAGCAATAACTCAGTGCAAGTTAACTGCAGGCCTAGAGACAGATTTACGACAGCCTCATGAAGACTATTATTAAGAAACTCTGTTTTTCCAATGCAAGATGTAGCAATTTTCTGCTTCTTTAGCATTAGTGTCATGATTGTTGTTGTAGTGTAGGTACTTTTTAAACGCTTGGGGAGATGTCGTGTACCTACTTACATGTTTTCATGCGCTATGAACAGCATAGCTGAGTTGTTGTTATGGGTACCTACTTTTTAGGTTTCCGTACCCAAAGGGTAAAAACGGGACCCTAAGACTCCGCTGTCCGTCCGTCTGTCTGTCTGTCTGTCACCAGCCTGTATCTCAGGAACGGTGATAGTTAGAACGTTGAAATTTTCACAGATGATATATTTATGTTGCCGCTATAACAACAAATACTTACTAAAAACAGAAAAAAATATGTAAGGGGGGCTCCCATACAACAAACCTGAATTTTCAGCCTTTTTTCGCCGCTCTTCTTCACAGAATATTTAGTTAACATTTTCTTTAAAATTAAATTAAAATAGAATAAATATTCAAGGGGGGCTTCCATACAAGAAACGTGACTTTTGTGACAGGAAAATGCATGAAGTATTCACAGAATGTCAAGTTCTGTGCGTTCTCAGCGTATATTCCCTTCAAAAATAAATATTTATATTAAAATAATACATATTAAGGAGGGCTTCCATATGGTACGGAACCCTTCGTGCGCGAGTCCGGTTCGTACTTGGACGATTATTAATCGCTTGGGAGATATCGTGTAGATGATGTTTTCATGCAGTATGAGCAGCAAAGCAGAGTTTAGTAATGTGCAGAGTTCTTTAAGAATTGCGTGCACGTAGTAATGTGCAGAGTTCTTTAAGAATTGCGTGCACGGTCTTTAAAGGGATCTAATAGATGTTTGCATATTCTTAACTGACTGTCGTGTAACTTACGTTTATGGTGTATCTAACTTAGATAATGGATGTCGTCTAACTTTTTGACCGACGAACCACCGGAGGAGGTATACAATTCGACGCGTATATTTTTTTTTTGTATAACCACGCACAACTTTATTCATAGTGGTCCGATTTCAATAATTATTTTTTTATTGGAAAGAGTATACTTCGAAAATGCTCCTATTTAAATTTTATCGAAACCGGCTGAGTCATTTTCGATAAATCAACAATAATGTGCAAAATGCTTCATCGATCCGTGCGAAATATTCGCGAATTCTGTACACGCGTGAAGTCGGTCATGCTAATTTTTGCAAAAAATAATCTTGTAGTTTCCATAATTTGATAATGAGCCATCAGAGCTACCTACTTTGCCGATTAAATATAACATTGTATCTAATTTGTAGTAGGCATCTGAAGTTCAATACAATCTGTAGTATGTAAGCTTATACAATGTAAATAAATGAAGAGAAAATCAATAGCATGGCTCATTTTTCAACTATCTACCTAATATTATTGAACAAAATTTTGACACTTTAAAGCTCCAAAATGTTGACACAGCAAAAAACTTCACCCATAATGATTCGCAGAATCTTTTTGCTATCTATATAAAAGGTTCGGAGTAATAAAAGCAAATTAATTAAGCGCGTACAATGGGGATATAAACAGGGTGTCTGTTTTCGCGCGGATTCTGGCACATGGCGGGAAATGTACGATCGAACCAAGTGACAAGCGGTCGCTGCAATAAACCGAGGGATTTGTAAACATTGTGATGTCCGCTTTCACCATCTAAAACTAAATTTAGGGGCAAGGTGCGCTATTATTGGTTTAAGAACGAATATTTAAAATTATAAGATCTCTTACTAGGTCTAAATGTCATGTTCTACTGAGGTCTTTTGAAATCGGGCTGGCTCCAGGTACAATAGTTAGAGTAGGTAGTATCATTATCATCACCAGCAGCCGTAGGATATTTACTTTCTGATAGTGATTTGTTAGAAGTTTAATAGGTTCTTCGTGCATTATTTTAAATGTATAAGAAGGATTTAAAAAGTAGTATTTATTCGAATTATTTTGAGTTCGTTACGGTGATTTTTTAAATAACAATATGTATGTTGTTGAATTACGGAAGATTTGTAGGTACCTAAGTGATACTTAGCCCGACGTATGTTTTCTTGTAGACAAATAAATTTTACATATCAAAAGGCGGATACTCAAATCTTGGGCATTATCTCTAGTTGACCTAGCTATAATGCTTTCCGTTGTAGTTATTCTGCAGATACTTGCCCTGATATAATAATACATATATAACAGAGGCAGAGGTCATCTCCGCTATCACTAATATCTATCTTTGCCATCAATACAGTGGGCGTAACGTGGGTAACTGTTGGTTAAAATTAAAAGAGAACGTTATGTGACCATCACATACTGTAACTTTCAACGCGGATAGTTTTTACCATAGAATAAGAACTAAAGTAATAGAAACCGTACTAAAATAGCAAGAGATATATGAGTACATCACTTTGTTTCATTTTAAATATGAAATTTAATAGGTGTTAGAAAAAAACGCATATATACCCGAACTTACGTAGGTAATTTTGAAGGGTTTCACAAACAAGCATTGAGCTATCTCTGGTGTCCAAATTCAAAACGTTAAAAAGTATGAAGGTAAAATGAACAGAGATTTGAACCTACTTACTGGGTTCTTTCCGAAAAAGACAAAGACCAAGTGGAACCAAATTTTAACTAGGTATTTTGACATTCCAACTGGTCATTTTGACGTTATTTGCGACAGACATTGCGTTTTTTTTGTTTCACTCACTCTCGTGTATGCTGTATAGCCAGATATGAATAAAACATCCGTAACGTAGTCTTTACTTGAGTAAAATTTAGCAATACTTATATTACTAGTCATTCTTCTGATGTTTCTACGACATTGTTGCGAAACGTCAACTGAACTCTCATCTTCTCATCACAAGTGACATGCATTTCGTTGCTCGCCATGCCATAGACTCCATCGAGTGTCCATAAACGACTGGCGTTCCGATCACTCGAATAATTTTGATATTTTCAACTCAATTCCGACATAGATAATAAAATATGCCAGCATATTCGCCTCATCTCATTACTTGTCCGGTGCGTTACACAGCAGAAATCATCTGATATCATCGGCGTCCCGTTAATGGCTGAAAGCCTTTTGTGCGATCCCTATGCGAAAAATCTCAGCGTGCCTTTATTGTGGCCAGCTTAACTGGCATTCAGAGGGCGTTTACTGAGGGACATAAAATTAAAGACGTTTATAGCTTGGAATTAATATTACTTCTTGCTTAATGTTAAAAGACTAAAAGAACATAAAGAAGCAAATTTCTGATATTATTATCTTATTAAGATCAATGCAACAAAATACTTAACAATAAACAAGGGTATATTTTAAAAACGGTTTTCAAGATATGAAGCTGTTTATTATGTTTAGGAAAATTCATGGGTACACAATAACATGAAACGATGGCGTTAAGCCAAATATAGCGCCATAGCATTTGGCGAATGAATAAGTATATACAAGACAAACTAGAAAAAAACAGTGCAAATGTATTTCGTTGAGAGTCAATAGCGGGTAGCAATATCGCAGAAAATTGGTATTATTTATGAACAGAAGCATATTTACTCAGGACAATGCTAGGTTTTCTCTATTTATGTAGTAAAATCACTAGCCATGGGATATTCTTGTATTTAATAAAAAACAAAATCGCAAAACTGCACTGGTCTTTAAAAATATAGTGCTTAAGTATACGGCCCACCTGTTTAGAAACCCGATTGAGGCCTTCGAGCATCGTGCTGAGCTCTTTCATCGATTTTGCCATGACTACTATACCGGGTGGGTCTTAAGATGAACATGGACAAGACGAAAGTCATGTGTAATTCCCATGTTTTACCCACCCCGATTTCTGTTGGAAACTCGGTTATTGAAGTCATTGACTCATACGTCTACCTAGGACAAGTAGTCCAGTTAGGTAGATCCGACTTCAACAAAAAGTCCAATCGCCGAATCCAACAGCATTCGGAAAATTGCGTAGCGTCTTCTCGTCCAACATACTTCAGAGCCTCAAGTCGAAAGTTTTCGACCAATGTGTGTTGCCAGTGATGATTTATGGCACAGAAACTTGGTCTCTCACTATGGGCCTTATCAGTAAGCTCCAAGTAGCCCAATGAGCTATGGAGAGGGCTATGCTCGGAGTCTCTCTGCGGGATCGAATCAGGAATGAGGAAGAGAACCAAGGTTACCGACATAGCCCAACGAATTAGCAAGTTGAAATGGCAATGGGCAGGGCACATGGGCAATGGGCAGAGTAGGACGTCCACCCACAATGTGGACGGATGACCTCATTAAGACCGCAGGATCGCGCTGGATGCAAGCCGCTTCCAACCGGTCTTATTGGAGATCCATAGGGGAGGCCTATGTCCAGCAGTGGACGTCCTTTGGCTGATGGATGAAGTATACGGCAAGACATTTATAATCCTTGCGAAAGCAGCTTCACAATTAGGAAGCATCTCGTAAAAATATCGGAAAAAATCAAAAGATGCGGTCACATTTGTGTCTCAACTATAAATTGTTAGCTTGTTAGGTCTTTAGATTGCAGATAGGCACGGGTAGGAGTCCGTATATTGTTAGCAGGCTTATCTGGCTAAACCAGTTCCATCGCGGTGGGCGTACGACTGCGCTCGGTGCGCGACTGCAATGCAACACGAATAAATTTCAATACTACGTATGTATAGCATAGGTATAGGTATTATTCATCTTATTTAGTTTAGCATTGCTTCACCAGGTTGCTACTTTTTCTGAAGCGAGCTTATTAGGTGCTGGCGCTTTGTGCAGCTACAAAGGTACGGCTGATGTTTTTGCTATCAAAAAATAAATATAAAGGTAGTTACTAACATAGCATAGTAGTTGTATTGTATTTTTTGTAGTTTGTCAACTTTACGAACTACTAGATGACCCGGAGAATTTTATTTCACGCAATATCTTTATAAGTTACTAGCGACCCGCCCCGGCTTCGAACAGGTGTATTATACAAAAAAACCTAATCACTCCATCTAATAAAAAAAAACCGCATCAAAATCCGTGGCGTAGTTTTAAACATATACAAAGGGACAGACAGACAGCGGGAAGCGACTTTGTTTTTGACCGACGAACCACCGGAGGAGGTAGGTATACAATTCGACGCGTATATTTTTTTATGTATACGCATAACTTTTTCATAGTAGTCCGATTTCAATAATTATTTTTTTATTGAAAAGAGTATACTTCGAAATTGGTCTCATTTAAATTTTATCGAAATTGGCTGAGCCATTTTTTATAAATCAACAATAATGTAAAAAATGTTACATCGATCCGTGCATAATATTTGTGTTCTAGCGATGCGCCCTGGCTTCGCACTGGTGTATTATACATATAAACATTTCTCTTGAATTACTCTATCTATTAAAATAAACTGCATCAAAATCCGTTGCGTAGTTTTAAAGATATAAGCATACATGGGGACAGACAGCGGAAAGCGACTTTGTTTTATGCTATGTAATGATTCTGTACACGGGTGAAGTCGGTCATGCTATTTTTTGCAAAAAATAATTATATACTATGTAGTGATAGCATAAATGTATTATTCTGATGTATAAGCATTACTATTGCAAAGTTTCATCATTCTCATGTAACTAACAATAATTTTCCTAACTGCATTTGGAGTTGCAGCAATATCTTGATAAGACTGTGCTTCTTGCAGTGATATTATCTTATATTTAGATAATAAATAAGTATTGTAAAAGCAATAGCAATTTTGCAAATTGCATGGCTGTTTTTAATTATTATTTCTAATTCATATACTTCCTTTGAGTACCTACAAATTGACCCTATCTACTAAACAAGAACAACCTAAACAGAACTGAATTTTACCTCATCAATTATAGACAACGAATTTTCCCGTTCCATAGATAGTTACTGATAGATTTTCTTTACATTTAGATTGCTTCTAACGTAACATTAGTTTATCCAAAGTTACGTTACGTTAATATTGGACCCTTCACTTTTGTAATCAGCACCAAATAAGGTATCCAGTTTACCAATTCATACACAAATTACCTAACCAAACTTCAAGCAGTTATCTTACTACAGCAACCGGCCAAGCAGAATAAAATTATTCTAAACAACCAATTCGGACCTAAACTAATAAACCACTTATGCAACAGTCTTAAATTTGTCTCAGCGGGCACTGGTATTTAAAGTGGCTCAAAAAAACAAATGATCCTCTGTCACGCTTACGAAAACAAAGGCCTCCCCTATTCGTTTGTGTAATATGCAACTGCAACTGTTAGTTATTCTGCTGCAATACCCTTCGCTTAACTTTAACTTACCACAAAACTAAATACAATAAAACTGTAACACCCGAAAAATACTCGGTATTCAAATTTTACGACACGCGTGCCGTGTTTTTTCGGATTTCAAGTTTCTGTGGCAATATTTTCTTACCGATTTCACGGGACAATTTGGTTTTATTGTTTGAAATGTTACATAAAACTGAAGTACGAGTATTACGCAGAAAGATAAGTGTGTGGGATTTTAGTTTTACTCGTAAGTTACGACATTTTTACAGAACGATCTTCCAGCTTCTTCTTCGTTACTTGTATAATAAGTGGTCTTTCTTCGTGTTCTTTTTGGTATGTTTTTGTTTTGATAAATTATTTTTCTCATCATTGCATCATCAATCGCATTGCATGTCAGTCGCGGTACATCGAATATTGAGCATCATTGTTTCGCTCGTCTCTTTATTTTCCAAAAACGTTTTCAAATATACGTGTTTGAAATGTTAATCTATTGAATCAAGCGTTACTTTGTACAAGCTTTTGTAGCATTCTTCTTCTATCAACTCCATCTCACAATACTGTCTTTTACGATTCTTCTTTCTGTGTCCGAGCTGTGGCTCTCTGGAATGACCTTCCAGTGACCATCAGACGTGCGCAGAGCGTTGAATCTTTCAAGACTCAAGTCAAGGAATACTATCTTGCTAAGCAGTTTTAAAAACTGATATTACTTATCGCTTACGTTTTAACTATCTGTATTTATTTATGTATGTACGAGTAAGTAGGTTTATTTTTATTGTATGTATTATAAGAAGTATTTGTGTATGCCTATTATTATGTAGTGTATTTTATTGTTTTTGGATATTTTTTTTTTTTTTTTTAATTAAAATTTACTAACCACAGACTCCAGGGTCTGTGCCCTTTGTCAACTAAGATTTACAATTATTTTATTATAGTTACTGTACAAAGAGTAGCTACTAGAAATATTAGCCTAAGTCAGTCAATGCACTGCGTGAATGCCACGAGCAGACCGGCGACCCGCAAGCAGCACCCGATCACGAGTGTGACACATGTGCCAGCCATCGCTCTCCTCGACCATATTTGAGGGAGGAGAACGACCCGACACATGATGCCGCCGCAAGAAGGAGCCTTCGATGGCGAGCATGAATGCTTGGGGCATGCACGCAATGCTTATTTCTTAAAATTCGAATACACCTTTTTCACGTCCTATGCCAATTTAGTTACCTTCTCCCGGCCCAAAGCCTCCATCACCGCCTCGTTCCGATCTCTGACAGCCATCTGCAGGTTGTACTCCTTGATGGTCTCCGATGACACAGACGATGCGCGCCGCACGAATCGACTGATGGCATCATTTTCGATGTCGTCGGCGTAATAGATGAAGGTCCCGGTGTGCCGCGATAGTGCAACGACTGCGTGTGAGACGCTCTCGTGTAGTTTCATTTTCGGCTTTGTTTTTATAACGATTACCGACTCGTACGTTAGTCCCTGAGCTTCGTGAATGGTAATGATATTTATAGCTTTACTTTATTCATTTATGTTTACACCATCGTCCATGTCAATTACATGTTTCCACACTGTAGAGTTTGTCTACTTGTTGTGTGTTGGTTGCTTTAAGCGATAAGACCGCCTTTTGTACCATTCTTCTGTCGTTATTTCTTCTTCTGTTATGTTTTACTAACTTGTGGTGTCAATAAAGTGTTCTTGTATTGTATTGTATTGTACTTTGCGGAAGTTCATCTTCAAATCACTGTTTTGTAATATTATATATTTATATATATTTAGTTAATATTTAGTATATTTCCGCTCTGTCGTAGGCATATAAAACAATTAAGTCTATAATTTTGTTTGTGATTTAATTTGATTTGTTGAATGGTACCCTTAAACATAGGTATATGCCTACGACAAAGCGGAAATATAGGTATACACTAAAATTTTAATCAAAACAAGGATTTAAACACGTAGGTTTTCATCGCACTTGACAAGTTTAAATTACTTCTGACTCTCTCTACAAATAAAAATGTAAAGTAGATTTCTCAAATCAATTTGAATATTTAAGAGGTCTGCATATTTGCTTTGTAAAAGTTCAAATTGTAAGTCAAACTGGTGCGGTATATTTGTTTGTGTCGTCGAAAGGGGCGGACTCCCCTAAGGATTCTGCGCCCGTCTGCTGCACAACAATAGTTCACACGAAATAATCGATAACACCCAATGTTGTCGCCAGTCGTCTATCGACTTTATGATGAAATTAATATTTTAAGCAAAGCAGATTGGTTTAATCGTTGCAATCTACATACAAAATAGTAGCGCTTAGAGTGGTTTGATTAGATGTTAGTTAGCGATCGTCGAAGTTAAGCAACGTGCAGCACGGTCAGTCTTCGGATGGGTGACCACGTGTGTCAGTTACAACTGAGCGCTACTGTGGCTTAGATGAACGTTGAATTGTAGGTCCCGGTCGCTTTAACCGTTTAGCCATGTCAGAGGCCTCCAGGCGGTTTAAAAACTCTGACAACAGCCGAGCTAGGATGCGCACCACGTTATATTTCTTTAGGTGTGTCAGAACAAGACAGCATTATGGCAAAGTATGTCTGTCACTCTTTCACACGTCGAAAAGAGTTCTTTTCGCAGCTTTTCGTTGTTGCATGCTGGATTAGCTGGGCTAGCCTTCTAAACGAACCTATTCCAGCCTATACGAACTTACCTACTTACTTTTTACATACGATATTCGAATAGCTCGCTCGAATTGATATGGGTATGCCATTTTAGATCATTTAAATTTTTTAATTGATTATTCAAAAACCACTGAGCCGATTTCAATAAAATACGTAAACGTAATAAGGTATGGTCTATCAACCAAAACAAGAATTATCAAAATCGGTTCATAATCGTAACATACAAACAAAAAAAAACAGTCGAAATGAGAACCACCTTACTTGAAAGTCGGTTGAAATGAAAATTGTACACTTAAAGGATTTGTTCCGTTACCGGTATTAAAATTCTAACCAGATCAATGATTGCTGTTTTATAAAGAGCATTCAAAATGTAATTATTATCTGATAAAAACATATTTTTAAAGCCCTGCAATATTTAGAAAATCGATAATATATATTTGGGGTATGTAACGTGAAACGGAATGGATATCTCGTAAAGAAACACGCTAATCTGAAAAAACTCAAAGCCAATTTAAAAACAAAATATAATAGAAATGTCAATGTCAAAGGAAATTGAATATTAATTTGATTTTCGATCAGTGTTGCCACCTTAGCCCTTTTGGAGCTAGATCTAGCACTGTTTACTGTAGGTGAACCCCTTGTATTTGTATTTGTTTATTCATTAGTGTAATGATTTAGCCCGGAAAGGGCTATCTAGCGCTTATTTGCCCTATTTATTTTCGTAGAAAATATTATTTTGAATTTTCAATATACTTTTTTAAAATAACAATTTTAAAAAAAATGCAGGGCTATATATTATTTTTTATTACTCCATGGAGCTTTCAAATTTAAGTACATTCCTAGATAAAATAAATGATCTTGGTTAGAATTGTGCTTGCGGTCTGTTTGGACTGAATCTTATTTTGTACTGTGCTCAGTACGAACTAATTTTAAAATAAACTTTTCCCAAAATGACTGATTTTCAAAATGGCTATTTTCTAGAATGTCAAAATGAAAAATGTCAATCTGAAGTACAATCAGAAACATTATAGCATGAAAACATTTAAATCAGATATTTTTCGTAAATAATAATGCCTCTTCTCATTGTGAGTTGTTTTGATATGTTCTACTAATGAAAATAAACAAACTGTAATAAATATGAAAACTGTAATGAAAAATAAATTGTATGATAAATAGAAATACAGCTTACTAATTGGTCATCTGTCCACCTTGTGAGAGGACGTTGTATGGCTGCATTTGCTAGTACTTGTATTTAGTAGTAAGTAGTAGTTCAAATGACAGAATTTTTTTTTTTTCAAAAAATTTTTAAAAGCTGTGGTGGCCTAGTGGTATCGACACCCGCCTTACAATCGTGAGGTCGTGGGTTCAAATCCCGGTCCCGTACCAATAAGTTCTTTGGAATTTATGTACGGAATTTCACACCACTGGCTTTTCGGTGAAGGAAAACATCATGAGGCAACCTGCAAATGTCCGTAGAAGAAATTCGATGGCATATGTGAATCCATCAACCCGCACTGGGCCAGCGTGGTGGATATGGTCCAATCACCCTTCTGGGTAGGCCTACGTCCTGCAGTGGACTATTCAAAGGTTGATACAGTACAGTACAAACATAATATGTTCGTCTATGTCATTACCAACTGACAGATTTCAGGATTGCATTCTCTCATTGGCTGGTCTATACAAGTGCTGCCTAGATCTTTTAGCATTTAGATGACATAAATAATCCTACATAGCAGCCTCACTTTTTATTCACTTTAGTCGCATGTTCCTACGAGCATATTTATATCAAAGAGCTAAGAGAAAAGAGCCACGACTATGTAGTTTGACATTTTACTTGCTTTATAACATGTTCCCAAGCAAATTCAGAGTGAATATGGCAAATAATTACTAAGTATAATGTAAAATAATATTATGCGAAATGTAGATATCGTCGAGTTCTGTCACTCTTGTGAAGCCTGTAATGGTCTAGAATTGTCAGTTACGGAGATAAACTACCTTTAAGTTTGACGGATCTCGAAATGTTTCGAAAGGTATTGTTTCTGATTGTACCTGTTCCGTCAGACATTTCAAAAATGGTTCATTCATGAACAATGACAATTAGAAAATCAGACATTTTGGGAAAAGGTGATTTTCAATTTAGTTCATGTAGAATACAGTACAAAATAAAATTCAGTCCAAACAGACCGCAAGCAGAATTGTAATACCGAGTTCCTTGTAAATCAGGTACAACTCCTTTTGCAGATGATCTGATCGTAGAATTGATGTCAATGTACTTAGAGCCATATGAACAAATCATTCGTTATGTTTATGAATAAAAAAGGATTCAAAATCAAAACGTATTCAACGAAGCTTTTTTTTGCTGTGGAACGATTGTAAAGAAAGGCATAACTGGATGACAATCGGTGTACTGATAAGATATGGAAATCACAAAATGTAAACAAAAATAATCATTTGCAAAAATCATGCACCAGTAAAGAACATTGGCCAGTACCTTAATAAAAATAAACCGTATTGATAAAATGCAATAGTCTGCAATTCTGCAATAAAGCGAAGAGAAGATAAGTCCCAGGAATAACGACCTTTATCAAGAACACATTCATTATACTGAGAACATGGATGTTAGACTGACGATTTATGCGAAACAATCTTAGGACGTGTTGCATTAAAATTAATTAAGCATTTACTAATAAACTATCGATGCACGTAGAAGAGATAACCAATAAGACTAGAGTTTGTAGGTTTAAATAGTGTCTGTTTTTTTTTTAAAGTGACACTTTAGTTTAGACAGGCTAATTTAGTTTAGATTACATCTCAGTTTAGATAGGTTATTTTAAGTTTTTGTTTTATGTCATTTAAGTTTTGTGAACAATAAAATAATATAACCGAGATCTACATTTTGGATGACAGCTGTCAAACTTGAAAGTGATTTTTCTCAGTAATTATTATCAATACTAGAGTTAAATTGGAAATTAAATTTGACAGTACAATAGCAGAACAAGAAACAGAATCAAATCTAGATACTAATAAAAGCTTTTAAAATTAGAAACAATAAATTACATAAAACTGAAAATTTAAACAACTACGAAACCATCAAAACTTGATCACCCTAATTGTCTCCAAATTCGACATAAAGAGACGAAGATGAACGCATCTCCAAATAATTCTTAAGCTGCGTAAAGTTCAAAACAATTTATCACGGACAAAGTTGAAAATGTAGAAACCAGTTCTGGAAAGTTTCGCCGCGACACGAAAAAGGGCAAAGAGGGAACTGACGTGATAAATCTGACTTAGTGTCGTGCAACCCGTGCTCAGGTACTTCACTAATGGAAATATATGGGAGTCTGCGCTTCTTGCTAATTTGTATGAAAACTAATTATGTATCTACCTACTTTCGACACCATTACTGTTAAACTTCTCATTTTAAAGCACGTCAAACTTCTGAGTTCGATTCTTTTTGACCGGCGAACCACCGGAGGAGTTATACAATTCGACGCGTATAAATAATAACCACGCATAACTTTTTTCGTAGTAGTCCGATTTCAATAATTATTTTTTTGTTGGAAAGAATATACTTTGAAGTTGGTCCCATTAAAATTTTATCGAAATCGGCTGAGCCATTTTTGCTAGATCGATCCATACGAAATATTCGCGAATTCTGTACATGGGTGAAGTCGGTCATGCTAATTTTTGCAAAAAATAATCTTGTATCCTATAGACAAATATCTTTTAATTTCAGTAATACAAAGAAACCGTTAGATTCCAGGGCCGTTTCAGTTTGTTTGTTGCTTAACTATAAGTTGCGAAAGCTTATGCTAAATCTAAATTAATTCAAACTGTAAATGTCAGTATAACAATGACGTGCCCGATGAATAATTACGAAATTCTCTAACCTATAAGTTACTTCTTAGTATCACTGTAAAGTTGAGCTTATTTACTTAATAAAGCCAAGTTTATAGTATTCTAGCACAGAACTTCGTAATATAATAGGTAGACACTAAAGTAACAAAATTCTATCTTACGTAGTTGTAAAAAGCAATCAATGAATTATAGTTAGTATTTATTAGTATGTGAATCTCATCAACACTCATACGTTAAAGGTTATTTTACAACATAATGTTTCTATTAAGTTATTTTACATTTTTTTTGCTAATAGTTTCTAGTAAAGTATTAATAGAAAGGCATTAGGTCTTAAGACTTCCTACGTACCTATCCGTTTAAGACTACCACTTCTATTACACTTCATTTGCATGATTATAATCACTCCTCCACTTCACTGTCAGCTCTCTCAATAAAAATATTTGTCAGTAAATTCAATTTCTCTGTAGTCACTTCACGATCGCATTAAAAGTTAAGCTTTTTTTTCAATTAACTTTAACGAGAAAAGCTTTACGTAAATTGAATAAGTAGTAAATTAACATCTACACCCATTTCACGAGATTGCTCACTTAATTTACGAACCATTCATTGGACTGTAGGTATTTAGTCATTCTTACAAGATTCAAAAACCAAAAGCAATAAAGTCAATTATTTGAATTTTCTTATCAATAAAGTCCAGAAAGCCATTGCGCGCTCCGCAGGGGACCCATTTGAAGCCATCAGGTGGTTTGTTAAAGATCTTTATTGGTCCTTGCTCAAGACCTGTCCTGTCTAGACCCGTGGGCGTAGGACCAGATAGCCTACCCAGCCACAGGAACAAATGCAATAACTTAGCAAAACTCGTTGCGCTGCGCTTTCTTACATGCGAAGAGACAGGCTGGAAAAGATTAACGATCCTTTTACTTAGTATCATTCCTATAGCAGCTTCATTAAATTACTAAGCTGAGACACTTGCGCCCCTTACACCCATTAGTTGCAACAGCTTTAATTTAGAAAACTCAATTTGAGTGCAGCTGCTCTTCATCAACTGTCAATTGCAATGACCGGTCATTCACCAAATTTATGATCAATGCCGTAAAACAACCATAAAATTAATGCAATGTTTCGCTCATAACCCGCCAGAAGAAAGGAATCCTAATTGGTAAAACGCACGCAACACCAGATAAATTTAATTTGCTTTAAGCTCAAGTTAAGTCAGAGCTTGAAACGTGATTCACGCGTGTAAACAAAACGAGGATTCCGCGGAATAAGTTTAAATAGGTATAAAAAGGAATAACATGAAAGCCGCTCCGTTCCGTCCACTCGAACAACTCCGATTAGAGCGTCTATAAATAAATGGGAAGCTTTGCACACCATAAACAATAATGTTAAACACAATTTGTCACACTCGCGTGGTTCGGCTCGTTTCACTTCGCGGTGTTCAGGGAGAGGCGGCGCGTGCGTCGGAGAGCGCACGGGAGCGTGCACGCGCGGCCATCGCGATCGCACGACAGACCAAACAGTCGAACTGGCGACGAAAGCGCCAGGAAGGGGCGAAGGCCCTTCCGAAAGCGTGATCGCGCGGGATGCAGCGAATGCTAATACTCTCACTAGGGCTGCCGCGGGAGACACGCGCCCGATAGACTTGACCACGCACGATTCGCGAGACAAACAAATCACAACACGAAAGAATCATGAAACAAGACAGATAAATCAGATGATTTGAAAATGGAAAACCAGAATTCAAAAAACGTCCCGAGATAATTTTAGAAAGAGCAAAAGGCAACAATAGCAACTAGGAAAATGCAAACTGCAAATGTCGTACAACCCTAATGTCTAAGAGATATATGAAAAACTGAGGGCTTGGGTGCCATCTGCGCGAGGGGACCCTTGCATTAGCGGGATGACGTTATGCACTCCCTCAAGGGTTCGTGGGCTATCTCGCCTGCGAATCGTTTACACGGTAATGGTGTTGGTGTGATACGAATTTCATGAGATTCTGTTAGCCACCGCGTTCTTGATTAAACTGGCTGCTAGAATAAAAATTATCATATTCAGAGATTTGAATCCATGATGTTTTGACATGGTTATTATACTACATTTTTGGTATTATTACAATTTTTATCAATATTATCAAAAAATAATCATATTTTTTGAAGTGAAAACTTCTTTAGCGGGCGTTGTGCACTTTTTGGGATGGATAAAATAATTATGTTAAACTCTCGTCAGGTCACGTAATCTGTTCAATAATTCGTAAGAAGGAGGGAGCAAGTTATCACTTCAGCCGGCACTCCCGGACTGTAACCCGTTGTTTTAATTAGTTCCAAATCATCCCTTGTTGTTGTAGTAACTATTATTATACCACTACGGGACTAATCGCGCACTAAAATTACAAGATAAATAAATACCTCATCATCCCGAAGTTTCGGCCGAGTTGCATCTAATTTGCATCTAGTTGCATTTAACCTAAGCTTAAAGATACACTGAATAAATATTGCACATTCTATTTATAGACTCAAATAGGCTGATTCAATACGGTTCTAACGATACAACATTTATTGGGTCGTCCATACAAAAGTTAAGAGAAATCTCGATTTTAGTATGTCGCGGCGCAGATGCGCAAAAAATAAAAAAAATCTCTGCGCTTGGGGCTCTTGGGCGAAAACGGCGCGTGGCGGTTGGGCTACCAAAGGGATAATAATGTGTTCAAATCGCGAAAGTTTAAAAACAACAATTGTTGTAGTAATATCATGAACATTGCAGTGGTGCAATTTTTGCATCTCGTAAACTTTCAACCGACATATACCACTTTAAAATGTCGTAGATTATTTGACCGAGGTAATTTATCTTCGAACTCAAACTAAGCGAACGGTCAACAGCTCGGTAAAGGTGGAATTACCTTTCCAGCAGGATTCATTTTACAGACGCTTGGGTCCAGGCCCGTTTTGAAGAGGGTCCGAACGGCTTCACCCGTGAATTTTATATCATTTCGGATGCTTAGCCACGTGAAACTGCTGCGTATGGTGAGATTAGGGAATGAGTAATTTGATTTATTAGTAGACTGTGCGGGCGTAACAATTTAAGGAAAAATATATGTATACTAAATAAACTAATTCCATGCTGAAAAAAATATGACAGTAGTTTGAGTTACGCAATAGGAAAACAACTGTCACAACTGGAAAAAATCATCATTTTTCGTTTTTTAAATGAAGGAAACCAGTTTCCTAGCCCCGGTTTCCTAAACGGCCGAAGCGGAGTACCTATGTATAATTGTTAAAATAGAGTCATTTGGGATATATTATAGCACCAAAAAATTATAAAATCAAAAAAATACAAAAATACTGAGGATATTACAACCTGATCTAATATTTTAAGATTTTTTTATTCTGACATCTCTTTTTACTGATGTTTCTCTTCAGTAACTGCCAGGAAAGTAATAAAACATAATTTTGGTTGTTAAAATATAAGAATTGAAATTGTTTCTCGGTGGACGAAATTTAAGGAACGTACTACGAAGACAAAATATAATTTTGGCTGATAATAATAAAATAATTAAAATTGATTCTCGGTGGACGAAATTTATGAAACGTTCTACGAAGACGTGGTATATTCTCCCGCTACTGCAGATGAAATAAAGTTTTCCTAAAGCCATAAAGCAGATATATGGCCAAAAACTGCAGATTTATAATCGTGGCTACCTTCCGCATAGCAATAAATATTCTATTGTAGATTGTAGTTATAGTGAGGGAGAGGGTGCGTACTTGCGTCACTATGAATTTATACTTATCGATAATGATGTCGATATCCATAACACCCTGTTCATTGGTAAAACCCATTACAGTGTATTTGGGCAATGAATTAATTTACTTTTCAATGTGCCATGTTCTGTTCACTAACAAAGATGGCAAGGATCGAAACCAAGTTATAAGAGTAGCTAGTTTCACATTAGTATTAAAGACATCACTAGAGTTAAACATTACAAGAAGAGGCTTTAAGAGAAAGCTTCGAGTTCATTTTTAATTTCGTAGATTTTTTCATATTTATTTATTTATTTGAACGTCCCAAATGTCGACAAGACAGCATGACGAGGGGAGATAAGACAAACGAGCAAACACCATACAAAACAGCAAAAATGGGCAAAGATGGTGTTTAAAATCGAACAAATGCTGTTTAGACAATTTTTTAATGCTTGAGATATCAAGTAGCTCTTTCTAGCAATATTGGAATAACACGCAATGCAATACTCATATTAAAAAGACTTCAACATTTGTACTGTACTGTATCAGCCTTTTTAATAGTCCACTGCAGGACTTAGGCCTACCCACGAAGGGTGATTGGGCCATATCCACCACGCTGGCCCAGTGCGGGTTGGTGGATTCGCATACGCCATCGAATTTCTTCTACGGACGTATGCAGGTTGCTTCACGATGTTTTCCTTCACCGAAAAGCCAGTGGTGTGAAATTCCGTACATAAATTCCAAAGAACTCATTGGTACGGGACCGGGATTTGAACCCACGACCTCACGATTGCAAGGCGGGTGTCACTACCTCTAAGCCACCACGGCTTACACACGGCTTCAACATTTATAATACTTTAACTCTTAGTAGGTAATGTAAATCTTTACATTATAGAATATAAAGAAGAGTTACATTATCTTCTTTTCCTCATTCCACTACTAGTTAAAGCAATAGTGAAGTGCCAACTTGACCATAAAAAAAAATAAGCTGTTATCTACCTCTAAATATTATTCGATTTGAGAATTTTTTACATGTAATGTCAATAGGTTTAAACGTCATAGTTTTTTGACCGACGAACCACTGCAGGAGGTAAACAATTCGATGCGTATATATTTTTCTATGTATAACCGTTTTTCGCTTAACTTTTTTCATAGTGGTCCGATTTCAATAGTTATTTTTTTATTGGAAAGAGTATACTTCGAAATTGGTCCCATTTAAATTTTATCGAAATCAGCTAAGCCATTTTTGCTAAATCAACAATAATGTGAAAAATGCTACATCGATCCGTGAGAAATATTCGAGAATTCTGTACACGGGTGAAGTTAGTCATGCTAATTTTTGCAAAAAATAATCTTGTACAGTTTTTTAAATGACCTTAAAAGTCATATTATTACGCAAAGTTTTTGCTAAAATGTATACAGATACTAAAATCTTTTCTAAAATAATTATTTTTCACAAGAAATTGCAAAACCGCTTTCCATCGTGTACAAAATTCGAATATTTCGCTCGAATCGTTAAAAAATAATGTATTTTGTTAATCTATCAGAAGCGGCTCAGCCGATTTCTACAATATTTAAATGAGACCACCTCGGAACTAAAAACCTTTCGAACTAAAAATATTTTTCGATTCGGTTCATCATCGGCAAAATTATTGATGAAAATACACAAAAAAAAAAACACACACACACACGAACATAGAACCTCCTAAGAATAATATATTTACTGTAAAAGGTGCAATATATTTCTTACTCAAGTGATTTTATTATCTTGTTCTTGCACGGAATACTGCTCTCACTTTTGGGATGGCTCTGCTCTGCCAAGTATCAACTGGAGGCTCAGGAGTCGATTAAGAGGCGAGCCAGGAGGCTGATTGACAACGAAACCTTGACTAAGACGCAGCTGCAAAGTCTTGAGCATCGTCACAAGGTAGCGTGTTTGTCGGCCTTTTACCGGATACACTTCGGAGAGTGCGCCCAGGAGTTGCACAATCTGGTCCCCCCTGCCCCTTTCTTCTATCGTACGGCTAGACAGACGCGACCAAAGCGCCTCCCTTTTATGGTGGACATTCCGCGCGTTAGAACCAAGCGTTTCGAATTCTCATTCCTCATATGAACAGCCAGAATGTGGAACGCTTTGCCTGGGTCTGTCTCTCGTTAAAATACAACGTGGGTGTCTTCAAATCCTGAGTAAATAGGTATCTTCTAGGTAAACGTACTACACACTAGACCGCACATGTGCTCAACATCAGGCAGTGTGTAGTCAAACGCGAACCCATTCGAAATAAAAAAAAATAAAAATAAAATAACTACAATAAGTCAATAAGATAAAATACTACTTTATATGCTAAAACTACCTACACTACTGCTACAAAGAAAGCAATTGGATCATCCACAGACCCTTGAAGGTCTAAAGATACTCGTAATCCTCAAGTGATTGACACTAAAAACATAACATAACGTTTATGTTATCAAAAATATACCCCATTTTTTCTCGATGTTCTACAGAAAACGCGAAAGCTCTGGTCAATTCTGTATGCTGAGTGTGAGTTTTGTCGTAAACATGACGCGCTCTTCGGCGAGCGCGTAAGCATGTAATTTGTATGAAGAAATGTACAGCGCTACCAGCGGTGCGTTTATAAAACACCACAAGTTCATACAAATTACATGCTTAGCGCTCGCCGAAGAGCGCGTCATGTTTACGACAAAACTCACACTCAGCATACAGAACCCTCTTAAGGATCGATACAGCAAGTTTCCTCTCGCCCCTTCACTCTGTCATACGTCATGTCAACATCAATTGCATTCTCTCGCATATCATCTTTCAGACAAATTCATCAACACTCTTTTTGGTCTTCCCCGCTTACTGCTGTCGCTTACCTTAATATTTCGAGTTTGATTAGTGAAATGGCAAAGAAGAGATATGACTGATATAAAATTATGATCCCATTAGACAAGTGGTGGACAACGCCGTGGTGGTCTAGTGGTAGTAACACCCGACCTGCGATCGTGAGAATTGAAATTGAAAAAACTTTATTCGACATTACAAATACAAGAGACACAAAAAGTCACCAACCCACCAACCCACGTGAGGTCGTGGGTTCAAATCCCGATCCCGTACCAATGAGTTTCTTTGGAACTTACGTACGGAATTTCACATCATTGGCTTTTCGGTGAAGGAAAACATCGTGAAGCAACCTGAATACGTCCGTAGAAGAAATTCGATGGCGTATGTGAATCCACCAACCCGCACTGGGCCAGCGTGGTGGATATGGCCCAATCATCCTTCGTGGGTAGACCTACGTCCTGCAGTGCACTATTAAAAAGGCTGGTACAGTAGACAAGTGGGCACTAACATCGAAACTTTAGATGAAAAGTAATAATATATTCTAAAGTATAGAAATACTCTATTACATAATGCATTTAACGAAATAAGTAAAGGGACACTAATGATCTCAGATTGAATACAACAATTAAATGTAGTTGTAGCGATATCGAATATTCCTTCAGTGAATTTCAAAAGGAGCCAATTGCAATAAGGAAACTATATTCAAACTTTTCGAGTTCTAGTAACGCTCTGGGATCTGAATATATTTGTAGAATCACTAAAGTATATTTTGTCTTGTAAATATAATTAATGCTACCTACAAATATTAAATTACAGACTTAGCTACTTTATCTGATCTCGTAATTTTACTCCTGTATCTTGATCTTTGAATGACGATGTACTTAGTACGATGTACCTAGCATTTCACTAATTAGGAAGGTTAGTGAAAACGATATGTTAGTAGGTAAATTTTATTTATATTGTTAGCCACTTACTCCATAAAACTTTTGAAATCAGTTTTTGTTAAAGAACTGACCAAGGATGTGCTTGGGACTAGTCTTGATTTTGTCAAACATCATAAAATTTGTAAGTATTGAATTTGTTTGTTTTTACTTTAACAAGCATTGTAATAGATCTATAAGATCAGATGTAATTAACATCATCCTAAAACACAAAGAGCTGTGTGGTGCAATACTAAAATGTCAAAGTAAGTTCACAGCTCGTACAATTCTCAAACTTGCTCCTTATAAATTTTATAAGGAGCTAGTTTGACTAGGCACTATTAACTTACTTTGAATGTTCCAAAGAATAATTTACGAGAACACGGAAATGTTCCGTTGCGACTAAGGATCATATAATTCCATCCAACTATTCGTGGAACGTCTAAAAGTAACCGCTGATTTATAATAGAAACGTGAGAAATTATGATTTATATTTTTGTACCTCCGATGATGGGTGTAGTGAACTTGCTAGGACCACTTTATTTATAGACTGATTCAATTACTT
This sequence comes from Hypomecis punctinalis, assembly GCA_949316475.1. Lineage (NCBI taxonomy): Eukaryota > Metazoa > Arthropoda > Insecta > Lepidoptera > Geometridae > Hypomecis > Hypomecis punctinalis. Next base: position 10,553,278 of record OX438797.1, read on the forward strand.
ACGAAGGTGTCGGAGGAGTGGATATGAATTTTAATTCGATTAAATGCATCTGGTTTTTTCTGCTATTTAAAAGCGACTGGTAGAAATAGCTTGGTTTGTATCTGAGCGCTAATTTAAATGGGTTCATTTATAAAGTATCTGTTTTTTTCTGCTAGTTTTAATGCCTTTATATAGTGTACCTATAGTGAACAAGGATTTATTTGGTTCATTTTTTTTTGTTTATTTTATTGTTCATAATATATTGTATAGTGTACAAGGATCTTCTGGAACCAATTCTGAACGAATAGAATTTGTTTTATCTATTTCCATTATTTCGCCAATAACTTAATGATATACATATACCTATTTATGTCTTTCAAATTTGATTAAATTTTTTTTTTTTAATATTTTAAAATTTTAATTTTAACTAAGGGTCTCTTTATATTTCCTGTTTAAAAAAATGTAACTACTCAAATTACAAGAACGCTGCCAGCACTGGGCTCGCTGTCTACTGACAGTGGGCTTGAGGATTTAGATTACCTATCTCTAGACCTTCTGTGGTCTGTGAATAATCTGATTGATTTTTGTGTAGGCGTACCTAGTTGTAGATTTATTGCCTTTTGTTGTTAGTTAATAGTTGCAAGATGAACGGATCAGATCGCAAACGTATTTTAAATCGACTTCCGAAGAGGAAGAAGTTCTCAATTTATTTGGGTTTAAGCTTGAATTATCAAAATTTTGACAAATATATTTATTGATATTTAAATTAAGTAATTGCAAGTACGAAACCTGATCTTCAAAAATTATGCACTTCACTTGTGTCCTCAAATACTACATTATACAGTGTATATTTACACTGATTACGCTGTCAAGTGGTCTCAAATTATTCATTGATCAAGGTGATAAATTCAGAATTAAATCCCGTTCCCAATGCAAGGTGCGTTCCAACTTTCTTTACCGTGTAATTGTAATACAATGAATTAAGTAAGTATGATTAAGTTAGCTAAGTTATTTTCTTATACCCGTTTTGTATAACTCAGAATGTTATTTGAGGCTACTGTATTATCTTTAATTAGTAAGCCGTGGTGGTCAAGAGGTAGTGACACCCGCCTTACAATCGTGAGGTCGTGGGTTCAAATCCCCGGTACCGTACCAATGAGTTCTTTGGAATTTATGTACACCACTGGCTTTTCGGTGAAGGAAAACATCGTGAGGCAACCTGCATACGTCAGTAGAAGAAATTCAATGGCGTATGTGAATCCACCAACCCGCACTGGGCAAGCGTGGTGGATATGGCCCAAACACCCTTCGTGGGTAGGCCTACGTCCTGCAGTGGACTATTAAAAAGGCTGGTACTCGTACAGTACAGTATTATTATTAGTGTTTCGTTCTAAATTGACTCCTATGCCTAAACTGATTATGACATGCATCTGGAAACATCGTTATACCTATTGTAAATTATTTCTAAAGTGTAATGGATTATATTTCAAAGTGGTAAAGAAACTAAAGTCTGGAATCTCGAATTCTAATACGCATAAGTAATAGGTACTTAGGTATTATAACCCTTCGTGGGTAGGCCTACGTCCTGCAATGAACTACTAAAATGCTGATACAGTATAGTATGTATTATAAAACGGGCTCTGCGTACTTCCTGCGCCAAAAGTCTATGCCTGAAAATAGGAATTATGAAAATGATAATTATTCTTATTTCAGCATTGAATTAATATGTTTCACATAGTACTTATTTATATTTATACTAGCGACCTGCCTCGGCTTCGCACAGGTATATTATGCATATAAACCTTCCTCTTGAATCACTCTATCTATAAAAAAAAATTGCATCAAAATGAGTTGCGTAGTTTTAAAGATATAAGCATACATAGGGACAGACAGCGAGAAGCGACTTTGTTTTATACTATACTAGTGAAAGTGATACAAATACCAATCAATGCACTTTGCAAAAAAAACATTACCTGAGACAAAAAGTGTTTTAGGACATTAGGAAAGTCAAGTTTTGTCTTTTTGACCGACGAACCACCGGAGGAGGTATACAATTCGACGCGTATATTTTTTATGTATAACCACTCATAACTTTTTTCGTAGTAGTCTGATTTCAATAATTCTTTTTTTATTGGAAAGAATATACTTTAAAATTGGTCCCATTTAAATTTTATCGAAATCGGCTCAGCCATTTTTGATAAATCAACAATAATGTGAAAAATGCTACATCGATCCGTGTGAAATATTCGCGAATTCTGTACACGGGTGAAGTCGGTCATGCTAAAATTTTGCAAAAAATCTTGTTAGTCTTGTTCTGTTAATCACATTGATTCCTAGTACGATATTTATGTAACATCGAGAGGCAAAGTTGGGCTTCGAACTCTTGAAAGCTATATCTGTTGACAGAACGGATAGTGGTTGAAAGAGCAACGTAAACAAACACTCAGTGACACGGCCCGCCTGCTGACCGAGCAAACAAACTACTAATTAAACTACAGCGAAACCTTACTAACTATTTATCAAACTGTGGTTACTGAGTACAAACTCTGCACCAATCTGTGGCCTCATCGTCTAGTGTATAACCACACAAACTATATATTAATCTCTGGTTGTTTTATAGAAGCTATTCGTTAAGCTGTGGTCTCATCGCTCCGCGAGCCCTGCGGTTTGTAGCTTAAAATGTTGTAAACAGTGCATCGACTGAGAAACATAAATAGGAAAGTTGTTTGGAGGTATTGAACTCGACTTGGACAATAAATTTGAAAACGTTTATTAGTATCCTTAACTAGTACCTACATAAAATCTAGATGATAATTATGGTGATTATGAGCGGTCGCTGTGTCTGACACAGACAGTCTGAGATGCTTGCAGCATTTTATAGTCTTTGCACAGCTATTTTATAAATGTCAAGCTACTTATGGAATCATGAGCTAGTGCTCATGATTCCATAAGAAGCTTTCAAGATTTACCGTCTTACCACAAAAGTTTTACGCAAGCCTTAAGCAATGTTTAACAGTACAAATTGCACGGTTAAACTGTGTTTAAATATTTTGTGGTAAGGCAGGTAATATTCAAGTCAAACGACTGTCGACTTATTTTTTAAATACTTTCATGGAGGAGGCCCGAAGCCCGTCTAAGCAAAACTTGGGACTTAATATAATATTTTTAAAGTTACATAAGGCTGAACTGATACGTATACTAACTATTAATTTAAATTCATTGACGAAAAACGAAGGATTTTTTTAATTGTAACCACGCATAACTTTTTATCCACCAACCCGCACTGGGCCAGCGTGGTGGATATGGCCCAATCACCCTTCGTGGGTAGGCCTACGTCCTGCAGTGGACTATTAAAAAGGCTGGTACAGTACAGTACAGTACAGTATAACTTTTTACATAGTGGTCCGATTTCAATAATTATTTTTTTATTGTAAGGAGTATACTTCAAAGTCGGTCCCTTATAAATTTTATCGAAATCGGCTGAACTATTTTTGATAAATCAACAATTTTATCATTATATACTACGGGACTAAACGCGCACTAAAATTACGAGATAAATAAATACCTCCTTATCAAATCAACAATAATGTAAAAAATGCTACATCGATCCGTGTGACAAATTCGCGTATTCTGTACACATTTGAAGTCGATCATGCCTTTTTGTTGTGAAAAATAATTATTTTAATGATCAAAACAGTATCAAATCTTATTGTATACCACGATATTGTAATAGACCAACTTTCCATTAGTACTTTGTGTACCTAATCTCTTTACTAGCACCATCCGACCAAAAATCAATTACTCCCAATTAGACCCCCCTTTTCAGCGCAACTGAAAGGGCCATAATCACGACATAGTACTCTCGAGTCGGTCAATGGTTCCTGATTACGCACACAAAGCGAGGATGTCACGTCAGGCCCGGCCCGGCTACCGACGGGTTAACAAGCTATTGTCTACCGTTGTTGACTGTCACGGGTTAAAAGACCAACACCGGGAGGCAGAGATGCCATTTTTATGACAGTTTTGTATTTACCTACGCATCTTCGCTGATACTGGTAGTTATAGAAATAGATAACTTACTTTATACCCATATTTACATTATGTACTTGGGTATCGTATCGACACATTATTTATCATTCATAATTATATAAACATAAACTTAGGTATATCGTCCTCGTAGATGAAGCTTGAATTTATAGCATGATGTCTTTTTACTAATAGTAATTATGTCACTATTATCATCATACATCATCTGGCATGGAGGAGGATCATGCAAGTTATCAAAAAAATATGAAGAACTCGCCGTGGCAAAAAACGGCTTGTACCATATTTTATGATATGGTACAAGCCCCAGGAGAAATACCATATCATCCTGCTTCCTACTAATATTATAAACGCGAAAGTTTGTGAGGATGGATGGATGGATGTATGTATGGACGTTTGTTACTCTTTCACGCAAAAACTACTGAACGGATTGAGATGAAATTTTGCAATAATATAGCTTATATATCAGATTAACACATAGGCTATATATTATAATGATATATTGCGTATGCGGGCGAAGCCGCGGGTAAAAACTAGTATGATATAATACATATATGAAAATATTCTTTTTCGATTATTCGTAGAAGAGTATCTTGAAATGTAAAGCAATCAGGTAAAGTTAGTAAGATTTTATAGATAGTACCACCTATAGATAAACTCCGTTATCGTAATCGCCGGCAAAACAAATTCAACGAAAAGCCCATTTTAAAAAAATCTCAGACTGTGAGACACGTCATCCAAACAGACGAAATTCGAGCTGAAGACAACAGCAAAGGCATGCGCCCGCCAGCGACTGGCATTTGAGAATTCCGCAAGTTTTTCTCGAGGGTAACAACCGGCGCGGCGGCGGCAGCACAATGGAACCACTTTCCTTAGAAGGCACCTCCATGTAAGGCTCTGCCGACTTGGATGCCATAATGTGTGTCTGCAGAAAGATCCAGGAGAAATACGCGTAGAATCATTTACCTACATTAGGCATAGTCGTGTCTGATTCTATTTATTGTCAGATGCAAAGCCAAAGTACCTACTGAGTAGGTAGAGTAATAAAATATAACATTTAACCAAGTATAGCCGAGATGGTCTCCAGGATTTATCACACACATTTAAGTGTGATAATTAGGTACTAAAAGTACCAAAATAAATACGTTTTCCAGTTACCCGTAGACATAGACGGTACTGCAGTCTAGACTCTAGAGCTATACAATGTACATTGCCCAAAAGGAGTAGGAAGCTCTCATCGTTCGTCGTTTCAGCAATAGGACGTCCACTGCTGGACATAGGCTTCTCCTAAAGATCTCCAATAAGACCGGTTGGTAGCGGCTTGCATCCAGCGCGATCCTGCGGTCTTAATGAAGTCCGCCCACCTTGTGTGTGGACGTCCTACGCTGCGCTTGCCGGTACGTCTCCACTCAAGAACTTTTCGACCCCATCGGTCATAAGTCCTCCGCGCTATATGACCTGCCCATTACCACTTCAACCTGCCAATCCGCTGGACTATGTCGGTAACCTTGGTTCTTCTACGGATCTCCTCATTTCTGATTCGATGAGGAAGGCTCTAGGCTGAGATTGTTTTGGAGTCCAAAATACGCACCTAGCAATATTACATAACACACCAAAACATTACATCGCCTACTAGAAGGAAAATATAAGGTAGGTCCTCGCCAAACTCGATCCTCATCAACATCGTCAAGAATCAAGATATGTGCGGTACCTAATACCTACCTACCTTTAGGAACTTTCTTAAAATATACCGAATCTGAAATCATCTTCATCACTGTTACTTAACAGCTAAGTATGGGAAGTTTTCACTGCTGGAAAATAAAGCCAGATGACAATAGCTTGCATCCAACGCAACCCTTGGAACTAATAAAACCATTTTATGCGTAACTGCTACTGCCTGCTTGGTTGTAATTTTGGCGCATCTCAGTATTTGTCTTTCGTCTTTGTTTACCAACATAGAAGATGAGTAAACTGCGCTCGGCAACTCGCCAGTAGAGGGCGTTAGCGCCAGAAATAGACATGTCACTGGCGCTCGTAGGCAAGAGTTATCGCTCGCCTGCGGTAGGCATTTCCGATCTTCCGATTTTATACTGCTGAGCTTTGGTTTTGCTCCACTTGTTTCCAATTTTAAATTATAAAATGAACTCGCAAGTCGAAGTGGCAGGGGACTGGGCACGCAGGATCGATGGCCAGAGAAGCAGTGTGGCATGGAGTGGGTAGGAAGATGCTTCGGGAATTTTGGTAGATATAGACAGAGAGAATTAGCCAACCCGCACTGAGACAGCGTGGTGGACATGGCCCAATCACCCTTCATAGGTAGGCTTACGTCCTGCGGTGGACTATTAAAAAGGCTGGTAGGTATAGTAGGTAGGTAGTTAGCAAACTAGCATAGCTTGAATGAAGATCCTCATCGGCAAATGCAACGTAAAACGTGAGCGTTTGACGAAATGATGTATGGAGGTCGCGCGGCGCTGACAGCACGACGTTGCATAAAGGTGATGTCCACAAGTGGTATATTATTCAGAGAAAAATCTAACCAAGATGATATATACATCATTTGAAAGCTTGTTTTATGGGCTTCTGAAAAATATTTAATTTAGATTTTTTTATCCCTGCATTTTTTTTTAAAGTAAAAAATAAATTATCTGAAAAAAACTGGCGTAGAGAAAATTATCTACGCCTGTGTATACCGATCACATAGCGGAGACCAGGAGACGACCAGACTCACCGAATACCTTGGTGAGGCGGCGGATGCTGCTCAGCTCAGCTACCCTTCGGCCCAATTAGTGATCCTGGGGGATTTTAATGGCCACCATAAAGAGTGGCTTCACCCATACCTGGACACAAACCATGCTGGGCTTGAGACGCGCAAGCTTGCCTTGACACTTGATCTCACCCAGATGGTTCAAGGCGCCACACGGGTACCTGATGTTGACTCGCACACGGCCTACTGCTTGGACCTTCTGCTGACTACCGATCCAGACCGTTATTCAGTGGCGATCTCCCCACCGTTAGGTACATCTGACCACTGTCTGGTGAAATCTGTATCCGTCTACTCCCCATCAGACCCCAGTCCCAAAGGGTCACGGCGCGTGTGGCGGTACAAGTCAGCAGATTGGGATGAGATGCGGTGTTTCTTTGCTTCTTATCCTTGGCAGCCTGTTTGTTTTTCTTCCGATGATCCTTCTGCGTGCGCGGATGCCGTGACAGATGTGCTTCGTACCGCCATGGAATACTTCATCCCATTTTCGGATGTGCCTCTGTCTAGCAAAGCTCGGCCCTGGTTTGGGCCTGAATGTGGACGCGCCGAAGCGCAAAAGCATCAGGCATACCTGGCTTGGGTCGATGCTCGAAACCGTAAGTTGAGGGACGTTAGTATGAGGAAGAAGGCATACAATAGGGCTGCTAAGTCCTGCAAAAAGGTTATGCGGAGGGCTCGCTTTGACCACATTAGTCGAATAGGAAACAAGCTTGCTTCTTACCCTGCGGGTAGTAAGGCATTCTGGTCCCTAGCTAAATCGGTTGAAGCGAACTTCTGCCGCCCCTCACTGCCTCCGTTGCTGAAACCCAATGGTTCACTGGCCCATACCGCGGTAGAGAAAGCAAATTTATTTGCATCTCAATTTGCTGAGTCTTCGCGTCTAGACTCCGGTAGTGCGAGACCTCCAACTTTGCCAAACTGTGACACTGTAATGAGTGAAATACACATCCGGCAAAAGGAGGTCCTCAAAGTTCTCCGCAGTCTAGATGTGAACAAAGCCAGTGGCCCTGATGGTATTCCGGCCATTGTATTGAGGACTTGTGCGCCTGAGCTGTCGCCTGTGCTGACTCGCCTCTTTCGCCTATCTCTGAAGACAGGTCAAGTGCTCAAATCTTGGAAGCTTGCTAACGTGCAACCTGTACCCAAGAAGAGCAGCCGTGCCGACCCTGCCAACTACAGGCCAATTTCGATCACGTCTATACTCTGTAAGAGTATGGAACGTGTTCTAAATAACAGGCTCCTGGCCTACCTGGAAGCGAATGACTTACTCAGTGACCGCCAGTACGGCTTTCGCCGAAACCGGTCTACTGGGGACCTTCTAGCGTACGCCACACACATCTGGAGTGAGGTCATGGAGAAGCACGGGGAGGCGTTGGCTGTCTCCTTGGACATTTCCAAAGCTTTTGATAGGGTCTGGCACGAGAGCCTTTCTGGCAAGCTTCCATCTTACGGCCTGCCTGCTGATTTCTGCACATGGATATCAGATTTCTTGAGGAATCGGTCGATACGAGTTGTCGTTGATGGCTGCTCTTCAGACCTAATGGCTATCAATGCCGGTGTTCCTCAGGGGTCTGTGCTCTCTGCGACACTCTTCCTACTGCATATCAACGATCTGCTTAAGCCCGGGATCTTTGGGTACGCAGATGACAGTACAGTCGTGGAGAGCTACACGTCCGATGCAAGAACCAGCGGGCCACAGATCGAGTTATACAGAGAGGCTATGGTTGAACGGCTCAACTTGAGTCTGCAGGCGGTATCCGACTGGGGTGATGCTAACCTGGTCAAGTTTAATGCCACAAAGACTCAGGGCTGTCTGTTTTCGGCCAAAAAGAGACCCTTTCAATTGTCTCCCGCTTTCCGTGGTGTCTCCGTTCCGGTAACTGACAGCTTGGAACTATTAGGCGTTTCACTCTCATCTTCTCTTAACTTTGGCTCTTACATAGAGTCCAAAGCCCAATTAGCCTCCAAAAAACTTGGTGTTCTCTCTAAGGTGAGACGGTATTTCACACCTGAGCAACTGCTTAGTCTTTATAAAGCACAAGTCAGGTCTTGCATGGAATACTGCTCTCACCTTTGGGATGGCTCTGCCAAATATCAACTGGAGGCTCTGGAATCGATTGAGAGACGAGCCAGGAGGCTGATTGACAACGACACCTTGACTAAGACGCAGCTGCAAAGTCTTGAGCATCGTCGCAAGGTAGCGTGTTTGTCGGTCTTTTACCGGATACACTTCGGAGAGTGCGCCCAGGAGTTGCACAATCTGGTCCCCCCTGCCCCTTTCTTCTATCGTACGGCTAGACGGACGCGACCAAAGCGTCACCCTTTTATGGTGGACATTCCGCGCGTTAGAACCAAGCGTTTCGAATCCTCATTCCTCATACGAACAGCCGGAATGTGGAATACTTTGCCTGGGTCTGTCTTCCCGTTAAAGTACAACGTGAGTGTCTTCAAATCCCGAGTAAATAGGTATCTTCTAGGTAAGCGTGCTACATCCTAGACCGCACATCTGCTTAACATCAGGCAGTGTGTAGTCAAACGCAAACTTATTCGAAATAAAAAAAAAAAAAAAAAAAAAAAAAAAAAAAAATGCAGCTTTTTATTTTTTCTAGTTTAACAATAATAAAGTGCTTCTAGCGTTATTTTACTTGCATTCAAAGCTGATTCTTCCACATTTACCTCTTAATTTGCTAAAATTGAAAATTATAACCTACCAGTGTGACCAGTTACTTAGTAGGTACAATGTGACAAAAAATCACTTAAAGAGTGTGTCTAATTGGTAAAAATGCTTTTATTTAACAATTTGGAGGTTACTTAATCAGAGTTCCTAGAGATAAACTACCTATTGAGCCAAATATATTTATTTATCCTAATAAAATCAAAATTAATTTTAAAAAAAATGCAGGGCTCTTTTTTGTTTTCAACTGATGTAATAGACTCAGAAAAATATGAACTTTCTCGAAATGTAACGAGTGTTGTGGTTAGATTTTTTGATTATTATTATACCAGCCTCCATACATTTTGTGAACATGTCCTTTATTACTTTGATTTCATATTCGAAAGATTGACAACTGCTCTACGTGAGGCTCCTACGGCGCTAACTGGGTAGGTACGCGGTTAGGGTTGGTCAGACTCGCGTTATTTAGAGCGCACAAGAGAGCGCGTTATCTACAGACACAAGACAAGTTCATAATAGGTATATAAATACTAGGAGTTTTATATTACCTATACTTCTAGCACTTTTCTTTTTAATTTTCACTTTTTTTATAGGTACTTATGTGATCAGGTACGTAGGTAAGGTCACTTGGGGTAAGCGCGGCCTTGGGGAAAGTGCGGCTAGCTTCAATAAACAAAAAAATAACAAAGATATTGATAAAAACTCCATCAATGAACGATGAGGGAAACTAAATTAGTTTTAAGAAAAAAAATTAGGGGCGTCACTTGAATAACAGAGGATTTGACGCCATTTTTATTTTACTCTTCGATTCCACTACGGTTTGAAGATGACACGTGTGCGTTATTGTGCTTCAATTTAAGGATTTTATTTGGGAATAGGCAAATCAGTAATACATAAGCTTTTCTTTGTATCCTAAGCTTTATATTTATACAGTTATTTCATTTGTATCTAGCAAAGTTTGCTATAATTACCGGCTAATAAACCCAACCTCAAATTATGTTGTTGGGGAAAGTGCGGCGACCATGTTTGGGGCAAGCGCGGCTCTATGACGCACTTGCCCCAAGTCAGAGATTGTCAACCTTACCGAAATATTTAGTTTAATCTTATTGCTTTTCAGATCATTATGCGAAATTATGTAAATAAGACCGATGGGCCGAGTTGAACTCAAAAATATTTACAAAAAGCATTTGCCGCTATCCGAAATGGAACTACATTTTACGCTGCTGTGAAATGATTACACGTCGTAATAAGTTACTACTAATACATGATGAATAATCTTAAAAATAAAAAGGTTTTATATCAATCCTACCTACTTCGGCGCATTTTAAGTTGATAGGTGGATCTGGCCGAGGATTGCACTGCTTAAAAGAAATCCGGGAAGACCTATGCCCTAAAGAAGAAGGAAGATAGCTAATTATGTTTGATATTCTGCGCCTTCCTCATGTACAGATGAATCACACTATAACTAATACATTAAAGTCAGTCAAACCTTTTGATCTCTAGAAATGCACAAACCAACAAACAAACACTTTCACACATTCATCCAAGACATACATACATGTACACCCCACAATCTTTACTTTTCTTCTAAGGCAGTCGAATAAAAATGTTGAGCATCACTGTCCTCCGGAAATATGCCGCACTTGCCCCAATTCACAAATTTCATTTGTTTTTGTTTGAACCTTATATCAAGGAGCCTACAGTCGAAAATAGTCCTTTGTTGTAATGTTTCTCTAAGTGATACTCGCATTGGAATGGCAGATTATGGACATTTACTGGGTTTTTTAAACTACTGCCGCACTTACCCCGTTTCAATGGGAAAGTGCGGCCAAACACCAGCTATTAAAAACTCTATGAAATACCTAAAATAATTATCGCATACCTTAAAATAGTAAATTCATTACGTACATTATTCATTAGGTAATGTATTAAAGAAACAAATTGTTTAAAAATTGTCACAGTATCAATGCTGTCTGAGTTCAAAGTGAACTTATAAAATTTTACGCCGCACTTGCCCCAACTGACCTTACCTAATTGTTTAAAATATTTTTTATCATATCTCAAAATAAGATATTCTCAATTCGCGCTCGTCACAACACAACCTAGCGCAGGTCTTCAATTACTTATTTTTTGACCGACGAACCGGAGGAGGTACTCAATTCGACACGTATACAGGGTTATTGCTAATCAATTAGCATCCTTCTAGGGGCTTATTCTGTACATCAAAACTAACAACTTTTGTTCTATGACTTTCGTCAAAACTCAAAAAAACAATCAGCTGTTCCATACATTTTGTCGAGGGTGAACGATATTTTTTCTATGGAACAACAAAAAATTTTTTTTAGTTTTGACTAAAGTCGTAGAACAAAAGTTGATAGTTTTGATGTACGGAATAAGCCCCTAGAAGGATGCTATTTGATTAGAAATAACCCTGTATATTTTTTATTTTTATACACATAACTTACCACGCATAACTTATTTTATAGTGGTCCGGTTCCGATAAGTAATTCTTTTTTTTATTGGAAAGAGTATACTTCGAAATTGGTCCCATTTTAATTTTATCGAAATCGCCTAAACCAACATTGTTGTGAAAAATGCTACATCAATCCGTGCGAAATATTCGCGAATTCTGTACACAGTTGAAGTCGGTCATGCTATTTTTTTCAAAAAATATTTTTTGGTAAGAGTATTCTATTAGTTAATTACCTATTTGTGAAGTAATAAAATTAAAAAGCGACATCTAGAACACATTCATAAAACTACTACATAGTATTGCACTGCCATCTAGAGTTGAGTAGTAGAACTAAAACTTAGTTAACCCCTATTTTGGTAGATGACGCTATTATACCAAGGCACTTCAACTTTTAATGGATGAAATAAGGCGACACTTAATATAAATACTGCAGGATTAGGTACCTAAATGAATGATAAATCATTTCAAAATCCTACCTGTTTGCTGTTAGCGTCGTCATTTCAGCGCCACTTTCTCTCGATGTTAAACCTTCATCGCAGCTGCTGCCACCTGTGATTCGCTGCACGGAGCTCAATGACACGTCTTCGCTCGAGTTTTTGCCGCAGTTCGAAGCATTGCTGCTAGATGGCGCTATTCTCTGTTTCGATGCCTGTTTGTGGCGACTTAGGGCGAAAAATAGAGCTAAAACTGCTTTGAGTTTAGCGTCTCTTATGTCGACGGCTGTGACTTGCTCTAGTCCCTGGACCTTCTGTGCGTGGAGGAAGTCCAGGCAACACTGCACGTTCTCCAACTGGAACAATGAAAAGAAAATGTCAAATTAAGTACTCAATTAATTACGTACCTAGTAGGTACAATTATAGGTATTTAGATGCAAGATGTAAAAGGTGCTATGGAACTGAGCTGCCAACTGCAACTTTACTGCCGATAGGACATACTTTGTAGCGGTTGATACAAACTAGTAGTGCACCTGTGACCGACTTCATTTGTTTTGGCCAGGAAGGAACAGATGTTTTTTTTATCGCGATGTCGGTGTAGCTCCTATACCTAGGTAGTAATAGTTGATCATGATCATGAGTTTTCTACTTAGTAGATATCAACTTCTGAGACATATTTTTATACGTAGGTAGGTTATACGTAGTAATTATTAGTAACTACCTATCTATTTAGATATTTACTTAATAACTAAGTAAATGACATGTCCACAATATGTATGGAGGCTGGTATAAGTAATAATAATCAAAAATTCTAACCACAACACTCGTTACATTTCGACGAAGTACATATTTTTCTGAGTCCATTACATCAGTTAAAAATATAATCTTTTATAAAATAAAAAATATAATTATATTATTGAGCCAAATATATTTATTTATCTTAATAAATATATTTGGTTCAATAGGTAATTTATCTCTATCTACCCTGATTAAGTAACCTCCAAATTGTTAAATAATAGCATTTTTACCAATTAGACACACTTTTTTGGGTTTTTTTGGTCACATTGTACCTACTAAATGGTCACACTGGTAGGTTATAATGTTTAATTTTAGCAAATTAAGAGATGAATGTGGAAGAATCATCAACGAATGGAAATAAAATAACGATAAAAACACTTAAGTATTGTTAAACTAGTAAAAATAAAAGGCTGTATTGTTATTTTTCACATTTAAAAAAAAATGAGGAATGAAAAAATCTAAATTAAATATTTTTGAAAAGCCCATAAAACAAGCTTTCAAATGATGTATAATATCATCTTGGTTCGATTTTTCTCTGAATGATATACCACTTGTGTACGTCACCTTTGTATCGAGGCATGGTGTTTGGAGCTTTAATGTTATTTATGTAAGTACTTACTTAGCATTAAATAAGTACAAATGGTATAATTACGCGCAGGTATACATACCTGAAGAACGAGGATTTCGATTAGAACTAAATATCAATTTTTATTCAGTTTATTCAATACAGTGAGAAGCACGTTCGTCCCGGTCACATGACCAGCGTTTCAATGAGCTAGATCGCGACAGGCCTTGAAACCAAATATTCGATGCACTGTGTAGGTATTCTATCAGCTTAGGTACTGGCTAAAATTGTATGGAAATATTTAGGATTATTGAGTGTGTGTATGTATCTGTGGCGCTCAGAATACAGGGTGCTGCATAATCAGCATAACTGCATGTGATTTGTGGGAGTATATGCAGTTTATTTGCAGTTACCTATCTATTAAGTTTTTTTTTTTATAAAAAAAAAAACAACTTCACAGAGGAGACGACGATATAAGCGATATTAAGAAATTGCAGGATTTGCAATATTATCTACTTGGATTATTATTACTTGGAGATCGAAAATTATGGCGAACGCTAGGGGACTTTAGGGGACGCCTATGCTATAAAGAAGTTGTTAGTTTTGATGTACAGAATAAGCTCCTAAGAGGATGCTAATTGATTAGAAATAACCCTGTATTTAAGTATGTATTTAAAAATAATAAGTATACATCAGTCTCTGGCAGCCATATCAAAAGCTTTGCTGAGTTTGGGATCAGAGGCCGTGTGAAAGATGTCCCAAAATAAAAAAAATTAATAGCATAATTCAGTAATCGTAATACTTTTCTATAATTGAATACCAGTCAAGTACCCTATTGCCCTGAAAGAGCAGCAGCTCTTTCAGGGCAAACTGTATAAAAAATTCATAATTCACAGTGTACTCGCGTCGTGCACTTATTTGATTATAATCTTTTTTATAGCAGCTACTTAGTAAACAATGGGAGACGTTTTTTGTTCGACGTTGGCATTGGCTTATAAAAGTAGCTATAAGCATGTAAGTAAGCATTTTATGCAACTAAGATGCTTTTTTGCCAGCGGAAGGAAGACATAAAATTGAATTATGAGTTCCATCTTTACCGAAAGCGGATTTATTAATCTGTTATTAGATTACCTAATAAATAAAAGATACACCCATTACATACAGGGTTTAAGATTTCTAAACTTCTTGTACAGGGTTATCTGGGTGGTCTGTATTAAGCCGAAAGGGACCATTAAGACAATTATTATGAACAATTTATACTATGGACCCAACCCAAAAAAAAAACCTATCCGATACAAAATCGCAAAACGACAAAATGTATGAAACAACTGTTTTTCTATATATTTCGAGTTTGGCCCCATAGTGAAAGTTAGTTATAATAACTAACACAACAACATTCTCGAGTACCCAATGCTTAATAGATATAAAGAATTCGCAGTCACTTTGTTTATCAATATTTAATTGCTTGTTGCCTTTTTAAGCATGATCAAATTGTACAAAATCTGGTGTTGGAAAACTGTAAATATAAATATTTTGGGACATCTTACACACGGCCTCTGACCCCAAACTAAGCAAAGCTTGTGATATGGCTGCCAGAGACTGATATACTACATTTTTACTTATTTATAAATACTTACTTATATAGATAGTAACTAAATAACACCCAGACACAGAGCAAACACTTATGTTCATCACATAAATATTTGCCCTGGGTGAGGATCGAACCCACGCCTCTTTGTCCCATAAGTTAGGGTCACTAACCACTGAGCCACCGAGGCAGTCTATAATTATTTAATGACTAGTTTTTACCCGCGGCTTCGCCCGCATGATATTTTGATTTTTGACGCAATATCATTATAATTTATAGCCTATGTGTTATTCTGATATATAAGCTATATGATTGCAAAGTTTTATCTCAATCCGTTCAATGGATTTTGCGTGAAAGAGTAAGAAACATCCATCCATCCATCCACCCATCCTCACAAACTTTCGCGTTTATAATATTTAGTAGGATAATTAGTATTTAGATAGAGCTTTAAGCTGTGTTCTTTACTTACAAGTATGTTTATCTGAGTACCTACACAATTTGTCCGAGAAAACTAGATGTTGAATTTTTTTTTATTTTTGTTATGACCGAACCTCGGTCGCTAATATACAAGTCGCTAATAAAAAAATATATATACAAGAATCGTTGTAAATTCGCATACGATGGTTACCCCTGGTGTCAAAATATATTATTAAGCTTCCTAAAGCAAACAGTTAAAACAACCGGGCCCTAATTTAACGTGTCATCCGAGCCACGGTAGCGCTCAGTTGTAATTGCCACTCGCGGTCACCCATCCGACTGGAGGTGCTGAACGTTGCTAACTTTAGTGATAGCTGGCAAACATCTAGTCAAACTACATGAGCTAGCTAGTAAAATAAATGGTTCTTGGTTGCCTGGAAGAAATCGCTTAAAGCGATAAGGCCGCCAATTAGAGACCTATTGTTTTGTTTGTTTTGTCCTTATAATCTGTTTTTATGTAATGTGGTTGTCTAATAAAGTGTTGTTGTTTGTTTGTTTGTTAAGGTACAACCCGACTTCGCGACAAAAATTCAAAAAATCATATTACGTTTGTAACAATTGTGGTCAGGTAACCTCCTATCGTTTTTAGGGTTCCGTACCTAAAGGGTAAAAACAGAACCCTATTACTAAGACTCCGCTGTCCGTCCATCAGTCCGTCTGTCTGTTTGTCACCAGGCTCTTATCTCATGAACCGTGATAGCTAGAACGTTGAAATTTTCACAGATAATGCATTTCTGTTGCTGCTATGACAACAAATATAGATAAATAAAATAAAATAAAAATAGAAAATGACAAATATTTTTACAAAAGAAACTGAATTTTTAGCTGTTTTACGCTCTATATTAATAACGGTGACAGGCATCATACTATTTTAATATTATAAATCCGAAAAGTTTGTTGGTTTGTTCCTCTTTCACGCCGCAACGGAGCAACGGATTAACTTGAATTTTGGCATGGATATAGTTCAAAGGCCGAGAAGTGACATAGGGTACTTTTTATCCCGGAAATTAAAAGGTTGTTGTACAAAAGTCAAAAAACCACGCGGGCGAAACCGCGGGCAATAACTAGTATTAAATATTTGGTTAAATATTCACTTCGAAAATAAATAATAAAATATATTAAGAGAGATACGATACGGAACCTTTCGTGCGTGGGTCTGGCTCGCACTTGGCCAAATATAATATACATGCCTACTTATTTATCAGTTCACGTGCTAACCTTGAATTAAAGTTTATCACGCTTTTTCTCTCTCGTATA
Source organism: Hypomecis punctinalis (assembly GCA_949316475.1). Taxonomy (NCBI): domain Eukaryota; kingdom Metazoa; phylum Arthropoda; class Insecta; order Lepidoptera; family Geometridae; genus Hypomecis; species Hypomecis punctinalis. Next base: position 10,570,328 of record OX438797.1, read on the forward strand.
ATGTAATGTAATATTTGCGAGACTGAAGAATTCTTAGATAAAATTTCCTATCTCGGTGTGGGGTCAATGGTCTCTGATTCATCCCTAAGTACTTATGAAGTAGGTAAGACGGTCTTTAATAGGATAATGATAAGACATTAAGTACCTACTTGTAATAAACTTGCAGGTAGGTATATGACTAACACCTATTTGAAAAGTCTAAGCTGTTTATTTCTTAAAATGATTATATAGGAAATATGTACTTGGGTGATTTTTGCAAGTTTCAGGATTTCGAACTATTCTTCCACCCCGCATTAGGCTCAGGAGTTCAGGACCCGTTGTGTGTACCATAGAGAAAACCATTTAGTGACGATAATAAAATACTATGATTGCGATTGACTACGTATACTGGCAGATATACGGTCTAGGGTGTAGACTAGCACGCTTACATGGACATGGAAGAGTAGTAGGGAGTAGTTTGAATCCTATTTTCTGTTTTCTATACCTACAGGCTGCAGGGTTATTTCTAATCAATTAACATCCTTTTAGGGGCTTATTCTGCACATCCAAACTAAAAACTTTTGTTCTGCGACTTTTGTCAAAACAAAAAAAAATGGTGTTCCATAGAAAAATATCGTTCACCCGCGACCAAATGTATAGAATAGCTGTTTTTTTTTTAGTTTTGATAAAAGTCGTAATACAAAAGTAGTAGAAAAAAAGCTATGGTGGTCTAGTGGTAATGATACTCGCCTTACGATCGTGAAGTCGCGGGTTGAAATCGCGGTCCCTTACCAATGAATTCTTTGGAATTTATGTACGCTATTTCACACCATTGGCTTTTCGGTGAAGGAAAACATCGTGAGGCAACCTGCATACGGCCGTAGAAGAAATTCGATGGCGTATGTGAATCCACCAACCCGCACTGGGCCAGCGTGGTGGATATAGCCCAATCACCCCTTGTGGGTAGGCCTACGTCCTGTAGTGGATTATTAAAAAGGCTGGTACAGTACAGTACAGTACAGTACAGTACAGTACAAAAGTTGTTAGTTTTGACGTACAGAATAAGCCCCTAAGAGGATGATAATTGATTAGAAATAACCTTGTATAATTCTATTTCGAACTTTTTTTCCGCCAAAATGTGGTAAACTATGTATACCTAATATACTCGTAAGTAATTAGGATTCTCTACCTATACGTTTTAAAGCGAATATATAGCTTAAGTAAAATCATGTACCACAGTTCCCGGGCTAAGACTGAGTGAGATATTTTTTAGATTGTCTACTCTGCTAAAACACATTACTGTACATTATTTTATACTAAGGAATTTCTTGTCCAAAAAATCTAACTAGTAACACCGCTGCAGAAGATTCGAAATCCATACTTGGTGTCTGTTAATGGCAACTACGTACCTAAAATGTCCTATATGGACGTCATTAAGGCTTTTACAACATTATATTCAACGTAACGTACGTACCCAATACTCATCTTGCCTATTTGGGTCCCACCTTGCGCTATATCCGTCTTCCATTTCCATATTAAATAGTATACTTCACCGTGTCAACAAAACTAACGAAGGAACATTTATCCATCATGACCTCTAAAGCTTGCTACATATATAAGCGGGCTGCCACTGGGTGGTAAAATCGAATATGTGTACTTAGATAAATGTTCAGGAAAAAAAAGCCGTTCGGTTGTCGCACAAGATCATTTGGCTCTACAACTGCTGACTTATGCCTATCAGCTTGCAATGGTAAAAGACGCGCGACAGTCGAATGAAAACCGTGGACCTGAAGGAACGACCCGATCGGCATAAGCCGAATGATACCCAAATTACCCAACAAGTATAGTGATTTTAATTTGATTTTTCAATATTTTGTCAGACTATTTTTAAAAGATTTTTATAATATTTATTTGTTGTTAACGGATTATTAATATAGTATTTTTAAAAACATATAATAGTGTAGTGAAAATAGTGATATTTATTATTATTTTATCTATTTTGTAAAATTAAGTTTTTTTTTTGCTAAATTAAGTACACTGCACTCTGCACTAGGTCTCCGAGGAGCCTGTGTTGCAGAGTACAGTTTCATTTTAATTACAATTACATTAACAATTTTTAATCCTATGTGAGCATTCAATACCTACTGTAGTAGTGTGTGTGTATGTGTGTGTGTGTGTGTGTGTTTGTGAGTGTGTGTGTTTTCAAGTGTATCAGCTGTTCATTTGGCCACTCATCACTTCATCGTCTCCAGTAACCTCTCCGTCTTGTCGTAATCCATGGTTAGCAAAAAATCTACTGTCCTCTTATTGCACTTAAATCTGTTGGCATTTGCAATCTCTATAACTTTGCTGACTTTATTATATAGAAACTGACCTAAGTGATTTATCAACAATCTCACGGCAACATAAGTTAGTCAGTACAGAAAGCCGGACCGAGGCCTCACAAAAGAGAAGAAAATATAGAGTGTTTAAATACCTTGGGTCCTATGCTCATGGCACCAAATTTGGTTCTGGACCCAAGGTATTTAAACACTCTATCTTTTCTTCTCTTTTGTGAGGCCTCGGTCCGGCTTTCTGTACTGACTAACTTATGTTGCCGTGAGATTGTTGCCTTGATAAATAGTTGTCTCACCGTGAGTACGGCGCATTTTTTGTATAATTCTGTGTAAATGTATAATAATTGTAATATTAGTAATTGTATTTTTTTTTATAAATGTCCTTAATGCACTTAATGCCCTTGAAACTTATTTGCTTACAACAAGATAGCGGAAATACACTAAATATTTATTCAAAACATAGATTTGAAGATGAATTTCCGCAAAGTAACGCCTGATTCAATCAACTAGTGATTTTAAATCAAAATATAACACATGTATTAATAATTCACACTCTGTAGTAGGGAAGAAAAAAAAGATTGCCAAATGCGGTTTAAACTATAGTAGAAGGACTATCTACTTAGGAAAGCGTGAGTTGTGTGTTTTAGATTAAAATGTGCAAGAACGACGCTAGTTTCCATAGTCAAATGTAGTGATTGTTTTGGGTCGGATTTGTTGTTAGATAAAATTTGCCGAACCGACTGTGCCGGGCCGCTGCATTAAGTAACAAGCCTAACATAGTGTAACTGTGTCCAGTATCCAGTCAGCTAGGTAGTGAACTAGTTATTATTCTGTGGACGGCTAGAACCCGAAGGAACGGCCCGATCGTCACAAGCCGAATAATGCCGAGCAAGTGATTGTTTCGGATCGGCTTTGTTGTTGGACAAATTCTGCCGAACTGACTGTGCCGGCCCGCTTATGTGTGTAGCAACTCTAACGTAGTACATACAACTGTGTCCAGTATCCAGTCAGCTGGGCAGTGAACTAGTTATTATTCTGCGGCCGGCGGCGGGTTGCGCCACGGTCGGCGCCGGCCCTTACAAGGCGTCCCGGCCTGAGCTCATAGGTCACCGGTCCACTGATTCCCTGATCTGGTCTTACTTGCCACCCTGGCATAGTGTACTTCTTATTGTTCTCTTAATCTATATGAGGAATCAGAGTCATATATCGATAAGTATAATAAAAGTACCTACTTTTATTATACTTATCGATATGACCAAAATTTATTAGGTATGCATAAGTTCCAGCCTAACTGTTACAACTTACCGGTAGGTTGTCCCACAGACAAGGTGGGCATAGAACCTCATCAAAACCGCAGAATCGCGCTAAATGCAAGCCGTCATACCACAAATGTTTTACACACGCTTAGACAATGTTTAATAGTACAAAATGCACAGTTAAGGAATGTTTAAAGCTCGTTTAAATCTTTTGTGGTAAGGCTGAAGGCGTTTCCAACCGGTATTACTGGAGATCTAAAGGCGAGGCTTATGTCCAGCAGTGGATGTCCTATGGCTGAAACGACGACGACTTACTTATCGGTGCCTAATTAAATGTACCTATGATCAGAGCTATTACAATTTACAGTAGCTCTCAGTTTTAAAAACCACATTTAACTCGGCACCTAATGTAATGTATTTACCTTGCCTTCTGGCAAGGAGCCTGGATCCTACGACACAGTCCTATCACTCTAGTGTGGGATTCAGCGCACTATGAATGTTAATTTAAGTTTGTATACTATAAGGGTAATTTTGTTTTTGGTATCTTAAGGAAGAGCCTAGATCTCACGACACAGGTCGCCCTAGTTTGGAATCTAGTGTACAACTTGGTATGTGTTAATTTTTAAGAACAATAAACTTTTTTTTATATAATATCAACTTAGAAGATGGATTATTATTATATACTACGGGACTAATCGCGCACTAAAATTACGAAATAAATAAATACCTCTTCATCCCGACCGTGGCAACGGGTAGACCAGTCAACCCAGTCAGTCTACCCGTGACCACGGTCGATGCAACTCGGTCGAAACGTCGGGATGAAGAGGTATTTATTTATATCGTAATTTTAGTGCGCGGTTTGTCCCGTAGTATATAATAATAATGTGTTCAAATCGCGAAAGTTTAAAAACAAAATTAGAAGATGGAACCGCATTTCGATATAACCTGTATTTCGTTCCCTAATCAAATTGGAGTTCCGGAAAGTGTTAAAACTCGAGTTGAGGCTACAATACACCGCAACCGGATTGAAATTGGCTTAGTCCAGAAATAGATTGAGAAGATTGCTCCAATTATGTCACGACGCTATTTCAATTAGACACTAAATTGTGACAAATTGAAATATAAAATTGGACCTGTCCGAGAGAGCTGAAACAACTCTATAAATCTTTATCGAGGCTATCGCTAATTTATGGTAAAACCCCAACACTATATTATTTGATTGAAGGGGGCGCCTAATGCCAAATCGATTTTTAGAGACGTGGTGTAAAGATAACGAATATAAATATCCATATTAAAAAAATACTATAGGAAAGAAAAGAACCTATCGTAGCAGAGTAATCGCGTAGAATTTTGAAAAATAATATGTTTACATTAGAAAAAAATTGAAACATCGCATAATAAAAAAAATCTTTTTTTTTCAAACGCTCGAAATTATCAGCGTCGACACCACATTATTTTTGACAAATTACGTAGCTAGATTAATGTTCTAGTAGAGTAATCTATAAGTTTTTTTAATATATGCTTAAATTTTGAATAAATAAATCAAATGTCACCTAAAAATGTAAGCTGGCGCTCGAAGCCAAAGTCATCGTGAACTGTGTCATGCAATTTTCAACTCTAAACATAGCAGCATAGATGATAGCGGGCGATGGAAGAAGCGCGGGTGAAATCTGTTTTTTTCGTGGCATTAGGCGCAATCTGAATATGGGTGTTTTTCGCCAATAATGGCACCACCGGATTCCACCATGTACATAATTTGAATAGTTTGCACGAATCGTTGTATGATCTCTGCATTATTGTAGTACATACAATAATTATATTATTATTATTATTACAATAATATAATTATTATTAATAATAATTATATTATTATTAATAATAATTATATTATTATTTATAATTATTATATTATTTTATTATTATAATTATTATTAATTAATTATTATATTATTATACACATATTCATTTATTATCTTAAATCTAAGTTTTTTTACAATATTTATATAAAAGAAACAAAATACTATAAAAAAACCTAAACCTAGAGTGCCGCCGGCAGCGGGGCGAGGCCCAAGCTACCGGTGGTTGGGCCTACAGAGAGAGGAACCTTCTGACAATGCGCGCCGTGTCCAGAACGACCGCCTTCTGTATCTGACCCTTGACCCAACCGTCTAGCGAGAGCCTCTTAAGGTGGTGGTCGAGACTCTTCGCTATTAAGCCGTTTACCGAAACGACTATCGGGACAATGATCGTCGAGTCCACATCCCACATGGCAGTAACCTCGTGAGCCAAGTCAAGGTACTTGCTGAGCTTGTCCTTCTCGGCCTTCACGAGGTTCTCGTCATGTGGAATGGTGACGTCGACGAGCACTGCCCGGCGTTGGGACCGGTCGACCACCACGATATCAGGCCTATTGGCGACAATAGTCCTGTCCGTGATGATAGAGCGGTCCCAATAGAGCAACGCACGACCATTTTCGAGAACTGGCGCCGGTGCGTACTTATAGTACGGCACCTCAGACTCGACAAGGCCGTATCGAAGAGCAAGTTGCTGATGGATAATCCTGGCTACTTGGTTATGCCTGTGCAAGTACTCGCCGTTGGCAAGATGAGAACAACCGGAAGTAATGTGCCTGAGTGACTCTCCGGGACGGTGGCATGCCCGACAAATGTCGACCGTACCGTCCTTCAGGATATACTTCCGGTAGTTGTTCGTCAAGACAACTTCGTCCGCAATTGCACAGGCAAAACCTTCGGTTTCCCCAAAGAGGTCACCGAAGCGTAGCCAGGCCACCGAAGCGAGCAGGTCCACATCGGGTCCTGTTAGGGCCCGATAGAACCGCCCGTGCAGCTCCTTGCTCCTCCATACCGCCTTGCGATCATCGATGCTGAGCACCGATGGCTTGCGCCAGTTCTCGTTCGCCAAGGAGAGCGGGGTGAGGCCTCTGTCAACTGCCACCACATCGCAATGCATCCCATGCTCCCTGTTTCGGAAATAATCCCGGAGACTGTACACTTCGCGGTTGTGGAGGTCCTTGGCGTTTAAAAAGCCTCGGCCACCACACTTCCGCGGAATGTACAGTCTCATGACAGATGAGCGCGGGTGTAGCATGCGATGCAAAGTGAGCAGTCGACGGACCCTCCTATCCAGGGCGTCCAGCTCAGTCTGAGTCCACCTCAGTATGCCAAAGGAGTACATCAGCAGCGGCATCACCCAACCGTTGAAGGCGCGCACCTTGTTGCCGCCGGACAAAAGACTATTAAGTACTTTTGTCAGGCGACAAAAAAAGCGCTCCTTCACCGATTTCTTGATGTCCACTGCCGATATACCCAACGACTCTGACATACCGAGGTACTTGTAGGTCTCGGCTTCGGAGAGAGACCTGATTGTCATCGTCTCAGAAAGTTGTAGATTCGGAGAATCCACAACTTTCCCTCGCTGTACATGCATGACCGCACACTTATCTACACCGAACTCCATCCTTATGGCCCTGCTAAAAACTTCAGTGGTTTTTAGCAGCTCCACCAGGTCTTGGTATTTCGGTGCAAACAGCTTTAGATCATCCATGTACAGCAGGTGAGAGATAACTTCACCCTGTCTGCGAAGCCGATAGCCTAGCTCTGAATTCCTCAGCAAAGTGCTGAGAGGATTCAGGGCCAGGCAGAACCACAATGGACTCAAACTGTCACCCTGGAATATTCCCCGCTCAATCTTTATCAAGTCTTGCGGGCCAACGGAGCCGTTTCCACCACCTGGTTGACGAAGGACTGTGGCCCATTGCCCCATGCATGACACTAAGAATGATTTTAGAGTTGTATCGATTTTATACAACTCTAAAATCCTCTCGAGCCACGAATGAGGCACTGAGTCATAGGCCTTCTTATAGTCAATCCAGGCGGCAGAGAGGGCTCCCTTGTTCCGCCGGACTTGCTGGCTTATGGTCATGTCTATGAGGAGGAGCTCCTTAGTACCACGGGACCCAACCCTACATCCATTCTGAGCGAAAGCCAAAACGTTTTGCGCAACGACGTGTGCGTTAATTTTGATGCTCAGAATGGATGTGAGGAGCTTGTAGATGGTAGGCAAGCACGTAATGGGTCGATAGTTCTTTGCTTCCGTGGTACTACCGGACTTATGGAGCAGGAAGGTGACACCGGTGGTGAAAAAGCTAGGTAGAGAACCAACCTCAAGGGCTTCCTGGAATTGTGTGGCTAAGCGGTCATGCGAGCATCGAAACCATTTTATCCAAAAGTTGTGCAGCCCGTCCGGCCCAGGACTTTTCCAGTTCTGAGCCATACGGATCGCACAACTAACGTCTACGGGATCTATTAAAACAGATCCCATAGGTTCGATAGTCTCGCATTCCCGCTCAACCACACGCATCCAGTCACCCTCCGTGTGTTCGACGGGCACCGACCAGATGCCGCGCCAGAAGTCATTCATGGCGCTAGCATCCGGCAACTGCCCATCGCTCACACGTTGGTCGGTTCTCTCCCAGCCTCGGTACACTTTCCTTTGGTCACTTTGGAAGAGGCGATTTAGCCAATATCGGTCCACACGCTCTCTGTAGCGACGAATGCGGTTTGCCCACGCATAGACTTTCTGTTTCAGATAGTCTATGCGTTCCGTGATACTGGCCAAATAGTGCTGGGGTCTGATACCAGTCCCGGCAAAGGCCTGTGTCACGAAACGCATGACTCGGGGGCGGTTATTCCCCCGGCTGAAACAGATTAGCTTTGCTATGAGAGTCCTGAACGAGTCGATACGTCGCTGGATCCGTATTTGCCACGCGGGCACACCCCCGGCGGGTCGCGGTGCACGGTTAGTGTCCGGAAACTTAACACGTGCAACGCGACACGCCGCGATGGCGCCGCAGTACAAGATCGAGTGGGTATCGACTAAGCCTTCGCTTGCCCGTAAATACGGGACTAGCAAAGGGTTCAGGGCTCCCATAAGCGCCAAGTTACGCCTATGGGTGGGAAAACGTGGCAGTCGCGGCCTAGAGTCGGGTGCGAATCGATACTGGGAAATTGCGTCTTCCAAAGCCCTCCTCAGTTGCTCACTCACCTGGCTAGATACGCTCATACTCGCGTCATCTGCCTCGTCGACCGCAGGACCAGCCGGTGATGTCGCAAGTGTCGCCGCCGACATCGGCACTAAAGCCATTGTCGGGGCTGACGACGCGACAAGTACGGGCGGGTCCTGCGTCGAAGAAGCAGTGGGACGAGCAGGCAGCGCCTCCAGGCGGAGCCGATCAATGACGGACTGATCCAGCAGTTTGCACCGGTGGATAGCCCGCACTTGGTCCGATAGTCGTTGGGCAGTCACGGCCACGGTCGGTTCAAGGGCCTGAAACAAAGGCAGCATTCTGGAACAGTACGCTGTCATGTTGGTTCCCCCCTCTGTAGCCCCAAAGTACGCGCGCATGCAATTCTCATTAATGGGTTGAGTCCATCGCATGCGACGCACTATGCCACCGGTAGCGGGAGCGGATGGCGGGGCAGGATGCCCCACAGGCCCCAAGCGTGCCGGCAGCGGTGGACGGCCTCGTCGTCGCACTGGTGGTCGTGGCGGCGGCGGTGTCCGTGGCCCGCTCGTGTCGCTCGACGAGCCGCTCGTCTCGCGGGTGGTGTGGAACTCATCACCCGACGATGCGCTCGGAGCTGACGACGAGGCGGGCGATGGTGGTGGTCGTGCGCTTGTTGTATCCGCTGTTATTTTTGTCTTAGATCTTGTTAACATTGTATTTTGATTGGATTCTGATATTTTCTTGTGTCATGTTGAATGTCAAATTTTTGTTTCTGATTTTTCGTCCTATTTTTTAAAGTTTCATTGTAAAATATATATGAATGAATGGAAATATAATCTGGTTGTTGTTCTTTTTGAAATACTGCAGAAAAATGCTCGAAAAACTAATAAAATACAATATTTAGAAAATTTGATCTTAAAAGACGTTTGGTCTGTCAGCGATATTTTTTTTTTTTTTTTTTTTTTTTTTTTTTGAATTATTATTATTATAAATTATTATTATTAATCTATTATTATTATTATTATTAATATTATATTATATTATTATTAATATATTATTATTATTAATAATTATTATTTTATAATTTTAAGCAAGTACTAACAATACGCGGGCCAAACCGTGATCTATTATCATTATAGGCAAATACTGTTACAATTTTGACCAAACCGTGGGCTTGCAAGTAATTTTAAGCAAGTATTAAGACAACGCGGGCCAAATTGCGGACTATTAGATATTATTATAAGCATGTACAAAGACAACGTAGATCAAACCGCGGGCTCTTTTCATTTTAAGTAAGTACCTATGTACTAAGACAACGCGGGCGAAGCCGCGGGTTTTAAGCTAGTTGTAGTACATTATTGCTGATTTATCAAAAAATGGCTCAATCGATTTTATTAAAATTTGAATGAGTCCACCTCGGGAGTAAACCCATGTTATTTTTTTTAAATTGGTTCACAATTGGCGACAATGTCGTTGTGTATGTTCTTAGACAAAAATGCGTACAGACGAAGAAAGTACATCCTCCTTTTTGGAAGTTGGTAAAAATTAGACCTGTCCGAGAGAGCTTGTACCTAAAACTCTTTAAATCTTTATCCAGAGTACCTATCACAAATTGATGGTAAAACCCCAAGACTATCTTTTATTGAATAAAACGTTTTTTTCCTAGTAGGTGATAATATCTTTAAGTGAAAAATCATTCTATTACATTACAGAGTTCTATGTTGTTGTTGGTCATATGAGCCAGTAGTGTCTTTTGCTATATAGACAAAAGTCTCCCCTCGAACTTTCTGGTCTTGGCGGTATTGTCTTGATTCCTGTTACTTTGGATCTAAGGAGTTCAATTCGTTCGTACGTGAACGAACTACACTTCACATTCAACTTACATTCAAGTATGTTACACCGTAGACCGCATATATGCTTAATATCAGGCAGTACGTAGTCAAACGCAAACCTTTACAAAATAAATAAAAAATTACAATTGGTGAAAATATCAATGAACATAGGTACACAACAAGATTCTTTTTTGCAAAAATTAGCATGACCGACTTCACCGGTGTACAGAATTCGCGAATATTTCGCACAGATCGATGTAGCATTTTTCACATTATTGTTGATTTATCAAAAATGGATTACCCGATTTCGATAAAATTAAATGGGACCAATTTCGAAGTATACTCTTTCCAATAAAAAAATAATTATTGAAATCGGACCACTATGAAAAAGTTATGCGTGGTTATACATAAAAAAAAATATACACGTCGAATTGTATACCTCCTCCGGTGGTTCGTCGGACAAAAAAGACGTACGATGAACACAAAACCTCCACCTTTTTGGGAGTCGGTTAGAAACATTCGAATTATCCGTATCTACACCAGAAAACAAACCAAGCTAGTGAATTCGCGAGCAGGAGAGATTCAAGAACATCACAATGCTGAGAGCTATTATTACAGGGTAAACGATTAAAATCTCACATTCCTCCGATATCGCATAAGGTCTATAAGCTATTTTTAAAGCCGGCCGGCATAATGAGGGCCAAGGCTTCTTATCGTAAAAATGGAAAGTAATCCACCATATCGGGGTGGCGGCACGTGCAATCCTGCAACTTGAACTCTATGCCCTTTAGACTGCATTTATGTAGTTTACTTACCTACTCTGCTCTGCTACTTGACACTAGTTTAAAGGAACGCAAATTGTTTTGCAGTGTTGAGGTTAGGATTATTTTGTCATTTACCTGATACAAGTATAAAAGCGGCAGTAGTTTAAAGTAGAACGTTCCCCAAATAAGGTGGAACGACGATCTGATCAAGACCGCAGGAGCAGGCTGGATGGATATAAGGCGCTTCCATTTGGATTTATTGGTATTCCATGAGAGAGTTCTACGTCCAGTAATATTGCTACGGCTCTGTGAGAGATTTTTAGGATCTGCAGCAAAATAATAGGTGTATGCTTTATTGTTTATATCACCATTGAGAGAGAATCTTCCCTATAAATTTCCACATAAGTCGGAGGTTGGTTGTATCTAAGATTTTCATTATCCTGTTGTCATCATCATTCTGATGATTCTTCTTGCGAATGTCTCATCCTCATAATCATTATATCAGATTCGTGCCGCCAGGAAATTGAACAGTCTACTGGCTTATATGTTTCCGAAGATATATAATCTAACTCTAGCTTTTTAAACTCAGAGTAAATAGGGTCTTCTAAGCTTGCGTGCCTCATCTTCCACCACAACGTTGCTTACTGTCAGGCGAGTTGGTAGTCAAGCGAACTTTTTTTTTTTATTTATTTCTTGTAACAACAGCGTTACAATAATAATAATGATTACTAATATAAAAAACACAATAAAGCCAAAACCGATTACAATAATTTAGCATACAAATAAATTGTAATTTCAGTAACAACATCCCAATGAAATCCCAATCAAAATGCATATGTGTGTGTGTGTGTGTGTGTGTGTGGTGTGTGTGTGTGTGTGTGTGTGTGTGTGTGTGTGTGAGAATAACACTGCAATACACGAGATCTCTTGAGAGCCAAGGTTTTTATTCGCCAAAGAAAGAATATAGTGTGCCAAACACATCATGCTAAGTGTAATGACCTACCTATACAGCGCTTGTTGTTTTATCGTGGTTTTCAATCAAAAACTTTGCGTTCCTAATATTGACTATCAGTTCTACGTGCTAAGTATGACTACCGACTACGTGTACTGCTAGATACTGCACTTCAACAGAAATACCACCTTGTACCTATATAAATTATACTTATAATACACGTTTGAGTAAACTAAGTACCTACTGTTTCCGAGCTCTACCAAGAAATATGATTTACTCCAGAAATATTTTCCCAAAATAAATGTACGATTTATAAGAATGCCACTCAAGTGTCAAGATGTAACAACACTCATCGCAAAATACAGACACATCTGCGTTGTATATTTTTTAGGCTCTCAAAAGTCCTCCAGACTTGACTTTAATGTACCTAAACGTTTATTAGCTTACTTGAATACTGTGGGTGGTAGAGATGGATTTTTATAAAATTGCTCATACATTGTATCACTTCTTTCATAGTTTTAACGCTAGTCAAGCTTGTTTTTTTCCGAAAGCTTGTTTCGGAAAAAAACATTGAAAATTAACTGACCTATACAGGGTTATTTGCTTACCCTGTACTAAGTCGAAAGAAGGTGATTCAGACCATCATTACTAACAACTTTTAGGTACTATGGGGCCGACCCAAAATTTGAAGAAAAAAAACAGCTGTTTCATACTTAATTGCAACATGGAATCGACAAAATGTAAACAGCTGATTTTTTTCTCTCGGTTTTTTTTGTTGGTCCCATAGTAAAAGTTGTTCGTAATGGGGGCCTAAATCACCCCTTTCGGTTTAAGCAAACAACCTTATATTTATGTTATCATTACCAATTGTAATTTTAAAAGTAACATGTAATTGTAACAGAAGTTAACGATGTTTTACAGTCGTCATAAGCACGAAAACTTAAAAATTTGCGATAGGTCAAATTTGAAATTATTTATATGGTTTACAAATACGTAATCTTGGCATTGACTTTGTGAACCTTTAGGATTTTATAGCAGTCGGCATACTTACTATAATACACTTTATTTTGGACAAAAAATCTTATTGAACTTGCAATTGTACGTAGCATTCTATAGAAAAGTCGATGTTAAAACCAATAACAAAAGGAGCAATAAACCCGAGAACAATACGTAAAAATACGTTCACCATACTGACCTTTAACATGAGATTACCTATAGATAAGCTTAAATAACAATCTCGCGCTAGCAAAATAGTACAGCTCTACCAAAGCTATCTTTCTGTCGACCCGGAAAGAACATAAAATGTAGGTATATGTAACTTACACATTACTATTGTACATTAGTATTTGCGATAGCTATTTAATGTTTTATAACAGAATTTATCTTTTGTTGTTTTTAAACTATCGCGATTTGAACACATTATTATTTTATACTTGTTACTACTATTATATATTTATTACTTATTTTAGTGCGCGATTAGTCCCGTAGTATATAATAATAAAATTTAACTTTATTTTTATAATCATAACTTGTTTTTACCTGCGGCTTCGCCCGCATGATATTTTGATTTTTGACGCAATATCATTATAATTTATAGCCTATGTGTTATTCTGATATATAAGCTATATTATTGCAAAGTTTCATTTCAATCCGTTCAGTAGTTTTTGCGTGAAAGAGTAACAAACATCCATCCATCCATCCTCACAAACTTTCGCGTTAATAATATTAGTAGGATTTTTAACAAAAGCGTCTACAGCATCTCAATTCTGGGACTTCAGCATCTCTTACATTTTCAGGAGTGTAAAGCGACATGCATCCATAACTCGGAGTGTTTTTAAGCCTGCAAATAAAACTAAATCTTATTAATATGTGTGACAGATCCGAACAGAACACTGGACAAAAAAAAATGGATTTTCTTAATGCAAACTCTATCTAAATGGAACATTCTTATCTTAGCTTCGCTTAGCTTTGCCTTTTCATTGCCACTAAGTATTCAAAAAGATATAGCGATGCAAATATTATGGATCCCACTGTACCGTACCAGCCTTTTTTTAATAGTCCACTGCAGGACGTATGCCTACCCACGAAGGGTGACTGGGCCATATCCACCACGCTATCGGGTTGGTGGATTCACATACGCCATCGAATTTCTTCTACGAACGTATGCAGGTTGCCTCACGATGTTTTCCTTCACCGAAAAGCCAGTGGTGTGAAATTCCGTACATAAATTCCAAAGAAGTCATAGTACGGGACCGGGGATTTGAACCCACGACCTCACGATTATAAGGCGGGTGTCACAACCTCTAGACCACCACGGCTCACACGGATCCCACTGTACTACAACAATTTTCTTAATTTACTTAAATGAGTCATACATTAGAAAAAGACTTCTATAACACAAAAAAAATCTACGTATAGTTACTGAACGCGTGAACGGAGACAAACTGATCTGACTGATTAATCGTAGAAAAAATGTAGAGCCAGGATTTTATCCAAAATTGGCTAACTGTGTCTATGGTATTCGTCCGAGCCACTAATCACATAGCCCGCAGCGACGCCCACTTAGATACATCCGATAGCAGCTAAATAGGTTTATCGCCTCATAGATGGCAAAGCACTGAAAGTCAAGTGTAACCCGTTATTCGGGGTTAGGTCATGGCGCACCGACCGCAGGCGTACCAAGTGTGGCCAAGCGCGAAACGACGCGCGTTGTAGCAGTGATTAAAGTCAGTACCGCTGCGTTGCATGCACAATTGCACATTATAATTGCGGACTTGTTGATAATGGCATTGGCTCTGTTGTGCCGTTTTAGTTGGCTACCGAAAAGGATGAAGTTGTAAAGTCAAGTGCAAACTGTAGTTATTTACATAATTCTGATTAAAGACGAGCCATGGAGAGGGCTATGCTCGGAGTTTCTCTGCGAGATTGAATCAGGAATGAGGAGATCCGTAGAAGAACCAAGGTTACCGACATAGCCCAACGGATTGGCAAGTTGAAGTGGCAATGGGCAGGGCACATAGCGCGGATAACTGATGACCGATGGGGTCGAATAGTTCTCGAGTGGAGACCACGTACCGGCAAGCGCAGCGTAGGACATCCACCCACAAGGTGGACGGATGACCTTATTAGGACTGCAGGATCGCGCTGGATGAAAACCGCTATCAACCGGCCTTATTGGAAATCATTAGGGGAGGCCTATGTCCAGCAGTGGACGTCCTATGGCTGATATAATGATGATGATTAATGACGATGTTCTCTTATACGCTTCTTTTCGATAGATTTAAAAGGTGGAGAATATCAATTAGACTGTATGTAGTATGTTTTTGTGTGAGTAAATATTTTGCCTTGTATCCAACATAGCAAAAAAAACGGTACTATAATTCGATTACAAAAAAAAAAAGATTCAATTTCAATGCGACGTAATTAATATTTTTAAAACAAATCGGAATAAAATAATAAGTGTTCAATCGATAAAAGTTACCTCATTCATACGGAAAACATGTACAATATATCGATAGTGACCTATCGGTGTATTGTATCAATTCTCCGAACTGTAACTCCAACATAACCGACAATAAATCTCGGAACTAATATTTCTAACATAACTAATAATTGCCTAATGCACTAGTTCACGTACTGTCTCTCCTGTTATCAAGCAAGTGTGCCGCGGCCCTGTACAAAACTCGAACGAGCCTTATCGGCGTATGCGCAATCCTTCGCACCTTACGGCGCATGTCACGCAGTGATTTTTCCATACCTTTTTATAATTATCCTTCCAATTACAAAAACACCTTAAAATACCCGCTATAAAGACTGAATTGGAACAAAAATTGTCTCCGTGAATGTTGTTTTGAGTGAGCAATAAACATTATATTAAACTTTACGTTTATACTCGAGAATTGAGTGTTACTACCAATGTTGTTGAGCTTAAATTGCCTTTAGCATGCGGTTGAAGGTCTGAAGCGTGGCATCTCGGGTATTTTGCACGCAGATGAGATTACGGCTTGCGACATCTCAATCTCTGGAACCATAAGGTTTCTTGGTTTGTTTGTTTACATTTTTTTGCGTTTAGTTCATCATATATAATTATATTTATATATTATATCGTATATATGTAAGTATATTTAAAACTTAGATTGAATTAAGTATATTTAGTTTATTATTTATAGGTGTTTTCTTTGTTGATATCTATTTAAGGTCACTATTTCTTATTCTTGTCGGTTCATATTCGTGCAAGGTTGCCTGGAAGAAATCGCCATGGATGATAAGGCCGCCACTTTATAATCATATTTTTTGTCGTATATGTGTAAATAGTGTTTATTTTTTATATTGTGGTTATAAATAAAGAGTTTTGTCTGTCTGTCTGTCTGTCATCATCGTGTTCTGCTTTTTTTTACGTATACAGGGTTATTTCAAGTCAATTAGCATCCTTTTAGGGGCTTATTCTGTACATCAAAACTAACAACTTTTGTTCTACGACTTTTGTCAAAACTCAAAAAAAAAATCAGATGTTCCATACATTTTGTCGCGGGTGAACGATATTTTTCTATGGAACTACAAACAATTTTTTGAGTTTTGACAAAAGTCGTAGAACAAAAGTTATTAGTTTTGATGCACGGAATAAGCCCCTAAAAGGATGCTAACTGATTAGAAATAACCCTGTATAGCTGCTAGCCAGATTCTAGGAGATCTGACATATACCTGTGGAGTGACGAACATACTGTCAAAGCCATAAAATTAGAACTAATATCAAAGCAATGCAAAAAGTCACGCGAAGTTGAAGTTCAATGCTTTGATTCGCACTGCATTGTTATAAACAAGCTCTAATAAATCAAAAATGTACGCGAAATAGTAGAATAACATTGCAACTAACGTTTACTAATTTGATTATGGACTCTAGCGTGGTTTTCGCACACTTTAATTGAAGTACCCCAACAAGCAAAATAGTCGAATAAGGAAACATTTACTCGACTAAACATCGAATAGTTGTTGAATAGTAGCTACATAAGTACAAAATTGTGCAGTAAAAGTGTTTATGTTATGTCTTTTAGTGCAAATCGTATAAACGTGCCCGTATCTGGCTTATGTCACAAATAAATGCTATACGAGGGCTATAATAGTGTTTGATTTACTATTTAATGTGTAAAAAAGCGTTTATACGACAATTACCTGACATACTTTTTATTCGGCAAATTTGTCGAATACTAGCTACCTGGTGATTAAATAGCAACATAGTTTCTTTTATAACGCGGTAAAAACACAAGTCGAATTATAGTTTTCCAATTACAGTTACAGAACCTCAAGTGAAACAATTTTATTATAGCACCTTTATTCGATAAAATATTGAGTAAAAGAGTTTTTAGTACTCTTATTGCTCATTAGAGCAATAACAGTCGCTAAAACTCTTGAAAATCCGTCAAAAAAGTTATAACCGTAATAACATATGGTGGTTCTGCTCATATTTTTCTTTCATATTTTTCCGTATTAAATAAACAATATCCAATCATATAACCCAGTATCAGTTTTATACACGAAACTGACAATCTGTTTGAATAGGATAGTGATGAATCTAAGGAGAAATCTGAAATATATATTAAAACTTCAGAAAATAAAAAATGTGCAATCTGACACTGAACAAAATCAATCATTTAATAATAATTGTTGGTTTAAAATAAAAGACCGGTTTTGCAGTTTAGCACATCAGCCTTTTAATAATATATTAACTACCTATTTATTAATGTGTTTTCATGTGGATTTTATAAAGAACTATCTATTCTATTTTATAAAGCTTTAAAAAAATAACTAGTGTTTCAAATAAAACCATTAAAAACCATTGAATATATTATATGTTTTTTAAGAAAGAACCCTAAAATAAAAAAAAGAACCCAAAACATGGCTGCATATGAATGCAACGCAGTCACATTTATTCGACGGATAGTCGAGTTAGTATGATATAAAAGCAACAAATTTACTAGTGTTCGCGTAATGGCTCCCTAGTAGCATATTAATAAAATTAAATGGAATTTATAACATATATCTACAAAATTATTGCAAAAGACGCGTGGCCCACACATATATGTTAAATAATGCATAACAGTTTATCGACAAAGTTAAATTGCCAGTAATTTTTCCTATATAATTATGCTTAAATAGAAGCATTTAGATATAGAAACTGTATTCTTTTTAATAATTACTAAATGGATGACCTCTGTCTTTTACAATATTATAAGTGTCAAACACACAAAGACTGGTGCATTTCCATAACGGCACAGAATACGCAATCGTTCTAATTTTAAAAAGGAATAACAGTGCAAATTTGGCTTTTAACGAACAAAAATGTCGAATTGTAGCAAATTTGCAGCGTTTACTTCACTTTATTGCTGATTAGTGGCAACGTAAACACTTCAACTCTGTCAATAAGCGGTACAGTTGCAGCTATATTGCTTTTACTGCACTAAACTGAGATCGTTTTGCTTTTATTCGATGTTTATTCCACAAATCATTCGTCCTATTTACACAGTTACTGCACTTCTACAGCACTTTTTAGTGCTATAATCTGCGCCTTTTTCGCGTTGTATAAACGTTGACTCGACGTTTATAGCACTAATTATGGGATTTTTATAGAACTAAACAGTAAAACCAAAACGTCGCCGCGACTGTTATAGCACAACTTTTTGCTAGTTGGGACATATATCACAGGTGTTACTCACGCGTAATTTTAGTAGATAACTGCTGCTATAGTTTCGATCGCATTTGGCGATCTTTTTCAAGGTTGGAGTACTAGCACGCGGGTTCGTCTCGCATAGCACAACATAAGTAAAGTTAAAACGTTTACTAAGGAAAGTATCAAACCTGACATCGCGCAAAAAAATTCTATCGATGTCGAAATTCAATAAGTAAACCTTTTCTTTGGTAGGATCAGCTGATTTCTTTTTCGCGATTTCGAGTTTGATCATTTAGCAAAAGTTGGTCATAAATTTATAATGATGAGAAAAATTATATTCTAGAATATTATAGTAATATCTAGATTTACTCTCCATACGAATAAAATTGTATTTAATAACTAGAAGGAGTCATCATTAGCTTTCCCTATTTTTCATAAATGTATTGACCTCTTGACAAGACTATCTACTACTACTTTCTTATTTGTTTGATTCCTTTCTATACCTACTTAACTCTGTATACCTAATCCTAATCACTTGGTTCGTAACCATAAAACGCTCTGACCACTTTAAATAACAGCACTAAAATAAGTAGTACCGTTAAAACAATATCACCGCCGGCTGTTTAGTGTTTACGACGTCACAAGTTATTAAACTTTTCTAGTAGCCCGGGCTTTTTCACCTGTTATGGGCGTAATAAATCATGATAACATTCCCCTCTTTAAAGGGGAAGTGAAAAGTGGCTAGATAACAATTTAACAGTACATTTTGTCCCGACGTGAGGTGGTCACGCGATCGCTATGCCCTTGTAGATGCAGTACTTCAACTTATGCATTTGAATAATATGGACAAAAATTATAGCATGTACCTACATTGTGTTATAATTTTGAGAACTTCTCGAGTATGTGTGCACTCAACGATTTTATTTTTTTCCAATCTTAGCATAGGAATAGGCCCTTAGTTTATCTGAAGATACCCCATAGCGATAGCGTTAAAAATCCTATGATATATTATAATACTAAGTAGATTAAAAAATGTTTTCAGCACAGTTTTTAAGTCTTTATTAACCAACACTAAATACAAGACTTAAATAATCTAAAACTATATAATAATATACTACTACTACATAACAAGCAATTGGATCATCCATAGTTTTTAAGTTGTAGTTTGTTTTTCTGAACTGGAGAATTGAATAGAAACACCTTTGATTAATATTAGTCTCGCTTCGCTTGGAGCACTTAATATATACAAATAACAAAATCTTAAAAAGAAGTGACACAATTCGCGGCCTTATCGCTAAAAGCTATCTCTTCCAGGCAACTTAGGAGAGTAAGTGACAGCTCGGCAGGGGCGTAGCTACCGCCCTATCAGCCGTATCAATTATACGGGGCCCCAGGGCCACGGGGGCCCCCGACTTGCGTAAGCAAATATTAATAAAAACTTTTCATTTCTTTTATTTCAGAAATTTTTAATAATTAATTAATTAATAATTTTTCTAATAATTTCACATAAAGTGACTGACTGGTTCAAAACAGTTCTCACAAATGGCGCTTCCAACAATGTAGTAGTTGGTAAAAATTATAATCACTCACTAATTCGACGCCTTCGCAGAGAGCGTTTTAGCTTAATTTGGCAAAGCATCTGGGCCGGAGTCCCAGAAGATGCAGGTTCAAATCTTGTGAACGCGTCAATTTTTGAAATGTTTATCGCAAAAAGAAAGTTTCAGAAATTTTTAGTTTTATTTAATTGTGCATTATATTCTAATACAATACAAACAATTGTTCGTCTGGTTTAGTCGTATTAGTAGATTTATAATAATTCAGTTTGCCGAAAAAACGCAAGGAGTTAGGAGTGTATCTTTAATACGAATTGTTGGTAAACATTTTTTGAAAAAGTGGCATATATACTTAGATAATTATGACGAATAAATATTTTGAGAAAGCTTTACCTTTCATAAGGGCCCGCCCCCAAACAAATTTTTATACGGGGCCCCGCCAAGGCACGCTACGCCACTGCAGCTCGGTGTCTCTCCAGATAATATGACAGAAAGAGAATACATAATATTAATACGATTACTACTAGCTATAATAACCGATAATACGATATCTTTACAATCTCCTATCAATCTAACTATCTAACTCAATCCAAAGAAGATGATATATTATAATTATACTACGTACGCGTTCTTTATAAATCCTACGTCTGACCTTAGCCAAACAACTGTAACCTATAATACTGTGACGCAATAGAAAGACGTGTCCGACGTGTAATAACTATGCCATTATGGGCATTGTCCGACTTAAATTTACTCTGACCGTGACGTAGTTACGCTGTATAGAGTAGCTTTTGTGCATTTGTGCCGGAGAAACTAATCTCACGAGATAGGACATGCCAAAATGTCGTCTCTATTTATTTCATTTAATTTTGCAGGAAATTCTCTGCTAGATCACAACTAAGTAGGTATACGTAACGTAGATAATAGGCTATTTGACTAGTTTTTGGAAATCGTTTTAAATTATTCGTTTGTACATAATAAGCACACTACATTTATATTTCCGAGAGATCTAATGTATTAACTATGAAAATCAAGCGTCAAAGAATAGATATTCAAGATCCCGCCAAAACGATATTCTGTAATGGCGCTGGTTTGTGACGTCACACACTAGTAAATAACGTTAGTTAATACCAGTAAATACGCTAGTTCACATCTAAACATTGACAAAAATAATTTAAAAGTAACTTACAGATCCAATAATATTACTCCAAAAACACAAACCGCAAATAACACAAATAACAGTCAATCGAGAAACTCTTGTTTACTAGTATGTAACGTCACCAGAGTTGCCGCCCTTCTTAGAGCGTTCATGTCATAAAATATCAAAAAAATATCGTATTTTAATTCGTGCGCTTTGCGAAAATTAGACGTATTTTAGTTCAAATAAAATGAAATATGTCTTTTTCTGGCTATTATCTGTATGGAAAACCACAATCAATAGTATATTTTCAATGTTGTCAAATAGCCTATTCTTAATATATATAAATCTCGTGTCACAATGTTTGTCCTCAATGGACTCCTAAACCACTTAACCGATTAATTATAATATAATTCGCACACCATGTGCAGTTCGATCCAACTTGAGAGATAGGATAGTTTAAATCTCAAATTATGGTCGCAATTTTAATTTATTTAGCCACAGCAACGCGTGTAGTAGTAGCTAGTAATATGTAATTCTCAAAGCTCAATAAATCACTAATATGCGCTCACTCAACGCCGTATTCTGCGATATATGGTAGATGCACCGGTTTTGGCCATCTTAGTGTAATTTTCGCCACTATGAATTTTAAGGATTGTGTAGACAGTTATGTTAAAATTATATTTTTGAGGAAGTTTTTAAACTTTTGCATTCATACAAACAACATTTATGGTGTCACACTGTTTATAATCTATTAATGCAATTAGTTTGACATCAAATGACCAAAGCAGGTGTAATGACCACAACAGGCGCATCTACTACATATACTCCGGGAGGTAAGCGCAAAAAAATGCAACTACTTTCTAAAAGCTGAATTTTGGGATTAGGTAGTCATGGTACTATATGTTTCGCATACACATATTTCACGGTGGCGCGTTACGTAAAGAGAAAACCTCTCTCTGGATCTCTACGGCCATAGACAATGGACCAGCGCGTGTGAGGTTAAGAGCAATCTAACGAAGAAATGAACTAAGGCGGACGTGATAAATAAATCAGGCTGTCTATGTTTACTTTTCTTCGGCTTGAATGCTACTTAAACTTAATTTCTTTCTTTCAAAACATGCGAACATGGATCTGCTAAATGCGGAATGTTCTCCCAATAAGGGCTTATCAGCTTTATAATTCTGCAATTATTATTACTTCACAAGACAAAGAGATAAATTATTTCTTATCACGAATTCATCCACTTGAAGAAGAAACAAAGTATTAATTGACATTGACAATTATGACATCCAAAGTAGATAAAATAGTTTAATCAAGGAATGCCATATATGCTATTATAGGGGTACAGGAGGCTTCAAGAAAAATGTGAACAAGATATTCGCCCTGAAGACTCAGAGCAAATAAAATATCAAGAGAGAATGTTGTGAACAAACAAGTGAGGCCGACCAAAACTACGCCTCGCCGTGTACAGACAATCACACACACATCAAACGTACAATGAAACTACGCTTTGACTTGTCAGTCGAACTATGGCGGCGCAATTCCGACGCACTCACACATGTATTAAAAACCGGCCTCACTTGACTGTTCAATGACGTTCTCTCTTTATTTTTTTATTTGCTCTGAGCCTGAAGATTAGATAGTATTTTGATTTTGCAGGTGTCCATAGAATGCAGTACCTAGACTCTTGCCATCAAGAGACCCGTTAGTAAGTTAATCACTTTATTACAAAAATAAATTCTTTCTACAGTAGGTATAGTGATTACAGCAGAAGGAAACTCATACCATACAGCATGTTTACAGATTTAGTAATACTTTATCAATCATGGAAATATTAATAATATGAAACTCATGTACAAAATAAGTGACTCGTAGGTAAGTACTGAAGTTTCTTATCTACAAATTCCTCAATGCACCTAACAGGATAAATTATGTAGGTACAACAACTCTTTGAATTACAGAGCTTCATAATTTCTTAACAAAATTGCACAACCCGAAATATCGGAACACAGGATTCCGCAGCAAGATGACTCCACATAAAATTAATTACTTATTTACATACAACATGCAAGCAATACTGCCCAACGATTTGCACGTATTTCATTGAAATATCATATACAGATGGTAAATCGAACTATAAACACTTAAGCTAAATTTTTGAAGACGTTTACAGTTTAAGAATTGATTTCGCAAAAACTACCTATTTACTTAACTAGTGCAGATACCAAAACAACATGTCTCTAGAACCTACTAACGGAATTAATAACCGTCTTACCACAAAAGTTTTAAGCACGCTTTAGACAATGCATTAATTAATTAACATTAATTAATTAATTAACATGTGAAAATGTTTAACAAATTTCACGGTTAAGAGTGCGCCTAATGTCATGAAAAAAACAGATTTCACCCGCGCTTCTTGCATCGCCCGCTATCATCCATGCTGCTTTGTTTAGAGTCGAAAATCGCATGACACAGTTAATGATGATTTTGGCTTCGAGCGCCAGCTTACATTTTTAGGGTACATTTTATTTATTTATTCAAAATTTAAGCATATATTAAAAAAAAAAATTAATTACTCTACTAGAACATTAGTCTGGCTACGAAATTTGACAAAAATAATTTGATTATCGCTGATAATTTCGAAGATTTAAAAATAAAGTTTTTTTTATGATGCGAAGTTTTATTTTTTTCTAAAGTAACCATATTATTTTCCAAAATTCTACGCGATTACTCTGCTTCTATAAGTTTTTCCTTTCCTATAGTATATTTTAATATGGATATTTATGTTCGCTATCTTTACACCACGTCTTTAAAAATACACCTTTTGCTTGATTCTGGCATTAGGCGCCGCATTAAACATTGTTTAAAGCATGTTTAAATCGTTTGTGGTAAGTATATATTTTTAACGTCCACTTTGATCATGACCATGTCACATGTTACTTTGCCTATCTACTTTTGCTTACTTGCAGCGCTGCTATACATAATAATATGCTATCTTAGTTAATTTTAATTCTTAATATATATATTTACGTGTTTTTTAAGAGCTTGTAATCAATTGACAACGGTTCAAAATTTTATCAAAAGTATAAATACCATATCCAACGTCCATTAGCCGGGTCTGTAAGAAATGATTTTATGATTAAGTCTATGGTACAAGTAGGCATTTTGTACGACCCACTGACACGGTCGGTTTACTCCACTCATATTAATTATCGGGTAGTCCGTATTGCCCATTAACGACTTTCGCTCGTCGACTGGGTACTCTCAATTACACATTGTAAGTACCACCTTTGGAGTCATAAATCTGTCGTATGGAACAAATTAGCTCATAAAGTTACGTAGATGAATGCTGATTGATGTTCATCTTTTTTGATTGACTTCCTACGAAATATTTTGAAAAAATAAAAATGATGGATAGGCTTTTATTTTCCGAACTAAAAACTACTTAAACTATTTTCTTTCAAATTTTCAAGACGCTTTTTTAATGCGATTGAAGCGTGTAATTGTTTTCTCCGGGAACATTATTTTTCTCTACATATTTTTACAGTCTTGGAACTTAAACAAAACAATAAACACACTAAAATCATCAACTATTTGAGTATTTTTATTTTCAGCTGAAAGTTAATAAAGTTAAAGTTAATGTTCAAAGACTTCGGAACTATAAAGATCGACGGTATTTACCAAAATTATAAAACTAAATGTATGTCGACTAAATTATAATAGATTTGGTTCACCATGCGTAACAAATCCCAAGGAATGAACGTGTTGTTATGTCCAACTACAATGTATGCGTTATTATGTATGAAGTGCCATGAGAAATGTGGGAACATTTTTCGTGAGAGGTCTTGTCGTAAGTGCTCCTACTTGACGAATAGTAGTTGTTTTTTACTCTATATTAATGTTTTTAAGAGTGTATGTGCATGTGTTGATTTGGTTAAAGGTACTTTTTGTAGGTTTTTGGGCTCTTGTTCGTCTCTAAATATTTTCTAAGTGAGATAATACTAATGTAACTTATAGTACCTAACCAACAGAGCTACGGTAGAGATAATTGTAACCAAGTGCTTAAATTCCAACAAAAATGGCCAAATTACGAAACAAAAAGCTACTGAAACTCGTTACCGAGAAAAGGTAAAGGTCACTACGCTGAGATATAATTAAGTAATGTGAGCACACATTTCTTAAATTTTATCTTGATACAATGTTGTAAAAATGAGACTTTTGGTAGCCCACAGAAATATGCTGGAATCTTTAGCAATCTAGCAGCTAGATCTGCTTACAACCGGTCCTAATGGAAATCTACGAAGGAAATCTAAGAATAACGTTGATACAACATTAAAAATTGTGATGATGATTCTTACAACAAATATAAACGATACAATATTCCAGTTAATCTTAGCATAGTCTGAATGTAGTTGGAGAAAAAAAGTATAGCGGCAGGATACTAAAGAAAGTTGAAAGCACATAGTGTAAAATTCGTACCTATTTAGAGTGTATTGAGTCATGACGAATGAAAGAGGTGGATAGAGGATGCTGTACTAACCCCATTTCAATAATTCAAAAATTAGAAGGCTGAGAGGGTCACGAGGTGGACAGGCGACTTCATCATGCCCTCATAATTGCGCTGGATGCAAGCCGCTTCCATTCGGTCATATTGTAGATCCGTAGAGGATCCATTCCACTATATGGAAGATAATTAATGTGTAAATATACCTACCTACAGATATTCTACGTACCTAAGTACAGAATCTGTACTTAGGTACGTAGTACTAAATAAGTCTGTAGTACCTACTACAGCTTATAGTTAAAGATTTAGATCATGGTCAACTTGAACGTTAAGGATCCTAGCAGGCACCAAACAGTCTATAACAGTACGACAAGCCAAAAAGAAAACAATGGTCTGGCTGCAGTTCGGTTTCGCCGACTGTTTAGTCTAACCTGCCCAAAGTCAGGCATCAAACTTATTGATTGTAAAAATAATGTTGGCTTTAATAGAGGGGTATTCTTTAGTTTTAATACAATACAATTACAATACAAGGCAGGTCCCAAAAGAAATGGAGTAGTGAACTTGACAATAAAAACTGGTACATTGCAGTACAAAACTGGAAAAGTTGGAGAGAGGCCTTGGGCCTGCAGTGAGACTCAGTAAGCAAATTGTACTACAATGTTATAGAAGAAGAAAATATTTCCAAATACAAATTCATGCTGAAGGAATTTGCCTTTGCCTCATGCAAATCTGTCTTTCCTCTAAAGTACAACATAGGTGTCTCCAAATCTTAAGTAAATATGTAAGCGTACTAAACCCTAGACTACAAATCTGAGTCAGACACTATGTAGTCAAATGCAAACCTATATGAAATAAAAAAGGATTTCCAATATTTACATATCTTAAAGATTTTAAATAGATTTAGGATTTCC
Organism: Hypomecis punctinalis; assembly: GCA_949316475.1. Classification (NCBI taxonomy): domain Eukaryota; kingdom Metazoa; phylum Arthropoda; class Insecta; order Lepidoptera; family Geometridae; genus Hypomecis; species Hypomecis punctinalis. The sequence goes on from OX438797.1 coordinate 10,597,246, forward strand.
TACATTTTTCTGCACATTTCTATTCTATTGAGTATATAAGTAGATATATTAAAACAGTAAACCTATAATTATGTGATATTACTGGTATTAACAATTATAAATAATTATCTCGTAGTACACTTATCTATGACATTCAATAGGTCAGCTTAATAATCGGTGTACTTATTAAGGAATGTATGTCTATTTATATTTTTCAAACGAATGCTTGTTCTTGGCTATCCAATTGATCCCGATAATTTCATGGCCAACTTACCATGCACTCACCTAACTCGTAGACTGATTAGAGTGATCAACGGATTAATCGATCAATAAGTAAGTTCGTAAGTTAAGATATTTAATCCGACTAAAGGCATCTGTCTTGACTAAACGGTTAAAATAATCTGTTCCTAAAATGAACATGTCATCTGAGCCACGGAAGCGCTCTGTTTGAAATGTCAGCCGCGGACACCCATCCGAAAGCTGACCGTATCAAACATTGCTCAACTTAACTGGGTGATTCTGTGAAACACCTACTCAAACTGTAAACGCTACAATCAATCAATCCTAATTATTGTAAACGCGAATGTTAGTAATAGTATGTATGGATTTTTGTCTCTCTTTCACGCAAAAACTACTGAACGGAGTGAGATGACACTTTGCAATGGTAATGTTTATACATCAGAATAACACATAGGCTATATATTTATGAAGATATTGCGTGAAACGAAGTTCGCCGGGTCAGCTAGTAATGAGGCGATTTCTAAAGAAAAAAATATATCGATTATAGTATCCAATAGATCCTTTGACTATGGAAATCGTACTGTCATTGTCAAGGTGTCTTCTTCTTCTTTTTTATGTTTTGGCGTCGAATTGTTGTGCATTTGCCAATGTCGTTTGAATAATTTTTATAATATGTCAAAATAGTCACGTCATAGTCCAATAAAGTCGTGGTCAAGGCCAAACGTATTCCCAAGTCAAACCTCAGTAAAGCATTGGAGACTTTACTATAGGCTTCTCTCTCTCACCCTATTCCAGTTGACAATGACAGATCAATTTATATATGACTATTACGCCATCTAGTAAGTTTTGTGAAACTATTTTTTTTTTGGAAATCGCCTCATTAAAATTGAAATAAATACAATTTAAAACTGCTAATAAAAAACGAATCTAATAACACCGTAAGTGATTTCGCTCAAACCGGCTCGGGCTTTAAATCCGTTGATGTCCTTTGATGTTATTTTGAAGAGCACACGAAATGAAGAAAACTTCGTTTTCTGAAATATGTAGGTCGTAGGTGCATAATTATTACAGACCTTTAATCTACATAGTAAGTACTACAAATATTTTTAGAAAAACGAAAAAATATGCACCTTTTTCTTTTTGATAAGCCAGAATACACCTACAGGCTACAAGTCAATCATTTTTGAAGTCAAAGTCAAAGATATTTCAAATACCTTCTAATTTGTTCCATTGCGTTGTCTCTATTAACACTCACAAGCTAGACAAAGGGCTATCCAATATTTATCAAATTAGCGATCAAAACTATCATCACTTCAACAAACAAAAAGTGTTAAGATAACTAACAAAGTTAAACCATTCGAGATCATAAAAAAACATCCGTTGGCTTCTCAAACATTGCTTTGTTATGAAAGGTCGACGAGCCGAAACTGCCAGTGTGACTATTAGGTATTCTGTGGAGGCTTGATCAGTTGAATGATTGACACGAATCAATGGATTATAAGTGTGCTAGCTACTGGCAGTTTAAATTACTAGTGAATTTGCTACTAAGCCTGGGACGAAAAAAATGCGATTGAAGGACGGAGAAAAATGCAATTGGACTAAATCAACAAGTGATTCTATTCCGAAAGTTTTCACATTGTTTTAAGTTAAATATAAAAAAAATCACACCGTATCGGGTCGCAAATACTCGCTTTCAGTCGCTATTTATATAGTCAATTATACTGCACAGACTCCGATAATACCTATAATTTAAACCACAAGAAAAACCATTATGAGAATAAATTGTCTTGAATATTTTGCAACCTTCAGTACCTACCTAATTCTAAAATATACCGTTACACATTTTTTTCTTCCGCGCGTAATTTAAATGAACAAGAGCTCTTACAGTTTTTATAAGTTCAGGGTCACGCGGCGGTCTTATGCTAAATAATATGAAACACATGCTTAGATTTCCGTCTGAGTACGACGCCATCATAGAGACCTACTCGTAGAAAAGACCTTCTCTTAACCTAGCGCGCGAGTCGCGGTATATGTAGCATAAAATCATACTGCGTAAAATGCATACTTACAAAATATAAATAAACTAGCTGACGGTGAACTTCGTTTCACGCAATGTCCTTGTCGTCTATACATTACCTTGCATCCAAGAAACATTGTCTGGAAAAAATTGCTTTCAGCGATAAGACCGCCTTTTGTCCCTTTTCTGTCTTTGTTTCTTTTGTTATGTTTCTCTTATTTGTTGGTGTCAATTAAGTGTTGTTGTATTGTAATATTTTTATAAATTAAAGCTGTTATAGTGATGCATAAGCATTACTATTGCAACGTTTCATCTCAATCCGTTCAGTAGTTTTTGCGTCAAAGAGGAACAAACATCCATACATACAAACTTTCGCGTTTGTAATATTAGTAGGATGATTCGTTGTGCTATGTGGGGAATAATTGTATAAAAAATCATATTTAACTATATCGTGATTGCGATCAGAGTTTCGTGCAATATAGTGGTAGAAATATTATTTTTAATAGGTAACTTTTTTAACAGTGTAGAAAAATTACTTTTTCGTAGCTAGGTATTAAAATATATCAAACGGCGCTATGTGGTCCCCGCGAGATCTAGGCGACAAATCACTTCTCTTGATATCTGTGGTTTCCATCGACAGCTGGACTAGTGGTGGGCAGGATAAAGGAATGCCTGAACGTTTATCGGTAATTAATGAATGATGTTTTTTATGTACGAATTGAGGCATTGTTTTTACATTGTAGCTTGTCGGCGAAATTGACGAGTGATATGTATAAGTTTTTATCGTAATGGATCTTGATGTTGATCAAATTTTACTTACCTATTTAATTTGCATTGTTAATTTATTACATTGTCAGGAAGAAAACAGGGTCAGAATGTATTGGTAAGCGGTAAATCTGATAGTAATGTAAAATTAATAAAGATATTGTCGGCAGAATATCATACTTAATATTATAAATCCGAAAAGTTTTTTGGTTTGTTCTTTTTTCACGCAGCAACAGGGCAACGGATTGACTTGATTTTTAGCATGGATGTATTTCAAAGGCCGGAAAGTTACATAGGCTACTTATATCTACTATAAAAACTACACTATAAATGGCATAAACATATAGTGCTATGCCGAATGGCGGGAAATGACGCGCTCTTCCTACACTAAATAACACATCTTCCTAAAGTAGACATGTAAGTCTTTCATTTGTAATGGGCCCATAATCGCAAATAAATATATTAATAGGCATTAGGTATTACCAGCTAGCTTTAAAGGGTAGCCAAATTTTTCCTGGATACAAGAAGCCTATGATACCTTTAATATTATAATATTTAGGCTATAATCATTCAATCACTTATTTCCATGAATGATTAATCTTTGAACATCGATCCATACGAACCTAGGCTATGCCAAAATCAAGTCGATCTGTGTCGCTGTTGTTTCAAGAAAGAGTAACAAACAAACCAACAAACACACTTTTTGATTCATAATACTAGTAGTTCTCCGAACAGTAGACTTCGCATCTATTTAACTAAATCGTCAAAAGCCTATCGCTCTTGATGGATTTCGCTCATACTCACAAATTTTATTAGGATTTAGATAGGTACTAAGTAAACAATGTTTCAAGTCATAATTATTTTTCGCAAAAAATCGCAACACCGACTTCCACCGTGCACATTATTGTTGATTTATCGAAATCTTTCAAACTAAAAAATATTTATTTGATTTGAGGCATATAAAATCAAACCCGGCAATCTCCACTTTGCCATTTTTTTAGGGAACAAAAAAAATTTATTAATCTTGTATATGGGCACTTATCTATGTGAATTATTTTCATATACCAGGAGTAATACTATAGATATATAATTTTTATCACTAATAAGTTGATAATTGAATACAACCAAAAGTAATTTACAAAAAATATTTAGATTGCCAACTGTGTTATGACTACAAGGAAAAAGCCGTTTTTGATAGGATCATTTGTGGAGAAAGCCGGTTTTGTTATGACGTTAGCATGCGGTACCAAACTAATTTGATCAAAATGGTGCCCTCATGCAGCGCTGTGATTGGCTGTTGTGGATGTTGCCATATTTGGTTGGAATATTCATTTTAACGAGCTCATTTCTATGGAATATCGACGACTTTGGTGCAAAAAATTTATTTGTGTGTATTTAAGCAGGCATAGATAAAAAAATCTGGGTTCATAGTTTAATTTCGATAGTTGGTGGAGATTGCCGGGTTTGATTTTATATGCCTCATTTGGAAGTCAGTAAAAACTGAAGACTCTCTTGCTTCCTTCGCTCGAACAATTAGTAAGGATTACCTATTATTATTTCTTAATAACGTTACTCGTTACGCTTCATTTGATTCTCATGATCTATTTCGATGTTAATGATCTCTGCGGCATGAGGTCGCACGAAACCGATGTTATCCTCGAGATAACAATCGAAACATCTACTTTCAAGCAATGGCACATCTTTAATGGATTGTCATACTCATACACTCGTAGGTATATTGTGTGGTGTAGGTGTGGTTTCAAGGTTCCTAACAGTTTATACCTTTACGCTAGGTATACATTTAATATTTCTGTTGTATATATTCATCATCATCTTGCCCTTATCCCACTAGGTGGGGTCGGCACAGCACGTTTCCTTTCGCCACTTCACTCTATCATTCGTCATCTCATCATCAACTCCTTTCGCATGTCATCTTTCACACAATTCATCCACACTTTTCTTGGTCTTTCCCTCCCGCTTTTGCCTTTTCTGTTGTATATATTGTGTTCTATAGTAATAAAGTCATGTTAGATGTAATTAATGATAGTAGTAATGTAGTAATGTATGTAGTAGTAATGTAGTATTGTCATTATATTATAATTAAAAAAAAAAATAAAAAAAAAAATGATAGTTAAGATTGTCTCGAAGAGATCACTTTTGGAGAGAAATCCGTATCTTCGTAGTTGTATAACCAATTTTAAGCTTCTAAAATCATCAGAATCTTTGTCTCGTAGGTGTGTCTACCTAAGCCAAGTAGTCCAGTAGGTCCGATTTACCAAGATTTTTTTTTCGCAAAAATTAGCATGACAGACTTCACCCGTGTACATAATTCGCGAATATTACGCACGAATCGATGTAGCATTTTTCACATTATTAATCAGCAATATCAAAAATGACTAAGTCAATTTCAAAAATTCTTTCCAATAAAAGCAGAATTATTGCAATCGGACTACTATGAAAAAAGTTATGCGTGGTTATACATAAAAAAAATATATACGCGTCGAATTGTATACCTCCTCCGGTGGTTCGTCGGTCAAAAAAAGAGACCACAGGTTCGCGCTGGATGCGAGCCGCTTCTAACCGGTCTTATTGGAGATCTATAGGGGAGGCCTATGTCCAGCAGTGGATGTCTAATGGCTGAAACGACGACGATGAAAATCATAAGTGATGTGAATCAACACAGAAGTTAAGGGCCGAAACAAACTTAATAATGACTGTGACAAGCTGCATAAATCCCCATTTCTTGCAGCTGGTAACATGAATTTGCTATTGCGAAATAACTTTCCTCGTTATTTGGCCTATACCTATCCTATCTATTTGCCGATTTTGATTATAAAATAACAAAGATCATAGATCCAAGAATTGATAGAGGTATTATACATCAGTGCATTACAATGCATCTCGGCTCCGTAGCGCGGGATTGGTGTGGGTGGAATCCTTGCGGACGTGACAATTGTGTCGGAGACGTGACGCCGGCCCAGTGATCTCAGAGGAAATTGGCACGACTGGAGGCTTCCCTGATAAATCTAGCCTTCACCCCGCAAACGTTTATAACTAATTTTTGACCGACGAAATGGAAGAGGTACTCAATTCGACGCGTATATATTTTTTTAATGTACCTATATATATTATGATTTTTATTTTGAGTGCTTTCTACATTAGATTTTATCTCAAAGAGTTATTTTTAACTTCTAGTGACTTCTAATAACTTTTAGTTTAGTGATAACCTGTCTAATACGGGTATCACCGGTGGCGCCACCAACGCTATAAGTTGGTGTAATGTAAGCACTTCAAGAATTTGAAGCTTGCGTAGGAGGCGGGCTGGCTCAGTTGGTTAGAGCGTCGGGCTAGTGATCCGAAGGGGCAGGTTCAAATCCTGCGTTCGCTTCAGATTTTTGAGAGTACCTATATATATGTAACCACGCGTAACTATCGGCTGAGCCATTTTTGATAAATTAACTATAACGTGAAAAATGCTATATCGATCCTTGCGAACTTTTCGCGAATTCTGTACACGGCTGAAGTCGGTTATGCTATTTTTTGCGAAAAATAATTTAATTATGTTTTGGCTTGACTCAGACCAAGTGACTAAACAAAACAAGTGAGGCCGGCAAAACTACGCCTCGCCGTGTACAGATACAATTACACACATATACATACTTTGACTGCCTCGGTTAGTGGTTAGCGACCCTAGCTTCTGGGTCAAAGAGGCGTGGGTTTGATTCCCACCCAGGGCAAGTATTTATGTGTATATAGGTATATAGGTGTTTGCTCTGTGATTGGGTGTTATTTAGTTACTATCTATCTATATAAGTATGTATTTAAAATATGTATATGTAGTATATCAGTCTCTGGCAGCCATATCACAAGCTTTAGTTAGTTTGGTCAGAGGCCGTGTGTAAGATGTCCCCAAAGTACTTAGAAAAAATTAAATTATTTTTTACACGTACAAGGAAACTACGCCTTGGTCTGTCAATCGAACTATAGCGGCGCAACACTGGCGCACTCACCACATGTAGGTATAAAAAACCGGCCTCGCTTGTCTGTTCACGACGTTTTGTCTTGATTTTTTAGGGTTCCGTACCTCAAAAGGAAAAAAACGGAACCCTTATAAAATCACTTTGTTGTCCGTATGTCCATCTGTCCGTCTGTGTGTATGTCAAGACTCTTTATCTCGAGAACGCGTGAAGATATTGAAATGAAATTTAAACCGTATACGTATATATATGATGTCTTGCAGTTGTGTAAAATAAATACTTCTCAGTTATCGTATAAAAAAGTTAGAGCCGTTTATGTCGTAAAAAACCGCATATTTCGACACTCACAAAAACCAAAACCTACAGGGTACTTCCCGTTGACATAGAACTATAAAATTTGGCGAAAAGCATTGTCTCAGAGTACAAATATAGGAATAATTTAAAAACTGTACATTTTTACTTAAATCACAAAAAATAGGGCCTCGATATTCACAAAATATGGGTTCAAAATTCAAAGTGAGTAAATCGTAGCATGTAAAGTATCATATAAAAGAACTTCATTAGCACATGCTAAATCAGATTTTTAATTATTTTGACAATGTGTAATTTTCGATGTAAGACGAGAAAAGTGAAAAAAAAAAACTTTTTTGTCGATAGTTATAGAGATTTTAACAACTAACTTCCCAATTTTGTGAAATTTTCTGGATTTTTTACGGAACCCTCGGTGTGCGAGCCTGACTCGCACTTATCCGGTTTTTTAGTAGGTCTTCATCATCATCTTAATCATCTTCGACCTTCTCTAACCCACTTCTAGATATCTAATAGATATAGACTCTTAATTATAATGTTGCGCAGTTTGATATAGTTTTTCAGTGATCACTGAAGTTAGCAACGTTCTGCACGATCAATTTTCGGATGATTACGATCTAACGTGGTTCAGGTGACAAGTTAAATTATAGGTTCCGTTGTATCAACCGTTAAGCCATGTCAAAAATCCCAGAAGCATTCATTCCTCTGAAGTAATTTGTATCACTCATTGGAATTGTATTGCTGCTGCACATAATTCCTGTATTTACTGAAAATATTTCTATTGTAAACAATTGTTGAGTAATTGCAATTTATAACACAATGCGATGACACATTCCCAAATATCCCATTAACCCTGATCTATTCTTAGTCTCATCTGACTGTACGTTCTGAGAATTAAAGATAATTCGTTGAGCCACACTGTTGTTACCACTGATTCGTAGAATGGACCTTCTAATTGTGCTGAGCAAAAACATGTTCAATGATTGTTATTATTTATGAACTCACTTGAACAAGATCAGCTTTGTGAGTCACTTTAACGCAAACGTGTAGGCCTGAATTACTGCCGATGGAGTCTGGACGAGGAAAATAAAGCTATATTGTCCAACGGTTGTCATCTACAGTTAACATTTTAGTACTACTATCTACTTTCTATTCTTTTCTATTAAGACGTCTACTGTTGTACATATTCTTCCACTACAGATCGCCTAGGTAGACGTCTTACGCTACACTTGCCGGTGCCCGGTGCATGGTCTCCATTAGAGTACTTTTCAATTCCATCGGTCATCAGTTCCCCATATCAGCCGCATTCCGCGCTCGCCCATGCCCGGTGAGCTGTAGAGGCCTCAGAGGCCAACAGCTCATAGTCATTCAAAAAAAAAAAACAGTTCCCCGTGCTTTGTGCCTTGCTCACGGACATTTTAACTAGCCAATCTGCAAAATTTCAACTTCAATCTTCATCGATCCTATTAAATTGGCGATATCTTTTTACGTAGTCAGGAAGAAAAATCGACAATGAATGCTCTTGCGGACAATTATTTCTCCACAAAACTTACGTAGGTAAGTAATGTTTAAGGAAAAAAAAGAAAAATGTAAATTTGAATCTAGTTTCTTAAATATATTGTGATTAATCCATTAGTTAAAACACAATTTACTTACAGCATTGTATTTTTTCGCATTTTTGTTTCATTAGCATCCTTGTAAGGGCGTCTTCTGCACATTAAAACTAACAACTTATAATCAACGACATTTTTCAGAAAAAAAAAATACTTTTCCATATAAAAATATTGTTCACCCTCGAAAAATGTGTGGAAGAGCTGCTTTTTTTTAGTTTTGACAAAAGTCGCAGAACAATAGTTGTTTTGATGTACAGAAAAAACCCCTAAAAGTAACCCTATATTAAATTTTTTTTTTTATTATTTAATAATGACAATACTACACTACTACTACAAAGAAAGCAATCGGATCATCCACAGACCCTTGAAGGTCTAAAGATAATCCAGTTGCTCAAGCCCACTGCCAGTTGGCAGCGTACCCAGCATGCTGGCATCATTGCCACGCTGAATGGCAATGCTTATACGTTGAGCCAAATAAACACCAGCATTTTGGTCACAGAAAATAATTAATTATCTATATCTCAATCATTACATCTGTTAACAAATCTAGAAAGTACAAAGTTGAACCCCTTATTCATTTCGTCGTAACGTTGCATGATAAGTGATTTTGCCCTAATAAATTGTATTAGTCATACAATAATTCATCTAGTGTAGCTACTAGCAGTGGGTGTATAAAGACTGATTAGGTAGATAACATCTCCAGCACAGACACAGAGAATCTTAAAGAATCCTAAGAAGAGATTATTACTTATCAGTCACATTGTATGTCATATTACTAAGAACTAAATGATCAGCTCTCTTACTGTAGTAAAGTAACAACTAGTACTGTACTAAGTATACCTAGCTATGAAACCTCTTCAATAAATGCTAACAATATATGATTTTGCATTGAAAATGGATCACCGTTAATCAATATAAGTTCTGAGGTCATCGCAGAAATAGAGGTAAATGTGTGTCTGTGGAACAGTAGCCGGTTTTAGCGTCTGACCTGCTTACGCTACTAAAATCAACTTTTAAACCACGACAAATGGCAAAAACGTTTATCTACTTGATTGTCCACTACCAAAATTTTAAATGGTAGGGACTTATCTTTATTATACTTTATATGAAAGACAGTTTTTGAAGCATGGCAGCATAAATATAGTGTGAAATTCAGTATTCAGTACATACACAATTGGTATATGAGTAATACAAGTAAACTTAAGGACCCTGTTTTATAGGGAGTCGCAAAAGTTAATTCTTACAGTCTACGTATAAATCTAACTCTGTAATATCTAAATTACTTATACACTAAGGAGTGCACGTATTATCTAATTTATATTATTTGTTCTTAAATTATTTTAATATTTTTATAAAGTAATTATAATAGTGCCTAATCAGGTAACCTCGTGATATTGTGTTTTATCGTCAAGATACTCTTGCACGTTGTAATAGCTTTGTTTTAATAGTAGTTCAGTTACTTTTGTTTTGAAGGCATTTTCGTTTGGTTCTTCTCTTAATATTTGGTCGGAAAAGTCGGAACGAATTCTTATACCATGTGATGTGTCTACCCTTATGAAAAGGTGAAATTCAAAACATCATTGATCATCATCATTGACAACTCTGCCTCTGCCCCAACGTACCTACCTATCCAGTTAAGCCTTAAGATTATTGTAGTGCGCGATAAGTCCCTTGCAATATAATAATAATGTGTTCAAATTGCGAAAGTTTAAAAACAACACAAGCCTTAAGATTGTAATCTAAGGTCCCTGTTCATCAACAAGGTGATCAGATGATTAGATCGCCGCCGTTTCCAAATGATCTTATTGGAGTAGACGTACTACACAATCATGTAGCGATTCCCTATAGACATAACTATTCTGTTAGCACCAATACGATGCCTCAGTTTCAATTTAGGCCATTGTATTCCTATTCCTTTGTATTCCGATTAGGTATGAAGCTGTTTGACATTAAATCTGCTACTTTTAATGGTCGCGACAGTTCAAGGAGAATGGCTGGCGCCTGCGCCCGCGCATCGACAAGGGACAGAAGTGTAATTTCATTTGATCATTTTTACAGCTGTACTTACAATCAAGAATTGATTTATAGAGCATCGGGGGCATTTTACAGTCACTTATGTTTTATGTTAAAGCTGAACGAATGTTTTATGGTTTATTTTTATTAATCTTGGGATGCAATAAGTGTAAAGTTCTGAAATGGTATTTTAATCCAGGAAACTAATTATAGTTTACACCTGTTAGTAGCAATCAAATATTCCGTTTTGAAACCTATCGATAAAACCGCTAACTCATTTTCATTGAGTAGTAGATTTCGATGTTGTTTTTTTTTTAAATATTAATTAGTGATATTTTTTCTCTCTTCCCATTCTTATGTACTTTTACTTCTTTTTGCGTTTTCTTTTTTTTTGTTGATCGAAGCGTAGTCGAGTAATATCATTTTATAGCGTTTTTGTCAAAGTATGAATATTTGGTAGGCTAAAAAAACATTAAAGTTATATTTTCTATCAGTAACTTAAACAATCTGTTGCAAAGGATTAACTCTTATTACTCCGTTGCTATGACATATGGAACTAAAACTTGCTCTTTTACTGTGTGCCTTATGAATAAGCTCAAGGTATGGAGAGGGCTATGCTCGGAGTCTCGCTGCAAGATCGAATCAGGAATGAGGAGATTCGCAGACGAATCAAAGTTACCGACATAGCCCAACGGATTACTAAATTGAAATGGCAGTGGGCAGGGCAAAATCGGAGAATTGTTACTGAAAACTGAGAACTGATGACCGATGGGGCAGTAAAGTTCTCGAATGGAGACCACGCACCGGCAAGCGCAGCGTAGGACGTCCGACCGACCGACCACCGACTAGGTGGACCGACGATTTAATGAGGACCGCAGGAACGAGCTGGAGACCGCTTCCAACCGGACTATTTGAAAATCCATAGGGGAGGCTTATGTCTAGCAGTGAAAATCCCTACGACTGATAATGATGAATAATGACTCCGTTACTGTACACGAATATCCACTACCATTTCTATATCAATTAGATTATCAGTTTTAAAATGTAATTATGACAAATGTAACAATCACTTAACATTTTATCAATGCACAGGCGAAAGCAAAACTAGATAGGTATTATATATTATTATGTACGAGTAGTATAGTGCAAACAAACTGATACCGTTCGGCAAACTGAGTCCTTTCGCGACTTTATCATTGCAAAGATAATCTACAAATCCAACTTTTTATCACTGACCCAGTTGCACAGTTACGTATCAAAGAACCAAAACAATAATGTACTTCAATTAACTTTAATCTGTAAATCGAAAAAAAAATTGCAGGTAGATAATTTGTCCATTAATAAGTATAACCTCGATCTCGTAATTGTAGTCTTTAAAAGTCCTAAAACCTGTTCTCATAATAAAGGTTCTTAGTTTAAATTAATCGTTATGATTGAGCTTATTTAAAAAAAAAACAAAATGGTACTGACCTTTCAGTAAAGACCCGAAAGTTAATCTGTTAATAAAGCACTTAAATCCAATCAACAGGCACGTAAATATCAAGTTTAATATCACTTAGCACCGCACTACACTTGGCACAAAACATTAAAATTGTCGAATTGTTATAAATTCAATCGATTATAAAAATATCGATGTTGTTATCGAGTGTTTCGATGTCGAACGCGTTCGGATCGGGACGCAGCCGCTGCTGAGGCAGGCTTGTACGCGAATGAATGGACTTCAGCGAGTTGACTTGACTCGGTATCGGACGATGTACGAGTAGGCAATTAGGCATTGTGGGATGGTCTTAGTAGGTATCGTCGGCTTTATTGGCACCTACACGTTGCTCGATTTAGCACAAAGTATTGATAAATTTATCAACATCATTAGAATTATTTTCTATTACGCCGATACTTATTTCTATAAAAAGAAATAAGTACTTATCGTCGTCTTTCGCCCTCTTGGTTTTATTTGTACTTTTTTATTAGGTATTATTTTCTATCATCTCCATCAAAAAGAAATATTTAGACGTCGTATTTCGCTCTCTGTACTTTTTTTTAATATGTACTAGTTTTTACCCGCGGCTTCGCCCGCATGATATTTTGATTCAAATTTTTGCAAAGTTTCATCTCAATCCGTTGAGTAGTTTTTGCGTGAAAGGGTAACAAACATCCATACATCCATCCATCCATCGATCCATCCTCACAAACTTTCGCCTTTATAATATTAAGTAGGAAGGATATTATTGCAAAGTTTCGTCACATCCGTTCAGTCGTTTTTGCGTGAAAGAGTAACAAACATCCATCCATCCATCCATCCTTACAAACTTTCACGTTTATAATATTAGTAGGATAGTAGGATTATAATATTAGTAGGATTTAGTACCTACTTCATATATTACAATACAATATAAAACCTAACCTAGGTTTGTCTTGACAGTGTTACGCACAACGATTAAGCGTAAGCGCGATTTATTATATTTAAGGATGCAAAACAGGATAGTTGCAATATAAGCTAAATAAATACATATAATTTAAAGTTTCAGTGGATACTTCAGACCTTTTCGAGGTCAATACAATAACGTAGTAGGTAAGCATGCAATAAATAGGTAATAAATAACTTACAAATTGTGTAGGTGTGTTAGTTTATGATAACAACGAATGTTAAAAAAAATGTAATTGAGAAGTTTTCATGTTGTACTGTTTTTTAAAACGCTTATATTAGTTTCACCTGTATGTTTGCTTGCTTGCTTGTAACCAACCCCTTTGAGCTCGATTTTGACCTACTTTGAGCGATCAGATATTCTTTAAATTCGCACATCTTCATGTCTAGGATGGTTTGCTCATAAGGTTCTTACAGCAAAATGGGAACCTTTTAAAAAATGAGTAGTACAAATTGAATGCTGGTAATGAAATAATAAGTTTTTAGCTTAAAAATATTTAAAAAAAACTCGAGAAATAATGTTCCGTGAATGAGATCTTAGGAAGATTTGATTTGATTTTTGACGCAATATCTTATTTTCGATCAACAACTATACTTATCATAAAATTGGTTATTAAACTACTTATTTAAATATCCTACATTCCGACGAGAAATTAAAATAAGTACTTACGTAAGCAATTCGGTATCTGGATTTGACTTGTAAAACTGATTTTTTGTACCAAAAACCGCTATATTGACCTTGACATTTGGAAATGTTATTTATTTTTCATTAGGTATAATTTAGACATTATGAAGATATTGCGTACGTGTAATTTTTACGTACAATACAATTTATTTATTCATTTATTTATAGTGGGATAACGCAGGCTGTGGATCATTTCCTCATTTCTGATTCGATCTTGACTTCAAGTGTCTCCGAGCATAACCCTGTCCAAAGCACACGTTGGGCTATCTTGAGCTTATTCCTAAGGCCCACAAAGTTCCTAGAAACCACGTTTTAGTTTTATAAAGGGTAATCAGATCCTTTTAAGGGTTTATCCTGAAGATCAAAACTAACAACTTTTGTTCAACGATATTAATTTATCATATCTCAAAAAATTTTTTTTCCGGAGAAAAATATCGTTCACCCTCGACTCGACAAAAGTACAAAACGTAGTCTGGAACAGCTGATTTTTTTTTTGTTTTGACATAAGTCGCATAACAAAACTTGTTAGTTTTGATGTACAGAAAAAGCCCCTAAAAAGATGCTTATTAATTACCAATAATCCTGTAGATTGTCATCACTGGCAATTCACAAGGCTGTGGATGATGATGGTGAATCTCCTCAAACAGATAAGTATCGATTTATTTTCTCGTCCCAATGAAAATAGTTATATTAATTGCTAAAAAAGGTACATCATTAAACCATCAATTAATAAAAAGTGGTATAATTTAAAACGGCCGGTTAATGATTGATCTTGAACCGTTTAACTTCACATTATTTGCTCGCGTCTCGTCGCTGGCAGCGAAGCAATAAATCACTATGTTATAGACAAGCAAACAATAACGTTTGTTTGTCAGCCACCAGTCATTTTGATCCTCGAAACAAAAACTAATAGAAACCTAACACGTGTAAATTGAAGATATTAACAAGGCTGGCACGGTACGGAGGTGCCAGCCTTTTTAATAAACCACTGCAGGACGTAGGCCTACCCACGAATGGTGATTGGCTCATATCCACCACGCTGCAGCGCTGGCTCACAGTACGGGTTGGTGGATTCACATAGGTAGGTACGCTATCGAATTTCTTCTATGGACATATGCAGGTTACGTAACGTTTTTTTACTTCACCGAAAAGCTAGTGGTGAGAAGTTCCGTAGATAAATTCCAAGGAATTAATTGGTATGGGAATTAAGTGGTAAGTAATGGTGAGGGATTTGTACTTTACCGCAAAATGTTTTGAATACAACTGTCAAAATCATCAAATATGTACAGAACTTGAACGATTTAAGCACAAAATCGATATATCAAAATGTAAGAAATAAATTGTTGGTCGTACGTACTGCATTTAAGGCGATATACTAGTGACGAGGAAATTGAGAAATAGGTATTTGGACTAAACTATTGCCGTCGCGATGCGCCCAAACCAGGGAGCTTCAATGTGTGTGGTGATGCAATTGTATTTGTGTGCGTACTGCGCTCGAACTGTCCCCGCACCCTACCTGCGCCCCAACGAACTCGCTGGCCGACCGATATTTTATTTTGAATTGTAGCAAAATATGATATTACGTAGAGTGCGCGCAAGATAACTCTGCGCGCAAGTCGTGGCGCCACGTACGTTATATCACTAGTATTCTGTATTCCCTGGCAGCATTGAATTGGTTCCGGATTTTGGCCGTACGTAGAGCTATCTTGCGCGTATTCTACGTATGTTCTGGTTACTTAGTAAGTATGGCAGATAGGTGATCGATAGCAAACAAAAAGATAATAGATTAATTATTTTAAAGATTATTTATTTTTCTGCCATTAGGAAGCTACATTATTTGTGACATGGGATAATTTTTCTTTATATGCTAATTTATTTTCTTTCAAATAATTATTGTTTGACAAAAACGTAATAAGTACCTAACTAACATCAGATACAATTGGATATTTGATATCTGTAGGCATTGCAATTTACATAATATATTTTTACTGAAATTACTTCTTTTTAAGTATAAATTAATTACTTTTTATGGAAATATCTTACATTAGGTACGTCGTTCTTCTACGGTCTATAATAAATATCCCAAATGCAAGTTGGACTCGCGCTCGAAAGGTTTCATACCGTATGAGAGCCAATTATTTCGATTCAATTATATATTTTTTAAATTGATACATTTATGTATATGCATGATATATTGATATATTATATTACTAAATATTCTGAGAATATTTCAAGCGTTTACCTTTTGTGTACATTAATAAAAATCGTGCAAAAAATCACGTCTGTTGTATGGCATGAAAAAATATTTATTTCATTCTATTTTTTGACCGACGAAACGGAGGAGGTACATATACATAGACGCGTATATTTTTTATTTATAACCAAGCGCAACTTTTTACACAGTAGTCCGATTTTGATAATTCTTTGATAGAATTTTTTTCATTGGAAAGTATTCGAAATTGATCCCATTTAAATTTTATTGAAATGGGCTGAGCCATTTTTGATAAATCAACAATACTCGATCCGTGCGCACTATTCGCGAATTCTGTACCTACACGGTTGAAGTAGATATTTATTTTACTCTATTTTTAGTTTTGTTGTTATAGTGGGAACAAATACATCATCTGTGTAAATTGTAACTGTTTAGCTTTTACGGTTCGTGATATACAGCCTAGTGACCAACGGACAGAGGAGTCTCAGTAGGTAATAGGGTCACGTTAATCTAAAACTTCTTGCCTTTTATATTGTAGGTACGTATAGCCGTATTTGTATTCCGAAATTAGTCCCATAGTATAAAAATAATTGAGGATTCAATTAAACAAATGCGAGGTTTACTGTTTAGAGAACAGCTTGTCATACTTTGGTTCTACTTTAAAGACGTTTAAAAAATTGAAACAATTAGCTAATTAAAGCAGCAGTGGGTAGGGCACATATAATAGTGATACAGGATAGAACATCCACAATTATTATTAGATCAAAGCATTAAAAGCACTTCTAATTGAACTTTTTAGCAAAACTCAGCGGATCAGCAAGTTAAAATGACAGATGGCAAGGCACATAGTTCAATGAACGGATAGCCGATGGGGCTGTTTTCTCGAATGGATCTCACGTACTGGCAAGCATAGAACGTTTTTTGCTTAGGTGGACTAAGGATAGATTTATATGTTACAGTTATAATACATTTTTAGAGAGCACGTGATTTTCCTAATTTGAACTATTATTTTGGCATAGACGCAGTAATATAATGTAATGAATAAAGTAGTAAGAATAATGGCACATAGTTCCAAGAATGCTCAATTTTACGAATGCCCAATTTTATGAATGGCCAATTCTAAAAATGCTCAATTCTCAAAATGACAAAATAATTTCCAATGGGAAAATCACATTTTCTTATAAAAAATCACCGGTAATTAAAGCACAATTTTTAGGCAAGTTTTACTATTGAAGCAACTAACATATTAGATGTATTATATTATCATAACTAAGTATGACATAAAGACCTATATACCGTAACACATGAGATCATAATTATCAGTCAGAATTTGTACATTCATTATATTATTTCATGCTATATAAGGTATTTTCAGCGAGCCATTTTTTAAGCTATGTTTAAATTTGTTTGCATCTAAAAATTTTATGTGAAGAGGTAGACTATTATACACTTTTATGGCTGTATTAGATGAACTTCGATGATACAAAGTATTACTTACTTGTACTACACGAACTAAGCCATGGTGGTCTAGTGGTAGTGACACCCGCCTTACAATCGTGAGGTCGTGGGTTCAAATCCCTGTCCCGTACCAAAGAGTTCTTTGGAATTTATGTACGGAATTTAACACCGCTGGCTTTTCGGTGAAGGAAAACATCGTGAGGCAACCTGCATATGTCAGTAGAAGAAATTCGATGGCGTATGTGAATCTACCAACCCGCACTGGGCCAGCGTGGTGGATATGGCCCAAACACCCTTCGTGGGTAGGCCTACGTCCTGCAGTGGACTATTAAAAAAACTGATACAGTACTACACGAACACTGAATTTATGTTGAGATTGTAAGATTTTTTTAGGAAATTCTTAATTGAAATTATGTTGCCATTAATTTAAAATTAAATTAAATAGAATTAGGCATTCGCAGAATTGAGCATTCCCGGATTAGTTGGGCATTATGAGAATTGGTCATTCTGCACCTAAACCATTTAGATGTCTGCCGATACAACACGATATATAAAAACTAAAAAATTACTACACAGATTTGTGTAGTCGCTGCAATAAGTCGCAGTAACTAAACGCATATATTCCATACATAAGATCTTTTTCTTCAAAAGTAACAAAGATACATTAGTAAAATTACAAGATTTGAAAAATTAACTAATATTTTTAATAAACATCGATGTCGATGGACATCACTAGAGCATCGACAAAAATATCGTCTATTACTACATCCCTAGTGCATGTGTACGTATAGGTTTAAACCTCCCTCACCTCAACCCTACCTCCGCATCGTGCGATAGGGACAATTGCAGCTCAGAGCAATTTATACCTACAAAAATCTTGGCAAAACAACGTTTCGTATTACGCTGTTTTCTTAATCAAAAACTAAATTAATCAAGTATTTTTTTATATCAAAATTTACAAAAAATATGTGTTCATGATTATGTCATTTCATATTTTGTTAGAAATTAATAAGTTTATTCTGGTGGGTCTTTAAAGACGTCGGTAATAATGGTGAATTTTTTTGAGACTTTGAAGGATCATATTTTGCCTGATAATTAATTTATCAAAAAAATGAAAAGACAGGGTAGTTTAAACAGCTAAATTTAATTTTATGGCAAAAAATTGTAACTCTAAAAGCATTTTCCAGAAAGAAAACAGCGCAATACTTTTGTATGGAAAATTACAGACCACCTCAGCTCTTAACATTGATAGTTGAAAATACGCATATTACTTACCTCTTTTTCGTAATTGAGCTAAGTATATTGCTACATAACATCAGAACAAAGACACAATCTTCAGTAAATATAACTTTTGAAAAAAATATTAGATGCGTCTTGTAAACTTACAGAGGCTTAGAGGTAGAGCACTGGAGGCTTAGCCTCGGAAATAAAACAAGGATTTAAACGATATTTTGCAGTATATTGCATATTTTATTACTCACCAGACCGCCATTTTCTGTCGTTGGCGAGTCTGTCGTGGTATCAGTAGCATTTCTAAATATCCCCACAACAGACAAATTCTCGACTAGTTTTTACCCGCGGCCTCGCCCGCATAATATTTTGAGTTTTGACGCAATATCATTATAATTTATAGCCTATGTGTTATTCTGATATATAAGCTATATCGTTGAAAAAGTTTCATCTCAATCCGTTCAGTAGTTTTTGTGTGAAAGTGTAACAAACATCCATCCATCTATCCTCATAAACTCACAAACTTTCGCTTTTATAATATTAGTAGGATTATTACGCCGTTTATCTTATACAAAATAGCTAGCAAATCAATGCATCTCGCTAAAGATATTTCGATCGGCCGAGTTATACCTCTGATCTGACCACTTTGTTTTAAACTTAAGATCTATGGTATAACGGGTACGCGCAAAAAACGGGCCAGCTTCTCAGTTAGCTTAACCGCTGATTAAATATGCAAATGGGTCATTATTTTTTTTTTTGTACATTACCTCTAACTCTGCTGTCCTATGAGAATAACAATATTTTTAAAATATTGTGAGTGAACTACAATGTATTTTACATTTTTTGACGACTTACTAATACCACACGCATATTATTTTGACGTAAAACAATGAATTTGAATTAAAATCGATTTATAAAATCATTTTGAAAATATAGCGCAAATTATTTCTCATACATTTTTGTGATGTCCTCCTGCCACCAGGTGACATAAAATATTTTTTTTTTCAAAAAAAATTCAAGTACGCTTCTCTGTTTTCTTAACTCATTTTTTATAGTAATTAGTAGGCGATATTTTACGTACACAATGGCTCTTTTACGTGCCTAAATGATTTAAATACACAGCTTTTAAAAATGTCCCTGGTATTGCTTACAATTTACTAACACCTGTTTACTGACTGTTTTTTGTGACTTTTTTGTGACTATAACAGTAGAAAATTAACTTTTGCAATTGGCAACACTGATATTGTCACGAAATCGACCAATTATTGGGATGCCGCCGCTATTTTAAAGTTTTGTGGCGTCAAACAGTTAATAAGTGCTGGGAGATGAAAATAATAGTACATTTTCCTGACGAGATCTTTTTGCGAGAAAGTGAGTATATTTTAAACAATTTAAGTTAGACCATTCTAATAATACATAATTAGCAATAAGGTTGATGGAATTCGCTCTTAATTTACTAGCTAACGTGATTAGTTTTGAAGAAAAAAATATTTTTTTGTTAAATTTGACCATATACTGACGAACAATTTCTTGACGTAGCTGGTAAAGGTGTGTTCTCATCATATACCTTCATACAAGTACAGCAGGTACCTAGCTGACTCATTATCATCATCATCACCAGTCGAAGTTCTGGACATTACTGTTACGTTTAGTTTAGCTGTTCATATTATTCATGTATGTAAAAACCTATACTTGTACGGTCAATACATTGCACAATTTTAGCACAGAATAACTAATAGTACTTACACTTACGTACAGATGACTAGCTATCGAACAAAAGTCAAGTTTAGGTATAAAAATTTGCAATTTGAATTTTAATTAACTTTGACAATTAATATTATAGCATTATGAACAGTACCTTATTTTTACCATTTCTTGACATAACCTGACAGTTACCTGACATTTCCTGACGAAAAATTTTAAGAACAATTTCGTGACGTACAATTATTTTGATAATGACTCAAATGTTTTTCGATTTTGAGCCTTATTATTGAGTTTAAAACAGGAGATTTATGTGTTTAATTAATTTAATAACCGAGTACAATATTTGTTTTACAATTAGGTACCCGTGACTTCTACGAAAAAGTCATTACATGATCCTATCATTTTTTCCAGTCATCTAACTATGATCATAAGGAATCATAGTAATCATAATGTGCTAAGTATTTTTTTAACAATACACTATACGGTAATCCAAAAAACTTTGTTGACTTACTGACGAAACTGGATTATTTAGGAGTTCCCCACCGAAAATATAAAAAAATGATCTCGTTTCTAAGACATCACTATTATTTAGGTATTTCAACTATACATACCAAAAAAAGTTTTAAATATAAATTCATTCGATATTACAATCAGTTTACTGAACACCAACACATTTTTTGGAAAGGAACCTTAGTCGAGTCCGACTCGCACTTAACCGATTTTTTGCGTTTTCTAGCGTTGAGAGGTCGCCCTGGGAGGTCGGTGCTCTTAAACTCCAATTAACAAATGAATGACTAGGTGTTATAGAACATTAATCACTTGGTTAAGAAATTATGAAAGAATGTTGTGCTTTACAATGTGTTTTTGTTTACTTTGAACATTTTTTAGAAGATATTATAATTGGGTTACTTTTTTAATAATGTAAATAAAAACCTTTGAATGGTTCCAATTCATTTTACGAAAAAAGGAGAGTGTTAAAAATGTGAGTCTGTACTTATGTTTGTCTCTAGCTTCACAGCTCGCAAACGAACATAAACTTTGTAGCTAGCCCTGATGTTAAAGTTAAGTTTAAGTCGTCTGAAGAGCTTTAACATGAAAAACGGAAAACTGATCAGATCTGATTAACTCGAACTGATCAGGTAGAGATAGTTTTTAATTTTACTTCGATAATAAGCCCGATTACAGAGGCGCCAGCGTAAATTTAATAGCAGCGTAAAAAGCGTTCTCTCTATCGAATGCCTAAAGTGAAAAAGAAACAGAACTATGCTATTTAGCTAATATAGTTACGCTGGCGCTTCTGTAATCGGGCTTATTAGGTACTTGTGTTGTGTTGAGGGGTTATCAAAATGTTTCGAACGTGTATATTTCCAGCCAGTGTCACTTTTTTCATAATCTCAAAGCTTATTTAACTTCTGGCGCTAGTATAAGGTCAATAGCTTCGAAAATCAAGTAAAATCCTCCTTGCTACTAAAAGAACATGCGGCGTCTCCTTCAACACTTGCTCAAACATTGTTCTATGTATGCAAACAACTGTAGGAATGCGGGTTTAAATACTGACAGAATTAGAGATTGTAAAAACAAATCATTTCCTTTCCAATTCCGTATGGTCGTTTAGGAATATGCCAAAATCATAGAGATCTAGAGAGAGGCTTTCGCTTTACCTGACGTGAGAGACACGTAAATGAAATAATTATTTTTTGGAAAAAATAGCATGACCGACTTCACCTGTGTACAGAATCATTACATAGTATAAAACAAAGTCGATTTCCGCCGTCTGTCCCTATGTATGCTTATATCTTTAAAACTACGCAACGGATATTGATGCAGTTTGTTTTAATAGATAGAGTAATTCAAGAGAAATGTTTATATGTATAATACACCTGTGCGAAGCCGGGGCGCATCGCTAGAACGCAACTATTACGCACGTATCAATGGAGCATTTTTCACATTATTTTTGATTTATCAAAAATGGCTCAGCTGATTTCAATAAAATTTAAATGGGACCAATTTTGAAGTATACTCTTTTCGATAAAAAAAAATTATTGGCATCGGACTACTACAAAAAAAGTTTTGAGTGGTTATACATAAAAAAAATACGCGTCGAATTATTGTACACCTCCTCCGGTGGTTCGTCGGTCAAAAATACGCAAACACCCCAAAATATATACATAATCACGAAATATACATTGCAGAATGCACTGTTGTGTACCTCCTCCGGGCCGGTTCGTCGGTCAAATATGAAAGAAATTAATTGTTGGTCGTACGTACTGCATTTAACATTGATAGTTGAAAAGACGCATATTACTTACCTCTTTTTCGTATTTGAGCTTAATATATTGCTAACATCAGAACAAAGACACAACTTTCAGTAAATATAACTTTTGAAAAAAATATTAGATGCGTCTTTTAAACTAGCAGGGGCTTAGTGGCAGACCACTGGAGGCTTAGCCTCCGAACCCAGATATGAAACAAGGATTTAAAAAATATTTTGCAGTTTAATGCATTTTTCTTTGTATAACACACCATGTCGCCATTTTGTGTGGGTGGCGAGTATCTCCCCACAACAGACAAATTCTCGACACCACAGATTACAGATATTATTAGGTATGATTCTAGAACTATATCAGTATTTTATATTAATTATGTCTGTTATACAGTGGAATCTCTTTAACTCGAACCTTGATAAGTCGAAATCCTCAGTAAGTCGAAAAGAAACGCCATTCGCCTTCCGCTCAACCGCCAAATACTCAGTATCTCGAATTATTTAGACTTTGTAACTCGAACAAAATGTTATGCAGAATGCAGTGTTGTGTACGCGCATATTATAATAAAAGGTTTGTAGTTTGTAATAATAATTGGCGTTGTGCTTATCGTTTTTTTTTTCGGGGTTAGTGCAAAATTAGGTTCTCAGGTTCCTACTAGATTGAGCGCCGCGCGCCGATCTAACCGTCTCATTGCCCCATTCCACGAGATCTGTGGCCAAAATGTGCATACTGTGCAAACAACAGACAGAAAGTAATATTCCTTCAAGTAAAAATTTTACAAATTGTTTGAAAAACTGTCTCTACTAAGTACTGTCAGCGCTAGTAAGCAGTACTCGCAAATGAAACCCATATTTGTGAATTATGTGAAATTGGAAGTTTTCCAAAATATCCTGCTCGATACAATAATTATAATAGATACTTAGTAGAGTTTACTTAGCAAAATCCTAAATATGTTTTCAGGAAAATTTTCGATCATTATCGTACGATATCAATCCTACTCAACCGTAGCTTGCTCATCCCTATGGTGGTCACTGCTGGACATAGGTCTGCTCTATGCTCTATTTGAGAACTTTAAAATCTCATCGTAGAATTAGTCATTCTGTCTATCGAGAGGCTTGAATCAAAGTCTGAAATCACTGTAAATTGCTTAGATTTAATAATTTACCTTATTGTCTAATTCGTCTAGAATATGCATGAGTTGGAATACTAAAATAATTTTTCCTGTTTCATCACTAATTAATATTTTAGTTCCATGAAATGATGTGTTTATTCTGTTTACTCCTGACCTCATAGACTGAGAATGGAAATTTTATAACAACTATTTATTAATTGTCCGCTGCCAGTGAGCTTGAGCATTTGGATTATCTTTAGACCTTCAAGGGTCTGTGGATGATCCAATTGCATTTTATGTAGTAGTAGAGTATGTAATGTTGGGTTTTGGGCAAAAATTGCTTATTTGAAATAATGTGCGGTTTTTGAACGGACATAATAGTTCAAGGGTGGTAGTCAACCACAGACTTTTAAAAAGTAAATGCAACAGGAAACGAGCTGTGGTTGGCTATCACAGAGGAAGTCGTAAATATTAATAAATAAATTTACTAAGGATCATGGTCTACAACCGGCAGAAGTTTTGAAGACCATTCTGGTCGAGCCGTCGGAGCGAAGAACAAGTCTAGATTAGTTATTTAAGTGTTGAAAGAAATAAATCTACAAAAAGTTGTTGAAATAATGGTGTTTCTACTGCATCGAGTCCTCGGTTGTCGTCACAGTAGTTTTAGCAATTAAAGTAGTATTGTATTATGTTGGTCTTAATAAAGGCACTTTTTCCCATTAAAAAATACTATTAATTATTTCTATGGAACATTATACCTAGCAATAGACTAGTTCGACTAAATGCTCGTAACTAAATAGTAACAGAATATTAGGCATCTAGTATTCGGATGTTGTATATAACTTAGTGTAACCGAAATTTGGCTGATATTAAAAAGAGATGTGGTCTAGGATTTAATGCTTGCCTAGACTGAATCTGTTTACATGTTTAGATACTTTAGATTTCAAAATACCATGACTTAAACTACTTACATGTTGAATTTGTAGGTCCCAAAACCATACAAGAGACCGCCTTATAACATCAAATAAAATCATTTTTCGCAAAAAAATGGTGTACAAAATTCGAATAGTTCGCTTGAATTGATGTGTTGATTTTTCAATAATTATTTTTTTGCAAAAAATAGCATGACCGACTTCACATCATTACATAGTATAAAACAAAGTCGCTTTCCGCTGTCTGTCCCCATGTATGCTTATATCTTTAAAACTACGCAACGGATTTTGATGCAGTTTAATTTAAGAGATAGGGTACTTCAAGAGAAATGTTTATATGTATAATACTATGCGAAGCCGGGGCGCATCGCTAGAACGCAAATATTATGCACGGATCGATGTAGCATTTTTCACATTATTGTTGATTTATCAAAAATGGCTCAGCCGATTTCGAACTAAAATTTAAAAGAGACCAATTCCGAAGTATAAAAATATAATCCTCTTTTCCTCTTTTCAATAAAAAAAAGAGTTATTGAAATCGGACTACTATAAAAAAAAGTTATGCGTGGTTATACATACAAAAAAAAAATAAAAAAATCCGCGTCAAATTGTATACCTACCTACGTCCTTCGGTGGTTCGTCGGTCAAAAATGGCTCAGCCGATTTCTATAAAATTTAAATGGGACCACCTCGGAATTATACCTTTTTGAACTTTTTTGATTCGGTTCACAATTGACGAAAATATCGATGAACATAGACGCAAAAACATCCAGATGAACGTAGAACCTCCTCCTTTTTGGAAGTCGGTTAGTAAGTATGTAAATAGAGTTCTCACGTGCAGCTATTGTGGTAGACGTTTACTGCTAAAAGTTTGTGCCAGGTGTAAAGAATTGATCACCGAGGCTCTTTGCACCAGTGTTGCTCCTGCTCCACACTGGCCGCTTGGCTTATTAGATACCCATAGCGGAGGTCTATGTCTAGCAGTGGACATCTTACAGGTGATAATGATGATGATACGATGACAGTTGTGCATACTACCTTGTTGCCTTGTGTGCCAGGGCGCATAAATTTTGACCCGAAGTGATTTAAACGTGTTTTGCAATGCTTAGTTGGTTGGTTGGCTATTATTCACAAACAAGTGGGATGATTGCAACTAAGTAATTACAGAAAATCATATTAATTCCTACGCCAATCCTTGAGAGTGTAACCATTTAGATGTTGTGAAATATTCTGACAAGAATTACTATTGTAAGTAAGTCATTATCTGATGAACGACCGCAGATGGAATTTACAACTAAGCTCTGTATGCTGAGTGTGAGTTTTGTCGTGAACATGACGCGCTCTTCGACGAGCGCGTAAGCATGTAATTTGTATGAAGAAATGTACAGCGCCACAAGCGGCGCGTTTTTGAAACATTTGTGCGAGTGCAAGTTCATACAAATTACATGCTTACGCGTCACGTTTACGACAAAACTCACACTCAGCATACTGTTGTAGCTCGGGTGACACATGGGGCCCCAGTTGTTTCACCGTTTAGCCATCTCAGAGGATGAGATGACTCGAGGTGGCTTAAAAACTACACCATGGCTAGCCAATCGGCCTATATGTACCTAATAACTTACGTATGTCCTCAAAAATGTTATTGCTACAGATATTAGGTACCTATATCTGTAGCAATAACATTATTACTTAGGTATTCTAAAAACATCCAATATTACCCGCGGCTTGGCCTTCGTGATTTTTAGGGTTCCGTACCTCAAAAAGAAAAAACGGAACCCTTATAGGATCACTTTGTTGTCCGTCTGTCCGTCTGTGTGTATGTCAAGACCCTTTATCTTGGGAACGCGTAAAGATATCGAGTTGAAATTTAAACCATATACGTAAACCTATGAATTCTTGCAGTTGTGTTGAAGAAAAGCTTCTCAGTTACCGTATCGTAGAGCCGTTTATGTTGTAAAAAAAAGCATATTTCAACGCTCACAAAAATCAAAACCTACAGGGTACTTCCCGTTGACATAGAACTATGAAATTTAGCCAAAAGCATTATCGCAGAGTACACATATAGGAATAAATCTGAAAACTGAAATAGGTTTTTAATTATTTTAACAATATGTTTGTACGGAACCCTCGATGTGCGACCCTGACTCGCACTTGTCCGGTTTTTTTATGTATTTGTGTCATCCCTTTTTAAAGTTTAATTTTTTCGTAATAAAAAGTAGCTTATGACTCTGTTCGATCTTCAAAGTATATCTACGCAAAAAATATGTCTATCCGTCTCTTCGTTGCTGCGTCAAAGAATAACAAACAAACCATCGTGACTTTCGAATTTATAATAAGGATTAATAATTTATAGCAAGTTTGTGTTCATAAGAGTAATTGAATTAACATGATTTACAATCGTTACACAATTTCCTCGATTCCTAGTTCATGTTTAACAGCCTGTCAGCTTATCGTTTAACTTTACGACTCATTCTTGGACTTGTGGTGTTATGGTCAAATGCACGTTAGCTAAGGTAATGGATCTAGACAGGGCCAAAGTCAGGATGACTGCCGGTGCCAGC
The DNA here is from genome assembly GCA_949316475.1 of Hypomecis punctinalis. Taxonomy (NCBI): domain Eukaryota; kingdom Metazoa; phylum Arthropoda; class Insecta; order Lepidoptera; family Geometridae; genus Hypomecis; species Hypomecis punctinalis. The sequence continues at coordinate 10,624,738 of OX438797.1, forward strand.
AATGTGGTAAATAGGTACTAGGATTTGTCAAGAAAATCAATTTAAGAAACTGATGTAGGCTCTTGGGGACTTTATAGCTGGCTTTACGTAAATTAGTGGCCTTGGCACGAAAAGACTAGTAGATGCCTTGCAGACGGTTTTATAGGAGATCTATTAATATTACAATAATCATTCTATGGCTGAAACGATGATGATGACACAATCTGACAAATTAAGGTACTTATACGTTTTTTAAAACCGAACATAAATATAATTGTTTAAAAAAGGAAGAAACGAGAAGGAGTCTATAGGTAACAAGATTTGAAAGAGCAATAATAAAATTTGTTGTTTTTAAACTTTCGCGATTTGAACACATTATTATTATGTACTACGGAACTAATCGCGCACTAAAATTACGAGATAAATAAATACCATCAGAATCAGTCTACCCGTGACCACGTTCGATGCAACTCGGCCGAAATGTCGGGATGAGGAGGTATTTATTTATCTCGTAATTTTAGTGCGCGATTAGTCCCGTAGTGTATAATAATAGTAAAATTTGTGTCCAAAATTAACATGTACAACACGCTTCAATCCACTTTAAAGGACAGAGAAAAGCTAATTAAGTTATGTTTTTGAGAAGCAGTACTTACTTAAGACAGATGACAGATGGGAAATGCAACCACCGGTGGATTAGATGACGATGCCTGTGACTTGGGCGTGAGACCTCTTGTTATTTCCCTACTGGAAGACCCAATAGTTATTACACAGTAATAAATAATAAGGACCTATAGCAGTGCCTCCTTAAGTGCATACCCGACTAATATGCCATGGGAACAATTCTGAAATCAACAGTTCCGTCAGAGCGGTAACAAATCAATGGGATTGAGTTATGTGACCACCCGTTTATGCGATTGTAAACTTATCCCAATGAAATATTGCTACCGAAGAAAGTTTTTATGGATGTTTTATGTGTTACTTACTACCAAGAATTTTCGACTATTGCAGCTCCTTTGTAGCAGTTTATTTATTTTGTCTATGTATAACTTCAAGGCACGTTACCTTTCCAATATTTCCTCAAATAGTTAATTTACAAGTAGATATTATTTAAGTACATTTCTTCGGAACATTGCAAATATTACACAGAAACAGCAATAAATGTAGCATTATTTAATAATCTACGCAACAATCGTAACAAAATTCTAAAGTCAATTGATATCCTGGTGGGTCGCGGATGTGGTCATCACCTACCATTGGCTCCGCCGCAGAAAGATCGGGTTACCAACTAGGCGAATAAAAACGTAGTGTATCTATTACTGTTTTTATTATGTAAGAGTTCCTAGATACTTGACCACACATGGGATTTGCTTGAATAGATAATAAAATAAAAGAACAACAGGTAAATTGCGCGTTAGACTTGCGCACCGAGAGTTCTGTGCCAATAATTTATTTCTTTTAATTTTGTTTCCCTAGCTTTAGCTCAATTTAAACTTGGCTTCTTTTGACTCCCAGAGGATGTGCGAGATAGATGTGTTGTGCTGAATTGCTGATTGCGCTGGTGCCGCGAAGGAGTGCGAAAGCGTGCCCATAGCCCCGACACCAAGCGCAGTGGCGAAATGCCCAGGGGCTTTGGTGGGTATACCGTCCAGCTATGGACGGGGACTCCCACATAACCACCCGCCTGCCCCGAGGTGCTAGGTTTTAAAGATACCACCATCTTTAAAAAAAATTCCGTGGTAAAAAAAAAAAAAAAAAAGATATATAAAAATATAGATATTTCGACACTCACAAAAATCAAAACCTACAGGGTACTTCCCGTTGACATAGAAATATGAAATTTGGCGAGAAGCATTGTCTTAGAGTACACATATAGGAATAAATCTGAAAACTGTACATTTTTATTTTGATTATAGTATAGAGATTTTTACAACTTACTTCCCAATTTTGAGAAATCGTCTGGGTTTGTACGGAACCCTCGGTGTGCGAGCCTGACTCGCACTTGTCCGTTTTTTTTGCAAATAAAGATGCGTTTGACAAGCAAGTATCATGGCCCCAGATTGGTCCACTCTCAGGCTGTACAAATCAGAAACGTAGCATCACTACTCACTAGCATCCAACTGTGAGTAAGTGGTAAACAGAAGTTTTTTCTTGCCATCCTGAAAAAGATGGCAGAAGAGGAAGAGGAATACGAAGTAAAAAAAAGAATGATGATTTTTCCTTGCGCACTATTTATCTGCACAAACTACTCTGGTGTAGCATGGTTAGGGTTACGTTGCCTTAGTATAGTTCAAAATTTGAAACTTAGCACAGACAAATGTAGTCTTGAACGGCGCTTTGTTATCTCAACCTTTGGGTAAAGAACTCTAAAATCCATAAAGAAATAGTTTTACTATTGCGAATCACAACGGGTTTGAAATAGTCGAAACAATCTTGATAATAAGGTACCTGATTTCTAACTGTAAATTCTTGGCTAAAGATATTTTACTTATTAGCTTAACGCAATAAATTACATTGTACGGAACTTTCCTAATTAAGATACCTGCATTTTTAGACTCTGGTTTCTAATTGTACTTTCACAGGTGCGGGTCGTAGCCGGAAACTCAACATTGTTTACTTACATGGGTTTCTGTGTTACCTATCACACTCACTCACCGTTTATGGAGTGTTGAATACGGCGCCAACAGTACATTAACTTTCATGATACTTTTTTTTTATTCAGATTTCCAAAATCCCTGACGAGATCGTGTCAGGGGTATTACGACAAATTTTATTTTCAGCTTTATTAGTTTTATTTTATTAATATAAGTTTTAGTGTTTAGTATTCGTTTTTATTTTGAGTTGGTTAATTTTAATATATTAGTTATAGTTTATGAAACGTTTTTTAAGTTTGGTCCAAATTAACCCCTTCTTTTTTTTAGCTAAGATTAAATACAAAATAATATTTTTTTATTTTATTTTGTTTTTTTTCGAACAGGTTCGCGTTTGACTACACACTGCCTGATGTTAAGCAGATCTATATGATAAGCGGTCTAGGGTGTAGCACATAAATATAATATATATCTAGGCTAATAGTATTATATTACAAATATAACACTTTAACCTAACTTATTTTCTATTTGTTTCTCTTAATTACACAATTACATATTTTAACACTATTAGACATATTTTCATGATACTTCATAGGTGTTACTACGCGTTTACATATGAAAATAATTATAACCGTTATCGAAAATGTATCGTATTATCCCATTATGACCATGATAAAATTAAATGAATCTCTAACTAAGTACATTTCATTTTAAATTAAATCGAGTGTCGTTAATTAGGGAGAGTACCTATAACTAGAAAGGGTGGATGGGATAGAATGATGGGTAGGAATGGATTTAATACAGTTTTATATTTTTAGGGTTACTAAACTAGGTAGTTGTGATCATCGCCTCGCTTAGTAAACCTTTTCCTTTACCAGATGTTAGTTCATAGCGCCAAGTAGTAAAAATAAGTCTTTTAAATGACCAAAGATTTGGTGACTTACATTGAAAATTAATAAAACAAGAACCGGAAGTTTATACAGTTTGGTTCAGAGTATAAGAAAAGAGCAAAAAAAAAAGAGTATAAGCCGTGGTGGTCAAGAGGTAGTGACACCCGCCTTACAATCGTGAGGTCGTGGGTTCGAATCCCCGGTCCCGTACCAATGAGTTCTTTGGAATTTATGTACGGAATTTCACACCATAGGCTTTTCGGTGAAGGAAAACATCGTGAGGCAACCTGCATACGTCTGTAGAAGAAATTCGATGGCGTATGTGAATCCACCAACCCGCACTGGGCCCGCGTGGTGGATATTGGCCTAATCATCCTTCGTGGGTGGGCGTGGGAAGGCCTACGTCCTGCAGTGGACTACCAAAAAAGCTGGTACAGAACAGTATAAGAAAAGACGTCTCGAAAATCAAAATTGCGTAAAAAAAAGGAAAAAAGAGCATGATAATTTGTGTAATAATGTAATATAGTGTAGTATAGTTAAATTAACTGATTTTATGTACTGTCAAACTGACTCTACTGCGGCTTGGACATTTCTTTGGGTCCTATCGAGTGCCCGCACAAATGATCGGTGCCCGATAGCTGTTTTTGGCAAGCCAATTTTCCTGTTTGCTTTCATTTTCGGCCATGAATAAATAAACAAAACACACCGGATATAATGAAAGTTTATTTTGACGTGCTGATGAACGATTAATATCTCACGGGGAAAATTATGAGCAGTTATTAATAGTTATAATGATGAGTGGTGAAAAATGACGTCATAGAGTGTACGGGAAACTTTACGCTGGATCATAACATTCTCGGTTTACGAGATGTAGTAAGATCTCATGACCTACTTTCGTAATTAAACTGTGCTAAGTTTACCTTGCACGTTTCGCAAACTAAAACTACGTAAACAAGGGCTTATTATAATAATATAGACAGGAATGTTGTTTGTTTAAAAGGTAAAGGTATTTAGTAGCAGAATGTAGAAATGTTTAAAAAAGAACAGTCAACGGCCCAATTCCGCTAATATGGGAGAACGTGAATCTAAACATATATCTTACATACGTTTTTTGGTTCATTCATAGACTAAAGGAGATTAGTCTATGGTTCATTGAAGAAAATCTCACTTTTATGCGTCTTGCATTAATTACTCTTGAGATATATGGTACTACACTTCCACCGGAGTTACCTACTATTGCCCACTGTGTTGCACACTGTTAACCCCAAACATGTTTCACAAAAATATTTCTCTGGATAGATACGGATAAAAACATGGGGTCTACAACTCAAAGACAAAAAATATCACGTATGTAAACCGCTAACCGGTCTTATTTTAGATCCTTTGGGGAGATATATGTTCAGTAGTAGACGTCCTATGGCTGATTGATGGATGGTTGGATGGGCTCTTTGCCCATTGTCGATAAGTCAATTAACGTACTTAGCGAATATGTTTTCGGTGAAACGGCGTCTTCTTCTTTTATTTCATATGGGTTTGCGTTCGACTACGTACTGTCTGATGTTAAGTAGATACGAGTATGTGGTCTAGGGTGAAGCGCGGTAATCTAGAAGATACATATTTACCTACTCGAAATTTGAAGACGCCTATGTTGTAAGTACTATAGCGGAAAGACAAAATCAGGCAAAGCGTTCCACATTCTGCCTGTTCTGCAGGAATTTGGATTGGAAACGCTTGGTTCTGACGCGCGGACTGTACACCACAAAAGTGTGGCGCTTTGGTCGCTTTTGTCTATCCATGCGAGAAAAGCCTCTTTAGATGCACTGTAAATATAGCTGAGATGGGATATACAAACAATTCAAAATCGTTGAAGAAACACTCACCATTTGCTGAGGGTTCCGCGGCTTTCGATGCGCTCGAGGCACCTTGAGGCCGGTGACGCCTTCCAGCACGTCAGCCAGCAGCAGGCCGTCAGCGCAGTCCCGGGCTAGGCCTCCGCCGGTGGCCCCCGCGCGACGCCGCGACCGTGCGCGCTCGAGGTAGTGGTTCGCCCAGTCTGTGTAGATCTGTTGACAACGAGACAAATCTTGAGACTTGTTATTTTTATTAACTATTTTTGGGTTCTTTTGGACTAAAAGTCCATGCCAGCCCCATCGTACCCATATAAACAAAAGCTTATTAGTTATACACTAATCACACTGGCTAGGGTATAAGCCAGCGAGGCAGCCTAGCGTAATTAGCATGATTTAGAGACTGTAGGCTCCACTAGTCTATCCAGCCTCCTCAGACAGACTCCTTCGTAGATTCAAAATTAAAGCTTCTTTTGTTTCTAAAGACAACTTTGAACGCAAGATGACCATCACAGAAAAAAACTCTCATGTAATAATTTTAAGTTTTCTAATAAGTAATCCAATTACTAAGTAGCCCGGGAGGTAAGCGCAAAAAATCTGTTTTTAGCTTACTTCCCGGGCTAGTAGAAAAGAAAGGGCTGCAAAAAACTGATAGACTATTTATTTAATGAACGTCTAACACAATCTAAAGAATACACATCTAGTAACCTACACACTCTAGCTCTAATTATACATTCTAGCTTAGGTACAACCAGTTGCTCTTTTTGGTCTATTAGTAAGAAAGTTTTTATGTCGAATACTGTCGAAGGGTATTGGATCTAATGATCAATAAATGTAGATGGGAATGCCTTACTGCTAATATTTGTGAGAAATAAATACTAAAACTTATTTTCACACGAATTCCAGCCTAGCATCTTCCTAAACAAAGGTGAACAGATTGATTTTCGATAAAAGCCACTGACAAACATGTAAAGTTTAACATTCTACCAATATCCTTTGTAAATCTCCTGACGGGCAGTAAACCTTGCTGACAGGTTTGCTAACAATGGATATAGATAAGGCTGTGATTGAATCAGCTAGAAGCCAAACCAAGAATAGTACTTAAATGCTATTGGTTAGCAGAAAAATATTATTTGTTTGGTGCGTTGCTTAAAGTCAAGAAAAAATTAAAAAAAGATGATAAAAGTAAATAGTGTTAATAATTATTTTTCGCAAAAAATTGCAAAACCGTTTTTTACATTACTGTTGATATTTCAAAAACGGCTCAGCTGATTTTGTTACAATTTTAATGGGACCATCTCAGGAGGTTATACTCCTGAGATGGTCCCAACTAAACTGAGATGGTTTTGAATGCCTACACAAAACAATACATGCAGACTAACATAGAACCTCCTCCATTTTGGAAGTCGGTTAAAAACGAATAAATGATTGATAAAAAAAAATATTATTAAAATATTCGTAATGGCAACATTTTTGGTAATATTTTTTGATTTTGGTCTGAAAAATAAAAGAAATGATTTGGAAGAAAATGATTTCGGGATGCTGTTATCTATCTATCTGCAAAATCACAACTCCATTAGCAAATACTTCTGGAAGTTTAGAGCTATCTGCGATATCACAACTTCATTAGCAAATACTTCTAGAACTTTACAGCTATCTGCAATATCACAACTTCATTAGCAAATACTTCTAGAAGTTTAAAGCTATCTGCAAAATCACAACTTCATTAGCAAATACTTCTAGAAGTTATAGCACTATTAATATTCACATTTTCATGCTAAAAATAACTCAAATTCAAAACCCTCGTTTTATTAATATTCTAATAAAACGATATTTATTTTGCTGACCATATAAGTTCTGTAGCGAACCACAGATAGACAAACAAGGCGGTAGTTGTGCCGTATTGCGAGCGTATAGATAAACTTTACTGCCTGCTCTTGGCACGGGTGCCTGCTGTCTCGTTGAATTAATTTAATAATCAATCTAAGGTAAATATGTGGCGAGATTGTTTACTTTGTGACCATCCGAAGAGTACTTTTTTTTTAAATCTTTAGTAATTATAAAACATCTGAAAGTTATTGTAAAAAAATTAGTGTTTGTTAATTTTTCACACAGCAATATAGCAACGGATTGACTTGATATTTGGCATGGATACCTATAGTTAAAAAGTTACTTTTTATCTCGAAAAAATATAAGGTTCCAAAAGGGATGGTACAAAAATCAAAATATCATGCGGGCGAAGGCACGGGCAACAGCTAGTAAAGTATTCATTAGAACATCGAGCTTCGTCTTTTCTTCTTTTGTATTTATTGCGACACAGTCTCGAAGATCACTTTACAAAAGATACTTAGCAGAAAAACGGGCCATAAATTTTCAGTAACTCTACATTGTCCGCTTCTTAAAACTCTACTGGCATTTACGACACGGCTTGTTAGAGACCTAAAATATTGAAGCACATAATTTTAATTTACAGGTCATTGTGTTCTTGAACCATTTTTTTATATGAGTACCTAGGTAGGAACCCACTCACCTATGAAGTACCTATGTTAGGAGGTAGGGTGAAGTACCCAACTAGGTATATGGATTTTTGAAGCAGAGCTTACGAGATGTTACAGTTTGAATAAAAATTTAGGAGGAAAACATTGAAAGATTTTGTTCTACTGAATTTCTGCGCAATGTTAGGATATTACCTCTAGACTACCACGGCTTACACACCCGCCTTACAATCGTGAGATCGTGGGTTTAAATTCCGGTCCCGTGCCAATGAGTTCTTTGGGATTTATGTACGGAATTTCACACCACTGGCTTTTCGGTGAAGGAAAACATCGTGAGGCAATCTGCATATGTCCGGAGAAGAATTTCAATGGCGTATGCGAATCCATCAACCCGCACTGTCCCAGCGTGGTGGATATGGTCCAATCACCCTTCGTGGGTAGGCCTACGTCCTGCAGTGGACTATTATAAGGCTGATACAGTACAGTACAGTTAGGATATTGAAGATTTCAAAATCCCCGACTAACGAGCGCAGTGCCATAAAACTTATAGCTCAATATTTTGGCTGGAGTTGACCTACCTTTCACATACGTGATACTACATCAGAATAACTGATTGCTCGTCTTATCAATCAATTGAATAAACAAAGAAATAAAAAAATACTGAAATAAATACGCTAACCACTACATAACACACCTAATACACATATAAGTTAGGTATCCTACTAGTAACTACACTAGCAATGCCTACATCACCGCCCGTTTGCCTACCGTCTGCCACCGGCGGCCGACTGGCGACCACTTGCCCCCATTCCCCCGGCAAATCGTCTCTGCCATGACTTAATCCTTTTAAGAATTCACTCGACACTCGCTTATTAACTTTCAGATAGCTGGCAGATGAGCTCATAGCGACTACTACACTGTACAATTCAATTCTTCACAGCAGGGAGCAATTGACAAGTTAAATACCTATGCGTAATAAGTGCATGAGACAGAAGAATGATAGAATTTTGCACAAGACACATTAGGTAGGTATTTATACTTGTTCATGTACTATGCTGTTATAGGTACATAAATAAATAACTTAATATTATATAACCATAAAAACAGAGAGTCCAAGAATACGATGTCAAGTGCTCGAGACACGAGTACGATAGGCTTCCGTAGCGATGATTATAATGATGATAAAAACCAATTTTCATGATGTCATTGTTCATCGGTTTCGTAACGTTGAGTTTTTTACGTGGGAGGGGTGTTAGCCCGCCGCACAACCCCCAAAATGCCGGAGCACCACATGCTACTTTGGTCAGCGGGTCCATCGGACCTAGCCAGTAGCTAGCTAGGCTGTACTACCGACCGTTCCCCCATCCGCCACCCGGGGGACGCTGCCCAACGCCGGGAGGCCCAGCGCGGGCCTCACGGCGTTGGGCAGTAAGTAAGTAAGCATTGTTCATGCTGAGTGCTAGAAAAACTTAATTAGCTAAGAAATACGTTTGTGAGTTGGATGACCTATGTGCACGTTTAAGAATTTCAATTTTTCTTTATAATTGAAAAAAACATAATCCCAAACAATATTTAAAATAATTTTCAAAGAAAGTTTTTAATATGGTCTATAGACTCAGAAAGTTTCGCAAAAAACAGTAAAACCGACTTCCATAGCGTACAAAATTCGAATAGTTCGCTCAGTTGATGTAAACAATTTTTATATTATTGTTCATTTTTCAAAAATGGTTCAGCCGATTTCGATAACATTTAAATCGGGAATACTTATATCCTTTTGAACCAAAAAATATTTTTTCGATTCAGTTCATAGTTGGCGAAAATATCGACAAATATCGACGAACATTAATAAAAAAAAATACATACAGACTAACATAGAACCTCCTCCTTTTTGGAAGTCGGTTAAAAAGTCAAAACACCGCCAGTAGTGATATCAATTACATAAAGAACTACTACGAGTATATCTGAGCTGCGTGTACACTGTACCGAGTTACGCGCAATATTGAAATTGTAATTTCAGTACAAACATAAAACGCGAAAAATATTATATAAGCGGATTCTCACGGTAAGACATACGACTGCAATAAAATCCCTTTGACAAGTAATTTAAAACTTTTATTTATTACCTTGTAGAAATTAATAAGCGACACCTACCAAGCATCTACCCAATAATTTTATGAGTTGTTAACTGTTGGTTAGTGGGTAACGTGTATGATAAAAAGTTTGAAAAGAATTTAAATTATATTTGGATACAATGTAGGACACGCAGTAAATCTTAACAAATATAATTTCACACAAAAGATGACATTAAATTATGAGATAGTCGACAATACAATCCATTCCTCTCCAACCGGGCACACAATCGATATTCCGATCTTTAACTGTACAGAACATGTTAAAAATCGTGACGATGTTTGATTTCAAATCATACAATTCTCGTATCTACTCCAATGTAAAGCAATTAAACCAAAATATAAAGCATAATGTTAGCAGAAAGAGATACGTTATTACTGTATACTCTACAAGTACAGCGTATTAGTACAAATAGGTAATACATTAATCAAATATAAGTACATAGGGGGTCTCTTAAGTCTCTTACTATGGGCCTAGCCCTACGAGCTACAGTGAGAACTATGCTCAGAGTCTCTCTGCGAGATCGAATCAGAAATAGGTAGAGCCGTAAAGTTATCAACATAGTGTAAAAAAGTTCTCTAGTGGAGACCACTTACGCTCAAACGCAGGACTTAATTATCATCATATAAAAAAGTTATCACAGTCGTTAACAATCACCTTTCAAAATGATAATCGAAAAGTGGGAAATTACCTACTTACCAAAAACGAAAAAGGCATTTATCTTCCAAACACGTTCAGAACGAAACAAATTACTTATAGCCAGGAAGGTTCTTTAAAATAAAGTGCCTCTGTGGGGGCTCAGCTGTTTCCGAGCCAAGTAATAAAGCGATATGGGGCAGGCGCCCTGTAGCTGGACACAAAGGATATTAGCAAAGGAACTTATGGCTACAGCCTGGAGTGTGTATGTGAATGTACCTACTACCTATACTGTACCTAACTACCATCCACCTATCGAAAATTGGGTGGTGCATAAGTTTAGGAGTTAAGGGGGCGCCTAATGCCACAAAAAAACAGATTTCACCCGCGCTTCTTACATCGCCCGTTATCATCTATGTTGCTTTGTTTAGAGTCGAAAATCGCATGACACAGTACACGATGATTTTGGTTCCGAGCGCCAGCTTACATTTTTAGGTGACATTTTATTAATTTATTCAAAATTTAAGCATATATTAAAAAAATAATAACAGTTACTTTTTTGCCTGATTTTTAAATGGTATAATGTCTGAAATTCGATTTACATACTACTTGGGACGGTGTGTCACTGCAGCGTGTGATTGCATTTTTTAATTTGTTAGTTTTTAAGTAAAGAATAATTATGGCGCTTTAACATAACTAACTGAATTGTAATAGCGAGCCATTTGAAATTATTACAAATATTCACAATAATACATTTAATTTACTGTCAAATGAGACTGATTAAAATTTTCCACTCTGTGTACATCAAAATCAACGACAATGACTGGCTAGTGACTAACAAATGTATTATTAAACCAAACACAACTAAATATAGAGTATATTAATTAAAATTAGTGCTAGTGCCATATACGTCATAAATTGTCTATAACGAGAATTTGCAACTTCCTCAATACATCCCAATCAAAAACGATTAAGACATAAAACTTAACGAAAGCAGCTAAAAGCTATCAGCGGCACCTCAAAAGATTAGTTTATAGCGTATCTGCTTAAGGAACGGATGCCACTTCTTGAAGTAAGCAATAAAAATGTCCAGTCAAGTAGATATATTACAATCGGGAACCATTTGGGGGCGATTTGACTAAACTGCCGTGTGACGAGATAACGAGACGAATTGAGAGGCGAGGGTTTATCTGAACACGTATCGTGACTCAGGACTGTCGATTCCATGTCTTTGTTAACAGAAATTTAAGGATCTCTAGAAAAATCAGGTTATTATGCCCTATTTTTTAATTAAAAATACAATAAATAAATAAAAAATTGGGGACATCTTACACATGGTCTCTGACCCCAAACTAACCAAAGCTGATATGGCTGCCAGAGACTGCTATACTACATATTTTTAAATACATGCTTATATAGATAATGAGCCCGATTACAGAGGCGCCAGCGTAAATTTAATAGCAACGTAAAAAGCGTTCTCTCTATCGAATGCCTAAAGTGAAAAACAAACAGAACTATGCTATTTAGCTATTATAATTACGATGGCGCCTCTGTAATCGGGCTTAGTACTCGTAACTTAAAAAAAACCGGACAAGTGTGAGTCAGGCTCGCACATCGAGGGTTCCTTACAAACACATTGTTAAAATAATTAAAAACCTGTTTAAGCATGTGCTAATGAAGTTCTTTTATATGACACCTAACATGATATGATTTACTCACTTTGAATTTTGAGCCTATATTTTGTGAATTTCGAGGCCCTATTTTTTTGTGATGTAAATAAAAATGTACAGTTTTCAGATAAATTCCTATATGAGTACTCTAAGACAATGCTTCTCGCCAAATTTCATAGTTCTGTGTCAACGGGAAGTACCCTGTAGATTTTGATTTTTGTGAGTGTCGAAATATGCGTTTTTTTACGACATAAACGGCTCTAACTTTTTTAAACGACAACTGAGAAGTTTGTCTTTTCCACAACAGCAAGAGTTCATCGATATACGTATACAGTTTAAATTTAAACTCGATATCTTTACGCGTCCTCGAGATAAAGAGTCTTGACATACATACAGACGGATAGACGGAAAGACGGACAACAAAGTGATCCTATAAGGGTTCCGTTTTTTCCTTTTGAGGTACGGAACCCTAAAAACACCCAGACACAGAGCGAACACCTATGTTCATCACATAAATACTTGCCCTGGGTGGGAATTGAACCCAGCCTCATTGCCCCAGAAGTTAGGGTCACTAACCACTGAGCCACCGAGGCACAGAGCAAGCAAAATCAAGCATGTTTTTTAGCAAATGAAAGCCTAGTAAATAAAGGAAAATATTAGTTTCACTGAGTGTGCACGCAGGACTGGGTGACAAGGTGGTACTTTTTATACTTCTCAATGATGTTACCCACATCTCCACATATTTGGCTGTCCAGCAGTAGCATGCGAGCTGTACGTTCAAATTGACAGTATATTTCCAAGAAAATATCGGTATGAACTACGTAATGTGGTGCACAAGGTTTTGAACTGATACTGTTTTAAATTCTATTTACAAACTATCAAAGCTACTGACTGGCGGTAGTCACTAGTCTAGGTCTGTGCTGATATCACATGCCAAAAATGCGTAGGCATTCAAGCCAGGAAAACTTCGAACTAGCTTGTATATTTTCTTTCGAGGTGTGTTTAATTTTCATAACAATGCGTTTATATTTTCAGCGCCCATACGCTTGCTATTTACACTAAACAAACGTAATTTACGTTTACAATGTGTGACGTAGCTTTCCCGTCGCCGAATGAGCCGGAGGGCCAAAATAAACAGCCCAGTTTATGATGTTGTAGGGAACGTGAATATCATTATGGGATTGGCTAAATATCGCAACGAGATTCTGTGATTTTCCTTATTTCGAGCATTCGGGAAGAAATTAAGATTGAAAAACGTGAGAGAAAAAAATAAGGGTTGATTTCACGCTTAAGCTTTGCTTTATTTTTGTGTTTGTGTTAAGTTTTATTCAAAATCGTAGTTAACAACAGTTTGTTTAGACGAATTTTAAATACCTATAGGTACAACTAATGAACAACAACTAATGAAATGATTTTTACCGTGCTTCACACACTAGGTGTATAGAAACTTTCTTTTTGTGATAAACATTTCAAAAATTGACGCGTTCGCAGGATTGGAACCTGCATCTCTCTGAGATTCCGGGCCAGATGCTTTGTCCAAATTAAGCTAGAACGCTGAATCCCAGAGAGATGCAGGTTCAAATCCTGCGAACGCGTCATTTTTTGAAATGTTTATCACAAAAAGAAAGTTTATAGGTACAACTACTTTAGTAAAAGACGTAAACTGAAAATTATCCCTGTGCCGTATTATCACTACATAGGTAGTAGATATAAAACAAAGTCGCTTCCCTCTGTCTGTCCCTATGTATGCTTATATCTTTAAAACTACGCAACAGATTTTGATGCAGTTTTTTTAATAGATAGAGTAATTCAAGAGAAAGGTTTTTGTATACCTAATACACCTGTGCAAATCCGAGGCGAGTTGGTTATTAATTTCATAATGTAAACACACAGCTAACTAAAATAATAAAAGCATCACTAAAATTACTAAGAAATATTAATAAAGTTGGCAAAATAGTAAAACGGTTAAAAGTTCAGATACGAGTACTTTACGATACGAGTCTAATAATATTAGATTTCTTATGTTGACATTTGTCTCACAATTTCGTTCTATTATCTCATTTTATCCTAAATGAACAGCTGTTGCCTTTATCGATCGTTCCAGTAGGACTACACTCATCTGTATGTAGGTATGTTTGTCTACGTTGTGCGTATTCCCCAGACGACGGTCTGTAGCTCCGGGCGTAGTGTTTTCATAAACCATGCACGCTAAATTAAATTTTGGCCGTACGATTTACTGTTATATCCAGCTAGAGATTTGAAATCAGAGGTAGAGTTCGTTTCATAATAATTCGTTTTGCTTTAATTTTTGAAAAAGTATTCGAGAATCAGAGAAAAATTGGTTAATTATAAATCCTACTTCCTACTAATATTATAAACGCGAAAGTTTGTGAGGATAGATGGGTGGATGTTTGTTACTCTTTCACGCAAAAACTACTGAACGGATTGAGATGAAACTTTGCAATAATATAGCTTGTATATCAGAATAACACATAGGCTATAAATTATAATGATGTTTTGCGTACGCGGGCGAAGCCGCGAGTAAAAACTAGTATATTATAAACGCGAAAGTTTGTGAGTATGTATGGATGGATGTTTGTTATTCTTTCACGCGCAAACGGCTAAATCGATTTGGATGAAATTCGGTGCGAAGATAGCTTAGACCTTGGATTAACACATAGGCTACTTTTTATCTCGGACTAACGCAGGTAACACCGCAGGGTGCAGCTAGTGCCTTATAAATTTTAGTAGGTATCTTGCCTTTACGACGACTTACGACCAAAGAATATATAATAATACTACGTATAGAACGGCCACTCGTTACCCCCCACCCGTTTGAGTCTTCCTCACTTCCACCCCGCGCCAGGACTCGTGAAATTCACTCGGCGCGCGGGTTGCACAGGCCGGTGATTTCGACTACAAAAAATACAGACTTACAATGGGGAAGACGTGTGCTGTTTATGGCTGTTCTACAACAATTCGCGACAAGATATCATTTCATTATTTCCCTAAAGATAAAATAAGGTACCTTATTTACTTTTAGTAGGTAGATAATATTGTTAAAAAAATTATGTCATTCAAATTTAGTTCCTTTCTCTTGATAATTTGTTTCAAATAAAATAAATCGCTTACTTTTAGTTACAGTGCTGTCAAATTATTATGAATTCATTATACTTTATAAGCACTAGAATGATATTCATTTTTGTAAATTTATTTCGCATCTAGCTCACTTCCGCATGAAAGTATGGCGGATCGGTCGTAAAGTACGCCAAGATAATTCTGCGCGCGGCCAAAATTGGGAACTAATTCAATGCTGATAGAGAATTCGTAATGCTACCAACATAACGTACGTAGCGCCGCTACTCGCGCGCATAATCTCTCGTTCGCTCGTCGTGCTGATCACAGATAGAGTTGCCATGGGCGTGAAAATACTAGTTATCATCGTAACGCAGCTGTTACAGAATATCGGTATCGATATGCAATGTATTGTTTCGCGTTAACACATACATACCTAGTAGATAAGTGTTAATTTGTATTTGTATATTTTCTGTAAATAAACGAACATGTATATAACATTGAGTTAATATGTACAGTCCTATAATTTGTAGTTATTTTTTCTACATAAATACTAATACTAAATATTTTTTCATACATAAAGAATTAGATTTTGTTAATCTCACAATAAATGACAAAGATAAACCTTGTCAAAGTTTGGGAATAGGGAGGTATACTTTTCTTTTTTATTTTTGCTTTTCGCGGAGATGATATACATAAGACAAAATGTTTGGAACGTGCGTTGTACGGGCCCACGTCCGCGCCCGTCCTGAGCCCGCCCTGTCCTTAATCATACCTCAACGAGCTATATCATTAACAATTATTAAATCATTGTTTTGAATAAATATTTAGTGCTACTTAATTGACATCAGAAAAAAATCGTGTCAAATATTATTTAACAATTATCTATCTAACGGACTAATTATATTTTTTTGTCATCAAGCCAATTATACCTTTTACAAAAAAATCTTCTAGACATTCTCAAAAAATCTTTTTACTAAGATTTGTCTCAAAATATCAATATTTATTGAAAAAAACGACCTCTGCAAATATGCCTAAAATTCTAATATTATATTCTAAAAAGTCGACAGAGACACCGAAAAAATACCGTTTAAAATTCTAGATTCTCATCACACTGGCACAAGACATGCCAACAAGACAAGACATGACATACTGTACGTAGTATTATTATATCTTTTTTGATAAATGTTAAGCTACTAAGAATATTGTGATAAACTTTTAGAACCTCATTTTTTGCGTCAAGGGTTAAAAATATTTTTTTGCAATTATTCGGAAACATTGCCAGAAACAGTTATAAAAACCAGAAACGATCCCGCAACCGCTATTTAACCAGTGAGGGGCCTCACTAGCGTAGGTGTATGAAATATGAAATTAGGGACTTCCCTCAGTTGGCCATCGGTCGGTGCGTTGAGCGCGTCATTTACTTAATCGTTAATTACTAAGTATATCTTTTGTTTAAATTATGGGATGATTTTACAAATATACATAATCGTGTGTGTGTGCGTATATGAACACGCACACACACGATTATGTATACTGGATACTTTAACAATATGTGAGAAAATTAAGGGAATTTCGTAACAGTGCCGTGTTTTGGTTATGTTCTACGTAGGTAAATGAGTGATTTCATCGAAAAAGTCTATGTACGATTGTATGTGAAACCTGCAGCGGCTAGTACATCGTATCAGTACTCACAAAACTTCTTGGTAAGTCAGAATTACAATTCATACGGTCGACATGGGTCGTTGACAACCATAGGCGTTCTACACACAAATACCCGTGTAGCGTTCGTGCGTATGTGTAGTGTCTGTGAGTAAAATGTACTATTGTGTGCGTAAGACAGCAGATTTTGTATGAAGAATCGCGGAGTGTCCGGGCTGTGCTTACGACGTAACTACCTATGTAGTGTCGTATAATTATGTAGGTATTCAATGCAAAAAGAGAAATACTGTACTGTATCAGCCTTTTTAATAGTCCACTGCAGGACGTGAGCCTACCCACGAAGAGTTTTTGGGCCATATCCAACGCGCTGGCCCAGTGCGGGTTGGTGGATTCACATACGCCATCGAATTTCTTCTCCCGACATATGCAGGTTGCCTCACGATGTTTTCCTTCACCGAAAAGCCAGCGGTGTTAAATTCCATACTTAGATTCCAAAGAACTCATTGGTACGGGACCGGGATTTGAACCCACGACCTCACGATTGTAAGGCGGGTGTCACTTCCACTAGACCACCACGGCATTTTTCAAGAAAAAGAGAAGAAAAAAAGAGAAGTGTTATGTTATAAATTTTACGTTTGTATGTATTTATGTATCCTATTATGTACCTAAAATGTGAGTAAGACTTATCCAAAAAGTACCTATTCGTACCTAAGTAGTAAGTTTAAGTAAAGTACTTAACGTTTATTTACATATTTTTTATTACATAGTACCTATATGAAAATGAATTGAATTCCTTATAATTTGGATAATTTGTATGGCCTTTGTTGGTCTAAAGTTATAAGCTAAACGCTAAAAATTAAAAAAGTCAGGCATTGTGCTAAAAACCTACTAACTTTGAAAGCCTTTACGATAAAGACTTATTGATTGAACTTAAAGCAAAATAAATAGATGGCCCCACTCGTATACATTATACTTAGTAATTTAACGACGGCTCATAAAACTTTTCAGCTGAATCGTAATATTTCGCGATACACTGCACTTTACTGACCGTAAAACGTTTTGTCCAGATATTTAATTAGTACTCGTATTACTTGGAAGTTGATCACTTTGACATTGGTATGATTTCATAGATTAATTGCAATGATAATAAAAATAAATTATTTTGAGTCGTTCTGAATTAATTTATGTATTTGCTTTACCAGAGGCAGAGTACGCTAATTCGCTCCAATGAACTCCAGGACATAGAATTTGTGGATCAGTTTGTTTACCTCGGCGCTCTTTTAAACAGTGAGGGGGACAGTGGAAAAGAGATCACTAGGAGAGTCCAAATGTCTAAGGCAGCAATGACAAAACTCACTAGGATATGGAAAGACCGCAATATATCCCGAAAAACTAAAGTGAGGTTAGTGCGCTCATTGGTTTTCTCAATCTTTTCTTACGGTGCCGAATCCTGGACGATAAAACAGAAAGAAAGAACGAAAATCGACGCTTTTGAAATGTGGTGCTGGAGGCGTATGTTGCGAATCCCATGGACCGCACGTCGAACGAACGTGTCGATACTCAAAGAGCTCGGAATAACCACTAGATTATCCACTACATGTTTCCAGCGGATACTCACGTATTTCGGTCACGTCGCACGCAGAATCCCGGATTGTCTGGAAAAACTAATGGTGGTTGGGCAGGTCGACGGGAAAAGACCACGCGGGCGTTCTCCTACCCGTTGGTCTGACCAAATAAAAACACTTACTGGCCTGCCTATAACTAAAGCCATTAAGATCGCTGAGGACAGAACCGCATGGAAGAGCATGGTGCAGCAAGTGGCGAACATTCCATAGTAGACACGACCTTCAGCAATGAAGATACCGATTAAGAAGAAAATTTGCTTTACCACTTTCTGTTGCGAAAACGTTTTATTTTTTTATTTTATAATCATTTTACCATTTTATTATCTAAGTTGTCGGTTGAGGTTAGGTTTGTACTTTTTCCTGAGTTAATTCGTAAAACAACTCGTGTAATTAAATGTCTGCCTTGTTCTCGTCAGTTAATATTTGTGCAAGATTGCCTGGAAGAAATCGGCATGGGTAGATAAGGCCGCCACTTTATAATATATTTTTCATATATCGGTAAATAGTGTTTATTTTGAAATTGTGGTTTTATTATAAAGAGTTTTGTCTGCCTGTCTACCTTCTATGAATATATAAAATTATACAAACGTATAATGTTTAAGATTGTAAGATTTAGAAAGGTTGATTGCCAGATAGACTGAAAAAAAATTGAAATTAAATTGAATTTCAATGAAGTAACTCATTGCTTTGAATAGTGTAAAGAGTATTGATTTTTGGTCTTTGAATTTTGAAATAAGGAGTGTTTAAATGTTAAGGATGGCCTTAACATATAAGCCGGAAAGATACTATCGAACGCGGCAGACGGACGCGACTGACAGCCGCGACTTAGCAATGTGCACAGTCTCAAAACATCCGGTGTGCCAGATCGCTCTCGGACGTCCGAGCGCTCAAGGTGACGTCCGCGACTTATGTCCGATAATGTGCACGGCTCAGTGTACTTTCATAGTCTAGATACCTATCAGTCGCGGCTGTAAGTCGCGTCCGTAAGCCACGTCCAATAGTATGTTTCCAGCTTTAAATACTCTTTATTTCAAAATTTTACATCCAACATCGGCCAAATTCAATAAGAAATGACAACAAGCAAACTAAGCAGAATATTCATATCTAATTTCATATTTGTAATATTAGTGTGAAAACGTCCTTATATTTTCGATATCTTCAAGACTACAATTCGGAGAAGATGGCTATCATTGTAAAACAATAAAACTCAAGATACAATAATATTATAATCATCCAATTACTACGTGAATTGAGTCCATTATTGGACAGGTTTAACTACTTAGTCTTATTGCAATGTTAAAACTGTAAAAATCTTTCTCGAACTGAACCAATTTATATTAATTGGGACTACAATGACGCCATCGCAGTCGATGAAGTCATTTGCATATTTAGGATAATACACCTACTTCTTGAAATTAATAGTTCAGGATTTAAATTGGGTTCGTAGTCTAGTCTAATAATTGGGATGATTGAAATGTCTGTTTACGAAAATGATGCTACATTAACCGTCAGATTTATAAGTAGGGTTTGTTATATTATTAGATCTATGTGTAAAACTAAGTGTATTTCTAGTTCACCGATACATTATTGTGTGATGGTATTGTTAGGTACACACATCAACTTTATGATTAGGATCGATCACAATAAAAACACATCATTAACATTGAAAAAAAAATATGTATGTAAATAATAAAAATATGTATGTAAATAGCTAATGCTTTTTTTGGGGTTCACTGGTTAGTCCCATAGTAAAAAGTGGTCAATGTGATGTACAATACAACGATATCCTAAAACATTTCCGTCGACTATAACTACATCATGCGTAGCAGCCACGATTTGCCTGATAATCACTATCATCAATCAGAAACGATTTGACTCTAAAATAATATCTGTTGTATAGTGTAGTCAAAATCAATAATATCCATTGTAAGAAATCATATGAGTCACACTTCTTCCAGTCCAATCTAGGACCGTCATAACCTATGAGACATAACCGCCGCGCCGCCCCTTACAAAACTGCCCTAAAACCATCAATATGAAGAAAAAAAACCGGACAAGTGCGAGTCAGGCTCGCACATCGAGGGTTCCGTACAAACACGTTTTTAAAATAATTATAAACTTGTTTTAGCATTGAAAATGACGTTCTTTATAATGATACTTCACTCACTAGGAATATGTTCGGGTCAGGAAATGGATTGATATGTTTGCAATAGAACAACACCGGAACGCATAGACACCTCGTACATCGACGGAGAAAGTTAATACCGCGGGCTAACTTGACGCCAACGCCATCTAGTTTAGATATGAGTAAATACTGAGATTTAAACTGTTGCTTTAAGAATTGATTTTATAACTTATTTGATTTGATTGATATTAAGTTTGATGTTTTATATTTATACAATTATACATTTACATATAAATTTATATTTGAACTTATTTTCAGTTTAGACAGAATTTTGAAGCAATTTTTTGTGAACTTTGAGGTCCTATTTATTGATGATGTAAATAAAAATTTACAGTTTTCAGATTTATTCCTATATGTCTACTCTGAGACAATGCTTTTCGCAAAATTTCATAGTTCTATGTTAACTGGAAGTACCCTGTAGGTTTTGATTTTTGTGAGTGCAAAATATGCGGTTTTTTACGACATAAACGGCTCTAACTTTTTTATACGGTAACTGAGAAGCTTTTCTTTTACACAACTGCAAGAATTCATCGGTTTACGTATATATTTTAAATTTCAACTCGATATCTTGACGCGTTCCCGAGATAAAGAGTCTTGACATACACACAGACGGACAGACGGACAACAAAGTGATCCTATGAGGGTTCCGTTTTTTCCGTTTGAGGTACGGAACCCTAAAAATGCCAAGTCGATGCCTAAAACCAACGTAGGTAGAGTCGTAGGTAGAGGGGGTCAAACGGTTTCTGGCATGATTAGCCTTCTATGTACTTTATCACATAGAGCCTTGAAATACAATTTGAGTAGGTTTAGATATAGATTAATCGAATGTCCATAAAGGTTGTTACTGTAGAGCGGCACCGCAGTTTACCGATATCGATACTTTACTCCACTATAACGGAGAGCTTAAAAGCGTTAAGTGCGGAAGAGGAATGAGGTCGCGTAGCTTTTAATATCGCTGGGCGGGACTTGGGCTCTGGTCGGGACCAGGGCTATCAGCTTGGGAAGATTTGACAAAAAATAGGGGAATTTGAGATTGATTGGAGTATTATTTGTTTAAGACAATTAAAACCAATTAACCAATTCTCTAATCACAGAAATCAAATCAGGATATTTTAACTGTTTGTTTTTTTTATTAATTTAATTTTAAATTACAATGATAAAAATAACAACAGAACATTTAATTTATCGGAAAATATCTGAAAGCTTTTTGTCCGTAGCTCTAGAACTAAATCGTTATACTCACGTAGTTGTAAAAGTGCAAGAAAAAAATATGTTCAGCGAATTTTTGTGAGAATTTGGCACAATATCGTTGGCAACCCTAGTCGGAACAGCACTACGGAACGGTTTCATCTAAATCTAGCATATTCGAACCTGCTCACGTTTTACTCTACGAAGGGTAGTAAACGATCATATTTGATGTTTGCGGTTCGATTAAAGTGTTTACTAAACATAAGTCTTTTGTCGCAGGACTGTTTTGTAAAGACACTAGAGAAAACATCGCTAGATGCAACCTTTTTCCAACCGGTATTGTTCGAGATTCATAGGTACTCGTAAGCCCAGCAGTGAATGTTCTATGACTGAAATTTTGATGGTGAAGACTTTACTTAACTAGGTAATTATTTATATTTAGCCACTAAAAAGTGCGTAAAGAAATCGATAATTTCTGACAAAGATATTTCCTAGCATTTTCTAAATTCAGAGTAATAAATGCAAGCTGTGTACCTACTGCATAGGGTTTTGATCTAATGTAATTATTTAATGGTCTATTGCCAATTAAACAATTTGTTTACAAAAATCAGAATAGTAAAGATGATAAAAATAAACGTAAGTATCTAATTGTTAAATGCCGAGATTAGATCAATAAAGCGTTTTGCGTTTGTTAGTCACAATTTTAGTGTGTCAAAAGGTCAACGTTTTGAAGACGTTAATAAAATAACAGTTACCTGTACAATGGAGCGTGTCTGTCTAGTGACGTCATCAGTGGAACCCTGGATGGACCGCGGAGCTCGGATGCAGGTCGGTATCATTGTCACAAATCCAACATTTTGCACTTTTCACATTATTTTCGTACACAGCACATTTCATTCTCTTTTAAAAGTTGTGAACAAGTCAATTTGTCAAAACTGTTGGTGCGTTTAATCCCTGATCCGTAGAAATGATTTCTCACACCTCTTTATAAAATTGAATTCTATGATGTTATCTCAATCGATTATAATATGTTATCCCCTTGTGGTTCGTGCAAAATAAATCATTATCGACACTTTTCTTCATCATCATTTTTAATCTTGTGAAACAGTTTATTTAACTTTTTAAATAAACTTAAGCATTAGTTTTCATTTTCGTTTTCACAATTTTGTCGTATTTCAGCTAATCGTATCACTTTTCCCTGAATGTAGCTTTTTTTATTCAGATTTCTGAGAGACAGTCGTAAACAAACACAAAAATAAACCCGTTTCCTCAGTAATCAGATTAAATCTTTCACAAGATTTGTTATAGATGTCGCTTGATATTTATGAACAGATCACAGGAACCGATATCGTAAGTTTTAACTAATCGTAGAGTATATTTCTTGGTCTCGCATGTTTGTAGGCGCGATGACACAATGAGGAATAATAAACCAGTGTAACATAACCTCTGGAGGTCTACCATAGATCTCGAGATATAAGCCATCACGCCTCGATCTGGGGCAAAGACGTAATTTCCCATGAAGCTCCAACAAATCTCAACTTCGCGTATGATCACTCACACACCCCTTACACAAGCGCTCATACAACAATGTATTTTGTGCATCGTTAGCATAGTTAGTTATTCTGTACTTTTACTGTATAAAATTTAGCTCTTAATTGAATGTATCCTGTTCTGTGTACCTTTATAATAAAATAAAATAAAATAGTTTTTTTTCGTGAAAGAAACAAAGTTGGCATATAGGCCACGAGACACAGACCAGCTAGTCAAGCATGCGACCACGAAAAGAACTCATTTCAACGTGTGAAAAAGTGACAGGTATATACTTTGCCATAACGCTGTCTCGTTCTGACACAACGAAATAAATATTTCGTGGCGCGCATACTTGCCCGAAAGTTATTACTGTGCAAAGAGCAGGGACTTTCGGAGGAATAACGCACTCATTATTATAATTACAACATATTCTACGTGATCAATCTCGAAAACACGAAGAAAAACCAGCTGTTTCATATTTTTTGCTGACACTCAATTAATTTTTTGTAAGGGACAACTGATATTTCTCGTGATTTCGGGGCCTATCGGATCGGTTTGATTCATAATGATGAATAACTTTTCTTTTGACCTTCTAACTTCTCAAAGTATCTGCAATTTGAAATCTTGTATAATAATGTCTCGCGTATCGGTTAGAAGTCCTCTCTACCGATCTCTACGGGTTCTACGAACGTTAATACAAACAATAAGGATTTGTGTGCGCGTGTCACGGTCTATGAATGAATGGATACGTCTGGTGGTAAAGTTCTGGGAATATTTACTCTAGGAGCGGCGCCGCCACCGCCTACGCTGTCAGTGTAACTCAGTTGCAGAGCTCGCGATGACAGGCCATGATGGATTGCGAGAACACATAGTGACAAAAATAATGTAGACAATTTCTAGTTACAAAATTGCCCTAGTTTATAAATGTTAACATTTGTTCTTTTATTGAAAAACATATTGGTAAGTACTGATAGTGAAGTGATTAGTGAGTGGAAAATATTTTTAACAGTGAATTGGATTTTGATATCATTTTACGCTTTATTATATTTTTTAGGCTCACTACTTAATAAGATGAAGTAATCTATAGGATAAAATATTTAAGAACATAGAAAATACATGTACCTAAACAAATTCGAGACCTAAAAAGACAATGAAGTAGTTTTCCTTTAACTAACTTTACCTTTTCGAGATGATTAAGTTCCATACACAATCGCTTTGAATAATATAGTCATGTAATGTAAATGACTAGGCAGAAGATTAGATTCGAAATTTAGATACATAGTTATAAGTAGTTTGTGTGAATACACTGGATAATGCATAGCCTCATTAGGCATTCCGCGTTGCAATCAAACATGACTAAGTAGACTAAGTGGTTACTGATTAATCGAAGCTAATCTCTGGGGTAACTAGCCGTCTAATCAATATAACATAACAATGCTTTTAATGCGAAATACTTTGATAGCTAATTTTAACAAGATCATTTTATGCAAAAATTAGCATGACCGACTTCACCCGTGTTCAGAATCATTACATAGTATAAAACAAAGTCGCTTTCCGCTGTCTGCCCCATGTATGCTTATATCTTTAAAACTACGCAACGGATTTTTATGCAGTTTGTTTAAATAGATAGAGTAATTCAAGAGAAATATTTATAAATATGTATAATACACCTGTGCCAAGCCGGGGCGCATCGCTAGAACGCAAATATTATGCACGGATCGATGTAACATTTTTCACCTTATTGTTGATTTATCGAAAATGGCTCAGCCTATTTCAATAAAATTTAAATGGGACCAATTTCAAAGTATACTCTTTTCAATAAAAAAATAATTATTGAAATCGGACTACTATGAAAAAGTTATGCGTGGTTATACATAAAAAAACTACGCGTCGAATAGTATACCTCATCCGGTGGTTCGTCGGTCAAAAACAGAAAATAGCTAATGTGTGGCCAAAAAAAGCTGAAGACAAATCTCAGTATAATGGTATATAGAGAGTAGAGACGTTACTTGGCTATCACTACATCGTATATAATAAAACAAAGTCGCTTTCCGCTGTCTGTCCCTACGTATACTTTTAGTATTTTTTTAATAAATAGAGTGATTCAAGAGGATGGTTTATTTGCATAATACACCTGCGCAAAGCTGACGCGAGTTGCTAGATATGAATATTTTTTAAAGTGTGACAGATGTTACTATACGAAGTTGCTTTAAAGTTTTGGTAGAGAAGTTTTAGCACCAAGAACGCCGAGATATTTTCATAATTTAGTATTTTCTCACAATCAAGATTGATTCAGCACTTGATGAGATAAAATAGCATAATTACGTCGTATTTTCGCTAAATAAGCATTGAAAAAGCAAATGTTTCGGAGAGCTATAATACAATGTAGCAACATAATTTTCTCATCAATAAACGTTATTTCTTTCATTTTCTTTCTTTATTTCTTTATTCCCGCTACAACTGTATGCTTTCTGTTTGTATGAATTAAGACTAAATCTATTAAATGGTTCGCACTTGAAAACACAGCGTAATACGTCCTCCAGTCCGATGGACAGATCAACAAACAGACCGCACGAGCACGCTGGATGCAGGCATATAAGGCAGGCCTGTGTCCACCAGTGAACGTCATAAGGCTGACATGATGATGATGATCATTAACTGATAGTTTAGTTTAGAAAGTTTCTGTCACGCATGGTAGCAGGATTTTTCTCGGCCCTTTTTCAGATTTTTCTGCTCTAGTGGGCCAAATTCTACTCCAATCTTTCCTTTTTTTCTTATTTTCTTTCGAGGTAATATTTGCAGAGCTAGAGATAGTCAAATAATTGTTTTCTATTGTGTTGTAATATTCGGTAGGTTTTTGACAGTCGTGGCTCAGTGTTGTTTTCTTGTTTCCATGTCAACGCCATCCGGGGAGTCTGCGCAGACCGCCCACGTCACGGTCTGACGTCCTGGCGACGCGTGACCAAAATGCTGGTCTTTATTTGGCTCAACGTATAAGCATTGCCATTCAGCGTGGCAATGCTGCTAGCATGCTGGGCACGCTGCCAACTGGCAGTGGGCTTGAGCACTTGGATTATCTTTAGACCTTCAAGGGTCTATGGATGATCCAATTGCTTTCTATGTAGTAATAGTGTAGGTAGTTTTAGCATGTAAAGTAGTATTGTATCATATTAAAAAACAAAACTTAGCTTTACATTAAAACTATTAAATACATTGTATCCGATAACTATCCAGAAATGTGTAGGCGTCGGTATCAATTACGAATATATTATTTTAATGGATAGTTTTAAACGGTTGTAGAGAACAATGCTAGAGTACCGTTTAGTGGGTGGGCTTGTTTATTTATTTGTTGCTCTCACTTTGTCTATGTAGAGGTCACTGACCATAAAATGCTTAAAGAGTTGTAGGTTTAATATATTAGAAATTAAAAAACATGACAGGTTATTAACATATTTTGTATGGTTCATCGCCACTAGTACCATTATCAGTTCCATCGTGGAACTACTGTTAATAATTTACAACACTAGTTTCATTCAAAATAGACCTGGAAATAATGGAACTAGTGTTGTACACCATTTCGTGCCATTGAGTGCATTGCGAGACGGCTCCGCATGCTAGCACTCGCCAACTTGAGAAAGGTCGCCGAATTCGACCGAAACTATAGTCGTTACAACTATCCGTACACGTGAGCTAAGTCCCGTTATATATAGTATAAAATGTGTGAAAACCACGTTAATTTCCATAGTAAAAAAGGAACTAGTGTTAATTTGAAGTTTACACTAGAACCATTCACAGTTCCATGGTGGAACTACTCATAATATTTTTAATTTTGTTGAACTACGATTTCAACTAGAGTCTATATAGGCAAGTACCTATTTCAAGATATTCCGTTGTAAGTTAATTGGGTGAAGTCTGACGACTTTACAAAGATCGTTTTTGCAATCCACATACACCATTTGCGGTTAAGCTTAAAGGTGATGTCCATAAGTGGTATATTATTCAGAGAAAAATCGAACCAAGATGATATATAAATCATTTGAAAGTTTGTTATATGGGCTTCCCAAAAATATTTAATTTAGATTTTTCCACTCCTCCAATTTTTTTAAATGCGAAAAATAAATTGTATGAAAAATAACAATATAGCTTATTATTTTTTCTAGTTTAGCAATAATAAAGTGCTTCTATCGTTATTTTACTTGCACTCGTAGCTGATTCTTCCACATTCATCTCATAATTTGCTAAAATTAAAAATTATAAAAAAATTAAAATTATAATGTACAATGTGACAAAAAATCACTTAAAAAGTGTATCTAATTAGTAAAAATGCTTTTATTTAATAATTTGGAGGTTACTTAATCAGAGCTGCTAGAGATAAACTACCTATTGAGCCAAATATATTATTTTTTTCTAATAAATTCAAAATTAATTTTTAAAAAATCGGAGGGCTCTTTTTTGTTTTTAACTGTTGTAATAGACTCAGAAAAATTTTAACTTTCCCGAAATGTAACGAGTGTTGTGGTTAGAATTTTCGATTATTATTATACTAGCCTCCATACATTTTGTGGACATGTCCTTTGCATAAGTCTTAAAATATACCTCTAAGTAGCAACTGAAATTGGAAAAACAAAACAAATTTTAGAAAAAAAAATGGTGAAACGTGAGAAAAGGCTTGATATACCACAATCCAGGCCATATACATTTTAAATCAAAAAAATTGTAAAATATGTACGTATGTGTGAATACATGAGATTCTAAGACCATCGTCATCGGTCAAAGCCACTTAAAGACGTCAGCGCTGTTTTTAATGTAACACCTCAATTATAAAAGTTAACGGCCACATAAATCCTTTTACGGCGTCCGGATAACCCTACAAAGTCAAAATATTATACACCTAAGCAAATTTAGTGACTGTGAAACTAGAGCAAATAATTATACTAGCTTGCTTAGCTTTTATAGTATTGAAAACATATAAGGTTTCCTGCAACTGAGTTGCACTTACTAGCGAAGATCTTGAGTAGTAATTACCTAATCTATAATAATTATACATACAAAAATAGTTAAAGAGCCTATTTATAACCCCGAGAACCTATTTCCTATAGTAGATATATTAGATGAAATGTATATGAATCCATCTTATAGTACTTTTTTACCTCCGACGGAATAGAAGGAATGTGTGAAGATTGAGGAGTGTTTCTAAAATGTTTACCCAAAAATAATATGAGTGAATAGGTGTGTCTTTATAATATAGTAATAATTATTTTTCGCGAAAAATTGCAACACCGACTTCCACCGTGTACAGAATTCAAATAACTTGCATGAATCGATGATTTCAATAAAATTAATATGAGACAACCTCGGAATTATATTCCTTCGAATTAAAAAAAAATAAATCGGTTCACAATCGACGAAAATATCAATGAACATACACAAAAAAAACCGGACAAGTGGGAGTCAGGCTCGCACACTGAGGGTTCCGTACTAATCCAGAAAACTTGGCCCTATTTTTTGCAATTTAAATAAAAACGTACAGTTTTCAGATTTATTCCTATATGTGTACTCTGAGACAATGCTTCTCACAAAATTCATTTCATAACAAATTTCATAGTTCTAAGTCAACGGGAAGTACCCTGTAGGTTTTGATTTTTGAGAGTGTCGAAATATGCGGTTTTTTTACGACATAAACGGCTCTAACTTTTTAAACGATAACTTAGAAGTTTTTCTTTTAGATAACTGCAAGAGACCATAGATTTACGTATACTTACAGTTTAAATTTCAACTCGATATCTTTACGCGTTCCCGAGATAAAGAGTCTTGACATACACACAGACGGACAGACGGACAACAAAGTGATCCTGTAAGGGTTCCGTTTTTTTCCGTTTGAGGTACGGATCCCTAAAAAAATACATACACACGGGCGTAGTACCTCCTCCTTTTTGGAAGTCGGTAAAAATGGTTTTGGGATCACCACACTTTGTAGTCGCTTTACTGCTTAGGTAACCACAAAGTACTATATTTTATCTCGTATTGTCTTAGCTGTAAATGGGTGTTTTATGATTATGTCGCGCAGTTCGTTGCTCCTGGCGCACCTTCCGCGTGGATATAAATAAATACGCGAGCAACAGTGTGTCGAACTTTTGACACGCGCCGGATAAACAGCGGCTCGGATGTGGACGCTGCCCGAGGAACTAGGGCTGTCGAAGCTTTTTTTTTTTTTTTTTAAGTTGACACTAGGCTACTTGACTAGTTTTTGGAAATCGTTTTAAATTATTTGTTAGTACATAATAAGCACACTACATTTATATTACCGAGAGATCTACTGTATTAACAATGAAAATTAAGTGTTAACGAATAAATATTCAAGATCCCGCCAAAACGACATTCTGTAATGGCGCTGGTCTGTGATGTCACACACTAGTAAATAACGTTAGTTAATACTAGTGAATACGGTAGTTTACATCTGAAAATTGACAAAAAAGTAGATGGGGTCGGCACAGTACGTTTCCTTTCGCTGCTTCAATTTGTTATAGGTCATCCTATTATCAACTCTTTTCTTTCACATATATCGTTATTTACACAATTCATCTGTTCAAACGCGGTCGCTGCCTGAAGAAGAAATGGCGCCAAACACAATACAATACAATACAAAAACACTTTATTGACACCACAAGTAGTAAAAAAATAACAGAAAAAGAAATAACGACAGAAGAATGGTACAAAAGGCGGTCTTATCGCTAAAAGCGATTTCTTCCAGACAACCTCTACTGTGTGGAAACATGTAATTGACGTGGACGGTGGTGTAAACATAAATGAATAATGTAAAGCTATAAATATCCAAAAACAATAAAATACACTACATAATAATAGGCATACACAAATACTTCTTATAATACATACAATAAAAATAAACCTACTTACATACATAAACAAATACAGATAGTTAAAAACGTAAGCGATAAGTAATATCAGTTTTTAAAACTGCTTAGCAAGATAGTGTTCCTTGACTTGAGTCTTGAAAGATTCAACGCTCTGCGCACGCCTGATGGTCACTGGAAGGTCATTCCAGAGAGCCACAGCCCGGACACAGAAAGAAGAATCTTAAAAGACAGTATTGTGAGATGGAGTTGATAGAAGAAGATTGCTAGAAGACCTAAGATTGACAGAGTGAGTGTCACAGAGAAAAGTGAAGCGTGAGCTTAAATACGAAAGAGAAGAAGGCTTAAAGAGAACGTTGTAGAGAAGCGAAAGAATATGGGTATCACAGAGAAGACGGATAGGGAGCCACTTAAGCTTGTTACGGAATTGAGTAATGTGATCATATTTCCGAAGACCGAAGATAAATCGTATGCAAAGATTTGCAAACACATGTCCATAAAAAAAAAAAATCTTGCATCATTTTATCCTAGTATTTTTTTTTTTGTCACTGGCAACCATAGCCACCCACAGGGCTACCTTTTTATGGCCTTTACACGATCTTACGCAACATCAAACGCTCTAAATACGATATTAGACACGAGGAAAGATCAGATATTTCGGCGCAAGACGGATTAGTTTCTTTGATACCATAAGCTTCCAAAATCTTAGGAGCTTTGCTGCTGTGTTTTACATAATATTAATTTGCCCACGGTCTCGTATTTTGAAAGATTTGACTTACCTACATTCACATTCTCATTTTATTACATTAGGCCCAATTTTACAGGCGCCATCGTAATTATAACAGTAATTTACTGTTTCTTTTTCTCTATATGTACTCGTATTTAATAGAGAGAACACTAAAGTAAAATAGAAGCCGTAGGTAAATTAATTTAACCACATTGACTGTACCAGCCTTTTTAATAGTCCACTACAGGACGTAGGCCTACCCACGAAGGGTGATTGGGCCATATCCACCACGCTGGCCCAATGCGGGTTGGTAGATTCACACACGCCATCGAATTTCTTCTACGCGCATATGCAGGTTTCCTCACGATGTTTTCCTTCACCGAAAAGCCAGTGGTGTGAAAATCCGTACATAAATTCCGAAGAACTCATTGGTACGGGACCGGGATTTAAGCCCACGACCGCACGATTGTTAGGCGGGTGTCACTACCACTGGACCACTACGGCTATTTGACTGACGCACAAGTAATTAAATAGACAAGATACGTTCACTAAAAGGCTGTTTTTTGTGTTCTGTGCCATTTTGTAAGAAATACAATAAGACACCTAACATTTACGTGAAACTGTCTGTCTATCTATAGTCATAGCCCTTCGCTTAAAGTCTCAAAATACTCTCTCTCAGACAGAAGACAAATTATTTACAAGAGGCAGTTTTCTACGTATCAACAATCATTTTGCTTAGCAAAGGAAGAAAAAAGCTGTGAAGCTTAGTACTGATTCTTTAAGTGTAGAAAGCTAACTTTGACTTTCACTACAGTTCACAATTATTTCTAACAACCCCGGACGACATTAACTTCACTCATAGCTTTATTTTATTTACATCTATAGCTCCACCACCTATCACCATCCTACCAATGGATTGAGATCATTACAAAATCTAATAATCATCATCTTTATTACGTTTCATAATTCCCATCATTAGATCGTAACCGATATAGAAGTCTTTATAGCTTTCGTCGTACACATGCGAAGATGTTGTCATAACGCCGCGATGACTGGTTTATGACATTTCAAACATCAAAGTCCAGAGAGTCAGATATGAGGTTTGACCTGTTTTTCACTTCCTCTGTTTAGCTTTCCTTCTGCTTTAATTATGCTGTGGTAGTTTTAGCTTTGGTCATTGCCTAATCTGTGATACTATGTTGTGTTTTGGTTTCGTTGAAACGTAAATGTAAACGAGCTACTATTAGCTGGGTCGACTTCATATTAGAACTTGATGGAGGAAAATGAATATTTTCAGCTACCACAGAACTTTGATTGTTAAAACAACGTGTTACGCAATACATTTTTAATGTACCTACGCTTTTTACATTTTTTACATTTGCTCGAAATCCTAATCAAAAACATGGACAATAGCTTTGTACTTAGGTTCTCTTTGGATTTAGATCGATAGCGTCTAATCTATAGGTAGAAATGTTCAATCCAAAATTAACAATATGAAATTTATTTGACTTTTTATGAATAATTCATCATCATCATCATATCAGCCATAGGACGTCCACTGCTGGACATAGGCCTCCCCTAATGATTTCCAATAACACCGGTAGTGGCTTGCATCCAGCGCGATCCTGCGGTCCTAATAAGGTCATCCGTCCACCTTGTGGGTGGACATCCTAAGCTGCGCTTGCCGGTACGTGGTCTCCACTCGAGAACTTTTCGACCCTGTCGGTCATCAGTCCTCCGCGCTATGTGCCCTACCCATTGCCACTTCAACCTGCCAATCCACTGGGCTATGTCGGTAACCTTGGTTCTTTTACGGATCTCCTCATTCCTGATTTGATCTCGCAGAGAAACTCCGAGCATAGCCCTCTCCATGGCTCATTGGGCTACTTGGCTTACTAATAAGGCCCATAGTGAGAGACCACGTTTCTGTGCCATAAGTCATCACTGGCAACACACACTGGTCGAAAACTTTCGACTTGAGGCACTGAGGTATGTCAGACGAGAAGACGTTACGCAATTTTCCGAACGCTGCCCAACCGAGTTGGATTCGGCGATTGGCCTCTTTCTTGAAGTCGGACCTACCTAACTGGACTACTTGTCCTAGGTAGACGTACGAGTCAACGACTTCAAGAACCGAGTTCCTAACTGAAAAAGGGGTGGGTACAACATGAGAATTACACATGACCTTTGTCTTGTCCATATTCATTTTAAGACCCATCTGTTGAGAGACTCGATTAAGGCCTTCGAGCATCGTGCTGAGTTCTTCCATCGACTTTGCCATAACCACGATATCGTCGGCAAATCGAAGGTGAGTGATGTATTCGCCATTGATGTTGATGCCGAATCCTTTCTATTCCAGGAGCTTAAAGACGTTCTCCAGAGTAGCAGTAAACAGTAATTACGAATCAAAATATAGTATTTAAACTACATGCTCATGCTTTTCTCACAGTTTCACTTAAATACCTACACCCAGCTATTGAACTAAATCTCATTACAAACAGTATGTAAGTAAATCAAAACGTCATGATCAAACAATCGTCGGTAATATTTCATCAAACGAGGTGTTAATTGTACCCGAAATTACCACCTACAAAACCGTTACCTGGTCTAACTAGTGATAGAAGAACAATACCGTTCGTACCGGCCTTGCTTGTACTCGTATGTGGGCTGCAGATGTTGAATAACTTCACAGATAACCCATCAGTTACTATGACATTATGACATGGATGGAGCATCAGTTACTATGGCTTGAGAACTGTTCAAATGGCTAAGGTAAGTCTAGTCTCGTCAGCGGCCTGTGGTCTGCAAAACCAATTATTTAGTCAGTTAAGTATTTGAATTGAAGCGCTTGCAATATGTGACAGCATTAATATAAAAAATGAAGCTAAAGCTTTAAGTTTTGAAAACCATATGAGTAATTCAACAAAATGAGATGACGATAGATTCAGATTTTTGTCTATGATCACTGACTTGCCAAGACAACGCGAAACCTGCATGTTTAGATCGAAATAAATAGGAATCAAAATATTTAGAACAGGATAGCTCTCGCAAATGCAAATTGACACCAGGCAGGTACATCTCAGGGTTTTTAATAAGAATACGCAAGTCTAGATAGGAACATATAACCTCCCTACCTTCTCCGTGGCGGCGGCGCAGCGGGAGATATCCATAAAGGATATTCCCGGTATATGTATAATCTCAACAGATTTGCTGATCAATCTGATCATTGACCGCTTATTTAAACAACAAATAGCTTATATAATTTTAATTCTAGTTTTGCTAACCAAGAGTATTTTAGCGATAATCAAACTTTGACTTTCGTGCTGATTGTTTAACTCATACCTCTTTGGATTGCACAGAATGGTATATATAGCTAGTAAGTTGCACGTCGCTGTACCTTATTGTAACGTGGGCGAATGCACCGCTCTTATATGGTTGTTAATGGTCGATCGCTTTCGGATGTAATTATTGGACTCTAAATACGTGTTCTGTGATCTATATGATATAGGTCACTTTTGCAACGGCAATGCAGTACGTGTCTGAGTGCTTATGTGACATGACTTACGCTTTGTGATTATGGGTCCCTGGTATTTGACCGAGACAAACTATGCTTTAGGTAATTTCAATGCGCTAAAATATTTATATTTGGTTACATTTCCTAATTATTGGTAAAGTATACCGACCCAAAACGGTTAATTTTTCGTTCGGTAATCCATATTTTTTTATGTTTTTTGTTTTGATATCTAAGTAAGTTCCGATCTTTAGTTAAAAAAGTTCCGTGAACTCAATATTTTTCCTTTCATTGAAAGAAGCATAAAATAAATTACGAATAAATTATTTAAAATTGGCTAAACAACCAAACAATTATGAATTGTTTTGAACAATTTAAGTTTGTTTATTTTCTATTGAGACAACTTTATTGAACCCAATCAAAAGCTAAAAAGATTGCAATGAAAAAATCCATCTCTTCTAATTTTAGTGAGATTGATCCTAAATGAAGCCTTAATCGAAGTCGGTCCGCCTCAAAAATTTGCATGGGATGGTCCAGAAACGGAAATGTTTAATGATACTTCTATTCTATTGTTGTAGCAGGAGTGTCGGTTGTGAAACGGACTATAAATACGCCGCACTGATTCATGCTCTATTGAGAGACCTGCCTTCAGACCATTTCAGATACTTCATAAACTTAATGTTAGAGGATATTGCGTAGATCGTACAAGATTAAATTTAAGCTGATTTATAGAGGCCGTTGCAACTCATGTACCTAAGCCTGGTGAATTATGATTTGTCTAAATTGCCTGAGGATGAGATTTCGTGACTGAACTTAAACTGCCTGCGTCTTAAAACGCAGAATTAATTTGGAGTAGGTAGTAGGTACATACCTACTTTGTCCGTCCTTTTGTTTCTTGACAATTTTAATTGACTTTAAAAATATAATTTATTCCGCTTTGTTAAATAACTAGGTTTATTTAATAAAGCGGATATGCTGTTGGATATTCTAGAGTTCTAGACAGAAAAAAAACATTGTGCAATATACTAAATATACGTATATATAAATGTGTGTAATATACGAAAGATATAAAACATTCATACGAAAAATGATTAGCTAGATATAATAGATAATTTTGTAGTTGCTTCAAATATGTCAATATATCTGCAAAAAGAATAATCTAATCCTTAAATAAAATGGTAGGCTTAATTTCTTATTTTGTGGTACTATAAAAAATAAAATCATTTGTTAATATTAATTAATAATAACTGTTATTAATTAAGCCCAAGCCTGTGAATTCGATTGAATAAAAATATTATGATTAAATATAACATTTAAAATTTCACCACAATAGCCCAATTTCAATATTTCAAGTCTTTTTATATGCCATTGTTTGTCTACAACGCTATCCTTTGCTCTATTTGTAGGTACAGAAAGAGCGGTCAGAGTCTAGTTTGATAAAGATTAATAAGAAACAGTAAATTTACAAGTAAGTATTAAACGCGCTCTAGATTCAATGTTTGAAAATATACAGCACATCGATGAGTGATGTTAAATTGGAGGAACTCTGAATCACACATTCACAATTAGAGATGAGCTAGAAAAGCCTGTAATCTAGTGGTGCAATCAATTCAATACTACGTGATATAGTAGAAAAAGAGACATGCGTTTGATGAAAATATTTTGACGTTATTATTTCCGCATGAAGAATTTAAAAAAATTGGTACAAAAGTGTACGTTTTAAGTCGTTGTTCTACCTACAGTAAATGGGCTAAAAGCATAAAGCGCCTCTGGTGGAAACTATGACGAATTATCAAAAATACACGTTGTATTTCAAAGTGCAGGGATTTTCACAGGTGTATAATTATGATCATCATTATTAGCAACTTTTGGGCACGCTGCCAACTGGCAGTGGGCTTGAGCACTTGGATTATCTTTAGACCTTCAAGGGTCTGTGGATGATCCAATTGCTTTCTATGTAGTAGTAGTGTAGTATTGTCATTAAAAAAAAACTTTTTGATTACAACAAACATTAACAACAGTTGATCCTATATAAAAAGTTGTTTATCCTACTGATATTATAAACGCGAAAGTTTGTGAGTATGTATGGATGTTTGTTACTCGTTCACCCAAAAACTACTGAACGGATTGAGATGAAACTTTCCAATAATAATGCTAACATAACACAGAGTATAATTTATTATACCCTGTGTTATTCTGTGTTATTATATTACGTGAAACGAAGTTCACCGGGTCAGCTAGTTTATCGATAAATAAACAGCTATTTCATACACTCTGTTAAGAGTCAATAAGTAGGTAAGTTCGTATAGTCCGGGTGGTCAATGAACTATTTGTATAGAACAGCAATTTTTTATTTACAATTTCGCAGTTCATTTCATAGTAAAATTTGATTATAATAATGAACATAATATAGTTCTCTCAGAGTTCCTGTATCTTGTAAAGCAACGTACACCGTTACTGAATCTGGAACGAAACGTTTTCGTTTCATACGATCACGATAATAGTTTTCGTTTACACTCGTACTAAGGCCTGTAAACCGGAGACCACTGGCGTAGTATTCAATTACGTCACGTCAAGCTCCGACTGCACGAAGGTGTTCATTATCTCCCTTAAAAAGCAGGTGCCCAATTTTCCTGCATCTTTTGAGCATAAAATTAAAATCCGTCGAATATATTATTACGTAGAAAGCTCGCATGTCGCATTGGCTCCATATTGGTAACACTTACAGTACTGAGTAAGGTCCAGACTCCGCCAAAACGAATAAAAATGGAGCTGAGCGCCTAATGCCAGAATCAAGCGAAAGGTGTATTTTTAAAGACGTGGTGTAAAGATAACGAACAAAATATCCATATTAAAAAATACTATAGGAAAGGAAAAAACCTATAGTAGCAGAGTAATCGCGTAGAATTTTGGAAAATAATATGTTTACTTTAGAAAAAAATTAAAACTTCGCATCTTAAAACAATTTTTTTTTCAAATGCTCGAAATTATCAGCGATAACACGACATTATTTTTGACAAATTACGTAGCCAGACGAATGTTCTAGTAGAGTAATTGATTAGTTTTTTTAATATATACTTAAGTTTTGAATAAATAAATAAAATGTCACCTGAAAATGTAAGCTGGCGCTCGAAGCCAAGATCATCGTGAACTGGGTCATGCGATTTTCGACTCTAAACAAAACAGCACAGATGATAGCGGGCGATGCAAGAAGCGTGGGTGAAATCTGTTATTTTTTTCATGGCATTAGGCGCACTCTTAAATTTCGTAAGCAGGATTATCTACTTGTCCTGTACTAAGCCGAAAGGGAGTGATTAAAAGACTATCATTATGAACAACTTTTACAATGGCGCTAAGTTTTGATTTTGAAAAAAGTGGAACTCGGAATCGACAAAATATAGGTATGAAATTCCGGGATGTATATAAGTTTCAGGTTGGCTCCATATTAAAAGTTGTTCATAATGATGATGGTCTGAATCGCTCCGTTTCGACTTGTACATCTTTTTGGATCAATTCCGTACTTAAAACATGTCTCTTAACTACATCCTACTAATATTATAAACGCGAAATTTTGTGAGTTTGTGAGGACGGATAGATGGATGGATGTTTGTTACTCATTCACGCAAAAACTACTGAACGGATTGAGATGAAACTTTGCAATAATATAGCTTATATATCAGAATAACACAAAGGCTATAAATTATAATGCTATTCAATGTTCCATAATATAACGATAAGTGTTAAGTAAGTTGGAAAAAATCTGCTATCTGCGAGCTATTCTAGAGTGCGCTTTAAAAAATGTCAAAAAAAAAACTGTCGAATCGAACAACGGTCAAATCGTTTTGTTTTATTTATTTGACTATCCACCTCATTTATTAAGGGTGGTAAGGTAGGGCCTCGGGTTTGAAAGACGGAAAGTGACATAGTCTACTTTTTATCCCTGATAAATGAAGGGTTCCCACGAGATAGCACAAAAATTAAAATGCATGATATTTTGATTTTTGCGAAGCCGCGGTTAAAAACTAGTTCAAAATAATTCGAATATTGCAAAATCTCCGCGCTGTTTTGGTAGAGTCCGAGTAGCATGATCAGATATCTGCGTAGTGAATGAAAAGCTTGAATGAAATGAAAAATGAAATGAAAAAAAAAAAAAAAATTTCATGCATTGTCGCACAAACAATATTACACAATTACGCATACCTAACGATACCATAATGTAAGATAGTACTCATATCCGACTGGTTCATTCATGGCTTGAATAGTTAATCGACCGTAACGTCTCACGTAGATAGATACAAATACCTATATAAATAAGTAGGTAATTACACTCATTGGACAATAGGTCACAGATTAGAGTACAGAATGAAATATTATTAGTCTTTAGGTTTACTCAATGGATCAAATGTTAAGAAACCCAAATCCATCCAATTATTATTTATGCAGATAGGCAAATGTTAAAATCCCACGTATTTATAACTTTTTTCTTTGTGTTTACACTGTCTGGTACAATTAGTATAACATTATGCTACACCGTATCAAACAGGGTTTGTACAATACATGTATAGTATTAGAATTAGAATTAGTTTCTATGTAAATGTGTTTTGCATAAATAAATAACTATAACTATTCAAACAATTGCGAGAACCCTTAGAAATGTCATAAATTATTAGTAGGTGCTATATGTGCGTAATATAATACGTACTTAATATTTTTTGTATGTATTGATATTTCTTTCAAAAACTTAGTAGAGATTTTCTGTAAAAGTACAGTAATTGGAAATCAAATAAGAATCGTATAAATATAAAAATTGGTAACAAACACTGCAAAACGTAAAGAAACAGAATCAAAATTTCATAATGGTGCTTCAGTTTTAGTTTACAATTAACATGGAGTTGTCAATAAAATTCAAATTGTATAAAAATTAAAATGAACAATGTACGGAATATTTGTCAAAACACGTAATATATATATTTTGTGTTTATTTTTAAACAACTGAGTAATTTATGGGTAATTACTTTTTGACCGACGAACCACCGGAGGTAGGAGGACGTACAATTCGACGCGTAAATAAATATTTTTTTTTATGTTTAACCACGCTTATCTTTTTTCGTAGTCGTCCGATTTCAATAATTATTTTTTTATTGGGTAGAATTTACTTCGAAATTGGTCTCATTTAAATATTATCGAAACCGGCTGAGCCATTTTTGATAAATCAAAAATAATGTGAAAAATGCTACATCGATCCGTGCGAAATATTCGCGAATTCTGTACACGGGTGAAGTCGGTCATGCTATTTTTTGCAAAAAGTAATCTTGATCAAGAAACAGCTTCCGAGAAAGAATAGTCTCATTTAAAATCAAACAAACATCGCATAAACATCGGAAACAAAAGCAGCAAAATTCTGCAAAACGGAAAAAAATCGAATCAAAATTCCCCATTGGCGCTGCTGTTTTGTTTCCCAATTAAAACAAACACGGAATATTTGCTAAACAAAAGCACATCAGCCTAATCACGAGCAGGTCTAATGAACCGGTTGAATTTGTAATCAGAGCATTGAATCAATTGGAATCGCTAACAAATTGATTACTGAATTGATGAATGACCGACAACGGGACTACGATAGGCAATTTCTAGAGTCAACAGTGCGAGTTAATCTTTGTGCTTGAGATGAATGAAAAAGAACAATGTTAGATAGAGAGGTCAAGAATGTTTTATATTAGTTTTTAAAAGTTGTTTGTTGTCTAGATAAATAGAGTATGTTTTTAAATCTTAAAAGATGCTTACTTTGACCTTCAACTTGTCTGAGTATCACGTGAGTGAATGGAGATAATTATTTTTTGGCAAAAATCGCAACACCGACTTCAACTGTGTACGGAATTCGAATAGTTTACACGAATCAATGTGACATCCATGTACATTATTGTTGATTTATCAAAACCAGCTTAGCCGATTTCTATAAAATTTAAATGGGACCATGCACCATCTCGGAAGTATATATACCCTTTGAACTTTTTTTTAAATCGGTTCCCAATTAGCGAAAATATCGATACACAGAATAAAAATACTTATAGTCGAACATAGTACCTCTTCCTTTATGGAAGTCGGTAAAAAAGTAGAATACTTAATAATATAGAATGTTAATAAAATAGAATACTATCTCTACATCATTATATGATCATTCACAACTGTCTATATTCACCTCCTGAAAATAAACTTCTATCTTTTTAGTTTAGTAAAGGCAAATCGAATCCAGGTTCGTATCACACAAATTTACACCTCTTATCTTGTATCCAAACTGATTCAGCAAATCTCATAAAATTGGTATTGAAAGAATGAAATTAGCTTACAGACGTTCGAAGCTTTTGAAATCCATTTGCCGAAGCAAAAAGCGAATCACGATCGTACAATAAATCCTTTCGGAATGCACTCGAAATGCACTCTTGCATTTATTGTAATGAGGCCGTAAAATCGAATTTGGTTTGCAATGCATCGGCATTTCAACAAAGACTATGCATCGGTGCTTCTAAAAACAATATTGTAATTACGCTTTACAGTAAAATTAATGTTCCATGTAATTCATCGATAGTAGTTATCACGGTATCATATATCAACATTGCGTATTGCAACATCAGCCGTATACACATCAAAAGACGTAAACAAAATACTGTCGCTCAGAAATCTGAATAAAGGAGCAAACCGATGAAACGGACACTTCAGTAACGGTAGGAAACTCGCGAAAACAGACACGATATCGCGAACTATATCGTATCGAAATGGGGCGCACGTCCGTTGCGCGCGCGCTTTACCGACTAAACTAAGCCGAGACGGTTTCGTCCGAAAGCTTACAAAAGCTACTATATTTCTGTGGCACCGGACAGAGCGTCGGGATGGCCTAAAAGCGTGCTGTTGTGACAACACGAAAATTAGAAACGTGTCTGTTGAAACGTATTTCCTTCTAACAATCTGCCCCGGCTTTGTCGGTATGAATTTACGAGATTGGAAATAGATTAAAAGGTGTTAAGGGATTTTCGGATCAGATCAAGGTGAAGTTGATGACTAAGAGGTTATTATTCTCTAAGTTATTATTTTTGCGTGTAATTTGACTGACTTGCACTTTAATTTTCGTGACATGTCTTTCATGATATAGGAATGCATATCATTATGTTTCTGAAGAGACTAAATTAAAGAAAATGTATTCAAAGAAATTAAAACCAAGCCTGACGTAAAACATTACATGCAACAATATTCCATTTTAAATGTATAAATACGCAATTTCCAATACATTCATGTGAAAATTTACCATTAATTTAGACCAGACGTAGACACCACGAATACTTGTACTAATGACGCTATAAAATAAAATTGTATTTTTGACCGACGAACCACCGGAGGAGGTATACAATTCGACGCGTATATATATTTTTTTATTTAATTCAATAATTATTTTTTTATTGGAAAGAATATACTTCGAAATTGGTCCCATTTAAATTTTATTGAAATCGGCTAAGCCATTTTGGTAAATCAACAATAATGTGAAAAATTCTACATCGATCTGTGCCTAATATTTGCGTTCTAGCGATGCGCCCTGACTTCGCATAGGTATATTATACATATAAACATTTCTCTTGAATTACTCTATCTATTAAAACAAACTGCATCAAAATCCGTTGCGTAGCTTTAAATATATAAGCATACATGGGGACAGACAGCGGAAAGCGACTTTGTTTTATACTATGTAATGATTCTGTACAGGTGAAGTCGGTCATGCTATTTTTTGCAAAAAACAATTATGTCATTAAACATTTTATCAGTTGTTCCTTTAAACGCGAAATTTGATCGAGAACATCAACGATCCAATTATGTTTCGACGTCGCAATAAGAAATTAACATTGTCTTCATTCGGCAAAGCATATTTCCCTCCCTACGAATTAGAAGGAATTGTGAAGAGGGTCAATTTGTCGGCCCTCAGGCGTCTTGACACGTCTCAGCGCCCTCGCCCTGTCACCGAACTGGAAATAAAACTAAAAGTTAAACCCAGGTCTTTTGTTATATCGGGACCACAACCTCGCGTCCGGGAAGCCGACACTTGACCTACCGGTGTCGACTACTGGGACATACAGTAAGGGTTGCTGCGGTTAAAAAAGCTATAGTTAATAATTATTTTTGCAGACTTGACACAAGGGCAGAGTAAGGGTGATGTTAAAAGGCCTATTTGTAGGTTGTTGGCTGTTTAGGATTTTGTTTGTTTGATAAATAAATATTTTAGAGGTCCTATTGAAATATTTAAATGTTATCGAAATCTGCTGAGCTGTTTTAGAAAAATCAAAGATAATCCAAAAACGGTGTACTTTTATTTGAGCGAATAATCGAATTTAGTAGACAATTAGAGTCGGTCGTGAAATTTTTTTGAGAAATCTTCTTCACATTTTTTCTTTCCCACTTCCTTTATACAAATAACTATTACACAAACGTATACAGTCCATACTGTTTATACGAGTGTGTTACTACGAACGTATTTAGATCTTTTGTGTCCGGAATAAAGGGAAGCGTGACTTATCCTATTCGGGCTTAAAAAACTCATGAATAAAAGTTTATTAACATTTATGACAAGTTTTTGTGAGACCCGCTCATCGACGGCTCCTACTTTAGAATTAAACTATAAAATTAAGTACTGTTTAACCTTGTCGAGTGTGGTTAAGATTTTATCTAACGCGATACGTATATTAGCAGATAAAACTTTAAGTAAATGTTCCCTAATAGCATCGTCGCCTTTAAACAATGAAATTTGTTGTTAAAAGGGCATCACTTATAAACTACTTGTTTGGG
This sequence comes from Hypomecis punctinalis, assembly GCA_949316475.1. Classification (NCBI taxonomy): domain Eukaryota; kingdom Metazoa; phylum Arthropoda; class Insecta; order Lepidoptera; family Geometridae; genus Hypomecis; species Hypomecis punctinalis. Next base: position 10,668,174 of record OX438797.1, read on the forward strand.
TTCAAGATTCAATTCACATTAAAATTTATTTGGCACAATTTTTATAGTTCCTACTTAATATTGTTAGTATGAAATTATATCTACTTTTAAATATTATAATACCCACCTTGCGCACGTTGCAACGACCCAACAGTATGCTGAGTGTGAGTTTTGTCGTAAACATGACGCGAATGATCGCAATCGTCGAAGAGGAGCGCGTAAGCATGTAATTTGTATAAAGAAATGTACAGCGCCACTAGCGGCGCGTTTTTGAAACACTTTGTGCGAGTGCAGGTTCATACAAATTACATGCTTACGCGCTCGCCGAAGAGCGCGTCATGTTTACGACAAAACTCACATTCAGCATACAGATCTATGGACATAGGTATTATAGGTAAGTACATACATGTGTTTTTTCTTTGGTTTAGCTTCAGTAATATATAGTGTGTTTGGGTTCCAACAAGCGATATTCTATCTAGGACGTTATTGTACTCATTATTGTAAGCAACTTTTACTAAGGGACTGACCTCGAAATCGCAAAAAAATATCTGCATATAACAGCTGTTTTTTGCGACTTCGAGGTTGGTGGCTTTGTTTACAATGATGAGTTGTTTTTTATGTTGTTTGCAATGATGAGTACAATGGCATCCCAGATTATCGCTAGTTCAAACCCAAACACCCTGTAGAGTGATAGGCTGCCTTTTATCCCGGAAATATTAGCTATGCCTGAGACTGTAGGATCTGTAGCTATACGCGGGTGAAAATAAACAAATCGGAGTAATTGTTAAGCTAAGTACACATCATAGGTAGGTACATCCATCAGACAAATTGCTTGTATCTCACAAATGCGCCATTCATTGATAGAGAATTCAACCGCTTTTTGTAAGCCTAATGCTTATATTAGAACTGGAAGAAGCGGTCGTCTCGCAAGTACTTATTTATACTACGATTTGGGACGCCCGCGCCGCCGCCGCCGCCCGCCGCGCATCAATGAGCTTTGCCCAACTACTCTCTCCGCCCTATGACGATAACTTGGATGACTCAACTTGTTTTGATACTTTATAATATTTCTAGAAAGTCAAATTATTACGTGCGAGCAAATGGTATAGAAACGATTTTTTCCTTTATGCCTTTTCTAAGGTAATAGTAAAACTTTAAATCTTATCGTTTAATTTGTGTTGCACACGTAGGAAACCAGTTGCGTTGTCTCGAAAGCTCTAGTTTTATACTTAACGATAATTTATTGTACTTTTAAACATTGCTAAATCGGATTTGCAAGATTATTTTTTTAATCATTATTGTATGGCCATGACCAATCCATCCGTCAGCCATAAAAAGTCCACTGCTGAACATAGGCCTCCCCTATGGCCAATGTATTCTTATAATTCTTTAAGTAATAATGGCAGATATAAGTGACTAAGTGTCGTCATAATTTCTATAAAAAAATTAAACAAAGTGGCGCGATTTTTTTATTTTTAACATATAAACAAGAGTTGTGTTCTTCGTAATTAACAAGTATCAAAACATCGCGAATGAACTCGAGCCACAAATATAAATAGGTGGTCTTATTTTCTTATTTACGACTGTTTCAGTCTTAAACGTGCAACTTTTTATGATAAATCCAACTTTTATTGCTTTTGCTGTGTCGGACGCGATTGAAGATGCAGCAGAATGAATGTAGGTTTATTGCTTGTGTGTTTGTAAATATTATACAATGAAATTTCCTTCAGAGTAAGCTATTTGCTTTATTATAGCTTTCCTTGAATTACAATTATATATGTTATAATAGTAGTTTTAAATACTTGTGTTTATGTATTACTATTAAAAACATAATTTGTGTGTTTATGAAAACATAGTATGGAATTATTATCTGTTTATTTTTCTTTTTATGAACATGCATCATCTAGTTATTAGCGCGAATCTGTATCTATGCGAGCTGTACAACACAATATTAACATGCATTCTGGCCAAAACACGTAGGTCGATTCAATTCAATTCAATCATTTTTATTTCAATTAGGTACAAATATAGACTTTTGAAACGTCATTAGCTAAATAATCATGTAACGTCAATTACATACCTAAATATCACAAAAACAACCACAATAATTAATAACAAAGAAACAAACAAAAATAAAGAACTTTAAAAGTAACTCAGGAAGTTTGTCAAAACCATACAGAGTTGTGCTAGTAATTAAATAAACAGTTTTATAATTACGCATGCTCACAGGCTCATCTTTTCATAACAAAATTAAAATGCAGCTATCTGTGTAACATGTGCATTCATAGCCTCATTTAAGCAATTAGAGAGATGTTTATTCGATCATTACTTTCGTAATTAACATCGAGAACACGGTTGCATAATTATTTTATTTTTTTGTTAGACGCACCCACTAGTAGCGGTTTACGGATAGGGTTTATTCTGGAGTATAGAATCGGTAGAACATTTATGTACTGGGAACACGGTACCGACTCTCAAAGAAAAAGCATCTAAATGTTCGAAGCGCAAAACACAATCTGCCAATAACTATTTGCAGTGGGTTCGAGGACTTATGTTCTGATATGAGCTGATACCGACGCTGAAACTGGAATAGTTACGCATATCAAAACTAATTCCGTCCATTCAAGATTAGCCGAGTAGACATTAAAGAAGCTGGTACTGATAACCTCAAATTATACAATGATTTATTATAGTTTATGTTCGTGAATTAGTCAGATTATTAGTCATTAATTGATTTATTAGTCAGAAAGCAGTTTTATTTTGAAAACCCTGATATCAAATTTTAACTATTGAAATATTGCCAACTACTATCTAGCTAGAGTCATCATCAATGGTCATGATGTCACATTTTTGTCCAACTGTAATACAATACTAATAGCAGGGTGAGTGCATGGTGAAATAATCTACCTCACTAACTCTAATACCTAATATCTTTTTTTCGCCCTAGTTTTACTGCTGTTTGCTGGTTTACTTACTCTATGTTACGTTCTCTACTTTAGTTATGTCAGAAACAGGATTATTCGGATATTACAGTCTGACGTACAAACTTGACGTACAGGCTTGTACAAACCGCGTCAACGTTGACTCGATTTGTACAAAATGATATAAATAAACAAGATTTTTTTTTTAATCTTTTTTAAAACAAGCTATTAATGAACAAGTACTCACCAAGACGAATCAAACGAGCCGAAACTCGATGGGTTTGCGTCGTTTCATTGCATAGTTCCTTTGGCCACCAGCTCCATCATCATCAGATCAGCAACATGTCATCATAATATTGCATTGTCACGCAATTTATACATGTATGCAAAATTTCAGCTCAGTTAGAATCCGGGAAGGAGATCAAATTTAACTTGCAAGATTTGATTACAGACCGACAGACAGACAACGGGACAGGTGAAACTAAATAAAAGCTCGTAATAAATTGATTTTATATCAATGGTGAATCCATTATTATTATTATCTTCTTAACTTAAAATCACAAGCAAAGCTTGGTCTTTTGGTAGGCATCAATGGGGCCGAATTATTATTATTATTATATACTACGGGACTAATCACGCACTAAAATTACGAGATAAATAAATACCTCATCATCCGTAGACCGTAGTATATAATCTAGGGTCATCCTACTAGATAATATGTACAAACTATTCCATCTCACTCGGACTTATAATATTTGCGAGTATTTCTCTTTCCTGTACATTATTTACATAATAGTAAATTAGCTCTTTGTTCCATAGCTGAATCGCAGGGCTTGGCTAATTTTTGGCGGCATACCGCTCTTGGGCATTGGTAGACGGCACTCGCGCCTATCTCGTAAAAAAGGAATGTATAATGGATATAATTATGTAATACTAGTCGTATAACGCGTTTATTGGAAAATATAGTTCACATACTCAGTATCATACGTCGTTTGTTTGATTAATCGGACCTTAGCCAATAATAATAATGATGTGTTCAAATCGCGAAAGTTTAAAAACAACAATCGTGATTCGTTTTTTTTTCGAAGTAAAAGTTCACATTTCATCGCAGTTTGTTATCGTCACAGACAATATCGTAAACCTGTGTTCTAACTTCTCCCAGGGGCTTAGTCACTCGTCTGGGAGCCATCTCGATATCGACGAGTTCAAACTGTAGGCACGTGAGTCATCGGTGATACGGCATCTAGATTCGGGAATACGGGAAAACCGATATTTAGACTTTAGGGGGATGAAGACGTTGAATAGTCAATTTCTAAAATGATTATTGGAACCTGCATACATTTAACGAAGAAAGAGAAGTAGTAAAGCTATCCAGTTTTTTAAATGAAATGAATGCATTTTCGAAATTGTTTGTTAAAATTTAAACAATATATAAGTTCTTTAGGCTGCTGAAGAAGTTAATGTTACTTATTTACTTTTGCAACTACAATTAGACGTCAATCTTAGCATTTAGTCCAGTTTTTGCACAGTTTACTTAAAGTTTCGCGTTCGCGTGTGGCTCCTTACATTTTGGTTAGTCTTCCTCGTTTCCGCCACGGGCGCTGTACAAAATTGTATAGAGCCATATCGAAACAGCTATAGTTTCAACTTACGTGTAAATTACGTGTAACTTAGCTTTCAAAAATATTCAAGTTTTCTGAAAAATATACTATTTACCATCTAAAGATCAACTGAACACTTAATTTGTTGTTCTAGATCTAGTCGAAACGTTTCATATCTTTACTAAAATATGGATATCATAACACTCTAACTAAAATCCATTTAATTGCAACAGACCTGTTATGTGTTTAACTAAAATCGTCATAAGTATAAAATAATATAAGTAATGATTAGTACACAAAACTCTTCAGGAACAGAAATGATCATCTCATCAAAACTCAAATGGCGAAAACCAACAGCTGTTCGAGGTAACCTGGTCATTAAATAGTTATGGCGATTGGATGGAACATGTCACGGTAAGTAGCCCGGTACAGTATATCTAGTTATACCTAAGTATATTCGTCTGAAAGCCATCTCGGCAATGCAAACAAGATCCCAAACTGTAGGCAGGTGAGTCAGCGGTGACACGGCTCCTAGCCTCGGGATACGGGGAAACCTGGATTTAGCAGCGTTGATACGCGAGGAAAGTAAATATAAGGTGTATTTTTGCTACAATATTTCTGTACTCGTATCTCTATGTGGAATATACTAAGCGGTAACGGTAAGGGTGAAATTTAGCGGTCGAAATAAATTATAGTCAGCCGCGGTCGAAACAACTTAATTCTATGGCCCAAAATATTGCAATAACAGATGTCAATGAATCTTTAGAATAATTTTGTAGTCAATATGAAATCAATTGTCAATTAAAAGTAATAAACTGCAGTACCAAAGTATATTTTTTTCCAAGCATATAATATGTCAATGTTCAATATGAAGATTCCTAGTAAGTAAGTAAAGTTCGTATAGGCCAGATGGCTAGCCCTGGTGGTAGATCCTAACCGTCTTACCACAAAAGATTTAAACACGCTTTAAACAATGTTTAACCTTGCAATTTGTACTGTTGAACATTGTCTGAAGCGTGCGTAAAACTTTTGTGGTAAGACGATTAGTGTCTTAGTGAGGTCATAAAAGACCTGAACACCACAAAAGTATCTTGTACCACTTTCCAATAAGAAAATAGATCTAAAGTGTAGGTTGAAGTAGAGACATTTGGATTTAGACCGGGCGATGCGCTGTGTCATTGATGACTCACTTCCTAGCTGTGAGTTTCGGGAGGTTTGTTGCCCTTCTTCGCTCATAATGAAGAAATTAAAATGTCAGGCTTGTGAAGGATTCTGTAGAGTATATACAATAGTGATTCACGCTTTTCTGGGGTAAAAAGAGATTACACAAAGTGAAGTAGTACGATTAGAGCTCTGGGTATCTGTCATAAAACTGCGTACATATAACTAGTACAGTGACCATACTCGTAGTGGTGCCACTCTGGTGTATTTATTTGATGTTTTAAAGCTTACTAGTGAACATAGTGACACACACCTACTTTGAAATGGAGATTGTTTCGTTCTTATTTATCATACTTGCTCAGTCGCAAAACAATTGGATTAAATGGTTTTAAATAAATAATAATAAATATTTTGGGACATCTTACACACGGCCTCTGACCCCAAACTAAGCAAAGCTTGTGATATGGCTGCTAGAGATTTATATACTACATATATATCGGCGCGTCCGCCAGACTGGCCCGACAATCTTCTTCATCCATTGAGGGATCGTTATAATAAATAAATAGGCAGCGAGTTATCAGAATTAATTGTATTCTCCTTGGATAACTTAAGTAATTACAGGCACACGTTTTACATCTCAATTATTTCAACCTCTAATCTATTCCCGCCGTTTTCTACGTTTTTTTCCTCAATATTAAACAAATGACAATCATATTCCATCTCAACTGTCAACCGACCATCAATATTGCTATGGCACCTTTTTACAGTGACGTGCGGTAGGCGAGCAAAGAGTTCCGTCGGCCGCCGAGAGAAACCTCTTTATAATAAATATTTGCAAGGAGTTCCGCTCGCCCATTGCACGTGCTGTTTACAGTGCTCTGGCGCCGTCATATACTTATTTTTAACACATACTTATATAGATAGTAATAACTAAATAACACCCAGACACAGAGCAAACATTTATGTTCATCACATAAATATTTGCCCTGGGTGGGGATCGAACCCACGCCTCTTTGACCCAGAAGTTAAGGTCACTAACCACTGAGCCACCGAGACTGTCAAAATAAAAATAAAAATTATATACCATGTTCAGGACACAAAACCATTTCATATCTTCACTGAGTCAAGTCGCGTTGCGTTGTATCATCTTAGCTTCATGAAAATAGTACACATCTATGACTCAGAGTCTAGCTCCTGGATTAAATGCTACAAATTAAACAACGCTTCAATTACATTGTGGTACGTGCTATTTTAATTTATAGCCGTATTTATAGGCAAATGAGTTTTGTGGCGACTGCTTATTGGCACTAAAATTATTCACGGTGAAAAACGACCTGGTGCCGAATGATTTAATGTCATATTGGCCATCCGCGTCGCAAATCATGTTGACCATATTCATCTATCTCCAGGTTAATTTATGGCTTTAAATGGGGAAATTGGTGAATTCTCAGTAATTGGTAGATTTGATGTTGATATCCTTATCGGTAACATTGTTCTCCTTTGTAACAAAATTTAATATGGACAAACTAGGTGCTCAGAATACCCAGATTAGTGCTATATTTTTTAAAATAAAGTTATGATATCTTCTTCTTCTTATAATCTTCTCATAGAATAACACATTGGCACTGGCATTTATCTTTAGATAGTATTTATTCAGAAACTGGGTTTTCAACAGGCTTTTGGCGCCTACGACAAAATTATACTTCAAGTAGTGACTTCATTTATACTGTAAGTACCTACTAACCAAATCAATTAAGATACTACAGTGTAAATGAAGTCCCTAATATCATTTTTAATGACTTTCAAGTAAGCTTAATTTAAATACATAAATGTAGTGGCCATAATGCATATTAGCTATTATACTAATTTATGAACATTTGTACAATATTGTAAATAGAAACGTGAACTAAGAGGCTTTGACAAGTCAACCATCTTTACAATAACATTAATTAGAATAAATCCAAAGACTATTGAAAGATATATATGAAGCCAACGACTACATTGGTTCTTATACTGAAACAGATTGCAACACTGCACATTAAAAGTCTCAAAAACAATAACCCGTTACAATTCGACACAAACATTTTCAGCGACACACAAGTGGCTTTAATTCATGTTTCATTTGATTCAATTTAAAAACCGAACGAGGCCCTAGCCCTACATAATCGAGTTGCACCAATCACAAAGCGATAAATCAAAATAATTCGACTCATTCGAAACAATTAAGCGCCTAAATTGTGAGGCGGGAAACAGGAACAAGGGTATAAAACATGGAACAGATAAACAATGGAGATGGTAATAAAATAATTTAAAAAGTTTAAGAGTAAACTGGTACTTTCTAGCTAAAAAACCACCACGATATAGTGTGTTACATCGTAGACCACAAATCTGCTTGAGATCAGATAGGATGTGGTCAAACGTGAATCTTGCAAAAGTCTTAATAACATCTCTGTTTCTTACCATTGAAGCTTATACTTCTAAGACTTTGACTGACACAACCGTGGTATTTATAAAGATTCACAAGTTGCATTTCATTATGCCACCTCCTCTATTTGCTTTATCCATGGCAAGGAACAAATTTTAATTAATTTGAAGTGCTAACGTATCTACTTCAAAAAGTTCGAATTAGAGCGGGGATTTTATTTCCTGATGTTAAGTGGATATAAATGAGATATTTCATTACACAAGAAAAGAGCAACTCATTTCGAAATTTTCAAATCTTTATATTTGTTTATTATACTTTCTATGTTTACAAGTAAACAACGCATACAAAATTTTGCTAAAATCATTGAAACAAAATGAGACATTTATAAATTCTAACCGTCTAATCACTGTAGTAACTACTCATTTATCTGTGTCTGAACACGTGTCCAGACAGATCTCAGATAATTATATTTGGCAGTCTTCTTAAATGTTCTTAAATTAGTTACAAATATATCTCAGAGAAATAGACTGCTAAGACTGCTGCAAATTAAAAATAAATGTTTGTAAAATGGTAATACCCTAATGTTATACTACGCAGCGCATCTCAAGAAGATGTACTTTGTCTAGAGATATCATTAAGAATGTCATTTTAGGTAGGTGTACCTACTCATTATTTCCACTTTATTATATTTATTGAGATCAACCATGAAAAAGAAAATAAATTTAGCTATTCCATACAGAACGTTCATTGATAAGATAAAACAGGTATAATTTATTCCAAAATTACAATCTAAAACATATCATAATTATAAAACCTCTAGAAATACAGATAGATACAGAAATAGATACAACTCTACAGTCAATCATCTGTACAGGGATAATGGAACTAATGCCGTTTTATAGATCTAATACCTACATTGGTAGGTACCTATATACATAGTTTTGGAAATGCTTTGATGCGGTCAAATAGACAGATAGGTTATAATTCAAGGCACGTTAGAAACGGTAAGCCAATTAAACCGGCGCACTGGTAATGAACCGTTAATGAACTGCGGGACGAATACTAACAAATCGCTGTCTACATCACAATGAACACCTAAAACATTTATCTTGGTACTAAACAAACCTTGCGCAAATTTTTGATCGTTTTGTGAAAATGCTCTACCATCAGTCTAAATGATAAATTAGACTGATGGTAGAGCATTTTCACAAAACGTCAACATATACGTAGGTATATTGAGTACTAAACACAAAGCTTTCACAAAATTTTGATTTAATCTTTTATCGTTACCTTAATTATCTCAACTACTAACTTGAGGAAATTGTCAAATGTACTTAGCCCGCAATAAATGGTAATGTTTCCAGAGATTTATTTGACAAAAATGTAATCAACACTTTATGCTTGAATATGATTAATTTTCTTCTGTCGACTATAAAATATACGGACAAAGATTATCAGCTAGAAATACATGTCGCCTTCTTGTGAAACTCTTCTCATCAAAATCTTTGTATCGAAAGTATCGATTCTCTTAAAATTGACTGCAGCTGCAAGGGCCATGTCCTCAAAATACACAAATGTCACTATACAAATAACTTTGTATACTACTACTTAGGCAGTGCGCTTAGCAACATTGTGAGACACAAATGGTCGTACCAAGTATCAACATCGGGATAAATTGTCATACAGTAATTAATAATTAGTGAGCGTAGGTATCGTGTTACATTGAACGCGATCCAGTAGCCCGATGTCAATTGGAGATCGTCGCTCTTATAAGTCGAATTCATTTAGATTTATCTGAGAGAGTTGTATATCACAATTCTACAAGTTGTTTTTGGAAATGCCCTTTAATGTATTATCATACTTTTATTTCTTTTTCTATTCGACAATTTTGCTACTATTTAAATTAAATCATAAATAAGCTACTTAAATCAAAATTTTCTATTACTTAAAAGTTAATTTTATTGATCGAACGAACTTGTGTCCTAATCATCGACCTGGCATTTTTTCTGTTTACATTGATGGTCATAATATGTACGTACTTCACGAATTTGGAAAGACGATTCGGTATGTATGTTGGTATTTTTCGCTTTTATACATCAAAACTGTGCATTAGTTTTGTTATAGGTAAGTAGTTCAGTAAAAATAATTTATTTTTGATTAAAAATTATAATGTCATACAATTAAAGAAATGATCTTAAAGAAAAAACATACAAGTTCATAATTATGATATTGAAAAAAAAAATTCATCTCGTTTCTACTATATACTTCTTATAATAATGTGATTTTTTTAAATATAAATATGTATATTGAAAATCTTTTTGAATCTACTTATCGTTCACCGATTTCAACTTCAGAAAATTACACCACCTTGTTTACCAGTCTAGACTATGTGAATATTTTATACGACAAATAAATTAACAGACTTGTGAACTTGTAAGTTATGAACAACAGCTTGTAGTTTTTGAGAAACAAGGCCGTTGTAACCACAATGTTAATCGAGGCGTACTGCCTGTTACTTTTTACGCATGATATATTTAGAGCACGCATCGCTCGGCTCTACACGTAGGTAGTAAACAGCCAGGAGATTTATCATTTACTTGTGACAACTCGTGAAAATTAGTATTTATTGCTATAGTTTAGACATTACCATTACCGTTTAAATAATCAAGCTAATAGCAATAAAATTATACATAGGTATAAAATCTACAGATAAATTGTACACGGAAAAAGTTTTAAAATAAATGCATTTTTCATATAATAATAATCTAATCGCGGGATAGTCGTAAGGATAGTAGTAGTAATAGTCTATTTCAGAAAATAATCTAATAGCAAAAGTAAATAATAATTTTAACAAGCAAAGAGGTAGAGTTAAAAAGATTAACATGTCCAATAGATCAAATTAATTTTAACAACTCAAAAGCAGTATTTTGCAATTTAAAACAAGTACAGTGATAGGTAGTAGGTATCTCAAATAGGTGTCTTGCTTATAATTTGCATATAATGACGTAGGTAACTATCACAAATCAGGGAAGCAAGGTAGATAGATGTGGTAACTTCAAAGCCACACCACCTCTGTCATTCATCTTTTGTCTCACCATAACAGAAACAATTTATAAATCCCTTCTCTCAGACTCATTTAATTCCTGTTGAACAAGTGCCAAACCTCCGCAGATGTGGCAGAGAGAGCATGTGTCCCTCCTCACTCCTCGCGTCAATCTTAATCAACCGCTCGCCACTTGATTAGATTCGTTTAGCTTTTGGGTTCACGACGCTACAGGATTTATATTTTTGTGATCATTAGCTACATTTGAGTATTTCGTTTGTTCTTCTAATTGGATATTGGATTTTATTTATTCCATTTCTTTTCATTTTTCTGTAACTTCCAGTAGCTTTACTAGACTCGCGGGATGAGATCATTTTATAATGACTGGATGACGGATTTTAGGTGCAAATGGAAGAAAAAACTGAATTTATGAATTTAAATGAAGTTCAAATGATAAATTTTATTTATTTGATACACAAAACAGATAACAATCAAATTCTTATTCTAAACTTTTTAGCTAAATTTTACACGGGATTGTCGTCCAAGGTAGGTATGAGTATACAGGAACACTAAAAATTTAAAGTAGACGAATACTTTGAAAGTATCCTTCTGTAGCAAGCATGCTGACTTGCAGATACAGATTGGTGCTAAAGTGCATAAAACACAAGTCACAAGAGTTATAATTAATTTCTGTTCGATACATTATAGGTACATTTAATATACCTAATTTATGTTGTGGGTACTATCATACTCTCATATAATGCTTTTTTTTATATCCATGCATTCATCCAAAACCTACGTTCAACGTCATACATAACAGCTGACACGATTGACTTAAAACTAAAATTGCGTAAGCTATTATTATTCGGTTAGTTCACCAGGCGATTTTGTAGATCGGTTACATTAGTTCCCAAAAGCTAAATCATCTGAACTATAGCGTAAACAAATTCCTGAATCGATTATTCAGGATATAATTCCACAAATTGCTGCGATCCCAGCGATCATTATGAAGTGCAAATCGGAATGCAGCACTCCATGGAAATTGGTTTAATCTGGATTTTCTGCACTAATGGGCGAGATCCGATCGCGTTATTTTGTGGAATTACTCCGGAAAGCTCTGATTTTTGTGGTCGTGAACAGGAAAAAATAAATGTATTATTTTAGTTAATTCTAGATTCGTATACAGGGTTATTTCTATTCAATTAGCATCCTTTAGGGGCTTATTCTGTACATAAAAACTAACAACTTCTGTTCTACGACTTTTAATCATTTTCAAAAAAAAGTTGTTGTTCCATAGAAAAATATCTTTCACCCTCGACAAAATGTATGGAACAGATAGATAGATAGATAATTCTTTATTAGCTTAACCAAATACATTACAAACACATGAAAAATAATAACATTAAAAATTAGTTATACTAAATGGCGGCCTTATCGCTTCAAGCGATTTCTTCCAGGAAACCATGAACGGACAGGAAATAGCACATTAACTTAAACAGCGGCCTTAGCAAAAAGATTTTAGAACAGCTGATTTTTTTTCAAGTTATGACAAAAGTTGTTAGTTTTGATGTACAGAATAAGCCCCTGAAAGGATGCTAATTGATTAGAAATAACCCTGTATAATATGTAGGTAGATACCATGCAAAGTTAAAAAGTTAGTTCGAATATAAGCCAAGTGACCAATTAGTTGTTAAAGCTTATCTATTATATAAAAGGCTTCCCTGAGTGACTGACTGACAGACAGCCTACAGCCCAAACCGCTTAAGATATGAGCTTGAAATTTGGAATATAGGTACATTGAACGACGTAATGGAGCACTAAGGACGAAAATTTTGAACTTTCGACCTCTAAGGGGGTAAAACGGGCCCTTTTCGTTTGTATGTAACTTTTTATTCCCTGTACCGATTGACTTAAAACTTTGTATACATGCTTTTCAAACAAAATAAAAGTTACGTTTTTTCCTGTTTTTCCGAATTTTCCTCATCTAAGGGGTCAAGTAAGGTCCCAAAGTTGGTGAAAAAAGCGTCAATTACATCGAACCAGCTGAACGGTTATGGTTGAAAATTGGTATGAAGGAAGCACTCAGCATGTTTTAATACAGGAACTAATAAAATCCAGGAAAATATATAAGGTTCCTTAGGGATACGCAAAATTAATAAGTTTAGGCTACAGCCCAAACCGCTGAAGATATGATCTTAAAATTTGGAATATAGGTACATTGAATGACGTAATGGAGCACTAAGGACAAAAATTTTGAACTTTCTACCTCTAAGGGGGTAAAATGGGCCCTTTTCGTTTGTATGTAACTTTTTATTCCCTGTACCGATTGACTTGAAACTTTGTATACATGCTTTCCAAACAAAATAAAAGTCACATTTTTTCTTGTTTTTCCGAATTTTCCTCATCTAAGGGGTCAAATAAGGTCCCAAAGTTGGTGAAAAAAGCGTCAATTACATCGAACGAGCTGAACGGTTATGGTTGAAAATTGATATGAAGGAAGCACTCAGCATGTTTTAATAGAGTAACTAATAAAATCCAGGAAAATCTATAAGGTTCCTTAGGGATACGCAAAATTAATAAGTTTAGGCTACAGCCCAAACCGCTGAAGATATGAGCTTGAAATTTGGAATATACGTACATCGTACAACATAATGAAGCACTAAGGATGAAAAACGTACCCAACTCTAACTTACGGGGTAAAACGGGCCCTTTTTGTTTGCGTGTAACTTCTTATTCCCTGTACCGATTGACATGAAACTTTGTATAGATGCTTTTGAGACTAAATAAAAAATATGGCTGTACCTGTTTTTCTGAATTTTCCTTAAAAAATCCTTAGTGGTCAGATACGTCCCAAAACGTCAATGCGCTTTTTTAAATAATGTAGTATCTAGAATAGTATCTATTATGATAGTTTATCTTTAAATGGGGCAAAATGGGTTCCCAAAAGTTTACGATTTTTTTTTATTTTGTGAGCCAATAGTCTTAAGCTTAGCGCACATATGGATCAATATAGGTGTTTTACTATGGGATCAACCCTGACAAGCGAAAATTACCTAAATTTTGCATACATTTTGTCGCGGGTCGATGAACTTTTTGTGTTGAACAGCTGATTTTATTTACGTGCTTTTGGGGTTGGTATCATTGTAAAAGTTAATCAAATTATGAGTATAATAGCATCCTAGAATATGCCTGACTAGAATTACGACTTGTGTGCCATTTTTTCATTTGCCTGGAAAATTAAATTTCTAATGACTTAATGAAACATGTCGAATACCTGTACCGGCCTTAATTAATAGTGCACTACTGAAAATAGGTACTACGGATAGCACTACGGATAATAGAAACAGGTGGGTCTTAAGATGAACATGGACAGGACGGAAGTCATGTGTAATTCCCATGTTTTACCTACCCCGATTTCTGTTGGAAACTCGGTTCTTGAAGTCGTTGACTCGTACGTCTACCTAGGACAAGTAGTCCAGTTAGGTAGGTCCGACTTCAACAAAGAGGCCAATCGACGAATTCAACTCGGCTGGGCAGCGTTCGGAAAAGTGCGTAGTGTCTTCTCGTCCGACATACCTCAGTGCCTCAAGTCGAAAGTTTTCGACCAGTGTGTGTTGCCAGTGATGACTTATGGCACAGAAACGTGGTCTCTCACTATGGGCCTTATTAGTAAGCTCCAAGTAGCCCAACGAGCTATGGAGAGGGCTATGCTTGGAGTCTCTCTGCGAGATCGAATCATTAATGAGGAGATCCGTAGAAGAACCAAAGTTACCGACATAGCCCATCGGATTGGCAAGTTGAAATGGCAATGGGCAGGGCACATAGCGCGGAGGGCTGATGACCGTTGGGGTCGAAAAGTTCTCGAGTGGAGACCATGTACCGGCAAGCGCAGCGTAGGACGTCCACCCACAAGGTGGACGGATGACCTCATTAAGACCGCAGAATCGCGCTGGATACAAGCCGCTTCCAACCGGTCTTATTGGAGATCCATAGGTAAGGCCTATGTCCAGCAGTGGACGTCCTGCGGCTGATGGATGACTGAAAATAGGCCTATCCGCGAAGGGTAATTGGGCCATATCCATCACGCCGGCCAAGCATGGGTTGCTGAATTCACATACGACATTGATTTTTTCTACGTACGTACAGGTTGCCTCAATGTTTTCCAGCAAAGAAAAGTGAAATTTCTTACATAGTTACTCATACAATTATTATTATTGGCTCCCTCGGTGGCTCATTGGTTGACCCTGACTCCTGGGTCAAAGAGGCGTGGGTTTGATTCCCAGGGCAAATATTTATGTGATGTTCATATGTGTTTACTCTGTGTCTGAGTGTTATTAATGTATTTTTATTTATTTATTTAACACTTTATTGCACACTATTTGTACAAAAGGAGGACTTAACGCTAAACAGCATTATCTGCCAGTCAACCTACATGTATAAATAAATAAATAAATATATCTTTACTGTACACAGAAACACAGTACAGAAACTATACAATATGCTGTACAATGGCGGCCTTATCGCCTTTGGCGATTTCTACCAGGCAACCTTTGGATGGACTGGAATTATTCTAAAAATAGGAGTATGGTCGGTGGTATATACAATACAGTACATACATTGAAATACATGTATATGTAGTATATCAGTCTCTGCCAGCCAAATTACAAGCTTTGCTTAGTTTGGGATCAGAGACCGTGTGTGAGATGTCCTCCAATATTTATTTTATATATTTATTTATTATTGAGTTAATTTCAGAAATTCTGCAATTTATCATCCAAAAATTCACGTATGTACTCTGTAATAAGCTTTAGATACAAGTAAATTAAATAACCAAATACTAAAACAATTCAGGCTAAACCGTAGGCATTATTTTGCAAGTAATACAATAATAGGCTCAGTTATGAAGACGCCATAGTAAATATAATAACAACATAAAAAGTGTTCTCTCTATCGAATGCTTAAAGTGAAAATGAAACAGATATAATTATGATAATTAGCTATTATAATTACGATGGCGCCTTCATAATCGAGCCTAATGCGGGCTTAACCACAAGCTACTATTATTTTAAGTAAGTGCCAAGAAAACGCGGGCCTATCTGTGGGTTTTTATCATTTTAAGCAGTTACGAAAATAACGCGCGCCAGACCGTGGGCTATTATCATTACAAGCAATACAAAAACGCAGGCTAACGGCATGCTATTATAATTTTAAGGATTTATTAAGACAACACGGGCCAGACCGCGAACTATTAGATATTATTATAAGCAAATGCCAAGATAACGCGGGTTGAACCGCGGGCTGTTATTTTAATTAAGTAAGTATTAAAACAACGTGGGCCAAACTGTGGGTTATTATCGTTGTAAGTACCTAATTATTAACACAACGCGAGCTAAACCGCGGGCTTTTATCATTTTGAGCAAGTACTAAGACAATACGGGCCAGACCATGGGCTATTATCATTGTAAGTAATACGACAATGCAGGCCAAACGGCGAGCTTTTATAATTTTAAGCAAGTACTAAGACATCGCAGTCCATGCTGCGAGCTATAAATAACCAAGTACCTTAAGCAAGTACTAACAATACGCGGGCCAAACCGTGATCTATTATCATTATAGGCAAATACTGTTACAATTTTGACCAAACCGTGGGCATTATCCTTGCAAGTAATTTTAAGCAAGTATTAAGACAACGCGGGCCAAATCGCGGACTATTAGATATTATTATAAGCATGTACAAAGACAACGTAGATCAAACCGCGGGCTCTTTTCATTTTAAGTAAGTACCTATGTACTAAGACAACGCGGGCGAAGCCGCGGGTTTTAAGCTAGTAAGATATAGAAAGGCTGAAGGCCTACACAATTTAAGGTGTCATCCGAGCCACGGTAGCACCCGTGTGCGTGGGTGATATTTACAGTTGTAAATACTACCCGCGGTCACCTATCTGAAGATTGACCATAAATGTTGCTTAACTTTGCTTGTCACTAAACAAGCCACGCTTTGCTACGATGTAAGCATACTTTAATATTGATTAGAGAATGTCTGGAACTACCAAATAAGCTATATTTTTATGAACACATTATGAAATACTGCCTAAATACAATTTAGGCTCCCATATTCATCGCATTTCATACCATCATTAAAAAGAAAGATCCGATAGCGTTCAACAACAGTCCGACCAAAAAAACGTATCAGCTTATTCACATTCCAAAATTGCGAGTCAATTCCGTGGGCCGCGGGCATCTCACCTGTCCGCAATCCGAACATGCCACTGCATGCCACCACATGCGCCGCATGCCGCCGGCAAAGGTTTTTGATACATCCCGATGAGCGAATGCCTGTGGGAAGCGTCATAAATTCGCTCTTTTTTCTCAGTTTAAAGTTGCCAGCGAAAAATTAAGAACAGTCTTTTTGTTTTTTTTTTAGTCTTTTATACGCTTAAAAAATTACCTACTTAAATTGTTTCGAAATCACTAACGGTCTATTTTTTTTAATTGTTATTTAGCGCAACGTAATTTTTAAGCATGGTAATACAGCGAGCAATCTGGGCCCGCAGCCAATAAGAAATGATTTGAATGATCTCTAAATCTGCCAAGTCGGGCAGCAACGCCGTAGCATACTTTTTTCGAAGCCATTCAGGCAATCAGGCCATTTTCAACCCCCTATAATTTTGTTGGGAATAAAGTTAGACGTCTGAATTTTTAATTACCAAGAAAACATCGTGTAATTAAGTACGTTTCATCATCACACGACAACAAAGGTAATAAGACAAAAGCACTGTATTGTGCGATGCCTAAGTGCTTATTACAGAAATATTGAAATTGAATACTGTTGCCGTCCTTTCAGAACATAGTTAGAAACTTTTTATGTATCAATTTATGACATATTTGATATGGATACTTACTCCTATTGATGGGTACTGAATAAATTACTTAGGTAGCCGACTTGTGTTAACGTTAGAACAAGTTTTTACAGTAAATGAATTGCGTGAGAAACTTGGCGCGTATTACATGCAATGTTTTTGATAGGATCTAAATTAACTTTAAATAAAAATAAATGAGTTACTTTTGAAATAATATGACACTTTTTTTTCGCCGTTTGTTTTTGATCCTAACGGGACAGTGATAGTTAATTCTGCACATGATACGTGTAGATCCGTATTTGTACTCTTTGCCAGACAATATGACTTGGGTTACAGTTTAATTAATACTTTTAAGGTAAGTAACCTTAAAAATGAAATATATCACTACCACATGTCCATACTCTATAGTTAGAGACCTAAATAATATAATCTACACCTACTACACCTTAAAGTAGTATTGGATCAGTATTGGATACAACAACGTTTCAATAATATTTTCAATGATTTCAATATGATCAAAATTATTTGCTACCGAATAGTAAAGATGCTATTCTAATATTGGGTAAATTATACGTTGACTGGAAACCCCGGTACATTTTGCACGAATATTTGGGCCAGTTTGGGGTTACATGAGTGACGCTTCTGATTAGTTCTGCCGAAAAATTGCCAAAGCAATTTCACTGCAATTTTTTATGCAATAAAGTGGGAAACAGGCTGACGGGCCTCCTGCGATGGTATAGGCCGAATCAAAGTTCTTGGCAGCTGTGAACTTAGCTACAAGCTGCGCGAAACCCAATTTAGTGTCAAGTGGGAGATTTGGAAATCAAATCTAATTACTTTTACGTCGCGTTGACCGAGCACACCGTTCACATGCGAGCACACGCTTGAATTAGGCAATCACAGAGTTGCCGCGCTCGTGTTTGATCGGTTTGGCGCTCGGTACATTACCGTAAAAAATACTCACACTTAGCTATTCAGTTTTCTGTACATGACACAAGATGGCGCTGTGCTATTTCCATAGAAATCACATCAAATTTTAACGCGATCGAGCTCGAGCGAAAATCTCGCACTTAACCCTTAGATAAGTGAACTGCAGTCAGTGTTGGCTTTGGCGCAACTCGTAGCTAACATGACAGCCGCCAAGAGTTTTGATTCACTCCTTATGAGACCACTGTAATCGATAATGCAACATAAATTCTTTATCCAGAGTGTCAAGTGGGAGATTTGCAAATCGAATCGAATTACTTTTACGTTGCGTTGACCAAGCGCGCCGTGCACACACGCGAGCATATTGACACACACGCTTGAATTAGCCAATCACAGACGTTGCCGCGCTCGTGTTCGATCGGCTTGGCGCTCATTACATTACCGTAAAAAATACTCACACTTAGCTATTCAGTTTTCTGTACGTGACACAAGATGGCGCTTTGCCATTTCCATAGAAATCACATCAAACGTTAACGCGATCGAGCTCGAGCAAAAATCTCGCACTTAGCCCTCAGAACATCGGAGGCAATACCAGATACGTGATTTTCTTACTCTTGAAAATGAAAATCCTTTACACATTTTTCCTGAAGATATTTTTTTATGAATTGTATGAAATTTGGGAATCGAGTATAGAACTATACTTGATTCCCGAATCTTTGGAAAGTAATGGATGAGTCACAAATGCCGCAGTTTAGCGTTTCCGATTTGGGATAGACAGTCATAGAGCTATTTCCCGCTCTCTGTTTATTTTGTAGCTACGTTTTCGGGTTGACTACGAATCTATTTCGCCATCATATTGATGTTATTTTTTTATCTTCAGAACAATAAATAAGTATAATAATATTATGCTGATTGCAACGCGCCATTACTGGTTTGCGTCCGTTTATGTAATTGCAATATTGCTTTTCCACCGCTATGGCATTATAATTGTTTTTAATTTAGTATATCGTAATTTTATTTTTATAGTTTTACTGTCCAACCTTAACTATTTGTAATTATAAACCTTTTAGACGGTAAATAACTTTTCTCATAAGTGTTGCAACATTGGACACTATTTAATATTTTTAAACATACAAAGATACCACTGTTGTCTCTGTATAATTTTAGTATAAATATTTTATCTTATTTATCTATTGAAATGTCAAGATTCTAACCACATTTAGACAATAAGATATAATTATTTTTTGCGGAAAATAGCATAATTGATTTTTCAAAAACACTGATTTCGCGGACATTTAGATGGGATCACCTCTGAAGTACGATATACCAATAAAAAAAAACATCTAAATCGATTCATAATTGACGAAGAAACCGCGTAACATACATAGGTACAATCAGAGGGTACAAAAAAAACATTCAGTTGAATCGAGAACCTCCTTTTTTGAAGTCGTTTAAAATGGTGACTATTTAAGCATTGTTTATCGAACATCCGTAGATCAAGCACGATCATAGCGCCACAGATTATACAATAGTTTCTAAATGAATAGCGTTGACAGAGACCCCCGTCTCCTTCCCCGTCTTCCGGCGCCCTAACTACTTCCTCCGTATAATTAGCCGGCTAATAAGTCTCCCTGAAATATTCCGCCGAGTGCGCCTCGGGGCGAGTGAACCTGTCAATTTTGATTTGGGGCACAATTTGCCTTTTGCCTTTGGCTTGAAAAGTATCCGAGTATCGACGTAACGTAGGGAAGAACATAATTACAAAGTGTAATTACAAAAAATTACACTCCAAACAACTTCTATAAGAGATGATGATAAGTACCTATTGTGTTTTTTTTTGTCCCAATGTTACGTGATTTATACGTTGTCTGAGGACCGATCCACCAGTTTATTTTTAAAAATCTATTTATCATATTTAGCACCACAAATATATCTGTACCTCAAAAGGCAAAAACGGAACTCATTTAGGATATGCGATAGAACTTTATTGATAAAGATATAAACCATTATTGGTGCAAACTAAAACAGTTTTTACTCGTAATTATATTTACGTGTGACTTGAAATGTGTGATAAAAAGTAAAACCAGTAATTAATTTTCGCCATTTGTGCATTTCAAGGGCATCACGTAAACTATCAATGACCAGTTTCACCCTTAGGTTACTAAGTAAACTAAGTTCCCGTGCTTTTGCATTTTTTTAGGATTTGTACGGAACCCTTGGTGACGAGACATACTCACACTTGTCCGGTTTTTATTTAATTCACTTTGGTTTAGTAGAAATAAACAATGTTAATGTATATAATATGTACACGTATGTTATTCCAGGAAATTTATGAAAATTAACGCCAAAATCGCTACTTTTGCTTTGTGTTTCATAATACTTAGTCAAAAGACGAATATCGAATACGTAACGAATATCTAACCCCATATAGAATTTCCTCCATTCTGCAATGTATACTAATCTTATGTATGACATGGCACCCTATGTGTACTCTACCTTCGAGTAGGCAGACAATCATCAGAGGTATAAATATCACTATTTTCCTCACAACAATGACTACGCCGATGATAAATAATAGCACCTCGAACAACGAATAGCCTGATCATTGTCTACAAATCTCCGAAGCCCCAACAGACTCTCCACATCATAAATATTTACTGAGCACATAATAGAGGGCAATAAATCTCAATTCGCATTCAATTCCGCCGATAGCCCATCCATCACTTTACCCAACACTTTATAAAACAAGAAAACGTCACTCATTTGCTAAGAGGGTGCATTTCTGATGCACTCTGCAGTGAAAACAAAGAAATTCTGCGGGGTTCTGATAACTTTACCCATTGATGTTTTTCCCCTCGATCGTAGGTAATGTTGCAAATGCGAAATGGAAAATGTATACATTTCCTTTAAGAAATGTGAGTGAATAAAATAGGATACTAAGGCATTCGAGTAGTAAAACTTGATAAGAATATATATTTATTAGAGATATTATAATACTTTTTTATCATATTCAGACATTATGTTTGTGTAGACAGATTTGTGTTTTTTTTCTTTGTGTAGACTATGCCACTTTCCGTCTTTCAAACCCGAGGCCCTTCCTTACCATCCTTAATAAAGGAGGTGGAAAAATCAAAAAATAAAAACGATTTGACGATGGTTCGATTCGACAGTTGTTTTATTTTTTTTTGTCATTTCTTAAAGCGCACTCTAGAATAGCTCGCTTATAGCAGATTTTTTCCTACTTACTTAACACCTATCGTTATATTATGAAAAATTTACGCAATATCATTATAATTTATAGCCTATGTGTTATTCTGATATATAAGTTATATTATTGCAAAGTTTCATCTCAATCCGTTCAGTAGTTTTTGCGTGAAAGAGTAACAAACATCCATCCATCCATCCTCACAAACTCACAAACTTTCGCGTTTATAATATTAGTAGGATTATACACACGTGTACTCTACGTTATACCTATTTTATAGAGAACCATAACTAAAAAATAAAAAAGGGTAAAAATATATATGCTTTGGTAGCGTAGTTTGACTAGGTGTGTCAGCGATGCACCGTTCGACACGACTGTCTTTGGATAGGTGATCGCGGATGGCATTTACAACTGAACGCTACTGTGGCTCGGATGACACGTTAAATTGTAAGTTCCTGTTGTTGTAACCATGTCAGAGGCCTTCCAGCGGCATAAACTCCGACGCCAGGGCTAGCCATCCGGCCTATACGAAATTACTTTAACTGTGGTTTAAAAACCTTACGAAAAAAAACAGTTTCCCGTGTTTTGACAAATAAACCCCCTCATTAATCACTTCATCAAATCTTTGCATATTGTATAATTTACCGCTACATTCCACCACGTGTGTTCACTGTTACTACAACTGATAATCGTCTTTCCCTCTTTTCATTAAGGTTATATTTAGCGTATATTGTTACTTTACAAATTTCTTGTCGCCGCAATTGATTATGGCCTTAATTCTCTTGTGATAAGGTTCTATTTAGCGTTTAACATTGTCGTACAAACAAACCATTTGATATTAACCCTATCATGCCGTGGTTCGTGACACGCGTCAGGTCTGTTCGATCCTCATACATATTCAGGTATCGCCAGGTCTCTAATGAACCTCTACGGTTTGGCAGCGATGTAAAACCGTCGTGGAGATTCACACAATAAATAATTAGAAAAACAAAATGACAGTAAGTACAATCGTTTTTGTTATTTTCAAACTTTGAAAATAACAAAAACATTATACTACTATATTAATACGGGACTTATCGCGCAATAAAACATGAGATATATTAATAAATACCTCTTTTTCTTTTTCTCCCGATATTTTGACTAAGTTGCATTGGTCGTGGTCACGGGCAGACTAAATGCGACGCCGTATCACTCAAATTTAAATTGTCACCACGACACACCACACTGACAGTCAACTAGTCATTGCATTGAGCTCCACGACCCGAAAGTATTCTCCACTGATCGACATTATTTCTCAAGAATAGTTCGTGAGGCTGTAGAAATTAAAAAACACCGTAATTTCAACCGAGAGGATGGTTTCAAACTATCAGTGTCGTGGAATCCTGTAGTCGACAAATGTAAACTGCGTGGTGTAGGCATTAAGACCTTTACAGATACTGTCAGTGTGGTGTGTCGTGGTGACAATTTCAATTTGAGTGATACGGCGTCGCATTTAGTCTGCCCGTGACCACGACCAATGCAACTTAGTCAAAATGTCGGGAGAAAAAGAAAAGAGGTATTTATTAATATATCTCATGTTTTATTGCGCGATAAGTCCCGTACAATCGTTTTACCAAGTTACTTTCTGTTTATAGCACAGAGATACCAGAGTGATAATATTATGATCGATTGGGAAAATCTACAATACAAACTCGTGCCATATTAAATCAATGGATCGATTTAATACGATACGAGTTAGAAAGAGACATGAAAAATATGTCGATTGGGTGGCTGTTGTCAGATTTGTTAAATTTCATCATGATTGTGTCCGCTTTCAAACAAATTAAACGCATTCAAACAGGCAGAGCATTCATTCAGAGGCTAAAATGCCACAGATAAACTCACATAATTATTTTTTGCAAAAAATAGCATGACTGACTTCACCGGTGTACAGAATATAAAACATAGTACAAAACAAAGTCGCTTTCCGCTGTCTGTCTCCATGTATGCTTATATCTTTAAAACTACGCAACGGATTTTGATGCAATTTGTTTTAATAGATAGAGTAATCCAAGAGAAATGTTTTTATGTATAATACACCTGTGCGAAGCCGGGGCGCATCGCTAGAACACAAATATTATGCACGGATCGATGTAACATTTTTCACATTATTGTTGATTTATCAAAAATGGCTCAGCCAATTTCGATAAAATTTAAATGGGACCAATTTCAAAGTAAATTCTTTGAAATAAAATTATTGAAATCGGACTACTATGAAAAAAGTTATGCGTGGTTATACATAAAAAAATATACGCGTCGAATTGTATACATCCTCCGGTGGTTCGTCGGTCAAAAAATATAGAAAGTCAAAACTATTTTTCCATATTATCGATGTCGATACTACACACTCCTCATTTTGCACTGGCAGTGAAAAGGTAAGACATTTTCAAAACTGTTTTATTATATGACTAGTCTATAAAATGTTGTCTATGAAAAATTGCACTTTTAGTGAAGCGGATAAATAATAATCGTATTCAAACTGTGGTACTGTTTGACTAGCATGGTTCGTCGCTATTGTCAAATGCACAGATCCCAAATGCTTTAATGCAGACCACCTTTGATTGCTCCAGCAGCTCTTTGTTGATATAATTAAGAGGGATCGAGTGTGTATTGTACGTCTAAAGTTTAGATTACTTCGCTTGTTCAAACAATCTTGGATGGCTTAACATGATGTGAAGAACATACGAGCAAAGAGCATAGGAGTAAGTTTACATGTTAAAATTTAATCGCAAGTAGTTACGATAATTAGAAAGTGGCAAGTTTAATTAAAAGAGCAATAAGTTTCGTTAACGTGTCTTGCGTATTTATAAAAAAATTAAACAAATTCTATCCAGAGTTGATTGAGATCAATTTATTTAAAAAAATAATCAAAGTGAATTTGAATAATTATAAAAATTACAACTTTATAATTTCAAATATCCTGCTTTTTGTTGATTTTGCGATGATACTGGGCTTTATGTTGCGACGTATATTTTGTCACTGAAAGAATTTAGTTTGGAATGAATTTTATTAATCCGAATATCAACGTGAATTACTTATTAGGTATCGCCTCAAAACTATTACGTATAAATTAATATAATATGTTGTCACAAAATAGATATAGAACTTGTTAAAAATCAAGATATTGGGACAGACCAATAACAAAAGCCAATAGCTATACATTTATTGTATCTACAACTACAAAGCTAAATTCCCTTGTTTTCCTTCGCCTATTACTCTAATGTCTGCGCCATTTCTCTCGGAACAGAGTAAAAGGAAATATTATTCTCGTATAAGGATCAGACTCCAACAAAACTGATGACAGATATGTAGAGCTAAGTAGAGAGTTGTTGAGTTTTTGTTTTTGATTTTGTGATGACAATTTTTTTTAATTTTGTAATGTTAGATTTGTAATGAGCCGTCCCAATTTATTTGATAATTTGCCATATATAAAGGGTCATATATTTTTGACATTAATTGTAACATGTTATCAAAGAACTGCATGTAAAAATTACATAAAACACGGTCACATTAACTAGACCATGTGACTGTTTGACCATGTGACTGTTTGACCATGTGACGTTATTTTGGCACTCAAGTACGGTGTGCAAAAAAACCGACCAAGTGCGAGTCGGACTCCCGCACGAAAGGTTCCAAACCAACTTCTATAAAAGATAAGTTTCTACCTGTTTATTGTTTGTTGTTTTAACCGCTTAGCCATGTCAGATGCTTTCAGGCGGCTTCAAAACTCTGACACCAGGGCTAGCCACCCGGCCTATACGAACTTAGTTTACCTGTTTATTAAGATCGAGTAAATGTTGCTTGAAATGAATGCGATGCGTCGAGTTAATGTGACCGCGTTATATGTTGCAATAAATAATTGAATTGAATTGTAGTCCGTAAAACAATGGCAGAAATGTTATATTATTTCTTCAGCCACAAACCAAAGCTCCGCTACGTTCATGATTACTTTTTGTTTCCTGTAAAAGAATGGCAAGTTGAGTTTGCAGTGGACAGGGCACATAGCATGAAGGACTACTGACTAATGGGGTTAAAAAGCCAAGGGCTAGCTAGAGCAGCGTAGGACGTCCACCATGAGGAAGCAGATAAGCAGATAGGCTATCTGGGTAAGGCCGGGAAATTGGCCGCATGTAACTTAAAAGTAACATACAAGTGTGTTACGGGTTTGTGACATAAAACGTCACTTAAAAGCTAAACTCTCGTCAAACATTATCAATTTTCTGGAAACACGATGACAATATAAGAACGTACGCAGCTTCTAGCGATTTATTAAACACTATGTTTGCTAACTAGTCTGTTTCTTATAATGAAATGATACAAATTTACTTTTAATTCAGGTGGAATCTATTTTATTCCACAAAAACAACTTCATTCGGTTCGAAAGTCAAGACGCACAGGTCACAAAAATGGCTGACGAATGAAAGACATAGCATAGACAAGCAAACAAGGGTGTTGACGTTTTATAAAAACGAGTTCTACCGCTCAATTGCTAAGTTTTAGTGGAAATTATCGTAACATAAAATACGTGACATAAAAGCATCAAATACGAGGACGCGACGTTAAAGTACCAGAATTTCATTATTTGATTAGTTAATGGTGTATAAAATTAGTCACCTTGTAGAATAGGTATTACTTATTAATAAAAATGTTATTAATAGTTACTGAAAGACACAGAACATCAAAATTTAAACATATTTACTTAACGATGAAAACAAGGGACACATTTTTTTGTTCTGAAAATGTCGCAACAAAAGATTATTTTATAAAATAGTAAAATAAAATATTCATTTTTGCGAATATTTGTCCAGTAAACCTATTAGGAAAAACATTACGCTAAGTAAGAAAAATAAAAACTAGTTAGTATTAAGTATTTCTTTAGTAAAAAAATGCCGGACGCTGAAGCCAGATGAAATAATCCATTTTTATCGGCCTTACCCATCTGCTCAGAGTCAAGGTTCGCAGCGTGACTCATGAGAAAGTGTGCATTCGTTTGCGCGTGTCAAAGGTATGAGGAAGGATTCTTTCTCGAATCCCGGGATGGCCCCATAGTAAAAATGTGTTTTCGACTACAACGTTCTGCTCTTCTCCGCTTTGGCGGAGTCTGGGTCTAAAAGGAAATATTATTCTCGCATTACGCAGATATAAAAGGCTATCGGTAGCCGCCTCCCCACTTTTCCGGATCGCTGAAGAAAAGTAGGAATGTTGAGAAAAACCGAGGGTGGTGAGCCGCGTAATGCGCCGATATTATTATTGCGGGCAAAATGTCGGAAAAAATCTGGCAACATTCGCCAACAAGACAAATTAGCTTAAAACATTGGGAAAAATTGGAGCTGTAATGCTTATGTAATTGCAGAAGAAGGCAATATTCTCAAATCTGATAGCTACAAGAAAATGGTACATTAATTAGGTATTAAGTAAGCAATTTTATCGTAGATCTTTAGTGAAATCTTAGTTAAATACTCGCGACGTCAATTCAATTTTCTGTGTAGGTATCTCTCCGAGACATCTTAGCTCAGTGTTAGTACAGCTTTTTAGGGTGGCTGTATGTCAACCTCAAAATAGCTCAATTTTAGAGGAAAATAGGCAAAAAATTGATAAAATACAGCGGTATATATGTGATTTTAACATAAAATATTTTGGGATTATTTAGGTTCCTAATTTTTGGGTTAATACGACAAAAGCCGTATCAGGAACATTACTGTCCACTAAAGGATGAACCGATCATGACTTTATTTTTGTAAAACGATTTAGCATTCTTAAAAGTGTTCTTAAATACTAATTTTTACTTTAAAAAATCTGTTGTGAAAGGTTTTCATAACATAAAATTACGTCTCATCTAGCTAAATAAGTTTTGTGAATTGTCCTTGAAATCCCGAGAAACGTTCAATTTGTGCATCGAACCGGAACTCTGAATTGAATTCAATTGCGAGTATCTGTACTACAATAGCCCTCCCTCGTCGAGTGTTTTCACCTGAGGGCGCGTTTAGATTGAAATTTTCATTTCTTCTCAAACAAATACCCCTCACCCCAAGTACTATTAACTACAGACCAGCAAAATCTATGATAGCTATCAGCATTAAAAAATCAAAAATATTCCCCATCTCCGCTAAAAAAACACAGTTTTGTTTTCAGAGCTCTTTGAAAGAGTAAAAAAACCCGTCAAATACCAAGAGACTTTCAAACTGGAAAGGTGTAAATTTCTACAAGTACTCACCTCAATGGTGGTCTTCCCGGATTCCTGCCACTTCATAAGATGTTCGCCTTTCAACGACCATCCGGGCGCGTAGCTGATGAGTCCCCCGCCCGCTGCGCCCTTCACCTCCGCTACCTCCGCTTCCTTCGACTTCTTGGGACTAGTCTGGAGCCGGAAAAAACTCCGTCCGTGCTTGCAACTTTTCGAAGGGGAGAAGAAAAATGAGCTCTTTTTGGGCGATTTCTCTTGCTCTTCCGCCGATTTAGACGTTGATGGCGTTTCTTCGCTTTCTCGCCTTTCGTTTGCCTTCCCATTGTCGGTTTCGAGTGATTTAGGGCCGGTGCTTTCGTCGGCGACGAAGAGCAGCGTTCGTTGGACAAATGGCGTGGCTTTGTTGTAGAATTCGCAGGGCTCGGGGACTTTGAAGCTGGTCGGTATGGTCGTTCGGTGAGACTTTGAGAAGCGTCGCTCCATGTATTTCCTTGCCATATCATTCCTTCACTTGTTTGTATAGTCCAAGGAGTTTTAGTTATTCAGTTCGTTATAACTTTACACATCATAAATGTCATTCTGAGGCTAAAGTAAAAACTAAAGTAAAGTAAGATCTTTTATTTCAATAGCGTTAAGTGACGTAAATTTCTAAAGATGAATTCTAATCACTAAGGTTTTAGATATAATTATAGACTTAAAACAAATTAAAAGCAGTGTTTATAAATAGATAGCAAGTTTTTATTTCTGTATAATTTCGTAAGTTACTGTAGATTGGGGCATTCTATTAGGTAAGAGAATACTGATGTCAGTATATAACTGTTATAAAAATCATAAGACTTTCTAGGAAACATGAAACTATTATAAAACCACTGTTTTCAAAAACATCAGGGAAAAATCTAGTGAACCAAATGGTTTCAAGAATCAATAAGATAGGAATTTATTTGCAATTTCTTTGAGATTCAAAAAAATCAACGTGAAAAGAAGCGAAATAAACGGAGCTGAATAATTTCGAATCCCCTCGAATAGATAAGTACGGAGCTTCGTAAACTATACGGGACTCTACCTGGCTCAGGATCGAAAATTACTGGAAATGCAATTTAATTCGTTTTTTTTTCTGACTATAATGTAAACTACGCATTTTTTGTGGAATCTGAAATGATATGATATAGGCCGAATAATATCTACAAGTTGGCGGATGTGAAGTTAGCTACAAACTGCGCAATATCCAATCCTGACTAAAGCTCACATAAGGTTGCGCGTTGATTTGGATTGATAGTCTACGACCATTCCTTTATATGACTCCGTCTGTTGTCCATTAACTGTCTAATTTTTTGTTGTTTTAAAGTGATATGTAAGGTTTATTTTATGTTATTTTTTATCGCAATATTATTGATAGTAAACTTGTATTATTTGACTTCTTCACTTTCTTTTTGCATTGTTTGTTAAGCACTTTTTACTTCCTTTGCTTTATATATTTTTATGTCACACTGTACCCTCTAACAAAAGGGTTCACCTGAAAACCAGCGCTGGGTGCTCGGTATCTACCAGCACTCAGCATTAATGCTGAGGTGAGCCCTTTTCGACATTTCTATGTTTTTTACAATTTTTAGTTATATTTTTAATGTCGAATATACTTTTTTCATTTCATTTCATAGGTTTCGCGCAGTTTGTAACTAACTTCACATCCGCCAACTTGTATAATTTGGCCTATACCCTCTTATGTGATGCTGATTTCATATGTATCTAGCTTTAGTTTTTATGTTTTAGTGCATCTGTAGATAGCATGTTAAACTATGTATGCTCATCTAATTATTCCAATGAATGTTCTAGAAAACTAAATATTTAATAAGTAAAAAAAATGGATTTAGAACAAATGTGGCTGTTTATTTACATTTCACATTAATTGTATTATAGAAAAACGTACGTTAGATATCTAACTAACAGATAGAAAATCACTCCTTATAAGGTCTTAATCCTTAATAAATTCGACTATATTTTCAACACAACCTACAGTCTTTTGTGTAGATGAAACATTTTAATTTCTTCAAAACTTGGGTTCAAAAATCTTGCACAATTATTAAAAGAAATCTCAAAATAATATTACAATTTCAATAAATAGATTACGCACGCACGCCTCACGTAACCAAATTCACTTTAGCTATGTCTTTTCCAGTAATTCTATCACATTACCGACGAGTTGCAATTTTCACGCGGAGGCTCTGTCTTATCGATCGCTTGTGGGTAAACATTGCCGCCCTAACTGCCTTCACAGAATGCATTCAACCACTTTAGGTCGTATTTCTATTAGTGACAAAGATGAAATTTGACTAACATGGATCGCTGAAACTGCACGACTTATTAGGGGCTTGCAGGGTTACAATTTTGGCGATGTTTTCTGGATGAAGCAATGTTCAGGGTTTGTTAAGAAATTGTGCGAATTTTGAGAGCGATATCATATCAAGGTAACTCTTTTCTTCAGTTTAACTGATGTGAATGAATATGAATACCATCCAAAGTTAATAAAATTATCTAATCGTATATAATAATAAATAATTAAATAAAATATTGTGTTGAATTTTGATTAACTCGGCATAAATCTGTTTTTAAAATTATGCGTTTATTTTATATCTACCAACTAGCTCTTACTGGCCGCTTCCGAGATAAAACCAATACTATGATACTTTTAGATCATTAAAATTAAAAGAGGTAGATATAGCCCTTCAAAAAATCAAGCTGTTCCGTTTCTTCGTTACTCTATGAAAAGTAACAAATAAATCAAAAGATACCAACTAGCTTTTACTCGCCGCTTCCGAGATAAAACCTATACTACGATACTTTTAGAACATTAAAATCAAAAGAGGTAGAGCTGTTCCGTTTCTTCGTTACTCTATGAACTATTGTATACAATTCACAATATTCGTTAAGATGTTTTATCAATTCAGTTACCATATTAAATACTAGTTTTTACCCGCGGCTTTGCCCGCATACGCAATATATCCTTATAATTTATAGCCTATGTGTTATTGTGATATATAAGCTATATTATTGCAAAGTTTCATCTCAATCCGTGCAGTAGTTTTTGCGTGAAAGAGTAACAAACATCCATACATCCATCCATCCATCCTCACAAACTTTTGCGTTTATAATATTAGTAAGATAAGATGCCGTATAATATTCGTCTTTTGATACATTATTTCCTGAACAAAAGCCTTTAAAATGACAATGCTGAAAACTCGAGCGCGTAACCCTCTATTTTACTAGCACGCACTTCAGCGAGCAAATAATATAGAACTATAATACACCTACAGTTGATTATTGTGTTCGTTTACAAAAGCATAGCTTTTGTCCCAAGACACGATAGCTATAAACTGTGGAACAAGCTCAGTTAGCGTATTGAAATAACTATTATGAAAAGTAATTAAACTCGCATCATAAGTAGATATTCAAGCGATTGTTTGCTGTTATGTTTCATGGTTTCCCTCTGTCTGACGTCCGTCACGTGTTCATTGTTTAAAATATAATGTTAGTTTAGAATGAGTAGGAAATTAGGAATAAAATAAATGCGCAATTCTTATCATTCTTCTCTTTACAAGTTAGAGACGGGCGCGAGACACTAATCAAGAACTGGTGTACTAAACCAGACTATCTTTATAAATGATTAGAAGTGATTCATACTATCATTATGAATATCTTTTACTATGAAGTAAACCCGAAGTTCGAGAGAAAAAAATCAGCTGTTTCATTTATTTTGTTATTCAGAATGTAGGTATTTTAGTATGGAACAGTTGATCTTAATACTCGAATTCCGGTTTGGCTCTATAGTTAAACGTCTTCATAATGAGGTTTTTAATCACCCTTTATCGGTATAGTACAGAACCAATAGATATCCTTGTATATATCATAAAGTTACTTTTGTGATAAACATCTCAAAAATTTGTCGAGAATGCAGGACTCGAATCTGCCTCATTCGGATCACTAGCCCGACGCTCTGCCGACTGAGCTAATTCGCTGTACTGCATTTGCGTCGAACTTGTGAAGTGTTTATCATTTTAACTAACTTAGGTATAGCGTTAAATTTTAGAGACGGGTGGGATACACTATAAAATTAAAAATCACCTTGTATATACAGAGTTATTTCTAATCAATTAGCATCATTTTAGGGGCTTATTCTGTACATCAAAACTAACAACTTTTGTTCTGCAACTTTTGTCAAAACTCAAAATAAAATGGTTGTTCCATAGAAAAATATCGTTAGCCATCTACAAAATGTATGGAACAGCTGATTTCTTTTTTTGAGTTTTGACAAAAGCCGCAGAATAAAAGTTGTTAGTTTTGATGTACAGAATAAGCCCCTAAAAGAATGCTAATTGATTAGAAATAACCCTGTATATTACGAAAATTAATTAGGATATTAGTTTTTCATTACGCGATTGATGTATTTATTAAGATAAACTTAATTCAGCGAGCAAGCTTAACGTAATCGATACAAGACACTCGTTCGATCTGCAGTTAGATTTCTTATTTTCTCGAGAAAATGTGCTCTCCCCACATGTCCCCAATTCCTTTGTAAATAGCTTTCCGATTCCCTCCGAGGGGAAATTATTACATTTCGATGACATGACGAATTCGACAGGGGCCTGCTTGACCCATCGGCTTACGAAGCTAAAGAAATCTAAAACGAATTTGTTAAACTGAAACTAAGACTAAGAAAGATGAAAGAAAAAAATATAAAAGTCTTGTCTATTTATCTCTTAGGAGCGGTTAAGGAAACTTTGTAGATATCATCTATTCGTGTTGTCTTTATTTTATGCTAAAGCTATGAAAAGTAAAAAATAAACGTTATATTAATGTTAAAACCGCTGATAAAACGTCATTTACGCATTGATTTTAATAATGAAATACATAATTACATATCAACCTTGGTGTTATGCGTTGCATCGATTTATGAAAGTAGAGCGTTGTTATATTAGAAATATTTATTCCAAAAGAATATTCACGTGGTCTCTATTCATAAAATAAAATTTAAAGAAACATTTTGCCAACTGGTTATAAGCTATTGGTTCAACAGAACATAACATTTGTTTTACAACAGTGTTCGTAAAAGTAACTGTAATCATCAATTACCCTTACTGACAACGCATAACTAGAAATAATATCCACAAATATTATTCCCAGATACGCGTATAAAGGTGTTTTCAAAGAAAATCATGTTTATAATACCGGTGCATCTTCCGGTGTTCCTCCAAGGTTCACCGACCCAGCGGTTGGGAGATGTCAACAAAATAAAATAGAAATAAATGTCTACGGCACTGAATCAGAAATAGATTGCTCCCCATGCTTAGCGCGAACTTGAATCTACCCGCATGTTTATTTTTAACACTATCTTATTGTACCGTGCGACCACGTTATCAATGCAGTTGAGCGAGAGAGACACTATTCTATTTAGTGAATGCATCTTGTGAAATCCAATATAAACTGACTTTAGATGAATAAGAAACATTTCTTGGTTACTACTTACTATAGTTTATTCAAATACATAGGTGTCTTCAAATCTAGTGCAAACAAGACATAAAGAAAATAAATTTTAAATTGCACAAATTTTTTTCTAGGCCCTTACATAATTTAGTTTCTTAATAGTGCTATATTTTTAACGGACCTTTGCTCTGCATCAGTGGCTTTAGTAGGTATGCTGATGCAGATCAAAGATCCGTTAATATTGTTGAAGATGAGTTTGTTTAATAAATTAAAACTATCATCGTATATTCGTGACTCCGTACATTTTCTTTAGTTGTTCTTTTTTACCACCAGGAGCGCAAAACCAGAATGAATGGATCCACTAAGAAACTACTGTAGCTTTCATTCAAGTATAATATTACTAAAGATTCGGGAAGGATGTGGTCAATCTCAAGCATTTCACTAACTACAAAACGTTTATTAACACAATACCTATGCACGAATCATTAAGCACTGTAGTATTGTTAGATTGTTCTCAGACGCTCAAATTTTTTTGGTTGCTCTTTAGTTCCGACAGCTCTTGTCAAGCATTTATCGCTTGTGTGAGGGGACCATTAGTTTTATCACTTGGCAAGCTGCATTAATAAGTTGGTCGTATTGTATTCGGAAATACTCAGTGCCCGGTAAATAATAAGCCCGTCTTGTTTGATGGCTCGGCGCTATTTTACGCGTGGCTGGAGCAGGAAATACGAGATGGTAATCATTTGAAATGAGAGCGACGAATTACTTTGAAGACACCTTTTTAGTCACACTTTTTTATGTTCTAGTTTTAGACTATATTATGCCTGATATTAAGCAAATATGCGGTCTAGAGTGTAGCACGTTTACTTAGAAGATACCTATTTACTCGCGATTTGGCACCTAATTATGTTGTACCTTAGTGGAAAGATAGACTCAGACAAAGCGTTCCACATTTGTTCGAATACTAAAAATGTTCTCGTTGGTAGCATTGAACTAGAGATTTTTTTTAAAGTCATAATTTTTCGTCTCTTAAGAAATTATAACTGTAATGAAATACAGCTAAAGCTCACGTAATAACTATACGGTCGATCCGTTGGGAATCTTAAGAAATTGGCTGGCAAAATAACTATTTTATGTAAATTGTTACAAAGTTTCAAATTGATTGACATTAATAGGTTACTTTCCTTGTAATATCCTACTGAGCAAATCGAATCGGGCACCTACAGCTACTTTCATACCGTACTAATCCGTAATAATGTATTTTGATTGACTTATTTATTATGGTAATGTAGTGATTTATAATAACAACAGCATGCATTTTGAGAAGTATTTATCGCGAATTTTTGTAATTCGTAAAAAACAACTTTTAAACCAGACAACTTCTACAACACTACATAATAAGCAACGCTCGTAACGCTCACGCGTTTAATTTCCTTTTGTAAACAACAGTCTGAAACTTCGAAATTAAAACTCGGAAGTAACATACAAAATAAGTTTAACCTCACGTGAGCGTCGAACACGCCAGCTTAATTAAGCAGTCGCGTCAAGTGAAAGCGAATTAAGTTACACTACCCCGGGGAGACCCTGCGGAATAACTTTACCTCTATGATAACGCATAGTGTGAGAAAACGGTACTTCATCTCCCACTGTTAGAAGAAACAACTAAATGGAGAAAAGCTCACACTAAGTATGAATTTAAAGCGTATCTAGGCATAGCATAGACAGGGTGCGTACAGCGTACCACGAATAAACACACACTAAATATAGGTTATACTTATACGTAGTAGATCATATCTATATATAGGCGACAGACATATTATTTTAAGATGGGTACTAATTATAAAATTTGGCTATTAAAAAAATCCCAAAATACAACCATTAGAAACCAAACTATAAAAAATGTGTGCAGGAACAACAAGCCGCGCTGAATTTTTATAACCTGACAAGGAAATGATTTTTTTTGTGCTAATGTTTGTTCCTCTTTCACGCAAAAACTTCTGAAAGGATTGAAATGAAACATTGCAATAAATGCTTAGACATCAGAATAACACATAGGCTATAATTTATAAAGATATTGCGTGGAACAAAGTTCGCAGGGTCTATGCTAGTGTTGAATATATGTAATGAATACTGTACTGTACTGTACTGTACTGTACCAGCCTTTTTAATAGTCCACTGCAGGACGTAGGCCTACCCACGAAGGGTGATTGGGCCATATCCACCACGCTGGCCCAGTGCGGGTTGGTGGATTTACATACGCCATCGAATTTCTTCTACGGACGTATGCAGGTTGCCTCACGATGTTTTCCTTCACCGAAAAGCCAATGATGTGAAATTCCGTACATAAGTTCCAAAGAAACTTATAGGTACGGGATCGGGATTTGAACCCACGACCTCACGATTGCAGGTCGGGTGTTACTACCACTAGACCACCACGGCTATGTAATGAATAGATTAATTTAAAAAGTGAAATTATTTTTCCCTACGGTGCTAGAACGTAAGTAACTTTAGATTTCTGAATTTTATTTTTGTTATGTTAATAACAATTTTGTAAAGTTTAAATACTATCTATAAATTACAGTGCAACTTAAGTCATAAGTTGGGAGGTGGAGCGGCCGGCCGCGACATCGCGCGGGTTATGACTTATTGTTCTGGCTCAGTGGGTAAGTAGGATGAGTTTGATTTATACGGGACCCTAGTTCGGTTCTGTGGGACGATGATAAAACATAAACAGGAAACTATTTATTTTTTAACTAAATCATGAGATACTCACGAAAAAACGTATAACTACTGTTTATTTCGAGGTTATTGAATATAAAATGACATTATGAGGGATATGTAAGTGATAAGCTATTAGTTAGCATGGTTGATACTTTTGTTATATTTGATAATAATTATTGTTTTATACTACGGGACTAATCGCGCACTAAAATTACGAGATAAATAAATACCTTCTCATCCCGACGTTTCGGCCGAGTTGCATCGACCGTGGTCACGGGTAGACTGACCATCCATCCATCCATGTCTACTCGGCGGGAGGTATTTATTTATCTCGTAATTTTAGTGCGCGATTAGTCCCGTAGTATAAAATAATAATGTGTTCAAATCGCGAAAGTTTAAAAACAACATTTGATAATAATCATATATCGTTTATATCCAAGATTAAATACAAAAACAAAACAACATGAATCAATTCAGAACAATACATCCTACTTCCTACTATATACATATAATATTATAAACGCGAAAGTTTGTGAGGATGGATGGATGGATGGATGTTTGTTACTCTTTCACGCAAAAACTACTAAACGGATTGAGATGAAACTTTGCAATAATATAGCTTAACAATAATAATAACACATAGGCTATAAATAATGATGATATATTGAGTTTGCAGACGAAGCCGCGGGTAAAACTAGTGCATTATAAAACTTATTTTCAGGGTTTTAAATATATTAATTACAATAAGTATACCTTGACTTTCATTTTGAGATGGTTATATGTGGGCCCCAAACTAGGCTAAGCCTGTATTTTGGGCGCCGGAAATAATAATTCCATAATTTAATTTAACCAATGGACAACGGAGTGTGTGCATCAATCCAAAGTTTTGTTAAAACCTTACCGAATACTTATTATGGCTTTATTATATGTATTATTCTGATGTATAAGCATTGCTATTGCAAAGTTCCATCTCAATCCGTTCAGTAGTTTTTGCGTGAAAGAGTAACAAACATCAATAATTACAAGCTTTCACGTTTATAATATAATATTAGTCAACGACATTAAGGTTTTATTAATGTCGTTGATATTAGTAGGATTGTACTGAACATGGCACTTTTTGTTTGTTTACTAAATCACGTTTGAAAGAACACTAAGAGATTCAAACAATAACTTGGCAAAATATTATAGCACTCTATAATTTATACCTATAATAATCAACTATGTAAGTTCTCGAACTCGTATTCATAATATCTCTATACCTATTATTATTTATCTATATCATTTACATACACGTACACACTCATATTCACTCACTCACTCTCACATACACTACACCCACAACTTATCACAACTAACTTACCATAAGACACCATTAATATTGTACTTTGTGTAATATTGTTAGTATAAGTGGAAGAGCCCGCAGCCCACGACATAGGTCACCCTAGTGTGGGTTGCAGTGCATATTTGTATAATGTACAATCTTTAGAATAAGTAAAAAGATGTACATAGTCCTTAAGTTTGGAAATAAATATTATCATTATCACTCTTTTCGGATGATTCGCAATGACATTGTAAACTTTCTTTATAACAAAATTTTATATTAAAACCAATGTTCCTGAAGACTTTAAACAAACCGTCCAGCTGAATCAAGCAATTTTGTTTACTATTACAACATTATATGACCATCTAATAAGTGTTTTATGATTAGTATGGGCGCGTAATAAGAAGTGATTACTTCGTTTATGAGCGGACATGCAATATGCGTGTAATTCAAATGCTCATCATTTCTAATCAACACATTGTTCGAAATGCAAATGGACCTCCATGTGTGCGTGTCCTTTTATTTGATGCGGTCAGACTTGTGTTATTCTAATGTGGAAAGATTGAAATATACAATATTTTTTTACAATTTAGATTATTTGACATCATGTCTTATTTCACATCAATTTTACATACTTTCTCACTGACAGTATTTTTGATTGAAGATGTTTCAAATTCCTACCATAAAGTAGGTATTCGCAGCTCTACAAACTTTCAATATGGGACCAATTCCGAAATTGCAAAAAATTCTACTGTTCCAAACATTTTGTCATTCGACGATTTTTTGTGTGTGTGTGTGTGTGTGTGGCTGTGTTTTGCTATTTCGGGTACCAATACCCTACTAAAAGCTGGTGATAAAGACGACCACATCTAAAATCCTAGACTAAGTATTCAAAGTTATTTTTTGTCACCCTGTAGATTTGAAATCATAGTTAATCCATTGATTTAATTAGTTTTCCAACAGTTTTTTTCCGCGTCAAATACGGTCCACTTGTTTAAGAATTACTTATGATACCACAGACAAGGATACAGATATTAGACACTCTTCAAAATTTTGGCATGTCTCTTTTTTCACGGGAATTGTAAAGGTACAT
Source organism: Hypomecis punctinalis (assembly GCA_949316475.1). Taxonomy (NCBI): domain Eukaryota; kingdom Metazoa; phylum Arthropoda; class Insecta; order Lepidoptera; family Geometridae; genus Hypomecis; species Hypomecis punctinalis. The sequence continues at coordinate 10,707,129 of OX438797.1, forward strand.
GCTTTAGATATACTTATACTGCATAAAAGATAGCTTGATCTCTGCGACAGTGACATTGACATAGAAGATTGAAATTTTTAGAATTGGGATAGTGGTGGAAAAAGATCATTATCAAATTCAAAAACTTCAATAAATACTATCTTAACGTTATTATATTTTATTACAATTTATTTAATTAATATCATAACATTATTTACATGTGTACATACTTAATCTTAAATAATAGTAAGTAAATAAAATCCAATTTCTCACCTACAACTACTCATTCGATTTCATTACAAATGTTGTTGTGTATATACTTAATCTTAAATAATAGTAAGTAAATAAAATCCAATTTCTCACCTACAACTACTCATTCGATTTCATTACAAGTTGTAATGAAATCGAATGAGTAGTTGTAGGTGAGAAATTGGATTTTATTTACTTACTATTATTTAAGATTAAGTATGTACACATGTAAATAATGTTATGATATTAATTAAATAAATTGTAATAAAATATAATAACGTTAAGATAGTATTTATTGAAGTTTTTCACTATTATCGATGCTAATGTAACATATAATTGGGTTTAATTTAATTACAAACGTTACTAAATTAAATAAATGATAAATTAAGTTTTATTTAAAATATCGTTAGTATAAACTATCGATATTTTAAATAAAACTCTATCTAAAACTCTGTGGTCACGATCATTCATCGCCCATCATTAATAGACATGCCCATAAAGTATGACATTAACAGGTACTGTCTGTACTGTTAAGAAATTCAGAACTTCATAGACGTGATTTTTCTGACAGCTGTTGCAGAGATCAAGTTAAATTTTATAGAGTATAGAAAATTTTTAGCATGTCTCTTTTTTCACGGGAATTGTAAAGGTACTTGCTTTAGATATACTTAGACAAATATTTGTGACACGATACTTGCACTTTTCGCGTTCAATTTTAACCCAAGGATACTCTACCAGTTTGGCAATAACGTATAGAATAACAATGTTATTTATCTAGTAACGTGTCTATCATACCAATCGACGTGTCGTGAGTGACATGCTAATGCCCTTTTGTGCGCGCCGGCAGCCAGTGGCCAATTATGTTATTAACACGTTCGGAGGGTCCGAGGTAATACCATCTGTACGATAATCTGCGCAGGAAAAGTTGGTTTATTATGAAAAGGGCACGTTGGGTACTCGTGTGAGATCGTTGAATTGTTCAGACATTGTCATAATTATGCTGGCTATATCCTACCTACTATGATGACTTATAATATGTGAACAGGATCGTCAACGTTTTATCTGGTATTTGAAAATTACTTATTGCTTTTTCTATATTTAAATGACGTATTATTTATTGGAAAAGCCTTATAGCAAAATCACAGGGAAGGCCTATGTCCAGCAGTGGACGTCTTACGGCTGATGGATGGATAGATTCTCGCTCATCATTGTGTGCATGCCAAAAACTACATACAGTCATAACAAAAGTTTTATTGATGAGTAAAAATCATTTCCTTTCGTAATATTGTATTGTGTAGGACAAGCTTATTTCCAGGGGCCTGATTTTACAAGCTTTTCTTATATTGCAAGCTGAGTTATTTTATTTAACTTGCAACGGAAGTGTAAGTTCAGGTGGAATCGTGCAAGATTAATTTGACCAACTTCCCGGTTTCCGATTGAGCTGAACTATGTATATCGCTTCGCAATTCAATAGTATGGTACCATAGAGCTTATCTGATGATGGAGTCGGAAGGTGGCCATATGAACTCCTGTACTAAACAAGGTAGACCCGTCGTGTTTGGGCTCGTTTTACTTGTCTTGGCTAGCACTCTGCTGCTAGATGATATCCAGGATCTCAAAAGCTTTTATTTTTAAAAAGTTATATTTTTATAATAATTTATTTCAACTTCGCACGGTTTGGTCATATACGGAACTTCTTAGGAGCATTCGCAACTTCCATAGACATTACAGAGCGTTTTCATACAATCTGCCAAAGTTCCGTATAAAGCCCATTTCACGAAAGAAGTCTCGCAAAAGCAGCAGCACAATCGCATAGCTAATCTATCAAAATCCATTTATCTAAGGTTAAAATTAGTTCCATTAATTCTCCGTGGGACTTCTTTAATGCAAAAGGACTTTACTTGCATAGGCGTGCGAAGTTGAAAATGAAGACCCCAGTATTGTAACATACGCGATTTTTTTGCGACCGCTCCAATTTGAGAAAATACAAGTATGAAAATTAAATACCTTAGTTAACATTACCATATATATCTAGCATAAACTTGACTAATTGCTCCATAACGGTTCTCTAGCGGCTTACGGCGATATCAAACGCTACCAATAGGTACCTGGCTATCTATCAAGATTACTTGCTAGTATTGCTCGAGTTATGCAGTAAAAATACTACAGTAGGGAAAGTTCAAAATATCATCCTAACTAATATTAAAAATCCAGAAGTGTGTTTTTTTGGTTCGTTTGTTACTCTTTCACGCAGCAAAAGAGGAAGGGGTTGATTTCATTTTTTGCATTTATAGTTTAAGAGTCGGAAAGTGTCATAGGTAAACTTCTTTTTAAACCGAAATTTTAGAAGGTTGTAATGGGATAGCACATAATATAACCCGGGCGAAGCCGCGGGCAAAAGCTAGTTCAAAAATAAAATTGTTTAAACAGAAAATGCGGCCAAATTAATCAATTCAATTTATAAGATATCAAGAGAAACGGAAGTAAATCGTTTTGTTGAAATGTTTTCTAACCCAAGTCTCGGAAAAGTTTAATGTAGAACATAGAGCTAATGAACAATACTTTTGTATGAGCTCTGTAAAAAAGTTCTTGGATGGAGACCAATGACCATTAAGTACTTAGGCCTTAGGCCTTAAGTACTTATATGGCAAACGTCTTACAGCTCTCATAATGATGATTATTGTGTGGACGTCAAGAATATATCACAAGAATTATTCTCTAGGTTAACATAGAACAATTTTTATAGCGCCTTTAAACTTCAAGTTAATCATAAACGTGTTACGTTTATGATTTACATTTAGACACAAATTCCTGTTCTGAATAGGTCACTAAGTCGACTAAAGAGCTTACTGTTTGCGCTGTACCCCATTATACGGAATATCTTGATGGGGATCGGTATCAGTATTCCGAATACTGTAATCCCTCACAAATGGAAGCTGCATGCGGGCTCGAACCGAAAGGTCATCGAGGCGGTATCATGCGATTGTTTGTTCTAGAGTTTAGAGATTATATTGTTGCAAATGATGATACATTAATGACACAATATTGTTACAATAAGAACAGAAATCAGATTGAAACAGTACTTTTATAAGCCACCTTATTAATAAACACAAACTTTGGAGTACATAGCCCGTCTATTGTTATTTACAAGTGAATTAGAATTGTCAAAGAAAGAAAAAGACTAAATTCGAGTCCTGCGTCGTTTCGCCCCGCGAGCGGTTGGGCCCGCGCGCCGCGGTGCGAATCGCCCAAGACTCTTTTTGAAGGTCCCCAGACTATTAACTACTCCAAATCTATTCTACGTTTTGTGATAAAACAGTAGTATATGTTTTATAATTGACAAGGAAGTGGTTGTAAAGAAAACGTAAACATACAATACTTATAATAAAACGATTTGATTCATTTTATACGCACTAGCAATGACTAGCATGATTAAAAATAGTTTGATGTGTACCTAGCATAAACTTTATACCATAAAATCTGCCAAGCTACGAGTAGCTCAACCACGGTGTCTATGGGCCACAAAGTAACAAATTATAGTAGCCGTAGCGTACCTAAAGATAATCAGAGTTGCGCCACCCCTCTGAGATCGTGCATACAGATTACAAGATTCAGTATCTACGTGCCTCAGGGCTAGATCCGTCATATGGCTTCATGGGCTTTAGCACAGGGCCCCGTGGATTCCAAGGGCCCCCAGTTAAGTCTAGTCTAAGTCAAAAATAGACGATAATGCGAAAAAATCTATATTATTTCAAATTAAACAGATCGTAAGGTTTGCAGCTCTGCGATTCGTCAATTATTACAATATTAATCCAACCTATCTAATTAATTTAATTTAAGCTTAGATGTCAACTACGTGGTCTAGGTGGTCGAGTCTACTATCTAAGTAGTACTAGCCCAGCCGGGCTAGGTTGCGCACCACAGAAGTTTACAGGGTTATTTCTAATCAATTAGCATCATTTTAGGGGCTTATTCTATACATCAAAACTAATAACTTTTGTTCTGCGACATTTGTCAAAACTCAAAAAAAATTGTTGTTCTATAGAAAAATATCGTTTACCCGCGACAAAATGTATGGAACAGCTGATTTTTTATTCGAGTTTTGAGAAAAGTCGCAGAACAAAAGTTGTTAGTTTTGATCTACATAATAAGCCCCTAAAAGGATGCTAATTGATTAGAAATAACCCTGTACATATATATGTCACTTTTTCATGCGTCGAAAAGAGCCCTTTTTGTAGCGTTTCGTGGTCGCATGCTAAGCTAGTAGGGCCACGTTAACTCACAGTCCGGCCCTGACGTGCCTAATGAGCCAACATTCGGTTTCAGCCGGAACAGAAGCGTCTCTAGCAACACCGGCAACCGCTTTGCATCCTGTTGCCACATTTCCAAGAAAACCAACAAATTCATTAGTATTTCGGTGGCTTTTAGATTTCGTTATAGAAATTCGTGGAACACATTTTTCTGAAAATGAGAAATCAATCTTTCGTTGATCTCAAAAGGAGTTACTTTTTTAATCACAAAAGTGTGGTTCAAATGTAATCATTTACATAACTACTAGCTATAGCCCTCGACTTTCTAAATACTTAGATTTAAATACTTTAGAGTATGTGAAAACCCGAATGCCAACGGTAACCTAACTATTTATGTAATTGTCAGTCAAGTTTACACACTAGTGTCTTACAAAAAATGTGTCAAATTTCAATTTTGTGATTGCAGAAGCTTTTAAGATATGCGTGAGCGTGAGAGCGAGTGTGCAATTAAATTTTTATTAACACACGTATATAGATAAGATAGTAGTTAGATAAACTTAGAAATTATCTAAACTAAGTGTGCTTAATGGAAATAGGAAGTCGTAATGTGACCGCGCCTTTATACGGACTGTTTATTGCTCGCAAGATCCGTGAATGAAACAATTCAGACATAAATGGATAAAAAAGTTAAGAGCTTGTGCAAAAAATATGTAAAATAGACTTGACTGTGTCCTAATCTGTAGCAAGTGTCGCACAAGGCTACTTATCATACAAAATGTATGAATGGCTGCCATTGCACAGTTTCTGGTCACGTCCCGGAGCCGTGTCTTGACGCCTGACGGTCGGAATCACGACTTGATGACTATGAATCAAGTACATGGTAACATATTCCTGGTTCCTGTATTGTTGTTCTTGCAATGAATACATGGAAGCCTTTTACATTGTATCGGTTTTAAGTCTGGCAATCTTTTGAAAAATAATCACGTGATTGTAAAGACAATCACGGTATTATTTTTTGCTCTAGTATTTTAGGTCATACGTAAATAGGTCACGTAGGTCATTCTGTAGATATTGAAATAATATTTAGTTGGAAAAGATTGCTTAGTTCAATTAACAATATCGTTTGCTACGCATCTACGTAGTGCTACGAAAACTCTACGAGATCTAAAAATCATTTACTAAATTTCTTAAAACTGAATATTCTTTAAATATCTTTCATTACGCGTTAATCGCTTACTTTGTGACCAAAATTATGTAATCAAATAGAAATATCCTATTTCTATATGTGTGTTGAATTGTAATATTTTTAAAACTCCGCAAGCAAGCTTAAGTTCCCAAAAACTTTAAGTAAAAAACTGCGTTACCAAATAAACTTTTCCAATAGGCATGATAAACGAGAGTTTTAAAGTAATTATTCCAAAGCAGCGATAAAATATGGCTCCGACCAATATTTTCGTAGCAGAATTTTATTCACCTGAGCTTTTAACAGAGCCCAGCACTTTAAAAGCAGTTTAAATATTTATCCTTTACTTACGTAAATATTATGGATCATTTTTTAAACCGTATTCACTTAACAACTTGAACAATAAAATGTTTTACGATTATATCTTCGATATCTCTACTGAAATGGTTTATGTGATGTATCAACTGTTTGAGATATAAATAACACCCATCTTAAATTAGGTCTAGATAAAAATAATAACTACGAGTACATCATCATCACAATATCAATAAATCTATAAATTATTGTAGTATACACATATACTCGTGAGTAAATGTGAGTCACCGCGAAATGGTTTTATCCTAACACATCATCCAAACGCTATTGAAATAAGGTCATCAAACTGGTTTAAACAACAATGACTTTGTTTTACAATGGCAAAAATTAAACTTCATCATGGTAAATTGATTTATATCAATACAATCAAACAATAACAGCTTACGTAGGTATAGCCAATACAGCACAACACGATAGACCGGTGTATCAAAACATGAGTTCAGTTCACTGCAAAAAGGTTCTAACAATATTTGACACTATTTATCACTAAGATACACACTATTGCTAATTTTTTTACTAATAAGCTAATGAGTTAATTGAAAAGTTGATTCTACGAGAGCGTTAGGTTTCCCGCCTAAAGGCGCGCGGGCGGATGAGGGCGGGCGTGCGACTCGGTTGGCGCGCGACACGCGACTGGGCGGATCGATGCCGCCCTGGCTCGAGGCTCTCCCGCGGGGATGCTCTGTAGGGGATGGATGTGGCACTGAGCTTTTGCACTGACATTCAATTTATCTTGACGCCCAGGTACAATGTTACGTGGATGGCAAAAAATTTACTGATTTTGGCTCTGCGTGTAGTGTAGACGCTTGATGATATCCTTATCACATCTTGAGTTATATTTCCTTATCGTGCTTCGTTTGATATACGAATATTAACACTAATTATAATGTTGTTTATATTTGTTCTTGTATGTCACGAAATAAACTGTATTTCTTTCTTTCTTTCGTTCAATTATAAATGAATCTTATGAATGTTTGTATACAGATATACCTAAACTGATTTAACGATTTTGGATTTTATAGATTTGGCGGTGAGTTAAAACCGTCTAATTTTGCTATAATGAAATACTGTTGACAGGATATATATTTTTTAATATATCTTTAACAATAAATATTATCTAAATACAATAAATCTTGATAAGTACTTTTTACATTTTATTACCAGCAGGTAAGGTACATTGCACAAAGCGTGGATTATATTATCTAGACCACCATCGGTCTCGTCGTCTCATCGACTGTAGAATGATCGGTTTGCTTTTACAGTCAATTTTTTTTTTTTATTTAATAATGACAATACTACACTACTACTACATAGAAAGCAATTGGATCATCCACAGACCCTTGAAGGTCTAAAGATAATCCAAGTGCTCAAGCCCACTGCCAGTTGGCAGCGTGCTGAATGGCAATGCTTATACGTTGGGCCAAATAAACACCAGCATTTTAGTCACGCGTCGCGTCCACCAGACGCTCAGAGAGACAGTCTATATTGTTTATAACAATTAATAGATATCAAAGTCCGGTTTTGGCTTATGTTATCAACAAGTTTAATTTATATTACAAATTAGCCTTACATGAACGCAGATGCTTTTGGGCCTTTCATACACACAATGAAAGTAAAAAGTACCTGCTCCAAAACTGCATAGTATTGCTATCTTCTCGCCACGTCCACTGCCCCTACATCCCATTTCTTACGCAGGGCTACAAATTGAATAACTGGAAGGAAGATGCACGCAGCCCATCCAGGGAGAGGGCCATCCGTCGGCCGTCCCTTTGAACGTCAGATTGAGTTATTCAAACGGAGGACAAATTGCGTGGCGTCGCCTTTTTGCATACGTGAGTTCATCTTGAGGCGAAACGTAGACTACTTATTTGTGACACCGAAGAGCAAGGAACTACTCTTATTTTATCTGAGTTTATCAAGTAATAGCATAATTCCTACTAAATCGATAGACTAGGGATGATAAAAAAACGAAGACAAAGAAGAAAAGGAAAAAAAGAAAAGGCTTTTACTTCCGTAAAGGCCTTTTCTTTTTTTCTTTTCTGATTTTGATTTCTCTAATCTTGATTTTTATGATCAGTTTTTGATTTGTATTTTTTTCCTCTGTAATTTTGGATATCGTCTTTCGATTCGGTTTGTAAATTGAACGTACAGATCCTTACTTCATTTTATTCAAATTAAACCAATGTTTGCCGTAACAGATCTCTAGCATTTTAAATTTCCAAATATGTTGCAGAATATTCTACGTGGTATGCAAAACGTAGATTTTAAATAAATACTAAATCTATGTCTCTATAATTGCATCAAATATTTTAATTGTCATTTCGCAAGCTTGCTTAGTATAGTATAATATCTCACGCAGAGATACGTTCTGTGAAAATGAAAGTGCTGTGCACATTATGTATGTATGTGTATATTACAAACATGCTCATGAAAATTAATATTGAAAATCGGCTCAAGAACCGCCAAAGAAGGCTTTAAGATGCTTGATACAGCATCCGAGGGCTCCCCGATGCTTCAAAGGATTGTCTCGGATCTATTTATTCTCGTTCGAGACGCAAGCTTCTTACCAACGTGAATTTCACAAACTACATATATGTACCTAAATATAATTATTACATACTACCTAGCATACGTATAGAAAAATGGTATTAAGCGAGCACAAGACAAATGTTTAAAGTATAATTGGTATTATAAAAAATACGATTGTAACCATTTTAGAGCTTGGATCTTTGATTGCACTGTTTGTTTCTGCTGGAAAATACAGAAATTACGTTACATGAACTGATATAATACCTGATACTAACCAATTTTATTCAAACTCAGGTAAAATAAATCATTTATTTCCGTTTCTTCTACTAAATACGATAAAATATGGCACATTATTATAATTAGAGGACTATCAAAAATTTAGATCACACAATAATTGTGCAATATGATTTCTTAGGCAACAAACGTCATGACTATTATGTAGTTACAACTTAGCAAGGAAAATCCTTCCATAAACCAAATGAGTTGGCCAGCAGCGTGACGTGTGACCGTACTAGCTGCAAAGAGACTCCATTTGACTGATTGAGCCATTTTTAGCCGTCGGCCCGGAATAGCACGATCCCACTAATTAACGCCCCTGTCCCAGCACTCGCTAGGGGTGAAATAGACAAATTCAGTGGCAACCTCCCCTCTTAGACAATTTTTATTTCTAGAGTTCCTTGTATAAAATGTAATGATTATTTTCTTCGTCAGTGAGCTTATTCGCTCTAAGTAGGTACTAGTAATTCTAATAGACTGATTAAAAAAAATTCTGGTACCTAACTGAAGGATTGGTACTGTACTGTAACGACCTTTGTAAAAAATAATATTATGACCGACTTCACCCGTGTACAGAATTTGCGAATATTTCGCACTGATCGATGCAGTATTTTTGACATTATTGTTGATTTATCAAAAATGGCTCAGCCGATTTCAATAAAATTCAAATGGGACCAATTCCGAAGTAAGTATATTCTTTCCAACAAAAAAGAATTATTGCAATCGGACTACTAGGAAAAAAGTTATGCGTGGTTGTACATAAAAAAATATATACGCGTAGAATTGAGTACCTACCTACCTTATCCGGTGGTTCGTCGGTCAACAAAAAGGCCTACCCACGAAGGGTGATTCGGTCGTATTCATCACGCTGGCCCAGAGCTGGTTGGTGGATTCACATACTCCGTCGAATGTCTTCTACGGACGTATGCAGTTTCAGGCAAAACACTCGCGATATATTATTACGTCAGTAATTTGACTTATATTAGTCAAATATAGTACATTTGACTAATATAAGTCAAATTTGTGAAACACTTCAAATTAATTTAACTATCCCTCGTTATTCAACTACGTTGTCTTGTTTTTCAGTCATTATAATTATATCTGGTACAGTTGTAGTTATTTGCCACAGATAATCTAAAGAAACTCTTTGCTCACTAATTCCAAAGAAGGGATATATTTTTTTGAAGAACTCGACAACAGTAACATTAGGTATTTATACTTTATATTGAGTGTTTTAGCGTTTAATTTTAATTCATTGCCAATTTTAGCATTAATTTACATATGGTTTATAAGTAAAATAGGTATCTTGTCAGTTGTAAAATCATGTTTCTGCAAGTCGTAAAATCATGTCTGCACATTACAAGATTTTAATTGAGTCAGAGACAGATGAGTTTAATTTATAACAACTGTTTTGTTATAATGTTTTAATGTATGTTCGAGTCTCAAGAAACTGCACGTTACACTAATGTTATAAGTAAATGCAGATGTTTGGCCAAATAATTACAGCAAAACAATGAATGGTAAGTAGGGCTAGAAAATAATTCAATTATCTAATTTATTTTAGTTTATTTCACGCAGAAAGGAAGCAACGGATCGATTTTATTTTTTTGCATGGATATATTAGGCCCAATTTTAAAAGCGACATCGTAAATTTAATAGCAACGTAAAAAAATGTTCTCTCTATGAAATGCATGTAGTGAAAAATAAACGGGGCTACTCTAAATTGCTATTATAATTACGATGGCGCCCTAAAATTGGGTATTATGTAGTTTAAAAGCCTAAAAATGTTACATCACGTGGATGAAGTCTCGGATCAAAACTAGAGCAACATTTAAAATAAAAAAGTGTTTCTACGGATTACTTGTTTTTCAAAGATAGATGACTCTTAAATATAAAGTCTAGCCTAATGCATACCTAAACATGTATATCAATACATATATATGTAGCACGTCGTTCTCTGATAGACTCTTTAGTGTTTAATGCATTTTTTTTCTAAACAAATATGCACGATCAGGAAGAATTTAAAAATATAGGTATTTCATTCAATTAAAACTGTAGTTAGTAGGTACTTGCTAGTAAATTCTAAACTAAAACTTTTGATTTAAACTGTGAGTATGAAATAGCTCTAAATCACGGATTTAGACGAATCCTTTTTAGTCATGAAACGTGCCCACGATTCTGTAATTAACTGTTTTGAACATCATAACGTATAAACATAAACTGTTATCCTTTTAACGCATCCGTTTATAGTCTTAAAAATAAATTCCGGCCATTAATCATTTCGTCAGGATATTTATTGACTAGAAAAACGAATTGAAGTAGCTATATAAAATACTTTGCAATTGTGTTTAATAAATGGCAACTATGGCACCAAATGGAATGCATTATATTTTGGTTAAAACTGAGATGTTAGAGGAACTTTCCTCTAGCTCCTCTACCCACACCTAATATCTTCCTCTTTTTATCCTCCTATGATGAGAGGCTTATGTCCATGAGTGGACAGATAAATGCTAAAATGATGATTGTGATTACTCCGTCAATTATTTATCAATCAACTTTCATAATTATTTTTTTGTTTGGCAGATCATACTGCAGATGTTTTAGCTATTTAAATTCTAAAGAATTGGCTGAGCTGTTTTTGAAAGGTCAAAAATAATGTGAAAACTACTACATCGATAATACATCGATCCGTGCACTTTAACCGTGAACAGAAGTCGAATACTTCGACTTCTGTTCACGGTTAAAGTCAGTTATGCCATTTTTGGTGAAAATTAATTATTTTACTTCTATTTTTTTATGTCACTCCTATAAACGAGCTATATTTGCATATTAAGAGTACTTATTAGTACAAAATTCGTGTTAAGGAAACGGCTCTAACAATTTCGAAGAATTATTACAATTTACAATTACTCTACATAACATTACCCCTACACTGTCGATCTTCCTTCGATACTTACGAAGCGGTTTGACTCAACATTTCTGATTCGTACCGCCAGGGAATAGAAGTCTTCCTGCTTTCCTGTTTCCTAAGAGATATAATCTAAAGCTTTCAAGGTCAGAGTGAATCAGGTATCTTCTAGGTCTGCGTGCTTTATCGTCGACCACAACGTCGCTTACCATCAGGCGAGGTGGTGGTCAAGCGCGAACTTATTCGCGATAAAAAAACGTTCATATTGTGTATGTAAATGTATTTCCAAGAAAACGTGATAATTTTATATCACGTTTACCTACGCACCACCAGAGGAGGTATACAATTCGACGCGTATATATATATTTTTTTATGTATCCACGCATAACTTTTTTTATAGTAGTTCGATTTCAATAACTCTTTTTTTATTAGAAAGAGTATACTTCGAAATTGGTTCCATTTTAATTTTATTGAAATCGGCTTAGCCATTTTTGATAAATCAACAATAATGTGAAAAACGCTACATCGATCTGTGAATAATATTTGCGTCCTAGCGATGCGGCCCGGCTTCGCACTGGTGTATTATACATATAAACATTTCTCTTGAACTACTCTATCTATTAAAACAAAATGCATCAAAATCCGTTGCGTAGTTTTAAAGATATAAGCATATATGGGGACAGACAGCTGAATAAGCGACATTGTTTTATACTATGTAATGATTCTGTACACGGGTGAAGTTGGTCATGCTATTTTTTACAAAAAATAATTATGTAGCTGATGGTTTTGGTTGCTCTATAGTTAAAATTAAACTAGACAAAGACATTGATTTCATTTACTACGATAACGTATAAATTTAGATATGACTAAACGCATAGCATTCGATTCTTGAACTAACAACTTCATTAGCTTAATTAACTCCTCGAATAACTCGAAATATGCGCTCTATATTTGTAAAAAGGATAACATTATAATGTTACCCCATTAAACGCGTGACACAACGGTCTGTCGCCGAAGGAGGCAATAATTCAAGCCCAAAGAAAATAATTTACGGCGCCTAATCCTCACGAGAATAAATAGCAGACAGGATACGGTAAGCTGTTAAGTTTTTAACACGAATAAAACGTGAACGTAAGGAAAAGACAGTAAAATTATACTCAAGACAGGAAAAATACGGCTTATATGATTGGTTGATTCAATTTGAGAACATGGCATTTTACTTGCGTAATTAAAGTATTTTTTCAGATTTATTTGTTGACGGTAGCGCTGTTTTAGGCACTACGAATTAAACTTTTAATAGTAGATTGTATCATATGGGAGCAAAATAATATTTTTACGGCGAGGGATTCTTTAATAGAATCCTGAACGTAGCGAGGGATTCAAAGTACGTCGCCCGAGCCAAAAATATATTTTGCGCCCAAGTGGTACACTCTACTTTTCATCACCTCCATGAGAAAACATAAGGCGCCTCATATTTTACTATAATATCATTTAATAAAACGTAGACTAACAACTATATTGAAATTAAATGGTATCTAATAATAAAACAAATGAAAACTTATAATTACATTCTTTTCATTCATTTTCTTGGCGCTGAACGCTAACATTACAAATACTTCCAAATTCAAAAAGTGCGCGGCAAAGATCATTCCGTCGAACTTATTTGTCCCAAATTCAACAAGTGCGCGGCAAAGATCATTCCGTCGCACTAATTGTTTCAAATTCAAAAAGTGCGCGGCAAAGATAAAAAAATCCGTCACACTTATTTGTCCCAAATTCAAAAAGTGCGCGTCAAAGATAATTCCGTCGCACTTGTAAAGTTCTTTACAGAAAACACATCCTTTGGGCGCACTAAAAGGCGAACCAAGTAGTACTTTTCGATTAGATGTGATGAAAATATCCTTATAACACGTATATAGGCCTTTCGGTACGTGAAAACTTTAGTCATGTATAAATACGAAATTAGGCTTTTTAAATTTTGATTATTGCGATTTTTATATGGGGCTTTTCTGCTTAAATATTTCATTGGATCAATAAATAATAACAGTCCAGAATAAATTATCTCTAGTATTTTCTAAGTTTGTCATAATAAGTCAAGATTTAGTTAACTTGTACTAGTACGTCTGCTCCCAACTTTCCAGGTTATATACTTTTTAGGCATTTTCTTACAATTCTACTTTTCAGATTTCTAATATACCTAATACCGCTCAAAGCTGTACATATTTTGTCAAAAAGACTGCGTTTACGAAAAACATAGGTACCAGTGATTGTACATATACTCTACCTTGTCACTTATAAGTAAAATTCATGTTTCTCAGAAGGAATAGCCTGCACGAGTGACTTCGGGGTGGTGTTCAATAATGCAGTCGGTTTGCTTTGCGTATTTGTGGAGAGGGGGCTTATATAAACTCATACCTATTTTATTAACCTTCGAGAAGATTTACTGTGTAGAAGCTATTTATTGGATTTGGACAAAAGCGAAGATGGCTAACTAATACAAAAAAATGCTAGAGATAATATTTCTGCTATTCTACTTTAAAATAGTGCTAATTTTGTTTGTTTACGGAATAAATAATTTTTAAATTATTTAAAAAATGATTAAAAATTATAAATTTAAGTACTCATTGGAATCTAGTAGGTAGCGTATTTAACTTTACAGGCGCTGCGAACTTATGAAATATATTCGTGAAGTCAAGTTTTTTTTTCAACTCAGTGATATCACTCACGTTTTGTTATTAGTACAAAAAAACATAGGATTCATAAATAAAAAAATGAAATCTATTTCTATCCATATAGTAATAAATTATTGTTTACTTATACTGTCTGAGTATAAATATTTATATATTAATGGTCAATGAAATGACTATGTAAATAACATTATGAAATTAAATAATATAATAAAGCTTTTTTTTTCTCATCTAACGGGTGTTCAATACTTAAGCGAGCGCTGAACACCTACATATATCTAGTAAGTAGGAATATTGTTATTAGCAAAAAATAATTTACAATTTCTTCAACTTACTTGCTCATAAAGAGGCTCTAATTTCACCGCAGTTAGGCACATAATGACACCTGTAATCAACTGTGACTTTTTCATTGCTATTATTCACAAGTGAATTATGGAGTTTTATATTATTTTAATGGTTGAGTTGCTCTGTTCTTAAAAAAAGTTTCGTTACCAAAAAGATCGTGTTCAATAAGTAGGTACAAATAAATTAATGAACCTATGAAACCTCATTATTTTAGTCTATGCCCGAATGCCATTGCGCACGCATAGGAAAATTGATGAATTTTTCCACCATTTCGAAACATTTATCACAACTCGTTTTCACTGTTGAAAATATTTTTAGTATTATTTTATTCACAAGTGTATTGAAAAATGTCGTATGCTACACGTGTGTATTGATGATTGCCGTCCTCGGCTCTCTTAAGACCTCGATGGCGCCTCAGCGGTAATCACCAACATTACACACTTGTACCATAATGTACTATTTTATATTTTGATGAACAAATAAACATAGGATAGACCTACGGAAGTAGAGTACAACATTGGTTAAAGACGAATATGACAAATTCTCCATTCTCTCCGTAGCAAAAAGGGCAAGTGTGATCTGGCACCGCTCGTGGAATATTTACGACCTTCCGAACTGATATATGAACCCACACTTCCGGTTCATACATTTGTAGTTTTTACTATTCAACCCTCGCGGAGATACCTAATAATTCTTTCATAATACTAACACTTATTTATTCTGTGACAAGACGTTACCATAACCATTTATTATTTTCTTTTTTTTTTCTTAAAAATGATATCATCATAATATTGACTATTATTAATTCTATGACAAAACTGTATAATTTTTTTTTGTTGTCAATATTTTTTTGTATTAATTTACTAATAACTATCAATCACAAAATTTAATTATGAAGGAATCATCGTGAGGTAACGTACTTATATTACGTTCTTAGAAAAAACTCGATGGCGTATTTCAGCATCACTACATATAATATAGAACAACGTCGCTTCCCTGTCTGTCTGTCCCTATGTATGCCTATATCGTTAAAACTACGCAACGGATTTTGATGCGGTTTTTTAATAGATAGAGTCATTAAAAAGGGAGGTTTATATGTGTAATTAAATACGTGCGATGCCGGGGCGGGTCGCTAGTATGGTAAGCGAATAAAGCAGAAAAAATGCCAAGTCGATGATGTGAATCCACCATCCCGCCCCGGGCTAGTGTAGTAAATATGTTATAAGTCAATCGCCCTTCGAGGGTTGGCCTATGTACATCAAAGGGCTTTTAAAAATATGACGTTTTAGTTAATTACAGTACTTCTTTTCCATATTTCTAATGTTAGGTAATATCCTAGAGAGGCTCTCGAAACTCATTCTCAGTCTAGTTCAGTACTTAGCGTCAAAATAAATTAATTTTATCCATTGATTACCTCCTTAGTACTTACCAGTTACATCATACGTAAAATTACCTACGACTTACATCTACGTTATCAGCCCTACGCAATTTTCGAGTCAAAGGATTCGCGAAATATTCAAGGAGTCAACGTTTACCCTCTCCTGCTTACAAGGAGAGTCCTCCGAAAGAGGGCCCTCCAGTGCTGGAGTGTTGCTTCTAGCCCTCCGCAAACTTATTAAAATAAGGCCTGAATACACGTCCCGATTTCGTTGGAGCCATCCGAATCGGGGCAGACATCCAAATTTACTGAATACATCTCGATCACAATGTGCCGATGTCTGTGGTTGGCTGTAACAGTATTAATATTAATAATTTTAGACCAACCGCATTCAACAAGATCCGATTTAGTGGTACTCCGATAGACTTCAACCAAATCGGAGTGTCTATGAAACTTTCTTGAATTTCACGAATTCTTGCACAGAACTTTCAGAAAAGCGCTTTCCAAGAATTTATACCTAGGAGTAATAATTATTTTTTGCAAAAAATAGCATGACTGACTTCACCCGTGTACAGAATCATTACATAGTAAGTATAAAACAAAGTCGCTTTCCGCTGTCTGTCCCCATGTATGCTTATATCTTTAAAACTACGCAACGGATTTTGATGTAGTTTGTTTTAATAGATAGAGTAATTCAAGTGAAATGTTTATATGTATACGCCTTTGCGAAGCCGGGGCGCATCGCTAGAACGCAAATATTATGCACGGATCGATGTAGCATTTTTCACATTATTGTTGATTTATCAAACATGGCTCGGCCGATTTCAATAAAATTTAAATAGGACCAATTCCGAAATATACTCTTTCCAATAAAAAAAGAATTATTGAAATTGGACTACTACAAAAAAAGTTATGCAATTGTATACCTCCTCCGGTGGTTCGTCGGTCAAAAATATAGAAATCAATTGATCCTCTGTTTTTACTTCAAAGTTAAATTAATTTACTATTGATTTACCTATATCAATAAAAGTGTGTTTAAAATCTTTTGTGGTAAGACGGTAAATTTGTAATTGGCAGCCTTATAGCTTCAAGGCATATTTTACAGACAAAAGACGGGCAGGAATAGTTTGAAAGCTAAATAAGAAATGGGCAGCCATAGCAGGAATAACTTTACTTAAATGTATGAACATTTTGTACAATTTCGTCATTTTTTAGTCAAGTGGAAATCCTTGGGGAGGAATTGAAATTCTTATCTGATTAGTCAATGTCACCTATGTTGGCGCCTAATAGTCGGAATGCCACCTACAAGCGACTAAATTAGGTAAATATATTCATTCTGTGTCTAAAATACATCCATTCTGTTTCTAGAAAGTTTACTATTCAACTCACGAACGTTGCAATCAGGCTTATTCTCCCCCGAGCGTGGCGTATGCGATGCGACTTACGATTGCATGTGCAATTCACTTGCCGAAGTAAGAGTCTGTAATTGGTAGATAAGTATGTACAAGCTTTAAAATAGTAGCGCTCATAGCGTAGTTTGGCTAGATGTTTGAAAGAGATCACCGAAGTTAAGCAACGTTCGGCACTGTCAGTCTTTTTTTTAATTCCGTATAGGTTTGCGTTTGACTACATACTGCCTGATGTTGAACAGATATGCGGTCTAGGGTGTAACACGCTTACCTAGAAGATACCTATTTACTCGGGATTTGAAGACACCCACGTTGTACTAAAGCGGGAAGACAGACCCCAGGCAAAGCGTTCCACATTCTGGCTGAATTCATGAATGAGAATTCGAAACGCTTAGTTCTAACGCGCGGAATGTCCACCATTGAAGGGTGGCGCTTTGGTCGCGTCTGTCTAGCCGTACGATAGAAGAAAGGGGCAGGTGGGACCAGATTGTGCTACTCCTGAGCGCACTTTCCGAAGTGTATAAAAGGCCGACAAACACGCTCCCTTTCGTCGATGCTCGAGACTTTGCAGCTGCGATTTAGTCAAGGTTTCGTTGTCAATCAGCCTCCTGGCTCGCCTCTCAATCAAGTCCAGAGCCAGTCTTCGAATAGGTGACCGCGGGTGGCATTTCTAATCGAGCGCTAGCGTGACTCGGAAGAAGAAGTCACTGTGGATGACACGTTAAATTGTAGGTCCCGGTTATTCTCACCGTTTAGCCATGTCAGTGGCCTTCAGGCGGTTGAAAAACTCTGGCACCGGGGCTAGCCACCCGACCTATACGAACTTACTAACTTTTATTAGTAAATTGTTACCTACCTACCTAGGGTAGATGCACCGGTTGTGACCATCTTAGTATCATTTGTGGCCACTTTGAATATTAAGGATTAATAAGACAATATATTTTTAAAGAAAGGACATGCCCACAAAATGTATGGAGGGAATGAATAATAATCAAAAAATCTAACCACAACAGTCGTTACATTTCGAGAAAGTTAATATTTTTCTGAGTCTATTACATCAGCTAAGTAAAAACAAAAAAGAGCCATGCAATTTTTTTAAATTAATTTTGAATTTATTATTAAACATTCAGATTCTCACAAACAGTGTATTATTACATTGATTATAATTATCATTTATGCAATAATTTTGACATTAAATGACCACAACCGGGTCAGTGGCCACAACCGGGACACCCATTATACCTACAATACTTCAGAACTTTATTCATTCACCTACAAAACACGAGACTGCACTCATCGTCATCATTTCAGCCGTAGAATGTCCACCGCTGGATGTAGACAATTTCCAATAAGGCCGGCCATAAGCGGCTTGCATTAAGGGGCTCAATTTTTCAACTTCGCGCGGCTTGGACGTAGATATAGAGCTTGTATGTACATAGTAGGTAGGTATGGAACTTGTATGGAGCATTCACAACTTCCATAGACAATATAGAGATTCTCCATACATGGCATACGTTCCTAGCCGTACAAAGTTCAAAAATAAAGCCCAAGCCGCGTCCGATAGTATGTTTCCAGCTTTAAGCTCGAAACATACTATCGGACGCGGCTTACGAACGCGACTGACAGTCGGGACTGATAGGTACCTAGACTATGAAAGTACACTGAGCCGTGCACACTATCGGACATAAGTCGCGGACGTCACCTTCGGACGACCTTGAGCGTTCGGACGTCCGAGAGCGATCTGGCACACCGGATGTTTTAAGACTGTACACATTGCTAAGTCACGGCTGTCAGTCGCGTCCGTCAGTCGCGTCCGATAGTATGTTTCCAGCTTATATCATCAGTCCACTTTGTGGGTGGACGCCATAAGATTACGGCATTTACGGCGCTAGGTCTCACGATTTATTTTCTAAACAAATAGTAATTCAGTCCTCCATTATGAAACTCGCCTTCTTATAGACTCTCTATAGACGCCTTCTTATAGAGGGATTTTTACAAATAGATACTTATATCTAGGTATTAGGTATGAGTATAAAAGATCAAAAACCAGGCGCGGATCCAGCCTTCAAAATAGGTATGTTGCTAATGGGCACTACCGACCACCTAAAATTCAGACAAGTAGGTACGAGTGGAACGAAGAATAAATAGTGTTGTATAATGTATAAGAAGAAATCGTGTTGAGAGAGGTAGACTACCTACCCATGTTAAAATGAGTCATTCATTGTGCTTTGAGGCGCCGCCGTGAGGCCAGGTACCCTCCGTCTGAATCCACGCCTGAACATAATAAACATTGACCCGCGATTGTCTATTCACATTAGATAATTTGTGTCCAAGATAATTTAATCATCGTTGATGATTTAGTACCTCTTTGCTAACAAATGACCACAGTCCACATCAATTTAAACCTACCCACGGCCATGCAGGCGGACACCACACCCCTCATTATTTTCGCTAAATGAACCCTAATTTAAAATTAACTACGCAATTGCTCATGAATAATAACTGTGTTGTGTTATGTTTTGGAGCTCACAGCTTTCGTGTTTGCTGAATTTATGTAGAATCAAACAAGAACTAAATGTACTGTAGTACAAAATGAACAACTTTAAAACAGCGCCACCTACCGATTCGCCATAGTACTATCATGCATGTTGCTAAATATTAAACCTTGAACCCACTTCAAGACTGAAATTGCTTTTAGTTACCCACGGCGAGTAGCGTTATTGAGCTACTCGCCGCTAGATAGCGCATAAAAGCACTTTTCTTATAAAGTCACTACGCGCCACGGTATTCATTTATTTTTAACCGACCTCCATAAAGCCACCTGCTTTTTGGAAATCGGTTAAAAATAAAAGTTCGATGTTTTTTTGCATGTTAATCAATATTTTCGCTAATTATGATCTGATTTAAAAATTCTTTTATAGATTTTTTTTAAATTGGGACCATTTTATATTGAATCGAAATGGGTTAAACTGTTATTGAAAAATCAACTTAAATTGATTAAAATTGCATACATCGCATTACGAAATTACATTCGAGCAAACCTATTCGAATTTATGCACGAATGAAGCCGTTTGTTATTTTTTCGGTAAATAAAATTATTGGCTTTAGATAAATTATGTGATAGGTAATTAGAAAAAAAAGGTAATGCTATAATTATCTTTGTTTTTATTTAGCATGTTTCGCGATCAATATCGTTATGTACGCGATGCAATGACTACAGTTCCTAGTATGAAAAACTTATTTTGCTTACTGCTCTACTGTCTGCTCCTGTTTACCGGAAACTGCTCAAGAAAGAAAAATGTTTTTCATCCCCCCATCCCCGAAAGAATATTTTTGCTCTTCGAAATCTGAGTGCAAAAGCCGTTTTTATCCGCTGGAGGGTAAAGTAAAATTGAATTTAGAACATCGTGTGCACTACTCTATAAAATTTAACTTGATCTCTGCGACAGCTGTCAGAAAAATCACGCCTATGAAGTCCTGAATTTCTTAATAGTACAGACCATGGATTTATCATATAAACAGGATTGAGTACTGGCAAAGAAAAACGTGCCGACAAGGATACCACATCAGATGATTGTGTCTCTTTTCCAAGTAGGATGACCAAAACATCTCGATCATCTTGGGATATAATTTTTCTTTGGAATGTTACTGCACGCAGGAATCGCAGTAATCTTACCCCTAACTCGTCGTCCCTCGTCATCGACGTCGCTTTAGCAATAGGACGCCTACTGCTGGGCGTAGGCTTTCCTTGAAGATCTCTATAAAACCAATCCCCATAAAACAATGGTCTAGAATTAATATATACGGAGATAATTCAGTTTCAAGTTTGACAGCTGTTATCGGAAATGTAGATCTTGAAGAGTTCTTTCACCTTTGTTAAGATAGCAATGGTCTAGAATTGATAATGACGGAGATGAACCACTTTTAAGTTTGACAGCTGTTATCGGAAATGTAGATCTCAATGAGTTCCTTCACTTTTGTGACGACAGTAATGGTCTGGAATCCATATTTACGGTGTTAAACAACGTTTAAGTTTCATAGATGTAATCTTGACACATATCACGCAACCCGTGTCAGTACTTAACCACGAAAAACATTTTCACAAAAACTTTTTCACGAACGACTTTTTCACGGAAAACTTTGTCACAAATAGACTTTATCACAAAAAGACCTTATCACGAACAATCTTAATCAAGAAAACTTGTCCACGCATAGACTTCCGTAGTTAACAGAATTTTAAGGCTTCCGTAGTAAACAAGGCATCCATTTTGAAATAAAAAATGGCGGACTCACTTTTTTGAAAAAGTCGTCATGGGTGTAGTTTTCGAGGTTTTTGGGGGTGTATATTTCAAAAATGGCATCTATTTTGGAATTAAAGATGGCAGACGTCAGTTTTCCAAAAAGTCGTCATGGGTGTCGTTTTCTAGGTTTTTGGGGGTGTAGATTTCAAAAGTGGCATCCATTTTGAAGTAATGTTCGCCATGTTCAATTCCAAAATGAATGCCAATTTTGAAATATAAGCCCCCGAATTCTTAAAAAATAACACTTATGACGACTTTTTCAAAAAAACAACATCTGCTATCTCTAATTCCAAAATAGATTCCATTTTTGAAATCTACACCCCTAAAAACCTCGAAAACTACACCCATGATGACTTTTTCAAAAAAGTGACGTCCACCATCTTTAATTCCAGAATGGACGCTAGTTTTGAAATCTACACCCCCAAAAACCTATTAAACGACACCCATGACGACTTTTTGAAAATAGTGACGTCCGCCATCTTTAATTTCAAAATGGATGCCATTTTTGAAATCTACACCCCCAAAAACCTCAAAAGCGACACCCATCACGACTTTTAGCAAAAAGTGACATCCGCCATCTTTAATTTCAAATGGTTGTCATTTTTGAAATCTACACCCCAAAAAACCTTGAAACTACACCCATGACGATTTTTTCAAAAAAGTGATGCTCGACATCTTTAATTCCAAAATGGATGCCAATTTTGAAATCTACACCCCCAAAAACCTCGAAAACTACACCTATGATTTTTTCAAAAAAGTAACGTCTGCCGTTTTTAATTCCAAAATGGATGCCAATTTTGAAATCTACACCCCCAAAAAAATTAAAAATGACACCCACGACTATACACCAATTGTACACCCAGCATTTTTAAGAAATATGTCCAGCATAGTCACCCTACTACACTTCTTTGTATACACTATAGTACGCCATTTGCAATCGACGGTGATACTCTAGTCAAAAATAAAAAAATAACCGTTAATCATAAAGACTTAGGTAAAATAAAATAACAAAATAAATATCAAACTCTGTTTTATTGGCATCTATTCGCAATTTTAACTAAAATCTTATCAAACTACATTGTTATAAAAACTAAGAAATGGTTAAGGCAGTCGCGGCTTTACAGGTAATAATTCTACCATATATAAGTGTCGTTTCGAAATGGCAATAGTGCGAGCGGGACACTTTCATCACTTTGGAAAGTCTCACTCGGCACAGCGTCTCTCTTATGCCATTTCAAAGGAATATATGTTTTGTTACAACGCATTAAGGTTGAATTTTCCAAAACTAACTTTGAGCCAAATTTCGTCTGTGCGCAGTCCAGATAGTATACAAAGTCCTTGGTACAGACAGTACCTGTCAGTACATGTCATACTTTGTGGGCATGCCGATTAGTGATGGGCGACGAATGATCGTGACCACAGAGTTTTAGATAGAGTTTTAATTAAAATATCGATAGTTTATACTGACGATATCCTAGGTACTTATAATATTATAAACGCGAAAGTTTGTGAGGATGGATGGATGGATGGATGTACTTATGGATGTTTGTTACTCTTTCACACAAAAATTACTAAACGGATTGAGATGAAACTTTGCAATAAAATAGCTTATATATCAGAATAACACATAGGCTATAAATTATAATGAGATTGCTTCAAAAATCGAAATATCATGCGGGCGAAGCCGCGGGTAAAAACTAGTTTTAAATAAAACTTAATTTATCATTAATTTTATTGTATATTTTAATATCATAACATTTTTTACTTGTATAATTAAATTAAACCCAATTATATGTTACATTAGCATCGATAATAGTGAAAAACGTCGATAAATACTATCGTTACATTATTATGAATATTTAATTAATATCATAACATTATTTACATGTGTACATACTTGATCTTAAATAATAGTAAGTAAATAAAATCCAATTTCTCACCTTCAACTACTCATTCGATTTCATTACAACATTGTTTGAAAATCGATTTTTTCCATCACTATCTCAACTCTGAAAATGTCAATCTTCTATGTCAATGTCACTGTCGCAGAGATCAAGTTAAAGGAGATATTGCAAAATGGGATCAGACTAGGTACAGTAGCCCAAAAAATCCGATAAACCATGATAAATAAATGCGCAGAGTAAAACAACCGCATTAAATGCTTAATTTATGAGTACTTTCACATTTTCCAATCTAATTTTTGTTCAGTCATTGAATTACTGCCATTTTGGTCACATGTAACCTTTTTGATATAACCTACATAGAATTAATAGCCTACATGTAAAAAATGCACTAAAGAGTTTTTGTTACTGGTGTTGTTAGCAAAACTTTTCAAACGTTAATGTTAATCACATTGACACGTTTATAGGTACTTTATACTTCGATGACGACTTTATACGTTTCTTTTATTTCATTTTGGCGTATTTTTTAGGTTCAATGAAGTTTATGTTTGCTACTTCAATGTTTTAGGCTTGAATATTTATTTTTGAAACTTCCTTGGAAAGAAGGGGCGTTCTGGAAAAATCATGTCGCTGCATTTTATTATTTTGTTCAACTTGTGTTTCTGTCAGTGATAAATAGTGGTAAATTGTGGTATTTAGTTAATTATGAGCTGAATTACGTGACTGAGTATAGAGAAGTGCTGTATTATGGAGTATCGTGTGGTTCCGTGGTGTTACCAAAACTCCATAGATGCCTCTATTAGGAGAGTAGAGACGTCTCCACAGCCATTATGAGGTATGATTTTGACTTGACCGTGCCTTTTTTGGATTATGACTACGGCTATAAGACTATTTTGATAAAATATCAATTCAATTTCATTTTCAATTCTGTCTGTGGCCTCTGTTTCACCATTTCACGAATGTTTTGAAAAACATTAAAAACTTATTCTTGACACTGGCAAATGCATCAACCATGTGACGCCAAAATATAAAAGAAGAAGAATATTATTTATTTCGGGTTTTTGATAAAACTGTGGTTTAGTTCGTATTTAAACATATTTATTTTTAAAGTACAGGCACCTAAGTTTTATCCACACTAATAAGTATAATTTTATATTAAGTTTTGGGAAATAATGAAAACACATCTGAGCTTGTCAAGGTGGGTCGCTATAGCGTCGGCGCTTGAATTGATTTCATTGAGCGAACATGACCTACAATAATTAATTTATAGGATCATCTGCCAATGCATCATGCCATGAGGCATAGCTTAAAATGTTTCTTGTTGAATATAGATGACAATGATGTCAAAACTCTGTCACCATCGACTAACATGGTTTCTATGATGGACTGGAAAGATGGATGGGAAACCGCAGAAAACGCTGATTGAAATCAGATTCCAATTTTTTTTTAATCTATGTCGTTGATGTTGATCATATGCCTACAATATGATTATATCAGGACGACTCCACCTATCTATCTTTAGATAGCTAATAATAATTGAGAGAGATGAGAGCCCCTTTAACGATATAACTATGACTATATGTACCTATATCTAGAGTAGGTTCTACAAGTGAATTATGGTCTTAAATGGTTGACAAAAATTGTGAGCCATTATGAAGAGCTTATAATTAATATATTTTATTCTTTTTCTTATTCTTCCTCTTCATTACTAAAGGTCGTGCCCGTCTTGAAAACCTTTGATAGAATGAGTATATGTTATTCACAATATACAGGCGAAAGTAGTCATCTCGTCTCAACGCTGAGTTAGGTTTGTATTTTTTTGTTTAAAACTTAAAAGATTGTTATTGCACATCACTGACCGCAACATTAATAACTATTTAGGTTGCCTGGAAGAAACGCTGCAGGCGATAAGGTTGCCCATTATTCTACCGAATCTTTAATGACAAAACAAACAAAGAATGAGAACAATTTTTGCTTGTTTCACGCAGCAATGTAAATGGCAGACGATTTGATTTTTTTAATTGCTGGGTATAATTGTTGCTATGTATCTATGAAATAGGTACGCATTGTCGGTTGTTTTGTCCATGCTATAAATGTTGTACCTACTTAATTTTCAGGTTAGCCTACACTATCTGTACCTACCACACAAAATGGAATTTTAGCTAGAAACGAAGAGAAATTGGCTACATCATCAACAAGTCAGCAATAGGACTTCAACAGATACATCAATATCTGCGGTCATAATATCTTTGTGGCTACCTTGTACATGGACATCATATGCTGGGTTAAGGTGGAAACATACTATCGGACCCGACTGACAGTCGCGACTTATAGGTATCTATATAATGAATCTACACTGAGCCGTGCAAACTATCGGACATCAGTCGCGGACGTCACCTTGGGCTGACCTTGAGCGTGCGGACGTGTGTGACGTAGTGATCTGGCGTGCCGAAAGTTTTAAGACGTTCACACTGCTAAGTCGCGATCGTCAGCCGTGTCCGTAAGCCGCATCCGATAGTATGTTTTCAGATTTATGAGAACTATAATTAAGCTAATAAACAAATCAATGGTTCCACATCTTTTGTCGACACTCAATATAAATATTATGCAATAGCTGTTATTTTTTTCTCAATATCTAAGTTGAACCCGTAGTAAAAGTAATTCAAAATGATGAGTGTAGGTACATATAAATTGATTTAAATCCCTATGTAAATACTGGATGTTTAGTTTCTCTTTTGTTTGTTACTCTGCAAAGTACACGCACTATCAAACATGCATATTGCATACGTTGATGATAATGAACATTTTTTTATCATGGGACCAACAGCAATCTTCAGTTGTTCATAATAACGTAGGTACCACATATAAATGGTTGCAGTATTATTAGGTCTCTGAGAGATACACTGTATATGTTTCATGTATCTGTAATTTTAAAAAATATACCAAAATAATAGGCCTACGAGTCATATCCACCGCGCTGGCCCTCAGGAGGATTAGGTTGTAACTTGGTGAAGTCGCGGGTCACCGAGAAAGTCGAAGGCAAACGTTGAAGAGGTCTGTTTTTATTTTCATGTTTATCATAAATAATCAAGAACATTTTGTCGTTATATTAATTTTATAAAACAATCATTAATAGTGTAATGTTATTTATATTCTTTTAAAAGTAACCAATTTTTCTGTATAAATGGATCTAAACAGCTGTGAATTATTTCGAAGTAACTTGCCCCACATTTACACAGTGCTGTATTCTTATAATGGTGTATGAAGATCACGTAGCATATAGAAACCTCTTTGGTAATCAAACTCGCGGGACAAGTTAGAACATATAAAAAAAATAGAATGAAGTATAAATACTTTTTGGCGGAAAAGCGAAAAAAAGAAGGAGTAACTAAGGAGGATCGATGATGTGGAAATGGAGCGAGGAATAGAAAAATGTTTGTAAGCCTATATTACTAGGATTATAATACGGAGAATACTGAATAAAATATTTTGGCTACGAGATGTCTAAATCCTGTATTAGTCAACAATCAAAAATCATCCATCGAATTGCAATGAAACATATTTTTTCGTTGTTATAATAATCCAGGATAATATAGAATTCAGTTTTCAATAAAACATTTTTATTAATGTTTCAAGTCGAGTATGGCCGCGTGGTTTTTGGCGGGAACGCGGAAAAACAATGTCGCTGCATTTTATTATTTTGTGAAACATGTTTCTATCAGTGATATTACTGAGAACTAACTTGACCGCGACTTTTTGGACTATGACGTGACTTAGACTGTAACTATTTAGATATAATACCAAAGAAGGTTCATTACTTATACTTAACACTAGCAAATGCATAAACCATGCGACACCGAAATATAAAATAAGAAGAGTATGGCCGCCTTATTTTCAAACACTGTCAATGTTATTTTTAATCCGTATACAAAAAAGTACTTTTAATGGACACTGTTATTGTAAAAAATAACGGGAAAATCATTTTCTGGAAGAAACGAAGCAATTTATGATATACTGTACCCTGTGAGGGCCCAATTTCTATATATTTTTGCAATATCTCCTTTTATAAGTTTATGAATACAAAACATTATTAAACCTATTTACTTTTACCTCCATGGTGCAGAATTTATCATACCTTTTTAATTTGTTCAAAACTCAGACACGGAACTTTCTTGCTGTACTTTTTTTAATTTGCTGCGCGCGCCATTTTCTTATCATGTAGGTATGTCGTATTGTTAAAAGTTTTAAAAAGAAACTTGAAAGCAAGTGAAGTGAAATCTAAAATGAGTGATTCTAGCGACGAGGAGGTTTATTTGATGTCAACAGAATTGACTGAAACTGTTAATAGTGCGCAAATGAGGTTTCTCCCTCAACAAATTACGCGAGAAGTATTTAAAATGGTGCGGTATGTAGACGACTTTAGTCATTTCCTCGCTGAGGGGGGATGAAAATTTACGTGTTGCACTCGAGTGCAAAGATTTTTTACCTTGTGCTCTTTTGATTTCCTCACCTGACTAACGCTCAGGATTCTAATTTTAAAATCCTTCGCTTGCTCGGTCAACAAAATTGAGCACGCGGTTAAAAAACAACTTTGCTTTCTTGTATAACAAATAACTAATTTAATCAAATTTTAATCGACTTTCAGAAAGGAGGATGTTCTATGTTCGTCTTTCTGTATTTTTTTGTGTATGGTCATCGATATTTTTATAAATTTAATTGTAGCCCGAAAAATAATTATGTTATTGGATAAATTATTATGTACTTACTATAACTATTGTATATTAATATTATTTGTAAATGTAACATATTGCACGTCTATTTATATACCTAGCAAATCTATAGCCAAAAAGTCATTAAAGATTTTAGGTTAGTGGTTATTTCAGTTATATGTCCAATGTTCTATCGTAGGATTCGTGGATCATATCGTAGCTTACTACGAACTCCGCTACAAAGGCGGACCAAAGCATAATTTTTTGAACGCCGTGCGTCGGGCAAAGTCTATTAAAAATTTTACGTAGTGAAGATAATAAAGCTACTTTTTGTTCAGAGCGTACAATCTAATAAACCAGCTATCTCTCTATAAATTCTAAGAAAAAAAAGCAAAATCTTCTTATTCCATCTAAAGGTTGCTTGGCAGAGATCGCTATATAGCGTGCCGCCTCTTGTTGGCCATAAGGCCAACAAGAGGCGGCACGCTATAGTTTTAATGTTTATTGTTATCTGCGTATTTGTCTTGTGATAGCAATAAAGAATTTATTTATCTATCTATCAAAATGTGTGGTAATAAGAACCTTATAAGGTAATAATAAGGCTACCCGGCCTACTTATACGAGCTTACATAACTTAGTCTGATAAGTGTTCGCGCAATATTAATTTGATAATCGGCGCTTTGGTGGTGAAGAGAGCTAACCCACAAAATCAAGTTTTGAGATAATGAGCAATTAAGGGACAAGGGTCAACTACAAAATATATTTTTTATAATATCTTCTAAACCATTAGTCCTATTTTGAGGAAAATTGAGTCGTATAAAGAAAATAGCCTTATTGAATCCTAGTTTAAATATAATGATTGGTAATTATCTATGTACTTAAGTAATTTGACTAAAAATGTGGGTTGACTCTGTTCACCACCAAAGCGACGTAATATGATAGTTCCTTTAACCATAAAACACCTGCGTCAATTCAAATTACAATACAAGAATAATAATTTGACAAACAAAAAAGACACTGACCTGTATCTGCTCAGCAGCCTTCTTCGCCAGTCCCGGATCAACGATGGTGATATCCAGATTAGACGCACACTTCTTGGCACTTTCACTAAACGCCGCCGCGTTCACATAATAGGCTCCTCTCTCACTCGTCTCCACCGGAGAGTTAGGCGACAGTATCCCACTATCCGTATCACTCACGTTAGCCGACTTCCGAGCCGTTCCGGAGTTCTCTCCGCCCGGAGACTTTAATAGTACACGAGACCTTTCCCCGCTCGGGGATTTCAACGGTATCCGAGACTGCCTCGCCCCCGCCTCCGGACTAAATCCGGTGTCGGGATCGAATATAACATAATTATCCTTGTCACAACGCACTTTATTGTTCACTGTCACAGTATATTTTTTGTTCGGACTGAGATTCAGGAAGGGATCCTCGCTGTCTACCGGACTCTCAGGTATTATAGACTGAATTTTTGGCGTTATTTTAGGCACAGACTTTCCGTCGATTGTTCTTCTTATCACTGTGTCATTTGTAAACTTTAGCCGCACATACTCGTTGGATATTGTTCGTCGTACAGGCGACGACAGCAAAGGCGATGGCTTACCTTCTTGTGAATTGGCTTTGGTTTGGAAGAAATTCATCTTTGGTTTGTCCATTGTTCTAGATGGGGAAAACGGTAACCTTAACTTCGAAGCAACTCTTTTCTTTTGACTAGAATTCAAATCTATATCAGTCCCTTGCACTGTACTTTTATAAACTGGCAGTACACTAGCTTTTTCTTCAATCTTTTTCGTATCTTTGGCAAGCTTATTATTCTTAACTATATCGAATGATTTGTTGAATTTTCTTATCGGTGCTGGAGTTTTGAGTCTCCGATCTTTATTCTTTTTATCCTGAGATGCCTCATTAGTACCAGTTGCGTTACGTTTCTCGTTAAGGCCTGCAGCCTCTTGTGATATAATGAAAGTATTGCTACGATCTCGGAGCGCGTCATGTTGGGGTATCTCGAAATAATCTTCGTTTAATGGGTTGTTTAGATAACTATCTATAATTATATCTACTTCACTTGACTCAGAATTACTATTGGAAGACCGATTTTCGTTTATTATGTAAGATATTCTTTGTTCTATATCTATAAGGCCATCTTCGTCTATACTCCTTGAAGTTCCACTACCAGAATCTGACGGGGTTTCCACTTCGAATATTGTTTTCTGAGTAGGTTGAGTTTGTTTCGTATTTTCCGGGCAAGATCTCCTTCTGACAGTCCCAGTGGCCGCTGACGGAGAGTCCCAGTCTAAGTTTTCGTCAGTACACTGAGCACCACTCTTTTTAGTTCGTCTTGGGCTTGTCATTATAAAATTTCATTTTGTTTCACTTTCACAGTCCTATTGATGTGGCTTTAAGCAATTTAAGCAATTAACATCGTCTGACGGCAGTCGTTATGTAGCTAAATGTGAGCAAGAGCGCGTTCGACTGTTAGTGGAATGAACACGAATGTGGATGGTCGATTGTTATCTAATTACTAAGTTGTAGCCAATGCACATGGGACACCGATAGATATGAACGTGTTCGTTATGTCCTTTAATGGGCACATTTGTATTTGTTTGGCGACACGGAAGGGGTGCGTTGTGATAATAAATAACTCACAAAGCAAAATGTGAGCCGATGGCGCCTATATTTATTTATAGAAAGGAAATTATCTATCACACTAATAATGATATACACGTTACACGTATACAGTTGGTGAGAAAAAAAAGGATGTGTCATGCGCTTCTTATTACACGTTCTCCACGTAGCGCTTACATGCTTAATTCATGTGAATAACATTTGAAATGGAGCTCTGAATTAACACGTAAACAAGCGTTATTACTTTACATCCTAAAAGTCTATAACGAATTAACGACAAGGCATAATGGTGCCTCTAGACTAGCGGACAAATAAGCCTTAAAAGACAACAAAATAAATTATATATTTTTTAACCATTAAAATTAACTTTCAGTAAGAGGAGGTATTGTTAAGTTGAGTATAGTATTGTTGAGTTTTTTAGATGTCATTTATATTATGTCAATGTACAATTTTATGTTGTACAATATCTATGCAATTACATATGTTCTCGTAAGTTGGAGTAAAATTGCTTAGAGTGACGCTATTTGGCACTTATTCTTACAAATCAATTTCTAAACAAATAATTTTTTCCATACCTTTGTCAGTTTCTATTTAATTTTCTCTCTAGGTACCTACTACTGATTTAACTTTGTATAGGAGCTCTCTAAGGACAACTTTTTTGAGCTTCCCTCATCCGGAATGTAGTTTTTACGTCTGCGGGTTGATTCCACCTTCCTACGTGCAGACTGCAGGCTAAGGAAACTTTAGTATTCCACATCCTATGAATTATTCAAACTGCTTGACATTCAGCATTTGTATAAACATCTGGGTAATAGTTTTTAGTTTCAGCGAAGACACTTTAAATGGACTAACTCTTTCACGCTCTTCCTTCTTTATTTATTCCTAAAATTTAGGCAACATGTTTGTTATGACAAGCTGATATTTATTCGCGAACTCGGGGTCTTATACGAAAAGTTCATTTCATTTTTGTACCTACTAAAGTCTTTTTAAGAGGTTATTACCAGTGATCTATACGACTATTGAAGGCGTTGATTAAGTGTGTTGTAGTAAGTGCCGCGTCTGTGTGCAGTTAGTTATCCAGATATTTTATTAGAACACATCCCCTCGTTGGGGAAGTCGGGAGTCCGGGAAACTTTCTAATTTGTTGCGTCGTGCCTCGTGTGTCGTGGCCCCGGCTTCATGCTGTACACTCGCACACGTTTTTAAAGTCAAGCTTTTCTTTCTGTGCTTATATTTTGTTTAATTGTGTCTATCTAACAACTACAAGTACTGTACTGTACCGACCTTTTTAATAGTTCACTGCTAAACATAGCCCTTCCAAGGACCATAGGCCTAGGATTGTTTAGACCATATCCACCACGCTAGCCAGATTCATATACGCCATCGAATTTGTCCTACGTTCGTTCGCAGGTTACGTCACGATATTTCCTTCATCGAAAAGCTAGTAGAGTGAAATTCCGTACATGGCTTCTAAAGAACTCATTGATAAGGGGACCGGGGTTTGAAGCCAGGACCTCTCAATTGTAAGGCGGATGTAACTACCATTCGACCACCATAGCTCACGAGTATTTTATGAGTTTCTATTTCATCAATTTCAGACCAGCCCTTTCCTTCTTTCCATAAGAGAGAAGTTTTCGATATCATCATTAAAAAAGCCTCCTTCCCTATTAAACTATAAGCCGCACTTACTAATAGAGTCGCGTATTTTTTTCCCTTCTGCACTAGACAGACAGACAAAACTCTTTATTTACAACCACAATATGAAAAATAAACACTATTTACACAAATACGACAAAAAATATGATTATAAAGTGGCGGCTTTATCACCTGGCGATTTCTTCCAGGCAACATTGCACGAATATGAACTGACAAGAACAAGAAATAGTGACCTTAAATAGATATTAACAAAAGAAAACACATATAAATAATAAACTAAACATACTTAATACAATCTAAGTTTTAAATATACTCACATATATACGTAATAATATATAAATATAATTATACATATACCTACATATATTACACAAACCTACATACGTTATAAAAATATAGTAGCGAAAGGAACAGTAGCATTATGATTTCAGATAGTACTACCACTACCTACTGGACCAGTAGAATCGTAGGTATAAAACATTTATGGTTTTATATTTTGTTACGTTTTATAGTAATTTTGTAAGTAACATCTGTGTTTATCTGTACTTGATCCAAAATTCCAGAGCATGGCCACGGTACAGTGAGTTACAATCGAAGTTTATGTTACTCCTGAACTTCCAGCGACTTCCACACGCCGCCCGGCGTGAGTTCAAAACATTTTTGTTATTTTATAATAAGCGCGATATTGAGTAGGAAATATTGTTATTATTACTATTGATATTGCTAATTTCGTTCCGTCTTTTATAGACATATTTGTCCAAATAATAAAAATACTTAAATAAATGTGTACAATGTATGTATGACATAAGTGGCAACAATTTTTGGACGATTTATTTAGATAAGTTATATTTAGGTAGATAAGTTATACTGTCCTACGTTTTTCTATAACTATATTATTGAAATTTTGTACCAAAACATGGTTTCAATAAAATTAATCTGGCAAGTAAACACTAATTACAAGGACCTAATTATACCCTTTCGTTGTGGTTCATTACAAAATATTTCACAAACCTTTATTACAGATTTTGAAATAAAAAATATGTTTTAATACAGAAAAACAGATAGCCATAATGTTTGTTTCTGTTTTCAAAATATATCGATTGCCTGTTTTTTTTTACACCGGCATGACTAATTTAATATTTTGTTATCACGGTTAAAATAACTCAGAAAAGTTCATCCAACATTCCATGACCAATATAGCAAAAAGGAAAAAACTTTCCCTTGAAACACAATGCCACGAACGAGGTTAAGCGTTCCATTTCCCGCCCAAAGATTTTCATCCCTTTTGTAGCGAAAGCAACGTGCACTGTTTCAGATATTCTTATCGGCTGGCTCGGTGAGCAAAAACAGCGACTTTAACTGCCTCGGGAAGGGATTCCTTTGCCTTAAGTGATTTACAGGCGCCCTGCGACCCATCTGAGAACATTTTCTTTATCTTAGTTCACATTATGTTACCGAGTTTGAAATACGGGCGGTGTCGAGATTTGGGCCAACAGTTCTATTCGAAACTATGTTCTCTATTATTACGTTATGTTGGCAAATTTTTTAGTCTTTTGTTAAGAATGGTTTTATGATTAAATGTACTAAGATCTGAAGGGTACTGAAGAGCTTTTCATAGAGATTAACTTTTTTTGACCTTTAATTTTCCACTTTTTGTCTCTGTGTCGTAATTGCAGCCAATCATAATAGTTGCTAGACTTTTCACTTTTGTAAAGTTCAAATATCAAAGACGATTACCAGTATATCAAAGACGCCGAAATAATTAAATTATGTCTGTTCTGTGTTCTGATACGGATCAGAAAAGAAGAAAGACAGATAGATAAACATATTAAAATTTATTCACCTACCTGTTCGTACAACAAACAAAATTTGTACAAAATTATTAAGTACTGAGTAGCCAGTAACTGAACGAATATCGATTGTTATTTTATTATTATATACTACGGGACTAATCGCGCACTAAAATTACGAGATAAATAAATACCTCCTCATCCCGACGTTTCGGCCGAGTTGCATCGACCGTGTCGTGATCGCCAGTCTACCCGTGACCACGGTCGATGCAACTCGGCCGAAACGTCGGGATGAGGAGGTATTTATTTATTTCGTAATTTTAGTGCGCGATTAGTCCCGTAGTATATAATAATAATGTGTTCAAATCGCGAAAGTTTAAAAACAAAATCTATTGTTATTATCTACGTTGAACAAGTAACTCTTTGGGTTTTTAAAATAACAAAACCATCAAAGTCCACGCAAGTCTAAAAACATCATATCTCTCAATTTTCAAAGTATCTTAGTGTGAACTGTGACAAAAGGGGCGTGCAAACGAGGTTAGTAGAAATTGCGGTGTCTCCCTTTCTTAACCTTAAGGTGAGAGTAGGACAGCAAAGCAATGAAATAGAAATTTGAAACTCCCCTACTATAACAGACATTTCCGGCTAAATGGGTCAGGAAGGCGAAGTTTATTTCTAAGGAGCCCAACAGTGGGCAACCGTCATTAAAGCGGGATGTGAATAGAATTTTTCAGTTGAAACTTTCTGTTTCGCTTCAGTATTAAAGTGTTTCGTACTGATGACCAATAGAGTTGAAAAGTTTTTGCGTGGATACCACGTACCAGCAAGTGCAACGTAAACGTCGACCTATAAAGTGGACTTACAACCTCATTAAGACCCCAGGATTACGCTGGATCTAAGCTGCTCCCGATCGGTCTTATTGGAGATTCATATAAAATAAAATAAAATTGTTTATTTGGGCATACGTTTACTACTTAATAGTCTGAAAAATTGACCCAAAGGTTAAACTAGTTAGAAACTGTATTTCAGAAGCCGATGGACTCTCCAATAGGTACACAATTTATAACAATTACGCCAGTTACACATGTAATACAATTTAGAGTTGAAAAAATGAAAGCCAAAGTTATTAACATTAAGAAAAAAAAATCTTTACAACCTCATAACAACGTAAGTATGTATAGAAGATATAGTATGTATATAGAAGGCCTAAAAAATGGAAAAAACGCCGTGGTGGTCTAGTGGTAGTGACACCCGCCTTACAATGGTGAGGTCGTAGGTTCAAATCCCAGTCCCGTATCAATGAGTTCTTTGGAATTCATGTACGGAATTTAACACCATTGGCTTTTCGGTGAAGGAAAACATCGTGAGGCAACTTGCATACGTCCGTAGAAGAAATTCGATGGCGTGTGTGAATTCATAAACCCGCACTGGGCCAGCGTGGTGGATATGGCCCAATCACCTTTCGTGGGTAGTCCTACGTCCTGCAGTGGACTATTATTATAAAGACTGATACAGTAGTAGAGTATAGTATAGAACGCCTATGTCCAGCAGTAGTCATCCTACGACTGATGGATGGACAGATGGATCTGATGAAAAATATTAGATCCGAAGCACAAACTAAATCAGTGGGTAGTATAAATAAAGGTCTAGTTGGTGGATTTCTATTTTTTGAGAGAATGCTGATTTCTCAATGTTGTTTTTATGCACTGCATTAGCAGCACGGAGCGCTCGTAGCGTAGTTTGGGTAGTACTGTTTGTCAGCGATCACCGAAGTTATGCAATGTTCCGCACGGATACCGTGGCTCGGATGACAGGTTAAAATGTAGGTCCCGGATGTTTTAATCGTTAAGCTCTGTCAGAAGTCTTAAGGCAGCCTATAAACTCTGACACTAGGGCTAGTTACCCGGCCTATAAGAACTTACTGCATTAGCGCAGTTGCTATTAATTTGACATTTGTACATATTTATTTGTAATAATTATGTTTTGCAAAAAATAGCATGACCGACTTCACCCGTGTACAGAATCATTACATAGTATAAAACAAAGTCGCTTTCCGCTGTCTGTCCCCATCTATGCATATATCTTTAAAACTACGCAACGGATTTTGATGCAGTTTATTTTAATAGGTAGAGTAATTCAAGAGAAATGTTTATATGTATAATACACCTGTGCGAAGCCGGGGCGCATCGCTAGAACGCAAATATTATGCACGGATCGATGTAACATTTTTCACATTATTATTGATCTATCAAAAATGGCTCAGCCGATTTCGATTAAATTTAAATTGAACCTATTTTGAAGTATACTCTTTCCAATAAAAAAAGAATTATTGAAATCGGACCACTATGAAAAATGTTATGCGTGGTTATACATAAAAATATATATATATATATATATGCTCGTCGAATTGTACCGCCATCTCAACCCGTTCAGTAGCTTTTGCGTGAACGAGTAACAAACATCCATACATCCATCCTCACAAACTTTCACGTTTATAATATTAGTAGGATTTATCAAAAATGCCTCAGCCGATTTCGATAAAAAAAACAACTTTGAAGTATACTCATTCCATTAAAAAAAGAATTATCGAAATCGGACCACTACCTAAAAAGTTATGTGTGGTTACACAAATATATATATATATATATATGTGTACGCGTAGAATTGAGTACCAACTCCGTTACGTCGGTCAAAATGTACAATGATAAGACAAAATTCGTCTTAGCTTCAATAATAAATACACAACAAAGGCGCATTAAAACCTGAAACGATTGATGTCTATGTACTACTATTTTTTTATCAAAATAAAGTATTCACTGACCACGACGTAAAGCGCTTTAACGACCGCAACAAACTAAACCAAATGAATCCTGACTCCTGACACAAACCGATGTAAAATAAAACAAACTGCCCAACGACCTTTCAGAGCAATAAAGGGAACTAATAAAACTCGATATACAAAGACCAAAGTACACAGTGGGGCGGCACAGTACACATTTTAGCGTGGTATTAACACAACGATATTTTGTGCTTTGTCACACGGACTGTAATATATTGTATGCTACTTACCTACGCTGCATTTGCAGTCCATCCAAAAAATAGTAGATTGTATCATATGGGAGCAAAATAATATTTTTACGGCGAGGGCGCTTTTTTGAATCCCTCACTGAGATTCTTTAGTAGAATCCTGAACGTAGCGAGGGATTCAAAGTACGTACGCCCGAGCCAATAATATATTTTGCGCCCGAGTGGTACACTCTACTTTTCATCACCTCTATGAGAAAACAAATGGCGCCTCATATTTGACTTTAATATTATTATTTAATAAAACATAGAGTACAACTAAATTGAAAATAAATGGTA
Organism: Hypomecis punctinalis; assembly: GCA_949316475.1. Lineage (NCBI taxonomy): Eukaryota > Metazoa > Arthropoda > Insecta > Lepidoptera > Geometridae > Hypomecis > Hypomecis punctinalis. The sequence goes on from OX438797.1 coordinate 10,745,042, forward strand.
TCTAATAATAAAACAAATGAAAACATACATTTTCTTGGCGCTGAACACTAACATTACAAATACTTCCAAATTCAAAAAGTGCGCGGCAAAGATCATTCCGTCGCACTTATTTGTTCCATATTCAAAAGTGCGCGGCAAAGATAATTCCGTCGCACTTATAAAGTTCCTTATGAAAACATCTCCTTTGGGCGCACTTAAAGGCGAACCAAGTAGTCCTTTTCCAATAGATGTGATGAGAAGTATTTTAAACGTTTAGACCGCCAATGCAGTATTTGTAAGTAGCATAAACTATATTTCAGTCCGTGTGACGGCTCACTTAATGATATAATTCACAAAAAAATGTACCTACTCTTTTAAAGCAATACTCGCAAATTGGTAGATAAAATTGGCAGAGTGTAAATAACAAAATAAGTATGCAATCGAATTGAAAACTTTAGATAGATTAATGTTTAAAAAAAATATTAGTCACATATTTTTATCATTTTGTCAACCAAACAAAAATAAGATCGAATAGAATTGAAGATATAGCCTGTTAATGTTCCGCGTAACATCACGGCTAAACTAAAAGTATAGACTTTTGACAGAGAAGTGACGTCACGAACCCCCACTCCCGAACTTTCACAAGGTTTATCTTTGTCAATCATTGTTTGCACAGACGAAGACTTCTCTGTCTACGATTATTTTATTGACAAAATAAAAATTACGTGTCTTCTTCTTCTTTCGTTTGGTGTCGCATTGTTGTGCATTTGCCAGTGTCTAGTAGGTATTAAGTTTTCATATTTTTTGATATTTTATCAAAATAGTCACTGTCGTAGTCACGTCATAGTCCAATAAAGTTGTGGTCAAGTCAAACATAGTCCAAGTCATACCTCAGTAAAGCAGTGGAAAGTTGTGATACACGATCTCAGAAACATGGCATCGATAACGCATGGAAACTGCTATGTAATCTTGACACAAATGACACTTGAACTAGTGATCAAATGTCAAATACATTTCAGACAATGGTGGACAAGCTTACAAACTTCTCTTAGGCGTATTTTTATTTTGAACTCTAAAGTCATAACAATAATGTCATGTCAATTCAAACACATTATGATTCTAACTGACGGCCTAGTATAATAATGATATTTTTCCATGCTTAAGCTAAAAGCTGTAACTTACTAAAAGTTACACTGGTATTAATTATAATTATATTAATAAAACGAAACTATAATTATAAGTAGCAAATACAATGAAAAACTTCAGTCACATTTTTTAGAGTTTATGCAGTCCTTGGTGCAGTCCGTCTGTAGCGCCCCTAAGAAATATTATTTGCATTTGTAATTTAGGGGTGACTTCCCCTAGAGAGTGCATTCCTGCACTTGTCTCTCCTCGTAGACACGGAACGCACACAGGCATAACAAGTCACTGCACCAAACAATACGCACACGTCATGTTGAAGAAGTGTGAAATAGAGTTAGGTATAGAGAAAAGGTATTTTTGGATTTTTGCTACTTTTGCGTAGAATAAAAATGTGCCCAAGTCAAGATCCAAAAAAAATTCAACTACAGAAAATAGGTGTGTGTTAATAATTAATCATTTCATAGTTTCATACTCCCTTTAATTCTGTAAGTAAGTATATTGTTGTAAAATCTGACACCAGGGCCAGTCTCTACGAATTTTATTTATGACAGACAAATATTTTCCATGCTACAGTGTTCGCAACTGTCAGTTCTACGAAGAGCTACGTGGTGCTACGCTACGTCTACGATACTACTCAAAAGGATATATCAATAAGTTAATTTTAAGTAATCTAAAAATTCGCCTATTTTTCTACCGACGCCTGTTACTCAATCCGTTCGTGATCGAAATCAATGTCGTAAAAACAGTTATGACGCAACAAAAACGCAAGATTTGAAAAAAAATAAGGTTAATATAAAGAAATCTTATGGCTTTAATTTTTTTTCTTTTTGCTAACTTTATGTCGAAAATTTTGATTATTTTATAGAAGCCCACAAACTTTGACACTATACTGGCACACAAACGTAGTTATTACAATTGCATCCACCCACACTCTGACATTTTAATGTAATAGGCAGTGCAGTGTAGCAACTAGTAGTGCAGGGGAATTTTCCATTAAACATTTAGATTAGATTTTTCGTGTGCCATTTATCAACGCTTAACTGAGAGAGGGTAGACTACTAACTCCATTGATGAAAAAGGTGTAGATTTTCAAATATTACCGTAATTTCCAGGACATTATGTATGCTTACTGAAAACAGTGTTTGTATTAAATTTTGCATTTATGCATTCTGCAGTATTGTATTTTAGATGATTGAATTCAATTTTGAAATAAAACAATGATTTAATTTCAATTTCGAATCGATATTCGTATTAAACAATTAATGTTAGAACAAGGTTGAAACGCATTTTAACCGACTTCAAGAAAAGAGGTTCAAATTTATCTGTATGTTTTTTTGTCCGTGTGTTAGGCGATTGCTACGCCAATTATGAACGTATTTTGTTGATTTTCTTTTGTTTGGTAGATTATACTTCAGGAATAGTCCCATATAATCGGAGTTTTATCGAAATCGGTTGAGTCGTTTCTAAAAATAATTATTTTTTGCTAAAAATAGCATGACCGACTTCACCCGTGTACAGAATCATTACATAGTATAAAACAAAGTCGCTTTCCGCTGTCTGCCCCCATGTATGCTTATATCTTTAAAACTACGCAGCGGATTTTGATGCAGTTTGGTTAAATAGATAGAGTAATTCAAGAGAAATATTTATATGTATAATACACCTGTGCGAAGCCGAGGCGCATCACTAGAATGCAAATATTATGCACGGATCGATGTAACATTATTCACTTTATTGTTGATTTATCAAAAATGGGTCAGCCGATTTCGATAAAAATTAAATGTGACCAATTTTGAAGTATATTCTTTCCAATAAAAAAAGAATTATTGAAATCAGACTACTACAAAAAAAATATGCGTGGTTATACATAAAAAAAAAAATATACGCGTCAAATTTCATACCTCCTCCTGTGGTTCGTCGGTCAATTAACAAAAATGTGAAAACTAAATACGTCGATGAAACATTGATCCATGCGAACTATTCGATTTTCAGTCGGTTCTGCCGTTTTAGGCGAAAAATAATTATATCATCCCCGTTAGTTTAGGATTAATAGAAGAAAACGAAACAAACAAAGCAGAAATAATGTGACATTTTGCCAAGATATGGTATTTCAAAAAACAATGCAAGTATACAATTTAATCTAAAAAAGCTATAAGTAAGTCAACATTAATATAGCTTTTAGACAGAATATCTAAGAGCGGGGCGAAGATGTCTTCAGATACCGTTATTGCAGAAGACTCTTTGATATGATAATGTAATAAAATACCAAATCTACCTAGGTACCTAGCTTGTGAAATCTTTTTTTTTTCACTTATATCTCTCAAACCAATATGCCGTCATGTTTATTTCTTAATAAATATTAACATATTTTTACCGACTTCCGAAAAGGAGGAGGTACTGAGTTCGTCTGTATGTATTTTTGACCGACGAACCACCGAAGGAGGTATACAATTCGACGCGTATATTTTTTTTATGTATAACATCGCATAACTTTTTTCATAGTGGTCCGATTTCAATAATTCTTTTTTTATTGGAAGGAGTATACTTTGAAATTGGTCTCATTTAAATTTTATTGATATCGGCTGAGCCATTTTTGATAAATCAACAATAATGTGAAAAATGCTCCATCGATTCGTGTGAAATATTCGCGAATTCTGTACACGGGTGAAGTCGGTCATGCTAATTTTTGCAAAAAATAATCTTGTTTTTGTGTATGTTCTTCGATATTTTCGCCAAATGTGAAACGAAATATTTTTTTCTTTGTTTCTAAATAGTATAGTTCCTAGATGGTCCCATTTAAATTTTATCGAAATCATCTGAGCTGTTTTGATAAATCAACAATAATGTAAATGGATGTCACATCGATTCGTGTAAGCTATTCGAATTTTGTGCACGGTGGAACAATTTAAAATATTCTTTTTTCAATGTTATAGTAGAAACAGTCACCAAAACTGCTAAAAAAATAATAAAATATATAACAAAAAAGAAGAAAATAAAAAAGTGAAAGTATGTTTTTACGCCCTACAATTATTTTTACCACAGCGTACATTTCATTACAAAGGGATCACCATTGTTCGAGCTTTGACTGCCCATAAAACGTATTTCCTTATTACGTGGTCTTTTAATATGTTTGAGCTTGTTTGCGCATTGTTTAGAACATAGGTATATATCCTTTTAAAAACAAAAATGAACTCACCTATACTCTATAAAATTTAACTTGATCTCTGCGACAGTGACATTGACATAGAAGATTGACATTTTTAGAGTAGAGATAGTGGTGGAAAAAATCGATTATCAAACAATGTTGTAATGAAATCGAATGAGTAGTTGAAGGTGAGAAATTGGATTTTATTTATTTACTATTATTTAAGATCAAGTATGTACACATGTAAATATTGTTATGATATTAATTAAATACTCATAATAATGTAACGATAGTACTTATCGACGTTTTTCACTATTATCGATGCTAATGTAACATATAATTGGGTTTAATTTAATTGCACACGTAAAAAATGTTATGATATTCAAATATACAATAAAATTAATGATAAATTAAGCTTTATTTAAAATATCGTCAGTATAAACTATCGATATTTTAATTAAAACTCTATCTAAAACTCTGTGGTCACGATCATTCGTCGCCCATCACTAATCGGCATGACCATAAAGTATGACATTGACAGGTACTGTCTGTACTATTAAAAAAATCAGAACTTCATAGGCGTGATTTTTCGGACAGCTGTCGCAGAGATCAAGTTAAATTTTATAGAGTACTAGCTTAAAACCCGCGGCTTCGCCCGCGTTGTCTTAGTACATAGGTACTTACCTACTTAAATTGAAAATAGCCCGCTGTTAGATCTACGTTGTCATTGTACAATGTACATGCTTATAATAATATCTAATAGTCCGCGATTTGGCCCGCGTTGTCTTAATACTTGCTTAAAATACTTGCAAGGATAATGCCCACGGTTTGGTCAAAATTGAAACAGTATTTGCCTATAATGATAATAGGTAACGGTTTGGCCCGCGTATTGTTAGTACTTGCTTAAGATGGTTATTTATAGCACGCAGCATGGACTGCGATGTCTTAGTACTTGCTTAAAATTATAAAAGCTTGCCGTTTGGCCTGCATAGTCGTTTTACTTACAATGATAATTTCCCATGGTCTGGCCCGTATTGTCTTAGTACTTGCTCAAAATGATAAAAGCCCGCGGTTTAGCTCGCGTTGTGTTAATAATTAGGTACTTACAATGATAATAACCCACAGTTTGGCCCATGTTGTTTTAATACTTACTTAATTAAATTAACAGCCCGCGGTCCAACCCGCGTTATCTTGGCATTTGCTTATAATAATATCTAATAGTTCGCGGTCTGGCCCGTGTTGTCTTAATAAATCCTTAAAATTATAATAGCATGCCGTTAGCCTGCGTTTTTGTATTACTTGTAATGATAATAGCCCACGGTCTGGCCCACGTTATTTTCTTAACTGCTTAAAATGATAAAAACCCACAGTTAAGCCCGCGTTTTCTTGGCACTTACTTAAAATAATAGTAGCTCGTGGTTAAGCCCGCATTAGACTCGATTATGAAGGCGCCATTGTAATTATAATAGCTAATTATCGTAATTATATCTGTTTCATTTTCACTTTAAGCATTCCATAGAGAGAACACTTTTTATGTTGTTATTATATTTACTATGGCGTCTTCATAACTGAGCCTATTATTGTATTACTTGCAAAATAATGCCTACGGTTTAGCCTGAATTGTCTCAGTATTTGGTTATTTAATTTACTTGTATCTAAAGCTTATTACGGAGTACGTGAATTTCTGGATGATAAATTGCCGAATTTCTGAAATTAACTCAATAATAAATAAATATATAAAATAAATATTGGGGGACATCTCACACACGGTCTCTGATCCCAAACTAAGCAAAGTTTGTGATTTGGCTGGCAGAGACTGATATACTACATATACATGTATTTCAATGTATGTACTGTATTGTATACACCACCGACCATACTCCTATTTTTAGAATAATTCCAGTCCATCCAAAGGTTGCCTGGTAGAAATCGCCAAAGGCGATAAGGCCGCCATTGTGCAGCATATTGTATATTGTATAGTTTCTGTACTGTGTTTCTGTGTACAATAAAGATATATTTATTTATTTATTTATACATGTAGGTTGACTGGCAGATAATGCTGTTTAGCGTTAAGTCCTCCTTTTGTACAAATAGTGTGCAATAAAGTGTTAAATAAATAAATAAAAATACATTAATAACACTCAGACACAGAGCAAACACATATGAACATCACATAAATATATTTGCCCTGGGAATCAAACCCACGCCTCTTTGACCCAGGAGTCAGGGTCAACCACTGAGCCACCGATGGAGCCAATAATAATAATTGTATGAGTAACTATGTAAGAAATTTCACTTTTCTTTGCTGGAAAACATTGAGGCAACCTGTACGTACGTAGAAAAAATCAATGTCGTATGTGAATTCAGCAACCCATGCTCGGCCGGCGTGATGGATATGGCCCAATTACCCTTCGCGGATAGGCCTATTTTCAGTCATCCATCAGCCGCAGGACGTCCACTGCTGGACATAGGCCTTCTCTATGGATCTCCAATAAGACCGGTTGGAAGCGGCTTGTATCCAGCGCGATCCTGTGGTCTTAATGAGGTCATCCGTCCACCTTGTGGGTGGACGTCCTACGCTGCGCTTGCCGGTACATGGTCTCCACTCGAGAACTTTTCGACCCCAACGGTCATCAGCCCTCCGCGCTATGTGCCCTGCCCATTGCCATTTCAACTTGCCAATCCGTTGGGCTATGTCGGTAACTTTGGTTCTTCTACGGATCTCCTCATTAATGATTCGATCTCGCAGAGAGACTCCAAGCATAGCCCTCTCCATAGCTCGTTGGGCTACTTGGAGCTTACTAATATGGCCCATAGTGAGAGACCACGTTTCTGTGCCATAAGTCATCACTGGCAACACACACTGGTCGAAAACTTTCGACTTGAGGCACTGAGGTATGTCGGACGAGAAGACACTACGCACTTTTCCGAACGCTGCATAGCCGAGTTGAATTCGTCGATTGGCCTCTTTGTTGAAGTCGGACCTACCTAACTGGACTACTTGTCCTAGGTAGACGTACGAGTCAACGACTTCAAGAACCGAGTTTCCAACAGAAATCGGGGTAGGTAAAACATGGGAATTACACATGACTTTCGTCTTGTCCATGTTCATCTTAAGACCCACCTGTTTCTATTATCCGTAGTGCTATCCGTAGTACCTATTTTCAGTAAAGCACTATTAATTAAGGCCCGTACAGGTATTCGACATGTTTCATTAAGTCATTAGAAATTTATTAATTTATTTTTCCAGGCAAATGAAAAAATGGCACACAAGGCGTAATTCTAGTCCGGCATATTCTAGGATGCTATTATACTCATAATTTGATTAACTTTTACAATGGTACCAACCCCAAAAGCACGTGAATAAAATCAGCTGTTCAACATAAAAAGTTCATCGACCCGCGACAAAATGTATGGAAAATGTAGGTAATTTTCGCTTGTCAGTGTTGATCCCATAGTAAAATACCTATATTGATCCACATTTGCGCTAAGCTTAAGACTATTGGCTCACAAAATAAAAAAAATCGTAAACTTTTGGGGACCCATTTTGCCCCATTTAAAGATAAACTATCGTTATCATAATCCTAGATACTACATTATTTAAAAAAGTGCATTGAAGTTTTGGGACGTATCTGACCCCTAAGGATTTTTTTAAGGAAAATTTAGAAAACGGGTACAGCCATATTTTTTATTTAGTCTCAAAAGCATGTATACAAAGTTTCAAATCAATCGATACAGGGAATAAAAAGTTACATACAAACGAAAAGGGCCCATTTTACCCCCTTAGAGGTCGAAAGTTCAAAATTTTCGTCCCTAGTGCTCCATTACGTCGTTCAATGTACCTATATCGCAAATTTCAAGCTCATATCTTCAGCGGTTTGGGCTGTAGTCTAAACTTATTAATTTTGCGTATCCCTAAGGAACCTTGTAGATTTTCCTGGATTTTATTAGTTACTGTATTGAAACATGCTAAGTGCTTCCTTCATGCCAATTTTTAACCATAACCGTTCAGCTGGTTCGATGTAATTGACGCTTTTTTCACCAACTTTGGGACCTTATTTGACCCCTTAGATGAGGAAAATTCGGAAAAACAGGAAAAAACGTGACTTTTATTTTGTTTGGCAAGCATGTATACAAAGTTTCAAGTCAATCGGTACAGGAAATAAAAAGTTACATACAAACGAAAAGGGCCCATTTTACCCCCTTAGAGGTCGAAAGTTCAAAATTTTCGTCCTTTGTGCTTCATTACGTCGTTCAATGTAACTATATCCCAAATTTCAAGCTCATATCTTCAGCGGTTTGGGCTGTAGTCTAAACTTATTAATTTTGCATATCCCTAAGGAACCTTATAGATTTTCCTGGATTTTATTAAATACTGTATTGAAACATGCTAAGTGCTTCCTTCATGCCAATTTTTAACCATAACCGTTCAGCTGGTTCGATGTAATTGACGCTTTTTTCACCAACTTTGGGACCTTATTTGACCCCTTAGATGAGGAAAATTCGGAAAAACAGGAAAAAACGTGACTTTTATTTTGTTTGGCAAGCATGTATACAAAGTTTCAAGTCAATCGGTACAGGGAATAAAAAGTTACATACAAACGAAAAGGGCCCATTTTACCCCCTTAGAGGTCGAAAGTTCAAAATTTTCGTCCTTAGTGCTCCATTACGTCGTTCAATGTACCTATATCGCAAATTTCAAGCTCATATCTTCAGCGGTTTGGGCTGTAGTCTAAACTTATTAATTTTGCGTATCCCTAAGGAACCTTATAGATTTTCCTGGATTTTATTAGTTACTGTATTGAAACATGCTAAGTGCTTCCTTCATACCAATTTTCAACCATAACCGTTCAGCTGGTTCGATGTAATTGACGCTTTTTTCACCAACTTTGGGACCTTATTTGACCCCTTAGATGAGGAAAATTCGGAAAAACAGGAAAAAACGTGACTTTTATTTTGTTTGGCAAGCATGTATACAAAGTTTCAAGTCAATCGGTACAGGAAATAAAAAGTTACATACAAACGAAAAGGGCCCATTTTACCCCCTTAGAGGTCGAAAGTTCAAAATTTTCGTCCTTTGTGCTTCATTACGTCGTTCAATGTAACTATATCCCAAATTTCAAGCTCATATCTTCAGCGGTTTGGGCTGTAGTCTAAACTTATTAATTTTGCATATCCCTAAGGAACCTTATAGATTTTCCTGGATTTTATTAGTTACTGTATTGAAACATGCTAAGTGCTTCCTTCATGCCAATTTTTAACCATAACCGTTCAGCTGGTTCGATGTAATTGACGCTTTTTTCACCAACTTTGGGACCTTATTTGACCCCTTAGATGAGGAAAATTCGGAAAAACAGGAAAAAACGTGACTTTTATTTTGTTTGGCAAGCATGTATACAAAGTTTCAAGTCAATCGGTACAGGGAATAAAAAGTTACATACAAACGAAAAGGGCCCATTTTACCCCCTTAGAGGTCGAAAGTTCAAAATTTTCGTCCTTAGTGCTCCATTACGTCGTTCAATGTACCTATATCGCAAATTTCAAGCTCATATCTTCAGCGGTTTGGGCTGTAGTCTAAACTTATTAATTTTGCGTATCCCTAAGGAACCTTATAGATTTTCCTGGATTTTATTAGTTACTGTATTGAAACATGCTAAGTGCTTCCTTCATACCAATTTTCAACCATAACCGTTCAGCTGGTTCGATGTAATTGACGCTTTTTTCACCAACTTTGGGACCTTATTTGACCCCTTAGATGAGGAAAATTCGGAAAAACAGGAAAAAACGTAACTTTTATTTTGTTTGAAAAGCATGTATACAAAGTTTCAAGTCAATCGGTACAGGGAATAAAAAGTTACATACAAACGAAAAGGGCCCGTTTTACCCCCTTAGAGGTCGAAAGTTCAAAATTTTCGTCCTTAGTGCTCCATTACGTCGTTCAATGTATCTATATTCCAAATTTCAAGCTCATATCTTAAGCGGTTTGGGCTGTAGGCTGTCTGTCAGTCAGTCACTCAGGGAAGCCTTTTATATAATAGATAAGTTATAGTATAAGAAAGAAAATGCCACCTCAACCAAAAAAAATCATTCACTGTAGCAATTTTCCTAGGTCAAAACCCCCAGGCGCTCCACTATATAGTTATTTAGAAAAATGCCAAAAAACAAATACCAAGCCAAGCTACAATATATCAGCATTCATATATATATATATATATATATATATATATATATATATATATATACATATATATATATATATATATATATGTATTTGTTTCTCAAATGTGTATGTTGAGAAACAAATATAATCCTTTTCTAATCATTGTTTTTTTATTAACTTGTCATTTTGTAGAATTCCGCTTGTCTCGTATCGTTTTCGTGAGCGCTTCACAGCCTTTCCTATTTATATGCAGATTCCATCCCCGGCCATAAGTTATCCGCTCACAACCGGATCATGCCCTTAATGATACCCGGATAAATGCAAACTGCCACTACGGTAGGGTGGTTGGTTGTTTTTTAAGGTTCCTTAAAATAATAGAGAAAACATCGAAAACTTTGGATTTTTTTTTCTAAATATCGATAGCCCCTAAATGATAGTGATAACGAAATGTTAGCAAATGCCACTGGAACTATGAATTTGGCCTCATATTTATTGTAAATTTCATAGAGCTATTACCATTGTATTCCTGGTAATATCGTAATCGAATCCCAAGATACTTTGTAGGTACTTATTTTTGGGCTCTCCAAAATTTTGGCTCTTCTTAAGAAGTTAACGCGCTATCGAATGTAAAAAAAAAACATGGGTAAAGTAGGTATTACTAAATGTATAAACCTTTTGAATAAATAAATAAGAAATTAAATCAAACAGCAGTATGTAATAAGCATGATATCTTTAATCACTATCACTATCACTACGTGATATAAAACAAAGTCGCTTCCCTGTCTGTCTGTCCCTATGTATGCTTATATCTTTAAAGCTACGCAACGGATTTCGATGCGGTTTTATATTTGTATAGATAGAGTAATTCAAGAGAAAGGTTTATAATTAATACACCTGTGCAAAATCGGGGCGGGTCGCTAGTAATATTTATAGAACTATGAGCACGTATAATTAATTTCTAAATATTTTCTTTACATTAATAAAAGATTACCTAAGTTATTTAACTGAAATGAAATACTAATTTTCGTACGGAACCCTTGCAGCATAGCGAAGACTCACGCTTGCCCGATAATTTTAATGTCATCATAACAGTCGAAAGTCAGTCCACTGGAATTAATTAATACGGGGTGACATCTTGTTTTATTATTGAAATGCGGCGGATATTAGCGAGATTAATACTGTTAGTGGTGCTCGGATTTTAATATTGGCCGTATAAGATATCAAATTTGTTATTGTAGCGGTTATATAGCGTTGTGATTGTATTTGATAAAACAAATTGTGTTGATATTTACAGTTTTACTCGTATTTATGAACCCATTAGGCACAGTTTTAGAGGTGCCATCGTAATTTTATTATAATAGCAATTTAGAGTAGAACTGTTTCTTTTTCACTTTAGGGCGGCATGGAAGCAGCTCGTTACTGATTCCGTTAGAGCATTTCAAGACGGGCACGACCTTCAGTAATGAAGAGGACGAATAAGAAGAAGATGCATTTGATAGAAAGAACACTATTTTACGTTGCTATTAAATTTACGATGGTACCTTTAGAATTGGGCATATTTTCCTTTTACTAAATTCGATAGCATTGCTCTTTGTATTTCATGAACTCACTAGTATAATGCGAGCGGGGTATAACACACTACTGTCAGTGGCAACAGCCGCTAATAAGAAGTAGGTACCCAAGACAAGTATTACTAGGACTACAATTTTTTTTTACCAAATAGCTCAGCAACCTCATCACATATTCAGCTTTAAATACAAATTATCAAGTTCTTTTAGTTTAAATATTACTCCAGCGTGATTTCTATCGCAGACTGAGAGACAGGGTTCCTAACCGTCCAGTTTTCGACCGGACTGTTGGGTTTTAGAAGGAATTGTTGGGGTCAGGTCGCTAACTCCTGACCGGATGCAATTTGTCCGATCAGATTTAATTTTGAACGCGACGTTTATAATTATAGGTAGTAGTTATGGAGCTAAAAACAACCACAAAAACTGCAGAACCTGGACCAAGTAGCTACTAGTAATAGCACGGAACAATGGTGTCAAGAAATAAATTCAAAAAAATGTATTTTAGAGTGGGTTGAAATTTTCAAGAAAGCTAGCCACTTGGACGTCACCGTCTCAAACCCATTTTTGCGTCAAACGTCACTGCCCCGCGTCAAATTTTTCGCACGCGGTTGCGTATTATCTGTCCCGCTAAAAACGTCTATCAAAGGAACAATAGACAAGCTACGTTCTAATAAAAAATACCCTGGCATAGCCTAATGTATTGGCAAAAGTGTTTTTTAACCAGATTAAAGATGCCCGGTTATGGTGGCTGAAAAAAATGGCAACCATGCAGTAAGACCATGAGTACTAGCTACTTATGTGAGACGAGCCCGCGTGCTAGTAATCCAATCTTGAACGCGATCGCTAAATGCGGTCGAAACTGTACTCTTACGGTCTGCCATAGTCACGCATGACATGAGTAATATATTAATTAAAATGTCCAAAAACCACGCTATTATTGAATGACATAAAAATAGCGCACATATAAAAACCTTTTTTTCATTAATTTTGGTATGGTGCTAAAGATGGCTAATTAAGTCTCACAGGCGACTAAGTTGATGATGATGAAGATTACAGACGGCGAAATGAAAGAGCTAAGATAGCATCATTTGACTCCAAAGTGGCTTAATTGTACATTCCTGCGTGTGAAAACATTGGCTAAAATTGCTCACAAAGCAAGCAGGATCGTGATTAAATTAAGCAATATTAAACAGGGGAGAAGTGTGCGGGAAAGTAATGAAAATATTGCCGGGGGTGATTACAGCTCCGGTTACAAGATTAACTTAAGATTGTTTGGAAGAAAAATAAAACTCAGATATGGTGTAAATTGATATACTAGTTATATATTTTTAATAATAGTTGATTGAACCAGGCGTTACTTAGAGGAAGTTCATCTATAAATCTGTGTTTATATACATATTTTTAGGATAGCATTGTAGGGTAACAACTGTAAAGTTATATTAATTACTATTATGATCGTGCTTTAGGTAGTTGAGGACTGCACCGAAAAAGAAATACATAGAAGAATCTTACTGTCATGGAAAAAGTACTGGAGCCTAAAAGAGATTATGAAAAATAAAGAAATCAAAATGAGCATAAAAAGGAAAGTATACGAAATTTCTATATTACCCTGCTTAACTTACGCGTGCCAAACATGGTCTTTAAGAAAAAAGGACGAAGAAAAAATAGCAATCTGTCAGAGAAAGATGGAAAGGAGCATGCTAAATATAAGGCTCTCAGACAAAATAAGTAACCAAATCATAAGATCAAAAACTAAGGTACCGGATGCTAAAGAAAGGATACGCCGACTAAAATGGAACTAGTTAAGTCATATCTGTAGACTTGAGAACTCAAGATGGACAAAAAGAGTAACGGAATGGACCCCACGGGATGGAGAAGAAAGCAAGAAAGACAGAAGAAAAGATGGAGAGATGTTTTCACAGATAGAGCTGGAGCTGACTGGATGACAAATGACAATAGAGAAGAGTCGAGGGGACTAGAGGAGGCCTATGCCGAAGAAGCAACTTCTACGGATAGATAGTTATAGTTGTACATTTATATCATTAGTTGGTTTTTAAGTGAAACCGTAGTAGAATAAATGGCTTTTTTATTTTATTTTATTAGGTATGTAAGTAATTCTGCTGTGTTGATAAAGGCACATAAAGATTTTCAACACAAAAATAAGATGAACCCTTCTAACTATCGTAATTTTGCATGTTCGAAAAAAAGTTAGACTTGACTTTATTGCTTAGTACGACAGAATCAATATAAACTAATGATAGATTGGTCTACTGTATGGTACCGGCCTATTATGCACTGCCAGTAATTCATTTTCCTATTTGGATTGTAGGTATATAGTGCTCGTGAGAGTAAGTGTCGCATTTTTTCAGCCAATCTTGAAGAAAAAATGTCACATATATCCGAGTACCGACATTTAGACAGATCAAAGCATATTTTGCGAGTAGCTACAGGGATGCTTGGTCAATGGCAAAGATGATAAAGATTAATCCTTTGCACAGCTTCCACAGCTTCTACCCGAGTGTACCCGAGTACCGACATTTAACGAAATGAAGCACACGTTCTTGCGAGCAACTGCAAGGATGCTTGGTCAATGATGAAGATCGATCCAATGCACAGCCTCTATATCTGAGGCCGAGAGCAAGTAATATGCAAATACTTGTAACAACCATCGATCACTGGGCGACGGCACAAGACTAATAGTGCACCTGACGGTTGCACAATTTGCACATTGCAACGAGATCGGGGCTGCCACGGGAAAACACCGGTCAACGTTAGTAGTATCCACTGAGCAACAATTGTTTATAAACTCTCTATCAGAAACGAAATCTACGTGTTTCTGAAACAAAAAAATAATGTTTTACAAGCAATTATGTTGTTTCTTTAAACACTACCTGTTTATCGGTATGTTTCGGTGCTCCCAGTCGTGATGTTTCAGAAACTGTGTATCCGAAACATTGTTGCTCTACCATCTTATTTTTAGTATTTTTGTACGAATGTTACAAGACTATTTAGCCAATAGGCTATTTGACTAGTTTTTGGAAATGTTTTAAATTATTTCTTAGTACATAATAAGCACACTACATTTATATTTCCGAGAGATCTAATGTATTAACAATGAAAATCAAGTGTCAAAGAATAGATATTCAAGATCCCGCCAAAACGACATTCTGTAATGGCGCTGGTTTGTGACGTCACACACTAGTAAATAGCGTTAGTTAATACTAGTACATACGCTAGTTCACATCTAAAATTGACAAAAAATACTTTAAAAGTAACTTACAGATCCAATAATATTACTCCAAAAACACAAAATACAAATTACACAAACAACAGTCAATCGAGAAATTCTTGTTTACTAGCATGTCACGTCACCAGCGGTGCCGCCCTTCTTAGACCGTTAACGTCACAGATAAAATATCAAAAAAATATCGTATTTTATTTCGTGAGATTTGACGATAAAGTGGAATATGTCTTTTTCAGGCTATTATCTGTATGGATAACCACAATCAATAGTATATTGTCAATGTTGTCAAATAGCCTATTATGGACCGCTTTTGATGATTCTTTTTTATTTTAAAGTTCATAGCTATTTTTTTTTTTTTTTTTTTTTTTTTTGTTGTTTAAGAATCGCTGACGAGCTTTTCTTAAAAAATTACTATCTAGCCATGGGCTAATAAGTAATTTAAATCTAACTTAAATTGCTAGGTATAATAAACTAAGAATGTGTCCATCAACACTTTTCTTATTGTCTCTATTAAGGCGAAGACACTACGTTATTGTGTTCTTTACACGCGGCACTAGCACTATGATTACGAGTTAGCACTCAATTAACTTTTAAACTAATTCGAACGGTTTTGTTCGTTTAAGTCTTCTCACTGTGTCCGTTTGGTCGAGGAGCTGGATTGCCTCAACATTCACATGGTGGTGAAGTCTATAGTCGTGAGCTTCTGCGTATTTTTGTATTGTACTTTTAACGGATTCCACTTTAAGGTCCCGGTGGAGATCATCATTTCTTACGTACCAAGGTGCATTTGTGATGTCCCTTAGTACGTTATTTTGGAATCTCTGTATGGTAAGAATGTTACTTTGGGCGGCACAGCCCCATAGCTGTATACCATAAGTCCACACTGGCATCAGGACTTGTTTGTACAGCAATAGTTTGTTCTGTATTGACAATGAGGATTGTCTCCCAAGCAGCCAATACATCTTGTTGTACCGAAGGTTTAGCTCGTCTCTCTTTTTCTTGACGTGTGCCTTCCAGCGAAGCTTTGCGTCGAGAGTCATTCCTAGGTATTTGGCTGTATTCTCATATGGAATTATTTTATTGTTGATAAAAATTGGAGAATACTGATGTTGCTTGTAACTAAAGTCTATGTGGATTGACTTTGCTTCATTTAATTTAATTTTCCATCTCTTGGTCCATTCATAGACTTTGTTTACCGCCAATTGTACCTTTTCTGCAGCTTCTTGATGGGTACTGCCAATAGCCATTATAGCAGTGTCATCAGCAAAGGTGGCAATTGTGTTGTTTTTGAACTCTGGTATATCACAAGTGTATAATAGGTACAGGACCGGACCTAACACACTTCCTTGTGGTACGCCAGCTTTGATATTTTTGAGTTCTGAATAGGCATCTTCTTGTCGAATCCTGAATAGTCTATTAGTAATATATGATTCTAGGATATCTACATATTCTTTCGGTAACATGGCTCTTAACTTATATATCAAGCCTTCATGCCAAACTTTGTCGAATGCTTGTGCTACATCTAAGAACACAGTAGAACATACCATTTTGTCTTCAAGGCATTTCTCAATAATATTTGTTATTCTATGTACTTGGTCTATGGTTGAATGTTTTTCTCGGAAACCAAACTGATGCCCTGGTATGAGATTCAGACTTTCTATAATAGGTTTTAATCTTTTTAGCAATAGTTTTTCAAAAAGTTTTGAAATTATTGGCAATAGCGATATAGGTCTATATGAAGTTGCTTCATGTGTTGGCTTTCCTGGTTTTGGAATCATGATCACTTCAGCAATCTTCCATAGTTCTGGAACATATTTTAGTCTTAGGGCGCCGTTAATTAAAGTTGTTAGTTTAACAAGGGCCTTCTTTGGTAAATTTCTAAGTATTTCACCTGATATCAAGTCAAACTCAGGAGCTTTTCTAGGACTGATATTTTGTTTAATTTCGTTCTTTACTTCTTTTGGAGTAACTAGTTTAATAGGATTTGCTTCAGATAAAATATTTTCATTTGTTATAGTTATTTCAGCTGATTCACTATCATTTGGCTGGAATATAGCTTCTAAATGATTCGCAAATATTTCAGCCTTTTGCTCATTGTTCTTAGCCCATGCATCATCACCTGATTTTATCGGTGGGGAGTGGGCTATAGGTCTTTTTAAGTTTTTTGTAGCCTTCCACAAGGAGTAACCAGTACTGCTGTCACTGGTAAGTGTCTGAAGGTATTTGTTCATTGAGCTATTATTATAGTTTTGAATAGATTGGCTCAATAATTTTGTCAGGCTGTTAAATTTTCTTTTTTCCTCGGGATCTCTGGATTGCTGCCAGATTCTTCGTTGCTTTCTTTTCATAGATAGAAGCTGTTTGATAGTTGCTGGATAGACTTTTCCCTTTGTTACTTTTTGTATGTCTGGTGTGTTGTTCCATGCTGCTTGTTGGATATTTTTCATGAAGAGCTCAACTTCGTAGTCGAGCTGATCTTTTGTCTTTAGTTGGCATTTAAGGTCTATAAGATTGTCTAGTTCTGTTTTGAAACTCTCCCAGTCTGTGTGTTTATTAACAAGAGTTGGCAATTTTTCAGTATAACACACATTATCTCTTATTTCTAAACAGACTGGAGAATGATCTGAGCTCATGTCGAAGCTTTGTTCTAGTTGAAGATGACTTTGAGGTAAGTCTTTATATATAAAAAAGTCTATTAGGTCGGGAATTTTTTTCGTATCTGTCGGCCAGTAAGTGGGTTTACCGGCTGAAATTGCATCAGATTTTGTCTCTCTTATGGCTCTAAGTAGTTATTTTCCTTTAGTGTTTGAAAGTCTAGAGCCCCAATACGTATGTTTGGCATTGAAGTCTCCTCCGACTAGAAATCTGTTTCCAAGAGTAGCTATAAAACTTTTATACTGATCTTTTTTTAAATTATGCCGGGGTGGGCAGTATATGGATGATACTGTTAAAGGAAATTTTTTAGTTTTAATTTGTATCACAGCAGCTTGAATCTCATTTGTTTCGTATTTTATTTCCTCGTGGTGTTGGAGGTTTTTTTTCACAATCACTGCACTTCCAGCATTACCCTTGTTATCTGGATGAATGTCATGATAAATTGAATATCCATTGAACTGTATAAATGATTGTTTAGTGAAGTGTGTTTCTGAAACTAAGCAGATATCTATTTTTTTTGTATCTAGGATTAGCTGTAATTCGTTTTTGTGCTTTGCTAGTCCATTGGCATTCCAAATCATAATTTTCAGGTTGTTAGCCATCATTTTGATTTAGTTTTCGTAGTCATTTTGGTACTACTTTCTATTTTTTTTAGTCTTTCATCAAAAGACATCATAAGTTTCAATATTTCGTCCAACTTTTTATTTTCATTTTGAGGTACAACTTGTGTCAATTTCTTTGTGGCTTCAGCAGCTGTTTGAGCATACGATGTGCTTTTGGTGACCATCAATGCTGTAGCGGCCGGCTTGTTATTATTTTTTCCTGTAGCAGCACTTTGATTATGAGTCATGTCCTGCTTTTTTGCTTTATTTCGTAATAGCTGAATTTCTTTGGCAATCGAGCATCCTCTATAGTTGGCAGGATGGGAGCCTCCACAGTGAATACACTTTGGCTTGTCTTCTGCACTTTTTGTGCAGTCTTGTGTTAAGTGTTTTCCAGTGCATTTCACACACCTTGGCTCTTTAGAGCAATACTTTTGAGTATGACCATAAGCCTGGCATCTCTTGCACTGAGGCACAAGTTTGGTTGTTTTCAGAGACTGTATGTCAACTTTAAAGCCCAGCACGGTCTGAATTTTGAAAACTTTATTGATGTCTTCAGTATTTTCGAATGAGAGCATAAACATGTTCAGTGGTTCTTTGGATTTCCAGCTGAGTTTATTTGCAGCTTCAAGAATTTTGTACCCTTGTCTCTTTAAGTCTTCTACAATGCGTTCAGGCATGCAAGTGTAGTGTAACTTTTTAGCCATAACTCGTATTGGTCTTTCTTGTTTATTTTCATAAGAATGCCAATGACAGCTATTTGATTTAAGAATTTCTGTTAAGATTCTGTACACATCACTGTTTGTACAGTTAATTTTGATTGTGTCACCCCCCATCATTTTTAAGGTGAAATCATTATTCTCACAATGTCTGGATAAGAAATCGTGAAAGTTTTGATGATTTTTAATGCCATCCACTAGAATAGGGGGTGGCTGAATCACCTTTTTAGGTTTTTCTTCTTCTTTTTCGGGACTGTCTTGTGAGGGTGATTTGTTCAATTTCCTTTTTTTCCTGCTTTTTATTCTAATCCATCCCGTTTCACGAGCTAGTTCCTCCTCGTCGGTGTTGTACTCGTGCACTTCTGTTATCGCACGTGGAGGGGTAGTCTCCATGGAACCAGAACTGGTTCCACTTATTTTCGGTTCTACAACACATTTTAGTTGTTGTTGCAGAATTTTAACTTGGTTTCTGAGGTCTTGGACCAAATTTTCCAAGTGTTTTCTTGTATACTCCTCTTCTTGGAGCCTATTCTGTAGATCGATTATGATCTCCTTTTTACTTGGGCTAAGAAGTTTATCCATCGTTAAAACGGATGCCTTCGCCTTAACAATACGTCACCGAACTCGACACTTTACTCAACATTAAAGTGGGTCATATCGCGCTCGGCCCGCCGGCCTTGCTGAGTTATCACTTTTGCACAGTTTACATGCGCGGACGCGAGATTCACGCAACGCGACTGATCTCAGCGAAAATTGAACGATCACTGATAGTTCATAGCTATTGAGGTAATTTCATTTAAAATTTAAATCGGTTGAGCGGTTTTTGTTCAAACAAGAATAAACTAAGCACAACCTTTGATGAGGAAATTAAATCATGGTATTTTTTTTAAACATTGGGGGACATCTTACACACGGTATCTGACCCCAAACTAAGCAGAGCTTGTAATATGACTGCCAGAGACTGATATACTACATATACATATTTTAAATACATACTTATATAGATACGAAGCCCGATTACAGAGGCGCCAGCGTAAATTAAATAGCAGCGTAAAAATCGTTCTCTCTATCGAATGCCTAAAGTGAAAAAGAAACAGAACTATGCTATTTAGCTAAAATAGTTACGCTGGCACCTCTGTAATCGGGCTTAGTATCTGAATACACCGAGACACAGGGCAAACACTTATGTTCACCACATAAATTATTGCCCTGGGTGGCGATCGAATCCACGCCTCTTTGATCCAGAAGTCAGGTTAGCTAACCACTGAGCCTCCGAGGCAGTAAATTCAATTTTAACTATTTGTATTGTCTGAGTGAAAGAGAAAATGAAATATTTATAGTACGAAAGTATAGCATTATCGATACTTTTTCTTCACTTTCGTTTGTTGGGATTGCGTTGGGAAACGTCTGGCAGCGTGTGAAGTCACCATTAAAAACTATCAGAACAGTCATCGCCTCTGAGCTAAAATAAACGCTAGGTTAAGTAAATTAAGTCTAGCTTAGGTATTTTTTATACAACTTAATCAACATTAAACTATATAATATTAATGTTATAATCACTTCATGAATTGTAGAAACTAGCGTGGTCTTTGCATATTTTAATCACAGCTCTTAAAGCACAGGTGTTACTCATGTGGTACTTAGGTACCCGCGATGTTTTTTGTTGTTTATCAAAATGCGGTCGAACCTATCGTACACTTACTATCGGCATTAAAAGTGCATTAAAAATCGCGTGGGTAACACATGTGTTACATGAATTTTCATAAAAAAATATTCAAATTGAGAACCCCGCAAAATACTTTCACTACGGAAAATTATTCGCAACCTCAATTTTCAGGCTCGACTAGCACTCTATAAGCACGACACATTTCAATGCAAACTACGTTATTAACCCTTTACTCGACGCCGGTCGGACAAGTCAGTAATCCGGCCAGTAACTCAACAGGTATTACGGTGATCCGCGCGCCAGGTCACCGGTCACTGCCAAATACTTACCAGCTATTATTTAATCTGTGGTCTCATCTACTGATATTCTGGTTGGGAATTTATGACTCTGTTAATGACCTGTGAAGGTAATTTTGGACTTAGTGATTAAGGGTTAGTGAGAACTACGTAACAGCCTATGATTTACATATAAGCTATGAAAGATATATTACCTAGCGTACTGGGTACATTTGCGGTTAATTAAGATTTAATCTTACTTTAAATTTAATAATTTAAATCACTACATCAATGTATGTGGAGATGCTTTAAGCATAGGTCGTATCATACAACTTGAAGGCTGTGAAGTTACCTACATGCTGCGGATAGCCCGATCCTGATTTAAACTAACTTAACCTCTGCGCGAAGATTGGGTTATATCCGAAGGTTGTAGCCATCCGCGTCAAAGCCACTACGTCAGTCCGCCTGAAACTCTCTGACACGGTTAAACGGTTAAAACAACCGAAACCCGTAAGACGTCTATTTCTTAACATAGCCTCCCTATATTTTTACAAGGATTGGTTGAAAGCATCTTACGCTACCAATGTTTTGTATTATTTGTCCAATAGGGTATTTGACTAGTTTTTGGAAATTGTTTTAAATTATTCGTTAGTGCATAATAAGCACACTACATTTATATTTCCAAGAGATTTACTGTATTAAAAATTAAAAATTAGTGTTTAAGAATAGATATTCACGATCCCGCCTAAAACGACATTCTGTAATGGCGCTGGTCTTTGACGTCACACACTAAATAACGTTAGTAAATACCAGTAAATACGCTAGTTCACATCTAAAAATTGACAATAAATACTTTAAAAGTAACTTACAGATCCTTTATTATGACTCCGAAATCACAAAACACAAATTACACAAACAACAGTCAATCGAGAAATTCATGTTTACTATCATGTGATGTCACAAGAGTTGCCGCCCTTCTTAGAGCGTTTACGTCACAGATAAAATATCAAAACAATATCGTATTTTATTTCGTGCGATTTGCGGAAATTAGACATATTTTAGTTTAAATAAAATGAAATATGTCTTTTCCAAGCTATTCTCTTTCTGGACTACCACAATCAATGGTATATTTTAAATGTTATCAAATAGCCTACAAAGTGGGTATAAATACTTATAATTGTAGTTGTTCAATTGAGAATATGAGAATCAGACATTGGCTCTCTGAATGCTAGCTACTTTGACTAACCCCTTGGGATAACAAAGCGGACTAGTAAATTATTTGCTTGCCAAAATTATTTACGGCATAAACCAGCAATCAAATAGGTACATTTAAGCAGTTAGTAATAAAAGTCATATATTTAACATTAACCATTAATAATTACAATTTAATGTGTAATATTCGCCATAAATTATCCTAAATTTGGCAAAGTTTCATATTAGGCACACATTGGAATGCGTCGTAACACGATATGGGTTTGCGTGTGTGCGTGTATTGTGCCAATTAAAGGAGTGCAATAATTAAACGGGATATTTACGGTCGTTGAGACAATATGGCGCCGGGCACAGTGGTTATTATTTATTGGCGTCCTTGGTATAACCCACTTCTGAGTATACGGAAGGGAAACGAGGAACTAAGTAGATAGAAAAAGGATTAGATATTATAATAATTACCTTTTTAACGACATTGTTGATACCATATTGAAGAACGTAGAGTAAGAAAAGAACAAAGATAGAGAAAAGAAACAAAATGGGAAATCAATTGAATACCAAATATATTAGAACTTACTATGCAATACAACAACACTTCAGTGACATCACTATCATATGAATATGATATACAGGGTTATTACTATCAAATATAATCCTCTTAGGGGCTTATTCTGTACATCAAAACTAACAACTTTTGTTCTGCGTCTTTTGTCAAAACTCAAAAAAAGAACCGGACAAACAAAGACACAAGTCAGGCTCGCTCACCGAGGGTTCCGTACAAATCCAGAAAATTTCACAAAATTGGGAAGTAAGTTGTTGAAATCTCTATATCATCGACAATAAAGTTTTTTTTTTTTCACTTTTCTCGTAATACATCGGAAATTACACATTGTTAAAATAATTAAAAACCTATTTTAGCATGTGCTAATGAAGCTCTTCTATGTGATACCTTACATGATACGATTTACTCACTTCGAATTTTGAACCCATATTTTGTGAATCTATTTTTTGCCTATTTTTTGTGATTTAAATAAAAATGTACTTACAGTTTTCAGATTTATTTTATATGTGTACTCTAAGACAACGCTTTTCGCCAAATTTCATAGTTCTATGTCAACGGGAAAACCCTGTAGGATTTGATTTTTGTGTGTCGAAATATGTGGTTTTTTACAACGTAAACTTTTTTATACGATAACTGAGAAGTTTCGCTTTTACACAACTGCAAGAAACCATAGATATACGTATATAATTTGAATTTCGACTTGATATCTTTACGCGTTCCCGAGATCTTGACATACGTACAGACGGACCACAAAGTTATTTTTTTCTTTTGAGGTACGGAACCCTAAAAAATGTTGTTCCATAGAAAAATATCGTTCACCTGCGACAAAATGTATGTTTTTAACAACTGTTTTTTTTGAACAGCTGTTTTTTTTTTAAGAACAAAAGTTGTTAGTTTTGATGTACAGAATAAGCCCCTATAAGGATGCTAATTGATTAGAATTAACCCTGTATACTCGACTATTGTGACTAAAGTAAACTGACTAGATCAGTTGAATTGGGATACTTTTTTGTGTGAGAAGGGAAATAAAAAATATCGAATGAATATTTTACAAACTAAGTATGTATAATTTTGAACAAGTTAACACGTCTTACAGCTGTTTATAACCATGATAAATGTTTTGATTGTTGTGACAGTGTACCACAACAAAAGAAACATTTTAAGCTAACAGATATTGATTTCTCATCAGAGTGGTACCCGTTAATTTTTAACGATAATATCCCTGTCCCCTGTAATTCCCATCGATCTACATTAATGTTCTTATTGTTTATGTTCACCCTTCGAAATTATCTCTCCTGTCCCCAAAATAAAGGCATTTCTAACTTTCTATCGTCATTGACATACTCAAACCAAATAAATGGTACTACTGACAGAAAACCAAAAAATCAAGACAGATTTTCGTGAAAAGACAAGTGAGGCCGATTTTTTACAGTGAGTGAGTGCGTCGTTGTTGGGTCGCCATAGTTCGACTGACGAGCCAATGCGTAGTTTCGTTGTACGTATACATGTGTGTAATCTTGTCTGTACACGGTGAGGCGTAGTTTGCTGGCCTCACTTGTTTGTTTACAATATTCTGTCTTTATTTTTAATTTGATCTGAGTTGATATAGCGTTGCTAGTTAGAAGCCGTGGTCGTCTAGTGAAATAATGCTCGCTTTACAAGCTTGAGGGGTGGGTACATAAACATCATACTCGTATCTATAACTTCGGTACAAAAACAGATAGAATTTATCTTTAAATTAAAAGTAAACACACAACACAGTAGAGAGTTACACATCTCCACTGTTGATATATAATTTATTCTATGAAAACACATAATGCTGTCTCGATGTATATTCCACCACGTAAGTGCAGTGTAATTCATTGAAAGATGCTTTTTTATAATAAATGAAGTACAACGCAAAGTTTGATTATTCCTCTGATCCTAACATCACATAACCCAATTTTTTGTCATGCCAAACATTTATATGTTTATAGCTATAGCTATTTTAGTTATGGCTTATTATAGCAAGTTTAGTTAACTCCCAGGTTATAAAAAAATATGTTACCATATTTAAAATATGTTAAAATATTTCACGGACTAAATCGCAATTTCCATCGAAGTATTTAGTATTTATTTCCTTTCCTGCTTAATGAAGAAGCGGTGAAAGCCGGACTATTGATTATAACTGGATTAAGGAAGCCGCTGTTTTATTATTCAGCAGCTTACCAAGTTCATCGTGGTAATGAGTTAAGAGTAGAGTCACGCTTTTAGCGTTAAGGACGTTAAAAATAAATGGTACTCTTGAAATGGATTGGGCAATGATTCATGATATACAGGGTTATTTCTAATCAATTAGCATCCTTTCAGGGGCTTATTCTGTACAACAAAACTAACAACTTTTGTTCTGCGACTTTTGCCAAAACTAAAAAACAATCAGCAAATCAGCTGTTTCATACATTTTGTCGAGGGTGAACGATATTTTCCTATGGAACCACAACTTATTTTTTTGAGAATAAATATAAGTTGTAGAACAAAAGTTGTCAGTTTTGAAATACAGTATAAGCCCCTGATAGGATGCTAATTGCTTAGAAATAACCCTGTATAAGGAGAGTATGTCTAGACGACATAGTCTAGGATGCTATTTTAATCATTATTATTACAATTTTTACTTTGGCTTGGTCCCATTTACTATTCATCAGCTTACCAAATTCAGCATGGTAATGAGGTAAAAATCGAGTCACAGTTTTTAAGCTGAAAGACGACATGCAATCGTCATGTGAAATTTCGGTGAATCATATAATAATTCATGACATTTAAGTATGATTAAATGTCACATGAAATGTTATATACATTTTTATTCGGCTGTAACAGTGGATTTTATGTGTACTTATACAGGGTTATAATCCATGGGGGAGGCCTATGTCCAGCAATGGACGTCCTACGGCTGATAGATAAATAGGATACAGGGTTCTCCAGAATTGGTGCACTAAACTGCCTGAAAGGGTGATTCAGACCAACATTATGAACAACTTTTACTATTTGCCCAATCCGGAATTTGAGAAAAAAACAGTTGTATCATACTGTACAGTTTGTCGATTCCGAATTGCAATTTAGTATGGAACAGCTGAGAATCAGATTTGATTGACAGATTAGATTGGTTCCATAGTAAAAATAGTAGGTAGCTTACCTAGTACAGGACGACCCAATAATCCTGTATACTAATATTTATGTTTGACAGAACAAACAAAGACACTAGGTATAGAAATAGTGTAATTAAAATTAAAAGATAGTGCGAGAACAGTGAAACCCCTCTAGCCATAACGTTGACTTGGTTTTAACTGAAAAAGTTGAAAGTTGGAACAAGTTTTTTTCTTTGTACCTATTATACAAGCGTAATAAAGGCACTTTACTTAAAAATACTACAGAAGCTTAATACGGCTATTCTCCAATTTGGCGATTTTTGTCTAGTTACCATACCCTTTATCATTGCTTTGAATTAACAGTAATTCTTCGCTAAGCAAGTTCTTACGTATCCCAAGCTATCATAATTATAGTAATACAATCAAATAAAAATTTTCAGTTTTAGGAAATCAATGATCGAGGGTACTGTTATTAGGCAAATATCGCCAAATTGGAGAATGGAGAAAAAGAAGCACTGTAGTTAAAAAAAATGCGTGCTAATTATTACGTCATAAGTGTCA
This sequence comes from Hypomecis punctinalis, assembly GCA_949316475.1. Taxonomy (NCBI): domain Eukaryota; kingdom Metazoa; phylum Arthropoda; class Insecta; order Lepidoptera; family Geometridae; genus Hypomecis; species Hypomecis punctinalis. Next base: position 10,771,652 of record OX438797.1, read on the forward strand.
TTGTTATGTAAGTCAGGACGCTTGGGTGTGGAGCTCCTCGATAAATAACGTTAAAGGCACAATAACACCAAAGAGTTAAAGTCTAATGCCAAAATAAGTAGAATTTTGAAGTGAAAACATCTTTAGCGGCGTTGTGAACTTTTTGGGATGGCTAAAAAATGTTAAACTCGCGTCAAGACACGTGATCTGATCGAAAATTCGTAAGACGGAGGAAGCGAGTTCTCACTTCTGCCGGCACTCCCGGAGTGCAACCCGTTGTTTTTTTTTCCCGCACTACACAAGCGTAATAAAGATACTAATCAAAAACTTGCGTGCTAAATACGTATATCGTCCTATGTGACATTATTACGTAAGTCAGGACGCTTGGAAGTGGAGCTTCTCGATAAATAATGTTCAAGGGTGTAAATAACACTAAAAGGTTCGGATCTAATGCCAGCTAGTCAAGCAAGCGACCACGAATAGCCACGAAAAGAACTCATTTCGACGTGTGAAAAAGTGACAGATATATACTTTGCCATAACGCTGCCTCGTTCTGACACTACGAACGAAATAATTCGTGGCGCGCATACTAGCCCGGCTGGATTGCCAGAATAAGTAGAAATATTTTTTTTCTCCTATACTACAGAAGCGTAATAAAGACTATATACGAGTATAACGGGACTGAACTCACGTGTAGGGATAGTCGTAACGACTATAGTTTCGGTCGCATTCGGCGACCTTTCTCAAGTTGGCGAGTGCTAGCACGCGGAGCCGTCTCGCAATGCACAGGCATACAGGAAACTATAGTCATTACGACTATCCCTACACATGAGTTCAGTCCCGTTATATGTGTATATAGTATAAAACGTAATAAAGACACTGTACTTAAAAACTTGCGTGCTAAATATTACGTACTATGTGACATTGTTACCTAAGCCAGGACGCTCGAATGTGGAGCTCCTCGATAAATAACGTTCAAGGCTCTAAATAACACCAAAGGGTTCGGATCTAATGTCAGCTCCGCACGCGACCGCTTGACATAACTTTCTGCCGTAGATCATGCGCTGCCTTAACTCCAACTTTAGATTTGTTTTTCTCTTTCTGAATTTCTTAAAGAAAAGTCGAATGTGTCTGTCTGTCTGACTGACTGAGTTTTTTCAGTTTGAATAAATACTCATGTAGCGTATTGCAATTTCTGTTTGATTTTATTGACTGAGATACAATAATATGTGGAAATACATGTAAATTTTGTTTTTTTGCGAGCTCAAAATTGTAACTTAGCTCTTATCTTAGTTATCGAGAGGTTCTTTTTTTATTTGCGTTTCGCGTTTGACTTCATTCGGGCTAATATTAAGAAGGCAAAAATGTGGTCTATGGTGTAGCAAGCTCAGTAACAAGAAACCATCGACTTGGCATTTTTTTTATGCTCATAACCTTGATAACTCACCGTTGAGTGCATATTTAATACTGGGCACATATTAACTGTTTCCAGTACATTTTTTTACGAAAATCGAATATTAGTTAAGTGTCTGTAAACAAAAATAAAACAAACCCCTTGAGAAACGCTACTGAGTAGAGCTCTTTGATATTAGATTTTGATATTTTAAATCTATGCAAAGCGTATTACTTATAATTTGACTGGTGGCAGTCACGATTTTCTGCTTTGCAATTTATTCGACGTGTTAATCCGTATTTTTTTGTATTTCAAGTTTAGAGTAGCTTTAAAAGATTTTTTTACCGACTTCCAAAAAGGAGGAGGTACTATGTTCGTCTGTAGATTTTTTTTCATATTAATATTTTCGCCAATTGGGAACCGATTTAAAAATCATTTTTAGTTCGATTGGGTATACTTCCTAGGTCCCATTTCAATTTTATCAAAATTAGCCGAGTCGTTTCTTTGATAAATCAACAGAAAATTTACATGGATGTCACATATATTCGTGCAAATTATTCGAATTATGTACACGGTGGAAGTAGGTGTTGCAATTTTTTTCGAAAATTAATTAAATAATGCGCCTTTGCCTTTTGCTATATTTTTTTTTAAATTTTAATTTGCCTGTTTTTAAATAGAATTTGGATAATATTAGTTATTTAGAAGCCTAAAACTATTTGATAATTAAACACGAGATTTTTACCATCATTCTTGACTTGAAGGTTAATGAGTTTTTTAAAAAAACACTCATCGTTTATTGTGTGACATTGCTTTTGGGCACTCGGATAAAGAACTACTCAAGCTAAGATTTAAATTAAATCCACCAATATCTTTCATAGTTTTGGTGCAATAAACTAAACAGAAGACTAGTGTTGTACAGTAATATTAGTGTTGTTAAGGTTGCCATTACTCGCATCAACATCGACGGTCATAATCGTATATTGGCTACAACATAAGTTTCCAGGGCCCGTATCTTAATGAAACGTCAGCCAAGTTTTTATGGCGGCAACAGGATAAATCTCATTCAGGCAGGGAGGACAAAACAAAGAGTCTGGCGTCCTGCGAGCGCCGGGGGCGGAGGCCTACATTTGTTTTTGATTAAACAAATTGGCCGCGCTGTTTATGGCCCTCTGGGGACGGTTGCACTTAGCGATGCGACTTTTTGGTAGCTAGTTTTGTGTGGGAGATGCTGAGATGTGAATCGAGTGAAATTTTTATAGTGTCACACCTACATTTTTGTTCAACTCTCAAAAAGGAGAACTTTCTCGCTTCGTCTAATAGATATTTATTGTTACGATCTTTCTTCATAACATGTCCATGGCGTATCATCCGATTTAAAAAAATATTTTGATGCCGTAAAAAACTGCAGTATAAAACTTTCAAATTTATTTTCAACTGGTTACTTGCTTTTGAAGTAGATCGAGAAAATTCATGAAAATTGTAACGCTTGCCTATGCGCTTACCAAAAATCGCAACTTTGGCTAAATAATCTTCCTATTCAAAATCTCAAATATTAACAAGTAAAAAAGACTACACAAGCCATAATAAATAAAAACCGGATAAGTGGGAGTCAGGCTCGCACATCGAGGGTTCCGTACAAACACATTGTTAAAATAATTAAAAACCTGTTTTAGCATGTGCTAATGAAGTTCTTTTATATGACACCTTACATGATACGATTTACTAAGATTGAATTTTGAACCCATATTTTGTGAATTTTGAGGCCCTATTTTTTGTGATGTAAATACATTATTTACAGATTTTTCAGATTTATTCCTATATGTGTACTCTAAGACAATGCTTCTTACCAAATTTCATAGTTCTATGTCAACGGGAAGTACCCTGTAGGTTTTGATTTTCGTTAGTGTCGAAATATGCGGATTTTTACGACATAAACGGGTCTAACTTTTTTATACGACAACTGAAAAGTTTTTCTTTTACACAACTGCAAGAAACTATAGATATACGTATACAGTTTAAATTTCAACTCGATATCTTCACGCGTTCCCGAGATAAAGAGTCTTGACATGCACACAGACGGACAGACGGACAACAAAGTGATCCTATAAGGGTTCCGTTTTTCTCCGTTTGAGGTACGGAACCCTAAAAAACCTTAAGGTACGTGCCTGCAACCATGAAAATATTGTTCTCCTTGAAAATTTCCTTATTTACAACAATATTTTCCTTGCGAAAGCATATTTTTCGTTCAGTTTCGGCGGGAAAGCTCCCCATATTGGCGCGGATGACAAACGATAGCTGGATACGTTAGCGCCCCCTTTCAGATAGTTCGAGGTGATGACAGCCGGGAAATTGTCTTTGCTACATTGCCTTTGTAGCAGCTTATTGGGACTTTAGAATTGTTTGTTTTGAGTAATCTGAACTATTTCATCTGAGCAGTGCCGTAAATAGCCTTTTCTGCGCCCTGTGCGAGCTTCTATAACTGCGCCCTTGGTTTTATTAGATATTATCCTAGCCAGTATACCTAAGTACCCTAGCCACAGCAATGCTATGTATAGGCCTACTTTGATTCAGGGTACTGTATGTACTGTACCAGCCTTTTTAATAGTCCACTGCAGGACGTAGGCCTACTCACGAAGGGTAATTGGGCCATATCCACCACGCTGGCCCAGTGCGGGTTGGTGGATTCACATACGCCATCGAATTTCTTCTAAGAACGTATGCAGGTTGCCTCACGATGTTTTCCTTCACCAAAAAGCCAGTGGTGAGAAATTCCGTACATAAATTCCAAAGAACTTATTGGTACGGGACCGGGATTTGAACCCACGCCCTCACAAATGTAAGGCGGGTACACCACCACAGCTTTCAGGGTGATAAAATCTATTTTTTTAAGAACTAGAACTGATGTGAGCAAACAATGAGACGATTGTCTAATTTAACAGACGTTTTTGATGACACTGGCATATAGGTATCAACGTATGTGTTGGAATCGAGCACTAGGGGCGCAACGTGAAATTGTCAGGAGCAAACCAAAAAAAAACTAGTCCTGTCTGGGCTGGCCATTCTGGCGCCCCCCAGGGTCTACGCCCTGTGCCTGGGCACCGGTGGCACCTCCCTATTTACGGCACTGTCTGAGCGTATCGTCTTCTTAGTGCAAAAGCTTTTTTGCTTATCCTAACACATGAGATGTGTTGCAAGGCACATTAAACCAGTCTTTTGAAAAATAGATTGATAAAGAATTCTTGTTCTAGTTTTGAAATGTTTTTCGGTGATAATAAAAATCGGACAACCCACAACTGTGCCAGTATTCTATTATTCTAGAAGTGGCAATATCACCCTTCGAGTGCGTGTCTTTGTTCAACTGTTAAAGATAGATACAATCCAATAAATGCAAGTGGATAGATCTGCTTGGACAATTATTTTCATCGAGCTATTTCTCAGATAAAGTATCCAACGTCCAATTTCATTAATGTCATCGCGATACGGAAACATTCAATAAATGCAAAATGTCCGTCGGAAAAGGAAGAGGCCGTTCCAGAGGGCAGGCAATAAAAACAAAGGTAGGAGCCGTCGGCCGAGTGTCTGGGAGGTAGACAAACATCTGTGCATAAGCATAATTTTCTTCCTAGACGTAGCAAGAAATTGTTTTTACCGCTGCACTTGTCAGTTTGCTAACACAGTTTCAATTTTACAGCAGAAAAAAAGGTTGTTCTAGTAGAAGTATCCTTTATTTATAAAAGTACTAGCTTAAAACCCGCGGCTTAACCCGCGTTGTCTTAGTACATAGGTACTTACTTAAAATAGCCCGCGGTTTGATCTACGTTGTCTTTGTACATGCTTATAATAATATCTAATAGTCCGCGATTTGGCCCGCGTTGTCTTAATACTTGCTTAAAATTATTTGCAAGGATAATGCCTACGGTTTGGTCAAAATTGTAACAGTTTTTGCCTATAATTATAATAGGTCACGGTTGGCCCGCGTATTGTTAGTACTTGCTTAAAATGGTTATTTATAGCACGCAGCATGGACTGCGACGTCTTAATACTTGCTTAAAATTATAAAAGCTTGCCGTTTGGCCTGCATTGTCGTATTAATTACAATGATAATAGCCCATGGTCTGGACCGTATTGTCTTAGTACTTGCTCAAAACGATAATAGCCCGCGGTTTAGCTCGCGTTGTGTTAATAATTAGGTACTTAAAATGATAATAACCCACAGTTTGGCCCACGTTGTTTTAATACTTAGTTGATTAAAATAACAGCCCGCGGTTCAACCCGCGTTATCTTGGCATTTGCTTATAATAATATCTAATAGTTCGCGGTCTGGCCCGTGTTGTCTTAATAAATCCTTAAAAATATAATAGCATGCCGTTAGCCTGCGTTTTTTTATTACTTGTAATGATAATAGCCCACGGTCTGGCCCGCGTTATTTTCGTAACTGCTTAAAATGATAAAAACCCACAGTTAGGCCCGTGTTTTCTTGGCACTTACTTAAAATAATAGTAGCTCGTGGTTAAGCCCGCATTAGGCTCGATTATGAAGGCGCCATCGTAATTATAATAGCTAATTATCATAATTATATCTTTTTCTTTTTCACTTATAGATAGAGAGTATTATATTTACCATGGCGTCTTCATTACTGAGCCTATTATCGTATTACTTGCAAAATAATGCCCACGGTTTAGCCTGAATTGTCTTAGTATTTGGTTATTTAATTTACTTGTATCTAAAGCTTATTACAGAGTACGTCAATATTTGGATGATAAATTGCCGAATTTCTGAAATTAACTCAATAATAAATAAATATGTAAAATAAATATTGGGGGACATCTCCCACACTGTCTCTGATCACAAACCAAGCAAAGTTTGTGATTTGGCTGGCAGAGACTGATATACTACATATACATGTACCTGTAGGTTGACTGGCAGATAATGCTGTTTAGCGTTAAGTCGTCCTTTGGTACAAATGGTGTGCAAGAAAGTGTTAAACAAATAAATAAAAATACATTAATAACACCCAGACACAGAGCAAACACATTATGATCATCACATAAATATTTGCCCTGGGAATCGAACCCACGCCTCTTTGACCCAGGAGTCAGGCTCACAAACCACTGAGCCACCGAGGGAGCCAATAATAATAATTGTATGAGTAACTATGTAGGAAATTTCACTTTTCATTGCTGGAAAACATCGAGACAACCTGTACGTACGTAGAAAAAATCAATGTCCTATGTGAATTCAGCAACCCGTGCTCGGCTGGCGTGATGGATATGGCCCAATTACCCTTTGCGGATAGGCCTATTTTCAGTCTTCCATCAGCCGAAGGACGTCCACTGCTGGACATAGGCCTCCCCTATGGATCTCCAATAAGACCGGTTGGAAGCGGCTTGCATCCAGCGCGATCCTGCGGTCTTAATGAGGTCATCCGTCCACCTTGTGGGTGGATGTCCTACGCTGCGCTTGCCGGTACATGGTCTCCACTCGAGAACTTTTCGACCCCAACGATCATCAGCCCTCCGCGCTATGTGCCCTGCCCATTGCCATTTCAACTTCCCAATCCATTGGGCTATGTCGGTAACTTTGGTTCTTCTACGGATCTCCTCATTAATGATTCGATCTCGCAGAGAGACTCCGAGCAAAGCCCTCTTCATAGCTCGTTGGGCTACTTGGAGCTTACTAAGAAGGCCCATAGTGAGACACCACGTTTCTGTGCCATAAGTCATCACTGGCAACACACACTGGTCGAAAACTTTCGACTTGAGGCACTGAGGTATGTCGGACGAGAAGACACTACGCACTTTTCCGAACGCTGCCCAGCAGTGAGTTGAATTCGGCAATGGCCTGTTTGTTGAAGTCGGACCTACCTAACTGGACTACTTGTCCTAGGTAGACGTACGAGTCAACGACTTCAAGAACCGAGTTTCCAACAGAAATCGGGGTACCTAGGTAAAACATGGGAATTACACATGACTTTCGTCTTGTCCATGTTCATCTTAAGAGCCACCTGTTTCTATTATCCGTAGTACTTATTATCAGTAGTGCACTATTAATTAAGGCCGGTACAGGTATTCGACATGTTTCATTAAGCCATTAGAAATTTAATTTTCCAAGCAAATGAAAAAATGGCACACAAGTCGTAATTCTACTCAGGCATGTTCTAGGATGCTATTGTACTCATAATTTGATTAACTTTTACAATGGTACCAACCCCAAAAGCACGTGAATAAAATCAGCTGTTCAACACAAAAAGTTCATCGACCCGCGACAAAATGTATAGGAAATGTAGGTAATTTTCGCTTGTCAGAGTTGATCTCATAGTAAAATACCTATATTGATCCATATGTGCGCTAAGTTTAAGACTATTGGCTCACAAAATAAAAAAATCGTATACTTTTGGGGACCCATTTTGCCCCATTTAAAGATAAACTATCATTATCATAATCTTATTACCAATACTCCAATACTACATTATTTAAAAAAGCGCATTAAAGTTTTGGGACGTACCTGACCCCTAAGGATTTTTTGAAGGAAAATCCAGAAAAACAGGTACAGCCATATTTTTTATTTAGTCTCAAAAGCATCTATACAAAGTTTCATGTCAATCGGTACAGGGAATAAGAAGTCACATGCAAACAAAAAGGGCCCGTTTTACCCCGTAAGTTAGAGTTGGGTACGTTTTTCATCCTTAGTGCTTCATTATGTCGTACGATGTACGTATATTCCAAATTTCAAGCTCATATCTTCAGCGGTTTGGGCTATAGCCTAAACTTATTAATTTTGCGTATCCCTAAGGAACCTTATAGATTTTCCTGGATTTTATTAGTTCCTGTATTAAAACATGCTGTGTGCTTCCTTCATACCAATTTTCAACCATAACCGTTCAGCTGGTTCGATGTAATTGACGCTTTTTTCACCAACTTTGGGACCTTATTTGACCCCTTAGATGAGGAAAATTCGGAAAAACAGGAAAAAACGTAACTTTTATTTTGTTTGAAAAGTACGTATACCAAGTTTCAAGTCAATCGGTACAGGGAATAAAAAGTTACATACAAACGAAAAGGGCCCGTTTTACCCCCTTAGAGGTCGAAAGTTCAAAATTTTCGTCCTTAGTGCTCCATTACGTCGTTCAATGTACCTATATTCCAAATTTCAAGCTCATAATTATCTTAAGCGGTTTGGGCTGTAGGCTGTCTGTCAGTCAGTCACTCAGGGAAGCCTTTTATATAATAGATGATAATAGTTTATTTGATGATTCGTGTGTCCAGTGTTTAGTGATCCGAAGTGACTTAACATACAAAAAAAAATAATAATACACATAATTCTTTTGATAATCGTCAAAGAACTCTAAAAAAATATCGTGATTATAGATTGGCCATATCATACATAGGTATTGGTCATCCTTAGCCGCATGGATAAAATTAGTTTTGCTTATTGCCCCGCGACTTCTTTAGTGGGATGGTCTCATTCTTACATTTCTTCACGAATAAAAACTTTTTCATTGTCATATGGAAAAATTTTAAGAAAATATGATCAAAAGCTGAATCGAGAACCAATGACATAGCATACGCGACAACTTTCAAAAATACTTGCAAAAGTTAATTAAATACCTTACAGAGAGTCATCATCCATCCATCAGCTATATGACGTCCACTACTGGACATAGGCCTCCCTTATGGACTTCCAATAAGACCTGTTGGTAGTGGCATCCAGGTATTGTGGTCTTGATGAGGACATCTGTCCACCTTGTGGGTGGACGTTCTACGCTGCGCTTGCCGGCACGTTGTCTCCGTACGTGGTCGAGAACTTTTCTACCCCAACGGTAATCAGTTTTCCGTTGTGCACTGCCCACTGTCATTTCAAATTTCCAACTTTCTGGTAAGTATTCCCTTACAGAGAGTATGGGTACTTACAAAAAATGTATAACAACCAATACCATAATAATGGCCGTCCCATCATTGTGAAAATAACTGCATCGAATACTGATAAAAATTCAATAGGTGACTACCGTCTCCGGACCAATCTTACACCTGACAAGCGTACGAACGAGTCCGCCCAGACGATATCCACTGAAAATTCATTGGCCATTCTGCTTACAGCGTTTTAGGCCGATCGTTACTTTAATGCTTTTCCGAACGAGCTTAGCCTATTTTCGAATAAGTATAACTCTCCTGATACCATTGAAATTTAGTGCCGTTTATTCACTTTTATAGCTATTTCGTTAGATTGTTTTTTGGTTGAATGTTTATGTTAAGTTACCTAAGCTACATTGAAGTAGTATCGGGTTATTGCATAGATGACTAAACGGTTAGCAAATGTGTATACAGAAGTTTTGTTAATTATGGTATCGTCTTGAATCGTGACCGTGACCTATGCGACTGAGCCAAAATATGGAGTTTACTGTCTCACATAAAAGGCTGAATAAATATCGTTAGTAAATATGTAAATGTGTTAATACAAAACACCATCAACCACATTTACATATTGACCTTATCACATGGAGGCAAATGTCTGCCTCCGATGTTCCGAATATTATTCCTGATCCCGATGTAATACAGAGGCGCAGTTACCAAGTGAATTCATTTTATAGTATATGGATAGATTTAATAAGCATGAAGTTATTCATGAGTTTGTTTAATGTTGCAGAGACCCAAGTATCCGTCAGTATAAAAGATATATTTTATAGTTGTCTTGATTGTTGTCCATATTTGACCGACGCCGACGAACCACCGGAGGAGGTATACAATTCGACGCATATATTTTTTTATGTATAACCACGCATAACTTTTTTCATAGTAGTCCGATTTCAATAATTCTTTTTTTATTGGAAAAAGTAGACTTTGAAATTGGTTTTATTAAAATTTTATTGAAATTAGCTGAGCCATTTTTGATGAATGAACAATATTGTGAAAAATGTTATATCGTTCTGTACACGGGTGAAGTCGGTCATACTATTTTTTGCAAAAAAATAATTATGTGTGTTTGTAACATCACTTGGCATTTCTTTTTGCTATAAAATTTATAAGTATTTCACGTGCCAAATAATTTACTCTGACTCAATTTCCAAATAAGTAAGTCAACCTTTACATACGCAGATGTTTCTCGCATGGCACTGATTTATTCCCTTCGTTATGTCGCGTTGCGTTGTACAAATATTCTCGTTATTGTGTTATTCTCCTCACGAGCATTCGGTCACGTCCCTGTCCAATAATCCTACACATTCTGATGCAATTTCCTGGCGCGAATATCTAATATGGAGGATTTTCATATTCAGATAATGTCACAGCCATGGCTCTATCGTAAAAACATAAAAAATAACACACCGCATCGAATAACGGTTACTTTTGCCATCGGGTACGGAAGGAACCTTATCGACATCGGTTTTGTAATAGGTACAATTTTTCTGTGGTGTTTGTGTGTACATGTACAAACCATAAAGATAAAACCGTAAAATTACAACATTAACATTTTGATTAAGTATATTTTATATTCGTTTTTAAATATATTTAGATTAACTCGAGTACTTTAGGTAGCAGGATCTATTCAGCATCACCAAACTCATTAATTTTCATTTTATTTTTTATATATTTATTAATTTTTTAGGTATATATAGTACCTAAATACAATGTCAATGCACAGTTTTCACTATGCAGGAAAGTTAATTATCGGTCTCTACTTTTTTTGTCATTATTTTTAGATTCACACTTCTACCTATTAGTGAAGAGGTAAAAGAAAATATTTTTAATTACTATGTACTAACAGTACTAGTATTACGTGACTACGCTTTTGACCATAACAACTACGAAGTTCACGGTGACTCACACCGCTACTAGTCATCCATCATAGGAGCTTTCCTATGACATACCACTTTTATTCCTTCTCACCCTTCCATAAACCAACACAGATACATATCTATCAGTAAGTAACAAAATAGGCCTGAAACAGAAGTATCCAATATCATAAAACCAGAACTGCAAGCCTTCAAATATATCCCTTCATCCCATTTCAACCGTAAAGGGCGAACACGGAAAACTGTAAAGAAAAATATGACTTAGGTACATAATACTGCCTTCAGACGATGTTTCACGGAATCCTTTTAAAAATTTAATTTATTGCACTGCAGTACACGCTCCATCTTCATTTTGTTTCGAGCAAGCAAGTTGCAAGCTTATTACAGAAGCATAACACACTGGTTTAATAGAAAACATTGTTTAAATTACGTTAGCATTAACACTGAATCACTCACTTTAATTATTATCTATCTACAAATAAACCACAAGTTTTTTTTCACAATAGTTGCACAAGTGTGGAATCCACTTTTCCAATTTTCACTTTTCACGTACGTTCGTCGCACGTACATACGCTAATGTCATTTCGTACATGTGTACGCGTATACGCGACGGCCGCGTGGTGGCGGGCGTTAGGCGCGGGGCACACTGCCGCCCTACGGGAAACTTGTTTTCCACTCCATGCAGCCTCCGCCCGCCCCCGCCTCACTACGGATGCGCACTTGCAGTTTTACTGTACAGTTCAACCATCTTATCCGTGCTGTTTGTAGAGCGCTACCATCGTATTGTGAACTGGAGTGATAACGGACTCAATTGGCAGACTTTACAAGACAAATTAAATGTTGTTTTTAAACTTCCGCGATTTGAACACATTATTATTATATACTACGGGACTAATCGCGCACTAAAATTACGAGATAAATAAATACCTCCTCATCCCGACGTTTTGGCCGAGTTCCATCGACCGTGGTCACGGGTAGACTGATAATATTTATCTCGTAATTTTAGTGCGCGATTAGTCCCGTAGTGTATAATAATAAAAAGACAAATTAAAATAGGTAAGGTAAGTTCAAATAAATACGTATAATAATCATATTTTCAATAAACTCTTTTCTGAATTTTTACCTAGTCTTACAAATGTAGGTACAACTAGAATAAATTACTTACTTAGATAGGTAGATAAGAGTTACGTTCATTTGTTATATGTACAGCACAAAATTTTTATGACAATAAAAACAAATGAAAAAAAAATGCCTGTAAAAAAATCTCATTGATAATCCTAGCTTTACAAAGTAATTAAACATTCTATTCCACGATTTTACCAACTCAAAAGCTAAGTTGGTACGTTGGAACATTATTCTGTGCCTCACCGCTGCGTCTTTAGCGCAAAATGTTTTCGTTTTGTTAAAGAATAGCTTCAGTTCTTGGTGTTATCGGGTTTCTCTCCGTAAATTAACGAGACTTCAGAAGTTTTTATCTCTCGGAATTGGACACGGTAATTATAGTTCTATTTTTGCGACAGTAATTAAGTGTTTGAGTTAGAAATTTTCTACTTGTGTGGGTGTTGTTTCTCTAAACTCATTGAAAATATTGTTTTGTCGTTATTTCCACTTAAAAGCCTTATTTTAATTATTCACTTTTTTCTTCCCTAAATTGGTATTGGCCGGAGGGTTGGCCCTGGTATCAAAGTTTTTATGCCACCCTAAAGTCTCTGATATAGTAAAATGATTAAAACAACCGAGACCTACAATTTTATTTACTAGACATTTTTCTAATCTAATACCTAACTTTTGTATGATTGGTGTTTGCTATTTATTAATATTGATATTTTATTTATTTAATACTCAAGCGGTTTCAACGGTGTGTTTTACTTATACAAGCAACATTATGCGGTTATCACTGTTATAATATCTTATTTAGGTATAACATGTTTGCAGAACTTAATCATAATAATACTTCTCAAAACGCTCTTTACAATTAACTATTCATTAAAAGCTTTCTCTATTCTAGTTTTCTCTATACCTAGAGAGTTATAAGTTAACGTAGAGTTTTGAGACTCGTAATGTTTCGCATAACTCTCTGTTAACTATTTTTCATCATGATAAAGTTTAATCTATTTTTGCGAACTTCAAATTCAACGGTCCCTTAACTCTAAGTAACTATTATCACAAATCATTATTATTAAGACAAACTGCTTTTATGAGTGCGTTTATATACAAACATTTTTTACTTATGAAATTACTAGCTGACCCGCTGAACTACGTTTCACGCGATATCTTTATAAATTATAGCCTATGTGTTATTCTGATGTATAAGCATTAGTATTGCAAAGTTTAATCTCAACACGTAGTTTTCGCGTAAAAGAGTAACAAACAGTATGAATGTTTGTTACTCTTATACGCGAAAACTACGGGTTGAGATTAAACTCATACTCAGAAACTTTCGCGTTTATAATATTACTAGCTTCTGCCCGCGGCTTCGCCCGTGTGGTATTCTCACTTTTGTGTTATCAAAACACCACCGCCACAGGAACCTTTTATTTTTTCGGGACAAAAAGCCTATGTCACTTTCTGGCCTTTGAACTACACACATGCCAAAAATCAAGTCAATCCGTTGATCCATTGCAGCGTGAAAGAGGAACAAACCAACAAACAAACAAACCAACAAACTTTTCAGATTTATAACATTAGTAGGATTTAATCATTGAATTAAACCTTTGCAACTATAGTATTAGGTCGATTATTAAATACATACATTATATTTTGATGGTAATCTATACTGAAAGTTTATTGCTGCTAGTATACATTTATTGTTTCCTTTTTTATCATAGTGGCATTTACAAACCAGTGTAGGTTACGAGGTTTAATATCTCTATACCATTTATCATGTCAGGGATGTTCGAACGGTCTTAAGCCTGGCTGCAAGACAAGGCTTTACGAATGCGATACACACTTACCACAGATACTAGTACAGAGATACCTACGATAAAGTAAGCTTCGCCATAAACTCATATGACATCATACCTACTTGTAATCAACATTTTCATCAAACTCTAGCTGCACAGTGCACTAACGTTGACGTAATGTTAATATTCGTTCAACAAAGGAGCAGTATTTATTGAAGTCAGATACGTCATTTCGAATCCTGAGTGAATCAAGGGGTTCTGAGCTTTTCGAGACGAAGACAGGCATTGAACTAGTGGTGCATACGCTACTTTTCAAACCTCCCGTGAGTCAATACATGGGATTAGAAAAAATATTCTGCGGTGATATGAAGCAACCACCGATTCAACTTTTAGTTAGCGTTCCTTTTTTGTTTTCCAGCTAATGAACTGTACTTTTACTTATATAAACGACAAAATACTCGTAGATGTCTTCTCTGCAGTTATATCTGGTCCAAGGAACGTACTTAGCTAAGGCTTTGCGCAGACACGCGACGGCTGTCAGGACGTCGCCGCAGGAAGCCTTTACCGCGCGCCAGGAATCTGGGGCTCGCTTATCGCCTGCTACACGTACTTCACTTTTTCCTTACAAGTGTTCATATTTAGGGATATACTAACTTCACCAGCAGCTCCTCATAAGACCCTTTAATTTTTCTGGCGTAAAAAGTAGCCTAGACACTTTCCAATTTTCGAACTATGTACCTATTCCATGCCAAAAATCAAGTCCATCCTTTGGTGTTACCTTGCGTGAATGAGTAAAAAACACACCAAAAAAACACACTTTCAAATTTATAATGTACAACCTACATACTCACTTATTAGTATAGATACGGAAAAATATATTGTGGAGTTAGGTAGATTTTATGAATTGCTTTGTATTTTATTGATCGTGACTAGATACACACCTATTATCGATTACGAATTCGAACATGTATTTAAATGAAATATGTGATTAATTTAGTACGGACAAATAGCGTGATTTATTTTTCTATCTTTTTTGACCGACGAACCACCGGAGGAGGTATACAATTCGACGCGTATATATATTTTTATGTATAACCACGCATAACTTTTTTCATAGTAATCCGATTTCAATAATTCTTTTTTTATTCGAAAGAGTATACTTCAAAATTGGTCCCATTTAAATTTTATCGAAATTGGCTGAGCCATTTTCCATAAATCATCAATAATGTGAAAATTGTTACATCGATCCGTGCATAATATTTGCGTTCTAGCGATGCGCCCCGGCTTCGCACAGGTGTATTATACATATAAACATTTCTCTTGAATTATTCTATCTATTAAAACAAACTGCATCATAATCCGTTGCGTAGTTTTAAAGATATAAGCATACATGGGGACAGACAGCGGAAAGCGACTTTGTTTTATACTATGTAATGATTCTGTACACGGGTGAAGTCGGTCATGCTAATTTTTGCAAAAAATGATCTTGTGTTTCTACTTAGTCCTTAGAGTACAGAATAATAATATACTTAATTTCACTATCTACCGTAACAGTAGGTACTAGAAGACATCAAGCTTACT
Organism: Hypomecis punctinalis; assembly: GCA_949316475.1. Lineage (NCBI taxonomy): Eukaryota > Metazoa > Arthropoda > Insecta > Lepidoptera > Geometridae > Hypomecis > Hypomecis punctinalis. The sequence continues at coordinate 10,787,295 of OX438797.1, forward strand.
CATCGGTTATAATAGAATCATTGACTGTTTAGTTATGAGTCGCTTATGACACGCACATACATGTTATACAAAACTAGCTGTGATAAAAAATTGTTTACTTACATTAACTCTAAGAAAAGCGGGATTTAAACAAACATTATTTTCATTGTAAGCCAAAGGATTCAAGACAATTCAAGAAAACAAAGAACATACAAAGGCGATCTATAAAATAAGTACACATCGAAACAAACTAGGGGTCAAGTCACGTAGCTTTCCTATAACTCGGGCTGACATCTTAAAGCGGGCAGCGGCTTTTTGATCTTATAGATACTTATAGGAAAACTTCTACATGCTGGAGTGGGAATTGATCACGCGTGGAATAATGTTATAAATGAAGGGAATAACCACGTTTTCTAACTAAAGGTGTGAAGGCACTTTTAACTAAAACTGTGGCGGTCCAGTAAGATAATGCTTGCCTTAAAAGCGTAATGCGTTACCAGCAGTGAAATATCAATAGTAAATTATTTTCCACCAGAACTGGCATAACCGATAAACCGACTTCAACTGTATACAGAATTCGAATAGTTCCTAGGGATCGATGAATCATCAATGTAGTAAATTTCACATTATTATTGTTTTTTTTTTTTCAAAAATGATTCAGCTTACTTCGTTAAAATTAAATGAGACCACCTTCGGAGTGTGGTCTACCTAACAAAAACATACTTACATACAAAAATAGCAATGGTGGTCAAGAGGTAGTAGCACCCGCCTTACAATCGCGAGGTCGTGGGTTCAAATCCCCGGTTCCGTACCAAAGAGTTCTTTGGAATTTATGTACGGTATTTCACACCACTGGCTATTCGGTGAAGGAAAATATCGTGAGGCAACCTGAATACGTCTGTAGAATAAATTCGATGGCGTATGTGAATCCACCAACCCGCACTAGGCCAGCGTGGTGGATATGGCCCAATCATCTTTCGTGGGTAGGCCTACGTCCTGCATTGGACTATTAAAAAAGCCGGTACAGTACAGTACAGTATACAAAAAAACATACAGTAGATTTTATTGAGAATCTCTTGTTTTAAAGTCGGTTAAAAAGACAGCACGGAAAGCATATTCTTGTTCAAGTAAGTAATGTTGTTCCAAAGAAACTTTATCAACTGTACGGTGTTGAGGTAAATTATCCGCCCCGGCATAAAAATATCGCCCTTCAGAGAGGTGATGGAGTAAACTGTCAGTGGGCTTGAGAACTTGGACTATCTTCTGACGCAATAGGTTTATAAACAGGAAGTCTCAATCCACTGTGAATTAAGTAGTTAGCGTGGATACGTTGGCGGCATCTCACATACCTTCCACCTCTAAATCGGCAGGCGCGGCGGCAACAACGGCCGAAAACCACAAAAGGCAGAAATATGAATCGCTCGGCGATGGATACATCTTTATGCCTTTTGGAGTAGAAACTTTAGATCCGTGGGGTCCTAGTGCCTGGCGCTTGTATAAAGATCTATCAAAAAAATTAATAGAAAGAGCAAACGATTCAAGGGCTGGTGCTTACCTCGGTCAAAGACTTAGCCTTGCTTTCCAACGGGGTAATGTCACCAGCCTCTTAGGTACTTTGCCCGCGGACAGCGACCTCAAAGCAGTTTTTTATTTATAATGTAAATATACCTAAGTATACCCTATAAAAAGTAATTGCTTTACATATAAGATTTGTTGTTTTTTAAGGTTTAGTTGTTTAATTTATTAATTATTTAATTAAATCACACAAATAAAAGATAACCTATTAGGTAGTTGTATATATGGGCTCAGGCGCACAATGTCCCTTTCTCAAAATGTCTACCGCTCAAAAAATGTCCCTTTCGCACAATGTCCCTTTCGCAAAGTGTCTCTTTCTCAAAATGTCCCTTTCGCAAAATGTCCCTTTCGCACAATGTCCCTTTCGAAAAATGTCCCTTTCTCACAATGTCCCTTTCGAAAAATGTCCCTTTCTCACAATGTCCCTTTCGAAAAATGTCCCTTTCTCACAATGTCCCTTTCGAAAAATGTCCCTTGGAGCCTCAAAGACTCTGTTTGACGTGTTGTCAGTGCATATGCATGTGATGAAGAAAAAATATAAATATAATTTTTTAAAAAACCGGACAAGTGCGAGTCAGGCTCACACACCGAGGGTTCCGTACATATATATGTATAGCAGGCCCAATTATAAAGGCGCCATCGTAAATTTAAGGGGGCGCCTAGTGCCAAAATCGACTGTGTAAAGATAACGAACATAAATATCCATATTAAAAAAATACTATAGGAAAGGAAAGAATCTATATTAGCCGAGTAATTGCGTAGAATTTTGGAAAATAATATGGTTACCTTAGAAAAAAATTAAAACTTCGCATCATAAAAAAAAACTTTTTTTTTAAATGCTCGAAATTATCAGCGACAACACCACATTATTTTTGACAAATTACGTAGCCAGACTTATGTTCTAGTAAAGTAATCGATTAGTTTTTTTAAACATATGCTTAAATTTTGAATAAATAAATAAAATGTCACCTAAAATGGGCTGGCGCTCGAAGCCAAAATCATCGTGAACAGTGTCATGCGATTTTCAACTCTTAACTAAGCAACATAGACGATAGCGGGTGATGCAAGAAGCGCGGGTGAAATCTTTTTTTTTCATGGCAATTGGCATACTCTTAATACCAACGTGAAAAGCGTTCTCTCTATCGAATGCATATAATATGAAAAACAGAAATTAAATAATACAAACAGCTATATAAAAAACTGAAACTAACTAAATTGTAAAGTCGCCTATATAATTAGGCCTAGTATTCCTTGAAGTTAATAAAGGCTCTGTAGTGAGTAATTTACTGAATAAAACAGATACCATTACCATCACCTGAAGGCTTTGTAGTGAGTAATGAACTTAATAAAACAGATACCATTACCATGATATAACATTGGTTTTAAATCTCCTAACACTAGTTAAGTATAAACATACACTTAGCCATGAGTAATTTCCGTAAACCGAGAATCTTACACCTTACGCAAAAACCCTCCCCTAATTGAAGTAGTTGTGGCAAAGCTCATCCATTTTTACGCATCGGTGCCTGTCTAAATTAGAAGTGCAGTACAACCAACAGTAAGATAATTTTAGCTAAAGAAATAAATATTTATTTAAAGGTCGTTAAATCTTTTTCACTCAAATTGCACAAGTAATATATTACAATTTTTAGAAACAGAAACCTTGTTAATAAAAATTGCATCACTCATCGGTGCAGCCATTTCATTAGTACTCGTACCTATTACTTAGAGAACATTAGATTAGTATAATAATATACTTTTTAGGGTTCCGTACCTCAAAAGGAAAAAACAGAACCCTTATAGGATCACTTTGTTGTCCGTCTGTCCGTCTGTGTGTATGTCAAGACTCTTTATCTCGAAAACGCGTATAGATATCGAGTTGAAATTTAAACTATATACGTATATCTATGGTCTCTCGCAGTTGTGTAAAAGAAATTATGTCGTAAAAAACCGCATATTTCGACACTCACAAAAATCAAAACCTACAGGGTACTTCCCGTTGACATAGAACTATGAAATTTGGCGAGAAGCATTGTTTCAGAGTATACATATAGGAATAAATCTGAAAACTGTACATTTTTATTAAATTACAAAAAATAGTGTCTAGATTCACAAAATATGGGTTGAAAATTCAAAGTGAGTAAATCGTATCAAGTAAGGCATCATATAATAGAGCTTCATTAGCACATGCTAAAACAGATTTTTAATTGTTTTAACAATGTGTAATTTTTAATGTATGACGAGAAAAGTGTAAAAAAAAAACTTTGTTGTCGATGATATCGTATAGAGATTTTAACAACTTACTTTCCAATTTTGTGAAATTTTCTGGATTTGTACGGAACCCTCGGTGTGCGAGCCTGACTCATACTTGTCCGGTTTTTTGTAAATACAAAAAATGAGTAAACTACTACATATAGGCAAATATAATTATATTTGCCTATATGTAGTAGTTTACTAAAAACAGTTAAACAGTTTTTAGTAGTTTACTCATACTAGATAACTTATCCATCTTTTAGATACGTACTAATGATATTATTGTTCGATAACGGTTAAAAGTTAAAGTAGGTGGAGGTCCAACTTAATTAATTAGTCTGAGTTAATTATAATTTTATAATACAAGTACAACTAAGCACTTAATTTGAATGTTACTTAACAACGTTTTTTTCTTCTTATTCGTATCGAATTTGCCTACGTTGGCTTTAGATGACTAAAAATATGTTAACGAAGAGTCCTTACTGGTGATGTTATACTGCGAAGTGCAGCGCCCCAAAACAAGGACCCCATGACTTGCACTTTGAACGCACATTTTAATGGGTTTGTTCTTTTATAAAAACATCCGAGTGCTGGTAGCATATTGAAAGAGCGGATGTGGTTATAGCAGAGTTTGTTTGCTTAGAGATGGAATTGTTTAGCAAATTGCAGTCAAATATTTTTTTCTCTAATTAACTTCTATTGTATGCATTCGTGTAATTTTAATGGCAAGCCAAGCAAATCATTTGCTTGGAAAAAATATTAGGTTTATTGACGGTAACAATTTATTGATATTCGATATTGAGTTCTGAGTTACAACAAAGAATATATAATAGTACTACATATCTACAGTTCAAAACTCTACGCAGTATAGATACATGTATCTTAATGCACCAAATTTTAGTCTCTCATTGCATATTTTTTTCTACTTATTTTGATTTTTGTTATATACATACCTATGTTTGGTTTTCCTCTAGACGATGGACATTTTCTAGACATTTTCCAATAGATGAAGGATTGGTCCTGTCATATCAATATCATCTTTAATGTGGAACTAATTCTAAATATTGGCAAAAAACTGTTTCATGAAAACATTTCGTTGAAAATATTTTTGACTTTTGTCAAAATGTATAGATGTAGATTTTCACGGTTTCAGTGTTGTCAATAGTAAAAGTAGTTAGGTAGTTGTAATATAAGTCTGAAAGTTCCTGCACTTTGCAAAAGAACAGCTAGTAGGTAAGTGTGATCAGTTAACAAGGTATCAGCTACTTAAAAATAAAAATGATCCATGGAAAAAGCCGAGAAATGCAATCGAGGAAACATTTTCGCAATTGATGCAGGGCCTTATGCAGGGGTATCGTCAACCCACAAGAAGTTCTGTTGGACATATCAATGGGGCGCCGCCCTTCTACTCAACACGATGCACTATCGGAGATTGGGTATTTCTCGTCTTGCTTGCGCCGGAATTCATTACAAAAGCACGGAAATAGTTTTGTGTATATTTTAATGTCATGTATTTTACTACACTTTAGTATCTGTTAGAGCTGTTGTTTTGCAATCTCGTTTAATTTTGCGGTAGGTAGATTGATACTCATCATTTCAATTCTACACCTTCCTATTCCATTCTGCTCCATCCTTTTTTTAACTAAGGGAAAATCATACCATCCCACCTCGGGGGAGACAGGGTGGCTATGTGGAAATCCCAGCTTATGGCAGTGTACCCACTAAATTAATGAGGTCCTATTTTATTTCATTCCATTTTCTAGATTTTACTGTACCAGCCTTTTTAGTAGTCCACTGCAGGACGTAGGCCTACCCACGATAGGTGATTAGGCCATATCCACCTCGCAACCTATTGCAGGTTGGTGAATTCACATGATGCCATCGAATTTCTTCTACGGACGTATGCAGGTTGCCTCACGATGTTTTCCTTCACCGAAAAGCCAATGGTATGACATTCAGTACATAAGTTCCAAAGAAACTCATTGGTACGGGATCGGGATTTGAACCCACCACAGGTTAGGTGTTACTACCACTAGACCACCACGGCTTTTACACAACAATTTTCTAGATTTTATTCACAACAAAAAACCATGTCTTAAAAAACAGTTAAAAACAAGCCTATTGGACGCAGACATAGAATGCCCCATAAGGCGACGTGTGGCGATCATAAATTGCCTCGGTTTGATTAAGGCGCGATCTCGCTGCGCCTCGCCCGGCCCCTGCACCGGTGCATCGCATCCACAGGGGGATGCGCAAAATAAATGCAATCGATACAATGGCTGGAACCTGCATAAAATATCTTGATTACTGTCCATACTTTGTAAACGCTTTGGTGTCTGAACAAACTTTCAATCTCGCTATATTTACAAAGGCTGTAGAAGTACTCGAGGCTGTGAACCATTTTTACTACGAGATCAAAAAGATAAAAATTACAATAAGCTGTTCTGTATATTTATTGTACAGTAGCTAAAAAGTATTTTATAATGCATCTCTATATTACGTTTATTCAAAAATATTATTAACAATAGATAGGTATCTATTTATTTAGCTTACACACAGAAAATTTGTATATATATACTGAATCGAAATTCTTGGTGACTGATAAGTGAGCTATATTCGGGCCTATACATGCTTCTTTTCTCGGTGACTCCTCCAATTTTCAGTGAAATTGGTTAAAGGCTTAGTTTTACAAACTTTTATCTATCTTATATCTAAGGAATAGTGTAATCTAGTATTTGACACATTCGCACATTCGGAAATATACACAACCAAATACTAGAAATAAAAAACGCAATTTCAATTTCACAAGCGATTACCGTTTGCAGTTTTATTTTGGAGAGCACGCTGTATAAGCAAATTTCACCACATTGCCATCTACTTTCGGGATTACCGTTGTAAGAAGGGGATCGTTTATTTCCTTTTCATTGAACCGATTCTAAAACTTTTGTAATCCTCGCTAGTATTGAGCGTCTGCCGAGACGTTTGTGATGGGTAATTTGGTAACAACCTATACTTTTTAGGGTTCCGTACCCATACAACAAACTTGAATTTTTAGCAGTTTTTCGCTCGATATTAATAACGGTAGCAGGTAGACGCTTACGAGCAGGTAGACAGCTACCTTGTTTATTTACTTTATTAATATTTGGTTAAAATAAAAAAAAAATTTAACGTGGGCTCTCATCCAGTACGGAACATTTCGTGTGCGAGTCCGGCTTGCACTTGGCCGATTATTATTATAGAAGTTGCTAGAGCAGTCAGCTGTCTATAGATATATACGGTACAAGACCTTATAGAGGTTTTTATACTCATGCAATAATTTTGCTATTGAAACTAAAAATAGGAAAAAACAGCTGTTCTATACATGTTGTCAAGTCAAAAAAGCTGATTTTTTCGCGATATCGGGGTTTGTCTCATAGTAAAAGTGGGTGATTCCTCCACCACACCATCACTTTTTTTCCAAATTACGTTCACAAAAATTGCTAACATGATCAAATCGCTGACTCGAAAGAAGATGAAAAAGTTGACGAGATAAAACCAAAGACGAGAAGAATAATATCGCATCAAACATGAAACGTAAAAAAAGCCAAAGTTCAATAATTAAGTATTACCTATGGTATTACTAAAAATATGCGTCGTTGTCGACTTCGCCGACAATAAGAATTGAGATCTTTTTGGGTGAAAAGTTATACGTAGAAAATCATGCAATTATTTCACTTGAAATGTAATTCAATCTCAATACCTATTTTACTTGTTTGACGGTGCTGAGTCGCCTTGTTCCTTAAACTTTGGCTGGACGCACTTCCGTGCGTCTAATAGATATTCTAGATTTAACAAATATTTTAAGTGTCTGTTTCTCGACTTGTACCTCATCGTTTTGCTTTATTTCAAGATCGTTAAAACTTTGAGCACCGCAGTATTATCGTGTGAATAATCACACCGAGCAATGTTCGGATTTGATCAAAGAATCCGGGAACTCCGGGAGGGCGATGACGTCATCGAGATAAGTTTCTCTGTCTTCAGATGAGATTAAAGATTATTAAGAAAGTGCTTAATGCTGTAACTCTCTTTGTATTTTGTTGTAGTTATTAATAAAGGCACTTGCTACCTAAAATATGTAACTCTAACATACTAAGTATTCCTTACGTAATACAACTTGATTATCCCGGGACCATCATCATTAGCCATGGACCTACTGCTAGGCTTGGGCCTGCTCTCTTTTGTTGTATTGTGCCCTGTCCCGGGCTGGGATGAGACTTCATCCACGCATAACCAGCAATGGAATAGGATACATATTATAGACTTTCGAAAGGCAAGGCCGTATTAAACTTTTCGCATACTCCATCTGTATCTGTACCAACCTTTTTTTTAATAGTCCACTGCAGTATGTAGGCCTACCCACGAAGAATGATTTGGCCATATCCATCACGCTGGCCCATTGCGGATTGGTAGATTCACATATGCTAGCAATTTTTTTCTACGGGCGTACACAAAGTTGTTTTCCTTCATCGAAAAACCAGGGGTATGAAATTCGGTAAGTACATAAGTTCCAAAAAACTAATTGGTACAGACATTGAACTAACACACACTATCATTAGACCAGGATTTGAACCCACAACCTCATCAATGTGAGACGGGTACTACCACCATTAGACCATCTGTACCAGCCTTTTTTTTAGTAGTCCACTGCATGACGTAGGCCTACCCACGAAGGGTGACTGGGCCATATCCACCACGCGGGCCCAGTGCGGGTTGGTGGATTCACATACGCCATCGAATTTCTTCTACGGACGTATGCAGGTTGCCTCACGATGTTTTCCTTCACCGAGAAGAGAAGCCTGTGGTGTGAAATTCCGTACATAAACTCCAAAGAACTCATTGGTACGGGACCGGGGATTCGAACCCACGACCTCACGATTGTAAGGCGGGTGTCACTACCTCTAGACCAACATGGCTTTATACTTTTTTTTTTTTTTTTTTTTTATTTTAAACAACTTTTACAAACAAATCAATGGTACTACTGACACTAAGGCATTATAACTAATGCTATTGTCTTAAAAACCTAAAAAAGGTTTGTCTAGACAACAGATTCTCGTAACAATAACTACATTCCAATCTATAATTAATCTAACATACCAATAATTACAAACAATAGATGCTCGCTGCGCGCGAAAACTCAATAATGGCTGGTAGGCAAAGGTAGAAACCGAGTCCGCATAACCGGTTCCGAACAACAACGAGTAGTTTCTTTATGCCTAAACGCAACCATTGCAGCGCTCGCGCGCACATATCGCATCGATGCAGCATGCTCCATTTCATGCAAGATCTAAATAGAATTTATTTAAACAAGGTTTTATATTTTTTATGGTAAGATTATTTTTTAATTCTAGTGGTAATTTATTTATTAATGTAGGGAGAATGTATTTAGATGTTCTTTTACCGTATGTATTGTTAAATCTAGGCACTGACAACATGTTTTTGGAAACACTTCGCGTAGTTTTATAGCTAGTTTTAGGAGTTTGGATTTCCTTTCGAAAAAATTGTTCAATTAATAAACACATGTCGACTTTTTTGTGAATTGGAATTATACCACAATACTTAAACAGCTGAGCGGGATCGTTTGAATACTTATTCTTTATTTTTGGGGGAACTATGATTTTGAGCAATCTGTACTGAAGGTTGTAAATTTGGTCTAGGTACGTTTTATAGGTACGCCCATAACTACTCAGCCCATAAGATATTATGCTTTCAACCAGGGCTTTATACATCGTCAGTAACACATCATACGGAACTCTTCTCCTAACGCTGTAAAATTTGGCCATAACTGCTCGCAGCTTAGTACACACTTTATCAATGTGTTTAGCCCAATTAAACCTCTTGTCTATGATTAACCCTAGGTACGTAAGTTCGTTGACCTGTTCAATTTGTTGGCAGCTAAACTTGTTGCATTTACTACTATTATGCAAGCAATCATGACCATGTGCTATCACATTCATTCCCGTATCATCATTTCGTATGTTACGACTAGAGTGAATGTGTACACATTTTGTTTTTTCCGCATTAAGAACCAGCCCCGCATCATGCGACCACTTGCAAATGGCGGTAAAGTCTGATTGAAGATGCTCTAGTGCGACTGAAATATCTCTATCTGCAGCAACTAGGCACGTGTCGTCAGCAAATTGGAATACAGAGCAGTGCTTGATGACATTATTCAGGTTATTTACATAGCTTAAGTAGTGCACTGGACCAAATACTGATCCTTGTGCTGTTCCTTCAGTAACGCTAACCGCTGCACTGTACTCATCCCCGACCCTAACCCGATAGCAACGATTGCTGAGATAGTCTTTACACCATTCCAGAAGGCAACCACGCACACCACTATCGTCTAGACACTTTATTAATTGATCGTGACGGAGCGTATCAAACGCCTTGCTATAGTCAATAGCTACAATAAATACGTGCATTTTTTCATTTAAGTATTTATTAATATCGTCTGTAAACCGAGACAAAAGAACTGTAGTGCTTTTTCCTGCTTGAAATCCGTACTGTTGAGGACACAGTATCTCATTACTTTTATAGAACTTTTGGACAATCTTGCAGACGTACTTCTCAACCACTTTATCTATAACTGGCAGTATTGTTATAGGCCGATACTTAGAATAGTCCTGAGTGGAACCACTTTTGTGTATAGGTCTGACTATGCCAGTCTTTAACTCGTTCGGGTATCGTCCCGTCGCTATGCTCCTATTTATCAAATGAGTTATTGCACCCACTATTCTATCGGACAGATTTTTTACATCTACTGATCTGATTCCGTCAAAACCAGGGGCTTTGTTAGTGTTAATGTTTCTAATTATCTTTAATACTTCTGTGTTCGTAGCTTTCGGAAAGAATATTGATTTGTCAGCTTTTTTTACGTAATCTGATTCGTTTAGTAATTTCGTCATGCACGTGGGTATTATTGACTTAACATTGGCCTGGAATTCACAAGCGAAATTGTTAGCTATAGTTTTATTGCTGCTTGGACTAAAAACTTTCTGCAGAATGACGTCAATAGAGTTAGTAATTTTTCCAGCCATATTATTTATAATCTGCCAAAGTTTTTTGGTGTCAGTTTTGTATTTATTAATTTCATTTTTGTAAAATTTATTTCTATTTCTATGGACTAATTTATTTGTTTTATTTCTCAAATTATTATATTGGATCCTTAGTTCTTTATTACCTACATCTTTCGTCCACTCTAAAAACAACTTATCTCTTTGGCGACATAGTCGTATAATATTTTTATCAACCCATTTATGTACATTCCTTTTGGAGGAACATATTTTTTGTTTATACTGTGCCTGCTCATAGACGCTATTGATTGTTTTGCTTATGAATGTGTATATTTCATCGGGACAAGACATTTTTTGGGCAGGCGACCAGTCTATTTTATCTAACAAGTTATTTATTTTTTTATTATCGTATCTCATAACATAAATTGGAGCATCCTGTATTTGTGCACTGCCGACGAGCGCAAGGACCGTCACTCTATACTAGACCATCACAGCTTACATATTCCATACAATCTGACAAAGTTTCGTGTACAGACCCATGTCCTAGCCGTTCGAATGTTCAATTATTTATAGATCCCCTGATGTTGTCTATCTATCGATATTTTCCTTCATTCAAAAGCCTATTAACCTACAAATTGAAATATATGTATATGGATTACTACGAGTATATACCTATTACCGAATATCTTATTAAAATCTCGAATCTTCCTATCATTTTCTTAAATGATGACGTCAACTCTGTTTTCCAAGAGCGGTGCTCAGACGATTCGCGAGATAAGACAAATTGAAGGAAAGTCCAAGGAAACCTTTAGTCATTTTTCCAAGTCACGTTTTAAGACGTGGCCGCTGTAGGAAAGCTATTTGAGGCTGACTCACTACTCCCGTAGAAGTACTCATTTTTAGGGTTTTCATCCTACTAATATTATAAACGCGAAAGTTTGTGAGGATGGATGTATGGATGTTTGTTACTCTTTCACGCAAAAACTACTGAACGGATTGAGATGAAACTTTGCAATAATATAGCTTATATATCAGAATAACACATCCAACTAATATTATAAACGCGAAAGTTTGTGGGGATGGATGGATGGATGGATGGATGTATGGATGTTTGTTACTCTTTCACGCAAAAACTACTGAACGGATTGAGATGAAACTTTGCAATACTATAGCTTATATATCAGAATAACACATAGGCTATAAATTATAATGATATTTCGTCAAAAATCAAAATATCATGCGGGCGAAGCCGCGGGTAAAAACTAGTATTACTATAAGTCCACGTTTATAAACCAAACATTGCATGAAATTGACGTAATAAATATTATTGAGTAATATTTTTCATCATTGACCAATCAAACTTTGTACATGGAAAAGTATTTGGTACGGTCATTGCACTGTACCTACTGTGCCGGCCTTTTTAGGGTTGCGTAGTAAAATGTGGAACTCTTATAACTTCGTTTTGTCTGTGCGTCCGTTCGTCCGTCCATCCTAATGTTACAGTCTTATGACTTTCACATTTATGAACCTAATTGCATGAAACTTAATTTTATTTTTGTGCTGTTGGCCTGTAAATAAATAAAATAAAATAGAAACTTGTTAGGTATTATACTCAGACCAAATAAAAAATCAAGACATAATGTTGAGGAACAAATAAGTAAAGGCGGTAAAACTACGCCTTGCCGTGTACAGACACAATTACACACACATACAACGAAACTACGCCTTAGCTTGTCAGTCGAACTATGGCGGCGCAACACCGACGCACTCACACATGTATAAATAACCGGCCTCACTTGACTGTTCAACGTCATTCTTTTTTTTATTTGCTCTGAGGTTTTATATTGATAGTTTTAGTATAGATCTCAATTAACATTTTTAATTCGGTAATTAATATGTAATTTTCAAATCTTTAAAAAACCAAGTTGATCTCTCCCTCTGATGCTGCGAGAAAGAGTAACAAACGCACTTTCGGATTTATAATATTAAAACAAAAGAATAGGTATATAGGTATGTTTATACAGAAATGTGGCACGCTTTACCTGAATCTGTCTTTCCACTAAAGTAAAACATTTTTAGAACTGAGATGTATTCAAATCTTGAGGAAATATGTATCTTCCTGGTAAGCGTGCTAAACCAGGTGTAGTATAATTATATCTTCTTTGACCAGGTTGACCAGGTAGATACAGAAAGAGGTTAAAATAATGGGATCTGTTATGATTTTATTTTGAGTGCTTTCTACACTAGATTTTTATCTCAAAGAGTTATCTTTGTGATAAGCATTTCAAAAATCTGAAACGAACGCAGGATTTGAACCTGCCCCTTCGGATCACTAGCCCGACGCCAACTAACCAACTGAGCCAGCCCTCCTCCTACGCATGCTTCAAATTTCTGAAGTGCTTACATTTCCCAACTTAGAAGTTCTTATAACTTCTAGTTGAGTGATAACTTTTATAATGGGATCTGCCTCATGGAATGGCCTCAAATCGTAGTAATGGGAAGTAAGCTAAGCTCTGCAATACATGCTATCCGAAAAGTACGCCAACTTACTGATATAGCAACTGCACGGCTAGTATATTACGCTTACTTCCATAGTTTAATGAGCTACGGTGTCCTATTATAGTGTGCAGGGGCGGAAGTTGAAGCAACTTTTGTGCTTCAGAAGCGTGCAATATGTTATATCTATAACCTGAGTCCAAGAACATCACTTGTTAACGTATTTAGAGAAATTAATTTACTTACGCTACACTCACTATACATTTATGAAAACATAATGTACGCGAGGAAAACTTAAATAGTCTTTAACTTTAAAGTATTTATTTATTTATTCCTCCTACACTATGTACATCATCAAATTCACATAAAAAATAACTTAACATAGTAAACAAAACAGAGTCAAATGTCACAGTACTTAAAGGCGAAGACAACTTGCAAAAATAATTGGACGAAAAACATCATCAATAAAATAACATAATTACAAATTCGAAATAAAAAAATTAAAAACGAATTCTTTTTTTATTCTTTCCAATAAAAAAAAGAATGATTGAAATCGGACCACTATGTAAAAAGCTATGCGTATTACACATTAAAAATATAATTATAGATACGCGTCGAATAGGTAGAACACCTCCACCGTTTAGTCGGTCGAGAAAAAGAGAACTAATTTTTTCCAAACCAAAGAGACTAAACAAACAAAATGTAACTGTAGTTTTTCGGCTGTATTGAAAGTTAAAAATTGGACTCTTTGAACATTCTGTATCAAGAATACAAACTATTATCGGTAACAGGTATGACAGGTGACACTGATAATAATAAACATTACCCTATAGATGTTAGACCGATATACTATATAACTTTAATTTAGTTTATCGCTCTAACATCAATAGTAAACATTCGGTAACAGTAACACGAATATTTCATCACTATAGTTTTTGTAGGCGTTAACTGGTCTATTTGCCAGTTATCCACCCTTTCAAGACAAATCTTATGTTTCTAACGTAATAACACTGCAGTAAATGTGGTACTGAATTGCCCTCATGTTGTTGACAAACGAAGTATTAGCGAGTTTTAATCTGTCCTGTGACGCCATCTATTGGTGATAAAACGTAACATAAAAGAACCCCGTAGCGCCTGCCGATATTTTTATTAGGTATGATTGATGTATTCAAAGAGTGTTAGAGTTATTACAAGTAATAATATAGAAAAAAATATAAAACTATGATAATAATTATTTAGTTATATTAAAAATATTATAATTAAAGTACATATATAAGTAGGTGCCTATTTTTCAACATTTCTGATGCTCTACACTTGAACATGTCCTGCTTAGAATTATGTAAAGTTGCGTACTTGTTTTCCTCAACATAACCAATATTTATAACTACATTCCATTGTTAGCCCTATCATAGGCCTAGAGAGAGACCTTTTATAGGTTTAAACAAAGTCTAATTTTTTTAATTAGTTTTCTTTAGATAAGACAATGTAGTTTAGATAAGTACCTAGTTTAGATTACTTAGTTATTTTAGTTCTGGTTAAAGAATTTTTTATTTCTCAACAAGAAATTAACAATTTCACTTATGTGAGAACTTAATTATTATTGTAAATACAATGTTTCAGCAGTCTTAAACATAGTAAATATAAATTATTTATCAAAAACAGTTTTAGTACGTAAAGGAAAGTAACAACATTTTTTTAAATAAAATTTTCACAAATATAAGTAACATACCCGCTATTTAGACAAAATAAATCAACACCAAAAAATAAGGCATGATTTATGTAGTTTAGTGTAAATTATATAAAAATAACTTTATAACTATACAATTCCACAATTTTCTTAACCTAATTATCTACCCTAAATCAAAACTTAGTTTCTTTTTTTTATTGTAAATAGTATGATGATTAAAAGGTTAAGGTATATCACAAAAATTTACATTAATTATACTAGGACTGCTACTGCAGCAAATTAACATCCACTCATTAGAACCTTCTCCTTATTTAAGAGTAGGTTAAAACAATTTATTTTGACGGTACTGACTATAATTGGCTTCAATTGTTCTATCAACTTGTACAAGGAAAAGCTTTCGTATATTTGGCAAAAGGAGTTTAGCTCAAGGGAATTAATATAGTGATCCGCAATATTAAATATTTTGTCGAGAGAAATGTAATTTTGTCTCATAGTTTGTCTAGGTGTTTATCAGCGATCACCAAAGTTAGGCAACGTTCGGCACTGTCAATCTTTGGATGGGTGGCCGCAGGTGGCAATTAAAAGTGAGCGCTACCGTAGCTCGAATGACATTTTAATTGTAGGCCCCGGTTGTTTTAACTGTTTAGAACATTAATCATTAGTTTATTCCGAAATGTACATTGAAATGAAATGATTTATTGACACAAATAAATTACAATTTTGGTAATAAACATAAAATATATAAAATTTAACACAATTAATAACTTAAATGAACTTATTTATTAGCTACTATATAAAGTCTAAGAGAGCAAGACGATCGGCTAGCACAAAATCGGCACCATAAACATAAATTAGTGTATCTTCGTCTCAAGACTCACAAAAATCACCAAATCTTTTGTGGGGAATGCAATACTGTGCTATAATAAAATTCCGGAAGAAATATTAAGCCTCAATGACAATAGTTTTAAAAAATAGTTGTCGGGGGCGCGCGTATTCCCTGAAGAAAGAGTACTAACTACTCTGAAACCGGTCGGACGCATAGCGGTTCGACCGCTCAAATAATCGTGAGTTGTATCCGGTGTTCATATAAATTTTAATAAGGAATATTTAATAAATAAGGCATATTATAAATTTGAGCACTATGTTCAAGACAAGAAATATGGAAATTGTCTAGCTCTGAACGCGATCAATTTAACTATTACCGTAAGCTGACCATCTATTAATTATACATTTTTTTACTATACATTATATACTAGATTATAGGTACATATTTTAAGTATTGACAAGGCCCCTCTTCAGCCGCTGATTTTATTTATTATTTCTGTTTGCGTGATTGTTTTTTTATTATTCTATACTGTTTACCATCGACGTGTCTAAGTGTTCTCATATGTGATCCTACGTAAATAAATGCTTTTTTTTTACTATTGACTAACCCTAGACCGCATATCTGCTAAACAACAGGTATTATGTAGTCAAACGCAAACACATGTTACCAAAAAAAAAGCTTAAACATAATTAGGTATCTCAAACATCGAACTTAAACTCTGTGCATATTTTCATGGTGATGTATCTTGGTACAATATGGTTTTTGCATCGAGGTATAAGTGGAATCATACAACTTGGCGGCTCTGATGTTAGCTTCGAGTACAAGCTGCGGATAGGCGATAGCCCAATCCTGGATGAAGTTGATTTAACAGCTGCGCGAGGATTGGCTTATTCACAGCTTGTAGCTAATATCACACTCGGTAAGTTATACTGGGTGACTGGTAAACATTTAGCAACCTTTTAGGGGCTTAAGCCGGAAACATACTATCGGACGCGGCTTACCGACGCGACTGACATCCGCGACTTAGCAATGTGCACAGTCTTAAGACATCCGGTGTGCCAGATCGCTCTCGGACGTCCGAACGCTCAAGGTCGTCCGAAGGTGACGTCCGCGACTTATGTCCGATAGTGTGCACGGCTCAGTGTACTTTCATAGTCTAGGTCGCGGCTGTCAGTCGCGTCCGTAAGCCGCGTCCGATAGTAAGTTTCGAGCTTTATTCTGTACATCAAAACTAACAACTTTTATTCCGCGACTTTTGGCAAAACTCAAAAAAAAACAGCTGTTCCATACATTTGGTCGCGGGTGAACGTCATTTTTGACCGACGAACCACCGGAGGAGGTATACAATTCGACGCATATATTTTTTTTATGTGTAACGCATAACTTTTTTCATAGTAGTCCGATTTCAATAATTCTTTTTTTATTGGAAAGAGTATACTTCAAAATTGGTCTCATTTAAATTTTATCGTAATCAGCTGAGCCATTTTTGATAAATCAACAATAATGTGAAAAATGCTACATCGATCCGTGCGAAATATTCGCGAATTCTGTACACGGGTGAAGTCGGTCATGCTAATTTTTGCAAAAAATAATCTTGTTCTATGGAACAACTATTTGTTTTTATGAGTTTTGACAAAAGTCGCAGAACAAAAGTTGTAAGTTTTGATGTACAGAATAAGCCCCTAAAAGGTTGCTAAATGTTTACCCGTCACCCTGTATATTTCGGCCTATACATGATCATACATTCCTACAAACTTTGGATCTAGCACGCTACTGTAAAGCATGGTGCGAGCACAAAAAGTTCAGACTCGCAGAGTGTCACATACGACGCATGGCTCACTGGTGATTTAGAGCGTCGCGACGCATATGCGGTGTGGGGTATTTGACCCATGGGGTGGACGTAGCTAGGTTTTATTACGGGGTGGCTTTAATTTTTTCCGATCAGGTGTTTTTCTAAATTAATTACTGATTTAAATGATACAGATGCAAACCTACCTATTTAAAAAAACGTTATTTTTTTCATGTGTTTTATATTATTTGGTTATTGCAAGCCCTTGTATGTGTATATCAAATATAAGCTATATTAAAAATAAGCTTTGAACCTAGTAAGTAATTTTTATATTACATTATATTTATTTTTATTTAAAAAACGCTTTTTAACAAGCTAGTTGGTGTTTAAATTTAGACTTATTTGACACAAAATTATGTGTATTGCCTAAATAATAATGTGTAAACTGAAGCAAAATGTTTCTAATGTTATTTAAGTAGAAAAACTCGTCATTTTTAGATTTTAAATGAAAATGATCTGAAATGTAGAACATAAAACCGTACCATTTTCAGCTGCCCCACCCCTGAGTCTGCCTTTCCTAAATACATAATAATGTATAAACTTAAGCCAAGACTTTCTAAGGCTTGAAAGTTGAATCAAAATATTCTGAAATGTAGAGCATGAAACCGTACCATTTTCCACTGCCCCACCCCTGAGTCAGCCACGCCTAAATAATAATGTGTAAACTTAAACCAAGTGTTCTTAAGCTATGTAAATAAAAAAACGCGTATTTTATTATTCTAAAATGTAGAGCATGAAACCGTACCATTTTCAACTGCCTACCCTTGAGTGAGCCATGTCTAAATAATAATGAGTAAACTCAAGTTAAGTGTTCTTGAGCTATGTAAATAAAAAACGCGTCATTTTTTTTATTCTAAAGCATAAAAGTTGAATCAAATTATTTGGACTGTAGAGCACAAAAGCGAGCTACCATTTTCGACCGCCCCAGCCCTGAGTCTGCCCCTGCCCCAGACGGACCCACTCCCGAAGCGGGCTAGGGCCAGCGGCAGATTACCCATCGCCTGTTAATTACGACAAATGGTCGTCGAACTACGAATAATAGCCGCTGGCCATTAAACTGCTGATCTCGTGGAAATAGCCGCTTTACATAATACATACGTAAGTATACAGCTTTGATCCGTAAGTTCAATAATCTCAATGAGTATATAAAATCACTGGTAATCGTCTAGTTTTACCTCTATCTAAGTTGTGAACTTGTGACGTCTCTATATTATAGTTAGTCATTATTTATCAGCCGTAGGACGTCCACTGCTGGGCATAGGCCTCCCCTATGGATTACCAATAATCCCGGTTGGCAGCGACATGCATCCAGCGCGTTCCTGCGGTCCTAATAATATCGACGGTCCACCTGGTCGGTGGACGTTCTACGCTGCGCTTGCCGGTGCGTGGTCTCCATTCGAGAACTTTACAGCCCCATCGGCCATCACTTTTCTGAACTATTTGCCCTGCCCACTGCCATTTCAACTTACCAATGCGCTGGGCTTATGTCGGTAACTTTGGTCCTCATTCCTGCTGGGCTAGTATGCGCGCCACGAATTATTTCGTTCGTAGTATCAGAACGAGACAGCGT
Source organism: Hypomecis punctinalis (assembly GCA_949316475.1). Lineage (NCBI taxonomy): Eukaryota > Metazoa > Arthropoda > Insecta > Lepidoptera > Geometridae > Hypomecis > Hypomecis punctinalis. Next base: position 10,806,582 of record OX438797.1, read on the forward strand.
TATGGCAAAGTATATATCTGTTACTTTTTCACACGTCGAAATGAGTTCTTTTCGTGGCTATTCGTGGTCGCATGCTTGACTCTTCTTCTTATTCGTCCTCTTCATTACTGAAGGACGTGCCCGTCTTGAATTGCCTTGACGGAAGCAGCGACGAGTTGCTTCCACTCCGCCCTATCTTCGGCTTTCTTCAGAGCAGTAGAAACTGGAAGCCCGGTTATCAACTTAATTTGATCAGACTAACGGGTAGGTGAGCGTCCACGTGGTCTTTTGCCATGCTTGACTAGCTGACTCGATCTCGCAGCGAGACTCCGAGCACAGCCCTAAGAGCTAATTCATAAGAGCTTATTTAGGCCCACAGTAAAAGACCACGTTTCCGTTGGGGTAGTTGGTACCTATTCTATATTTCATTTACCAACTAAAATTTATTAATAATTCAAACCTATTGCCTATTAATTAATTTATTAATAATTTAAAACTTTGGATTGGTAGATACATTATACGATTGTCTAACATAATATTGTGTCAGAATGTAAAAATTATTATGATATCATCAACCTTATAAAGATAAAGCCTTCAGATTTTTTTCAGAACACAATGAAATTCATGAATTCGTGAAATTTCTAAAACTATCGGCATGTTTCAATAGTTCGCCATCTAGTATCGAGTAGCGGCAATAAAATATATTAGATAGGTATTAGGAGCGACCCTCCTACCCACTCTACATCCACCCTTCAAAAATACCTGTGAATAGGTTAACCAGAGGGCGTAAGTGAAATACGCTTACCAATCTGACTCTGCATTGCTGCGTTTTATAGTAATGCCTGAGCAACTTTGTTTCGGATACACACAGTTTCTGAAACATCACCTAGATGTTTCTAGGAACAATATTTCGGAAAAGTCTGCCGTCCACACAGTCAGTTGCTAACAACATAGATAATGTTTACAGAAACAAAATAACTGTCTCTAACACTTTATGATTTGTTTCAGAAACACGTAGATTTTGTTTCTGAAACAGAGGAGGACACTTTTTGCTCAATGATTACATGGCTTAAGTGGACCGATGATTTAATGACGCAGGAACACGCTCAAACCTGGATGCAAACTGCTTCCTACCGGTCTTATTGTAAATCCATAGGGGGAGTCCCAGCAGTGAACATCCTACGACTGAAATGACGAAAAAGTAATAACTCAACATTCCGACTCCTTTATAGGAATAGCCAACGTTTAAAAAAATACAGATTATATGGCTAAGCACTCTGCACAGAAGTTTTTATAACCACATAAATCACTTTAATTTTTTCATCACAATCTATTTCTTCTCTAAATACTTTGTAATACTCAAGCAGATTACGTATAGATCACGTAGATACATTACCTTGACCAGAGGTATAATTATCTATAAAGATAGCCATTTTTAGGTCACATTCTTAAGTAAAAGTGAAGCTAAATATAGCTTCGTTCACAGTGATTAGGACAGCTTTTTCCAAGTCATACTTCACTTCCAGCACAGTGAAAGCTCAGGCCTAAACCGGGTCTCAGCCGTGCAACCCTGTAAGAGCCGGTTCACAAGTTGCGGCGCCGGAATGTTTTGACGGATAGAAGGATACACGGCAGTTTTACCCCAGGATTTCCTATTCAACTTGTTCAGCACTGCACCGCGTGCACCCACAGAACAGCAGAACTAGATCTCTCTTCTGTGCGTGCACCTCCTCCCGTGGAGTAGATGATTTCGAGTTTAGTGAGCGTGTGGCGCGGCGCCGGAGTACACCGTGTAACATAATACCATCGATATTCTTGCACAGGATAATCTAGAACTGGCGCACGAAAAAAGGTGGTTCAGACCACCATTATGAACAACTTTTACTATGGGCCAACCCTGAATTTTGTGATTATGTATGGAACAGCTGTATTTTTTTCTCGAACTCCGGGTTGGAAGAATCTATTTTGTATACTAAGCGTATTGTCATAGAAAAACTTCTTATGACGACATAATGGTCTTAATCACCCCCTTTTTTCTTATTTCAGGATAAGCGGCCGATGACCCTGTATAAGAATCAGCACTTACCTACAATATGTCAGAATTTACGACTATCATTCAATGAAGATATACTAAATTTGACTGACTTCACTAAATCAGTAACATTGATAACATCTGTTTGGATACGGTTTATTCAGAAATACCGTCAGTGCCTTACGAAAACGGAGCGGCATTGTTCGGGCATCGTACCGCGCCGTGTGGACCGGCTCTAAGGCTTTTGGGGCCTCGAGATCGTAAACCTCTGTCCACGGCTTAATCTTTCGGAAAATTTGAATCCAGATAAAGGATCAAAAGCTACAGCAGAGACTCTGTTTAATTAACTTCTGAAAATATCTGTTTCAATCTCGCGGCTACTGTGGCATTTCAAAATAATTTTCTAATAAGAATAAGGTAGTAAATGATTCAAGTGAGTGTGAGTGAAGTAAAGAGTGAATCAAAAACAATTGAGATTATTCTGCTACAGGGAAGCCTTGATGAAGAATTGATTCATATATTAGTACGAAATTGTTATTTGTTATAGGTATATAAGTAGGTTATAGGTATATAGGTCGCCCTTCGTGGGTAGGCCTACGTCCTGCAGTGGACTATTAAAAAGGCTGGTACAGTACAGTACAGTACAGTACATATAGGTAGGGTAGTATATTTTGAGAATAAAGTTCAGCTGCTGTCCAGCTAAAAATGTTACAATGAAACTAAAAATTCTGAACAAAAGAAACACACAGAAATACATTAAGTACAACTTACTTTATATACTCGTATAAACATATAGACATACCTGCAAATATATACACATAGACTTACCACACTGTTCAACGTAAATGAATAGACAATTTTATAAGATATGAAATTCAAAAACCAGAACAGAAAGCTCTCGAAAATCTACATTCTACTAAACCGTGTTCACAAAACAAACACTAGCCTTATGCCGCATCCGGGAAAATTACGAAAGTTTGTTCACAGGACACGCTCTGAAAAACCCGACAAAGGTACAAAGGAATGCGTATGCGGGGCCATAAGAGCGGAAAATTCGATTTTCTGCCCCGCGCCTCCTTAATGCGTTGTGGTCCACATTACGGCCGTCAAGACCAAAATGGGGCAGCAGCCCAACCCTTCCGGAAACACTACGTTAATCAAATTCGGAAGGCCAATTTCCGGCAATACAGATAGCAAAATCCCAATATATTGCCGCTGGAGACTGATAAAGTTACTGTTATCGCATATGGGACAGTTCTATTGCTCTAAGCAATATCGGATTCCCATTCTACGATAGTCAGTGGTCACTTATCGGTCTTCGAGTTGAGAGCTCTAGAGCCCCGAAACTGGTGACCTAAATTGGATTGCTCTCGTAACAAAAAACCTTAAAGGTCAGCCGACCTTTAATTTCCAGATGAGACTTTTTTATGAGATTAATTTCTTAAAAGAAAAACCGGACATGTGCGAGTCAGGCTCGCACACCGAGGGTTCCGTACAAATCCAGAAAATTTCACAAAATTGGGAAGTAAGTTGTTAAAATCTACTATAACCATCGACAAAAAAGTTATTATTTCACTTTTCTCATCTTACATCGAAAATTACACATTGTTAAAATAATTAAAACCTGTTATAGCATGTGCTAATAATGAATGAGCTTTTTTATATGATACCCTGCATATTTTGTGATTTTAGAGGCCCTATTTTTTGTGATTTAAACATAAATGTACAGTTTTCAGATTTATTCCTATATGTGTACTCTAAGGCAATGCTTTTCGCCAAATTTCATAGTTCTATGTCAACGGGAAGTGCCCTGTAGGTTTTGATTTTAGTGAGTGTCAAAATATGCGGTTTTTTAAGACATAAACAGCTCTAACTGTTTTATACGATAACTGAGAAGTTTTTCTTTTACACAACTGCAAGATACCATAGATATACGTGTACAGTTTAAATTTCATCTCGATATCTTTACGCGTTCCCGAGATAAAGAGTCTTGACATACACACAAACGCATAGACGGACAGACGGACAACAAAGTGATCCTATATGGGTTTCATTTTTTCCGTTTGATACCTCAAACCCTAAAATGGCTTGTCTTAATTAAATAGATAAATATAATATTTTATATATTAGGGTACATCTTACTTACAGTATCTGTAGTACAGTATCTGACCCGAAACTAAGCAAAGCTTGTAATTTGGCTGCCAGAACTGAAAAATAGGTACATTATACATATCTTTAAATACAAATGCATATAGATAATAACATCCGGACACAGGGCAAACACCTTTGTTCCTCACTTAAATACTAGTTCTGGGTGTGACCCACGCATCTTTGGCCAAAGAGTCTGGATCATTAAGCACTGGACCACTGAGGCAGTCGAAAATGCTTTATGCCAGAAAACATATAAACTCTACACGTATGTATTATATTTTCACAACATTGTTATAGTAAGCATACAAACTATAGTGACATGATATCGCAACATGTCCTGCGACTACTTTCTCACAGTAATGCCTGCTCTGGCCCAATAACGGAGCGAGTGTTTTCAGGCAGATGGTGGCAGCGCAAAACGACAATAAGCTAGGAGTCACCGTTCACTTTTGTTAAGGTTGGAAAAACATAGTTGCATTATTTGTAGCATTATCAAACTTGTATTATCAGGAACTCAGTGTTTTGGTGTTTTTTTGTGTTTTGGAAGGATAGTGTGGTTTGATAGATAATGGTAAAAATACTATATTTATCTTCTGCAAGATCGATTTGAGTCGCCACTGATCCGACCTTTATTTTGCAGACAGGGACACCCCAGGAAACGCCTAAAGCTAAATCGCGCAATTAAGTTTTTGACGTTAGATATATAGATAGATAAACTCTTTATTGATTCACATACACACACACATAAAACAGAAAATAGAGAACAATAGATGCTAAAACATGTGAAGCAACCGGCAACCTAATCACTGAGAGTGATTTCTTCCAGGCAACCTTAGGCTGGAGAGAGAGATATAGCGTTCTGTAGATATGCCCGAGTGAATGAAAGCTGTGAAAATGAGAGTAAACACTACGACGATAAAAGACACTTTAAGCATTTCTGAGCGTTATCTAAGTGTTTAAATCCTTCTACTGGACTATTTGGATATTTTTAAATTGTTTTTGAATCTTTTTCGAACGGATCTTGGTAACAATACCTTACACCTCTCCTTCTACAGCCCGATATGGGTCGCTGCTGATAAATGTCCCGGAGCCCCAGGGAGCGTCTGCGAAATAAAGCTTCCACGGCCCGAAGATACGCCCGACTGAATTAAATCCGAACACTTAAGATGGTAAACGACACTTGTTATAAACTTTTTTCTATGGGGATAATCTCGCTATTCATACCCCGGTGTGAGCTGAGGTGGGCCGTAAGTCAGCCGCGCTCTAATAAACTGCCCGGGAAGAATTCCTCGAGGGAGGGTAGTTGAATTTTTTCATAGCTTAAGGTACCTATATAGTGGGTGTATAAATAATCGTGATTCTTATGCAAAAATGAGTCTTGTGACATATTATGCTTCTATTGTATTTCTAGGATCATATATTTTTTCTGTTCTTGCCGAGTTATTTTGCATATATTTTTTTGTAAATGTTGGCAGTTGATACTAATATTTTCGTCAATTGTACACTAACTTAACTGACTTTGTCTGTTTCATTGAATAAAACTAGTGGATGCGGTGCGTAGTGTTATTACGAAATATGAATAAGCTAAAAAATAACAAATTAAAGAACTGAGTAACTATGTGAAATCTTTTCTTGGACAAAAGCAAGAACTATAAACACATTTAAGAATAGACTGGACCTTTGGATAAAGAAGGAAAAAAAAATTTAACAGATAAATACTAATTTATTTCGACTCTGCTTGATATAGGCATATCAGTATACATATATCTCTGCTCGCCTATAAACAAATAAATAAATAAACTACATAATGGACACGTATCAAATAAAATAAGTCCCAGTCATTCAAATATATGGGAAAATTTGCACCATCAACTTCCACTCAATCCATCCCTAATCGTCTCAATTGCAAAAAGAAGGCAACTCGTGTCACCTCCGCCGCGGATATACTTCCCTAATAGGTGGTTAAGTGCCCTGACCCCCATAACGCATCGAGCAGCCTCCCGCACGAGCCCCAAACCTTGTACCACATTAATAAAGGTAAGAGGGCTGTGTCGGCTAATGTGTCGTTATGGCCCTCCTGAAAAACTTCTTTAATACCCTAGACGCACTCCCAACCAACACAAAAACAACCCTACTTCATCAACCTACGACACAAACTCGCGACTCCAACAACTTTTCAGGGAAAACATGAAGGGCCTGCAGTTTTAGCACTTCACCTCCACAACTCAAAGTATACTTTATTACAATGCAGTCTAGCTGAAATCCGTTTAGGAGAGATAATTTCGATCCGGCTGAAGCTTTTCTAACGTAGTCTGCGGTGCTGAAACTACGTAGTTTAAGCGAAAGTGCTGAAGGCACGAAATAGCACCGTAGTCATGAATTTAGCGGTGAATTTATATGGTTTTATTAGGCGGCCCAGGTGCACAGAATGCATAAGCATATTGCGTAATTCGAAGCTTTAATCTAGTGCTAAGAGGTAATGTTTAGTGCATACGAGTATATTGCTCTACTGTACTGGAATATTAGGCTATGTTTTATGACTTACCTACCGTGCCAATTAGAATATTAATACTAGTTCCTACTGTTTGTGAAGTAAAAGTATAATAGGGTAGTAAAAAAGCTCGTATTTTCTTATACTAGAGTCATAATTCATTGCCAAATGGACTAACAGTGCTTGCTTATTTTGATTAAAAACTAAAATAAGTAGGTAAGTAAGACTGCGCTCACGTCATGTACCTATAAGTATTTACCCTAATAAGGTTGGACCTCATCAGCAGTACTTGTAACACTTGTAAGTGATGAGGACTCGATCCTCTTCCGAATTTCTATCTCAGCGGTGGAAAAACCAAATAAACTTAATCCACGTTCACTATAAAAGCTTGAGACATACATTAGGCACAGTTTTTAATATTGATCTTTCTTTAAGTTTTGATACTTTTGATCGGATTGTCAAAAAATAAACCATTTGCTGACTTACCTGTATGGTTTCATCATAAGAGTAGGCGCGGCGGGCGACCGATCTCATCTCACCGCGAGCGTGCGAGCCGCGACCGCATCTGTACAAGAAATTATTATTACGGCACAAGTAGTGGCCAATATAGCTTATTATTAATCTATGGCCACAAGCAATTTTGTCATAATCGTTTCAGCTGTGGGCAATGTATATAGGCCAGAAGCTTCGCCTGTAAATTTCTATTAAGACTGACCGGCATCCGGCGCAATCCTTCTGTCCTAGTGGTCTTTGTAGGAGGATATACTACGCTGCGTTTGCGTGTCTGCTTGCGTGGTTTCCGTTGCAAAACTTTGTATAAAATTTTGTATATGTATCTGTATATTTAAAAAGCTATAAAAGTTACTACCTGAATATGTGTAGAGTTTCAAAAGTTCCAGCATTTCACAAAACGCAAAGTTGCTTGAATATAAACAGGTTGTGGACGAAAACACGAGGTGTTTGAAATAGCCCGTGAACAAAGAAACACAGAACGTGGAAGATCTATTTTAAGAAACTCTACTCTTCTCTTAAGGGTCTTTTTCTAAATGTGTTGTTTAGATGTTGCTATTTTTTACCACTAAGTAAATACGTATCCACCTAACTAATAAAACGCAGAGTTACCTACTTCGTCCGTATTTTACTAGTAGATTAAAAAAGACAAAAAAAGAGAAAGACAAAACACGGAATTACTATTTTGACTGCGCACGCCCACGCCACAAATACGTAAAACATGCCAATCTGAATTTAAGTTATTTAGCGTGTGCTATAGATATTTAATATCCCTATCACAATTAAGAAATTTCAAATCATACTTACCGCATAATCAAATGAGTTTAATCAAATAAAACCGTACTCTTCAAGAGCTCGAGAAATGAAACACGTACCAAACTTTATCCCAAGGAGCTCCATCAGGAAAGTTGCAATAACTCAAAACGCGGGCCACGTCAAAGAAAGTGAGTGCAAATTATTTAATAGAAGCATGCCAGATGTCGGCCTCAGCCCAGAACTTGTCCGGGTCGCGCTCATGAATAATTAAAAGCGGTCCTTCGAGCGATAACTCAACCAGCCGGCGAGCTGTCACTGAATAACACTTCAGGTGTCCTACCACGGGTTGTCGATCTAAGTTTCAAAGCAAAAAAGCGTGTTGCCACAGCTAGGAACTTTATGCGCCACCGACGACGTTTTTCTAAAGGACATGTCCACAAAATGTATGGAGGCTGGTATAATAATAATCAAAAATTCTAACCACAACACTCGTTACATTTCGAGAAAGTTCATATTTTTCTGAGTCTATTACAACAGTTAAAAACAAAAAAGAGACCTAATTAAGTATCCTCCAAAATTTTAAATAAAAGCATTTTTACCAATTAGATACTTTTTAAGTGATTTTTTTGTCACATTGTACCTACTAACTGGTCACACTGGTAGGTTATAATTTTTAATTTTAGCAAATTAAGAGATGAATGTGGAAGAATCAGCTACGAATGCAAGTAAAATAACTATAGAAGCACTTTATTATTGCTAAACTGGAAAAAATAATAAGCTGTATTGTTATTTTTCATACAATTTATTTTTCGCATTAAAAAAAATCGGAGGGGCGAAAAAATCTAAATTAAATATTTTAGGAAGCCCATATAACAAGCTTTCCAATGATGTATATATCATCTTGGTTCGATTTTTCTCTGAATAATATACCACTCGTGGACGTCACCTTTATAAATGTACCTACCTACCGATTGCGTACAATGTAGTAACACTGGCCTTACAAGCGCGAGGCCTAGGCTTAAATTCTGGTCCCGTACCACCTTTGGAACTTAAATACAAATTTTTACACCACTACTTACTGGCTTTTTGGAGAAGGAAAGCATCGTGAAATACCCTGCATACGTCCATTGAAGGACTTAAATAAATCCACCAACGCGCACTGGGCCAGTGTGGTGAAATAAGGTTTAATCAGCCTTTGTGGGTAAGTCTGTTTAGTAGCAGACTATTTATTACAAAGGCCGGTTCAGTACCTACTGATTCCGGTAGCCGTCTGTAGCCGCATTATCTAACATCCATAATCTAGAGTCTACGTTTGTGGCAGTTTATACACGCAAGTTTGCGTTCAACATTAGTTTCATGGTTTTGGCGAATGTTAAGTCGTCACAAACAAAAGTATAGGCAAAGAAATGGCACGAAAGTACAAAATGTTTTTATTTAATAGTTCCTTTTTCTATTTCCTTTCTGATAAATATGCCTGTCAAGTAGTCACCATAGATAGGCATAAAATGCAATAAAAACAAATTGTTTTACTATTGTTTGTTCATAATCAGCATCGTCGTTTCTAAATTGCAATTCTAAACACACCTAGCCTAAATATTATCTAAACCTATGTAAGGTAGATAATTGACTTGTAGTATTTAATAACATCATACAATCTTTTTAAAATTTTCTATGCTTCATGAAGTATCAAAGTATCACGTCGCTTATCGATCGGTAATATTATAATATGTAATATCCTACTATCCTACTAATATTATAAACGCGAAAGTTTGTGAGGATGGATAGATAGATGGATGGATGGATGGATGGATGGATGGATGTATGGATGTTTGTTACTCTTTCACGCAAAAACTACTGAACGGATTGAGATGAAACTTTGCAATAATATAGCTTATATATCAGAATAACACATAGGCTATAAATTATAATGATATATTGCGTATGCGAGCGAAGCCGCGGGTAAAAACTAGTCGGTAATAAAAGCTTTGTCTTTTTGAAATCTCCTAAGCTTAAAAGCTTAAAGCATAGAACTATGACATTGCATGTATGAAGTGAAGGTGAAAATCCAAGTCGAGTTTCAGGTAGGCAAATCGTTTCTCCATAGTAGGGGATTCCTGAAGAAACAGTTTTTATAGCTTAATTAGTTCCATCTCGACGCGAGAGGACGCCACGGTATGCGGAAATACGAGCTTTATTGTCGTGCGCGAAATTAACTTGACAGCTTACTGGAAAAATTAAACTTTGTTTACTTGACGACTTTGCACATAGCTAGAGTTTTAAGCCGCCATCCAATCTCAAAATACCTGTATAAAGCCCTAGATAAACTGATTTTTCTCCATCAAACCTTGAAGTTGTCGAATAAAAATAAAATGCACAATATTCTCAAAACTATACGGTAGGGGATTCAATAACTCGAAACACAATTCAAAAAACTTCTCTCGATAGAAATTAAATGCGAATTAATGCGAATTAAATGCGCTTTTTAGAATAAATTCATGATTTCTAAGAAAGTTTATTGCATTTTGGGCACTTTTCTACACGTTTACAATGTTTTTTTAATCTGTTATTTATGCACATGAACTGAATATAGCTTTCATCCATTAAATTTGGGAAGAAGTGGTAATGTACTGTATCTGTATCAGCCTTTTTAATAGTCCACTGCAGGACGTAGGCCTACCCACGAAGGGTGATAGGGCCATATCTACCACGCTGGCCCAGTGCGGGTTGGTGGATTCACATACGCCATCGAATTTCTCCTACGGACGTATGCAGGTTGCCTCATGATGTTTTCCTTCACCGAAAAGCCAGTGGTGTGAAATTCCGTACATAAATTCCAAAAAACTCATTGGTACGGGACCGAGATTTGAACCCACGACCTCACGATTGCAAGGCGGGTGTCACTACCTCTATAGGCCACCACGGCGTATTGGTGTTTGCCCGCTCATATGAAAAATTAGGCTGATACTATGACGCCTTAAGTAAGATTGGTAAGCATGGGTTAACCGCGTAGTAGCGACAGTATGACATATATACCTAACTGAAGCTGAACCTATCATTGTGGATAATTTTCTAAACTAGAAATAAATAAATTAGTAAATATAAAAAACAAAAGTTCAGGCACTGCAATTATCATTCAGGTTCTCAATGGAAATTATAAACAGATATAGATACTTTATATAAAACGACGCGTAGATTTTCTACGAAACACAAGTTAGCATTTGACCACATCTAATAAATGTATATCTGACGCACACGTCTTCTTTCATAATGTTAAGCCTTGGACATGAATAAACTACAGATATCTATGACGAAATGTAACAAACTGTAAGTAGAACTTAATTTTACATTAATAATAATCTTTCTTTATTGATTAAATCAGTACATACCACCTACTTAAAGACTTTTATTGTAGTGTTTTCGACTGGGAAAAAGCTTGGGATCAAAGTTTCTGGATTTGCTGTCTACCAGTATTATAGTTTGTGGCTACTGAGCATATAGTTTTAATGGCGTACGCTGTTATCTCGGTTCATAGGACTCAAGATATAAACTTGTTACTATCTGAAGTGCAGCTGCGAGTTTGGAGCAATACCCATTACCTATAGTCCAAAACACTATATTTTAGTTCATAATAACATAGATAAGATTGTTGTTTGTAAAATACTCCATTGGATTTTCAAAAAAATCCTATAGATAATCTGCCTATTACTAAGTACACTAAATAAATAGTACTCGTATATTATAGATAATAAATAAGTAGGTAATTTATCGCAACTTAAAAAACCTAGTCCAGAAAAGCATTTGCTTATTTATAAAAAAAAAAATATTATACAAAAAGAAAACATTTAACACAGCAACAATTTTGGTATTAAACATCGAAATGAAACAAAAAATCTTTTTCGTCTTTCAAAGTGCCATATTACGATAAAAGTAATTATTATGTTACAAATTATAAGACTAAAATTAAAAATATTGCTATACAAATAAAAGAGAAAAATTTCCAACCCACACCACGTTTTCAAACCATTTCAGTCATAGTAAATAGTTTGGTGATGACAAAGCAATCATAGAGAGTTCGCTATTACAATTCCATTTCAAATAATCCGTCAGTTCGTGCCGACAACACTCGTCATGTTTACTAACACAAGCTCTATGTTATACTCGTAATACATAATCTATATAACATAGACATGTTATATAGTCCAGTAACTTTAAACATACACAGTATGCGTCAAGTCGAAAAAAATTATAAATTTTGAAAGGCTTAATCTCGGAAACTATTGGGTTTACAGCAACAAATTTACTATCATATTGTAGCAAATTTAGTCTACTTTAGAAACGTAAAATTTTTTTTTACTAACTAGTCATTTAGGATTATAATCGCCAAAACTTGAAAAAAATAACAATTTCTTTGCAGTTTTTTCGATTTTTGACTAAGTTGCGTTCGGCGCTCGAGGTCACAAACTTGAATTATTCATTAGGCTAGCATCACAACCAAGTCGGCAAAAAAATCAGAACTACCGGATTTGACGCATATTACCCCGTACTCTCAAACGACAAAGTTACTGGTTTAATAGCGAACGCAAACCTCTACGGAATAACAAAAGAATGTTAAAGGTAATGAAAAAACCGGACAAGTGCGAGTCAGGATCGCACACCGAGGGCTCCGTACAAATCCAGAAAATATCACAAAATTTGGAAGTAAGTTGGTAAAATCTCTATACTATAATCATCAACAAAAAAGTTTTTATTTTTTTTCACTTTTCTCGACATACATTGAAAATTACACATAGTTAAAATAATTAAAAACATGTTTTATGATGTGCTAAAACAGGCTCTTTTATTTGATACCTTACTTGATACGATTTACTCACTTTGAATTTTGAAACCATATTTTGTGAATCTAGGCCCTATTTTTGTGTTTTATGTAAAAATGTAGGTACAGTTTTCAGATTTATTTCTGTGTGTATACTCTGAGACAATGCTTCTCGCCAAATTCCATAGTTATATGTCAACGGGAAGTAGCCTGTAGGTTTTGATTTTTGCGAGTGTCAAAATATGGGATTTTTACGACATAAACGGCTCTAGCTTTTTTATACGATAACTGAGAATTTTTTCTTTTACGCAGCTGTAAGAGATCATAGATATACGTATATAGTTAAATTTCAACTCAATATCTTTACGCGTTTCCGAGATAAAGAGTCTTGACATATAGACGGACAGACGGACAACAAAGTGATCCTATAAAGGTTCCGGTTTTTCCTTGAGAGGTAAGTACGGAACCCTAAAAATAAACAAAATTAGCCAGAACTGGTGTAATAAGCCGAAAAGTGGTGATTCAGACATATTGTCAAATACTAGGATTTGACAATATGTATGAAACAATATGCTATTTTTGACCGACGAACCACCGGAGGAGGTATACAATTCGACGCGTATATTTTTTTTTATGTATAACCCCGCATATCTTTTTTCATAGTAGTCCGATTTCAATAATTCTTTTTTTGTTGGAAAGAATATACTTCGAAATTGGTCCCATATAAATTTTATCGAAATTGGCTGAGTCATTTTTGATAAATCAACAATAATGTCAAAATGTTACATCGATCCGTGCATAATATTTGCGTTCTGGCGATGCTCCCCGGCTTCGCACAGGTATATTATACATATAAACATTTCTCTTGAATTATTCTATCTATTAAAACAAACTGCATCAAATTCCGTTGGGTAGTTTTAAAGATATAAGCATACATGGGGACAGACAGCGGAAAGCGACTTTGTTTTATATTATGTAATGATTCATATACACGGGTAAAGTCGATCATTCATGCTATTTTATGCAAAAAGTAATTATTGTTTATTACTACGCCTATGTGACATCTCTATAGCTTTTTGCTTTATGGCAAAATTATAACACAGATTCGATGGAAAACTACACTTTAAGTATTATTTGATCTTGTATGCCACACTATTTATATTTTAGGATTGTAACAATAAACTCTCAAATATAAGTTCGTCGTGAAAAAAAATGTCTGAAATGTAACTTGCAATACCAATAAAATAAATAAAAGTACCGTTAAAAAACAAGCGAAGATCAAACAGCATTTTTTAACGAAAGCAAATGGTTTACACGTCTCCTCTGCTGCAATAAAACAAATGTTTCACAAAAGTCTTCCATCCGTCCGCTTCTAAATCCATAAAACGGGTCCAAGAGATGCTGCGGGTGCCATCGATCCGCTGCTTCCACATTCGCATCACGAGCTGCAGCCACAGAATACGGCTCAGTTCCACAGGCCTACCGTCGCCATGCCAACGGCTCCTGTATTACACGCTGCGCGATTGTAAACTTAGGGAAAGTTTCAGTTGTTTCAGGTATTTATGCACTTTTGCTTTTAGCTCAGAGTTGATTGCTAGATCAAACTGTTGGAATTATTTTAGAACATAGCAATAGTGGATTTACATTAAAATTTTATTGGTACATAGAGATATGTACGCTTGGCTGCCTGGAAGAAATCGCTTAAAGCGATAAGGCCGCCAATTAGAAACCTATTGTTTTGTTTTTGTCCTTATAATCTGTTTCTTTATGTATTGTGGTTGTTGTTGTTTGTTTGTTTGTATAACGAGTTTTAAATGCGTCAATTATGTAATTTAATTGTTAAATTGTTAAATAGTTTGACATCGATATATTTACTAAAAAATTTACATTTTACATTAAGCAAGTTAAAGATATCCTCTATACCAAACCCGTCAAGTCGAGTGCAGCCTCTGATTTGTGCCTGGCTCCTAAAAACATGTCTAATACTTAGATTGCAAAGAGTACGCACATCCGCTTGCTGAGTGCGTACTTCATATTTCTTAGTTATTCTTCCTTTATATCCAGTTTTTACTTTCTTTTTCATTTACTTATATGCAGTTAATATTTTTAGAGAAACCAAAAGCCTCTATGTCTTCTCATTCAATTACTTTTTCTGTGTACACATGTATTTGAATAACAATTTAGTTAATCTATATTTAAGTTAAACTTTTGTAACGATTGTGATTTGTTTTGTATATGAATAAATAAATTAATAAATATGTACGAAGAAAATTAAATAAAAGTAACAATTAGGGCGCCATTCTACGCTGTATTATTGAATTGGATAAAAACTGTAAAAATATATTCTAACTTATTTTCCATTAAATTAATAATGTGATAAAAAACAAAGAGCTAGTTATTATGTTAAAAATGCTGTGTAAAACAAAAAACTGTACAGACGAAGTGAGTCTTTTTGGCAGTAGGTTGAAAAAAATAAGGCAGCATGTCAATCGATTGTTATCAAACAAGGAAATGTGTCAACATCTAAAGAAGACCAAACTGGTAGCTGCTTTCTGCAACCGTTTAATAGATAAGAGATTTTCAATTTAGATCTAACCACGGATTTAAACATAGTGACTGCCTCGGTGGCTCAGTGGTTAGTGACCCTAACTTCTGGATCAAAGAGACGTGGGTTCGATCCTCACCCAGGGCAAATATTTATGTGATGAACATAAGTGTTTGCGCTGTGTCTGGGTGTTATTTAGTTACTATCTATATAAGTATGTATTTAAAAATAAGTATATGTAGTATGTCAGTCTCTGGCAGCCATATCACAATTCACAAGCTTTGCTTAGTTTGGGGTCAGAGGCCGTGTGTAAGACGTCCGAAAATATAAAAAAAAAAAACAAAAAAAAAATTGAAAATGGTACAGTGGAAGTTTCAAATCGTTACTATGTGTAAGTAGAAACTACTAAAACGTACGTAAGAGCTTTATTTAGGTAGTAAATTCACTGGAAGGCTTCAAAGTGTAAAATAGACATGAAATACTTATTAAAATCTTTATGGAATGGTATTGTATGTTTCCTAATCATTTTGATCATTTATAAAACATCGTAAACATGACTTCAGCGTTGATTGGCTCATTCAACTAGGATAATAATAAAATACAAAATAGCTACGTTTAGTATTGTAGATTTATTTTATGCTACAAAATTTCAGTCAATTAATTTAGACTGATGAGAACAATAACCTTGTCACCTTACTAACAGTTCCAAGTAACCCTATTTAAGAAATAATAGACAAATTGCGTGTGCGCATCCCCTCTCCTTTCTCTATGAATAGAACATGTGGCCGGAAGTAGTGGCTTCCTCGCTCTACAACGGTGGAGCACGACGAACTTATGCACACAGCTGGGTCGAGGCGCCACCCATGTATTTTCTAAACTACGGACTTAAACATTTTAGTATCCCCATTTTACTACCTCTAAAATTAGATTAGTTGCCCTTTACTTATTATTTACCTTACAGAGGTTACCAAAGGGTAATCTGTAATTTATCTAAACGTGAGTTAGACGTGGATTTTATCAATTATACCACGCTAATTGCTCGATCCGTAAACATTATACCACGCTAATTGCTCGATCCGTAAACATTCAACAAACAACAGCTAGTTCAATCAAACAAAAATATGCCAAAAAAAAAATATCAATTTGTGTATAAAAATCATTTGGTTGATATAACTAATGTGTTAGAGAGACTGAAATAAAATAGTACTCTACTGTACTGTACCAGCCTTTTTAATTGTCCACTGCAGGACGTAGGCCTACCCACGAAGGGTGATTGGGCCATATCCACCACGCTGGCCCGATGCGGGTTGGTGGATTCACATACGCCATCGAATTTCTTCTATGGACATATGCAGGTTGCCTCACGATGTTTTCCTTCACCGAAAAGCCAGTGGTGTAAAATTCCGTACATAAATCCCAAAGGACTCATTGGTACGGGACCGGGATTTGAACCCACGACCTCACGATTGTAAGGCGGGTGTCACTACCTCTAAGCCACCACGGCTTCACGGCAATAAAATAGTGATGGAGTTGAATTATTTATACTAAAAAAAATCTTATGATTTTTTTCGAGTTGAGCAATGAATTATAATTGTCATGTAATAAGCATCTGGTCTGACCCGGGCCAAAAGCGCCTTTCAAAAACAATATTTAACAAACCTATAGACCAACGGATTTTTTTTTCTTACAAAATACACTTCAAGCTCCTCGAATTTTTTTTCTGGCATGCTGTATTTATAACTTTTCCGGACTCTATATAGGTATGTTCTATAAATTAAACTATGAACTTCGCTTATGAAAAGGCATTATAATTTTATTTCGGCTTTATTCCCTGACCCGCGCTACCGCTATTTGCATTGAAAATCCTCCAATATTCCAAAATGGCGTCATAAACACTTGTCCAATACTGCTGCTTATTCCGTATTCACAAGTCGTAAAAATGGAAATGGGATAAATCCGTTGTCCAATTCGGTGCTTGTAAAATATACGCATGTTATGATATTTTTGTATCGGTGAATATTCACTGCGAAAGCAAAACGCAAAATCGCGCTTTTTTCACTGCGAAAGCAAAACGCTAAATCGCGCTTTTTAGGTGTAGGTTCTCATACAGACTTTGAATATGGGGAACGTACCTACTGTACCAGCCTGGTAGGTAACTCTAGATTTGATTTTTTTTTTTTTAATTAAACCTATTCATGACCATGGATACAGAGTCCTTCAGTCGAAGTCTTAAATAATGCTTTTTTTCAACTTCTTCTTCTCAGTAAAGCAGTGGAGACTTTACTAGAGGCGTCTATGGAGTTTTGGTAACAACACGGAAGAACATGATACGTCACATTATATCACTTGCCTACACTCATGCACGTAAATCAGCTCATAATCAACGAAATACCACCATTTTACACTAATTATCACTGATAAAAACACAAGTTTAACAAAATAATACAATGAGGCGACATGATTTTTCCGCGTTCCCGCCAAAACTCCCCTCTAGATTTGATGACCTACAGTATTTTATACTTTACATAATGGGAAGTGACCTAGGTAATCGATTGAGGGATAAAAACGTCTTCGTTTCGAGATCGAGTTTCGATTTTTCATATGTCCAGATGTTGATTCTCCTGTATAGATCGCATTTTTCAACGAAATCTAGTCAACATTTTCTGTAGCGCTATCAACTAACTTTGATAATATTTGACAAGATCGTTTTTTAATGTAGTATCTTAAATACTGCAAAATATTTGCTAGTCTGAACGAAATTCATTAAGAGCGAGCCAATAATAGTTTCGACCGCATTTGGTGGTCTTTCTCAAGTTGACGAGTGGTAACGCGCAGTCTCTTCTCGCAGAGCACCCAAAGACGAAAAGACATAAGATATATAATTATATGTTACCTACCTACTGTTTCTTTTTTTATCTGGCAAGTGCCTTTATTAACTATAACAAAATACAACACTACTTACATAGGCTAAAACAATATAAACTATTACTACATAAAAAGCAATTGGATCATCCACAGATCCTTGAAGGTCTAAAGACAATCCAAATACTGTTGCTTTGTTTCTCGAACTCAACCGTAACGACTAGTTTCCACCGAATGCGGTGGAAACTATAGTCGTTACGACAGTTCCGCTTTCTCAAGCTGACGAGAGCTAGCGCGCAAATCCTTTCGCATTGCACCCAAAGACGAAAAGACCTCAGGTATACCTATTACTTATACTGTACAGGAAAAAAGGTATACATGTAGATGTACCTAAGTATCACACGGAGCGATCTAGGCCACCGCGAACGTACCTACCCGATACCTAAGTACGCAATTAATCACCCAGGCTTTTATTCAGACCCCATCAATCACATTCTCCGTGTATACCGGTGTTTTGATGAGGGTAATTCAACCAAAAAATATTCAAATAAAAGAAAATAAAGCGAATTGATGTATACAAGCTGTATCTCTAGAGTACGGCAATGCCCCAAAAAATCGCGATAAAAGCAGCTGTTCCATTCAAAAAGATCATTTATATTTTGACAAAATGTATAGAACAGCTGATTTATAATATCACGATTTCAGGGTGGTCTGGTTTGCCTCCTTTAGATACGAGCCATGAATTTTATTTAAATACAATTATTTTTTGTGCCGAAAACTTTTACGGGTAAAACATTTCTGTCAGTGAAAAGTTTTATTACCCAATATGCTTTGACTGCGAAGGGTAGCTACCTACTTAGGTAGGTGACTTACTTTGACTTACTTTACTTGACTGAGGTTATAGACAAGTGAGGCGCTTACCATTAGACCCTTTTCTCCTTTCGCTCTGTTACATATACCTAAAGTAGAGTCTAAACTACTAACTTACCAGAGCTACTTATGGATAAATTAGACCAAATTTTTGATATGCATAATCAATCTGAGTAAAAGTAATTATTTAAAATAATTTGTATTTGGTTACCCCGTTTGTCATCGTTTGAGAGAGCACCACATTTCCGTCACAAACACTTTGTCGAAACACGACATAAAACAACTTTGAAGCCGATGTCATAAGAGTTATTTTTCATTAATTTCAGCGGAACGTTGGTACAATTTCAAACCACCCAGCCAGTTTCACTTTCCAAGGGGTTACAACCAAACTACAACCTCTACTTCCTTTAGCAAAAACTTACACTGTCTCATTCAGTAACTTAGTATTTTTATTTTTTAAATGCTTTTACGTAACGAAACAAACGCCGCCCTTCTAGTCAGGGAACACCGAAAACTGAACTGCCTGAAAGATGTGAATTTACTCCCATCCGTGTTAAGTACTTACCCATTCCTTCCTTCGTAGGTAGATATAGAGTTAGGGACTTTTAGCCGTAAAGTCGTCATCTATGAGCTAGTAGTTGAACTTTTATGAAAAGTTTTGTAGAGCGCCATCTATTGCTGAGTAGTTAAACTAAATAGACTAGCGCCATCTCATAAAGTATTTTGTAATTAAAAATATACAGCTAAGTACTATTATAACTTGTCAAGAATTCGTCCATGGATTTACAAGTTAACAACAGAGGGAGTGATAAAATATTTTTCAACTTTTTTTTGAAAGCATTACATACTTATTTATTTTGTCAAATAAAGTAAAATAATAACACCTTTCCGCAAATTAAAACAAAAATAAATAATTGAAAATTGTATTGTTTCAATTACATTGTTTTTTAAACATGTCAACGTCAAACGATCAGCTGATCGTAAAGAGAGCTGTCAAAAAGTCAAAAGTATTCATTTGTTTTTGTTTTTCTAAAAATGTTTAAAACTCAAAAAAATTGAATCACACTAAAATTAAATGAATAAGTAAAATTAAGTCAATATTTTAAGCGATATTTCAAACAATGTTGAAGCTAGTGAAAGTTTGGAGGCTGGGGCAGATGAGCTATGACACTGCCCAGAAAATTCAGCTCGCTGTGGCCCGAAAACACCTGGATGCTATGATGAAAGGACAGGATGCTGAATACGACACTCTACTGCTTGTGGAACATAATCGGCCGGTGTACACTGTCGGTAAGAAAACAAAGAGTTCGAAACTAGACCTAACCTAACATACGATGCAATTAAGACCTCAGAGTCTGCAGGAACGCGCTGGATTCATGCCACTTCCCACCGATCTTAGAGTTAAATCCAAGGAGGAGGCGTACGTTCAGCAGTAGATGTCCTATGGTGTCTAGATGAATGATAACAAGTTCCTAATAGAAGAAAAGTGTATAAACTATCTAAAGCTGACTGGAATACTAGATTTAAGACTATTAAAAGACTTCATTATACTGTACTGTACTGTACCAGCCTTTTAATAATTCACTGCAGGACGTAGGCCTACCCACGAAGGGTGAATGGGCCATATCCACCACGCTGGCCCAGTTCGGGTTGGTGGATTCACATACACCAACTAATTTCTTCTACGGACATATGCAGGTTGCCTCACGATGTTTTCCTTCACCGAAAAGCCAGTGGTGTGAAAACCTACTGCGTTTTACTGTAGTAATCTTAAATTCCGGATTACTCCAACGATTTTGAAGTCTAACCTGTTCCCTATACTTAGACTAACATCCTATAATCCATCCTGTGGTATTACCAACTGCTCTTCGGTTTACTTAATTTTTTTTAAAGTTATAATATGCTTCTGTTCATAGGTATTAGAGATGAAACTCCGAAAGATGAAATATTAAGACTGCGCGGTCTTGGTGCGGAGTTCAAGAAGACAAACCGAGGAGGTTTGATGACATTCCACGGTCCCGGCCAGCTGGTAGCATACCCCATCATCAATTTGAAGCATTTTAAAACCAGTGTCAAATGGTATGTCAACAGTCTGGAGGAGACTGTTATAAACATCTGTGATGAATTAGGTAAGTATTTTATGAATCTTGTATTAATACAACATAAACTCCTAGGATACTGCCTAATGTTCTGCAGAATAGTGATTCATACGCTATAACATTTTTCAATTTAAATATTTGATTTCACCATATTCACTTGTGAAAGTTAATCCGGTTGAAATAGACATTTGCAAATTACACAATCCAGTTTACTGTAGAGTCCCCTACATTACTTCATGTACACTCACTTGTCATATGCTTTTTACAATGTTTTACAAACCTTTCCATATGAATAAAAATTAAAATAAATAAATATTAAGGGACATCTTACACATGGTCTCTGACCCCAAACTAAGCGTAGCTTGTGATATGGCTGCCAGAGACTGATTTACTACATATGCATATTTTTAAATACTTACTTATATAGGTAGTACCTAAATGACATCCAGACATAGAGCAAACACCTATGTTCATCACATAAATTATTGTCCTGGGTGGGAATCAAACCCACGCCTCTTTTATCCAGAAGTCAAGGTCAATAATCACTGGGCCACCGAGGCAGTCAAAATATATATGTTTCATGCTTTAACCTTTGTTATAAATGACTAAAAAAAATTTATTACTATCCTCAAATTCCTAGAATAGACTAGTGACTAGTCAAATTGCATTTTGCTTCAAAATAAATGTAACATTATTGTGAAGCTCTAGAAAAATTGTTACTTCAGACATGCAAACTTGTAAGCTAATAACTTTTAAATATATTCCTACTTAATAACTAATACTATTTAATTTAAAAGTACACTTTTATCTTTTCTAGGCCTCAAAGCAAAACGTTCACCACACACTGGTGTCTGGATAGAGGATAACAAAATAGCAGCTATAGGAATACATGCCTCTAGGTATGTCACCACTCATGGTATAGCATTAAATTGCAACAACGACCTGGCATGGTTCGACCACATTGACCCTTGCGGCATTCAAGATAAGGGTGTAACTTCTATCACACGAGAAACCGGCATTGATTTTTCAATAGAAAAGGTAACTCCTATGTTCCTTCACTCTTTCCACAAAGTATTTGACTGTAAAACTGAAGAAATGGACACTAAATCACAGGAAGAAATATTAAATAGGGTATATAATAACTTGTGGACAGAAGCGCAAAATGTTATTTGAAAATTTATTGAATATACAGATATTGTATTGTGAATTTTTTAGTACAAATTTTATGAATCTGAGTTTTTGAATCTAGTTAGATAATTTATAAATGTTTTCGTAAATAAAAAACCATAATGTTTGTACAAGTTTATTTAATTTGTTAATAATAATGAAAAAAATAAATAGATTATATTTAATTAGCCTTAAATAATGAAGAAATCTCAAGTTGGGTTAGGAGTAACAAATATTTAGTTCTTGTGATACAAAAAGCATTTAATTGTTAATTTGTTTCTACGAAACCCAACTGAAAGTTCAAAGTCTAAGTAAACTGAGTCAAGCAAAAAGCTAGAAAGAAATAGTATCTATATTTACAAAATATATTCGTTGAAAACCAGAAATAATTTTATCAAATATCAGCACAAGGTATAAAATCAACTACACTTCTATCTTAACTCTACCTACTCTAGTCAACTAAAATCTAATTGTACCAATCTAAATATTCAGAATAGTCCCTTAAAATCATTCAAGGGTCTACTTTACCCACAAATTTTCCAGGGATTATTCCAAAAGTATTTTTTAATAAATTCCTAATTATACATGTAGTACTGAATAATTGTACAAAAATGGTCAAAAGTCCTAAACGTAATAAATGCACTGTCTGAATAATAATATCCTAGAGAATTCTGGTTACTACTTAGTCATACATAAATATGTGCGATTTTTTAAATTCTGCTAGTCTTATTTGCTAACAAGTCACTTTATTGTTATGATTTTATTTTGAGGGCTTTCCACACTAGATTTTATCTCAAAGAGTTATCTTTGTGATAAGCGGTTCAAAAATGTGAAGCGAGCCAACGCTATAAGTTGGTGGTAATATAAGCACTTCAAAAATTTGACGCTTGCGTAGGAGGCGGACTGGCTCAGTTGGTTAGAGCGTCGGGCTAGCGATCCTAAGGGGCAGGTCAAATCCTGCGTTCGCTTCAGATTTTTGAACCGCTTATCACAAAGATAACTCTTTGAGATAAAGTTACTTCATGCTGTTAAACCAAAGAAAAAATTCGATGCGTTAACCAAATCTCATCTCTGACACCTTAAATTTCAAAATTAAGGGTACAGAAGGGTTAAAATTTCGATGTTTTAAGTGTCTCTTTAGATAAGTTACAAATATTGTCATTTCGATTCTAACTTAAACATACACCTAAGTAAATGCTGTTAAATGCAATAAATTACTTCTAAAAATAAATGCAAAACACGCGGTGGTTACAATACGTTGGACGGAGCGTTTTCCAATCTCACCACGATATGGAACTATCAAATATGGAATTCGAATCTTCTACTGGATCGTGTTCTTCAGTCGTTTGTATCACAAGTTCCTGGATCGGAACTACTTAGGGGACATACTGATACTACGTGACCTGTACAGCGAGATTTTCATACCAAGGATCGTTACCTGAAGAGGTTAAAAGTTGTAAAACATGGGTCACGTAGTATGGATTCGTTCCCTTATTGCTAAGATGGGAGCCTCAATATCTACGATATATGTTTTGGGGGAGTGAGCCACTTGCGCATGTAGTAGCAGAAAATAGTCGCGATGTAGAGTAGCACGAGTAAAGCGCACGCCACGCCCAATAGTAGCACCGAAGCTTTGCTGGGACACGGCTCCACGATGGTCACTGTCTTTTCTGAAAACCAGAAAGAGTTTGTGTTAGAAAATGTCACATAGTTTATCTCTTAAAAGGCGTTTTATAACGTATGCGAGAAAATGTTATTGTCTGAATGGACCTGAAAACCGACTGAATTTCTTTAAACTGTTTTTCATCTTCCGTGGTTTAGCACGGCTTCAGCGGTAGACAAAAAGCTGGTATAGGCTGAATCATACAAGGCGGATGTGAAGTTAGCTACAAGCGAGAAACCCAATCAACTCGCAGCTTTGGAGCTTCAGTCAGGATTGGATATTGCGCAGCTTGTGGCTAACTTCACTTGACTCTACTTGTATAATTCGGTCTATATGATTGATGACAGTAAGTATTAAAATTATTGCACAGCTTTTGTCTGGAAATAGATTCTCTTTTGAAAGAGATTCATGTATTTTTTTATTCAGTTTTTGTTAAAGTCCAATTACTTTTCAAAGTTTCTCTGAAATCATTTCACTTTCAAACTAATAAAGGTCGATACAACTCTAAACATCTCAAAACAAAATAAGTAAAGATGTGTGGAGGTTCATACCTCCGAAGTTGGTTTCGGAAGCCGTGCCTCCAGGCTTGTCGGAGCGCAGGAAGTCCGTGCTCTGCCTCTCATCTCCGAAGTCCAGCACGATGATCTCTTGCGAGATGTTCATTTCTTCGTCTTGAGTGGCTTCACCCTCAGTGTTCACCGAACGCTTCTTTCTGCCCCAAGACTCCACCGTCTGCCTTCCCCATTCGCACATGGCCTGGGAT
Source organism: Hypomecis punctinalis (assembly GCA_949316475.1). Classification (NCBI taxonomy): domain Eukaryota; kingdom Metazoa; phylum Arthropoda; class Insecta; order Lepidoptera; family Geometridae; genus Hypomecis; species Hypomecis punctinalis. The sequence continues at coordinate 10,831,283 of OX438797.1, forward strand.
AAATAAAAATATTAAGTAAATCAGTACCGGATCGTAAAAACCCAATTAAGTTACATTTAAAATAACCAAATAGACCTAGAGTCCCACTCTTAGACAAACTCGACCCGAACTCTAGATCTACCGACGACCGCTTTCAAAGCTTAAATCCGCAATCCGCCACTGTTAATTAACTACATTTAAGAACCTAATACTGAAAGTTTTTGCTCATTCAAACCAATCTATCGATATAAGACGGACTCGTATTAGTGGCACCATTTGTAAGACTAGAACGACTGGACCAATTTTACGTTAGTTAATTTATTGGATGTGTCTCCACCCTAAGTAGCAATTAAACTTATAAAACAAAGAATTATTAAAATTCATGTTTAAGGCTTTAAGCATATAACTACAGAGCCCCAATCCCTAAGTGAAAGTTGTAATATTTTTTTTTTGCAATATAGTTGCATGACCGACGTCACCCGTGTACAGAATCATTACATAGTATAAAACAAAGTCGCTTTCCGCTGTCTGTCCCCATGTATGCTTATATCTTTAAAACTACGCAACGGATTTTTATAATTAGAGAGAGAGAGAGAGAGAGAGTAATTCAAGAGGAATGTTTATATGTATAATACACCTGTGCGAAGCCGAGGCGCATCGCTAGAACGCAAATATTATACACGGATCGATGTAACATTTTTCACATTATTGTTGATTTATCAAAAATGGCTCAGATTTAAATGGGACCAATTTCGAAGTATACTTTTTCCAATAAAAAAAGAATTATTGAAATCGGACTACTATGAAAAAGTTATGCGTGGTTATACATTAAAAAAAATATAGGTACGCGTAGAATTGTATACCTCCTCCAATAGATAGTAGCAAAAGTAGATATTTGCTTGATGGTTTAAGGCAATAAAAGTTTGTTTTTGACATCCGTACCAGGTGCTATTCCCACTAATAAAGCGTAAGTAGGTCCTATCACCATTAACTTTGGACTGGACTTGCCCTCGACACCGCCAGGGGCCACCTCTCGCTGCCACTATTAATTACAACTTTTACGATCTTGCTCTAATACCTAGTTCTCTTCTAAAAGACTCGCGATTTAACGGCCTACATTAAGTCTAATGAGTTGAGTGACTCGCTTAGAAAGCTAGACTCCGCACCACTGCTCCTACGGGAATAATTGTAACTAACTTTTGCCGACTTCCAAAAGGGAGGATGTTCGTCTGTAGGTATATATTATTATTGTATACTAGTTTACCAGCGGCTTCGCTCGCATGATATTTTGATTTCCGGGATAAAAAGTAGACAGTGTCACCTTACCACCCTTAATAAAGGAGGTGGAAAAAAAAAACGATTTGACGTTTGTTCGATTCGACAGTTGTTTTTTTTTTTGACATTTCTTAAAGCGTACTCTAGAATAGCTCGCAGATAGATTTACGTAATATCATTATAATTTATAGCCTATGTGCAATGAGGAAGGAATCAAGAATGGAGTTGCCCTAACGACGAAAAAAACCTGGATACCCACCGCACATAATACGGCGGATTAGTGTTGTTACTACCACACTACACTTATCGATTTTCCCGTACCTATCGATAAAACTATCGACACAAATTAATGGACATGTCCACAAAATGTATGAAGGCTGGTATAATAATAATCAAAAATTCTAACCACAGCACTTGTTACATTTCGAGAAACTTCATATTTTTTGAGTCTATTACATCAGTTCAAAATATAAAAGAGTAGACCATTGCTGTCTTCACAAAAGTGATAAAGGTCAAAGAGAGATATGATATCTTTCAGATGACAGCTATCAATATTACGGAAATAATCAACTTTTAAGTTTGAGCTGTCACATCAAATGTAGATCTTTTTAAGCTCTATCACTTTTGTAAACACAGCAATGGTTTAGGGTCAATAGTTACACAGATTTTGCACTTTAAAGTTTGACAGCTGTCATCTGAAATGTAGGTCTCGTTGAGTTCTATCACTTGTGTCAAGTCAGCAATAGTCTAGCTTTAATAGTTACGGAGATATTCCACTTTTAAGTTTGACAGCTGTCATCCGAAATGTAGGTCTCGTTGAGCTCTATCACTTGTATCAAGAGAGCAATAGTCTAGCTTTAATAGTTACGGAGATATTCCACTTTTAAGTTTGACAGCTGTCATCCGAAATGTAGGTCTCGTTGAGCTCTATCACTTTTGTGAAGACAGCAATAGTCTAGCTTTAATAATTACGAAGGTATTCCACTTTTTAGTTTGACAGCTGTCATCCGAAATGTAGATCTCGTTGAGTTCTATCACTTTTGTGAAGACAGCAATAGTCGAACTTCGATGGTTACGGAGATAATCCACTTTTAAGTTTGACAGCTGTCATTTAAAATATAGATCTAATTGCGCTCTGTCACTTTTGTGAAGTCAACAGTAGTCTAACTTCGATAGTTACGGAGATAATTCACTTTTAAGCTTTGACAGCAGTCATTAGATCAATCTAATAGATCTCATTGAGTGTTATTACTGCTATTAAGACAGTAATGGTCTAGCTTCGATAGTTACGGAGATAATAATACTTCTAAGTTTGACAGCTGTTACTTTCACACCTGTCATACCATTTTACTTGTATTAATTCTGGAATGACAGTTGTCAAATTTGACATGAAAAGTGAAATGAAATAAAAATTCAAAATTTTAGCAAATCAATAAAAACTAACCAAAATATCGATAGTTTTTTTGATATAATAAGAACATCGCTATTGTTTTTCGACTCAATATGGCGGACCAGGCACGCGCGACAAGTCACGAAAAATATAGACACTGTAGCGAAACTGTGCTGTATAATGTTGGTCTATTCTTATTACGTACATTTGAAAGAGACGCCTATATGATTATTATTTCGGTTTTTAAACTATTACATGTCAAAGTAACTAATGTCATTACACCATCTCCATTCTTGATTCCTTCCTCAAAGGTTATTCTGATATATAAGCTATATTATTGCGTGAAAGAGTAACAAACATCCATCCATCCTCACAAACTTACAAACTTTCGCGTTTATAATATTAGTAGGAAGTAGGATGTTCATCGATATTTTCGCCGATTGTGAACCTATTTACATATATAAAATATCTTTTTTTTTTTGTTTTGAAAGGGTATACTCCCGAGGTGGTCCCATTTAAAATGTTATCGAAATCGACTCAGCCGATATATTGATAAATCAATGATAATGTACATGGATGTCCTATTGACTCATGCAAACTATTAGAATTATGTACACGGTAGGAGTCGGTGGTGTCATTTTTGCGAAAAATGAATATAATTTAATATTTCATTTAATTGACGATTTATCCAATTATCCAAAAGATTGTTTGCAGAAAAATAGACTCTTTACAAACATACGGCTTTATACAAATTTTGAATGACGTATCTAGAAACTGCGATTGGAGCGTCTCTTCTTTCGGACATCAGTAGTAGCGCGGAGTCTACATCTGGTAAACAGTTCTTACCGGTTCGCAAGGCCCGAGGCAGTACTTGACGTTACACTGGAAGATGACTCCGTAAGATTCTGTGAACCTGAACGCTTCGTACACTGACTGTAGAGCGTTGCCTTCGGGAGTGAATGCTGGGAATATGGACGGGTCCACGGGGCATCTGCAAATAATTACAAGTTTAAAGTTTTATTCGAAGTAAGTCATCATCGCATCCTGTCTGATGTATACCTGCTAATCTATGCCTGGCTGATGCATAGATTAGCAGGTAAACATTCGAGTGCCTAAATCTTGCTTCAGTAGCTTCACATCTGCGGGAAATTGATCTTTATCAATGTGGGCCGAAACGACCTCTTCTTTCATAGTTCTCGGCGTTTCGCCCCGCGGGCCGAATGGGGGCCTTCAAAAAGAGTCATGGGCGATTCGCCCCGCGGGCCAAGCAGCTTGCGGGGCGAAACGCCGCAATACCTTATTATTTATAGTACATCAAATGACAGTTAAAAAGAGGCGGGTACGTACCCTTCATCATCAATGATCTGGAAGGTAGTCTTGGAATCCTTGGCCATCGCCACACAGCTGCGAGCGAAGATGCCATAGGGAGCTGCAATAGATAGAAAATTTTGGTTTAGATATCAAATATGCTAAAATCTTAGGTTGCAATTTTCATCCGGAGGCAATTGTCATTTCCTGTTTTCGCTGCTAGATCCTGCAAGACACTGTTTGAGTGAAACTTCTCTATTAGACCATCAGTCATCAATCCTTTCAACGTTTCAGTGTAGGCTCAATCTTTACAAAGGAATTTAAGGATGCTGTCGCTAGATGAACACTGACAGCTATTGACTGACTGACATACATGCTTATGACGTAGGCAGGTACCTACTACTGTAAGCAATGCATTCCTATCATGTTGGTATAAGAAGCTTCGGTGGTGGCGTTCTTGGTGATAACGCTTGTTTACTACTACACTAATTTGTGTGGAAGTTCTCGGAGATATGACAAAGATGAAGAGTAAAAGTCTTACTGTCTTCCGGGATCTCGATGCGGAAGGTGAGTCTGTCTCCGATGCGCACGGTCTCCACCTCGCGTTGGCGCGCGTCCAGGATACGGATGCGTGGCGGCGGCGCCTCCGGAGCAGCTGTGATCGAGATCATGTCCGGGTCTCTGTAAAATAGGACATTTTTGAAATTCTCGCTCCGATTGCAAGTCTTCACGCGTTAATATTTCGTCGTAAAAAGCGCGGTAAATGCGCACCCCTACGCGTCGTAAGTTCCGAACCGCGCTAGAATCGTCCAACGTCTAATAACTAAATATGCCAAGGTCTAAAACAAGTAAATAAATATTCATCATTTTTTTTAAGCTAACTATAGAGTAATTTATATAATGTATCATTAAGTTTTTAAATTTATTGAGTTTTCACGAATCAGATTTTGTTCATTTTTTTTTATAAAATATCACGTCATCGCGCGTCTAATTTTGCTGTCGAAATAGCGAGTTTTTGATGATCTTTGTAATCCATAATAACATGAGCCTTCAATAAGAATCATTGGCTTTTATAAAATATAAAATAAAATATGGCCAATTTTCATATCGTTGGCGTCTATAGGGAAACCAATGATAAAGTGATGCCTAGATCTCTCCATTTTTTTAATCCTGATACCATTTTTTTTTACAAGACATCGCGCGTTATAATATTAATAATAAATAAATACTGTTTAAAAATAAGTTATTTTTTATCTACTTTGCGTTATTGCTCCTTGATTGATGATGATTGATCCTTTAATACAAAAATCATTAACTTTCGCGTGAGGAGTACTAACTAAATGGGTGCTCGAATTGTTAGTCCACGATAAGTACTTACTGAGCGGATAGAGACATTTTGTTATAATTCTTTAAGCCAAGAAAATTAAATGTAACACGCAAGGTTTTGTGTCTCACACAAAATTATAGCACTTGTGGTGTCTGAGTCAGTCCTGACAAATGGATGCCATATAAGAGCAAGACGTTACTACTCCACCAACTTGATAATGAATTAATTCAAACGACGTACTTATTGAAAAATTAAACATTCCCTGTTCTTATTTTCGCTTCTGATTAAACGGCAAAAAATCAGTACAGTAACATTTATTTACCCAACAAAATATGCCAGTTGAACAGTTATAATAATGTTCTCGTTTGTAATGGTACAACAAAACTATTTATGCATAATTTTACGACCTTTTCATACGGCACTAATAGCTTGTAGACACTTAAACCCCCTGTTAATTACTAAGCATACTCTGCTAATTGTACTCAAGCAAAAAAGTATCCCAGCATATCCATAAAAATACTATTACGATAGTCTTCACGTTCACTTCGAAGTACTATTGATCTCAATCTGATAACTACGTGCCTACAATGCAGAATCGGTAATGGGTCAACGGAATTTAAAATTGTGTTTTAACACGACCATGTCAAAATAGCCCCGTTTTTCATATTAGACTGCCATATCACGTAACGTCTCGGTGCTTTGCACGAGAATAAATTATACGGTAAATGGTAAATGCGTCTTCTTGGATAGCGTTCGGTGCGACCAACTTATCTTGAAGGAGAATGAGGACGCCATAATTTGAGTACTTACTGGCTCGAGTTAAGCTCGAGCTGACTCAGCGCCTTAGGGGAATAATGCTGTTGTTGGCACCCGAGTTTTAAAATGTGAAAAAATGATTATACTCGTTCTCGACAGCATGTAAAACGTTTACTGTTCCACTGTTAGATGCAGACCTCCGACCCCTATCGATTTGAACCCTAGGGCGTAACAAACCAATCTATGCTACGAATGCATGCGAATCTGGTTGCGCTGCGCGACTGGTCTTGCTCCTTGTCGATAATTTAGAAAGAATATTTCGCACTAACGCGCGTTAACAAAAAAAGAAAGTCAGACATTTGAAATAATACGAAAACGTGTCGTGGTCGCATTTTTTGAAAGTAACATTTTTTTTTACTAGGTTAACTGTTCCAACCATATTATTAATCCTTATCTTGAAAGACCTACGGTACATACGTTTGTCAGATGCATACGCTGCAATAATTTGAATAGTAGAGCATGCAGCGTCCCACTGACCTGATGGGCACCATTCCGAAGGTGATGTTCTTTGAACTCATGTCGTATGTGCATTTCACTTTGTAGATCTTGTCAGCCTTTGTCATCACGACGCTGTGATGTTGCAGGACCACTGTGTTGGAGTAAACGCCGGTCTGAAATGAAAATAAAGTTTTACTTAGTCTGTTTTAGAATTTTGACCATCAAAGTCATAAGTAGCTTTTTATCTAAGTTTCTTTGGCCAACCACAAACAACTGTGAAATCATGAAAGATATGTTCAGTCTTAGGATGGGTAACCGTTGGTGGTATTTACGGCTTAGCTCAGCTCGACCTCGATTATTGTAACTGTGAAACCATGCCTTTTGTTCTAAAAAAACTGACATTAAGACTACAACTCAACCCAATATTTTATCTTCATACAAATACATCACAATTTCAGAAAAATATATTTCTACTTTCACTAAAGCTACGAACTAATGTTCCGCTAATCTTCGAACAAGGTGAAAATATGCATGTAACACTTACCACACTCTGCGTGTTACAATCCTGGCCGGCCATGGTGAGGTCCAGGCGGAAGAAGTCGCTATTATCTACGTCGATGTTGCAAGTCTCGGAGCGGCCCAGCGCGTAGATACGGCCATTGAACGGCTTATTAGTGCGCACTTGAACTGCTATCCTAGTATCCTTGCACAGCACAGCCACTAAAACAAGGAATGAAAATAAGCCCACATCCCTTAGAAGCAATTAACTAGAAGTCGTAAATAGCCAATTACCGTCATAGCAGGTGCCAGTCTTGTCGCAATTGGCGTCATTCCTAGTCAAGTTGTTCGCCACGGACGGGTCTTGCTGGTGCTCGATTGTCACCGGCAACTCTCCCAACGGGTTCGTCGCTGGCTCTAAGACAAATAAAAAACAATAAGCCACTGCTTCAACGCGCATTCCTATTACAAATTATAGAGTCGATTAATTACCCGAACAAATCTATGAATCGATGGTACGCGTCTATTTAGAACGGAACCGCTCGATGATTAGGTACTTTTCTGCGTGCACGTATCATAATAATCGATACACGATTGTAGATCGTAACTACTGCTCGGTAATTCTAAATGTGCCCACTGCAATTACTGTGGCCGCGCTAAGCTAACCGCTCCAGGCCACTCTAGATTTTCACACGCACTCGGTAAGCACTGGAAACTGGTGAACTTGGTACTACTCGGAATCATACGCTGTTCGCGCTTCATAATGGACGATGACGATGTTGGCTACCGTGTAATCTTTATTATACGTACTTATACGGCAAATTGATAATTATAAACCCAATGGGGGAGTTAACGACCGCGTTTTATGCTACTTTGAATGGAGTTCGAGACATCTCAGACATGATATCTCCGAAGAAATCGATGTCAGCTGACAAGTGCCAAAAGCGGAAACAATAGAAAGTAGTGCGGCAGTATCGGGAGCTGAATAGAATGAGCTGTATTGGAATGCGTCAATGGTGTGGTGAACCGTTCTTAATCGATTCGTTAGCATAGTGGTAGAACGTCTGGACATATTCGCGACCGTTGCCCCAGCTGGCCGTCGATAATAAGGTGACGTAAACTGGCGATTTAGGACGTTGACCGAGGAATTTCGACAATGGAGTGTCGTCGCCCACCTACGTTAATGCCGCCAATCCTGCGGTGCTCGTTTAGGAAACTTTGAACTTTCATGTTACAGATGTAATGGGCTAATGGATTATTATTGTCGCAAGATAGATTTGATATCAAGTTCGTCGTATAAGGGGCAGCTGAAAATTAACTTTACTCTTAACGTTATAAATATTGAATAAATGTTTAGGGAAACTAGAATTGTTAGTCGAACTAGATGCTCTTTGTAATTATCGCAATGTCGTGCTTGTACTGTATACTGTGTATACTAAAGTATTCAAAGCAAGAATTTAACTGCAACTGCAAGAAATTCAACAAAGAATTGCACTGACCATGGAGTTTCCTCGTCTTCTTGTTTGTATAAAGAAAGTCTTAATAACTAATATTCCTTAGAAGCAACTGAATCTGCCCCGTACTTGACCTTTCTGACCACTACCAATGATTTATTTAACCCACTTGAAAAAACGAGGTTCTCAATTCGAAAGTACTACGTTTTTATCTTATTTTGTGTCTATCTATGTTACGCAATTACCTACTTTGCTAATTATGAACTGACTTTGATGATTCTTTTTTTGTTTCATAGATCATATTTCAGAGGTCATATTTAAATTTTATTGCAATCGGCAGTCATTTTTAAAATAAAAACAACAATATTGGGAAAATAACTACATCGATCTGTGCGAACTATTAGAATTCTGTACACGGTAGAAGTCGGTCATGGCATTTTTTTACCGACGAACCACCGGAGGAGGTATACAATTCGACGCGTATATATTTTTTATGTATATCCACGCATAACTTTAATCATAGTAAACCGATTTCAATAATTATTTTTTTATTGGAAAAAGTATACTTCGAAATTGGTCCCATTCAAAATTTATCGAAATCAGCCATTTTTGATAAATCAACAATAATGTGAAAAATGCTACATCGATCCGTGCGAAACATTCGCGAATTCTGTACACGGATTAAGTCGGTCATGCTATTTTTCGCAAAAAATATTTATGGTGAAAAATTATTAATACCACGATAACCACCAAGATACTGGAATGTTTTCCATCCTGCTCTAATAAAGGCTCGTCACAAAAAAGGCAAGTGTACGCTATAGAAAGATGCAGGTGGTCCGCTACTCACCGCCGATAACAGTCTATCAGATCGCCACAAAGACGTGATGCGGCGTCTCATAATTAGATATGAATGTGATAGCTACCTTAAATGATATTGCTCCACGAATAACTGTTCTCTTTTGTTAAATAGTCATAACATGGGTGCTAATAAGATTCTTTGTGAACACGACCACGAACGCTTATGAAATGGATGATGAGAATCTATAAACAAATATCTATTCATGTTAAAGATTTTCCAACGAAGAGTACAGTATAGGTAATGCTTAAGGTTTCTTTTTGGGATCGAAACAAAAATTAGGTAAATAATATCTAAAGTAACTAAAACATGCACGTGCACAATTCACTGGCATATACAGGGTTATTTCTAATCAATTAGCATCCTTTTAGGGGCTTATTCTGTACATCAAAATAAACAACTTTTGTTTATTTCACAACATTCGTCAAATCTCAAAAAAAAAATTAAACATGCTGTTCCATACATTTTGTCGCGGGTGAACAAATTTTTCTATGAAAAAACAATTTTTTTTTTGGGTTTGACAATAGTCGCAGAACAAAAGTTGTTAGTTTTGATGTACAGAATAAGCCCTTAAAAGGATGCTAATTGATTAGAAATAACCCTGTATATATTTTTAGGAATGCCCAGCGATCGAATCAGTAGATACTTGGGTTTCATATAGGCAATATATAGAATGCAACACACATAATTGTTGACCAACAGAACAAGAGGATTCTCTAACACCTATTATCAGAAATGTTAGCAAGTTTTCAAAACAAGGCTAAAATTGCGTACACTATTAATAATTTTAGTAATTATTTTAACTAACCCGCACTACAACTGTCTTCACAAACTTCACGTATATTTTTTATAGCTCAGCTTTCACTTAGTCCGCAAAAAAATCATACATTGCTTCATACCCTTTTCATGTAGTACATCCGCCAACAAAAATAACAAGAGCCTGCCTAAGAATAGCGCCAGGAGCTCAAAATAAACACCACACGTCGCTCGACCAGGCTCCTAAGCTATAATTTTCCGACAATGTAGATAGAACTACTATAGACTACCAGTTTTACTGCATCGGTTTTAGGGTTTCATATGTAAAACTTGACACACTTTTTAGCAAGTCTGTAATTTGTCACTAAGGCACGCAAATCGCAATACATACAAAGTGTTGAATGCTTATTTACTAGAATACCTGTTTAGGTACGTGTCTAGGCGGTAGGTTGGTTGTTAATTTACTTATTTTTACGAGTAGGTGAACCAATATTGTTAAATCAAACCTACGACCAACCAATAGACATCGAATAATTAATTTTGCAAAAAATGACATAACCGCCTTCAACCGTGTACAGTATTCGCGAATATTTCGCATTGAACTATGTAGCATTTTCATATTATTATTTATTTATTAAAAATGGCTCAATCGATTTCGATAAAATTCAAATGGGACCAATTTCGAAGTATACTCTTTCCAATAAAAAAAAATATCGAAATCGGACTACGATGTAAAAAGTTATGCATGGTTAAAACACATAAAAATATACGCCTCGAATTGAGTACCTCATCAGTCAAAAAAGCAAGTGATATTTACTTCATCTGCGTGCATTTTTCTTAAATCACCATTTTATCTTTGTGCAATCACTAGTGGACATGATATATCTGAAATTGTGATGATCTATAAAAAAATTCTACATACAGAACCCTGAACCCTCAGCCACGCTCTCATTCGCTGGCGATTTATTTGAACACTAACAACGTGGTTAATACCTCGTCCACGCATCGATTCGAACTGTCTATCATCCAAGTATGTAGTGTAATGCCTAACCTATTACTGTAATGGCACCCCGAAGGATCGAGCCCAACTCGGATATTTATTTATTCTGCAAATTGCGTAGAGTACACACTGTTAGAATAATGAACGAGTTTTCGAGACAATTTTCTAGTCAATTTTGTTTACTATTTTGATTATTTAATTGTATCCTTTTTAAGCTCGGGTAGTCTTCTTCTTGACTTTTACATTGACTGGCAGATTATAGCATAGAAAATTATTACCTATCTATTTATATTGAATACTAAATTACGAGTTTATATTCAATTATTATAGCCAGTCGTTACACTAGCAGGCATCAATTTTCTTTGTTAAACTTTTGGTTTCATCCGAATAATATCGAAAGTTTATCTATCTGATAACTTAGCATAGAATAACATAGAAGAATATTGGATTTGTCACATAAAGCCAAATGTTTAGTAATATTTTATGTATCGTACAGAAAAATAGATTAATCAGTGTCTATTATTGTATCATTTTAATCTTTTCTTAGTCGTATCTTACCTTTTTATTAATACCTTTTTATTTCATCAAGCTTAGCCATACGTGCATTATTTTAGGCCCAATTCAGAAAATGAAATTATTTTTATCGTGCTTCACACACTAGGTGTATAGAAACTTTCTTTTTGTGATAAACATTTCAAAAATTGACGCGTTTGCAGGATTTGAACCTGCATCTCTCTGGGATTCCGGCCCAGATGCTTTGTCCAAATTAAGCTTATCGACGTTTTCGTAGACAGCGTTTTAGCTTAATTTGGACAAAGCTTCTGAGCCGGAATACCAGAGAGATGCAGGTTCAAATCCTGCGAACGCGTCAATTTTTGAAATGTTTATCACAAAAAGAAAGTTTCCAATTCAGAAACGTAGGTATATATTCTTTCGGTGCGGACAGAGGACCAGTGCCATAGGAGTAGTAGGTACTAAAACGTTATCATCAATAGGTTTTTACCACTGAGAATGTCTGGGCAGAAAATAAACCTGCCAATCATATGTGTCATAACTTTTGTAGCTAACAATGACAAATAACAAAAATACTTTCCTTGTATGTATTGTATGTAGACGACGATAGCCTTAAAACGTTAAACGTTTCGACTTCCAATTTTCTTCAACTTTCGAGCATGAAAGGAGAGAGCTTACTTTACATGTGTACACCAAGCACATAGAAAACATGATTAATGACTGGCAGGCATCAAACCTCGAGACACATAGAACGAGTTTTGTCATTAAAGTTTTACAATCGCCCGGGACAGCACTGGAATCGTGTATGCTGTTTTTTAGCTGGCTTAATGCTTATTGTTGTGTAAATCAGCGAATCCACTTAAGGTATATGCTACTTGGGTTGGAGTTGAATTAATAGGAAATGTACGAACCAACATCTTAATATGCATAGTTGGCTTTCAAAAAATCAAAGTTAGCTCTACAAAAACACAGTTGTAGGTAAGGTAATTGAATTGGTGAGCGTATGTTTTATGTGATAGGCACTCAATTTTCTAGTTGGTAGTCTAAAATTAGACCGTAATTTGACAGCTGTCACTATTTTACAAAATCAAAACTAGAAACGATATGACCAACAAGAAAAATCAAAATGTTAAGCCTGTACAAGGTATCCCTTTGTGAAATCACGGTGGTCTTCACAATTCTGGGAAATACATTATAGGTAGAGGTAGGTACATATTATGTAGGTAATTAATAATAATAAATAAATATCAGGGGACATCTTACACACGGTCTCTGACCTCAAACTAAGCAAAGCTTGTGATATGGCTGCCAGAGACTGATATACTACATATACATATTTTAAATACATACTTATATAGATAGTACCTAAATAACACCCAGACACAGAGCAAATACTTATGTCCATCACATAAATGCTTGCTCTGGGTGGGGATCGAACCCACGCCTCTTTAATCCAGAAGGTCACTAACCACAGAGCCACCGCACCGGGGCAGTCTTCGGTGCAAGGGCAGTACTTCTGAGGCAGTTGGATAAAAATATGTCCCTTATTGTTTGTCATAGTTGGAACGAAAGCTTATCACGTAAAATTGCGTAAATTCGACCGTTCTGTTACAGAGTTGTTCATGCTTCCTAGTCGGTGTCGTTGACTCCGCTGCATCACCGACAAGCATATTTGCAACGCTCCAGCGAATCCAAGGAAATTATCGATGATTCCCACGCTCGCTCTTTGTAAAGGACGCGAGTTGTTAATCGATATTAGCAGTTTAGTCAAAGCTTTATGGATAATCAATCGGTACAATCGATATAATCTATAAATTTTTTGAGATTTTTCTTAACGCACGCAGCACGTGGTTGTTTTTTTTTACTAATAGTGTGAAAGTAAATAACTTGTCACACTTTCTATCTGTGCTAATAGGCATATTTTTGAAACTATAAGTCTAAATAATTACCTATATTAATGACGATTGCTGGTAATCATTTGTAACTTGACGGATTTTTGCCTTAGGTATGTCTTTCGAAACTAAATCCGCATGATTCAGACAAGTTCTGTTTTGACGATCTCTGTTTTAGTCATCACCCCAAAATTTTACGGTCAAACAAACAACTATCCATTGATTTACTATTGACTAGCTGACTCGGCGAACTTCGTTCCGACTAACAGTCGATTAACGTAGCCTAAGTTACTACTAAGTTACTCCTTATTACATCACCTACCTGCCAATAAAAGTCCCGTCAAAATCGGTCCAGTCATTTCAGAGATAAGCCGAAACAAACAGACAGACAGACAAAAATTGTAAAAAATGTTATTTTGGTGTATGTACCGTATATATATATATTATATATATAGTATATATTAGACAGACAGACAAAACTCTTTATTTACAACCTAAATATGAAAAATAAACACTATTTACACATATACGACAAAAATATGATTTTAAAGTGGCGGCCTTATCACCCATGGCGATTTCTTTCAGGCAACCTTGCATAAATATGCATTGCATTAATATGCATAAAGTAAAAAACGGTTATTTCAATACTACAACTAGATTTTATTTATATGTATGGATGTATAGATAATGTAGCATGCCTTCAAAATAAATAACGAAGAGCTGCATCTGATTACAAATTGGTGCGACCACAAAATATGATGCTTCAAACTGCTACTGATTGTAAATTAAATATTACAATATTTCATAGACATTTCATCAACAGTCAATTCAATGTGATTAAAATATTTAAGTTACACGCTAATGAGTTATTTTATTAATTTTACTGCACACTCAATGTAATTACCGCCATAAAAAATAAATAAAACGTAAACTGAACAGTTTCAATAAAACCCAAACTGAATCGGAGTTTCTCCGAAAGTTTACCTACATTTTGTAAGTAGGCTTCACTCGCCTTCCTTTTGTGGCTATCGATCTTTTTACTCTTTTTACAAAAGTGTGAAGATAGTACTCGGTTTAAGTTTTTTGGTCAGTTTGTTCATCATAACTTGCCGCTAGATTAGGTTACAGATTAGATGTGCCCGCGTCCACTGATGCTGTTTGATACTGTTTTTTGTGCTCACAAAAAATATATTTGTCTCGGCGGTTTGTTTAAAACTCGACTGTTTCACGTAGACTTCGTAGAAAAGACAATACGAATGTTACACATTATTAAAATTGCCTACTTCTCATTACGGTCACATAACTTCCGTGTGAACCAAACCAGATATCTCAGCTTCAACAAACGGATTTTCACTCCAGGCGACGAGACAAGATAAATTAAAATTCAAAATGGAAAGGCATTTCCTTAATGTTTAGTTTATACCGGCTATTTCTTATCTGGCATCTTCGAACAGCGTCTTATAAACGTCGAGTCACGAAGGACGGGGTATTTTAAGAGTCAGTGATTAAAAACAGGTCTAGTCCAGGCGCGTGGTCGGAAGTGTCCGAACAAGGATGTAACGGTGCGCTGGATGCAGCCAGGGTTCCCTGCAATCTCGGCTCGGATGCCAGCCTGTGCCGTTACCCGGCCATTTGATCCAACACGGGTAATGAAGCAGTTTACCTAATAACTTAGTACGGTCCCTGTAACTAAACTCGTTCAGGTACTGCATATCTATCAATCTGACATCCTCGGCCATGAGTTACATATGTGTTGTGTACCCATTTATTAGTTAAGAACACGACTACCGCCCGCGAGGATTGTTTTTTTAAACTATGTTGCTTTTTAAGAGAAAGTACAAAGATAGACAGTTTCCGGCATCCAACATGATATCTTCTGTTTGATTAAAATTTTAATTTGTTGCTGTCATGACCAAATTATTATCATGTAAAAATAAATTAACGATTAAAAACATGCAAATTTGTTCTTCAAAATTAATGACAAGGAAACCCCTATTCATTTGGATGTAAATGGAAAGGTCTATAAAATGCGAATATTAATAGTTGAATAGTTCGAGAATGTCGTTTGTAGCAATTATGGCAGCGTATAATTTCGAAGAGTGGTCGGATTAGCAACACACGGCGGGCGGGAACTGCGGGCAGTGACCCGCGCGACCACGCCGCCGCTGAGGCCTTGCAAGGCCGTTATCTTTCTATACTCTACTCACACCACTATTAATACCCCATGCGAACTCATGCAGCGTTGAGCGCTCAGACTATGCGATGCATTACTTTTATTGTGTCATAACTCAGGCTTATTATCTCAATTTTTTCATTATTATCAAGTTAACACGTAATTTACAGACAGAACGTCCTGATCCAGCTCTATATTTTGCATTATTTTAGCTAAGCGTTTATCGTGAGCAGTTACAAATTTGCATGAAAAATAGGTGGGTGGATACTTTTATGAGGTGTAAATAATTGCTAGTCTCGTCCATTATTTCTATGGCGTGTACGAAGAGACGAACAGCTCCTAATATAGGGCCTGAAAAAATAACTATCCAATAATATATCAACGACGTGGCCTCCAAGAAAATCAGAAAAGCAGTTTTAAGGCTCTTTGGCGAGGTTCGCGTCTACTTTTCAATCAAAGCAGTTTTAAGGCTCTTTAGAAAATTTTCGCATTGCTAATTTAAAAAAATAAAATTATTCTAAAGGTAAGAAATGGTTTTTGCTATTTGGTACAAATCAAACTCTACAAGATCGATACCGGTGAGAACGGAAACTAATACGAGTTGTTGGTGTAACCAGGGGATTCTGGATAGTCTGAAGCTGGTTATACGTAGTAAGTCATTAATATAACAGTCTCAGCGGTCTACCTTACTTGTTTACTTTGTAATTGTGAAGCCATTACATGTTTTCTCTAGAATTATTGCCGAGCTTCGGTTAACCATTTAAAAAGACCATTACAAGTCATTTCAGTTTCTGCAGAAAATTTACTTAAATCATACAAATTATTGCTTATTAGAGGTCTGATAAAATTGGTTGTTTGGTTTGTTTCACGAAAAAAACAAGCGACTGCTAATTAAAACCAATCAGCGTGCAGAAAAAAATCTTGACTTCAAATATTTCCTCAAAATAAGGTTTGCCGTTCAAGAAAGCTCTTGAAGCTGTTGACAAATTTCTGCTTCACGGCGACCTCTCCATCTACTCAGCTATTCATTCAATTACGGTTGAATTAGGGCCAAACCACGACTGGAGTGACCCTACAAAAAAACTATTCAATTTGTGTACCGCCACCGTTATGAAGGCACGCACGACCGGCGCTGCCGCCGCAGCTATAACAATGGCCCATGCTTTGAACTATTGTGACTTTTTGCACCAAAATGCAACGGCAGCTTGTATAACAACAGATTAGGTAACAGTTGCAGGATGATTCAGCGCATTGTAAGCATAAGTATCGAAATTACACCGGCACGTATCAGCGATATCGCTCGCCTATTCAACGCGAACACATCAAATTACCAAAAGTAATTTAATAATGCGCCGGCTATAGCAGCGTCTCTCGGACGATTTGTGATCGAACTTCCTTTGTGATCTGATACCTATTTGTAGCTCGAATCGAAACATGAAAAAACGGAATATTCTCTGTTAACATTCATCTTATAGATAGCTTAGGTAAAAAATTGTTTTTATTTCCTCTAGTTTCTACAAACATTTAACAAGCGATTTTTTTCTAAACTTTTCCTTAAAATGGAAAGATCTAATCTATTGTTAGATATAAAAATCAATCGCGGTTGTTAATCCCGCTTAAACTCGAGAACGGCTGAACTGATTTGTCTAATTTTGGTCTTGAAATATTTGTGGTAATTAAGGGAAGGAAAAATAATAAAAATATTAATTTCATTTTCCATACAAAATGAGAGATGGTGAAATTTCACCGGATCAGCTAGTATTTAACAAATCTATGTGTAAATGTACTTTGTAATATCTTAAATCTTCTATGTAAGTAAAGTAGAGTTAATCAACAAATGTAGGATTAGTTTTCTATACTATTTACTATAAGCATTTGAAAATGAGGAACGTAAGTAGTACTGTCTTACGATCTTATCAAATCTTCATTACTCGCTCCGTAAAAGCATCTCGAATTAGGATGCTCAAATAGGGTTTATTTGAATGGTATGCAACTGTTCGCATCGAATACAATTTACATCCATGATTAGCTTTTGATACCCGCCGCATAATTACAGCAACCCATTACGGGCAAGGAAACCCGGATTGAATTTAGCGGTGCTAGAACGGGAAAATATCTGAATAGTTAATTAAATTATGTATGTTTTGCTCGGCACAATGAAACGAGCCGGCAGTCCTGATGCCAATCTTAATGCAGTAAGTAGAGGTCCACGTAATGGAGTAGCAGGCGTCCCGGTTATAGCGGAACCGGGACTGCTTCTAACGAGGCATTTGTTCGACGGTAATAATTCATATCAGCCTCAACAGCCTTAATGCTGTTCTCGTGTAATGAGGTAAATTACTCAAGGGAAGCCGTGTAATGTTAGGCGCCCGCTTGCCGCGGGTTTTAGTGTTTTCTTCGATATTGCTAGATACATTGTCGATAGTGATTCTTATTTTATGAGTAGACACAAGTAAATATAATGGAACAGGTGATTTTAGTCTACATCTTTTCCGAGGTCTCCGTTTTAAAAAGTAAAATCGTCGACTGACTTTGTTTTCTTCTGTCTGGGTGTTGATTTTCCTCTACCGCATTTTTCAACAAATCTCAACGAAACTTGATACATAGGTTCTATAATATATTATAAGATTTTTTTGTCTTTGATTTCGGTAATATTTGACAAGATTCAAAAAGAGTATATAAATCCTGACAAAATTTGTTAGTATCGTGTAACCAAATCGGTCAAGAGCGAGTCAAGACATAGATTATGAAGATACAGTGAAAGAGATGTGTCGCGAGGTCTACTGTTAAGAGAACTACTAGTTACTGAATCGGCGTGAATTCGAGGAATCATATCTGTTAGAGGAAGGCGGTCATCCATACAAATGGAATGAGCTAAGCTAGGGTCAGTAAGAATAGTTACGCTCCAAATTGTAGTCACGAAAACGACTTGTGTGATATTCGATTTTTAAACGTCTGTCGTCATTCTATCTTCACGCTTTCAATATTAACACCAATATACACAATGTCTACTTTGACGCAAAAACTGCCCGATTAAATTTTCTGCATTCTTCCTTGCCATTTGATGCAAATAGTTTTGTAACTTAAAAAAGTAAGTTAATACAGCTGGTAGTGTTTGGTGTGGTGATGTGTCCTGGTGTCCTGGTGGTGGTAAGCCGCCTGAAGGCCTCTGATATGGCTAAACGTTTAATCCATCTGGGGCCTACAATTTAACGTGTCGTCCGAGCCACTATAGCGCTCAGTTTTAAATGCCACTCGCGTCACCTATCAGAAAGACTGACCGTGCTGAAGGTACGTTGCTTAACTTCGATGATCGCTAAATAACACCTAGTAGCGCTCATAGCGTACCTAGTTTGTAACGTAACTAGTACCTAGTACTGAAACGGAAGCAAATATAGTAAAATTAAACATAAAAGACTGCCTCGGTGGCTCAGTGGTTAGTGACCCTAACTTCTGGTTCAAAGAGGCGTGGGTTCGATTCCCATCCAGGGCAAGTATTTATGTGATGAACATAGGTGTTTGCTCTGTGTCTGGGTGTAATTTAGTAACTATCTATATATGTATGTATTTAAAAATATGTATATGTAGTATATCAGTCTCTGGCAGCCATAGCACAGTTTTGCTTAGTTTGGGGTCAGAGACCGTGTGTAAGATGTCCCCTAATATTTATTATTTATTTATTTATACATAAATAGATTTCGGATCAGGGCCGGACCGTGAGTTTAGTGGCCCTGTGCTGATAGGTACTACTTAGGGGCCCACCTAAACTTGAATGAATGGAATGGGTTTGATTAGTCGCAGAATTTAGTAAAATAATAGATTTTTTCACCTTATCGTCTATTGACTTGACTTAGCTGGAATCCACAGGTCCTTGGGCTGAAGCCTAAAAAGCCATATTATGAAAGATCCGGCCCTGTTTCGGATAAAACTCGCAGTCACACAAGTAGGTATCTGAAAGGTTAGCTTTTCTATTCCATCTCTATCCCCCGCTGACAATCTCGTCACGATCTCCGTTAGGGAACACAACTGCAACTCGATTATCTCGCGAATCGACGTATATCTCGAATGGTATTCTAGTATCGAGAGCTTTTGACCCTGACCCCGGCTGTACTTGTCTCGATTATTTAAGGCTTGTTAGCTCTCAACTATCATTTCATAGATGTTACATCTTCACGAGAAGCGGGTAGGTACTTTAGTTTAATAATGAAAAATGATAGTCCAGGAAATGGCTTCTAAAAATTTTAAGATCATAATACCTGTTATACCACGTATGTTGTAATAAATAAGGCGCTGAGTTCTACTTTTAGCGTTTTGGTGGTTTTATGCTAGCTTTTTCTATGTATACTAAGCCAGTATCTAACAACTGATGATGAAACATATATATATTCTTACATGTATATATTTATTTGTCACCATATAATAATATCGAAACACTCCATTCATTATTCAAGTGGCATAACTGAAATTATCGGCATCAAAAAAATATACCGCTTCGTGGAAATACCTATAATAAATACTTATAGTAAATCGAAAGTCACTGAAATCTCACAGCACAGGCGTTTGGCCTAGTGTGAGTTTCAGGGTACATTAAATATTGTTAATGTTCTATAAATAAATCTACTAAATATATAAGTACTAACATTAAAAAATAAGTATTTACTAAAACCATGTAAAACATTAGCTCAAATAAATTGTTTGTACTGTACCGTACCAGCCTTTTTAATAGTCCACTGCAGGACGTAGGCCTACCCACGAAGGGTGATTGGGCCATATCCACCACGCTGGCCCAGTGCGGGTTGGTGGATTCACGTACGCCATCGAATTTCTTCTATGGACGTATACAGGTTGCCCCACGATGTTTTCCTTCACCGAAAAGCCAATGATGTGAAATTCCGTACATAAGTTCCAAAGAAACTCATTGGTACGGGATCGGGATTTGAACTCAGGACCTCACGATTGCAGGTCGGGTGTTACTACCACTAGACCACCACGGCTTACTAACTTTAATAAATTGTTTATTAACAATTCAAGTCAATAGTACATTTTAGTTCTAAGTCAAGAGGTAGAAAAATAAATAGCCTAGTACTACTAGTGTTCAATACGTCTAACTTATCGGCTTTCTCTGGTGCTATGTAAGTATTTCAATGAGTTCTAATTCTTTTATCGAATCAAATAAAATAGGCCTCAGAGAATAATTGATCGGTATTCACGCAATGGTTCACAGCTAACTGTGCCGTACCTACATATTCAATCGATTCATTGATTCGTGTGAAAATATCGTTCAGCATTCTCTATTGGTTGATTGCGGTTCACCATCGACCGGTTACATACTTCACGGTGCGGGTTACCATATTTCCGGGTTTGTCCTGAGATCTCCGGATTTTTAGGGTCATATCAGGATTCTGATCGAACCAAGTTCGTATAAGCTATCCACCCAGTCCTGGTGTCAGTTTTTAAGCCGCCAGAGGGCTTCTGACATGACTAAACGTTCAAAGGCCTACAATTTAATGTGTCACCCTAGCCACGTTAGCGCTAAGTTGTAAATTCCACCCGCGGTCACCCATCCGAAAACTAACTGTGCTGAAAGTTGCTTGACTTCGAAGATCGCTAACGAACACCTAGTCAAACTACGCTATGAACGCTACCTGATCGAACTTAAGATACTAAATGCGAAAATGTAGGGATTTTTAAAAGTGACCTCTCGGTCGCAATAGTAATCATCTAGACTCCACTCCCCGTGTTCTGTCGTGTAATTATTTATCCATGTGCAAATTGCAAATCTCGGGTTTTTCCTACGCAAATAAGGCTTTTCCTCCGGATTACGAGTTTTCCATCTGATAACCGTACACACGGTAGACGTCTCACTCACGTACAAAGTTCGCTCACATCATTTCGATTCAATGAATCCGATAGAACGCAAAAAGCGACTTTATTGTCCGCAGATTTCCCACGGGGAGGTGAGAAGATATTCATAATCGCAAGAGGACTGTCTAACAATTAACTTCCGTTGAATTAACGTGCACTAATGGTGTAATTATCAAGATTTGTATCGTTTTATTGTTTTAAATTATATGCCACTAATATGGGTTTAGGGTTAACTTACTGGTTTTAATGCTATATTAGAAGATTCGAGTCTAAGTTACAATTAGGTCGATAGCCTGCTTCGTTATTTGAAACTAGTGTTTTAAAAAAGACAATTGAGTTAATTCGTAAAAGGATTTTTAAAACTAAAATTGGTCAGGTGAATGTGTAGTTGGTATTATTTTAGGTCACTTCTTTATTCGCTACATTTTCCTATCGAGAATGGTTTTGTAAACGTTTACAAGCAACGAAGACCTAGGAAATGTATATGTGCAAATCAGCTTTTATTGTATGCATTTTCTTTTAATAAAGTAAAATCGATTTTAATAGATCGATTTTAGATATTCAATATGAGACCGCCTTAAAGAGCAGTTAGATATTATGCTGATTTTGATACTCTAATATTTGGACTTATTACTATAAGTGCCATAACCGTTCATATTCATTGCAAAAAATGTTATCGGAAATGGTATCAGTTGTCATTTTACTGAATCACCCCATTGTTCTCCAATACGATGCTATAAAAAGTTACCATTATCATAAATATACCTATAAATTCCAAATATCAGCTACCTACTCAAATCTATTTCACCGACCGCATCATTTGAATTTCTATTGCACAACAATAAGAGCAAAATATAAGTCGGACTGCGTTTTTGTTATTTTGTTCCCCGGCGGGAAGAAAATGCAGGTTCTATGGAAGCGCGTAAACGCCATCAGCGAGTAACTGTACCGTACGCCTAGCTGATTGCAATCAGTAAAAACTGACGCATGAGTCTCCAATGTGATGTTACGTTGCACCGCCCCACTTTATACTGCCAAGCTTGGAAATGCGTCAAATCAATAACGAATCACGCTCAGATTCTTTTCTGGGGTTCCTTATATTGGAGAAACACACACACAAGGACAACCAGGAATCAGATAAAACATAAATGAAAGAGTATGCAACTTATAACGCCCTCGACGACGATGACATCTCACTGTCTAAAATCTACCAGCTATTTGGGTAGTAGGAAGTAACTTCCTGTCAATAACAACTGTAGTACAAAACCACTAGTCGTATTTTTACTGTTCGTAGTCAGAAATATTCTTAGATGCATTAACAGTAAGATAGCTCGAAGGAAAATACACAGACTATTTGCAAACGCTTCTTAGGTAAACGCAACAAAATAGTTGGAAAAGCTAACTTAATATTCAGTCAACAATCCCGACATTACTCCCGCATTATCTTGACATTGTAAACAAGCTAGACACGCCACAGCAGTAACTGTGAACGCAGATAATAGGCAAGCCTGAACTGCTGAGTGACATAATGTTTTATGCGATCTTCTCGCGACGAGTACCCCCTGTTCTCAGCAGATTACCGTAACATATCATATGCTCGCCATATAAAGCTTATCCAGTTCTAAGACTTCTGAGCCAGTTCCATGAAGCTTGACATACAAATAGCTATCGCAATGAGCGCTATTTTCTGAGGAACGAACGTGTGAAAAATATTAATCATATCCTCTTTGCGAATCTAACAGCATGTTTGGCGCGTTTTATTATGAAAGTTGTGACAGCACAATAGATGGTTAGTAGTCAGAATGCCGGGTTCTGAGGCAGTGAAGTAGCGTATGTATATTACCTGACTACTAAATTAAGTTTTCAAACTTTCGCGACTTGAACACATTATTATTATATACTACGGGACTAATCGCGCACTAAAATTACGAGATAAATAAATTTATACCTCATCTGACTGAGTGAGTCTACCCGTGACCACGGTCAATGCAACTCGGCCGAAACTTAGGGATGATGAGGTATTTATTTATCTCGTAATTTTAGTGCGCGATTAGTCCCGTAGTATATAATAATAATAATAAATTAAGAACTGAATGAGGTAAAAAATGCTCGTGAGGGAAGTTACCTGTAAATTCGTGTGTCCTGATAACAACGCGGTTTTGAAAAATACCTACAAGAAGTATATCGCTGCAGAATTACAATGTTGTATGGAGTGTAAAACAATCCGAAATCGAGCGATGTAGCGGCAGCTGCAACGTGTAAGAGGCGCTATACAAATCTTTTACGATACTAGATATAGAGTATAGTTAAACAAACTCGTAATAAAGCCACTGGCATGTCGACTCGTTGCTGGGTAATTACTGCTGGGTAATGAGGATCTTCGAGCAAAAATCTACAGAGCCACAGTCCCTAAGTGAAAGTAGTAAAAAATGTCCGAGCGCCGTCATACATACCGACTTAGATAACAATATAATATAATATCTTTATTTGCCAAAGTTTAGCCTAATTACATAGGTACTTTTAGGTACATCAAATAATTCACAATGACCCATTTTCTCGAATCCTTTGGCATCGCGCGGCGTTATAGTTGGCTTGCAATCGCATTACGACTAACTAAAAAGCCTGCCCACTACGTAGCTTGGTCAGAGTTTTGGTTCGGACACTTTTTTTGCACGATTGTGACTCTATATATATTTGCTCGAAGCTGAGGATGGAGGCGTCATTACCAAGGTTGTACGTTATTCTAGTTTTCGATTACATATTTTATAACCTGAATGTAATCGTTATTCATTATCTCGGCGCTGCCATGCAAAATGTAGAACTTCTGCTTTAGCACACTTCTGTAATGAAACGTTGAGAAAACACTAACAGGTTCGCCGAGTATTTATCGAATTGTATCTTTGAATACAAACGTTTTAGCTGTGTTATTACCACGAAAAAAAAATATGTAGTAACGACTTAATCAACTGATTAAGTACTACTGATACTACTGTATTCAGTAGCTTTACACAGCCCCTACAAATGCAATGCAAATTAAAACCTTCGCGTAATTATCACGAATGTACCAACTTGTAAGGTTTATGGTTATGACTACTAATCTATGCAGAAATAACATCTGTCCGACTAAATAAGCAATTATTTCTCTTTGTATTTAATTTGGTACTTATTATTTTATATTGCCCATACAAATGTACCTACAATATTACAACTCCGCCTGTAGGCTACTTGAGTTCATTATGACAAGCTCGAATGGGAGCAGGCGCCACGATGTACGACGTAATTATTGTCTACTTACTATAAAGTTATTGCACATTCATTTTTAGGTCTTGTATTATTTTCCAATTTACAGTGGGCACGCCGTAATAATGCACTAAAAATAAAGTACTAAATGTCACTCTCGAGTACATCATTTTTTGTAGAACTGCGGTGTCTTGAAATTTATGTGAATTAGTAGACCTTACTTTACGTACTTTGTATATAAAGTCGTTAACATATGTACCAGCCTTTTAATAGTCTACTGTAGGACGTAGGACGGGTGATTGGGCTTGGGCCATATCCACCACGCTGGCCCAGTTCGGGTTGGTGGATTCACATACGCCATCGATTTTCTTCTACGGACGTATGCAGGTTGCTTCACGATGTTTTCCTTCACCGAAAAGCCAGTTATGTGGAAAGATAACATCTATTGGAAGTATATTATCTATCTTAACATTAAGATCTATGAGATCTATCGCACCTATTGAAATATTCTTAGATTTGCACGGGTAAGAAAAAAAATACTAAAAATTGTACAATTAACTAAAACTTTTTACACGATACACATATTTTAGACTCTAGCACTGTTCTAGACCTTTAAATATGCACGTTTATAAAAAAGCAAATAATATTAAGGTAGGTACTCACTCTCACAGAAGTTCTCGAAGTACTTTCCAATCGGTTCCCCATCATCGATGAGAGGCCTATCCGCGTTCAGATAAGCCGAGGGTCCATCAGGCAGGGTGTGGTGGTCGAGATGGTACAGCTTGCAGTTGTACGCAGCCGAGTGAGGCGCGCCCATGTATAAGAAAGACCGGCACAGGAACTCGGTCTCGATTTCGCATGCGAGCTTACAAGCAGCTTCGGATGTCACCTGTGTCGAACGAATACTAATTTATTATCCATTATCCATAATCTAGCAGATAAGAACAATGACCGTCATTTCACCATGAGTCATGTTCGTCGACGCTTGGCCGGCATCAATATTTATAAGAGGATATCGATTTCTTGGTGTCCTGTCCACTCGATCGATTTATCGATATTGTCAGTTATCCCGATTAGGAACGTTTGAAGTGCTGCCATTTCTATTTCCAGACTATTTGATTGGCAAAGCTTCATTTTGGTAACAAACCATATACAGTCTATCGTAAACTACTGACTGACAGCTTTTTCCTGATACCAATACAATAGGATTCCTACTAATAAATTGGGTAATAACTTTCTGCCTATATTTATTGTACAATAACACGAGGAGTATAGAAAATTGCTATCCTGCAATTTACTGTGGTATAAACAATTTCCATCCGCGTTCCTGCTTTATTGGATTAGACGTTCTAAAATTAAGCTAATAGCAGTAACCTCCCGATGACCATAAATAACTGAACACGATCCTAACCTCTGCCTTCGCGGCGGTTAGACCGAGAGCCAGACTTCGCTATTTACGACTAAGTTATACACCTACCAATTATTCTTTGTACATCTTAATAAACCTATTAAACTTAAGAATAGTCTGCCTTCAATCATAATCTAACAAGCTCCAATTAAGCGAAAAACATACACGATGTTCTAAAAACAAAGCCCTTGTAATTATTCATATGAAAGAATCCATGTTTCTTAACTCCTACTCGTAACTTTAATGGGCGGCCGTCATCAGCGCCCCGTCTCATCTTTCATCTTGTTCGCGGGAGAATATTCTTCAAATAGGGTTTCATTGCCGTCTTAATTACTCGTATCACAATTTTAAAGGTCGTTAGTGTAATTTACAGCATGTTTGATGTGTTGTAAAGTGGGACTTACCTGTATTTCTTTATCGTTGTAGTAGTGGAGTCCGGCGTACTGGGCCACCTTATCCTCGGCCACGCCGACGCGCGGCGCGGTGAATATTCTCTGGCCCTTGCACGCCTGCGACGCCTTCAGGCACAGGTTCTAAGACCACACACGTACAAATCGCATGAATAACACAAAACTATAGTAATAATGCTAACTGAGTGGCTGTTTATTTACACGACCGTTCAAAAGCACCGCAATACGTGCCGTGATTGGATTCCGCGAATTTTGTGCTTGAAGAGCGCCAAGGTGGTTATTTCTAAGTGAATGCCTGTAATGATATATCTTGTGCTGTGATAAATGATTTGTAACTTAATGGATAATAACTGGTCATTGGATAGTTACGGAATGTTGCTCAATGGGGACGCAAGGGAAAGCTATGTGAAGTTGAGGAAATACAGATTCAAATCATCTGCACCTAGAGGTTTATTGCAGAAAGTACAGGATTTTATAACGCCTAATACATATAACGAGAGTTAGACCGGATACTTTCAAGTAGAGTTTACAAATTAACTATTTTACGCATAAACAGGAACACACAGAATTGTTAAGCCTTGCAGAACTCTGACACCCCGCAACATTCGCTTGATGTATGTAATGACCATTTTGCAACAGTAGGGCAGCGTTTAGCGAACCAGATACTCGATAATAGGTATCAATGAAACACAAAAAAATCTGGCTAACTCTACTACAACTCAAAATCCGCGTTCTGAGTCATTCTTTTTAGACCCAACAGATCACCAAGAAGTAAAAAAACTGATTATTAAACTACAAAACGGTAAGGCGCCAGGTATAGATGGTTTGACAAACACCCTAATCAAATATATCAAAAAAGAAATTATTGTGCCATTAGTTCATACATACAATCATAAATCAAATAAATATAGGTATTTTCATTTTCATTTGTAAAGTTCATGATACTATTCCTTCTATACAGGGTCACGGGTAATTAGTTCTGGTTAAAGAATTTATTTCTCATCAAGAAATTAAGTTAGCATCCTTATAGGGGCTTATTCTGTACATCAAAACTAACAACTTTTGTTCTGTGACTTTTATAAAACTTTAAAAAAAAGATATACATTTTGTCGAGGGAGACGATATTTTTCTATGGAATATCGTTTTTTTAGATTTGATAAATGTCGTTGAACAAAATTTGTTACCTTTAATGTACAGAATAAGCCCCTAAAAGGATGCTAAAAGTGTAAATTACCTACATATTTTTTAACATAAAAAAACGCGAAGAAAATGACACGAACTTAGAATTTAGGTCGAATCCAGCAGTCGACGTCCTACAGTTGAAATGATGACGATAGTTAATAATGTGACATAGTTTACATCTAAAAAGAGTACTTAGTTTACCTCAAAGTAGTCCGTCCCAGGTGTATCGACGAGCTGCACGAAATGCTGCGCCGTCCGTCTGTCCGAGTCACTGAGGGCGCACCTCATACTGCCATATTCATACTCAGCCGACCGACACGCGAACTTTTTCTACAGAAAACCATAAAAATTAGTACAATTAGCTGTTTTTTGGAATCTGCAATCTTCATTAAAGCTCATTACAAATTCGAAAAACTGTAATAACACTAACAAGCTTCACATCTTATCCTTGTTCTACTTTTAAGCTGCAAAAACAGTAACTGTAAATATTTTATAATTTTAATTAACGAATTATAATCACGATAAGGTGACATATTTATGCCTCTGAATATTCATAAAAGATAAAACGTATTTTACAGTTAGTTTCTCTACCGAATCGAGGCCTTAAGTATGATTCTGAATACAAAGCCTAAAATTAGGTAAAGCCAGTCTTATAACAGGCTCCCAAGTCATAAAATGTGAAATAGTATCAAAGATATTACTTAGACCGAGACTTACGGTTACCTTAATCCCCTTTTATAATAATTTACGATAGTTCCGTTTATAACATTTCTAGGCCATTGATATGTACTCGTAATACATGAGATTCAAAAACAGCTCATAAGAACGTCCCAAAAACTTAGGCACTAAGTGCAAGGGTTGACTACTTTTAATTGAAAGTTACAAAAAATTTCTGTTTGCACGCATTGAATGATATTTTAAACCGGTCCATTTTGACCGACGAACCATCGGAGGAGGTATACGACGCGTATATTTTTTTTTATGTATAACCACGCATAACTTTTTTCATAGTAGTCCGATTTCAATAATTCTTTTTTTATTGGAAAGAATATACTTTGAAATTGGTAACATTTAAAGTTTATCGAAATTGGCTGAGCCATTTTTGATAAATCAACAATAATATGAAAAATTTTACATCGATCCGTGCATAATATTTGCGTTCTATCGATGCTCCCCGGCTTCCCACAGGTGTATTATACAAATAAACATTTTTCTTGAATTACTCTATCTATTAAAACAAACTGCATCAAAATCCGTAGCGTAGTTTTAAAGATATAAGCATATATGGGGACAGACAGCAGAAAGCGACTTTGTTTTATACTACTCGTATGTAATGATTCTGTACACGGGTGAAGTCGGTCATGCTATTTTTGCAAAAAATGATTATTAAACGCAATTTCTTTTGAAACTATGACTACTTTTTTAATATACTACCTCTACCTTCTAGGCAGATAGTACTGACATAACTCCATCTAAGATAGAGTTTTCACAGAATACAAACGGTTTTCTTCTACATAGTTGCGTATCATAAGTAAAGCTATCATTTTGACTATATCTGGATCGCTACTACAAGTGGGGCGAAACCATAAAATATAAATTGAATAGATAAACGGTAAACTGCATCGACGATGGGATGTTCATGCCTAGAAATTCTAAGTACTAAACAACTGAGCTTTCAACTTGAAAATAACAGTTGTCTCGAGTAGTTTACATAAACCGATACTCGTGAATGTTTAAGATTTATGCGCAAGTGACTTTAAGTGATTTATAAATATTTGAAGTTGCGATATCTACTCGTAGTCAGCGAACTGTTTCATTGAGTGTGGTTAAGTGCTCACATTTCACTCGAGTAAACATGACAAAAATGGAATATGTAAAAGAATTTCTATGTTTATTTGAATAGTAAAAGTACCTAATTTATAAAAAATCTAATAATTGCTGTTCCTTATTCAATAATAAACAAAAGGGTTCAATAGCAGAACCTGGCCGTAATTCATTTAATGAGGCTTCGAACACAAAAAAAGAACTTTCGCATAAAACAATTACGAGTATAATTAAGAAAACTCTTTTTTTAAAACCAGCTTTTACTGAACAAGTACTCGCTAAGAGAAATCAAACGAGCTGAAATTCGATGGGTTTGCGTCGTTTCGTTAGAGAGTTCCCAGGACCACCTTCCAGCTCCATCACCAGACCCTGGTTACCATTGAAAAACAAACTACTCGACGATTAAAATGAGCCCAAGCTCGATGAGTTTGTGTCGTTTCATTGCAAAATTCCTTTGGCCACCTTCCAGTTTCATCATCAGATCAGCACCATGTCATCATAATATTACATTGTAACGCAATTGGAAGTGGATCAAATTTACCTTGCAAGATTTGATTACAGACCGACAGACAGACAACGGGATAGGTGAAACTAATAAAGCTTGTAATAGTGAAGCCCTAAAAACTACTCTGTACCGCACTCGAACAGCTTCTCTCTGTCATTTAGGCAAATAAAAGCGCCGAAGTTTTTTTTTCATATTCGATGTAATGATGTCACTTAAACCCCTTTAATATTTGCAAAGTCTCGGTGATCGCCATAACATAGAAGTAACGTACCTCATTGAGACAAGCCGCAAGACAGGCCTCCTTGGTCGAGGTATAGATGATAGTATTGTCCAGACCCCTGAGCGACTTTCCTGGCACTCTTTCGAAGGCCCACGGCCGTAGGCACACGCTCTCTGTCCTCACTTGCAGTTTCACCATGTAGTAAGTGTTCACTGATCGCTGTAACAAAATACAGAAGTTAACTGTCTGAAATAAATAAACGTTCGCGTAAAGACACACAAACATTTGGACAATTTAAAATATCTTCATGTGATTCATTATGTTCATAACTCATTTTTAAAGCTTAAGTCTTTAAAAATGAGTTATGGAGGTTTGTTGTTTTTAAACTTTCGCGATTTGAACACATTATTATTATATACTACGGGACTAATCGCGCACTAAAATTACGAGATAAATAAATACCTCCTCATCCCGACGTTTCGGCCGAATTGCATCGACCGTGGTCACGGGTAGTATTTAACTCGTAATTTTCGCGATTAGTCCCGTAGTATATAATAATAATTAATTATGGAGGTTATCCGACTGCTCTAAATATAATTTTAATGTGTCGTTTTACTTAAATTGTCTCATAGATCGCAATGAAAAAGAAAATATCTTTATTTTTAGTAAGGTTAAGCACTTTTGTCAAGTTATAAACCTATAAAATTGAACCCTAATATTTATAGAGCTGTATAAATATTAGCTCTAGAAGGAATTAGTTCAATTAATTTATGTGTCGTCGGATGTAGTAAGGATGCGAACTCAGGATGCGAACTCAGGATGCGAACTAAGGAAAGTTGTGTTTTGAACAAAGTAACTACGCTCTAGTCGGGCAGCGCGTTTTCAGTCTCGTAGCAAATATTACACGCTCCGCTACGCCGCTTAACTTAGTGGAAACGGTCACATAATTCCACAGCTTAGATCTGACCTCGCATGCATTTCCTTACGAGATTAGTAATTAGTTTTTTCCTTATCACTCCACAGCCAACATCCCTTTAGCCTGTAAAAAGTATTCCAGTTACTTCTAGCGCGCGCGAACGTATGATTTGCAAATCGGCTTAAAGCTCAATGAGTCGTGAAATTTAATTCCACCGCGATCTCACGGCTGTCCGCAGTTCACTGGCCACGCCACGTTAATTTCACTTTAATCTCATTAATCAAAATAAACAACTGCATTGTCATGCATCACGGCATTAAAGAAATTATTATGTGTAGCATGTGTCTCGCAGTTCTCTTCCTTCACTAGTTTCGAAAGCGATTGCATTAGATTACAGCCATGAATTCTAATCCCGGACCCGTATCAGTGAGTTTTTTGAATCGGAAACGGGTTTTCACACCACTGTCTTTTCTTTGAAGAAAGACATACTAAAGGAAATCTTCATACTTCCAATAAATTCAATGGCGTATGTGAATAAACCAACCCGCAATGTGCTGGTTTGGTTGATATAGCTTAATCAGCCTCGCAAATGGCCTATGTTAAGTAGTGAACAATTAAAATGCTAGTACAGTACATTACCTAAACAAAATCTTTCACGATACCTTCTTGAGCTGAGTACGGTTGAGCTTAGAATTCCTAAAGGTTAGGGCACGTAGTAACTGTTATCTAATCTGTGGTTAGGGATCGATGTACTTAATCTGAATTGTTAATCCGATCTCAACATCTACCGCTGATTGACTCCCCGAGGGATTTATTCGGCTATTATCTAGGCCTTGTTTAGCCTGCGCCATTGCTCAGAAGCTCCGACAAAGACATGAGACTAATGACTTAGGTAGCTATCATAGGTTACGTTTATCTTGTTCGTCCATTTTTGGATTGAACAAAGACGTAGTAGCTTACTTTTTACTACAATTTTTCAAGTTTAAGATGTGGTTTTGTAACTGATTTTATAAGCAAATCCATAAGTACGTACTCAGTTGCTTTTGTGGATAGCTGTTCTTCAAATTCAAATTAAGTCAGGGTAAAGGGTATGCAACTTTTTCCTATACAGTGGCTAAGACCTACACTCTACGAAAACGGAGTGGTGCGGTGATGTGGACGTTTGTTGCCCGTGGTCTTACCAAATGTACTACTAGTAGGACCACGGGCAAGAATTTTTGCCGTGGTCCTACCAAGCACTCTAGTAGGACTATGGAGTACCAGACAGATTCCCTATTCTGTGGCTAAGACCTACACTCTACGAAAACGGAGTGGTGCGGTGATTTGAAATACTAGACAGAGTGTCGTAATGTGTTAGTCTACTGTCGTGCTCGTGGTCTACTAGATAAATGCCATATTAGCTTAGTAAAAAACAAACATAAACGTTAACGGAGCGGGATTTTTTATCGAAATAGTTTGGCATCTCTGCAATAGGCTTACGATCTAAAAACTATGCCCATCACGGCACGTCCATATTTTAACGTCTCTGTAATTATACGTCTTCTTCACACAGTTTTGAACTATCCTCCTCCACGTCGGCCGTCGCAATTTGCAATTAATGTTTCTTCTGGTTTACATACGCTTATGGTAAGTCCTGTGCTAATTAATGTCTATATTACTTACCTGTGGAGTGGCCATCGGGTTGTTAGCTTGTGTGTCATTCTGCAATAAACATCGCGTTTCTTGCACGGGCGTTAACGGGTTCAGGACAAAACTGCAACAAAATATACACTATGAGTGATACTATGAAATGCGTTACGACTAATGACTACCTTTAATGGCTCCACTTCATACGGAAAAAGTAACAAAACTATATGAAATAAGCTCAGACCAAATAAAAAATCAAGACAGAACGTCGTGAACAGACAAGTGAGGCCGGTTTTTTATACATGTGTGAGTGCGTCGATGTAGCGCCGCCATAGTTCGACTGACGTACCAAGGCGTAGTTTCGTTGTACGTATAGGTAAAATGTATCATTGTGTGCACGGCGAGGTGTAGTTATGCCTCACTTGTTTGTTCACAACATTCTGTCTTGATTTTTTTATAGGAAATAACAAATTAATTTTTAAATTATATCGGAAACTAATCTTGCAAAGTAGCGTAATACAATACAATACAATTTATTTATTGGTAACTTCAGTTACATGTCATAGTAATAATATTATAAAATTAAATTTAATTACATTTAATATAACATTGTATAAAAAAAAACAATCATAAATAGAAATAGATTGTCATCAAAATTTTAAACTACATAATATCAATTATGTTTATTGTTAAAAATATAAAGTAGTCGACAGCCGTTGTCAAATCCATTTTGCAATGATAATTCACAATACGAGTACCACTTCTTTTAATTTTAAAAAATAATTAATGTCATAAAACTGTTGGGTCAATAGCCATGTTTTTAATTTAATTTTGAACGACATGACGGAAGGTGCATTGCGCACGTGCTCAGGGAGTCTGTTAAAGAATGCAGGGCCCGAGATGTACACTGACTTCTCGGACCTCACGAGCCTATAAGGAGGTGTCACCAGCTGGTTCTGTCTCACATCACTACGCAAGTTCCGCGTCTGGTTAACGCCCCTTCTTTTAAACATATGCAGGTTTGTGTGTGTAAACAGAGCCAGCTGGTAAATCACCTCGCATGGGAGAGGGAGTACCTGTAGTTCTTTAAATAGTTCTACGCATGAGACATCGTCGGATACCCCAAATATAGCACGCAGAGCCCGCTTCTGCATGACAAAGGCTCTATGATAGTCTGCAGCACGACCCCACAGCTCCAGCCCGTACGTGAGGCTACTGTGGACCGTGGCAAAGTAGCAGGAGCGCACGACATCACGGGTGGCGGTGCTTGCGAGCCGTCGAAGCGCGAAACACGAGCGGCTCAGCTTCCCACACACTTCGTCTATGTGAGCTTCCCACGTAAGTGCACTGTCAATTTGAAACCCCAGCAACTTCACGCTGTTGACTTGTTGGAGCGGGGTATCGCCGACTGCTACAGAAAGACTTTTGGCCGTTTTACCATTGAGATTGAAGGTCATGAAGCACGTCTTCTCCCTGTTCAGCGCTAGCCCGTTCGACCTAAACCACTCATCGAGTTTATGAACAACAGAGTTAATCATACATTGCAGCTGATCGCACGTCGGCGCAGTAATGACCGCTGCGACGTCGTCCGCGTACATGTATATTTCTGCGTTGTCGATGGCGCCTGGTAGGTCGTTGAGGAGTACGCTAAACATGGTATTTGAAACGCACGAGCCCTGCGGGACGCCCATCTCGTTTTCCAGTTCGGACGATGCGACGCGCCCTCCATCCCCCACCACTACCTGTGTCCTAAGAGACATAAAAGATGTCAAAATGGACGAGGCCGGGCCGCGGAAGCCGTAGTATTTAAACTTCTCCGCTATGAGAGCGTGATCGGCGGTGTCAAAAGCGCGCGAGAGGTCGCAGCACACCAGCGCGACCTGTTGGGCCGCCTCGCGAGCGCTCAGCACCCGCCACACCACCTCGCGCACTAAGTCGGTCGTCGCGCGCCCTGCGCGGTATGCGTACTGTCGCTCTGACAAGATGTTGCGGTCCAGGACAAAGTTTAATATGTAGATATTATTGCACATCTTTCATGTGTGCAATGTGTAATACTGAACCAAGGAATGAAGATGTTCCAATGAGAGTGACGTTGCATATTGTAATACTTCTCTCTACGATTTCCACCGGACGCAAAACTTATTTCATCAAGGTGATAGCTAGTATTGTCTAATGAAACTTATGGGTAACTAGTTTTTACCCGCGGCTTTGCCCGCATGATATTTTAATTTTTGACGCAATATCATTATAATTTATAGCCTATGTGTTATTCTGATATATAAGCTATATTATTGCAAAGTTTCATCTCAACACCTTTAGTAGTTTTTGTCTAATCTATCCACCCATTCTCACAAACTTTCGCGTTTATAATATTAGTAGGATGTGTTATTCTGATGTATAAGCTATATTATTGCAAAGTTTCATCTCAATTCCTTTAGTAGTTTTTGCGTAAAAGAGTAACAAACATCCATCCATCCATCCATCCTCACAAACTTTCGCGTTTATAATATTAGTACTTAGGATATTTTGGGGAGAGAGCACAGTGAAATTGTCTTCGCTAAAACAACATACCCAAATAATCCACAATCATATAGCTTAGAGCCGCTGACTAAAATATCACGTCCTAAATCTGAGATAATAGGATAGATAACCTAAATAAAAATAAAAGGACAAGCCTCAAAATAGCACTAAGCGTTTTGCAGGTAAAACACAAAGGAAGACAATTAAGTAACGGTATGAATTTCAATCATGACAAGATGTCGGCCACTGGTATTCTGTAAAAACTATCCGGTGCTAAGCGTAATTGCATCTTGTGTCTATAATATCTTATTGTACTGCTTTATCGATTGCTGGGACGAACAAGTACTGTTATTTTCGTAATCTATAGCACAAAATTGCAGTAAATTTTTTGAGCTTAGGAAATTTATGTAGGACGTAAATCAGTGTGGTTTTGATTTATGTTACCTTTTGCTTTGCTGGGATACAAAGTAATCCTATGTAAGTAATCTTTCCAATCTTTGGACTATATCCAAGCCAAAGATCAAGACTACTCATTGCTCCGTTTCTGCGTGAAACCTATTCTGAGTACCAAACCAATAAACACATTATTTTTGGCTTTATACTATTTATTAGAAAAAAAGAATTACATTATTTATTAGAAAAAAAGAATTACATTATTTATCAGAAAAAAAGAATTACCTATTTATTTATGGATTTGTATTTTGTATTCATAGTTGACAATCTAACCTGTACATGTTCGGGATTTATCTAAAGCTCGAAACATACTATCGGACGCGGCTTACGGACGTGACTGATAGCCGCGACCTAGACTATGAAAGTACACTGAGCCGTGCACACTATCGGACATAAGTCGCGGACGTCACCTTCGGACGACCTTGAGCGTTCGGACGTCCGAGAGCGATCTGGCACACCGGATGTTTTAAGACTGTGCACATTGCTAAGTTGCGGCTGTCAGCCGCGTCCGATAGTATGTTTCCGGCTTTATGTTCTTAGTACCTCATAAATATCAATACGGTACATATTATATTTTAGTATCCGTTATTTTATTGCTATTTAAAGATATTTTTCTTAGTACGATTACAAGTCACCATCATCATAAAAGTCGTATATAGGGAGTTTACTATTGGATACAAACCTCCTCAATAGATATCCAATAAGATCGATTGAATGCGGCTGGTATCCAGCCATCGACTTGGCAAATTTTCTTTATCGCCATCGCGTTTCTACCTTTTATGAGATTATCTGTCTACCTTGTAGGCGGTGTCCGACGCTATTCAAAAACACAAAAACTAAACAACATAATAATATGAGTAGTTTTTCTTTATAAAATGTTAACCGTACGATGTGAACATCTCTGTTTAATTAGTTAATTTGCTCATGTTCTATTGGAATCCAATTTGTGCTAAATTGATGGAAGGATCGCAAGATCACAGTTCAGCACGACTACGATAACTCATTACAATCCTTAGTTCAGCCAATTAGAAGCTAGCTTCTATTTAAATTAAACTAGACGGAATGACTACACTGAATCTGAATTGCGCTACTCCAATTTCTATTTGGAATAGGCTGTGCTTATCTATATAGCTATCTATCTATATAGGTAGCGCTCATAGCGTAGTTTGACTAGGTGATTGTCAGCGATCACCGAAATTAAGCAACGTTCCGCACGGTCAGTATTTGGATGGGTGACCGCGGGTGGCATTTTTCCAACTGAGCGCTACCGTGGCTCGGATGACACGTTAAATTGTAGGTCCCGGTTGTTTTAACCGCTTAGCCGTGTCAGAGGCTTTCAGGCGGCTTCAAAACTCTGACACCAGGGCTAGCCACCCGGCCTATACGAACTTACTTTTTTATCTATATATCCTGACTTTGTTATCTTATTAGAGGCCAAAGATTTCCAATTAGGTGCTAGATTGACAGCATGAGTCACTGAATTCTGAGTTACGCTATTCAAGTAAACATATTTTAGCCGACTTCCAAAAAAAGGAGGAGGATCTATGTTCGTATGTATGTATTTTTTTGTGTATGTACATCGATATTTTCGCCAATAGTGGGCCGAATCATTTTTTTTTAGTTCGGAAGGGTATACTTCTGAGTTGGTCCCAGTTAAATTTTATCGAAATCGGCTACTGTTTTTGAAAAATCAACAATAATGTAAAATTGTATACATCGATTCGAGCAAACTATTCGAATTTTGTACACGATAGAAGTCGGTTTTGCCATTTTTGCGAAAAATAATTGTTTATTATTTCAAGTATCGCAATCTTGTCGCATTAGTAGCAAGCAGTGATATCGCCTACGGTGGAGAGCATGCCTTCCTGGAAAGTACCAGTTTACTTTACTCAAGTTTTATTGATCCTATATCCTATTTTATATTGCATCTAATAATCACCAGGAAGTCTAACATTACTACTGGTACGGATGCCACAGCGTAACGTAATGCGTTCACCACGAGCTCTACCAAAGTAAGTTTGTATAGGCAGGGTGACTAGGTATATAGTGATAAAGTAGTTTAAAGGGATCTGACGTCACTAAACGCCTAAATCAACCTGTATCCACAATTTAACGTATCCCGTAGTATAGGAAGAAACCTTCTTATTTTTGATTGTAGTACATTTTTTCACATCATTAGCTTTTCGGTGAAGGAAAACATCGTGAGGCAACCTGCATACGTCCGTAGAAGAAATTCGATGGCGTATGTGAATCCACCAACCCGCACTGGGCCAGCGTGGTGGATATACCACATTCACCCTACGTCCTGCAGCGGACTATTAAAAAGGTTGGTACAGTACATTTTTTTTGAATAAACATATTTTTTAACTACAAAACAAAACTCCCAGACCAAATGTCTGACCATTTACAATGATTTGTAAATTTTACATAATCTTTCGAAATTCGGCAACGTTCACACTTCAACGAAAAGGGTAACCGAAGCCACATCAATTTCCCTTGATGTGTAGTTTATCTTTATATTGCACATTAAAAACAAAATTAATGTGGTCAAGCATGTTAACTGCACTATGAAATAGTAGACGGTACATTAAGGTACCATAGAGAATATAATGTAAATATTTCCATGAAAAAACTATTTGTATTTCGAACACCTTATTTAGGATGTTGCTTTGATAATTACATGGACTTTTTATTGCGAGGTAGAAATCAGTTGATCCATGCATTATGTCGACAGTCAACTAGTTTTTCGTATGGAATAGAATAATTAATTTGGGTTTCCGCAGTTGGTACTATAGTAATATTTTTATTTATTTATTTGTCAGGCACTCAAGGTAAATTTGTTTTTTTTTTTTTTAATCGAATAGGTTCGCGTTTGACAACACACTGCCTGATGTTAAGCACATGTGTGGTTTAGGGCGTAGCACGCTTACCTAGAAGATACTATTTGAAGAGATTTGTTCATAATGATGAGCATATACAGCTGTGAAAGCCCTTGCACTTTGCAAAATAATTCCTTACATTTTTGACTGGCATTAAAATTGATTTTACTATAGTGTTCAAAACCGCTAATAATATTGATAGAGCTTGTGCAAAAAGAAAAACGCCGTAGGTGAGGTCGCCCGTGTGCTGTTTTACTAATTTTGTTACGTTGGCAACACTACTCTGGCATTGCTAGTACATAAAAGTGTTTGATACAAGGTAGACACCAATTCGGTTTTCATCAGTACTCGCGTCTACCAAGTATAGTCGGTACCTTGGCTGCTGATTAAAATCTTATTATTAGATCACCGTAACGCCACGACGGTTCTCTTCTTGCACATAAACTAACTAACTGCTAAATCGTAAAAGCTAAACTTTTCTAGGAACATGCCCTTATAAAGATGCTAATAAAAACAATAACATTGTAAAAGATTGTAAGAGCACGTACATTTTTAAACCTGCTAAGAGCCAGTGTTACCCGATCCAGCTGGACTAGATGACGAAATATATACTGCTTTTTAATGACCTTAATGCCCTTACGCTATGATTATCTCCGTACTTCTTAATTGAGGAGGCGCCGTACAGCTACTGGTTTAAGTAATTGCATGGCGAGAGCCAGCCACTCGTAGAATGCATTATCTATGATGCATATAGGATTTCATTTTTTTATTGTTTGTTAACGATTGCTACATTCTTTAATGTAGACAGTACGTCACTTCAAGTTATTCTGAAGTTTTATTTTTTGACCGACGAACCACCGGAAGAGGTATACAATTCGACGCGTATATTTTTTTTTATGTATAACCAAGCATAACTTTTTTCATAGTAGTCCGATTTCAATAATTTTTTTTTTTTGGAAAGAGTATTCTTCGAATTTGGTCCCATTTAAATTTTATCGAAATCGGCTGAGCCATTTTTGATAAATCAACAATAATATGAAAAATGCTACATCGATCCGTGCGAAATATTCGCGAATTGTACACGGGTGAATTCGGTCATGCTAATTTTTGCAAAAAATAATCTTGTTAAATCACTGAGATGGACCAGCTTAGAACTGAGCTCTCTGATGCAGTGCTCTGTTCTAACCGAACCGAATATTGACTTGTATTTTTAGTTGATGAGCTACGAGTATATGTACACTAATTATTATAATATAAACCTTTCTCTTGAATCACTCTATCTATCAAAAAATCCGCTTCAAAATCCGTTGCGTAGTTTTATAGATATAAGCATACATATGGACATACAGACAGCAGGAAGCGCCTTTGTTTTATACTATGTATATCGCTAGTACACAATATACTAAATGGAGTAATTTGGTAAAACTCAAGCACTGACTTAATCCATATTGTGCAGCAGGTGTTAGTCAGTGTAAAGTTAATTGAATACCTACATCATGTCATCACTTTGACTTAGTTAAGTGTATAATCGGTGCTTAATCTAGTTTTAATACGTTGAGTTTCTAAGAAATAACATCGAAATAATTAATCCTACTTTTAATTGCATACTAGGAGAGCACAAAAAGTTTGGTTATTCTAGTGTTTAATTCTATTAGTTTGACTGGTTTCAATCACAATATTTGGACAGGCTTATACCAGTTTAATAACGATTTTAAAGTAGTGGTAATTAAACCATCTTAGTTCTCTTTAGATATTAGAAATGAGCTATAGGAGTAATTTAACTCCCAAAAGACTAAATCAAAATGATACGGTTTGTTTGTTTGAAAGCTCGTATAATCGCTATGTTTTTAGCTATATTTCAATAAAATCTATGGATGACATCTAAAAAAAACAAGTGCAAGTCAGGCTCGCACACCGATGGTTCCGTACAAATCCATAAAATTTCACAAAATTGGGAAGTACGTTGTTAAAATCTCTATACTCATCATCATCATCTACAAAGGTTTTTTTTTTACTTTTCTTGTCATTCATCGAAAATTGTTGAAATAATTAAAAACCTGTTTTAGCATGTGCTAATGAAGCTCTTTTATATGATACGATTTACGCACTTTGAATTTCGAACCTATATTTTGTGAATTTTGAAGCCATATTATTTTTGATTTAAATAAAAATGTTCAGTTTTCAGATTTATTCCTATATGTGTGCTCTGAAAAAATGCTTCTCACCAAATTTCATAGTTCTATGTCAACGGGAAGTACCCTGTAGGTTTTGATTTTTGTGAGTGAGAAATATGCGGATTTTTATGACATAAACGGCTCTAACTTTTTTAAACGATAACTGAGAAGTTTTTCTTTTGCACAACTGCAAGAGACCATAGATATACGTATTCATTTTAAATTTCAACTCGATATCTTTACGCGTTCCCGAGATAAAGAGTCTTGACATACACACAGACGGACAGACGGACAGACGGACAACAAAGTGATCCTATAAGGGTTCCGTTTTTTCCTTTTGAGGTAGGGAACCCTAATAATGCACTTTTTATGTAATTCCGTTATAAATCATATTTTACTGGTGTCATGAGTAGGCCTACCTCATTCATGTTTGCCCTGGATTCCGGCAACGTAGTCTGACCACCATTCAGCTTGACCACAACATGATTACAGTATTCTTAGAAATGGCTTTTTCCAGTAATTGTTACTTCAGCTTAGTCATTTAGTTCTTATTTGGACGATGGCTTTTACCATTCATTACGAGTATAATATCATCAAATTCTTAGTAAATTAAACTTAACTTCTTAAGTTTCATCGGAGTAAGTACTATATTTCCATCTTTTTTTTTTATTGGGAAATTACAAACCACAGACTCCAGGGTCTGTGCCTTTTGTTTACTAAAATATTCAATTATTCGATTTTACTGTACAAAAAGAGTTAGTACAAGAGAGATGGGTTAGTTTAAATTTTAGCCTAAGTTAGTAGTTTCGGTGCATTGCGTGAATGCCACAAGCAGACCGGCGACCCGCATGCAGCACCCGATCACGAGTGTGACGCATTTCCATCTTTTCATATCAGTCTCTTAGATATTTAGAATTTTCGGAACACAGAAACGCGCTGGTTGCAATATTAGAAGACCCTATTACAAATATATTGGGGAGGCGTATGTCTAATAGTTTGGCTTTGCTTGGCTTTTATAGCTTTTGCTGCTACTGGCGTTCCTTATATTATGGACGATTAATATTATATTTTTGTAAATTATGTGTCTATAAATTATATAATGTGGATTATTTTTAAAGAAAATAAAAGCTTTTTCATGTACAATATATCTATTTATTTATGTCCAATATAACATTCTACGACTGATGACATTAAGAAAGCTTGTTAAATACTATGTAACATAATATCTTGTTTTTACAAAACTCGTTAGCCAACTTATTAAAAAAACTCTACCATTGATCTCGTATCCAACATCTATTAATAACATTTTCTCGTACATGTCTACAAACTCCGGTCCACACCGACTGACAAATTACAGACCTTTCTATTATAAATGACCATTTAGGAAGTTGTAAACATGAGAGTCAGTATAAAAAAACATTGATTAATGCCCTTGAACTAATAACATTGGATCTCGCTTCAGTTTCAAAACTGTGATGATAAATCTCTCGGATCATGTCAGGGTGCAATTATGTGCACTCTCCTACTGTTTGTGCAGTCGTTTAGAAAAGTGTTTTCGAACTAAACTACTGACAGAACATTAATTATGGCGTTTGACAGATGTACTCTACGGCACCTTTCTAATGCTACGATCTTTGATCTACTCTGTACCCTGAAAAGAGAGTGAGGGGTAGTCACGCATTACTGCGATCCTACGATACCTTTAAGATTTACATATTATAATATCTAGTATTTATACAGAAGTGCAAGTTTCTTATTTTTTAAACTTAACAATACGACACACATACGAAAATGGCGCGCGCAAAGCAAATTAAAAAAAGTACAGCAAAAAGGTTCCGTGTCTGAGTTTTGAACAAATTAAAAAAGGTTGTATGATAAATTCAGCACCATGGAGGTAGAAGTAAATAGGTTTAATAATGTTTTATATTCACAAACTTAGTGAACACGATGTTCTAAGTTCAATTTTACTTTACCCTCTAGCTGATAAAAACGGCTTTTGCACTCAGATTTTGAAGAGCAAAAATACTCTTTCCGAGATGGGAGGATAAAAAAGGATTTTTATATGCAGTAGTTGCCTCAAAAACTTTGCTTTTGATTTATTATTATTTATTGCCCACCAAAAAAAGAATAGTAAAAAACAAAGTACATATTAACAATGGACTTAAAATTGGGCAGCCTTATCACCTTGAGCGATTTCTGCATTTTTTGCAGGAACTGAAAATCACTCTCCTCTCGACTGTACAGCTCTAATGATCTTGTGTTCAATAAATGAATACGCATTTGTTTATCTGATGCTGCCTACGCCATCCGGTACGCTTAATAAAAATGTACCCTATCTTACAAAAATATAGAAAATAAAACGGCACATCTTCCACACGTTTGAACTAAGTGCACGTTATCTCGGAGTGGATAATTTAGAGCATGATCACATAGAAGATACTTTGTAACTTAGTTATTAAAGTCCATGAACGTTTATGTAAGAGTGGCTATTACTAAACATTTACCGCACTAAATACCCTAAATTAGATAGTAAATAAAAGCAGCAAGCTCTAGCGTCTTGCCACAGCAATGTGTCTTATTTTCTAAGAGGCATCATGTGGCGATGAGTAATTATTAGAACCACAAAAGATACAAGACAGGCTAACCCGTCGCCGTTTAAAAGGTGGACAGTATGCACCGGTCCGCCTCAGGGCTAATGGTAACATGTTACATGTGACGAAGTGTCGCGTCACGTATTACGTGTGTAGTTATTATTTAATAACGTATCGAAAGCTGGTTCTTCGCCCCGGGCGGTGCTTAGCGATAACATGATTGGCAAGTCATGACGCGATCTCAAAGGAGGTGTGAACGAGTGACGTTGAAAACAAACTTTCTTTGAGCTTTAACTAGGCGATTGTTTGAGATGATCCGTGATCCTGCTTCTTTTTTTTCAAAACGTTGATTTTTTTTTTTCGAGTCAAGCATAAAAGTGCTACGTTACTCATGAAGGTGTATACATTCACGATAGCTGTCCAGTTGTAGCGGTATATAAAAAGTAACATGGTAGCAAAATTCATAGTATTATCACTAATATTTAAACACCATACAAATACCTCTGGCAGCAGTTATGTGCAAGCAATAAACCTGTAGTCTCTTAACAGCAATTCTGGATTTTAAGAACATAAAATGTGATCTCTTAAAACCACTCGTAAAATCTTAACACGTATCTAATCCTGGTCATAAAACTGATTATTAAATACTTTGCAGTGCGATTAAAAGTAACGTATTCAGTAAACAGTTAACAAAGTAAGCTCAATAAAACGGTCTACGATCTAACTGTCAAGGTGTTTACCCGGCTTGCCTTCCCGTTACGCTGCTTAATCTCTATTATACTTAAGTAACCTCAACGATTTACGATTATGACAAAATTGTTTGGAGTGTTAGCTGATCGCCATCCGTCTGTCTGATACACGCGCACGCGCACCAACAGGCGCCGAAATCCTCACGTACTCTTCAATCTATGCCATCAATCACAGCCGCTGGAAATCGAAAAGCCGCCCGTGACATGACCATAATCTAACCTCCCATCGCACTCTATACTAATACACTTTAATAATATTATGATAACTAAATTAATGGCCTCTCCCTCACTCCGTTTTAAATGGAGAAAGTACACATTTTTGTTTTCTTTGCCGATCAATTAAACTGAAAACAACGTGTCGTAGAGATAACGTCACGGTAGAAAGTCCATCTGGCGTCCGAAAACAATTTGAGATATTCTTAACGGTTATGGGGCATGTCGCTTTAGAGATATTATCGGAATGACGGCATCAGATAGGAAGGTCGTGATCCTGCTGGGTGTTTCAGATATTTAATCCGAAGTTCACGTTGGATTCGTTGGAGACGGAGCGGTAGAG
Organism: Hypomecis punctinalis; assembly: GCA_949316475.1. Lineage (NCBI taxonomy): Eukaryota > Metazoa > Arthropoda > Insecta > Lepidoptera > Geometridae > Hypomecis > Hypomecis punctinalis. The sequence goes on from OX438797.1 coordinate 10,876,076, forward strand.
CGGTACTACTGACGTGCGGTCGCCCGCTTCCGAATGGCGTATCTCCCGCGCCTGCCAACCACGGAGGCACCGCAGAACAGTTACCGATTGTATAGAATCGCATCCGTCCCATTCTTTTGTCAGATCGCTATTTCTTTCGACAGATTGATTGTAGATATACTCGCGCAATCGTACAATGCTTGATTAGAAGCGCGGGAAAGTTTCGTCTCGTAATTGAATACCTACCGAATTAATTTTCGTTCGATCCCGTTCGAATTGATTTCGTAGAATCTAAGTGGCGTCGCAATAATGTTACACGCTTCGCTTTGCCCTGAAGCTATTAGGTTTTTGTGCAGCGCTCGCGACAGCCTGTATAATGAGACTTGACATGAACACAATGAGAATATATGCGCGACTATTTTGTAACACTTTCTTATACTTGTCTTGTTTGTTTAAACTTTTTGCTATGCGTTTGTTCTGGCTCACTACTTAATAGATTAATTTACCACGGAACTTTGTCATGTTCTGATAGAGATCACACGGTAGTTAATAGTTACAACAAACGACAATAAACCTATTTATCTTACCATTGTACTTAAAAGTCATAATTTCTTTTAAACGTACAGTTTCACAAAATAATTGTATAATATCTGCAATAGCTAGGCATTAATTGGCGAGAAAATTACATCAGCGTGTAAACAGTTATGATGTTCGTCCATCAGCCACACGAATAGCGATAAATTAAATAAAGCGTTCCAAACCGCCAATAGTCATGAAAACTATCCACATGCTCTAAAATGGTCCACGCTGGCAATAATCTATTTAAGACGTATGCGATAGCTTTACTGTTATCCAATTTAGAGCACGCCGAGATCGGTTTCCGCTTTTACACGGTTTGTGGGTACGATGCGGGTTCGGAGAGACATTGTTACTAGCCGAGAGTATGTCATTGGAATGCCTGAACTGCGGAGGACGTGTGGCAGACTGACACACATTCCTGACGCGACCTTACTCGTACCAGCCGCTCGCCACCGCACGCACGTATTCGCTGTAACTTGCGTCGGGGGCACGCGAACCTACTCAAACTTTAATGACAATTTCACTTCATAATAAACAGCTACTATTTCCTGAACTATAATTCAATAGGTCAAATGAACATGTACTGCGAGAGTACCGACTTGCATACGTCGATGGTGCTACAACCGTGATATCGATCCTACACAGCCTCAACATTCTCAAATCGAGCCCTTTCGATGCATCAAACTCACGTCTCCATTATCGAGTGGCATCACACGTCGAGTGTGACGCCTCGTGAATGCCCAATGATTAGTTGTAGAGGTGCAGGTTATCTCGAATCTCGAAGTATCGATAATCGGTGGATCTCCAAGTCAGTCGGTCTATCTGACTGTCCGAGACATTTGGGTTACGAGCATCGAGATATCGAATCGTGATTCAATGACGAGTATTGATGTGATAGTGATTGGACGATGCGAATTGTGTTTAGTCAGAATGATTGGCTCTGAAACAATGTGCATTGATTCTATCGGCAAATACGAGTAGGTATAATTAGTTGATCAAATAGCTGTAACTGAGTTTAGAATCGGTCGTTAATGAGATCTTACTATTGTCTGATAACTGACGACAAATACAAGACGTATCATTTAGTCAAGTTCGGAGTCTTAGATTTTATAGCTGTTAGAAAATAATCTTACGTATAACTATTTTTATAATAAAATAGGTTCAATGTTTTGTAAAAATTGCATTTCATTTTCGTAACGATCAATTAAGCGATTAAACAAAGATTGAAACATGAAGCTAAGTCATCATCAGCCTGCTAGCAACACACTGCTGGGTATAGACATCCTCTTCCTTGTACCAGTTATCCTGATCTTGGGCTGATATCAGCCACGTGTGTCCCGAGATGGATCTGATGTCGTCGACTCATCAAGCTGGTGGTCTGCCTACGGAACGCATGTCTGCTATTAGAAGCCAGGGATCTAATCCACCTGGCCACGTGTCTTGCCCAGCGCCACTTGAGTCGCGTAATACGGTTTCCAACATCTGCAAACTTTTTCCGTCGTCGGATTTCCGTATTACGGACTCGGTCTCTTAAGCTAATGCCTAACATGGCCCGAAGCTACGTATGTATAATTGTATATCAAGATGGCGGTAAAATATTGAAGTATGACGAAGTTGTAAGCCTTAGTAACTAAGGTTTTCTTACCTAAAGGAAGCTGCTTGGCAGTCGGGCTCCTCCCGACACCAGCCATGGCACTCGTAGAGAGAAAGGTTGCGCACAGTGTAGTACGCGGTGCCCGGGAAGTCTACATCTGTCAGCTTCTCGAAAGCCGTCCGACCTGTATACAACAGATAAGCATTCGAAAGGGGTTCTGACACTCTGCTCTGCTTAACGCTAAACCTACAAATCTAAAAACATAATAAAATTGCAGCAAAATTGATAAAGTAATATAGTTTTAAGAACCGACAATTTAAACAAACTGTGGTGTTTATAATCATTTTTCGCAAAAAATAGCAAAACCGACTTCTATCGTGTACAAAACTATTCGAATAGTTCGCTCGAATTTTTGTAAACAATTTTTACAATTTTGTTGATTTTTCAAAAACGGCTCAGAAAAGCCGATTTCGATAAAATTTAAATTGGATAGCTTCGGGAGTATATCCTTTCGAACTAAAAAATACATTTTTGTTCCGGTTCACAATTGGCGAAAATATCGATGAACTTATACAAAAAAATCATAAAGACGAACATAGAGCCTCCTTCTTTTTGTAAGTCGGTTAAAAATGAACTAACGTGTTAATCACCTCTTCTATTTAATTTTTGAGCGGCAATATTTCAGGACCATTTACAGAGCTAAATTTTTTTTTCCATATCTTTCGTTATAAGAATGGAGAGATGGTAGCATAGAGTATCCTCCTCCTTGAGGAAATTAATCTAGTTCCTCCTTGAGGAGGATAGTCTATGAAGATGGTGAAATAATGGTGAATTTAAAGATAATTTTACTAAAAAAACTATGTTTAATAGTACTTACTGAGAACAACAGAAGCTTGTAGCAAGAAAAGCGCTAGCCGCGCCAAGCGCAGCGACTCGCCCTTCATGCCGACGACGCCAGCACCTGCAACAATTAAACAAACAGATCAATATAAATAGCCTAAAATACCAACATCTTACAAAAAACGCAAACGGAAAAAGATTTCTGGCGAAAACCGCTCTTTTTTCAGCTCCGCCATTTCATTCTAAGAATTTCATCGGATGAAACCAGAGCACGATCTTTTTTTGACAGCATGACATAGCCTAAAGCGCAAAGTTCGTGTACTCGAAAAAAATATACACAAACATTTCGAGAAAGTTGGACAAAAACTACGCAGCCGGATAAGTACTGACAACTTGGTAAAGCGCAACGTCCCAGTTCCTCGGGTCACGTGCATTCACACAAAACGATAGTATTGTAATCTCGACAATGAATAAAATCGAAAGCCGGCCATCGCATCGAGGTGTTAACCGTACGCGAGATATTATCTCTCATCTCGGCCCAACACCTGACTTTAGAGTAATTTATTGCAGCAGCCACTCAAGCACGTACGACGAATTACTCTCAATTCGACTCTATAATAACTTTATTGTAACTTAATTGGACTAGAAAGAAAGAATGCATAAAAAATATATTACGTTAATTACATAGCGCGGTACATGAAGGGGGTCAGACAACAATCACTGCATAGATCCACGAAAGCTAATAGGAAAGTCAGTGACACGAATTTTCATTACTTTTTTGCATTGCAATATCGCTTTCACTAATCTTTTTATCAGACAGAATGAATGAATGTGAAAGTACAACATTGTTGTGTAGAAGGTACTCTCTACAGCCGCTGAAACCATTTTGTATATGCTCAATGAATCGGATGAATTTCAATCAATTCATAACATTTCTGCATGGACGGTCACAATGCTCATTTAAATGTGATATCATAAACGTACTCGTAACCTTTTTGTCGCAACTGTAGTAATCAAAGAACGGAAAGTTGCACCGATTGATGTACGTGTGATCATAAAATTCATTAAATAAATTGCACTTACAGCGTACCGCTATTTTAATTTGGGTTGCTTTCTCAAGAGACATTCGTTTAAAAGTAACTTATTTGGAAATCCGGTTGTTCTGACATATCGAAGCCATCATCAGGGAAATATTGATTGAGTTCATTTCGCTAAGGGCGATGGAAATGTATCAGCCCATAACAAGATATGGCTTTTAGATTAAGTTTAAACGAACTCTGGAATTGCGTTTTTAATGTGATCAATGTTTCTCGACAGTTTATTTCTTTTAATATGCAATAAGTATTAACTGACAACGATATTATGCGTACGCTATCTAAGAAAACCATGATTCATAGGGTAGTAAGCATGGTTATTTCTGAGAGCATACGAGTATATCAGATCTTATCCAAACAGCGCCTGCTAACTCCAATACTAGTTGTTCGCAAACGGACAGCGTTTGTTTAAATTCGCTGCATTCCTTCGCTCACATAAAAGGAGCTCAGGTTAAGGCCACCGCTATTGTATTGACACCTCAGAGTCCGCATCGCTGAATATGGCAAAACAACGGAAGGAGGCTGTTACAGTTACTCCTAACACCACAAGATACCTTTAACCGAGAAAACCCTACAGCGGAACATTGCTCCAATCTTGGTGATTCTGCACACAATGTACCATAATAACTTACGGGTGTTTGTTCTTTTTATGGCACAATAGACGATTTACGTTCCATACATGTAGGTATTTAGAACAATATTGTTCATAAAATGTAGGATTTTAGGTTATGGATTGGATGGGTGGCTATGGTTTAGATAGATTAACTTACACATATTTCGGTTCCGTGCCGCTCGTTCATAATCTAGTTCTTGCAGTAGTCATCTCAAAACAGTGCCTACTGAAGTTATTACTCTGAGGTAGTAATGCTTGGTATTTTTAATGTCTTTTTAATGAGACATTTAAAATAGTAGTTTATCTATGTATTATAAACAGACCTCATATCATAATCACATCTACAGCCTAAATACAGATTTGTCTTATCAGAATTGTGTCTAGAACAACAACAACGTCAAATTAAAAGATTTATCACCTACGGAAACGTAAGATATGTAATTAAAAGTAGCGCAACATACATACGTCACGTAATTATCACGCGCAAGTGCGTCACGTGCGCGGGCGCATATGTCTCCGTAATGATGACAACAGTTATGTCACGCCGCCGTTGCGCAGACCGTACCAGCGGCGCAGCCACCGTACTGTGCGCTCTAAAATTGCCCAATTTAACGGTAATTTGCAGGCTATAAGGCTTAGTTGCATGGGGATAGAACACGTTCACACTTCTCTTGATCTCACGAAATTATAATTTCAAGATACTACTATTGTATGGCATAATGCTCTATTGTAGTTTACAATTCTGTTACTTTAATTGTAACATACTTGTCTCTATGTATAATGTTTTTGGTTGTGTGTGTCATCCATTTTCACGTTTTTAGGATAGCTGCTGTTGGCATTTCTTATTTTTGACCGACGAACCACCGGAGGAGGTATACAATTCGCCGCGTAGGTATATCGTTTTTTTATGTATAACCACGCATAACTTTTTTTTGTAGTAGTCCGATTACAATAACTCTTTTTTTATTGGAAAGAATATACTTCGAAATTGGTTCCATTTAAAATTTATCGAAATCGGCTGAGACATTTTTGATAAATCAACAATAATGTGAAAAGATCTACATCGATCTGTGCATAATATTTGCGTTCTAGCGATGCGCCCCGGCTTCGCACTGGTGTATTATACATATAAGCATTTCTCTTGAATTGCTCCATCTATCAAAACAAACTGCATCAAAATCCGTTGCGTAGTTTTAAAGATATAAGCATACATGGGGACCGACAGCGGAAAGCGACTTTGTTTTATACTATGCAATGATTCTGTACACGGGTGAAGTCGGTCATGCTATTTTTTGCAAAAAATAAGTATGTTTTATTTTTCGTTGTATGTTTGATCATTTACGGAGGCAAGCTTAAACGCTCTGACTCTACACCCTTAGCTTGTTGCCACAAACTTTATTATCATATTCAGTTTTCGTAACCAAAGTAATAAAATAAAGCTAAAAAAATCACAGCTATTTTTATTATTGTAGTGAAAAGAGACCAGAGAGTTTCTTCGTGGAACATTTTCGTTGGACTACGAAATCGGTGCCTGTTAAAAGAGTCTGCACCTAGTCTGTATCAACCTTTACAAGTATCTCAGAATAAAATGGGGAAAATTTATTGAACTGAATAGATTTAATGGGCATGTAAATTAATTTTCAAATAAGCGACACTTATTCAAATTTCTGTGTCGGCTGGATTAACTTAGGTATCATCATAACTAACTGTCCCACTAACTCGAATACTAACTAGAGGTGCTCAGCAAGATAACAGTTTCCAAGTCGCGACAGTACTCAGAAAACACAGATAAAAGCTGTAAATAAGTTGTATCTCCCACCATTATCTCCCTGTATGAAGCCTAATGAGTTTGTAAGAAGAAAGTTAGCAGAGGTCGTAAATGCTGCAGTTTTTTTGCTAAGTAAACGCTGGCAGTCAGGTCATGACGTTTCATTGGTTTTATCGCATCCTTGATAAAACTCTAGCTAAATGCAAGCAGGCTTTTTGCTAAAGGCCGATAAATATTTTACCTAAACCTAACAACATTCTAGAGTCATTATATCTAGAGGGAAGTTGTTTTAGGACCGACTTGCGTAATGAGCTTTGCTAGTTCGAAAGCTATAAAGATAGTACTTGACTAGGACGATATTTAGTAGATATTTTCAGTATATGTAATAAATTGTAGTGATAATATAATAGTTTACAAGCTAGCACATTGGGCTCATGTGCTATAGAGCTGGTAGACGTTTAAATCTCAGTAACGAATAGCTTATAGCAAACTAGTGAAACTCCCCGGCTTCGCACAGGTGTATTGTACATAAAAACCTTCCTCTTGAATTACCAAAAAAACGCATCAAAATCCGTTGCTTAGTTTTAAAGATATAAGCATACATAGGGACAGACAGACAGGGAAGCGACTTTGTTTTATACTATGTAGTGAAGCTGCCTGTAATGATAAACATCAAGAGAAAACCATAGTTTAATAACAAGGTGCTTTCTAGTAGGTACTTAGCTGGTTTACCACTACTATCGAGAAAATCAGTCGTCGAGTATCTAACGGTGAGCTCTGACAGCCTCACAGGAAAGCAGATTCTGCTTTAGCCAAGTCGCGTTATATTTCAGACCAGGCTATCATTTAATATTAGATGAGTAGTAAGAAAAGCCTGTTCGCATGAAACATTCTTCAAATGCAAAATTGCGTATTTAATGCGCTTATTAAACTGCGACCACGTTCCATTCCCACAGGTCTTGCAAAGTTGGGGTCGTAATCAAACATTTATTGTTTACGTTAACAGCGAGTTGATCTTCAAATCGATTACTTGTATTTACAACAGTAATAATACAGTACAATCAAGCATGACCAAAGGATTTCATTAAGCACACATTACACGCAGCCACAATGCCTTTGTATTCTCGCACTGTGGCGCCGCCTTGCCGGATTAATGGTTACTCGCAGCTAGTTTTAATATCCCTCACAATAATTATCCATACGCTGTACGTATGCACAAAGAAATTATAGTTTTCATTTCCTGTTACTCAAGACAAGTACCCGTGTTTATACGAATGCTCATTGTTGTATAATAAAGAGATTTCACACAACAAAATAGCCGAGGAAACAATTCGCTATCAAATATTTGTTTTTTGAAAATCTCCGTATGATTGTTATGTAGTAGGCCTTATTTCTTTTACCGTTGTGATTGCTTTGCCGTACTGCAATCGTAGGAATAGTATATTATTTTACAATTGCAATACCATATTTATAACGTTGTAGTAAAATGCCGCCACTTTTAAAACATGTCTATCTGAAGTACTAACGAGTTGCTAGAGAGCATTATAATTTAGAGTCGTAACTTCAAAGCTCGTCGGTTTATAAAACTGTGAAAGTTACAAGCAGTTATTTAGTCATTTACCTTTCATTTCGATTGAATGAGCATTGAGTGAAGTAAAATGTAGAGGAACATTCCTAATAGAGTCATCGTGCTGACATGTTGTGACTTACTCGTAAGGGTTAGAAGAAAGTGGCCGTGACCCAGAGATATTTGTCAAATCACGGTTCTAACTGACCAGTCATCAGTGGAGCCGCTAACCGGCACAGACAATAAATAGCTTAATTGTCCAACGATGACGGACAGAGATTGGAAAACGGGAATAAGATTATTAAATGTGATGACGGGAATTGAAATATAATATTTGCTCTATTTTCTTAAGTCAAGTAGGTATTCATAAATCGGGATTATTAATATTTCCAACCAATGTTTTTATTTATTTATGTAGAAAATAGGCACTCACGACATATTCGTATCAAAATTCGTTAACTTCAGTTCAGTATTCTTTAACTAGCTCAAACGTGTAAACTTGAGGTTATGTGTCGCTCAAGGCACTATACTAGAGCTCGGTCGTTTAAAAAACAGTTTTATTATGTCGCAAAATATCCCTTACAAGATCAAGGGGCCTTAATTACAAAAACAGTTGTTTCGTTTGTAAGTATCAAAGACATTTAGTAAGTATTCTTAAGCTTTGGCAAAAAAATAACAGAGACTTTTGCTATTTTCTCGGCGTAACCTTAAGTCATAAAAATCCAGTACGGTTAGCAAGCAAGTACCGAGAAATTACAGCAACATTATTAAGATCTTTGAAGTCAGCGCGGGCGTCGGGTCAGCCGCGACCGCACGTGTCCGCCTACTTGCAGTGTCAGATACTGCAATCGCGAGAATATACAATAAGGCAGATAACCCACTTGTTGAGAGTAATTATGGCTCTAGAATAATCTTCGTTGTCGTTTCAGCCATGGGCCGTCCACTGCTAGACATAGGCCTCCCCTATAGATATTTAACAAGACCGGTTGGTAACAACTTGCATCCAGTCTTGGCGAGGTCATCCTGCTGATGCTAGTACCTGGTCTCCACTCGAGAACTTTTCGACCCCATCAGTCATCAGTCCTCCTTGCTATGTGCCCGGCCCACTACCATTTCAACTCGCCAATCCGTTGAGCTAAGTCGGTAACTTTGGCTCTTCTACGGATCTCATGTCAGATTCGATCTCGCAGAGAGACTCCGAGCTTAACCCTCTCCATAGCTCGTTGGGCTACTTGGAGCTTACTAATAAGGCCCATCGTGAGAGACCACGTATAGACGTCTAGTATAATATTGATTTGTAATATACAGTGTATTTTACGAATAGTTACTGTAACTGTAACCCATCAATATGACAGAAAAAATGCCAGGTCGATGCTGTAACCCTAAAATCATACCTAGTTGATATCTAAGCTTTAGTATAGATATAAATATTTAGGTACACACAGGGTGCTGAAACAATATCTAAGAGTACACAAGTAAAGCTTGCATACTATTGATGTAAGCATTGAATATTAGTATACAACCGCAATAAAAGCAATAGGTACTCTACATGCAGATTTTGGAGTGAAGTTAAGTGTATATATTTTCCAGTAAATTTTCCAGATAATTTTCCAAAACGTACTTTAAAATCTTACTCTGAGATAATAATGAGATATTAATTACGTAAACTTTGTAAGTTTGGCTTGGTTTTGGACGCGTTCAAAATCCTAGGTGTATACAGATCTATCCTACGCATGCATTTTGCTTGTTTCATAACTCAAATTGTGTTGAAAAAACGCTCAACCACAGCAAGTTATTTTTAGTTAGAATTGTTTGCAGTTCTCATCATTATAATTTTATAAATCTAAATTTGAAAGTCAATAGAGAGAGCTTAGTTTAGTGCACGCGAATGCTGCTTCCTTAGATGCTGGCATTTAGCCTGATCAAGTTCTTAATGTCATTGACCTATTTACGTGTCGAACCTAGAAACAGAAGCCCGAACGAGTATAGCTTGTTTCTTCTTAGGTTTTTAGTCTAAGATTTTATCTTGAAGAAATTCCTTTGGGAATCCGTGGGCTGGAAAGGTATCTTGAATAAAATAGCCCTGAATATCGTACGATATATACGGCCTCATTAGGAATATAAGAACTTGTCTGAGGGAAAATGCGTTTTGAATGGATACGTATTAGACACTTATTATATGAATTGCACTTTCGAATATCTGAGGACAAGAACTTAGTTGCCATGAAATAGTCATACTTTACCTAAAAGACGGACGTGAATATAACACTTTTAATGTGAAATTAGAAACGAAATAGCGATAAACAGTAACATGCATGATAACGTTCACTTTGTTGGATGTAAATGATAAGTACTGTACCAGCCTTTTTTTTTAATAGTCCACTGCAGGACGTAGGCCTACCCACAAAGGGTGATTGGGCCATATCCACCACACTAGCCCAGTGCGGGTTAGTGGATTCACATACGCCATCGAATTTCTTCTACGAACGTATGCAGGTTGCCTCACGATGTTTTCCTTCACCGAAAAGCCATTGGTGTGAAATTACGTACATAAATTCCAAAGAACTCATAGGTACGGGACCGGGGATTATACGAGTAAATGATAAGTACTACATATTATTTATCAATTCTGATTTCAAAGTCAATTTCATGAAAGCTAATATATAATAACAAGTAAAAAAGCTCCTATCGACTGGAGCCATTCTGTTCAACCCAATGCACGTTACGACGAGGTTATGACAGCATTAAGATCTCAGATGTCTGCAGCGCCGGGGTCAAGCTCATAATAACTTCTGATGAAAAGACCTCTCGTGAGTAATAGCTGAGGATAGTTTACAACTCGACACAGATATTATAATGTCTAATCAGGCTTTTAATAGTTTTAATCAGTGTTGGTTAGAGTTCTCGTGTTTGAACAGGAAGAAAAGATTTGCAAACTAAATGTGGTTGTAAAATTTATTTAAACATTCGTGGATAAAAACTCTTTATGATTTTTTTTATTATATCTAGCTTTTGCCCGCGGCTTCGCTCGCGTAATATTTTAATTGTACTATCCCATGGGAACCTCTTATTTTTCCGGGATAAAAATCTTTATATTAGCCTATGTCACTCTCCAACCATTCAACTATATCCATGCTAAAATCAATTATATTCGTTGTTCTGTTGCTGCCTGGAAGAGTAGCAAAAAAACAAATACACTATCGATATATAATATTAATAACGATTGCTATGAATCAATGAATAACTACGTACAACTAGACGTTCGTCCTAGTAATGAACGTCAAACTTTCACACAGAATTTTTCTCGAATATATTTTAGTAATTGAATAATAATAATAATAGTGAGTGAAAAGATATACAGATATCTGTTTAAAAGTGCTGTAGTGTCCTAAATACCCGTAATCAAATCATCACTGATAAACGCACTCCGGCCTACATGCACTTCCACAACCATAAAATTTCCTTTCTTCAAAAGCTGCGCCGCCAAACTAGAGCATAAAACCTCTTTTGTTTACGAGTTAACAGATCGTCCGATACAAATCCGTATGTCACAATCAAGTAGCCGTCAGTCGTCACAATGCGGCGAACTTGACCGAGGTAACGGGACCGGCACCGACGCGAGACAATGCGTGCGCCCGCGCCGGTATTAGGGCTGACTACTATTTCTCTGCTGATAACAGCATTTTCTATAAGTAGCGCTGATGGCGTAGTTTGACTAGATGTTTGTAAGCAATCACCAAAGTTAAGCCACGTTCGGCTCAGTCAGTCTTCGGATCGGTGGTGACATTTACACCTGAGCGCTACCGTGGCTCGGATAACACGTTAAATTGTATTAAGTAACTAATTAGCCATGTCAGAGGCTTTTGTCTAAAAGCTTAAAAGGCTTATAAACTGATACCAGGGCTAGGCACACGGCATATATGAACCTACTTACTTTTAGCATTTTTCTAAAATAAAATGCTTCTCTTTATATATTAACGTACGAACAACTACTATAATATGAGACTCGCCGAAGACCGGGAAGATTAAAATTAAATGGCGATGAAAAAAAATCTAAAAAATATGTGTTTGAAAAGATAATTATACAAGCTTTCTATTGGTATATATTTTGTTTCTGCAAGATTTCAAAACCCGCATCTTTTCCATATCCTTTACCTATTGCCACTTGATACACATTAGCACAGTCTAAGATTTTAAATAAAACGTTACATAGTGAGGTGAAGGGTAACGTGTGTGAATGCAGTCTCAAATTCAGTCACAATCATTTATCGTCAAAAATCATTTATAAGGTATGACTGAAATACTTACAGTCGGCAGCCCTAACCGCTACTCACTACGCAACAATCTGTGGCGTCGACAGGTTGCTCGCCTGACCCAATTATACATCTGGGCTATATTCTTTTGAATGCGTGTGAATTTTCTTTATACTTTCACGCATGCGAATAAATGCCGGTTTTCGGATATTCCCATGGCTTGCGGTTACTTTTCGTCGTATCAGCAAAGCGAAACTTAAAATGCTTGTTTATGGCCCTATCGTGTGTGACTGAGGCTATTTTATTTACTTTTTTATTCGAATTATTCTCACGACTCGGGTTCTTATTTATGTGTATCCGTTCGAAGATTTTAGTATCTACAATCACACGCTAGTATTGCGGGATGCGTGAGCGCTATTATCAGCTAATGCAAAACTGTTCGTTCTTTTTCTAAGGTTCGTTCTTTTTTTAAAGACTAAAAATATGTCTACATTTTCGGAGGCTTCGGTTAATTGGGGCCATATATTCTGTGATTATTTCCGAAGCCATTCAAAATTCAACATGAAATCCCTGATAATTAACGACAATACAATAGGAAGAGATTATAATATGATAAAATATTAAGTGCTCAAGCGCAAATTTATAAGTAATAACCAAGTTTAAATGATTGCCTGATAAATACGCTATAACTGGCGATATGCTAAATAATTCTGCCACAATCTAACATTTTCTCACTGTCTAGACAAGACAATGAATTCTAGTCTACTACATAAAATATCTCTTATTCTGAGTGCAGAAATTGGCGCTAACTGCACCAGCATGATCTGGCCCGCTAAGCTCAATAATTGCGTGGAAAGAGTGCATTTAAAATACGAATGCTAAAACTGCATTTAATAGTCTATAATTAGAAGTTAGCGTTCCTTGCTGCTGTATTTTTAAACCTATTTGCATATGTACTCTAGAGCGTGGGTGTAGGACCGAGGTGATTGCATATTCATCTTGCGATGTCCTTTGGTCAATATGTACGTAACCAAATGCATTTACATTACAGTGTACAGTGCCTTTCAAGGGCTTATTTTCATAAGTAAACTACAAATAAAATAAAAATGAAAACTGCACTAGAGTCTGGCGCTAAACCGAGTTCATACACCCTAACTTGTATGCTTTAGGATATGCACAAAAAAGACGTCGAAAAATTTAAAAGATTAATGAATTTCTACTCCCTGCCAAGTGCAGCATAGGACTCTATATATGCACTAAAATTACGAGATAAATATATATATATATATATATATATATTTATCTCGTAATTTTAGTGCGCGATTAGTCCCGTAGTATATAATAATAATGTGTTCAAATCGCGAAAGTTTAAAAACAACAACTGACTCTTTGTATAAAAGACTATGTATATATATATATATTTATTTATCTCGTAATTTTAGTGCGCGATTAGTCCCGCAGTATACAGGGTGTTTGGTAGAGGGTCCGACAAACCAAACAGGCATGTTCGGGGATACATTTGGAGAATACAAGTTGGCCGAAAAAAATCCCTGACCCCCTATTTTTTTTTAAAGTTTTTTTTTGTTAATTTTGCGGTTTTCACCAAAATTGTACCTATTTACCTCTATAACCTTTGTGAAATCGGTTTTATACTAGATTTTATTACTTTGGTTTGGTTTCTGATACATCTTCAGGCCACGCGAAGGAAAATTAGATACAAATCAAAGCTAACTAACTAATTAAGAGCTTTCAGAGTGAAAAAATTAAATATTTTTTACATCAAAGTTCAACTTTGACAATGATCTAAAAATAAACCACAAGCAATTCTGGAGGTAATATGCGTTCAAAATGTTTTCTATTTATCACATAATACAACAGTATAAAAATTGGTATAATACTCACCAACTTATTGAGTAAAAAAGGATTCAAAATAACAACGATAACAATAAAAAATGTGCCATCTACGTAAAACAAAGGACCTAGTACGACTAGTAGGTATAAAACCATTGTTATCAGTTTCTCTTTCTCTGTCACTCAAAGAACGCCGAGACGGCATGCTAAGACTAAGCTTCCGGTTGTCAAAACCAATAAAATATGTAAGTAATCAGCCAAGCTTTGACTGCTATCACTGTTTGACGCGTGTACGAGTAATCGTGATTCTTAAATGTTTTTTTATGTTTTGTTATTCTTTTGATTTGTTTAACTGTTAACGTTAATGGCTGTTATCGTTGTTGACTGTTGTTTTTATTGACGTTGACTGTTGTTGCTGTTGCTAAGTGGATTCTTTCTGTGCTGACATGACGGAGTTTAGTAACGAAAAATACGCCGACATAGTTTTTGTCTACGTGGGTGTGGTGTGATTCTGTACGGATAAATCTAAATTCACGAGAGATGGGATCTTTAACCAACATAATCTACACAGATGGGAATCACAGAACCCTCGCGCGATCAGAGAGACCTCACACCAGCACAAGTTTTCGGTTAACGTATGGGCAGGTGTCATTGGGAGAGACCTCATAGGACCCCATTATCTCCCAGATACATTAAATGGAGAAAATTACCTCAAATTTCTAATGAATGACCAGCCGGAATTAATTAGCCACCTGCCAATTTTTGAAGATGAGCGGACACTCATATTTCAGAATGATGGCTGTCCGGCCCACTACCGCGTAACATATTACGCGAGTATTTGGATATCTGTTACCCTAATTTATGGATTGGGAGACGTGGCCCAATCGAATGGCCCGCACGTTGCCCAGACCTAACACTGCTCGGTTTATATGTCTGGGGACGTGCTAAAGAGTTGGTATACGAGGTCGAAGTAAATACCAAAGAAGAATTGATGACGAGAATTGAAAATTTAAAAAATGAAAGCAGAAATGACACTAAACACTACTACAAAAGAAATACGCCATAGATGCTGGGCGTGTATTCGTAACCAAAGAGCTGTGTTCGAACAAGATTTAAAATAAGAATAATTTTGTATTTATTTCTGTTGTTTGAATTTTCTCTTCTACCTCATTTATTCAACAAGTTGATAAGTATTATACCAATTTAGTATGCCGTTGTAATAAGTAATAGATAGTGAAGTTTTTAAACGCATGTTACCTCCAGTATTGCTAGTGTTTTTTTTTCTAGATCATTGTCAAATTTGAACTTTGATGTAAAATTCATGTCATTTTTTCACTCTATGAGCTCTAAATCAGTTAGTTAGCTATGGTTTTCATGTAATTTTGCTTTGCGTGGCCTGAAAATGTATCAGGCACCAAATTAAAATAATAATATCCAGTATAAAATAGATTTAACAAATGTTATAGAGGTAAATAAGTACAATTTTGGTGACAAAAGGAAAATTAACAAATAAATTCTTGAAAAAAAAATTGGGGGTCAGGGAATTTTTTTGGCCAACTTGTATTCTCCTAATGGCTTCCCGAATACGTCCGTTTGGTTTGTCGGACCCTCTACCTAACACCCTGTATAATAATAATGTGTTCAAATCGCGAAAGTTTAAAAACAACAACTGACTCTTTGTATAAAAGACAAATATAAGTAGATTACCTAATTACACCCAAACTCTAGAGTACATATTATGCAAATAGGTTTAAAAATACAGTTTCCTTAATCAATTAATCAGTTTTTCTTTAAAATCTATTGAGTGTGTGTGTCTATGCCCTGTAGTAGACATCTCATATTTTTTTGGATTATGCGCTACATTGTATCTCAAGTCCAGCTTGCCATACATCTACATTCCACGGTACATAAATGTAGATAGTGTCTGCATTGCGTGCGCATCTCGAACTGCCTCGATCGGTATGCAAGGACCTTACAAAAGTATTCCTTGATGTTACGGCATGTAGGTTCGAATGTATCGAACTTAAATTAATAAAATAGAACTTCGAATATGGGGAGTCTAATTAGGTGTAGAGAAAAAGCCAAACTAGTATTAGAGAGAGATAAAAAGCGTTCTCTCTATCGAATGCCTAAAGTGAAAAAGAAACAGAACTATGCTATTTACCTAATATAATTACGTTGGCGCCCCTGTAATCGGGCTTACTGTGTTATGTATTTTTGACCGACGAACCACTGGAGGAGGTATACAATTCAACGCGTATTTATATATATTTTTATGTATAACCACGCATAACTTTTTTCATGGTAGTCCGATTTCAATAATTCTTTTTTTATTGAAAAGAACATACTTAGAAATTAGACCCATTTAAATTTTATTGAAATCGGCTTTTGATCATTAAATCAACAATAATGGGAAAAATGCTACTTCGATCTGTGCGAAATATTCGCAAATTCTGTACACGGGTGAAGTAGGTCATGCTATTTTTTGCAAAAAAATAATGATTAACATTATTTTTTATTTGAGATGCACAAAATTAGGTGTAGTTTTGCAAAAAAGAGAGAGAACAAATTTCAGACGATTTTTCAGAGATTTCTCGTAACAACTACAAGATAACAGGAGATTAGAAAAAGGACCATAGAAAAATGTATGTATTTAAAAAATATTTCAGATGTTTTGAAAAAGGGCACGCAGGCGTCAATAAATAAGTGACTCATAGAGTTGTTTAAGAGTACTCATTCTCACGCAAATCTTAGTCACTAATGGATTATTTACTTATTGGGCGTAATTTATGAAGTAGATACTGCATGTCTCTTAGAAGAAGGGAAACTGTAAGTTAGTCAGATCCTTCTAAAAATAATAAATCAAAGTACGAGTACGTGCGCTACGTACTCGCATATGCGTTTAGTTTAATTAGCCTATTTACCGGATGACATAAATTGACGACCAATCAACGGGTTGGGAGCGATGCAATATAGAGATAGGCCCTTTCCTGGGTTCATCAATATTCAACTCTACATACAGCGTACTAAATATCAAAATCGAATAAAACAGAACATTCTGAAGGTGGTAAAGTTATTGTGCCTTTAAACTTCAAGTTTATGAACGTGACATCGCAGAAACGCATCTAAAGTCATTTGCGTTTCGAAATGACAGTTAATTATAAGTAAATAAGGATATTTCAGCAAAATATTTGCGAGCTTCGTTCGAGGCGCACTTTGGTTAATGAGCAGCCGCTTACACGTTTCTGTGTCGCTTTCACTGTGAAAATTGCCAATATGCGCTATTTCTTAAGGTTTTCTAGGTTCAAGTTTAACCTCTGTCATTATTTGCGATATATTGATGCTGTAGTACTGTATCAGCCTTTTTTAATAGTCCACTGCAGGACATAGGCCCACCCACGAAGGGTGATTGGGCCATATCCACCACGCTGGCCCGGTGCGGGTTGGTGGATTCACATACGCCATCGAATTTCTTCTACGGACATTTTCCTTCACCAAAGCCAGTGGTGTGAAATTCCGTACATAAATTCCAAACAACTCATTGGCACGGGACTGGGATTTGAACCTACGACCTCACGATTGTAAGACGGGTGTCACTACCTCTAAGCCACCACGGCTTCTTCTTGCTGTAGTACTATACCATAATTATAAAATTCACGGAGAAAACTCATTAAAATAGAACATTAAAGAAGAATGTTACAACTGGTAACCGAACGAAAGTATTAATAGAAATGACAAGACGTTTTATGGTCAACATTTTAGCAAAAATCACAAACCTCTCTAAGAAATCTTCTAAAACTAAGAAGCACAATAGTCAGAGACATCATTTAACGGAGAGAGGTAAGCGAACAAAACGTCCGTAACTAAATGCAAATTTATGCTCAAACAGACGGAATCGGACAATACAGCTCTGCAGAACACGAGACACTAACGAGGAAGCAAGGACCTTCTCTCGGAAGACATTGCGAAGACACCGCAAAGCAAGCCGCGCGTGCTTTTCACTCGAGATATGCTACATCGCCTACATCTAATGGGGAATTTTAATCGCCCTTTTAAAGCTTGAAGCGCTAATGGATCGACACCTGTAGATGCGTAAATTGCAGGTTCTACGCAGAAATGAAACCTAGGACATAATTGTAGAGCTGTACAGTTGATACTAATTCACTTTTTGCGAATATGCTCAGTAGATGATGTAATTGATACATCCTATACTAAACTATTAAACAACGATGATATAATTAATCGTTTTTTACAAAAAAAAGATTTGTAAGACACAGTAATTTTTACTATCAGCAATTCTGCTGCCCAAGTCTAAAAACCGTAACTTCAGTTTTTCGTGAAAAAAAAACAGCAGGACTTTTTCACTTTGTTGTATTATATGTAATACTCAATTTGAACAATTTCTTTAACTTCTTCGTTTGCTTGACTAAACGTAGCAATAAAGTTTAACTCGACTTTATAATAAAAGATACAACCTACACCGACGGCAGCTGCCGAGTGTAAACTCCTTTTCAGTAGGAATTCTCAAGAACTCAGGCTGGCTAGTATACCTGTCACTCATACTTAAATAAGTTGCCGTATCACATCTCAATAGATACTTATTTACCTTTTGAGGAAGTCTATTAGCTATTGAGCTGTTCATGTAGTACTGGCGTTATCTGCAAATAGCCTTTGGAAAACCTATTTCTCATGGAGAAAACGTGATGTTTAATAGCTTACTCTTTCATAACCTCTTTCATCGGCCAATCTTGAAATATTCCAACTATCTAGCCAATGAATACACAATAAACATTCCTCATAAATATTCGTACTATCGTGTCGGTCAGTTCATTTCAATTATTATAGTTCATTCTATTGTTGGTTGATTTCACTTTCTCTTAAAAGCCTCTTCGGACATTTCAGCGTACGCTCATTTCCTTTTCGATCAATGTTTCTATTGAACAAACGAATCACCTGTGCGATTTCAATGATAATAAATCATGCGATCAATGGACGCTGTCTCCCGCCCACGTGGTTTCGCTAAACGACCATTTAAAGTATGACTTGGAATAAATCGCTAGTCCTTTATTTTAGCTGTAAAGTTATTTGTAGAGAGGTCTTTTTACGACGTTTTATTGAGTTCCTTGCAATGTTGTATCGTTCAAGTACACGCCGGTGCTGGCAAAAAGAGCGATTGGCGCGAGTTCACAGCCGTCCCACGGACGAGCTATTGTTGCGACCACACGAACTACTGTGTAATACACCATGATAGAATCCATAGTGTTCCAACACTTACTATGAAATTCCGTAGCATTGACAATAGACAAGATTTACCTCTATATATTTGTTAGTAAGAAGTGAACTTACCCGTTCCGTGTAAAAAGTAAGCTGTGTCTTATACTCAGGAACCCAAATCCTGCAACAAATGATAATTCCATATTAAACCCAGCACACTAACCCACTTCACAAAGGTATGAAACGCTACCAAATAAACAGTACAATGTAAACTAACAGAAAGTGTTAGATCTCATTTAGACACGTGGTACCGTTAAAAGCTCGCGATATTTTCCAAATGAAACATCACAGCAATTGGTGCAAAAGTCAACACGAACACGAACACTTTCTACGTTCTAAATTAAGCTGTCAGAGCTAAAAAGTATCGGACAAACGATAGAATTAAACAAATCGTCCGTAAACGGTCGTGTTCTATCATCAATATTCATGTAAAAGTGTAAGTAGCTACAAATATTCGCAAGCTATTTATCAGCCCGGCGGATCGGCTGGCGCTGTGAATACCTCTTTGTAAAGAAACATATTAAGTAAGTATAACTTTTTGTTTGATTCATGAGTTTGTTCATGGTAAACGCTTTACAGCTGATATATGTCGAGATAAACAGCAAGCGTGAAAATAGCTACTCCATGTATAGGTACGTGTGTATTTAGTGGTATAATCGCAATGTGATAACAAATCTTTCAGTTAGCACACCGACCTTTTTTCATTTTGTGCCGTCTTAAGCCGGAAACATACTATCGGACGCGGCTGACGGACGCGACTGACAGCCGCGACTTAGCAATATGCACAGTCTTAAGACATCTGGTGTGCCAGATCGCTCTCGGATGTCCGAACGCTCAAGGTCGTCCGAAGGTGACGTCCGCAACTTATGTCCGATAGTGTGCACGGCTCAGTGTGCTTTCACAGTCTAGGTCGCATCCATAAGCCGCGTCCGATAGTATGTTTCGAGCTTTAATAGCGAGCTAAGAAATGAAATAATTAACATTACTGTTCAAAATATGCAGCCTTTAAAGCAAGAATAGATCTATGCGCTGCGAGCTCAGTAAAAAATAGTCGTCGAATTCAAATCAAAATACAAAATGACATAATGTAAATAATATAAATATAGTTTTAAAAAACACGCGTAGGAGTAATATTTTTATTTTTTATAAATTCATTGTCATTTCAATCATTGGTCTTTGATAGGTGCGCAAAGCTTAAAGAAAATCTGATAGCTCAAAGTAGGTCAAAATCGAGCTCAAAGGGGTTGGTTACAAGCAAGCAAACCTACAAGTGAAACTAATAAAATAGTGTTAATTAACACATTACTCATTTTGTAAACAATGACAGAAAACAGCGGCATTCACAGTAGCTGACCCCGTGACTTCTAACACACCGGTTTGCGAATTTTAACACTCTATTAATCACCTATGGGTAAGTGAAATCTGTGTAGCATCCGTATTTAAAAGACTTTCGATTAGATCAAAGTCACGATAACGCGTTGCAATTAAAATCCGATATTCTTATGTGCTAGAAAGGAATCTTATCCCATTTAAGTGCCTATAGTGAAAACCTCATCTATCTAAGAGATTTACTCGTTACAAGAATAGTTAATTTGATTTTTATGATGCTATCGGGGAAAGTAAAACCTCTAACGTAAACTTTAAATGTAAAAAAGTTGCTAAAGTGCTTTTCTTTGTTTATTTTTGGTATGATGTAAATTATATAAGATTGTTTTAGAGATATACTATAGCTTATAGACTTATACCAATAAACAACTGGTTTTAGTTACATACCAAAAATATTATATATGTAGATACAAATTTTAATTTTAAACTTAGGTATTAATTCCTTCACATTCTAAGCAAAATACAAGCTTTTGTGAGAGCTTGTGATTGCCGAAATGTAGATATTTTGTGCCAAGTTTACACTCCTTTATTCAAATCGTCTAATAAGCATAAATTATGGAACCAATGACATTAATCTAATTTGAATAACCAAAGATATTAACTGCGCTTTTAAAGTTATTTGATCGACCAATACTTATAACGGGACTTTATTAACATGTCTTTTTGATGTTGATAACTTTGAAAAGGGCATTCATTCACAGAGTCAATGATTAGCAAAATGAGAATGAGATAATTTGAACTTGAGGTATGATGAGAATTTGAGCAATGATATTAGTTTGTACAAGTGGCATTGTGCATACTACGAATTGTGTCAGAGTTTTGCACACTTTCTGAAATCCTTAATTCCACTGTTACTATAACGGAAATCTTTAAGTGGCATCTGAGCTACGGTAGAATCAGTTGTAAATGCTACCCACGGTCACTCTTACAAAAGCGATCACGTCGACCATTCCTCATCGATCATGTCGCTCGGGCAGGAACACCCAGACGAGCTATGATTTAAGCGCTAAGAATTGAAGCCTATTGATGCTCGTTAAAGTCATAATAAGTTGCAGCAGCGATGCGGCTCAGGATAAACTTAGGCCAGCATCGTAAATAAGCTGCATTGCACGAATAGCCTTTTTCTCTACAGCTTAGAAAATAGAGTCAGTCGAGGCACAATGCCGCCGGGGGCGTTCGTGCTCAGTGGGAAAATAAAATGTAAGATTCGCATTGGAAATGGTACCTATCGAGGAGTCCAGTCGGTCCCTTTATCCGCAGCTGATCGCGCTAGACTATGTGGTGGGTGAGGAGAGCAGAGCTAGGGCTGTCATGTGACGAGATTATCTCTTTTACACAGCTTTAGAGCTATTGGGCTATGTGGTACTTGCATAAGTACTGTTCGAGTACCAAGGGTGGCAGATATCTGAAGTGGCTGCTCGGATGAAATTGTACGTACGTACGCGCGTACGTACACAAACGAATGCGGATGGTTTCCAAAATAGAGAAAATAGAAATTGACTCAATATTTATTTGTTTGGGCGGTGACAGGATAAATATTCTCGAGTATTTAAAATTAACCCTGTCACTTTAATCTCACGATAATTTATTGTTGCGGATAAACTGTTTTGAATATAGCCGCAGTAAAATTAAAGAGGCGAAATTAACGAGAATAATTTTAATTGATCAAATACAAGAGTCTACAATTAAAAAGGCTAAAATAAAGCCGCGATTTAAGGACATTAGAGTTTTAAATATGGTAACCCTAAGCAGGGCGGCGGTGAGAAGGGGCGCATGACCGCGCAGGGCGCAATGACCTTGCGCGCGCGCATTCCGCCCGCTCTTTCGAAGGCTCCAGCCTCTCCCGACTCCCGGCCATTCTAGGCTCCATTAAATTACCTACTAGGGAGCATCGCGAACGCATCGAACCCTATACGAGTAAATCACAAAGGCAGCCTATTCAATAGAGCTATTAGGATAGCAGATAACTTACAAGATACTTTTGCATACATTGTAAGATATTGCATGTCATATTTTGTACAAGTAAAAGAGTTTTATAAATGCCGCGGTGGTCTAAGACAAGGGATAATAAATCCTTATAACTTTGTAATGACTCATATATTGCAAATAGTATTCATGCTACATTCATGTACCTCAAGTATAAAACCTGCTTTATCGATTAGTTGCTTGTAGCTTATTTTATCTCTATGGTTGCCACTCATTACGCAAGAAATACGGCAGTGGAACATGTTTTAAGTGCAAACTCAAACACTCGTGTCACCAATCCAATGGAACTAGGTTAATAACCTGAAGATAAACATTAAACATATAAAACGAACGTACTGGAGCTAATAAGCTGAGTAAATATGGAATACATTTTGACAAGAATCTGTGAGAGTAGCTTTATTTCCAATCTAGCATTCGAATTTGACCTACTTTCATCGCTATTCACACTTACTCACATCTGTAAACTAGCACCGTACAAATAACCAAATATCGAATACAATTAGACTACTTAAAGTACATTAAACAAACACAGTTCACTTTTTAACGCAGTTTATTTTTTATCATCCGAATCGTATGAAATAGATGTAGAAATTATCACACGCAGAGTCAAAGTTCACACAGTAAGCATAAATCTAAATGCACCGCTGACACCATAGTCTTGTCCCAGAAACTGCTTCGTTAAAGTTCAAGCAAATTGGCACCTAAAGTAACGGACTCTGGGCCAAATAATCGGAAAACCACGGGTTTGCGTCACAGAAACCGTTCGGAGTGACTCCAAATTGGTATAAAACCCACGCGGCGGACGAAATGTCCACAAAGCGTGACATAGCACACATAACCAGTCCGTTCCTTTTGTTTGCCAAGTGCAGGCCTACGCAAACTTCAATTTCTTCGACTTTGAGTGGTCACTGCTCACAGAAAAATCACCAATCTCGGCCATTCTGCTTTTTACGGATACATTTTTGTGTGCTTATCTTTTTTGTCGATGCAAAGATATCATCCGTTGAGGATTAAAATGAAACTCGAGCTGACATCTTCATTGAAAAGAAAATGATTTGTTAGAAATTTAATGCTAAAATCAACCATTATGATGTTATCTTTATCTCTTTTATTACAGAAATGCTTAAAGTTCACAGTATTTGATGTGTTTTTTTTTGTTTTAACAATGTATATGAATTAAAATTCCGACTTTCGGAAAACCGTGCATACATAAACATAAAAGTCTCAAATTAGGTTGCATACAAATGTGAGCTAAGGAGGCCAAATCCGGCAATTAAGGTCCTTTCTTTAACCAAGTGCACTTCGGTATTTATCAATATCGAGCGCAGTTTCTTTCACCTACATTCTTAACATGACTACACAACATTTATAGCGTTTCTGAAATGATTTTACATAATTATTTTCGCGAAAAATCGCATGACCGACTTCAACCGTGTACAGAATTCGCGAATGTTTCGCACGAATCGATGTAACATTTTTCACATTATTAGTGATTTATCAAAAATGGCTCAGTCGATTTCGATGTATATTATTTCCAATAGAAAAAAGAATTATCAAAATCGGATCACTACGTAAAAAGTTATGCGTGGTTATACATAAAAAATATATACGCGTCGAATTGTAGTACCTTACCGTTTCGTCGGTCAAAAATTGATATAAAGAAATAACAACAATCAGCGCGAAAAGACAGAAAATAGTCATTAATATTTTTTTTTTTTGATACTGGTATTCTTAAAAATCTAATTCTCAAGACTCACATACAAACAAAACATAAATGTATCAAAACGATTACATTATACGATACTGTCTCTACGACTATTATATCTAAGAATATAGAATAAAGTTAATATAGGTGAAGCATCCGTG
Organism: Hypomecis punctinalis; assembly: GCA_949316475.1. Taxonomy (NCBI): domain Eukaryota; kingdom Metazoa; phylum Arthropoda; class Insecta; order Lepidoptera; family Geometridae; genus Hypomecis; species Hypomecis punctinalis. Next base: position 10,900,726 of record OX438797.1, read on the forward strand.
AACTAATTTGCTGGGTTCACGATATCGTAAAAATCACCAACCTAACCAAGATTCATAATGGATCTGAATAAGCGCCGCTAAAGTAGAGCTTCTATGCATTTCTCTCAGCAGTGAGCAATGATGTGTTAAAAATAAATGCGGCGATTTCAAAAGCCTTACCACTAAAATAAATAAACTTAAATCACAAGTCAGTGTCACAGGGAAACGTATATTTACCTCAAGTGACATTGAACTGCAAGCTCTGCGAGATAAAATAAGAACGCTGAAAGCAACCGGTCTCTATTACGTCAATTACGTATCTCGTATAATTGCTATCGCCTTGCAGAGGCTAGACTCGTCGCGTCGTGCCTTATTTAGAGCTGTATTCTGGGCTATATTGCATATTACATAAGCTGTGACGCCATTTTGCGAAAAATATACCTTAATTGCTATAAAATACCTATCCTATCCTACTAATATTATAAACGCGAAAGTTTGTGAGTTTGTAAGGATGGATGTATGTTTGTTACTCTTTCACGCAAAATCTACTGAACGGATTGAAATGAAACTTTGCAATAATATAGCTTATATATTAGAATAACACATAAGCTATAAATTATAATGATATTGCGTAAATGTTCCATAATATAACGATAAGTGTTAAGTAAGTAGGAAAATTTCTGCTATCTGCGAGCTATTCTAGAGTGCGCTTTAAGAAATGTCAAAAAAAAAACAACTGTCGAATCGAACAACCGACAAAACATTTTTTTTTGTCCACGTCCTTTGTTAAGGGTGGTAAGGTAGGGCCTCGGGTTTCAAAGACGGAAAGTGTCTAGTTTTTAGTCTACTTTTTATCCCGGATAAATAAAGGGTTCCCATGGGATAGCACACAAATCAAAATATCATGCGGGCGAAGCCGCGGGTAAAAGCTAGTTATAAATACTTTTGAGGCTTTTTAAAATACCTATAAAGACCTATAAGATACTTTTTAAGCACTCACAATTTACAAATCCATATGAAAATGATGAATGGAAAAGATACAAAGAAAATTTAATTTTCATTCCTGGAAAATTGATGTCATTTGAATCGTGTACAAAAATAATAAAAGACTGTGGTATTGCCAGCTTTTTTTTTATGTATAACCACGCATAACTTTTTGCATAGTGAACCAATTTCAATAATTCTTTCTTATTAGAAAGAGTATACTTCGAAATTGGTCCCATTTAAATTTTATCGAAATCGGCTGAGCCATTTTTGATAAATCAACAATAATGTGAAAAATGCTTACACGCGAATTCTGTACACGGGTGAAGTCGGTCATGCTATAGTTGCAAATAATAATGATATTATAGTACCATTTGTAACAGAAAAATAAAAAAAACAAGCAGTTCGAGTAGCGCAAGTATTGATGATGATATTTAGATACGCCCTAAAGTTTAAATATTTTTTTGCCTTTTTGTCCAGCTCATAGAGTTTACTAAATACATGCAGCTACGTTGTCTACTACCCACTTTCTAACCAATCAGCTTACACATTTTATGCAAGTAATATAGTAAACTTTACATTACAAAAGCCCCCGCAGTGTGTCACTAGCAGTCTTTTATGGTACGTTGTAACACTCGAGAAGTGATCATCCTGCATGATGGCTCCGCCGTCAATAGCTTTACAATGTAGTGAATGGCAGTGAAAACTGATTGTCCGACACTTTGTTTGGCGTCTTGTAGTTGCAAACTATGTTGGTATGGAAACCACAGATCTAGCGAGGTAGGGCATATCGTTTCGATCTAACAAATCTCTCTGCTTAAAATCACATCTACATGTACCACCAATAATAATTACACATGTATTAATTACTCAGCACAATAAATTACTTATTAATTTGCGCACAAACAGCAACACAACACTGCTTTTTGAAATGAATGTTCCCTAATGAAAATGACAATATATTTATTTACATAAACATAGTTTAACAGTAGGTACATGACCAAGTTAACTGAAATAAAACTTATGTTTATGGGTGTTTTATATACACTACATAAATAATGGCGATTCCCGCACTAGGCTGGGCCTGTTTCGCGGGAATCGATATGATTTAGCTTAATGAAATGTATAATTTATATACCTTTAGCATTCACTTCATTCATATTTTATTCATTCATATCTAATTTTTATCACATAACAAAACCTGTATAACCTAAACATGCATATTACGTTATATTTGTTACTTGTAAGTGTCTTGCGCGCCGAGTAACGAGAAGATCCCTCTTTAGATATCTACGAGCGAACCTGACACGAGTATACACTACTCTCTCGCTTGTGTCTTGTAGAGCTGTAAGTGTTGTGTGGTGTAGTGTACCTACTTTAAAACTTACTTATGGATTTTGTTTATATTCGCGCATAGTTTCATTTAAGTACTTGAATGGCTCTTTCCGAAAATTGGACATTGACACGTTTTCATGATGCTCACATTTTTCAGCAAGTATGGTCGTAGCTAATATTAACACTTGAAAATAAAAAAATACAAAAGTACCGAGACGAATTTTCTAAATTTTGTACCTCTCTAATTTTACCTCTTTAATCTTTGATCTAAAATTAAATGTTCTGTATTTTTCTTTAAAAAAACTGTTAACGTATTGATTTATGTAGGTATTTACGACTTAGTTGTAGGCTTTTATGCGCGAGTATTGCGGTACGCTTGTGCGCTTTTATGACAAGTTGATTTAAATATATTCCTTGCAAATTTCTCTCAGGTCAACTTTGTTGATTTTGGGTGAAAGCTAGCTCTTTGCATATTTATGTATTGAAAAAAATAACAAAAGCAATATGCAAATAATACAATATTCATTTTTCCGCTTAATAGGCTATAGAGTAGGCGATAGGTCAAACAACAAAAATATAACTAGACAAACGTCAGCCAGCTCAGACACGTGGAAAAAAATCACAGCTGAGCTGATACGAAGCTATACCAACAAGCTCAGAGTAAGTAATAGTAAGTGCCGTTGGTTCACGATACGGAGTTAATTTCCTTCACGCAATTAGCAGTAGTGCGACGTAACCGTTACCTACACATTCCCGCGACTATAAAACTGTTCCGATGCTAATCCCTGGGAAAATGTCTTTGTACACTTTTTACTTAGCATTAATTATGCAGCAACGAAAAAAGACAGGCGCCACGCCGTGCCGACACAACGCCAGGACAGGGCATAAACTTTGAAAAATATTTTTACTATCGGCTACGGGGTAAATTGCTGTTACACCTAGGCTGTTAACCATAAAAATTAAGTCCAGGAATAGAACTCAACCTGTAGGGATATTAGCATCCACATGCAATTTTAGTACACTTTCTTTGTAATGTTTGCCCACTTTGTTATGTAGATCCGTGTCTGTTGGTTTAATACATCATTACGTGTAATTGGAGTCTATCTTTGAAAGGTCGAAATAAATAAATGCATACTAAGCCTTAAAAAACTATCCAAGATATACGAGTACAATGGGAGTCGTGCTTGTTTGATACAGAAAGGATATGGATGAGTTTTAATTCCACCATAAATAAATGCAATAAAATTAAGATAAAGGTAATGTTAGGAAGGTTAGAACGGTTTAATTACTGTAGGTTGCGAGAATAAATTGTGTTCTGGAACGCATAAATCCAGACAAACATACATTTTTTTTTTCATTAATTTATGCGAGCAGAAAAGAAATGTAACCTATTTAAAATTCAATATTCTTACGAGCGGATCACTACATATTATAAAGCAAAGTCGCCATTTTTGTGTGGCTGTCTGCGTGTCTATAAATAAGATATTAACTGATATCTTCTAAACTAAACAACAGATTGCGACGCGGTTTTCACTATCTTTTACAGTATATTGTCCAGGCGGTTTGTCGATATAAATTATTTGTAGCTGGATGAAGCCGGATCGGGCAGCTAATAAATCATACATTTTTTACGGACATCAATAGCTAGCATCAATATACCGTACAACTTTTCAGCGTGAATATAATCTAGAGTAATCATAATTGCCCTGAATTACTCGGCATTTAGTAAAGAAAATAGAAGCAATTTTATTTATATTCTATACTTAATACTCAATAATTTATAACAATCGTTAAACGAGACCTTAATTGGCTTTTTAAGTAGGTTAGACAAAACAGCGATACTTGGTCAAAAAAATATTATAATATGATAAATTGTTAACCAATGAGATTGGGTATGATAACTGCATTAACTATAAATACGAGTATACACACCCACACACAAGTCACTAAATTACAATCAGTTTTTATTAATATTCATCAACATATTTACATTTGGTTTAATCTTTTTATTTCAATATATTAGCAAAATTTTACAAATATAAAAATACAATCAAAATATCTTTATTAAATCAATAACCTACTAAGTAGCTATTTCTAGACCATGTTCCTATTTCTAGCTTTACGATAAATTTATTTTACATTTAGGGAAATAATATGTGAGCTCTCACTATTCTAAGTTACCCAACGAGCTGTGGAGATAAAGTCTCTGTGCGAAATCAAATCAGAAAGAGAAGACCCGTAGAAGAACCAAAGTTATTTTGACATAGCACGGCGAATTAATAATACGGGACTAATCGCGCACTAAAATTAAAGTAAAGTTTATTATTAACCAAAAGAAAAATACATAGCTACTGAAGTACATAAAGCGAGTAACCAATGAACACAGTTGATGTCGATTATGTCTAATATAACAGCATTGTCTTATTTTAAAAATGTATTTCCAAATAGATGAACTGTGAGCAAACTAAGCTCAAGGATTGTGTCTTGGGACTAGAGTGCAAGGTTGTCAGAATTCGAAAAGATTAAGTATACACCTACAAAAATATACAAAGTAGGTAACTGTATTATTTTTTACAAATGAATTTTGAATTGCAAAAAAGTAGTTTTTTTATTATTATTACGAGATATAGAAATGGCAAATGAAATGGCAGTGCTTATTTTAAGACGTTGGACTGATGACCGGATGGAGTAGAAAAGTTCTACGGACTGAATAGAAAAGTCCGCGAGTGGAGACCAAGTACCGGCAAGCGCAGCGTAGAACGGTGAACAGATGAATCAAAATCTCGCTAGATGCAAAACGCTTCCAACCGGATTTATTGGACATTTATAAGGAAGATCTAAGTCCTCCTGTACCTGTACCAGCCTTTTTAATAGTCCACTGCAGGACGTAGGCCTACCCACGAAGGGTGTTTGGGCCATATTCACCACGCTGGCCCAGTGCGGGTTGGTGGATACACATGCGCCATCAAATTTCTTCTACGGACGTATGCAGGTTGCCTCACGATGTTTTCCTTCACCGAAAAGCCAGTGGTGTGAAATTCCGTACATAAATTCCAAAGAACTCATTGGTACGGGACCGGGGATTTGAACCCACGACCTCACGATTGTAAGGCGGGTGTCACTACCTCTAGACCACCACGGCTTTTACGGGTGGATCTAAGTCCTCCAGTGACATCTTATAGATGAAACAAATGAAAACAAGCCCATCATTATAAAATAATATAAAGCGGAACAGTGTCTAGGCCATTATGATAAAATCTTTATAAATCCACTACTATGACATTAAAACAGTTATACAAAACGCATTAAGAATTATAATGCATCCGGTTTGCTTTTTATTCCCATTCTGGTTTGGGAACGGGAATTCTAAGAAATTGTGAAAATTTTATCGATGAAGACACTTAAAGACTCATTTACTTAAAGCAAGTGATCTGTATAAGTTTTACTGCTTCATATTTTCTCTTTTACGGTGCAAATTACGCTAATTTTACGATTAAATAAATTAAAGATGCGTCTTCATCAATGATCCAACCTTTTGAACCAGTTTGTCTTACGTACCTTGTAGGTACAAGGTACGTAAGACAAACTGGTTCAAAAGGTTTAGATCTTTTATTACCGGCGAAGTGAACTAATGATCCAATTGAAACCGTAGAAACAAACTGGATGCAGTCTTACTAAAAATTTATAGGGAATGCTTTAGTTCAGCAGTGGACATACCACAGCGCCGATAATGATAATGATGACTACTTGTTTTTTCTACCAAATCAATCGACCAAATTCGATGTTGCAATAAAAGTGATTTACGTCTTTTTCAGCTTTCACAACTACTGTAGATATCAGAGCGCTGTTCAGGGCAGTTCGAGTGTAGTTTATCTCGATATCGAGTTGTGGTATCGTCGTATCAAGTCGGGGATTCTTTGTGCAGTTCTCCGGTTTTGTATCGGCGAATCTAGAATCGGATGTTAGATACAACGACCAACATGGAAGTGAGCCCGTTAGCATTCTTTTCGCAAACCGATGGACTCGCTCCGATACGCCTATTATGTCGAATTTTACGCCTATAATTACAAATTACCGGTCAACAGGTGGATACCGATACAAGGTTTTGTGGCAATACAATTATTTTACTTTTTTGGCTTTCGAACTGTATTTTTGCCGGCAACACTTTTGTATTTCTGTGTCGCTTTATCAATAAGGTTATCTTGTAGCTGTGGATATTCTAGAACTAATAAAGACTCGCGTATTTCTAGGTCACTATAATAATATTGAAGAGATGGTGTCGCAAGATTTACCATAACATTTGATACTTCGGCGTGCCACTAACAAACAATAGACAATCTATTTTCCCTACATTGTGCTGCAAAATATTTTAATAAAGAATATCATTTTTCCTTTAAAAAAAATAGGGATTTGTGTCAACTCAACCATTACATTAAATATCAGATGATTTGGTTTGCAAATGTAAAATCCAGATTATATACCATATTTAGACAGACTGACACGAACATAACACATAAACATAATGCTAATGGCATTTCGTACCTCAAACGCTTCCAATTTCATCCATTTCGCATTTTTTGAGAATACAATAAAGAAATAGAAATAGACAATAGTTTTGTATTTCACGAAAAAAGCAGGAAAAACCAAAATTGATTAAAACTAAACTAACAACCATACTGAAATTTGATTTTGGCAATACTAATTAATTAAAATATACTGAATACATACTTTAATTTATTTTTAATCCGAATCCGAATATATTGAATTTACTGTATTACTATACTTTTTTAACAATTTAAAATTTAACAATACGTTACCTCGTAGAACAGGCAGCGCGTTGATGTCTAATGAGAGGCGCCCTTTAAATATAGCAGTTTCGTAGCGTCGCGTAGCATTGTTGAATATTTTGATATTCTAGATGTTGGTAAGTAAATTGAATCAATTAATTAATTTATGAAGTGATTAAATGTTCAATAAATAACCGTAACCTTAATAATTAGTGTTCAGAAATTAAAAACGCTACAAACGCGCTGCGCTTTGTAGCAACGTCATATATGACAAAGATTACACACTTGTCTATCTTACACACTCATCTATGTACATTGTGCATAGATGAGTGTGTAATCTCAATAAGTGTTTTTTGTAAATTCTTTTGAGATTAATAAATATTCTTAAACCACAAAAACAATGCTAAAACGGTGTAAAATGCGCACCGTTTTAGCATTTCATTTCACTCAAATTATGAAATTATAAGTAAATTATTGTTTTAATGTAAAACGTAAATTATTCAATCTACTATCAAAAAGATTTTGCATACAGTTTTAACATATTTAGGTTACCTACTAAAACACAATAGTCGGCAAACAAAACTTCGCTACATTCTTAAATCAGTGAAAATATTTTGGCACCGCGCTCATTCAACTCCCAAAGTAGTCGTAATGACATTTTTGGTCGATTTCACCAATTTAATAACGATGATTACTTACTATTAAATTGATAGAAAGTTGTCTGTCTTCCGAGCTTTCGTTCCAATGAGGTAAATGTCCGTCTTTGAGATTGAAAAATGGCGCAGTCGGCGTAAAGACGTGACTTATTTCGCTCGATCGTTGACAGCGTAGATAATATTATCTCATTGTTTTGTCAGCGGAGTGGAAGCTGGAACGATCCCGATCGAGTGGAGTGCGGGAGGTGGCCGACCTCAAAGCACGACGTCCTAGCATTGTATAATAAAACATAATCGGATCTTACCGCACTTCGCGAACGAGAGATTACGAGGAAGGAAGACGCCAAGATGCATCTCCGTGAAGCAGGAAGTTGCCTAGCCTGTTCTTGCATGTGTGGCTTACGATAGAAACAACTCCATTACATATATAATAGTACGCACAATTAGTGTGGGAATACAGAAACGAACGCGTTGTTAATGGATATTTAAGTGATGTGTGCAGAGATTTAGGCAAGATGCATGTTTGATTCATTCATCATAATAACTTATGTTTCAGATTAGAGCTACTTTTCAAAACATTTCAAACAAAGTAGTTAACTATTTGTACTTTGTCTAAATTACTCATGTTAATCTCGCCCTAGATATGAAGTAACTCGGTGGTGGAAGTCGATTTGTACTCGTCGGCTATTCGGTTACCGATAGACAACTTATCATGTATATAATCGATTATTTGACTCGCTCGGTTAAATACCGAGACATCGCCGGCATCGATCCCGCCGCTTCATTTGCATATCAAACGAAATGGTCTCGGTTATGATTATGACAGTTACATCATAACTATGAGATTATAACTACGATGATCAGATAATAGTGTTATAATACTTTGTGTGACACGTCTATAGAGCTGATGTGACAATTGAATTCTATTGAAAAAGACTTTTGCTGTCACTATGTGGTCAACAATAGAGATTATAGGTATGAATTTTTGTAAGACGCTGTGGAACTACTTACCGTGTTATTTGATAAGATATGCTCCAACAAAAACAGACTATTTATGTGGTTCATAATAAGCATATCTAATTTTTGTGAAAAAGTTCGCGGCTAATACTTATAGAGCAGCCGGTTGAAAAATCCACCAAAGACTCTCTCATTTTATTTCGACCACCTTTCACCTTTTTATTTTAAAACGCGGCCAGTTCTTTATCCTATAAATAAAAACAATCCTTAATCTGAAACGCGGACACGTTATACTAAACCACATTTGCTGAATAATTTATATGATGCGACACACTTTACTCTATCACTGTAGTACATCCGACTGCATAATTCTTGTTTTATCTTTTACATAAAACATAGAAAGTTTCTTACAGCTGATATCATCGGAGTTTCTTTTTACTAAAATTATAATAATTGATAAATATCCTAATCAAGCTAATCTAAAACTAGACGACTCCACATATCAGATTCTATTCCTTTTTCTGAATATATATTTGAAGTAAGCAATGAATGGTTTCGATTACATTTTCCTTATAATTACTTGCGAGAAAGTTACTATGATGTTAGTTTATGATTATTTCCAATAAAATATTCATATCTATTAGTCATAGCTCATTTTGGCATTTTTGACTTTTAGCTAAACAAATCCATTTGTATCCAGATTAAGCTACGCAACTACCGTCGAATATAATTCTACGGAGCAGCCAGATTTCATTTCTATAGGAATACTCTGGATAGGCATTTTAATCTCTATACTCAAGAGGTTTTGACAATGTTAAAAAACTTACCTGACAAATTGTAAAACTTAAATTTTACTTCAAGTATGTGCAGTTGTGCGTACAGCTTTCATCAGAGTGTAAAATTTCTCTCACCGTGTTCCAAAACCGAAGGAATTACAAGTGCACATGACTGTACATTATCATAATTACATTCCGGCCGCGTAATGACTAGCGTTTCTTTGAACAGTAGCTTCAAATTGAAATGCATTACGCGACCCAGATCATAAACACTGAGAAGATTGATGACATAATTATCATATTAGTCGGTAGGAGACATTATGTTTGTGTTTTTAATTATACCAATTATATTTTATGACGTTACTGTGTAAGTTATAAATTATTCAAGTTTGTACTGGTTGGCTTTTAGTTGTTTGAAATATATTTACTTGTTTTTAAGACACTTTAATGTAGAGCAGATGTCAAATGAAACAAATTAATCATGTGTCAAAATGATGAATCGGATTAATATTTAGATTAGGATTTCAGAATTAGTTAAAATATATATAGTATATAAGTATTGAATGGTGCTTTTAGTTTAATGACTGACTACAGTCGTATGTCTATAACATTCAACATTACTCATTCCGAGGCGCTCTTTTCGTAGCTAATTATAAAAAGAAAGTTACGGCGCCAGGCAGGATAACCTGCGTAGGAACAAAACGAATTAGACCGGAGCTCACTCCGAAGCCATATTTTCACGGTCCTTGACGCATGTCGCGGTCAGTCGCCCAAACGGGCGTCACGGACGATCGCGGGCCGCGGAAGGCCGCAGCAGGGCGGCACGGTTCCCAGCCACGCGCCGCCTGCGCCCGCGCCGCCGTGTGAGCGTCACACTACTCTAGATAAAGAGAAACCGCGCGGAATCGATATTGAGACATCGCAAGGAGAAAATGTCACTGACACTAGTATAAACTTTGCTCTCAGATGCACTTTGTAGGCGCTCGGAATTCTTTAACCGATATTCTTACTTCAACGTGGGCGCTTTCATTTTAGATCATGTTAGCATTGCTAAATGACTTTAACCATACATACGCGTTCCTATCCGACGCTTTAGACTTTACTGCTACGAGATTAGGTGCTATTTGAGCCGTATAAGCTACACTTTCTCGCGTATTCATCATCATCAGTTTAGTGGGTCGCGGGCTGGCGTGCATAAGATCGCACGCGCATCGGCCGGCGCGGGACGCTGTGGCAAATCCATTACTTCTGACAATACGCCACTAATGTTTCCACCGGCTACGTGATCCCAGCTTTCAGTGAAAGTTACATTCGTGTTTCTGTCAAATGAAACAACCGTTATGTGCCGGATCAACATCTCGTACTGGACACAGCTATTGTTAGAAGCCATAAAATCGTAAACGCTTTTCTAGTGTTGTTGTTGATGTTATATTGATGTGATGGAAATAAATGACTGTTATTTTTTGTGTACTACAGTCGTGAAAGCCGTCAGCTATCGATAATCAATAATATACACTATGAATAATCAATTTCAATTCAGCTATCAATTTGTAATCGGAACCCACCTCAAATATTTCATTTGGAAATTCACATGTGCGTTCCTAACATGACGTTGAATGCGAAATAACGATAAGCGCTAAAGAGAATGCACATTCGCAATGAACATATTCGAATACAAACGGCAAATCCTCAGAAGTCTAATGTTAAAGTACTTTAACTATTTAAGGCTTTTGAAAGGACACGGCTACAACTGTTAACACAAGCTGTTCATACAAATAGAGGAATGTGGAAAATTTCGTCTAACTGTACTCTGCGCACGAGTCGCGGGGTTTTGAATAAAGATGCATACGATAGTGCTTTTGACGGCGCTTCTTTACATTAAACCGATACCATCAAGGTACTTAGAAATAAGATTACATACGAGTACTCAAGCTAGATCACACTGCGCCGGTCTTATCAGCGGTTGTAAGGAATAATCTACCGTTCAGGTTTCTACCGTTTGCTAAATATATCATAAGATACTGGAATATGTATATCCCACAACAATCAATTTCTACTCTTATAATAGATTCTTATATATCTCTATTTTTGTAAGAGGTTCAGATAATTAGGTACTAACTTTCATCTAATAAATTCATAATAAAAGACTAATACCAAAACGAAAGCAGCTTTTGAAAAGCCGTATATTTTTTTTTACCGACGAACTACCGGAGGAGGTATACAATTCGACGCGTATATATATATTTTTTATGCTTTTTATGCGTTTTTGAAAAATGCTACATCGATCCATGCGAAATATTTGCGAATTCTTTACACGGGTGAAGTCGGTCATGCTATTTTTTGCAAAAAATAATCTTGTTAATTAATAGTTTTCTCATTCGATTCTCATTATTTTGTTTTTTAAATTCAATATTTGTAATGTGGAATGTATGTTTTTTTTAGTAGTCTCAGTATCGGTTTTTTCAAATGACAAATGCCTTTCAATCCGCATATTATCGGCACCTATAATGGCGGTACTAAGCTCACTTTATGGTACGGTCTTGGAATATTGTTATAGCCTAAGTTATGCTAGTAAATAAATAAATAATACCCATGAGATGTAATATAATGGTGTAACGAAACACGACAGTAAATTCTAAGTTAATAAATAGGTACTACCTACCACTTTACCGTTCAATTTTAATGGCCTATGATGACACAAAAGCTTTTCTAGAAATTATAGGATCGGCATTTGTACGAAAAATATATTGCTAACGATTGCAATTACAACGCATGCAATTTATTGTTTTTACTTATATCACGTAATAGGAATGTAGTCAATTCGCTCCATCCCTATAATCTCTGTAGATATAGATATAGTAGATAGATATAGTATAGTTTTTTATTAAATTCTAATCATTCGACAAAAATAAAAAAGCTAGTCGATGCAGTCGGATTAAGGACCTGTTCACTAATAACAATTACGCCATTTACCCCTTTGTTAGACTTTATATGTATTGTAAACGTGATTTTGGTATATTGGGAAGATAAAATAAATATATAATCTATCTGATTTATTTATAAACTTATGTAATACAAAATTGAAGCGATGTATTGCTAGTAAAATTGAACTCGCTCCATCACTGTTAAATTTTTCGCCTTTACTCGTATCATAAATTGATTTTTTATCGATAACAAATAATCAATGCAAGTGGATAACAAATCTTTAGTATAAAAACTATGCCACAATACTACATCCTACATTTCGTTACGTTGTATAAAAGCTATTTTCATCGAATGACAAGAATAGAATAGATAGTCAATGCAAGTGGATTATGAATCTATTTGCTAAATTGCTATGCACTAATACCTTTACTGATGGAGACCACAAATTGCAAAATGGGATGATCGAGGCAATTTCTTTCGTACTTTTACGAATCGATTTGATTATCCTTCATGTTGCAGTGATCAAGCTCCGAGTAGACAGTACTTTTATTACAGCAAAATAGTTTTCTTTTCATGTACGATTGAATTACACGGCTATTAGAGTACATTCGCCGGAGATGCGCGGGCGCAGGCACGTGAACACTCGTGCTGGCCGGTCACGTACATTTAAATTGATCTATAACTTTGTTACTGTAAATTTAATGAATTTAGTACGGTATTGAGTCATCCGGCGGTCAGGTCATAATTCACGAAATTAGAAACGGAAGTTCAAAATGGCGAATATCTAAGAACTTATTTACGCTTCTAAGATTTTTATAGGCGCCCGCATCAATTCGTGTCTACGTGATTTGTAGTCAAAATGTGAGTGCTGATTGTTTTAGACTTAATATTTTTATTTTATTTTTTTAGACGATCGGTTCCAGTTGTTTTCAAATAAATAAAATACATATGACGAGCTTTAAAAACAGCAGGAAATAGTTTTCCAGTTCTTGTTCTTATTAGTTGATATAATTATGGTATTAAAAGATAACTAAAAAAATGTGTAGGTACTTCTAGAGGATAATAATCAATATGATCATTGATCAGAGTTTATCGATAATTGATGGTAGCACTATCTCTTCACTAATTTTGGTATTTGTGGTCTTAAGTGCTTTATCAGGAAATATTAGAAGTATAGTACTTGTACATCTACGAGTACAAGCATGTTTTTGTTAGGTTAGGTTAAACGAAAAAGAGCAAAATCCAGAGTTAACAGTAACAGCAATTTAAATTGCTCTGATAAAACATGACACAGTCTGAAAATCACAAAAATACGTCAAACCACGAATTCGTGACAAAATACCGCAAACGGTAACTCACGATCTTTTATTGGACAATGTGTCACTAAATCGTACATGAACTGTAGGAAACGGAATATTCGTTCAAATTAATATGGTAGTTAATATCCGTTTCTCAAAGCAACGAAAAAGTTTTATAGTTACAAATACTTTTCGCAGGCACTTTCCTTACATATCTTTCTTCATAATTTTCCTTTGTTCAAAAGTTACAAACAGTGATATTTTTAAATGAATCATACAATTGTCAATTGCACTTTTTCTGAGAAAATGTTAATTCTGAGAAATTGATTACCTATTTATTTTTTACAAATTGCAAAAAATTTGTGTTCTGATTGACTGATTTCGACAATTCTTGAGATAGTGTTTAAATACATTTTACCAGGATCTAATATATGACAATTTAAAGGTTTCCGAGAAGTTTATTCGATTATTTTTATGTAGTTTAATAGAGTTAACATTTATCATTTTTCTGACTAACACAACTGAACTCAAATCTGCGGTCAAAGATGGCATGTAAAGCACCGGTGCCGGCGCAGTTATACCAACTTCAACGATTTCGTGTACATTCAAAGAACTTTACTACGATTATTGTCATTTAATGTACGAAACCGTACAGTACAGGCCACGTGTAATGAGGCTCAGCGAATCTCAAATAAAACCCGAGACATTACGGAATTGTGCGATTGTGGGTCGCCGATGGAGAGAGGGCACTGGGTCGGGGGAAAGTAGTGGGGCCTTATGTACTGCCACACTGCTAGTGCATGCCGCGATTACTCAGTGCTTACACTCGCTACTTATAATACTACATGTTATTGTACGTTTGAGAAAACTGGATAGTGGCCAGCATCGATTGTTCAAGCTTTTGCTTTGGGCGATAAATTGTACCATAAAACATTTCGCGCCGGATGCACGGGTTAACATCCTATCGGTTTTGAGGTTACCAACACAATAAGTTAAGTCGGTTAAGTTTTTTTAGTGTTAGAAATGTTGATCCGGACATTGCATTATTGTATTAGGTATTTGTAGAGTATGACATTTCCTGCAGGTTGGTTTTATTTGTTGTGATTTCTTCAAGCTGCGTCGCACTGTAGTGTGTTTATGCGTATGTAAAAAGTTCTTGGAAGCTCAATGTAGACTTCATACCTAGACTATCTTTTTATTATTGCATATTCTTATTAGCTCTGTGAAATAGATACGGTTGAAGGTTTATTCATACGATCTTTGTGACGTAGCAAACGATTGAAGTATCAAAGAAATGAATGGCAAGTCAATGCATCCAATGGTTATTTGAAATCCTTATAAATATATGATTTAATATTTTATGAAGTTGAGTGACTCTACACCATACAAGATCAGAAGCGAAAACAAGTATTTCCTGTCAATTTTCATTCTAACAGGTTATAAATCTCCTGGAGTCTGAAGTATTAATTAATCGCGAGTTATGATTAATCTATCAATCAAACGAAGAACTTTATCATTGATCTTAAAACTTCGCTGATGATAACAGCTTACATAATTTTACAATATGATTAATATTTTTCAAGTGTGACTTATTCACGATTGCATTTTTATCAGTTACAAAAATGCGAAAATGACTTTATACATTTTAATTTATTTCGCGACAGATGAAATTTTCACGGCCTCCTTGCTTCTCGGAGTCAATGAACCTTGGCTCAAAATATTAGCGTAAACCAACAGCGTTAAACTTTAACGATGAGAACATTGGCTCCAAGTGGGCCAATGTTCGTAAGTGTATTTGGGCGGGGCGGGGCGGTTCTCGGTCAAGGCCACCATGCACTGGTCCGCAAAAAACAACTAGTTAGGCTGCCTTATGCGCCCACATTCGGTCAGAATCGATCATAATATTTTTTGCGGTACTATTTAACGAGATAACAAGGCACGTCACTACACTAGGGAATAGTGACAGGGCAATGATCGCGTTTTTTACTCGATTGAACTCGTGTTATGCTTGGACGAGCCACATGATGTATTGGCCGGCTAATGCAATATTACTTTACTAATAAAATGACGTGATTACTTTTTGGTGTACGGAAAAAACTGCTACAATTAACCGTTTATATTTAAACGTTAATCTTTATAAAATTGTTTCTTTATTATTTGTAATTAATCATAAGAAATGATTTATCAGAAACTGGCATGAACGTTTCTTAATTTGACAAAAAAATTGCCGTAAGTAATTGGTTTGTTATAGTATATAGTATTTGTGTGATATTTTCTAAAACGTTTCTTAATTACATGAAATTAATTCGGATTTAATTAATTTTTAATTTAATTTTGTAATTAATATTTGATTTTTAGGTACTTGGTATATGTATAGTGATGCCGAAATTCCACGATGTTTTTGTAGTTTCTTTTTACTTTTTATGTTGGATAAGTCTGCACTTTGCGTTTCAAAACAAGAATGTACTTATGAAAAGTGTGTAATCTCAGTAAGCGAATTTTTGTAAATTCTTATGAGATTAATAAATATTCCTAAACCAGATTTACTTATGTTAAAACCTTAGTAAAACCAAAACTCGTCTTTTAAATAACATTCTTCAGTTCAATGTTGTATTTAATTGGATTGCGATAATAATCTATTTCAAAGTGTTAGTTCGAGCAAATAGAATGGTTGCTAAGCACGAAGCTTTTTGCTAAGCTCATTTAAAAGAAGTAGGTGTTAAAACCAGCAAATCAAAATTAATCTGTTCTGAGTAGAGCAGACTAGTTATGAAGTATAAAATTAATAACTTACCCGTGTGTACACATTTGTTTAACGAAGTTGGTTGTCTGGAAAGTAGGCTGTGGCTGAATACCATAAAATTCCAAAATGATTAATCATCGATTATAATGAAAAGATTTGGCAAGTAGGTCAAAATGTTTAACAATACGTTAATAACATGCACAAATATTAATTTAATTTTTCCACGTAAAACACACCTGACACAAAGAAAGTCACGCATTTTCTTTACATATCCGTATTCCTAAAATAAACGAAAAAAATTGGCTTAACAATCTATTGTATTTATTATTTATATAGATATTATTTATTTTCTGTTATCAAAATATAGATATAAATAAAAGCATATGCATTAAAACCATTTTTACCCAACATACTGTACTGTATCAGCATTTTTAATAGTCCACTGCAGAACGTAGGCCTACCCACGAAGGGTGATTGGGCCATATCCACAACGCTGGCCCAGTGCGGGTTGATGGATTCACATACGCCATCGAATTTCTTCTAAGGACGTATGCAACCTTAGGCAACCTGCCTCACGATGTTTTCCTTCACCGAAAAGCGAGTGGTGTGAAATCCCGTACATACATTCCAAGGAACTCATTGGTACGGGACCGGGGATTTGAACCCACGACCTACGATTGTAAGGCGGGTGTCACTACCTCTTGACCACCACGGCCAACATACATATGTACCTATATTGGTTATATTTATAGCCCCGGCAAGTCTAGCTCCACATCCTCTATGCAAATGTGCCTAGTACACACTAATTTTGTTCGTGTAAAAAGCGAACGCGTTTTTTTCATTACAACGCGTTCGAGTTTATGGACAGGACCATTAAAATTTTAATAACACTCATCCTGTACTAACGCACACGTCCTTAGAAGCAGACAACCTGTCTTCTAGTTATACTGAACGATGTTAAAGTCTATTCTTTTGGGTTTTTCTAAACTCAACTTAATTCGAAAGTTTTATATTAATTGCTTTCTTTTATACTCGACTACTTACAATAATGTCGGACTAAAAATCCTTTCTTTTGTTACGTTTCCTATGAAATGAAAAAACTTATTCAATAGACTGAGTCCATGATAAATAAATTGAATTGGATTAAATTACATTGCACGATAAAATAGAATGACTAAAAACTAAGTATGCTTTCTACATACGATACAGGAAATTGGAATTCCACTCTTTCGCTTGTATTTTATATGATTACGAGTTTTTACCCGCGGCTTCGGCTGCATGATATTTTGATTTTTGACGCAATATCATAATAATTTATAGCCTATATGTTATTCTGATATACCTATATAAGCTATATTATTGCAAAGTTTCATCTCAATCCTTTCAGTAGTTTTTGCGTGAAAGAGTAACAAACATCCATCCATCCTCACAAACTTTCGCGTTTATAATATTAGTAGGATATAGTAGGATATTATGTACATATTTGTATTTCCGTGTGTAATACAAAAGTAGAGCCTCAACTTTTATTTGATTTTAAAGTATCGGGTAAGTATTCATAATAATAACTGATTAAAACATAATAGTCCGGGTAATATACTTTTTATTTTTTATATCAATAAAACGACGACGTGACCGAAGGAACGACCCGCAGATATTTTTAGTTGACTAAGTGATGCAAAAGAATTGATGTAATCATCCTAAATTGTTGAACCCTCAACAATTTGCATTAGCAGAATTGAGGAGAACAATTTGAATCCAAGATTTCCTTTCTCGGTCTCCATCATATGTAAATGACAGAGATAAAAAATGGATTTTGAATATTTCCGATTGGATTTAGAATACAGCAGCTCGACTTGGCACAGAAAATTACTATTTCACACTTTGCGATTTTTAACGATGCAAAAAATTTATAGCTAATACGATATTAGATTAGTGATAATGATAACCCAGCGAGTGTTAATTAGGTATAAGGTTTTTATAAGCTCTTGAGATGGTTTTTATAGGAGCCCACAAGCATTAATTTTCCTGTACAAGTTAAGTAGAATTTTACAGTGAAGACAGCTCTTTAAATTGTTTTTTTTGTATGGAAAGATAGTTTATTGTATTTTTTGAAAATAAATTCTTCGTTATTTTTTTCTTACAAAGGTTTCCATCGCACCTTTATCGCAGCCGCAGAAGTTAATATGCATTTATGCGCACGCGTCATATAAATATTCGTAAGTCTATTCAAAGATGTCATATTAATTTTCTTCGTTAGCTTTATGGTCTTATTTCTTTGTTTCTATATCATAAATTATCTTTATCGGTTGCAAAACATAATTCGAAGTAAAATAAAGTATAAGACAATGGTAGACTGAAGAGCTCAGAAAATACAAATACTCGTCGGTACCTACACCAGATGTCGCGAGATGAGACATGTGGTCTTGATTTAGCGAGGAACGAAAGAAGAAGAAAGTGCTTCAAATCACGGCTAAAAATATTACAAATATTACTTACAAAACATGACAAATCACCTTATCATTGCATTCACCCAATACTGCATTCTAATACATACCTACAATGTAGGTATGTATCGTAAACATGCATTTTTGACGTGAGTATATAACTCACTAGCGGCCCGTCCCGGCTTCGCACGGGTAGACATAAATAGGTACTATAGTAATCTAGTACTAAATATAGCCTATGTTACTCAGTGATAATGTAGATTTCTAATGAAAAAAGAATTATTAAAATCGGTTAAGTACTTTTTGAGTTTATTCGTTACATACAAAAATACTTTCCTCTTTATAATATTATTAGTGTAGATGTAAGTGTGACACCATCGGCTTTTTGATGAAAGAAAACATAAGGCAACCTGCATAAGAAATTTGATGGCGTATGTGAATCCAGTGTGCACTGGGCCAGCAACAGCGTCGTAAGGACAAATCGCCTTTTGTAGGTAGGTCTGTGTTCAGCAGTGGACTATTAAAAGGTCAATACAGTACAGTTAGTAATAATTATGTAATTATGACTAAGCAGAGAGTTTCGCTTGAATTTAATTCACCGCTAGATCAAGACGAAGTACTGACTTGTACCCCCCTATTGTTCCATCTGCTAAAATCTATGGTACCCGCGAATGCAAGTAATGATCCAGGAGAGACCGAGACCGGACCGTCTCCGTGTAATTCCCAAGTAATGATGGTAATCATTTTATCATCTTCGTACCAATAACGTGCAGACCAGAGGCCGAGCCAGGCCGTGCGAATAAAAGATAGATGACAGTGGTAATTTAGTTATTACAGGTAATGCAAGCATGCAGTTCCCGGACGTTACGTATATCTAATTCTAATGCAGTAGAGATGAGGTAGACCTTGAAGGACTTATTTTATCGAGCTTTTTGTCGGAAGCGCATTTCCTTGAGATTGATGTGGTGATTACGGGTAATGGTAAGATAGAGTCGGTGACCATCGTGTTAGATGAGTATGCTAGAGTAAAAAATATATATGTTGTGTTGTATTATTTATTTCAATCTGCGGGAATCAATCCTATCCTTTCTTTTACTACGCTCTGTAGGAATGCAATTTTTTACCGTTTCAGTTTATAAATCTTAGTGTCATGTGACAAAGATAAACTCCAGCATGATATGATGGAAAAAAATAATAAATCATCTATTTAATAAAAAAACAAGATTTTTTTACATTTGTAGAGAGCACTTCAGTCTTGGTGTATTTCATTAAGTACCGTAATAAGTTAACAATTTCAAAAATACTATTTTTTTCGTAACATAGTAGCAGATCTTAGCTTACCATAGCAAAGTTCCTAGTTGTTTGTTTTTTCAAACAAACTTGCTAAACTAACAAATACTTAAAACGCCTACTTTCATAAATATGTACTTATACAATGGAAACTTTGTGCATAACATTAAACAATGTAGAGCTTGCCCGAAAACTATCGTTAATACTGAGCACCCAAAAAAAAAGTGTCGGCATAATCTTTGCTAATCTATCTAACACACAAAAACTTCTTAATTATTACACTAGTAAGAAGGCCTATACTTAGTAGGCCAAGTCATCGCAAAATGAGATAAAATAAAAATAGCACTAACTTCATTTGCCGATATCTTATATAGCATCTAATATCCTATCCAATTAGACGAAGTACTACGTCCTGTGAGTTATCTCCGACCGGCATAATATTCATATCTTACCAACACAACAAGTCTATAAATTATGATTTATGTTCTAATGTTAATTAATGTAACAGGAAATATACCTGAGAGCTGCAATCGGCTTCACTCCAACTGTCTTGAAGTTCACGTGAAATGTTCAAGTGTTCACTAGAAACTGAATAGTCCGGGAACGCGAGCACTGACGCTTGAACGAACGAATCTATTGAACGGGAACGAGTGCTCGCTCGCGGCGCGAACGTTCGGTTACAGACCGGTGCGCGTGCGGACAGCGGCACACTGCCAAGCGACTCAAACGGAATGAAATGGTGAAGAAGACGCCGCGGTCTTATATAGACGTGGCCGTAACCTGACGCCGGATAACGGGCTCCTAAAGACAACTGCGCGCCGCGAATCACCACCTTCCTGCGCCCGCGCAAAGCGCAAAATGCTTTCACTGAAAAACCCTTCTTAATGTAACAGATAGATCGAATTTTCAATAAAGCGCCCCGAGCTGAACACTGCAATTTGCCAGAATGGACGCTCGCAAACCTTAGATTCAGGCGAACGGGCGACAGGACAACGGAACGTGAAATAGCACCGGGTGCGGCGTTACGGGTCGCGAGGCAGCGCATTCTTAGAGGAAAACGCGACTATAGCTGTAACACTACTCTTACTTGGATATTGGCACATAGCACGGAGAACTGATGACCGATGTGGTCGAATAGTTCTCGAGTGGAGACAACGTACCGGCAAGCGTAGCGTAGAACGTCCACCCACAAGGTGAACGGATGACCTCATCAAGACCGCAGGTTTGCGCTGGATGCGAGCCGCTTCTAACCGGTCTTATTGGAGACATATAGGGGAGCATATGTCCAGCAGTATCCAATGGCTGGAACAACGTCGACGACGAATACTCTTACTTACACTTAGGTTTATACTTAAACCATGAAACTATATTAAAATACAATGTGTTTGTCTACCGGTGTCGGAGCCTTAAGCGGTGACATAGGTATATGGCAAATTTTGAATAACTTTTACTGTGGGATCAACTCTGAAAACGCAAAAAAACAGCTATTCCATACTTTTTTCGAAAGTCTATAAAAAATCGTATGGAACAGCAGTTTTTTTTCTACGTTTTCAGAGTTGGTCTCATAGTAAAAGTTGTTCAAAATTTGCCATAGATGTCACCGCTTAAGGCTCCCACACCGGTAGACAAACACGTTGTATATTAAAATCCTGACAGCATATTTTTATTAATTTTTTTTTTTTTTAATTTTTATTTTTTATTTTAATATAATATAATATAATTTTATTTTTATTAATTGCTCCTAAAACCACAAACTGAGTAAAATCACACTAAGTAGTTCTTAAAACTATTCTCAATTTTTTTTATCTAAATATGTGTATTCGTTTAGGAATCGGCAAGTATGTTATACTGAAAGCACCTTTCAACTCCGAAGATTAGGAAAAATATAAAACAGAGGAATACCTAATTACAAATACAAGCTGAGATATAAATATATCGTAAGTACGTAATAAAATAAAGCTAAATCTTTAGACTGATTATTTACTTTCTCATCACATTCTCTCGACACATTCAAAACCATCATCATATCAAATCATAAACGAATTAGAAGACTAGTTACAACTACTCAATATAATCTGAGAGTTAGAAGAAAATCAAATTAAAACCATAAACGACCGGAAGCGATCAAGTAGTTTCAATTATTTACTATCTACGATTTCAATGCGTTTGCAATTAGGTTTGATCGTAGCAAAGCTCTACTTTGGCGCAACCGAAAGCTTCTACAATAGAAGCTTGGTTTCACGCTTAATTATCACCTAATGGTTACCGACAAGCAATAAAAACAAGTGCGCTAACATCGCCTTTTAAGCTTGCTTCCTGCGGTTTCCCAAAAGGGGATTTAAGGCCAACAGTGAGTTGATACACCAGTGAAAGTCATTTCGCACTGACTCACTCATTATCTTGCCGATGAAAATCTCAAATTGCACTGAACACGGCATGTTTCAATCTATGTTTATTTGTGTAAGATTCAATTACGGAGAAGTTAATGATCAACGCAGCCGTGGGCTTCGGTTAAGAAAATGGCTCGACTTTGACTTTTTGCCAGAGGGTCTGTTAAGTACAATTCTAATTTCATTTGTTCATGTTCGTACATTGTTTGTTTAGAAAATGTAGGAAAGTTAGGAGTAAAATTGACAAAACTGTCGACAGCAGAACTGCGATTATAAACTTTTGTTAATGGTTTGTTTAAGTACTGCAACTTTATAGGGTTAGTCACTCGGCCTAGTCTAATTTCCGACATTTCCCAGTCCTCCTCTCCTCCTCCTCTTCCCTTCATTTTTACCGTGGGATGCGTACTTTATCGTGTTTTTTTTTTAATTTATTTTTTTATGTTTCACATTTTCATTTGTTTACTTTGTAATATTTTAACTACTCTGTTATAAACTAGTATACTCATAAGAGATGATCTTCGTTGTGTTCGAAGTAGGCGACCTTGCGTCCCATGACCGTTATCATCAACGTTTTTGCGGACTTCGGCTCCTTGCAATTGAAGTCAAGGCAATTCATGGAATCTCGTACATCTTTTTTCCACCCCTAAAATGTATT
This sequence comes from Hypomecis punctinalis, assembly GCA_949316475.1. Taxonomy (NCBI): domain Eukaryota; kingdom Metazoa; phylum Arthropoda; class Insecta; order Lepidoptera; family Geometridae; genus Hypomecis; species Hypomecis punctinalis. The sequence goes on from OX438797.1 coordinate 10,923,945, forward strand.
GTAATGAATTCACTCCCTATTTTTATTTTAAAAAATTACTCACTAAAGATGTAGCAACACATTAAGATGTACAATCTAAATGTCTTAAACTTAATGTGTTGATTACAATTATTAACAGATTCTACTTTCAGTTTAACAAGCGTGGACCAAAGTAAACCCACATGAATTAGTGTTATGACTTTTGTATAAAACTAATTTTGGACCGCAAAATCCTAAATAATTTTGTGAAAGTCTTGTCCGTATACATATTACACTTCTTCAGGTGATTATTTTCATTAAAGAATTAAGCAAATTGAAATGGCGCGATGGCGGATGAAGGTGATTGATTATTGACGTGATATTTTTTTTGGGTTCCGTGGCATTGTTTCTTGAGCAGTGTATGTATTGCGTTTAGTAGCTCAGTACTATTCTTTGGGTAGGATTTTTTGAGCACTGATGTAATGTACCTAACAGTACTAATCCGTATTTGTCCACATGTCCGAACTTTGACGACTATTAACAATTTAACTTCTACCTTGTCCGTAGTTGACAAATAAATTAATATTAAATAACTTTGTTCAGTTTTCAACAGTGTTGGGACACTCGTATATGAATTGTGTTATTAAAACTAATATAAATAATAATAATAATTTTATTTATCGCAAAAATCGCAACACTGACTTCATGTACATTATTGACGATTTAAAACAAATTAAAACTTTCAAACTAAAAATAGTAGATTGTATCATATGGGATCAAAATAATATTTTTACGGCGAGGGCGCTTTTTTTAATCTAGAGCGAAGTGAGGGATTCTAGGAACTTTATAAGTGCGCCGGATTTATCTTTGCCGCGCTCTTTTTGAATTTGGAAGAGAAAATGAATGAAAAGAATGTAAATTTAAGTTTTCATTTCTTTTATTATTAGATACCATTTAATTTAAATTAAGTTGTCACGTTCTACGTTTTATTAAATAATAATATTACAATAAAATATGAGGCGACTTTTATTTTCTCATAGAGGTGATGAAAAGTAGAGTGCACCACTCGGGCACACTGTCTCACTACTCTTTATAGCACATACACAGCACGGGATATATGTTTATAACAAAAACGGTATTAGACCTTCAAGGGTCTGTGTAGCTTTTTATGTAGTAGGTAGTAATTTATCTAGTTTTAGCCTATATAAGTAGTGTTTTATTTTGTTGTAGTTAATAAAAGCACGTCTAATTTCTGGTGGTGGTTCTGTTTTAGGCATCAAATTATAAATGCAGTATGTATACGTAGTTTTTTATTAGCTCAACTAAAGTGAAAAATTATTGTCAGTATAGCCGCCAACAAAGTACGAGTATACCTGTTTGAATTCGGATGATGATGGTAAATAATAAATTTTGACAAAAACGCATCAAGATAAATCAATGCAAAAACGCTATATTTTTTGTCAAAAAATAATTATCATCACCATTATTTATTCTCGGATTAAGCTAATGTTCAAAAAACTCTATCGGTTTTTTGGTCATGTCGCGGCTGTTTCCCGTGTGTTTAATGTAATAAGATGTAGGTTTGTGTGCTAATGTAGCTGGCAGTTAATCCATAGCGCTCGCATTATACCGAATGTAAGAGGCGGTCCACACGGTGCGGCGCCGCAGTGTTTTAACGGATATGCCGTGCAGCAACACAACAGACTCTGCTATGCAACCACTTCGGCACCTTATACCGTATATCCGTTCCAGGTTCATATCGCCGGATCCAAGCCGCGGAATGCGGGCGGCGCAGCATCGAAATGCACCTTATGGCAAAGAAGGCTTTAAGAGTGCGCCTAATGCCACGAAAAAAACAGATTTCACCCGCGCTTTTTACATCACCCGCTATCACCTATGCTTCTTTGTTTAGAGTCGAAAATCACATGACACAGTTCACGATGATTTTGGCTTCGAGCGCCAGCTTACATTTTTAGGTGAAATATCATTTATTTATTCAAAATTTAAGCATATATTAAAAAAACTAATCGATTATTCTACTAGAACATTAGTCTGGCTACATAATTTGTCAAAAATAATTTGGTGTTGTCGCTGATAATTTTGAGCATTTGAAAAAAAAAGTTTTTTTGTTATGATGCGAAATTTTAATCTTTTTCTTAAGTAACCATATTATTTCACAGAATTCTACACGATTACTCTGCTACTATAGGTTTTTTACTTTCCTATAGTATTTTTTTAAAATGGATATTTATGTTCGTTACCTTTACCACGTCATTAAAAATACAACTTTCGTTTGATTTTGGCATTAGGCGCCCCCTTAAAAGAGCAATCAGCTTACTATTTTGCTTTCTTTTTTATTTTTAGTTCTTTATTATCATGGAGTTTTTTATAGGTTTATCTTTATAAGCGGTATTATCAATAAACGCGAGATTTATTTCTATTTTTGTATGGAGTTAAGCTGGGTTGGAATCTAGTACACCTATCGTGAAAGACGATGATGGAGTAGCACCGCTCAGGCAACAGCACCGTGTGTACCGACACTACGGAAATTCGTTGAAATTGCCGACCGACAAACGCAGAAATTCATTTCCTTTGTAATATTGTGTACTTGCTTGTCTTTAGAGAACTTATGACCGATAAGTTCCAAAGTGAAGTACTTATTACCGCTACATTTTTAAACGATACTTAAACTTACTGTTTGCTTCCTTCTTTCATGCACCAGAAGTCTTAATCAACGGTATAAGTGTTTTTTTAAGCTTTTATGTATTTTAGTCCGTGTGTAGGTCGAATGTTACAACTGAGTTAAAGCAGTTATTTATTACCAACCAATCGATTTGTTTCTTGGATCCTACAATTTAACGTGTAATTCGAACCACGGGAGCTCTCAGTTGAGTGCCACCTGGCCGCGGACACACATCTGAAGACTGACCGTGCCGAACGTTGCTTAACTTCAGTGATCGTTGACCAACATCTAGGTACCTAGTCAAACTACGCTATGCACGCTGACGTTCAGGCGTTAACAAAATACGATTGTCTCAGGTCGGACGTAGATTTTGTCAAAAAGTTTGATTATTCATAACTCGTTCTTGAGTAGGAACAGCATCCATCGCATCAACGGTACCAGCTCAAAAAGCTGCCAATACAAAACGCCTCGATCAGTCAGACATATTTCTTTACACTGCATAATACCATCAACGTCAAACGATAAGTTATTTGGCTATTCAGCTATTGATCCAAAGCAAATTCTAGTACAGACTTCACTATAACTTATTATCTGATCATGAATCAATTTGTTAATCGAAAACTTTCAACGGTTTGAAATTAAGACTTCCTCTTCAGTTGGCTTTCTTTTCTTTTTAATGTTTCTAACTCTATAATTTTTGTCTCTAATTATTTCGTCAATTTTAACTAAATTATTGCCGAGTCCAACATTTTTTAGTTCTTGCATATTAAACTCCAAATATTTTATGAGTTAGTTTTTTAAATTAAAATTGAATATTTCACCCTCATACCCTAAGTGTTTGAGTAGATAAATTTCCAATTAGTAGATAAGTTTTCAAATAGGTATTTAATGTTTCAAATATCTACAATTGTCGAGCAAATATCTACAGAGCCATAGTCCCTAAACAAAAGTAGTAAAAAAATGTCCTAGCGCCGTCATACATACCAACTTAGATATTTACATTAAATAATTCACAATGACCCGTTTTCTTGAATCTCGATGTTATGTCACCTAATTAGTGCTTGTAACCGAGCACTTTAGCATCGCGCGGCGTAATCGACTTGCAATCGCCTTACGACTAACTAAAAAGCCTGCCTACGTAGCTTGAGCAGAGTTCTGGTTCGGACACTTTTTGCAGGATTGTGTCTCTATAGATATTTTCTCGATGCCTACAATACATAACAAACACCCGCTCACAAAATCGGCAAACCGAGTTACAATTGAAAATACGATGAAAAATTCCAAAAAACGTCTTTAAGTGAATACTCTATATCTACTTGTAACTGAAACCGTTGGAAATCAAATATTTTCCTTGGGTATTGTGCGTAGCTTCTTATTTCAGTTTTATTTTTTGCTTTGTAGAGTTTGTAGCTTTGATGTTCATCTCGAATCTCAATGGGAGATTTTTTGTGGAAGATCAGTTTGTGAATAGATCTGGGTCGCCGCTTAACTTCGATAATACATAGCACTTTTACTTAGAACTTTCATAGACAGATATTTAATGTGTTTTAAATAAATTTTTACTATTGAGCTTTATTAGTAGAGCATTATCATCAAGTTTTGGGTTTGATATTTTGTAGAGCGTACATTTTTATATTATTATATTTTATAGTACCTTTTGAGCGGGTATTTTCACAGTAAACACTAATTATGACGAAAATAATTATATTACATTTATTTTTAGCCTTGTTTTCATTAAGCAACAATGTTTCGGATACACAGTTTCTGAAACATCACGTAGATGTTTCCAGAAACTAATTTGTTTCCGTGTTCCACCGTGCTTACAGAAACAAAATAATTGTCTCTGAAACATTATTATTTGTTTCTGAAACAGACTTTATAAACAAACATGAAAACACGAAAAAGCTAAGTCAATTCGTTTGTCATTTCATAAAATAACGACATCATAGCTGTTTTCAAAGGCTAGATTTAATGTCAATCATATTTTGTACAATTTAAAATGTCGTAATCAGAGCATTCTAAGAAATTTAACTCTTTAATTTATTCAGGCCATCTACATCTCGCCTAGATTATAATAAAACAAAGATACCTACGATCTAAGATACTTGTTTACTTTAGTCTTGAAGAAATTTACTACGTCGTTCTTCACGGGATGTTAACAGACACAAGGAAAACATTCCAGATACACTCTACACTCCTTTTTACAGTAGCAGACCACGAACCATTAATTTATTTAACTACTAACAACCTATTTCATAGCGCCTTAGCGGTATTTAACATCACAGAAGCAGTTACCATCAAGTGGTGAATTTATATAACAACACAGGAATCGCGTGAGGGTACCTTATAGCGTGCTATATATTTGCCGTCGTAAATTTTATGTAAGTCGTAATTATATCGGATGACAAGTGCATTGGCGTGGAGGCTGCGCCCGCGCCGACTAATCTCCGGGTAACGGTTGCGAACTGTAAAGCGCGCCACGGCCCGCGGCCCGCGTGCTAAATTTGCCGAAACACAGCTCTAGCGGGATAGATCTTAATTCAACCCACCAAATTGGTTCTTTGTTTTGTGATAAAGTTTATGACATTTCGTCGAGTGTGAAATAATCTTGTCAGTAGTGTGGGTGGGTCATCTCTTGGCATTAGAGGCGTAGTTTCCAAAGGGGACGTTGGAAGCGACCAACTTGTTTCTGCGTTTTGTTTACGTTAGGCCCAATTATGAAGGCGCCATCGTAATTAGAATATTTCTGTTTCTTTTTCACTTTAGGCATTAAAACACCTTTTACGTTGCTATTAAAATTACGATTGTGCCTTCAAAATTGGGCCTATTGTTTACCTCAGGGATAGAAACGCCGATGCATGCTTTCAATTTGAACATGAGAAATAATGTTAATTGAAACCATCACCAAACGAATTATTCCAGTCATAATTATTTTGGTAATTTGTTAGTTAATCTCATCAACAGAGTCAATAGCACACTGAAAATAATGTTAGTGGTTCCATAAAAACATCACTGCCTTCAGTTTAGTACCTACTTAGTCAAGCTTCTATCATAAATTGGCTTCGGGAATAGACAAAAGATATTCTTGATATATTTGTCTCTTCAATTGTTTATAAAGAACACCAAAGAGCTTACACATTACTCGTACTTATGGATTTCTGAATTTTCATGGCGATAGAAAATTTACATTTACCGATTTTAAACATTTTTTGACGCGAATAAGTCCGCGCTTTACCACCATCTCGCCTGTTGATCAGCGATGTTGTGGTCGAAGATGAAGCACGCAGACTTAGAAATAAACATTCAAATTCTCGTGAAAGAACCTGCAGCTGCAGAAAAGGAGCATCCTTAAAATTTGATTAGGTTCTCCAACAGCAGTTTCGCGGCAAAAATAGAATGCGTTAATTTTCTCATCTGGTTTCTTGCTCATGCATTCCGGAGTACGGCCTGATATTTGTAAACGTTACTTAGCATGAGTATGTTTAAGTTCGCCGAGCAAATATTGGCACGCACAATATTTATTTGGATGTCGGCAAATGAAAGTCGGACATAATGACTTTAGTTCAAGGCCGTGCTTTATGAGCCATTGTACAAACCTGTTGTGTATCTAATAACTCTAATGAGCAATAGAACAAAGGCAAATATTGACGCTATGTGAGTGGATACTTTCAGCTAGGTACATAATTTTCATTGGTATACGGGACCGGGATTTCAAGCCCACGACCTCACGATTGTAAGGCGGGTGTCATTACCACGGCTTATAAGTAATAATGTCATTATGTAATTAATAATTATGTGGGTTCAAATCCCGGTCCCGTACCAATGAATTCCTTGGAATTTATCTACGGAATTTCACACCACGGGCTTTTCGGTGAAGGAAAACATCGTGAGGCAACCTGCATGCATCCGTAGAAGAAATTCGATGGCGTATGTGAATCCACCAACCCGCACTGGGCCAGCGTGGTGGATATGGCCAATCACCCTTTGTGGGTAGGCCTACGTCCTGCAGTGAACTATTAAAAAGGCTGGTACAGTACATAATTTTAATGATTGCCGGAAAATATAGTAATTATTTCTGCAATTGTTCGATATGTCAGTAAGTAGTTTTTTAATTACATTTTTAGCTTAAAACTAAATGAAGTAATACTAACAAACTGACCAAATTACTATTTTCATATTGTGCTTGTAAATTTTTGTGTCTCACTTAATTTGCTATATTGACGCTATAGATTTTCATGAGAGACCATTCCCGAACCATTATTTCCAGTTTTTTAATTTTCTAGTGAATCTGGCTGTACTTTTAACCGACGAAACGGACGAAACGGACTTGAAAACCTTTCAAGTCGACGAGTATATTTTTTTTATGTTTGACCTCGCATAACTTTTTATAGATTGATTAGATTTAGATTTTTTTCTTTGGTAGATCATTCTTCAAAGGTGGCCCCATTTAAATTTATCGAAATCAGCTGAACCATTTTTGATGAATCAATAATAATGTGAAAATTACTATAATCGATCCGTGCGAACTATTCGAATTCTGGTCATGGTTGAAATCGGTTATGCCATTTTCGGGAAAAATAAATATTATGAAATAAGATACACTTCAAACGGCAAACAGCTAAAACTAAATATATGATTATATAATTATTATTATAATATATGGTCACCATGATTGTTATTGAGATGTTGCATTCCTTGCTATGATAGCGCCGCATCTTTGGGGACTCTTTCTTAAAAAGAACTACGTACGTGCAACTGCACTCAAAAACTGAAAAAATCAGAAAATTATTATACATTTAAATGTAGATAAAAACACTGTACTGTACTGTACCAGCCTTTTTAATAGTCTACTGCAGGACATAGGCCTACCTATGAAGGGCAACTGGGCCATATTCACCACGCTGGCCCGGTGCGGGTTGGTGGATTCACTTAGGCCATGGAATTTCTTCATTAGACATATGCAGGTTGCCTCACGATGTTTTCCTTCACCGAAAAGCCAGTGATGTGAAATTCCATACATAAAAGGAATTCATTAGTATGGGACCGGGTTCGAACCCACGACCTCACGATTTTAAGGCGAGTGTCATTGCCACTAGACCAAACGTACACGGCACGGATAAAAACACTGATTTGAGCGATCTATTTTAACTATATTTATCGATATTAAATGTCGGCGAGATAACTAATGCACTCGGTTAAAAAAAAATTCATCACATCTATTCGAAAAGGACTATTTGGTTCGCCTTTAAGTGCGCCCATAGGTGGTGTTTTCTATAAGGAACTTCATAAGTGCGAAGGAATTATCTTTGCCGCGCACTTTTTGAATTTGGATGTATTTGTAATGTTAGTGTTCAGCGCCAAGAATTTTATTATTAAATAATAGTATTACAATAAAATATGAGGCGCCTTATATTTTCTCATAGAGGTGATGAAAAGTAGAGTGTACCACTCGGGCGCCAAATATGATTTGGCTCGGGCGACGTACTTTGAATACCTCGCTACGTTCAGGATTCTACTAAAGAATCCCTCGCTACCTCGTGATTCCACTCTAGAATCCCTTACTTCGCACTGGATTCAAAAAAGCCGTAAAAATATTATTTTGCTCCCATATGATACAATCTACTATTGAACCGAGTGCATTGTCCTTGTACCGCGTTTATATTCTCCGCATATTCCAAACCAGCCAAGTTCGCGTGTCAATAACGACCCCGGTACCGCAACAATGAAGACATAGACTGCGATTCAATCATGTCGCGTTATGGATCCTATGAGATTTACCCATTACGGGACTCGCTAATCGATACTCTATTCCCAGAATATGTTAATTGTACTTGGCTAATGGAATTCTCACCCTTTAAAATGAGCAAAACAACTGGAAGTTAATTTGAAATTACAAAACATGATCATAAACTAATCTTGAGATTTAATTGAGAGAACGCCGAGTATGTATTTTAATAAAGTAGACTTCTTATTAAGACAAGCATTACCGATGGTATATTGGCAAATAAGTAGTTTTGACACGTTCAAAGTTTTTAACATGTAAAAACAATAATTATTTTTTGCAAAATATAAAAATTATACTCGTCGAATTGATTGCTTTCTCAACGTCCACCTCCTGAGACCACCTGGGTGAACCGTGGAATGTTTTTTTTTACTACGGCTCACCTTCCACCTGGTTGTACCTTGGGAAATATTTTGTATCCACCGTCCACCTAGTTATAAAATCTCTTCAGGAATTACTTCGTTCAAGGGTGATTCTGTAAAATGTATGGAGCTCGGTTTGAAGTGTAAGTATTTTGAACGTTTTCGGTTAGCGCCACAGAACCAACAATGTAGCAGTAAATTCATTCACAGTTGAAAAAAGATAGGTATTCAATAAAATATATATGTCGATATTGAGACTTTAAGTAAAAATATTGAAAATGATAATGTTGTATCAACTACAACTTCTAAATAATGAAATAAGCGTGGAATACACACTAGAAAAATTGCGTTAAACAAGATTTTATTTTTCAAACTAGCTTAAAACCCGCGGCTTCGCCCGCGTTGTCTTAGTACATAGGTACTTACTTAAATTGAAAATAGCCCGCGGTTAGATCTACGTTGTCATTGTACATGCTTATAATAATATCTAATAGTCCGCGATTTGGCCCGCGTTGTCTTAATACTTGCTTAAAATTACTTGCAAGGATAATGCCCACGGTTTGGTCAAAATTGAAACAGTATTTGCCTATAATGATAATAGGTCACGGTTTGGCCCGCGTATTGTTAGTACTTGCTTAAGATGGTTATTTATAGCACGCAGCATGGACTGCGATGTCTTAATACTTGCTTAAAATTATAAAAGCTTGCCGTTTGGCCTGCATTGTCGTATTACTTACAATGATAATAGCCCATGGTGTGGCCCGTATTGTCTTAGTACTTGCTCAAAATGATAAAAGCCCGCGGTTTAGCTCGCGTTGTGTTAATAATTAGGTACTTACAATGATAATAACCCACAGTTTGGCCCATGTTGTTTTAATACTTACTTAATTAAATTAACAGCCCGCGGTTCAACCCGCGTTATCTTGGCATTTGCTTATAATAATATCTATCTTCTAATTTTAATCTTTTTTTTTTTAATCTTCTTTAATTATATCTAATTATAGTTCGCGGTTTGGCCCGTGTTGTCTTAATAAATCCTTAAAATTATAATAGCATGCCGTTAGCCTGCGTTTTTGTATTACTTGTAATGATAATAGCCCACGGTCTGGCCCGCGTTATTTTCTTAACTGCTTAAAATGATAAAAACCCACAGTTAAGCCCGCGTTTTCTTGGCACTTACTTAAAATAATAGTAGCTCGTGGTTAAGCCCGCATTAGGCTCTATTATGAAGGCGCCATTGTAATTATAATAGCTAATTATCATAATTATATCTGTTTCATTTTCACTTTAAGCATTCGATAGAGAGAACACTTTTTATGTTGTTATTATATTTACTATGGCGTCTTCATAACTGAGCCTATTATTGTATTACTTGCAAAATAATGCCTACGGCTTAGCCTGAATTGTCTCAGTATTTGGTTATTTAATTTACTTGTATCTAAAGCTTATTACGGAGTACGTGAATTTTTGGATGATAAATTGCCGAATTTCTGAAATTAACTCAATAATAAATGAATATATAAAATAAATATTGGGGGACATCTCACACACGGTCTCTGATCCCAAACTAAGCAAAGTTTGTGATTTGGCTGGCAGAGACTGATATACTACATATACATGTATTTCAATGTATGTACTGTATTGTATACACCACCGACCATACTCCTATTTTTAGAATAATTCCAGTCCATCCAAAGGTTGCCTGGTAGAAATCGCCAAAGGCGATAAGGCCGCCATTGTACAGCATATTGTATATTAATGTTATGATGTTTATTTTAAGTGCTTTCCACACTAGATTATTATCTCAAAGAGTTATCTTTGTGATAAGCATTTCAAAAATCTGAAGCGAACGCAGGATTTGAACCATGCCCCTTCGGATCACTAGCCCGACGCTCTAACCACTGAGCTAGCTCGCCTCCTACGCAAGCTTCAAATTTCTGAAGTGCTTACATTTCCCAACTTATAGCGTTGGTGGCGCCACCTGTGATACCCGTATTAGACAGGTTATCACTCAACTAGAAGTAATTAAAACTTCTAAAGATTGACGAGAGATGACGCACTGCTAAATCAATGTTAAATATTATTATAAATATCATATTGTATATTGTATAGTTTCTGTACTGTGTTTCTGTGTACAATAAAGATATATTTATTTATTTATTTATACATGTAGGTTGACTGGCAGATAATGCTGTTTAGCGTTAAGTCCTCCTTTTGTACAAATAGTGTGCAATAAAGTGTTAAATAAATAAATAAAAATACATTAATAACACTCAAACACAGAGCAAACACATATGAACATCACATAAATATTTGCCCTGGGAATCAAACCCACGCCTCTTTGACCCAGGAGTCAGGGTCAACCACTGAGCCACCGAGAGAGCCAATAATAATAATTGAATGAGAAATTTCACTTTTCTTTGCTGGAAAACATTGAGGCAACCTGTACGTACGTAGAAAAAATCAATGTCATATGTGAATTCAGCAACCCATGCTCGGCCGGCGTGATGGATATGGCCCAATTACCCTTCGCGGATAGGCCTATTTTCAGTCATCCATCAGCCGCAGGACGTCCACTGCTGGACATAGGCCTTCCCTATGGATCTCCAATAAGACCGGTTGGAAGCGGCTTGTATCCAGCGCGATCCTGCGGTCTTAATGAGGTCATCCGTCCACCTTGTGGGTGGACGTCCTACGCTGCGCTTGCCGGTACATGGTCTCCACTCGAGAACTTTTCGACCCCAACGGTCATCAGCCCTCCGCGCTATGTGCCCTGTCCATTGACATTTCAACTTGCCAATCCGTTGGGCTATGTCGGTAACTTTGGTTCTTCTACGGATCTCCTCATTAATGATTCGATCTCGCAGAGAGACTCCAAGCATAGCCCTCTCCATAGCTCGTTGGGCTACTTGGAGCTTACTAATAAGGCCCATAGTGAGAGACCACGTTTCTGTGCCATAAGTCATCACTGGCAACACACACACTGGTCGAAAACTTTCGACTTGAGGCACTGAGGTATGTCGGACGAGAAGACACTACGCACTTTTCCGAACGCTGCCCAGCCGAGTTGAATTCGTCGATTGGCCTCTTTGTTGAAGTCGGACCTACCTAACTGGACTACTTGTCCTAGGTAGACGTACGAGTCAACGACTTCAAGAACCGAGTTTCCAACAGAAATCGGGGTAGTTAAAACATGGGAATTACACATGACTTTCGTCTTGTCCATGTTCATCTTAAGACCTACATGTTTCTATTATCCGTAGTGCTATCCGTAGTACCTATTTTCAGTAGTGCACTATTAATTAAGGCCGGTACAGGTATTCGACATGTTTCATTAAGTCATTAGAAATTTAATTTTCCAGGCAAATGAAAAAATGGCACACAAGTCGTAATTCTAGTCAGGCATATTCTAGGATGCTATTATACTCATAATTTGATTAACTTTTACAATGGTACCAACCCCAAAAGCACGTGAATAAAATCAGCTGTTCAACACAAAAAGTTCATCGACCCGCGACAAAATGTATGGAAAATGTAGGTAATTTTCGCTTGTCAGGGTTGATCCCATAGTAAAATACCTATATTGATCCATATGTGCGCTAAGCTTAAGACTATTGGCTCACTAAATAAAAAAAAATCGTTAACTTTTGTGGACCCATTTTGCCCCATTTAAAGATAAACTATCATTATCATAATCCTAGATACTACATTATTTAAAAAAGCGCATTGAAGTTTTGGGACGTATCTGACCACTAAGGATATTTTAAGGAAAATTTAGAAAACAGGTACAGCCATATTTTTTATTTAGTCTCAAAAGCATCTATACAAAGTTTCATGTCAATCGGTACAGGGAATAAGAAGTTACATGCAAACAAAAAGGGCCCGTTTTACCCCGTAAGTTAGAGTTGGGTACGTTTTTCATCCTTAGTGCTTCATTATGTCGTACGATGTACGTATATTCCAAATTTCAAGCTCGTATCTACAGCGGTTTGGGCTGTAGCCTAAACTTATTAATTTTGCGTATCCCTAAGGAACCTTATAGATTTTCCTGGATTTTATTAGTTTCTGTATTAAAACATGCTGTGTGCTTCCTTCATACCAATTTTCAACCATAACCGTTCAGCTGGTTCGATGTAATTGACGCTTTTTTCACCAACTTTGGGACCTTATTTGACCCCTTAGATGAGGAAAATTCGGAAAAACAGGAAAAAACGTGACTTTTATTTTGTTTGGAAAGCATGTATACAAAGTTTCAAGTCAATCGGTACAGGGAATAAAAAGTTACATACAAACAAAAAGGGCCCATTTTACCCCCTTAGAGGTCGAAAGTTCAAAATTTTCGTCCTTAGTGCTCCATGACGTCGTTCAATGAACCTATATCCCAAATTTCAAGCTCATATCTTCAGCGGTTTGGGCTGTAGCCTAAACTTATTAATTTTGCGTATCCCTAAGGAACCTTATAGATTTTCCTGGATTTTATTAGTTACTGTATTAAAACATGCTGAGTGCTTCCTTCATACCAATTTTCAACCATAACCGTTCAGCTGCTTCGATGTAATTGACGCTTTTTTCACCAACTTTGGGACCTTATTTGACCCCTTACATGAGGAAAAATCGGAAAAACAGGAAAAAACGTAACTTTTATTTTGTTTGAAAAGCATGTATACAAAGTTTTAAGTCAATCAGTACAGGGAATAAAAAGTTACATACAAACGAAAAGGGCCCGTTTTACCCCCTTAGAGGTCGTAAGTTCAAAATTTTCGTCCTTAGTGCTCCATTACGTCGTTCAATGTACATATATTTCAAATTTCAAGCTCATATCTTAAGCGGTTTGGGCTGTAGGCTGTCTGTCAGTCAGTCACTCAGGGAAGCCTTTTATATAATAGATTTAAATTTACGAAACAAGTTTATAAAATTTTCAGGTTATTTTTGCTTTTTATTATTCTTTTATTAAATTAAATAATGTTTATTACCTAAATAATGAATAAATTAAGCCATGTGATTAATAATAAGAAAAGAGAGATGAATGGCTAATTACATAAAATAGTTTTAGGAACATATTTTATTTTGTCAGCCATAGATGGCCAACACCAAATTTTCTCTGGTGTACCGTCACCAATATCAAGTTAGGAGCTTTAAAGTTTTATCCGAGAGGTGAGTCGTTGTAAAAAAAACTTTCCACGTTTCACCCAGGTGGTCTCAGGAGGTGGACGATGGGAAAGAACTGGAATTGAGTAGGAATATAGTCCATTTCGTCGGTCAAAAAGACACTTCGTCACAGCGCGTACGCGATCCTTACGCTTAGATAATATTATTAAGTATTTACAGACTCGAGAGTCGAGTATATTATATAAATTCCAAAGAAAACAAAACTTTAAATTACTTTAAACATCCATCTATTATACTCAATAAATACGGGTGTTAAAAGCCTTGAAAACGCTTAAGTATTAAACTGACGTATCAGCATCAAACTTAGTAACTTGTTAACTATAAAACTACTTTGTTTCAATCAAACTCCGTTCACGCCCCTATCATAAAGTTATGAACTATTAATTATTAACCACGCTGTTTGAAGCTATAAAATGGGGTTGGAAATTTTACTTCGAAGTCATTGGATAACGTAGAACAATCAAACACGTTCAATTTCGTTACACTTCAAACATGTCGATTTCAACATTAGAGCAAGCTAGGAATGAAATTAATAAATCTTTAACACTTAGTACATTTTGCATGCGTCGAATCGGTCTCTCATTCGATAAGCCAAAAGACACAGCAGCTTATTTAAAACAACAATTTATGATGATATTGTCAGTCTGCGGCATTTGCTACCACGTCTTTAGTGAAATCGTCTACATTGGTCTCACGTTGTCTAATTCGCCACGAGTCGAGGATGTTGTTCCACTTTTCCATACTTTTGGCTATGGTGCTTTAAGTAAGTATCTTTTACACTTTTTCCCGTCTAGACGTACCTATTCCCTACTAACCTAGTATTAATTTTACTCCTCAATCCTCATTTCTCATCGTTGACGTCATCCGTTCATTAACACATTTTTACATAATCACACAGTCTTTTCGTCTTTAGTAATACACGGATACTTTCGATAGGTATCGCAAAAGTGTTCGTTCTTTGGTACAAAATAGATATTTTTACTAAACTTTTGAACGAGCTTGCTGAAATATGGCCGTTGGCTCCATTGAATGAAGAAGACCAGAGAATTAAAGACAACAGCTTGGGAGCCCTTCGTATGGCACATCGATGTAAGTACCAACATTTTAAAACATAGTATAAAGAAATAAATCAATCCAAAAAATCGAATAAACGAATTATATTGCTTTACAAATGTAGCATGAGTTTTATTGTAGATCTATTGTTTCCTTACCTAAATAAGAGACATATTGTTCCCATTTCTCAACTCTGTTTTAGAATGGTTACTACGTGCATTATGTTGTAGAACTAATTCAATACTGAACATTTTATTTCAGGGTATTTCACAGTAAACGTATTAGGCGTGTGGTTTTACAACTTAACACCTATCGCTGTATACTTCTACGATTTGTGGCGTAATGGAGAAGCTGTCATCGGTTTTGTTTGGGTCTCGTGGTACCCGTTCGACAAGCACCAACCTTTTGCCCATGTCATGGTTTATATTTTCGAAATGTTTGCCGGTAAGACTTTGAAATACATAGTACCCACGTTTGCACTTACAACTAAAATTAATTGATCGAAGCGAAGCGAGTTTTTGCTTTCATCTTTCCGGATATTTATTTTTGTCTACATATCGCATTTTATAACGAGTTTTACTAATGATTTTATTTTGTCATTGACGATTTTTGATTGGTCGATCAATTTTGTATTTTCTTAGTGTTTTCTTTAAAAAAGGAGGAAATTGGCTTTCGCGCTATTTGTCAGCCGATTTTGATAATATTTGGCAACTTTGTCGTGACATAGGTTTAAGAAGATTCATTTAAAGAGATGTCTCGCGAAGTCTAACAGTCAATACTTTTTATATAACAAACTAGCTTAAAACCCGCGGCTTCACCCGCGTTGTCTTAGTACATAGGTACTTACTTAAAATGAAAATAGCCCGCGGTTTGATCTACGATGTCTTTGTACATGCTTATAATAATATCTATATCGGGCGATTTGGCCCGCGTTGTCTTAATACTTGCTTAAAATTACTTGCAAGGATAATGCCCACGGTTTGGCAAAAATTGTAACAGTATTTGCCTAGAATGATAATAGGTCACGGTTTGGCCCGCGTATTGTTAGTACTTGCTTAAGATTGTTATTTATAGCACGCAGCATGGACTGCGATGTCTTAATACTTGCTTAAAATTATAAATGCATGCCGTTTGACCTGCATTGTCGTATTACTTACAATGATAATAGCCCATGGTCTGGCCCGTATTGTCTTAGTACTTGCTCAAAATGATAATAGCCCGCGGTTTAGCTCGCGTTGTGTTAATAATTAGGTACTTACAATGATAATAACTCACAGTTTGGCCCACGTTGTTTTAATACTTACTTGATTAAAATAACAGCCCGCGGTTTAACCCGCGTTATCTTGGCATTTGCTTATAATAATATCTAATAGTTCGCGGTCTGGCCCGCCCTGTCTTAATAAATCCTTTAAATTATAATAGCATGCCGTTAGCCTGCGTTTTTGTATTACTTGTAATAATAATAGCCCACGGTCTGGCCCGCGTTATTTTCGTAACTGCTTAAAATGATAAAAACCCACAGTTAGGCCCGCGTTTTCTTGGCACTTTCTTAAAATAATAGTAGCTCGTGGTTAAGCCCGCATTAGGCTCGATTATGAAGGCGCCATCGTAATTATAATAGCTAATTATCATAATTATATCTGTTTCTTTTTCACTGTAAGCATTCGATAGAGAGAACACTTTTTATGTTGTTATTATATTTACCATGGCGTCTTCATAACTGAGCCTATTATCGTATTACTTGCAAAATAATGACCACGGTTTAGCCTGAATTGTCTCAGTATTTGGTTATTTAATTTACTTGTATCTAAAGCTTATTACGGAGTACGTGAATTTGTGAATGATAAATTGTCGAATTTCTGAAATTAACTCAATAGTAAATAAATATGTAAAATAAATATCTCACACACGGTCTCTGACTCCAAACTAAGCAAAGTTTGTGATTTGGCTGGCAGAGACTGATATACTACATATACATGTACCTGTAGATTGACTGGAAGATAATGCTGTTTAGCGTTAAGTCCTCCTTTTGTACAAATGGTATGCAAGAAAGTGTTAAACAAATAAATAAAAATACATTAATAACACCCAGACACAGAGCAAACACATATGAACATCACATAAATATTTGCCCTGGGAATCGAACCCACGCCTCTTTGACCCAGGAGTCAGGGTCACAAACCACTGAGCCACCGAGGGAGCCAATAATAATAATTGTATGAGTAACTATGTAAGAAATTTCACTTTTCATTGCTGGAAAACATTGAGACAACCTTTACGTACGTAGAAAAAATCAATGTCCTATGTGAATTCAGCAACCCGTGCTCGGCCGGCGTGATGGATATGGCGCAATTACCCTTATAGGCCCTATAGGCCTATTTTCAGTCACCATCAGCCGAAGGACGTCCACTGCTGGACATAGGCCTCCCCTATGGATCTTCAATTAGACCGGTTGGAAGCGGCTTGCATCCTGCGCGATCCTGCGGTCTTAATGAGGTCATCTGTCCACCTTGTAGGTGGATGTCCTACGCTGCTATTGCCTGTAAGTGGTCTTCACTCAAGAACTTTTCGACCCCATCGGTAATCAGTCCTCCGCGCTATGTGCCCTGCCCATTGCCATTTCAACTTGCCAATTCATTGGGCTATGTCGGTAACTTTGGTTCTTCTACGGATCTCCTCATTAATGATTCGATCTCGCAGAGAGACTCCGAGCATAGCCCTCTTCATAGCTCGTTGGGCTACTTGGAGCTTACTAATAAGGCCCATAGTGAGAGACCACGTTTCTGTGCCATAAGTCATCACTGGCAACACACACACTGGTCGAAAACTTTCGACTTGAGGCACTGAGGTATGTCGGACGAGAAGACACTACGCACTTTTCCGAACGCTGCCCAGCCGAGTTGAATTCGTCGATTGGCCTCTTTGTTGAAGTCGGACCTACCTAACTGGACTACTTGTCCTAGGTAGACGTACGAGTCAACGACTTCAAGAACCGAGTTTCCAACAGAAATCGGGGTGGGTAAAACATGGGAATTACACATGACTCGTCTTGTCCATGTTCATCTTAAGACTCACCTGTTTCTATTATCCGTAGTGCTATCCGTAGTACCTATTTTCAGTAGTGCACTATTAATTAAAGCCGGTACAGGTATTCGACATGTTTCATTAAGTCATTAGAAATTTAATTTTCCAGGCAAATGAAAAAATGGCACACAAGTCGTAATTCTAGTCAGGCATGTTCTAGGATGCTATTATACTCATAATTTGATTAATTTTTACAATGGTACCAACCCCAAAAGCACGTAATTAAAATCAGCTGTTCAACACAAAAAGTTCATCGACCCGCGACAAAATGTATGGGAAATGTAGGTAATTTTCGCTTGTCAGGGTGGATTCCATAGTAAAATACCTATATTGATCCATATGTGCGCTAAGTTTAAGACTATTGGCTCACAAAATAGAAAAAATCGTAAACTTTTGGGGACCCATTTTGCCCCATTTAAAGATAAACTATCATTATTATAATCCTATTCTAGATACTACATTATTTAAAAAACCGCATTGAAGTTTTGGGACGTATCTGACCCCTAAGGATTTTTTTTAAGGAAAATTCAGAAAAACAGGTACAGCCATATTTTTTATTTAGTCTCAACAGCATCTATACAAAGTTTCATGTCAATCGGTACAGGGTATAAGAAGTTACATGCAAACAAAAAGGGCCCGTTTTACCCCGTAAGTTAGAGTTGGGTACGTTTTTCATCCTTAGTGCTTCATTATGTCGTACAATGTAGGTTTATTCCAAATTTCAAGCTTATATCTTCAGCGGTTTGGGCTGTAGCCTAAACTTATTAATTTTGCGTATCCCTAAGGAACCTTATAGATTTTCCTAGATTTTATTAGTTCCTGTATTAAAACATGCTGTGTGCTTTCTTCATACCAATTTTCAACTTCAACCGTTCAGCTGGTTCGATGTAATTGACGCTTTTTTCACCAACTTTGGGACCTTATTTGACCCCTTAGATGAAGAAAATTCGGAAAAACAGGAAAAAACGTAACTTTTATTTTGTTTGAAAAGCACGTATACAAAGTTTCAAGTCAATCGGTACAGGGAATAAAAAGTTACATACAAACGAAAAGGGCCCGTTTTACCCCCTTAGAGGTCGAAAGTTCAAAATTTTCGTCCTTAGTGCTCCATTACGTCGTTCAATGTACCTAGTTATGTTCGCTCATCGAACAGAACCACCTTTAGTACTCTAAGCAATATGTTCTCTCCCACGTAACTTGATACTAGCGATAAGCGGCCCGTTCGCAGTAGCGAACCGGGGATCGGTCTTATCGGTAGAGCTGAGTAAGCTTCTGCGAATAAGACCACCTAGATGAGTAAGTTAGCCTGTAAGATTTCTCAGTGTATTTTATTCATTAATTATAGTGCCTTTGCATCGGCAACACCTTTGTTTAATTTCTAGTTTTTAAAAACATTCTCTCGCGCTCCAGGAAGTTAACTGGCGCAGCCGGTAGGATAGTCGGCTGCTGCCAGCGCGAAAAGTTCGCTCGTAAATTCGGTGAATTTCCCCCGCGTTGTGCAGTATTAAGTAAAACGGTGTTAATACTCAAGTCAGTGATATCCGTTCCGGCTATCCATACGAACCAAACAAATAAGTTATCTACGGGCGCAGAAAATGCAGGTCGGTTGGTGAGTAAGCCTTTTTCGCCATCCTTAACCTCACACCCCATTTTTCCTCGAATATTGTAAATTTAGACCTTGGTCATCGGTCAGATTTGCTTGTGTTAATTGTAGTTTTGGAAAATTTGGTCTTAAATCGATTGAATTGTGTTAATTAAGGATATTTAGTAATAGTATAGTGTCGGAAAATTTAACCTCAAATCGATTAAATTGTGTTAATTAAGAATAATTAATATTAAGTAATAGTATCGGTATTGACTCTACCCAGACTTTAAATTAGGTGTGAATTATTTTAGCGTAGTTGTGTTTAAATATAATTAATTAAAAATGGCGCAAGAACATAGGGTTGGCGCTCTTGCACAAACGGAAATCCCAAAAGAAATGCTAGGACTAATCCCTGTCTTCAATGGGGAGACTAAATTATTAAATCTGTTCATGAGGAAGTGTGAATATGTCCTCCGACAACTACAGGGCACGCCTACACGTAACGAGTTTCTCATGCAATGCATTACGAGCAAATTAACTGGGAAGGCCGCCGCCGTTATTAGCGAGCGAAGCGACTTCACGACTTACAACGAATTAAAAGAAGTTCTAGTGCAACATTTTGGTGACCCTCGGAGTGAGGAGTGCGTTTGCCATAGAATTAGAAACACTTAAAATGAAAAACCATGAATCTTATTTAGACTTCTGCAGTAGAATACAAGATGTTAAGGCCATTCTAATATCCAAAGTTTTTCAATCCAACACAGAAGAAATGAGAGTCGCGAAGAAGATCATTTATGATCATACAGCATTAAACGTCTTCCTTTATAATTTGCCCCAGCAAATGGTTCGGTTGGTTAGGTTAAAAAACCCAACCTCACTGGAAGACGCTCTAAAAATTGTACTTGAAGAAGTAAACTTCCAGGAACAATACAATATGAAGTCAAAATTACTAAGATCTCAGTTTTCATTGCCCAGTAGCCAGAATACCATGAGACCCGCGATTCCCGCGCCTCAATTCCAGTTCGGAATACCTGGGAACCAAAATCTAAATAGGCCACCGGTTCCAGGGTTCGCACAGCCTTAATTTGGCTATCGCCCGCAGCTAGGCACCGCGCCCCAATTTAGTTATCGCCCGCAGCTAGGCTCCGCGCCCCAATTTGGCTACCGCCCTCAGCTAGGCTCCGCGCCTCAGTTCGGTTATCGCCCGCAATTAGGCCAGCAATCAACACCGCAGCAAGGGTTCAGACCCCAATTAGGGACGACCCCTCAGCTAGGTTATAGGCCACCCCAATTCGGATACAAACCACCCCAATTCGGGTATAAGCCACCTCAATTTGGCTACAAGCCACCCTACCAACCACCTCAACAAGTTAATCCGCCGCACTTGCAATCCGGCGACGTATCTATGAGGACCGCCCGTCCTGCTGGATTTAAGCTTAACGAAATAACCGGTCACGACGACGAACAAAATAAATACCATGACGATGCTTATCCCTATGACCACGAAAACGACATGTACGGACAGTATGAATATTACGACCCTACAAACGACTTCGAATACGACGCATACAACAACGACTTGACATATGAGACCCCACTGACAGATGCAACACAAGAACAGCTGGCTGAAAATTTTACAGCACAGGCCTCTTTAGAGGACAAGAAGTGATAGAGCTAAATTGCGACCCCACACTAAAACTACCCCACATTTACATCCCTGAAATAGACGCGAAATTAATGATTGATACAGGTAGTACTAGATCATTTTTGAAACCTCAGAAAGCATATGAATTCTTCTATGAGAGCGTTAGGAACGAACCCTTCGAGGTAGTTAGTACGCATGCATCTAGTAGGCATAGCGAAGTAGTCGAAATTCCACTTCTGCCAACATTCCGAACAGATGACAGCCACAAGTTTTACCTGTATAACGTTGACTCAAAATATGACGGACTGATAGGAAATGACTTACTAAGACAACTTGGTGCCGTAATAGACTTAAAGCATTCCGTGCTTAGAACAAAAACAACTCAGATACCGATCATCAATACAAATTTGGACTACGAAATAGAGTTGCAACCCCGATCAGAACAACGTGTCAGAATACCAATAGACCAACACTCCGGTGAGGCTGTATTAGACTACCGAAATTTTGGCCCTGGTGTACGAATGCCCAGTGCCCTAGTAAACTGCATTAACGGATACGCAACCACCGTAATACAAAACACATCAGAGGAAATAGTGACTCTTACAGTAAAACGACCTTTACAGGTGACTAAATACGAGACTACCCAATGCGACCTCAATGCGACTAATGTGACTACTACTGACCCACAAACAGACAGAATACTGACTGAAAATTTGGACAAGTTAAAACTAGACCACACTAACCCTGAGGAACATGAAAAAATTTACAGGCTCTGCAATGAGTACAAAGACATCTTTCATTGTGACGAATTACCCCTGACCTTTTCCAACGCAGTAAAACATAAGATTAGGACAAAGAATGAGGACCCAATTTACGTAAAACCCTTCAGGCAGGCCCCCGCTCAAGCGGAAGAAATAAACCATCAAGTAAATAAAATGCTACAGGACAACATAGTCCAGGAGTCACACTCCCCCTGGAATGCCCCAGTGCATTTAGTGCCGAAAAAGAGGGACGCGTCCGGGGAACAAAAATGGCGACTTGTAATTGACTTTAGGCGCTTGAATGAGATTACAATAGACGACAAATACCCATTACCGAACATCAGTGATCTTTTTGACAAATTAGGTAAAAGCACGTACTTTAGTACGATCGACTTAGCCAGTGGGTTCCACCAGGTTGAGGTAGAAGAGCGAGATAGACAGAAAACAGCTTTCAGTACGCAAAACGGCCATTTCGAGTTTTTAAGAATGCCGTTCGGGCTAAAAACAGCCCCCGCGACTTTCCAGCGTACAATGGATCATATCCTGCGAGGACTGCAAGGACTACACTGTATGGTGTACCTTGATGACGTAATCATATTTTCGTCCAGCCTGGAGGAGCATATCCAAAAACTTAGACTAGTTTTCGACCGACTTAGAGAAAGCAATTTAAAAGTACAGTTAGGGAAGTCTGAATTCTTACGTAGGGAAGTGCTATACCTGGGACACATCATTACCAAGGATGGCCTAAAACCAAATGACGACAAAATTAAAGCAGTGATGAACTTTCCGATTCCACGGACTACGACGGAAATCAAAAGTTTCCTTGGACTTGTAGGTTACTACAGACGCTTCATCCCCAACTTTGCAAAAATAACACAACCACTGACTTCGTGCTTAAAAAAACGCAATAAGGTTATAGTAGACCAAAATTACATTGACGCGTTTAATAAATGCAAAGAACTCTTGACACATGCACCCCTCTTACAGTACCCTGACTATGACAAACCTTTCATCTTGACAACAGATGCTTCGAACGTAGCCCTGGGAGCAGTTCTCTCCCAAGGACAAGTAGGCAGTGATAAACCTGTCGCGTACGCGAGCCGTACCTTAAGCGACACAGAATCTCGTTACAGCACCATAGAGCGAGAGTTGCCCGCTATTATCTGGGCAACAAAACATTTTCGCCCCTACCTGTATGGACGAAAATTCCTCATCTATACAGACCATCGACCCTTAGCTTGGTTAAACTCCCTGAAAGACCCCAATAGTAAATTGACACGATGGAGGTTACGCCTCCAGGACTTTGACTTCGAAATAATCTATAAAAAGGGGAAACAAAACACTAACGCTGACGCCCTAAGCAGAGTTAAAGTTAACGCCTTAACCGACGATGACTCAATGGTAGTGAACATAGGTGACCAAGAACCTAAACCACAGACGAGTAGGCAAACACGACAAAACCTAACAACCGTGGAATTACGAAAGCGACACGATGTCCATTGTGACCCTCTCCGATTCTGACGAGTCCACCATATCGTTACCCGAGCTAGAAATAGAGAGACCGGTTATTCCATCCCCGCCAGCCAGTAGTAGGACGCACACAGTGCACTCCGCTGAAGATATGGACTCCACCGGGATACCAATCCTTCACGAGGCCATTGATACCAAACCCAACCAAATTCTGGTATACTCATGGCTAAAAAACGAACTTCATGTCAAAGATATTTCCGTAAGGAAACACAAAATTTTGGAAGTTTTCTTGCCTATTAACAACCCCGAATTAGTCAAAAACTTTCTGAAGGAATACGCTAAGCCGAAAGCAAAACTCTTTATTTATTTCGAGAATCCAGAGCACCGTAAACAATTTAGCACAACCGTTATAGAAATCTTTAGGAAAGGGACAATAAACCTAGTCGAGTGTACAGAGCGAGTAGTTTACGTAGACGACGAAAACGAACAGAAATGCACAGACGCCGCGTCTGTCATGACTTATTCCATCATGGCTTACAACCATACCATACATACTGCAACGGGCTTAACGCCCTTCGAAGTTGTCTTCGGGCATACCGACACAGACAACCCGTTCAACTTAGAATTTGAAAAATCTTATACACAGCAGTTAGTAAAAGACCACAGTAAACGAACAAAACATCTGTACACACACATTTCTGAAAAACTTAAGGCGGACAAGGAAAAAATTAGGACGAAACGAGGTGGGGAGGCCGACGTAGAACTTCCAGAAGTAGTATTCGTAAAGGACATAAATAAGAGGAAAAGTAAAGAAAAACCCCGCTATAAAAAGGCCAAAGTAATAGGCTCTGTCGAGAAAAATGTTGTCCCTGTCAAAGTAGAGACCGAGAGGAAAAATAGTAAAGCACCCATTAAAAACATAAAACGACCTCCGCAGGTGGTGCAGCGCGATGCTAGCAACAGCAGCAGTCGCCCTTCATCTGCAAAATCTTGAAGGGAATCCGGGACTCCTGCCGGTAAAGAAAGGTCAAGCTCACATGCAAACCGACAGTTGGACAATTCTAAAAACTATTAGGTTAGACAATATTTGGACCGATTTAAACTTAGTAATTTCAAAATTTGCAGAATTTCAGCAATTAATTTCATCTAACAAAACATTTCCGCACGAATTCATAGGAATGTTTATGCACGCAGAATACATGCGCGACATAACCATAGACAGGTATCACCAATTAATTCCTCAACGAGTCAAACGTGGGATACTAAACCCATTAGGATCCATTATTAAGATTGTAACAGGCAACTTAGACCATGAGGACGCCCTTAAATATGATCGGTTGACCTCAGAATCGAGTCATAATCAAGTTATATTGTCAAAGAAAATCACCATTGTCACTAAAATGCTAGACAGCCTCGTAAACGCCACAGAGTTAATTCAGCAAAACTCCCTAACGATGGATTCCCGTCTAAGAAGGGTTGAAACTACCCTTAAGGAGACTGTTATCCGAGAAAATAATTTAGGTATATCATCTTATGCGTTAGGACTTTATAGTTTATTCATAAGTAGTTTTAGGACTATATTCATTAGATTAAGTGAAATCGAAACCGCTCTAGCTCTAAGCAAGGGCTCCATACTACATCAGGCCATAATTAACTCCACCGAACTGCTAAACCATTTGAACCTGATAGCAGAATCTAGGAACCTGGTATATGTACCCAGCGCATTTAATTTAATTAAGATTGAGGAAACCATTGATGTAAAATCTTTTATCAAAAAAGACCAAATTACCTTTATATTGGAAATCCCTCTGACCGATAATGTTACGTATAACTATTTCAAAATGTACACATTACCCATTCTCCTCAAACCTGAAAACCTAACCGTTGCCATATTTCCCAAGTACCCATTCCTATTGGCGAAGGGGCTGAAGTATCAGCCGATCGTGAAGCCGTGCCGCTCACTCGCTGCTGGAGACGAGTTTCTCTGCGACGATGACAACCGCGCCCCATACAGCGGACCCTCCTGCGAGGAAAAACTCATGAGGTACGAGGACACCACTGGCATCTGCAAACAGCACCCCATCCACGTCGAGGACGTAAAGCTGCAGAAAATAGATAGAAACAACTGGATACTATACACCAGATCGGAAACAACCCTCACAGAGACCTGCGGCGAAGAAGCTTCAAAGCAGCAGATCTGCGGGACGCACATCGTCACGCTGAACAGGCCCTGTGATGTCACTGTCAACGGAACGACCATCCGTCACCACCGTCTTTACACCGAGTCAGATCCAGGAAAGCCACTGCCCACCATCAACTTACCCAAACTGCGCGCGACCGAAGAGCTATTCAGTGCACATGCACTCAACATGCGAGAGATTGCACTGGACGAAGTTAAATACATGGCCTTTGCCTTGAAGAACAGTGAAGTTTTCGGCGGCAACAGAGAAAAAGACTCTACAATCAGTGTCATAGCATTAGGATTAGTAGTATTAAGTATAGTTTTGATTATTTTTTATGTTTCGTACACCAAAATTACTCCTTTTATTCAAAATTATCGGAATCCCTCAAAAATCGAGCGCTCCGATAATTTTTCACTTAGGGAGGGAGAAGTTATGTTCGCTCATCGAACAGAACCACCTTTAGTACTCTAAGCAATATGTTCTCTCCCACGTAACTTGATACTAGCGATAAGCGGCCCGTTCGCAGTAGCGAACCGGGGATCGGTCTTATCGGTAGAGCTGAGTAAGCTTCTGCGAATAAGACCACCTAGATGAGTAAGTTAGCCTGTAAGATTTCTCAGTGTATTTTATTCATTAATTATAGTGCCTTTGCATCGGCAACACCTTTGTTTAATTTCTAGTTTTTAAAAACATTCTCTCGCGCTCCAGGAAGTTAACTACCTATATTCCAAATTTCAAGTTCATATCTTAAGCGGTTTGGGCTGTAGGCTGTCAGTCAGTCAGTCACTCAGGGAAGCCTTTTATATAATAGATAAGTAAACCGAGTTCATCACAATTAGACACAAAATTAGGTGCCTAGGCGTTAGTTAACGTTTATTACAACGAAGACGATAATTATACGATCTGTCTCTAAAAATTAAAGACAAGAAGTTCACAATTCCATTCAAAATTGACAAAGATATCGCGAACCGATATAATAGCATAGAAAATAACAGTCAAAATTAATCGAATCGAGGACAAGAGCAGAGGGGATCTTCTCAAGCCGGTTAAAAATAGAGATTGATTATAGGGTATGATGATTCTCAGAAGCAAAGGAACAAAACATCTCGCTTGATAATCATGTCATCAAGCAAAATGTTCCTTTTATTGACAGAGAGTGAAAGCCTTGATGATATACAATCATTTGACTCCCATTAACACATCGAGAGTAACAATATACTTCAACGCTACAAGTGGCAATTAATGTAATTTAAACTGATTATACGCTTTACATGCATCCAAAAAACGTAGAGCAGAACATAATTGAGATTGCATGATGAACTAAAAACAAATATACAGCACTTTCGTTGGTAAGTTGTCAAGAATGAAATGAGCTGTTGCCGTCTCGTGAATGAGCAAAAACTCGGCAAGTCGGCATGAAAACTTGAATCGGCTCGCGAGACATTTGGTTTCCCTGCACTGCTTTCTTAGAAAACCTAACGAGTATCGTGTAAGTTATAAAGATAGAAGTGCGAGTAGGAACATACTTGATGAGCACAAGATTATTATTTGCTAAAATTAGCATGACCCACTTCACCCGTGTACAGAATTCGCGAATATTTCGCACGGATTGATGTAGCATTTTTGACATTATTGTTGATTTATCAAAAATGGCTGACCCGATTTAGACAAAATTTAAATGGGACCTTTCGAAGTATACTCTTTCCAATAAAAAAAGAATTATTGAAATCGCACGACTACGAAAAAAGTTATGCGTGGTTATACATAAAAAAATATATATATACGCGTCGACTTGTATTCCTCCTCCGGTGGTTCGTCGGTCAAACATAAATAAATAGATGTAGGCTTTAAAATTGCTATAGCAAGTTCACATCTATCATCCGATTCGTTTTTATTATCAAACTAAAACGTTGTAGTGAAGAAAGATCGCAGAAAGGATCAGACACTAACTCATACATTTACTTACTTCTCTTAGGAAAGTACCTAATCTTTGTTGGAGTAAACATTTGGTAGAGATCGCACGTTACAACTTTTATTTTCTTTAATATTTTTTTTTTCAATTCTTATTAGGGTTCCGTACCTCAAACGGCAAAAACGGAACCCTTATAGGATCACTCTGTTGTCCTTCTGTCCGTCTGTGTGTATGTCAAGACTCTTTATCTCGGGAACGCGTAAAGATATCGAGTTGAACTGTATTCAAACTGTATACGTATATCTATGATCTCTTGCAGTTGTGTAAAAGAAAAACTTCTCAGTTATCGTATAAAAATTTAGAGCCGTTTATGTCGTAAAAAACCGCATATTTCAATACTCACAAAAATCAAAACCTACTGGGTACTGCCTGTTGATATAGAACTATGAAATTTGGCGAGAAGCATTATCTCAGAGTACACATATAGTAATAAATCTTAAAAACTGTACATTATTATTATTATATACTACGGGACTAATCGCGCACTAAAATTACGAGATAAACAAATACCTCCTCATCCCGACGTTTCGGCCGAGTTGCATCGACCGTGGCCACGGGTAGACTCAAACACATTTGTACATTTTTATTTAAATCACAAAAAATAGGGCCTCAAAATTCACAAAATATGGGTTCAAAATTCAAAGTGAGTAAATTGTATCATATAAAAGAGCTCCATTACTACATGCCAAAACAGGTTTTTAATTATTTTGACAATGTGTTTGTACGGAACCCTCAATGTTCGAGCTTGACTCGCACTTGTCCGGTTTTTTTTATGTAGGATAGGGCTACATTTGGCCACCAACTCGCCTGATGGAAAGCGAAGTTGTAGCCGAAGATGGAGTATGTAGACCTAGAAGATACGTATTCACTCTTGACTTGTAATTCTTATAACTATAATTCTTCCTTTTTGATAAGTTATACATTTTCAGGTCAGACCTGTGTGTGGATCATGGTATGCACAGACCTTCTATTTTCTGGCATGGCGAGTCACATCGGACTGCTGTTGCGTTTGCTGCAACATCGCCTGGAATGTGTCGGCACCACGGACAAGACAGATGAAGAGCATTACGAAGAGATCGTTGACAACATTAAATTGCACCAGCGTCTTATAAAGTAACTTTAATTTCCAACATAATTCTTGAGAAAGTGCGCATATAAATAGTTTCGTTAACTAATGTTTTACAAGAACTCTAAGCAGCATTCATATAGTGACTGGAACATAAATGTAGGAGACCGCTCAGCATCAAAAAAATTTAGATTGCAGGAGAATATCGTACAGAATCAAACAAATATAATAAAATACTGGAGAGGTACAAATGTTACGTCATTGTAACAATGGTTACAGCTAATTTCAATGATATATTTTCTGCTACATCTATAGATAATCGGAATCGGATGATCGGAAGTTTCACATCTTCCTTCATAATGCGGACCGCCAGGAATTGGAATGCCCTATGCCTCTGTCATTGTTTCCTGACAATTACAATTTGGGTATCTTCATGTCAATAGTGAATAGGTTTACATACTCCATTTTCGGCTATAACTTTGCTTTCCATCAGACGAGATGGTGGTCCAATGTACCTCTACTCTACATTAAAAAAAACATCAATTACAAAAATTTCATTGATATTTACAGGTACTGTAACGACTTGGAAAATGTATTTTCACTCTCGAATTTTGTGAACGTTGTACTAAGTTCTGTCAATATCTGCTGCGTTGTGTTCGTGATTGTGGTAAGTTTTAAGTAAACAGGAACAATACTAAAATTGGAGATATGGAAGTCGAAACAATAATGAAGAGGTGGTTGATTTGTTTTTCAGTTACTGGAGCCATTTATGGCAGTTAGCAGTAAATTATTCTTGGGATCAGCTTTAATCCAAATTGGGATGCTGTGCTGGTATGCAGATGATATTTACTATGCGGTTTGTATATTATCATAATCATTTATATCATTTATAATCTTTTCATCGTCAACGTATTAGCCTAATTTTATTTCGAAAGGGTATAGCCGTGGGGTGCCGGCAGAGTAGAATAGCACCCCCCTCTTGTACCAGGTGTCGTAAGAGCCGACTGAGGTACTATGGAACCGATAGATGGCGGTATAACCATTCAATGTGGCGTAGCTTAAATACCACAGGCCAGTGTCGGGGAGCAGCGGCACTGGTGCGAGGAGCTACGTCCTGCGATCGCCACCACGCTTGCCCAGCGCGGCGATTATGGGCAATTTCCCCCTGAATGAATTTACAACAAACGACCAGGCCCTCAGTCCCCGGCGGCTCCGCTATTCCTGGCTCTGGTAGCGGCCACGGTAACGGCGGAGAGGGGGGTGCGAAGAATCTCCGGCAGACGCCCCGCTACCACCCCCAACGGAAACTGGCCCTGGTAACGCATAACATACGCACTTTGAGGACGGATGAAAAGATTGTCGAACTGGAAGAAGAGATGAGTAGGTTGCGCTGGGATATTTTGGGGTTATCTGAAGTCCGAAGAGAGGGTGAGGACACGGTAACTCTGAAATCGGGCAACCTATTCTACTACCGGGAAGGCGAACAAAAGTCTCAAGGTGGTGTCGGGTTTCTCGTCCACAGATCCCTCACTAACAACATTGTAGCCATCGACAGTGTTTCGAGCAGGGTTGTATACCTAATACTCAGAATATCTAAAAGATATTCGCTGAAGGTCATTCAGGTATACGCACCGACCTCGGCACACCCAGATGATGAAGTGGAGACTATGTATGAGGACATAAGTCGGGCCATACATATGTCTGAAACCCACTTTACTGTTGTTATGGGGGACTTCAACGCAAAGATAGGCAAGAAAATTGAGGATGAACTGAAAGTGGGGCAATTTGGGCATGGGCAACGGAACTCTAGAGGACAGAGGCTGGCTGACTTTCTGGAGAAAGAGGGCCTTTTTATGATGAATTCTTTCTTCCAGAAGCCGCCTCACAGGAAATGGACCTGGATAAGTCCCGATGGTTCTACGAGAAATGAGATAGACTTCATCATGACCAACAAGAGACGAGTATTCAATGATGTCTCCGTGATCAACAGGGTGAAAACCGGTAGTGATCACAGAATGGTAAGAGGCACATTGAATATCAACGTTAGACTTGAAAGGTCCCGCCTGATGAAGTCTACGCTCCGACCTACTCGAGACCAAATCCAAAACCCCGAAAGCTTTCAGCTTGAGCTCTCAAATAGCTTTGCTTGCCTTGAGAATCTTGCGTCGGTGGACGAGATCAATAACAGGCTCGTAGAAACTGTCCAAACGGTGGGTTCTAAATTTTTTAGACCTCGCCGTTCAAAAAGACCTCAAAAACTATCGGGTCACACTTTAGACCTCATGGCTAAACGACGTTTATTGAGACTGCAGTCTACAAGGGACGCTGCGTCATATAGGCAGCTTAATAGGCAAATCTCTAAATCCTTGCGGCGCGATATACGTCTCTTTAAAACCAAAAGTATTAAACAGACTATTGAGCAAAACAAAGGCTCCAAAGTGTTTGCAAGGAATTTGTCTATTGGGCAAAGCCAGCTGACAAAGCTGAAGAGAGATGACGGCAGTGTAACGTCGACCAAGCAAGAGGTACTGGAGGAGATCGAAGGTTTCTACGGACAGTTATACGCTTCGGTAGCTAAGCCTGTTGACAGCACGGCCAAAGACCCGAGAGCCAAGCTGACTCGACACTTCACCGAAGACATCCCGGACATCAGTCTGTACGAGATTAGAATGGCCCTGAATCAGCTTAAAAACAACAAGGCGCCGGGTGATGACGGAATAACTTCAGAGCTTCTGAAAGTTGGTGGTAAACCGGTACTTAAAGTCCTTCAGAAGCTCTTCAACACCGTTATCCTCGAGGGCATAACGCCAGAAGCATGGAACAGAAGCGTGGAGGTGTTGTTCTTTAAAAAAGGTGACAAAACCTTATTGAAGAATTACAGGCCCATCTCGCTTCTGAGCCATGTTTATAAGCTGTTTTCAAGGGTCATTACGAATCGTCTCGAGCGCAGGCTTGATGACTTCCAGCCTTCCGAACAAGCCGGGTTCCGAAAAGGCTTTAGCACCATGGATCACATCCATACGCTGCGGCAAGTTATACAGAAGACCGAAGAGTATAACTTGCCACTTTGCTTAGCGTTTGTGGACTATGAGAAAGCCTTTGATTCGGTCGAGACATGGGCTGTGCTCGAGTCTCTCCAACGATGCCGTATAGACTATCGGTACATCGAAGTGTTGAAGTGCTTGTATAATAACGCCACTATGTCGGTCCGAGTACAGGAGGAGAGCTCCAAGGCGATCCCTTTAAAAAGAGGGGTCAGACAGGGAGATGTGATATCTCCGAAACTGTTTACGACTACTTTGGAGAACGCCTTTAAGCTTCTGGAATGGAAAGGATTCGGCATCAACATCAATGGCGAATACATCACTCACCTTCGGTTTGCTGACGATATTGTGGTCATGGCGAAGTCGATGGAAGAACTCAGCACGATGCTCGAAGGCCTCAATCGAGTTTCTCGACAGGTGGGTCTTAAAATGAACATGGACAAAACGAAGGTCATGTGTAATGCCCATGTTGTACCCACCCCAATATCTATTGAGAGCTCGGTTCTTGAAGTTGTTGACTCGTACGTCTACCTAGGACAAGTAGTCCAGCTAGGTAAGTCCAACTTTAAGAAAGAGGTCGATCGTCGAATCCGACTCGGCTGGGCAGCGTTCGGAAAATTGCGTGACATCTTTTCATCCAATATACCTCAGTGCCTCAAGACGAGAGTTTTCGATAGTTGTGTGTTGCCAGTGATGACATATGGAACCGAAACGTGGTCTTTTAATGTGCGCCTCATAAATAAGCTCAAAATAGCCCAACGTGCTATGGAGAGGGCTATGCTCGGTGTCTCTCTGCGGGATCGAATCAGAAATGAGGAGATCCGCAGACGAACCAAAGTTACCGACATAGCCCAGCGGATTAGCAAATTAAAGTGGCAATGGGCAGGACACATTGTTCGAAGAACGGATGGCCGATGGGGCCGAAAAGTTCTCGAATGGAGACCACGGACCAGCAAGCGCAGCGTAGGACGTCCACCGACCAGGTGGACTGACGACATAATAAAAATCGCAGGAACGCGCTGGATGCAGGCCGCTTCCAACCGGCCTTATTGGAAATCCATGGGGGAGGCCTATGTCCAGCAGTGGACATCTTACGGCTGATAGATAGATACTACGATGTGGTCCAATGGTTTGCACGAATCGATGTGACATCCATGTACATTATTGTTGATTTATCAAAAATGGTTCAGTCGGTTTCATTTTTTATTAATCAACAACAATATCACATCGATTCGTGCAAACTATTCGAATTCTGTACTCGTCGTGGAAGGTGGAGGAATGAGGGCGATAGTGCTATTTATCGCGAATAATCATAATATAATATTAGAGTGCCTAAAGGCGTCATATTGATTATTAACATATTTTTTAATCTAAGGAGTATTATTTTACTTGAAGATAGATTAATTTATTTCAACAGAATGCAGACGTGGCGCTGTCTGCTTACAAGGGAAATTGGTACGTGACAAATCCAAAAAGTCGCCGTGCACTGCTATTTCTCATAAAAAGGTACTCATACAATACACTCTAGATGTATTCTAAGCTACTTCCTCGATATTTCCAACACGGAAACAACTAATAGGATTTACCTACGCGCTGAATAAGTGAAGTCACAAAAACTACTCTAAAATACTAGTTTTGTCGGTAGCTGGTTAAGTAGTAGGACGTTATTTGTATAATTAATTCACAGATGAGTGAAGGGTGCTATTGACATCAATTTTGGATATAAGTAGTGCAATTCATTCGAATACGTCTACTTGATCTTGCACCTGATGTTTTTAGCAACTTTTTAAACCTTTCCCTCAAAATCACGCGTTTTTTTGCGTATCTGGGCGGTTCCTTTCGAACTTCACGTGATTTAAGGATGAAAATAATCCTTTTAGTTTCTTCCGTGTTCGATGCTTGTCCATTAAATTGACGTTATATCATTTTCAGAGCTCAAAAACCAATTGCATTTACCGCAATGAACTTCACTGATATAACTCTTGTTACCTATTCATCGGTAAGTTAGTCTCTAAATTAAACTGTTTTAAGAAGCATAAGATACATTTTCTT
Organism: Hypomecis punctinalis; assembly: GCA_949316475.1. Classification (NCBI taxonomy): domain Eukaryota; kingdom Metazoa; phylum Arthropoda; class Insecta; order Lepidoptera; family Geometridae; genus Hypomecis; species Hypomecis punctinalis. The sequence continues at coordinate 10,957,814 of OX438797.1, forward strand.
GACTTAATGACACCATAATGTAATTCTATTGCAGATTTTATACAGAAGTTATTCATATTTTGCACTATTGTACACGATGTACAGCGAAAACTAAGACATTTATTGAAGAATAGATAGAGCTTATTGTATCTGTATGTTGTATTCTACCTATGTAGAGTACGGAAATAAATAAAATACCTATTAAATAAACCTTCACTATTAGTAAACCTGCTTTTATTGGCGGACTCATCTCTACCTATCGTCTTCGGCTTTGATGTTCCTATTTTTCTGATTATGATATCATCAAGGTAAGTCTGCATTAATATAAACTTGTTTCACATAAAAAAGGTATTAACAGTTAGCCACGGCAGTTCCTGTCAGTATTGTCACGACTTGTTTACGCCCTTGTCTATCTTATGGCCATTTGTAGCCATTTCCATTCGTAATTGTGCGAATAATTTTATTGCCGTTCTAGTTCCACTCGAGAACTGGTTGTGAACCTAATAAACATAATTTTAAATAAGGCTTGAATAGCCCGCAATCTGGGCATTTCGTGGGCAGTGACCGACAAACTGAATAGGGCCTTTGCTATACTGATCAAGCGAACACGATGAAGTCATCAGCATCAGTTGTAACTGACTCTATTGAGAACCGAAGCTTGCCGAGTATTCCTGTATGCAGAGAGCTGGAATTTGATACGTTACAGTCGACTCAGACAACTAAGTATTCCCGCTTCCAAAGTGTTCTTCATCCAGTACCCACACCTGTTAGTAGTAGACAAACATATGTCCAAAGATCCTTCGTTAACACTTCTTCGGTGAAGCAAGCCCCGGAACTTAACAAAATTAACGAGTACGCAGTCCTAAAAGTCTATGAAGATAGAAACTTTGGAAAAACGCCGTCTAATTACAGCAGAATGTCTGAAGATTTAAGTGTTCCTAATTTACCAAAATGCAGATCTTTTGTGTATAACAGGCCTAAATTCGTCATGCCCAATTTAAGAGCACAATATTGTAAAATAGACTCGGTAAGTTTACCTACCGCTTTTGAGATATTGTTTTTAATATTTTATTTCTAACTTGTGGTATGGTTAATAGTTCACTCGATTGCAAGAAAGTCCAGATGATACAGGTTGTATTTATTTACCGAAACTGCAACGCAGTCAAGCTGAGTTTTTGCGACTAGTTACCGAAAACAATGTCAAACTTGTCGAGAAATATCTCGAAGATCACCCATCTGTGAACACGAACTGTACAAATTTCCAGGTGAGCGTGTTAACTTTAATCCAAAGATAAAATGATAATATACATTCGTAACACATACCTTAACACCTTATGTAGGGCGTATCGCCGCTTCACATCGCCGTGCGTAACAGATCCGAAGAAATGGTGGAATTTCTCCTAAGAAATCCGTATACAGAAATTGGTGACACCGTATTGCACGCCGTAAGAGATAACAGTACAAAAATATTGGGTAAATTATTTTTGGCTTTCACTACAGGCTATGTGAAACCCGCTTGCAGTAACCCTGATAGCATATTACGTTTTGCAGTTATGCTTTTGGATGCTCAAAAGAAAATTTCTCCCGGGCTAGAGTTCGCCGGCGCCACACATTCTACAATTTTCCCCTCGCACGTAACTCCTTTAATTCTCGCAGCACAATTTAACAACTATGAAATTGTGACTATGCTGATATCTCGAGGGCATACAATTACAAGTCCGCACTCGCCAAATTGTGACTGTATAAACTGCAAGTAAGTAACAATGGCCGGATGAAATAATATCATTTCTTTGACCGCATTCTTACAAGTAGGTATACTAGACGCTGGTTAACAACACGTTACATTCACACGTTCAATTTAAACGGTCGTCAATTTATGGGTAATTTTCGACACAATCGCTTTTTAGTGTCCGAATGGTTAGTAGAATCGTGTTACTTATGCATTCAAACTGTCTCGAGCCAAAAGCGACTCGGGTTTAATGACTATATTTTGTCTATTGGTTGACGAGTGCTAAACTGCTGAATAATGCAGTTTGACTGCATCCAGCCACGCCCACGTGTGGCGTGCCTGTTGTTTCTGAGATCTGATTCACAGCACACCGTTAGTGTTATGCCTATTTTCCGAGAAACTGTGTGGTAAACGACGACGGGCTGCACGCGAGCTGCGCGCGCCTGTCGGTGTACCGCGCCATATCCTCACCGGCGTACTTGGTGCACGTAACCTCAGACCCGATCCTGGAAGCGTTCCGTCTGACTGAAGAGCTAGCTATAAACGCAGCGTCCTACAGGCATCTCGCTGCTGAGTACTTCCAACTGAGGGATCAAGTCAGAGAGTTTGCCGTTTGCCTAATAGGTACGATTACAAAAGGGTTTTATGAATTCTTCATACTATAGATATATTCCTAAGCACCTGCTTAGGAATATATCTATGTAGATACATCCGCTCATTTGTAATAATATAGTAACAGCCTTTAACAGAGTAAAACACAAATATGACAAAATTATCACATGGCATAGCAATAACATGTGCTTAAGTTTGCTAATTTTCTTACAGGAAACTGTCGTACGTCAAACGAGGTGGAACTTATCCTCAAGCAAACTGCAGGCTGCGAGGGACGGCGGCATTTCGTGCTACCACGCCTCCTAATGGCCGTTTCGTGTAAACAGTGGGAATTCGTCGCCCATCCTAACACTCAGCAGGTTCCTTCTTCATTTTAAAAATATCTACAGACTTCTATTTTCTAAATAATTACTCTCAATTCGTTTAATTAACTCCCAGCTTTGAGAAAACCTTAGTTGCTCTAACACTTGGACCCACTTTAATTTATACTAGGTACAGTCTACTTTCATACCATCTCATAGCCTTTTTAATGTGCATGCAGCCTTTCTTAGCACTTCCCAGTAAATCAAATGTTTTGTTGTTAAAACTAGAACGCGTGCTTGCTTGTTCTTTGGTCAGATGGTGATTTAAAAGTTCCGAAATTGCATATCATGGCTCTTAACTACCATCTGTTCAAGTGTGATAGGTATTATTTTACTACCGTGCACTCGTACATGGAACTGTTATTTAGATAACGCGGTCACCACGCACTACTGTTCAATTTCTTTCAACTTTTAGGTGTTGGAGTCGTATTGGTTGGGCGATTGGTACAGTTGGCGCAGCAAATCGTTTTTTACTAAATTTTTGATCGTTTTGTTTCGTATCGTTATGCTGCCTCTCATCTTGTTGTTTTGTATTGTGAGTATCATTTATATGTTTCATTTTAGTTCTGTAAATTGCTTTAATTTTTTTTCTACTACTTATAATACGATTCAATTTGAATGACGACTCGGATCATCGGACATCGGAGAGTCGTTGGCAGTTGCAAATTTATGGGCTGACCCCTAATCAGGACTTAACGGGTATGAGGGTTGGGTTTGGCGCATCTTGTAGCACACTTCACAGCCTTCGTAAAGTTTGACGTGACGTGATGTGGCTTGTAGATAAGCAAGCACATAATAATGTGTAAATCTGTGATCTCTATCATGATCTTTGTGTTGAAAGAATTTTACCTATACATACCTATCTACATTTATATATCGAAATACCTATCCACGCTAGTCGTTTCCAAAATACCGTTCTTGTAAAAGTAGGCTATGTTTACATTTCCCAAATCACGGACTGCCGAAACACGAAAGTTTCATTAACCTTTTCTAAACACCTATGCCAATTTGTGTGGAGACATTACCAAGACACGACTAGTAAATACCAGAGCACTACCTACAGTTGCTTTAACTACTTGTAATTGCTTTTGTTTTTGGTAAACTGGAGAGAGCCCCGTCACTGAGCTGTCGTCAAATGCCCAGCTTTCTGTTATTGATATGTTACGATAAATTTTGTCAGGAAGTCGTATCACATTCTTAACTTGACACATTGTCTGTTAGACCTACTTTGTTTAATCTTAATCATTCTTCCTTTATTCATCGTCGATCTCATCCTAAATCTAGCAGATACAAGACAGTAGTCAAATACCTATTTAAATTCAAAGTACCTATTGTATGGAATTAACGAACTGCTTCGTCTTTCTCCAGTTCCTGCCGCGTCATAAACTTCTGAAACACTACCAAATACCACTGAATAAGCTGATAACACACGCTGCTTCATACTTCGTGTTCCTTGCTCTTGTTTTTTACATTTCAAATCAAGACAAGAGCAAACTGAAGCGGGGACCGCCAAATACTGGTTTGTAAGACTTATAATTACTGTCATACCTACCTACTCCATTGTGATATAAAAATATGACTAGGATTGTTTGGAGCTCTGAGTGCTACAAATGGAGCCTTTCCTATGCAGTCGCATTAATTGATCAATCTTATGTACATTGGTAGGATAGGTACCCACTTCGTAAAAACCGGACAATAAAAGCATCCGACTCTACAAAGTTTATGCAACTTAATAGGTATTAGTAGGTACCTAAATCAGAAGGTAAACCGCGTGAACTCATGATCTCTATAAGTTCAAGTATCTCTAGATGAAAGAGCTGTAAATACAACGCAAATCTAATTTTACAAAATTTTTGGCACGGTCTTGTTAGTAAATAAAATTGAGCATTTACAGCAAAATTATATCTAGGAACTGAACAACAAATCTGCATACAAAGCAGCAGAAACATTTTGCTCCCACTTTTCACATAAGATCCTGTCAAGATTCAGACAATTAATAACACAGAAACGCCAGACTGTGTTCGCGAAACCATTTTGAAGTAACGTTTTGCATTCAGATTAGGACCAGGGGATAAAGTTACAAAAATTACAACTTTTACATATTTCGTAGCCACTGCGTAATCTTAGATCAGAATGCCAGTTCTTATAAAGAATCTGATGACCTCGATCTGTATTAAATATGAATTCGTAACTGTCGAGATGAAATTCAAGTTCAGTTGATAAGGAATGATAGACGTTATAATTCTGCCACGCTTTGCGGTAACCTCTGTTGTAAGGGCAGCATTGGAATTGGAGCAGTGGAACTCTTTGAAATGTAAACATGTATCATTAAACAGTTTATCTAACTAGGTAAATATTAATCGTGAACCGACCAGTGTTTTCGCGTTTTCTGTAGAACATCAAGAAAATTCGCGGTACATTTTTGATAAAATTTACGTTCCCGGTTCTCTTTTCATCCCTCAAATTGTAACAAAATACTATGTTTTGATGTCAATCGCTAAAGTAAGAAATATCGCATGTTTGTTCGTCTTGTTTTTTTTTTCAGAAAAGTTTTTTATGTATACTTTTCAGCCAAAGTTACGCGTAAAAATTTGACTTATTTGGCTTATAAGGTCATTTAAAAAAACTGTGACCATAACATTTAAAAACTAAGACGCAAAATCTAGCGATCGAAGTGCTGATTACTTACCTACATGAAAAAAAAAGTGCGTGGAGTAGGACCGCGCGGTAGAAGTGAAACTTCGACGCAGCAATGCTTTCATAGCTCCATGGTAGCGCTAAACGTTTAACGCAACCTTGATGGAAGTCGCATTAGAAGTTTTACTTCAAAAAAATCACTATTTATAACATTTAGAGGTAGATAACCGCTTATTGTTTTTGTATGGACAAGTTGGCACCTCACAATCGTCTTTATTAGATGCGCTAGTACTTTTCCGAAGCATCACAATAAGTAGATTAACTTTCTAGGTCAATTTATAAGTGACTTCAAATAAGGTAGAACAGTCATACGCCTGATGAAAAGCTTTACGCTTGCCGTTAACTGATTAAGCTTTTGAAATCAGAACAAAAATTTATATAACAATAACTTCGTTCCTTAGGCTGAAATAGGTCTAAGATAAATGAATCTGAAATTGTCCTGAACTGAACTTTCATATTCATTCCAATGAATAAAATAAGATCCTGCTACAGGGCAACGAAAGCGTGCTATACCTACTTCTTAGACCGCATCGTCACGTTTCTCATTCCCATGAGATCGTGGTCGAAAGTAAAAAACCTAGCCTACAAATCCTCATTTTCTCGCAATAACATAAAAGTAATGTCTACGTGGGCACTCGTTATTGTAAAGCCCTTTTACACAGTTAAGTATATGCAAGTACAATTTCAGAGAAAACAGATAGAAATCATTTTTTTCTTATAACCTTTGATAAATAGAAGAGAATGTAAAGATTTTAAAATGTAGAAATTCTGAGAGACACTATAGGTATACTGAGCGCCACACAAATCGACGGGTGGGAAGTTATGCGCAGAGAACTGCGCAAAAGCCGAAATATAGGCATTCGCGGGAGCTAGAGAGACGAGACACCGGGGCACACCCGCCCGCCAACCTCATACTTCCCGCGCGCTCCATACGCACTACGATAGTCAGCGTCTGAATTGTGCACACATGCGCAATAATTAGCCAATCACGGCAAAGTGTCATCTGCGGCTAACATCTCATCTGCCAATTTGTGTGGCGCTCAGTATACCTATCTGTAAAGATGAAGATGGCCAAGAGATCGTTTCTGTCTGCTCGTACCTGGCCTATTATTGATTTGTATAAAAGTTACAAGAAGGGCGATTTGTCCAATCTAAGGCGAACAACTAGACAGTAAGTGATTTATCCGCTTTTCTTCTGCCTTACAAGGTTTTAAAACATCACACGTTTTTGCATTAGCAATCGTAGCTTGGGCAGTTAGTGTCGTCTTTGGTCGAGTGTTTTTGATATTGTGTGAGTGAAATGTGCTTACGAACAGGTGCCGAAGGTCCGCTGATCCTGTACGTATGCGGCTACACATGGTCCGCGGTCCGCATGTCTCTGATGCAGGGTCCGCGTCGCTTTTTTACCGCCATGTGGAACTGGGCCGAAATCATCATGCTCACGCTCTTCTGGCTAACCTTCGTGTTCTGGGCCTTGGCAGCTATGGACAATGATGACGGAGCAGTTCAATACGGTAATTATATCTTAATTTTTAACCTACCTTTACCTACTAGGGTACTAGGCAAAGGTAAATACTGTATATTACTGCTGAGCAAAGATCCCGAATCCTTCCAAAAAGTTCGTTTCCCACAACCTTTTGCTCTTCGTGAAACTGTGTTGTTTAATAAAGATTTTATTTTTTATTTTCCGTTTACTCATTAAAAGAAGCTCTATCTATTAACTTGTACCTATTGTGGGCCTTATCAGTTTCCTTTAGAAAAAAACTCGCAAAACCTGCCTTTAAAACCTCAGTCCTGTTTTCCATTTACCGATAAATATAACCTACCTCAATCACTAATCTCTAATATTTTTTTGTACCTAAATAAAAACCTAACATGACTTCTTCTCCGACAGAGCGTAAATATTGGAACCAATACGACCCGACTCTACTCGCCGAAGGAACGTTTTGCCTGGCGACGATCTTTGCGTTCTTCCGGCTAATGTTCCTGTGCCAACTCAGCTACCATCTAGGGCCGCTACAAGTATGTAAATGACGTGTTACCACGTGAAAGCCATTCTTATACGCGGACACACTAACAGAGTCTTGCAACGAACTACAGTCCATCAAATCTAAGAGGTACCGTTTGACGTTTCATATTTTTTCATCCCATCCCTATCATTCAATTGTCAGAACTGTCAAACGGTACTTCTTAGATTTGACGGACTGCGTCAAATCTAAGAAGTACCGTTTGACAGTTCTGACAATTGAATGATAGGGATGGGATGAAAAAATATGAAACGTCAAACGGTACCTCTTAGATTTGATGGACTGTAAGTGAACTAACGTCTTGTTAGCTATATTTGGATAACACAAAACCAAACATAGTCCAAGTCATACCTCAGTAAAGCAGTGGATATTTTACTAGAGGCGTCTATGGAGTTTTGGTGACAACACGGAACGACCTGATACGTCACATTATATCACTTGTCTACACTCATGCACGTAAATCAGCTCATAATCAACGAAATACCACAACTTTTCACTAATTATCACTGATAAAACACAAGTTTAACAACATAATACAATGAGGCATGACTTTTCCGCGTTCCCGCCAAAACTCTTCATGTATTGTCGCTAAACTATTTGACATCTCACATATTAAGGACAATACTACCAGTATAACATAAAAACGGAATTGAATAGAGCTATTTTTTTCAGGTATCTCTAGGAAAAATGACCATTGATATTTACAAATACGTCATAGTGTTTGCCATCATTATAATGGCTTTTGCCGCTGGACTTGCCCGTTTCTACCAATACTATGAGGGCATGGTGTATGAAGATCAGTATGGAATGAAGACAGTACAGGTACCTATTCAGGCTATTCAAAATTTTGATTACTTCCCTGCAAAGCAAAAACCTCCTAGCAATAAGTAGTGTAATTAGGCTCACCTAACACTTGTCATTGCTAACAATTTATTTATTTTTAGGGTTCCGTACATCAAAAGGAAAAAACGGAACCCTTATAGGATCACTTTGTTGTCCGTCTGTCCGTCTGTGTGTATGTCAAGACTCTTTATCTCGGGAACGCGTAAAGATATCGAGTTGAACAGTGAACTGTGAACACTTAAACACAGTTGACTGTGAACTGTGAACACGTAAACACAAGTCAACATAAGTACAGTCAACTGTGTTTACGTAAACTGTGTTTACGTCATAGTGTTTGCTATCATTATAATGGCTTTTGCCGCTGGACTTGCCCGTTTCTACCAGTACTATGAGGGCATGGTGTATGAAGATCAGTATGGAATGAAGACAGTACAGGTACCTATTCAGGCTATTCAAAATTTTGATTACTTAGATACCTGCAAATATCTCCTAGCAATAAGTAGTGTAATTAGGCTCACCTAACACATGTCATTGATGACAATTTATTCAAAAGGAAAAACGGAACCTTTATAGGATCACTTTGTTGTCCGTCTGTCCGTCTGTGTGTATGTCAAGACTCTTTATATCGGGAACGCGTAAAGATATCGAGTTGAACTGTATTTAAACTGTTTACGTATATATGTGATCTCTTGCAGTTGAGTAAAAGAAAAACTTCTCAGTTATCGTATAAAAAAGTTAGAGCCGCTTATGTCGTTAAAAACCGCATATTTCGACACTCACAAAAATCAAAACCTACAGGGTAGTTCCCGTTCACATAGAACTATGAAATTTGGTGAAAAGCATTTTCTCAAAGTACACATATAGGAATAAATCTGAAAACTGTACATTTTTATTTGAATCACAAAAAAATAGAGCCTCAAAATTCACAAAATATGGGTTCAAAATTCAAAGTGAGTAAATCGTATCATGTAAGGTATTATATAAAAGAACTTCATTAGCACATGCTAAAACAGGTTTTTAATTATTTTAAAAATGTGTAATTTTTGATGTATGACGAGAAAAGTGAAAATAAAAAAAAAAAATTGTCGATGGTTATAGTATGGAGATTTTAACAACTTACTTCCCAATTTTGTGAAATTTTCTGGATTTGTACGGAACCCTCGATGTGCGAGCCTGACTCGTACCTGTCCGGTTTTTTTTTTAAATAAAGAATAAATCTCTACACCAATTAAAAGTCCCAATATAAAATTTGCAGCTATTTAATTTTTTAATTAACTAATTATAATGATCAAAAAATACTAGTCTCACAACTAAGAAAATACTATGTAAGTAGTGTATCTTTGTGTGCGATTATTCATTTAAGGACTTATTTTATATCTTTTTACCGCAATTCCCGAGACACAATACGGGCTGCAATCATTACAACAGTTCGCGTTGTATATTGTTTAATTTCACGGCCCATTGCAACACACAATGAAACGTTTACTGTTAGAACAATTTAAAATATATGACCTAGGTAAAGAAATAAGGTCTAAAGCCTGCAGCGATAATCTGGGGTAGCAACTACAAAATGTATTTGAAATACATATGTAGCTACATATCAGAGAGATAGAATAGGCATGTGCCTAGATAAATACCTACAAAGCTTTTTTTAAGATAAGTGCTAGGTGCTATTGCTAGTTTTTTAGTCATTCTCACACTATGTACTCGGTTGTAACTTGGTGTCAGTTTTCTGGGCGCCTGAAATGCGTTTGTACTATTGAACGAGAACTTTTTTTACGCGTTAAAGTCGGGGCTTGACCACCAACTCGCCTGATGGTAAGCGACGTCGTCGTCAAAGATGACGGACACAGACGTAGAAGATGCCTATTCACTTCGTCGTTAAAAAGCTTTACTTTACTCTCCTCATTACTTATTTGCGTTGTTTATCTAATGGCAAGTCAAGGCGACTTTGCAGCGGCGTCGCGACTCGATCGAATTGTGCTCTATGTTATGTAGAGTCAAGGCGTGGACGATTTCTGTTTCTTTTTGTTGTTTATGCCTCTTTTACACATACCATTTCATTTAACGTGTAATAGAAGAGGAAAGCACGCCTACTCTCAAAGAAGTTATTACAAATTATGCGCCCGCACCTCGACGACAATACGACCGACTGATTGTGTGAGCGAAACCTACGGAAATCTGCGTAAAATAAATTAACTTTCTGTCCACGCTTAGGTGTCATCATTTACCAGCTTGACGGATACCTTGAACACACTATTCTGGGCGTTATTCTGTATGGCACCGATGGAGAGCGCCGACATTGTGTTGGAGAACACACGGGGGCCCAAACAACACATGCTAAAGAAAACTCACGAAATCAAACACGGGTTTACGGAACGCATTGGATATTTTTGTTTCGGGTGTATGTAATCAATCAATAACCTAATAAACTGAATTAGGTACCAAACTTTCGTTTCTTCGAAAGTGTTTTCTCCCAGTACATACAACGCGGTCACATTAACTCGACGCATCGCTGGAATTTTTAAGCAATTTTTACTCGATCTTAATAAACAGGTAGAAACTTATCTTTTATAAATGATGGTTCGTAACCTTTCGTGCGGGAGTCCGACTCGCACTTGGCCGGTTTTTTTGCACACCGTACTTGAGCGCCAAAATAACATCACAATATGGTCAAGCGTCTAGTTAATGTGACCGCGTTGTACCCATTTATACAGTTCGCGCCATATAATTAAAACTAGAACGATTTTTTTTCTGGTTTCCTCTGAGGTGGGGTAGACTGTCTCACTATGCAGAAGGGATTTTACAGGGATCGTTTTTTGAACTTCGCACTGTTTGGTCGTACACGAAACTTGTATGGAGTATAGACAACAGAGATTCTGCATACAATCTGTCAAAGTTATGTATACGTTCGTAGGCGTTCGAATTTCAAAATTTATCCCCAGGCCGATGGTATAGGTACTCTTTGGTGTCAGTTTACTATAAATGCGGAGACAGCTGCATGTTGGCATGTTGCTTTTAGTTATTTGGTGCTAGCTGTACAAAGGTTTTGTTAACACATACCTATACTCTGCCTAAAAATGTTTCTCCTGATTGATTGATGAAAATTGTTCCCTATTAATTGTTCTATTTAAGGTCTTATATAGTTTGTATAAAATTATTTTATTAATAGCAACGAAATTTGGAAAATTTAAACATCTTAAAAGAGACGTCCACAAGTGGCATATTATTCAAAGAAAAATCTAACCAATATGATATCATCATCATCATTTGGAAGCTTGTTTTATGGGCTTCCCAAAAATATTTAATTTAGATTTTTTCACCCCTCCAATTTTTTTAAATGCGAAAAATAAATTGTATGTAAAATAACAATACGGCTTATTTTATTTTCTAGTTTAGCAATAATAAAGTGCTTCTATCGTTATTTTACTTGCATTCGTAGCTGGTTCTTCCACATTAATGTCTTAATTTGCTGAAATTAAAAATTACAACCTACCAGTGTGACCTGTTAGTGACAAAAAAAAACACTTAAAAGTGTGTCTAATTGGTAAAAATGCTTTTATTTAACAATTTGGAGGTTACTTAAACAGGGTTGATAGAGATAAACTACCTATTTAGCCAAATACATTTATTTATCTTAATAAATTCAAAATTACTTTTTAAAAAATCGTAGGGCTCTTTTTTGTTTTTAACTGATGTAATAGACTCAGAACAATATGAAATTTCTCGAAATGTAACGAGTGTTGTGGTTATAATTTTTGATAATTATTATACCAGCCTCTATACATTTTGTGGACGTGTCCTTTCAGTTAGGTCAATATTTAATGACCGACAAGACTATCGGAATATTCTTGATGTTTAAATTGTAATTACAGGTTTTGAAGTGATATCCGTGATAGTGGTGTTGAACATGCTAATAGCGACCATGTCCAACACTTTTCAAAGGGTCACCGACAATGTCGCCATAGAATGGACTTTTGGAAAAACTGAGGTAGTTACCTACCTACCTAAATACCTACTTACATACGACCATCGAGCTCAAACATCGACTTGTATTTCTTTTAGTTCACACTACATTCCTACTTTGATGCGAGTATAGTAATTAGTAAAGACTCAACGATATCTAATACGTAGATCAACAATTTGAACATGGGTCACCTAGCTAAATATAAGACCAAGTGTGTTATATAACTCATTTCATTCTGCCAGCATTAGGTACCTACTACTTATGTGGCGTTCCTTACTGGCATCTAAATGTTATTCGATTCTTTTTACCATCTAACAAATGTCAATATAATACGCCATTTCATCATGATCCATCATCAACATCTTAACATGTCCACATAGACCGTAGCTTAGTCTAGAACAGGCATGACTGGAAAAAATCTTTATTATAATTAGTCTGTGAGATAGATTATCAAAAGATATTGGACACGTATTTTTTTGTTTTTCAACCAAACGACAATTGACAAAGATAAACCTTGTAAAATTTTAGCTGTAGGGGTCGTGACGTGACCTCATCTCACTCACAGAAGTCTATACCTTTTCACGGCACTTGTGACGTCACGCGGAACTTTGACAGGCTATATCTTCATCAATTTTTTTTTAATTGACAAAAGAAAAAATACGTGTCAATATTTTTTGATAGTCTATCTGACGGACTAATTTTTTTTTTTTTTAGTCATGCCTATTTTAGATCTTTAGGCCTCATAGTAGATTTTCAATAAAACCGGACAGAACGCTACAGCATACAAGGTGTTCTTGCGGCATTATGTATCAGTCACATCTACTGTCCATAATTTATCGCCTTATCAGGCCATCTGTCCATTGTTCAGTTCATACTAAAGTCAATAAGACAGCCAAAGTTTATTGTAAGATACCTACATAATTCTGTACGTATCAAAGAGATGGTATCGTTGTATGTATCATTACATTGAATTTATCAGTTAATGAAGTTTTTGAATGAATTCGTATGCTTATATGTTTATTTTAAATGTTTATGCGAAGTAATAATTAACATACATAACTATGTAATAGCTATCCCTATCTCAGAAATGACCTGGATCTCACGACCCTATGGTAGGATCCAGAGCACACTATGGTAGGATCCAGAGCACCTTATGGTAGGATCCAGAGCACCTTATGGTAGGATCTAGAGCACCCTATGGTAGAATCTAGAGCACCCTACCCTATGGTATGATCTAGAGCACGAAGAACTAAATTTTTAAATGTAAATATACGTAAAAGAAAAACGCTTATTATCTTTTTCAGGTGTACATCGAATACATGTGGCAAACAACGCTGCCTTCACCATTCAACCTGATCCCTACAACGTCTGGCCTGGCCAGCATATTCGAGTGGATCCGAACAAAAATCTGCAGATCCACAGGCACCCAGGCGCAGTGGTCCTGCTCTTACTGCTGTTTTATTGTATGCTTTACTTTTTTTTGTCTCAACTCTACATAAAGTCTCTACATTGCGTCCGGCCTGGCAAACGTAGCGGGGTGGATCCAAACCAAAGTCTGCAGATCCACGGGCACCCAGGCGCAGTGGTCCTGCTCTTTCTGCTGTTTTTTTGTGTATGTTTTCCTTTTCTTTTCTCTTTTAATTCTTACAACATACCTCTTCACCAGCACGGAAGAGTGGATCCGAACCAAAGACTGCAGATCCACAGGCAAACACAGTTTACAGATAGTATATAATAGCACGCCGTAGACTAGTGAATCCGTACTAAAGTCCGCAGATTGGTGGTACTCAACCGCAATCCTGCTCTAACCTACTGCTGTTTTGTTTTTAACTATCGCGATTTGAACACATTATTATTATAAACTACGGGACTAATCGCGCACTAAAATTACGAGATAAATAAATACCTCATCATCCCGACGTTTCGGCCGAGTTGCATCGACCGTGGTCACGGGTAGACGAGGGATTATGAGGTATTTATTTATCTCGTAATTTTAGTGCGCGATTAGTCCCGTAGTATATAATAATAATACTGCTGTTTTATTGTATGCTTTTCTTTTTAATTCTCCTTCAATCCGAGTAACAACGTACGACTTGACTAACAAGGCTGTATGAATCGGAAACAGTTTGCGGATCTACAGGTATTCAGGCGCAATTGTCCTATAGGCCGAATCAAATAAGTCGGCGGATGTGAAGTTAGCTACAAGCTGCGCAATATCCAATCCTGGCGAAGCTCACATAAAGCTGCGCGTTGGTTGGAGCTAACTTCACATCCGCCGACTTGTATGATTCGGCCTATACTCTTACTGAGCTGCTGTTTTATTGTATACTTACCTTGTGAAACAAACAACAAAGTCACTTCATTAAAAAAGTGCGCGCGTGCCAGTCGACGGGGGTGCGCGTATTCCGTGAGGATGGAGTTCTAAATACTCCGAAACTGGTCGGATTCCTTGCGGATCGACCGTATAATTATAACGTGAGTTTTAGCCGTATTCTGTTATAGTTAAAACAACAAAGTAACTATCAGTTTTAGTTTTAAAATATATTTTTTTGAATAATCTCATGCTAAGTACTCTGTCCAACTTAACTTAATTTAGACTTAAGAAATATCTGCGTATGGCGCATAGACCACATATTACGTTACGGGACAGATAAGTTTATCGATATTAAAATATATTTGTTCCCCATTCCGAAATCATGCCAATATTATTCAGAAACGTAATTTACTTGGATTTTAAATGATTATCATAGATCCTGCAAATTAATATATGAAATCAGGGGTTTAATTGCTTTGTTTCCTTTTATAGGAGCGTGACGTAGAAGCTAACATACAAAAGGAGTTCCCTTCACTGATGTCTGTCCTCGTCCAGAGATATTTCACTAACGACTGTCAAAGAATTGGCTTAAATGACCTAGAACTACTACGTCAAGATATCAACACTATAAAACAACAGATGATCGAAAAAAGCAGCGATTTGTAGGAAAATATCGTAATAAAACCATTTCTAGCTTACGAGTATACTTATTTATATTATATTTATTTTAGCTTTAGATATATTACAGATTACATAATAAACATTTATATATACTTTGACTTAATATTTACTTATATAGAAAATTCCTTCGACAATACCATTAGATACTAATTTAACGTCTATACTATGAGTACATGTGCAATCCTGCACTTATTAATAAAAACAAAACATATGTTTGTGAACGAGCACACATTCTTTCGGCAATTCCATACGTTTAACATAATTCAAATACAAATTGACTGGTCATTTGAATGGAAATAGAAAGCAAAGAAACGCAACGCGTGTTCATAGAAATGCAAGTGATAACGTCTCCATATCCTGTACAAGATCTTATTTCTCATGCCTGATAATAGCAATTGATGCGGCAATTTCATACATATAGCAAATACAACTACAAATTAACTGGTAATTTATCGGAGTTTAATGAAAACTCTAGTAACGCACGTAACAACGTCTGATGGACCAAGTCAAAAATCGAGGAAAAAAACATTTCACAGTTCACCCAGGTGGTCTCAGGAGGTGGACGGTAGGAAAGAACTGCACGGAGCGTTTCGGCACCGGCAAAATATTTTAATTATTGACGTATGTTGATGGTACGTTGTAGTGGGCAAAGTAGAGCGTATCGTATTGTTTTCATGTCTGATACGTTCCTAACACGGCCATGGTAATGTAAGTTATAGTTGGCAGACACCTTAAGTGACGTACTTATCCGAGTGAAGTTACCTAGTCGTGGCATCACATGCGCACGTGGAACTTGCCGGCCTTGGTGACGTACTTGACGCCCTTGAAGGGCTTGTACTTGGCGCCGTACATGTCGAGGCGCGACACGCGCAGCCCGCTCACGGCCAGCTGCGGGATGGTGAAGTGCACGTTGATGCTCGGGTTGGCGCCGCTCGTATCAGCTCCTGACGCCACTGACACCTGCACAATATAGTATTATGTATTTATACTACAGTTAATTGCAAGTGGGAGTTCTCGTTCAAGTCGTGGTGGTCTAGTGGTAGTAACACCCGACCTGCAATCGTGAGGTCGTGGGTTCAAATCCCGATCTCTTTGGAACTTATGTACGGAATTTCATACCATTGGCTTTTCGGTGAAGGAAAACATCGTGAGGCAACCTGCATACGTCCGTAGAAGAAATTTGATGGCGTATGTGAATCCACCAACCCGCACTGGGCCAGCGTGTCGATATGGCCCAATCACCCTTCGTGGGTAGGGCTACGTCCTGCAGTGGACTATTTAAAAAAACAAAAAAAAAATATCTGGATATCTGGTACAGTACTACAGTTATGATATACAGACTGTTACAGAGTAGCTGATATACAAATCTACAGGATTATGCAGAACTGGCGTAGGTACAAAGTCGAAAGGAGGTGATTCATCGTGAACATTTTTTCTTTGGGTTGTCCTAAAGAAATCCCAGTATCCGAGAAAAAAAAATTCTTAGAATTTGTCGATTTCGAGTTGCAATTTTGTTTGAAAAAGCTGTATTTTTGCGTGAATGTTGGCTCCACAAAAAAAGTTGTTCATAATGATAGTCTTATCACCCCCTATCGCCTTAGTACAGTGCAAGCTGATAAATCTCATTAAGTATTCTTAAAAAAACTTTAATCCTAAATTTTTACACTAAATTACACTAAAGCGGAAATATACGGAATACGAAAATATAGCGGAAACCTAAATATTGGTATTAAAATATTGATTTCAAAGATAAACTTCTGAAAAATAACGCTCGATTCCAATAAATAAGTCATATGCATTTATATTGTGTAATAATAATGTTAATCAAAATTGTGAGGCGTACCAAAGGATTTTTATTTTTGTTTCTTCTATAGGGCATCGAGCCTTACGGCGGTAGCTGAATACGTACTTAATACCACTGTTAATTAATAATCGAATCGAAAATAATAGTTGGTCTTACAATATTTCAAATTTAATTCTAGATACTAGATGTAAACAAGCTGAGACCACCAAAAATATCTTCAATTTATACTTTATATCATACTTACAGTCCCCCGTATGTTTGGCAGCTTAGGTAGTTCAATTCGACCAATGTCCCACAGCAGCACTTTACTAACTGGGTCGTAAGAGTATTTCCCTTGGTTGGCGGTGAGGGAACAGTTCAGCACGCATTTTGGCATACAAATTTCTAACGCTACATCTGAAATTTAAAAAAAGCCATCGATCATTATTCATTATCATTACATAGTATAAAACAAAGTCGCTTCCCTATCTGTCTGTCCCTATGTATGCTTATATGCAGAGGCGGACTAGCAGCCTGAGCCGCTCTAGGCCAGCTTATCTGCCCCTCTTGGTGGATTTTTTAGAAAACTTTCAAAAGTACGTTTTTTTTGAAAGACGATCCTTTCCAGAAATATTTCATTTTCAGCTTTATTTCTAGATACCTAAAGCTTAATTTATGATAATGTGTTTAGGTAACGCAAATGTTAGACACGTGCTGAAGAACAAGTGCGAGTTATACTGCCCTCTCAAAAAATACAAAACCCTCATAAAATTCAAAAATTGAAAGATTAAGGCAATTGTTAGCAACTCTTATTGTTATATGGCTCTCCAATTGTAAATTATGCTAAAACAATTACGTATTGCCAACCTTGGGTATTGTGCAACGAAGCACCCCAAAAATTATAAAGCTTCATTTCTTGTGTTAAAACATACAGCAAAGTATTTCCGCACACGTGTCCTCAACTACAGCAATGAGCATCAAGCTAGAATGTGAACTCTGTAAAACTTGCCTTAAAGAACATTTTTGCATTTCAATATGTTGAGTTAACAATCTTCACTGACCGCCCGCTGATAGGGCAACTAAATCAATTCCACTGTTTTTGTGGAATATTTTTCAAAGGATGGGATAGATGAAACAAATATTTTTTGCAGTAATGTGACAGTTTTGTTAGTGTTCTTTTTTTAATTCTATTATGGTACACACACATGTTTTTGGCCGCCCCTAAAATCCGGCCGCTCTAGGCCCGGGCCTAGTCGGCCTTTAGGCAAATCCGGCACTGCTTATATGTTTAGCCTCTTTAGCTTTTATATGTATGTATAATACGCCTGTGCGAAGCCGGGCCGGGTCGCTAGTGTTATAATAATTCATCCGTCTAAAGTACCATGTTCGTTATTAACAGCATATAAAAATATCATTGAAACCTTTCGTATAAGGCTATAAGGTAAATCATAACGACTGTAACGGCTTACTCTGTGCTCTATCTACACGTGTTGCGCTGGGAACCTTAACATAAACCTTTATTAGCACTGATCTTCTCGGAAAATTTTAATGTAATAAAATGGCAAACAAACAAAAGCCAGCCTATAGGCCAGAGGCATCACAACGGGCGTTCATGAGTGGGCCTTGCTTACCCTAGGAAATTCTTTGTCCATCACAGTAATCTTGAATGTTAATTACATATTATTTCTGGAGTGGTTTTGCCCATCCCAAAAATATAAAGTAGCAAATGCCCCTACCCCCAAAGAGAAAATATCTTACTACGCCAATGGGCATCTCCAGTCATAGTCAAAGGACATGTCCACAAAATGTATGGAGGCTGGTATAATAATAATCAAAAATTCTAACCACAACACTCGTTACATTTCAAGAAAGTTCATATTTTTCCGAGTCTATTACATCAGCTAAAACCAAAAAAAGAGCCCTTCGTTTTTTTTTAAATTAATTTTGAATAGGACTAGAACTATTAGGTAAAATAAATATATTTGGTTCAATAGGTAGTTTATCTCCCTCTATCTATCAACCCTGATTAAATAACCTCCAAATTGTTAAATAGAAGCATTTTTACCATTTAGACACAGTTTTTTAATGTTTTTTGTCACATTGTACCTATTAACCGATCACACTGGTAGATTATAATTTTCAATTTTAGCAAATTAAGAGATGAATGTGGAAAAATCAGCTACGAATGTAAGTAAAATAACTATAGAAGCACTTTATTATTGCTAAACTAGAAAAAATACAAACCTGTATTATTATTTTTCACATTTAAAAAAAGGAGGGATAAAATATCTAAATTAAATATTTTTGAGATGCCCATAAATCAACCTTTTAAATGAGGTATATATCATGTTGGTTCAATTTTTCTCTGAATAATATACCACTTGAGGACGTCACCTTTAAATGAATACTTACTCTCCAGAGTTTGGTCCAGAAGATAAAATCTCTAACTACGCCGATAGGCATCACGGGTAATGGTCGGAATTAATACTTACTTTCCAGGGTCCGGCCCATAGTCTGCTTGGGTCCGACCGTGAGGTCCAGCCTGCCCTGGTCCCCATTGTTCCTCAACGTAAGGTTGTGTCGCACGTAGATCGGAATGGCCACGACGCTCTGAGAGCCGATGTGGTACGACATCAGACGGAAGTTGCCGTCCGGCGGGATGAACGATAGTATTCTTTCTGACTGGAAACAGGAAAACAAGGTGTTGAATAAATATAAATAAACGTTTAATTCTGGCAAAACAAAACATACAAAATATATAAATGCAGATACATTACAATAATATAACTGCAGTTTAAAGCTTAAAATAACATTTGAAGGTCAAACTATGATTAGTTAGACGTCATGCTATTTACGATTTCAATTTGTGGTGGACAGAAATCCAAAATCGAAAAATTGAGATAGATTAACAGATTTAATCATTTGATTAAATCATGATTATCGATGCTAATGTAACATATAATTGGGTTTAATTTAATTATACATGTAAAAAATGTTATGATATTAAAATATACAATAAAATTAATGATAAATTAAGTTTTATTTAAAATATCGTTAGTATAAACTATCCATATTTTAAATAAAACTCTACCTAAAACTCTGTGGTCACGATCATTCGTCGCCCATCACTAATCGTCATGCCCACAAAGTATGACATTGACAGGTACTGTCTGTACTATTAAGAAATTCAGGACTTCATAGACGTGATTTTTCTGACAGCTGTCGCAGAGATCAAGTTAAATTTTATGGAGTATAGCGTGTGACGACCGAATGAAAACCGAATTGTACCGATTAGACCCGAGGGAACCCTATCGGTGCCGATCGTCACAAGCCAAGTGATGCCGAAATGTATTAGCTGCTTCGAGACGGCTTTGTCGATCAACTAATTGTGCCGAACCGACTGCCAGTCGGCCCATGAACAAAACCCTCAAAATTGCTTCTTAGCAGATTGTGACCAGAGCCTCAGGTCTGTAAAGCTGGATCAAATACTGGTGGAAACTTAATGTAAATACATACCTCCCATCTCTTGAATCTCACACAAGGGTGAAAGGAAACATCATCAAATAATCTCGGATTCACAAAGGTCAATGTTAGGTCTGGCATCCCACTCAATTTTATACAGCAATCAATCTGAAATCATAGTAAATAAAAAATATTAAAACACTAGTTTTAAAAGCACTTCCCGCGCATGCAAGCTCTTTATTTTCTATATTTTCACTGTATGAGGCTGTATCACCAAGGCTCAAATAAATCTGCGCGTTGATTAAGTCAACTAAATATCAGTTGAATTCAACTAAATGTCCAGTGGTTAGCGACTGCTACTCCAGGAGGGGTGGTCTCCACTAGATCGCTCAGTGTGCAGGTGTTTGGGCACTGAGGACAGGACAATAGGTGTTGCATTGTCTGCACAGCTCCACAATCGCACTCCACTGAGATCATGCCAGAGAAACCCCATTTGGCCATATTAAACTTGCAGCGGCCAACTTGGGTCCGGAGTCGATTCAGCGACTTCCACGTTGGCCACGCTAAGTCATTCCCTGGGGGGAGTTCTTCCGCTGGCTCTAAGAAGTCTTGTGGTGGGGACAGATCTTTAGATAGATCATCACAGTATAGATCTATCACCTTAGAACCACCGACACGAAGAAGAACTAAATGTCAGATATGTAGATGAAATAGTTGATTAAACGTCAGTGTGTGTGTCAGTGAATTATACAAATCGGCGAATGTGAAATTAGCTGCAAGTTACGCGAAACTTAATCAACGCTCCGCTTTATATATGAGCCTTGGTTAGGATTGAATATTGCGCATCGTGTAGCTAACTTCACATCCGCCGACTTGGATGATTCCGCCTATATCAATGATTATTTGCAATGCGTGATTTCTAGAGATTCTATTGGTAGACATTTCCACTCATGTCTACGCAACTCTGGCCTTAATGTTTTTTATTAAAGTGTATTAATGAAAATTCACTTACATATCCTTGTATTTCAGCAGACACAGTAGCACCACTCTTGTCTATAATCGCATCTACTTCTTCTATGGCATCGAAGTAGGCCTCATTATTGGCGTACTTGACGCCCGATCGTCTCCACGGCACATTGGACAGTTGGCCAGACGGCAATGTGGATGATACACTGAAAAAATTGGGTTGATTTTAGAAACCACTGAAGTATAACTGGTTATAAACAGAATCAAACATTTTGGTGACTGTGATGTTAACTACAAGCTGCAGATAAACTAATCCTGGTGCAACTTATAAGCAAGCTTCAGGGTCAGTCCGCGGTAATCGATACCAGATAGGTAACCAAATAAATTATTTGCGCAAACTACCACTAATATACAAAATATCCAGGCTATTATACGTAAATTTTCCTAAACCGAATGAAAAATGCGATTTTTTTACTTAGTTTTTATAATGTTTTCATTCAAACATAGACAACGTCAACCTCCCACGGGTAGTAAAAAATAATACGAAAATGGCACCTGTTTTTTTACGTTAATCAAATTGACAGCCCGCCTTTTTCTATTGTCAGTGATTGCAAGTTAACTTGTTTGTTTGCTCTGAAAAAACGGATTGTTTCAGGTAATGACTAATGATTTTACTTAATATTATTGTTAAGCAAGTATTTGTGTCACACCCGTCACGAAATACATAGATAAGTTAAGATTGCATGTGTAATACCAGCAGAAATGATGTGACGTTTTGTGAAAGTAAGGCTATCTAAGGGGGCAAAGGATGGAAATAGTTTTGGTATTTAAATAAAGGCTTCACTTTGATATATAAGCTTGTACTTATCAGTCACGCCCGTCACATGTCACACCAGTCACAAACTCTGGCTGACTTTTTCATACATGAAAAAAATGTCTATTGAGGAAATGAGGAATGAGAAAAAGTCGGGAGAAATTAAAAAGTATTCCAGAAAAGCTTGAAGAGTTCTTGAAGAAGGAAAGAGAAAGGAATAGAGTTAGAAGAGCAAAACAACAGAACATCATCGTAAAAAGCAAGAATAAATTGGAAAGTAGCAGATTAGCGGCCAGAATTAAACAACGCAAATACAAAGAAAAAAAACTGGAGAAGTGCGAGTCAGGCTCGCACATCGAGGGTTCCGTACAAACACGTTATTAAAATAATTAAAAAACTGTTTTATCATGTGCTAATAAAGTTCTTTTATATGATA
This sequence comes from Hypomecis punctinalis, assembly GCA_949316475.1. Lineage (NCBI taxonomy): Eukaryota > Metazoa > Arthropoda > Insecta > Lepidoptera > Geometridae > Hypomecis > Hypomecis punctinalis. The sequence continues at coordinate 10,980,486 of OX438797.1, forward strand.
CCTTACATGATACGATTTGCTCACTTTGAATTTTGAACCCATATTTTGTGAATTTTGAGGCCCTATTTTTTTTCACAACTGCAAGAGACCATAGATATACATATACTAACAGTTCAAATTTCAACTCGATTACTTAACGCGTTCCCGAGATAAAGAGTCTTGACATACACACAGACGGACAGACGGACAACAAAGTGAGTATAAGGGTTCTGTTTTTGCCGTTTGAGGTACCGAACCCTAAAAAGAAACTTTGTTTAATAGGAGAAAATTTAGCAATGTCCCCCTAGGTTCGTACATATGTAAACAAACTTTGAGTAAAGCAGTAATAAGTCGTCCCAGTAAGCATTTTTATAAATTTAATGAGTGTGTGGATGTTTTTGAACAGTAGTTATAATATGTATAAGTTGAATTGGTCAGTAATTAATAAAAGACGTTGATTAAACATAACTTTTAACTTTTTATTCAACTTGTCACGCCCGTCACATTGATGTGTCACGCCCGTCACATTGTTTGCCGATTAATAACTAAAGAAATTAACTAACTATTTACTAGATTGTTCTTTGACACGAAAGATAATTTATTGAATATTTAATAAATATTAATTATTTTTTACCCAATTCAATACTTTTGCTAAACCGTCGACATTTCTGACAGAGGTAACAAGTCATGCAATAGTTGAGGTCACACCCGACACAGGCCTTTAAAAATGGATATCTTCATTTTTAATAGCCCTATAAATTTCATTTTTTGTTATAAATATACATAACATTAGGATCTACAGGATAATGCTATAACTAACGGTAAAATTTATTTCGATATAAAAGTTATACTTCAAAACAAAAGTTGAAATGTCACACCCGTCACCGCGGACTGACCCTTCAGTCAGAATTATGTATTCCTCAGTTTATAGCTAATATCGTATAACTATAAGTGTAGGTACTTTGTTAGTGTATGTTATTTTTAACCTTTTGACCGCCAAAGTTCTATGAGTATACTTGGCCAACACTTTTTGGCGCAAACCACTAGGCTATGCATGCAACTGTAAAAAGCCACGAAAAGAACTCTTTTCCAGATGTTGAAAAGAACTCTTTTTTAGATGTTGATAGCATGATGGCTTCTAAATATAGATGAAGAGCTAAGGTACCAAGCTTACCTTATATTATTATTTCTATTACTGTTTTTTATTCTTTGACAATGCTATTGCTGAATAATGTAACTTGATATTTGTTCCCTAACTGTGATATTAATAACCGTTATTTCTGAATAACGAAATAAGCTATTTATTTTTTATCTGTAATGATTATTTATTTTCTACTATAATAGCTCTGTGATTTTCTATAATAGTCAATGTTTTTTATTCTATTTGCTGTTGTCATTGACATTAGTTAGTTTACATAGACTTTGAATTTGAAATTCTTATTTATTTTTAAAAATTGGTTATTAATAGAATTGATAAATTGGTTCGAATATGTAATATGTAATGTAGTATGTAATTGTAGATAAGTATTTCAAACATACTTATTTGACTTTGACTTTTTGACTTATAAAGGAACTTTGACTTTAGCTATACTCTATAAAATTTAACTTGATCTCTACGACAGCTGTCAGAAAAATCACGCCTATGAAGTCTTGAATTTCTTAATAGTACAGACAGTACCTGTCAATGTCATACTTTATACGCATGCCGATTAGTGATGGGTGACGAATGATCGTGACGATAGTTTTATATAAAATATCGATAGTTTATACTAACAATATTTTAAATAAAACTTAATTTATCATTAATTTTACTGTATATTTTAATATCATAACATTTTGTACATGTGTAATTAAATTAAACCCAATTATATGTTACATTAGCATTGATAATAGTGAAAAACGTCGATAAATACTATAGTTACATTATTATGAGTATTTAATTAATATCATAACATTATTTACATGTGTACATTCTTGATCTTAAATAATATTAAGTAAATAAAATCCAATTTCTCACCTTCAACTACTCATTTGATTTCATTACAACATTGTTTGATTATCGATTTTTTCCACCACTATCTCAACACTAAAAATGTCAATCTTCTATGTCAATGTCACTGTCGCAGAGATCAAGTTAAATTTGATAGAGTATAAGTTGGTGCTTTCAACACCACTAAGAACCATAATGGACTTACTTTGATTTTCCAGTGACAGTGTTCGCAATAGTTCTCAATATATTTGGCGGCTTAATCAATTCCTTCAAGATGTTGCTCTCTGTTGCCAATGGGAAGCCATTATCTAACATTTCATCTAGTAACTGAAAATTTAAAATTAAATTACAATTACGAGCCAGCACATTCAGTTTTATTATCATGTATAATTTAGTATCATATATTATTTTGACATGAAATCTTACCTCATAAACAACAACATAGTTTTCTTTGATTATACTTTCTGTACAGTCTGAGAAGTAATCCTGAAATATAAAAAGATATATAGAACTTCCACAGACACATCATTTTAATGACACTGCTGGTTCTATAAAAAAAAATATTTGAATTTCATTCCATTTATTGGATGGAATTATTTAGGATATATATTCTCCTATATTTTTAAGGATATTGAATGATTTTCACCATATCATGCTTTCATACTTTACTAGACCCTTTCCAACTTTTTGAAATGAAGATTAACATACAAAGAGAGGTTGATACTCAGCAGTGGGATAAAGAAGGCTGATGATGGTGATGATGATGACATATATAGATGATATTTCTAATGAAAAATACTGTGATACTCTATTTCTACATTTGTAAGGGATATTTGTGAAGGAAAATACTACAATGCTCTAGCTAGAGTTTATGCAAAAAGAGAAACATCATAGGTGAGGTTGTTTGCCATTTTACTAATTTTGTTACGTTGACAACACTGCTCTGACATTGCAGTACAACTAAAAGTGTTTGATACTTGGTAGACACCAATTCGGTTTTCATCAGTAGACTCGCATCTACCAAGTAGTTGGTATCTTGGCTGCTGATTAAATCTTGTTAGTTTATCGTAACGCCACAACAGTTCTCTTTTAGCACCAACTCTAGGTATGTGAATGTTTTCAAACTTACCTGGAATGTATCAACAACCCTGTGCAAGAACTCAATCACAAATAAGGGTGGCACTTCTTGTGTACAGACAGCAACTAATGCCACTCCTCCACGCTGAATGGAAATCAAGTAATGGTGAGGTGCAGCCAACACTGGTGGCACATCCTAAAAATAAAACAAGTTTAGTAGAGAAAACGGGACAATTGATTGGGATATGTGAGTAACTCATGATACTATTTTGTCTATTAAAAATATTGGTAATTTTTGATACTCACGTTAGGTGAAGCTCTTTGGGCTTCTAAATAGTAGTCGCATACTGATCTTGGTATCACGCTTCGCCAGTGTTTCTCTAAGAAAACATCCCTGGAAGTGAACCAATAGTTATCATTTTAGATTTGTATCTAGAACTGATTTGAACAACTATTTCTAGTAATAAACTTTGCGGTGTCGCCTATTGATGGTTACAGTATATGAACCGGAACAAATAAATAATCAGAAATTAATAAAACTTTAAATATTTCATGCAAACCAAGAGAAAGTGAACCGATGTTTTAATGGTTATCATATTTAAAGTTGGTTGTACGTACCCAGAAGGGTTGATAATAAACAGACTATGTATCATTTTGATACTAAGACACCAATTCAATCTATTTAAATTAATTTCTAATTTATTTTACAAATTACAATATTCCTTGGGTTTAAATGTTTTGCATTTTTGTTTGGGAGACAGGCACAAAGTGACACTGACAGCCAGCTGGCTAGATAATTTGACATATCAATAGTGACGTGGAAACTTCTTTTTTTATTTATTGGCAGCTACGTACGATTAGTAATATGAAATAGAACCTTTAAGTTTAAAAGTCTACAAAATGTGTTTGTTTGTAAATATATCTTACAATCTTTCTTGATTCTTCCTATCCGTCTTTCAATAGTTCAGCTCTACTCTCAGAGTGCAGTAGCACAGACTACTATAGATGGTGCAGTAGAGACCTCTACTAAGATACAGCTATAAGAATATGAAAGACCAGTGTGTAGAAGTGTATAATAAAATTATATGTATATGATTTACTTACCCACCCTGCATCAATAACTTTTTAACTGATAAAACACAAGTTGTTTATGTATGTAAAATAATCACTTTCAGTCATTGAGCATTCACTACTGGACATAGGCTTCCCCTTTAGATCTCCAATCAGACCAGCTGGAAACGGCTTACATCCAGCGCGATTCTCCAGTCTTAATGTGGTCGTCTATTCACCTTATAGGTAGACGTCCTACGCTGCGCTTGCCGGTACGTGATCTCCAATCTTGAACTTCCGACCTCACCGGTCATCAGTCCTCTATGCTATGTGCCCCGCCCACTGCCATTTCACATTCCATTCCACTTACCAATCTAATGGGCTATGTAGGTATATAACTTATCCCGAGTAAATAGGCATCTTCTAGGTAAGCATGCTACACCCTAGACTGCACATCTGCTCAACATCAGGCAGGGTGTAAACGCGAACCTATCCGAAATAAATAAAAACTTATAACTTTGGTTCTACTGTGGATCTCGCCAGTTTTGATATGCTCTCCTAGCATAGCTCATTGAGCTACTTGGATCTTCGAATCACAGTGTGGTAATTTTTTTTCTCCGCTGTTGTTCCGCCCATGTTGGCTACAAGCTGACAACCCAATCCTGACTGAAACTAGCTGCGCACAGATTGGGTTTGTCGCCTAACATCACAGCCGCCAAGAAGTTTGATTTGGCCTTTAGTTGACTATGTAATTCAATATGTAATACAAACATGGGACTTCATCTCTCAAATGTTCATTCAGAGTATTTTAGATGATCTTGAGCGGGGATGTTTTTGGGTTATTAAATGACCTGAAACAGTAGTTGTTTTAGCCATAGGACATCCACTACTATAAATAGGCCTCCCTGATAGATCTCCAATCCAATAAGATAGATTAGAAATGGCTTGCATCCTTGTCAATATTCAGAATTAGCCATTGAAATGGCTTGCATCCTTGTCAATATTCAGAATTAGCCGAATGTCAACTAGATGCATTCCTATTACCCAATCAAAAATTATCCTGGCCTATTTAAATTGAGCTTTGTATTTTGAAATGGTCATCATAAGTCTGTATAAACTTATTAGAAAGAAGCAATGCAGTATAATTTCCATTAAATTGTAAACACCAACAATAATGTAAGCAGCCTATGCTACTCGGAAACTTATCAGTTGAAACTGCCATATCATAAAAGAATGCCAAAAAAACTTATTCTAGATTATATTAGTCAATGAAACAAATTCACTGTTTTGTCTGGCTTTTATTGATAGAAATCTTAAAATTATTTAACGGTTGGACTTAGCAACACGCTCCAACTCATCCTTTTTCTTGATGGCGTAAGAGTTTGATGAGCCCTTAGCGGCATTGATAAGCTCATCGGCTACGCACTCAGCGATGGTTTTAATGTTTCTGAAGGCAGCTTCACGGGCACCAGTGCACAGAAGCCAGATAGCCTGGTTCACACGACGGAGGGGCGACACATCCACAGCCTGACGACGGACAGTACCTGCACGACCGATTCTCGTGGAGTCTTCCCTGGGACCAGAGTTGATGATAGCTGTCACAAGCACTTGCAGAGGGTTCTCTCCAGTTAGCAAGTGAATAATTTCAAATGCGTGCTTAACGATACGTACAGCCATAAGTTTCTTGCCGTTGTTGCGGCCGTGCATCATCAAAGAGTTGGTGAGACGCTCCACGATGGGGCACTGAGCTTTGCGGAAGCGCTTGTGAGCATACCTGCCAGCAGAGTGGGGCAGGTACTTAGAGTACTTCTCCTTGACAGAGATGTAATCCTGCAGGGACATATCCGAAACTTGGACATCACAACAACTCCACCGTCCGAACAGCTTGATTTCAGGAATGTCAGCCGGCTGTGGCAGTGGCATGGAGTCAATAGCCATGCCGCCCGCCTCGACACCATCTTCATTCCAGTTCTCTTCAGTCATTGTGTTACCCTAAAACGAAACGATACAGTTATTCTTATGAATTTCACAATTGATAAGCCACTCACTTTTTCATAAAAATGAATAAATACGTACTTTTCTATTGGGAAATAGAAATTATAACCTCGTGTCGTCAGTGGAACACGAGAAAAAGGAAGTTGTGGTTGTAACCACAGACTTCATAGAATTTTGTTTCTATAAGTTGGCTATGACCACAGATAAAATAAGTTGCTTACATTGCTTGTTTGTTTTTTTTTTATTAGGTGCATTGATATTGGACGGTTTATTTCCAGTGTTACTACAAGATTTATTCATGACCAAATGCCGTAAAATAACAATATTAAATAACAATTAGTCTAGCAAAGTGCCGCATCCTAAAAACACTTCTAGTGTATAAAACAATGCGCCTGGGGCAAGGCATTCTTTCGAAACCAACGCACCAGTAGTTCTTGCAAACTGCAAAAATGGATAAAACAATCTTACTACCAAGTTGTTAGAACAGCAATAATAAATTACACATTTTACTACCGTAAAGTTAAAATAACAAAAAGCAACAAAATATTAGACAGCGCGTGAAATTCAAACTTTCTAGGGTTTTTTGCCATTATTTTACCTAATAGAATAATTTTCTATCATTTTGTGACCATGAATAAGTAGTGTTAACGAAACACAGTACAGCAAACATCATAACAATGGCCAGTCTATGCACAAAAGTGCAACTTTACCAGTGTATTGTACTATTTTAAGTCATCCCCTTTGAAAACATGGCAGAAAAATAATACCACACGATAATACCAGACGACGACGTCAAGCACAAGCATAGTAAATGCTTGTGCTTGACGTCGTCGTTTCATGCCTTAAATGTTTTCAATTTTAAGGCTCCTTTACACACATGCGGTACGAGCGGTATAGCAGACGGGCGGGCATCTGTATTGTACTGGTTATATAAGAAGGGCTCACACAGGTCCGGTCGCGGTACTGCCGTACCGCCCTTTACCGCTCGTACCGCTCGTACCGCTCTACCGCTCGTACCGCCTGTGTTTGATGGAGCCTTTATTTACATACAGTATTTTTTGTATATAAATAATATGTTATTTTTAATAATAACATATTATTAATAAAAATAACATAACAATGGTATAATAATTATATTAGTATATAATCTTATTAGTAGCTATGTAAGCTCAAGCACAAATAACATAAAACTGTGCGGTGGGCTTTATCTGAACTCTCTAAATGTTTGATAGATTTGATCAATCAAAGTCATGCCGTGGTCATCCCTAATATATTTTAGTCTGTAGCTTTCCAGTTCATTCTGACTTCTGGCATTGACAGAATTTGGCAACAGAAGTTAACAGAACTTTGTTCCATCATTCATTCGTTCATTCGTTAAATTTTTTAAATCAAATTCTCTTCGCGGCGTGAAGGCAATTTTATTTAATTATTTTGAATTTGATAACGCGGTTCATATCAGTCTCATAAACTTGTTATCATTTCCATAGTTTGTCAGTATTATCTTGTAAAACTTGGATCTTAAGGCAGTTGAACACATTTTATTGCAGGTTAGCCACCGAGTCTGAATTCGCAAGTGTTCAAAGTTCGCTATGGCTGCATTAAAAAATAGTAAAAATTTGAGAGTTCTGAGTGTTCTATCTCCTAAATATTGCCCCCAACTAAATTCTCGGAGAAACCTGAATCTTCAAGAATATCACAGTAAGGATTTGCTGCGGAAATATGAAGTATCTATACAAGACTTTCGTTTATTGGATTCTAAACTAGATTCTAAGCCGCTATCAGGTTTCAAAGCTGATGAATATGTGGTGAAGGCTCAGATCCTAGCGGGCGGTCGGGGCAAAGGTCACTTCGATAATGGTTTTAAAGGCGGAGTGCATTTGACCAAGAAACCTGAAGAAATTTTGAGTTTGGCTAAGAATATGATTGGGCATAAATTAATAACAAAACAGACCCCTGCAGAGGGTATTCTGGTTGATAAAGTTATGGTGGCAGAGAGTGTAAACATTAAGCGAGAGACATACTTCAGTATTGTCATGGATAGAAGTTTTAATGGAGCTGCCATCGTGGCATCTCCAGCTGGAGGAATGGACATAGAAACCGTAGCCGAAAAAACTCCCCATTTATTAAAAACAGTGCCTGTTGATATATTCAAGGGTGTCACAGATGATATCGCAAATGATATTGCAGATTTTTTGGAATTCAAAGGCCTATTAAAAAAGAAGTGTGCGGAAGAAGTTAAGAAACTTTGGCAATTATTTTTGAAGGTAAAGTTAGAAATACCATAATTTTTTATGTTTATATGTGAATTAAAGAATACAGGGTAATTTATTTACCCTGTATTAAGCCGAAGGGGGGTGATTAAGACTATCATTACAAACAACTTTTACTAAGAGGCCAACATAAAATTTGAGAAAAAAAAATAAGCTCTTTCATACATTTTGTGGATTCAGAGTTCCAATTTTGTATGAAACATCTGATTTTTTTTTCTCTCTGATTATTTTGGTAATGTTCTCTAGTTTCGTAAGATTGTGCAGATTTTGTTAGTATAATCTTATCTGAATTCAAAATGTCAAATTTTTATGCTTTATGATTTTCTGTCCATATTTCTTTCTACAATAAATAATAAAACAAAATAATTTAGTAGAATTTTATGAGCAAGCTTTTTTAAATTTTTAGGTTGATGCTACACAATTAGAGATCAACCCCCTTGTAGAAACTGACGATGGACGAGTAGTGTCGGTGGATGCCAAGATCAACTTTGATGACAACGCCAAGTTCCGGCAGTCAGAAATTTTTGCCCTCGATGATGTGTCTTTGACCGATCCCAGAGAGGTAAGTCTTCTGTTCAAAAAAGATATTTTCTTATCAGATAAATGGTATCTCAAGTATTATGTGATCATGTATATTGATGATAAATGATAATAGTGTTACGCTAGATGCATTTTGGCAGTTACATTCTGGAAAATATTCTGAAGTAGTTAAGGGGATGTGCCTTGTGTTAACTCAAAATAATGTTATGGGTATAGTATGTTCCATAACTGCTGAGATTGTACCAGTTGAAAATCTATTGAAAAATTTGGCACAAGTTGTAAAAATAATATTTTCAGCCTATTGTTTGACCGAAGTGAAGCAAGATCTGTGATTCTACATGTCGATTTTGTTTTTGTTTGTCCGGATGTCGATTTTAGTCTAAAGGTCGCATTTTTCAATGAATGTCGACAAAACTTGGTACAAGTTCTATAATAATTAAAGTTTTGTCGACATTCATTGAAAAATGCGACCTTTAGACTAAAATCGACATCCGGACAAACAAAAACAAAATCGACATGTAGAATCACAGACCTTGCTTCACTTCGGTCAAACAATAGGCTGAAAATATTATTACTATATTCATGGATTTTTTTGTCATCGGCAATTTTTGATTGGGCGGGATATTTTTCTCAAAGAAGGGGGAAATTTTCTGTCATGTTATTTATCAGCCATTTTCGATAACATTGGCAAGATTGTTTATTATCTATATCCTAACAAGTTTAACGAATATTAACCAAATCGATCAAGAGCGAGCTGACATACAGACTTATGAATGTTTAGTTATAAATATGTGTCACAAGAGGTGCGTTCGGTTTGGGCTCGATGGCATTTTTGGCATTTGCAAAATTATCGTTGATGGTTTGGGAATTTCACCCATTTCGCCAAAAATGCTACTTTTGCTCACTTCCCAAAACGAATGCTGAAACGTCAAACTCAAACGATCACAAAGAACCCACATCAGCAGATGGGACAAAAGTGGCAGTTCACAATAGCATTTTCAACTGTTTTAAAGCTATCCGAATGGTGAACGAAAACAGTTAAAAATGCAACTTTTGCTCACACATTCTCAAACCGAACACTGAATGTGATCGTTGTTAGCGTTTTTTGCCTCCAGTAGGCTATCCGAAAGGCACCTAAAGTCTACTGTTCGAAAAATAGTAGTATTTTTTTTTTTAAATTGAATAGTTTCGCAGTTCACTACACACTGCCTGATGTTAAGCAGATGTGCGGGTCTAGGGTGTAGCAAGCTTATCTAGAAGATACCTATTTACTCGGGATTTGAAGACACGCACGTTGTACTTTTACGGGAAGAGACCCAGGCAAAGCGTTCCACATTCCGGCTGTTCGTATGAGGAATGAGGATTCGAAACGCTTGGTTCTAACGCGCGGAATGTCCACCATAAAAGGGCGTCTGCCTAGCCAGATTGTGCAACTCCTGGGCGCACTCTCCTAAGTGTATCCGGTAAAAGGCCGACAAACACGCTACCTTGCGTCGATGCTCAAGACTTTGCAGCTGCGACTTAGTCAAGGCGTCGTTGTCAATCAGCCTCCTAGCTCGCCTCTCACGATTGAGAGGCGAGAGCCTCCTGTGGATATTTGGCAGAGCCATCCCAAAGGTGAGAGCAGTATTCCATGCAAGACCTGACTTGTGCTTTATAAAGACTAAGCAGTTGCTCAGGAGTGAAATACCGTCTCACCTTAGAGAGAACACCAAGTTTAGTAGTAGTAGTTTTCCATTTTCAATCTTAGCACTAATACTCATGTAAAAATTGCGTCACTGAATTTAGATACAAACAAAACTGTTTACAGAACATATTCTATTGACCTTTGATAAGCATTGTTTGTTCTCATAAAATGACTATAATGTAATTATGTTATTGTAGATATTGGAGCATGCTGCCAATGACTACTGTCTTTATTGTTGGTCATTCATTTTATTCATTTGTAGGGCAGGCCCACAGAGCAAAATTTTTTTTTCATATTTTAACTGTGCTTATCTCTCTGTAATCTCTAAAAGTATACTTTTAGAGACATACAGAGAGATAAGCTCAGTCTTGAGCACATCTTTCCTGATAAAATGTGGTCATCATAATCATTTCAGTCATAAGTTTTCCCTTGTGTACTTCATGCCGCACACACATTGGCTACTAGCCGGCGAACATGTGTTATTCTGATGTATAAACATTACTATTGCAAAGTTTCATCTCAATCCGTTAAATAGTTTTTGCATGAAAGAGGAACAAACATCCTTACATACAAATATTCTGTACTGTACTGTACTAGCCATTTTAATAGTCCACTGCAGGACTCCATATCCACCACGCTGGCCCAGTGCAGGTTGGTAGAATGACATACGCCGTCGAATTTCTTCTACGGACGTATGCCTCACGAATGAATGCCTAAAGTAAGAAAGAACAGAACTATGCTATTTAACTATTATAATTACGATGGCGCCTCTGTAATCGGGCTTACCTGTCTAGATAACATACAATTTTATCCAGCATTCTAATGCATAATTAAAATAAAATATAAATAACACAATATTAATTAATATCTAATAACTGAACTTATCATAAGAGAGATAAATTATATTGCCTCATCAGTTGGTTACAAAAAAGCTGAGTTGATATAAATGACAACTTTGTTTCAATATCATGCGTTCCAAAACAGGCAATATTCACTCGGTGAAGGGTGAAATTCGCTCGATGCTGGTTCCAAAACGCACCGGTGAATTTCACTCTAGTGTTTTGGAACGCCTCCGACAGAGTGAAATTCCACCTGCCAGTTGAAATAATTCACCCTGGTAAAATCAGAGTTGAATTTCACTCTGCTGTCAAAATTGACGTAACGAGAGAAGTTATAATAAAAACAAGCGGTTGAGGAAAATAAATTGAAAATTTTATCATTCCAATTCACATTAAACTAGGTGTACTGCGACGGCAAAATATTATAAGCATTTTAGATAAAGATGAAATTAGTTATTATATAAAGTTTTGTATAAAGACTGTTCACTATTTCGGATTTTATGTATGTACTAAGTCAAAACTACTTATTTTCGTAAAATGACTCTGCATGAGTACAGTCCGTTCACAGCTACGTGAAGTAGCTTTCTCTGATACCCATGACTGTGTCTCTCTCTAACCTGTGATTGTGTGTAATGACTTGGTAGAGCCAGTGACAAATATCAAAGGCAAAACAACCGTGAAGAGACTGTATTGTATCTCCACATACAAATCTTGACATAAAACCTAAGAAAAATTAAATTTCGCGCGCTGATCGATGCTATTGCCGGTGCTACCAGAGCTTTTGTGCGATTTAAACGTACGACAGATCGAAAAGTAACATGTTCTTAGAAAAAGGATGATTTTCATGATAAGTACCTATTTACAGAAGAATTTTTACTGAGAATTAATATACTATTTTAGGAAATGATGACCTACATAAATAAAAACAAAAAATCAATTGTAGAAAAAGTATCGGTAAAGAAACAAAAGGAACATTTATTGCATAAATGGTAACACTTAGGTAACTCTTTTTTCCAAGATCGTTCCAAAACATAATTCGCTCCGTGTGATTTTCACCCTATACAGCCCAGTTCCGAAACCAAAATTCATGCGGTAAAATTCAACCGACAAACAGCTAAACGTTTTGGAACGCACCCTAAATAGTATAAAACAAAGTCGCTCCACTGTCTCCCTGTCCCTATGTATGCTTTTATATATATATCTTTAAAACTACGCAACGGATTTTGATGCGGTTTTTTGAGTGATTCAAGAGAAAGGTTTATATGTTTAACATAATACACCTGTGCGAAGCCGGTGCAGGTCGCTAGTCTTATTATATAAATGGAATCCTTGAAATACTTGTCTGTTAAATGAAATAACTGTAACAGTCTTATCTTGACCTTAAAAACCAAAGTAGGTACTTTCTTGTATTTCGTTTCGACATTCCTCGTGACCTTTTGTTTTACAGATACCTGTTATTCATGTTATGCTAATTTGGTATTTCATATTACAGAATTATGCATTTTTAGTATAAAACCAGACTATTGATGTAAATGAACTGAGCTAGTAGATATGATTGAAATTATGGAAACACAACATCTGTACTGTTTAACTACAATTATTAATTTATAACATATTTGCTCGTAAAGTGGCTGTAATTACACCAATTTCAATATAGTAATGTATTTCATTACGCACTTGTGCGTCATTGTAATGTAAAACGCACGAGTTTTTTTTTGATAAAGTAACATGCACGGTTTTTTAAGATGATCCGTCTAAAAATGAACGATACTTTTTAAAATCTTAGCAAAGAGTTTTTATGTCAGAAAAGTGGTCAATATTTTATGAATAAAATTAACTTTGGGAGATAAAAAATATTTCGCGCGCTTTTTCTTTTCGCTGTATTGTTTTTATTTGAAAATGTCGTCAAGTAGTGATGAATTTACTTTCACTCAAGAGAATGAGAGAGAGACTGGGGAAATTGTACTAACTAATAATAATAATAACTTGACAACATTAAAAATGCCAACTGGCAACGTAACAATCACTTTTGAAAATTGTTCAAATTTCGATAACTGCTTTAACAAGTAATTAAAGATTTATTCGTTTAAGAAAGTCGGGAGTTTTATTAATATCCTCGCAAATATGTTATAAAACGTCGTATGACATACTTGCGCTTTGAAAATTACAGCCAATGTACCTAAAATGATGTTATCTATAGTAAAATTGTGATTAAAACACAATTTAGAAATTGTAAATATTATAATATGTTATGTTACCCTACACATTTTATGTTTTGTGTGTATTATAGTATTTATAAGATATAATACCTACCTATACCTATAAAAATAGGTATGTATTGTGAAAATATTGCACGCCCGAAAAGGGTAAGACTGTGATACTTCTCTTATAATTTTTTAACAACATAATATATACCAGTTTTATAGCAATAAACGATATTCTGATTCTGATTCTGCTTCCTTATAGCCCGAGCCGTAGGCGAGGGCTAGCAATATCGCCTCGGCTGTAATTTTCAACTTACCGCATTTCTATCATAATGTACTATTATGTAGATTTAATAAAAACATCATCATCATTCTAGCTATAGGGGATCCACCACTGGACACAAGCCTCGCCTATAGATTTCCAATAGGGCCGATGATCGTAAAAGTGCTGGATCCAGCATCATGCAGTCTTTTTATAATTAAAAGCGTAGCGCTTATAGCGTAGTTTGACTTGGTGTCTATAGCGATCGCCAAAGTTAAGCAACGTTCGGCTCATTTTTCGGATGGGTGACCGCGGGTGGCATTTACAACTGAGCGTTACCATGTCTCGGATGGCTCGTTACATCGTAAGCCCCGGTTGTATTAACCGTTTAGCCGTTTAAGAGGCAGCTTAAAACCTCTGACACCAGGGCTAGCTACCTGGTCTATACGAACTTACTTTTACCCAACACTAACATGACACTTGTTGTTTTTAAACTTTCGCGATTTGAACATATTATTATTATATACTACGGGACTAATCGCGCACTAAAATTACGAGATATACCTATAAATACTTCATCGTCCCAACGTTTCGGCCGAGTTGCATCGACCGTGACCACGGTTATTTTAGTGCGCGATTAGTCCCGTGGTATATAATAATAAAACATGACACTTGAAAGTAATTTTGCGAAAAGATAACTAAAGCAATGAGCATCTGTTTTTAGGTATGTTTATACATAATATCAGTAGTATGCCAATCAACTTTAATCTCCCAGAAGATAAATCAACCCAATCTACAGATAGTTCAATGTTCTGGTCATGATTAGGTAAATTATCTTAATGCATGTGTGTGCTCAAATAGATAAAATATTACATCAAATATCGCTTATACTATCGAAATTTTTACAATGAGCCAGTCATGAAAAGATATTATCATCCTACTAATATTAAAAACGCGAAAGTTTGTGAGGATGGATGGATGGATCGATGTATGGATGTTTGTTACTCTTTCACGCAAAAACTACTGAACGGATTGAGATGAAACTTTGCAATAATATAGCTTATACGAGGGGTGATCCAAAAGTAATGATAATCAATAACAAACACAATGAATAAAATAAAAAAATAAATGTATTTCTCAACATAGTCTCCTAGCAAGTCTATACATTTAGTCCATCTCTTTTCTAAACCTAAAATTCCCTTAGAAAAAAAATCTTTATCTTGACTCTCAAAAAAGTCCTCAACCGCGGCCATCACGTCGCTATCATCGTCAAATTTCTTGCCTCGGAGATGTTCCTTGAGGCGTGGAAAGAGATAAAAGTCACTGGGGGCTAGATCTGGTGAATAGGGGGGGGTGATCTACCAGCTCAAAGCCCGCTTCCTGAATGGCAGCCATGGCAATTGCAGCTTTGTGAACCGGTGCGTTGTCTTGATGGAACGCAGTTTGCCTCGCCTTTTCTCCTTAATAGCCTCCCGCAATCTTCTTATTTGTTCTGCATAGTAGGAGCCTGTAATAGTGGCCCCCTTTTCCAAGTAGTCCACCATGATTATTCCTTCAGCGTCCCAAAAAACAGACGCCATAACCTTCCCTGCTGAGCTTGACACTTTGAATTTCTTCGGCGTCAGTTCATCGGATCGTTTCCATGTCATCGATTGTTGTTTTGTTTCAGGATCAAAATGGTAGATCCAGGTCTCCTCCATGGTCACAAAACGTGACAAAAAATTATCCTTGTCTGCCTGGAAATTTTCGAGATTTGCTCTTGACATGTCGACTCGTTTCTTCTTTTGCTCGTTAACATTTTCAGTACCCAACGCGCGGAGACCTTTCTCATATGCAATTCGTTCGCAAGGATTCTTTGAATGCTGCCATATGAGATCCACGTGACCTCAGCTACATGCCTGATAGTCACTCTTCGATCTTCCAATACAACTTCTTCAACTTTTTTCACATTTTCTTCAGTGAGGGACGTCGATGGGCGTCCTTCGCGGTGTTCGTCTTCCGTCGATGTTCTTCCCAGCTTAAACTCCTTAGCCCAGCGTGCAACTGTGGAATATGGAGGAGAAGAGTCCCCTAATGTTTCCACCAAGTCGCTATGTATGTCTTTGGTAGACGTTTTTTTCAAGCAGAGGTATTTAATGACAGCTCTGATTTCGTGTTTTTCCATTTTGATGTTCACTCCTTGACAGTCCGTATTCAAATGAATGTAGCTCCCGGGAATCGTGGCCTATTTATATGATTTTTTTTTCCTGAACTAGTTGGTAATTGAGCAAGTGACTGATATTTTTTTTGTATTTTTGTGTGCAGTAGAAATAACTGATTATCATTACTATTGGATCACCCCTCGTATATCAGAATAACACATAGGCTATATTATAATGATATTGCGTCAAAAATCTAAATATCATGCGGGCGAAGCCGCGGGTCAAAACTAGTACTTTATACTTTAATGTTATCAATCCGAAAAGTTTGTTGGTTTTTTTCTCTTTCACGCAGCAACGGAACAACGGATCGACTTGATTTTTGGCATGGATATATTTCGAAGGCCGGAAAGTGACATAGGCTACTTTTTATCCCGAAAAATAAAAGGTTCCTGTGGGATAGCACAAAAGTCTAAATACTACGCGGGCGGAGCCGCGGGCAAAAGCTAGTTATGTATAAATATGTGATGTTAGCCACAAGCCGCTGATAACCTCATCATCGCGCAGCTGCTAAGATGTTTGGCTATTAGATTCCGCTTCGGGCGTTTAGGAAACCGAGGCTAGGAAACTGGTTTCCTAAATGGCTTTTTTATACTTTCAGGAAACTGGTTTCCTAAAAAGATTTTTTAATACTTCTACGTCACTGGTTTCCAAGGAGTACTATGTTTATGTTATTTTAGCCACTTATGAAACCATGAAATAACTGGATTCCAGGCATGTATTGACATTGAGTATCGTATTTAACGAATTGTATTTGTATAATTAGTTAAAACCTTACACGTCACGTCCGCACACGGATCGCTGCTGCGATCGTAGGGCGCATTCACAGTTATTACGGCTGTTTTTTTTACCTGTTGATTAATTACTTTGAAAATTTGAATAAAAAAAAATACTTTGTAACTTCTTACGACATTTTTTTCTTTCAATATGAATAATACAGTGATTGAATTCGTAATAACTGGTCGCCCTATAGTGGATCTTTAGTATAAATTGTATGTAATAATCTATGTTACCTATATCTGGCTTCAAATAAGTGACTGCAGATGACATTTATAACTGGACGATACTGGTGGCTCAAATTACGCATCTGCAGTTGTTTTAACCGTTTAACTCTTCCACAGCCATAAAAGCCTTCAACAGTAGGGTTAGCAGATTATTTAATAAAAGTATGAATAAAATTAAGATAACTAGGTCTGCAAAAAAAAAATAAGACAGGGCTGCGCTTGACTACATTTTGTCTGGGCTTTATTTTTTCAACCTGCTAGGACGTATGCATAAATGGTTCATAGTTCTATGTCAACGGGAAGTACCCTGTAGGTTTTGATTTTTGTGAGTGCAAAATATGCGGTTTTTTACGACATAAACGGCTCTAACTTTTTTATACGGTAACTGAGAAGCTTTTCTTTTACACAACTACAAGAATTCATAGGTTTACGTGTATAGTTAAAATTTCAACTCGATATCTTTACGCGTTCCCGAGATAAAGAGTCTTGACATACACACAGACGGACATACGGACAACAAAGTGATCCTATAAGGGTTCCGTTTTTTCCTTTTGAGGTACGGAACCCTAAAAATAAGAGTTCGCTGGGATCGATGTAGTAATTTTCACCTTATTGTTGATTTTTCAATAACGACTGCTGATTTTGATACCTAATATTGAAATGGGGACCACCTCTGAAGTATGCATGGTCTACTAAACAAATGATAATCGCGAAACTTACAAACAAAAAAATAAAAATACCTACTTTATAATTTCAGAGAGAAGCCGCAGCCATAAACCAGGTGTACATAGATCTGGACGGCACTATAGGCTGCATGGTGAACGGCGCGGGGCTGGCCATGGCTACTCTGGATATTATCAACCTGAACGGAGGGAAACCCGCCAACTTCCTGGACATGGGTGGTGGTGTTGGTCAGCAACAAGTCGCTGCTGCGCTTAGGATCCTCGAGTCGGACCCCAAAGTGAAGACCGTTTTTGTCAACGTATTTGGAGGTGCGTAACTGTTGAACTGTTGACTGCAAGGATTTTTCAACTGTTGCATTATATGCCGATTTAGGCATAATGGTGTCTGTGAACACGAGGCGAGCGGTTCGGATCCCAAAGTGAAGACCTATAGACTGTATGGATATCACCAATCTGTCTTTATCAGTCTATCTCATGTCGAAAGAAAGGTATACACAAATATGATTAGCCCGCTAATTTCCTGGATATGAGCGGCAGCGTTGGTCAGCAAGTCGCTGCTGCGCTTAAGATTCTCGCGTCGGATCCCACTGAATACCGTGCTTGTTAACGTTTTTGGAGGTGATTTGTTGACTGCATGGATACCACCAATCTTTCATTACCGATCTTACCGTCTTAGCTACCGTACCGATCATACCGTCTTAGCTCGTTTCGAAAGGAATGAAATGATGACCGCTTTGCTGTATTCCAGTCCACTGATCGAATCCGAATCCTGCTTAGCTTAGCATACGACCACGTAAAGAGTGTTTTGTCGACGTGTGAAAAAGTGACAGATATAAGGGCCTAAATGTACATCAAAACTAACAACTTTTGTGCGACGATTTTTACCAAAACAAAAAAAAAAATGCTGTTCCATAGAAAAATATCGATTAACCTCGACATTCTTTTTTTATTCCTTGTAGGTATGCGTTTGACTACATACTGCCTGATGTTGAGCAGAAACGCGGTCGAGGATCAAGCACGCTTACCTAGAAGATACCTATTTACTCAGGATTTGAAGAAATGTATAGAACAGCTGTTTTTTAGTTTGACAAAAGTCGTAGAACAAAGTTTTTTCTTAAAGAAGTAGTAGAAAGTAAAGAGTAGTTGAAAAGATTTCAATAAGATTCTAATTTTTTGTAGGTATCGTGAACTGCTCTACGATCGCCAACGGCATTGTTGCCGCGTGCAAAGCGAGCCCTCCGAAGCACCCCATGGTCATCCGCCTCGAAGGGACCAACTCCGAAGCCGCGAGGAAGATTCTGGAAGATTCCGGCCTTCCCGTGCAAATCATCAACGACGCTGACGCCGCGGCGAAGGCTGCAGTCAAATTGGCTGCATAATGTAAATAACCGTAAAATACACTTAAAATAACAACTTGCGTCTTCCTCTATCTGTGTTATATTGGAAATAGTTTTAGCAGTTTCAGCTATGAACAAATAATAAGTCAGGAAATGCAACTGTATTAAAACATTACCCTATTCAATTCAATTCTTGTTTGTGGCTTCTGTGAGTGTGTTTCACAATTTCGCCAATGTCTTGTGTAGTACTGCCATCAAACGTAGAGAATTTGTACGGTGTCTAATGAAATACTGTATTTAGTTAGTCTACAGTTTTTAGGATTTTATACCCTTCACCTCTGAAACAAACACAGTATAATCTATATAATCTAAGCTTGCGGTCTGTTTGGACTGAATCTTATTTTGTACTGCGCTCAGTATGAACTAATTTTAAAATCACCTTTTCCCAAAATGTCTGATTTTCTAATTGTCATCGTCCATGAATGAACAATATTCGAAATGTCTGACGGAACAGGTACAATCAGAAACAACCCCTCTCGATACATTTAGAGCTCTACATCCTCTACACAGCTGTCAAATTTAAAAGTAGTTTATCTCCGTAACTGTCGATTCTAGCCCATTACTGTCTTCATGAGAATGCCAGAACTCGACAAGATCTACATTTTTTCACATCCGCTAATTGATTAAACTCCGTATTGTTTTGTTCCAAAACTATGTGTCTTTATCTGTAGAGTGAACTTTTTATTTCTTCATAATATGGCAGTATTACGTTGCTTGGACCTTGTTGATTCGAAACATAATTTTCGTAATTTTTTTCACAGGCGTCATTTTTGACGATACTTCTTTTTTGCAGGCATCAATGAACGTAGCACATGCATTTTGATTACGATCTACATGAATGAGGACTTTGTCATATGATGCTATTTTTTTCCGAATCCAAAGTTACAAAAGCAGAGCATTCAGTTCTATTTATGCACCGCCACATGCTAGAGCCTGATTTATTATCATTTGAAAAATTATATCTATGTCCATCATGGACTAAAGATGGCCTTTCTTTTTGATTATTTATAAAATGGAAAGTTTTATCCATGCTTGATATAAAAGGCAAAACAATATCACATAATTTGTGAAAATTATTTGTAATAACACAAACAAGAACTGTTGACTGTGTGAACTGTGACAGGTACTCTCCACCAATTGTTTTTGAAGTGACATGAGCCATTAAAAGTGGTCACAAAACCAAAGAGTACGTAAACACTTAGGCATGGAGTATCGACAACAATAATATTAAAATAAATATTAGCGGACATCTTACACACGGTCTCTAACCCCAAACTATTACGAACTTGAGACTCGTACATAAACATATTATTTTTAAAAATACAACCAGTTGCGAGTCGGATTAGCGCACCAAGAGCTCCGTGCCGTATGGGATCCCCGTAAATATATATTTTTAAAGGACACGTCCACAAAATTGTTTAATTGTTTATTGTTTAATTGTTTATTGAGATATAAACGAATAATTCCATTTACATACATCTCACAAAATCAAGAAATAGTATTCAAGAATTAAATTAAAAAGATTACAATTATTACCTACTATTACAATACCATGTCATTAAAATATGAAAAAATGTCAAAATTACAATAACATTGACAATATGTCAATATGTCAAACAATTTCATCAATTTCAATTGTGCCGTCTACTCTACGGCATCTGTCCCATTGATCGGTCAAATTTTCACTATATGTCAAAAAAGACGATAATAAAATCTTCCAATTGTCAAACATTATATCACATTCAGTGTTGACTGCCAGGAGTGTATTGAGGTTTCTGCGCATTCGTATTACCGGAGACATGGAACGTGCCACGGTA
This sequence comes from Hypomecis punctinalis, assembly GCA_949316475.1. Taxonomy (NCBI): domain Eukaryota; kingdom Metazoa; phylum Arthropoda; class Insecta; order Lepidoptera; family Geometridae; genus Hypomecis; species Hypomecis punctinalis. The sequence goes on from OX438797.1 coordinate 11,001,478, forward strand.
CGACATGGCTCTACGTGGAGCAGGTCCGGCAACCGGCCACGCCTGTTCACTGGCACACCCGGCTCATCGGGCACGAATAGAGCACACAGCAAGTCATGCAGCTCTATGCTGTCCACAGACCCTCTGAGCACCTTGCAACAAATAATGAGTTGGTCTCCCATCCTCCTCACTTCTAGTGAGTTGTACCCTAGCTGGCCGAGTAAAAATTTAGTAGGGTACAAGAATGGGTAATACCCGTACCGTTTCTTATACAGGGCTCTTAAAAAGGCTTTTTGGACCTTCTCTAGCATTCGTGCATAGGTAACATGATGAGGGTTCCAAACGCATGCGCTGGACTCTAGCTTACTCCTAACTAGAGATTTATATAAGGTTTCCATTACTAGTGAATTTTCAAAATCCTTTGCATTTCTTAGAACAAAACCCAGTCTACGATAAGTTTCTTTAGCTAGATCTGATATATGATCATGAAATATGATCATCAAAATGTATAGAGGCTGGTAAAAAATGCAAGTAAAAGAACAATAGAATCCACATCTTTATTGCTAAACTATAAAAATTAGTAAGCTGTATTTCTACTTTTCATACAATTTTTTTTCTAGTTTTCTTATTTGTTACAGTTAGTTTGTTTATTTTTATTAGTAGGACAAATCAAAACGACTCTCAATGAGAAGAGGAATTATTATTTACGATAAATATCTGATTTAAATGTTTTCATGCACTAATGTTTCCGATTGTACTTCAGATTGACATTTTTCATTTTGACATTCTAGAAAATAGCCATTTTGAAAATCAGACATTTTGGGAAAAGGTGATTTTAAAATTAGTTCATACTGAGCGCAGTACTAAATAAGATTCAGTCCAAACAGACCGCAAGCAATTTTATTACTTTTAATATATTTACATAGTATATATTTACAAATGGGGTATATACAAGGGGTAGGAGGGATTTGAAAGAGGTGGGACGAGGGATTTCTGGGGGGATGGCGTCATATAAGGAGTAATGCAACAAAGGGCAACTAAAAAATATGTGGTCCACATTTCCCTCATCGAGACCGCACTCACACTGGGAGTGATCCCTAATCCTGAGCTTGGCCAGGGATACTGGGGTGCAAGCATGATTAAGACGGAGGCGAGAAATTACAGGAGTTTTGGCGGAAACGCGGAAAAATTTTGTCGCCTCATTGTATTATTTTGTTAAACTTGTGTTTTTACCAGTGATAATTAGTGAAAAATGGTGGATTTCGTTGATTGTGAGCTGATTTATGTGCATGAGTGTGGGCAAGTGATATAATGTGACGTATCATGTTGTTCCGTGTTGTTACCAAAACTCCATAGACGCCTCTATTAAGTCTCCACTGCTTTACTGAGGTATGAATTGGACTATGATTGGACTTGACAGCGGCTTTATTGGACTATGACGAGACTACGACAGTGACTATTTTGATAAAGTAGTATCAAAAATTATTAAAACTTAATACTTGACACTGGCAAATGCACAATAATGCGACGCCAAAACTAAGTTAAAGTCGTGTTCAAATGCGTGGGGCCGTGTGAGTCGGACAGTTTTCTTGCAAACGATTATGCGTGCGAGCCAATCCCTGCTTTCGTTCTGAAATTAAACCAAGCTATGGACTATTAAAAGGCCAGTAAATTTTACATTATAGACAATGTAAAATTTACGTTTTCAATCAAACATTGTTTTGGAACATTAGTTGTTAAATTATTTAAGTGGAATTTATTCTGAGTTATCTTCCTGACTTGTTATTTATTCGTATCATTTAGCCACAATTTAATTGATGGCTATTGGCATTTCAGATGCAAATCCTGGTTTTTGGCTTTTGTAAAGTGCTTCCCTTCACAATTCAATGTCACTGCAACAGTACTTAGTGTTAGTTGTAGCTAGGTTTTTAAGATGTTATACTGTTAAAATTTTACGCATAAATCTTGGCGAAAAGGATATGGTTTGCGTATGTTATATAATTTTCTAATTCACAACTAAGTTAAAATGACTGTATGTATGATAAATATATTATTGTGTGTTTATAAATCGATTGGTTAGTTAAAAAGTTTATATACTTACGTAATGTAATGAATTTATTTTTCGTTAAGGATCAAAAGTTTTATTTGTGATTGTTTTTGTGTTCATTAGTTTTATACAACATCCGAATTTTGTTCTAACACTCTTTGATAAAATAGAAGACTGAGTGAGTGAAATTCTTCTAACATTTTTAATGTTTTGGTTAAATGTTATTTTTACAAAATCTGTATCCTTGCCAGTAAATAGTTTTAAGTGTTTTGTATATAGATTTGTATAAATATAGCCGAAAATAATATATCGCTGATAGTTTTATTTTTAAGACTCCTTCATTATATCGTCCCTGGGAAGTCCCTTCTTCCTTATATCTTCCTGGGAAATCCACTGCATGACAATGGGTTTTTATTTCAAACGTGTATGTAAATTCCTACTTTTGTACTATTAAATAAATAAATACTAGGGGACATCTTACACGCGGTCTCTGACCCCAAACTAAGCAACGCTTGTGAAATGGCTGCCAGAGACGATAACACCCAAACACAGAGCAAATACCAATGTTCCTCACATAAATACTTGCCCTGGGTGGGGATCAAACCCACGCCTCTTTGATCCTGAAGTCAGGATCACTAACCACAGCCACCGAAGCAGTCAAATAAAAAGTATTGAGAAATTCTAACAAGATTATTTTTTGCAAAAATTAGCATGACCGACTTCACCCGTGTACAGAATTCGCGAATATTTCGCACGGGTCGATGTAGCATTTTTCACATTATTGTTGATTAATCAAAAATGGCTCAGCCGATTTCGATAAAATTGAAATGGAACCAATCTCGAAGTATACTCTTTCCAATAAAAAAAGAATTATTGAAATCGGACTACTACGAAAAAAGTTATGCGTGGTTATACATAAAAAAATATATACGCGTCGAATTGTAACATATCTCCTCCGATGGTTCGTCGGTCGGTCGTCGGTCCGTATGATTTGTACACTACCCACCAACAGCAGGATTCCATTAAAAACAACAGAGCGCTTGTTCACGGCAATTTATTTCACCGGACAACGAAACGTTTTTTTTTCACCGTATTCGCGGTGGTGTATCGATTACAATGAACGTGTGTTGACGCACCGGACATTCATCCGGCGAAATATGGAGGCATTTGTTATTGACGGTCTATTAATATTGTCCGGTGAAAATAACGGCCGTGAACAAGCGCTCTAACGAAATAATTTTTAATTTTCCACGAGCACATACTACCTACAATAATAATTATTATAAAGCATAGCATTTATTCAGAAGCCATGGTGGTCGAGAGGTGTAGAGATACCCGCCTTACTATCGTGAGGTATATAGGTGAATCGTGGGTTCAAATCATCGGTCCCGTACCGATGAGTTCTTTGGAATTTATGTACAGAATTTCACACCACTGGCTTTTCGGTGAAGGAAAATATCGCCAGGCAACCTGCATATGTTTGAAGAAATTTGATGGCGTATGTGAATCCACCAACCCGCACTAGGCCAGCGTGGTGGACATGGCCCAATCGCCCTTCGTGGTTCGGCCTACGTCCTTGCAGTGGACTATTAAATAAAGGTTGGTACAGTACATACAGCCTTGGCCAAAAGGCATCCTGTATTTTTACTCTATTTTCTAAACTTATTTCACTCCTTTTTGGAATTTTTAACACAATTAGGTGTCAATTTAATCACATCAACAGAAATGAAAGCTTGTTACTAGTTAGTCCAGAACACAAGTGACCAAACATTGACTTATAAGAACCAATAAAAAACGAGTCCTTTGTTTTCGGTCACCAGGTGTTTTATGACCTTAACAAAGAGCCGCTTAACATTCTAAGAAGTTATTTATGACCCCGGTAAGTCATTTAAGATAAGCACTCGGATATTGGTTAAGTAGTAAATATGCATTTAAATTTTTTAAAGGTGCCTAATACTTTTGGCCAAGGCTGTATAGCATTTATTCGTTAATTGCGGAATAATCGGCATTGTTGAGCAACATGTTTGACTGTATTTCTTTTATTGAGGGTAGGGTGCTTTTCCTCGAGCGGCTACTGATGGCCGCTGGCTCAATCCATCTGCTATAGGCGGAACCACACAATCCCCAATCTTGACTGACAGCTCTCCTAACGGCTACGCGAGGATTGGGTCATCCGCAGTACCTAACTAACTACACTCTATAGAATTTAACTTGATCTCTGCGACAGTGACATTGACATAAAAGACTGACATTTTTAGAGTTGAGATAGTGGTGGAAAAAAACGATGTTCAAACAATGTTGTAATGAAATCGAATGAGTAGTTGAAGGTGAGAAATTGGATTTTATTTACTTACTATTATTTAAGATCAAGTATGTACACATGTAAATAATGTTATGATATTAGTTAAATACTCATAATAATGTAACGATAGTATTTATCAACGTTTTTCACTATTATCAATGCTAATGTAACATATAATTGGGTTTAATTTAATTACACATGTAAAAAATGTTACGATATTAAAATATACAACAAAATTAATAATAAATTAAGTTTTATTTAAAATATTGTTAGTATAAACTATCGATATTTTAAATAAAACTCTGTCACGATCATTCGTTGCCCATCACTAATCGGCATGCCCATAAAGTATGACATTGATAGGTACTGTCTGTACTATTAAGACATTCAGGACTTGATAGGCGTGATTTTTCTGACAGCTGTCGCAGAGATAAAGTTAAATTTTATAGAGTATATCATAACAGACGCAAAGTTGTTTGATTTGGCCTACAAACTGACTGCAGGCTGCGGTGATTTTTTAGACTACGCACCAAAAGGATTTCATAAAAACACCAACAACAGTTACGGAATACTTTTTAATTTTCAACGAACACATACTACAATTAATTATAATTACATAAGTTATAGCATAAAATGTATGCATTAATTGCGGAACAAGTTGATCCGGCGTCCTTGCGGCGCGGCGTCGGCCTTGTTGAGCGACATATTTGATTGTATTTCTTCGAAGGAGGGTAGGTGCGCCAGTTTCCCTCGGGCGGCGACTGACGGCCGCTGGCTCAGCATACGTCGCGCCACGCGGACGATGTCGTCAGCGGTGATTTTTTCTGCAATACAAAGAGATATTAAAGCTTACAGTTTTTTTTGACGGGACGACACAGTCGGTTCTGAAAAAAGCCGACCACTATACTACTTCGAAATCATTCGGCTTGAGCCGATCGAACAGTTCCTTCAGGTTCGATCAACACAGTTCGGTTTTCTTTCGGCCGTCGCGGCATCGCATGCCGATTGGCATAACAAGTAAGCAGATGCCGTTGACTTTGTGCGGCAGCCGAGCGGCTTTTTTCACGAAAATTAATCCACACTTTTTGATTTTACTGCCCGGCAGTACTGATTCATGCCCGCCACTTATATGTGTGTGTAGCAAGCTTTAAACACCTCATTGCATGCAGGGTAACTTCTCACCGAAAATGTTAATCTGCGTAAGTTGAGCGGTATGCTACAGAACTTGTCACAAGGTACATTATACGTTATAAAATATAAACGTCATCTACGTTATAATAAAGCTCACCAATCTCGTCGATGAAGAAGGAAGGCGGCTTCCTGCGGCCGGTGGCCAGCACCTGGCGCCCCACGTCCTCGAACACGACGGGCCGAGCTTCCAGATTCATCAGCAACATCGACTGCAGCTGCGTTTTGGCTCGCTATAACAATAAAAAATATAGCTTCCTTATATGATTAACTTCTCAAATGTACGACAATCTGATCTCGCGACACTCTTTTGTTGACCTTAGATTATTGAGAGGTAAAAATACCCTAAAGTAGAAAAATCATATGACGTGATGAAGACGGATAAAGTTACTGAAGTAGCATATTTTCGCATTTTTTCTTCGTTACCTACCTTCAGTTCCATAGCGCCGACCTGACCGCCATATTAGCTAGTTCCCGCGCGATGACGAGCGTAGTATCGTAGAGCCGCGCTGGCGGGGACGCTGCTGTGTCACAGCCCGGACACTCCGCGATTTTTCATACAAAGTCTGCTGTCTTACGCACACTACACAGTACTTACTCACAGACAACACACATACGCACGAACGCTACACGTGCGTTTGTGTGCGGAACGTCTATGGCTGTCAGCGATCACCACGACGTGACGACATGCCGCGAGAGTGAGACAGTTGCGTATTCAATTTTGCAAAAATTAATATAAATCTAGTGCTTATAAAAGCATAACAATTACTTAATTTGGAAGCATTTTAGCAATAAGTAACCGATCTCCTTTATTTGAAAGAAAATATGAAGAGAAAGTTACCAAATAATGTAAAATAAGTTCTTTTTACTTATCCTTAGATAAACATTAAAATGTATTGTTTTGTTACGTATTATTAATATTCAACCATACATAGCGCAATTCTTCCCTATTGTCACAGTCTAGGTATTTTTTATTACAAAATCTACCGGCCAGTGCAGCCCGTGCGTATAGTACGCGATTGGTCCTTGAAACGCGGGGTGGAAGTGAGGAACACTCAAACGGGTGGGGGGTAACGAGTGACCGTTCTATACGTAGTATTATTATATCTTCTTTGGCTGTGTGCACGCAGAATAGCCATACATCGTCACACAAGAATAATGAAAAATAAAATGTTTCTTCTAGACCTACCCTCAGTTCCATTTCGCCGACCTTGTCCGCCATATTGGCGAGCTCCCGCGCGATGACCAGTGTAGTGTCGTAGAAACGTGGCAGCGTGGACTCTGTATTCACTCAGAATAAACCCCATATCTCCTTCGGACAAAAGCAAAACTAAATTTTCATTCTTTTTCTTTATGGCTTACCCTCAGTTCCATTTCGCCGACCTTGCCCGCCATGTTGGCGAGCTCCCGCGCGATGACCAGCGTGGTGTCGTAGAGCCGCGCCGGCGGGGACGCCGTGTGCACGCAGAACAGCCCGGTGTCGCCGTACGCGTGGTTGTACGCCGTAGCGTTAAACATCCAGTGGTATCTGGAATGGAAACATTCACCTTTAGACCGCCGCAATCTTATTGGCGATAGACTCTCCACAACACGGAACACACAATTTAATAGACAGTGATTCCAAGAGTTTAATGTCATAATTAAGTATAGCTAACGTCAACCTAAAATGTATTGAAGTAAAATCTTTTCTATTAAGTGTACATTTATTTTTTATGCAAGCGGATTAATCCTTCGTTAGCGGTTAACCAGATGTATAGTGCGTGCCACCAAAGATGAGACTTGACGAGCGTCAGTGGTGGGGGATCTTGCGCAGGTACAGTCGTGTACAAACTAATTATCCAGAATTTGTATATCTATGAAATGTTTTAAAAACGTTTTTTAATAGTTTGTATATCTATTATCCAGAATTTGTATATTTATTACAAACCAAAGTGGTTTCTCAAGTCTCATCTTTGGTGGCACGTAGCATACGGATGTCTCCGTCGTTGGCGTTGAAAAGGTTAAGTATCATTTGCGCGATGATAAAACATTTCATAGTACCTTGTAGCCTAGAAGTCTAAATCACACATGAGGCTACAAGGCCACTGAACTTAGTAATGGAAAATTATGTTGTATTTTCCATGAGCGTGCAATTTCGCATGCGTACAGGAATCGTGTAGAAATATAATCTGTCGTAGAACGTCCACTACTGGACATAGACCAAGATTCCAAGATTACTGTTCAGTACGTTGGTGTAGAGCCTCGTGTACATGCCCTTCCCGGGCCCGCCGGCGGAGAACGACCCGCCGCCGCCCATCATCATGTTGCCAACCTGCGTCCCCTGGTCACAGCTATCTCCCGCCTACCTGTTCAGTACGTTGGTGTAGAGCCTCGTGTACATGCCCTTCCCGGGCCCGCCGGCGGAGAACGACCCGCCGCCGCCCATCATCATGTTGCCAACCTGCGTCCCCTGGTCACAGCTATCTCCCGCCTACCTGTTCAGTACGTTGGTGTAGAGCCTCGTGTACATGCCCTTCCCGGGCCCGCCGGCGGAGAACGACCCGCCGCCGCCCATCATCATGTTGAGAACACACGTCGCCACGAAATCGGGATCCGCGTGCGAACAACCTGACGACAAATAAATGTTTCATTTACGGGATATGCTTTTTTATTAGTCCCCGATGCACATAATACGTCAATACAAGGTGCACATTACATAGCAAATGGGATATTAATAAAGAACAAGATATCTTATCAGCCCCGAGGCAAGCCGTACTCAGCTGCTACTTCGCTACGGTTTATTCCCTGCTTACGTATGGCACTGCGCTGTGGGGTGACGCGGCGGACTCTGAAAGACCGCTCATACTCCAGGAGCGAGCTATCCTAGCGATTGTCAGGGTTAAGTGGGACGTATCCGCCAAGCCGTTGTTTATAGAATTAAATATACTTACCATCCCTTATAAATTCCAATATAAATATAGCAACTTTGTGTTTTTGTGAGACTAAATCTAGACGCGTTTGAAAAATTCAGGGCTACGCGGGACCCTGAGACAAGTCAGATTGCTCACTCGCTCGCAAAATCTGACTCTGAAGTTGGTGTATTATGTGTGGTCCGCAATTATACAACCACCTGCCAGAATGCGTCAATATTAGTGCAGCTTCTAAAAATATATTTAAACACAAATTGAAACTGTTACTTCTGAGCAAAGCTTACTATTTGGTTATAGAAAACGTAAATGACAAGCTGTAGCCTAAACATTTTTATTGCTTTGATTCATAATTTAAATGTACTATGTACCCTGAACGTAGCGAGGGATTCAAAGTACGTCGTCCGAGCCAAAAATATATTTTGCGCCCGAGTGGTACACTCTACTTTTCATCACCTCTATGAGAAAACAAAAGGCGCCTCATATTATACTATAATATTATTATTTAATAAAACGTAGAGTAACAACTGAATTAAAATTAAATGGTATCTAATAATAAAACAAATGAAAACTTATATTTACATTCTTTTCATTCATTTTCTTGGCGCTGCACATTAACATTACAAATACTTCCAAATTCAAAAAGTGCGCGGCAAAAATCATTCCGTCGCACTTATAAAGTTCCTTATAGAAAACACCTCCTTTGGGCGCACTTAAAGTCGAACCAAGTAGTCCTTTTCGAATACATGTGATGAAAAGATATCTTACGATTGCGTATCTAGGTATGCAATAAATTGCGCAGCATGTATTTTACATAAGTCAATAGTTAGTAGACATTTATTTTTTAAATAATATTAATATGCATGCCTGTCTGCGGCATTGCATTTACTAAACAGATGAATCTATTTTGTATTTTTAATTGGAAAGTTATATTTTTATTTAGAGTTATATTAGAATTGTATACTCACTTTCCAGTGCAATAACGACATGTGAGAGCTCTGGTAGATCTGATCCAGGATATAATGGTATTTCACATTCTTCCTGGAAAAATAACATACATATACCGTTTATACGAGTAATACTCATAGTATTCACACGTTGCATAAGACATACATATTTATTACTTTATCAGCACTCGTGTTGCAAACAATAAAAACATCAATTTCATTTTCCCATATAAAATGTTCCTAAATGTAAAAGCTGCTGTATCTGGCCATTGATGGCGATAAACGCCATCGAAATTAGATTAGAATCGACCGAATTAGTCAGATAAAGGTAATATAAAGATAACCGGGTCATCTAGTTAGCGATGAAAGTAGCAAAATAGTTTTTAGGGTTCCCGTACCAACAGGGTAAAAACGGGACCCTATTACTTAGACACTGTCCGTCTGTCTGTCACCAGCCCCCCAACCGCCTAAGCAATAGCAATCGTAATAGCAATCGTTTATGACTTCATTTTAGTCATTTGGCGCCGCCTATGTGACGTTAGCCATCAAAGTTGTTCATTCAACGATTGCTTTCGCAATCCGCGCAAAGCAATTGATGGCTAACGTCACATAGGCGGTGCCAAATGACTAAAATGAAGTCATAAACGATTGCTATTGCTTAGGCGGTCGGGGGGCAGGTTGTATCTCAGGAACTGTGATGGTTAGAACGTTGAAATTTTCACAGATGATGATATTTCTGTTACCGCTATAACATCAAATACTAAAAACAGAAAAAATAAATATAGCGGAGCTCCCATGGAAGTAACGAGACATTTTTGCTCGATAATAATAACGGTAACAGGAAGATGCTTGAAATATTCACAGAATAATAACTTGTATATTCTCTTTAAAAATATATACTGTACTGTACTAGCCTTTTTAATAGTCCATTGCAGGACGTAGGCCTACCCATAAAGGGTGATTGGACCATATCGACCACGCTGGCCCAGTGCGGGTTGGTGGATTCACATACGAGATAGAATTTCTTCTCCGGACACATGCAGGTTGCCTAACAATGTTTTCCTTCACCGAAAAGCCCGTAGTGTGTAATTCCGTATATATTGGTACGGGACCGTGATTTGAACACACGACCTCACGATTTTAAGATGGATGTCACTACCACTAGACCACGACGGTTTGAAAAATATATAGTTAAAATATAATATATTACGGGGGTTTCGATACGGTACGGAACCCTTGGTGCACGAGCCCGACTCGCACTTGGCCGATTGTTTACCTGTTCTAAGCCGCCTGTGTATTGAGCGATGGACTTGTCTACTTGTGGTTGGAATGATCCGGCGTCGCTGTCCGAGTGCCACGTGGGTTTCATGTCCACGAAGTACTTCTGGACGAACTCCACGAAAGGACCATGTTCCACCTGAAAAGTTATGTAAGTACGATTTAGTGACAAAGATTTTCTCTTCTGAAACGTGTTGTATACAGGCTTTTACATTAACCATATTTTTACCGATACCAAAAAGGAGGGTATGTACTACTATATCTACTATGTTCGTCTGTATGTATTTTTTGTGTATGTTCATCGATATTTTCGCCAATTGTGAACCGATTTAAAAAAAAATGAATTCTAAAGAGTACATATATTATATATACACCCGAGGTGGTCCCATTTAAATTTTATGAAAATCGGTTAAGCCCATTTTTGATAAATCAACAATAATATACATAGATGTCACAGCGATTCGTGCAAACTATACGAATACTGTACACGGTGGAAGTTAGTGTAGCGATTTTTTGCGAATAATAATTATGTCACACAAGTTTTTACCCGCGGCTTCGCCCGCATTCGCCATATATCATTATAATTTATAGCTTTTGTGTTATTCTGATATATATAAGCTATATTATTGCAAAGTTTCATCTCAATCCGTTCAGTAGTTTTTGCGTGAAAGAGTAACAAACATCCATCTATCCTCACAAACTTTCGCGTTTATAATGTAACGCAGTAGACGCCCGTTGTAGGTATGGAGTGCGGTGTTTACGTAATCCGGTTCCGGGAAGCCCTATTGTTCTGTGAAGCTTTATTGTGTTTTTATTGGTGCCTTTTGTATTCGGTTTTATGGCTTTATGACTCGAGTTTATTTGTTTGGTGTTTACGTATTTGAAAAACAATAGGGATTCTCGAACTTTCAAGTTGTTTACTTGTTAACACAATGGCGTTTATTGAGATCGAGTAATGTTGCGAAATATCTCGTAGGTTCGAGACTGTAGGAAATAACGAATATAAATACGCCGGCCGACCCTTGGGGATCAGTTGTTGTTCGTTTACCGTCGAAGCGATAACTACTCGGGTTAGTGTGCGATACCAGTGATTGTAAAGTGACTAGCTTGTGTGAATATCAGTGCCAGTGTAAAGTGTTTGTGCGAACCAGTTTTGTCGTGTGTTTTTGTGATTTTTGTGAAGTGATTGTGTGCAATAAAGTGCAAAGTGAATAATCGGCGTTTTAACTGACTATCCAAGAACCCATCTCGTAACATTTGGTGTCAGAAGTGGGATAATTTAAAATGCCGGTAACTCCGTACGACGACGAGACGCCACGCACAAGGAGTCAGCGCCGACAGGAGGAAGCGCGTCGACAAGAGGAGCAGGAACGCCGCCAGGAGGAGGTCGACCAACGACGCTTCGGAAACAATTCGCTGTTAATGGAAGCCAGCGAGTTCGAAGCAACCAACGACGACTCGAGGAATCCGGAAGTACCTGCTGCGGCACTTTCTGCAGAACCTACTGTAGTACCTGCTGCGGCACTTGCTGCAGCACCAGCTGTCCCTGTGGCATTTGATATGGCTGCTTTGATGTCGATGATGCAGTCCATGACGCGGCAGCTAGAAGAAACTTTGAATCGCAACAAAGAAGACCAGGGTCGTCTACTGGAAGAACAGGCTCGCCAGCTTGAAGAAAAATTGGACCGCAACAGAGAAGAACAGGCCCGACAAAAAGAAGATCTGCTTTCAAGCTTGCAAATTACTTTGGGCAAAGAGATAAAAGAGGTCAAGGTCACGGTCGATCAGCACGACGCCAGCATAAAGGAGCACAATGAAAAGATGAAGGAGCATGAATCTCGCATCTTCGAGGCGGAAACACAAATTGCTGATGTCAGGAGGACCTTGAACGTTATCAAGTCTGGAGGCGAAACCGCCGCATCTACAACCTTCTCGCAAGCCTCACAGAAGATCAAAGTGACGCCTTTCGACGGGACATCATCATGGTCAGCCTACAAAATTCAGTTTGACGCCGCCGTTCAAACCAATGGATGGAACAAGGACCAAGCCAAGAACGCCCTCATCATGAGCCTTCGTGACGAAGCCCTGAGTATTCTGGATGCCGTGGGTAAGGAAGTGACCTACGATAAATTAATGGAAACGCTGGAAAGTCGCTATGGTGATGAGCACCTGGAACGTGTGTACCGAGCGCAGTTGAAGAACAGGGTGCAACGTCGTAATGAAAATCTTCAACAGTGGGCTGTCGAGGTGGAGAAACTATTCCGGAAGGCTTATCAGTCCGCGCCATTACCCAACGACGAACATCTAGTCGAAGCGTTTGCTAACGGGATAGCAGACTTCGAAGTAAGAACTGCAGTGAAACTCGGGCATTATAAAACACTAAAGAAAGCTTTGGCTCAAGCCTTAGAAGTCGAGGCTGTACGAAATCCAGCGAAGGATATCCAACATATAAGGGAGGTAAAGGACGCATCACTTCGTACAAGGTTTGGCCCTAGATGCTACAACTGCGACGAAAGAGGCCATTTATGGCGGAATTGCCCAAAGCCATGCCGAACCAGGGACGATCGACTATTGGAAGAACGAACGGATCGTGAGGCGACGCATTCACTATGGAGGAATAAACGACCTGCTGAAGAAAGCAGAAATTGGTGAGTGTTAACCGGGTCAGAAAAGCCAAAGATTTTGATATCACAAGCTCACGATGGGAACAGCCTGATCATCAATGGTGCCATCAACGGAACTTCGTGCAAGCTGACATTGGATACTGGAGCCTCTCGCACTATCATCAGTTCCCGTTTGGCTAAGCGCTTTCTTCCGAACTTCGAAAGCTGCAAAACAGTTCAACTTCTGACAGCGACCGCTCAGCACATATCCGTCCAAGGAGAGAAGCTGGTGGAGTTAAAGTTGGGTGAGAAAACCTTCCAACATAAAGTCATTGTGGCAGATATAGTTGACGATTGCATTCTGGGTCTTGACTTCATGCGAGAACATAATTGTGAGATTGACGTCAACCAAGGAATCTTGAAATGTGGAAGAGAAGAAATCTTCATGGAAGGCGCCATATCAGGAAAGGTTTATTGTCTGCAGAGAACAGTGCTTCCACCTAGATCGGAAACCATTGTGGCAGTTAGATTACCGCCAACATTTGTTGGGACATCAACAACGATGTGTGCTAATAGAACAATCGGAAGGTGATCAACCATGGTTAGTGGCTCGAACTTTGGTGAGGACTACTAATACTGCTGTGGTGCGTGTGCTCAACACAAGTAACGAGGAACAACTCATCAAAGGAGGAACCCCGATTGGTACATGCGAAGAAGTAGACTGGATGCGCAGATGCCAAGAACAACCAAAGGAGGAATGCAACTGTGCTGGGAGTTGCAACGTGTCAACACTATTGGAAGATTCCCGGAAAGACCTTACTGAAAAAGAACTTCTGATGGCGAAGAAGATGCTACAGCGCTTTACCGACATATTTGCCCTCGATGATGCTGTCAACGGGAAGACTGGCTTAGTGAAGCACACGATAAATACAGGAAACGTGCCACCGATACGACAGCGGCCAAGAAGGATACCAGTGGCTCGAGAAAAAGAAGTTGAGTCAATGATTGAAGACATGGCGCTAAATGGTGTGATAGAACCTTCATCCAGTCCGTGGTGTTCGCCAGTGGTTCTAGTGAAAAAGAAGGACGGCAGTATGCGGTTTTGTGTTGATTATCGACGACTCAACGACGTAACGAAGAAGGACAGCTACCCTTTGCCGAGGATTGATGACACGTTGGATACACTGACGGGCATGAAGTGGTTCACTACGCTGGACTTGAAGAGCGGGTACTGGCAAGTGGAAATAGACCCTAAAGATAAGGAGAAGACCGCATTTTCTACGGGAAAAGGCCTGTGGCAATTTAAAGTGATGCCGTTTGGGTTGTGCAACGCCCCCGCTACGTTCGAAAGGTTAATGGAGTTAGTTCTTGCGGGACTAATTGGTGACGCATGCCTTGTCTACTTAGACGACATCATAATTGTAGGAAAAACCTTCGAAGACCACCTGCAAAACCTGGAACGAGTCCTAACAAAAATACGTGCTGCCAATCTTAAACTGAGTCCGAAGAAATGTTCCTTCTTCAAGAGGCAAGTGAATTTCTTGGGACATGTGATTTCCGAAGCTGGTGTACAGACGGATCCAGGTAAAGTCAGTACTGTGAAGGATTGGCCTGTACCAAAAGACAAGACGGAAGTCAGAGCATTCTTGGGATTATGCTCCTATTACAGGCGATTCGTGAAGAACTTTGCTGACATCGCTAAGCCGTTGCATAGACTGACTGAGGAAAAACGGCCCTTCCTCTGGGATGAAAATTGCGACGCAGCTTTTCGAGGACTAAAGGAGCGACTTTGTAATACGCCTATTCTTGGCTTTCCGGACACCGAGCACGAGTTCATCGTGGACACTGACGCCAGCAACACCGGCATTGGAGGAGTATTGTCGCAAAGAAAAGGAGACCAAGAAGTGGTGATTGCGTATTTCAGCAAATCCCTGTCCAAGCCAGAAAGGAACTACTGTGTGACAAGAAAGGAGCTACTTGCAGTGGTGAAGACATTGCGTCACTTTAGCAAATACCTGCTCGGGCGAAAATTCCATCTGAGGACCGACCACGCTGCTCTAAAGTGGCTACTGCAGTTTAAAGATCCCGAAGGCCAAGTGGCAAGATGGATTGAGCAACTACAAGAGTTTGACTTTACCACGGAACATCGCAGTGGAAAATCTCATGGCAACGCAGATGCACTGTCAAGAAGGCCATGCTCAGAGGACTGCAAGCATTGCTCAAGACAAGAGTCGAAAGATCCAGTACCTGTCAGACTGCTCAAAGCTGACATCGGCGACGAATGGAAAGAAACCCTTCAGGCTGAACAAAAAGAAGACGTCGACATCAAGCCGATTCTTGAATGGATGGAATCAGATGCCCGTAAGCCTGACTGGAGTGCTACTGCTTCACTGAGTGTTACGACAAAGAGCTATTGGGCGCAATGGGATAGCCTGGTGCTTCAAGAGGGAGTGCTGTGCCGAAAATGGGAAAATGCTCGAGGAAACCAGTGCCATCTCCAAATGGTTGTACCCAGAGCAAAAGTTCCCGAAGTTTTGAAGCTGTACCACGAAGGATTTTCGGGAGGACATCTGGGTGTGAAACGGACACTGTTGAAGATTCGAGAAAGGTTTTACTGGATTAACTGCAGAGATGACGTAGAAGACTGGGTACGGAAATGCACGAGCTGTGCATCAGTGAAAGGTCCGCATACCCGCAGCAGAGGAGCACTAAAGCTGTATAATGTTGGAGCACCATGGGAGCGAATCGCACTGGATGTGGCCGGACCATTTCCTGTGAGCGAAAGTGGCAACAAGTACTTCCTTGTCGTCATGGATTACTTCACCAAGTGGCCGGAAGTCTTCGCAATTCCAAACCAAGAGGCATCGACGATAGCAGACAAATTGGTCCATGAAGTATTCTGTCGTTTTGGAGTACCATTGGAAATCCATAGTGACCAAGGAAGAAATTTTGAATCTCAACTGTTTCAAGAGACGTGTCGGCTAATGGGTGCACACAAAACAAGGACAACGTCATACCACCCGCAATCAGATGGAATGGTGGAGCGATTCAACCAAACTCTGGAGAGATACCTGGCAAAAGTAGTCGAAAGCAAACAACGGGATT
The DNA here is from genome assembly GCA_949316475.1 of Hypomecis punctinalis. Taxonomy (NCBI): domain Eukaryota; kingdom Metazoa; phylum Arthropoda; class Insecta; order Lepidoptera; family Geometridae; genus Hypomecis; species Hypomecis punctinalis. The sequence continues at coordinate 11,017,833 of OX438797.1, forward strand.
GGGACAAGCATATCCAGCCATTTTTGCTGTCATACCGAAGTGCTGTTCATGAGAGCACCAATGTCACTCCTGCTTTTGCCAATTTTGGACGTGAATTACGGCTACCCGCCGACTTAATAACTGGTGTCCCACCGGATTCTCCACAACCCATAACTGAGTACGCCAGTGACCTCCGGAACAAGATGAACGACATCTATGAGCACATTAGAGAGTATGGCCAGCAAACATCAGAAAGAATGAAGACTAGATACGACAGAAGGACTAACAACCCTGGGTTCGAGGAAGGCTCGCTAGTATGGCTACACAACCCTATACGCAAAAAAGGGAAATCTCCAAAGCTACAAGCCAAATGGGATGGACCATACCGTGTGGTGACCAAGATCAACGACGTGACGTTCCGCATACAGAAGGGACATCGAGGTGCTCCCAAGATAGTTCATGTGGATCGATTGGCGCGATATTACGGGTGCATCTATGCTCGGGACGAGCATGTCTTAGGAGGGGGTAGTGTAACGCAGTAGACGCCCGTTGTAGGTATGGAGTGCGGTGTTTACGTAATCCGGTTCCGGGAAGCCCTATTGTTCTGTGAAGCTTTATTGTGTTTTTATTGGTGCCTTTTGTATTCGGTTTTATGGCTTTATGACTCGAGTTTATTTGTTTGGTGTTTACGTATTTGAAAAACAATAGGGATTCTCGAACTTTCAAGTTGTTTACTTGTTAACACAATGGCGTTTATTGAGATCGAGTAATGTTGCGAAATATCTCGTAGGTTCGAGACTGTAGGAAATAACGAATATAAATACGCCGGCCGACCCTTGGGGATCAGTTGTTGTTCGTTTACCGTCGAAGCGATAACTACTCGGGTTAGTGTGCGATACCAGTGATTGTAAAGTGACTAGCTTGTGTGAATATCAGTGCCAGTGTAAAGTGTTTGTGCGAACCAGTTTTGTCGTGTGTTTTTGTGATTTTTGTGAAGTGATTGTGTGCAATAAAGTGCAAAGTGAATAATCGGCGTTTTAACTGACTATCCAAGAACCCATCTCGTAACAATAATATTAGTAGGATATAATTATGTAAATAGTGTTTAATTTTATTTTAGTACTGTACTGTACCAGCCTTTTTAATAGTCCACTACAGGACGTAGGCCTACCCACGAAAGGTGACTAGGCCATATCCACCACGCTGGCCCATTGCGGGTTAATGGATTCACATACGCCATCGAATTTCTTTTACGGACGTATGCAGGTTGCCTCACGATCTTTTCCTTCACCGAAAAGCCCGTGGCGTGAAATTGCGTACATAAAATCCAAGAAATTCATTGGTACGGGACCAGGATTTCCCACGAACTCACGATTGAACCCACGACCTCACGATTGTAAGGCGGGTGTCGTTACCACTAGACCACCACGGCTTTGTTTTAGTGGTTGTAAATAAAGAGTTTTGTCTGTCTGTCTATCTTTTTATAATTCAGGGACTTTCAGAGGTGTTTTACCTTATGAACAACTTTTACTATGGGCCAACCTTAAAATAGCGGAAAAAAAGTATAATATACTGACAAAGTTAGTTGACTTGGTCGCGATTTCGGAGTTGGTTCCGATAGTAAGTAAAAGTTCATAATGAGCATAGAAAATGCCTACATCACATGTACTGCTACTGCATCTTAAAGCCTATGCTACATGGTTTGAAATGAGGTATGAAACCAAGGTCACCTTGAACAGAAGTGAGATGCGGATTGCCGGCTACATGGTTTGAAACCAACAGTGTTTTTAAAAACGTTGCGTGGATAGGACGTGTCGTAATCTCGTTCACGTACCTACATTATTTTATACTACAACAAATGACGCTTTACCTATCTTTTTTCTTATTCGCAGACGCGGCGTTTGCCTTTGGGTCTAGATTTTAAATTTTTAGCTTAAATATCCCACGCTTGTTGATTAGGGTATTTGTATGTTTTACTGGTCAAATCCCAAAGGCAGTGCAAGTCTCTATATAATTCCATAAATTACGTGCTCACATCATGTTCAAGTTGCTCTTGCGCCATCTTATAGGTAGATGAAACATAGTAACGTGCACCCGCGCTCACTGCCGCAGCGTGACTGTCGTACGCCTGGTTTTAAACAAGCGGCTAGACGATTTCAAACCATCGCTTCTGGCAGTGGTTTGCAACGCAAGCCGTGCTACAAAGGGCAAGGGAATGTCACATGAAATGTGAAAACAACTGTCTATACTGTTTCAAACCGCTGTTTAATACCGTGTAGCATAGCCTTTACACAACATTGAGAAGATGTGACCAACCACAAGCCTAATATAAAAAAAAAGTTTTCTACTGTATTCCAGATTTAACATCCTGTTTCCAGTAATATGTAGTATATATTTAGTTACACTGTGTGACGGTAATAGTTAAATGTGTTATATTATTGTTTTCTTATATTTTTCTTTTCAAACAGTTTCTCAGATAAATATTGAAAATATTAACGTTCGGCAAGATGTAGTCAAACCTATTTCTGATCAAGAAAATATTGAAAAACTAAAGTACTTTATACTTGTAATTTATACTGTTAGAGAGACTCTAGATAATAGTATAAACCTGCATAATACTAATAGAAATGATAGAAAATAGGTAATAGGTCATAAATATGTTGATTTACTTTTTTTAACAGTAGTTTTTGGCGCGAAAAATTTGCCTGACGTCTAGGCAGTGCGTAATAGTCAGACAAAAAAAACGTATATGCAAACTGAGACAAAAGATATTACTTTCGTCCTGTTCACTCTTTATACTTGCACATCTCGCCTTCTCTTACTTTTGTAATTATTATTATTTAATGCCTTGTCTAGTTATATTATACTTCTGTACTGTACTGTACTGTATCAGCCTTTTTTAATAGTCCACTGCAGGACGTAGGCCTACCCACGAAGGGCGATTGGGCCATTTCCACCACGCTGACCCAGTGCGGGTTGGTGGATTCACATACGCCATCGAATTTCTTCTACGGACGTATGCAGGTTGCCTCACGATGTTTTCCTTCACCTAAAAGCCAGTGGTGTGAAATTCCGTACATAAATTCCAAGGATTTCATTGGTACGGGACCGGGATTTGAACCCACGACCTTACGATTGTAAGGCGAGTGTCATTACCACTAGACTACCACGGCTTAGTTATATACTTCACTATGTGTTAAAAACATTTTTCGAACCTATGTATTAACCTATTTTGTTTTTTTGCGATTTCCCCAATGATTTGGGAGATTCAAAATCGCAGTATGGTAACAATGGTACATCGTGTGAGTGAGAGAAAGTGTTTCCCTCTCAGTTTAGGGCTGACATACTGATATTTTTTAAATTTGCAGCGCTTTGTCAGTATCAACTTTCGTTAGCCAGACTCTAAGAAGTATACTGTTAATTTTTACAAAAAATATTTACCCCGACAGCTGCAACAACCATCCTGTCCGGAGTGTAGTGGTTCTTCAAATAGTTGAGGATGGTATTTCTGTCGATGGTGTTCACGTTCTCTTGTGGACAAATCTTTGGCAACCCTAGCGTGTTTCCTCTGTATGCGGCCTGGAATAAAATACAGAAAAAATAGAAATAAAACAACCACATCAAAATATAAAAACAAAATATGTGTACATGAATAGCGTGTTAGGTCAATATAAGCCGCGTCAACACAGCTTGTATAATAGATCCAACCGTTTATTTTCTTTTTGACAGCACTAATAGATATCATTTTTAAAAATTTACGTTCTATGGCTACGATGTTGATAGCCATAGAACGTAAATTTTTAAAAACGTTTGTTATTTTATGTCTATATATATAAAAATGAAACCCGTTTTCCGTTGTCACGACATAACATGAAAACGGCTTGACCGATTTGGCTTATTTTTTTTTTTTGTAGTTTTCTAATACCCTGTACAAGGTTCTTACGGAAAGCGAAACGAAGTTCGCCGGGTCCGCTAGTAATTTATAAAAAACTATTGCACTTGTGGACTCAATTTGTCAAAGATGATTTTTATACGGGATCAAGGAGCAAACTTAGACAGTTGTCATATTTTTTAAAACCTCGCATTTAAAAGTGAACTTTTGTGTAACATGCAGTTACGTTCTATTGGTGCTGTCAAAAAGAAAATAAACGGTTGGATCTATTAAAGCTAACTTCATTTATAGTTTTTATACCCAATTTTCTAGTTATATTTTGCTTTCTAATCAGAAGAATGAGACAAGATTAGAATTTGAAGAAATGGTACCTAATATTATTGTTACAAAAGATATGACAAATAAAAAAGAGTGGAGAATTTTTGACTTTCACACTGAGCTGGCTGTAGTACTGCTTATAGCATGACTCATTCTTAATCATTGAGAGAGATAAGTCAACTAACAGATGTCTTGCATGGGATATTTTGTGCATTTCCTCTTCTCTATCTGAGTTAGCACAGTCCTTTAAAGTAGTGTGGTCCTGGGCTGCTAGCACAACTGATCCAGTGGCTTGGTCAAAAACTAGCTTCTGCCCGCAGGTTCCCCCACATAATGTTCTGTTTTTTATGCTATTTTGTATGTGTCTATACAACTGAATTACATCTGTACTGTACTGTACTGTATCAGCCTTTTTAATAGTCCACTGCAGGACGTAGGCCTACCCACGAAGGGTGTTTGTGCCATAACCACCAAGCTGGCCCAGTGCGAGTTGGTGGATTCACATACACCATCGAATTTCTTCTACTGACATATGCAGGTTGCCTCACGATGTTTTCCTTCACCGAAAACCCAGCGGTGTTACATTTTGTACATAAATTCCAAAGAACTCATTGGTACGGGACCGGGATTTGAACCCACGACCTCACGATTGTAAGGCGGGTGACACTACCACTAGACCACCACGGCTTCGTCGTCGGAATTACATCTATAAAAAGGCATTATACAGGGTCACTGGTAATCATTTAGTATCCTTATAAGGGCTATTCTGTAGATGTTGTTTTTTTTTTGTTCTGTGCATCAAAACAAACGGAAACAAACATTTTTTGTTCATGACTTCTAAAAATTCGTATTTATTTTCTTCTACACAAAATTGAAAAAATTAATTAATTTGACATCTATGTAAAACGCGTGGACCTGGACCTCAGAGGAAATACTATGTAATAATATGCAAACAAGTGTAAGTATTAGTTAGTTAAGTAAAAACAGTTAATTTGTACATAAATAATAATATATTGATACCAATTATTACAATTTTTTTTGGGAAATTTGAGAAAAGTTGTAGAACAAAAGTTGTTTGTTTTGGTGTACAAAATGTGCCATCAAAACAATGCTAATTGATTACCAATAAGCCTGTATATTAGGATGGTGATGACAGTGTAGTCATGTTTACTTTTAATAACGTGCTAGATATACTTACAGCATGGATCATATCCATGAGGATGGTCTCCTGCTCCGGCCTCATGGCTAGCGTCTCGAGCTCGAAGGCGACAGCTTGCCGCGCTCCTTCGATTTCGTCGTCGGTCAGCTGCGGTCTTAGCGTCACTTCGGCCAGTACCTGTGACCAAATAATTATTATTAATAAATGTTTAAAGTATAGCGCCTTCTACCCCTCTCGCCCCACCATCGTGGAGGGCTCGGCGCTCGAGTCGTGAAAGCGCGTGTACGCCTCGTTTCTCGCACCTCGGAAGTCAATCCTATAATGTACTTTGTGGTCAGTCCGTAGCATTCCATCTAGACGGCTGCGCTCCGCTCGCGCGCCGATACCGCCGCGATCGTATAACATGTACCTAGCGATAGTGGTCATTCAATAAAGCTCTGCTGCCTACTATCTCTAAATTTTGCTACAAAAATACACTTTTACAATGTCCTGAAAATTCATATATATAGGAACATTCACAAACGCTACCTAAAACGCCGACACGGGCCACAGACGCCGCCACCAGCAAGTAAGCACTTGAGTGTTATTGTAGGAAAAACGTTGGTGGAGGCATTTGTAGCTATGATTTAGCACTTGTAGGCGGCCAGCTTATGTACCGATTTGGTCTGATGACTGAAAAAAATATACTATCAATGCAACCTGCATAATATGTACATAGAAGGAATTCGACGGTGAATGTGAACCACCACACATATGCCACCATGTTGGGTTGCCACCAACCCACACTGGGCCAGCATGGTGGGTGTGGTCCAATCACGCTTCTTGGGTAGGAGAGTTCAGTAGTGGACTATCAAAAAGGCCAGTACAGTACAATAATGCCATAGCTCTGCCTAAGCCAACATCTGAATGAATTTAGCAGGGAAATGCTATATTTATATATTAAGAGGGAGTCCCACATTAGTGCTCTGAAAAAATAATAACACATACCCGAAGGATAATATACTTTCCACCATTTTATAAAATCAATTTGGTACCTGGGCTGGCTGTCATCAAAGCATATGAAGTTACCTGTGTAATAGCATCCAAGCCTCTGGAGTCGGCGCTGGTGGCATAAACCGTGGTGTCGCGCGAGCCCTGGCAGTCACAGATACCGCCGTGCCTCTCCAGTTCCCGCAACATTACGTCGCGTGTTGCATATTTGTGCGTAGCCTGAAAAAATATTTTATAAGCCCAGATATAATAATATTTTTTATCCACATATTTTATCCTTGACCATATTGTTGCTTAGACAAGATTATGGAACATAGACTTAATTACTTACAATAAAAAAATTGGTTGTCTGTGAAGTCAGTTTACAGACAATAATTTATGTAATGACCTCATAAGAAAATATTTTTAAATCAACAACAGAAACAAGCCGAACGCTTTGGGTGATCATGTCTCTCTATCTCTTGTTTAGCGCTCTCTCTTGCACACTTGGCTCAGGCTCAGGAGGAATGTGGCATTTTTTCGAGCTTGCAGCCGGCATTCATCGATTTATAAGATGTTATCACATCAAAAAAGAAAAATGAAATTGTTACCCTATTCTACAAAATCATTACAAATGCAATTAATTGAATTTACTATCAGTTATTCAGTTTCAGTCAGTCATTATAACAGTTATCAGTATTTCCAGTTTTAGCATTTTAGAATACAACATACTTTCATTTCATAACATGAAACCAAATAATATTTTGTTATCTACTGTGAATTTGAAAGCAAATCTGAGTCTTGGTACATATCACAGTTCCATTGTGTACAATTTTCTGTATATTCTGAGTCTTGGTACACATCACAGTTCCATTGTGTATAATTTTCTGTATATTATACACTCAGATTTGCTTTCAAATTCACAGTAGATAACTAACAACAATAACTTTCCATATTTCTGTGAGAAATAAATTCAACTAAGATAGTATTGTTGTTTGATGGTAGCATTACTTCATCACTACTATAGATGTTTGAGTGTAGTACAGCAAACGTAAGACTAGTATCACTTTAAGTTTAAAGGATAGGATACTCACTCCAAAGCTCAATTTTTCTAGGAAATGACAGATGCCATTTGGGTATGCCACTTCAAATCTTGGGCCAGAATCAATTACCACTGGAAGAAGAAAAATATGTCAATGAAAATTTTCTGTAGCAAAATAATGAACACACACAACATGCTACACCCTAGACTGCATATCTGCTTAGCATCAGGCAGAATGTATTTTAATATTCGAACAAACATAAATAAATTAAATATTAAACACAAATTCCATACTATAAGTTTTGTCCACAAAGTTTTTAATGGCAAAATTAATAATGAATTATTGCATAATGAAAGAAATTAAATAGAAATATGGTAATAACTTCAATGCCTTCAAAGTTGTGTTGTAAATCAGTTTTATGGGCATTAGCTAGCTCAAAAATTCAACTTGTTAATACTAAAAGAATATAAGTTGTAGAACATACCACCAGCAGTGCAAAATTGACCAAATTTCTTCTCAGATGCAACACGAAGGCCATTACTAAGTACTGTGACCTCTGTGACTGTGTCCTCTGCTTTAGCAGTAGAGAATACTACTGGAGGAAGGCCTGGCATAGGCTCTGATAATGGTGGAAGAGGTGATATGCTGCCTGTTGAAAAATTTGCTGGCCTTTCTATATCTTTGCTGAACTGTCTTACACTACATCGCGGTGTAAGCCTGCAAATAAAGCTTAGATAAGTGCGAAAGATACAAAGATTTATTGTAACTTAGACAATGATTAGGGCAGTCTGATAAAATTATAAGGTTTATGATGAAATCAAAAAATGTTTTTAGAAGAAAAGCTATTAATTTTTTTCTCGTATTTAAGTTAATTCGTCATCTAAAACATCTTTATTCAGGAAAAAAACAAAATACTTACCCATTCTTCATAGAAAATAACCTAGAGAAGAGATGTTTCATTTCTGTGACGTGAGCCATTTTTCTATATCCAACAGTTCCAGGATGTTTACAATAACTTATGGAGACTATTATTTGCTTATTCGAGCAAACTTATAAGTATTAAAAATGCATTTTCCAATAAATAATTAGTAAAAAGAGCTCATGATAGAATCTCAAACATGACAGTTGGTTTGACGTTTTCTAGGGTGCGTTCCAAAACGGGCAATATTCACTCGGTGAAGGGTGAAATTCGCTCGATGCTGGTTCCGAAACGCAACGGTGAATTTTACTCTAGTGTTTTGGAACGCCTCCGACAGAGTGAAATTCCACCTGTCAGTTGAAATAATTCACCCTGGTAAAATCAGAGTTGAATTTCACTCGGCTGTCAAAATTGACATAACGAGAGAAGTTATAATGAAAACAAGCGGTTGAGGAAAAATATATTGAATATTTTATCATTCAAATTCACACTAAACTAGATGTTCTGCGATGGCAAAATATTATAAGCATTTTAGATAAAGATAAAATTAGTTATTATATAAAAGTTAATGCTGTTGTTAATTAAAGATCTTTTTTGGGCATATATCCTCAATCGGCGCGCGAAATTCAAATTCTCTTCATTTAGAAATTATCAGGTTGATACAGTTTTGTATAATGACTGTTCACTATTTCGGATTTTATGTATGTACTAAGTCAAAACTACTTATTTTCGCAAAATGACTATACATGAGTACAGTCCGTTTACAGCTACGTGAAGTAGCTTTCTCTGATACCCATGAATGTGTCTCTCTCTAACCTGTGATTGTGTGTAATGACTAGGCAGAGACAGTGACAAATATCAGAGGCAAAACAACCATGAACAGACTGTAATGTATCTCCACATACACATCTTGACATAAAACCTAAGAAAAATTGAATTTCGCGCGCCGATCGATGCTATTGCCGGTGCTACCAGAGCTTATGTGCGATTTGAACGTACGACAGATCGAAGAGTAACATTTTCTTGGAAAAAGGATGATTTTCATGATAAGTACCTATTTACAGAAGAATTTTTACTGAGAATTTATATACCATTTTAGGAAATGATGACCTACATAGATAAAAACCAAAAATCAACCATGTAGAAAAAGTATCGGTAAAGAAACAAAAGGAACATTTATTGCATAAATGGTAACACTTACCTAATTCATTTTTCCAAGATCGTTCGGATCGTTCCAAAACATAATTCGCTCCGTGTGATTTTCACCCTCTACAGCCTAGTTCCGAAACCAAAATTCATCCGGTAAAATTCACCCGACAAACAGCTAAATGTTTTGGAACGCACCCCTAAAGTGAACGAATGAATTGAGCGAACGAATGTCTGAAATGAATACAGAAAATCTAAAATGTTCGATCATTTGGGATAAACTTTCATTTCCGGCCATAGACTACAAATAGTAAAATCGAATCAATTCAAGCAAATAAAGCCTTCACCAGACTAGTAGTCAAATAAGCGAACCGCACATGGCTGCGGGCGCGACTGCGGCCTAGTCCACCTACCAATCCGCGTCTGCCTACGAGATGCTTAATAAAATATCTGATTGAAGAACTTAGTTTCCACTTTCCATTGTTCCAAAAAAAAAAATTAAGTGGTTTCGAAAGTGTTTCGCATTGGATTTCGTAAATAAAATAGAAAAACTTTATTTTTTATTATACTCTAAGGACAAAAATATATTTAAAAAGATTGCAGTATGTAATGCAATTATAATTTATCTATTCTTTAACATAAAATCTATTAAAACTGTGTGGTATCACCAGGTAAACGGTCACAACTTTCTGTGAAGTATAAAATATTATTCATTAATTCATTGGTTTTTAGGAGCAAACGCTATATTTTTAATATTCAATGACATCGTCTATGTTTATAAAGTAGCGTCTTTTGAATGAGTTATCTGTAACACCACTTTTCATTGAACAGACATTTTAAAATGGCACTGAAGTTATACCATTTAGCTCAAAGGAGTTATTCAACATCAAAAAGGGTTCCCCAAGTGTGTATAGTTGGAGCTGGGCCAGCCGGATTTTATGCTGCTATGCATATCACTAAAAACTTTGGACCAGTAAACATTGATATCTATGAAAAACTTCCCGTACCTTTTGGATTAATCAGGTGAGTTTGAATGTTCTTATGAAAAGTAAGCAAATTCATAAAGTTGGTCCCCCATGTGAAGAAAAAAGGTCATCTGAACTGGATACATATTATCCACATTATACATATCAAACTCCAAAACTCTCAAAGAAATAATTAAAGAACTGATACTGAGATGAGTTGCTTTTCACAGACTTTTCATTTAATCCTTAACTAGTGACCCGCCCTGGCTTTGCACAGGTGTATTAGACATATAAACCTTCCTCTTGAAATACTCTATCTATCTAAAGAATACTGCATCAAAATCTGTTGCATAGTTTTTAAGATATAATACATAGGGACAGACAGACAGCGGGAAGCAACTTTGTGTTTTATACTATGTAGTGTTTGTGTGTAATTATATGATATCCAAATTAATAACTCTTCTTTACAGATATGGAGTTGCTCCAGATCATCCAGAGGTTAAAAATGTAATCAACCAGTTTACAAAAGTAGCACAAAAACCAAATGTTAATTTTTATGGCAATGTCACATTGGGTAAAGATATCAGAGTGAATCAATTGAGACAGCATTATGATGCTGTTTTATTGGTATGTTGCTAGACCATATTTATAAATCAGATTCCTCTACATCCATTATTTATTTGTTTATAGGCGAGCAGTGTATACTGATGTGCCTATATCAAGCAGTGTCGAATAAAATTAGTATTTATCTGTCAAGGATTTTTTTTCCTTCTTTATCCAAAGGTCCAGTCTATTCTTAAATGTGTTTATAGTTCTTGCTGAGATAACATCCTCAGGCAACCTATTCCAATTGTATACAACTCTATTGCAGAGGTAGAGGTAGTAGGTAAAAAAAGCCTTTGTATCTATTGCCTTACATGGAATACTCAAATGAAATAGTCATCTTATGTTTAAGTCATATTGATGTTGATAATGTCTAAGGAACAGTTATTATAGGCCGAATCCTACAAGACAGTAGATGTGAAGTTATTTACAAGCTGCGCAATATCCAATCAATGTGCAATGTGAGCTTCAGTCAGTATTGGATATTCCACAGCTTGTAGCTAATTTCACATCTGCCAACTTGGATGATTCGGCCTATATAAATATTTTTATTACATCGCCTCATTACACAACATTGGTCAACTTCCCCAGGTGTTGCTAACCAACCAATGAAAGATGTTATCATCATAATCATTGTCATTGCTATCATAATCAATATTCTGATAAGTGAGCGAAGATTTACTACATTACAGACATATGGCGCTGAAGTAGACAAAACACTGGGCATAGAAAATGAAGATGCAACAAATGTGGTGGCAGCACGGAATTTCGTGGGCTGGTACAATGGCTTGCCTGCTGATAAAAATTTAAAAGTATGTCACTCTTTTGCTTAGCAAATTGTAAATAAACTGGAATAGACATCCAGCCAGTGGTTATAATTTTAGAAGCCAATGAAAATAAATAAAATGTTTATTGTTCTTAGAAGTTAACACAAAACTAGTTGTACACTAGATCCCACACTAGGGCGACCTGAGTCATGGAATCTAGGCTCTTCCTTATGTAATAAAAAATTAAATAGTAATGTCAGAATGGAACTGGAATAGACATCCAGCCAGTGGTTATCATTTTAGAAGCCGATGAAAATAAATAAAAATGTTTATTGTTCTTAAAAGTTAATACAAAACTAGTTGTACACTAGATCCCACAATAGGGAGACCTGTAAAATTATTAATTTTTAAAATCATAAAATTTTATTCTCTGCTATCAACCTGATTAACCTACTGTAAATTTTTAATTCCCATTCTAAACTTTACCTTAGAAGCAAGTTTAATTTCATAAGTTTACTTAATTATTTTATATTCTTTCATGTTTTACAGGTTGACTTGTCGAGTGAAACAGCTGTAATACTCGGGCAAGGAAATGTTGCTTTAGATGTAGCAAGAATCCTACTCTCACCAATTGATGAGCTGAGGAAAACTGACATCACACAGCATGCCTTAGACACCTTAGCAGAATCCAAAGTAAAAGAAGTTTATTTAGTCGGAAGAAGAGGACCTTTACAAGTCGCGTTTACCATCAAAGAGCTTAGAGAGCAACTGAAATTAAAGAAATGTAGGACAATTTGGCGAGAGAATGACTTTACCGGTGTAAGTGATGTAGTAGCCAGTCTTGCTCGCCCTAGAAAAAGACTCACAGAACTGATGCTCAAATCTTTAAGTGAAAGCAGAGACAATACCATATCTTCATCAGATGAAAAGCTATTCAAGCCTATATTCTTCAGGAGCCCAACCAAGTTTCTGGTAAACAGTGAAAAACAATTGACTGGAGTAGAACTTACATGTAACCAATTGGTTGGTGATGACTTAGAAACTAAAAAGTGTATTCCGACAAATGAGAAAGAGATACTGAACTGCGGCCTGGCTTTTCGAAGTATAGGTTACCAGAGTGTGAAAGCAGACAATGACCTTGTATTTGCTAATGGTTTAGTACCAAACGATAAAGGTTGTGTGGTAAATGATGGTCCAAAAGATATGGGGAAGCTGTATGTAGCTGGTTGGCTCGGCACAGGACCTGTTGGAGTAATCTTGCACACAATGGGAAATGCCTTTCAAGTAGCTAAAAATATGTGCGAAGATCTTCAGAAAATAGATTTAAGTAGCTCCAAAGGTGGTTATGAAGAGATCAAAAAAATTATCTCAAATAATGATAATGTAATTAATTGGCAACAGTGGGAAAGGATAGATAAATATGAAACAGAACAAGGAAATAAGATCGGCAAACCTAGAGAAAAAGTCTGCGATGTGGATAAAATGATTGAGATAAGTAAAAGCTAATATCTATAATAGTAGGTATTAATGTAGTAGTAAGTTTTCTTTTTTTAAGTATCAGATGAATATATTGTAATCATGGGAAATATTTATAATTTAATTTATATTATATTTTGTTACAAAAACAGAGGGAAGCCCTTGTCTTACTTAAATATAACAAACCTTAACATTAGAGCTTATCTTAGACAGTAGTCTAACAGGCATATCAAGTTTATCATGGTATGCAGCCTTTGCAGACATTCTTACACATAAAGCCCAATTACAGAGACGCCTGCGTAAATTTAATAGCAACGTAAAAAGCGTTCTCTCAATCGAATGCCCCAAGTAAAAGAGAAACACAACTATGCTATTTAGTTATTATAATTACGATGGCGCCTATGTAATCGGGCTTATAGTAACTATTAGCGAATCTGTCTTCTCTATCACTTCTTTCAGTGATATGTGTGACATACCCTCAGTAGCAACAAAGTAGTCTAACAGGCATAGCATAGAATAACTTGTAGTATATTGTATGTCTGTCCTTGTAGCACATCTACCGTAATCAATCAATTCACGAAATACTAGCGTCTTACGTAGCGCTCATAGCGTAGTTGATTAACGATTGTGGGCGGGTGCTCCTATCAGAAGGTTTTCTTTCTCTAGTCAGTGAAACGCCAATATCCAAATAAGTAACTTCATCATTTATTAAAATTTAATTTCTTATATCCTAACTAAACTATTTACCTATCAATATTCATGGCGCGAGCATCTTACAATTTAAATCTACAACAGTGCAGTTGCGGAAGCGAGGCGTCATATCTTCCGTCTCTGTCGCGACCTATAAAGATATACGCCATTCGTGATTCGCCGAGCCCGCCAGTATCGATTCTATGTCCAAGGCGAGTGCACGTCGCTCGTCGCTCCGCTCTAATCTTCGCGCGCTGCGTGTGCGCGGCGCTTCGCCCCTCGCCAGTTGGCAGTCGCGCGCTCGGCGATGCAGATGTGTATGCATGATGTTATGCTCCCACATCACCCCCGCTCAAAAAAATCGTACGGTGGGTCGGACGATTCTACCACTTCGCGTGATATAGGGCTGCTTCGGTGGCGCGACAACTGGCTGGTCTTGATCTGTTAAAACGACGCTTGTACTCGTAGTTGTCGATTTACTCGAGTCTTCATCTTGCTCGTCGAGTAAATATGCAGGCTTGAGTCGGTCGATCGAGATTACAGTGGAGCGTAGCGGTAGCTGAATCTTGAAGTACTTTTCGTGCTTCTCCAAAACAAGATAGGGTCCCTCGTACCAAAGAAGATATAATAATACTACGTATAGAACGGCCACTCGTTACCCCCCACCCGTTTGAGTCTTCCTCACTTCCACCCCGCGTCAGGACACGATTGACTACTCTGCGCGCGGGCTGCACAGGCCGCTGCAAATACCCGTGTAGCGTTCGTGCGTATGTGTAGTGTCTGTGAATAAATATAGTGTTGTGTGCGTAAGACAGCAGATTTTGTATGAAGAAACGCAGAGTGTCCGGGCTGTGCTCGTACGGTGGCGTGAGCGGCTTCTTGACACAGTCGACTCGGACAAAGACATGTGTGCAGGTTGACAAGTCTTTGTGTACGAACGGAGTGCGTGTCGATGTCCGCTGTTGTGCTGGCGCTAGCGACTTCATTGTTTGCGCCATCTTCTTAATGAGCTCTGCTGGTTCATCTGCGTTCTTTGTAGGCACGAAAAAATCAGCAGGCAGTCGTAGCGTCGCTCCGTATGTACACAAGGCAGGGCTCATGTTTGTCGCCTTATGTACTGCTGCGCGCATGCCCAGTAAAACTGTGGGCAGCTCTTGGCTCCAATTGGCGCTAGCTCCTCTTGCCATCAGCGCGCTCTTCAGCGTGCGGTGCCAGCGTTCTATTTGCCCGTTTGACTGGGGATGGTAGGCAGTTGTGCGTATCCTGGCGACGCCCAGCTTCTTCATCAACTCGTGGAATAACGAGGATTCAAACTGGCGTCCTCTGTCCGTCGTCAGCCTTAATGGACAGCCGTATCTGCAGATCCAGTGCTCGTAGACTACTCTGGCTACGGTCTCTGCTGTGATGTTGCGCACTGGAACTGCTTCAGGCCACTTGGTGCGTCGATCGATCATGGTGACGATGTAGGTGTGTTCTTCTGATGGTACTAGCGCTCCTACGATATCGACGTGAAGATGCTCGAATCTTCCCGCTTCTTGGAATTGGCCCAGAGGTGCGATAGTGTGGCGCTGTATCTTGCTCTTCTGACAGCCAAGGCAAGTTCTAGCCCATTTCGAAACATCGGCGTTCATATTCGGCCAAAAATATCGCTGCGCTTTCTTGAGTTACGTATGCCTGGGTGACTCAGTTCATGAAGCGCTTTGAAGGCAGCTTCTCGTAACGATGTAGGCAGGTACGGTCTCGGATCGCTTGTTGACATCTCGCAGTGTATGGGTTTGGTAACGCCTGGCAAAGTTACGCGAGCAAACTTCAAGTTGTTTCTTGCTCGTAATAGTTTCAACTCATCGTCTTGTTCCTGTTCCTTGGCGAGTTGTTGATAGTCAAGTGTAGAAGTGCAAGTAATTGTCTCAATTCTTGAGAGAGCGTCGGCGATTGGATTCATTGCTCCCTTCACGTACTGGATATCTGAGCAAAACTGGCTGATGAACTGCAGTTGCCTCTCTCGTCGCGGTGTGTCACTGTTGCTCGGTGCTTTTGATAAGGCGTAAGTAAGTGGTCGATGGTCGGTATGAATAACCACTTCAGCTCCTTTTATATATCTTCTAAAGTGTTTGACAGCGGTGTACATCGCTAGAAGTTCGCGGTCGTACACGCTGTACTTTCTTTGTGCTTCACTCAGTGTCTTCGAGAAGAATGCTATTGGATGCCATGCTGAGTCTTGGTACATCTGGACAACGCCACCGATACTTTTCTCTGAGGCGTCGGACATAATATGTAGCTTCGCTCCTGGTATAGGATGAGACAATGTCGTCGCTTGTTTGATGCTGTCACGACATTGTTTGAAAGCTTCTTCTGCTGCAGGAGTCCACGTGATTGGCGTTTTGTCTTTCTTTTTTGTATTGTGTAACAGCTTGTTGAGTTCTATCTGTTTCTCTGCTTGATGTGGCAACGCATCTCTGTAGAAATTGATCATCCCCAAAAATCTTCTCAATTCTTCTATCGTTTTTGGTTTGGGAAATGATGAGATGGCTTCTGTCTTCTCTTTTGGTGGTCGGATGCCGTCTGCAGACACGTGATAGCCGAGGAAATCTAATTCTTGCTTTCCGAGCTCGCATTTTTCAATGTTGATAGTGAGTCCAAATTCCATCAGGCGCTTGAATATCTGATGCAAATGGCGCTTATGACTTTCTTCATCTGGCGAAAACACGATGACATCATCAATATAGCAGAAAGTGAATTCGTCTAGACCTCTGAGTACTTGGTGCATGAAGCGCTGGAACGTCTGAGCGGCGTTGCGTAGTCCAAACGTCATTGAAGTGAATTCAAACAGTCCGAATGGAGTAGTGACTGCAGTTTTCTGTGCATCTTCTTTGCTTGCCATTGGAATCCAGTAATAGGCCTTCTTAATGTCCAATTTCGAGAAGATATTCATGCCGTTTAATCTGAATGTGAAATCTTGAATTCTCGGAATTGCATAGCGATCTGGTGACGTCATCGCATTGAGTAAGCGATAATCACCGCAGATGCGTAGTTGTCCGTCCTTCTTCTTGACAATGTGCAGAGGATCGGCCCAGGAACTGTCAGATAGACGACAGACACCCATTTCCATCAAGCGCTCGAACTCTTTCTTTGCTTCAATATATTTTTCAGGCGTTAGTGGTCGCGGTCGGACGTGAACAGGTGGTCCAGTTGTTTCTAAATGGTGCGTGACGTCATGTTGCGGCGGTTTCTTGAGCGACATTGGCCTCTGAATGTCTGGATACTGCTTGAGTATATCGCTGAACGGATGATTCATGTTGATGACATGTACTGCTGAGTCATCGCTGCGGATCGAAAGCGTCTTGATTGATAGCTTGGTCAGCCCGTCAATCAATCTCTGGCCCTTCAGGTCCACCAGAATCAGGGGCGTAGCTACCGCCGTATCTGCCGTATCAATTATACGGGGCCCCCGGGCCACTGGGGCCCCCGACATGCCTAAGCAAAAACTAATAAAATTAGAAAAACTTTAGAAAAACTGAAGTCATCATCAGCTATAAATGATTTACTAATTCAGTTTGCCGAAAAAAGCCAAAGAGAGCGTATATTTAATTTGAATTATTTGTAAAATTTTTAAAAAAGTGACAGATACATAATTATGATGAATAAATATTTCTTTTAATTATATGCAAACATTTTTTTTCTTTCGTTAAGGGCCCCCAAACAAATGTTAATACGGGGCCCCGGCAAAGCACGCTACGCCACTGACCAGAATATTGTGATGTCGTAGAAAATCAGCTCCGATGATAGATCTTCTGACGTCAGCGATCACGAATGTCCACGAGAAATTGCGTCGTAAGCCCAAGTTCAGCTGGTAAGTTTTCTCGCCATAGGTCCTTATTGTACTGCCATTCGCTGCGTACAACTTGTAGTCGGTCGGGGAATGTCGCTGGTTCGGTTTGACAGCCAACACGGAGATCTCGGCGCCAGTGTCGATGAGGTAACGTTCTCCGGTTTGGCGGTCAGTAACGCTCAGGCGGTTACTATGAATTGCTTCGAGAACGGGTCCCGCCGAATCCGATGTCCTTTCTAGTTTTCCGACGTCTGTGATTGGCTCTTCCAGGAACACGGCGATTCGCACTTCTTGGCTCGGTTGCGGAATCTAAAATGGTAGCGACACAACCAATCTGAATCGCCAGGCTTCCGCGATTTGCTGTTGCTTCTGGACTTCGATCTTGACCGATTTCGGAAGTTACGCCGGAATGTTTGACGACCTCGTAGTTCTGCAACTTCTAGCGTGAGTTTCTCAATTTGTTTCGTCAATAGGTCTATCTTGGCGTCTTCTGGCTGGGTTTTCACTGCTATGGCTGCAACTTGCGGTTCCAGGTGCTGCATCATCCTGTCTGCCATTGAAGCAAGTGTATCGAGGGTAGACTCGTCGTTAACTGATATTACCGCGCGTACCGCAGAAGGCAACTGATTAAGCCACAAGACCTTCAAGGCATCATCTTGAATCATGGAGCCGCCCAGGTCTCGCATTCGTCGTAACAGTTGGCTTGACTTCTAATCTCCCAGCTCTTGTCCACTAAGGAGTTTCTGTAATTGCTTTGCTTCCGATTCTTGGTACACGGAAAGTACCGTGAAATATGCCAACTTTGCCCGTTTTTTTTAGAAAACTTGAAGTATCTGTTTTTTTTTACTAGTTCTGAGGTATTTTTTCTTTAATGCCGTAATCTGCAGGATCATGGGCATGGTCTAGTTTAGTAAGTTTTTTAAAAAGTCAACATTTTGTCCAACATTTCATTGATTTTGATGGCGGGCAAAGTTATCTGCAATTCTAGCCAACATTACCCGTGTTCATTTTTGATGAAAGTATAGCCTTTTTGCCAGAGAGAAACAAACTATTAAAAGTATTAGGACAATGAAGGAGTTTAATTTAAAAATCTTACCGATTATGAAACAACTTTGCTTTTGAAATGAGTGGGCAATGTTACCTTGTTATTTTTTCTCTTTTCCATACTAAATAAAAAATGTGATTTCAATGTGATAGGGCTGCCACATTTGAGTTAGTAATTTTTAGTAATCACAAGAAATCACTGGGCCACCAACACAGTAGATCGCGGAGTCTGGAAGGAGGGAAGGGAAGTCTTTGCCCAGCAGTGGGACAACACAGGCTCAAAATAATAATAATAAAAACAAAAAATTAAAATTATCATAAAAACACCAGTTAAATTATCAAAATATTCTGCGATTTTTTGTGGCCCTTTTTCTGCTCTTACCTTTGAAATATTTTGAGTAGTTCTTACAGTTAATTCATTACTATGTCTAGACCAAAAGTTTTGGAACCATGCATCACCAGGATTTTGATTTTTGAATTTATGGGTCTGTGAGTTTTTTTTTTCATACATCGGAGACCCATATTCATCAGAAACTTGTAAAACCCTTAGTGTTATTTTCTTCTTCTGCAGTTGGATGCTCCACAGACTTAACATGTTGTTTTGTAATTATATTGATTATTATCCTTCTTGGTACACTAATCTGTTGTTCAGCATCTGTGAATGTGTTTTTTTGACTTAACTGCTTCGCATGCTAATTTTAGCATTTTTTCAGAGTAATTTTTGTACATTCTCGACCCTATTTTACGTCTGGACTAGACTTTCTTTGTCGGATCCGAGATTTGTGTTTGTTTTTCTTTTAAAAAAATAACAACTTTTAATACAGATATATTAATAATAAATTAATATAGTATATATTTTTATACATATTTTTTCTTTAATTTAGCAAATTAGTAATTAGTAAAATAAAACATGTTTTATTGTAAAGTGACAACCCTAACACTTTTTTGAACGCTGGCAAAGTAGCCATTCTGAGGTCTTGAAATCATTAGATAACTTTGCCCATCATCATATCTTTTGATTGTGTGAGCCTTTATCGCCGAAACTACGGTTAAAACACAGAGCAATTCGATATTTATAACATACAATAACACAAACCGCCCTTTGTTTTTGCCATGTCTTGTAGTTCACTGCAAAATTTCTTCAAAAATTTGCCCGCGTAAACATGCACCGTATTCGACAGGTTCCGACACGTTACTGAATGAAGTTGGCTACCAACGATGTATTCAGTGATGTGACACGTAAAACCTACTTTCTACCAATGTTAGTAATGTTCCCATAACACTAGAATATTTTTCAATAGAAACGGATCTCCTTGCAGATTGCATTCTGGGCAAAGAAACCCTTGGATGCAAAGTTGGCATGTTTCACGGTAAACGTTCCTTTAACGCGCTGTACTTTCCCGTCGACGGTGGATTTAGCAATATATCGCTAATTTGTTGCACGTCGGTCTGTTGTAGCACGCCTAATACGTAGCGAAACTTCGTATCATCGCCAAACTTTGAAGGTTCGATGAGAGCCTCGAACTGCGCGAACCACAATCTCGGATATTCTCTCCAGAACGGTAGTATCCGAGACTGAATAGAGACGTGAGATACGTCGTAGGCTGCTCCAGGAACTTCCATTTTCGTTTCTTCGTTCGGGGTCACCATTGTGGGCGGGTGCTCCTATCAGAAGGTTTTCTTTCTCTAGTCAGTGAAACGCCAATATCCAAATAAGTAACTTCATCATTTATTAAAATTTAATTTCTTATATCCTAACTAAACTATTTACCTATCAATATTCATGGCGCGAGCATCTTACAATTTAAATCTACAACAGTGCAGTTGCGGAAGCGAGGCGTCATATCTTCCGTCTCTGTCGCGACCTATAAAGATATACGCCATTCGTGATTCGCCGAGCCCGCCAGTATCGATTCTATGTCCAAGGCGAGTGCACGTCGCTCGTCGCTCCGCTCTAAGGCTCTAATCTTCGCGCGCTGCGTGTGCGCGGCGCTTCGCCCCTCGCCAGTTGGCAGTCGCGCGCTCGGCGATGCAGACGTGTATGCATGATGCTCCCACACGATCATCGAAGTTAAGCAATGTTCATCCGACGACTTACAGTCGTCGGATGCGTGACCCTGGATGGCATTTACATTTGAGTGCTACCGTGGATCGGATGACACGTTAAATAGTAGGCCCCGGTGAATATCGCCGTTTAGCGGTGTCAGAAGCCTTTCAAGCAGCTTAAAAACTCTAACACCAGGGCTAGCTACCCGACCTATACGAAATGACTTACAGGTCTTATTGTTCTTTTCCTGTCTACCTAAACGGCTAGATAAGTTAGTAGTATGTTAACTTAGCTGGCAAATGTGTAAGATGTTGACGCCAAAATCTTATTATAGAAGGAATAAAAAAAAAAGAAAATTTGAGGTTATGTTTTGCACAAAGTACGATATAGGTATAATAAATGATGTTTTGGTTGGATTCATTGCGAAAACGGGCTGGATTTTCTTACTAAAAATACTTAATTCCTACTTTTATTCATTACAGAAATAAAGTGGTCTAAAGGCCGAAGTCACAATTAGAAAGTAAGAACCACGGCCACAAAGTACCTAATTCAAGTACCTAAGTTAAAAAAACATCAACGAAAATCATGGGTGACGGAGCATTGAAGAATGTTATCACAGTTGGCGATTACATTATAATACAGAAACAGAATTACAGGAAACTACATAAGTTCAACAAGCCCAACTCTTCCATTTCTTTGGGTAGGGACAGTGTTAATTTGAATGGAATAGAAGGCGTGCCCTATTTCTCATATTTCAAGTTAAACTTATCCTCAAATAAAAGAAACAGGGAATATACAGTGGAGTATACTGAAGAGACAATAACTTTAAAAGATGAAATTGATATTAAAGTGTCCGGGAACGATAACAGAAATATACTTGATGATGGTCGCTCACAGAAGCTGTCCGCTGCAGACATCGAGGTATTGAAAAGCGATGCCAACAAAGCTTCTGATATCGTGGAAACCTTGATTACCAACTCCAACACTTTTCACAATAAAACGGAGTTTTCACAACAGAAATATTTGAAAAAGAAAGAAAAAAAGTATTTTGAATACATACAAATTTTGAAACCTAGTTTAAGGATTGTAGCTGAAATTATGTACAAGCTGGAGCCTGCAAAAGTTCAACATTTAAGGTTAGACACATTGTCTCAAATTATTACAATGTCCAATATTCAATCTGAGGGTGTCCATTTGTTGTATGACTCAGGTTCTAATGGTTTATTAGCTGCTGCATTATTGAGTACTATCGGAGCAAAAACAGAAGGTAAATTAGTACATATGCATCCAGGAAACATGTCACAGAAGCAGGCATTACTTGCATTGAATTTTGAGGAAGAACAGCTAAAAAGGTGTGTTTCAGTCAATGTATACTCTGCACTCCGGCAATTCTACCAAGGTACTGATACTCACTCTGACAAAGAGAAAGTTCAGGTTGAGAATCCCCTGAAAAGGAAACTTGAAGATGATGAAGAAATTCTCAGTAAAGTAGCTAAAGTTGATGAATCAAAAGCATCTAGTCATGATTTGAAAAATGTAGATGTTGAAGTAGAGAAGTCTAAGGAAATGAGCACATCAGAACCCAAGAAACCTAAATGGCATTTTGACAACATAGCAGCAGCAGAACTACTGAAAAATAAAGTTGATTCTCTGGTGATTGCTTGTAAAGAAGATCCTCAGAATATATTCAAAGAGTTGGTTAATTTTGTAAAGCCTGGGAGACCATTTGTCATTTATTATCCAGTAATAGAACCTTTACAAAATATGTTCCTCACACTGAAACCTCAGACAACAGTATCAGCTTTGAAACTTACATGCAACTGGATGAGGAACTATCAGGTCAGTGAATATCATATTTACTGGTAAAGTTCAGAGGATTTTCTTTTCTGTCACAAAATGACTTTATCCAGATTATGTAAAAAAATGTAATTAAGAATATCTTATTATTGACACGAAACATACAGGAAAAAATTACTGTGTAGTATATTGTAACTTTTAACCCTTCGACTTTCCACAACATAAAATACCCTGTAGCAGAACAGATAAATACTTTGTGAATCTTGAACTTGATAAAGCAATTAAACTCTTATCTGTCTGGGTATCAAAACAAATAAACTTTTGCTAAATATAGGTATAATAGAAATATTGTCCTGATGTCCACTACTTTTTCTACTTTTTTAAGTGATTTTATGACTTAGATACTGTATACTATCATAAATTGTATAATTCTATCATTACAATGCTGTTTGTGGTTGCTGTTCTAGGTGCTGCCAGAAAGGACACATCCTGAAGTAATGATGAATGGTTCCAGTGGGTATATTTTATCAGGTTACATACTGAAATAATGACGAAGATTAACATTCTTTATAGTAAAGAAATATTATTTTTGTAAATAAAAAAATTAAAATGATTTTTAAAAAATTTATTCATCTCTTTTACTCAAATGAACATACCATTTCAATCTAAATGCATTATAAAATTTATATGTATGAAACATGTGTGACATGCAATGGATTGCGTTGTAACAAATGCCCAGCAATAATATATTAAAAACACTTCAACTCCACACTATATCCACACTATAATAAATCTAGATCGATGTGTAATTGCTCACAAATTTTGTAAAACTGATTATATAAATTCCTTTTGGGGTCTATAAAATTTTTAAAATCCAATTTGTCCAAATATTCCAAAACTATATTATATAAGACCGAACATAGGCCTTGTGATAACCAGGCTAAGTTCAAAATGCACAATAGCGCAGTACAAACAAGCGAGCTATACTACATCTTACTTGCTCCTTGATAGTCCCATCTGTAGTATACTGCAGGAATGGCTACACTGTCTCATTCATAAAGGAATGTAAATCAGTCTAATCAGTTTTGCATTTGGTGTATTATTCATTGAACCATGAATGATATTTGCTATTATAATCCTACTTAATTATGATAGCTTAATGTAGCTTTAAACATTAAATATTTTATTCGAGAGGAACATTGATTACGGCGAAAATTAGCATGACAATGAAAATGAATTTGGCACTTATCTAGATCAATAAATTCAATTTAACTTATACAAGTGAGCCTAAAAGCTTACGCGTGAAGTGATGATATCTGGTGATTAACCACTGGAATAGCAATAACAATACTTCTGAAGTGTAATACTATTGAAGTATCAAGATATGTTCTTATATCGATTGTTCGGCACAATAAGAACACTTCAGATTATCGTTCAACATTCAATATATCTTTCATTCAAGCATACTGCAATCTAAATTCATTTATACCGAAGATTATTGCCATCGGTAGCACCGACTTGGATTCATTTGTATTTTATTAAATTGTTTTCATTTGCTTTGGGGAATGTTATTAGATATAATGGTATGAGTAAGATATGTTAAATATAAGCAGCAATTACACGCCTACAAGCAATTCATACAATACAAAATGAGTAATAAACTTGCGCTCTATAATTGTAAATAATAAAGTGTGAATTCATTCATATAATTAAATAATATATTACTCATTATATTACACAGCTATCGTAAAATAAAAACATTTAATATAAATATCAGAATTCATTAAACCTAAACTGTTCGACACAAACAGAAAGCCAACAAAGTGAATAAGTAAATGGAGAGATCCACAAACAACTTGTCGATTCGTCTGTTCATAAATAAGAAACATAACTTCAGCAGCCGTCACAAATACATAGTATTTCCTATCTATTGAAAAATCAGTAGAACAAAAGTCAAGAAGAGCTCTCGAAACATTGCACAAATATTAAAAAATGATAATTTCGAGTTCGTCAGACGATACACGTTAATTAATGAAAAAAAAAAAATAACTAAACCGAAAAATAATACTGCACCGGAGTTTTGCACCATATAAAGATAGATATGCTAATGCAGTATAGGTAAATATAGTATAACTTTGGTATTGGTGTTATCGAAGGCGTCGCGCGGCGAAGCAAAAGGGCGGCGGATGCGGTCAGGGCCGGGAGCGGCTCGGCGTCAGGGACGAGGTCCGGCCCGGGCCCGGCGCCGGTCCGGCGGTCAGAGGCGAGATCCGGCTCGGGCCCGGCGCCGGGCTGGAGGTCAGAAACGAGGCCCCGCCCGGACCCGGCGGCGGCCCGGCGGTCAGGGGCGAGGCCCGGCGCGGGCTCGGTGGCGGCCCGTCGGCGGCTGAGCCCGGCTATGACGAGTCTTCGTCGTACCACGTGCGGAAGTCATAGCTCTCATCATAGTCATCCTGCGAAACATAAACGAGCCATGAGTTGAGATTATCATCCTCAGGATGATCTCCGCTGGTCCACGTCGCAGGAGTCGCAGGCACTCTCACTTCGAAAAGCTTGAGATTATATCTCCGAGGAAACAGGAATGCTGGCAGTATATTCCGTTCTCTGGCCGTGGCCATTCGCGGATCAGAAATGTTGAGGCGTGCCGCTCGTACTCATGGAAGGAAAACCAACAGTATAGGGATGGTTGCAGTGGTGGTGAGGCGTCTCTCTATCTATTTACTATAAGATAGTTACCGCCATCCAGGCGTGGTCGAGCACGTCCTCGGCGGCGAAGCGCAGGTCGGGCTGCGGGCGCAGCATGTTGGCCACGAGGTCGATGGCGGCGGCCGACACGCGCTCCCAGTGCGGCGCGGGGAACTCGAGCCGCGCCGACAGGATGGCGTCGAACAGCTTCTCCTGGTCGCCGTCGGGCGACGAGAACGGCGGGAACCCGCACAGCAGGATGTACAGGATCACGCCCGCCGCCCACACGTCGATCTGGAACGCGCAATGTTTACGTCACACGCGTCATTTGTTTTGTCCACCACGACGGTTTCTTTTCTGGTATGCGTAGCGACTTTGCTTTGCGAAATGAAGGGAATTTCAGTGGTATATACTCATGATTATGAACATACTTTTAACAACTTTCGCTAAGGGGCTAACCCAAATTGCTATTATGGAGAATATTTATGCGAATCAAAAATATTTTAAAAGGCGATCAAAATCACATTTTATTCCTAATCTTACACATTGCATTGCTCTCAAGTGAACAAATTCAGAAAACGTGCAATTTTATGAAAATTTCTCCCGAGAAAAGTAATCATTAATGTATTATTTATGTTGTAATAATGAATGGAGCTTTATTAGAGTTGTACTAAGCTCTAATAAAATTCTATTAATTATTACAAATCCCACATTGGTTATTCGATGACGTGCGACAGTTACGCAGTTGACAGCCAACGCGACGTAGCACATGCTAAATTCCACAGCCATAAAATTACCATACAATGGCATTGTGACCACTTACCGTGATTCATTACATAACAATTTCTTTAGTCGAGTTCAAGTTCAAATTTTAGAAGCTTTGTGGGAAATAACCTAGTTAGTGTGTGTAGTATCATCCACCGATATATTACCACCGGGTTGGCGAACTAACTAGCAATTTTTAAATATATTTTTTTTTAAATATTTTGGGACATCTTACACACGGTCTCTGACCCCAAACTAAGCAAAGCTTGTAATATGGCTGCCAGAGACTGATATACTACATATACTTATTTTTAAATACATACTTATATAGATAGTAACTAAATAACACCCAGACACAGAGCAAACACTTATGTTAATCACATAAATATTTGCCCTGCGTGGGGATCGAACCCACACCTCTTAGATCCAGTAGTTAGGGTCACTAGCCACTGAGCCACCGAGGCAATCAAATTTAATATCGCAATAAGGTTTAGTATGTTATATCTATAATTCTATACATATAGAAAGGGTCCAGCTCACGCCACATAAGGAAAATTCGCGAGAAGCCGATTTTTAGAACTTTAATAGATTGGGTAGATAAGACTGCTTTAGTGCGTTGTTCTCAATATTATGGGGATCAAAACAAAGTCAAAGTCGAGCAGTTGCAGGTCTTGCCTCAGATAAGGACCAGCCCCCCGACCGCCTAAGCAATAGCAATCGTAATAGCAATCGTTGATAACTACATTTTAGTCATTTGGCACCGCCTATGTGACGTTAGCCATCAATTGCTTTGCGCGGATTGCGAAAGCAATCGTTGAATTTTTTTTTTTTTTTTTTTTTTTTTTTATTTCGAATAGGTTTGCGTTTGACTACACACTGCCTGATGTTAAGCAGATGTGCGGTCTAGGGTGTAGCACGCTTACCTAGAAGATACCTATTTACTCGGGATTTGAAGACACTCACGTTGTACTTTAACGGAAAGACAGACCCAGGCAAAGCATTCCACATTCCGGCTGTTCGTATGAGGAATGAGGATTCGAAACGCTTGGTTCTAACGCGTGGAATGTCCACCATAAAAGGTTGGCGCTTTGGTCGCGTCCGTCTAGCCGTACGATAGAAGAAAGGGGCAGGGGGGACCAGATTGTGCAACTCCTGGGCGCACTCTCCGAAGTGTATCCGGTAAAAGACCGACAAACACGCCGCCTTGCGACGATGCTCATGACTTTGCAGCTGCGTCTTAGTCAAGGTGTCGTTGTCAATCAGCCTCCTGGCTCGCCTCTCAATCGACTCCAGAGCCTCCAGTTGATATTTGGCAGAGCCATCCCAAAGGTGAGAGCAGTATTCCATGCAAGACCTGACTTGTGCTTTATAAAGACTAAGCAGTTGCTCAGGTGTGAAATACCGTCTCACCTTAGAGAGAACACCAAGTTTTTTGGAGGCTAATTGGGCTTTGGACTCTATGTAAGAGCCAAAGTGAAGTTGCCATGAATGAACAACTTTGATGCCTAACGTCACATAGGCGGTGGCAAATGACTAAAATGAAGTCATAAACGATTACTATTACGATTGCTATTGCTTAGGCGGTAGGGGGGCAGATCTCGCACACAGGGGCGGGCCACACTCCATCTGTTGGTATAGTTACCTTGAGTCCGTATCCAGTCTCGAGCAGTATCTCGGGCGCGACGTAGGTGGGCGTGCCGCAGACGGCGTGCAGCGGCCGCCACACCTCCACGGCGAGCCCGAAGTCGGCCAGCTTCAGGCCGCGGATGCTGCCGTCTGGACCCACCTCCACCTGCGCATATACCTCATCTTACCAACTATATTTAACAATATTACGACCCTAAAAGGAAGTGTGTGCCACGGTAGAAAAATACGGTATGGCACTCCCTAGAGTTTGTACAAAAAGAGAACCATCGTGATGAACTATACTCTATAAAATTTTACTTGATCTCTGCGACAGCTGTCAGAAAAATCACGCCTATGAAGTCCTGAATTTCTTAATAGTACAGACAGTACCTGTCAATGTCATACTTTATGGGCATGTCGATTAGTGATGGGCGACGAATGATCGTGACCACAGAGTTTTAATTAAAATATTGATAGTTTTTACTGACGATATTTTAAATAAAACTTAATTTATCATTAATTTTATTGTATATTTGAATATCATAACAGTTTTTGCATGTGTAATTAAATTAAACCCAATTATATGTTACATTAGCATCGATAATAGTGAAAAACGTCGATAAGTACTATCGTTACATTATTTTGAGTATTTAATTAATATCATAACATTATTTAGATATGTACATACTTGATCTTAAATAATAGTAAGTAAATAAAATCCAATTTCTCACCTTCAACTACTCATTCGATTTCATTACAACATTGTTTGAAAATCGATTTTTTCCACCACTATCTCAACTCTAAATATGTCAATATGTAACTGTCGCAGAGATCAAGTTAAATTTTATAGAGTATAACAATACGATTTTAATCAGCAGTCAAGGTACCGACTACTTGGTAGACGCGAGTCTACTGAAGATAACCGAATTGGTGTCCCACCAAGTAGCTAGCAATGTACTAGCAATGACAGAGCAGTGTTGTCAACGTAACAAAATTAGTAAAATGGCACACGGGCGACCTCATCTACGACGCTTCTGTTTTTACACAAACTCTTACACCGGCGTGGTGGCATATAATCCAGGTAATGTTTGTCAGTAGAAGTCTGGCTGGCGAGTTGAATAGGAAACCCTTGCAAGCTACGATAACATCTCTTCTACTATCTCCTATCAATCCTATCGAGGAATCTAGGGTTGTGGGGAGCCACGCGGTTTCCGGCCCCGTCTAACTTTGCTCCCTAATATCGATAATCACAGAAATGATCCTCGGGAATCTTTTCTGATCTCTGGCAGTGATGGTTGGCATCGTTGTATTACATTACATTAGGAAAATATAGAATTGGATACAAAAAAACTCATAAATTAAAACCATGTATTTAGTCAATTAAAAATGCCCTTGAATGCATAGCATAAGAAAAATCATTCAGTTCAGTAACACGAACTGCAGAAAATTGAATAAAACAATAGGCTCCATTATGAATGTACGTGACTCTAAATACTGATATGTGTATCTTAATATATATAAATCTCGTGTCACAATGTTTGTCCTCAATGGACTCCTAAACCACTTAACCGATTATAATAAAATTCGCACACCATGTGCAGTTCGATCCAAATTGAGAGATAGGATAGTTTAAATCTCAAATTATAGTCGCAATTTTAATTTATTTAGCCACAGCAACGCGTGGCCGGGTCAGCTAGTACGTTTATATAATGGATAGCAATGAAAAGGGCGGGAATACTTGCAACTAACTATAACTTTTTTTCAAGATGTGCAACGGTTTCTTCTCTACTTTTCAATTAACTAAATTTAAATTTCAATTAAAGATAAAAAGACCAAGATTGAACTAATAAACTCTAACCTAACCATCCTCTTTTGTAAACAGTCTAACAAATAATTAAGTAAACTTAAGTTGACAAGGTTACGGACTCCAGTCTATGGAGCTGTAAAAACGTAAATAAAAAAAATGTAGGTACACTTTAGTCTAACATTGGTTCCGACATTTTTACGCTGACCCAAATCCACATGTTCGTAAATCTATAGTTAAACATATAACAGAAGCATCATGCTTGTTCCATATCAAGAATCGTACAGTAATAGCGAATAAAGAATGGACATCGGCCCTTGGAAAAAGATAAATCGACTCATCGCGACTTTGTAGAGCTTTTTATGAGGCAGATCTCACGAACGATCTCACCATCACTTCATTAACACAGTGGATGGTTGTTGCACCATCGTGGAAACCGGTGTTGAATTCTACGCAGCGGACTAGTGTTGTTTTTGAGACTCCGGCGCTGGATACAGTTAGTGTTTGGTGTATGGACACGAATTGCTCGACAAACCGAGTGTCATCAGAAGATGAAACGGGAGAACACCACCAAGCTCCTGAAGCAAATCGCAGAGCACTTTCGGCGAGGGCGGCGCGAGCAGAGGCGGGAGCTATCGCCGTGCGACCCGTGTCGCGAATGTTAGTGCGCGTGCGCCAGTCGACGGGAGCGCGCGTATTCCATGATGAAGGAGTACTAATTTACTCCGAAACCGGTCGGGTTCCCAGCGGCCCGGCCGTATATCATACGTGAGTGAAAACCGGTGTTTTATTTAGTATGATCTCACCATCGCACAACCCAGCAACGTATATTACGAGTGGCTTGTATCTCTGTTTATCCGATGGTAGTTTTATGGGGCAGATAACACTGTACCAAACCAAAATTAGCCGACAATTTCTCTCCAACGCGGCTATAACACTGCACCAAGCTGAAATTAGCTGATAAATAATTTGTCTCCAAACATCGATATTCATTATTTATTTGCGTATACTGTGTTATGACTGAGTCTGAGTCATCTGAGTGAGCTGAAATGTGATTGTTAGTCTTACCAATAGGTTTTCTGGTTTGATGTCACGATGCACGATAGAAAGCGAGTGTAGGTATGCGATAGCTGATGTTAGGTGGCCGATTAGCAAGCGCGCTTGCGGCTCTGAGAATTTGGAAGCGG
Source organism: Hypomecis punctinalis (assembly GCA_949316475.1). Classification (NCBI taxonomy): domain Eukaryota; kingdom Metazoa; phylum Arthropoda; class Insecta; order Lepidoptera; family Geometridae; genus Hypomecis; species Hypomecis punctinalis. The sequence continues at coordinate 11,048,543 of OX438797.1, forward strand.
TCGCGATACTATCGAATAAGTCTCCACCTATAAACATTCAAACATTTCTGTTTCAGACCATTTTATACTGTAATCATAAAGATAAGGATGCAGTATTTTGAGGTCTGAAGTGAAAAAAAGAGTAGCTGCGGTATATGAAACTGGGGTCTGATTCACAATTCATAATTCTACAAAAATAATTTCCTTTACTTTTACTATTCAAAATAGGCAGTAGAAAGTCTATAGGGTTATCTGCTTACCCTGTACTAAGTCGGAAGGGGGTGATTGAGACCATCACTATAATCAACTTTTACAATGAGGCCAACCGAAAATTCAGGAAAAAATCAGCTGTTCCATACAAAACCGCAACTCGGAATCGACAAAATGTATGAAACAGCAGATTTTTATTCTCGAATTCCGGCCCCCCGACCGCCTAAGCAATAGCAATCGTTTATGACTTCATTTTAGTCATTTGGCACCGCCTATGTGACGTTAGCCATCAAAGTTGTTCATTCAACGACTGCTTTCGCAATCCGCGCAAAGCAATTGATGGCTAAAGTCACATAGGCGGTGCCAAATGACTAAAATGAAGTCATAAACGATTGCTATTGCTTAGGCGGTCGGGGGGCCGGTCGGCCTTATAGTAGTTGTTATGATGATGTCTTAATCGCCCCCATTCGTCTTAGTACACCAGTTCTGGATAACCCTGTATAAACCCATCAAGTGGGTTGCAATATCTGGAGAATGGAGGAAACAAATTGATATCTCCAAAATTTTAACCCTTTGACCGCCACGCCTCAGATTTATTTTATTACATAATATGGGGCTCGACTTTTTTTCAACTGTAGACATCGAGTGCACCTGGAAATGCTGGTAAAGTATAGGCGACTTTGAGGGTCAAAATGTTAAAGTAAAATGTAAGGTAAAAAAAAACTTTGCTGCGCACAGATCCAATAAAAAAACTATTATTTTTATATCACTATCCCAGCTAGTCAAACATGCGACCACGAATAGCCACGAAAAGAACTCATTTCGACGTGTGAAAAAGTGACAGATATATACTTTGCCATAACGCTGTCTCGTTCTGACACTACGAACGAAATAACTCGTGGCGCGAATACTAGCCCCGCAGAACAGATTTATGACAAGATTATTTTTTGCAAAAATTAGCATGACCGACTTCACCCGTGTACAGAATTCGCGAATATATTTCGCACGGATCGATGTAGCATTTTTCACATTATTGTTGATTTATCAAAAATAGCTGAGCCGATTTCCATAAAATTCAAATGGGACCAATTTCGAAGTATACTCTTTCCAATAAATTTTTTTTATTGAAATCGGACTATTACGAAAAAAGTTATGTGGTTATACATAAACAAAAATATACGCGTCGAATTGTATACCTCCTCCAGTGGTTCGTCGGTCAATAAAATGATATAAGTACCTACTTCAAAATGAGGTCTGTTACGATTAAAGAATTCAAACTGCACAAACATTTCCGAATTGAAAGATAACGGAACAAGTTGATAATTTCAAAGAAAAGCGTATGATTCAGAAGAGTTATTAGTCCATCGATGATAAGGTACCTACATTTGGTCAGATAATGACTTACCGCTGACGAGCTCCATTACTAGGAACAGCCACTCGGGGCTGTCTTGATCTTCGATCAGCGAAACTATGCGCGGGTGGCACAGCTTTCTCATTACTCGGACCTGTGGGGAAAAATATTCTAAATAAAAAATCATTATAAATCTGTCATCATCAATCATATTAAGAGGATCTTGAATAGACCACTCTTTTCAAGTTTTCTCTAGAACATCAAGAGAATTTTCGGTACAGTTTTGATAAAATTTACGTCCCGGCAGAAAACGTTTTCACAATTATTATTGTAACAAAGTGTTGTTTTTGGTGTTTATCGCTTGAATAAGAAATGAACATCAATTAACGTTTCGACACATACACGAATTATAGCATTCACAACTGAATTAGAAAAAAAAATAAACACAATAAAACTTGCTTATCATCATCATTTCATCTCAATGACTTTTTTGCATGTTGATTTGATAAGTGTCTAGTCTAGGGCTTCTTTGATGAAGTTTACATTTGTTGGGGGAAAATCTGTATAGCTAAATCAGTTAATGTCCTAATGCTAACGTAATAGATAAAGTGGAGTAAACTTTATGGGCCAAGCTGTGTTCACTCTAAATTATTGGTTTTAACAATAATTATAAAAATCGGACAAGTGAGAGTCAGGCTCGCACACCGAGGGTTCTGTACTTGGAAATTCCACACAATTGTAATGTTGAAATCTTTATAGGATAAATAAATAATCATCGAAAAAAGTTACTTTTTTTTTACTTTTCTCGTCTTACATCGAAAATTACACATTGTAAACTTTTTTAGCATGTGCTAATGAAGCTCTTTCATATGATACAATGCATGATACGATTTACTCACTTTGAATTTTGGCCCTATTTTTTGTGATTTAATTAAAAATGTTCAGTTTTCAGATTTATTCCTATATGTCTACTCTAAGACAATACTTTTTGCCAAATTTCACAGTTCTAGGTCAATTGGAAGTATCCTGTAGGTATTGATTTTCTCGTGAGTGTCAAAATATGTTGTTTTTACGACATAAACGGCTCTAACTTTTTTCTGTGGTAACTGAGAGTCTGAGAAGTTTGATTTTTTCACAACTAAGACACCATAGATATACGTATATGGTTTAAATTTCAACTCGTTAACTTCACGCGTTCTTGAGATAAAAGGTCTTGACATACGGACAGACGGACAACAAAGTGATCCTATAAGGGTTCCGTTTTTTTCCTTTTGAGGCACGGAACCCTAAAAATGGACTTACTTCTGCTTCTACGTAGTGTTCTTTTCCTTTGCATTTTGCCTTGTCTATGACTTTGAGGGCGTACTCGTTGCCTGTGTTCTTATCTTTGCATATTCGTACAACAGCGAAGTTACCGTCACCTGTGAATGGAAAATAAAATAATAATAAATATTAGGGGACATCTTACACACGATCTCTGACCCCAAACTAAGCAAAGCTTGTGATATGGCTGCCAGAGACTGATATACTACATATACATATTTTTAAATACATACATAGTACCTAAATAACACCCAGTCACAGAGAAAACACCTATGTTCATCACATACCTAAATGCTTGGCCTGGGTGGGGATCGAACCCACGCCTCTTTGATCCAGAAGTCAGTCACTAACCACTGAGCCACCGAGGCAGTCATGTGATACTAAAACTGCTAAAGGGGTTGTTCTGATAGTTAATTTCGTTTATCAATCTAGAACGATTATAGAGCATCTGCTTTGATCTCTCATTCAGTCTAAAGACGGACTGACTATCCAAACGATTAAAACCGACTATACATAGATAGATTTCTTAACGATTTTCTAAACTAATAGCACCTTTGCATTCGTAGGTAACTGTTGGGGACCGTTCAAGTAAATGCATATTTACGTACATAGGTAAAGCAAATTTGGCGATGGCAGATGTGAAACATAGAATTTTCGAATTTACAGAAAAACGTTAAGGCGCGTTACACAGTGGAGGTCAGAAATCTTAAAAAATTGCGTTACGTAATTCTTGAACGGTCCCTTACTTACTATACGTACTTATTAGCGAATCATAAATACTTAATTACTAATACCTAGCCAATTTATTTTATTATGGAAACGGGCAAATCAGGACAGCTTTTTTGATTTGAAATGAATGTTTTTTTTATTTAATAATGACAATACTACACTACTACTACAAAGAAAGCAATTGGATCATCCACAGGCCCTTGCAGGTCTAAAGATAATCCAAGTGCTCAAGCCCACTGCCAGTTGGCAGCGTGCCCAGCATGCTGGCAGCATTGCCACGCTGAATGGCAATGATTATATGTTGAGCCAAATAAACACCAGCATTTTGGTCACGCGTCGCGTCCACCAGACGCTCAGAAAGACTTTTGAAAACGAGATGAGCTCCCGGCCCCCACGGACCCAAAGTCTCAACTCCAAATGGCTCAAATATGTAACCACTACCGAGGTTAGCATATTTGCGCCGCTTGTGCTGCTCAGCCGAATTGGCCGCCGCTCCAGCCCTACTCTGAGTAAAAAAAAATGAATGTTTTGCACTGCGGATAAGGAAAAGGAAAGCATTCCCCTGAATGTCAAAGGGCTTTCGGCTTGGTCGTATGATACTCAAGTACATAATACATATTATTTTGTTTGCTATTTAAAACTATTAATTTACTTAGTTTAAAATGCTTAAAGTAAGGTAGGCATCCGAGTCATCACGTACTTCGCTGAGTCATACAATTTCGATAAGTAAATTTATTTCTGGAGTTCCATCTTACGATGAGTTTATGCGTAAATGCGTCACTCTTCGCCGAACGCATGGTTTCATTCAAGATTACCACAAGCGAGTTTAAATTTACATCGGTACGTGTTACGTTGTCGCATGCAGTGAGGAAAACGAATAATAAGTTTTAGTGTTACATTGGCATAATGCCTAGTACTTGCGAAGCGGTCAATGGATCAGAAATGTAGGCCTGTAGGTGAACCGTTTATCCAGTCGTCCCAAAATGAAAGGACTAAAATATTTTCGGCCGCCTCTGTGGCCCAGTTGTTAGTGACCCTGACTCTTGAGCCAAAGAGGCGTGGGTTCAATTCCCACTAAGGGAAAGTAGAGTTTGCTCTGTGTTTGGATGTTATTATCTATATATAAATACTAGTTTTTACCCGCGGCTTCGCCCGCATGATATTTTGATTTTTGTCGCAATATCATTATAATTTATAGCCTATGTTTTATTCTGATATATAAGCTATATTATTGCAAAGTTTCATCTCAATCCGTTCAGTAGTTTTTGCGTGAAAGAGTAACAAACATCCATCCATCCAACCATCCTCACAAACTTTCGCGTTTATAATATTAGTAGGATATAATTATGTGTATACTAGTTTTTACCCGCGGCTTCGCCCGCATTATATTTTGATTTTTAACGCAATATCGTTATAATTTATAGCCTATGTGTTATTCTGATATATAAGCTATATTATTGCAAAGTTTCATCTCAATCCGTTCAGTAGTTTTTGCGTGAAAGAGTAACAAACATCCATACATCCATCCATCCGTCCATCCTCACAAACTTTCGCGTTTATAATATTAGTAGGATATAATTATGTGTATAAGTACATTATTAAGCTCGATTGCAGAGGCGCCAGCGTAAATTTAATAGCAACGTAAAAAGCGTTCTCTCTATCGAATGCTTAAAGTGAAAATGAAACATAACTATGCTATTTAGCTAATATAATAACGATGGCGACTCTGTAATCGGGCTTATTATGTATTTATTTTACTTATCGAATGGCTGACTCGGACAAAAGGACATTTTAGTATTTTTATTTTTTCATAACTATTTGTTTAAGTTAGTAAAGTTCATTTACTAGCTTTATCGTAAGTATTAATATTTGATACTTATAACAGTAATCCATGCAGCAGACGGACATCTCCGAGTACATTTACCAAAATCTATTAAAATTGTTTGCGAACCAGAGTGGGAAGGTATCGATCCCTCTGCGTAATATCGGTAGGTATATCCGGAATGTTATCTCCCCGCGAGCGATAGAAGGAAATGGAGTACATTCGTTATACTGACCAATTAATGGCAATGGCAATGACCTGCGGATGGTGTGTTTGAGGCCTACATTCATTGGATAGCTCTATGTTTAATAAATAGTAATACCACAAATAGTAATACTTAGTTGTCACGGGTGCACGTGGGGCTATATTAACTGCCGTCCACAAGCTATAACACCGTTAAGCCACAGGGGGTCATTTTTCATTTTTAAACACATTCTTATAGAGTTTAAAATTATCTATCGGTCACTGTAAGAATTATTTTTATATCGTTTATAGTTTAGAAGATAGAAATTGTGAAAACACCGCTATTGACATTCTTATTTCTACTTTACAAGTCAATAAAGTCGTCATCCAACAAAACATAACTTAAATACCGCTATGATCCCATAATTATTTGAAAACATCATTATTCTACAAATAATAACTTACTTTTAAAGCCGTTCTTGCAAATCATAGTTAAAGTACTTTATCTGTCTAGTCCCGCGTTTTTCGCTAATACTCAAAATTTTGGTTTTGTGGTTTAACGGCTTTTTAGGTTATAGACGGCAGTATACTGAAATGGTTTTCATCATCATCTCAGTAATACATTTTGCCTATCGCAAAAATTAGTGGGTACATTTTTTTAATATTCTATTCATCCGGTTTTTTGGTCCAGGAAAAATAACTGTAAATTTGAACGGAACGAACACAGTTTCGTGGCGAAGTATCGTCCTTATATGTCTAGACTCGTAATCGTGATAATCGCGAGTGGTACCTATGCTGATTCTGCCGACGCCGTAGTTGCAACAGTAGCGGGGCGATGTCATACTCTCTTTCATCGGCTTGCGGGGCTGGACCTACGTATCTTTATGACTGTGGATGTCACCTGCTGATGCTATACTTGAGTCGCAAAGGTTGTGGCAGGAGCAACGCGAAGTAATCCCTGATCAATTGCCGACGCTGTAGTTGGAACAAATGCGCGGGGACAGACAGACAAAACTGTTTATTTACAACCACAATATGAAAAATAAACACTATTTACACATATACGACAAAAAATATGATTATAAAGTGGCGGCCTTATCACCCATGGCTATTTCTTCCAGGCAACCTTGCACGAATATGAACCGACAAGAACAAGAAATAGTGGCCTTAAAGAGATATTAACAAAGAAAACACCTATAAATAATAAACTAAATATACTCAATTCAATCTAAGTTTTAAATATACTTACATATATACGATATAATAAATAAATATAATTATACATATACCTACATACGTTATAAAATAGTAGCGAAAGTAACAAGTAGCATTATGATTTCAGATAGTGAGCTTTCACAAGTTGTTTGAAAACGTTCAATGAAGGTGAACGCTTAATTTCTAAAGGTAAGTCATTCCAAAGTCTGACTGCCTCCACAAAGAAAGAAGAATCGTAGAAAGATGTTTTGTGACGAGGGAAACTAAGAGTGAGATTATCTGAAGATTTTAGGTAACGGCTCAATAGAGAGTGTCGAAAACGAAAACGCTCTCGGAGATAGGGTGGGGACGAAGGAATAAACAGGGTGCTATACAAAAGGGAAAGAATATGAGCGTCCCGGCGACGACGAATAGGGAGCCACTTGAGCTTAGCGCGAAACTCGGAAACGTGGTCATATTTACGCAAGCCAAATATGAACCTGATACATTCTGGAGGCGCTCAAGTTTATCCAGCAGCACTTGCGTGAGATCTAGGTAACTTACGTCGGCATAATCAAGGACGTAGGGGACGTTCGTCTTCTTTGGTTTGGTCCTTTGTATCTGGATGGTACTGACCGATAATCCTGCCCACGCTGTACTTGAGCCTCAGCGGCTGCGGCAGTAGTGGCGCGGCGTCGCCTCCCGCGGCATCGCCGGCGGCACCTCCGCCCGCCTCGCTAGCCGCGCGCGCCGCCCCGCCGCCCGCCTTCACCGGCATGCGGGGCTTCGGACCCGTCCTGTACCCACACATAATACATGGTTATCTGCTTACCCTGTACTAAGCTAAAAGGGGGTGATTAAGACCATCATTATGATGGAGTCAACCCAGAATTTGAGAAAAAACGAATCAGCTGTTCCATACAAAACTGTAACTCAGAATCGATAAAATGTATGAAACAGCTGAATGTTTTTTCTCAAATTCTGGGTTGACTCCTCAATGAAATTTGTTCATAATGATGGTCTGAATCACATCCTTTCGGCTTAGTAGGCGGTCTGGATAACCCTTTAAATGATGACACATTGAGAGGTTCCCACATAGCTGCGGCCTAGCGTTCGACCAATCAAAGCGGCTCAAACTTTCAAACTTATGACCGTCAAAGTCAGCTATACTACTCTACTGGAACGGCACTTCCGGACGCAAACGATGTCTAAGTATAGTTAAGGTGACGCATTGATAAACTATTGTTTCAAAAAATCGAGTAAGTACTGCGCCCTTTCACTCGGACAAATTTTACGCGGTCGTACTCGACAAGATTGCGCCAGAGCGGCGGGTGGCAGTGAGTTTTTAATTATTTACTCATAATGTACACATTAAAAAAAATATCGGTCTGTACAATAGAAAAGTGATCTGGCTATTTTATTTGTAAAAAATAATGGGGTGTTGTCGCTGATAATTCTGAGTATTCGAATTTGAAACTTTTTTCAGTGAGAAATTTGTAAGTTTTTTTTTTAATAGCCGGTTACTTTTTAAATTTTGTCCGGCGCATAAATTTTTTCAAGATTTTCCCTTATCTATGATATTTTTTAAATTTGAATCAATATCATTCGTCCTCTCACATCGCGCATTAAAAATACTCGTTTTCGTGTTTCTCGGCCCGATGCCTCATCTTAACATAAAACCGCGCTCCACAATATGAAGCAAAACAAAATTAAGGCGTTGCGGTCAAAACGTTAAATCAAGATATATGACTGGTTGCTGGCTAGGCCGCAGCCGTCTGCGTAACACTTGACTTTGACAACATTGGATACTTTACCGACTATGAAAATAATTATATCAAAATAAGTAAATTTTGATTGACCTCAACCCAGAGCGCTTTTCCTGCATTCAAGCTGTAAAGAAGTGTATACCGATCGAAGTGTGTCAGATGCCTAGTTCAGCCATCAAATTTGTAAATCTTTATTTTCAAGAAATAATTTACGTAGTTGCTACGATTTTAGCCAAATATATTTAAACGTGGCTCATTATGAACTCAGAAGGCCAATCTCTTTGTGACCCTCAGTAGTTTTGCCTATAGTGAGTACCTACGCGGAACTTTGTTGCTTTACTGCAGTTTAATTTACAGAAGATTTACAAATGTAATTATAAGACCCGCGTTGAAACATTCACGCAATCAGAATGTGAGATTAAAACGCTCTTTACTTTAGACGAAGTCTCAGACATAAACAAAATCGAACGGTTGGTTGAGGCGATTTCGTAACAACAAAGTTCCGATCAACAATGTATTGGCAGGTCAAATTGCAAGGCGATTGCATAACGAAAACGCTTGAAATACGGCTGATTACAATAACATTAGATCCATTCATTCATACTTGGCAACGCATTATAATATCAACGTTAATATTATCGAATAGAAAGTAAAAAGGTTACTCACCTCGAATTTCTAGTGATGGGCGTTTTCCTACATTGTAACACAGCCTTGCTTTCTTCAAATTCGAGCTCGAAATCTTCCTGATTCACCCTGGGACAGATATAGCTACTATACACTTTAGTTTAGACACGAGAGATTAAGATAGCACTTAAAGTACCTACCTACAGCGTACTTCTCTAGAAAAATTACGGGTACCTTTAAGACATTTGTTACTTCCTTAGCAACCATACTTGGCGACGAAATTCGAATAGGTTTTGCAGCGTTACGCGAGTTGAAGGCCACTTTTGTTGAATGAAAGTTTTGTAATCAAACAACGCTTTCTAAACTTCATGCGAAACGGCGATAAAGTTTCAAGTGCAACAGATTATTGCGAAAAGTGTGAACTGATTGTGTCAGCTGCATGCGAAAATAAATGTTTTGCCCATATAAATAGCCGTGGGGTGATAAGCCGTGGTGGTCTAGAGGTAATGACACCCGCCTTACAATTGTGAGGTTGTGGGTTCAAATCCCGGTCTCGTACCAATGAGTTCTTTGGGATTTATGTACGGAATTTCACACCACTGGCTTTTCGGTGAAGGAAAACATCGTGAGGCAACCTGCTTATGTCCGGAGAAGAATTTCAATGGCGTATGTGAATCCATCAACCCGCACTGGGCCAGCGTGGTGGATATGACCCAATCACCCTTCGTACGTCCTGCAGTGGACTATTATAAGGCTGATACAGTACAGTATATATAAATAGTACTACAGTATACTAGCTAAACCGGCGAACTTCGTTCCGCCTAACAGTCGATTAGCGTAGCCTAAGTTACTCCTTATTACATCAGCTACCTGCCAATAAAAGTCACGTCAAAATCGGTCCAGCCATTTCATAGATTAGCCGGAACAAACATACAGACACACAAAAATTGTAAAAAAGAATATTTTGGTGTATGTACTATACAGGGTTATTTCTAATCAATTAGCAGCCTTCTAGGGGCTTATTCTGTACATCAAAACTAATGTAACGCAGTAGACGCCCGTTGTAGGTATGGAGTGCGGTGTTTACGTGATCCGGTTCTGGGAAGCCCTATTGTTCTGTGAAGCTTTATTGTGTTTTTATTGGTGCCTTTTGTATTCGGTTTTATGGCTTTATGACTCGAGTTTATTTGTTTGGTGTTTACGTATTTGAAAAACAATAGGGATTCTCGAACTTTCAAGTTGTTTACTTGTTAACACAATAGCGTTTATTGAGATCGAGTAATGTTGCGAAATATCTCGTAGGTTCGAGACTGTAGGAAATAACGGATATAAATACGCCGGCCGACCCTTGGGGATCAGTTTATTCGTTTACCGTCGAAGCGATAACTACTCGGGTTAGAGTGCGATAACAGTGATTGTGAAGTGACTAGCTTGTGTGAATATCAGTGCCAGTGTAAAGTGTTTGTGCGAACCAGTTGTGTCGTGTGTTTTTGTGATTTTTGTGAAGTGATTGTGTGCAATAAAGTGCAAAGTGAATAATCGGCGTTTTAACTAACTATCCAAGAACCCATCTCGTAACATTTGGTGTCAGAAGGGTGGATAATTGAAAATGCCGGTAACACCATACGACGAAGAAACGCCGCGCACAAGGAGTCAGCGCCGACAGGAGGAAGCGCGCCGACAAGAAGAGCAGGAGCGCCGCCAGGAAGAGATTGACCAAAGGCGCTTCGGACACAATTCGCTGTTAATGGAAGCCAGCGAGTCCGAGGCAACCAAAGACGACTCCAGGAACCCGGGAGCGCCTGCTGCGGCACTTTCTGCAGCACCTACTGTGGCACCTGCTGCGACACCTGCTGCAGCACCAGCTATCCCTGTGGCATTTGATATGGCTGCAATAATGTCCATGATGCAGTCAATGTTCGATCGCAACAAAGAAGACCAGGCTCGTCTAATGGAAGAACAGGCCCGCAACAACGAAAGACAGACTCGCCAGCTAGAAGAAAAATTGGACCGTAACAGAGAACAGGCTCGCCAGCTTGAAGAAAAATTGGACCGCAACAGAGAAGAACAGGCCCGACAAAAAGAAGATCTGCTTTCAAGCTTGCAGATTACTTTGGGCAAAGAGATAAAAGAGGTCAAGGACACGGTCGATCAGCACGACGCCAGCATAAAAGAGCACAATGAAAAGATGAAGGAGCATGAATCTCGCATCTTCGAGGCGGAAACACAAATTGCTGATGTCAGGAGGACCTTGAACGTTATCAAGTCTGGAGGCGAAACCGCCGCATCTGCCTTCTCGCAAGCCTCACAAAAGATCAAAGTGACGCCTTTCGACGGGACATCATCATGGTCAGCCTACAAAATTCAATTTGACGCCGCCGTTCAAACCAATGGATGGAACAAGGACCAAGCCAAGAACGCCCTCATCATGAGCCTTCGTGACGAAGCCCTGAGTATTCTGGATGCCTTGGGTAAGGAAGTGACCTACGATAAATTAATGGAAACGCTGGAGAGTCGCTATGGTGATGAGCACCTGGAACGTGTGTACCGAGCGCAGTTGAAGAACAGGGTGCAACGTCGTAATGAAAGTCTTCAACAGTGGGCTGTCGAGGTGGAGAAACTATTCCGGAAGGCTTATCAGTCCGCGCCATTACCCAACGACGAACATCTAGTGGAAGCGTTTGCTAACGGGATAGCAGACTTCGAAGTACGAACTGCAGTGAAACTCGGGCATCATAAAACACTAAAGGAAGCTTTGGCTCAAGCCTTAGAAGTCGAGGCTGTACGAAATCCAGCGAAGGGTATCCAACATATAAGGGAGGTAAAGGACGCATCACTTCGTACAAGGTTTGGCCCTAGATGCTACAACTGCGACGAAAGAGGCCATTTATGGCGGAATTGCCCAAAGCCATGCCGAACCAGGGACGATCGACTATTGGAAGAACGGACGGATCGTGAGGCGACGCATTCACTATGGAGGAATAAACGACCTGTTGAAGAAAGCAGAAATTGGCGAGTGTTAACCGGGTCAGAAAAGCCAAAGATTTTGATATCACAAGCTCACGATGGGAACAGCCTGATCATCAATGGTGCCATCAACGGAACTTCGTGCAAGCTGACATTGGATACTGGAGCTTCTCGCACTATCATCAGTTACCGTTTGGCTAAGCGCTTTCTTCCGAACTTCGAAAGCTGCAAAACAGTTCAACTTCTGACAGCGACCGGTCAGCACATATCCGTCCAAGGAGAGAAGCTGGTGGAGTTAAAGTTGGGTGAGAAAACCTTCCAACATAAAGTCATTGTGGCAGATATAGTTGACGATTGCATTCTGGGTCTTGACTTCATGCGAGAACATCATTGTGAGATTGACGTCAACCAAGGAATCTTGAAGTGTGGAAGAGAAGAAATCTTTATGGAAGGCGCCATATCAGGAAAGGTTTATTGTCTGCAGAGAACAGTCCTTCCACCTAGATCGGAAACCATTGTGGCAGTTAGATTACCGCCAAAGTTGGGACATCAACAACGATGTGTTCTAATAGAACAATCGGAAGGTGATCAACCATGGTTAGTGGCCCGAACTTTGGTGAGGACTACTAATACTGCTGTGGTGCGTGTGCTCAACACAAGTAACGAGGAACAACTCATCAAAGGAGGAACCCCGATTGGTACATGCGAAGAAGTAGACTGGATGCGCAGATGCCAAGAACAACCAAAGGAGGAATACAACTGTGCTGGGAGTTGCAACGTGTCAACACTATTGGAAGATTCCCGGAAAGATCTCTCTGAAAAAGAACTTCTGATGGCGAAGAAGATGCTACAGCGCTTTACCGACATATTTGCCCTCGATGATGCTGTCAACGGGAAGACTGGCTTAGTGAAGCACACGATAAATACAGGAAACGTGCCACCGATACGACAGCGGCCAAGAAGGATACCAGTGGCTCGAGAAAAAGAAGTTGAGTCAATGATTGAAGACATGGCGCTAAATGGTGTGATAGAACCTTCATCCAGTCCGTGGTGTTCGCCAGTGGTTCTAGTGAAAAAGAAGGACGGCAGTATGCGGTTTTGTGTTGATTATCGACGACTCAACGACGTAACGAAGAAGGACAGCTACCCTTTGCCGAGGATTGATGACACGTTGGATACACTGACGGGCATGAAGTGGTTCACTACGCTGGACTTGAAGAGCGGATACTGGCAAGTGGAAATAGACCCTAAAGATAAGGAGAAGACCGCATTTTCTACGGGAAAAGGCCTGTGGCAATTTAAAGTGATGCCGTTTGGGTTGTGCAACGCCCCCGCTACGTTCGAAAGGTTAATGGAGTTAGTTCTTGCGGGACTAATTGGTGACGCATGCCTTGTCTACTTAGACGACATCATAATTGTGGGAAAAACCTTCGAAGACCACTTGCAAAACCTGGAACGAGTCCTAACAAAAATACGTGCTGCCAATCTTAAGCTGAGTCCGAAGAAATGTTCCTTCTTCAAGAGGCAAGTGAATTTCTTGGGACATGTGATTTCCGAAGCTGGTGTACAGACGGATCCAGGTAAAGTCAGTGCTGTGAAGGATTGGCCTGTGCCAAAAGACAAGACGGAAGTCAGAGCATTCTTGGGATTATGCTCCTATTACAGGCGATTCGTGAAGAACTTTGCTGATATCGCTAAGCCGTTGCATAGACTGACTGAGGAAAAACGGCCCTTTCTCTGGGATGAAAATTGCGACGCAGCTTTTCGAGGACTAAAGGAGCGACTTTGCAATACGCCTATTCTCGGCTTTCCGGACACCGAGAACGAGTTTATCGTGGACACTGACGCCAGCAACACCGGCATCGGAGGAGTATTGTCGCAAAGAAAAGGAGACCAAGAAGTGGTGATTGCGTATTTCAGCAAATCCCTGTCCAAGCCAGAAAGGAACTACTGTGTGACAAGAAAGGAGCTACTTGCAGTGGTGAAGACATTGCGTCATTTTAGCAAATACCTGCTCGGGCGAAAATTCCATCTGAGGACCGACCACGCTGCTCTAAAGTGGCTACTACAGTTTAAAGATCCCGAAGGCCAAGTGGCAAGATGGATTGAGCAACTACAAGAGTTCGACTTTACCACGGAACATCGCAGTGGAAAATCTCATGGCAACGCAGATGCACTGTCAAGAAGGCCTTGCTCAGAGGACTGCAAGCATTGCTCAAGACAAGAGTCGAAAGATCCAGTACCTGTCAGAATGCTCAAAGCTGACATCGGCGACGAATGGAAAGAAACCCTTCAGACTGAACAAAAAGAAGACGTCGACATCAAGCCGATTCTTGAATGGATGGAAACAGATGCCCGTAAGCCTGACTGGAGTGCTATTGCTTCACTGAGTGTTACGACAAAGAGTTATTGGGCGCAATGGGATAGCCTGGTGCTTCAAGAGGGAGTGCTGTGCCGAAAATGGGAAAATGCTCGAGGAAACCAGTGCCATCTCCAAATGGTTGTACCCAGAGCAAAAGTTCCCGAAGTTTTGAAGCTGTACCACGAAGGATTTTCGGGAGGACATCTGGGTGTGAAACGGACACTGTTGAAGATTCGAGAAAGGTTTTACTGGATCAACTGCAGAGATGATGTAGAAGACTGGGTACGGAAATGCACGAGCTGTGCATCAGTGAAAGGTCCGCATACCCGCAGCAGAGGAGCACTAAAGCTGTATAATGTTGGAGCACCATGGGAGCGAATCGCACTGGATGTGGCCGGACCATTTCCTGTGAGCGAAAGTGGCAACAAGTACTTCCTTGTCGTCATGGATTACTTCACCAAGTGGCCGGAAGTCTTCGCAATTCCAAACCAAGAGGCATCGACGATAGCAGACAAATTGGTCCATGAAGTATTCTGTCGTTTTGGAGTACCATTGGAAATCCATAGTGACCAAGGAAGAAATTTTGAATCGACTGAACTGTTTCAAGAGACGTGTCGGCTAATGGGTGCACACAAAACAAGGACAACGTCGTACCACCCTCAATCAGATGGAATGGTGGAGCGATTCAACCAAACTCTGGAGAGATACCTGGCAAAAGTAGTCGAAAGCAAACAACGGGATTGGGACAAGCATATCCAGCCATTTTTGCTGTCATACCGAAGTGCTGTTCATGAGAGCACCAATGTCACTCCTGCTTTTGCCAATTTTGGACGTGAATTACGGCTACCCGCCGACTTAATAACTGGTGTCCCACCGGATTCTCCACAACCCATAACTGAGTACGCCAGTGACCTCCGGAACAAGATGAACGACATCTATGAGCACATTAGAGAGTATGGCCAGCAAACATCAGAAAGAATGAAGACTAGATACGACAGAAGGACTAACAACCCTGGGTTCGAGGAAGGCTCGCTAGTATGGCTACACAACCCAATACGCAAAAAAGGGAAATCTCCAAAGCTACAAGCCAAATGGGATGGACCATACCGAGTGGTGACCAAGATCAACGACGTGACGTTCCGCATACAGAAGGGACATCGAGGTGCTCCCAAGATAGTTCATGTGGATCGATTGGCGCGATATTACGGGTGCAACGATGCTCGGGACGAGCATGTCTTAGGAGGGGGTAGTGTAACGCAGTAGACGCCCGTTGTAGGTATGGAGTGCGGTGTTTACGTGATCCGGTTCTGGGAAGCCCTATTGTTCTGTGAAGCTTTATTGTGTTTTTATTGGTGCCTTTTGTATTCGGTTTTATGGCTTTATGACTCGAGTTTATTTGTTTGGTGTTTACGTATTTGAAAAACAATAGGGATTCTCGAACTTTCAAGTTGTTTACTTGTTAACACAATAGCGTTTATTGAGATCGAGTAATGTTGCGAAATATCTCGTAGGTTCGAGACTGTAGGAAATAACGGATATAAATACGCCGGCCGACCCTTGGGGATCAGTTTATTCGTTTACCGTCGAAGCGATAACTACTCGGGTTAGAGTGCGATAACAGTGATTGTGAAGTGACTAGCTTGTGTGAATATCAGTGCCAGTGTAAAGTGTTTGTGCGAACCAGTTGTGTCGTGTGTTTTTGTGATTTTTGTGAAGTGATTGTGTGCAATAAAGTGCAAAGTGAATAATCGGCGTTTTAACTAACTATCCAAGAACCCATCTCGTAACACTAACAACTTTTGCTGTTGAATACATTTTGTCGTGGGTGAACGATATTTTTCTACGTGCACAGAATAAGCCCCTAAAAGGATACTAATTGATTAGAAATAACCCTGTATAATATTCATATGCATGTAGTAAAAATCGGTTATTTCAATATTACAAACAGACACTCCAATTTTGTTTATATGTATAGATTACAGATGGTTTATACAGAATACCTATATCTTCAGTAATTACATTATTTTGTAAGAGTGCCTAGGTCATGTTAAAATGGCTCTGATATCGAAATATACGACGCATCGATATTCCTTGCTTGTAATGTTTGGGATCACCCAAATGACTCACTGAAAATCTAGTGAACAAACAAAATTATATAAGACAACTCGAAACAACAAACTTTATTGTAATTAATTGTATCTCAAAATTACAAAAATCGGTCCATTTATTTAGAAGTTACGATGATAAATAGGCATAGTAGCTGACATACACAGGTCAATAATATTATCACTTCATTAAATCTCGCGTGAGAGTACATTATATGAAATAAAACACCGGTTTTCACTCACGTATGATATACGGCCGGGCCGCTGGGAAACCCGACCCCTGAAAAAAACTAATTTACTCAGAAACCGGGCGTGTTTCCCAGCGGCCCGGCCGTATATCATACGTGAGTGAAAACCGGTGTTTTATTTAAAATAATATTAACTTATTAACACCCTTTCTTTTAAGTGGAGGTTATAACAGAAAGTACAGCGCACCTCACTAGTTACGGACATACCCTCAGATTAGCAAGTCAAAGTGGCAGTGGGCAGGGCACATAGTGCGCATAACTGATAGCCGATGGGGCCTTAAATTGAATAGAGACCACGATACCGGCAAACGCAGCGTAGCAGTGCTACGCTGCGTTTGCCGGTATCGTGCTACGGTAGCACGTCCAACCGGTGTTATTTCAAATCTTTCAGAGATACCTATTCATATTCGAGTATATAATATACGTATTAATATACCTACTAAGCAGTGGACGTCCCACGGCTGATCTTATGATGATGATGACAGTAAACCCACTATACTAAGCGCCACAAAAATCGGAGGATGAGATGTTAGCCGCAGATGACACTTCGCCGTGATTGGCTAATTATTGCGCATGTGTGCACAATGCCGATGTCGCGTGTCGTAGTGCGTAGGGAGCGCGCGGGAGGCATGAGGTTGACGGGCAGTTGTGCCCCGGCGTCTCGTCTCTCTGGCTCCCGCGAGTACCTATATTTCGACTTTTGCGCAGCGTCCTTCGCACTTCCCATCCGCTGATTTGTATGGCGCTTAGTATACCATTGTTATAGAAATAAACACTGCATAGCGCACATGCATTTCGTGTTCTGATGGTGAGGTCTCATCTTCAACCCGAAGCTGTTACCTCTCGTTTCCCTACGCAAAGTCATCTTCGTCTTCGAAGAACTGGTGCAGCGCCGCGACAGGGTTGCCAGACTGCGTGAACACCTTGCGTGTCCAGTTTGATGCATTCTGTTATCGCCGCGAGCGCATGCTCTAGCTTCAGAGAATAAACCAGTTGCCATCGCAACGGTGGCCTATTAATATTTAGGCAACTAGTTTAATCAAACGCAGCTCGACGTCTCGTTTTTCTCTTGAAAATGAATTACCTCTCGTTTCCATACGCGAAGAAGACATCTTCGTCTTCGAAGAACTGGTGCAGCGCCGCCACAGGGTTGCCAGACTGCGTGAACACTTTCCGCACGCAGCCCGTGTCCAGTTTGATGCATTCTGTGATCGCCGCGAGCGCGTGCTCCAGCGTCGGACTGTTGCGTTTGTTTAGGAGCAACCGACACACCTGGATAAAATTCAAATGTTTTAGATGTCGCGTCGTACGAGAACCACGTTGAACCTAGGTATAGGTACTTGGCTACATGCTACGGATATCTCAATCCTGACTGAAGCTCTGTTAACATCTGCGCAAGGATTGGATTATCCGCAACTTGTAGCTAACATCACAGCCGCCTAGTTGTGTGATTCGGCCCATACTTTACAAAAATATGTACCGTGAAATTGCACCTTCTGCAGACTGCATCAGCGATACGTTTTAACACGTGAAATTTTATAAACAGGTTTTTCTGAGCGCCACACAAATTGAAGGATGGGAAGTTATGCGCAGCGTGTTGCGCAAAAGCTGAAATATGGGTACGCGCGGCAGCCAGAGAGACAAAACACCGGGGCACACCCGCCCGCTAACCTCATGCCTACCGCGCGCTCGACGCCCGACCTCACTACTTCACCATTTGTATAGGCATTGTGCACACATGCGCAATAATTAGCGAATCACGGCGAAGTGTCATTGCATCTGCGGCTAACTTCCCATCCTTCAATTTGTGTGGCGCTCAGTATACCTATTTTTTTTTTGTATTGACGATATTTGATTAGCGTAGTGTAAAGATAGCCGCTGAGCCACCGTTGCCCACCACATTTTTTATCTCATTAAAAGGTATTGACTCAACGAGAACAATTTTTAGGGCGAGTAAATTGGCTAAAGAAATTTCCAGGGCGGCGAGTTGGTGACCGTTTCCAGTTTATCCCCTGCCTAGCTACGTCTGTTTATGTTTTCCATTGTAAACTCTTCTTCTTCTTCTTTGTTTTGGCGTCGCATTATTGTGCATTTGCCAGTGTCAAGCATTAAGTTTTAATAATTTTTGATAATATTTTATCAAAATAGTCACTGTCGTAGTCTCGTCATAGTCCAATAAAGTCGCGGTCAAGTCCAATCATAGTCCAAGTCATACCTCAGTAAAGCAGTGGAGACTTTACTAGAGGCGTCTATGGAGTTTTGGTAACAACACGGGACAACATGATACGTCACATTATATCACTTGCCTACACTCATGCACGTAAATCAGCTCATAATCAACGAAATACCACCATTTTTCACTAATTATCACTGATAAAAACACAAGTTTAACAAAATAATACAATGAGGCGACATGATTTTTCCGCGTTCCCGCCAAAACTCCATTGTAAACTCTCGTTATAAAAATACAACGTATAAATTAAATCATCCAGTAAAGTAAGTTATTCATATAGGCCGGGTGACTTGCCCTGGTGTCAGTTTTTAAGCCACCTGGCCCCCTACCGCCTAAGCAATAGCAATCGTAATAGCAATCGTTTATGACTTCATTTTAGTCATTTGGCACCGCCTATGTGACGTTAGCCATCAATTGCTTTGCGCGGATTGCGAAAGCAATCGTTGAATGAACAACTTTGATGGCTAACGTCACATAGGCGGTGCCAAATGGCTAAAATGAAGTCATAAACGATTGCTATTACGATTGCTATTGTTTTAGGCGGTAGGGGGGCAGAAGGCATAAGACATGCTAAACGGTTGGAAGAACCGGGACCTACAATTTAAAGTGTCATCCGAGCCACGGAACCGCTCAGTTGTAAATGCCACCCGCGGTCACCCATCCAAAGTCTGACCGTGCCGAACGTTGCTTTACTTTGGTGATCGCTTAAAAACACCTAGTTAAATTAAACTACCATAGAAGCGCTACCAGTCACTAGATTGGTAAAAACGATTGAGCCGCGTTATGCTCACACAAAAATGACAGGATGCGAGTCAAAGTACCTACGTGCCCACCACGTCAATGAGTACACAATGTAAACACTACGTCAGCAATAACACGCTATACCAAACATATTATTCACCTACTCTACTTTAATAGGGGAAAACTGCTGGCAAATACCTACGATAACCTTTGCTACTACGTACTGGAGTTAATCATTGGAAAATCTTGGTTAAAACATGTATTAGTATGTCAGTACATATAGGACTGATTTAGATACAGGAACCCAGCTGGCTGACTCTGGGGTATTGTTGTACACCACCATGAATACCATGATAACGTAATACTAAAAATTTAGCTTTTAGAAAGTTCTTTTTTTGCCCTTAACTCCCGCGCTATTAGGTACTAATAATATGAATCCGAAATTGTATTTGTTGATTTGTTTGTCACATCCAGAGCTACGGATTGGATTCGTTTTTTGCATAGGTATAGTTCAAAGGTCGGAGTGTCATAGGTTACTTTTGACGAAGAAAAATATCAAAGGATCCTGTGGAAAACCGCGGATAAAGCTAGTATCCTTCCTTACTAATATTATTAATCCGAAAGTGTGTTTGTTTGTTTCTTAGTTTGTATCTCTTTCATGCTGCAAAGGATCAACGGATCGGCTTGATTTTTGGCATAGATATAGTTTGAAAGACAGAATATAACATTGGCTACTTATTGTCCCGAAAAAAATCGTGGTTCCCTCAGGATAGGCAAAACACTTTTTATTAGCTAATCAACTTACCCATGTGTAATATAAACAGGCGAAACGTTAATGAATGATAGGTGACATTAGCTACAGACTTTCATGCATTCAAGAAAGAAAACACCCTACGACATGATCACCGCCAAATGGCACTGAAAATGCATAAAAATCGATTTTTATTACGAAGAGAAATTTCCTATGGGATAGCTTAAAAATCAAAATATGTTGCAATGAAGCCACGGGTAACAGATACTACAGAGAATAGTAACTCTTCGCGGCAGGGTCGCGGGAGCGGGAAAAGACTTCCACAGCCCGTAATCTGATATGATTAATAACACCACGATACTTCAGTTACGTTAACCGCAAGCGAAACCGTAATTACTATTTTTCTATGTCCACGTGATGTTATTTATTCATCTTAGTCACGCGCTACAACGCCGTCATAAATTGATTTTTTTTCCTCTAAAAAACTTCATAGCCTGGAGCATCGACGTAGGGTTGCGAGTCTGTCCATTTTCTATAGGATTCATTTCGGAGAGTGTGCATCTGAGCTGCACGACCTTATCCTACCATCCCCTTTTTACTACAGGACAAGTAGGACGCCACATTACCACCCTTACACTGTCGATTTTCCTTCGATACGTACGAAGCGGTTTAACTCAACATTTCTGATTCGTACCGTCAGGGAATGGAAGTCTTCCTGCTTTCCTGTTTCTTAAGAGATATAATCTAAAGCTTTCAAGGTCAGAGTGAATAGGTATCTTCTAAGTCTGCGTGCTTTATCTTCGACCACAACGTCGCTTACCATCAGGCGAGTTGGTGGTCAAGCGCGGACTTATTCGCAATAAAAAAAAATTAAAGACTATTTTTAAATAAGTTCGTTCGAGAACGTATCACGTAAAGAAAACGTAAAAGAAATGTATTTTGCTGAAGTCCAGGACTGAGAAACGGAGCTAGCTTATACTTTTAATTGAAACAAACTTCAATATCGGAAATAAATTGTAACTCCCAAAAATCAAGGGATTTTCTTGTAGTATTATTTCTTTTAGTAGCGTTGTCAGTCTACATAGTAAAATATGATTTGATCTAATTTCGCAATACGAGTCTGTACACATATACCGAAGTAACTTTTGACTTGTGCAATATCACAGTAGAAATTAGGAACTATAATACTAATTAACTTTATCAATTTGTGGTGGTGGATTTGGCCCAATCACCCTTCGTAGGTAGGCTTATTCAGCATCTTATCAGCAGTTGAGTATTAAAAAGGTCCGTACAGTACAACCAACATTTTATGAAGCCATAAGACCAAAACCAATGCCACCCTGTGCTCAAAGTCGCGGGCATTAAGCTACATAAAATAAGTACCTAATTGGTAGAACGGTTTTAGCTCATTACTGTACCATTTTACTCAAAGTATGTTTGAAGGGGGAATTAAATTATACGGTAATTAGAAGCGAGTTTACAAGAGTTAATCGGGCACGCGAACCTAAGCCACTTGTACTTAATGATAGTTTTTTTTTTGAATGAGAAAATTTAATCACCACTTGTGTATTATGAAAGCAAATATATTTTTCTTACTTGCATACAATTTCAATGACAAAAATATCGGGAAAGATTCAATACAATTTATTGGTAATAATACTAGTTGCATGTTGTACTTAGGTACATATTAGAACTAGCGACCGCCCCGGCTTCGCACAGGTGTATTATACATATAAACCTTCCTCTTGAATCGCTCTAGCGATGTTAAAAAAAACCGCATCAAAATCCGTTGCGCAGTTTTAAAGATATAAGCATACATAGGGAGAGACAGTCAGCGGGAAGCGACTTTGTTATATACTATAATTTTGGCTAAATATGGGTATCCATGAGGTAAATTAATTTCAGCTAGTGTTGTTTTATCAGTGCTTTTGCGTACCTACTTACTTATCTTAAATCAGATAGGTATTTGTGCTCAGTATTATAAATACAGACATGATATCCATTGAATTGTCGAAATCACTTAATATATTTTCATGAGATTTCCCGATGTTTAGTAAATCATAAATCACATCCCTTAGATGTATAATATATAAAATATACTACATTTGAAGCCCTGTGAAGCCGAAACCGGTCGCTAGTTTGATATAAAATACATAAGTATTTCTTAACAAGGAAAATTGCCAGATAACTTAGAATAAAAATATCCGAAAAATCGTAGTCAAAATCACTGTTATGAATGGATAAAAGTGGATTCGTTTGTAAAAGTTTCGTGCAAATAAAACATTCAACACTTCAGCACTTACATTGGCGCGAGTAGGTCAGGTCACGTCCACATTAGTAGTGGCCTAATAAATTAATGAACAGTAGAACATAATTTGGAGCATTCCATTATATCACACTAATAAGCGAAATGGGGTGACGTTTGTTGCTAACCGTAACGGATGTATGGATTTCTAAGAAAGTTATGGGTAAAAGCAGTGAGCCTGTACAATAACATCATTCGGTAGAGGGACCTATTATATATCTCTCTAGTCTAGGACATCAGAGTAACCCAGCCAGCCCGGCCCCCCTACCGCCTAAGCAATAGCAATCGTAATAGCAATCGTTTATGACTTCATTTTAGTCATTTGGCACCGCCTATGTGACGTTTGTCATATGGTTTGTGATAATGGTGGAAAGACTATTTGTCCCTCTGCCATGCTTCCCGTGCAGATAGGCAGTCAAATTCTTGTCGAATTCCAATAAATATTAGACAGTTTTGACAACTCGCGGTATGAAAATGTAAGGAAAATTCCATATATTTCCTGTGAAGAGTGAGTTGCTAAGGTAGTATGAAAAATAATGTTTTTTTAACACTTGAGACATAATGAGACCAATTATGGACATCAAAGCTACCTATAGCATCGTTAATGAGAGAAACAGTAGCTGAAATTGTAGTGGGGCGACTGAATCCCACTTCCGATCCCAGCGGAAGGTTAAAAAACCCGCTGTACTTATATGCTTATACAAACTTTCTAATGAATAGCTAACTGATAAGCCTGACAGAGTAATTAGGCAAATTAATTAGCAACAAAGGTGTGGTGGATACAGTTCATTGGCTTTAGAAATTAGGCCAGCAATATGTACTAAACGCAAACTTCCGGTTTTGCTAATGTTTATTCAAATAAGATATTATGCACCTGAAAGTAACTCAGTCTTATAACTTTAAAGCTTGATAAAGTTGACTCTTGACTAAGTTTGATAAAAGATAAAGATGTAGTCTGTATGCATCCCTGTCAGTTTTTTTATAGCCCATTGTTGAACATATTATGCTAACCCTGAAGGGCGATTAGGCCGTATCCACCACGCTTGCCCAGATATGGGTCGGTAAACATTTCTTTTTGTCAGCACATACTCGTACGTATGCAGGTTGACCTCATGACGAAATTTTCAAAAAATCAGGCCACAGACATATTTGCCTAACGCATCTAAGTTTTTATTTACAACTTTACTAAATGACGACTTGAGTGCAAGTCTGACAGTTCAACGCCTCTGAGAATTTTGAACTCCAAAAGTTCAAAACTCCGCAAGTCAATGCACTGGCGTTTAAATCACTACTGATTAATTATGATCATTGCAAAGTTTATCGTCAACAAATCAATTGTATTAATTGTAATAAACATGGTTTCAATATCGAAAAACGTGTATGGGTGACTTGGCAGATAAATAGTGACTACATTTCTATAGGATGGCTAAGACAATCGTACCTACAACACCCCCGCATCAATACGACTAGTAGATATTGAATATAGAAAGTGTTACGATTGCAATTTTTTTGTACCAACAGCAACTATCAAACATGATACCGTAGTTTTTCGTAAGATACGAGTACAATGTAGGTCTTGTACGTGAGCGAGGTACCTCCTTAGTTTGTGTGAGCGAGCTAATATTGTAGACCGCTCAAGCCACTCTCTGCTCAAATAAAACGTTATACAGACAGCTACGGCCTAGTGTCCGACCGATCAAAGAGCCCGGTAGGTTTTAATGAAGACCTGTGACTGGTTAATGTACAGAAGTTAGCCGCAGATGACACTTCGCCGTGATTCGCTAATTATTGCGCATGTGTGCATGGCCGTAGGGAGCACGCGGGAGGAATGAGATTGGCGGGCGGATGTGCGGGTCTCGTCTCTCTGGCTACCACGCATACCTATATTTTGCCTTTTGCGCAGCGTTCGGCGCATTACATCCCATCCGCCATTTGCGTCACGCGGACTATAAAAGTAGTATGTTCTGGGACTCTATTTTTGAACCTACAAGTATGCGAGCATTGAAGGTCTGCGTTAGTGCGAACGGGATAGCGAAGTATGCGATTCCTTTCTATCGGTTCAAAAATTGGGCTACTGAGTCTGAATATGTAGACGCCGACGACGTAGAGAACGATAAGTGTTGCATTTACAACTGAGCGCAACCGTGGCTCGGATGATAAGTTTAATTGTGAGTTTCTGATCTTCCGGTTTTAACAGTTCAGCCATGTCAGAGGCCTTCGAGAGTTGTCAAAAATGATACTAGGGTCTAAAAAGATAGAGATCTCACCTGGCGCGGTTTAACTCTATTTCTAATAACCATCCAACATCCTGACTGAAGCTCACTCAACAGCTGCGCGAGAATTGGGTTATCCGCAGCTTGTGGCTAACATCACAGCCGCCAAGTTGTGTGATTCGGCCTATAGTAAATGGTTGAAAGAGATCTCGCTTTGCGTGGTTTCGGCCTATAGTAAATGGTTAAAAGAGATCTCACCTTGCGTGGTTTCGGCCTATAGTAAATGGTTAAAAGAGATCTCACCTTGCGTGGTTTTGGCCTATAGTAAATGGTTAAAAGAGATCTCACCTTGCGTGGTTTCGGCCTATAGTAAATGGTTAAAAGAGATCTCACCTTGCGTTGTTTCGGCCTATAGTAAATGGTTAAAAGAGATCTCACCTTGCGTGGTTTCGGCCTATAGTAAATGGTTAAAAGAGATCTCACTTTGCGTGGTTTCGGCCTTTAGTAAATGGTTAAAAGAGATCTCACCTTGCGTGGTTTCGGCCTATAGTAAATGGTTAAAAGATATCTCACCTTGCGTGGTTTCAGCCTATAGTAAATGGTTAAAAGAGATCTCACCTTGCGTGGTTTCGGCCTATAGTAAATGGTTAAAAGAGATCTCACCTTTCGTGGTTTCGGCCTATAGTAAATGGTTAAAAGATATCTCACCTTGCGTGGTTTCAGCCTATAGTAAATGGTTAAAAGAGATCTCACCTTGCGTGGTTTCAGCCTATAGTAATGGATAAAAGAGATCTCACCTTGCGTGGTTTAACTCCATTCCTAATAACAGTAACTATCCGCGGCCGGACCACGTTGTCTCCCGCCGGGCTGACTCGCGCTGTCCCGTTGCCGGTAGTGTTGCCGCTACCATTTGACTGAAAACATCACCGCTGTTAGTTTATCTTGCTGACCTATATGCGACGTTATCGCATAGGCGCCAGTCACTAATGGGCTCATCTCCGGTAAAAAAATATCCTAACTAGGAAAAAATGTGCAACATCATCATTAACAGGTTAGTTCGGCCCAATGCAAGGTATAAGATAGATAGATAATCCTTTATTAGCCTAACATTACAAAACAAAGTACATGAACAGAAACATTACAAATTAGTTATACTAAATGGCGAACTTATCGCTTCAAGCGATTTCTTCCAAGCAACCAAGAACCTCCTCCCTCTTTTGTCTTTCCTCCCTGTTAATGAATACGATGTTATACCTAGCTGTGTTCAGTAACTCTTTTATCAAAAATAAAAAATAGTTCAGTTAAGAATTTTAGTAAGATGTATGTTGTTCAGTGCACAATTAGTTAAGAAGTATGAGAATAAATAAGAGACATACGCTAATTTGGATCTAATTAGCCTATACAAACACACAACAAAGGATAAAATAAATCTAAAAATCATTATTGCAGTGATGACGTCATTTATCGAGCTCTGTAGATCACTTGAAGCCTGCAGTTATACCTCATTGAATTGGCTCATAAAACTTAAAATCCAGCAAATTTTATAGAGCAGACAGACATTCTCTATTATGAAAGTCACAAATGACATCTTGCTCAAGAGCAATAACAAAATAAACCACTCACAAAAATGCTCTCAACTGATTGTACTTTCAATCAATTTCGATCAATGATAGTGCATTTGTTGCAATCAACTTCATTCGGAATTTATGGAATGTGTTATCTGTTTCAATAAGGCACAATAATGTGTACTGAAATAAAAAAGGTCTTTAGGTGTTAACAAACATAATAATTGAAAACAGTATAATATGTTTTTCCTTTAATTTTATTTTTAATGCTTTACTTTGAGTTTTATTTATCACTACATAGTATCAAACAAAATTGCTTCCCTGTCTGTCCCTATGTATGCTTATATCTTTAAAACTGCGCAACGGATTTTGATGCGTTTTTTTGATAGAAAGACTGATTCAAGAGGAAGGATTATAAGTATAATACACCTATGCGAAGCCAGGACGGGTCGCTAGTATACAATATTTAACAGTAATAAAACTCAATAAGATCTGTAAAACTTGACACAAAATAAATATAGACATATGGTTTCCCTGCTATAGTCAGGTATCTTTACCATTAATAACTATGCATTCTGAAGACAACTTATGTAACTACCAGTTAAAACAGAAATTGGAAGTCAAAGTACTTTTAA
The DNA here is from genome assembly GCA_949316475.1 of Hypomecis punctinalis. Lineage (NCBI taxonomy): Eukaryota > Metazoa > Arthropoda > Insecta > Lepidoptera > Geometridae > Hypomecis > Hypomecis punctinalis. The sequence continues at coordinate 11,075,849 of OX438797.1, forward strand.
GCTAGCTAACTACCCATCATTTTTTGTGTTGACCATTTCTCGATTATCTAATTATGCAACCAGACAAAGATGTATTGTAATTTTTTTTTTTATAGACGAGCAGTGTATACTGATATGCCTATACCAAGCAGAGTGTCTCTGTTAGTATTTATCTGTCAAGGATTTTTTTTTCTTCTTTATCCAAAGGTCCAGTCTATTCTTAAACAAGTGAATCCTTGGTGAGATTACATCCTCAGGCAACCTGTTCCAATTGTAGACAACTGTTGCAGAGGATGTGGTGGCCAGTGTTGGTATATGATGGTGTAGGCTGTAAGAGTAATTTATAGCGTCTGCTATCACGCATGTTTTCTTTCAAGGTGTACATGTGAATATCTAGAAGATTATAGAAGCCCTTGAGAATTTACCTGCAAATATCGGGACAGCCTGTTATTGGCTCTTGCGGGGGAGGGACTGGCGCTATCGTTCAGCGACTCTGGCCCGCTCAGTCTGAAAGACTGGGGTGTCACTGCGCTCGCCTCATAGTCCAGCCGTTTGAAGGGTTCGCCGAATCCACTGCATACATATGATTGACCATCTTCTAAGTCATCCAGTTTACCAATCTACAAATAAACAGGTTATAAATACCTATAAGAAAGAACTATTTGGCTTGTAGTGGACCAGCTAATAGGTATTTAAAGAATAGTAAACAAGGAAAATGTATTAAAATAAGATATTAGAGAATATAGACTATTTCCATTTTATTGGCTTTTTAACTGTATAGGTCTTTTCATAGTTTGCTGCTGAACAAAGGCCAATCCACAAATGGTGATTGGGCCATATCCACCTTGCTGTCTCAGCGCAGGTTGACTGATTGGCATTTGGCTGGCACATATTTAAAACTGATAAAACATATAATTATGTATATTAGGAAGTAGTTTGTTTACTATGATATATTAAATTAATGATATCTTCTTGTGGTACATCTTAGACATTTTGTTTACACTATACAGACACAACTAATGTAGAATGATTATAAAGTAATTTTATAGATGTTTTTTATAGTTATAAAAGGAGTAATACATACTTTTCTGCCATCCAGGGAGTATATTGTCCTAACACCACTAGGTAAAGTAACATTGTCTACTAGTACCCTTGTCAAATCTGTTGTTAAACTATCAAATGACCTGAAAATATAAATCTCATGAGTATGCATATGATTAAAAATATATCTAAGTATAAAATTACTGGTGCAATTTATAATCCATACTAATATTATAAATCCGAAAGTGTGTATTAGTCCTCTTTCACACAGCAACTGAGGAATAATTGACTCGAAAGGATTGACTTGATTTTGGCATAGACATTTTTTGAAAGACGGGAAGTGACTTAGGCTAGTCTATATATATAAAAATGAAACCTGTTTTCCGTTGTCACGACATAACATGACAACGGCTTGACCGATTTGGCTTTTTTTTTTTTTTAGTTTTCTAATACTCTGTACAAGGTTCTTACGGAAAGCGAAACGAAGTTCGCCGGGTCCGCTAGTCTTTTTATAAAACAACATTATTGATTATTCTGTTGATATAGCTAACTTGATAATTTTAAATCCTCCGCATGTAAAGCATAATTGAGATGAGCACTTCATAAGAACATACAAGAAACTAGATAACTGTGGAATCAGATAAGTGTAAAGCATGATGATACTTATGATTAACACAGATATGAATTGAAAATACCTATTCTTTGTGTTCATTTATAATTCAGATTTAAAAATTGACAGTTGAAGAAATTGAATTAGGAAAACGATCTCATCTAACTTATGAAAATTATCTCTACACATAGTATCTAAGTATTGTTATGTATTTATTGGTTTAATGGTTGAATGATCTATATGAATTAATAAAGCTGACAAAGAGGTACTACAGGTATTCTAAACATGACAGTAGATAGATTAATTGTGCAAATAAACAAGGTATTTGGGTGATTAGAACAAGTATCTGTGCCAGCTATGTACAAAAAATGAAGGCACAGCTGTTTTAGTGCTGATGAGAAACTATCACTTTATGACAAGTGATAATAATTTCTATTGAATGCATTGATACAAAAGATCTATATCTATAATGTAAATGTACAGATTATAGGTAACAGGCTAAAATATGGGTAAAAGTGAAAGTGGCAGAAACAGTCTAACAAGAACTTAGTTGGAAAGTATCAATAAATATAAACGTCAGATACCCACCTGTATCGTTCCGGCAAGACTGGAATTATAACACCTGAGTAAAATTTATCACCGTTTCGAAAAAATCGGACTCGTTTTGCTTTCCGCGCTGGTTGCGCTCGCAGCATTACATTACGTCGGCTCGTCCTAGATTTCAATATTTCCATGTCGCTAAAATCTTTCTCCAGCTCGCAGACCGAGCTGGATCGGCTGCCGCTTCGACTCAAATTATTCTCCATCTAAAAATTTAGGAAAGTTTTGATAAACTTACTATATTCGAGTAACGGATCACTTTTTACACCGTTTTACCCTCACCTTGTTTCCTTTTTGAATAATGGACTACGTGGATAATTTATCGTATGAACATGAATGCATTACTTTAATTCTGCTTCATTTTAGAGTATGAAGAGGAAGAATTGCGAAATAAAATAGAAATAATTCAGTAAAATTCATGAATCACACAAAATCAGGCGAGAGCGGACATCAACCAAATGAATGAACGAAATGTACTAAATTGGTACTAAATAGAACGAACAAGGTAATTGAAAAGAACGAATGATTTTTTGACATTGACAATTATTTCCGAGATGATGCTGACAGTAAATAAGGTTTTTTTTAAACTTAGGCGTCATACACAGAATCATTTTTCTATCACTATTTAATTTATTTGGTTCCCGAGTTTCTCTTACATACCTCAGTGTCTCAAGTCGAGAGTTGTTGACAGTTACCATGGATTTATCATATAAACAGGATTGAGTACTGGCAAAGAAAAACGTGCCGACAAGGATACCACATCAGATGATTGTGTCTCTTTTCCAAGTAGGATGACCATAACATCTCGATCATCTTGGGATATAATTTTTCTTTGGAATGTTACTGCACGCAGGAATCGCAGTTATCTTACCCCTAACTCATCGTCCTTCGTCATCGTCGTCGCTTTAGCAATAAGACGCCTACTGCTGGGCATAGGCCTTCCTTGAAGATCTCTATAAAACCAATCCCCATAAAAACAATGGTCTAGAATTAATATACACGGAGATCATTCAGTTTCAAGTTTGACAGCTGTTATAGGAAATGTAGATCTTGAAGAGTTCTTTCACCTTTGTTAAAACAGCAATAATCTAGAATTGATAATGACGGAGATAAACCACTTTTACGTTTGACAGCTGTCATCGGAAATGTAGATCTCGATGAGTTCCTTAACTTTTGTGACGACAGTAATGGTCTGGAATCCATATTTACGGTGTTGAACAACGTTTAAATTTCATAGATGTAATCTTGACAGTCTTGACACATATCACGCAACCCGTGTCAGTACTTAACCACGAATAATTTTTTCACAAACACTTTTTCACGGAAAACTTTGTCACAAATAGACCTTATCACGAAAAATCTTAATCACGAAAACTTGTCCACGAATAGACTTCCGTAGTTAACAGAATTTTAAGGCTTCCGTAGTAAACAAGGCATCAATTTTGAAATAAAAAATAGCGGACTCACTTTTTTGAAAAAGTCGTCATGGGTGTAGTTTTAGAGGTTTTTGGGGGTGTATATTTCAAAATTGGCATCCATTTTGAAGTAATGTTCGCCATCTTCAATTCCAAAATGAATGCCAATTTTGAAATATAAACCGCCGAATTCTCAAAAAATAACACTTATGACGACTTTTTCAAAAAAGCAACATCTGCTATCTCTAATTCCAAAATAGATGCTAGTTTTGAAATCTACACCCCCAAAAACCTATTAAACGACACCCACGACGACTTTTTCAAAATAGTGACGTCCGCCATCTTTAATTTCAAAATGGATGCCATTTTTGAAATCTACACCCCCAAAAACCTATTAAACGACACCCATGACGACTTTTTCAAAATAGTGACGTCCGCCATCTTTAATTCCAAAATGGATGCTAGTTTTGAAATCTACACCCCCAAAAACCTATTAAACGACACCCATGACGACTTTTTTAAAATAGTGACGTCCGCGATCTTTAATTTCAAAATGGATGCCATTTTTGAAATCTACACCCCCAAAAACCTATTAAACGACACCCATGACGACTTTTTCAAAATAGTGACGTCCGCCATCTTTAATTTCAAAATGGATGCCATTTTTGAAATCTACACCCCCAAAAACCTATTAAACGACACCCATGACGACTTTTTCAAAATAGGGACGTCCGCCATCTTTAATTTCAAAATGGATGCCATTTTTGAAATCTACAACCTAAAAAAATTAAAAATGACAACCACGACTATACACCAATTGTACACCCAGCATGTTTAAGAAATATGTCCAGCATAGTCACCCTACTACACTTCTTTGTATACACCATAGTTAAGTACGCCATTTGCAATCGACGGTGATACTCTAGTCAAAAATAAAAAATAACCGTTAATCATAAAGACGTAGGTATATTCATACATAATAAATATCAAACTCTGTTTTATTGGCATCTATTCGCAATTTTAACTAAAATCTTATCAAACTACATTGTTAAAAAAACTAAGAAATGGTTAAGATAGTCACGGCTTTACTGGTAATAATTCTACCATATATAATTGTCGTTTCGAAATGGCAATAGTGCGAGCGGGACAACTTCATCACTTTGGGAAGTCTCACTCGGCACAGCGTCTCTCTTATACCATTTCAAAGGAATATATGTTTTGTTACAACGCATTAAGGTTGAATTTTCCTAAACTAACTTTGAGCCAAATTTCGTCTGTGCGCAGTCCAGATAGTATACAAAGTCCTTGACAGTTACTGTTGTGTGCTGCCAGTACATATTATGGAACTGAAACGTGGTCTTTTACTTTATTTTTTTAGCCCAACGCACTATGGAGAGGGCTTTGCTCGGAGTTTCTCTGCGAGATCGAATCATGGATGAGGAGATTCGCAGACGAACCAAAGATACCAACATAGCCCAGCAGATTAGTAAGTTAAAATGGCAATGGGCAGGGCACATAGCTCGAAGATATTATGGTCGATAGGGCATAAGGTTCTCGAATGGAGACCACACCCTGGCAAGCGCAGCGTAGGACGTCCACCGACCAGGTGGACTGACTATGTTAGTAAGACCGCAGGAACGCGCTGGATGCAGGCTGCTTCCAACCGGGCTTATTGGAAATCCATAGGGGAGACTTATCTCCAGCAGTGGACGTCCTACGGCTTATAATTATGAGGTAGTCAATAAAAAAGGTGTTATTAAAAAATAAATTGCTAAGCTTTAGATTGCCGCCGTAGAATTTCTGCAAAACACCTCTGTGCTGCAAAACCATTATATTTATATGGTGTCAAAGTTTTTAGTCTGTGGTGCGACTATAGAATTTTTTTTATTTTTTATTATCTGTGAACACAATCTGAGACGTAATTATCTTACCAGAAATAAAAATATTACCCAGAATTCACCCAGATTATATCCAACGTGATAAAATCTTGTGTAAAGCCCTTTCCATGGATGTAATCCAGCATCCCAAGAGAAGTTAGATAATATTATGTGTACTCATAACTAGTTTATAAGTAATTTAGACAGTACTGCGACGCCCTATAAAACAGGGTCCTTAAAACGTTCGCTGCCGAGTAAAAAATCAGATATTTTTATTCAGGCCGTGACGCCCAATGTAGGTGACAGGTAACATTTTCGTTCGGGCCGCGTCGTCTAATGGTGACCGTGCGTCAGACGTGTTTTTAAACCTTCGCTGTGAGCCAACGGATAGAGAAGTCTTACTAATTTGTATGAAAAAGGACCCGCGCGGCCCTGCAGAATATTCAGCATGACTTGATTTTGGCAAAAAATTACAGTAAAGGAAAAAAATGTGGTTTTGATGGTTGCCTGCTTTTACTTTATATTATCGTACTTCTATTGTAAGTGCTACAATACATATATCATAATTATTTTAAATCCTACCTACCTAAAATTGGTTCTCTGCTTAGTATTATCTATTCACAACATAACGGCTGAACCAATTTTGAAAATTTTACATAGAATTTACTAAGAGGGGGGAGGGGGAGGGAGAAAGAGGAGGGGGGAGAGGGACCACGGTCACCCCTGTTGGGACGCTGGATAACATCCGTCTGGAACATGCTTTAACAATAAAACTAGACAATAATGAATGATGAAAAAAGGTTTGATTGAAAACTTGATCTGCTTATAGGCTCTTACATATAAATTGGTATCATTATAATAAGCACTTAGTTATAACGTAGTATTTGAAATAGTACACATTGGACTGCTGTAAAGTAAGTTTGATCTTAGTATTTTTTTTATGTCTTAAGGGGATTTTACATTTCGCACAATACGAAACACAATATGCAAATATTGTGTTTCTATTAGTGAAGGAGAACGGTAATTTCGATTTCGTTTCAATTTAATAAACAAAACTGCAATTTATCATCCAGGCCCATTAATATCCAAGCGAACCCATTTCAGCACCGTCAATGGTTAAATAATAAGGAAATTTCCCATTTTTATCATTAATTAAAGCACTATAAGTAAGAATTATGGTAAACTCCATTTATTCTTCAATTATCTTCAAAAATAACTTTAGTTTAGAAGAGTTATGAATTTTGAAACCCACGAGGATCCGGGCGGGGCTTAAAAAGCCACTAGATATATACACACACCAAACCTTGTTCCATTTAGGTACAAAGTTAATTACTCACGATAAAATGTACGGATATGCTGATTTTTTTTCTTTCGCAATGTTGGAAGGTTAGTCCCATAGTAAATGTCGATCATAACACAATCATGATAACTCTGATATCCTAGAATGTATCGGTTGCTTAGAAAAATACCCGGTATAGAGTGGATCACTGTATTTCCGTTTTTCCTTGCTACTGCCTACCTCACGGCGTGGCTTCAGGGTCTTGTGACGTCACACGCATAAATCCGTCATGAGGCTTTTGGTTTCGTGCGGTGATGTTTAAAAATCCATAACTCCGTCATTCATAAAAATATTTGAGTAATGTTTTCACTGTACATCATATATATCATGTACAGGGTCATAGGATTAAAGGAAAAAGTTTTTATGGGCGGGTCTAGTTCATCTAAACATCTTTTGTTCTAGGTCTTTTGGAAAATCACGGAGAAAAAAACAGCTTTTTCATAAAGAAGGATGCACGGAATTAACCTGTCAATATTTTTTTATTTTTTTTTTGTTAGTAAAAAACCAAACATATTTTCTAAAAATGATATGTGCTTCAAAAATATAGGGATTTTTTGCTGTTTTCATATCACTAATTAAAATTTAAATTAACCCACCAGAAAAATTACAATGTTTTTTTTTATTGTTTTTACATCACGGATTACATACATAAGAAGTGGCGGTATGGTCTTAAAGGCTTTAGTGTCCAAAAATGGGCGAATTATTTGAAAAAAAAAAAACAATCTTTTAATACTGTTGCTGTCAAAAAAAAGGAAATGTCAAATTCAGTCAATCAGATGACGTATTTAGTGTTGCCAGACTTCGTTCTCGGTATCCAGACTTAGCAATTTTGGAAATGTTGACGTGTTGATGTAATAATTATTTTCTTATTTAACTATTGGCACATAATCCTGCGTTAACTCGTTTTAGCCCGTAACGTTTACAAACTGAGGTGTTATTATACATTTTTATAGAAACATACATTTTTGTATACTAAAAGATTATCAAAAAGAAAGAATGTTCTTATTATTTTTATATTTGTACTTTTTATCATATACTACTAAAAACAAAAAGCAGTAGTTGAAGTTATCCGAGAAATTCGTGGCAGTTTTAATATTACTCGTAATAATCCTTAAGGGTGCCACTGCTATTCGAATCTTTCAATTGCTTTACTACACTTGCAGCAGCTGCACTAGGCCGGCTGTGGCTACACAACTGAGGCGTTAGTCCAGCTTTACACATAAATTGAAATTACATCCATGGATTTATCATATAAACAGGATTGAGTACTGACAAAGATAAACGTGCCGACAAGGATACCACATCAGATGATTGTGTCTCTTTTCCAAGTAGGATGACCAAAACATCTCGGGATATAATATTTCTTTGGAATGTTACTGCACGCAGGAATCGCAGTTATCTTACCCCTAAATCGTCGTATTTCGTCATTGTCGTCGTTTTAGCAATAGGACGCTACTGCTGGGCATAGGCCTTCCCTAAAGATCTCTATAAAACCAATCCCCATAAAAGCAATGGTCTAGAAATAATATATACGGAGATAATTCAGTTTCTAGTTTGACAGCTGTTATCGGAAATGTAGATCTCGAAGAGTTATTACACCTTTGTTAAGAAAACAATTATAGTCTACAATTAAGTAAGTAAGTTCGTATAGGCCGGGTGGCTAGCCCTGGTGTCAGAGTCTACAATTGATAATAATGGAGATAAACCACTTTTAAGTTTAACAACTGTCATCGGAAATGTAAGTCTCGATGAGTACTTTCACTTTTGTGATGACAGTAATGGTCTGGAATCCATATTTATGGTGTTAAACAACGTTTAACTTTTATAGATGTAATCTTAACACATATCACGCAATCCGTGTCAGTACTTAACCACGAAAAACTTTTTCACGAAATATTTTGACACAAATAGACTTTATCACGAAAAGATCTTATCACGTAAAATCTTAATCACGAAAACTTTTCCACGAATAGACTTTGTTACGAAAAATCTTAATATACTTTATTACGAAAAGTCACAATCATTTTTAGGCTTCCGTAGTAAACAAGGCATCCATTTTGAAATAAAAAATGGCGAACTCACTTTTTTGAAGAAGTCGTCACGGTTGTAGTTTTCGAGGTTTTTACCTGGGGGTGCCATCTTCAATTCCAAAAAGAATGCCAATTTTGAAATATACACCCCCGAATTTTCAAACACGACACCCATGACGACTTTTTCAAAAAAGCAACACCCGCCATATCTTATTCCAAAATAGATGCCATTTTTGAAATCTACACCCCTAAAAACCTATTAAATGACACCCATGACGACTTTTTGCAAAAAGTGACATCCGCCATCTTTAAGTTCAAAATGGATTCCATTTTTGAAATCTACACCCCCAAAAACCTATTAAACGACACCCATGACGACTTTTTGCAAAAAGTGACATCCACCATCTTTAAGTTCAAAATGGATGCCATTTTTGAAATCTACACCCCCAATAACCTATTAAACGACACCCATGACGACTTTTTGCAAAAAGTGACATCCGCCTTCTTTAATTTCAAAATGGATGCCATTTTTGAAATCTACACCCCCAAAAACCTATTAAACGACACCCATGACGACTTTTTGCAAAAAGTGACATCCGCCTTCTTTAATTTCAAAATGGATGCCATTTTTGAAATCTACACCCCCAAAAACCTATTAAACGACACCCATGACGACTTTTTGCAAAAAGTGACATCCGCCTTCTTTAATTTCAAAATGGATGCCATTTTTGAAATCTACACCCCCAAAAACCTATTAAACAAAAGCACCAGCAAAAGTGATAGCGCTCAAGTAGATCTACATTCAGAATGACATTTTTTATTTTGACAGCTGTCATTCAAAATGTAGATCTCGTTGAGCTCTATCGAATTTGTGCGGACAGTGATGGTCTAGAAACAATAATCACGGAGACAAATTACTTTGAAGTTTGACAGATGTCATCCGAAATGTAGATCTCGCTGAGCTCTATCACTGTTGAGAAGACAATAATGGTCTAAAATCGATAGTTACGGAAATAAACTAATTTTAAATATGACAGCTGTCACTTTGAGATCTGCCACGTCATCCTAGTATGAATTCTAGAATATATCCGCAGTTAATTTGACATCTGTCATTTTTGAAACTATAATTTGATAAAACCCCGAAAAATCCTATCTCAACTACTTTTTACGAACAAATATAAGGCTGAGTACACCATTTCTAGATAACCCTGTATGGGGTCAATCCCGTAGTAAAAGTTGGTTATAATATCCAATGATATCCTAGGACAGAGATATGTAATAACTAAAAACACCATAATTTACTGCAGACTTAGTGTGATTTATAAAAAAGAAAACTGCTGAATGGGAAATGTCCTTAATATTTTTAATTTCTATGAGATTTCATTATTATCTTCCATGCACAGTTTCCCTGGATTGGTTTTGTGTCGTGCATCGCATTGGTGGGAACGGGAAATTTTATTTTTTCTTGTGGTAACAAAAGAACAGATGACGCATTTATCATCAATTTCGGGAGCCAATAATGTACGACCCAGTAATTCACGACATGATATTGTACAGCCTGATATTGTACGGCATGATAATTTGTGTCACTGGCCATGGAATATCAGGCTGTGCAATATTGGGCTATGAAATACAGGCCGTACATTATCAGCCTGTGTCGATAATGTCCGGCACAGTATTGCACGGCCCGATATTGTACGACCTGTTATTTTGTGTCCCTGGACCTTGGGTATTTTACAGCAAGGTATGAGTTGTCTTAGGTAATTTGATTCTGTTGGTTAGGTTATGTTAGGTGAACAGTGACAATAATGCGCGAGCTGAGCGAGCGAAGCGAGCGTGCCGCGGCAGCGGCCGGCGAAGCGCCAGAAACAACCTGTCCTTTTTACGAGTTAAGGATACTTTAAAAGTATGCGCGGGAGCCAGAGAAACGAAACGTTAGCACACCCGCCTGCCAACCTGGTGCCCCCGCGTGCTCCCTTCACCCGTGCTCACCACTACGCCACGCGGCATCGGCATTGTGCACACATGCGCAACAATTAGCGAATCACGGCAAAGTGTCATCTGCGGCCAATTTCTCATCCGCCAACTTACGTGGCGCATATTATATCTATTTGGAACTGTCAGAAGTTACAGACAAACCAACCCATAGCAGCAAATATTCTTCGTGCCAATAATGTACAGCCCGTATTTTGCGACACAATAATGTACAGCATGTTATTTTGTGTCCTTTTCTTTGGGACACGTTTTATCAGGCTGTACATTATTGGGTCGCAAAATACGGGCTGTACATTATTGGCACGAGGTGATAATGTACGGCCAGTATTGTACGACACGTATTGTACAGCCTGATAATTGGTGGCATGGGACATGAAATACGGGCCGTGCTTTCCAGCCCGTACAATTTGGTGTCATCAAATACGTGCCGTACAATATAGGGACTCTCAATTTCGTTTCATGTCAAAAGTACAGACAAAGAGTGTGATTAATTTGTATTTTTCCACGTTTGTTTAAAATTTTTGTGCAAAATGTCTTCACGAAAAAAGGTGCTGCTCAAGGTGATCATCCTCGGCGATAGCGGAGTGGGCAAGACTTCCTTGATGAACCAATTTGTCACCAAGAAATTTTCCAATCAGTACAAGGCAACAATAGGGGCAGATTTTCTCACGAAAGAGGTAATCGTAGACGATAGAATCGTCACAATGCAGATCTGGGACACTGCTGGCCAAGAACGTTTCCAGTCTCTCGGAATGGCGTTCTATCGCGGGGCGGATTGTTGCGTATTAGTGTTTGACGTAACTGCTCCCAACACGTTCAAGTCCATGGAGAGTTGGAGAGACGAGTTCCTGATACAGGCATCACCGCGGGATCCTGACAACTTCCCGTTCGTCATACTGGGTAACAAGGTGGACTTGGAAAACCGAGCAGTCTCAGCCAAGCGCGCACAGCAGTGGTGTCAGAGCAAGAATGACATCCCGTATTTCGAAACGAGTGCCAAAGAAGCCGTGAACGTCGAGCTAGCTTTCCAGACTATAGCCCGTAATGCACTAGCTCAGGAGACCGAAGCAGAGCTCTACAACGAGTTTCCGGACCAAATCAAGCTAAATGCCAATGACAACCGACGCAACAGGGAAGGTGACAACTGTGCTTGCTAGGCCCTAATGATTACAAGCTTCAGCTCTGCGATTCCCTAGTGATAGATTTTTTATAAAGTAAAAACATATTAGTATATAACAATATTGTTTAAGAAATGTTTCCTTTTATATTATCATGTAAAAATGTATAGAAATGTTAGGTTACACTGTTTTGGATGATTGTTAAGCACAGTTTTTTAAATTATATGGAATGTTGCACATACACAAACTGGTTTGGGAAAATGCTAAAAAGTACAATCAATATGCTAATAGCTCTAGATGCCTAGAGCTGAGGGCACACTTCTTTGTCATGCAAATTATTTGTCACTTTCTTTTTACCAATGCTTGCATACAACTTTTGGTATATTTGTTTTAAATTAATATTGAAATTTTGGATCTGTGTGCTTAGTAAATGAAGTTTTAGTCAATGAAGAAATTGGTTATCTGAATACTAAATATTGTATTACCATAGCAGCTTATTCAAAAACTGAAAAATGCTGTCATGTTGCTTTTGCATCAATTAGGTAATTTTCAACAGTATGTGCCACCAGTGTCCAGCAGTGAACTAATCTAGTTGATAATAAATATGTGATATACTTGTTTTCATAATGATTTTATGCAAATGTTGAAATTTCATACCAGTTGTATTAAGAGTCACAATGCAACAGTTTAATTAAAATTGGTGTATGATTTACATGGTAATAAATTTCTATATCGCCAGCTCCAGAGTTACAATGAATTATTTAGCAAATCTTTTTGTATATATTTGGGTTTTAAATTGTTAGTTGTAAGTAGCTAATGGTATATGTATGCTATTAGATTACTGCATATTATGATTTGTTTTTTTAAAGAACCACCTATGAGGCTTAACTACACTATGAGGTACTATTATCAGCCAAATGATTCAACCATTCAGAGTCCATGTTACTATTTCTCACACTTGATTGACTGATTTTTTTTGTTGTGTTAAACATTGACATTAATTATTTGCTCCTTTGTTTACAACAATAAAGCCGGAAACATACTATCGGACGCGGCTGACGGACGCAACTGATAGCCGCGACTTAGCAATGTGCAGTCTTAAAACATCCGGTGTGCCAGATCGCTCTCGGACGTCCGGACGCTTAAGGTCAGCCTAAGGTGACGTCCGCGACTGATGTCTGCTAGTGTGCACGGCTGTGTTCATTCATTATCTAGATACCTATCAGTCGCGGCTGTCAATTGCGTCCGTCAGCCGCGTCTGTTTCCAGCTTAAGAGAGTACTGTGATTGCAAGCTAAGTGTAGTTTTGCAAGTACAGTAAGTACACATACATGCATAGGCCAGGAATAATGATAAGATGTAACAGCTTTATTGAATTTTCACTAAGGCTGCAATGCCACCAATGTGCGGAATGTTTGTGTCCATGGTCTAGTGCTCATATGTGGTAATCCTTTAAAAAACAAATATACTTACCTGCTACTGATTGCTGATTGACATAAGAGAACAAATACAAACAGTATGTACTAGATAATGAGTAAGGTCATGACATCCAGGATACTAGCAATACTCTACTTCACCTAGTGTAATAAGGGCTGCTTTATGCCTTATACTATACTTGGTTCATATTTCTTGATATTGCAAGCCACAAAAATGCATAGTGAGCGAGTTCATAATAAAGTGTAGCCATTGTCAAGAAATCTGATCTTGTATTAGGTCACTATAGTTCATTTCAAATAGCATGCCACTTATAATGTTGGAAACATCAAAATATTAGTTTGAAAAATGAACTTTATTAATGTATCTCTACTACAATAATTTGTACAATGTGTGTGTGTATTGTATGAAGTAGTGAGAGCTGTTATTAGCCAAATCAAACCTAATGGCATCTGAAAATGAAGCGAGTAATTGTACAATGGTAAATTCGTTTGTCAGCTATAGTAAGAAGTGGGGATTGGCGTAACTAGTAGCTAACTTCACTGACGCCATTAAGTCATAGGCTTTTTGGCCTGAAATAATTCGTCGCGCCTTATGTGCTGGCTTCTATGTATTTACATATTAATGTGAAAATTTGAAATGTGACTATCTAAAATGTTGCTTTACTTTTTGTCATTTACCAGCTGAGTATTTAAGGTCTTGTAAAAGTGTATCTAGTTACTATTATGTATTTTATAAAAATGTATACATTTATGTACAAACTGTCCATAGTTCAGCGAGGGAGCCACTATCACATCCTCTCATCCTGTTAGAACAATTTTGGTTCCAATTTATTTCACTTTCACATTAAGCGAATAGCGTTATAGCATTGAATCTACTCTAATATTTTTTTGTCTATTCAGTTCGATTATCTTAATTTTCAGAAGAGTATTTCGAGTACTCGAGATAAGATTATGAGTGACTGAGTTATAGTCATTGATGTCGAGTCTTTTCTTATATTTCAATGAGCTTTATGTGGAATAGCAATTTTTTTGCTATATCAGGGTTTTTGTTTAGTAAAATTTGAGCATGATGATGAGCACTAATATCCTCAATTATAAATCGAACCCTGTAAGTGGGACTTGATACCATTTTAAATGACAGAGAACAGACAAAGAACACAAAAGATTGATCACTTGCCAAAATTCTCAAATGTGTGTTGCTAGTTAAACACTGGTGTCTATTTTGCCCTACCATTATTTAAATTAAACTAAACACAGCTCTAAAATTATTTATACCTTTTTTGCACACACTAAAGTGAAAAGAGATGACAAATTGTCATTATGTTAAAGAGTAGAAAACAAATCTAAACTACTATTCCTAGACCGGGAACCCATTTCTACTAATACATGATTTTGTGAATGGCATGGTTCCATGTATTGGCTAGAATAATAAAATGTATTTTTTTCTCTATTATGTATCGAACCTAAATTAACTAAAGTTTCACCGCCTTCGTCTCTTAATGAAAGATGAATAAGAGGGCAATAACATTAGTTAATTTAGTCGTGACAACCATGTAAACCTGAAAACTACTTATTACAGTCGCAGCCAAACTGAATGTAATAATTGATCTTGAGTTGGTATGTACAATGTACATGTACTATTGTCATTTCGAAGTTATTGTTTAGAGCACAGAGTAGGGGTACAGATACCATTATTACATTCATTCATTTGAACAATTATTTTTAGCTTTTCTGACTCCATTTTTATTTTTAAACTGTGGTTCATTTAAAGATCATAGTTATTATAATAAAATATAGTCGAATGGTTACACTTGCCTTTGTAATATCAATAGTAATTATTATAACCAGCAGAGGCAGGTGTAACAATGAATGATTTATAATACTATAAATTATTAAAATTAAATGCGCCACCTTAGATTGAATATTCCTCTACTCTACAAGAGATGGCGTTACTAGTATGTGAATTTAAAATTGCATAGGCATCTCTTTCCTTACTCTGTGGTCTAGTTAGTAGATTTGAGGCTCAATACTCACATAGCTTATACAAATCTTAGGTATTTCGTATATTGTATGATATTATGCAGTTTTCTTTTAATTTCCATCTATTCGCAATCACCTATTTAGTTCGTCTGTAGTACTATGATCTACAAGGGATCTATAGATCTTCTCATAATTATTTCACATTGCATTATAATTATTATGTTTGATTAATTGATTATAAATAATCATAGTATAATTATTGTCTAAAAGTGGAGTAAATTAAGGTCTAGTTATAAATGGTAACTAAATAATGTACGCTGTAATAATGGTTGCTTTTAATTTTATATCAATAAATAAAATTATCAAAAAGTGATTATTATTTTAATAATGTAAGCGTAATTATTACTAAAATATAGTAATAATTACACTTACTCATCAAACCTTATACCTAATCGAAAATTCCTCAATGTTAATTTTGTAGTAGAAAAGTAGATGGTAGAGTAGACTTAGCGTATTTGAATTGTTTTCGAATATTGTCTTCCTGTTCGAATCATCGAAAAGCCGTGGTGGTCAAGAGGTAAAAAAGCCGTGGTGGTCAAGAGGTAAAAAAAACCGTGGTGGTCAAGAGGTAAAAAAAGCCGTGGTGGTCAAGAGGTAAAAAAAGCCGTGGTGGTCAAGAGGTAGTGACACCCGCCTTACAATCGTGAGGTGGCGGGTTCAAATCCCCGGTCCCGTACCAATGAGTTCTTTGGAATTTATGTACGGAATTTCACACCACTGGCTTTTCGGTGAAGGAAAACATCGTGAGTCAACCTGCATACGTCCGTAGAAGAAATTCGATGGCGTATGTGAATCCACCAACCCGCACTGGGCCAGCGTGGTGGATATGGCCCAATCACCCTTCGTGGGTAGGCCTACGTCCTGCAGTGGACTGTTAAAAAAGGCTGGTACAGTACAGTACAGTTCGAATCATCCATCATCACATAATAGGCCCAACTTAAGCGCCATCGTAAATTTAATAGCAACGTAAAATAGTTTTATCTCGTGGTTATCTCTATCAAATGCATATAGTGAAAAAGAAACGGCTACTCTAAATTGCTATTGTAAATACGATGGCGCTTCTAAAATTAGGCTTCGTATCATTGTTTAGTATAGCAAATACGACACTAAAATGGCCGCATAGGTACAAGGGCTACTGCCACACTCACAAAACGCTGCCACCGACGTTTTTCATAGGACGTTTTTCGACCTCAAATAAATGTTAGTAGCTGAAAGCAGCGCTTTGTGGCTGGTGTCGGCTAGTCTGGCCGTGTTACAGGCTCGTGTGTACCACCTGGATGAGACTGACGCAAGACTGTGAAGATTGTCGAAAGGGGGAGGATACTCAGTGGCAGCGCAAGGCGCGGACGACGTAGGTCACGCCCGTGACCTCGGGGCCGCGCATCTCGTAGTCAGGACGAGTAAAATATTGCCCTTTATTGGAAAAACATGGTGAAAAACGCTCGTTGCTTTTACGCTAACCACATGTAGGTTAGTTTGTAGTCTTTGCTGAATTTGGGTAATCGCGATTCCTTGCTACCTACGATTTTCAATTTATCATGGGTCTTCAAGCCCAACTTTTTGTCTTTTCAGGGAGCCTCGCAATATTTTGAATTTGCTTCTTACTCCGCCGCTGAGGCTGAGAAGGCTTATATCTAAACTAGCGACCCGCCCCAGCTTCGCACAGGTGCATTATACATTAAAACCTTCCTCTTGAATCACTCTATCTATTAGAAAAAACCGCATCAAAATCCGTTGCGTAGTTTTAAAGATATTAGCATACATAGGGACAGACAGACAGCGAGAAGCGACTTTGTTTTATACTATAGAGTGAAATAGTAAAAGGATATACCCTGCCATAGACCTTCCATGACGATGATGATGTGTTGTGATATTATAACTGAAATATTTTCTGCTAACTGATCTAATTAGCGTCGGTAGGTATTCGAGTGTCAGATTTGTAGCTCCGCGTGTCACAGTTCTAATGAAAAAGGACCTATTCAAGTCAACTGAGTGGAGCCATTCATTCGCGGTCTAACCAATAACGGTCTATTGGAACACAGATTAGGTGCTAGTTAATATCAGGTGTACATTACGTATGAGCAACATTGAGACGGTCAGCAAGTTTTTGACCAGCCAAAATATTTTCGTGCAATAAAAATGCAATTTGATAATTTAAAAAAATCAGGAAAGTAATGCACTTAATTATTTATTATTTATTGTTCAAATAGGTAATTGGTGTTGTCAGATTGGCAAGCTATGTGGTTATAGTAGTATTTCTAAAATATTATGTACCGACGTAATTTCAAGACAGTTTTATAATAAATAAATTGAACCCACTGATATTGAAGTTGTTAATCATATCAGTATTTATTTTAAAAAACACAAGCCATTATTTACTCAATCTAAGACTACAGTTTTCGGGGCTTAGCACCATTTACGTATACCTAGATAATATCAGATCCTCGTGGACCAACTGAGTTCTCTAGTTTTGTCATCTAAATAATAATGAATCCAATAAAATACGTATATCTACCAACTAGCTTATGCCCGCGTGGTATTTTCATATTTGTGCGATCACATGGGAATATTTTATTTTCTATTCGATCCAATACCTACAGTTTTCGGGGGGTGAAGTACCTTCATTTTATGTAACTAATTACGAGTATTTATCTATTAATAGGTAATGATTCCCGTATTATGCATATCTACCAATAAAACAGTGCGGGTTATTAAGGTACCTACAATACCTACTTACTATAAAAACGGTTGTGTGGCTTTATGAAATCACGGTAAAAGTGAAACTTTTACTGGCACAAATTAGTAATAGTCTATACTGTCTTGAAATTGTCTTAATTGTCTGTCTTGAAATTACTACACGGTCAGCTGATGAGAACCATAGGCGCCACCATATTGGCCTCGGCTGCTTTGTCGAGCGCCTTTCACTTTACCCCTACTCCGCGGCCGACCGTCACGCGACATGCAATAGATGGAGAAAAAGTTTGAGGCGATGTATTAAAAGGTTAACTTTAATATCGTGAACAAATTGCTGACCATATAATATTTTCTAGCGCACCATCAAGATACGACCCATTAGTATGAGGCTGCGCATGCGAGGTAGCGCGCGGGGAGGCTGGGGGGAGCGTTTCAGCGGCTAGCAGCCGTCCACTTCCAGTCTCGTCTGTGACATGAAAGGGCGCGATCCTACACACTCACCACGGTGCTTCGAGCAATGCATCACAATGAACAGCCGCCTGGGAATGCATGTAACGGTGAGTGCTAATCATAACATTATTAATTGATGCACCGAACACGTGTTTCGGGCGCGCAATTCAATCGCGGCATGCCTACGACCAGTACTTACGTACATGATACATGTGGGACTGCATGTTCAGGATTTCAGTATCACATAGGTATAACTCCATGACAAAAATGTTTTGAGTATTCCTCGTGGTCGTCAGTTTTTAGTGAATTGGTTCATTTTACTACTGAGTAGGTTCATGCCACCGTATTCAGCTACACATGATGAAATATCCCACATGTCCTTGACTTATCCTTACTGACCCGCTTCCCAATACGTAACTATAATTTGAAGACTTTCCGATATACCTATTAGTTTACTTTATTATATATCATACATAGATTTATTGGTATTATTATATGGGCGTTAGTTTGAATTTGGATATTTTTAAATAATTAAAAACGTATTTTTTCTATATTTGTACTAAATCGCGTTGTCGTTATTAACCATTTAGCACTTAGGTTTGCTTTATAGCCTAGTTGCGAGATTTTTACCTGAGCACTTACCTAATGACTATTTATTTAAAATAAGACACACCTGCCTACGCTGTAGATACACGTATATAGTGCGTGTAGCACTTAAACTTTCAGCTTTTAAAAACTCTACACTCGAGCCAAGGTCAGACAAGCTTTCAGTTGCTTTTTTTGCCTCGTAATCCACCTTTACACATTTTACGGACCCATTTTCCGTGTCGCTCGTAAAACTCTACCTATAAATAAGTTGTACAATGTAACTAAATAACGCGATAGGTACATACTACTTACTGAAAAATATTTACGTACGGTATACCTACTATACAGCACATATACCTACCATCACAGATAAATGATTGGTCTTCGCTCCGCTTGAGCGAAGCAATTATTCATCTATGACTACCATAATAATTATGGCGTGTGATTTTTAAGGTATTGTATTTTAAACTTAAATCTTTGTTTATAAATCAGCTTAGAAAACACTACCCTTAATCTATTTCTTTTTTAATTCGTTCATCGTTATTTCCTCCTTTAGGACTGTGGGTATACTTACAATAAATGTATGAGTATATTTAATAATAGGTTTAACAAAATATGTTAATTTGAATGCAAAATATTGACCACAAAACGTAACTCCACTGTGTAGGTGCACCATTCGTTGTAGATACTCAAGCCTAAGTAGGTATACGCAGCGCAGTACGTAGGTAGATGATCCTAACGAATCAGGTTAGATGTATTGACCTGCTAGATATAGCAGATACATATAATATAATGTAGAATGTGTAAGTAAGGTAGCTATAGACATAGTCTTGACTATTGTCCTTGCTCTACCGAGGCTCTACCAAAGTGCTATGGTCAAAACTTCGTCAACGCACGCCCATATGATTGCATTAGCGACTGCAACTGCGACCAATTTTAATTGCATTGCATCATATTCATTTTAATATCTCGCTTATCTCAAGCGTATAGTTATAAGTTTTATGAACACATTTTGAACATTTCCGAATTCATGTGGAATGCATTATTTTTTTTAAAAGCTCGTTCATTTAGCTTATTTTTTAAGAATTGACAATGCGTTTGCTATGCTACATTCTAGACACCATGTGGCTTAACACCATGCAAAATTTGGTTAATCAGCCATAGGACGCCCACTGCAGGACATAGGCCTCCCCCATTGATAAGACTCAGTAAGACAGGTTGGTAGCGAAATGCAAACCTATCGTGAACAAAATAAAATAAAACTTAACAGGTAAGAAAAGGTAACAGGTAACCTATAACAATTTAAAAAATCACCTGTGTTGGTTTTTCATTATTTTGAGGTCGTGGGTAGCATAACAAACGTCATCCCCACACTCTGCAAAGAATGTTTAACTCAAAGAATGACGCAACATGTTTCAACATAACATACAAGATTATTTTTTGCAAAAATAGCATGACCAACTTCACCCGTGTACAGAATTCGC
Source organism: Hypomecis punctinalis (assembly GCA_949316475.1). Classification (NCBI taxonomy): domain Eukaryota; kingdom Metazoa; phylum Arthropoda; class Insecta; order Lepidoptera; family Geometridae; genus Hypomecis; species Hypomecis punctinalis. The sequence goes on from OX438797.1 coordinate 11,096,544, forward strand.
GAATATTTCGCACGGATCGATGTAACATTTTTCACATTATTGTTGATTTATCAAAAATGGCTAAGCCGATTTCGATAAAATTTAAATGGGACTAATTTCGAAGTAGGTAGGTATACTCTTTCCAATAAAAAAGAATTATTGAAATCGGACTACTATGAAAAAAGTTATGCGGTCATACATAAAAAAAATATATATTTCCTCAGATATAGTATCCATACTTTTCAATAAAAGAAAATATGTTGTAAAATATACCTACTTAAGCCGAATGTAGGCACCTAGGTATATAGTGCTCCCACAAATAAAAACCTACTTACTTTTGTTGAAGCACTAAGTGTACAAAAATCCAAGTAAAATAGTGTAGGTACATATACATATGTATATGTACCTACACTATTTTACTTGGATTTTTGTATAAAATCCAAGTAAAATAGTGTAGGTACATATACATATGTATATGTACCTACACTATTTTACTTGGATTTTTGTACACTTAGTGCTATATACATATGTATATGTACCTACACTATTTTACTTGGATTTTTGTTAGAAGACGCAATGTTAATTTTCCTTAAACCATCTTATGTTATATTGAATCATGTTGCGTCATTCTTTGGGTTAGACATTTTTTGCAGCAGTGGTGTGAATGAGCTATAAGTGTGCCCAACTTCCATTGCTAGCGGAACGGTACCATTGCAAACTCTATCTAACTCGCATCGTAAAAAAAATACATCAATGTATGAATAAATATGTATGAAATATCAACTCTTTTCCATTAGAAGCACAACTGAAAAAAAGTGCAGCCACTCGGCCTACACAAACTTATGCTATTCTTAAACTTTCGCGATTTGAACAAATTATTTATTTTTGTAAAACGTGACTAATCCCGCACTAAAAATATAAGACCTCACTATCCCGACGTTTCGACCGAGATGCATCGATCGTGGTAATACAACATTAAAAAAATCTGATAAGTGCGAGTTAGGCTCGCACATCGATGGTTCCGTACAAATCCAGAAAATTGGGAAATTGCGAAAAAATTGGGAAGTAAGTTGTTAAAATCTCTATACTATAAACACCGACAAAAAATTTTTTTTTTTGTCACTTTTCTCATCATACATCGTAAGTTACACATTGTTAAAATAATTAAGAACCTGTTTTAGCATGTGCTAATGAACCTTATTTATATGATAATTGATACCTTACATGATACGATTTACTCACTTTAAATTTTGAACCCATATTTTGTGTATTTTGATAAAAATGTACAGTTTTTAGATTTATTCCTATATGTGTACTCTGCGACAATGCTTCACGCCAATGCGTAGTTCTATGTCAACGGGAAGTACCCTGTAGGTATTGATTTTTGTGAGTGTCGAAATATGCGGTTTTTTACGACATAAACGGCTCTAACTTTTTTAAACGATAACTGAGAAGTTTTTATTTTACACAACAGCAAGAGTTCATTGATATACGTATACAGTTTAAATTTCAACTCGATATTTTTACTTATTCCGGATATAATAAGTCTTGACATACACACAGACGGAAAGACGGACAACAAAGTGATCCTATAAGGTTTTTTTTTTGTTTTTGCCGTTTGAGGTACGGAACCCTAAAAACGAACTTAGTGGAAGCACTTATATACATTTTTATATTTTATATAACGTAACTCACGTAATTTGATAGTTGTATCGGCTATAGTTTCAACCGCATTCGGCGGGTCGACTACTCTGAATGCTCTGATATGAATTTTCCATAGAGTTTTTAATGGGTTCGTTTTGTTCGCAGTGGAATGCGGCATTATACATAGATGCCGTGAGTAGGTACCTAAGTTCATATGAACTTCATTCTGGATAGTTTATTTCTTTCAATATTCACCATCCCAATCATTTATACCTACTTCCTTAAATTTAGAACAGATAGGTACTTAAAACTAGCTGGTATTGTAGGTACCTACGCTAACAATCGATCGTAAATTGATCAAAATGATTTGCTATGTCGATGGCCATTGTCCCAATTTAAGAGATACATTACGGTTGAAGTGATAGAGTCACGGAATAGTAGAATCGAGATGAAATAGCTAGGATAAATCATACTAAAGAGCTACCGATGACCTCTACAAAAAAAATAAAAAATATATTGAAAGGAGATCTTGCAAAGTTGGCTCAAACTTTGTACAGTGGCCCAAAAAGCGTTAAAATATGATAAAACGTCAAATTTGCCAAAAGAACAATGATATTTCGTCTTAATCATTTTGTAATTTCATATTTTCCAATTTGATTTTTGTTGAAGGCCGCGATCACACCGCCATATTTTACAAGCAATGTTATGCATAATAAGATCTGAAAATATGAAATTACTTTAAATAGAGATGTTATTAAAGAAAATAATATGAAAATAATTGTCTAAAACAAATAAAGCAAATAATTAAATACTATACCTGCAAGGTATAGTATTGGTAGTAGTAGGCCTAGTTCTATATTTTTTACATTATCTCTTTTGAGTGTTGTCAGCATTACAGGCGCAGAGTCGAAAAGCTCTAACTTTGATGATTTAAAGAGAATTACTTTTAATTCCATTTTTATAAAATCATTAGCGCTATTTCTGAAATTGATTTCATAAAAGCTATTAATACCTCATAGCTATAAAATACAATAGAGACTATATGACTAGATGTTATGTAAATTGACATTATAATAATTTTGTATCATAAAAGCAAAATAAGCTAAAAGATGAAATTATTTGAATGATGCCGTGCTGGGTATCAAATGATAGGACATTTTAACAAGATTATTTTTTGCAAAAATTAGCATGACCGACTTCACCCGTGTACAGAATTCGCAAATATTTCGTATGGATCGATGTAGCATTTTTCACATTATTATTGATTTATCAAAAATGGCTCAGCCGATTTCGATAAAATTTAAATAGGACCGATTTCGAAATATACTCTTTCCAATAAAAAAATAGTAATTAAAATCGGAGTACTACGAAAAAAGTTATGCGTGGTTATACATAAAAATATATATATATATATATATATACGCGTCGAATTGTATACCTCCTCCGGTGGTTCGTCGGTCAAAAATATAGGCACATTGTTACACATTCAATTATAAGTAGAGTTAATAAACGTAGTAGTAGGTATACCTGCAAATTAGCGCATTTCTAATTATATTATTGGAGTCAGGCATTAATCATCATTTCCAAGCTTACCTGTGAAAACGTGACTCAAAATATTGGTCATCAGTTTTATTTGCTTACTTACATTTTGCAGACTAGCACTTATGCGCACTTAAAAGATATAGAAATACTAATATGTAGGACTGTACAATTTTTTGTAATCGTCATCAGTTATAAAGAGGTATATTACGGACATACGCACCAAGAAAATTAGTTATGTACTTTTTGCTTAAATTGATGGCCATTTTTGGAAACTAAATAGAAATAAACATCTCGGAGAGAAAGAACAAAATTAATTTTTCAATGAATTAATTATGCGTGATTTTTTATCGCAGAAAATAATACCTCTTTAATATAACTTTGCTAATAATCTCCAAGTAGCCCAACAAGCTATGGGATCTTTTATGGGCTATATAGGCTATTGTAAAACCTTTTTAACACGCTTTTATTGGATTCATCTGTAGGTATGTTTGCTTGCTTGTAACCAACCCCTTTGAGCTCGATTTTGATCTACTTTGAGCGATCAGATTTTCTTTAAACTTTGTACACCTATCAAAGACTGATTACAATGTATTTATAAAAAAATGATGACTCCTAAGTGTGTTTTTTTTACACTATATTTATTTTATTTGACGCGCAGGCCTTTAGGTAAAGATATAGTAGATACCTAATGCGTTTACTTGTTTCACATGAGAGTATTCTCTGTATGTCTACTACTATCATACATTTAAAGCATCAATATATCAGTATATCACATCACAGCGAACTAATTGATTGTTATTCCTACGGCTGCAGTTGATTTGGTATAACGACCTGTCTACATAACAATGTCTTGACACAGCGAACAAAGCGCGCCAAATTGCTTCAATAAATTAAGAATATATATTCCTGTTTTCATAACAGATATAAGTAGTGTATATTTCAGAGAGCACATTAGAAAATATTTGTAGTGGCAGACTCGCCCACAAGCCAGTTAAATGTCACCCAATGTTACTTTGAAGTATTTTTACGCCAAGTACTAAGGTACGAGTACAGTCATAGAATTTATTCTATGGATACAGTGGATCTTATAAAAGTAGAAATACTGAATAATTTGCGAGTTTTTGAATCAAAGGACATGTTCACAATATGTATGGAGGCTGGTATAATAATATTCACGAATTCTAACCACAACACTCGTTACATTTCGAGAAAGTTCATATTTTTCTGAGTCTATTACATCAGTTAAAACGAAAAATGAGCCCTCCGTTTTTTTTAAAATTAATTTTGAATCTATTAGGATAAATAAAAATATTTGGCTCAATAGGTAGTTTATCTCTTGCAACCCTGGTTAAGTAACCTCCATTATTGGTAAATGGAAGCATTATTACCAATTAGACACAGTGTTTAAGTGTTTTTTGTCACATTGTACCTACTAACTGGTCACACTGCTAGGTTATAATTTTTAGTTTTAGCAAATTATGAGATAAATGTGGAAGAATCAGCTACGAATGCAAGTAAAATAATGATAGAAGCACTTTATTATTGCTTAACTAGAAAAAATACAAAGCTGTATTATTATTTATTATACAATTTATTTTTCACATTTAAATAAAATGGAGGTATAAAAAAATCAAAATTAAATATTTTTCTGAAGCCCATATATATCAAGCTTTCAAATGATGTACGAGTATATATCACCTTGGTTAGATTTTTCTCTGAATATTATACCACTTGTGGACGTCACCTTTAATTTGCTTTTAATAAATTGACTGTAGAGCAGAGATAAACTGACACGTTTCAGATTTTAAAATTGAATCTGTGTTTAATAATGAGACAACTGATTTATTCTTTATATCGAATGTAAAACGAATATAGTACATTGTTCACCGAGAGGAGAAAGTGACCGATTACCGTCGAGGGTGTCGTTTGAAACACCCGAGATCGGGAATCGCACTTTCTCTCGAGTGATACATAGTGCTTTATACTACACTCATCATCACTATCACTACTTATCATTTTGATAGTTTTATTTTACTTTTCTACGAAAACTGAATCCTTAAACAACACACAAATTGAAAATGGCGCCAATGGCGTCTGCAATTTTCACATGTTCTTTTTTCAAATTGTTTGACACCATCCAACACACAGCTAGTGGCCAGTGTCATTTTGCGAACTTGGAGATAAAAACTCACTGTAAAAACTTTTTGGCTTTTGATATTTAGGTTACCAGCGCATAGTCTTACCCAAAATTAAAAAAGAAAAACCACGTAAGAAATGGATTTTCATACACTTTTCTCTCCCGCTCAGATGCGTTTTCTCGCTGCATATTTGTTCGATATGCAATGACGTACTTTCTACCGTAAATTTGATAAAGTATCAAGGTACTTTCCGAGCAGGTGTGGTATAAATAATATTCCTTAATTGATACAGAAGGTATCTCACTGAAATTCGAAATCGGGAAAGTCTAAAAACAAAAATAAAAATACCCTATAGAGTCATCAGAAAGTCAAACAACGGTCAATTAGAGCTGTGTAAAGGCAGAGCGTAAACAGAGAGAAGGTAATGCAAACCGAGTGGCAGTTACATCAGGTACCTATCATAAATTGGTTTTACCAAGAATATTTCCTCTTTTGTGGTTTTACGCATTACGCGAAGAATAAGCTTATCTGTATCCAAATATGATGCTAGATATAATAATAGTTGTAGTAGAAGATAAACTTTTTTCCTGCTCCATATAGTGTGGCGCCAAGTCCTGATAAAGTGTTCTTGGCAATAAATTGTCTTAGATTAGGAGAATTCAAGGTAGTGATAATCTCATGCACGCGAAACTTATTCACATAAAAAATAGTCAGGCTGTAGTGCGGTTAGCATAAAATTACGAATTGTAGGTACGAGTAACCTACACGAGCAAAGATATCATATTTGGGATCTCTAAACATTTGATATCGAAACGAAACAGCACTGACACTATGATGAAACTAATAAAATAATGAATGATAAAATTACATATTTCAAATCTTCTATGACGAGATAAGTATTGCGGAAAGTAACCACTGACATACAATTTGCTAAACACTGGTATAGCATTTTATATAGAAACCTAAATGGACAGATATATGTACCATCTGTACTGTACTGTACCAGCCCACGAAGGGTGATTGGGCCACATCCACATTATCCACCAAGCTGGCCCAGTGCGGGTTGGTGAATTCACATACGCCATCGAATTTCTTTTACGGACGCATGCAGGTTGCCTCACGATGTTTTCCTTCACCGAAAAGCCAGTGGTGTGAAATTCCGTACATAAATTCCAAAGAATTCATTGGTACGGGACCGAGATTTGAACCCACGACCTCACGATTGTAAGGCAGGTGTCATTACCACTAGACCATCACGGCTTAGGTACCATCAACCATCTAGAATTGGCTACATGACGAAAAAAATACAATTAGTCTGTCAGATAGATTTAAAAAAAAATAGACACATATTTTTTCATTTGTCAATTGACGAAGATATAGCCCTTTATGTTCCGCGTGACGTCACGAGTGCCCTACAAATGTACAGACAGTGACGTCACAAGCCCCGCTCCCAAACTTTGACAAGGTTTATCTTTGTCATTTATTGTTTGATTGACAAAATTAAAAATACGTGTCTAATATGTTTTAACAATCTAATTATCGAACTAATTAAAATTATGATTTTTTTACCCAGTCATCATGCCTATTCTATACTCTATAAAATTTAACTTGATCTCTGCGACAGTTACATATTGACATACCTATTTAGAGTTGAGATAGTGGTGGAAAAAATCGATTTTCAAACAATGTTGTAATGAAATCGAATGAGTAGTTGAAGGTGAGAAATTGGATTTTATTTACTTACTATTATTTAAGATCAAGTATGTACACATGTAAATAATGTTATGATATTAATTAAATACTCGTAATAATGTAACGATAGTATTTATCGACGTTTTTCACTATTATCGATGCTAATGTACCATATAATTGGGTTTAATTTAATTACACATGTAAAAAATGTTATGATATTAATTATATACAATAAAATTAATGATAAATCAAGTTTTATTTAAAATATCATCAGTATAAACTATCGATATTTTAAATAAAACTCTATCTAAAACTCTGTGGTCACGATCATTCGTCGCCCATCACTAATCGGCATGCCCTTAAAGTATGACGTTGACAGGTACTGTCTGTACTATTAAGAAATTCAGGACTTCATAGGCGTGATTTTTCTGACAGCTGTCGCAGAGATCAAGTTAAATTTTATAGAGTATAGGTCACTTCACATGCAATTCGACGTTTTATTGCTGATTCAACAAATGACTAATGTTATTGCAGGTACATCATATCTGTATCAGTATCTCTTTCATAGCTGCAATTATCGATAAAATGCTATCAGAGCTATCAAGAATAGACGCGATAGCGGTAAGTTTGAAGTCTAAATTTCTTTAGTAGCATGACATCAGAAGTAAAATGCACGAAGAAGGTTTAACGCATAATATACGTAACAAGCTGGTTACGACTATATACAGGGTGGAGAGCTGACGGCGACATTAATTTGAACCGCAATTGGTACTAGTAACCAGTAATAAAAGCAATAAGAAACCTTAAATCCTCAAATTGAAAGCAAAATTTTCTATCAAGCTAAATAATAAAGTTAGTAATTAGTCATCATACTTTATACGGTAGTTATTCATGCTATTTTAACATTAGGCAAAATAGCTTCAATCGTCGTTTAGGTAGAGGTTGCTCCAAAATGATTACTTAGAACATTTAAGTAAATAGCTTTATTTATTAAATTTAAAATGTTTCGAAGACTTTAAAACAAAAAGCTAAATATAGTCAACTCTCCACCCTGTATATACATTACAGAATTGTAGTTTAAGTGCATCGAGAAGTCAATTAATCAATAAAAAAAAATATTAACATAAAATAAAGTATATGACAAATAATGAAGCCTCTAATTCCCGAACTAGACAGGGGCTGTACTACGGGGATCAGCGTCTTCTCTGATTTTAACGATAAATAAATTATGTCAATTTACTTATGGTTTCTAATATTACTTGTCTAAATTTTTTTGATACTATGATAGTGATGACATTCCTTTTGGTTAAGTAGAGATTCGATTTAAAAAAATCAATGATTTTCTTTAAATGTAAGCACGTAACTCAATTTCAATTTGTTTATTTACAGAAAATGTAGCTTTACAGCACTTAATACTAGGCGTTACTTTGTTTATCCTAAAAACTACCTGAAAGAATATGCTGTTTCAACGATACCATCAGGCGAATGGGTGGTGAAGTACCCTTTTCACGATAAAAAAAATGGACTGCTTTGTGAGTCTGCTCTACGTATGACTACGAGTACCGATAAATTAATTTAACAAAGCAGAAAGCACGCAAACGCCGATAGAGTCTCTACTCCGAAGTCTTCCATTGGATGTACAATTGTTCAAACATAACATAGGTAATTAAAATTAATCAGTATGGCCCCAAAAATATTCCGATACAAACAAAGTCTATTTTTCCATAAAGTCTTCCAAGTCATCTAGTTCACAGTTAATTCAAAGGTCCATTGAATTGTTAGTTCTCATTTGGAGTCAGTACTAGTTATATAATTAGAGTTCACGAGTTTAGTTTCATACTATTCCATGATCATGAACCCTGAAAGCGTGAAGTTCTAAATAAACGAAGTTCATATCGTTTTATAAGCCATACTCATGAGTCATCATTTCACATTCTCCAAAGACATTATAGATTAGTTAGGTAGGTAACTTATCATGGTGTTGTAGATACGATAGAATTGATGAAAATAATTATTCGAGTAGGAATTATTTCAGGTTATTGACCATCGATCGATCAATAAAAATCAGTAGGTACTTATAGGAAATGTAAGTACTTACAATATAATAATATTATAGCGTTTATATACCAGCTATACTGAACTGGACAGCTTAGTGCCTAACATGTAAAGGTCATACATAGACATAGGTAACTTGGGTCATTAGTAAATATGTTAATAAACATTTTATTGCTTATTTTGTTTTTTGGATACTTTTTATTGGAGAATTTTTATTTTATGGTTCTTTTTATAACCATTTTTAGAGTGAGTCTTCAAACTTTTCACGAAATTACTTAAGTACCTTAGATAACTAGATTTTGTGTGAATGTCTGCATTACTAAAAATATTATGCTGTAGTTGTAAACCGCAAAATCCATAAAGACTCATCAAAGCTACAAAGATAATAATTAAAAGCTAACTGCAGCATGTCTCTCCTTGTCCTTATCTTAATGAGCGGTGACATTGCGAGAAGGGCGAAGGACATTTCAATTCGAGTCGAGAAATCGTAATGAACGATCTCATTCTCGCAAATTAAACCATCGACTTCGGCGGCTATCATTCATCACTATCTTTTATTTAAAACGTTATCATTCAGAACATCATATTCTTTAAAAAGTTACGTCAAAACATTTTTGTGAACTTCATAAGAGCACGTCATACGCCCACGCTCCCGATTCTCCAAAGACATTTTACTCACTCTGACGCATGCGTGAACGTATCGATCTTGCGATGCTGATTTCTCCTCTCATTGTGAGAGAATCTTCGGCCTAAGGCTCGGTTCGCATCCTCGCTGAAAGGAAAATTAGTGTGGTTTATGACGCCATTCCTCGTTCACGGCCGCCGACCGGAAGGACAATCAATAAAACGCTTGTTAAAATAATAGGCTTCGACGGTAATGAATTGATGCTAAACATTGAACAAGTTACTGTCTGCCTTGGAAAATTTGCTAAGAGCATTAGGCTGGAGTCGTTAGCGCCATTTAATGGGCAGTCTGCGCTGTAGCCCGGGTCACATGACATCGTCCGCTATCTCAGAATAACTGACCGTCGAGTCTAATTATAATACAGATCTCTGCTGTTCATTTATGTGTATCCAAAACCAATTAGAAAATTCAAAGACGGATGGGGTATTGACTATTGAAAATAACATTTGTAAAGTAAGAATAACAGCGTTGACAAATGTCGTGGGTGGTGACGAAACTCGTAAGTCGTGAATCGTCTATTTATGTGAAATTCTGCCATCAGTCGTTACGATTACTTATGTCATAACTCACACAATTATTTAAGAAAGAATAAAATAGCAAAAGTAGTATGTTACTAAAAATATAGGATACCTAAACCAAATGGCAAAACTTTGCAAAAAGTAAGATTCACGAGGTGTGAGTTTTGTCACGTCATGGCGTGGTTAGGTCAATAGAACAACATTAAATAACGTATTGTTTTCCTAACTTTACTGTCTAGTAAGGAATAAGGTGATGTCACCTAGATTCAGTACAAACATGTGCCAAGATAATTGCTTATTCTATTAAATTTATAATATTTGTAAAATAAACGCAACGTGAAATGTGATTGACTATCTATTCTACACGATGCATATTATCTGCTTCTCAGTCAAACTAATTTTCGGCTTATCTAAATAATAAAACTGTAAGAAAGGTTTAGTGAAGTGCGTAGGTTATTGTAATTACAGACACACGAGACCGTTCAATGTTCGTTATTTCCAAAAGTTCTGAAATCGAAAGTCGTGTCAATGAAATTTCGTTGACCGCTTGTTTCGAGACAGTTATAATAGGATTGGAGTCTATTTTCGTAACAACCAAATCCGGCTAATACCTGGCCACAAAGACATGGGGAAGGAAGGTCAGAACGAAGGTCGTCCGAAGGTCGCGCAGGACACAGGCGTCGGCGGGTCTGATCATATTTTCCCTGAGGGTTGTTCACCCGCGCTATGTGGGGTAATGATACCGTCTTGGGAAAACTCTCATTATGGAGGCGTGAAAGTAATCTTTATTAACTTATTATGCTGAGAACCACATATTTAACAACTATTGTAAACCTTTTGTGGTCCTTGTATTCTATTTATTAAATAGCACAGACAGTTTTCATGGTTAACAATAAAAGTTGCCGCTTTTAGGAATATTAATCGCTGTCATAGATCTTCGGATCCAATTTTCATCTCACAGTAAAATATTATTTCAAAAATTTATTACAGAATTGAACGCGAAAATTTGAATAAAAGGTGTATGTACCTACGTCATAGAAAATGATAATAAAGGGCTTTATCTCGAGGAGGTAAAATATTTATGTTAGATACTCGTACATGTGTGTAGGTATACATTATGGTAATTCCTTTCGAACAATTTGTCTCGTTCAACTATAGATATTTCATTACCATAATTTGAGACGACATATTTCACAATATGAATTAATTGATCATATTTGAATTATAAATAGCTACAGGTAGATATTACGTTTATGAAAACGGTATATTTTGTAAACTCTTTATTTTGTGAGACAGGTATACAGCGCTATTTTATACATAGCGTATTTGATTTGCACCATTTACAATTACAGGTATGATTTTGAAAATCTGTGACAGTTTATGGTAAACTTGTAATTCGAAACTCCAGATTTATGTGTGACAATTTATGGTAAACTTGTAATTCGAAACTCCAGATTTATGTGTGACAATTTATGGTAAACTTGTAATTCGAAACTCCGGATTTTTATTGACGATAGAAAATTAAGAAATATTAAGAAAACTGATCTGTAGATATACGCGGTTATTTTATGGGCTATTTTAGGTAAGAAGTATGTAAAGTAGACTATTAATATATACTGAATAATAACGTCCAACACTTTTATAAAAATAATAAATAAAATAAGTATCCTTTACATGACTTTCAGTGATTGGTTGTTGCATGGTTGATACAAATTAATTTTATTTTTATTCTCTATTAGGGCCTAACAAGTACAACAATACCAATTGAAAAATCTATAAATAATCCAATTTTTGGTTTTTAGTACAAACAAGGATTTCACTAATCTGTTGTCTGAATTGGTTATCGTTGATGTGTTTTCGAATAAAACCACCTAATTATTCGAATCAACTATTTACCAAATACTTAATGCATTCTTTCTTTATTTAACTGTAATACTGACTCGATAACGTTTATGTTATATTTGAATGTGAGATAACAGATAGGCACACTTATAATTGTCTGAACAAAACTCATATCTTTTCTAAAGTTTAAAACTAGAGTGATCTTCTTCGTCTATCCCCCGTGGCTTTACTGCTTGGCTCAACCATAGTGCGAAAGGAAACTTCTTTCTGGTATTTTTGTTACTGTGAGTGTAGTGTATCTTCTAGGTCTACATACTCTATCTTCGGCTACAACTTCGCTTTCATCAGGCGAGTTGGTGGCCAAATGTAGCCCTATTAAGAATAAAAAAAATATCATCATCCTTCCCTACAAATAAACATAAACAAAATAGCAAATTGTTTAAAAATATGTCAAATAACACGCCTTGATTTAAATTTAAAGCGGTCTCAAGGTCGCCTGAAAATCAGAATTGCGGTAAGTAACAGACATTTGCTATTTTAAAACTTCATTTATATTACAATGACAATTTTTCGGTTATCAGATTGCGTTTTTATCTTTATTGCTTTGTATCAAGGCTTACAATCGATTAAATAGTGTTTGTAGAGGTGTGATTAGTGTTTGAAGAGGGCATACGACGCTCGGTACCGTCGGCATCCGTGTAATTGCAGCGCGTGCCAAAATTTGCCACAAAAAGCGAGTATCAGAATTCCTGTGCTAGACTGGTGTGATGAATATTACGTTTTGCCAAACATAGACGGATATAATATGGTCACGAAAGGATTCCCTAAAAATAACCGTATGTTTTTATGGAATTTATTAGATGAATTTTAATCGCTTTAGTCATTTAATCGCTTTAGTCAAATTCTAATGTAATATGTATAATGTAATATGACAAATTCATTAGCTGTTTTATTAAGTTTTGAATAGTTTGAGATCTCATGATTACGTATTTTACGTGACTGTCGCGAGTTTATCGCTACACCTATTGCTACGGTTTCGCTACGAGAAAGTCTACGCTGGACCTTAGCTACGCCTATTGCTACGCCTATTGCTACGCCTATTGCTACGGCTACGAGCGACCTACGAGTACGCTGCTACGTGTTAACAAAATGGTTTTCTGTCAGTAGTACCATTGATTAGTTCCATTGATGGTACTACTGACGTATATCGACGTAGAATTTATATCCTCTACGTCGCTAGTACCATTGATCAGTACCACTGATGGTACCTATATGTGACTAGTACCATTAATACCTCCAGACCCGGAAAATAGAATTTGCTCAAAGATTGACCACCTATAAGGTTGCATACATCAAAACTATAAATACTAAAAAGCAGAGTTAGTAAAAATCACAGTTGCTTTATTTCTGACAGATTATTTTGATTTATTTGAAAATATCCAAAAAAAACTTTTTAAAATATCGTATTTTCTACTGTAAATAGTAGTTTTGGTTTATTATCTGATATTAGCTTTGAATAAGCTTGAAGAGGAGACAAAAGCTTTGAATTTTGCACAAAATGAGTATCCAGGAACAGGCATACTTTATTTAATAATAAAATTCAAAGTCAGATCAAATCCATTCAGAGAAGTCAGCTTTACGGAAGATATAATAAAAAAATAAAACCACTGAATGGCGGAAATCACAGTTGGGCAGCCTAGATGAGCATGGTTATCTAAAGCTTATCTTTTACCAGCTGTTCACAGCACAGCTGTGACTTCCTCGGCGTCAGTGGACAGGATATTTTTCACATTTCGGTTCAATCAAAACTTCGGCATATGTTGGCATTCGACCTCGTCGAATCAGATCTTCACTTGTTTTTGTCGAAACGAGCACTAGAATAATGGTGAATACTAAGTAATTAAACAAATTCTGTACATTTTAATGTGAAATTATGGAAAATCATGAAATGAGAAATATTTTCAATGAAACAGTTGGGCATAGACCTTAAAATAATGTGATGATAATAATTTTAACGCCCAATATTTTACAACTACATATTTGCTCGTAATAGCCGCCTTAAGTGTTAAAATGTTTTTCGAAATTTTTACGAGTGTCATTGTTACATTACGTCGCTCGTACCATTATGGTACGAGCGGAGTATAAATACGTCAGTAGTACCATCAATGGAACTAATCAATGGTACTACTGACAGAAAAACAACAAAATTATATTGCTTTTTTATCACGTGTTTAATGTTCATAATAAATTGTGTTTAATAATATATACGCAATAAGTATGATTGTAATTAAATGCTAAAGAGATTCGGATGCATTTAAAATTCCTGCAACTAGAGCATGAGCCACACTATCAAAAAGGAAAATAAAACACAAACATCAAAGAGAAATGATCTATTGCGGCTTATACAAAACTAAATAAACTGCACGTGCTCAATAAAATTAAGAAAAAAAACAACATTCAATCTGAGCTGCCAATATCTGCCAAAATTAGATTTAGCATTGAAATTGAAAACGAAGCGTCGTAAAAGAGCGCTAATGATCTTGTTTGTCTTACAATGAAAGTGATAAACTTGTCCAATTTCGTAAAGTTTGGAATAGTGACGAGATATCAGATCTCCGTCCATTGATCGGTGGGCGGCGAGCGGCAGGGCGGCCGCCCACGTGCTCGCGCCCAGAATAACCAGTCCTCTCCGTGTCTGCTCCTAGCTCGCATACCTCGCGCGCTCTTCAACTCCAAACATCGTAAACTGAAAGAAACAAACTAAAAAACAAAAAACTAAACTAAAAAAATAGGAAAAAAATCGCGCGATTTTTTACCACCAATTAAAATTATTTTTAGCAATTCGGTAATAATTCTCACGTGCGTGTGGTTGCAGAAACGTAAGCAATATTAAACGAGTGCTCGGTCACGTATGTACTTAGTTAGATTTCGCTGTATTGTGAACAAGTCAAGTGTGCCTACGTGTCAATTAAAGTCAAATTATTTGCTAAAATTTACTTAACGTTACTTCAATTCAGTCCGGTGCTTTTAAGGCGGGAAAACTTTTCTCTATAAAATAAAAGACTTTGAAAAATTGTGATTTAAATAAGTGTTACGTGTGATTTGAAAAACAGTGTGAAAATTCGTATGAGTTCCGTTTGCTTAATGAATCCGTGGTGTGTATAAGCGAGTAAAGCGGTGTGTTTTAGAGACTGGAACATTGACTTAGATTGAGCAAGTTTATGAAGTGAAAGAAGAGTTGGCTCGTGTTGCATAGGTACTGTTTAGTTTGGCTCGAGGACAGGGCCGGCGCCGGCGCCGCGAGGGTTCCACCAGCGCGGCCGCATGTGCGATGCGATGCGGGACAAACTGTCCGCGCTCTTGCGCACCCGAGGCGCTCACGACGACAAGCTGCAGAATGGCTTCTCCCCTGTGCACGTCTTCCCTGAAGGTTATATATCTTTTTGATTGATTTTTGAGGTCTATGATTCTAGTGGACCAATAGTCCAACAGCGATACCTTTAATAAATATATTGACAGAGTTACGAACGTGTAATCCGTGCTCGATCTGTCTTTATATGAAGAAGTTTTTTATAAAGAGCTTTCTATGTGTATACTTGTATAGGGCTTATAATACTTACTTAAAATTATGTTTACCTATCAGGCTGCTATCCGTGTTGATAAGTTAGTATTCAACAGTAAATAACTACGGCAATTACTCTAGAATACTACTTAGTACTCATCTTTAAAGAATAAGAATTTTTTATATATTATATGAACAAACTCATAATTAGTCAGACAAGCTTTAGTCAAACTGTGAACATTAATACATACATCAATTTTGCATTACACCCTTTGTGGGTAGGTCTACGTTCAGCAGTGAATTATCAAAACAAGCCTGATACAGCACAGTTGTACTACATCGTTTGTGGTACTTGACAACTCTAAAGACTAGATTTGAAAACTCACAAAAGTTATATGACATTGACCTTATTTTTTAACTCTATTTTAATATTCTTAACGATGGTAAAGATGCCAAGATAATATAATTATGTTTGTTTGAGGATGGATTCTGTGACAAGCTTAGCTTAGAATAAATTAGAGCATTAATTCACATTGCTAAGAATAACACATGCATGTTAAGGTGTGGTTCCGAACTCCGCTGCAGGCAGTAGCAGCAGGCAGCAGTGCTGCTGCAGCCCCACCTTTCCTCATATTGCTGCCGCAACATTGCTGCTTAGCTCGGAATGTAATCTCATATAAACTCATAGAGATAATAATTATGGGGACCAGTTGTGCTGCGGCAGCACTGATGCGATGTTGCTACTCCGCTGATTTCGGAATCATACATAATTTTCAATCTCATTGTTCTTAGATTTTAACCAATTATAAAAAATATGTTTTGAATGAATGGTATGATGCTATCTATCTACATTAAACTGACTAATATTCTTTTAAGATGTTTTGTAATTTGAAAGCATTCACAAGTCTCAAAGTTCAAAGTTATTTAAACAAGGGATTGATAGAGTTAAGTGCTTATATAAATTACTCAGCTACTTTCCCTGATAAGGGCCATCATTTTCTTAATCCCGAAAGTTTTCAAGAGCTGCCAATAATGTTTTATGACAAGATGCTACACCTGTGGTAGGTACAGATTTTATAAAAGTAGTTTTAATTTAAGAGCTTATTGTTTTAAATACTTAACGCTTACTTCTCCCTGTTATATGAATAACCGTAAAAAAATAATATTACAGTTATTTTATAGATAGAGACAACTAAAACTACTAATTATATTAGTAAGGCGTTATACCTTTTAATACTTCCATTCCAGACCTTAAACCAGTTAAAGCTAGTTAGGAGTTTCATTTAGCCCTAGAAAATTGGGATTCGAGGCTCACCGACGGCTTTAGCAGTTATAATTATAAATATTATTTTAATTACCGACGAACCACCGGAGGAGGTAAACAATTCGACGCGTATATAGATATATATATTTTTAGGGTTGCGTACCTCAAACGAAAAAAAACGGAACCCTTATAGGATCACTTTGTTGTCCGTCTGTCCGTCTGTGTGTATGTCAAGACTCTTTATCTCGGGAACGCGCAAAGATATCGAGCTGAAATTTAAACTGTATATCTATGATCTCTTGCAGTTGTGTACAAGAAAAACTTCTCATTTATCGTTTAAAAAAGTTACAGCCGTTTACGTCGTAAAAAACCGCATATTTCGACACTCACAAAAATCAAAACCTACAGGGTACTTCCCGTTGACATAGAACTATGAAATTTGGCGAGAAGCATTGTCTCAGAGTACACATATAGGAATAAATCTGAAAACTGTACATTTTTATTTAAATCACAAAAAAATTGGGCCTCAAATATCACAAAATACGTGTTCAAAATTTAAAGTGAGTAAATCGTATCATGTAAGGTATCATATAAAAGAACTTCATTAGCACATGCTAAACAGGTTTTTAAATATTTTAACAATTAGTTTGTACGGAACCCTCGGTGTGCAAGTTTGACTCGCACTTGTCCGGTTTTTTTATGTATAACCACGCATAGCTTTTTGCATAGTAGTTTGATTTCAATAATTATTTTTTTATTGAAAAAGAGTATACTTCAAAATTGGTCCCATTTAAATTTTATCGAAATTAGCTGAGCCATTTTTGATAAATCAAGTGTGAAAAATGTTACATCGATCCGTGCATAATATTTGCGTTCTAGCTATGCGCCCCGGCTTTGCACAGGTGTTTTATACATATAAACATTTCTCTTGAATTACTCTATCTATTAAACTAAACTGCATCAAAATCTATTGCGTAGTTTTAAAGATATTAGCGTACACGGGGACAGACAGGGGAAAGCGACTTTGTTTTATACTATGTAATGATTCCGTACACGGGTGAAGTACATAAAATAATTTCAACTGTGACATCAATTAATTCATAATATTGCTATGTAAGATCGAATAAAATGTCATATTTTTTCAGTCCCATTCATTGATACGTAATAACCAATGTTATGCCAAGGTACAAGCGATGACTCGGTTTTCATTTAGTTTTACATAAACTGAAACATAGTATACGAGAGTTATGCGAACCATTTGCTGCTTGTTATTCTTGAGTGTAGGTCAGGGTTTATAAACAAGTCCCTTTCAATGATGGTTACTGATTTATTCTGAGTCACGGGCGCCACAATGACAAACCTCGTGTGTTTTCTCAAGCAAGTGTTCATTATTTCAACACTCATCTTGTACTGTATTTATATTCTATACATACCATTTTTAACCCTGTCTTCTTGTTGTTGTAAGGTGTGCCATAATAGTTAGCGTCGTTGTTCAGTAGATGGAAAAACAATTCTAAAGAGATCGGTAAACCATACCTATAAAAGTTGGTAGACAATGTTGTGACTTGTAACAATTATCCTACTAATATTATAAACGTGAAAGTTTGTGAGGATGTTTGTTACTCTTTCACGCAAAAACTACCGAACGGATTGAGATGAAACTTTGTAATAATATAGCTTATATATCAGAATAACACATAGGCTATAAATTATAATGATATATTGCGTATGCGGGCGAAGCTGCGGGTAAAAACTAGTTATTAATAAATTGATTATGGTAATTGAAAATATGCGCCAAAAGCCTTTGCTAATCTTTCATTTCGTTTCAATTATTCTGCTTAACTTTAAAAAAAAAAACATTTAAAAAACATTTAACGGTATATATAGGACAGATACCGTAAGCGCAACTTGTATGGTTGTATGTACCTAACCGAAGCGAACAGTTTCCATTTGACATCTTTTGTAAAGTGTTTTTGTTTAAGTTCCTAATACACAACGCTATTTTTAGGGTTCCATACCCAAAGGGTAAAAACGGAATCCTATTATTAAGACTCCGCTGTCCGTGCGTCTGTCACCAGGCTGTATCTCATGAACCGTGATAGCTAGAATGTTGAAATTTTCACAGATGACGTATTTCTGTTGCCGCTATAACAACAAATACTAAAACAGAAAAAAAATAGGGGGGAACTTATTCGTCGTTTTTCGCTCGATATTAATAACGGTGACGATGTTTTAAATATTCACAGAATTTTAAGTTGTAGGTATATTCCGTTAAAAAAAATAAAAATAAAATATATGAAGGGGGCTTAAATACGGTGCGGAATCCTTCCTGCGCGAGACCGACTCACACTAGGATCATTTTTATTTAATATTAATATTACATGAATTCAAATTAGACTTGTTTATTTTACTATGGAAATTAACGTGGTTTTCACACATTTTATACTATATATAACGGGACTAACTCGTCACGTGTACGGATAGTCGTAACGACTATAGTTTCGGTCAGTGCATTGCGAGACGGCTCCGCGTGCTAGCACTCGCCAACTTGAGAAAGGTCGCCGAATGCGACCGAAACTATAGTCGTTACGACTATCCGTACACATGAGTTTAGTCCCGTTATAATTATGTAGTATGAAAATAGACTTGTTTAAATTGTACATGTACGTGTACATACACACACACAATCAAATAATATTAACGTTACCTTTTTGAGTAGTCGGGTAGCAAAGGGATAATACTTATTATTAAACAATTAGCAACCTGCACAAGTTATTGACTCGAGAGTTAGTCATACATTGAAAAACTGTGTATTTTCCACAATATTTGCATTCAAAATCTTAAATGTTGGCTCACGTCGTGTCAACAAATCCGTTCTTTCTCAGTTTACTTAAAACCTCGTGATTTTATTCTCAAAAAGTTACTACATGTTATCTAATTAAATGTATTAGTACACGGCTAATTATATTTGGGATTTTGCGTGGTCTTAAGATGATAAAATTACGAGTTTTCCTTCCCGGTAAATGCCCATTTATAAATACAAAGCTTGTGCATGTGGAGTACCTAGATATTAATACATTACATTAGATACTGTTAAGAAGTTTTAATAGTTTCTTTGTAGTTCTTTGGCTAAATACGAGTGTGTATAGAGGTAAAGGCCATTAGTTATAATTGGTGATAGAAAGAACAGAATTAGGTAAGGGTGGTGAGAGGTAGTGACGCCCGCCCGCCTTACAATTGTGAGGTCGTGGGTTCAAATCCCGGTCCCGTACCAATGACTTTTCGGTGAAGGAAAACATCGTGAGGCAACCTGCATATGTCCGTAGAAGAAATTCGATGGCGTATGTGAATCCACCAACCCGCACTGGGCCAGCGTGGTGGATATGGCCCAATCACCCTTCGTGGGTAGGCCTACGTCGTGCAGGATTGATAAAGACGTACAAGAACTTGATTTGAGTTAATAGAATAATACATTTGTATGTGTTCATCCTTTCTCTCTTTTGTAAGTTCATCTCGCTTGAATATGCAAATTACTTGTGTAGTGAACGTGCACTAGAATAGAATTAGGCACCTAGATAAATTCACTCGAAAAATAATATCTGTTTCCACTTATCGTTTTCCGCCCAAATGCTTACATGTACCAGATAAAATAAATATTTAGTTATGCAACTTTACCCTGGAATCTTTACACTATTATATTTTCGAAAGTATACTTTATGTTGGTTTGTTTGTTAGTTTTCACGCAACAACAGAGCGACGGATCGACTTGATTTTTTGCATGGATATTTGTACAGTATGTACATATTTCGTTGCTTAAAAGTTTTAGGGTTCCGTATCTAAAGGGTAAAAACGGGACCCTATTATTAAGACTCCGCTGTCCATTTGTCTGTCTGTCACCAGGGTGTATCTCATGAACTGTAATAGCTAGAACGTTGAAATTTTCACTGATGACCTATTTTTTTAACAACAAATACTAAAAATAGAAAAAAATATTTAAGGAGGCTATACAATAAACCTGAAGTTTTAGACGTTTTTCGCACAATATTAATAACGGTGACAGGCTTGAAATATTCACAGAATATTTGACTAAATTTGTACTTTAAAAATAAATATTTAATAACGGCAACAGGAAGATGCTTGAATAATAAATCGTCGCTTTGGTGGTGAACAGAGGTCAACCCACATTTTTAGTAAAATTAGTTACATAGATAATTATAATTAACAATTATTATATTTAAACGGGGATTCAATAAGCCTATTTTCCTTATACGATTCAATTTTCATCAATATCGGACCAATGGTTTAGAAGATATTATAAAAAATATATTTTGTAGTTGACCCTTGTCCCTTAATTCATAATTGCTCATTATCTCCAAACTTGATTATGTGGGTTAGCTCTCTTCACTACCAAAGCTTCGAAATATTATATTAAGTGGTATATTCTTTTCAAAAATAATAATTAATAAATTAAGATAAAATATATTATGGGTCCACACGGTGCGGAACCCTTCGTGTGCGAGTCCGACTCGCATTTGGCCAATCATTTTATTTCAAACGGGTCAAGCCACTGACGAAATCTTCTATTACACTAGATTCTCTAAACACCTACATTATTACGTACCTGTATTAATATTATTTGGGATTCGCGTGACGGGTTACGTGCGTCATTCGGTTTTACGGCTAGAGCTTTCAGCATTTGTTAGTTATGTAAGCTGAATATCTTCATGAATATTATTACAGCCTTTTAGATCTTACTGAAGCAAAACATTATCTAAATGTAAAATATTTTTGCTAAGCATCGGTTCACGTTTGACCACATTATGTCTGATGTTAAGCGATATGGTCTTGGAAATAGCTTATATATCGCTTATATATCTTCTTTGGCTTAACTATAAGGTAAAGTTAAGGTACAGAGATATTCATCAATTGAATCTAGTTTTTCTTTGTTATGTGATTGTGTACTCTAAATTTAGTTTCTCACATTTTGTTTTTAAATAAAATCTTATTTATATCTATCTTATATTTTGCATTACAATTAACGCATTAAACGCATGCTACATATATACAGTAAAGTTATTTATTACTATACTTACGATGAAAACCAATTTATTTAGTACCTCCACCTCTGGTCTCTGAGATTACGAATACACTTAGGTACTTGTTACAAGAACACGGGAGAGATTACAATAAGAATAAAAACTTTTGTTCTCCAAGCGTAACAAAAAGGTACGAGCATAACAAAAAGGTAATCTTCTAATACAAATCAGGAAAATACATGCTAAAAATTCATTGTTTACAACTAAGTACTTATTCTTATTGTAAATATGTTTATTATTCGATCAGTCATCCCAATAAACCAAGGTGATTTCCCAAACGATGTATAATGTTTTTATAGTGACTAACATCAATCGGAAAAATGATGGAATCAAGGATTTTGTGTTTATATAATACATCCATGGATGGAATTGTATAAAAATGTTGATAAAAAGTTGGACGTATAGTTATCGATAGCTAAATAAGCTCTTTTAGATAACGAGCTGCTGAAAGATAGTGAAAAGCTTTTTTCGCATTGAAATAAAAATTCACAATATCGACTTCTAATAATTCTATCGAGCGAATGATGTACGTTATCTATTTTATAAATAGCGAACTACTGAACTTTAAATAATGAAAATATCACGGAATCGCCTCTGAACCAAATTACACAAATTAATTTTTAAGTCGGTAAATCCAATCTAATATCTCATTAGCAGAAAGCTCTATTACCTAATACATAACTTATTATTAGCTACTGGTAGCATATCTAAAGCAATACTGAATTTTGACTAACTGACGCCTGCCTATGTTGCCTACGTGACCATTGCGGAAAAACTTGTTATGAGTGAGTAGTGTGACTTTATTCAGTATTCACACATAACAGATGGAAGCTTAGGTATATTGTGCCTAATTAGTGAGTCTTTATTCTTACTATGCATCTTTCTGGCTTACGTGAGGTAGAGCACATTGTTTTGGTTATTTGCAAATAATGTATCCGGTGTGTCATGACATACGATATGTCCTCGGAATGGGAACTCGACTCGAACCTAAAGTAGCCATTGAATCATTCTTGGACCTCGCGTTACAATAATAATTTACAATGTAAGTCTAAGTATGTCCTTAGCTACCTAACTAAATCAGTAGAATGATCTTCCAATATGTACTTCTTTCATATGTATTTTTGGGATGCGGAATACTTAAGCACCTACCTAAATTGCTGAGATTTAATGCTAACTGTTATATTCAAATAAATGACACTAGATAAAAAGTGGGTCTAGTGATATCATACTCTTACCCAAAGTAGTTGAAATTATTTTGTATCCGACGCCTTTTATAAATACTATAACCATCAAAATGAATTGTAAATTGAAACAAAAAAAATTGAACTCATGACACCCTCACAAAACAAATTCGTCTTTTTTCTACAGACACTCTACATTTATCATTAAAATTCATTTTTTGACCGACTAACCACCGGAGGAGGTATACAATTCGACGCGTATTTATTTTTCTGTATAACCACGCTTAACTTTTTTCGTAGTAGTCCGATTTCAATAATTATTTTTTTAATAAATAGAGTATACTTCAAATTTGGTCCCATTTGAATTTTATTGAAATCGGCTAAGCTATTTTTGATAAATCAACAATAATGTGAAAAATGCTACATCGTTCCGTGCGTAATATTTGCGATCTAGCGATGCGCCCCGGTTTCGCACAGGTGTATTATACATATAAACATTTCTCTTGAATTACTCTACCTATTAAAACAATCTGCATCAAAATCCGTTGCGTAGTTTTATAGATATAAGCATATATGGGGACAGACAGCGGGAAGCGATTTTGTTTTATACTATGTATCTAATGATTCTGTACACGGGTGAAGTCGGTCATGCTATTTTTTGCAAAAAAATAATAATATGATAATTTTGTTCTTATTTGCTATATCTGAGTTCTTATAAAGAGTTGATTTTGCAGTGTGCTGACAAGATATTAGTGTAAGTAGGTCATTAATACTGTCGATTAAGCAGTCTGATTGTATTGCAAACACTGCTTTATCGTGAACCACGCTTCAATTTTAGATTAGATTATAATTATTAGGATTAAAGTAATAAAAGCACCGAGGTTTCTTTCGCTATCTCATAGGAACCGTTTGTTTTTCTGAGATATTAGATATACTTAAAATTATATCCTGTATTAGATAAACACTTTATACATTGGGACAATGATCATTGATACAGCAAATCATTTTGATCTATCAACTGTTTGCGTATGAACCTATTATACCCACTAGTTTGAGGAAGATACCTATCTGTAGGTAAGTGCCTACTAGGTTTATGAAAATACATTTTTTTATGATGGTGAAAATTGGGTATAGTTTGTACCATCAGTTTTTTTTATTCCGTATAGTTTGTAAGTGCCTACTAGATTTAGGAAAATACATTTTTTAATGGTCAAAATTGGGTATAGTTTGTACCATAAGTTTTTTTTTATTCCGTATAGTTTGTAAGTGCCTACTAGATTTAGGAAAATACAATTTTTTATGATGGTGTAAATTGGGTAAGTATAGTTTGTACCATAAGCTTTTTTTATTCCCTATATGTTTTAAGGTGCCTACTAGATTTAGGAAATTACAATTTTTTATGATGGTGAATTTTTTTTTTATTCCGTATAGGTTTGCGTTTGACTACATACTGCCTGATGTAGAGCATTGGGATGATGAAGATTGGACAAACTATGTCAAATTTTCATCATCCAAATAACCCCTCCACCAATAATATAATTATAACAGTTCACATCGTTAAATTTGTACCTACGTATAGCGCTTATGGGGCCTATTATGGCACGTTAACACCATTTCTACAGAAAAAGAGCCAAGATTATTAAAGTTTTTGGTTCATTTTTGTGGCGATTGTGGTGATTATACGTACCTACTTAATAACAGCTCGCAATAATTCTAAAATTTCATCAGATATTATACGTTCAATTTATAATGATTATATTTTGTAATATTAGAAAACATGATGTAAAACAAACAAGGTAACTAGGTCGTATAAAACAGATTTTTCATATTCGCGTTCGACTTTGAAAAGCTCAAAAATATCTTAGCATCTATAAAATCCAAATCGAAACCATCAAAACACTTGACACAGGTTTGCACATCTCAGTTCGTTATGAAATAATAAAGAAAAAGTTTTCTCACTTGTGCTCTATTAGCTTAGATATTATATTAACGATGTATAGCAGTCTCTCAACCTTGTTTCAACAATAGCATTCAATATTCTTCTGACATCGGATCACAAATCCATTGTTTTCTAACGATGCTTGCATCACGAAACTTAACAATTGCTCACTATTGATGTACCTACTTACGTGTTGAAAATTTTGACGCACATTGTCATAGATGCATTATGCATTTACACTAGTTTTACGCTCTACCCGATAGGATTCACTGATTTTATGTCCTGTGCCACAAAAATAGCAAGACAAATCATTATTTATTTTCAAAGTAGAAAAAAACAGACTATACTAGACTGTTGTCGATGTTTATTTTCCCTGGAAACATGCAACTGTCATCGATTGATTATCTTACAGTGTCTTTAAATAAATTATAATCATTTTCTTGCTGCGAAGAAGGACATCAGTCGTAAAATCATTGGGTACTGTGTCATTATTTATTTTGGCAGAGAGGCATCACTAATCACTCTAACGGCAGCTCCAATTTATTTGAATTCAAATTGGTATGGCATATTTCAAGTTATTGGGATCATTTCCTTAGTTTATAAGAAATTTTGAAGTAAATCAACATCTCTGTGGCAACATTTTTATTCCTGAAACTTTGAAAAAAATCTCACCAAAAATATCGTCATTCAAAGGTAATCTGGAGTCAAAAATTAATACGTCTGCTACCAAGAACTGGTATCGAAAGTATTTCTATTCATAATAGTAGGTATCGCGGTAAAATGATTTAGGTAGGTAGGTACTTGATAGACTTTTGATATAAGCAAAGCTTAGGTAACTGTCGATACTTAGAAATCAAACCTACGCTGTTTTGCACGTGTCCGAATACATATTTTCAGTAAAACATCGCGTAATTTCGAAGCCTGTATACTTTGGCTAATTTTACGTGCATTTTCAAATAGCTAAAGATTCGTAAAACTGATTTTGTTTTAAAAGCTAAAAATCGTACAGTTCTAGTTGAACGAGCATTCAATAACATCCGCTGATAACAATCTTAGCTTCAAGGTAGAGTTATTTTGATTTTTTTGTTGTTTTACGAGTTTTCGTCCATACTGTAGATATGTGCGAAGGTTATAATTAGAAAGCTTTTCTATTCTACCAGTCTGGTGCCTACTTCGACCTTGGATCGATTTTCTGCTTCCCCTAATTGAATGGACGCTAGCAGATATTTGCCACGTAGTGGATCTCCTAAAAGATTTTTTTACAACAAAACTAAATACGTAATGTATGAGATTTTGTTTCTATTATACATATATTTAACTGTACTAAATGTAAATCAATTTAAAAATAAATACTGAAAGTATTCAGGTCTCTTTAATTTTTATTTTATAGAATCAAGCTGTAATATAATATATTAGCAAGAATGCCACATTAAAATTTATAATATGGCAGATAGATACCACACCGTATCTCAGTGACGTATTAAGGTTGTCTTTGCTCGTACTTGGCTATCGATCAGTGAAATAAACCAAAAGTTTGCCAAATGTGCAAAATCCCAATGTGCAGAATTAAATACTTCGTTAACGGAACGTCATGATTATATCTATACCACCTTTGTACATGCAAACTGCAATAAAAATCTTTGACTTTGACTTTGAACGGTACTCAGTCTCATTAAATGTATGTTTTACTGATGCCAACGGCCTCAAAAAAAAAAAACAAAACAGGGTTGAGTACATTGTCGATCTTTATAAGATTTTAAGAGATAATTTTTTAAGAGGTTATTTGTTTTACTCGGAACTACTAAACTCCAAAAAAAAACAAAAGAATAACAAAAAACCAAAATAGATTATGCAGAGATCAATTTAAATAGAAATTTCATGTTTATGAGACCATAATTTATCTACTAGTTATATCGTAGAAATAATAGTTCACTAATGTTAGTACGTAACTAGCAGATCTAGGGAAGGAATTCAATAATCAAAAGGAATAGGCTAAAATAACGGGTATCAGCATAAAGTTTAGTATAAGGTTTGTTGAACTAATTAGATTTTTTGTTTACAAAAGTTTACAAAAAATAATTTATCTATCAAAAAACATTAAAAATTCAATAAAATTAGGAAACATGAATGTAAAATGGAAAGTGGAAACTTTTCAGTTGCCACACACAGCGACATTCCTACCAACCGATAGGTATCTTTAATCGAGTCGAGAACTTGGCAAAACGTACTATACACGATGAAAGTAGCAATTTACTCGAAATTTATTCGACAGCTATTGTGACGCCAACAATTCTGTTATTTCAGATTTCAGCTTGAGATGTTTGAAGTCCAGATGAAGTGGAAATAGTAATGAAATCGTTGGACAATAGAGCAGTAGGCACCCGGCTCGTGACGTGCGATGGGTGTGTCGTGCCATTTTTCACGTGGTTTTACGCTTTTTTCCGACCATAAAATACTTGAGGAATTATTTATTACCTACTTATTTCACTGCTACATATATAAAGACATGAATCACGACATAATAGATGGCATTACCGATCAACATTTCATACCAGGCAGACGGTTATCGGTACAATAATAAAGTTCGTCAAAGTATGGAAATCCCGTGTTTCGTTTAGTGTTAAATTATAGTGTGATGTAAAGCAGTGTATGTGAAATAATTTAGTAAAATTAAATTGTGTTGTGACATTATTGTTCTATTAATGATAATTACAAAAATTATTCGAGAAGAAGAGTTTCAGCAATCATTATGGATAATACCGAAAGTAAATAAATTTTTAATACTTATCACTTAAGTGCCTAATAATAATTAATTTATCATCTTATAATAAATAATAATCAATAATTTTAGAAATTATTTGCAATAGTAGAACACATCTATCTTTGATATTTATTTGCTTTATTTTTACTCGATTGTAAAAAAAAGATAGGTGCAAAGAAGTATTTAGCATTGCAAATATTTTCTTAAAATAATTTGTTAACTGCAGTCCTTTCTTTGGAAACTTACCTATATTTTAAGATTGCAAAAGGTATCAATGTATGTATAAATTTTATATCATACTTCTGTCATTATATGAATACTATTTTATTCCAAAAGGTTCACGAAGTGAAAAGTATAACAAAATGTTTTAATAACATAATTGAAATATTATGTACAATAACAATTTAAAATGAATATTTTTCTAAAAAAATCCGTTAATACTATATCAATCAAAATGTACGAATACCCGAATAACATGTCATAGCCAAACTCTATTCCCTCTAAAAAACTGTGTAAAATTGCAAGCGCGTACGTAAATCGAAAAAGTACCTCGTTATATCAACGTAACCCAGACTGTTCTATTTCAAGAAGCATAATCTCGAGAATCGTGCAAAAGTTGACAACATTCTATTTAAATTAAAAGACGTTTAATTGTGAGCAGTGGCCAAATGGTGCAAGCTTGTTGTGGAATGAGTCATTGCAAAAACATTTTAGATAATAATGCAGGAATTGTGCACATACGTATTTAAAAACAACAACACATTTCTTAAAACAAAAGAAACCCATAATTTAAACACTAGATATAAAGATAACTTAAGTTTGCCATCATCTAGAATAAAAATGTTAAATGAAAGCCCATATTATATGGCAGTCAAAATATATTAATTACATATTATTATTAATAAACTACCAATCACCATACGAAATGAACAAAAAAATACATCATTTAATTCTAAATTAAAACAATTTTTAGTATTACATTGTTTTTATTCCTTAGATGAATACTTTGAAGTCACCACCTACAAAAGTAATAAATAAGCTTATTGCCAAGTAGGTATTTATATTATTTGAGTATTTGTATGACGATCTCTTAATAGTTCTATAATTGCTTGCTACTAAACATCTATGTCACTATTCTTAAACTTGGATCATAAGAATAAAATGTAATTTTGATAAATATATTTAGAGAGCGCCCTAGCAAGTTATAATTTTTGCAATGCCCGACAAGGGCGACTAAGTTGTAAGCACATAATATCTTAATTAAGACCTCAAATGTAACACTTAGTGGCAATAAATAAATATGAAATAAATATGAAATAACATGCATATATGAAGTAGTGTTGAGAAGATTTATGGGTAGTATTTTTCTTTAAATAGTGATTCGTTTATTTATCAATGCGGTTTTCACCAGTTTTCACCCACCCTTATCCCTGCCTTTGAGTGTTGTAACAAGGTTATGAGTGCTTAAGACAAGATTAACATTTAGTACACGCCTACAAATCTTATAAGTACTTGACCTACGTACCTACACTAGCGCAGTAGGTAAAAACGAATAATTTTTGCCGCTTTACAATATGAGGTACAAATTGAAAGCTAATACAATTTTTTTGATAACTGCATTACAAATTTCTTCAATAGACTCACTGAACGTCAAAAAGGCTACTGAAACGCTTTCATGATTTTCACTTTAGTTACAACAGGGGCTCGTTTATTGCTTGACTTCATTTGACATTCAGTAAAAAAAAAAGTAACGGTGTTTATTATATATCAACTAACTGATTCGGCGAACTTTGTTTCACGAATTTTTTTTATAAAGATAATAAATTATAGCCTATGTGTTATTCTGATGTATAAACATTACTCTTGCAAAGTTTCATCTCAATCTGTTCAGTAGTTATTGCGTGAAAGAGTAACAAACATCCATAGCGTTTATAATATTAGTAGGATTTATAATACAATTTTATTTCGATATTTTGGATATCCGTGTCTGTAATTACATAATATGAAACTCCAGAATAATTTAAACCTCATCTGACAAAAAGTAATGTTTGTAATAAAAATAAACATCACAAAAATTTGTAGCGAACTCCTGTCGGATGAGTTGCGTTCGCGTAGTGTAGATAGATATTTCTACCTACTCTGGTAGTCATCGTAGACCCGCTACGAAATATGTAGTTAAAAATGTATGTAGCAAAATCGTGACCGTAGGCGTTAACATCGCAGTAGTTAGACCCATATTCCATCAAAGCGGAGGGGGTCAAGGAGAGTGCTGTTGTAGCTAGATATAAAAAATAGAAAGTATTGATATTAAATTTTGATATAGTAGGAATGGAAGTTTCTTGGGTTGGCACTGGGCAGTGCCCATCCATGCTATGCATATTTTGATCAGTCCATTCATAAATGTGATATTTTGCTATGGTGGCAAACAAAACTATCGTAACTGAGCGGAGTTTTGGTATTTTGGTCTCTAAGCAAATATAGCATTTCAATGGGCTTGCGATCTACACCGCTCCGCCCAGCATCTCCGTTCCACTCCGTTTTGGTGGAGTCTTGGCTTGTGTAGTTGGTTGAGTTTACTAATAGTCAGTAGCTGTAAATGATCCTGAAACCCCTCTAGGGTTAGCCTTTTAGGCTACAGTACTAAAGATTTAAGCTCAGTGATATTAGCACTTTACTCTAAGTGCTTTTATTTTGTTGTAGTAAACATTGGTTTGTATGTTAGTTCAAATACTTAGTTGACTAAATGCATTTGAAGTTTGATTTATGAATATAATCGTTTTCTGACAAATAAAAAGAGCATTGTCTTTTTATTATTTTTTTCTTCATTAAAACCTAAAATTCACTTTATTTATCAACTGCATGATCGATTTTAAATTGAACAGGGTGTCGTTAAGTAATCAGTAGGTACAGTAACGAGTACGTTAAGTAAAAAGCATTCTATTCTATCTATCTTCGCAATCTGTTGGTAGCATGGCTTCAGACAACCTTACACTTTATTTTTAATACTTCACCGAAAAGGTCGAATGTAAAAGATATATCAAGTAGAGCTGTTAAATAGAGCGTTGTCTGTATTAATCTTTGTTCGATTATTATTAATTTATCTATGCTTATTGAAATTGAAAAATCTATATTCGACATTACAAATACAGGAGGCACAAAAAAACAATAATGATATAAAAATAAGGAATTAGAAATGTCGAAAAGGGCTCACCTCAGCATTATGCTGAATGCAGGTAGGAACCGCACACTCAGCGCTGGTTTTCAGGTTAGCCCTTTTTGAGGGTAGGTAACAAAAAAAACGTAAAATAAGAAATATGTGAAAAGTTATTTGACAAACAGTGCAAACATAAGAGAAACGAAAATCGAACAAAATAACGTTAA
This sequence comes from Hypomecis punctinalis, assembly GCA_949316475.1. Taxonomy (NCBI): domain Eukaryota; kingdom Metazoa; phylum Arthropoda; class Insecta; order Lepidoptera; family Geometridae; genus Hypomecis; species Hypomecis punctinalis. The sequence goes on from OX438797.1 coordinate 11,127,823, forward strand.
GGTTGAGGAACATGAAATAAACGTAATAAATATAAATATTCACTTACAAACACAATATAAAGAACAATGATAATTATGATTATGAATTAATCTACAAACTTATGTAACGAAAAAGAACAACACAAAAATGAAAAAATAACAAAAATACATAAATTGCCAGCAAAAAATATCCAGAACATGGAAAAAGAGCGGAGTCATTTATAGAAAGGACTGGTGGTACACTATTAAATCGCTATTGAATCGCTTATTAAATCGTAACTAATTTAATAAATGTAAGTACATATAGAGCAAATCCACACAGAGTGCAAGCCAACACATTTGATCCTTGTCCAACAGTGGATGCGTAATAATTTATTGCGTATCTTTGTTTACAGTTCGGTACAGTCAAACTTTTAAACATACGTTTCGTCACGCAAGTGTGGCAATAATGCTCTGTCTATAATAGGTAGCTTGACGTAGTATGAGATGTTAAGATGTAGATAGATAGATGGTTTGCAAAAGTCCCTTTTGCTTTGTCGATATGCTTGAAGAATAAAATATTACGCGACGTATTTATATAGGAGTACCTAAGATTAATAACCACAATGTGTATTTTTTTGGAACAATCACGATATCATATTTTTAAGAATTTGAAATTACTGTCACTACATAGTATAAAACAAAGTCGCTTCCCTGTCTGTCTGTCCCTATTTATGCTTATATCTTTAAAACTACGCAACGGATTTTGATGCGTTTTTTTAATAAGTAGATAGAAGTTTTATAAACCTGTGTGATACCTCAGATATCTAGATCAGCCTGGCTGTAGATGACCATTTTTTAAAATTTGATTATAACTGTAAAATATCTTCAAAATTAAACTCGATAGTATAAAATGTCTCGAATGTGCGAATGAGAAAACCGACGTGAAAATTGGTGCATTTTTGTGCGATATTTTCGCTTCGTATACTTGTTTATAAGTTGCATATTGTTACAGGGAGCGCACGGGAAGGCGGAGTGGTATGGCGCGGGTACTCCGCCGGCTGCGACGCCGAAGACGGCGCGACGGGAGCGCTTGCCGAGAGCGCCCTCAACCCAGGAGACAAGGTACAGCATATAACCAAATCTGCCAAAAAAGCTTTCGCCACGTATCCGATAGTATATGTGTTGGAGATCCTAATTCGAATTCCGAAAATTCATAATTTGTACAATGTAAACGAATAAGTAATTAACATCAGCATTTGGAAAGAAAGAAAAGTAGCTAGCTTTGTAGAGCATTATTTTTGTCATCTGTCTTACGAACCACTATTGTACAAACCAGCGACAATCACACGTGATGTTTTTGCGCTGGTTTGACCAATGATGGCTCGTGAAACAGATGACACTCTCCAACTCTACGTAGCCACTAGCCAAGCAAAGCCGTAACCAGCCGATTATCTCTTTCTAAAAGCTGATGTCAATTATTATTTTTTAACGCGTACTGTACATTTTGTTACGCTATGCTTATAAGGAGTGGATTTTTAGATTAGAGAAATAGAGACTACGAGATATGCCCAGTCAATGCTGCCAATCTTGAGCTGTCCTAAATGCGCAACAGGTATATTTATAATTTGCATATCGCAAGGAATGTTCTAAAACTAATGACATTGATCTCTCAGACCGAATTTCAAGAGACGAGCATGCTCTTATGTGTTTAGTTTTGGCTATTTATGGATATTGGATAACATAAAACATTACATTATGTGGAGTAAAGACAAAGCCATTGAGCCTATATCCGCCGCTGATATTACTTGGATATACTCTGGTGAAATTCAAGTAAGTAATTTAAGGGCTCATACTCTCACAGTAGGCACATTTATTTTCGTTTAAACATCAAAAACTTTTAGCTGGCTGCGTCAGGCTTTTATGTGGTAAAATCTAATTCACCTTTGTACAGTTTACTTAGTGAAGTGAATTTTCAAATTAAAACCATTTTACTCTGTAAGGTTAATATACATTTGATATGAGATTTTGTTAGATTTTTTTTACAAACACAATTAATAATAGAGCACATATGAGTCTGCACTTAACTTCTTCTAAAGGTCGTGCTTCAGTGAGTACATAGAGTAAATTTAATGTCATAATCTCTACTTACTCATTTTTAATCAACAAAATAAAAAAAAACATTTACTAAGGAGAGCTGGCTTTCAAGATTTAATGGGTAAATCCTGTGGCGTAGTCTGAATTAGAAAAAAATATTGGAGAAATTTAGTTAAAGATTTTGGTAATATTTTTAAGAACCTACGAAAGTAATAGCTTAGAACAAAAAATAGACTCAAACGAACTAGTTCAAAGTGTACCTACTGAAGAACCGTTACTTTTTATCCGTAATTTAAACATAAAACCTTATTTTGTTGTACTGAGGGCTCTGCGAGCTAAATTGAGTTTGGGGTTCTTCTATTTTTGTAGGAATACCTAAAGATTCTTGTAGGAAATTTTATAAAGCTCCTTTATAAAAATGCGTAGGTAGTCTATAATTCTATTAATACTTAGAGTTTGTTTTCTTAAGAGAGAAAATAAAAAATATTTTATGAAGAAAAGCGGAGTGGGCAACATTCTTTACAACGTAGTTCTCCGAGAAATTCCACTTAAGAACTTGTCGAAAGGCATTAAGAGTACTTGAAATAAATACCCACCTACTCCGCAAAATGTTGAACACCACTAGAAATGTCGAGGCTAGATTTTTATCTAGCTACGAGCACCAGGAAAATATTTCTGCAAACATTTTCCAGACAAGCTTGTGGCAGTAGTTTACAACTCATGATGTAGGTGCCCACTAATAGTTTTTACTTCGGGTAGAGTCACTGGATGAAAAATTTACAAGTCCGGAGAATATCCTGGTTTACATTAAAATATTACTAAGAGTCTTTGTAATTTATTAATCTTTCCGGTTTCCTCAGTGGCTTTATCAGTAGCATAAATTGCGATTATGACCAATTATGAAATTCCGAGATTTCCTAAAATTTCCGAAGTCCAGCCAGAGTCCGGACAAATATTTTATTTCTGGTAGTCAGCCTTAGTTTGGGCTTCGAAAAGATAAAGCGTCAACGTTTCAAATAAAAACGTTTTTTTTTTCCTTTTTGGGTAGGTACTTACTCCAATAAATAGTTACACTGGGTTATAAGCACAGGTTATCAGTATGGCAAACTGAGTTTTAAATAATATATTTCGTTAGGTCTTCATACTCGTAGGTAGACTACCTCTAACTTGCAAATAATAGTAAAGTTAAATAACAAACTGTACGAGCACAAATATCTTTATTGATCATGTCATCATCAATAAAATAAGTTCTAGGAAACATTGTCCATTGTTTTATCCTGGCTAATACCTGAACACATTTGTGTTTGATTATTGAATGACAAAGGTTCGAGTAAATGAGGAAAATCTGTGATGTTAAAGTGGAAAAACAACAACTTAGTTCCACGAATCCATTACAAAACTTAAAAAATAAAAAAGCTCAGCCTAGTCTAGTCAGTATAGAAAAGAAAAAAAATTTTAGGCAGCAAGAGTAATATGAAAGTAAGAGTTTTAGAGATTGTAATATCCTCAGACATCCTGTTGTTTAAATAGGTACCTACTACCAACAAATATAGAATATCAGAAATCTCATTATGAAAACAGAAGGAACTGAAAAAGAAGTTCAAATATAAATAGGTAAAGTGTACATTTATTGTTCCCAGTTGGAGGGGTCGGACGCAGCTGCGGACGACCCTGTTCACCTCAAGAGACGGGTGGGACTCTTCAGTGGGGTGGCTCTAATCGTCGGTACCATGATCGGTGAGTACCAACCATTCATTATATAATAATAGATATATACAGTACCAACCATGCATTATATAACATATACCCGACTACCTAATAGAAATGTATTATGCAAATGTTCACTCCATAATGTCATATGGAATTATTATGTGGGGAAATGCAACAGACTTTGAACGAATTCTAAAGATGCAGAAACGAGCCATTAGAGCTCATGTGAATGAAAAATATAAAGAATCTAGCCGACAACACTTCAAAGATTTGCAAATCTTAACATCTGTATGAAATCCTGAAGTATGTTCGACAGAATTTAAATGAGTATCAACTTCGTGACACTAACAGTGTAAGATCTAGTAAAAATAGAATATATGTAAAGCCAATTCGCAACAGACTATGTATGTCCAAACGCCTCCCATTAATAAAAGGTAGAGAACTCTATAACAAGCTCCCAAAAGGGATTCAAAATATGACCAATGATGCAGTTTTCTTTAGTAGAGTGAGGTCTCTCCTCCTCAATGAAACAATTTATACTGTGAAATATTTTTTAGACAATAAAACATATTGATCCTGCACCTATTTTTCTGTGCCTATATACTTGTAACACTATTTCTGACATGTGCTAGCTGTGATGTTTTTTCAGTTATTCTAAATGGTTATTTTTGACGATGCTATTGCAGATATTTTAGAGTACTATTAGGTTATTTTAGACATGTAACTGCTATTGTGTTTTTTTAGTTGATTTAACTGTTATTTTTGACGATGCTATTGCAGATATTTCTATTACAGTATTTCTGACATTTTAATTTTTTTGTAATATTGTATTTGTAATTTTATGTTATGTACCGAATTTTAATTAATTTATTGTAATATCATGCCTAATAATTGAATTCAATTGAATACATAATTAATGATTGTTATTTTGACGATTCGTAGGGTGTTGCTCATGGTATATTTTTGTATAACAATGTGTGTAAATAACCTTACTGAAAATATAGTCGGGATTTTGTTACCCGTGGGAGAACGAACTCACGTTCCGTTCAACCAACGTAGTGTCAAGTCAATAGGTCACGTAGTGTGGGTGTGCAGCGGTGGGAGTATTTAGAATATTATGAAAAGCTCTTCAAAATACTGCTCTCAGTAATTTTTTTTCATAATTATATACCACGGATGGTTATCGATGGGGGAGAGAAGGGGGTGTCAAAAGTTGCAAAAAATGTGTCGTGAAGTATGGGTACGTTTCCTAAAGTTCAGTGTAGTACTAATAGTGGTACAGTGGGGATATGTGAGACTACTGTAATATTTCATGCCCGTATAATTCAGGTGGTACTACATCATCAGCATAGTGGTGATTTAAAAGTACCTATCTGTCAGAGTTGTGTTGTCTGTACAGCTGTGCTGTAGATGAAGGATGTGAATCTACAGATTGTAGAGAAAACATGATATAATTTCTAAAATAGATAAGTGCTGTTTATGTAAAACCAATCGCTGCTTAACGTCAATGTACAACTTTGACTGACATAAGCTTATTTAGAAAAAAAAGTATTCGTTGTACGAGCGTATGCGCATATACCTACAAACCTACAATCCTACACATTTACGACAGATGCCTTTACCTAATAATAAATATAGTTTAAAAAAAACTAAAAAGCACGCTTATAAATGCATTGTCATCGGTCTTTGACAGGTGTGCAAAGTTTAAAGAAAATCTGATCATTCAAAGTAGTTCAAAATCGAGGTCAAAGGTGTTGGTTACAAGCAAACAAACATACAGGTGAAACTAATAAAAGCATGTTAAAAAGTGGCCAGTATATCGAATCTAACTGTTCTATTAATTTTGGTATAATAATATTATAAAATCCACGTAAATAATGAAATTAACTTATAATAATATTCTGAAATTTTGAATACTATTCAGGGGTCACGATTAAAAGTTATAACTTACAAGCTTTGCCAGACTCCGGAGGTCCCTCAAGTTCATTTACAAAGAAACCACGAAAATATTTTTTATCATAAAAGGCTCTAATTAAAATACTTTTAGTATGATGTGAAGATTTGCTACATATGTTTCCTATGGAATACTTGTTAGGTACAGTAATTGAGATATTGTCTATAATAAATAATCTACATCAATATTTAATTGTAAATCTTAAAAAAATGGCCTTACCACAAAAGTTTTACGCACGCTTTAGACAATGTTTATCAGTACAAATTGGACGGATAAACAGTGTTTAAAGTGTGTTTTAACATTTGTGGTAAGGTGGTTCGAGTCTTTATCTTTAATTCCGTGCAACCGTGAATTTACCTAGCTATTATGATGACCTACTACATATTTTGTTTGTTCCAAATATATTTTGCAATCTAAAAAAATATTTACTAGCCCATTGCATTTACGAAAGTTTGTTTAGGCAAACAGACACATGCTCAGCGTTTGTCTAAATTTTGTGACACATTGTTGACACGACAAATATTAACAACCCGATTACTGTAAAATAACATTAAAACTGATAAACTTGTTTGAAAATATTACATTTTGTAGTATGCTACGCCGCATCTATAAATCGTTACGCTACGTATTCCTCAGAATCTCTTGAGCCAAGAGTTATATTAAACTATAGGTACTCTAGGTACTCTTGACCGTTAATTTACGTTAGCAAGTAAAATACAATATTTATGCACATTGTACTTACACAGATTTATGGCTAGCTGGGTTCAAGTTATACAATGAAATAAATGTACGAGTATATAATTTGCTGTCAGCTTGTTCCAAAGACTCTATCCACCATACTGCATCAAAGTTGGTCCGTTTTATACCTAGGTCATAGCGAACTAAATGAAACTAGTAGACTGGAAATCGTAGTACAAAATATCCGAAATAGCAGGCGAGCTTGTACTAGTTGTAACTTCTCAAGGTGGAGCCAATATAACTCACTAGCTATATTTCTCTAAATATTTATGAAGAATTGGTTTCCACGATTGTTATTGTTTAAGTTAGAGATGTATTAGTTCGTGGACAGTAATATTTAAGAGTGCCCATTTGTTTTTACGGGAATATAATTAAAATAGCAGACAACAGAAAAGCTTACATTGTTAGTAAGAATAGTATCTACCTTGGTGTAAACTGAACACTTGCCAAATGCAATTTAATTTAAATAGTCGGTCATAGATTTTGCGAAGGATTACGAGTAGGTACCTATGTGAAGATATGAAAAGCTCTGACCTGATATACCTACTTATGTGAATGCTCATAGGTAGGTATATCAGGTCAATATACCTTTATTCATATAAAAAACGGCCTTACAGCTAAGCTTAACAATAAATAACATAACTAAAATGAAATAACTGTAATGCGTAAATGTGTGCCTTCACGAAATTAGTTAAAATGTGCTAGGTAAATAAACTTTCTTAAGAATGTGTGTAAATGAATTATTTTCACGCAGTTCATTTTTGACCGACGAACAGGAGAAGGTACTCAATTCGACGCGTAGTATATATATTTTTTTTATGTATAACCACGCATAACTTTTACATAGCAGTCCGATTTCAATAATTCTTCTTTTATTGGAAAGAGTATACTTCGAAATTAGTCCCATTTAAATTTTATGACTAACTAACGTTTAGCAAAACGACCTGTATATAAACAGCCTACAAAGTTTAGTCTATAGACTTAGACACACAAACAATGATAATGGTTACTTTGATTTTTAAATCCCTCGCACATGACAAAACACAAAGTATGGAGATAAATATGTCGTAACTTCGGTACCCACACAACACAACGACCGAGCCGTACTGCCATACTGTTTTAATTCATCACATGATGGTTGTTTAATTTAGGCTTGACCTTTTACGTCATTACCGCCACAGAAACGCAAAACACAAATGTAACTAAAATAACGTCACGAAAAAATACTCGTAAATATTTATCCTAGCAAGATTTATCTAAACGTAAATCTTGAAGCAAAATTATTACTCATGATGCATGCATTTGAACCGGAATACATTTCTTAGAATGCGTGTAATATTAGTTTATGATGTGATCGATCTTGCAGTTTGTTTTTTTTCGCGTAAATCTTAGTGCTATTTTGAGATGTAGCTAGGGAATTGCTCATGTGGGATTTTGTTTTCAGGATCAGGAATTTTCGTCTCGCCCTCTGGGCTTTTGGAGCGCACAGGCTCAGTGGGCATAAGCTTCATCATATGGATGGCTTGTGGCCTGCTCTCGTTGCTTGGTAAGTACAAGCCTTCTCGGCTTTACCTATTGTTAAATTTTAGTTAAACATGTGATTACTATTGGTATAAGTACTCTAGTTAACGACCACTCGCGTGAACAGTCGTGAGCGTGACCACCAGTCAATTGTTCAATAAAATCAATAGTGGGTAGGTATGTAGGCAGCAATGAATTCTATTTTTATGAAGCGTCTCGAGTTGAAGACATTGTCAACTGAAGTATGTCTGCCTTTGTTTTGCTAATTTGAAACTCGCTTCTAAGATTTCTTAAATGATGGTATATCTAACATTGGTTTTTACAACTGACTAGGATGATTGCTTGAGATTATCCAAGAATTTATGCGGCAATTTTGAAGGTGGCTTATGGCCTACAACCTACAACTGTCGTAATGATAATGATGAACAAGTTGAAGAAGACTTCCTAATGTATCTAATGACTCATGAAGTAGATAGGTAAGATATACCTAGTAAGTAAGTATACAGGGTTATTTCTAATCAATTAGCATTCTTTTAGGGGTTTATTCTGTACATCAAAATTAACAACTTTTGTCCCACGACTTTATTTAATTCTCAAAAAAAAACCGCTGTTTCATACATTTTGTCGAGGGTGAACGATATTTTTCTGTAAAACAGCATTTTTAGGATCCCGTACCTCAAACGAAAAATACGGAACCCTTATAGGATCACTTTGTTGTCCGTCTGTCCGTCTGTGTGTATGTCAAGACTCTTTATCTCGGGAACGCGTAAAGATATCGAGTTGAAATTTAAACTGTATACGTATATCTATGGTCTCTTGCAGTTGTGTTAAATAAAAACTTCTCAGTTATCGTTTAAAAAAGTTAAAGACGTTTATGGCGTAAAAAACCGCATTATTCGACACTCACAAAAATCAATACCTACAGGGTACTTCCCGTTGACATTGAACTATGAAATTTGGCGAGAAGCATTGTCTCAGAGTACACATATAGGAATAAATTTGAAAACTGTACATTTATTTGAATCACAAAAAAATAGGGCCTCAAAATTCACAAAATATTGGTTCAAAATTCAAAGTAAATCGTATCATGTAAGGTACCTATCATATAAAAGAACTTCATTAGCACATGCTAAAACAAGTTTTTAATTATTTTAACAATGTGTAAGTTTCGGTGTACAACGAAGAATTGTGAAAAAAAAAACTTTTTTGTCGATGGTTATAGTATAGAGATTTTAACAACTTACTTCACAATTTTGTGAAATTTTCTGGATTTGTACGGAACCCTCGATGTGCGAGCCTGACTCGCACTTGTCCGGTTTTTTTTGAGAATGAATAAAAGTCGTAGAACAAAAGTTGTTAGTTTTGATGTACAAAGAAACCCCCAAAGGATGCTAATTGATTAGAAATATGTATTGTAAGAGATTTACCGACATTTTACTCAATCAGGAAATAAATGAAAAACCTGCCGAAATAGTATAACTGTTGTAGGTAAATGCACCGATTGTGGCCACTTTAGTGTTAGGTATTTTTGGCTACTTTGAATTTTAGTGATTGCGTAGATAATTTTGTTGTTAAAATAACATTTTTAAAGATATTTTCTAACTTTGACATAGGTACACAACATAAAAGGAGTTACATTGTTTATAATCTATTTGTAAAATAATTTTGACATCAAATGGCCAAAACCGGGACAGTGGCCACAACCGGTGCATCTAATCTGCTATACTTAGGAGAAAATCATATGTCATCATACTGGAACCAATATTTAGAAAAAGTTGCGATTGCGAATTTAGATTCTGTAAATAGCTCATGTCTTGTCTCGTGACTAACCGCGTGGTGTATAAACAGGAGCGCTTGCGTACGCGGAGTTGGGCACCATGAACACGTCATCGGGGGCGGAGTACGCCTACTTCATGGATGCATTCGGAGCACCCCCCGCGTTCCTGTTCTCATGGGTAAGCATAGCCTTTGAATATAACTTTCTAAGTTTTCGATCATTTTTGTTGTTGACGACGTTTCTTCAGGCTTTAGAGGGGATGAAATTTGCTCCATTCATAATAAGTAAATACATTTAATTTATATTAATTAGCCGTTTACGTCATTTAATGAATTTCGCTTTGGCTAAATTTAAAAACTTTCTCTTAACAAACAATATAAATCTAAGTAGAGCATTGTAGATTCCAGACCAAACATTGTCCTTTTTAGAAAACATTTTGTGTTTCGGTCTCATAGTTTTACAAACAGTCGTTTGATTTATATAGTTGTACTGTATGTTGGTCTGACGTTCATCATTTTGCTAGGTTTTAAGAAATATAATTTACATCAAAATCGGTCGTGCAGTTTTTAGGAGAGCAAAAATGAGCGTAGATCTACATATGCACATGAATCCTAAGTACAGATTTTTTTAAACATAGTACCTGAAACTTCGTAAATCTTGAATGTAGCAAATTATATTGCCGTAACAGCCTCGCCTTGTCCATAATAAAATAATTGTACATCTTGAATTGTTCATGATGTACTTTCGAGCTGATTTTGATGGGTTTCATATTCTCTATAGTGCTTTAGCACTTCTTGTGAACCTTGTTTGTCAAATTCAGACTCAAAGATGCTGCCACTTCCGATAGTGGGGCGAACGCGCGAGATGGTCGGAAAGACAGCGAAGATAACTAGGTATTTGAAACTTTATATAATATTCTAATTTGTATGACGCTTTATTATATAATTTACGTTTCTACTAACTGAAAAGTCGGAGCGAGCATTTGTTCAGTTTTATATAAATACGGTGGAATGGAGAAGTTAAAAAAACGTGTTTTTCGATACCGACCAATGATAGAGGCATAGAACTACAGAGCGAATGTTCGCTCGATGAGCTCGGTGGAAACGTAGATTTAGGTCTGAAGGCGGCAGTTATAAGTGTTGCCCGTTTTAGGTGTCAACGTTGGTGCTGAAGCCGTCACAAATGGCCATAATCTGCCTGAGCTTCGCGAAGTATGCGGTGGAACCGTTCGTGGCGGAGTGTGAGCCGCCAGACTCGCTGGTCCAACTTGTGGCGGTCATAGTTATTGGTGAGTTTACTGCCACATGACATGTTCAATTTACTAGGGCGCTGTCTCCACGAGCGAGAGAATCGGGACGAGTCCGCCCTCATATCGTCGGAGAATCTCCACGAACGAGCGATAATTTCGCCGCGAGTCGTAACGGAATCGCAGCGTTTCCGCGGCGACTCGTAACGGTATCGCCGCGTTTCCTTGACGACGCATTTTGTACTATTGTTTAAAAAGCTTGTCGAAACGTCCTTGCTTGACGAGAGGCAACGCTAGAATGACGCTGCGTTTGACAGCGCGCCCGCAGCGCGCTCGTCGCGAGCGCGCCACAAGCGCGCGGCGGGCCCGCTGCTAGTCGCGACGGGCTAGCGACGATGCCGCGATGTAACGACGTTTCGCGCGGTCGTTACCACTCGTCGCATCGCGGCGATAATATCGCCGTGTAGAGACGGCATCTAGAGAGTGTGAAGAAATACGTGGCACGACGATAATATCGCCGCGATTCTCTCGCTCGTGGAGACAGCGCCTAAATACAAATTATAATACAAATACCTGTATGACCTAGTAAATTAAATTGTGTCTCTACACTTCAAACATGCGATGATCAAACATATGCACATATGTATTTTGAAATCATGAAAAACTTTAGCCGGTAAAAGTAAACAAAAAAAAATGTATTGCACTGCAAAACAGTTCTCTGGCAGCAGAATCAATCATCTTTGTAGTTTAGTGAAGAAACTAAAGCTTTTTCCTTTTTTACTTTTGCCATGTTGAGCTAACCAGTCAGCAGAGTCAGCTAATTTTGCCCCCTTATGACACTGCAGGAACTTGGTCATATGTTTCAAAATAGTGTATTTAAATAGCGTGCATTATATGAATATAGGTTTATATCACCTAAGCATTGAAATTACTCTAGATTAAACTTGTTCCACAATTTCCCATTTGTTAAGTTGAACAGCGGCATCATTCCACAAAGTTTTACCTTGGGTACACCTACACGCATTTATTGATTAATATCTTCACAAGTTCCACTATACACACACAATACTAACGATATCGATTCCATTCGTCTACCGCAGCAATCAGCTCAATTTAAATCGCCTGGAGACAGGCAGGGTTATAATCAGGCTACTTATAGATGTTGCGATCACGTTTGTCGCGCCGTAACTCAGTTGAAATATTTTCTAGCATTGCTGATCTTATAGTAAACATTCTATATTCAATGGAGTATTTAAGTATCAAAGAACAAATATCTTGACATATTTTAATGATTGAATGACGAGACGAACTATGCGTTTGCTCGATGTTAAGACGAGGCATCGGGCCGAGAAACACCAAAACGAGTACTTTTGAATGCGCGATGTGAGAGGACGAATGACATTGATTCAAATTTAAAAGATATCATAGACAAGGGAAAATCTTGAAAAATTTAATGAACCGGACAAAATTTTGAAAAGAGACCGGCTATATCAAAAAAGAAAACTTTCAAATTTCTCACCAAAAAAAGTTTATTAATTCGAATGCTCAGAATTATCAGCAACAACACCACATTCTTTTTTCCGAATAAAATAGCCAGATTTATTTTGTATTTAACAGACCGAGAAGTTATTTTTTTTAATGTGTAGGTACATTATGAGTAATCAATTAAAAACTCACTGCCGCCCGCCGCGATCCTGTCGAACGCGACCGCGTAAAATTTGTCCGAGTGAAGGGGTTCGTTACTCGATTTTTGAGAAACAATAGTTCGTCAATGCGTCACCTTAAGCGTTACGCATGCCCATGAGTAGTGTTGGTATGTAGAGTTATACTCTACTTCTCGTAGCTAGATAAGCGTGCTTTATCCTAAACCGCTCATTTGCAACCAGCTTTCAAATGACATGACCAGTACAGAATGTAAAAAATTAGGACGTGTGACGCTAAAGAGTGACCTCAATATCATTTTACATTTTATGTCGGTTGGCACTTATGAAAATTACACATTCAGTCTGCTTCAGATTTATCGCCTACAGCAGATTCAGTGTGCTAATCAACTATAGCATTTTCGTTTTTCCGATCATCGCATGGTTGTTTGATATCATCGATATTGATTCTTTATATTATAGGTAACTTTTGATTTATCTTGATAAATTTTTTAAATATTTTTTTCCAGTGATGATATTGGCAGTGAACTGCTACAGTGTGAACTTGGCGACAAACGTGCAAAACATCTTCACGGCAGCAAAGCTGGTCGCCATTGCTATCATAGTCTGCGGAGGAGCTTACAAACTCATACTAGGTAATAACCGGCGCCACGCAACAGATACAATATAACATCTTTTCTGTTGTTTTATTACTTCATCTGTCTATTTTCATCGTTTTCTGTATATGAGCTTTATTGAGTCTTAGACTTCGAGCAAGTACCTATAGAGTCAAAATCGTGCAAAAAAGCGTCCGAGCCAAAACCTTGCCCAAGCTACGTGGGCAGACTAGTCAGTTAGTCGTAAGGTAACTTTGCAAGCCGACTACAACGCCGCGCGGCGCTAAGTGCTCGGTTAAAAGCACTAATTAGGTGACATACGAGTAACGTCGAGATTCGAGAAAATAAATCAATGTGAATTATTTAATGTATATGTATATCTAAGTAGGTATGTATGACGGCGCACGGATATTTTTTTAATACTTCCACTTAGGGAATTGTGGCTCTGTAGATATTTGCTCAAAGGTCTTGGAGAAACATATAAAAAATATATATGAACGAAAACTTATGAGATGTCAAATGGATTTGATTCACAAATTGTACAGTTTCATTACCGATTACCTAATTATATTAAGAAACCACGCATAACTTATTACGAAAAACTTATATGTGCCTACTTAAGAGAGAGAAAATCATGTGTACCACTATCATCCAATCATACGGGTTGTAAATATGAAACACTGACGGGATATGTGTCGTTATGGTGCAGGTAATACGCGACATTTACAGGAGCCAAACTTCGCCAGTAGCACGGCGACTCTGGGAAACATTGCCACCGCATTCTACACCGGCCTCTGGGCCTACGACGGTTGGAATAACCTCAACTATGTCACTGAGGAAATAAAAAATCCTTCCAAGTAAGTTCCTTTTGTATTATTACGAAATTAAAAACGCCTACTAATAAATGTTATTCCTGTTTGTATTGTAGGACACTTTTTATCTTTTCTGTTCTATATAAACTTTTGATAATTCTTTAAAATGTGTGCGGGCAAAAGAATACACAATATTTACACAAACAGATCTAAAGAAGGAATTCATTCCATTACAATTTAGCTGTTTCAGAAGCCCAAAATAAATAAAAATAACAATACAAAATATTAAAATTGTAAAAGTTCCATCCACCAGTTAGTTACCTACAATACCTACATGCGTCTTTTCACTGGTTGTACTAAGGGCAACATATCAGTTGAACTACAGAGAAATCAGTTGAACAAGCCTAGACTACACCACATAACAAGCAAAACTGTCAGGCAAACTACAGGGATAGTTTAAACGTGGTCATATTTTAGGAACCTGCCGCTGAGCATAATAATCGGTATCCCGCTGGTGACGCTGTGCTACGCGCTGGTGAACGTGTCGTACCTGGCCGTGATGTCGGTGAGCGAGATGACGGAAAGCGAGGCCGTGGCCGTCACCTTCGGCAACCGCGTGCTCGGGCCCATGGCCTGGCTGATGCCGCTCGCAGTCACCATCTCCACCTTCGGCTCCGCTAACGGCACCTTGTTCGTGGCTGGAAGGTAATCTCCACCTTCGGCAACCGCGTGCTCGGGCCCATGGCCTGGCTCATGCCGCTCGCAGTCACCATCTCCACCTTCGGCTCCGCTAACGGCACCTTGTTCGTGGCTGGAAGGTAATCTCCACCTTCGGCAACCGCGTGCTCGGGCCCATGGCCTGGCTCATGCCGCTCGCAGTCACCATCTCCACCTTCGGCTCCGCTAACGGCACCTTGTTCGTGGCTGGAAGGTAATCTCCACCTTCGGCAACCGCGTGCTCGGGCCCATGGCCTGGCTCATGCCGCTCGCAGTCACCATCTCCACCTTCGGCTCCGCTAACGGCACCTTGTTCGTGGCTGGAAGGTAATCTCCACCTTCGACAACCGCGTGCTCGGGCCCATGGCCTGGCTTATGCTGCTCGCAGGTTCCATCTCCACCTTCGGCAACCGCGTGCTCGGGCCCATGGCCTGGCTTATGCTGCTCGCAGGTTCCATCTCCACCTTCGGCTCCGCTAAAGGCACCTTGTTCGTGGCTGGAAGGTAATCTCCACCTTCGGCAACCGCGTGCTCGGGCCCATGGCCTGGCTTATGCTGCTCGCAGGTTCCATCTCCACCTTCGGCTCCGCTAACGGCACCTTGTTCGTGGCTGGAAGGTAATCTCCACCTTCGGCAACCGCGTGCTCGGACCCATGGCCTGGCTCATGCCGCTCGCAGTCACCATCTCCACCTTCGGCTCCGCTAACGGCACCTTGTTCGTGGCTGGAAGGTAATCTCCACCTTCGGCAACCGCGTGCTCGGACCCATGGCCTGGCTCATGCCGCTCGCAGTCACCATCTCCACCTTCGGCTCCGCTAACGGCACCTTGTTCGTGGCTGGAAGGTAATCTCCACCTTCGGCAACCGCGTGCTCGGGCCCATGGCCTGGCTTATGCTGCTCGCAGGTTCCATCTCCACCTTCGGCTCCGCTAAAGGCACCTTGTTCGTGGCTGGAAGGTAATCTCCACCTTCGGCAACCGCGTGCTCGGGCCCATGGCCTGGCTCATGCTGCTCGCAGTCACCATCTCCGCCTTCGGCTCCGCTAACTCCACCTTGTTTGTGGCTGGAAGGTAAACACTTTCATCTTCGGCAACCGCCTGCTCGGGCCCATGATTTGGGATGGCCAGTCTTCGCATGGGTGATCTCAACTAATTGAATAAGTCCGTATAGGCCGGGTGTCACCCATAGCGTAGTTTGACTAGGTGTTCCTAAGCTATCGCCGAAGTTATGTTATATTGCCGCGGGTGATACTTACAACTTAGCGCTTCTGTAGCTCAGATTACACGTTAAAATGCAAGTCCTGTTAGTTTAAGTATTAATAAGCTAATTCCTACTCAAGCTCGGCTAATGGAACCGAAGTGGTGTTGGAATTTATTGATACGCAATATTACTGGCATTAATGCGTTTTTAAACATTTATAATCAGTGGAATCTACAATAGTGCTATGTGGTATTATTTCAGGTTGTGCTTCGCAGCGTCCCGAGAAGGCCACATGCTGGATATTCTATCCTATGTTCACGTGCGCCGTTTCACTCCCTCTCCTGGGCTTATTTTCCACGTAAGTGTACCTGCTCAATCATTCAAACATACCTATTATACAATTTTGTTTATTGAATAGGCACTTCAGTTAAAAATTGCACATGAAAATTAAAAAACAAAACAGCTGTTTTAAAATAATCTTAAAAATTTCAAAACTGTGTATGTCGTCGGCATCAACACTGACACACTTGTGCGTCGAGAGCCTTGAATAGCGTACAAAACATCGAGACGGAATGCGACACATTGACTTAAATAATAAAAAAAAATATTGATGAAAACGTAATAACCTATTTTATAGTATTAAATTGAAGTCAAAAGTAACGTACAAAAGTAGCATATTGCGATTTCTGTAGACGCTGCAATCTTCATCTATTTTTTAGAATTGCTTCAAGAACTGGACCAAAGTACCTAAATCAAATTTTTACGGAATGATCTCGCGATGTTGGTTTATAATTTGTAAAAATAAACTCGCGATTTGTTAAAAAAAAATCAGAACAGAGAAAAATTGAGAACATCTTTCGTCGATTGAAACAGTGACTTCGCATCGACTCACGTCTCACAAAATAGGCCCCGCCGTTTTAAAATGGCTAAAATACGACTTACCAAAAAAAATTTCTTGTCTTCAGATCCCTTCTTGTCTTGTTATCTTTTAGATTCCTAATAAGATTATTTGTCCCGCTGCAGTCCCTGATCGCGACGGCCATGGTGCTGTACGGGACGCTGGACTCCCTGATCGACTTCTTCTCGTTCACGGCGTGGATCTTCTACGGCGGCGCCATGCTGGCGCTCATCGTCATGCGGTACACCAAGCCCCATGCGCCGAGACCTTACAAGGTTAGTCCTCCTAAAAATATACTTAAAGGCCGAACCAAACTTCTTGGCGGCTGTGAAGTTAGCTACAAGCTGCGCATATCCCCTCTTGCGCCGTTAATATATGTATTTCACTACATAGTATAAAACAAAGTCGCTTTCCGCTGTCTGTCTGTCCCTGTCATGTATTTTGATGCGTTTTTTTAATAGATAGAGTACAGTACATTTTATACCTACCATAATTTTGTTTTTCTACCATCTCTAGTTTTATAGTCTTCTGTCTTTTTATAGTTAAACGAGCTCTCACTGTTGATTACGGGCTACGGCTCAACTGAAGCCTATCAAATGACCGGGCCTAGCCTGAGACCTGTTTAACAATAATAATAAATATTTGGGGACATCTTACGCATGGTCTCTGACCCCAAACTAAACAAAACTTGTGATATGGCTGCCAGAGACTGATTTACTACATATACATATTTTTAAATACCTACTTATATAAAGCAAATAAAAGTGGCAATGGCCGATGGGGCCGTAAAGTTCTCGAATGGAGATCACGGACCAGCAAGCGCAGCGTAGGACGTCCACCGACTAGGTGACTGACGATATAATAAAGATCGTAGGAACGCGCTGGATCCAGCCCGCTTCCAACCGACCTTATTGGAAATCCATGGGGGAGACCTATGTCCAGCAGTGGACGTCCTACGGCTGATGGATAGATGACTTATATAGATGGTAACTAAATAACATCCAGACACAGAGCAAACACCTATGTTCATCACATAAATACTTGCCCTGGGTGGGGATCGAACCCACGCCTCTTTGACCAAGAAGTTAGGGGTCACTAACCACTGAGCCACCGAGGCAGCTATTGGAATAAAGGATTATAAAAGTTACAATCCCTAATTCGTGTTTCGCTTCAGGTGCCGATAGTGATCCCGTATCTGGTGCTGCTGGTGTCGACGTACCTGGTGGTGGGCCCTATCGTGAACGAGCCGCGCTGGGAGTACCTCTACGCCACGGGCTTCATCGTCTCCGGCCTGCTCGTCTACCTGCCGTTCGTCAAGTGGGGATACTCTCTTCCTTTCATGGGTAAGATCTTCGACTCTTGCAAACATATAATATGCTAGTGGACCATTTTTTTTTGATGTCCTCTTGTAACAGCTAACTAAAAACATAACCGATTAACGACAACACAAGATTATTTTTTGCAAAAATTAGCATGACCGACTTCACCCGTGTACAGAATTCGCGAATATTTCGCACGGATTGATGTAACATTTTTCACATTATTGTTGATTTATCAAAAATGGCTCAGCCGATTTCGATCAAATTTAAATGGGACCAATTTCGAAGTATATTCTTTCCAATAAAAAAAGAATTATTAAAATCGGACTACTACGAAAAAAGTTATGCGTGGTTATACATAAAAAAAAATATACGTGTCTAATTGTACACCTCTTCCGGTGTTTGGTCGGTCAAAAAATAAAATCAACTTAGAAATAATGAAGTTACAAGCATTTTATTTTCTTGCTAGACAAAGACCGCACTATAGCAGAATATACGTCACGGTCCGTCAGTGTCATACATTCGCCAATCGCCATACTATGTAATGCTTTGTGGGGAAAGTGACAAAGCATCCCCTCTTAATCCCTACCAAAATCTTTACAAGCTTATATCTCTGAACTCGATTAGCCAATTTTAGTTATTTTTTCAGATTACGAATCATAATTTTTTGCAGAATTCAATAATTTTAATACTATTCATTAATTCAATACTAGTCAACTATCTAACTAACTATCTAATTTATATTTTATTTAATGCGCACCCCGTCTATTATTTATACGCTTTCTGTCCTCTCCATCCTAAGGTTGCCTGGCACTATCGCTATCAGCGATAAGCCCGCCCATTGTTACACTGTTTATGTTTATTTGTTTCTTCTTTGTGTTTATTTCTTGGTGTGCAATAAAGAGTTTATCTATCTATCTATCTAGTCAACTACCCTATTAGAACTAAAGTAATAGAAACCGTACTAAAATAGCAAGAGTTAAGGCTCCATCAAACAAAGGCGGTACGAGTGGTACGAGCGGTAAAGGGCGGTACGGCAGTACCGCGACCGGACCTGTGTGAGCCCTTCTTATATAACCAGTACAATACAGATGCCCGCCCGTCTGCTATACCGCTCGTACCGCCTGTGTGTAAAGGAGCCTTTATCCATCACTTTGTCCCACTTTAAATACAACGTATTAACATGTGTAAAGTCTAATTTATTCTCTCTTTTTTCAGATAAAATAACCGTGTTTCTACAAATGGTACTGGAGGTGGTGCCGACTTCTACAACGTTTGAGTACTAAGGGTGTAGTCTGTGCTAGACTATAAAGAAGCATTTGTGACAAAATTACTTAAATCGTTAATTTTTACCATATCTGAGTATTATGTACTTGGTTTTTGATAAGTATTGTTCATTATTTTAGGTCGTATTTCGCTACCTTTGGTACTTATAATATTAGGTAAGAAGAAAATCAGTGATATAAATGTATGTTTCAAAAATCTCGATATATTCTATTTAATATTCATAACCGCTATTATATCAATTATTGATAGAAAATTCAAAGGAGTGAAATAGACCTTTTGAAATCGATGTTATATTTTTTGACTGAAATTAAGGTTACCTACATTACGATGTCATACTCAAAATTATATGGCCGTGATTTTGTGTAACTGCAATATTTATGAGATTTTAAAGTCCTGTACGTAATAATGATTATGGGTGTTTTTATAATTAATATTTTATAGCAATGTTGTCTTACCGTGGGATTCGAATATTACAGCCATTTTGGTAAGCTACAACGGCGCGTGTGTTCTTTGCCTGAATTATGGCAATATTTTGTGAATAATTAGTTTGTAGAGTGTCCATGGCTCATTTCGTTAGATTGCACGAATCATTCCTGTGGGGCCTTGTTTGCGAGGTGGTCAGCCTTCGTCGCCGTCTTCAGGTTGGCACTACAATGCAGCTCGGTTATGGTATCTAACAGCATTGTGACTCGGCCGTCCCTAAAATATATACTTACGGCGCCACGTGGCCACGCGTAAAGCTGGAAACATACTATCGGACGCGACTGATAGGTATCTAGACAATGAATGTACACTGAGCCGTGCACACTATCGGACATAAGTCGCGGACGTCACCTTCGGCTGACCTTGACCGTTCGGACGTCCGAGAGCGATCTGACGCGCCGGATGTTTTAAGACGTGCACACTGCTAAGTCGCGACCGTCAGCCGCGTCCGATAGTATGTTTCCGGCTTAACACGAACGTATCACGCGCTAGGGCTGCCCGCTCTCAGTATTTTAATTTCATCTACTTTTTACCTACTTGAGTTTATTTCTAGTTTCTATCTACCTATTATGATAAAAAAATATTTTGTTAATTACAATAAAAATAGTTGTGAATGAAAAAGGAAACGTTCAATAAAAATACATATTGAGTTTCTTGATGTTTTTAGGGTTCTTTAGTAAAACGAGGACCCTTAAAAACACAAATCGAACGCTTACTAGTTACAAATCCACACGTTCGTTCGTCACTACGGGGCGCCGCGACTGACTAGTATACCGAAAGCTGCGAAAGCATACCAAACTCCGAGGCGCGTAGGTATGATTCGTGTTCCGACCGTTTCTATGAAGAAGGAATACTGTTAGATATCATCACCGTGACTGCAGCTAGTGCAGATAATAGTAGCACTAAATCATTATCGCGCGGTTCGACGTCAGTGCGGCAACATCGATTTACAAAGGGTCGAGCCAAGGTGAGGGCCGAGAATAGAGCTTAATGGCACGAGTCAATTACCGGGTACGTATCATTTTATAACGTTATCGATTCACTTCAATAACTTTCGCAATGACAAGGTAATAAACCACAAGTGGCTTTGAATGTCAATCATCGTCAATTTTCTGAGAGAGCTGAGTACAACGGATGCAACCGACAAACATTAACCGCTTTACCACGAAAGATTTAAACACGCTTTGAACACTGTTTTATCGTGCAATTTGTACTGTTAAACATTGTGCGTGCGAAAACTTTTGTGGTAAGACGGTAAGATTTTACATACGGCTACGTTAACACGTTCACTGTCCCAGTACATAGTTACGAACTGTATTCATATGTCCACTTACAATCTCGCCCTAGCTTGAATAAACTGGCCACATTTTACGGAGACTCTTTTAAAAATTTTGGTAGTCAAGTTACGTAACCATACGTCCATGAGACTCTATTTGTTCTTTTTCATACGTCCAATCAAATAAAAATAATCAAGTTTACCTTTAAATTGTGACTCCCACTAGAGTCGTGGACGTATGACATGATACTGATGTGACTCCTTTTGGAGTCATTGGACAGTGAACGTGTTAACCGCAAGAGTTATAAATACTCAAGCTATTTTTGAAATGTCTATCCACCGACTACCGTCGTCATTCAATGTTTGTCTTGCTATATCTTTGCGATCTAAAATATTCTTTACGACATGGAATTAAGGTTGATTTTTGAGATGGTGTGAAGCGAACCTCGTCAAACTTGTAGCCCTATTCGCGTCACTATGAGTGATTGTGCTAAACTCATAGTTTTATAGTTCATTGTTCATTCATAGACAACCTTAGTATATTGAAGGAGTACCTAAAGCAAATGTTTTAATTTGGTAAATCGATTTGTTTGCATTAGATTTTTTAGATACTTGCCAGGGGATAGATGATTAGCTCAAGTTCGTGACGAATAGAATAAATATACTATGTCATTCGTGATCATTAAAACTAGTATACTTTGTAAAGGTAGCGACTATTGAGTTAGCTCGTTGGGAATAAAGAACATACATGTAGGTAAACGTTACGGGTGTGTGTTTCCTCGTAGTCATACTAGTTTGTCATACTAGTATGACCACGAGGATATACATGTCCTCGTGGTCATACTCTCTTTTTTGCATACCCTGTGAGAAAGCCCAACTAATGGAATTTTTTTGAAAAACATTGTTACTTAGATATGAAATACTTATTAAACTATATATAACGGGACTAAACTCACGTGTAGGGATAGTCGTAACGACTATAGTTTCGGTCGCATTCGGCGACCTTTCTCAAGTTGGCGAGTGCTAGCACGCGGAGCCGTCTCGCAATGCACTGCGGGCTGCGGCGCGTAGCGCTCGCGATGACAGCGGTTGCGGTGGTGGGGCGGGGGCGGGTAGAGAGGATTGTTGTGTCGGCGCGCACTGAAGATCCTCTTCGTCGGTATCCTGGTATACGTCGGGGATACTCCAGCACACTGAGCTCTCTACCCGCCCCCGCCCCACCACCGCAACCGCTGTCATCGCGAGCGCTACGCGCCGCAGCCCGCAGTGCATTGCGAGACGGCTCCGCGTGCTAGCACTCGCCAACTTGAGAAAGGTCGCCGAATGCGACCGAAACTATAGTCGTTACGACTATCCCTACACGTGAGTTTAGTCCCGTTATAATTATATAGTTTAAAATGTGTGAAAACCACGTAAATTTTCATAGTAAAATGAAATACTTAGTTTAAAAATTGGATTAACATCCAACAATGTCAATACTTAGCAAATCTCGAACTTGAAAATAACTGATTCCAAGTATTATACTATACAAAGCGAAAGTTTGAAAGTATTTTCTGTTCCTTAATAAATTTCCTGCAATTGTACTATATATTTCTTTCTTGTGGGAAAGTAAAATGCCTCGTCCAGCCGTCCATTAATATTCCTTTTTGTAACGAGTTCTTTTAGCTTACTTCTAGCGAGCTTACTGAACAGTTGCTAGTTTTACTTAAATAGCCATTAGAGCTTGTTATCGGTGTTGTTAAATAGGAAGTACTCAATAAATATCAAGTTGCGAAAAATATAGTTGCCCATACATGTTGTGATACCGAATTGTATAGTATTGAGCTGTATTTATCGCCATTTCAAAGTAAAAATGACAAAACTATCCCCTTTTAAAGACTAAAGTGTGTTTTAACAAGTAGATTATATCAATCGGCGGTTTCGACTTGTGACCGGTAAAATTTGGTCCTATCATTCCTTACCGGGGCAAGGAAACTCCGCCGGTAACCGTCAAATTATTTTATATTTACGATAGTTGATTAAATCAGGCGTTACTTTGCAGAAATTTATCTTCAAATCTTTGTTTTGAATAAATATTTACTGTATTTTAGGTTAATATATTGTTATTAAAAAGAAAAAAAAAGAATAGAGTGTAGTGAAAATAATTGGTATTTATTATTATATTTATTAAGTTGGTGTAATGTTAAGCGTTTCAAGGATTTGACGCTTGCGTAGGAGGCGAGCTGGCTCAGTTGGTTAGAGCGTCGGGCTAGTGATCCGAAGGGGCAGGTTCAAATCCTGCGTTCGCTTCAGATTTTTGAAATGCTTATCACAAAGATAACTCTTTGAGATTAAATCTAGTGTGGAAAGCACTCAAAATAAAATCATAACATTTATTATTATTTTATAAAAGTTAAGTTTTTTTTTTAAATGTATAATTATTAATAACAGTGTTTTCAAATACCCTTAAACTTATTTGCCTACAACAAGATAGCGGAAATACACTAAATATTTATTCAAAACAAAGATTATATTTACGATATTTTGCTCCAATTGTTTTTATATTACATTTTTAGGTAATCTGTAGTGAGCCCATAAGCTTGAGATGTTGATATTTTGGCATACGTTGTTGATAGAAATGAAATTGTAATACATTACAGAGTAACCGGGCACACAGTAAGTACAGCACAGACCTAACGATGTGATAATTGTTATGGGTAATCAAATGGTTTTATTTTGTGTAAAGAAAACGTCAAATGCTTATATGTACTTACAAATATAATACTTAACTACGTGTGTACACTTATCTCTGTAAGAGAACAGAATTATTTATTGTTATACACTACCATTGAAATAAAATTTTAAATAAAGACATCTAAAATCGATCACCTAGCTGTTTCACTTTCCAACCCTTTGCAAACATTCTGATGCCGAATTAACGCCTATCCGCACACAACAGTGCCGGCACGTGCCGATCAGTAACGTATTTATCAGTGTCAGTGAAAATAATATTGTAGCATACATTTTGTATGACGCTATCCGTACTCGTCAGTGACAGTCACGTTCAGTGATGTCAGTGCTGCGCCGACGCTCACCGTGATCCGACGTGAATTTCTAGCGGACAATATTTTGCCTGACACGGTCGCATTATTTCAAGATGGACGACGAAAAGTTAATTGAATTGGTCCGTGTATTTTTTTTAATACTACACTACTACTACATAGAAAGCAATTGGATCATCCACAGACCCTTGAAGGTCTAAAGATAATCCAAGTGCTCAAGCCCACTGCCAGTATTTAAATTAAAACAATGTTTTGACATCCTGAAATACTCAAAAAACTTTGATTCATCATCTATCAGATGTTTATATAAGGTGGCGAACTCTCCTTTTTCTTCTCTTTTCCTCCACGCATTATGAACCAATTGCCTTCTCACATAAATTTCTTCGTCTTCATCTAATATTAAAGCAATCGCTACTAATTGCGATCTTGAATATCGAGGCATTTTTACGTAAAACTGCTGGAAACTCACTGTACGGGTACTGACATGTACGAATAGCACTTCACGGAACTGTCGGTCACGTGCCGGCACTGTTGTGTGCGGATCGGCCTTAAAACTTAATGCCGTCAGTGAAGAATTCATGACGCTAAAAGTAAACACATACTGCTAGTATGAAGCTTTATAATTATTTAATTGAGTTAATATTATTTCTATTTTCTGCAATTGCTGTAATGATTCGTATAATTTTATTTTTAGTTAGAATGAACATAATTTTGAATTATTTCAGAATAAAATTTATTTTGTATTAAAATTATTATTTGATGTAATTAAATGACGTGTACTAAAATGTATCAATAAATGAGTATGAGTATGAAGTAAGCCACAAGTCGCACAGTCCCACTCCTTACCCCGCCGACTTATTAATTTGTTACTGCGCAACGACTCTCTTTGTTTAAGTTTAAATCGTATTATACGGAATTCTTTCTAGAAACATTCTGTAACTGAACTGACTGTCCAGGATAAAATATTGCAATTGCAATACTTCTTGGAGTACTGTACCAGCCTTTTTATTAGTCCACTGCAGGACGTAGGCCTACCCACGAAGCGTGATTGGGCCATATCCAGCACGCTGGCCCAGTGCGTGTTGGTGGATTCACATACGCCATCGAATTTCTTCTACGGACATATGCAGGTTGCCTCACGATGTCTTCCTTCACCGAAAAGCCAGTGGTGTGAAATTCCGTACATAAATTCCAAGGAAATCATTGGTACGGGACCGGGGATTGAACCCACAACCTCACGATTGTAAGGTGGGTCTCATTACCACTAGACCACCACGGCGTACTTCTTGGAGTAATCCATGGGTATTAAAATACAAAATATATGTTCAACAATTTTTATTGTTGTCAATAAGCAAAGATCACAGATCTCCGCACAGTTCAATATCATTTAAAACATTTTGGCTCCTATAACACATAAAAATGTGACAAAAACTGACTATCCTCTCTATAATATTTAATGCATATCTAGGCAGTTTTTATAACATGCTTCACCAATTAGGAATTTAAAATATTGTAACACAAAGTTCCTACACAGTGAAGTTATAAGACATCTATATAAAATAGATGATATTTGTATTCGAGTACTGCACAATTAAATTCATAAAAATATTGCACACCAAATTGAATACAGTCATATTACGTGGACAACACAGGACACAATTGCAAAAATGAATATACACAATGTACAAAATCGCTAAAATATTTTAAATGGTATGAATTGACTTAGAATCGCATAATTCAAGGCAACTTTAAGGTGGAGAATCAATATAATGAGCATTGCAATCTAGCATCATTGCATCAATCACGATGGCCTTTGAATAGTCAGTAAATGAGACATATTAAGCATGATTTTTTGCATCGTCAAATAATAAATCGGTATAAAAATTCCCTTTCGTAGAAACGTATTTGTTACAAAGATAATATATTTTTTTCAAAATAGCGGTCAAATCGTGATGATTTAAACGCAAAGCAAAGTGGTATGACGTCACTATGCACCATCCAGTTACTATCTCCGAGGGGTTAGTCCAGGTTTACACGTAAATTGAAACTACAGATGTTTCCGAATGGCTCTATACATTTTTGTACAGCGCCCCTGGCGGAAACGTGGCAGAACTAACCAAAATGTAGCCAAAATAAGCCACACGCGAACGCGAAAGTTAAATCTGTATGCTGAGTGTGAGTTTTGTCGTAAACGTGACGCGCTCTTCGGCGAGCGCGTAAGCTTGTAATTTGTATGAAGAAATGTACAGCGCCACTAGCGGCGCGTTTTTGAAACACAACAAGTTCATACAAATTAGATTCTTACGCGCTCGCCAAAGAGTGCGTCATGTTTACGACAAAACTCACACTCAGCATACTGGACTAAGAGCTCTGTTGAGTGTGAGTTTTGTCGTAAACATGACGCGCTATTCGGCGAGCGCGTAAGCATGTAATTTGTATGAAGAAATTTACAGCGCCACTAGCGGCGCGTTTTTGAAACCCAATAAGTTCATACAAATTACATGCTTACGCGCTCGCCGAAGACCGCGTCATGTTTACGACAAAACTCACACTCAGCAGTCTGATCTGTGGCACCGTCGATTTTGGCTGTTGGCTATTGCGTCATTAAACGATAAACGCGTTGTTATTATATACTAGCAATGCAATAGCGTCACGCGGTATCCTTTAGCTAAATGTAGAATGCACTGGATTTTTTCCGACTTTTTGATAATTGTTTTCGACGTGAAAAAGAAACAAAAGAGATTATGCAGATTCCTTATTATGAGCATCGGTGGAGTTTTAGGTGGGACGCAATGGGGCGGGTGATGCAATATCTTTCTGGATATTTCATCAGAGGAAACTAGTTGAAGAAGTGAGCGAAGTTTTATTTACAACGCCCATACAATTGGTCGGATCAATGTTTTTTGGACAGGTATTTATTAAACGGTCTACAATGTTATTCAGCGGGGAGGTGGTTCAGTATATCATCATGAACAACTTTTAAGTAGTATGGAGCAAACCCAGAAATCGAGAAAAAAATCAGCTGTCCCTTAGTTCGGACTCGTATACTGATCGACAAGATTATAAAATTTAAAATACAATGTATTGGTAATAAAGTGAGTATAATCAGAAATATTAAAAATAATAAGAAATATTAATATTCTAAAATACTACCTCCAGTTCAATAGGACCTTCATGTGAATGATGCAGTAATGCTACGTTACATTATCATCAATCTCCAATACAATATTCACACAGTTAATAAACTATAGGTCAATAAATCTATATTTAATATCTACAACAGCCTTAGAATCTAAGATGTGGTTTATTCTTCATCATATGCCTGTAACAACGAGAAAAAAGATTTGAATTTTATATTCCATATCATTTAACTTTAGCTAAAACACCGCAATATTGTGTGTAAAAGAAAGAAAACTGTCTGACCGCCCAGCGAGCCACGTTGGCTCAGCTCCATCTCGTCATACTTACTTGTCGAGAGTCTCCCAGAAACCGAGCAGCACGGCGCGGTCGACATGCCGCTTGGTGCGGCTCAGGTTGAGCACGGTGACCGCCCAGCGAGCCACGTTGGCTCAGCTCCATCTCGTCATACTTACTTGTCGAGAGTCTCCCAGAAACCGAGCAGCACGGCGCGGTCGACATGCCGCTTGGTGCGGCTCAGGTTGAGCACGGTGACCGCCCAGCGAGCCACGTTGGCTCAGCTCCATCTCGTCATACTTACTTGTCGAGAGTCTCCCAGAAACCGAGCAGCACGGCGCGGTCGACATGCCGCTTGGTGCGGCTCAGGTTGAGCACGGTGACCGCCCAGCGAGCCACGTTGGCTCAGCTCCATCTCGTCATACTTACTTGTCGAGAGTCTCCCAGAAACCGAGCAGCACGGCGCGGTCGAGATGCCGCTTGGTGCGGCTCAGGTTGAGCACGGTGACCGCCCAGCGAGCCACGTTGGCTCAGCTCCATCTCGTCATACTTACTTGTCGAGAGTCTCCCAGAAACCGAGCAGCACGGCGCGGTCGAGATGCCGCTTGGTGCGGCTCAGGTTGAGCACGGTGACCGCCCAGCGAGCCACGTTGGCTCAGCTCCATCTCGTCATACTTACTTGTCGAGAGTCTCCCAGAAACCGAGCAGCACGGCGCGGTCGAGATGCCGCTTGGTGCGGCTCAGGTTGAGCACGGTGACCGCCCAGCGAGCCACGTTGGCTCAGCTCCATCTCGTCATACTTACTTGTCGAGAGTCTCCCAGAAACCGAGCAGCACGGCGCGGTCGACATGCCGCTTGGTGCGGCTCAGGTTGAGCACGGTGACCGCCCAGCGAGCCACGTTGGCTCAGCTCCATCTCGTCATACTTACTTGTCGAGAGTCTCCCAGAAACCGAGCAGCACGGCGCGGTCGAGATGCCGCTTGGTGCGGCTCAGGTTGAGCACGGTGACCGCCCAGCGAGCCACGTTGGTTCAGCTCCATCTCGTCATACTTACTTGTCGAGAGTCTCCCAGAAACCGAGCAGCACGGCGCGGTCGAGATGCCGCTTGGTGCGGCTCAGGTTGAGCACGGTGACCGCCCAGCGAGCCACGTTGGCGTCCAGCTTCATTTCATCGTACTTCAGGTGGAAAGCGCAGACTGAAATAGAAACAATACGTTAACTCTAACATAGATTTTATTTAAAAGATAACGTAAGAATTAATCTCGTGTATAATTTTTGAGTTGGCTCGGACTTCTGACTATAATTTCAACGGACTTTCTCAAAGACAAGCAGCAGCGTGTCGACTCTTCTCTAAGCGAATATCCTTACGTGAAGCTCGATCAGTAGGTACTCTTAGAATGACATTATTCTAGTGAAATTTACTGTAGTTGGTTAGTTTAGTTTTCCTTTGTTACCAACAGGAAATTTAGTTCTCCTTTGTCACCGATAGGGGACACTTTACAAAAATGTATGAAGACAGACGAAAACAACATAGTTTTCATATTGTGATAATTTCGTGCAAAGGGTACAGAACAAAGAGTAATAAACTCCAAAAGGATAGTTTAGAGACTTCCCTTTATCAATATAGTGCAAAAGCCAACACATACTTGATATAATAGATACTCAAATACGAAGGTCGTGTTAATAATATCCAAACTGAAAATGATACAATTTCTTGAATGTGACATGACGGCTTCAAAAAATCAAATCCATTTCGAGCAAAGTGCCACTCAATCGACAAGTACTTTCTAAATCACGAGGAAGCAATAACTCTTTATCACGCTCGTCGAAAGATGTTATTGAAAAGACGATTGTATATCAACGTATTGCGGATGAAAATTGATTGACGGCACAATGACATCAAGCCAATTTAGTGGTATTGGCAGACAATAGACATGATGTACATCTTTAACTGTCGTCACGTTGTAATGGCGGACATAAAATGGGTCTGGTTCACGTCCGAGCTGCCAAAACACCATAACATTGGCAATGTGCCATTTTAGACTCATAATATATTTATATGCTGAAGGAAATTTCTCAGTGAAAGGTGGCGCAGGTTAATCAAGGCATGTTCCTATCATTGCTTAAGCACTTTGCATTGTAATGTGTAACTTAATGTAAAATATGCCCAACACAAATCTTTGAGCCTGTATGCTAACCACGAGCCCAACTCGATTTTGGAAAGTTACCTATCAGCTGTTATCACGTACAAGACAAGGGATGATTTATATTAGACCGGGCCGTTGTATGGGCCCCGGGCGGGGCACGGACGAAGCAGAGCGTATATTTTATAAAAAGCAGTTTATTATAGTATTCGGACCGGGCCGTGTACGTGGTCCGGGCGGCGCAGATAATAAGCACTAAATACCAGGTACATACACTTGGTATTTAGGCATTTATTATGTGTGATACCCGGTACCTAGGTACTTACTGTTAGCGAATATCTGCACGGGGTTGCCGTCCCAGGGCCAGCCCTTGAACTGCCACGCCGGGCCCTGCACGAACACCGCCACCACGCGCTCCCACTCCGCCGCCGACAGCCGGCTCGGGTTGTCCACCACTCGGTACGGTACCTGCAACCAAACTACATATACTACTCTACATACTACCTATCCTTAAAGTTATTTTTTATTTATTTACTAAAATTGAAATACATGAATAACAGTTGAAAGGACATGTCCACAAAATGTATGGAGGCTGGTATAATAATAACCAAAAATTCTAACCACAACACCCGTTACATTTCGAGAAAGTTAATATTTTTTTGAATCTATTACAACTGTTAAAAACAAAAAAGAGCCCTCCGATTTTTTTAAAATTAATTTTGAATTTATTAGGATAAATAAATATATTTGGCTCAATAGGTAGTTTATCTCTATCAACCCTGATTAAGTAACCTCCAAATAGTTAAATAAAAGCATTTTTACTCATTAGATACACTTTTTAAGTGTTTTTTGTCACATTGTACCTACTAATTGGTCACACTGGTAGGTTATAATTTTTAATTTTAGCAAATTAAGATATGAATGTGGAAGAATCAGCTACGAATGCAAAAATGTAAAATAACGATAGGAGCACTTTTTTATTGCCAAACTAGAAAAAATAATAAGCTGTATTGTTACTTTTAATACAACTTATTCTTCGCATTTAAAAAAAAAATGGAGGGGTGAAAAAATCTCTATTAGAGAATTAGAGAAATCAGAATCTAAATTAAATATTTTTGGGAAGCCCATAAAACAAGCTTTCAAATGATGTGTATACCATCTTGGTTCAATTTTTCTCTGAATAATATACCACTTGTGGACGTCACTTTTGGTAAGATAATTAGATTCAGGATTCACGAGCGAAATATCCTTTGGTCTCACTAGGCTCGAGGCCCGTGTTGTGGGTATCATACAGAAAGTTATCTAGTGGTGACTAGCGAATGCAATCCCGGTCGATATTTTCAATCCCGGTATTGGCGGAGTTGACCAACCTAATCGACCGAGATCCTGGGTATTACCGGGATCCCGGTCGCTTTGACGTATTTAAAAAATAAACATAAGAAAGACATAATTTAAAGCTTTTGGCTACGGTAAATTATGTAAGCGTAATTATAGAAGCGGTATAGTAGCCGGCAAAAAACTTGAACGTTAAACCATAGCTACCTCTCTTTTGTTTTCTCTGCTAACTAAAGGGAGAGTGATATTTTATGGTTCAACTTACGTGCCGGGACCTATAGCAATGCAAATTTTATCTTATTCTCTCAATTTTTCTCAAAATCTTTGTATCGATTTCGTATTTAACAAATCATAAATTCGTGTGCACATCTAAGCATTCTGTTGCATTAATGATAGTTTTTCACTGGTTTTCTACATTTAGTCATGTGTTGCTACATTCATTAAAGCTCAATCTCGTAGGCGACTGTACGTAGCAGCAGCAGCAGACAAGAAGAAGTGTCATCACGAAGACAAACGTTGCTATAACGTACGCGTCAGCAGTCGCTGTTTTACTGTAGTCAGCTGCTGCCGTGTGAAGTTAGCCAATGACCTTTAGACTCAAATTCGTGCATAGATGACTTGTTGTGTACAAAAATCTTTCACATTTAATAGGATCATTTACGGTAATTCAAAACTTTAATTATACTCAAGTGTAGTAGTAGCTAGTAGCTAATCCAGAGGCCAGTATTTAGTCCGGGATGCAAATAAATAGGCGTTCATAATTGCTACACGATTTTTTATGGTTCATTGGGTCCCGCAGTAGCTCTATAAATAACTAGAGTGTGGTGGCGTACATTTTTTCAGTACAATATTCATACTATAGTGTGTGTTTCACATACAACGTAAGCGCATATCCAAATGTGCTAAATCTGAAATAAACTTTCAAGCCCCATTGTAAAAGCCGTCTTATACACTAGAATCCGCGCGAATTGGCTACATTATGCGTAATATCTTCGATTTTCGGTGATCCCGTCAATCACCGGGATCACGGTCAAATTTCGGCCGGGATTCAATCTCGGTAATAGCAGCCAGGATCCAGTTATCCCGGTAATTCATTCCCTAGTGGTGTTTAGTCTTAATTGTTTTTTTTATAAAGGTTTACTGCTTTTATCAAAAACAATTAAATTACTTGATAAAAAAAAACTTAAACTACATGAAATGCTTTGCACAATATGATTAGTTTGATATTGATACCAATGAAGTCAGTTGTCGGTTTCTGAACGAGTTTTGCGTCCCCAACGCGGTATTATGGTACCGGGACGGAGCGGAGAGGAGAGGAACCAATTCTGACACTAGCGAACGGAGGTCGTTTCGACGCGCACGTAGCTTATTTACTTCTTCTTTAAGCCCTCCAGGTCCTAAGATGTTACCGGAGAGGTTACCAGTATCAATAAACTCTTCTATTGTATGATAGCTAATATCAATCATAAGGATACTTGGTACTGTACTTAGTTTCAAACTGCTTTGAGTACTAGATACGGTACCTAGTAATAACATACGTATTAAACATTCGGTTTGGTACTAAATTACACTGCTTAGAATACTCGGAACAGAACCTAGTATCAAACTGCTTACAGTACTTGGCATAGTACCTAGTAACAATAACTATATAGAGTATAGACTGCGCCACACAAGATGGCGGATGTGAAGTTAGCTACAAGATGCGCAATAGCCAATCAACGTGTGGCTTTATGTGAGCTTCAGTCAGGATTGGATATTGCGCAACTTGTAACTAACTTCACATCCGCCAACTTGTGTGGCGCGACATATACTTGGTATGGTACATAGCATCAAATTGGTTAGAGTGTACATGCCATAGTACCTAGTATCAAACTACTTAGAAAGAATGCGTTGTCAATTACGCCAACAACGACACAATAGCCAATTTAAACTAATTCTTTCTCAAGCTTATTTCGGTCATTGTGTTCTTGAAACGCGTTGGTTATGCTTAGCCATTCAGTAAATATAGTTCGAAAGACGAAAAGTGACGTAGGCTACTTTTATCCCGAAAAAAAATCGTGGTTCCCGAAGGGTAGGCAAAACACTTTTATTTTAGCTCATCAACTTAACAACTTATTATAATAATAATAAAAAAACATCCTACAACATAATCACCGCAAAATGGCGTTGAAGATGCATAAAAAATTGATTACATTTTTATGAATAAAAAAAAGAGAAATTTCCTATGGGATAGCAAAAAATCAAAATATAACGCGTGCGAAGCCGCGAGTGAAAACTACTTCAATAATATATTTACTCACGGTCATAGTAGTAGCATTGGTAGGCGCATGATCCAGTGCACCTTTTCGCCTTTGCAATAATACTTCATTTTCTCGAGCTGCTCCTTCGGCTTTCTTTTGGTCTACGGTGAAGAATCTGAAAACAAACTAGTTTGTAATTTGTTTCATTCTTTGGCAAGAGCTTTAGCTAAGATTATAGTAGTGTTCTGGATTATGGACCTCAACATATCGGCATAAAAACTGACCTTCTTTATTCATACGTATAAGTAATACTGCACTGAAGTTTTTCAGCAGCATTTCCTTAACATTGTACATTAAAATAAGTGTGATGTGCGAGATGAGATGATAATGGGTGCCCGTGAGGTTCGCCTGTCGTGCTGTGGTATGACTTCTTGATCATCAGTGTCCACTTTTAGTTCAGAAGATTTTACATTGCAATAAAGGACCGTTTTGGATCATCGTTGTGAAAGTATTAGTCAGTCAGCACCTAAGTACTGGCTGTCCAGGGTGGGCCGGGTGTTTTGTAATCAAAAGTACCGATAAAATTAACAGCGCACGGGTAGGCTCCTTTCATCCACCCATCCATCTACTCGCAGAAATATCGCCTGTGAACTGGAAAAACGCAAACAAGATACTGATAGTAGGCACTCAATGTTTGGAGCAAGCCCCCCACAAAGCCGTCTGAAGAGCCGTAACAGCGTTTTAACAGGAACTACGTCACTGAATCTTTTCCCCAGAGAAGCTCGCGTTAAACAATGGAAAGACACACTCGCCCCGACACCTGACTATGTAGCGCCCTCTGAACAACCCCCATCCGGCGGTAACCTCCGGTGGCCCACGTGGAAGTCATTAAATCGACTCCGGACCCAAGTGGGCCGCTGCAGGGATAACTTCGCGAAATGGGGATACTCAGAGAGCGCTCAGTGCGAGTGTGGAGCCCCGGTGCAAAACATGCAGCACCTGCTAGCATGCCCTCAGGGACCAACCTGCACTCTCCAGGACCTGTGCCAAGAATCCCCTCGCGGAGTAGCAGTGGCGAAGCGTTGGGAAAAGGCCTTGTAAACAGAAACCTATTATAGATAGATATCGATACGATGAAGAAGACTGACATAAAGTCCAGTAGCTTGTCCTTAACATTGTTAATGGAAATGGGCGAGGTAGTAAGGTATTGGATGATGGGTGAGCGCGACATCCTTCTGCCTTCGATCGGTGCATGGGCGTCGGGAGGGAGGTGTAAGGGTGTGCACTTGAACCCTCCAGTCAGGAAATAAAGTGCCCCCCATCTCAGGATGCGTCCCCCTGAAAATAATTCTGGTAGCGTTCATGGATCGGTGTGATTATGTACTCAAGTACATGGCATCAATCTATAAATTTAAGTACATAGTAATATTGACTTGAAGTCCTGCAGCCTGTCGCGAATATTGTACATAATGTACATGAAGTTAATCGAGGTGGTGGCGATCTGGATGATAATGATGGGCGTGCGCGTGGGCCATTTGCCATAGTCTAGCCTCGCAACTAGATCGTCATCAATTTCGATCCGTATTTTTGAAGACGCTACATTACGCCACGCCGCCGGGCGTCGCTACTCGACCCCCGGCCTCGTATATCTGTGTACTGTAGAGTAATACTAACTTGAAGTCCTGCAGCATGTCCTTGACGTTGTACATGGAGATGAGCGAGGTGGCGGCGGCCGGGATGATGATGATGGGCGTGCGCGAGGGCCGCTTGCCGCCGCCGGGCGGGGGCCGCGCCGCCGCCGCGGGCAGCAGCTCGCGCCGCGTCGCCGTGCCCACCGATACAGGACCGTTTTCTATCACAAACAAATAGGTACATACAAGATTTTCGGACGCCATTCCATAAAATTATGTACAGTAATACCCCGGACTTACGCGATAGGTGGAACCAAGCAATAGCAGTGGAAGTCAGAGTTAAACTTTGCATATACAAAAATATATAAAGAAAGCATATAAATACGTTCGACCTTGTAGTAAACCGAACACGCGGCGATTAAAAAGAAAAGCGAGCAACCTCGAATTCGAGTAAAACGGGGTAGCGTATAATACCCTGGTATTATTGTACTAAAATAAAATGAGCAACTCATGGCACAGTAGGTCACAGATAACACCAGCAAGGCATTGGCTTTTCATGAGAACATATTTTAGACAGCAAATAAATTCGGAGATCTTGTAAACTAGAACACGATCGAAATAAAATTCACTCTGAAAAAAAATCAAAAATAATAATATTAATTCGCGTTTTCTCGAAAATGCAGACTATTCAGTTTATCTTTTAAAGAAAAGTTTTATAAACTATTCAACAATATCGGTAGAGCTATTTCCAGGATCCGAATTTAGTCAAAACAAATAAACAAGAATTGCTCGCGAAATTCGTTATATTAAGATACAGAGCTGAAAACCAAGCTCAATATCTTGTTCTCGAAGGTAAAGCCAATAGAGCAATCAGAATTAATGCCATCCAAAAGAAGCTCATGACTCAAAGCAAAGCTATAGAGGATGTATAGCAGTCAAAACTTTTACTACCCAAGAGATACTCACGTGGCATTTGGCGGGGGTGGTTGGGCGTCTGAGGCGCGCGCGCCGCCACCGGCACGCTCGGCCCTTCCGTCACGGACTTCAGGGTCATGCCGTGGTACGTCCCCATAGTGTCGATTTTGAATCCCTCCGTTTCTGCAACAACGTGTATTAGTTTTAGAAAAATCACAAAACAGCTAATAATTTCTGTTTTCTTGTTCTTCGAAAAATACCATTTTTTTGTCTTAGCTGGTCAGGTGAAAAACTAAACAAAAGAGTAGGGCCTTGCATTAAGCTATTATATCTCCAAAATCTTACATGATGAATAAACAATACTTAATTGTAATGTAACATTCTTGCTTGTTAAGTAGTTAGCGTAGTCATTTTCATAGAATCCCAGATAGGCACGCAAAGAGGGAAGAGGAAAAATAAAAAACTACTAAAAATCATTATCCTATTATCTGGTTGTATTAAACATGCGGAAAACATTGAGTTTTAGTAGTCAAAAGTCAAAACAATGATATTATTTTGTGTAAGAAAACACCATAAAGTTAAATCAGGCTTTAATAGACCTTGTGCGTTAAGTTCAGGGGACTCCACTGCTCTACCAGAGAGTTCCCCGAGAGTTCTGAATTTTTAGTGGGTACACTGGAAGCAGGTGGGATTCCCAAATAACAACCCTGGCCCTCCTGGGGGTGGGGTAGTATCCATAACGGATTTTCCTTAAGTTAAAAATAGTCTTTAATAGACCGTATACTTACCTTCTTTCTGCCTGATGAATCTTTCCTGATCGTATCTGTTGTACTGCGTTTGCTGGGTGGGCAGCGCGGTGGGCGGCGGCATGATGACCGGCTGCGGCCTGACCGCGCCCGGCCTGCCCTCTTCCCGAGCCTTGATACTGCCCAGCAGGGCTTGTATACTCTTCAGGAATATCTGGAACATTTATATGAATTATAGTTAAGCTTTCTTGTTTCCAGAGATTCAATGTATGGGATGATAAGTACTGACGTCCTGCATCGATTACAGAGAGACGATCTGAAGCTTTTCAATGTCTGAGTACAGGGTATCTTCAAAGTCTGTGTGCTAGATTCATCATCGTAGACTACATTGGTTACCATTAGGTAGGCAAATAGGAAATACTCTGCATATTATACTAGATATGATATATGATAACAAAAAGGAAATAATAAATTATTCTAAAAATATAAGTTTTTAAACACAAGCTTTTGAGATCCTGGATATCAAGTAGCAGCAGAGTGCTAGCCAAGTCAAGTAAACCAACCAACGAGCACAAACACAACGGGTATATCTTGTTTAGTACAGGAGTTCCTATGGTGACCTGCCAACTCCATCATCAGATCAGCTCCATGGTATCATATTATTGCATTGTCATGCGATATACATATGAGTGCTAAAATTTTAGCTCAACCGGAAACCAGGAAGTTGGTCAAATTAACTTTCAAGATTCCACCGGAACTTACATACATATACAGGGTTATTTCTAATCAATTAGCATCCTTCTAGGGGCTTATTCTGTACATCAAAACTAACAACTTTTGTTCTACGACTTTCGTCAAAACTGAAAAAAAAATTTTGTTGTTCCATAGAAAAATTTAGTTCACCCGTGACAAAATGTATACAACATCTGTTTTTTTTAGTTTTGACGAAAGTCGTAGTACAAAAGTTGTTAGTTTTGATGTACAGAATAAGCCCCTAGAAGGATGCTAATTGATTAGAAATAACCCTGTATATGTACATACACATTGCAAGTTAAATAAAAGCATATATAAAGGGGGTGCAAGTACTGTATTGGAATTTCTCATACATATGACCTCTCTGTATGCTCTGATCTTGATGACATAGATGGGTAGGTTTAAAATCACTCCTAGCTTTTCCATCATCATAAAAGATTAATGACAATGATTAACATGTGTTGTGAGTGATGTGATAAGAAACATATTGACACACTTTGGTTAAAATTGTAGGTTTCATTATGATTGACAATATTATTTCACTCTATCTAAGGATGCTCATACACAAAAGATAATACTTACTTTGCCATTACTCTGTAACACTGTGGTTCTAGTTCTCCATTGCCTTTCTCTGCTGATGATATCTTTGGTAAGATCCACATCATAATCCAGAATAGCCCTCAAGTCTGATCCAACAACGCCGAGAGTGTCAGCGTAGTCATTGCTTTTGATAGTTGTCCTTTTCTTTGCCAAACGCTTAGCTTTGATAGCTGCAATTTTCTCCACCGACATAGCTTCAGAGAGAGACCTACAAAAAGAAGTCATGAGTAAAGTTGCTTTGTATACAGGGTTATCCAGAACTGGTGTACTAAACTGAATTTAGGTTTATTACAGGGCAAGCAGACAACTTTGTATTGTATGAATATTTTTCTAATTTCTAATACTAGTTTCTTTCATAAAATGAAATAGATGAATGAATTCAAGAAAATATTTGAAGATTGAAAATAGCGTTCTTGCAATATTATGCATTCAATTAAATTTTATTTAGAAATTAGAGACAAAATAATATATTATCCGCACTTTGCTCCAGGTACAATTATAAAAATACATATTTTTATATAAATACTAAAAATTTTACATAATTATAAACTTTTATCTTTAATCACCACTAATACAATCACACATCTAATAATGAAAGGAGCATCAACAAAACCTAAGTATAGAGATGGAGGGAAGTGACTTAGTTTTACATTATGGAACAGACAAATGTTGTTTTTAAACTTTCGCGATTTGAACACATTATTTTATATACTACGGGACTAATGGCGCACTAAAATTACGAGATAAATAAATACCTCATCATCCCGACGTTTCGGCCGAGTTGCATCGACCGTGGTCACGGGTAGACACTACCCGTACCCGTAGTATATAATAATAATGGAAGAGACAAGCCTTAACTTATGAATACTCTATATGCTGCCATACTAGCCTTTTTAAAAGTCCACTGCAGGATGTAGGCCTATCCACAAAGGGTTATTAACTATATCCACCACGTGAGGGTTGGTGGATCCCAGTGTGGGTTGGTGGAAATATGAACATAGAAGATAATAACTTACTTAATATTATCCACAGTGACAGATGCCTCTTTCGGTGCATCGAGTCGGGCAGCAAGCTGCTCCCTGACCTTCTGCACATGCGTCTCCTCAATCCGAGGCTTTTTTGCCACAGACTCACCACCCTCATGGTCATGAGTTCTTTTTACCTATCAAATGATTACAACATAAATAAACATATTCAAAGTTTTTGAAGTGAAACTTCTAATGCCACTTCTAACAAGGTTACATTATACATTTAATGCGACCATGGATGGGGTATGAAAGCACTGTTTCATAACCCATCCCTGAGTTGAAGTTTCACTTCTTCCACAAACACTATTTTTGTATTTCTAAATCATGTTATTTAAAAAAATGGTTTCATTAAACCAAATTGAATGGTGATTTATTAATAAATCATTAGTGTGATTGTGTGATTGTCAATAAATCATTGGTGTGAGTGATTAATAAATCACCATTCAATTTAAACAAATTGAATTGTAATTAATTTAATCATTCAATGTGTGATTTATTAATCACCTTAAAAACAACAAAACTTATATCTAAAACAATTACTTTTTATAGGGTATAGGACTATAGGTATATTTACATTATAAATAAAAAACTGCTTTGAGGTCGCTGTCCATGGGCAAAGTACCTGAGAGGCTGGTGACATTACCCCGTTGGATAGCAAGGCTAAGTCTTTGACTGAGGTAAGCACCAGCCATTGGGGTCGTTTGCTCTTTCTATGAATTTTTTTGATAGATCTTTATACAAGCGCCAGGCACTAGGACCCCACGGACCTAAAGTTTCTACTCCAAAAGGCATAAACATGTATCCATCGCCGAGCGATTCATATTTCTGCCTTAATCACAATTAAATTTGTCATAGATTTTGTTTATGTCATTGATGATAGATATAAGAAATAATAAGTAGGCTGTACCAGCCTTTTTTAATAGTCCACTGCAGGACGTAGGCCTACCCACGCAGGGTGATTGGGCCATGTCCACCACGCTGGCCCAGTGCGGGTTGGTGAATAAGTAGGCTATAAGAAAATAACATGCATACTGAAATAAGATGAAACTTGAAACACTCAAAAATGGCATTACAATAATGATGGCAGTCTGATAAATATTTAATTATATTTACCAGCCAGTTCTTTGATATGCGTATGCGTTGTGTTTCGGATTAGATGTTTGAAATTTTCTGACACACGAATTTGATTCTTTTGGGCACATGGCATGTAAATTCTGAGTGCCTTAGTTTTTTAATGTTCACTGATATATTCAAATTAAGTTAGTAAAAGCAATTCAGGTCAAAAAGAACATAAATACATAGTAAGTTTCATATAAAGTGTGTTATTATTCATTGAACATACAACTTTCCAATCTATTCTTACCTGAGTCGGTATTTCCAAAGGTGCGCTTTTATCAATAGATGCACATGTGACAGTCTCACCATTCAAATATGCCAATATATCTTTACGATCTGGACGGCGTACAGCTGGTATGTTGGCAGCCTAAAGAACAAAAATTTGTTTTTTTTACACCATACAATGGTAATTGTAACAAGCCAGCTAAAATGCGAATTTACATACCGCAGCTTGCCGGACATACACTGGATGTGTCAACTGGATATTCTTAAGAATAAACAGAAGACATTCCAACGTATAGTACTCTTTGATACTGCCTTCTTTGCCAGATCTGGAACAAAATATCTATGAAACAGATTCTTTACTACTTTACCTAAAACAAGCACGCCGCAATGTGGTTTCACTTACCCCCACATAAGGTAGTTAGTCTTGACATTTTTAGGCCACGAAAATTCACCAAATATAATCTGGTTATCACGTTCTATGATTTCTTTTTTGTTTACGTTGTACTGACGAAGTAAACTCAGCGGATCCGCCATGATTACTTCGTAGCGCTATCGCTTGCGTGCCAACTGACTTTTATTTTAACGAAAACCTAAACAAAATCAAATATAACACTGACTCAAGACACGTTATAACGACAATGTTCACTTCTACGATAAAATAGCAATTACACAAATGTGATTTTATTCATTAGCGCAACATTTTTGCATTTTGCCACTTTAGAAAGCTGTCAAGTTTTTGTATCTGACAATAGTGACAGTTGTAATTTTTTTATAATTGTCATTGTCATGTATTTTTTTATTTCTAAAGAGAATTTTATACGTCTGGGGTGCGCTTACGCACTCCAGACGGAGGGACGACCGTGAACGGCGTCATAGCTATAGACCACAGAGTTAACAGCGATAATGTAGTCGATCGAGATTTGAAAGAACGAGATGCATTGATTTAATATGGCATGAGTTAGAATGAGACATGAAAAATATCCAAAATAGATGACAATTTTGAAATATACACCCCCAAAAACCTCGAAAACGACACCCATGACGACATCTTTAATTCCAAAATAGATGCCATTTTCAAATCTTCCACCCAAAAAAATGGAAACTACACCCTTTTCAAAAAAGTGAGACCACCATTTTTTAATTCAAAATGGATGCTTTGTTTACTGCGGAAGCCTAAATGTGATTGTGACTTTTCGTGATAAAGTCTATTAAGATTTTCGTGGCAAAGTCTATTCGAGATAGAATTTTCGTGACAGTCTTTAGTGATAAACTTTTTTGTGATAATGTCTATTCGTCATAAAGTCTATTCGTTACAAAGTTTTTCGTGAAAAAGTCGTTCGTGAAAAAGTTTTTGGAGAAAAAGTTTTTCGTGGTGAAGTACTGACACAGGTTGCGTGTTATATGTCAAGATGACATCTATAAAACTTAAACGCTGTTTAACATCGTAAATATAAATTCCAGACCATTACTGTCATCAGAAAATAAAGGAAATCATCGAGATCTACATTTCCGATAACAGCTGTCAGCGGAAGGCATATGCCCGGCGTCCGCTGGCTAAAACGACGACGATGACGAAGGACGACGAGTTAGGGGTAAGATTACTGCGATTCCTGCGTGCAGTAACATTCCAAAGAAATATTATATCCCGAGATGATCGAGATGTTTTGGTCATCCTACTTAGAAAAGAAATACAATCCTCTGATGTGGTATCCCTTGTCGGCACGTTATTC
The DNA here is from genome assembly GCA_949316475.1 of Hypomecis punctinalis. NCBI lineage: Eukaryota > Metazoa > Arthropoda > Insecta > Lepidoptera > Geometridae > Hypomecis > Hypomecis punctinalis. The sequence continues at coordinate 11,169,989 of OX438797.1, forward strand.
TTTCCAAGTGCTCAATCCTGTTTATGTAATAAATCCATGGGTTTCACAAACTAGCATTGAGCTATCTCGGGTGTTCAAATTCGAAAAGGTAAAAAAAGCAGGAAGGTATAATGATCAGAGATTCGAGCCTTTTTACTGGAACTAGAAGTTTCTCGAAACAGACAAAGTGGAACCTACCGTTTACCGTTCTTACTACTGGTAGTAACACAAAGCTAGTACAACAAGAGAGATAGCGCTGTTGTCGCATGTGGCAATTCTCAACCGCAAAATGTATGGAAAATAAAGTAAGATTGGTAGTAACACTGGTAATAAACCAATTTTAACTGGTTTTTACTGTGGTCCTCTACCATGTTCTTTGGCGTGGTGAGTATTGGCATCGGGGTTTCTCCCCTTTGCCAAGGCTGGGCGCTAGAGGCTTCGACCTCTGGGGAATATGGTTTTCCACCGATACCTTATCCTTTTTAGAAGGCCTCGCAGTGGCTTTTAGGAGTGAGACGCCAAGCGTTTCCGTCCATTATTCATTACCTTTTTTTATGTTTTTTGACTACTCTTTTGTTAGTTTGCTATCGTCGTCAGTAACGCGCAAGATCTCGCGGGGGAGCGCGCGATATGCTTTGATATCAGGTGAGCGTGTATGTAGAGGGGCAATATTTCTCAGATGGGGTTGCGGCCCGTTGTCGGCGCAGTCGGAGATACCGCGAGCCAATCGGGCCACGAATTCCCCCACTGACTCGATTCCAACGTCCCGAGCGATTACGTCGTTCCGGACATAACGCCCAGCTCCGGTGCACATCCTTAAGGAGACATTTTGAACGACTTCTCTGGCTTTCTGAACATAAGGCATACCAGGCGGGTGCAGTGTATGTTAGCCTGGTTCTTATATAGGTTTTGTATATTCCAACCTTTGTTCGCAGTAGGAGCTTCAATCTTAAAACTGGTCGGAGGAGGGCTCTGGCAGCTTTTGCTTGTCTAACGGCGTGGTCTACATTCTCAACGTTCTTTCAATGTGAACGCCAAAATACTTTATTGTACTCTCCCATTTAATTTCTTCCCCACGAAGATTTAGTACTGGAGGTAAGATACGCTGTCCGCCAGTGAGCAACAGTGAGCAGCTGTTTTGCATTTGCAGGCCAACATTTACCGCCGTACGCCATTTGTCCAGCCAGTTAAGTATAAGGTTAAGAACCAGCTGGATTCTACCGGCAGCTATTTTGGCGTTTCGTGACGAGGCAAAGTACGCACTATCGTCGGCAAAGAGTGCGAGTGTTACGCCTCGTTCTCCAGGAAGTCTATGAATTTCGTCTAAGACAGGAATATCGTCAGTGTATGAAGCGTAGAAATATGGTGCCCAGCAGCTTCCTTGGGGTACCCCCTTTAGCTTTAATTGGTCTGCAGGTTGGGTTGACGTCTTCTACATATATGAAGAACTTTCTGTTGTCCAGAAAAGAAGCCACGATTCTTATATATCCTGGTGGCATTGTTGTTTTAATTAATTTGAAAATTAGACCGTCGTGCCACACTCTGTCGAACGCCTTCTCAATATCTAAAAAGACTCCGACTGTGCGCCAGCCTTTGTTGTGTTCTTGGGCAAGGTGATGTAGTATTCTTGTGAGCTGTAACGTCGTAGTGTCGTGAACGGAAACCATATTGCTCGTCTCGCGGGGTTAAGTGTGGTCGTAGTCATTTTAGTAGCAACCACTCGAATAGTTTTGCTATTTGTGGAAGTAAGGTTATAGGCTGATAGCTTGTGGGCTTGCGACGGTCTTTACCAGGTTTGGGCAGCATTATTACTTTCCCAACCTTCCACTTCGAGGGGAAATGACCTGTTCGCAGTACCTATCTCATTAAGTACCCTTGTCAGGTAAACAATTCCTTTCGTTGGCATATACGCTTTAATGCAGCTTTTGTGAGTTTCCATCTGGGGCCTGTAGGCTGAGTGTGTTTTGTCGTAAGCATGACGCGCTCCTCGGCGAGCGCGTAAGCATGTAATTTGTATGAACTTGTTGTGTTTCAAAAACGCGCCGCTGGTGGCGCTGTACATTTCTTCATACATGCTTACGCGAAGAAGAAGCCGAAGAGCGCGTCATATTTACGACAAAACTCACACTCAGCTTACTGATTCTCTATCGACCATAACGTAACGTAACGTAAGTAAGTAACGGTAAGTATTTTTTTTATTTCCGTGAATTTCGTTTGGAGCAATATTTGATAAATATATAAATACGTTAAAATGAATAATAAAGAGAGTTTAAGTTATGATATTTGAAAAATAAATGTTTTTTATGCTTATTTCTTAAAAACAAAGAGCACGTTAGAACGCGTGACACGCTTGTTTTCATACAGAATCACCCACCTGGTGATATGGACGTATTCGACAAACATTGCGTTTTTTTTTGTTCCACTCACTCTCGCGTATGCTGTATAACCTGAGTAAAATGAGACGTCTACAAGTGGAATATTGTTCCGAGAAATATCTTCTTCTTTCTTAAAATCTTCTTTCAAATGATGTGTATATCATCTTGATTACAAGATGATATACACATCATTTGAAATCTTGTTTAATGGGCTTCTCAAAAATGTTTAATATCGATTTATTCAACCCTCCATTTTTTTAAATGTGAAATATAATACAGCTGTTATTTTTTCTATTTTATCAATAATAAAGAGCTTCTATCATTATTTTACATGCATTTGTAGCTGATTCTTTTAAATTCATCTCTTAATTAGCTAAAATTAAAAATTATAACCTACCGGTGCAGTGTGACCAGTTAGTAGGTACAATGTGACATAAAAAAACACTTAAAAATGAGTTTAATTGGTAGAAATCCTTTTATTTAACATTTTGTAGGTTACTTAATCAGTTGATTGAGATAAACTACCTAATGAGCCAAATATTTTTAGTTATGTGATGATTATCCTTCTTCGTTTCTATATAGTTTTCGTACTCTATGAACGATTGTCAGTAAGATCGTAAGATGTCAATATGTAGAGTGCATTTTTGCTAATTAAAGCCTAAATACGAGGTATTGATCTTTATTACAATTTAATTAGCAAAATGGAAAAATATTTACGCCCTGATCGTTTTGACGAAGATCCATCTTCGAATGAAGATTTGTCCCCTCAGTGGACGCACTGGAAAAAAACTTTTGAAAATTTTCTGACAGCTGTCTCCGGTGAAAAATCTTCAGTAAAAGTTGATAAATTCCAACTTTTGGCCAATCACATATCGCCTAAAATATTTGTGTACCTACAAGATTGTACCGATTACGACATCGCAATACAAAAACTCGACTCACTGTTTCTCAAACCACCAAATGAAATCTACTCCAGGTACAAACTATCAAAACGATCGCAGCAAACAGGTGAGACTGTGGACCAATATTTACAAGCATTACGGCTGCTCTCCAAAGGATGCAACTTCAAAAATATAACTGCCGAACAGAATGAAAATGAATTTATAAGAGATTCATTCATAGCTGGACTTTCTTCGTCCTCTGTACGACAAAGGCTACTAGAAAACAGCACACTCACGTTAGATGAAGCACACAAACAAGCACGCGCATTAGAGTTGGCGCGTATACATAACGATAGTTACCAGCAAGCCTCTACCAGTTCTTTTGTCAATGCAGCCATTACCAACAGTAAAAGAGAAAGTATACAGGAAACTTGTTACTTCTGTGGTAATAAGAGACATGCACGACAAAACTGTCCCGCTGCTGGTACCACCTGTTTGAAGTGCAATAAAAGAGGACACTTTGCAAAGGTTTGCAGAAGTGCTGATCTACACCAGAGTGCAAGCACCGGTTATAATGAACCACTTGCTGCAAAGGAAGATAAAAAGCTACTGTCACACGTTGTTGCTGGGACGGCTAATCTTGAAAAAGCCAAATTAGAAATCACTATTGACAAATGCTACAAAGCCAATGCCTTAATCGACACAGGAAGCACTACAAGTTTCATAGATAAACGTCTTATTCATAAATATGGAATAAAAGCGAATTCATGTGATCAAAATATAACAATGGCGGCTTCAGATCTACAAAGAAAGGTTAACTCACGATGTTCAGTAAATATCGACATGCAAGGTCACAGTTTTCAAGCAGATTTGTTAATAATGGAAAATCTATGCGCTGACGTAATAATCGGCCATGATATTCTGGAAAAACACAAGACATTAGAGGTAAATTTTGGTGGACTCCGAGCGCCTTTGAAGTTGTGTACATTGACGCACGCCAACATTGAGCCAGTAAGCTTATTCCCGAATCTCTTGCCAAACTGTAAGCCAATAGCTGCTAAATCACGAAGATTTTCAGATAGCGACAAACAATTCATTAAAGACGAGATAAAGAAACTCTTAGACGACGGGATAATAGAACCTAGCTTGTCGCCATGGAGGGCGCAAGTATTAGTAACGAGAAACGAGAGCCATAAGAAAAGAATGTGTATAGATTACTCACAGACCATCAACAGATATACACAACTTGATGCGTATCCGCTGCCATGTATAGAAGATGTGGTGTCTAATATCGCTAAGCACAGGGTTTTCAGCAAAATAGACTTAAAGAGCGCTTACCATCAATTTCCAATTATCGATCAAGAAAAGCCTTACACTGCATTCGAAGCCGAAGGTAACTTATATCAATTTCGTAGAATACCATTTGGGGTGACTAATGGAGTAGCAGTTTTTCAACGATCAATCAATGGAATCATAAAGAAAGAGAACCTGCGTGGTGTCTACGCCTATTTAGATGATATTACTATCTGTGGCAACAATCAGACAGATCATGATACAAAACTACAGCGTTTTCTCGACGTGGCCAAGCGGTATAATCTTACCCTAAACCTAGATAAGAGTGAATTCTCGCTAAAGAACATAAACATCTTAGGCTACAACATTTGTGATGGAGTAATAAAACCTGACCCAGATCGCCTTCGTCCCCTATCGGAGCTACCATTGCCTTCAGACAAAGCATCGCTGCGTAGAGCATTGGGATTTTTCGCTCATTATTCCAAATGGGTGCCAAAATTCTCGGAGAAAATTCAACCTCTTTTATCGCAAACTTTTCCACTGGCATCTAACGCAGTAAGCGCTTTTGAAGCCTTGAAACAAGAGATATCGTCCTCGGCAGTAAACGCAATTGATGACAAAATACCGTTCGTGGTAGAGACGGACGCGTCTGATAATGCCATTGCGGGAACTTTATCGCAAAATGGCCGTCCTGTTGCATTCTTTTCTAGAACCCTTCACAGCAGTGAGCGAAACCACCCTGCTATAGAAAAGGAAGCTGCAGCCATTGTTGAATGCCTCCGGAAATGGAGACAATTCCTAATCGGAAGAGCTTTCAAGCTAATAACAGACCAAAAATCGGTTGCCTTTATGTTTAATCAGAGACATACTTCAAGGATAAAAAATGACAAGATTCAACGTTGGCGGTTAGAGCTCTCTGCATATAATTTTGATATTGTGTACCGCCCTGGAAGAGAAAATGTAGCAGCCGATGCATTATCAAGGGCTGTAACGCCACTCGTAGCCTCTACAACTGGATCGTCGCATGAAAACGCATTGAAAGAGTTACACAACACTTTATGTCACCCCGGTATAACAAGGATGCTACATTGGGTTCGAAGCAAAAATTTGCCTTTCTCCATTGACGAAATTAAACGAATAACTTCGAATTGTTCTATATGTGCTGAAGTAAAACCTCGCTTTCATCAAAATGTCGGAAAACTCATCAAAGCGACGGCTCCTTTTGAACGAATCTCTATAGATTTTAAAGGACCGCTTCCTTCAGACGGAACTCGGAGAAACCGATACATTTTGACTATCGTGGATGAATACTCCCGTTTTCCTTTCGCATACCCATGCCCAGACTTGAGTACCAATACGGTAATTGAAAAATTAGTGGACTTGTTCTCTGTATTCGGTATGCCGACCTACGTTCATTCTGATAGAGGCACATCTTTTCTGTCGAAAGAAATGAAGGAGTTTCTACACAACAAGGGCATTGCCACAAGCTACACAACGCCATATAATCCACAAGGGAATGGACAAACAGAAAGATACAATGGCATAATTTGGCGAACAATTCAATTGGCTATGAAAAGCCGTAACCTACCTATAACACGATGGGAAACAGTTTTGACTGAGGCTCTGCACTCTGTGCGATCGCTGTTATGTACAGCCACTAACGCCACTCCTCACGAACGTATGTTCTCCCACCCGAGAAGGTCCTCAAATGGTCAATCGATGCCCACCTGGCTTATTGCTCCAGGTAAAGCTTTAATGCGAAAGCATGTCAGAAGTAATAAATATGATTCGATGGTCGAGGAAGTAGAAACCCTTGAAACAAACCCGCAGCACTCACGAGTCCGACTGAGCACTGGGAGAGAAGTGGTGGTTTCAAATAGACATCTGGCTCCAGCTGGGGAGACAAACGATACTATCGAGTCAAACGATGAGGAGGACTTTGTAGATGCGTCTGATAATCAAACTGTAATAGAAGACGACACAGAGCCGGAGTTGCGTCGCTCACACAGAGTGCGCCACCCACCAGCACATCTCGCAGAGTATGTCACGGAATAAATATTAGCTGGGGAGAATGTGATGATTATCCTTCTTCGTTTCTATATAGTTTTCGTACTCTATGAACGATTGTCAGTAAGATCGTAAGATGTCAATATGTAGAGTGCATTTTTGCTAATTAAAGCCTAAATACGAGGTATTTATCTTTATTACAAGTTATCCTAATAAATTCAAAATTAATATTAAAAAATCGGAGGGCTCTTTTTTGTTTTTAACTCATGTAATAGACTCGGAAAAATATGAACTTTCTCGAAATGTAACGAGTGTTGTGTTTAGAATGTTTGATTATTATTATACCAGCCTCCATACGATTTGTAGACGTGTCCTTTAATAATTTTGTGCAATAGTTGCAAGATAATATCCACAGATGGCGTTTTTCTCTCTGCTTCCTGAAGTCCCTGCCTGGCTGAAAAGTCAAATCAAAATCAAATTGTTTTCCCGTGTGTTTTCTAAACATGGCTGCCGGTTTGGAGTAATGATATTTTTGTGGATTTTGTTCTATAAACATAGTATAATTTTACGTAACTGAATTTAATCGCCTATAATATAATATGTCATAGTGATTTTAGTTACATTTACAATGACTTCCACTCCTAAGACTGAGAAATGCGGGCAAGGTAAGTAAAGCGTAACGTTGTGCTTTGGTATTTTATTCTTTCTTGTAGGTAATCTGTATGTTTCACATATTTTCTGACAGCCTAAATACTGAGAATGTGTATGTGTACACAAAGTGCACGAAGAACATGTATTTTCTTCATTTATAGTGGTTTAAAAGTGGCGAGTTATTTGTATACTTAGGCCTGCAATAGCATTCCCGACTACAAGTCACAATGTTCTAATTTTATTGCAAACATAACGTGCTTGAAACCTAGTAACAGTCACCACAGTGTTTTCCTGTGTCATTAATTGACCTAGTTTCCCTAAGCTTATCTGTTGAAGTTTCATAAATATTATGATGTCCACTGAACATTATTCTCTACTAATTTTGTCCATGATCAACTGTTATGATTAATCATAACATAAACTTATTTTTATATCAAATTCTTAAATTCTTTTGATTATCTAATTGTAATGAGAGGTATGAGTAGGTGTCAAGGCCTATACCTCGATAGACATTTGAGGGAAATTGGTCTATGCATTTAAAAAAATATGTATTCCAAGTAATGTTTTCCTGCTAAAATGCTTTATTTTTCTCACTATTTGTTATTTCTTTTATATTTATTTTACGAGTGCCAAGATGAGCAAGTCGCTCTTACTATGTAAAGCATTAAACATTTACCAAGATAAACTGCTGCCACTTAGAATTCTGTTTTCTTATAGTTTAAAACCCTTAATGGTGTGTCACTGACCTTGACACCCTGAGATGTCATCCTAAAATGTTCCATCTTTACAATTTGCCCTAAATTTTTGGGGTTTGTACTTCATACTCATGTGGTAAAAACAGAACCCTATTACTAAGACTCCATTGTCTGTCTGTCTATCAACAGGCTGTATATCATGAAATGTGATAGCTGGACCGCTGAAATATTCACAGGTGATGTATTTCTGTTGCCGCTTTGATATGATTTATTTAAGGGGGGCTCCCATACATCATACATTTTTTTGCCATTTTTACTCAATATTTATAACGGCAACAAGTAGATGCTTAAAATGGCGCTAAGGGAACTCAAGGTATAAATAATTTGCATTGGAAGGTAATGTTTGCACATTATATGGCTGAGATAATGAGATGCTGGTCATCCATTTTTTTAGATGAGTTCCTTTTATTACAACTCATATCCTCCACTTTTTAAAATAACCCTGATATGTGGTTGTTTGTTTGAGCTTTTAATAAAAGTTATAAAATATATCAAACAATGTTGCGGGTTTGCCCGGGTATGATTGGCTAAACAAGAAAAATATTAAGGATCCCAAATTTTTTTGTAAATATAATATAGCCTATGTTCATCGGCTTTCGGCCGCGTACGCCATAGATGTGTAGCTTTCCAAAAGTGAAAGAATTTTTCAAATTGGTTCAATAGTTTCGGAGCTTATTTGATGCAAACAAACAATCTTTCCTCTTTATAATATTGGTATAGATAAAAAATAACACTTCTGTTCTGTTTGAATTATTATAATTTTACTGAAGTAAGTAGGTACTTATCTGTTTTTGCTTTGAATTTTTTTTATTATTGTCATATATCTTAACTACTAATGATACAAACACAGTCTAATACTAGTAACATTAACATACAATTTGACTCAGGCCAAATACACCGATATGGTCATTTTAAAAAACAATAAAATTGTTAAAAAGGTATATAAATTTTAATAACATGACGGTCTAAAAAGTATGACTGTACCTACCTGCAATTGAGTTTAATTGATAAGCATTTTGTTCCAAGCTCATATTTTAAAACTAGGTATCTATTTCGCGCCAAAAATCAGCAGTTTTATTTTTCACATATCTACCGGTACACCATAAATGGCGAATTCCCTTTGCCCTACCAAATCGCCCAGATTCCATTCCTTTATTTTTGGGGGTGGAATCTGCCCCACTTGTTTCACCTTGGTGGGGCAAATTCCACTTAAATTTTATACCGGTGGAATCTGCCCCACCAGGGGTGTCGCGCGATTTTAAATTAAATGAACTATTCATTGAATGCCATGAAGTGAAAAATTGACTAAGTGATACACTGTCGAAATCTATTCAGCCATGAGGAAGATACGAGGTAAATACGCTCAAAAACACCTACGCATTGGGAGAATATTTAGGTTTTCCATTTATTTTTTATTCCTCTGACCTATATTTTTTTAATATTTCAGTTATAAGGATGTATTAAACAAATAAATAACTAAATATATTAATAAATATCACCCTTCGTGGGTAGGCCTACGTCCTGCAGTGGACTATTAAAAAAGCTGGTACAGTAATAAATAAATAACTTATGAATAAATATATGTAAATACCTACATACATAAACTTTCATTTAAATGTTATTATACTCAGATGTGAAAAAAACATAGGACAGAGAAATAAGACAAAAATGGCGGCCTTAAAGAATTGCCCATTCCCTTCCCTACTTCCTTTCCCTTGCGAGCCCATCCTGGTCAGTAGTAAAAAAATCGGCCAAGTCCGAGTCGAGCTCGCGCACGGAGGGTTGCCCCTTAGCCCCATTACGAACATCCACCTGTTGCCGCTATTGATATCGAGCGAAAACTCCAAAAAAAACACGATTGTTGTATGTTGTACATCATCTGTGAAAATTTTAACTGTCTAGCTATCACGGTTCATGGGATACATCCTGGTGACAGACACACAGACGGACGGACAACGGAGTCTTAGTAATAGGGTCCCGTTTTTACCCTTTGGGTATGGAACCCTACAAAAGTTTTCATTGCCACCATCTCAGCCCTAAGATTTCTACAGTTGGACAAACGTCTCCTCTATATATTCTAATTTGATCATCTGGAAGCGGCTTCTGGTAGCAAGATCCAGCCATCTTTGTAGCCAGGACCTATCGACACACTGTTAGGTGCACTACTCCTCGTTTTCTTGCCATTATTTCCGGTCCCGTGCAAGCCTTATCCATTGCCCAACATATTTAGTGATATCATCTGAGCATTGGGCTAGTGGACTATCTCTGTATCGTCGTTCGTTTTTCGGGTATCTGTGTCTGCCTTGGTCTGCCTGTTCAGTGTACATTGTAGTCCAATATAGCCACCAACTATACGACATATTCCTACCGTGGCTCGGATGACACGTTAAATTGTAGGTCCCGGTTGTTTTAACCGTTTAGCCATTTCAGAGGCCTTCAGGCGCCCTAAAAACTCTGACACCAGGGCTAGCCACCCGGCCTATACGAACTTATTTCGTAGAACCCACTGTCGAATTATCCATTAAAATCCTATTCATATTTACCCACCATGCTGGTATAGAAAGCATTGCATACCTATATTCATCTTGATCGATTTTTTCCGCAAATATTGAGAAAGTCTTCCGTCTTTCTACAGAAACTTCAATTGGGCGTGAAGCGAAAACCGACGAGAAGTGACCAAAGCAATCATAATAGAAATATGCAGCTGCTTATTGTATTCTAAGTTCTAACTATTTACGTGCAAGGCGGAAGGAGACAAATTTTCTAAATTTGTTTTAGACTTTGGCATTACAATGAGCTAATTCTGTGCTATGACATATTATAGGTTTTGATCTTATTCTGAGTTGGGGCGTTAGGTCCTGTACCGACCTGACGACGTCTCGAATAGAATGTTTTGCGCATTTTGACCCTTCAGTTTCTACTCGAGGCAGTTCATCTCCTTTAAATAACTGAACGTGCCTTCTTATGTTTATGAATTCGCTTTTTCGAGCAAATATCTACAGAGCCACAGTCCCTTAGTGAGAGTAGTAAAAAAATGTCCGAGCGCCGTCATAATGACCCGTTTTCTCGAATCTCGACGTTATGTCATCTAATTAGTGCTTGTAACCGAGCACTTTGGCATCGCGGGGCGTTGTAGTTGGCTTGCAATCGTCTTACAACTAACTAAAAAGCCTGCACACTACGTAGCTTGGGCAGGGTTTTGGCTCGGATACTTTTTTGCACGATTGTGGCTCTATAGATATTTGCTTGAAGATTCGCTTATCCAATTTAAAGGACAAGTTCACAAATCATATTTTTGTCTTCAGCTCTAAGAATAATTACTCAGATCTGATAAAGAACAAACGCGCAGATAGCAGGCAAAAACACAAAACAACTAACATTTACTACGCGCAAGCCCTAATCGGTATTCGTAACGGGATTGCACACTGAATAGTATTATTTGAATTAGACATACCAGCTCACCGGAGCTGGTGCAGACGCGAAATTATTATGTGTTCCGTTCGAGTCGTCTTGCTGCCCGATTACATGTTTTATTAATATTCCTGTGGTTTCAGCGGCGAATGAGATCCGCTGAATGGGAATTACCGTTTTTAATAGCGCTTGGTGCAATGAAAGACTAGTATTTTGTTATGCGAGAATCCATATGAGTATTTTTTTAGAAGAAAATTCATCCTACTTAGTATTTGTATACGCTTTATACATTTTATTATTAACGCCAGATTAGTTACATTTATCAAAACAGTTTACAATAAACAAGGCATCATTAGCATATACAGATGAATGTAGATGCCGAGGAATGCCCGTGCTTAATGCAGACAGATAGAAATCCGTTCCACATGTACCTTTCGACGCTGCAGTCACGAAAGCTGCCTGAACGTGATCGCGGTCATCCAATTTCCTACTCGTTATAGGAATTCCACGGCAGCTGCTTCTATTTTCCCTAATTAGAAGTTTGTACTGTTTCTTGTGTTGTATTTTATCGACGCTACGCTGGGTGCTTGTTCCATCCTTGACAAAGATCTGCGGAACTGAGCACCGGCAGTAACGGGACCTCGGCCGGGATTGTGTCGTGTTTCAAACGCGAAACTGCGGTTAGGGCATCGTATTATTTGTGAATGCCTATGCCTACTTTAATTGTCTCAATATTTCTCTATGCCTTTAAAAAGATTCTTATCCTACGTAAATTGACACATGGTGTTGTCAAAGGTTAGGTTAGGTTAGGTTAGGTTAGACAAAAAGACTCGTGCTACATCTAGCCATTATTATAATAGCACCACTTGCTTATCATCACATCATCTGAAATTGCGTTTCCGTTTAAGTCAGATAAACATCTTGTGTAATTCTTTCGAAATGAACCTATAATGCAATAACGCTTACAGCATTTAGGTAACAATTTATTTTCTTCACATCCATCATCATTACAGCACTAGATATATCGTAACATTCCTAGGAACAAGTATGCGTATTCTTGTAATACACTTGTGTTGTAGTGTTGTACTGTTATTCGAGCTATTTCGTAACACTCTTCTGAATATAGAGACCCGTTATATGGAACCCATTTGCACTTGCCACATGTTACCTCGATTACAGAGCTATTCTCATAACGTCGCCTATGCAAATGTCGCTTTGAGTACGCCAATTCATCTCTCCTTAGTGGTTCTTGATTGATGTTGATAGCAGTTGTCACATCCCTGGCTGGGTCGATTACCTTGAGCCACCGAATAGCCGCGTCTGACCATATCTTACTGCAGTTCATCTTGACTTGTGCTAAAAGTGAAAGGATCGCATAACAAGTCCTTCGTTTTTGGGCAAGCCTTCTGCTTCCAAAGCATGTACGACCCATTAGTTACCGATGATTGCTTAGCGTGACTGCAAATGGAAGGTCATTGTTTCCGAATAGATTTAAAAGCTGACCTTACAATTTATGCTCACCGGTAAATTATTTTTTGAATTGCAAATATGCTTTGATGTAAGCGCCATCGTCAACGGGTGTTTTGTCAGCCTACGTCTTGTAAAACCTGTTGCGGGTGGTATTGTTGTCGGGTCTCTTTGAACCTGATTTTTTTAGGAACCGTGAATCATGAAAAACAGTTGCTTACCAGAATTTTGTATCTGTGATTCTTGGGTATAGTTTGCATTAAAGTATATTTGGTGTTTTGATCAATCATGATGTTCTTTCGTCATGGCGTGTCTAAGATGCTGCCCAGGTACTTATTTCCAAATATCAGCACGAATCTTGCATTGGAGCATTAAAGACGTGAGAATCTCGCGTGTGAATTACTATACGCCGATTATGTTCAATTATACCAATTGACAAATTGCTATTGAAAGGTTTTCGACCTTCAATTCAACCAATGCTACAGGTACAAAAGCTAACAATTACAGTTATAAACGCTATAAAAAGCAACAAAAGTTATGCGGAAAATATTTTAACAAAACTGCTTACAATATGCCTCTCTATAATCGTCAATGCAACTGACGAAAGAAGATTCTAGGAGTTGAATAAAAAAGATTAGGTTAGGATTCGGAATTGTTTGTTATTGTGTTCAATATCACGGCATATTTTGCAAGCTTGCATCACGAGCCTTGCGTTGCAATTCGCTCTATCATTACGGTTCTATTGCATAGAGTCGCTTCGTGATGAGCTGCTCTGTCGCCGCAGTGTTGAATAAAGCCAGCCATCACGTTGCGGTCAACCGACCGTACTTTTCGTAATGTCACAAAAAATTGCTACGAACGTGTAGCGCATTAAAGTCCCCTACAGGAGTACCTTTTCCAATATCTCAATAAGCTCAACTAAACCAGATCACTCAAACGAGCATAAAACATGAAGAATGAACATGCATAACGTACAAGTGCGTTGCATCACGTCGAAATGGTGTCAGTGCTGTAAATTACAGTATTTAAACTCATCGGTTGCAATGATATCGTGATTTAATTCTTGCCGTAATGGTATCGATGCCGTTAAAAATGTTCTTTATGTTGAGGATGCCGTATCGGTATAATGTAAGAGCGGGTGTAATGATCGGCCAATCTACCTAGAAGTGTAGGGTCCCGTTAGGCTAGGTATCACGAACGCGTCTGGTTTTATTGGAAAGTGAGTAGCGCAGGCCGCGGCCGGTGGCCGTGCCTGTGCGGGCTTCGGGCCTCTACGACAGGAACTTTAATCGAACCGTTACGGTGCAGATCAAAGCATCCGATTAATTGTTTTCACCAAGGAGGAACATTTCAATAAAATTAATCGCTCCAAGGGAAGCTCGTGGAATTCATCATAAAGTAAAATTCACAAAAAATCTACACTATATATAATATTATAAAGAGGAAAGATTTGTATTTTTGTATGTAACGAATAAACTCAAAAAGTACTGGACCGATTTTAATAATTCTTTTTTCATTAGAAATCTACATTATCACTGAGTAACATAGGCTATATTTAGTACTAGATTACTATAGTACCTATTTATGTCGACCTGTGCGAAGCCGGGACGGGCCGCTAGTATGTTATAAAGTGAGAAGAGAGGACAATGCTGGCCCAGTAGTGCGCGATCGTGGGCTGTGGATGATGTTGATTATAGTAAAAAGCTTGCATTCTAATTCCATTGGTGTTGTCTTATCCTGAAATCTAATTATATTAGTCTTGTAAGCCTTCATTGATAATAAGTTACAATAATAAATAATTAACTATTTTATTACTATCTGCAACTTTATAATTCTACGGCTCTCTAACAGCCTCCACTGTGGACCGATATAATGTTAGTTTTCTCGTTTCTGGTGTGCTCATTTCTAAACTGTAATGGATTGTAGAGTTCCGTGACTTTGTACTCTTTTATTTGTTTTCTTTCGTGACCACCGAGTTACCGTTCATTTATCTGTCACATAAAAACGGGTGATTTTGCAGCAGCTCGATCTTAGCTCGATACAAGATTTTGAATATGTATAAAATCTATTGGAAAAAATTGGCATGTTTTGTGAAATAAATATGGAGGTACGGAATTAATGTTTCTATGTTAATTATGTCTCAAGACGTGGCTTGAGGTACTTGGCACGGTCACGACATGACATTGCTATAAATGTATTCTTTGAGACCGTTAACAGATTTCAGTACACGTAGAGGCGTGCTGCTATGGTCAAGTGACACAGATCTGTAGCATACTTTGTACCGTCCGCTTTAGTACCTAATTGCATGTGCATGCCTTGCCACAAATTGAAAAGGTGTATCCAGTCTGTTGCATCCCTATTAATTATTTTTTTTCAATTCTTTTGATGGGTTATGTACTCACGTCCGTCAGAGTATTGTTTAACCGTGCGATCATGTAACCAGATACACGAATTTAGTTGGTATTTCCTCGATGCTGATTGTTAGGTATATGGTTGGCTCATTTTTTTGTATTCTGGTGTCCTCAATATCAGCTGGGGTGTGTCGTGTAAGTTTGCGCGTAATATTTTAATCGCAATTACACATGTCGAGGAAATGTTTAATTCTGTTGCGTAGATCATTATCAAAACATCGCTTCTTTCAAACTGTATGATCTCACGGCCTTGGTTTTTTTGTTTATATTTCATGCATTGGAGTAATTTACAATTTAAAGCTAATACTTCGTACTAAGTAAGTAAGCAACTAAATAGGAGTACGAGTAGGAGTAAGTGAGAGTAGGTCCTGGTATTGAAGAGGATTTTAGAATAATTTAAATGTATAGCCATAGGCTGGACCAAAACTAATTCATCGATGATGGTTTCTTGGAAACGTAGCAAATAATTAACCAATAAATGGAAAAAAATAATGATTTTGCAAATGGTAGTGCCCAAAGCAGGAAGACATTACCGGTGTTAAGTAATCGGTCGCGGGCGTTGAATCGGTCATTTGTTAGGACAGGTGTGGTGTTGTGTGCACTGCCTCGGCTGAGATGTGCGGCGGAGGCAGCGCTTTCACTCTCGGCGGCTTACAGCGGGAGTGCGCCGGCGGCTGCGGCCGGCCGGGCGGCAGTGCTGCCGCGCCGTCGCTCGCCGCCGCCGGCTGCACCGCGCGCTGTGATCCGCAACACCGGCCCTAATACTATGCCGCGCGCCGCTTACTCTCATCTCCCGCGCTCCGCACTTCAGACCGAGACAATATCTATTGTGAAAAAACAACATTTTTAAATACCCATTCATTTCGAAGTCGTTTCAAAAAATCCCATCTTTACACAAACGAACGTTCGGTAACGAAGAGTAGTGTCGTCGTCGTGTGAACTGTCTGTAACATATCCATTATTCAAATTCACAACATGTTATGACTCGGCGAAAATAATAGTTTTGGTGTTCAAAATTATTGAGCGTTCACAGAGAAAGTCGTAAATTCCAATGTTCAAGTTTCCCCCTAGTGTAAATGTTTATCGAGAGGCGTCGGTTTCGTAACTTTCTTGAATCTGTTCGTGACTTAAAACAACTTATTCATTACGCATCTGCTGGTGAACTCTTGTTTAATTAAGGTGTCGTAACACCTTCGCTCCTCGGGCGGTGCTCGTTTGTTGTAAACGAGCATTATTGGTCGGCATGTCTTGAATGGGTGATGACAAAACTTGTGGACATGCTATCTTATTTATTGAGGCCCGTGTAAATTTAGACTGTATTGGGTGCGGTGTCAAGGTTGGCAGTGCGGGTGCTGGCTGGACACCAGTCGACGTGGAGCAGACGCGCGTGATGCCCACGAGCTCGTCCGACGTCCCGCCCGTCCGGCGTAAACCATACTGTAAATAAATAATGATCTAATTGTATCCACATTGCACACTCGCTATTTTTGATTGTGACCTTAGACAACGTTCTGTTTATCAGCCATAAATATAAGACAATTTAGTGGTGAAACGCAAAAACACAGTGCCGAGTGCTACAGTTGTGCCAACTTTCAACGTTTTCTAAAGGGCCTCCTTTCCTCGTTGGCAGTAGTATCCGCTTCGCCGCGATCTCCGGTTGCTATGGAGATATCCGCACTTACTGACCTCCACTAGAAATGCTCGTAAAATGAGAAATTGAGGGAAGTGAAATCGTTCAACATTATTATCGAGTTGACAAATATACACAAACAAGAAATGCCTCACTACGATGAAAGCTTCATTCATGACGACAACATTAATCAGAAGAGGAATAAAAGAAGTTATCATGTTTACAAGACTGGTGTAAATCCTCGTGCTCTAATTGAAAATACTGAAGTGTTACACGACCTAGAACACAGAGGTAAAACTGCGATTAAACGTAATATCAAAAATATTAAACATCGTGGCAATCGTTACAAGCCCGAACAGCAGCAATGCGTTACGCAGTTTCCACATCATATCAAATATCAAACACCTGATATAATTGTAGACCACTATCCTCGAATCAGTGTTTTTGATCCTAGTAAATACAATTACGATCTTAGAAATAACAATATTTCTCCACTGACTCCGTGCAAAAGTTTCGACAATTTGACCTTGAAAAATGGCAAGAAGAAGGAAGCATTTAAAGGGAAGAGTAGAATTGGTGCCAGTCTTCAGAACTTGGTAGATGACAGTAATTTGAAGCATTACGCATCTCAGCAAGAGGATCGGTTTTACGCTAATCGTAAAGATGAGGCTAAAAATTCTTATTCCGTGGTGGATGCCCGATATCGGCCGATGGCGCGTCGAGGGTCGCAGGGCGCGCCTGCACCTGGAGTCGGGGTTTACCGACAAATAAGCAACGAAGGAATCTGCCGAAAAAGTCCTGGTACGAAATTATTCCATTCATTTAAGTATGTAGGATGTCTCATTTTTGACATCAATACAAAATTAAAAAGCAAAATTGATTTTTTTATGTGTCTCTATGTATGTATCCGCTTAGATCAACTAAACTGCACAACAGATTGCAATGTTTTTTTTTTTCAATGTAATTTTAAAAATTCTTACAGACGGTTTATACTTTATAGTTATTGATTAATTCGTAGCTGGGCTTAGTCGCTACCAGTAGCTAGTAATACTACATTTTCGAAGGGCTGTCGATTTTTGCAATAGCCAAGTTACTCAATATTTTCTATACGGCTATAAATGTAACATGATAGCAGGCTTCATTGTCAGATTGCAAAATTGAAAGTTAGATGAAACTAAATATCCATGTTCCATTTCTACAGAGCATAACGGAAGATTCTTACACCTGTACCTTTCAATTTCCCTTCCTTGTCCGCTTTACGCTTGCAGATAGTAGTGAATGATACTAATGAATTGCTCGATCTTGTATAACAATACGTAAGAGCCGCGGGAACTCTACACGATTGTTTCTATTGTTGACATAATGTTAAGGCCGTCAGCAAAAAATGTATCAACATCAACAAAAGAATTCTCAATGCTGCTATTAAAAATGATGAAGTGATTATTGGCGCGAAAGAAAGGAAAACTAGAATTTATTAATGATAATTTTACCGGATATCTTTCACATTTAAAATATCCGAAAGCTATATAGGCGTTTATGCGAGTCAAGTAGAATAATAATTAATTTAAACGTCAACATGGTTGCTGTGAGGACTTTCGTTTTCTAAAGAAGTCAGTAGGTTTGTGAGATAAAACCACTGATCTCTCAACTCAACATATTGATTAGATTAACTTTCGTTTTCTGAATTTCCTCTGTGATTGCTGATATTATCTTCTATGCCGTGTTCAGCATGTTCCTGATTCGGTCTGTTTCACACAATAGCGATACTTCATTTACCTGCGCCGTGTAAACAATGAGATGTGGGATCAAAAAAATGAAAAACATCTTGAAGAGGATCAGATTCGAAATTTACATTTTCTGTGCATTTTATCACTTTTAAAGGGAGCATTGGACAGGACATGCGTGTAACACAGGAGTTGCATGTTAAGTAGTTGTTGATAATTGTGTTTGTGTGTGTATGACGATGACGCACGGCCTCGGCCGAGGAGCGAGCATGACCCGTGTTAGGCGTCCGTCTGTCGCGGCGCGGTGCACAGAGGTTCGCCGGTTCAGTCGCCACTCGTCACTGCGACTTTGGGCGCGTCCCCCTGTCGCCTTCGGTCGTATTTATAAACTCGCGCGTCATCGACTGCATCATATTGATAAACTAATTGGTACTCACTACTTACTATTATCGTAGCTTAGCTTACTCTCGTGCGAGATGTGTAGGCTTTTATCTTCGCCTTGAAACGTTTATCTTGTACCGACATCCAGCTTAGGAATCCTTAGTGCTAAGTAAGTTGCTTAGTTGTCTTACGTCATTTTGTGATGGGTTTTGTTTGTGTCGTAAATTAATTGAATTTGGACTATATGTACAGATCACATTTTAAAAGTACATTTCGATCTTTAGTTATATCCTCCTACCGTTGAAAGAGCGAAGACAGTGTTATAAGGCTTGGAGTGGTAAAAAGTTTTAGCATTATAAAAACTTATTATATCTATTATGTGCTTGCTTTGATTATTACATCTTGATCAATTGCAATTTAATATAATATATCCATCGCTACATTGCAGGCAACAGTCATGTTTCTGTAGGTAATGTTTCAACCAACGGAAAATTATTGGTTTTTACACCACTTTCCTCACTATTTAAAAGAGTTATTTCCTTATACGTCTTATCGAAAAATACATACGTGACAATCACTACTAACACATGTTTATTTTGTTCAGTTCATTTTACAATAGTAAATTCCGTAGATAACTAATTGCTCCATACATATGTTCGAAATATACGTGTGATACCCATTATAATATTAGTTTTCGACATGCCAACCTTGGCTCGATGATTATAAGGAAGTCACATTGTACGGAAGCTGTAGGTATATTGGCCAATATGAAGCTTGCTAGACGCAAAACAGGCACAAGGTAACGTTTCGAATCATTGGTTTCAATTACATCTGCTAATTTCCAGCCGGAATTTTGCCAATTGCTATCTGATCACGAGTATTGGTATAAAGAGAATCCATCAATGGAGTTTCGGAAAACTTAATTGCTAACTTGACTGAGAGTGAATTAAATGTTAAGAAACATTGTCTGATGAATACGAGTGTAGATGAGCCTCTGAATGCCATATCATCTATGCCATGATCATTATCATGGCATAGATGAGATTTTGCCATGGTAACAGGGTAAAAAAATAATTATATACTTAGTTGATTTATATAATTATGCTTCTCTTATCTAATTTTGTCCTGAAACAGTATGTTTCTAGGTAATCTTCAACACATTACCTAAATGGTTTGTTTTGTTACGGATTGTAAGCAATTGAGCCAAGATAAATGTTCGTATCGGGTTTTTATTTTTCCCTTCTATGTGTCTATTTTCTTTGATAGATATAATTGGGGCCAATTTTGTTTGGTGTTTCTTGTGGTAGTAATTTTTTAAAATAATTAAATTACCACGTACGCTAAAAATAATAATTGATCAACTTTTTGTATCATACTGGCCTTTTTAACTGTCTTCGCGGAACTTCTGCCTACCACGAAGTACGTTTCGCTACTACTGGCTCAGTGAGAGTTGTTACAATGTATGTACAAACGCCATCAAATATTTTCTACGGGACGTATACAGGTTGCCTCACGATCTATTGTGTTGTAGAGTTAGCTCTTGTTTTTTGGCAACCTATTTAATATTCGCATCATAATGTCGTTTATAAACACATTATTCATCGTCCATTCGCACCTACACTTCCAATCCAACCTCCATAATATAAATATGGTTATCGCCTTCACGTACAAAATACGCTACGTCCTTTAAAAGTAGTCTGGCTAGGTTTGCCTTACTTGTGTAAGATACGATATAATGTAGTAGTCTAGTAGATTTTTCTTTTGAGCTAGAGTGTCTTAGTCTATGCTAGAGTTCTCGTCAAGTTGCTCGTTAGTGTAGCCTATGCAAGTGTGCACTTAATTAAATTTCTAAACGAGGTCCTGTCGCTACGTGCGTGCTTTTAATTAAACATGTTTTTTACGACTACCGGTTCCGTTAGTATTTGTACAATATTGTGTTACCATAAAATTTAATGAACATTCAGTAAGTCCACGTTGGTTTTTATGCTCTAAAAGTGTTAATCACCCAAACAATAATTGTGCGAATTACTTGATTTAAATTAAGTTTCAAAAATGTTTAGCAAAAAGAAACTACTGAAAGGTGTTTATTTTCATGACAGAAATGGTTTTTAAAATAGATGTTTTATTCTTTGATACTTACTATTTTTAATCATTTCCATGATAAAATTGAAAATCTATAGCAGTATCTGTAGCGCGCGAAACGTGTATCAACTGCGTTGCAACTAAAGTTTCTTAGCTTCTAAGTTTGTATTAGTTTAGTATGCACTTCTAAAATTCAGGGCGATTGTATCGTTTACGATTGTAAGAAAGACATTGATTCTACAATATATTTCTCACAATTATTGATCCTTATAAAAGTTGATTATTACGGACATAGACCTTAGAGACCTATATTTTTGCCTAATACATATTTGATTTGCGCAGTTGTATAAATACCCGTAGGTACCTAGGTTTTCCTCACATTATGTACAATAACAAGCCGGGATAACCCATCTCGCCTCCTACGAACCTTGTCCCATATTTAGGCGTCTACAGAAATGACGTGTTACCAGTTTTCCTGTATCAGATGTTTTGTTTACAGATTCTTGTTAGGTCAGGGACATTGCTCGAGGTTGCTATACCATGCTTGACAAGAATCAGATACTGACTAGGACAGTTGTCTTTTGCTAACTTTTACTATTTCTTGCGATTTATGTAGGTCCAATTTTTATCCTTATTCTAATTTTATTATCTGTCCAAATTGGTCATGTTCACATTTCATATACCATATCGATCTTATTCAGTCTCTAGATACAATATAGACACATAGATTAAGACTTGTGAGGTTTCATAAAGTAGACGTTTTACAGAGAATGACACTAGCAAATGTGGATAACGACTTTTGCCTTACTATTTTTAGTGATCTTAACTGCTTAGGGTTACTTTATTTTCAACATACTATTTAGTACTAACCTTTTCTACGTATGAGTACGTTATCTTATCGAATAATAGAGAACGATGAAAGTAAGTCATAGAAACATAATTAAGTGATGATCGACCTTCTCTAGTTCGGGAGTCCACCCGTGTATAGGGTGTCAGGTTGGTCACTCAGACAGCTGATGTGTTCTCAGGGTTGTCTCCCTGGACAGTGAAAGTTAGTCATAATGACGAAGCACAACCAGTCACCCGGTAGGAGTCTCTAGGAAAAATAAACAAAGTAAAGTAAGTAAGACTTTGTAAGGTTTCTTATATTAGGTGTTTTGTTCACAGAGAACGACTCTAGTGAAGGTGGGTCCGGACACCGCGGTTCCCTGCGCGGCGCGAACAAGCTGGCCCGGCGCGCTCGCTCATTCAAAGACGACCTTCTAGAACGAATCTCCAACATGCGCTCCCCGGCTCAACAGCACCACCCGCCGCATCTCTCGTCTGCTCTCAGGTAATTTTAATGTCATGAGAAATTGTGTTTGTGACAGGTATCGTAGTGATTTGTTTTTGTACCTCTATTTGGCTTATTGCATCCTTATTATCCTCTATGTATTGCATGTCGAAAGACAGGATATGGCGATCTATATTTTTTGTTATTTTATATCATCTGTAAACTAACCCATTTACGCAGTAAATAAATGACTATGACTAGAACTTTTCGACCCCATCGTTTACCAGTTCTCCGTGCTATGTGCTATGACCACTGCCATTTCAACTTGCCAATCCGTTGGGCTATGTCGGTAACCTAGGTTCTTCTGATTCGATCTTGCAAAAAAAGAATCGAGAATTAAAAATATACAAGATTAAATCTCCTTTTTAAAAATCGTCTCTAGATCAGATGCTTGTGCACGGCACGGTTATTCACTGAGAAAACTTTGGTTGCTGCATACGGTTACCAGTTTTGTATGGAGCCCTATAGGACTATGTAGACGGACACAGTGGCGAGTCGTGGAGCCACTGCTGTCGTAGGTTAAAAACCGTACCGTGTACAAGAAGCCAAAGAGTATCAATGAAATCCCCAGTCTAAAATCTCAGACAGACCCATTAAAGACTTAGTAGAGTTTCAAGGAAGCCAGCTTAATAGTTTCTACCTCTACATTTTAGGCTTTTTTATAAATAATACGTTCATATTTGTACACGAGCTGTCGTTTTCGAGCAAATTGAAATTACAAATTGTACCAAGGACTTCCACTTATAGCAACCGTTAAGAAGCGGTGACTTCTTCCGGGTACTCTATAGTAACTCGGAATATGTACCGGTCCCAGTTACAAGTAATTTTGAGCAGTTTTACTATTAATAAATACAGTTGCAAGTGTTGTAACGCAAGGGACATCTCTACATTCAATGAAGTATGAAGACGAATTTTCAAAGTTCTGAAGATTATTTGTGGCAACACCTGGAAAAGACGGATGAAAAGGAGGCGAAAGAAAGAGGAGGCTTATGCCCTGCAGTTGACTAAAATTAGCTGATGATGATGATGATGATTATTGTTTCATTATAGCTATTCTTTCTCTAATAGAACCTGTGATCATATCTCGAGCTGTTGTACCCTTCGAAGCGTATAACGCATTGCCTACTGATGCCGGAAGCCACGCGACAAAACAATACAGCAATATAAATACATAAAAATACACTCTAGAGACAGCACTGTATAGAGCAATTAGAACAAAACAATGAACAAATGACACTTTCCACATATAGTTCCTGGTTGAGATTCCATATACCTATTATCTGTGATGTTATGGATCATACATGAATAAGGACAAGAGCAAACGGGGCTTAAAAACTTCTAAAAAAACGTCTAAAAACCGTCTAAAAACTTCGGTCAAGCCCCGTTTGCTCTGTCCTAGTTCAATGACTTCCAAAAGTTCTTACTGTAAGTAGGTATTTTAATATATAAAATACGAACATGTCGATATATGTACATTGCAATTTTTTCGTATTAGACGGACGCAAAGGTTAAAAGTTTGTCGATTTGACCTCAAGATAACTCGTTACTGACCTTTCATAATAAAATAAACCGAAAACAGCTCTACCACTGATAAAATTTAATACAAAAAATATTTCCATTCATTTTTATTATTCAAGCATTTTGTATCGATCATCTTTTGTTTTTCTCAACTGCTCAGCTGCGACTGCGACTAAATGTTATTCTTTATCACAAAATTAATTAATCTATAGTTTAATCACCGTCCTGCGGGCTTTCTCCTCTTATCACTATCTCCCTTATAACGCAGTGTTATCTAGTAGGCAAATGTACACATTCATAACAACCAATCTTCAAACCGCATATTGTTTCTTATCTATATTGATAAATTTACCTACATTTTACATACATAACTCCGCTATCTTAACTGTCAACAACATAAGAAATTGTCGCTTATTTTAACAGTTTTATCTCGACCGTCGGCGCTACAACAGTGCCACTGCCGTTTCGTATTTAATTTCAATTAATTGTTCGCAATAGTCACGTAGAAAAGTATCATTTTCGGTGTCGAAATAGTGACCTCTGTTCATCGCGTCAATTCATTGTGTTAGGTAGAGCATAGCTTGTTGTGTAGTGGTTATTGTAGACATTGCACTAAATGTGACTGATCATGAGTCATTGCCGCGACTTGCCAGTGTCGCTCATTACATTGTCCGCTGAAATCTCATTAGTTTAGTGCGTGCAATGTTAAGTGATTACATTTTAATGTTTGCTCGTGGGCTGTCAGTCTGACTGGATTTATATTTATTGTGTGGACATTACTTTTATAAGGCTGTTTGAAAGTGGGCGAGTGTTACAAAACGGATCAGTGGTGGCTCTCAGGTGTTTGTGCTAAATGTCTAACGCTGTGCGCTCGCCCGTCGGTGACTGGTTCAACAAACGCACGCACAGGATCCACAGGAGATTCGCTAACAATGGAAAACGGTACGAATCGGTTAAATGTTACGTGTTGTGTAAACAATACATGCCGGATGTTGAAGTGCATCGCCCGAGGTCTCTTACTTTTTTATCTGACATTTTGGTTGAAATCTATGTAAAACAATGAGAGGTTAATTTGGTATAGCACCTCCACCGTAGTGTACCTACTGTATATTCTACCTGAAATATATGATTCGATAAGTATTATTTTTCCAGTTACTCATGCAAGGTTGTTATTACCTAACCTTTATGATACATTTGTGCAAACAAAATTTCGTCAAAACCGGTCCGGTTGGTGATCGGTCAATTTAATATTCGCAACAAATAGTTTCCTCTGAGCAGGTTGTTTGTAAATATCGGAGCGTCGTCACTGATGTTATATCTTGACCTTCCATTAATGGTAGTTAATATGCTGCTATTGTCGCTGGTAGTTTATTGCTCTTGTTGTGATCGTGCTTGTAAATGCGGAGTAAGGTGAACTGGGACCTCCTACTGAATAGCCCACTTTTGTATGGGAGGTGCGGTGCGGATCTGCATGCAGAGCGTGTTTCGCAACGCATTCCACCCATTGACATTTTTACTTGTGATCCTTTTGTAAATAGGTAATTGAACTGTTTGATATGTGGATTTACTTTGTGTTGTATCTCTACCTATTTTAAATGGTGGTTCAATTACGTACATAAGTTCCTACTACGTTTTTCCTGTTAATATTAATCCAATAAAATTATTTTCATGTAAAATGATGCTAACCTCTGCATAAGTTTTTGTAGAACCAATTCAATTCAAACTATGCTTCAATTCAAACTATACAGGGTCGTAGGTATTAACGCAAAACCTTTTAGGGGCGGGTCTACTACATCTAGAGCTAGACAAACAACTTTTATTTGTTCTAGGACTTTTGGAAAATCACGAAGAAAAATCATACAAAAAGTTCGTCAACGCGCGGCAAAATGTATGGAAAAGCGAATTTTTTTTGCGAATTTTCAACGACTTTTGTACGTAGTTGTTTAGTACAAATGTTGTTTGCATAGATGCACTAGACCAGCCCTTAAAAGGTTTTGCGTTTAATACCTATGACCCTGTATACACCTTATCTCTACAAGCCCTTCAAAAACTCTACACCTCAAAAATATGTGGCTTTAGCTCTTTCAGATAGAACATTTGTATTGAACTTGAAACAAAGTATCGTGTACGTAAAATTCGTATTTATTATATCCGATAAGAGTCCTTAACTGGTTTAGGGACCATGCAATACAGACCGGTTGGTTTGTCATACATGAATTTCCTTTTAAAGTTACAATGCAGTTTGTCTGCTCAAGCACCAGCTGGCGCCTGTGCTTTATTAGCTGCAAGCTTTTGCTCGACAATAATTGAGGAATAGCCTTCTAAGAATAAGTAAAAGAAGCCTAAAAGTTTGATTGATTTCGCCATAGAAATTTATACTTAATGGTTTACTTAGGTTATTTAATGTTTTAGTTTTAATTACGTAGTTCCAACGAAGCCGTGATGGTCGTTACACCTGCCTTACAATCGTGAGGTCGTGGGTTCAAATCCCGGTCCCGTACCAATGAGTTCTTTGGAATTTATGTAAGGAATTTAACACCGCTGGCTTTTCGGAGAAGGAAAACATCGAGAGGCAACCTGCATATGTCAGTAGGAGAAATTCGATGGCGTATGTGAATCCACCAAACCGCACAGGGCCTGCGTGGTGGATATGGCCCAAAAACCCTTCGTGGGTAGGCCTACGTCCTGCAGTGGACTATTAAAAAGACTGATACAGTTCCAAGCGAATATTTATGATAAGTTAAATAGTAATATATCTTAATACATTGCATGCAAGGAACGACTGTAGACATCTTACGTATTATTTTTAAAGTCAAACTTTATCTTAAGTGGTGATTCGATTATAAAAATGTCTAATCAGTGTTTCATACAGAATTCCCACTAAACATTTGTATCGCTGGTCAAATATTTGACCATTGATTTGTCATATTATGGCCACTTTAAAATTGAATCTAAACTCTTTGTGTCACGGCACGGCTTGGTTTCCTTTTTCCTCCCTTAACGCAAAGTACACAGTCCATCATTGACGCAGCACATACCTACGTAATTACGTTACATACCGACACAGAGGAACTGTCGATGATTAATATGATTAAATAAACGCAGTCGACATGGGGACGCAGCAACCAGGGCACGTCGTCGTCAAATTGTTTCTGTGATTGAACAAATCGCAGGTTAAGTAACTCATATTAATTAGTGTGCATTTTGCATCCGGTCAAAGAGCGATTTGATTTAAATTAATGAATAATTCGCTGATTGAGTTGTTTGTGTTTGCGAGAATGCTGATACAAAATTCTAAGCAATAAAATGTCACAGACATTGCGGCGCACGCGTCTCGTCGCTTGTTTACGCCCACAGAAAATAGTGTGATTTTTCTTGTCCATTGTCAAACCAGTTGTTTGTCCATGTTAGTGGCCCATGTTATGCTTTAATTTTTCACCCAGTTACTAAAGTCAAGTTGTACCTACCATGCTTCTCCAATGCATTCCCTTTATAACGATTATGTAGCACCGGCTAAATGAAGGAAATATTTATGATAGAATGTTTATGATTGTTTGTTTTGTTACAGATCGCATTCCCCACTTAGTCCGAAACTTCGGAACATGTCGGCAAAAACCAGTACGGGCGATGAGGGGGAGATCACACCTGCCAAAGAACTTGAAAGACTTGTCAAAGAGGTAATATATCTGCGTCGTATATAGGCCGAATCAAATTTCTTGGCGTCTGTGAAGTTAGCTATAGGCTGCGGACATCCCCGCATCTTACGCAGCTGACATAACGAATTTGCTGTTGCGCAATGACTCGCCGCGTGTTCACAAACTTCAAGAAGTTTGATTCGCCTTACACTCATGCATCTATTTTAGGCAATCTTTAGCCGCATTACAACAAAAGATATAAACACGCTTTAAACGCAGTTTAACCGTGCAATTTGTACTGATTTTATTTATAAAATACTTTATTTATCAAAAGTAAATAATACAATAGCGTTACATGGCTTAAATAACATTTAACTTAGAATAATTCATCGTCTTATAGGCTAGGGACGCCTTTTAAAAGTTTAAGCTAACAATTTTTTACTGTTAAGCAATTTGTACTTTTAAAAATTGTTTAAAGCGTCCGTAAAACTTTTGTGGTAAGACGGGAAATGTCTTAGCTAATTATGCTAGGGATGTAAATTGTGTGCATTTTTAATTATAATTTTTCTTTTCAGGTGACGTTCGGTTTAAAACATTTTTCCGATGTTATTACCAAAAGAAAATTAGAAATGCTGCCAGACAACGGTACCATAGTGTTCGAATCCATTGCCAATATTCATAAAGGTAATTTCTTAAATTTACTTTGTTTTTATTTTACTTTGTTAATACTTTACTGCTTTTAGTTATTGCTTACTAGTAAAGTGCTGCTTTTATTAAGCAGCTCTTTACTATG
This sequence comes from Hypomecis punctinalis, assembly GCA_949316475.1. Lineage (NCBI taxonomy): Eukaryota > Metazoa > Arthropoda > Insecta > Lepidoptera > Geometridae > Hypomecis > Hypomecis punctinalis. The sequence continues at coordinate 11,198,315 of OX438797.1, forward strand.
CCTTCACGATTAATTTCCAAAAGGACTAGTTGAATAAGGTTTGTATTTAGTATATTTTAAGTTTCTCTATCTAGACACGACGGAAAATCTTAGCGTGTTGAGATGAAGAAATGATAACTATTTTGAGTTTCACCAACTGGGCACACTAGTCCAGTATCTGTCGTGTCCGGTTGAATCCTAACCCGTATGTTTTCCCTCAAGAGAAAGCATTCTCTCATCCAAACTTGATGAACATATGAAGTACCTAACCAAGTATTTGTTGTTGTTGCAGCAATAAAACCGTACTGCAGTCGGTCCCCTTCCCTAATGAGCGCTGTGAAGCGTCTCTGTACAGCACTGGCGATGCTCATCCGTCTATGCGACGAGATCACGTCGGTCAGTTTGCGAGCCGACGCGGGGAACGAAGAGCTGGATACTTCAACCGATGCCCTGTCTCCGGAGCACGTGAGCTCGGTGGTGAAAGGGGTGACTGCTGCCGTGGAGGAGGTGGCTTCCTTGGCGCAGCAGCATATGACGCGGCCGGCGCTGTCGCCTCGACCGGCGCTCGTCTCGCCTAGAGCCTCTTCGACACAGAGGAATTCCTTACCAGGTATGTTACCTAGTCTATAAATCTATGTATGTAGCACGGGTCGTGAGCTCGGTGGTGAAAGGGGTGACTGCTGCCGTGGAAGAGGTAGCTTCCTTGGCGCAGCAACATATGACGCGGCCGGCGCTGTCACCGCCATTGGCGCTCGTCTCGCCCAGAGCCTCGTCGACACTGGTATGTTACCTAGTATGTGAATCTACCTACGTGTTAAGTCATGTACAAACATTCTCCGGAGCACGTAAGCTCGGTGGTGAAAAGGGTCATGGTGGCCGCGAAAGAGGTGGCTTCCTTGGCCGATGATATCGTCTCGCTCAGAGCTTTGTTTACACAGAGGAATTCTTTGTTAGGTGTGTTACCTATTATTGGATTGAGTCGTTACCCGTGGTCCCGGTGGGTCGGCCTATTACCAGGTCCACGGGTAATTAAAATTACCCGTGGTCCCATGGCACTAGGGATTGATAAAGCAAGTGATAAATAAAAATACAGTCAAGACGAGATGAGAGATTTCGAAAAATGGAGCACATAATTCTGTCAGTTTTGAGTCCATTAGTATATATGTTACAGTCAAAGTGATTAGTCCGTTATTATGTATAATAACTAGTTATTATGCATAATAACTAATCTGCTTAGTAAATGTGATAAATTAATCACATTAACTAGTTATCATTCATAATAACCGGTCAGGGATAGTGAAAGTAATAACTTTTCAAAATGGCAAATTTCAAATTGCAGAATGTTTTAGTTAGCGTAATATTCATATAGTTGTTTATTGTTTACCAATTGTTATATCAACTAAGGTCTCGTTTTGTAAGTTTTTTTTACAAAGCGATTCGTTTCTGGCCCTTCACCGTCCGCTGCCGTGGGACGCTCGCTTCGCTCGCTCGGCTCGTACGTCGTTTGTCATGTTCTAACCTAACCTAACCTATTTTTTGTTTCACACCTAATCTATCAAGGCGGTTCGCTTCTGGCACTTTATTAGAAATACATTATGATAACGTTGAATATAACTTTTTAAAAATTTATGGTAAAAATGTTTATTGATACTTAAAACAAAGTCAAATAAAACTTTATAAGCTTAGTTAAAATGTTTTTATCACATTAACTAAGTCGTCCCAGGTATTATGTATAGTAACTAGTTAAAGTGATTAATTCTGTGGCAATTATGACTTTCACTATATCAAGTAGTAATTATACACAATCACTGGTTAGTATACATAATAACTAGATTAATCACTTTGACTGTGACATACACTGTTTACCTAAATAGTACTTCTCTCTAGCCGACGGACATATTCTACGATAACGTTGTAGTCGTAATTATTAGTAACTTTTATGAAGGAACAATTTTGAAATTACGATAATAAAATCAGCTCTTCCATACATTTCGTCAAGAGTCGAACTTTTTGTATGAAACAACTGATCTTTTTTTCGTAGTTTCTGATGTGGCTCCTTATTACAAGTTGGTCGTAATGATGAACGTATAGAGAAACATCCAGTAATATACTTCTATATAGTTATCATTTCGCGGGGAAGAATGAATAAATGAGTACAGTAACTTATGAATAGTATGAGTAGTGGCTTAATGACCAGAAAATATCTGGAGCATAATGCGGGTAGCAGGGAAACCCCGTATACGCAATTGCCCTCATACATGTTTACCCGTTTCCTCTATCAAAGGCACTTAAATATTGGCTATTGCGCAGATGATGTGAATACTCAAATTTCATAGTACATCGGCCCACAATGATTTTTGAGCATTATTTTAGATATTTATGAGACACAACACAAGCTTGTATCTGTGTGATAAACTGCAGTCTGTAAGCGCACGTGCAAATTTCTAGTTTCACTTTCCGGTGTAAAAATAATAAATATGTCTTCATGATTCACATTTCCTTGCCGAAATTGATCAATGTTTGTTCAGATGTTTAGTTTTAAAACACAAAGTGAACAGACAAATTCAACAATTATTATTCTCATCTGTGATTTACGTAACTATTTAAAATGGTACGCAAACAGATATTGTTCCAATAGATTTATTTGAATCCATGATATAATGACAAAAGTAAAATATTATTTAATAATATTATTAATTTAATCAGTTAAAGTACGTCAGACATGTCCTAAGTCGGCAGACAGCCACAAAAATGACACCAAGGCCACCAAGGCAAGCCATCGAACTGTACGAATACTTAATTTTCTAACAATAGGTCTAGTCTGATTTCTAATCCTTCCAAGCCTTTTAGTCGAGGACATTTTGTATCTCAATAGTATGTAACATATATCACTAGAAAGTGACAAGTCAATTTAGAAATCCTGATTAATCTGACCAGTGAGCACACGTGAGAAGCTTGTGATGCTAGTGCTATGTAACCATTACATAACTGTGTGTGACTTTTGTCCAGATACCATCTGGGGCCTACCACGAATTCATATTCATATTTTGTAACTTAGAGTTTAGGTTCCCTACAGTAAAGAAAATAGGAAATAAACCATTATAAATGCGTTTTAGTAACTTATGTTCTTTCAAGTTTAAAGTAAAACTTTAACTTGAGAGATTCTACAGGGTTATTCCTAATCAATTAACATCCTTTTAGGGGCTTATTCTGTACATCAAAACTAACAACAGTTGTTCTGCGATTATTTTTGGGATTTGACAAAAGTCGTTGAATAAAAGTTGTTAGTTTTGATGTAAGTACAGAATAAGCGCCTAAAATGATGCTAATTGATTAGAAATAACCCTGTATATATTTTTCGTTTTAGGGTTTCATAGTTCTATCATATACAGGGTTACTTCTATCAATTAGCATCCTTCTATGGGCTAATTCTGTACATCAAAACTAACAGCTTTTGTTCTACGACTTTCGTCAAAACTCAAAAAAAAATCAGCTGTTCCATACATTTTGTCGCGGGCGAACTAAATTTTTCTATGGAACAACAAAAATTTTTTTCGAGTTTTGACGAAAGTCGTAGAACAAAAGTTGTTAGTTTTGATGTACAGAATAGGCCCCAAGAAGGTTGCTAATAAGCCCCAAGAAGGATGCTAATTGATTAGAAATAACCCTGTATATATCTATAATCTACCTATTAACTCCCAAAAGTCCAAACTATTAAACAATATTGCAGACACCGGTGGCTTATCTCGAAATTGTAATTACATAACATGTTAAAATAAAATTAATGGCTGTAAAACACTAATTAAGTTTTTAATTAAGAACAGAAAATACGTGTTGCTTATAATTAAATTTGTATTTTGAAAATAACAAGATGTGGAACAACATGTATACCTATATATAAGTATTTACTCTGTAGATGTTTTATGTGTTTTTTTCAAGGGAAACATTGATATAATATGTTTGATGTTGTTCGTAACTCTAGGAATTGGCTAATTTGCTTTTAGTTTGGAAATAATTTAGAGCAAACTCAAAATCATAATTATTTAGGTTCATCACATCACATTGACAATACAAGATAATGCTTTGCAAAGTGCAGGAACGTTCACAGGTGTATATTATTATGTTCATCGTCATGAACATCTTTTACCAAGGGACCAGCTGCAAAATCGCCAAAAGGATACCAGCTGTTTCATTAAAATTTAGTTGTTTGGCCTTCGACAAAATCTACGACGAAGGATTTTTTATGCGATTGCAGTTGATTTTATAGTAAAATTGTGCTTGTACTGTACTGTACCAGCCTTATTAATAGTCCATTGCAGGACGTAGAGTGCACAAAGGGTGATTGGGCCACATCCACCACGCTGGCCCAGTGCGGGTTGGTGGATTCACATACGCCATCGAATTTCTTCTAAGGACGTATGCGTCACGATGTTTTCCTTCACCGAAAAGCCAATGGTGTGAAATTCCGTACATAAGTTGGTACGGAATCGGGATTTGAGATCACGACCTCACGATTGCAGCTCGGGTGTGATTACTACTAGACCACCACGGCTTTAAAAAAATGTGCTTTGTTCAAATAAAAACTTGTAAAATAATTAACCATTCTCAATTCTTGTATAAATCTGACATATTGCGGTAAGGCCCTGAGTCTCATCTCGTAATGATGTGTAGCTAATCCGATGTTATTGCATCCGAGTTGCATTATCTGGCTATGACGCCGCGTGTTTGTGTGTTTTGCAATATTTGTAGTAGCTGACAGAAATGAGATAAAACATTTCAAACTACTTGTTTTCCTGATGAGCTCTTCTCAATTGCACGATGCAAATAGCTGTGCGTCAAGTATTTGTGCGATAGGTAAACTGTAGTTTTACGTGGATATCACGAAACAATGGTAATGTTCGCACTGAAGGAACTGCCGTTATTTATTTTTTACAATAGTTACTCGTAGAATATGGTTTCATGTTTGTACCTATTACTAAAATTAGATACTCGTAACATAATAATTAATAACGATAGTTAAAATTAATAATTATTTTTTGCAAAAAATAGCATGACCGACTTCACCCGTGTACAGAATCATTACATAGTATAACAAAGTCGCTTTCTGCTGTCTGTAACGGATTTTGATGCAGTTTGTTTTAATAGATAGAGTAATTCAAGAGAAATGTTTACATGTATTATACACCTGTGCCAAGCCGGGGCGCATCGCTAGAACGCAAATATTATGCACGGATCGATGTAACATTTTTCACATTATTGTTGATTTATCAAAATTGGCTTAGCCGATTTCGATAAAATTTAAATGGGACCAATTTCGAAGTATACTCTTTCCAATAAAAAAAGAATTATTGAAATCGGGCTGCAATGAAAAAGGTTATGCGTGGTTATACATAAAAAAATATATATACGCGTCGAATTGTATACCTCCTCCGGTGGTTCGTCGGTCAAAAATACCGGAAGGCAATTATAATTATACGAGTGATTTATAATTGCCTTTTATGGTGACATGGATTTAAAATAAATTGTTGTTATTTATACCAAAAGTAGGAAAACCGCTTCATGTTTGTTATTATAGTACTAAAATTAGATAATTCAATTACATACACGAAACGTTTTTCCTAGTACATATTGGAGTTTTACAGGGTTATTCATCAAGGCTTTACCTACTTACCCGAAAGGGAGTGATTCAGACCATCATGACTAATTTTCCTATGCCTCAGAATTTGAGAAAAACTTACAAATATGTAACTCTGAAATGAATTAGTTGGTTTTTTTTTCTTCGTGACTTTGCAGTTGGTCCCATAGTAAACTTTGTTAATAGCGATTAGTATGATATACACCTCTGAAAGTCTGCTCTTTGCAAAGCAACATTTGTAAACAGTACTTGTTTAGACAGGCCATCATGGATTCAATCAATACAGGCCTCTTACTTTGCCAGTTTTGGCGGTTTTGTGTTCAACTTTTTAACCGACGAAACGGAGAAGGTTTACTAGTCGATGCGTATAATTTTTTTATGTTTGACCACGCATGACTTTTTACAGAGCGGGCAGATTTTGATAATTTTTTTTTGTTTGGACCCTGGGACCTTTGAAATATCTACATATTTCAAAGGTGGTCCCATTTAAATTTTATCAAAATCGGTTGAGCTATTTTTAATTAATCAACAATAGTAGTATTCGATACGTGCGAGCTATTTGAATTCTGTACACGGTTGACGTGTCGGTTTTATCATTTTTTTGGGAAAAATAATTTGACCTCCAAAGTTACCTATACTTATCTGGTAGTCGTCAAAAAACCGACCAACCGCCAAAATCAAGGCGTGGTGGTCAAAAGTTTGAACAGAATTTATGCGATAATAAATAATGTTTATTTGATGCATGGTTGCAGATATCCCTTTGACGCCCAAAGAGCGGTCGCTGCTGACGGGCTCGCCTCAGGGTGGCGGCGAGGCGGGCGGCGGCGGCGTGGTGCGCGCCTCGCACTCCTCCGAGTCGGTGCTCGACGCGCCCGACTCGCCGCCGCCCAAACCCGCGCGCCCTAACCGGTAACTACTCTTTACTACCCTAGTACAAAGAGCGGTCGCTGCTGTGGCCAGGGCACATAGAGCGCAGAACTGATGACCAATGGAGTTGAAAAGTTCGAAATCGAAACCACGAACCGGCAAGCGCAGTGCACTACGTCCATCTACAAGGTTGACGAGACAGCAAAATCGAGCTGCTTCCAATCAGTCTTATTGGACATCCACAGGGGAGGCCTATATCCAGCAGTAGACGTCGTATGGCTGATGGATGGATGGCTGTAAACTATCATGTCACTTATTAGGTAAGTCACACTCGCAGTATTTTTTTTTAAATAAAATAGCAATAGCTGACTGATTAACCTTTTTGATTTGCTGTATGCTTGGCTGAAGCAAACTTCTGCTTTTGGCAGCTTGGATTTCTGAGATAATAATAGAATAGGACATAAACTTTCCTGGGTCCTATCATTCAGTCAGTATATGGCTAACACCTTTGAAACCTAAAAAAGAAAGCCGTGGTGGCTTAGAGGTAGTGACACCCGCCTTACGATCGTAAGGTCGTGGGTTCAAATCCCAGTCCCGTACCAATGAGTTCTTTGGAATTTATGTACGGAATTTCACACCACTGGCTTTTCGGTGAAGGAAAACATCGTGAGGCAACCTGCATATGTCCGTAGAAGAAATTCGATGGCGTATGTGAATCCACTAACCCGCACCGGGCCAGCGCGGTGGATATGGCCCAATCACCCTTCGTTGGTAGGCCTACGTCCTGCAGTAGACCATTAAAAAGGCTGATACAGGTTCATATCGGGCTCGAAGGACCAAAATTGTAGAACTCGCTGAAACTGTGTCGACAGTGGCTGTACGACATTTAGATGAATGTTGCACTTGTCTTGTTGAACCTGTTATTTAAGTATGGTGACAATATCGCAATGGAAATGGAATGAAATAAACTCCAATAAATACGATGAAATAGAATCCTTCCAGATACGGAAGGAAAGTTATATTAAATATTTTAATTTTAAATGTTCAAGTTACATTTTAATATACTTAGCAGCGTGTTTTTGAATATCTTGCTTGTTTGTTCTCTTACATCAGACATCATATTACATTCAGAATAACTCAGACTTGTTATCACAATTGCATGTCAACTACTTACACATAAATACCGTAATCTCACTGTAGCCGCGGGCGCCATGTCTATAAATAAAATCGATATGATGTAATCACTATCGCGATTCTGAATTACCGTATTCGATTCCCATATTCCATCTGAAACATAGGAAGTTGACATAAAAAGATAAATTGCTAATAACGCAATAAAAAAAATCTATTAAATCGGATTCAATACTCGTTTAGCTATAAAATATGGCCGTTTTAAAAGTAAAAGTGTGCATTTTAAGGTCGTATAGGAAACGAAACTGGTTTTCCTGCTTAGGTATCAGATGTCGCGAGAAAGCTGTAGGTAGTTATGGACTCTAATCATATGGTCGTTTCACATAATTAAATAACTGCATTTGTTACGTATCAAGATCGTTAATAGCTTTGATACTGGTTGTTATACGCAGGGAATTGAACGAGTTAATGCAATAAGCATTTAAGCTTATGTGACTTTTCTTGGAACTTGGAAATATATCAGGAATTGATCGTGTAGGCTTTAAATGTTTATTATACTTCTGGCGTTGACAGTTCCGCAATAAAATAAATAAACGCATGCAACCCAAAAAAGAAAAACATTGTATTTTCAATTAGTAATTAGTGTTTCGAATTTTCGATTTCGACTACCTAGGGCTTAAGGAGATCCGCGATAAGATACATGATATGATAACGTATACCAGATAAATTGACATTGCATTCATCATCATTTCTTCCGTAGGACTTTCACTGGATATGGGCCTCCCCTATAGATCCCCAATATAACCGACCGGACCCATATTTTTATGAAATTGATTATATTCCTCGACATTTTCCATTTGTTACATTTTTTACTTTAGAATACGTTTTTCTTTAACAATAACGGGTCACGTAATTTTCAGTCTAAAAAAATTATATTCCAACCATTACATTAGGGTCAGCATATGCAAATTAGATGAAATGCATCGGAAAGAAAATTGGCAGCTCATTATAGAAACGCATTAAATCAGAAAGCTGCATGTCAGTCAACTTTCCTCGCAGATGGGAACCGCCTAACGCCAACTAAAAGCCATAACTCGTATCAATGTCCAGCTTTCTCGACAGGTTGCAAATACTTGCAAACTTAGCACACTGTCGCATACTGCTGTTTCCTTACAAACGCAAAGTGTTGTTTAATTTAAATTAATGTGGTGATTGTGAAACTTGGTATTAATTCATATGAATAGCCATTAAAATTTGGTTAAAATGTTGAGCCATGTTAGTAATCTTTCCACACTGGTGGAAACTGTCCAGCGCTAACCAAAAGCTGTGACTCGTCCAGCTTTCTCGACAGGTTGCAATACGTGCAAAACTTAGCACACTGTCGTGCACCGGTGTTTCCTTACAAAAGCACTGTTGTTTATTTTAATTGAATGCGGTGACTGTAAAACTTGGTATGTCAGTATAAATAGATTAAATAGCCAATAAAAATGTTGAAATATATGCAAACGGAAGCCGCCTAGCGCTAACCAAAAGGTATAACTTGTATCAATGACCAGCTTTCTCGACAGGTTGCAAATACTTGCAGAACTTAGCACACCGGTGTTTTTTACAGAAGCGAAGTGTTGTCTCATTAAATAATATTTGGTCACTGTATAAGTTACGTACATCGGCATTTGGTGTACTATCAATTTCATACTGAAACTAGAAACAAAATGACCGATTGCTATAGATTTTCACTATGAAAAATAAATCATGTAAGAGAGATTAGTATTCTCCAAAAGTAGGTACAGTATTATTGTCACGAAAGGAAATGCTGAACTGTATTTTTCCTCATTTATTTAACTAAGCAATTTTATTACGTTAAGCCATATTATGTGCGTTGCTATTCATTTGCAAGTGATATTGGCACTTCACAATTCTCCTCGCTTTGGCTAAACTATTCGTTTCAATTAAAATACACCAATGAATCTTTATGCCCAGGCCACACATTGGTCGATGGCCAAGCTTAGGTACGAATTGAAAAGCCAATTATTTTGTTCGGTTTGCGTCCAATATCAGACCAAAACCGATTTACACATTGGAGTGTTGGGACCAAGGCTACAATTTGTAGCCGACATATCCAATGTGTGGCCCGGCCCGGCTTTACGGAAATCACCCGATATAAATGTATTATCAAGTTAAGTGAGACTTCTATGTGTTACAGAAAAATCGAGATGGCGCCGCCTCTGCCGCCGAAGCGTAAATCCGCCAATGACAACTCTCTTGGCCTGTCCATCGACAGGTTAGTTACTGCACCTTTACTTACTTACTTTATTTTACGTTTCGCTTTATCGCCGTGCGCGGAGAAATTTATGCTAGCTTTTATGCCGTTTTGAGAAAGCGGTGGCTTCGTTCCAAGTCTTTGATGTTTACAGTGTGACATTTGTTTTGTAGTTTATGGGATGTTTCTTTAAACAGTGGACATATTCTAAAATGTTGCTATACTCGTCATTATAATCAACGTTTACGATGGCACCACCCATGAATCGTTAAATAAAACCCTGTGTAAAGAGCAACGTATTTCACGATTTCAGTTTTAATTCAGTATATAAATATGGCAAGGATATCAAAAAACAAGTTTTATATTTTATCGCTAATTTCCTTTCCGTAAATTCTCCCTACATCTGACGTCAACGGATATTGGTGTCAAGTATCAAAATGTACCTACTACTTTCTTTGTGCACTGCTTTCAGAGCGTAGTACATCTCAGTACGAGTTACCAACGTGTGTGTAACCAACGTTAAGAGTATATTCTTTATTAAAGTGGTATTATAAAAGAGGTTCGGTTGTTTCCAGATTGTCCCTGCAGTCACACAGCAGCGGCTCCCTGGACTCCATGTTAAACGTGTCAAACGACGAAGAGCGGCACTCCAACCTCCTCGACAGCCACGACCAAGTATTCATCTCGCCTCACAACTCCGAACTGCACGGTACGTTCACGCGGGATCCATTTGTAAGCTATCCCTGAGGAGCGGCACTCCAACCTGCTCATTTTTTAGGGTTCCGTACCTCAAAAGGAAAAAATGGAACCCTTATAAGATCACTTTGTTGTCCGTCGGTCCGTCTGTGTGTATGTCAAGACTCTTTATCTCGAGAACGCGTAAACATATTGAGTCGAAATTTAAACTGTATACGTATATCGATGAACTCTTGCTGGTATGTACAAGAAAAACTTCTCAGTTGTCGTTTAAAAAAATAAAAAAATCAAAACCTACAGGGTACTTCCCGTTGACATAGAACTATGAAATTTGGCGAGAAGCATTTCTCAGAGTACACATATAGGAATAAATCTGAAAACTGTACATTTTTATTTACATCACAAAAAAATAGGGCCTCAAATTCACAAAATATGGGCTCAAAATTCAAAGTGAGTAAATCGTATCATGAAAGGTGTCATATAAAAGAACTTCATTAGCACATGCTAAAACAGGTTTTTAATTATTTTAACAATGTGTTTGTACGGAACCCTCGATTTGCGAGCCTGACTCGCACTTGTCCGGTTTTTTTTGTACGTAAAATAAAAATTAAAAAAAAACATTATTATAAATTAGTCCGTGAGTTAGATTATCAAAAAATATTGGACACGTATTTTTTCTTTTGTCAATCAAACTACAAACGACAAAGATAAACCTTGCCAAAGTTTGGGAGTGGGGATCGTGACGTCACCTCACTGACAGAAGTCTATACATTTGTATGACACTTGTGACGTCACGCGGAACTTTGACGGACTTTATCTTCATAAATTTATGTTTAATTGACAAAAAAAATATGTCTAATGTTTTTTGATAGTGCCTCTGATGGACTTATTTTAGGCATTATGAACCCAATTTTTATATTTTATATATATATTGATATTTTGGTGATTCTCTTTTATTTGGTAGATCATAATTATTTCCAAAGTGGGCCAATTTCAATTTTATCGAAATCACTTAGTAGTTTTTGAGTGATTGGCGTACTATTGGAATTTAGTGCATGGACTGCAGCGACAGAAGTCAATTGTGCCATTTTTGGCGAAAAATGATTGTGTAACTGTGTGTCGTGTGGACAGGTACGTGCAGCTGCGCAGGAGGCGGCGAGACGCGCGCGTCCATGGATTCCCACGACGCGCACGTCAACTCCGTGCATCCGCACGCCAATTCCAACCACAATCGGTACGTCCTACAGTATGTACCTACTGCTTATATTACTTACGCTTACTACACCGATAAGATGGTACATTTACAGAGAAACAAAAGACGACTGACGATGGTACATTTACAGAGAAACAAAAAACGAAGACTGCGTTAAAAGCGGCGACAACCCTAATGGTGCATCCACACTCGCGAGGCGACACGACCACGGCAGCTTGTAGCTAACTTCACATCCAGTACAAGCTGCGCTGCTCGTGTCGCCTCGTGGAAAGTGTGGATTCTCCATAAGGCTTGCCACACATATATTCGGGTCCAATCGGCACAATTCAGTTTTCATTGAGCCGCCACGCGTCTCTCTGCGCCACGCGGCATCATCTACATACATTCGGTGTGCAGATGAATTGATGATCACATCTGTTACTGTCAGTACATTCTGGATCGTCGGTACATTATTCTACTTGGCCAGAATACCAACGACTCTTTTTTGCCGTGTTCATACATACGGTCGAATGCATTATTTACGAACCTGTAAACCACAGGTATTGTGAACGACCTTCAACTTACCATATAAATTGATAATACACGGTACGAATATAAATACGAATGTAAGGTCTCTTTAATATTTCTTAAAAGCTTTCTTCCTTCTAGTTCAAAGTTGCTTTCAAACTTTCGCTTCCTCAGTTTTCCTGTGTTATTATAGAATCGTGTACAGATCGAATCATACAACTTGACGGCTGCGATGTTAGGAACAAGCTACGGATAACCCGATCCTCGCGCACCTGTTAAGTGAGCTTCAGCCAGGGTTATCGGGTTATTCGCAGCTTGTGACAGCCTCGGTGGCTCAGTGGTTGACAGCCTCGGTGGCTCAGTGGTTAGTGACCCTAACTTCTGGATCAGAGAGGTGTGGGTTCGATCCCCACCCAGGGCAAATATTTATATGATGAACATAAGTGTTTGCTCTGTGTCTGGGTGTTATTTAGTTACTATCTATATAAGTATGTATTTAAAAATAAGTATATGTAGTATATCAGTCTCTGGCAGCCATATCAAGCTTTGCTTAGTTTGGGGTCAGAGGCCGTGTGTAAAAAAAAAAAAAAAATTGGTTGCCTGTAAAGTCGGTATACGGGCGAAAGTTTTACGTGACAACGACTTTGAGTGGTAAAATAATTTTAATGTGAATATTCATTCGTATAGTAGGAAGAAGGATGAAAATGTCTGTCTCTCTCGCTCTTAGGCGGGCTAACCATGACGCGTGCCTCTCACTCGCTCTCATTGTGAGCGCATAACGTGAGCGGAGTGTAACGCAGTTTCTTGAAGTGTCACCCGGCAAACCAATTTATAAGACGTTGTCACACCAAAAAAAAAAAAAAAAACAAAACATCACAACCGCCAAGTTGTATGATTCGACCTGTGCCGTGTTGTTTGTTCAGTTTCTCGAACGAGTCTGGGTTTGTGTCGGTGGGTCACGCGGAGATCTCCACGGAACACAGCTTCACTTCCTCGTTCTCTTCCCACCACTATTCCAGCCATATGGATAGGTAATTTGTTTTTTTCTTTGTGTTATTATTGGGATATTGGGTATTGGCCAAATCATACAAGTTGGCGGATGTGAAATAAGCTACACGCTGCGCAATATCCAATCCTGAAGCTCTCATAGAGCTGCGCGTTCATCGGATATTGTGCACCTTGTTGCTTACTTCACATTCGCCGACTTGTAGGATTTTTCCTATTTTGATTGTTTGGTGAACTGTGATCGAGATCCCTGCTAGGCGAAATGAAATATGTACAGCCCGTTCACAGTTATTTTATGTCTGACATTTGTCGCTGTGTCTTTAATCTGTGATGATGTGCTAAGCCGGAAACATACTATCGGACGCGACTGACAGCCGCGACTTAGCAATGTGCACAGTCTTAAGACATCCGGTGCGCCAGATCGCTCTCGGACGTCCGAACGCTCAAGGCCGTCCGAAAGTGACGTCCGCGACTTATGTCCGATAGTGTGCACGGCTCAGTGTACTTTCATAGTCTAGATACCTATCAGTCGCGGCTGTCAGTCGCGTCCGTAAGCCGCGTCCGATAGTATGTTTCCAGCTTTAATGACTAAACAGAGACAAATATGCTAGAGGTAAAATAACTGACCAGACTGTAATAGACAATTTTGAATTGAGTTACCCAAGATGCCGAATCTAACTTCTTAGTGGCTGTGAAGTTGGATACAAGCGGAGTGAGACTCAGTCCTGGCGCAGCTGTTAAGCGAGCTTCAGTCAGGATTAGGTTTCGCAGCTTGCAGCCAACTTAACACCCACCAAGACGTTTGAGTCGGCCCATATCTCGGGTAACTCATTTCAATATTATAAATGTACTTTTAATTCAAAAATCCCGTCGTATGACTACTTATGATTGCGATGTTATACACAATAATATATATTCTTGAAATGTAATTCGTATGAAAGATTTAGTAAAATGAGTTTTGTTTTTGTAAACATATCTTTGTGCAATTTACGTTGTTGCAATGATGATTTTAACATGACATCATGTGACAAAAATTATATTTACAATTTGCGGGAAGGGAATTAGCCATTGTGTAATGAATACGGGAAAATAAACAAATAGAGATCACATACAATCATATGTTTATTTGACAGACAATGAATTTCAAAGTCTGCAGGGGGAAAACCAATTTTAAACCAATAGCGATGACATTATTAGAATGTTTGTTGTTCTATTTGTGATATATTTTTTTCTGTAATAAAGGCTAAACATAGGTAACTTAATTTCCAGAGAATGTAGCTCTTAATAGATAAAGACAGCATCATACTTCTTGTCTGTGATGTTGGCTTTAAGCTGCTGATAACCCAATCCTCGCGGAGCTGTTAACTGCGCTTCAGTCAGGATTGAGTTATCCGCATCTTGTAGCTAACGTCACAACCGCCAAAAAGTTTGATTCAGCCTATAAATGGTTCTTAAACTTTCGTGATTTGAACACATTATTATTATATACTACGGGACTAATCGCGCACTAAAATCGAGATAAATAAATACCTCCTCATCCAGACGTTTCGGCCGAGTTTCATCGACCGTGGTCACGGGTAGATTCAGGAGGACTGAGGAGGTATTTATTTATCTCGTAATTTTTGTGCGCGATTAGTCCCGTAGTGTATAGTAATAATATTAATGGTTCCTTTGATTTTGAGTGCAGAACCATAGAAACAAATTGATCCGATTACAGTTCCAACTTCACATAAAGTCATCCCTGTTTTTGATTTGTTTGTTTGTTTCATGTTTTGTCACTTTTGCACGTTTGAATCTAATCTTTAACTTACGATTTCTAAATTTGCTCATGTTTTGTTCTGTTTTCCCTCATTACCGGGTGCGGGGTTAGATGACGGATTTACTCTATTCGAAAATGTAAATTCGGTAAAATCACAAAAATCAAAACAGTCGGTTTTATGCAAAAATGTTATTCAAAAGAATTATACGACATTTTTTCCTCGCATTTTGATCACAGAGGTAATACAACCAGATTGATAGCGCTGTTGTCGCTTGAGGCAAATCTGAACCACAAAAATGTATGAAAATATGCTCTAAAACAGATGCTCTATATATACAGCTGTCAAAACTGTCGAATATGAATTGGAATTTGACACTATCGCGAGAAAGACACGGCAACAGCCCCATAATCGAGATATTTTTCATGCCTGTTTCTAACTCATGCCTTATTAAATCAATGCATATCATTCAGATTTTCTTGATTGACCATATTATTCCCCTGGTTGTAATAGCTCTGTGATTAAGATAGTAAAAGATGAGTACATCCCGTGACTCCTCGTATTGTAAGAAATCGCATTTTCGAATATATCTGTCATCTAATTCAACACCTATTCAGGGTTATCTATTTACCTGTACTAAGTCAAAAGAAAATTAGGATCATCGTTATAAACAATTTTTACAATGGGGCCCATAATTCTAGAAAAAAATCAGCTGTTCAATACAAAACTGCAAGACATTGTATGAAATAGCTGATTTTTTTCTTGAATTTCAGTTTGGCCCCATAGTAAATACTGTTCACAATGATGGTCTGAATCACCTTGTTTCAGCTTAGTACACCAGTTCTGGATAACCCTGTAAATTCAACATGCTACAAGAATCACAAACGTGGTAATTCCAAAACGCCCCATTTTTCCTTGACCGCACTAGAATGTGATTATTTCCTGTAGTACGTTGAATGTTCTCAAAGCTTCCTGTTATTGTTTTTGCAGTACTTTTAACAGTACAGACTGTGTGAGCGAAGTCAGATGCACAGTACAGAGCTTTGAGAGCCGCATGAATGTAACCAATATGAACAGTGTAACATCGCACCATTCTTCAAAGTGAGTGTCCTGTCTGTTTATGTTTTAATTTCTCGTAAATGTAGGGTTATCTGCTTACTCTGTACTTAGCCGAAAAGAGGTGATTAAGACCATTATTATGAATAACTTTTAGAATTCGAGAAACAAAAGAATCAGGGGGCTAATTTTGAACTTCGCACAGCTTGGACGTATACGGAACTTGTACGGAGCACTTCCAACTTTCACAGACAATATAGAGTGCTTTCAAACAATCTGTCAAAGTTCCGTCTACGTTCCGAGGCATTCGAAGTTTAAAAATGAGTGTCAGCTGTTTCATACCAAATTGCAACTTGGAATCGACAATATGTATGAAACAGCTAATTTCTTTTTTTTTTTTTTTTTTCGAATTTCGGGTAATGGGGCCTCCATTGCAAAAGTGGTTCATAATTATGGTCTAAATGACCTCGATTGGGCTTAGTATACAAGTTCTGGATAACCCTGTATATCAATCAGTCTACAGCAGAAGTCTTGAGAACTTGGAAACCTCAGGTATCGGGGTGACACGGTCTGTGCTAAATGTGATACATTTTGTGATTCAGCTTTATTGTTCATCCAAATTCTGTTATGCACGGTGCAATAGAAAATCTATTCTATATTTGCTGTCTCGCTTTCACCTATGATATTCCTCGTACGTAAGACATCTATTAATCATTCCGTACCGATAAATGAATGTCAATACAAAGTATAATAAATTTTTAGAAAGGGTATAGGCTGAATCAAACAATTTGTCGGCTCTGATGTTAGAGTCTGGCTAACGAAAGTTGATACTGGAATTTTTCGCAAACTTTTTAAATGACAACACACGGTGCTACTACCATCGCGGATTTACCTTTAAATTGGGGTATTTTACCTTGTATTAAAAACATTTTTCAAACCCACGTCATTAACTAAACTCAACAAAATGATTTATTATACATATTATTTTAGTCTTCATCGTAATGAAGTAGAGAGGTACGCGTTAAAATCATTTGGATTATTTGGAGAGCAATGCAAAGCGTCAGTTAACGTTATAAATAATAACGTCAAAAACCAGAAATTAATTAACGTAATAATGAATATAAAACTCCTACACGACAAGTTATAGCTTGAAAAAAAGTTTTTTTTTTGCGATTCCCCCAAAGATTTGGAAGAATCAAAATCGCGGTATGGTAACAATGCTACATAGTGTGAGTGAGAGAAAATGTTTACCTCTCAGTTTAGGGCTACCATGCTGATATTTTTTAAACTTTCCGCGCTTTGTCAGTATCAACTTTCGTTAGCCAGACTCTACCTACAAGCTGTGGATAACCCAATCTTGGCGCAGCTGTTAGGGAGCTTCACTCAGGATTCGGTTATCCGCATTTTGTATCTAATATCACACCCGTCAAGTTGTTTGATTCGGCGTATAAGGTGGATTATGTTTTATTGGAATAAATATGTGACTAATATGGGTTGGATGGTTTTTGGGAAGCGATGTGTTGTTGAATTAGCCTATATAGCCTATTATATACAATCGGGTTTTTAAACTTATAAGTAGCAATGTTTCAATATTTTGTAAAACTCATTTTAAAGTATCACAAGAGCACAGACTAATTTTATCACAGTGATCAGTGTGAGTTTACCTCGCGTGTCAAAAAACAATGCTATTTTAGAAGATAATTACTCGATGCGGGAGTAAATTGCTCTAAATGCTAAGCTTATCAAGATAAAACGTTAACCTCATCGTAAATTCACACTGATACATAAATGTTTTGCTAACTTACTTGTGACTAAAAAATTGTAACTAACACTAACTCACTCGGGATTTTCAATGTTACATTTGTTTACGATATCGTTATTTAGTCTCTTTAGACTCCCTCCTACATAATTCTCAGTTAGATATAAATACAAGGTTATCTGCTTACCCTGTACAAAGTCGAAACGGGGTGATTAAGACCAGCGGGGTGATTAAGTTTGTTTCAAACAAAATTGCAACTCGGAATCGACAAAATGTATGAAACTGCTGATATTTTTTCTCGAATTCCGAGTTGTTATAGTAAAAGTTGTTCATAATAATAATAATCACATCATTTCGGTGCTTAGTACACTAGAGCCGAAATTATATCCAGAGATAACCCTGTATAAACTACTGGTCACGTCAAAAATTAAAACCAGGTTATTGGGGTATAAAATTAGCGTAAAACATGCTAGTTCTCCAATGCTTGGGGGAGTCTAAACCGTAGCATCTAGTACAATTTAGCAATAGTACTCAGTCATAAAAAAACCCGTAAACATACAATGCAAGAATCGCATTTCAGTATCAACAATTACATCGGCAATAAAACGCTTCAAACTGTTGGCATTTGCATAGAAAAAGTTCAATGTCACGCTTGCTTGTCTCTACGAGCGCATTTCCTAATCGCTTGTAACATTTGTAACCGCTTCGATTGGCGGCAGACTGGCCAGCATAACGTCAGACGAGAGCGAAACGCCGCCCGAACTGCCCGTGAAGACTCGACGGAACATCCGAGCGGACGTACAACAGAGCTTTCCCACTGTCGAGATCAGGTAACTGCTTTGCTTTCAACATCTTTGCAAACAAGCTTTACTACCAACCTATGTACAGAATCTAATAGTGTTCCCTAAGTAGGAACTAGTTTCCGAAACGCGGGTTTCCAGCACCCACTTTGGAAGCTAGAGCCACGGAAAACTTGATGTTATTTTTCATGAATAAACAGTTTTTTATTTTTTATTTTACGTGTTGAAAATACGATGTTTCTGCGTATGTGCTAGAAAAGGTAAGTGAAACGGCGATATGGGTCGAAGATTTTGTTATCCTGGATACTATTAATACAGGGCCGTATTATAAGGCACTGCGAAGGAAAAATCTATATCTATCAATAGGGTAGAGAAGGCTGATGTTTAACAAAATACAGTTTTGGTTCTATGTTAATTATAAGCTATATATTGCTTAGCGTATTGTTCAAAAGAACCTAGACACTAGACAAGGCAGACAAGGCTCACATTTTTTCCGTCGGGATACAGAACTCAAAAATCAATTATACCCTTTATTTAAAGCTGATTTTGACTTCCTATTTATCACTACTTGACATCAAAAATAGATTCAAGTATACAAATTTGTCTTTGTTGCACATCATAATAGTTGTGGTTTCACTACAGTGCAATAAACACCATTTCGTAAGAATATTTTTACTTAGTTCGTATCTTCCGCGTCTATCTACCCTTCTGTTGAAATCAAGTAAACCACCGTTGTTATTGCCACATGCGGCCTTGAGGCCGGAAGAAAATAGCCTTTGATGGATTTATCTTTACCTACCCGTAATTGCGTGTGCGCAACGTAGCGCTATTTGTATGGCAATACCCAGTGTTAATTAGCTTGTATGGAATTTTGATAGCTTCAATATGGTATGATGAAACTATGTAAATTTTATTCTAAAAACGTAAAGTTGTTATAATCGAGCTGAACAAGGATGGACACATCAGAATGTATAATCCTACCGCTTAACTTAGTCCTCGCCTGCGCGGTACAGGGGCGCCGGGGAGACGACACAGGGGACTGAGACAGGCGCGGGCAGCGGTCCCCGGCGCTAATGTGTAACAGTACAAATTGCATGGCTAAAAAGTGTTTAAGGGGTATTTAAATCTTTTGTGGTAAGGCGGATATTGTCCCACTTCAGGGCAAAGGTCTCCCCTACCCCTCTTGGAGTGGCACGGGGACTCGGTACGTCTGCTCAGTACCATTCTTTCAAAACAAATGCGCGATAAAGAATATCCAACAATCCTCAAGCGGGCATTATTGACTAATGAAAACGACTATCTCATCAGAAATTTCCTGTACCCCGTATGCGGGCAATGAAAACGATTACAGCATGCGGTCCCTATGGCATGCGTGAACAGTAATCTCCCGTACCCCGAATGCGAGCTTTTATCGACCATTGAAAATGAGGCTTTATTTGGCGACGCTCGTGTTAGGCTACGCTCGGCTAACATGTATAGGGGAGTTTAGAGAGGTAGCAATGGTATGGTTGGTCTAGTTTCACGTCCGATTATTATAAAGGTAGGTTTCCCGTCGGCAGGTCGTCGGGGGTGTGCTCGCTGCACGGCGAGGCGCGGCCGCACACGCTCGCCGACCACCACCCGCCGCGCCCGCCGCCGCTGCCGCTCAAGAAAAAACACAGTCAGTATATACATACTTGCCTTAGTCATTACAGTAACATTATTGATGTTCAATGTTACGTTATTTTTCAATTGCTTTTTAATCTGTTCCGCAATGGATTTGGAATTTGGAAAAAAAACAATAGTTTATTTTAGAAAAATTGCAGTCTTTATGGCTAATTAATAAATCACAGACTTTAGATTGATGACATGACCACCGTAGTAAAATTTTAATGGACACCAAAACTAAATTGTGTCACTGAAACCAGGCCGTTTCGGATTAAAAGACTCGGCTTTTAGGAATTTACAGTTTTTATTATTATTAAAAACTACAGCAATTATTACAACGTGGTTGTGACAAAACAACTATTTGTACAGTGTCGCGTGAGATATAATATAAATCTAAAAAATAATGCTGCGAGCCTCTGTACTGCACGCTACCCCTTGTTGGTTTGGAAATCTTAGTTTCCTAAAGTTTGATTTTCATTGTAGCAACCGAATTATGTATACACGCATAACTCTTGCTGTAAGTGTTCTTGTCAATATTTCGAATTTAATATTCTTAGAAAACGCGTGGCGTAGCGTTGATAAAACTGTTTTACTACGGTGGTCAAATTGAAGCAGTGTACCTACAGGAAAATCTAATTACTGTTTACGGTTCGTATGACAACTTTCTATTGAGAATCAATGAAGACTTTCATTTTGCACCGATTGTTACTAAATTGAGGTCAACATGGGTATGCGAAATACAGTGCATGCAAAATTGAATGTTTCATGCGCATGATACAAATTGTCGATGAAAGCTAACGAAAGTGGAATCAAGCACATCGGAGTTGTAATTTTACGGACCTCGCACAAATGTGGCGGCAAATGTATGCTATGTGTTCCTTACTCCGTGTATTTCTGTTCGTGACTGGGTTCAATCTGTCATGCACTATTCTACCTTCAACGATTATGTTACTGTCTGTAATTTACAACTGAAGTGGTTTCAATTTTAATGATCAAAGAAACATTGAAAACTGCCATAAAAATGTCTTTCACTTACACAATATTGCCTACATTGAAATCGCTTCACTTTTCGACTATCTCTACACTGGATTCTACTTATCCTCGACAACGAATTGCTCTAAAATTCGGCGTTATCTGACCCTAAAACAGAATAATATTTCGGTGATGGTTATTTTGCTATAACCTATTGCCAATAACTAAAAATGTTCTAATACTGTTAATTTTTGTCGAAGATAAGTCTCTTGGTGTAAGCCGTAACTCAAACGTGGAATATCAGTGGAAAAGTTACAAAATATGAATTTAAATGATTTTGACACTAGACATACATATTCAGAAATGTTTATAGACCCGTTATATCTAGCTGTGTTTTGTGTCGTTCATATGCGTTGCATTTTTCTTCAACGCGAAGTTAATGAAACTCTTGGCGTAGATTATCCCATCAAATGTTTCTAAATAAGGGGACAGCCTTTCCAATAATATACCGCGTTTATTTGTAACGGGGTAAGTTTCCGGGCGTGTCGGTAATATTAATGTAGCGGTCGTCTAATCTAATTGTGGACACTTCGCCTCTAGATTCCTCGAAATTTTAATTTTTTTAGTCTCCTTCATGATGTTGATGCTTGTAACAGTTATGCCAGAAAGGTGCTAAATGACGCCTAATTGTTATATTTGAAACAGTTTTTAATAATAAGATGCATTTGTTGATTATTTGCTACCGCGCGTTTTGACCCTTCGTATCTCTTTCCACTTTGGTCTAAGAGTCAAATGATCAAACATCGTGGCCGAATGTTTGATACCGATACCGTAGTCAATAGCCAATAGTCTTAAGATTGCCGGTTTGCTGGCCACTTCCCCGGCCTACGGATGTTGGCAGCACCTGTTTAGTGCAAGATTATTCATAATTATAATAATCAGAGGTAAAGTGGCTCACAATTTTCGATTAGAAGATGTGCACTGTGTATATTGTGGGGCTATAACGGCATGTTTGTCTGTTGTGGCCGGTGCGGCGCGCCAGTGTTCCAAAGCGTCGCATACAGTGGTGAGTGGATATAATGCATGCAACGCGCTATTTTAGCTCACGATCTACCGAATGTTATGGGAGACAGCCTTGAGTTGCTGATTGTACCTGAATGAAAGATGAATTTAGCCTTTGAATTATTATCACGTGTCTGACAACTTTTTCAGTAAATTTCAATGGCCTGAAGGCAGCCATTTCACTAAGTTGTGTAGTATGGATACTTATACATTTAGTATCTATCTTTTTGGCACTACTAAATTAATCGTAAAAATGTGCCATAATATGATTGGCTTTAGGGTTTATGGAAAGTGTCCGGGCATTGTCGATGTCCCAGTTTCAACAATTTACAAGTCAAAACAATTATAAAAAAACATTAACGATTAAATACAATCAATAATTCTGTATACTTTCTAAGCCTTCTGACGGTTAGGAGTTTCAGGCATAAATAAAAACCAAAAAAAGAAAATTCATCATCTTTCATTCAGTTGCATCGTGCTGCAGGGTGGCGTTGTCCTTTTACAGACATTACAGGTCCACTCCAAGAAGAAGACTCGTTGGAGATTCACTTCGCTTTTAGCGTCCAGCTTATTATTGTCACTGACTGTTCAGTAGAAGGCGATTTGTTTTACATTAAATTTTTTTGCAGTAAATGTAAGTTTGCCATGACAAATAATTGTAAATATCAATTTGTAGAGAGGTGTAAGTATTGCTGCTTCACTCAATCCATATTTTTGGTAACTTCGAATTACATCCTTAGTTCTTGCTTTTAACCTAAGAGAAAAGGCATAGGATTCACTGCTCTCATTGGATTCTACAATACTATTTTCCACCAGAAAATACCAAGCTTTCTTGTTTGTGTTTCATTGCATATATTTTAGTCAGAACAATATTTTGTTAAATAAGTGCCATAAGAACATTACTTTGATTATTTGATAGAACTAAAAAAGATCATAAATCAACGTATACTGAGCGCCACACAAATTGAAAGATGGGAAGTAAGCCGCAGAGAGCTGCGCAAACGCCAAAATATAGACGTTACCGGGTGCCAGAGAGACGAGACGCCGGCGCACACCCGCCCGCCAACCTTGTGCCTCCCGCGCGCTCCCTACGCCCGAGCTCACTACTTCGCCATTTGTATAGGCATTGTGCACACATACGCAATAATTAGGTAATCACGGCGAAGTGTCATCTGCGGCTAACTTCCCATCTTTCAATTTGTGTAGCGCTCAGTATACTGTGTAAATTAGGAGCTTTGGTGGATATACCTGGACATGGTATAGATCATAAAACATACGCAATCATTCTTGATGTGCCACTGCTGCTACAGAAATCATCAAAATTAGTTGTGCAAAGTCATGGCAAACGCTTGCTTATCTCTTCACGTGGCAAAAGAATACAAGTAATGTGTAAATAGGCTTACTGGCGCTTGAAATTATCGGTTAACAACACGAAAACTCTGTTGTCTGTGCTAATTACCACCTGAGATGATGAAGGTAATTAAAGCTTCATCACATCACGTGTCCTTGTTGCTTCTTGTTCCGGCGGCCGGCCGAGACGCACATGTTTCGCTTCAGCTATCTGTGTATTATTTGATTAACAAAACGGTGTATTGAAATTGGTTTGCTTTGGAGGTAAATACTTTAGTTTGGAGTTACTGCAGACCTGCTTTAATTGTGTCGGTTTCTGAAATTATTCAGGGGTGCGGGTGTGGATATGTGAGTATTTCTATTATGATTGGAATTAAATGTAACAACATCAGGATTTCTATAGATTTTGATGATGATATAGGCACTACTCATGTGTTTTTGGTACTTTTTGGTCAACATAAATCTGTGCACAAGAAATAATTGTACTTTACCTATTATTTTACCTTTGTGATGGTTCGAGTATTATTACATCAAGGAATTTTCCCGAATTTCTCGACCTCCAACTTTGTGGAGGAGGAAGACCTCCAAAACATTTCACTATTTTTAATATATTTACCCAGAAACCGACCAGTTAAATAAATATGACAGTACTATTATTATCATTGCATCTTTTACTTTGCAAACTCTATACTTTTACTTTGTAAACTCGATATTACACTTAGTTGTAACGTATTGGTGTAATACGTACTCCTATAGGCCGAATCAAACTTATTGGCATCTATGGATACTGCACGAGAAGCGGCGATGTGCGCTAATTTCACAGCCGCCAAGAAGTTTGATTCGGCTTATATCTCATATTATTTTAATAAGATTGGAAAAAGACAGCAGTACGTTCACGAATACGTTACGGCCAAGTTCAGCACCAACATTAGACGTTCAAGTACTAATTTCACTACACCAAGAATATGTATCCCTGAGTACGGGTTGTGAAGTAGTACATTTGTGCAGTAATGGCGTACATGGAGATGTTTGGAAACTGCAGCCACCCGCCGAGCGGCGCAGCCGTCGCGCCGCCAGATATGTTCCGACATTCCATACACACCTACAACGTCGCCAGGTAAGCTTCTACATGTTTGGTGACATTAACCGACTTCCAAAAAGGAAGAGATTCTATGTTCGTTTGTATGATTTTTTTGTATATGTTCATTGATATTTTCCCTAATTGTGAAACGATTTCGATGATTCTTTTTTGTTTGGTAGATCATACTTCAGAGGTGGTCCCATCCATCGAAATCGGCTGAACCATTTTTGATAAATCAACAATAATTTGAAAATTATTACATGGATCCGTGCGAACTATTCCAATCCTGTACACGGTTGAAGTCTGTTATGTTACTTTTAGCGAAAAATAATTAGTTTATCATCTTCATCCTTACTTTTATTTTTCAAACATGCCACGGACGACGGGTCAGTCAGAAAAGGCAAGGGATTATGGACTGTGTGGTCGTCCATGTCGAGAAGGATAACATCTCGCAAAGGAGTACTCCACCGGGCGAGGTGTTGTGCCCGGGGCTAGCTATCCGATAGTGTATCAAGAGGTCTCGATGTCGTTCGGCCGTCGCAGAATATTTCGTTTGCGCGATGCAGCCCTCGGCTTATGATTGGTTGACACTAGTTACCTCGAGGCGCGCGTGTGGTGGCGCCACATGTAGCGAAGTTAGTCGCTACATGATGATTAGGGGAGGCTTGTGTTGTTGATGTTTTTCCTACGGTGAAAAACTTCGTGTGAATTTGCCTAGAGCTAGATCGTGTCGCAAATATCGAAAAAATACGAAGGAATTGATTTTGTCTTCTAGATATATATCTCTCCTACAAATTTCTCACTACTTATAAGGGCTTCCGTCCAGCTTGTCTCTGCTCTTTTTATTCAAGTAGTCTGTCCACCTTCTGCGTCCATCTTTAAAAAGATAATTTTTTTAGTAAAATATATAAGACCACTCTTAAAGGAAGTTTTAAGTCAATCGTATGTGTTAAGAAAGCCTAAAAGTTTTTGCTCGAATTTACATTGACTGCTTCGGTACCTCGGTGGTTAGTGACCCAGACTACGAGATTAAAGAGGCGTGGGTTTGATTCCCACCCAGGGCAAGTATTTATGTGATGAACATAGGTGTTTGTTCTGTGTCTGGATGTTATTTAGGCATTACCTATACAGGGTTATTTCTAATCAATTAGCATTCTTTCAGGGACTTATTCCGTACATCAAAACTAACAACTTTTGTTCTGCTACTTTTATTAATTCTCGAATAAAAGTTGTTGTTTCATAGAAAAATATCGTTCACCCTCGACAAAATGTATGGAACAGCTGATTTTTTTAGTTTTGACAAAAGTTGCAGAACAAAAGTTGTTAGTTTTGACGTACGGAATAAGCCCCTTAAAGGATGCTAATTGATTAGAAATAACCATGTATAAGTATGTATTTAAAAATATGTATAAGTAGTATATTAGTCTCTGGCGGCCATATCACAAGCTTTGCTTATAGAGACCGTGTCTAAGATGTATCTTTATATTTATTAACTGCTAGCTATGTACTAAATGACAAGAGTGTAATAATGATATTGTTTGTGTTTCAGTTCGCAACACGCTGCCCCCGGCGCCATCACGGTACAACGTCACCAACAGGTTCAAAGATCGATCGCTCAGTCATTCACCGTACAGCATTTTGGAAACCCACCGCTAAGGTACGAGTAATAAACCACAATGATCAAACTAACAACGTTTTATTATTCTGTCATGTGTTTTTTTAATAGTGTTTTTTTTATCATATAATACTATAGACAATGTCTATATAGATTGTCTTTTGGTTATGTATTATTTTGAATAAATAACTATGACTTAAGGTGTTCCTCCTATCTTCTGACAGTGACCAGCTCGACAGAATCCATACTACATCTTATACCCATTTAAATGGTCACAGTCATTTATAAAATAAATTTTTATAAGAACATAACTTTTAAATACAAGCTTTTGAGATCCTGGATATCATGAAGCAGCAGAGTGCTCGCCAAGACAAGTAAAACGAGCCCAAACACGACGGGTCTATCTTGTTTAGTACAGGAGTTCCTATGGCCATCTTCCGACTCCATCATCAGATCAGCTCCATGATACCATATTGCATTGTCACGCGATATATGTACATATGCGTGCAAAATTTCAGCTCAACCGGAAACCGGGAAGTTGGTCAAATTTAACTTGCAAGTTCCCACCCGAACTTACATAGATGCATACTTACATACATAGGTACATCCATTGCAAGTTTAATAAAAGCTTGTAAAAAAACCGATTGACACGTCAAGATACATCTTGTACGTATGGGACGATAAATGAAACGAAATGTGTAGCGGATCACGGAGTCTGAAGGATGTTTTTAAAACTATTGAGTGAATTGGCGAATACACCGACATTTGTTTGCAGCGGGTCTGAAGACAGCGTGAGCATGACAACGTCGAGCGGCACTAGTCCCATACCCGTCGAGCCGCCGGCGTTGCCTCCTAAAATGAAGAAACAGGTATGCACTAACTAATTCCTTCAAATTCTTACCACTTTAATTAATATGTATATCGATAGATTATGTTCCATTTTATCCAACTCGGCTGTGCAGCGTTCGGAAAACTGCGTGAGGTCTTTTCGTCCGACGTACCTGAGTCTCAAGTCGAGAGTTTTCGACAGTTGTGTGTTGCTAGTGATGACATATGGAACTGAAACGTGGTCTTTTTACTGTGGGCCGTTGTTACCGACATAGCCCAGCGAATTAGTTGAAATGGCAGTGGGCAGGGCAAATAGTTCAGAGAACTGATGGCCGATTGGAAAGTAAAGTTCTCGAATGGAGGCCACGCACCGGCAAGCGTAGCGTAAGACATCTATTGACTAGGAGTACCGACGATATAATTAATACACTGATGCATTGAACGCGCTGGATGCAGGGAAATCCATATCAGGGCTTATATCCAGCAGTGAACGTTCTACGGCGCTACGGTTGATAATAATGATGATTTTCAATTTTAAATGCTTTATTTGACAGGTCTAAACTTACTAAACATATACCGCCTCACCACATAAGATTTAAACACTCTTGAAACACAGTTTAACCGTGCTATTTATACTGTTAAACATTGTCTGAAGCGTGTGTAAAACTTTTGTGGTAAGACAGATAGCTCCGACTACACTAAAAAAATTTGTCATTGCAATCTATTAAGCGGCTGGTTCAGGACCGATCCGACTAGCTTCAAACCGTTTTACGGGTCGTCGATAAAGTGCGCCTGTCAATCGAAAAATAAAAACGGTTTTAAAAACCGACAAGCCAAAATCCAAAAGCCACAATCGTCGAACTTTAAAACAACCGAGTTATAAAAGTTGTACGTTGATCAGCGGCTTGCTTGAGGGCCTTCGCTACGTTAAGCGCGCGCACGCGGCGGATACCCGCCTCGCGTGTATGTATTGAAAGTTAAGTTGGAACAGCGCTCTCCGGCGCGGACGTGTGCGACGGGTTTGTACACGCGCGGCGCGGGCGCATGCGGCGGGTGTAAATTGTTTTAGCACCACTAGATGCAGCGTCAGGCGCCCGCCGCGCCGCGGATTTAAGGCCCGCGTCGGAAATTTCGGAGCGGGCGCCCGCTACGTGCACCCGCCGCGTGCGCACGCTTAACTTAGTGAAGGCCCTTAGAAGAGAGAATCATTTTGAAATAATGATTGGACCTGTCAAAAAGCTTTGAAAATTGAGCCCATTGTTACAAGTCCTAAAAGTAAATTATTTTAATAACTTCGCAATGATGGTGACTGCCTCGGTTAGTGACCCTAACTTCTGGATCAAAGAGGCGTGGGTTCGATCCCCACCCAGGGCAAATATTTATGTGATAAACATAAGTGTTTGCTCTGTATCTGGGTGTTATGTAGATACTATAATTTTTAACTTAACTTTAGATGTATAAACAAACAAACAATAACACTTTATTAGACAACCACATTACTTAAAAAACAAATTACAGGGACAAAACTGTACAATTTATAGGTTTCTAACTGGCGGCCTTATCGCTTTAAGCGATTTCTTCCAGGCAACCAAGGTATATGTAGTGTATCAGTCTCTGGCAGCCATATCACAAGCTTTGCTTAGTTTGGGGTCAGAGGCCGTGTGTAAGGTGTCCCAAAATATTTATTTTATTTATTTATTTTACATAGTTGGGACTTGTATTTGCCATATGACTATGACTTTGTTTCAGTGGACAGTAATAACAACATGAATGAATTCGCTCCGGCTTGTGTGATGTAATTGCTAAATTCTGATTTTAATAATGCCGAAAGTTTTAAAAAGTAGTTCAAGGGGATCTGCGGTTAGAGAACAGTCGGTCAGGCGCACAGTGACATACGATTCGCTGTACTGCACATTCATTACTCTCATTTTAAAATCTTTACTCCAAATTGCGGCCTCAGGGCAGTTAAATACTGAATTTTTGCGGTGTAAAATAAAACGACGAGAGAAAAGTACACCAGTAATTACTTAATTTCGCCTGCGAGTTTTCCTGCTATCCCTTATGAACCTTTTGTTTTTTCAGGAAATGAATTTAATTATGCCACTTCGACCAAAAAATCTAGTCGAACCCTCTGTTGTTGTGTGAAAAAGTAACAAAGAAACCAAAACAATACACTTCCGTTAGGACAGAGCACTTGATTTAATTGTTCACGTCTCGCTATATTAGCATGTCGCAAAATTGAATGATGTTGCGTCTGTCTATTCAATCTTCGATTAACAAAAGCGCGTAAACCTTACCATCACCATTCAAAGTATCGATATTGGTCTCAAACTAGATGTATCAAACGCTGCGGTGCATTACGTAACCGATCGCTAGCAAAAGTAGTCCGCGTTATGTAAACTTAATTGTTTTCATTGTTTTCAGATCCAAGTGAACTCGAGCAACGAGCTGCTGCCGCCGCCGTCGCCGCGGCCCTCCTCGCACAGCAGTTCAGCAGACGAAACTATATTGAATAATATTGTGAGTACAATACATTTTTCTAGTTTTCTAGCTGATCCTGTGAACTACATATCACCTTTATCTCACTAATTCAGTCGATTCTAATTTCGGTGGAGTTAGCACTACCATTGGTCAGGTACATCAACTTTTACATGTAGGAGCATTTCTGTTCTGCGCAATTTTCTAATTTTTAGGGTTCCGTACCAAAAGAGTAAAAACGGAACTATTACTAAGACTCCGCTGTTCGTCTGTCTGTCTCTCACCAGGCAGTATCTCATGAACCGTGATAGCTAAAAAGTTGAAATTTTCACAGATGATGTATTTCTGTTGCCGTTATAACAACAAATACTAAAAATAGAATAAAATAATTATTTAAGGGGGGCTCCCATACAACAAACCAGCATTTTTTGCGGTTTTTCGCTCGATAATAATAACGGTGACAGTAGATGCTTGAAATATTAACGAAATATTTTTATGATCTTTAAAACTAAATTAATAAATTAAAATAAAATAATTAAGGGCATACAAGTAACGTGATTTTTTTATAAATTTTATTATTTTTATGTTTTTTAAAATATATTTTTTTTTATTTTCAGGAATATGCTTGAAATATTAAGTGGTATATTCCTTTAAAAAATAATGAATAAATTCAAATATAATATATCATGGAAGCCCTCCATACGGAGCGGAACTCTTCGCGCGCGAGTCCAACTCGCACTTGGCCAATTTTTCAAGTTTATTTGCTATCTGGTACTGTCGTGGATGGGTTATATGTGTGTAATTTATTTGCTGCTTCAGTTTTTATCGTTTTCGGGAATGACTACACATGGAAAATAATTTTTGTGTTGATAATACAAGAAAAATGTTTTTTTTGTTGGTGTTTGAAAACACAAGAAGGTACTCGTGTTTTCAGACAGCATTTTCTAAAAACTAGTAATTTTCGTTTTATGGCGCGAAATATTTAAGAAAAATCGACACAATAATTTACTTTTTAGTATTTTAACTGAACTGTTTACTGTATATAAATTATTATGCTATATTTTTACTGTTCAACAATGGATTACTCTTCTACGTCTTAGATGTTGTTTATTGTCATATTGTGACATTGGTATTGCCAGAGGTGTAATTGTGACGTTATTTATCGTTTCAGAACTCCGACGATTCATTTGTGAGCGTCTCAACTCCGGGCAAATTCCCGCTCGAGGACGAATTAGAAATGCTCGTCCAGCAACCCACGCCGTCACCGGTTCCCTCGCAGGTGAATATATTACAATGTTCTTCTGATTGGGCTCTGTGACTGTTTTTGCAAGTGTGGCTGTATACCAATTAATACTATTTATTTATTGCCAAACTAAACATAATATGAAACTTAACCTAATACTAATCTAACACATCGGAATTTCGGGTTTAGTGGTCGGCGTGTCTTGTGACACATAGGCCTCTTCCAGCTGTTTCCAGGCTGTCCTGTTGTTGGCTTTTCTAAGCCTAAATGCTCCTCCAGTATTTTTGATGTCATCCATCCATTTTTTATTTGTCTTCCCCTTCTTCCTTTACCATCGCGTGGATGCCATTCCGTAATAATCTTTGTCCATTTAATCTTGCTATCCCTTGTCATATGTCCTGTCCATCGCCATTTCAATTTCCGTATTTTCCTCAACACATCTTCGACCCTTGTTGACGCCCTAATATCTTCTGCTCTTTTAATACTACTACCAATTAATACTAAGCGCCACACAAATTGGCGGATGGGAAGTTATGCGCAAAATGCGCGGGAGCCAGAGAGATGAGATGCCGGGGCACACCCGCCCGCCAACCTCATGCCTCCCGCGCTCCCTACGCCCGTGCTCACCACTACGGCACGTGGCGTCGGAATTGTGCACATATACGCAATAATTAGCGAATCACGGCGAAGTGTCATCTGCGGCTAACTTCTCATCCGCCGATTTGTGCGGCGCTTAGTATACCGGTCTATGGTTTTCGTTCGAGTAGCTAGGATGTGCAATTGTACAACCAGATGTGCAAACGGACAAGATAAATGATTAAAACTGGAGGAACGCGCTGGATGCAAGCCGCTTCCAATCACTCTTGTTGAAAAGTTGTGGGAATAAGGCTATACTGAAATTGGTTGCTCATGTGATAATAATAATGTTATGACGTAATAGAATTATATAGTCTGTTAGTTAGATTATTAATAGTAGATTGTATCATATGGGAGCAAAATAATATTTTTACGGCGAGGGCGCTGTTTTGAATCCAGAGCCAAGTGAGGGATTCTAGAGTAGAATCCCGAGCGACGGGAGGGATTCTTTAGTAGTTCTACTAGAACTAGCGAGGGATTCAAAGTACGTCGCCCGAGCCTAAAATATATTTTGCGCCCGAGTGGTACACTCTACTTTTCATCACCTCTATAAGAAAATAAAAGGCGCCTCATATTTTATTGTAATATTATTATTTAATAAAACAGAGTAACAACTAATTGAAATTAAATGGTATCTAATAATAAAACAAATTAAAACTCATATTTACATTCTTTTCATTCATTTTCTTGGCGCTGAACACTAACATTACAAATACTTCCAAATTCAAAAAGTGCGCGGCAAAGATAATTCCGGCGCACTTCCTTATAGAAAACACCTCCTTTGGGCGCACTTAAAGGCGAACCAAGTAGTTCTTTCCGAATACATGTGATGAAAAAATATTGCACACAGAAGTTGACGTCATGAGCCCTCATTCCCGAACTTTGACAAGGTTTATCTTTGTCATTTATTGGTTTATTTAATTGACAAAAGAAAAAATACGTTTATGACAGAGTTACCAGAGGGATAATTTATAGTCGAACGAGAAAATCTAAAAGAGATGCATCGATTTAATATGGCACAAGTTAGAATGAGATATGAAAAACATCTCGATTTGCTGTTGTCGGATTTTTAGACAAGGAACGTCGAATCCTAATACTTATTTGACAGCAGCTTAGAAGAATTTCCATGCATTTTTGTAGCTGAGAACTGCTTAAGCGACAACAGCGCTTCTCTCTGGTTGTATTAGTTAATATTTTTTGATAATCTATCAGACATATTAATTATATATTTTTATTTTTATACATATATAAGGCTCAATTTTAGAGGCGCCATCGTAATTATCATAGCAATTTAGAGTAGCCGTGTTTTTTTACTATATGCATTTGATAGAGAGAATACTATTTTACGTTGTTGTTAAATTAACGATGGCGTGTTTAGTCCACCTTCCCGCTAACCAGTAAACTGGTTGGTTTCAGAGAAGCGAAGGCAGCACAGAGCCGGCGGCAGGCGAGGGCTCGCGGCGCGGCGCCTCGCCCCCGCCGGCCGACCCGGACGACATCGTGCTGCAGACCGACATCACGCAGTGGCTGGTGCTGAAGGCGCCCGCCAAGGACGGGCCCGAGGTGCGCGGCGGACACCCCGACGCGCTCATCGTGCTCGCCACCAAAGCTACCAAAGGTACGTCTCTGTCGTACCTATATCCATTCGTTTTATCGAACGTAGGGAACGTACAGACACTTGGGGTGTGTGGGACGTAGGCTTGATTAAATATGTATCAGCTTCTACGGAGATGAGATAAAAACGATAGACTGCACCCCTATCAAACAATATCTTAGAAATTGTTTTTCAATCAACTTATTTATACCCTCGAAGAAGAAACAAAATATGGGTTGACATTGACAAGTGACATTAAAAGAAGTTCAAGCAGCTCTAGCACGGCAAGGAGACAAATCGTCTTTCAGCCAATGGATCCCCTCGGAGGGAAAACAAAGTATGAATTGACATTGACAACTGAGACCTGACATTAAAAGAGGATGAGATGGTATCCCCGCACCCCAATGCCTCATGGCAACATTAGGGGGTGCTGAAAGAGATATTTACATTTCTACCTTACTTGAAGTTTTTGTGAACATAAATAAATATTATAGTGGTGCCACTGCCGCAAATATCAATAGCCAATGGAAAAAGTGGTCTATTTTTATAACTTTTGAGAAAACGTTTCGCAAGTTTTGAACTGAAATATTTCAAATAAGTTAATTTTATTTAGATCACTTTATAAAAAAATCAATAAATAATGTTGTCATAGTTCATTTGTCCCTTCGTGTTCTTTGCGATGTGTATGTTCAATTCTGCATCCCACATACTATCTAAGAACATAATTATTATTTATCCTAATATTGACATCTACTACATAATATATTGGAAAGGGAGCATTAGTCGTATTAAATCAGGCATGAAATGTTGGGTTACAGATCTAAAACTAACTATTGTTCTTAAAATACAATGGCATAATGGTACTCTCAGCTATTCATTCATTGGAACATTTTTTTTCTATTATGAAATCACATGTTTCGTATCAAAAAAATATCACAAAGGCATGAAAAGACATCCATTAAACTGTTTCTACTAACTTTTATTACAATATCTACAGAACATCAAGTCCATTAGAAAATTGGCAATCGACTACCAATATTTAGTCAAAATTCTATATAATTTTAATAGAAATGTATACTTTCTGTGACAATGCTTCTAACTTCTCAACTGTCATGCTTTCACTTTACAGAGACGGACGAATGTAAGTCGTTGATGATTCTCGGTGGGGCTGAGAAATGCTGGTTTTATTTTACTAATACCATTCGCTTTGAAAATGTTGCTTTGGGTAGTTAACATTATATCGAATGTTATATTTCGGGCTGACTTACACACCTTTCATTCTCTCTACAGCTTTGCATCGGCACGATATATGAATAAGCACTGGTTAAAATATCAATTGGGTCATCAATTTGCACAGGATTGCTTCGCACAGCATGATGCATACAACATTTTGACGGAGCTGATTTTGCATCTCAATAAACGCTTTTGAATTCGCGTTCGAGGCTTTCGTTTGGCTCATCGTAAACTGCGTATTACGAGTGCGGTGAAAGGGGCAGGCTCTCGACGATTAGCCACTAAGTAATAGAGTCAAACCACCGTTTTCAATTAATAAAATTCTAGCATTCGATCTTTTCTCATTTCCCCGAATTTTTAATTTACAATAGCTTTGATTTTTACGTAATGCTAAGTCACGTCTTTAACCGATCACGGGTAACCACATGGACTGTAAGAACTAACTTGTTTTATTAAACTTTGACGTGATAGATGGTGTGGGGATCGATGAGCGCCTATCTCTTTCCTGATCGAGGCAGTCTGCTTGGCTTTTGCCACGCCACGCGGGAGATTTGTGACGAAATGCAGCAGCATTATATTCTGTCATTCTATTCCGTGCAATTTGTGAGCAATCGATAATAAAATCGCTCCAAATTTTATGGAATAAAATTCGCGACAGTATCCGCTGCGACGAATTTTCCGCGTAGGGTGGCAAGTGCGTAAGGCAAGTTCAGTCGGAAGCGTCAGGCACTCGTAAAGGCGCAGTTTACTCTCCGACAGTCAGATCGCTAAGCCGCGTGTTGTATTCAGATTTCGCGTACCAAGAGGCGTTCCTGGCGACGTACCGCACGTGGGTGGCGCCGCGCGGGCTCGTGGCGCAGCTGGTGCGGCGCGCGCGACACCACCGCTCGCGCACGCACGAGCTCCGCTCCACGCTCAGCCTGCTCACGCGCGTCGTCGCGGACCTCACGTCAGTATTGTCACTATATTTGTGTACATCTGAAATATGCGTTGAATTTGCCCCAACGAGATGAGACGGGTGGGGCAGTTTCAATGTCGAAAAATGGAGCAACCTCATCAAGCCTCAGGCACATGGCAGTACTCGATAATTGCCTTACCTGTCTTTTCAATAGGCCACTGCTTAACACAGACCTTCCCTCGAAAAACGACAAAGGCTTTACGTAAATAATATCCATCCACGCTTCTCCCCCGTTAATATCAGTACTCTTATACGGCGCCCCTGCGCTCTCTCAAGGTCTACCGGTTTCTGCCGGTAAGATACAAAAATAGATCACTTCTGTCAGTTACTGTAAAGAGTTTAACAATCTTAAAATTTGGTGCCTGAAGATATTTGGATAAAATTATGTGTATTCACTTCGATTCGTTTAGTCTGTTTTCTTATGTTCTTTTAACATTTTCTCGTTGTTGGTTCAGGATGTCGGACCTCGACTGCTCGTTGATGCAAGAGATAATGGAGTTCATCTACTGGCTGGTCGAGTGTGAGGAGCTGCCCATTGCCAAAGCACTCAGACAAATTCTAGTCGACAAACAAAAACAACTTCACTTCCAACAGGTGAGCATTTCTTTCATATTGGTGACCTATCTTTCTACATTTGTAACAAATCATCTTTCAGGTTTGGCCTCAATGTAAAAATAGTTCATAACAATGAGTACAATATTGTTACGAGACGGGTTCTTGGATAATCAGTTAAAACGCCGATTAATCACTTTGCACTTTATTGCACACAATCACTTCAAAAAAATCACAAAAACACACAACACAACTGGTTCGCACAAACACTTCACAATGGCACTGATATTCACACAAACTAGTCACTTCACAATCACTGGTATCGCACTCTAACCCGAGGTGTTATCGCTTCGACGGTAAACGAACAACTAATCCCCAAGGGTCGGCCGGCGTATTTATATCCGTTATTTCCTACAGTCTCGAACCTACGAGATATTTCGCAACATTACTCGATCTTAATAAACGCTATTGTGTTAACAAGTAAACAACTTGAAAGTTCGAGAATCCCTATTGTTTTTTCAAATACGTAAACACCCAACAAATAAACTAAACAATAGACGAGATACAAAGACTGATCCCGCTTGAGTCATAAAGCCATAAAACCGAATACAAAAGGCACTAATAAAAACACAATAAAGCTTCACAGAACAATAGAGCTTCCCAGAACCGGATCACATAAACACCGCAGATTACATCATAGTTACTCCATACCTACAACGGGCGTCTACTGCGTTACAATATCATATCCTCAACTATGAGACGAAGCTCGAGCACTTTAATCAAACTGAAACAGGGGTTATACTTGCACTATAAACAACTGTCAGGGGTACTCGTCTTAATATTGTGTACATTTGTACAATATTATCTAGGTATAATAACTGATGTAGAAAAATATATCTGGTCCTCAATAAAATGTATGTAACAACTGATTTATGACGCAAATTGGTAGAAAAAGTTGTCCATGGTTGTTAATTTACAGTCTTGGCACATTTTAACATAAGTATAAGTCGAATCAAAGTTATACTGTGGACACGAGACGAGTCGCTGCGTAGTAAGTAAATTGATATGTCAATCGTGGTCAGGAGTAGGTTTTGCGCAGCTCGTAGCTATCAATCAATCAATCAATCGTTTATTGCATCATATGTAGTATAATTTACATGCAGGTCTTAAGAAACATGTTTAGTATCTATATTCTATAAGTTATATATATGACCCTATTAGGATATAGCAATATTGTGCGGAGCGATTTATTTGTTTCAATTTGCTATTTTATGACTGTCCAATAGGTACACGTTTAATGTATAATAGCATTTCGTGATAAGTAGGTTCTTTAATACTTTTGCAAATTCGATTTCGTCTTCAATTTTCTTAATTTCGACCGGAAGTTTATTAAATATTTTAACAGCCATCGAGCATGGCCCGGAGCTGTGTATCGATAATTTTGATTTCGGTAACATTAAGTTATGCTGATATTGGGATCTGGCAGGATGGACACGTGCACTTGATAGGTTTGTGAAAAACTGTGGGTAGTTTTTTACGAATTTGCACGCTTCAATGATATATATTGACACCACAGTTAATATCTTTAATTTAATGAAGTAGGGTTTGTGAAATTGTTGTCTATTTGTATTTGGAAGCTTGATATTAGCCAATATCCGTACGCACTTTTTTTGGACTATGAACAGGTCGTTAGTATCTACACTGTTTCCCCAGAGGATGATGCTAATTTCACAGCCGCCAAGAAGTTTGATTCGGCCCATACCTGCGTCCATTCAGTCCAGAGCTTTATATACATAGTATTGTATATCTTCCACAGACAAACAACAAATACGAGTACGACAACCCATGCTACGGTTCCGTATCGTTGCGACGCGACACCTTACTAGACTTCAAAGCCACAGAACTAGCCGAGCAGATGACGCTACTCGACGCCGAGCTGTTCATCCGAATCACCACCGCTGAGGTGTTATCATGGCCGCGGGACCAGTCGGAAGAGAGCTCTCCCAACCTGACGCGCTTCACGGAACATTTCAATAAGATGAGCTACTGGGCGCGCTCGAGGATACTAGAACAGGTACGATATTGTCATTTTTGTCAGGTATTATTTGAAATTGGCTGCCACACGCAACTGCCAGCACATGCAATGGTTGATACAAACTAGTAGGGCAGCTGTGACCAAAACAAATGAAGTCGGCTACAGCTGCACTACTAGTGTCAGCTGTTGCACGTGCTATCGGTAGTTGCAGTTGGCAGTTCGGTTCCAGATACCACCTTTACGGTATAAACTAAATATTTCAAGAAATCAGGAATCCTGACACTGACAGCCATCTTTATTTATCAAGTGGAGGTGTATGCCAGGACGAACCTGGCTGCGTATCCAGAGCGGGGCTCCGCGCACAGATACCCCACCCGGGACAAGCATAAGCTGCAGGCCGTCCCCCACTCCCTCGAGAAGTCATCTAAGCTGACTCACGTCATGGCTCCGACCGTGTATAATAACTTACCTATAGAAATAACGTCGGCAATAAGCTTACATTCTTTTAAAAATAAATTGAAAAATTGGCTTATCAAGCAATCTTTTTATAGGTACGACGAATTTTATAAACGTTTGACATAACTCAATATTTGTTTTAATTCGTATTTCTTTATTTATGACATTTGTATTCTTATTATTAATTTGTTTTTGGATTGAATTTTGCAGACATTGTATTATTTAATTTATTAGTTATTATTGAAATTGAATAAATATTGTTAATCTATTACATCCAAAGATTACATCATTGTACTGTATTGTACCAGCCTTTTTAATAGTCCACTGCAGGACGTAGGCCTACCTACGAAGGGTGTTTGAGCCATATCCACCACGCTGGCCCAGTGCGGGTTGGTGGATTTACATACGCCATCGAATTTCTTCTACGGACGTATGCAGGTTGCCTCACGATGTTTTCCGTCACCGAAAAGCCAGTGGTGTGAAATTCCGTACATAAATTCCAAACAACATTGGTACGGGACCGGGGATTTGAACTCACGACCTCACGATTCACGATTGTAATGCGGGTGTCACTACCTCTAGACCACACATTGCCACATCATTGTAATGAATGTATATTATTTGACGTGTAAATTGATATTTTACCAATAAATTACTTATGACTTAAACAATTGCTGTAGGCTGAATTAAATTTCTTGGCTGTGTTATTAGCTACAAGTTGCGGATAACCCAATCCTGACTGAAGCTCACTTAACAGCGAAATTAATCTTCACGCAGCCTGTAGCTAATTTCACAGCCGCTAAGTTGTTTTATTCGGCCCATACTAAGTTTAGCTCATATGACTAACCGTGAGGACAGTAGCTATACTCGCTTGTTAGTCAATTTAAATAGCATTCTAAGCCATGCGTATCTTTTCAGGAAGAGGCGCGCGAACGCGAGAAATACGCGAGCAAGTTCCTCAAAGTGATGAAAGCGTTACGGAAGATGAACAACTTCAACTCGTACCTGGCGCTAGTGTCGGCGCTGGACTCGCCTCCGGTGCGGCGGCTTGGTTGGCCGCATTCCATCGTTGATAAGCTGCACGACTTCTGTACCATCATCGACTCCTCGTCCTCCTTCCGCGCGTATAGGCTCGCGCTCGCCGAAACGCAACCGCCTTGTATACCGTACATGTAAGTAGCTTGTATTAGCATAGAAAGGTTTACGACATCTGTATATCACAGACTATTTGTCCTCTTTCCGGGCGTATAGGCTCGCGCTCGCCAAAACGCAACTTTGTCGTCCTGTCTGATCCAAATGAAACTAAAGCATATGCCGTGCCAATGTTGAACATTTAACCGCGAATAATCGGCTGAAACTAACTCCTGTCGTAGTCTGTTGATTTAAAAACAGAGCCGGTTATTAATTTTGCTCGTCCAAGTATTCGGGCAGCCAGTAGTGGCTGACCTTTCATAAAATATATGCTCTTTTTGACCGACGAACCACCGGAGCAGGTATACAATTCGACGCGTATATATATATTTTTTTAATGTATAACCACGCATAACTTTTTTCATAATAGTCCGATTTCAATAATTCTTTTTTATTGGAAAGAGTATACTTCGAAATTGGTCCCATTTAAATTTTATCGAAATTGGCTGAGCCATTTTTGATAAATCAACAATACTGTGAAAAATGTTACATCGATCCGTGCATAATATTTGCGTTCTAGCGATGTGCCCCGGCTTCGCACAGGTGTATTATACATATAAACATTTCTCTTGAATTACTCTATCTATTAAAACAAACTGCATCAAAATCCGATGCGCAGTTTTAAAGATATAAGCATACATGGGTACAGACAGCGGAAAGCGACTTTGTTTTATACTATGTACTGCTTCTTTCTGTAGACGGGTGAAGTCGGTCATGCTATTTTTTTGCAAAAATATATTTATTTATAAATTTCATGAAAAAATTCTGCAATACCTATTACGTAGTGAGTGCTTACCTGTGTGATGTTTCCAGCGGGCTGGTGCTGCAGGACCTGACGTTCGTGCACATCGGCAACCCCGACCTGCTGCCCGACGGCAGCATCAACTTCACCAAGCGCTGGCAGCAGTACCACATCATGGAGAACATGAAGAGGTTCCATAAAGAGTGCGTATTCATGTCTAATCTCTATTCTATTTGTTCCATTCTTTTTCTTTGTATCTTAATTTCTGTACGCCGTGGATACTTAAGCCAAATTTTTGCTTTGCGTGAATTTGCTTTGTTCCAAGTAAACTGCCTCGACTTCAATAGCCTATATACTCTTAGAATTCACATGTCCATGGGCAGTATTTATAACGTGTGTATGTTTCGACAGCAGACAGTACAAGTTCAAGAAGAACGAGCGGATACAGGCGATGTTCAACGAGTTCGACGAGGTGCTGAGCGAGGACGCCATGTGGCAGATCTCGCAGGCGATCAAGCCCCGCGGCGGCGCCGCGCGCGCGCCCGCGCACCACCACCCGCCCGCCGCGCAGCCCGCGCAGGCGGCCGCCTAGCGAGCTCCGAAGGTTATTATTCTTATCCAAATCGTATTTTTATTTCGCCATCCATTGCTGAATCTTATTTCTGCCCAAAAACTATACTGCATAAAAGATAGCTTGATATCTGCGACAGTGACATTGACATAGAAGATTGACATTTTTAGAGTTGAGATAGTGGTGGAAAAAATCGATTATCAAACAATGTTGTAATGAAATCGAATGAGTAGTTGTAGGTAAGAATTTGGCGTCGGCACTCGTAATGAGGAGGGAGGTTCGTATCAAACAAGATGGCGGCGTGCCTTTTTTTAGTATATGGCCTGGTAACACGGCCTTTGAGCCAAATGTTACATGAGTAGGTGAGAATTTGGATTCAATTTAATCACTATAATTTGAGATCAAGTATATACACATGTAAATAATGTTATGATATTAAATTAATGATAAATTAAGTTTTCTTTAAAATACCGTTAGTATAAACTATCGATATCTATATTAATAATTTCGTCAAGGGGTACGGTAGACTCGATTGAAACTTTATCTGAATGATAAAACATAAAAAAATAATGATTTCGAGTCGACAACATATATCCGGAAAATTCGGATTATCGAGTATTTTAATAAATCATAACGGTGCTGACAAACAAACACACGGTGTCCATATTGACACCGCATGATGGATGACATAAATTGAGAAGTGTTGCCAACACCACAAATAAAGAATCTGCTAAAATGGTGTTAAAATTGTGACAAAATAATGCTATATAAACATGCTAAAAATTCTGATAACATTTTTCAATATGAAATGAAACGTAACATAATTATAAAATGATTATTAATTAACAAAATATGTGTTTTAATCGACTATGACCTATTATTATGTTATCAAATAAAATGTAAGTATCTTGGTCTTCATCGACCACTAATGAGCTTGAAGACGAGGTTGAGTCATTGTTCAGACTGTATAACTCCCCTTGGTACCTACAGAGCGTAGTGCGTTCTCTGGAACTGCGTAAGACTAGCAGCGTTTTTGCTTGCCCTTTTTAAGTCGAATCTTATAAGTATTTTTATACTTTTATACTTAGCATTTAAAGTTTTTACCGACATACAATTGCGTAGCATAATTTTTAATACATTCATTTGACCAAAGGAAACCCGTTCAATTTCGTCATTTGAAAGTGGTAGCGTTAAAAACGATATTGCTGACATAAATCTGCAATTCTGCATGTAATATATATTCTGCATGGTAAAAAACTTATTGTACAATTATTTTACATGCTAAAAATAAAACGTATGCTAA
Organism: Hypomecis punctinalis; assembly: GCA_949316475.1. Classification (NCBI taxonomy): domain Eukaryota; kingdom Metazoa; phylum Arthropoda; class Insecta; order Lepidoptera; family Geometridae; genus Hypomecis; species Hypomecis punctinalis. The sequence goes on from OX438797.1 coordinate 11,240,527, forward strand.
ATTGCAAAAAATATGCTAAACAAGATGAAAATATGCTAAATTTAGCATAAAAATGCTAAATTGGCATCACTGATCTTGAGCAGTCAAGTCTTTTATGTTTTGGCGTCGCATTGTGGTGCATTTGCCAGTGTCAAGTATTAAGTTTTAATATTTTTTGATAATATTGTATCAAAATAGTCACTGTCGTAGTGACGTTAAGGTCCAACCTTTGGTTAGTACATACCATAAATATCTAATATTGTTTTCCATGATCCGAAACATAAAATAGGACAGGAGTGTAGGCTATTAATTTTGTGTATGTAGTAATCAGATTCCACTGGAGAAGCAAAGGATAGGCTACATAAAGTACATCATAATATATCACCAACCGGCCTTATTGGAAATCTATGAGCCTTATGTCCAGCTGTGGACGTCCTACGGCTGATAGATAGATAGATAATCATAGAAAATATAATACTTGCCATACCTAATCTTTAAAGTTGACGTTGCCTTTCTTTTCGTTTTATCAGAATGTATAGATACATTTTCAGTACTTATTCATTTAGTTTTGAGCAATTACTTTGGGATATTGTTTACACCCATCATTCCGAAATTACCTGTTTTTTTTAATTTATGTCTTTCATAATTGTTTTGCTTGACTTTCATCATTTTGTTATCAGCCTAATCTCCTTGCCATAGATGAAGGATAAGTTTTCGCTCAGAGCGAAGCGATCCTTCCTTCATCTATGCTCCTTGCATTTGGTAATCATTGTCATGATTGTAAAAAAAATTATGCAGCGAAGAGCTCTTCGTAAAGATGGTGATCAAGTAAAATTATGATGAGTGTGTGTGTATTATAAGTCATATTTCACCCGAGCGAAGCCGGGTTGTCATCTAGTTTTAAATAAAACTCTATCTCAAACACGATCATTCGTCGCCCATCATTAATTGGCATGCCCATAATGTATGACATTGACAGGTACTGTCTGTACTATTAAGAAATTCAGGACTTCATAGGCGTGATTTTTCTGACAGCTGTCGCAGAGATCAAGCTATATTTTATAGAGTATAAAGTACAGCCCACAAAACTCCTAGTTGAGTCTTACATGTTTTTATTTCTTTTCAGATATAATCCAAAGAAAACCATGTAACTAACAATCAGATTGAATGTGAGTATGTAGAAAGAATTGTGAGTTGAATTAAAAAATTGTGATTATCTGTCCTAAAAAGGCCTAATTAATACTAGTGTATTTATTCGTAATTGTGCGTATTTCATCTGTGATCGATCGAGAGCGAGCGGAGTGAGCAGACGGAGCGACGAGTGACGCGTTCAACTCGCTTACGATTTAATCTGTGATCGATCGAGAGCGAGCGGAGTGAGCAGACGGAGCGACGAGTGACGCGTTCAACTCGCTTACGATTTAATCTGTGATCGATCGAGAGCGAGCAGAGTGACCAGACGGAGCGACGAGTGACGCGTTCGACACGCTTACGAATTCATCTGTCTGTGATCGATCGAGATCGAGCGGAGTGAGCAGATTGAGCGACAAGTAACGCGTTCAACACGCTTACGAATTCATCTGTGATCGATCGAAATCGAGCGGAGTGAGCAGACTGAGCGACGAGTGACGCGTTTACCTCGCTTACGATTTCATCTGTGATCGATTGAGAGCGAGCGGAATGAGCAGACGGAGCGACGAGTAACGCGTTCAACTCGCTTACGATTTCAACGCTTTCCATGTAAAACAATATTTATACTTACCTATCTAAAATATACGAGCCAAATATTCTGTATCAGTATTGAATCGAGTTACTGTCGTCTTTACATATCAGCATGTGACTTGCATAGTATGTACTAAAGTATCGAGCGACGCCTTGAGTGTTTAGGATAATGTACTTGATGACTCTTCTCGTTGTTGTATTCGCATTGATGTCATTAACGTGTAAGCAAGCTTCGAAAGTTCACTTTTCAATACATCGAATTAGAATGGAAGTTTTTGAAATCTTAGCAAGTGTGTTAACACTGACGTTTGATTTACAATAATTAGTCGATTGTTAAGCATTTTGAATGTATTCAATTGTAATGCCGTATTGTTACTTTACTATTTTAGAGAGGTTTTTGAACACGCGTTCGTTGTCTATTGAAATGGGTCGGTTTGGAAGCGAATCGTATTTTATGTGCACAGAATTGAAATGGAGTGCTTTAACGGGCTTCCATGTCGATGTTCAATCCCCCCCGCTACAGATTTGAGCGTTATTTTTGTCGACGCAAAATGTAATCGCAATATTTTTATACAGAGTTTTAAATCAATATAAGTGTAACATCTTATACATATCAGTAAGAGTGTGCCAAATCGTTGAAAGCTAAATATATGGCCTATCTCAATACACAACTAACGTTAATTAATAAGTACAAATGCATGTATTTATTAGACAAATATTCTCTCAGCGGTTATTGAGAGCTTGCGTTCGGAACTATGAAACGAAATTGCTATAGGTACGCGAGCGCATTTTTGACGAGATGACATTGATATTGCAATGTTGACGATTTACTTGTATGCCGCTACGAGGCAAGTATAGCAGTTGATGTTAGTGTAGAGACAAGAGAATATTCTACGTCTTATTCCTTCCAATGCTCCATCTTTCATTATATTATTTTGCACTATCGTTTAGTTACAGACGACTGAAGTCATTAAGTACCTAACCAAAAGGAGTCGACACTGCAAAGCGTACCCCCTCTGCCAAAAGTACGCGACCGGTGGTCATGCTCTTTATATAAATATATCGGTCTGGTTGCGCTTGTGTTGCGTTAATTTTCAGTTAGTGTTAGTTAATTACATTTGTGTGCGTTTCTTCACCCCCACTGACTTGGCAGACTTCGGTGCTTATACTCTATAAAATATATCTTGATCTCGGCGACAGCTGTCAGAAAAATCACGCCTATGAAGTCCTGAATTTCTTAGTATAGTACAGATAGTACCTGTCTATGTCGTACATTATGGGCATGCCGATTAGTGATGGGCGACGAATGATCGTGACCACAGAGTTTTAGATACAGTTTTATTTAAAATATCGATAGTTTATACTAACGATATTTTAAACAAAACTTAATTTATCATTAATTTTACTGTATATTTTAATATGATAACATTATTTACATGTGTATATACTTGATCTCAAATAATAGTGAGTAAATTGAATCCAAATTCTCACCTACTCTTGTAAAATTTGACTCAAAGGCGATGTTACCAGGCATAAACTAAAAAAGGCACGCCGCCATCTTGTTTAATACGAACCTCCATTCTCCTCAGTACGAGTGCCGACGCCAAAAGTAAATAAAATCCAATTTCAAACATACAACTACTCATTCGATTTCATTACAACATTGTTTGATAATCGATTTTTTCCACCACTATCCCAACTCTAAAAATGTCAATCTTCTATGTCAATAACTGAGCGCTACCGTGGCTCGGATGACACGTTAAAATTGTAGGTCCCGGTTGTTTTAACCGTTTAGCCATGTCAGAGGCCTTCAGGCGCCCTAAAAACTCTGACACAAGGGCTAGCCACCCGGCCTATACGAACTTACTTACTTTATGTCAATGTCACTGTCGCAGAGATCAAGCTTTCTTTTATGCAGTATAGGCGTGTCGACTCCTTTTGGTTAGGTACTTAATGACTGAAGTACATAATTGAGGTGGTACTTCTACGGTATATTTGAAGAAAGACGACTCACAAATCACAACTGATGAAGTACCCAGTCGGTATTTCTGCATTCACATTGAAGTATAATGATGCTACGTGTATTTTTGTGCATGCTCTTAAATGTTTAAAGATTGGAAGCATAATTTTATTTTTGATATTCAAAAACTATATTTTTCCTATAAATTGCTACCTTCAAGGAAGCAAGCGATTTATGAATGACGTACTTTTGAGATCTATACTTATTTATAATCTTTACTGTTTGCGTAATTTTACTCTAAGGTTGAGAAGCCGTAGCTAGGTATTATTATGAAACAAAGTTCAGTCGATTTGATAGTTTCGTATTAACGTCTGTAAAAGTAGTTATAAATTCTGCACCTTATTAATAAAAATACTGTCTATTAGTATTACATTATCAGTTTACTGTATTATGGTCACCCTATTTCTTACTGTTTGTTGTATAATTTGTTTCTCACTGTCCCACAGTTCAGTCATCATTTTTCAGTTATTTATCTTGCTTTGGTCGAATGTATCTACATTCGATATTACTCTCGGGCATACGTCGCAACTTTTACTTTCTTTTCTCTTTCTATGCTCTTTATCCTTCGAGATCTTCTACCAGATAATATAAGTAGGCATAGAACTTGCGTATGTATACTCTTAATGCCACCATTCTGATACACTACTTTTTTGCACCTTATCGACATTAGTACAACGATTTGAAAAAATAAAGAAATTCTAAATAAGAAACGCGTTAGTGTATCAATCTGATGTGAAACGAAAGATACGTATTTTTATTACTAGGTAAATAATAAATAAAATCATAGTATAGTCAGCATTTAATTTGCCTTAAGACAGTTTAGTCTTGAATAAATCAGCAATAAAATTGTATTTATTGTTCATTTGTAGAGATGCTGCACATTTGTGATACTATTCAAGTAGCGCTTACTACTCGAGTCTTATTGACGTCCTCTATATGTAGGCAATTATATTAGACGAATGTTAGTAGTAAGCGTAAAGTAAACCCCATTTTTCTCGCTAATGCCGATATTACACCATGTTAGTCACACTAGTTATCGGTATTGCGATATTACATTATTATGAAGGATGATAGCGCTACCACGACCCTAATTATGTTGATTGTTACGTCTGAAACCTGTGGTCTTTATAATTTATTATTAAAAGGGCGTTTTAGTCAAGATTGCCTTATAATAAATTAAATAATGTTTCACACGTGTGTGGGTGAATCCACAAGAATAATGATTTGACATATTTTATAATGTCAAATAATTTGATAAGTGGAATACAGAGCAATTCAGCACCGCACTTGCTCTGCTGTCAATCAGGATTAATATACATATAAGTATTAAAACTACCGCGAGTTTTCATCATAACTATAACAGAATACGGCTAAAACTCACGTTATAATTATACGGTCGATCCGCAAGGAATCCGACCAGTTTAGGAGTATTTAGTACTCCATCCTCAGGGAATACGCGCACCCCGGGTGCCGTATTCTGTTATAGTTACATTAAAGTATAACAGAAAAAAAAATATTAACAAAACAAACGAACATTTAAGATCGTGGTAACGTTCACATTCTATATTTAAATAATTCATACGTAGACTAGATACGCATCAAGTGTTGTTCGTACATTATTAATCAAAAATATATCGCCTATTACAAGCAATACAGTGTGTTACAAACTTCTATATTTCACGTCGATCTGGTAGTGGTGTCGGGAATAGGACACGTCTCATGCAATAAATAACTAGACCAATATTTAGAACATTTTACAGTGCTTTACTCATAATTATGTGCTGATATTGTATTTTGTATTATATAAATATTTTGATTGCTAGGTAAGTTCGGTAGGGTACGTTACCATTATTTGTCTGGTATTATTATTTATTTAGCGTATTATGAATTTGTGTAATGGTTTGATATGATTATTAACTAAAATATATTAAAGACTGCCTAAATTAATTATTCAGTATAAATGACATGTACATTAGTGAAATATAGTTTGTTCCCTTGTGTAGACCATATTTCAATAGTGATGACGTATTTTCATTTTTTATGTTAGACATTTGATATTATCGTCACAAGTTGATATTCACGAATAGATGGTATCGTAATGGAGTATCACACTTGGTGAACGGCGTACATATTTTGTTGTATTAGCAGGTTCAGTATTATGTTAATGAAATGCCATAATGTATGAAATGGATTTGTTTATTCTCATTGTGTTGGATTTTTTGTAATGTTAAATATTTCTTTTTAAATAAATTTTATTTTATACTATTAAGTATGCAGTATGTTTACATACTTGATTTTATTGTACATTAAATTGATTATACATTATAATTCACATTGTAACCTGAATTGCATGCTTGTACAGTTTACATTTTGTGTGTCGATTTCATTTGTAATTATTTTGTAAAATAAATATAGCACGTTATTTACAACATATAATTTGTTTGAATTTGCAACTTCTACACCTGATTTTAGTCCTTATAGTTAGGATTAGTGTCTTACACAATCAATGTACCGAATTAGACCTGCCGGGCTAGTAGGTATACGCACCACCGACGTGTCAGAACGAGACAGAGTTATGGTGAAGTATAGAATTACTTGTAATATTAATAGATAATTGATGAAATTTGACTTTTTTAACTTGATTATTATGTGCTGGACATTTTTATGTTAATATTATTCTGTGAAATTTGTTTTCATTTAAATTTACTGCTCGCTTTTATTATTAATTGACACGGACATTTATTTTCTTGTCATACGTTAAACTTATACATTTTTAGTAAATTTTATATTTTTTAACATTGACATCATTAGTTTATATTACATATCAGTTTTGGATTATATTTTCATTATAGTTTATATTATTTTTGCCAGACTGCTAAGATTTATATAATTATGATTTTCTTTTGATTGTAAATTTGACGTACCTAATGTAACACACGTAGTTATAGGGTCAATAAAGTATTCTAATTTTAATTCTAAAATATATATATCTGTTCTTTTTCACACGTCGACAAAACTTTTCGTGGTCGTATGCTATGCTAGCTGGAAGTGTTCATTTGGAACCATTTATTCTATAAGCCCGATTACAGAGGCGCCATCGTAATTATATTAGCTAAATAGCATAGTTCTGTTTCTTTTTCACTTTAGGCATTCGATAGAGAGAGATTCTCATTAAATCGTCATTCGTCAAGTAAAGTCTAATAGTAAAAAAGTCTTGGAACTTCTAACCAAAATGAGCCACCGATTTTGTCTTATCGATTGCTTAATTTTAAAGGCCAAATGTTAAACTAGGTGCACTTGAATCACAAGACCGTTATCGCTCCCATTAACGCCGATATGAAAATTTTGTCATTAGTCGCCTGGGGAGAGCCAGCGGGGTCCTTCAAAGATAATGAAGACTTCAGTTTACTTGCGATATATGAAATCCACTCGATTTCGTAAGTACGTAACCGTGTACTCGATTATCCGTATATCTAATTAGGCGATCGGTGCTTGGGATCCCGTTGCGTTGTCACCCGACATCCCTTATATATGCGCGAAGCGTTGTCGCACTCGTCAGTACGGAGCCCGCGTATTGTCGAAGTCTGTGAACAATAGAAAGTAGCTAAAATGATCCTCGTATTCATAAGTGTGATGTTAGTATTGGCAAATGCGGCGCCGGTTTCTGAGGACAAGAATCTCGCCCTATTGTTTGGAAATGAAGGTAAGTATTTTTAATCCTACTAATATTATATACGCGAAAGTTTGTGTGGATGGATGGATGAATGTTTGTTACTCTTTCACGCAAAAACTACTAAACGGATTGAGATGAAACTTTGCAATAATATAGCTTATATATCAGAATAACACATAGGCTATAAATTATAATGATATTGCGTCAAAAAATCAAAATATCATGCGGGCGAAGCCGCGAGTAAAAACAAGTCAAACTATCATACTCGTAGTTTGTCTAATGGCGTTTTTGTGAATAACGGATTATTTATTTTATTTTGTTGTCATTATTAACCGGCTTATAAAATGAAGTGTTATTTATTTTAGCTTTAAATCTGCATAATTCTCTTTAGAGCAGTAGTTCGAGGCAATAAAATAAAAATCCTCTAAGCAAAATCTTTTATCGAAAAATTAAACTGGCCGCCTTCTTTAGTAAGTAAGTAAGTTCGTATAGGCCGGGTGGCTAGCCCTGGTGTCAGAGTTTTTAGGCCGCCTTCTTTAGTAATAATAATATGCATACCTACTCTATGTAAAGCGCGCGCTGCCTTTGAAATGTTTGTAATTCACCAACTTTATACCATTAACGATCCAATACCTACCTATACCTACATGATTCTCATAGGTGTCTATGGCTATCCAGAACTGGTACTAAGCCAAAAAGAGGTGATAAAGACCATCATTATGAAAAACTTTTAGCATGGGCCCAATCCGGAATCTGAAAAATTTCCATTTCCATACATTTTCTCGATTTAGAGTTGCAATCTTGTATGGAACAGCTGTTTTTCCTCGTATTTGGGTTGGTCCCATAGTCCCAGATATCTGTACTGTCCTAGCCTTTTTAATAGTCCACTGCAGGACGTAGGCCTACCCGCGAAGGGTGGCCCAGCTTGTAGAATGCTACCAGATTTGATGTGAACGTTGGTAGGTAGAGGATACCTACTAATAATATCTTTCTCATCAGTGCCTCTTCCTAATCAAGCGGAGCTCGGGGACCATTTCGAGGGTGACATGATTCTTACCGAGGAACAAATGATGGCTGTGTCCGAGGCGGCGGGCGCCAGGAACGGCCTGAGAGGCGGCGCCAAGCGCTGGCCTAACAATACTGTAGTTTATCAAATCGATGAAGATGATTTTGGTGAGTTTGAGGTCTAATGGTAGAAATAGCTCTAGCTGTAGTACGTAGTAAGCTAGTTTCTGTAGTAAGTAGATAGCCGCATATTTTTAATCGACTTCAAAAAAGGAGGTTCTCAATACCACTGAATGTTTATTTTTTGACCGACGAACCACCGGAGGAGTATACAATTCGACGCCTATATATATTTTTTTATGTATAACCACGCATAACTTTTTTCATAGTAGTCCGATTTCAATAATTCTTTTTTTATTGGAAAGAGTATACTTCGAAATTGGTCCCATTTTAATTTTATCGAAATTGGCTGAGCCTTTTTGATAAATCAACAATAAAGTGGAAAATGTTACATCGAGCCGTGCATAATATTTGCGTTCTAGCGATGCGCCCCGGCTTCGCACAGTTGTATTATACTTATAAACATTTCTCTTGAATTACTCTATCTATTAAAACAAACTGCATCAAAATCCGTTGCGTAGTTTTAAAGATATTAGCATACATGGGGACAGACAGCGGAAAGCTACTTTGTTTTATACTATCTAATGATTTTGTACACGGGTAAAGTCGGTCATGCTATTTTTTGCAAAAAAATAATTATTTATGTATGTTACGTGATTATCCCGCCAATTTTGAACCGATTTTTATATTTCTATTTTGTTTCGTAGATGGAATCACCATTTAAATTGTATCGATATCGGCTGACCATTTTTTGAAACATCTACTATAGGTAATGTAAAAATAAGTACCTACCTACATCGATGATACATTGATTTATTTATGCGAACTATCAAAATTCTGTACGCAGTTGAAGTCCGTTGTGCCATTTTTGGCGGAAAATAATTATTAGATGCTACATAGCTATCATGTCTACATTGCGAGACGGATAGACTGCAGGTGGAATATGGCGGTTACAGAATGGTGGCCCTGAAGAGCCGGCAGATCACCATCAGGACAGCGGGCAACATTTGGATGAGATTGGCGCAAGATAGGGAAATTATGTCCAGTAGTGGATCGATAAGAACTGAAATGGTGATGATGAAATATTACAATGCCTACTCAGAGTGTTATACCTAAGTTACCTACTAAGTATGTCGTAGGGATAGCCATAAGTTATGGCTATCTCATGGCCCATAGGTAAGTGAAGCGACGATGGTAAATTAAGTTTCTTATCTTCAATTTGCCTTTCATTAATACCTGCATAGTACAGCAAAAAAACCACTTGTGAGTGCTCGATAAAATTTGCACTTCTTAGGTCTAGATATTATGCTGTTGGTGTTATAATATTTAATTAATTTTCTTGGTTAAAATAGACGAAGAAGAAGTAAAAACAATAAAAGAAGCTATGGCTGATATTGCAAGCAAGAGTTGCATTAATTTTCGTCCTAGGGAAGGAGAGGAGCACGCAGTTATTATCGAGGTAAGTTAAGCTCGAAACATACTATCGGACGCGGCTTACGGACGCGACCTAGACTATGAAAGTACACTGAGCCGTGCACACTATCGGATATAAGTCGCGGACGTCACTTTCGGACGACCTTGAGCGTTCGGACTTCCGAGAACGATCTGGCACACCGGATGTTTTAAGACTGTGCACATTGCTAAGTCGCGGCTGTCAGTCGCGTCCGATAGTATGTTTCGAGCTTTATACCTACTTAAAAATATTGGTTGTCGGTTAAGTCGGTTTGTAAAAAATACTGTTGAATCAATAACTGAAACAAGCCGAATGCTTAGGCCGATCGTGCCTCTTATAATAAATAAATAAATATTGGGGGACATTTCACACACAGTCTCTGACCCCAAACTAAGCAAAGCTTGTGATATGGCTGCCAGAGACTGATATACTACATTTAGACATTTTAAATACATACTTATATAGATAGTACCTAAATAACACCCAGACACATAGCAAACACCTATGTTCATCACAAAAATGCTTGCCCTGGGTGGGGATCGAACCCACGCCTCTTTGATCCAGGAGTCAGGTTCACTATCCACTGAGCCACCGAGGCTGTCAAATGCCTTATGTCTTATGTTTTATGCGTACGCATAACTTTTTAAGTAATGATCTGATTTCAATAATGTTTTGTTTTATTGGAAAGATTATACTTCGAAATTGGTCCCATTTAAATTTTATCGAAATCGGCTGAGCCATTTTTGATAAATCAACAATAATGTGAAAAATGCATCGATCCGTGCGAAATATTCGCGAATTCTGTACACGGATGAAGTCGGTACGCCATGCCATTTTTTGCAAAAAATTAATGATATTCATTTATTTTCTACCACGAGGGCAGCATGTACTGCGTAAGATGCCACCACACCCATGCGAACAAGATATGCACGAGAATGTAAGGGCCCCGTCCGCTCCCGTCCATAATGACTAACGTGTTGGCTTTGTTACCTATAAACTACCTATACACTAGATAAATAGGTTGGTGTCTTCAAATATGGAGTAAAAATAAACATGAATCTAATTATGTTAAGTATTTATAGTGTTTCATTGTAGACCGCAGCACCACACAGTATCAAGCAGGATGTGGCCAAGAGCGTCATATCAAACATGTATCAAATCCGGTCTAAAGCAATCCTCATATTGGATATCCAAACGTTTTATTTCCTTCGGAACAGAAAGGAAAGTACTTACAAACCAATCTTTTAGGGTACAGGAAACGGTTGTTACTCCAACGTCGGCCACACGACAGTGGACGACTCTGGTGAAGCCGTCCCCAGCCAGGTGCTGAACCTGAAGCCGCCTTCTTGCGTGAAGCTCGGCACCATCGTGCACGAGATGCTGCACACGCTGGGCTTTTACCACATGCAGAGCACTTACGATAGAGACGACTTTGTCAAGATCGAATGGGATAATATTAAAAGCGGTAAGAAATGTTCTGTTATTACGAGTATACATATTACACTAAGCGGCCGAGCTCCGATATAGAGTACCTAAATAAAAAAAAAAACATCAAGATCATTAAACCGTTTCCGAGATCAGAATGTTCTAAACAAACGAATAAATTAATTCAGAAACTTTACAAGATTTGCTCCTTTAAGGGTTTAAGATGTTCTGAACTGAACAAGTGGGTAACAAAAAATCCAATCCTACTGTATAGGTAGGTACCTATTCAGTAATGCTCTTAGTTCTATATGCTATTTACAAGTACATCAATAATAAATACATATTGGGGGACATCTTACATACGGTCTCTGACCCCAAACTAAGCTAAGCTTGTGATATGGCTGCCAGAGACTGATATACTACATATACCTACTCGTATATATTTTAAATACATAATTATATAGATAGTACCTAAATAACACCCAGACACAGAGCAAACACGTATGTTCATCACATAAAATGTTTGCCCTGGGTGGGGATCGAACCCAGGCCTCTTTGATCCAGAAGTCAGTTTCACTAACCACAGTCATCGAGGCAGTCAAAAATACTAAATAATTACCGAGTAGGTATACCGTATATAATCTGTTACTCCATCGAAAACAGCAAAATCTAGATAGATATACTTAGGTACGCTACATGTGTACCGCGTTCTTACATCCAGCCCACTTAGCTTATTTTTCGAATCACGTCCCGTGAATCAACTAGGATTATAATATGGTGTTATTTTAGGCACAGAACACAATTTCAAAAAATACAACAACGATACCGTGACTGACTTCGGCGTAGAATATGATTATGGGAGCGTCATGCATTACCCCGAGCATGCATTCTCCAAGAACGGAAACAAGACCATCATTCCACTAAAAGTAAGTTCTATACACAGTGGTAGGTACATATTATTTCATTAGTGCGTCGTCATATTATAGACAGCTAGCTCTTGCCCCCGACTTCGCCCGCTTGATATTTTGATTTTAGTGCTATCCCATAGGAACCATTTATTTTTCCGGGATAAAAGAAACATATGTCACTGGAAAATGACCTATATCTATGCCGAAATCAAGTCTATCCGTTGCTTTGTTGCTGCGTGAACGGGTTATAAACTAAAAAATATACTTTAGATTTATAATATTAGTAAGTAAGAATAGGTAATACTTAGCGCAACTCCTAGGGCAGTTGGGAGTGCCTATCTACCTCTACATATGGTGCATGGGAGCAAGGGTTCAATACCCGGCCAGACAGATTTGGGTGACGAATATTTATAATAATGAGGTACTTAAGTATAAGCACGTTCCTTTATCAGACAGAGAGACCTTTGGTCTCTGGCGCAAAATCCAGGTTTTCAGCATATTTGCCTAAACGGATAGGAATCAATTAAATCGATGGCAACTTTGCACATCTAAATTGATTTTTGAAATAAATGCTTTATCTTTAGAAATACCAGTTGGTTGTTTTGATATCGAGGTAGAAAGGTATAACAATGTGGAAATCGTGTGGAAATTACACAACAAACTCTGATTTTCAGGAAGGTGTAATGATTGGTCAAAGAGAAGGGATGTCAGAGAGCGACATACTGAAGCTGAACAAGATGTACTGCGAAGAATCTAATGCACACAATGAATTTTTCCGCGAGTGAAAACCACCATAAAAATCTATCACCATTCAGAAATGATTTTATGCGTGCAAGAAAATACTGTGGCTTTTGTGTGGTTAAATTTTAGTAACTTATTTAAGACTTAGTACATAATACTGATAAATAAATATTTCAAGGACTGAAAATTACCCTACTTTTAATACTTTGATCCTGACCTTGTTATCCGTTGCAATCGCATTATCTCTAGGAGTAGTTAGATGTTGAAACTGCATTTTATTTGTGTTCACGGTGATTATCTACTCCAGTTTTGTGTTTGTTTATTTTTTTTATTTGTTTTGTATTGATACTTACTTAGGTACCTACAACTTAACTGAAGGTAGGTCCATAATAGGTACATCAACTCCGTCCCCTATTTTATAGCTTAGTCAAATAATAAGATGCCAACCATTTGCACCGTTTGTATTATTATCTATATAAATAAATATTTTTGGGACATTTTACACTCGGCCTCTGACCCCAAACTAAGCAAAGCTTGTGATATGGCTGCCAGAGACTGAAATAGGTACTACAAATACTTATTTTTAAATACATACTTATATACTGTATGTACTGTACTGTATCAGCCTTTTTAATAGTCCACTGCAGGACGTAGGCCTACCCACGAAGGGTGGTTGGGCCATATCCACCACGCTGGCCCAGTGCGAATTGGTGGATTCACATACGTCATCGAATTTCTTCTACTGACATATGCAGGTTGCCTCACGATGTTTTCCCTCACCGAAAAGGCTGTGGTGTTAAATTCCATACATAAATTCCAAAGAACTCATTGGTACGGGGCAGGGACTTGAACCCACCCAAGTAGCACAAATAGTGGCAAATAGCTCGTATATTAGATCTACTAGCAGACTTGGGTGAAATTTACAACCATTATGAAGTTCTATATAGGTGGAGAGAACCCTTATGCAACCATTATATAACCAAGTGGCGAAAAATTGCAGCTTATTTTTAGTTCCAAATGGAATCTATAGCAGTTCTCAAGATCACCATGAGTGGCAATTAGAACTATGAGTATAAAATGTGCGCAGTGAACGATTCATTGAACAATAGTGCGTTCGTTCATTCAACGCGCTCGGTCATTGAGTGATAAATGAGACGTCAAAGTTATACAGAGTAGCGACAGTCCGCGATAGCTATAAAATTGTATTTTGTGTTACGGACGGTATTTTGAATGAGATTGGCGCGGCCATAGTGCATATTATACTGCTGTTTGTGTTTGATGACACTTAATACATAATATTGTATTTGCTTCCCTGCACTGAAATATCACAAAAGTCATTGCGATTGTTTTGTTACTGTGAAACTATACATTGTTTTCTTTGTAAATTTTGACGGGCCTTCGATTTGATCAAGACTTATAAAAAATACTGTGCTAAATTAATAAACGAAATAATACTATTGAAAAGTAAAACTGTTAAAAACCTGATATAATAGTTTTAGGTTAAGTATGATGTTAAAGTACATCAATCATAACTATCAAAACTCTGTGTTTACGCATCAGTGTGATAAAAATCATGTTCAAAACATAACATTTTCAAGGTCTCCATTTTCTAAACATGGCGACGTAAAGAAATCTTATAGTTCTTAATATCACTAATATATGCTCTATTTGCACCTACAAGATGTAAAAATCACTTATTTATATCTTGCGAGTGGCAAAGCAGTTGATCTTATTACCAATAGTAATTATTTTATCTTTTGTAGATCTCCCAGTGCCTGTGGATTAGGGGTCCCAAAATTGATAAAAACGTTTTACTTTTTTCCATGTTATGGAATTCATTTTTATAAAGGTCCTGATGTTTTAGTACTTTGATAGGCCTATGCCTAAGTGAGCGTAAGACAACAGCTTAAACAATATATATACACATATGCGTTATTATAGTAGCAATAGTTATAATAATAATATAATACCTAATTTTGAAACTGTTAGATCTTTAGTGGTTTCAAATAAGTTGAAATTGCTGCTTTTGGTATTCCAGAACCCCTATAGAAACTTAGTTACGCGTTGAAGTGGCGTGGCAGAGTACACTAGCCCTTAAAGCTGCAAATATAACAGGTTTCATAAGAGCTGCAAAATGATACCTTTAGCTACTACAAGAGATATATTCCTCTATTGTATTACTTATTTGGAACTAAAAGTGCCAAATAAGAGTACGATAGCGCTTAGATTTAGGAGTTGCATATATGTGATTTAGAGACCTTATATACAACCAATACTTCTGTATAAGTGGAAATTAAAACCTGTATGTTACTTTAGGTAACAAAATCGGTTTTATGCTACCGTAGGAAACAAAGCAGAAACAAAAATCTTTCCTATGAAACTACGAGCGACAAGAAGTACTCATATACAAATAAGAGTTGTGTTTGAAGCTAAAGGTTTTATCAAACACTGTAATACAACTAATTTGCAACTTAGAGCTATAATATAAGTTGCAAAATTCACTAGTGTGCTACTTGGGCACGACCTCACGATTGTAAGGCGAGTGTCACTACCACTAGACCACCACTTTACCACCACTAGAACATCACTAGGCTTACTTATATGTATAGATAGTAATTAAATAACACCCAGACACAGCAAACACTTATGTTTTTCACATAAATATTTGCCGCCCTGGGTGGGGATCGAACCCACGTCTCTTTGATCCAGAAGTTAGGGTCACTAACCACTGAGCCACCGAGGCAGTCTTCTATTAAAATATAAGATATCTTATTTAGGTATAGGCTAAATCAAAATCCTTGGCGGTTGTGATGTTAACCACAAGCGATCTGCCGCTTGTTACCCAATCCTGCGCAGATGTTGAAGTAAGCTTCAGTCTGGATTGAGCTACCTGCAGCTTGAAGCTCACAGTACAGCCGCTAAAATGTTAGAACGGACTGTACGTGCATAGGACATACACAACGCGTATCATTATCGCATATAAAGGGGTGGCTAAAGAGTGGGAGAGAGAGAGGTGGTACCTAATGAATGTTTATTTTATTATTTATTTATTTTCATTCATCACAGGTTACAGCACCATTACAGTTCAAACCAAGTTGATGCTGCCCTTAACATGTTAAATATAAGACACAAACATAATAGAAATAGAACATAATCATTACATACCTAACACAAACTACTTATTCGAAATTATGGGTTTTCACATATTTTCTGCGCCACTTCTGTGAAGTTTGACAGACTGCACCCAAAAATATCAATATCATTGGCGATTGTATTTAATAGTGTCAGAGCGCGAGACGTGGGGGCGTACTTTACGAGATTCTTCCTACAGCTAGGCACTCTAAAAGTGGGGAACTCGTGCTTCCTGGAGATGGCCTCGTCCGGCACACACAGCTGCAGCGCCGCCAGCAGCTCAGAATGAGCGAATGTGCCAGATTGACGTCCAATAGAGAGATAGAAGTATTCATAATACAAAAAAAATTATTCGTATTCTCGCAAATATAAAAACTCCCGATATTACCAAACCAAAATTCCATAAACCATACTTTATCAAAACTTGTAATTATGTCCCTGGTATCTATTCATACATTTGAAATATGCAAATTTGTCAAAAAGCATCCTGAATATTTTAACAAAGCGTCTGATAAATCGCACAAAATTAGATCACATATAGGCATAAACTCGTAGAACCAAAGTCTAACTTAGCAATGCACAGTTCTAGCCCAAATTCTATGGCTATAAAAATATTCAATAAATTGCCAAATAATCTAAAAGATATCGAAAGAGAAAACTTTCATAAAACAACTAAAAATAATCCTTTTATCGAAATGCTATAACACATTAGACGAATTTTTTACCGATAATCTAGAGAACATATAAATCGTTCCAATACAAATAATAAAATTGCCATACCCTTATAGGGTCATATGTATCACTGTACAAAACATGTTAACTAAGAACCGCATGTAAATTTCATATGATACAATAAATGATTTGACTTTAACTTTGAGATGGCGAGACATCGTGAGGCGCATTATACATCTGCCCCTACCAATAATAATACTGAGTGATGACCACGACCGTTCTGTCAAGAGCGCAACGATCAAGAAGAAAGAGCTCAAACCCACATTCGCAAGAGCTTGGTCTACCACATCGAATGTCGACACATCAACGAGTGCTTCCACTTTGCCCCACCAAAGCGCCCCACTGGTGGGGCAGATTCCACTCCATCATTTTTTGGAGTGGAATCTGCCCCACTCGTCTCATCTTGGTGGGGCAAATTCCACTCACTTTTTAGACCAGTGGAATCTGCCCCACCAGGGGTGTCGCGCGATTTTAAATTAAATTGGTAATGCCATGAAGTGCAAATTTTACTGCAAAATTTTAATCATTATAGCGCCCCACCAAATTAACAGATAAGTGGAGACATTTAATGCAAAATAATTAAGAAGATTGTAAACTAAAAGCACATTTACTTAAAGTCATAAATTACGGATTGTATGCGGTTATAGTATTTATGTAGCAAATATTTTCGAAGCCATCATAAAGTAAAAGAAAATTATAAATTGAATATTGTCATTCATCGTAATAATCTTTAATAATCATTTCGAGATTTAATCTCAGTCAGCAAATTACTTAAATGGTAATTAAAATATGGACCTATTACAATTAAAGAACATGTCCATCTTAATTGTAGCAGTCTAGTATACGTTATCCCGACTTATGTTTGTAGTATACATATTGTAGAGCTGACGCCGACATTAAATGACCCATAAGTAGTACTAGTAACCCGCAATTATATAAGCAATACGAAAAAAGTAATAAGACATCATACGTAACTCATTCAAGATATTTTGACATTAGACTAGTCAAAATAGATACGTATTCAAACCATGATGACATTGATGATTAATGTCAAAATCGCTCAAATTGTTATAACGTTATACTAAAATGATGTTTTAGAAAATTAAATTGTGCATAACTACTGTATTGTACTAAGTAAATATGTTATTTTTTAAAATTAAAATTAAGTCGACGACTTTATATTTAGAAAGCCAAATATGTAATTTTATTTAGTGCTGGCGTCAGCTCTCCACCCAGTAAACAACGTAAGGAAAACTGAAAATAAGGAAGGAAAAACGGTACGTAAGGTAAAAAACTGTTACATCTTCACAGAAAGAAATTTCTACAGTCGCTATTAAAAGTGATTATCTATAACTTAGCTACTAATATTTACTAGTGATCAATTTAGTGAGTGATTTTTTTTAATTATTTCATCATGTCTAAAACTTGATTATTGTTTTTAAAGATTGAAACAGATAGCGCGCAGCATAAAGACCGTTCAGGTAAGTATAAATCATCACAGGATAGTTGACTACACAGATTTCCGCACCACAGCACATAATTGACTAAAATTCTAAGTTGACTAAATATTTAAAAAGCCAAACTTTTTTTTGGAATCAATTGTTTTAAATATCATATAAGAAAGAAAAGCCCTACCTAACGCATAGGGGCTGGTAGCAATAATCGTTTTCTATTTTAATCGATCGTGTAATATGAGTGGCTTGATCACAGCAGGATAGAACGAAGCCGTTGATAGGTGTACTTATTTTTATAATCCTGGCCTGCGAAACAAACAACCATAGAAGTATTTATAAAAATTTCAATGCACAATTCAGAGTTGTATGAGCTATATTATGTGTGAATAAATAAATCCGTGTATTAAAATGTCTTGTGATGATTCATACTTACCTGAATGAGCTTTATGCTGCGCGCTATCTGTTTGAATCTTTAAAAATAATACCCAAATTTTTGACATGGTTGAATAATTTATAAAAATCACTTACATAATTTATAACAAGTTAAGAATAAGAAAATAAGAATTTTATCAAGCTACGTAACAGATAATTAATTTTAATAGCGAACGTAGAAATTTCTTTCTGTGAAGATGTAACAATTTTTTAATTTACGTACCGTTCTTTCCTCCATTATTTTCAGTTTTCCTTACGTTGTTTACTGGGCGGAGAGCTGACTCCAGCACAAAATAAAATGACATATTTGGCTTTTTAAATATAAAGTCAACATAATATGAATTAAAAAAATAACATATTTACTTAGTTATGTACAATTTAATTTTCTTAAACATTATTTTAGTGTAACGATACAACAATTTGAGCGATTTCGACATTAATCATCAATGTCATCATAGTTTGAATACTTAACTATTTTGACTAGTCTAATGTCAAAATATCTTGAATGAGTTACGTATGATGTCTTATTACTTTTTTCGTATTGCTTATATAATTGCGGGTTACTAGTACTACTTATGGGTCATTTAATGTCGGCGTCAGCTCTCCAATATGTATACTACAAACATAAGTCGGGATAACGTATACTAGACTGTTACAATTAAGATGGACATGTTCTTTAATTGTAATAGGTCCATATTTTAATTACCATTTAAGTAATTTGCTGACTGAGATTAAATCTCGAAATGATTATTAAAGATTATTACGATGAATGACAATATTCAATTTATAGTTTTCTTTTACTTTATGATGGCTTCGAAAATATTTGCTACATAAATACTATAACCGCATACAATCCGTAATTTATGACTTTAAGTAAATGTGCTTTTAGTTTACAATCTTCTTAATTATTTTGCATTAAATGTCTCCACTTATCTGTTCATTTGGTGGGGCGCTATAATGATTAAAATTTTGCAGTAAAATTTGCACTTCATGGCATTACCAATTTAATTTAAAATCGCGCGACACCCCTGGTGGGGCAGATTCCACTGGTCTAAAAAGTGAGTGGAATTTGCCCCACCAAGATGAGACGAGTGGGGCAGATTCCACTCCAAAAAATGATGGAGTGGAATCTGCCCCACCAGTGGGGCGCTTTGGTGGGGCAAAGTGGAAGCACTCACATCAACTTTGAAAATCCTTCCTTCAGCTTGGTAATGGACCCCCCAAATCAAAATTGGATCTTGGTTTGGCATCTCTGAGACTAAGATTTTAGATTCACTACTGCAACTTAATGCATGATCTACCTATCTAACTGGTTGGCACTCGACACTAAGTAGGTATACCTATACTCGTACCTTGTCTAGGATTATCATCATAATTTATGGAATCACTTCACTACGGATTAAACCCCTAAATTTTGAAAAAAATAGTAATAAGTGTAAAATATTTACTCCATAGGTGGTTTTATCAAAGATGATTTTTTGCTATTTTAGACATGATTTCATAGTAAAATTTATCAATAATGTTATTTATTTTATTTCTTTATTTTCACAATGTAGTGTACATAACAATGTTAAAACTAATTGTAGTACAAAACATAGACCCCGTTAGGTATACTATAGATAGACCATCACGGCTTTTCAGATATACCTACCTAAATGTTAAATTGCCACTAAGACATATTACTCAGGATTGTACCCAACACAATCGTGAGCTGCGCGGGTGAAACCGCGGGGCGCAGTTAGTAATGATATATAGATAATAAGCCCGATTACAGAGGCGCCAGCGTAAATTTAATAGCAACGTAAAAAGCGTTATCTCTATATCGAATGCCTAAAGTGAAAAAGAAACAGAACTATGCTATTTTAGCAAATATAGTTACGCTGGCGCCTCTGTAATCGGGCTTATTTTTATGATATTAGAGACTTTATACGAGTAAACTATCTATTCAACCAATGGCCCAGTATTACCGACACTGAAGTAGATACGTAAAAGCAAGACTAAAGTATAAAAAGATGTAAATAGTCGCTTTATAAGTTGTATACTTATTTAGTCAGACTTTTTAATTTTATAGGGCATGATTGAGAAAGCTAGTTCTAATTTTTTTCTCCCAAATCTAATCCAAAAGGTGTCAAAGATCAACGCGTTATTTAGTGTAGCAATGACACAGTTTCAGCCTGACAATGGCAATGAAAGATTGCGAATATTGCCAACAAGTGTGGCAAATTGTATTGAATAACATTGGTCAACTAATGAAACATGCAATTTAGTTTAAAGTTCGACCAAGTGGAACGGAAGAAAAACTACGATATCTCTCAATAACAGTGTTCCTAGTGAATATTTTAACCTATCTAAAACAATGCCAAAGTCGGAAGTGGGACAACACTCACACTCACCGTATGTACAGGGTTATCATACCTATATACAGGGTTATTCTTAATCAATTAGCATCCTTTTAGGGGCTTATTCTGTACATCAAAACTAACAACTTTTGTTCTGCTACTTTTATCAAAACTTCAAATCTCAAAAAAGAAATCAGCTGTTCCATACATTTTGCCGCGGGTGAACGATATTTTTCTATAAGTACAAAAAACAATATTTTTTTTTTGAGTTTTGACAAAATTCGCGGAACAAAAGTTGTTAGTTTTGATGTTCAGAATAATAGTATACCTATATAGTATAAGTGATGATAATCACACGACGGTAAACATACCTACATAAAGACAATTTTTAGTACCTATAATGTCTTGTTGTAAGATACATGTCCTACAAAGGTACCTACCAAACTTTCTCATCAGGTACCTAAACTGTTGACTCGCCAGCTAAGTAGGAGATCGCTTGTGCAGGCTGTCAACTGTAAATTAGATAGGTACACCTAATACAGATGCACATATTATCGTGTGCCTATGTCTAGGTTGTTAATAGAAACACCTATTAATCATTCAAGTACCTACCTACTATATAGTCTTGTACTGGTAAACTGTAAGCAATGTTAAAAACATTCACAATCACAACCAACCTGGTTTTATTTATCTACCACGTAATTGTAACCACTGAACATAAATCGGCAAGATTTTCATAAATCAAGTAACATCGTCAGCGGCCCTTTCAACGACAACTCAATTTATGATTGCGATACCTCCAGTGACAAATCAATGGCCACAAATAGCTTTCATTACGTCTGTTACAATATCGAATTAAATATTTTTATTGTTGATTTGATAAAATAACTCGTCCGGTAAATTTAGCAACGGCGCTGTTGCGCGGTGGAAGAGTGGTGCAGCCGGGGCTGTCGCAAGCGGCGCCGAGACAGTTGCCCGCCAGCACCTTGTGAAATGGTCGTATCCGAAGCTATATTAGACCTCGCCCCTCCCCGGCAGGTTTTGTCCGACGCAAAAAACCAACCGCGAGAGTAAAAGCTACTCTATTCCGGTAAAATTATCATAAAATCAATAACAATGTCGCACGCCGTTAGTTAATATGACATACATTTTTCGAAAACGTGTGAGCTGACTGTGGAGACAATACTGTTGTATACAATACCCCATGCATTTGTGGGGGTTTTTTGTCAAAGGAAGATATAGGTCAGTGCAATGACGCGGGTTCTGTGGTTGATGGTGTTTGTATGTGTGGTGCAGTGTTTGCCAATGTCAAAGGATGAACTAGAGGACTTTAGTAACTTCTTGTTGAAGACGTCGTCATTGGATATTCATGTTAAAAGTAAGTAGACCTTGACTTGTAATATTTTTTTGGCTCTACGAGTTACTGCAGGTATTTTTTCTTTGATCTTAGCTGTGGCTAAGAAAATTCTAGTGTTATAAAAATCTATTCGTCCAGCAGGTGCCGATCCTGATGATTCGTTCGACGAAGATGAGGTAGTGTCAGACCACGCGTGGGAAGAGAGCGGGAAGTTCGAGGGTGACTTGATTCTGAACGATCGACAGAGACGCTTGATCGTCGAAAATGTCGAAGGCTTGTCGAGGAACGGCCTCACGGACAGCACTAAGCGGTGGCCTAACAATGAAGTCATTTATTTTATTCAAAGGGAACATTTTAGTAAGTAATTTTATCAAATTGATGTACCCATAATTCATAGATACTTCATAGAATTATTTTCAGCAATAGAGCACAGGAAAGTAACATGAGGCAAACAAATGAAATATCCCGGAAATAAATCCTTAGTACCTGTTTAAAAAAATGTAAATTACTTTTTTTAATGTAGGTGAATAACCTTTCTTTCAGCAAGCGGCCAAGTGCAAGCCATCCAAGATGGAATCGACGACTTAGCGCAAGCCTCGTGCGTTAAATTCCGACCCTACAGAAAGGGAGATCGTGATGCAGTCGTTATACAAGTACGAAACTATTTAGTATTATTTAGAATCATTGATATAATGTGTAATCTTATATTACGTCTCTTTTTCTTACGTAATTTGGTTTTGCCAAAAAGTTCGCAAAAACATTTAAAACTGTTGCAATAATCTATAGGTAGAGTCTAAACAAGTCCCTACTTAGCTTATGATCGTAATACAGCTTTATAAATATTTTGTAATTAACTGATTTAAGAACAGTGTTAGAGGTATAAAATGTATCGGCTATTTTATCTAACAAATAATTTCCTAGACCAACGTGCGATTGTTGTAAATTCGTTTACATGCACTTTTTTGATATCAATTTACAGCTACACTGAAATGAGTTAGACTTAGGTAGAACATTTCGTGAGTGCAGTAGATTGTACTTACTGCTCTTAATTTGTTTTCTGGTGATTTTTTCCGAGCTGACATTACTACTCTTTAACTTTTTTTTAGGGCAGCAGGCGTGGTTGTTTCTCCCAAGTGGGGTACCAAGGAGGTTATCAAGTATTAAACCTATCCGGTCGGCACCCGGTGGGCCGCGGTTGCTTCCGACACGGAACTGTGATCCACGAGCTCCTGCACTCTCTCGGCTTCTACCACATGCAGAGCAGCCCTGATAGAGACGACTACATCGATGTGATATGGGCGAATATCGTGCAACGTTAGTGATTACTTTTCATGATTATTCTGTTTTTTTTTTCAATTTCATCAACGTCTCAATCTCTCTCTCTCAGAGCCCTTAGTCCAGGTTTTGCGCAGTTTATTTAAACTTTCGTATTCCCGTGTGGCTCCATATATTTTGGTTAGTTCTTCCTCGTTGCCGCCAGGGGAACGAGAAACAGCTGTAGTTTCAATTTACGTGTACACCTGGACTAAGCCCTCAGCATTCTAGCCGAAGAACGACATATGCTCTAGCAGACAAAAAGCAATTACCTACTTACTCAAATGTTTTCATTCATATTTTAAAATTTTTGTTTGCTAGATACATAATAACTACGTACAAGGAAAACTAGGTAGTAAATCCATTCATGCCATTACATAAGTGCAAACATGATTATCGATTCGGAAAAGCGACTCGCGAACGTACGACACACAATCCGCATATAAATTGAGCTTCTAATACGCGGAACGAATGTTAGGTGCCAATGTCGTATTGACGAATAACCTTTTGTACTTACATGCATGTCTCATAACATAAACTAAAATATGCAAAGTAAAGTTGACCTCAAAATATGACTTGATGACCTGTCATATGATTCGATATGTTTATTTGCAGCGGCACGTCATAACTTTCGCAAATACAACTCGTTCTCCGTGTCTGACTTCGGAGTCGGTTACGACTACGATAGTGTCCTGCATTACAGCCGGCGAGCTTTCTCCGCGAACGGTCAGGACACCCTCGTACCGAAGAAGGTGATTAAACTGGTTCTATGCATAACATTATGTAAAATTTAACATACAATGTATTTTGACGTTTATCTTTCTCTGATCACGTATTTATTTTTATAGAGCGGCGCTGAAATAGGACAAAGGACGGGACTCTCGGATAAAGATACGCAAAAACTGAACAAAATGTACTGCGATGCCGACAACGATCCTGCTGTTCAAGCGGACGAAAACGTAACCAAGAAACCGAAAAAAAAGAAGAAGCCTAAAAACCTACCGTTTGAAGGACATGGGATAGGATATCATCAAGGTAAAACAGTGGTTATCAAGCTGCCCGCGGCTGAAACTTACAAGTTATCAAATGTACCGTCAACTCATGTGTTTGATTTTAGTAAAACGACGCAAATCGTGCCACCGGAAGCAGAAGGATATCGATATGGAGAAGAAATAACGTATACGTACAAGCCGATAACTTCGCTGACCGTTGATATAGCTAAGGATTACGACAAACCCGAACTTAAACCAATTGTAAGTAAGGATACGGAACAAAAATTCACCGCTGAAGAAGAAACGATTTCTCCAAAAGAAAATAAAAATGAACATTCATCACAGCAACATTCAAATGAAGTCAAACCTGAATATGTGCCTATCGACAACTATGATAAAGATTTAAAAGATGCCTTTGACAGATTAACTAAGATTGTTAAACAACATATTTATCCTAATAGTTACAGCTACGATCACAATATTGATAAGGATTATAGTAAATTTGTTATACCATCACGACAGCAACAATCAGATCTTACCGATCATTCTTTGGCCGATAAGCTCGAGCAATCGATAACTTATGGGCCTTCCACATTAGCGCCACAAAAACAATTGGAAACAACACTGAATTCCGAAGAAAACTTAAAAAATAACCAGTTGCAAGACAGAATGGACACTTCTTTTAGAACATCACTGCCAACTAAAAAACCATACAGTTCATATGAACAAACTGAAACTCCTGACTATGCTACTTTGGAATATCTTAAGAATAGACACGATTTCAGCAAAGTCTATTTGCCTGAATCTCTTGATAAAAGGGTATCCACAGATGATGATAAATATAATGAAGATATTAAAATTAACCCTTATGATCGAGGGCTGTACACAGATCAGGTTAAGAAGCACATCAAAGGTTATTTAAAGAATGTTCCCATAGTTGAAAATAGTAATGGTAACGCAAAGCTTGATAAATATGAAGTAGAAGAAAATCCAAAACAGTTAGCATTAGGTGAAGAAATAGATACCTCTTACAGAACGTTGCTTCCTATAGCGAAACCGTACAGTGCATATGAGCAAACAGAGACGCCTACATATGCAACATTAAAATATCTCAAAGACAGGCATGATATAAGTAAAATTTATCCCTCACAAGAATCAGACCACAAAAATAAAAAAGATGCTTCTGTCGTTTTTGAAGATGACCACCCTCCGACAGAAGATGATTGGTATACTAAAGAATCTCATAAGCATAATCCGGCTAATTATGATGGAGATTCATATACAGACTATGTTCACTCAAAATACAAAGAATTTGATGATGGTGATAAAGACAAAACTACCAAAGATTCATTATCATTTAAAAGTAGTTTAAAAAATATACCGAGATATGATGACCGAGAGCAAGAACAAAACACGTATTTTAGGAATGATTATGGAGATGTCAAGGTTAGTACAAAAAGTAAAGATGCAAATGATAAGAAAGAATCTTCTGAACTAGATCACTCAAATCATGGTGATTACAATTATTTTAGTAAGGATCGCGGAGGAAAAGATGGGAATTCACATGAAGATAACGAGCCTAGAAAAAAATCAGCGATCCAGTCTCAACCTTTCGAATACGGTGCAGATTATGTGAAAGAACATAACGCTAGTTCTGAAGAGTCTTCAAATGAAGAAGAAACTATTAATAAATCGCCAAAGAAAAGTAAACCATATTCACTGTACGGAGTTCCTGTTCCGTTAACTAAGGGCTGGTTTAAGATAAGTTACACAATACCTGAAGTATTCAAAACAATCGAAAACACTTCATGATACTTAAACCCTAAGAAAATCCCGAGAGATTAAACTTTTGTACCTAAATAGTAAATACGTTCGATAGACAATTTTTGTAGTTCGTGAAAATAAGTAGTCAATTCTTGATAATATTATAAAATTAAGATTTGTTAGTTTAATTAGTTACCTATCTATAGTTAACCTACTTGTATTATGCGAGCCAATAGTACTTTTTATTAATGTTAATAAAATATTGGATGGAGGTACTCTGAACATGTTTTATTTAGACAGCGAAGGCAAATCTGGGGCGATTTCATAATAATGTACACCCCTCTGTTTTCACGTGATTTTCAAGATTGAAAATCATCACACGAAAGAAATAAACTACCCACCATGCTAAGCCGTAGTAGTAGGCACCTAACTTAGTGCAGTAGTATTATTGTTCAGTTGTATTGTGATTTATGTAGGTATGATTACGCTAAATGTACGCTACGCTACAAATGCCCGCGGAGAAGTGCGGTAATGTACCCGTAGCCCCGACCCCGATGTGGCACGCCAGGCAAAGTGGTGTAACTGTGGTGGACTACCTAGAGATTTTAGTGGGTATAGTGACCGTTCGGCGGGGACTCCTACATAAGCACCACCCTCCCTCGAGGCGTGGTCGTAAGGGATTTTTCCTGGTTGTCCAATGAGTTCATTGACAATTAATGTACGGGTTTTCATACCATTGGATTCTGTAAAAGAAAACATGAGTATTCATGAGGAAGTCTGCATACCTACGTCCTAATAATTCGATGGCGGCGTATGACGCTGCTGACCCCATTTGCGGGTGCCGATGCACAGGTGGGGTGGACACACAGACATATAAGAGTAGGTGGACACGGCTCAATCGCTGATTTAATTTTATGTTGGTCACAGAGATCCGATCCGATATGTGACCAAAGAGAATGTATGTATCTTATCATAGGTATGACATAATCGCTTGTCCCTTGTCCTGTATTTTGTTGTAGACCCTGTAGGTAGATAACATGTGTAAAATATCTAATTTTTTTTTAATTCCGTTTTTTTTATATAAGACCTATAAGATACCTATACTTAAATAATGCTATAAACACCTATAAGGGGTATATAATATATCCGAACTATAGGTATATTACTGTTTGTTATGAAAATGTTAATTCTAGATTTATATAATTTTTAATGTAGGTATATAGTTGGCGTTTACTTATGTGAATAATAAATAAATAAAATGTCAATATGGACATTAAAGTCTATTAGCTACAATATCATTGACACCCAGTAGCCCTTCGTGAAGTAGATAGGTAGGTAAGTAAACTGACTTATCATAAAAAGTTGTCGAAAAATTGAAGATCCGACTACTATAGATAGGTACTACGCCATTGTAAAGTAATACTTCACTATGTACTAAACCAAGCCTTGATTCCTTTTCAATGACCAAGCCTATGCAGAGAAGGAAATAGAAAGGAAATGTGGAGGGGGGTTTGTAGCCACTATCATGAGTTATAACTCAAGATACGTGAAATCGTGACATTTACTGTTTCAGTCGTTCAAGTGATTTCAGAGGTAATTTTTGCCCAAAAAATGCCAGTTCGCGCTATTGTAACGTGTCGAATACAGAGCAAAGACTTTAGTTTACAAAAAGGAGGAATATCCTTCCAATAGCAAGTCTAAATTGTGGGCATTTTTTTAAATAAACGTTATCTTTTACTGCCTAGAATTTCGTTAATAGTGGTGGCAAAACTTGCAAACATTTTATCGACATCGATAAATTTTGCTAGAAAGTTAATAATATGTCGGAATAAAAAAATATCGATGTCAATATAATTATTTTAATTTCAAATGTTTTGTAATTATAGCATATTATAATCAAAAAAAATTATCGATATCGATAAATTTTGATAGTAAGTTAATATTATCGAAATTAGACATTTATTGTTATCTGCATATTTAGTAAAATATTTGTGATTGTGGTGTACTTTTTAGTAATACATAATTGTATTTGCACCACATTCTAACTGTTATACTACTTATGAATAAAAGTTCCCAGCTGGGCTAGGATGCCCACGAAGTAATATTTCTTTCGGCGTGTCAGAACAAGCCAGCGTGATGGCGATGTATATATCTGTCACTTTTTCACACGTTGAAAGATTTCTTTTTGTGGCTTTTCGTGGTCGCATGCTGGACCAGCACTGACAAAGAGTAAATGGATCGAGGCAACAGGACGACATGACTGGATTCCTACATTTTTTTTGGAAAAGTGATTGCTCAATTAATAAAGATGCCTGAAGCCACCATCAATACCTAAAATAGAAACCGTAATTATACATTCGATGATAAGGTATACACATAATGTATTCTGTAATAGAATTGATGGAAGACGTGTTTAGTGTTTTGTTAAAATATGAGTTATTTTGGGGGTGATTTGCCTTTGAATTAAATTACATTTTATTTTGACGTATGTTTGAAAATATAATCTGATTTTATTAGCATAATCGGCCTTGTGGGAGTCACGCACGAAGGATGCCGTACTATTATTCAGTAAAGATTTACATTTTCTGAAGTACCTACCTAATACAATTTTATAGTTCATATAAAATAATTTAGTGTGTCTAGGTATAACGGTTCCGTTTTTAAAAGATATCTATAATTATAATTATATTGACTAAGAGACGCTAAAATTGAAAAGATGTAAACGAATCACCCCGATAAATCTCCCGCTCGCACAAGCACGCGCTCTCACTCGGCCACGTAACCATTTACGTATACATTCAGCTAATCCAATGATTCAATTATAGAGCTCCAAACTAGAACAATTCGATTGTAATAAAATTATTCTGCTTCTTTCAAAGATTGGCGTCGCATGGAATATGTATTTGCCAGTGTCAAGTGTAAGTTCTATTATGATGTTATGATAATTACTACTATTGTTACATGTAATTATGGTGTTGTTTATTAAAATGTTTCTATTATGATATTATCATTTTATAAATAGTCACAGTCGTAGGCAGCACAAAAATCTAGATACAATTGATTATTTTTTGCCAACAATGGCATTTGGCCGACTTCCACCGTTTACAAAATCCAAATAGTTCGCAGGAATTGATGTGGCATCCACGTAGTAATTTTTAACACTATTGTTGATTTTACATTTTTTTTTGGCTCAGCTGACTTTGATATCATTTAAATGATTTCAGCTAGGGTGTACTTGTATACCATTTCAAAATTAAAATAAAAAATAAAACGGTCCATAATTGGCGAAAATACCGCTGAAATTATACAAAAACATACATACAGACGAACATAGTAGTTAGTAAGTAAGTAAGTTCGTATAGGCCGGGTGGCTAGCCCTGGTAGGTAGTAGGTACCTACCTTCACTTTTTGGAAGTAGGTAAAAAGTCACTGTCACATCTAAGTCATGCCTGAGTAAAGCAGTAGCGAATTTACTAATAGCGCCGCCCTTTATGGAGTTTTTGTAACAACACAAAAAATCACGTTACACATTACATTATTTTGTCTACACTATTGTACGTAATTCAGTTCATAATCTTCGAAATAGCACAAATTTTCACATATTACCACTGATAGAAACACAAGTTTTACAAATTAATACAATACGGCACGTTGACATGATTTTTCAGTGTTTATTCCAAAACTTCCTAAATACTAATAAAACTGCACAATCATTGCCATCAATTATACACTATATAGATTCAGTTACATAATCCATATATTATGCAAAAAGTATAAAATCACGTTATCGATAAAATTAAACTGCACAATCACATCGCTCATCACTAGCTAAATGCCAAAAAATAACTGTGATACCATATTCAAATTCGAGATTGGCCCATTATTTTTTTTTTGGCTTGGCATGTTGGTGCATTTGCCATTGTGATGTAACATTAATAAAATAAAGTGTATTTAATAACTTAAACTCGGCATTTAAATTATGACCAAATTAATGTTATGGGCTTTAACGTATCTTGGTGATGTGACAGAAAGTATACTACGCTCTATTTTAAAGTAAAAAAAATATTTCCGAAGCTAGTGGAAATTGCACAGTTATTGTGCAGATATTTTACAGTGGTAATACATACTTGGCGACAGCGGTTTTCATTGAAAATTGTCATCGATTTCCTTTCTAATTAAAGTAGTTCGCTGTTCTGTGCCAAGCCTAAATAAACGACTTTTTAAATCAAATGGAAAAATATCAACGTCAAATCATCTTTAATCAGAAATTCACAAATGTCATTGTCATGTGTTGTTGTCGCTTTCCTAGTGATACCAGAATAACTAATTTATGACTATTCAAGTTAAAATAGAAGGCAATATAAATATAAACTATTGTTTTTTTATAATTTATTTATTTATCATTGTTCAAATTACATAATATCAATAAACCATAATAAATAAAAAATTAAGAAACACAAATATCTTACGTCAATAGTACTTCTTTGCAGAAGTGCCGGAATCTTAAGTGGTGTCCACATTTTAATTTCAATATGAAAACAATTTATATTTGTATAATAATTCGTGAAGGTATACGCCCTACCCGTCTCCATATAAGTTCGGTTCCTAGCCATTTAAAAGTCAAAAATAGAGCACCTAATCAATTAATTGAAGCTGAAAGAAATTTTACTACCGAACTAAAGTATTGTTTAGGCTGAATCATACAAGTCAGCGGATGTAAAGTTACGCTAAAGGTACTCGTACCATAAGCTGCACAATGTCCAATCCTGTCTGAAGCTCACAAACAGCTGCAGGTTGATTGGATATTGCGCAGCTTGTAGCTAACTTTAAATCCGCCAACATGAATAAATAAAAATATATTTAAATGGAATCATTTTCCGTTATAATAAGACTACAGGAATAAGTCCACAAATTGCAAAGATAAGTGTGATATCAAGTGAAATGACAATGAATACAGTACAATTGAGAACCACTTTTTTATCCGAAAAGACTACTCAAAAGACCAAAGGATTTTTTTTTCATTATGATGAACTGAACAGTGCGTAGTGCGTACCTACCATTTTAGCATTGTTTTACCACGTACAACGGGCAACATTGCGTAGTAGAGCTAGATATCTAGACAATTTGATAAAAATACTCGGATTGATTTCGCCGTGCCTGTTTGTTTGATTTTCGATTTGTTGAGGCTGCTTTTAATTTTTAATTTCAATGTTGTGCTAATGATAATGATTTGTATAAAGCTAGTGCCAAGCTAACGTTTTCGTGAATAAGTTTATTCAGTGTCTTTTTGCCATGATTTTCCTGTGGCGGTGACGATTGATTAACAGGACTTGGTCATTTTCTTTTATTATTCACATTTCATGGGTTGCGGAGTGTCGTGCGTCAGCCGGGCAACAATGTCTTTGTTTGGTAGACATAATAACAATGATAGCGACTCACGAGCTCAGCTCGAACGGAAACTGTACATTGCCAAAGAATCTCCTGAACCAGAGTTCGACCTATCCGATTGCGAGCTGCGCCAAGTTCCTAATGGGACGTTCTCTATTTGTAAAGTCTACAGAAAGGAGTATTTGTACCTTCAAAATAATAAGCTACAGACCCTAGACGGAGGTGGTCAAATATCTGACTTATACTTAATCAAGATCCTCAACATAAATTCAAATAAAATTTCGCATTTGCCCAACGATATAAAGTTTTTAGTAAATCTTACAGAACTTCATGCTCAAGACAATCTCATCAAGAGTTTACCTGAAGCCATTCAGTACATGCACAGCCTACAAGTTCTGGATGTGTCTAAAAATAAACTCAGAAACCTGACACCTTCATTGGGTAAGCTTAAAAATCTAAAAAACATTAATGTAAAAGATAATCCTGACTTAGCAGAACTTTGCTCAGAGCTGTGTCATGCTACTAAACTTGTACAGATAGAGCTAGACGGCAACAATTTTACATTCCCTCCATCAGAGATTTGTATGAAAGGTACAGAGGAGATCATTAGGTATTTGTGTAAATCTATAGACATTGAGTACAACCCTCCATCTCCTTTGGACTCTGAAATATTTAGTATTCCAACGCCAAGCTCTATTCAAAACCCATTTATGAAAAGCAATACTATAACATGGGAAGAACAAGAGGCATCAATTATAGAACAAGAAAACAGGTTACACAGAGCTGCCAAGGAACAAAGAGAAAAGTTCTTGTCACAAATTGTACAAAATCAACAAATACTAGATTCTGAAATATTAAAAGTTCATGAAGCAAAAGAGACTGAAAGACAAAACTTGTTAAAAGCTATACAAGATGATGAAAAAGAAATTGCTTGTTTGGTTGCAAACTTTATACAGTCTGATTACTTGAGACCAGAAGTTATACAACAACAGTTGGCATTTGAACAAGCCGAGCATGATAGACTGCTAGAAATTACTAGACAAAATTATGATAATGTTAAAAAATCTGATGTCCTTAAAGCCATGGAAATGCTGATAGAGGAAGACTATTCCATTCAAAACTCAAAGAAATCTTACACTGATGCCTTGAATAACATGAAGCAGAATATGCTCTTGCAAGATTTGGAAGGTGCTGATAAAATGGAAGAATTACTGAAGGCCAAAGATCAATCCCGCACTGCACTGGTCGGGCAACTTCTAGAAGATCAAGATGTACAAAAAGCTCTTGTAGCTTCACTGCTTGAAAGAACTGACACTAGAAGTTGGAGTTTGAATCAAGAAATATCTCTAATATCATCACATTTGGCTCGTCTCAGTGTCATCGAGCAGGAGAAGAAAAAACTACACATATCCTATAATTATAATGAGTTGTTACATCAAAGAGTTCATTTAATAAATCTATTGGATGACTTGTTTAGCCAACAGAATAAACGTAGGCAACAGTTGGTCGATACTTTGAAAGTTATGGAGAGAGAATCAAGCAGATCTTCAGACTTTTGGTTACAGAGCTATCAGAAGCTAATAGACTCGGCTCCTAAGACTTTGCTAGATATCTCCAAAAATCTAGACCCTGTTTTAGCAAATTACCTTTTGCAAGAAGGGGTCATACATTGTTTACCTTTCTTGGTAAAGTTTTTGTTTTCCGGTGAATCTTTGATGGCTATCACGTCTGAGAAGCTAAAAGAGAATGGAGTTTCACTGAGTTCGGATAGAGATGCAATATTGAGAGCTATAAAATTGTATGTTGGAGCAAAGAGTGAAAATCATAACTATGAGAATGCAAAGGTTTCAGAGCCCAGTGCGCCGGCTAAAGAGCTTGTTGATGAGCATAAGTTAACAGGGGTTGTCAGCAGTGGCGAGAATGAGGTATCTTTGCTGGAGTCGGAATGTGTGATATGCATGGATGCACGGTGCGAGGTGGTGTTCGTGCCGTGTGGACACATGTGCTGCTGCCAGCAGTGTGCCAGCCAGGAGATGGACAGCTGCCCCATGTGTAGAGGCGACATAGAAAGAATAATGAAAGTCATGATTGCATGACCAGTCTGTTGGCAATTACTGCAGGTAAAAATTTAAAACTAAATTTTGTTTAAGTTATTATTTTGCTGTATGTTTTGTTAGTTAGGAGTAGTAGTCGTCACAGCCATATATTTCACAAAGTTTTTGCAAGATATTCTTTTTGTCAATTCATCAGTGCTGCATAATATTTGTAAAAAGTGTGAACCGTGATGTAACTAATGGTCTTATGTTCATATTTATTTACATAATTTCAATAGGTACCTCTAAAAATAGTCAGCTTAACCAAAGTATAGCATAGGTGTTACACTTTATTTTAGTAGATAACTTACTATAGTTTCGATGAAACTATAATAAGTTAAACAATAATAGTCATAATAAGTGAAAATATAGTACCTAAGTTTTCTACTAAAATAAAGCGTAAGTAACACCTGTGCTATACTTTAGTTAAAATGTGCAAAAACCATGCTAGTTTTTCTAATCAAATAGTCAGCTCTTAGTAATATTTCTTTTCATATGTTTTTCAGATGCTGAAGAAGTTGATAAAACTGAAAATGTGTCTAGAAATAGAAGCAAATTATAGAAACTTGAAGAGATACTCATTTAACTGGATTACTACAGAATTGCACAACATTTCATCACTGGAGCGACACACCTTGATGCCTCAATATGCAAGCTTTAATCAACATTTTTATATCCCAAAAGTTCGCGCACATTATGTCGGGCCGCAGCGGGGCGAAGCGGGCCGCAGCGCAATATTAGTAATCGCTTTTATGTATTTTATATGAGCTAACGCACACTGTGCTGGAGCGTATCGGGCCGCATTTTCAGCATTACCATACCTATATTGCGATGCGGTCCACTCCGCCCCGCTGCGGCCCGACATAATGTGCGCGAACTTTAAAACCACATTATATGTGTTGTGATCACAGGATGAAACTGCCTTTAGATTTTTTATCATTACATCTGTTGTATAAATATGTAAATACTAGCAGCGCCCCACGTTTTTGCCTGGAATTCTAAACTTTCAAGGGTATCTTGAATGTTGACCAGTTAAGGATTAATTCTATATATAAAAACGGAATTAATCCAGATAAATAATAATTATATAAAATAATTGTCTCAGTCAAATTGTTGCAGCCATTACAAATAAATACTAGAGGCAATCGCATTTACATATATCGTATGATATGCAAAACATGTCTATTCTATGATGTTGATAAAAAAGAGATTCAGTTGATTTCAGTTCAGTTATTCACGTAACCTCTATGATCTATGTGATTTATAATTATGTATTTTATAAATGCATCACTACACTTGTTTGTTTTTTACGCGGGTAAAACCGCGGGTTCAAACTAGTGTGACGTTATTTGAAACATCATTTCTCTAGTTCAGTCAGCAGCACTTGTAGATAATATATCTGCGAAACAGTTTTGTATTGTTATTGTAAGCTGTGAGATATGAAGTGCAAAACAATATTTTCTTTGAACTGACACTCATACTATACTCATTTATTCATAGTTTGGTATTTTATATTTGCATTTAATGGCTTACAATATAGGACTAGACGTTGAAATGAAATTGTACAAGAAATATAATTGTACAAAATTAATTTGCGTTTATGTCGCTTGGGGAGCACTTATCAGATCGTGAGCTCAATTTTTGAAACGTTTGAAGATGAGTTTTATATTCGCATGCTATGCTATCCTGTTCGCTCTTACATAGATTTGTTATGCGCGTTCCTGCTCTTGGTCTCGCGACCATTACATTTACTCGCACATTCTAGCGGGCTATCGGTTCATTAATAGAACCCAATATAATTATGTTAATGTTGAAATGGTGATAACCTACATGTTTGTGATGCATTATGCCTATTATATTTCATTGTAACATGCTGGTGACATCAGACAGAACTGTTAAATGATGTAGATACCTATATAATGATATGGGTAGTTAATTTACAATTAGCTATGTTGATACATTCGTCTATAAACTAGCACTACAGGTAATTAGTTAATTAACATCAGTTGAGGCGTTTCTGACTAAAAGCATTGTATTGTTGTTTGCACGCTACTACGGCAGACCAAATGGACATTTGAGGAGCTATGTGAAACTGAACTGCCAACTGCTACTGCCGAGTGCCGACAGCACGTGTTACGACCACGTTACGACTGATAAAAAAACTAGTACTGCAGCTGTGGCCGACTTAATTTGTTTTAGCCACAGCTACACTATTAGTATGTATCAGTCGCTGCATGGCTGTTGTAGTTTGCAGCTTGTTTCCAAATCGCACCTCTAAGGTATGATTCCGATCTCAGCTGCTGCTACTTATCCGCACTACTTTTCCTCATATTGCTGCCTCGACAATGCTGCTCGGAATGTAATCCCATATAAACTCACAGAGATTATATGGGGACCAGTACTGCTGCGACAGCACTCCTGCGGTGTTGCTGCTGCCTGCAGCGGACTTCGGAATATACCTTTAACGCTGAACATTTGCCAGTCCGCGCCGCAAGCACCGAAGGATCGTCACACACCTGCGTGACGTAGCAAATG
The DNA here is from genome assembly GCA_949316475.1 of Hypomecis punctinalis. Taxonomy (NCBI): domain Eukaryota; kingdom Metazoa; phylum Arthropoda; class Insecta; order Lepidoptera; family Geometridae; genus Hypomecis; species Hypomecis punctinalis. Next base: position 11,277,105 of record OX438797.1, read on the forward strand.
ATTTTATGATTATAAAGATTGACGACTGCGCCGCGTGCGGCTCCTACGGCGCGAACTGTGCGTGTTCAGCATTACGCGAATATACAAGGGCAGAGCATGCGGCACTTTTTTCAATTAGGTAATAATAACCTACGCTGCTGTATGCTACATGCTGTGTCTACGATTATGTTTCGCTTCGTATTTTTTTACCTGGGGAAATCCTTTATGGATACCACCACACCTCGTGGGCTATTATGGACACCGTCCAGTGGCGGGACTCCCACATAACCATTGTATGTGTTGTGATCACAGCTTATCTTATAAGCACTGGACGGTATACCCACCAAAACAGGGGTTTTGGTGGGTATACCGTCCAGTGGCGGGACGTAGTGGAACACCTCCCTGGGTCCCTGCGCTTGGTATCGGGGCTACGGGAACATGTTTCGCTTCGCTTGCGCTAAGTGTGGCTAGGCCTTATCAAGGCTCGGCGAATATAACCTATTGTGGATGTTGCACTAGTCATTTCAAAATTATTATTAGATTTTATATTATTCATTAGTCGATTATTTAAAAACACGAGTGAAGAAAGAAACCAAGTCTGTGCCTTTAAGTGTTTCTTCTCAAATGTGAATTGTATGTATAAAGTCTATTGTCACCTACATACTCGATTTATCTTATAAGTAGGTAAGTTCAGATATTGGTAAGTGCGTATTGTGACCAACTCTATCTTCCACAGATTGAGGGAACTAAAATGTTCTACGGTCTACATATAATTTAAATAAAAAAAGGTGATAGTGGCTCCTTCAGTTAAATCGGAGATTTGAAGAGAGTTGGACGTACTATTTTTTTTATTATAACTAAAACATTTCTAGATCTTTTAAAATTATCAAAATGTGAAGTCTTCTCATATATATTGAGAGCTCAAAAGTTGTTCAACCAATATTGATAAGCGTATGGATACGTAGGTATGAAAGTATTTAAGGCATTCTTTCAATTAGATTAGATATACTTATCTGTTATTATGCTTATTTATTATACTAGACGCGCTCCATGTAATATACTCGAAATATACTGTTTTGGAGCATCCAAATTGAACAATATCGGTGACTGATTTCTATGAATCCGAGACTGGTATAAAAGTTCCCAACTAAATGTTCAGATATTCTGCCCTCATGAAAATTGTAAGTAGTAATTGCAGTCAAGTATTAGATTTTCTAAGTTATTGTAGTCATTATCTCCAATGATTTTGTCAAATATTTGTCTGCTGCTACTGCAGTCATGAAGCAAGTATTGAGTTGAGAGGTTAATAGGCACTTTATTTTCGCGATATTAATTTGTTTGAGTGATGTTTTAGACCTTTCTGCCAACCAAGAAGTTCTGACAACGTTGTTACGCTTTACGCTACCTACTCGGTCTGCATATTTATACAAGATTTTAATAATGTTCTCCATATAAAATACGCTTGATTAATTATTAAGTTGGCATTTCATTTATTTATGTAGTTAGGTACATAACTTAATGTGCCATAGTATAATGGTAAATATTCTGTTATACCGCCAAAATCAAAGAACAGGTTTAAAATTGGAATGATCAAACTTGAGAATTTTCAAGCTGTGGTATTTTTGTACAGACGTAAATAGCCTGCCAAGTCATGGATAAATTTTACTATAACTTTTATCTTTAATTTGATAATTTCTATGAAAACAGTTGACTGAAGCCGCAATGAAATTTTTACTCCTCTAATTTTTCACGGCCTTTCAACCGGCCGCAGCTGTCTCCCTCGCATTTGCAAGGTTGAATTTCTACAAACCCCATCCAGCATTTATCGTCATGTGTAGTGTATTAAAAATGATTTTGATATCTTTTTAACAGAAGCGAACGTAATAAGCTTTTCCTTTGTTTCGATCTACTCTGTCAAATTAAGTATTAATGAAAAATACAAAACGCGTGTAATTGTATTAAACACATGCTACGTTAAGTTTTTGGTACCTAATTCGCATGTTTTGATTTTATCTTTATTAATGTGTTACTGAGTGAGCGAGATGGAATTTGACTTGTAAAATTCCGTTAATATTTTTTAAATTAAAATGTAATAAAATATACTTAAGTAAAAATGTATGGAAGATGCATACGAATCTCCAAAGATTACAATTCTTAGGTCATTTGTGGGTTAGATGAGTGAAAGGCAATTGTTGGCGGTGCCTTCGATTTCTATTTACATAGATCGTCTCGCTACAAAATTGTGATATGTAGTGCATTGTATTGTACCTTCTGATTAGGTACTTAGTTATCTATTGATTAGTTTTAATTAATATCGTTGTGTAATAAGGTTACACTAACTATGGTACTTGGCGATCGGAGTTTATTTACAAACTGTACAAGGTGTTGTTTTACAAAGTGCAGAGATACTTTCTGAGGTATTATTACTCACTCATCATTATGAATAATTTACTGCGGGACCTCAGACCAAATTAAATAAAAAACAATACAGAACGTCGTGAACAGACAAGTGAGGCCGGTTTTTATACTTTTCGACTGACGAGCCAAGGTTTAGTTTCATTTGAATGTAATTGTGTCTGTACACGGCGAGGCTTAGTTTTGCCGGCATCACTTTTCGAATAGGTTTGCGTTTGACTACACTGATGTTAAGCAGATGTGCGGTCTAGGGTGTAGCACGCTTACCTAGAAGATACCTATTTACTCGGGATTTGAAGACACCCACGTTGTACTTTAACGGGAAGACAGACCCATGCAAAGCGTTCCACATTCCGGCTGTTCGTATGAGGAATGAGGAAATGATCACTTGTTTTATTCACAACATTCTGTCTTGATTTTTTTTTATTTGGTCTGAGTGCGGGATCTTTACGGATTTTTTTTCGCGATTTCGGGTTTGGTCCCGTAGTAAAGTAAAAAAAACGTCGGTTGAGAATGAGGAAAAACTCCTCGTACGCAACCAGTTGCGAACATTGGTTGCGTACGCGGCCAAAAGCAGTAAAATTGCTCACAAAGATGCGTTTACAGTAGGTATACATTTATGTACGTACTGACGAATCTGCACTTTTTAAACTAACAGCCTGTATAAACTTACAACTGAACAAACCTGAAATAATTCACAACTGTTCCTACTGTAATAGTTATTCAAAATAGGTACCTTCTGAAGAAGTTTGAAAAGTTTGAACTCTCTTTCGCCTAGTACCTACCGTGGTTGTAACCCTGTATACAACTTGATACACCCATCGATTTTGGGTGAACTATAAGTATCTTTTTTATTCTTGTTATGTTTAAGTCACCATTTTACCTTATCTTACCTGATATAACACCCTTATTCATAAACGTTCAATTAGATATTTTGTTATAGAGTGCTTTATCACTTTTGCTGATGTTATACAGGGTAATTGATTGACATTTGCAATACTGTAGTCTAGTATGTCGTTGTAACGTTATTAATTCTTAATAACAGCAATTGTTCATTATTAACAATTTTAAATGAGAGACCAACCCAGACATCGTGAAAACAATTAGGTTGTTTCATTTTTTGACAATGAACTTTATATATGGAGGAGCTGGGTCAGTACTCAGGTTCCAAGGTTTTTAGGGTCGATAATATAGTAAAAGTTGTTTTTAATAAGTACCTATATAATGACGTACTTGACCTAACCTTGATCCTAAGTGTTTAGTCAGTTGTCCAGTATAATTATAGTGAAAAAAGCACATTTTAGCTGTGTAATGATTAAACGTTTATGAATAAGATCTTTGAATCTTTTTTCCAAAAAGTGTAAGAGTGAAAGAAATTATAAGTGATATTTTGTTATCTTATCATAAGTTTTAATATATCTACACTATAGCACATATGGAATTTTAATTACTGACCTAATTAAACTAGTTTATGTAATGATAATTACCATTGTGTATGGATACTTATGTAGGTACACGATTGTGATAAAGTGATGAGGTAGCTAGCTAAACAAGTACTTACCTACATCACCTACATGTGTGCTTTGGTATGTTCGATATATAGCACTAGTTTTTACCCGCGGCTTCGCCCGCATGATATTTTGATTTTTGTGCTATCCCATGTGAAACCCTTTATTTATCTGGGATAAAAAGTAGACTATATCACGTTCCGTCTTTCAAACCCGAGGCCCTACCTTAACCACCCTTAATAAAGGAAGTGGAAAATCCAAAAAATTTAACAAAAAACGATTTGACGGTTGTTCGATTCGACAGTTTCTTGAAGCGCACTCTAGAATAGCTTCTCAGAGTTCTCAGATCTTACTTAACAGTTTTCGTTATGTTATGAAAAATTTACGCAGTATCATTATAATTGCTAAATTGATAAATTATAAATTTTATAAATTAAAAATCATTATATTTAAATTAGCCTATGTGTTATTCTGATATATAAGCTATATTATTGCAAAGTTTTATCTCAATGCGTTCAGTAGTTTTTCGTGAAAGAGTAACAAACATCCATCCATCCATCCTCACAAATTCACAAACTTTCGCGTTTATAATATTAGTAGGATGTGCACACAAAGCGTTTTGATTCCACATGTCGAATCTATTAAGTACCTACAGACAATTTGGATTTGGGACTATCCACCTGGGTATCAAGAAAGAGGCCAATCGCCGCATCCAACTCGGTTGAGCAGCGTTCGGAAAATTGCGTAACGTCTTCTCGTCCGACATACCTCAGTGCCACAAGTCGAAAGTGTTCGACCGGTGTACAAAAAAAAAATACAAAAATACAAAATCATTTTATTGTTCAAAATACACGTAACATATTTAAAATATAGAAACCCTGCCTGCTGCTTTAGCGTTAGCTGTGTTGCAGTAGTCAGTGTCTTCCCCTATTAGTTGGTACATATAAACAGTAAAATCAAACCAAAACATAGTCTTTTTCAGCATAAACCAAACAATTTGAATTTCAAGAAGATATGTGAGTGTTTGTTTGTGTGTGTGTGTGTGTGTGTGTGTGTGTGTGTGTGTGTGTGTGTGTGTGTGTGTGTTGCCAGTGATGACTTATGGCACAGAAACGTGGTCTCTTACTATGGGCCTTATTACCAAGCTCCAAGTAGCCCAACGAGCCATGGAGAGGGCTTTGCTCGGAGTTTCTCAGCGAGATCGAATTAGAAATGAGGAGATCCGTAGAAGAGCCAAAGTTACCGACAAAGCCCAGCGGATTGGCAGGTTCAAATGGCAATGGGCAGGGCACATCGCGCGGAGAACTGATGACTAATGGAGTCGAAAAGTTCTCGAATGGAGACCACGTACCGGCAAGCGCAGCGTAGGACGTCCACTCACAAGGTGGACTTATGACCTTATTAAGACTGCAGGATCGCGCAGGATGCAAGTCGTTACCAACAGGTCTTATTGTAGATTTTTAGGGGAGGCCTATGTCCAGCAGTGGACGTCCTATGGCTGAAACGAACGAACGAACGAACCTGGGTATGTCTTTTCGTGCTATAGCACTTTATTTAGCACTTACAATTAATCTAGACTAAACAAGTAGGTAGTACATTTAGGTAATTAATCTAGACTAATCAAGTAGGTATTACTTTTAGGTAAACGTGCTACATCGTAGACCGCATCTCTGCTATCTACAAGAAATTTTCTCCTTGATCTACAGAGGCGATAACTTAGGTTACTACTCGTTTGACATACCTACTGAGTGTATTGTACGGTTACTTAGTTGCCCTATTTGATTCAAAATTGAATGATGGCACATCCGCATGGCTTTATTAAACATCGTAAATCAATTTGTCGTGCACGTTGTGACAGTATCAAGTTGATACTAAGATTTCAAAGTGGTGTGCGAGTAAGGAACTTTTATTAAGTACCTACCTACCTCACTACCTACCCACTTTACCTAATGTAGGTACTTGCCTAAAGCTTCCCTAACAGATTCATTCAAAATGTACTTTATCTCGTACCTAGTAATTAGAACTATACGAGTACATCACCTAATTCTTCCAGTAAATTGAGGCAAAACGTGCCAACTCATTTGCGATTTTTTGGCAGGCTACATCATCGTCATCATGATTGTCTATTTATTTCAGCGTATGCCCATGTTACCCCTGAGTTATTTGGGGATATGTAGGTACCTTTTGGCTTGCCCACATGGCATGTCGTCATCCGATTCAAGTAGTTTGAAGGCTCGTTACCGACCTATCTGGTCAGTCTCAAAACCTAGCTATCCAAGAATCCACTTCAAGGCTCATATTTGTTCAGAGCTGAACTACTGTTTCCGTCCGATATGTCATATCACTCACCCACGCATAATAAGGTCTTTGTTACTCTGCGGAGCCATAATAATAGAGTTTACTCGCAAACACCGATTCCGAAGAAGCCTTTTATGTCAACCCCCTCCATGGTACACGAAGGACTCAAGGCAATTTTATAATAAAGGTAAAGAGCTAAATATTTGCTGAGGAACATTGTTGCTGTTTCCATTCGAACACAATGCGAATTTGGCGAAACAAAATGTCGTCATTTAGAATTTAGATCATTACCGCCTCTAGAACCTCTTAATGAGATGTTTAGAGATGGAGTGCTCTCCTGGAAATTACATTCAGTTCACGTGGAATTGCTACGAAACAATATCTTGGTAGCTGTTTACCTACCTCTAAAGGTAAAGTGCGAAATACGGAGTTCACATCGTTATATACCTTTAGCTAAGTGCGGTAAAGCAAACAGTCTAAGATTATAATGTTTGAAAATAACATTGTTGTGAAATCTACCTACCGCTGGCTTTTCGGTGAAGGAAAACATCGTGAGGAAACCTGCATATGACCTTAGAAAATATTGTGAATCCACCAACTGGCACTGGGCCGGTGTGGTGGATATGGCCCAATCACCCTTCATGCCCTTGGAAGAGTTATCCTCGGGAATAGAATTCTACGCGCGCACCCCTCTGTCATGGTATGAGAACTATAATTCTTACACGTTTATAAAAAAACTTCACTCGGACCGGCATCGAATATATCGATTCAGTAATGGAGTCTCCGCCAAAGATCGAGAATCATATCCTCCCATGTTTATGCAACATTCAGCCATATGCCCATACCTTACAATCTATTATTGTCTAACAACTTAGATAATTTAGCTACTGGAGAAGAATTCAGTACGCGTACCCCTCTGCCACGGTATAAGAAAAATTGTGCCTACACGTAAAAGAGACACCGGACATTTTATTACACAATTTTAGACTTAAGCGTTCAAGCAATTAAGGCGAAAATGGATTATCAGCATCTGGGTGCATTGTTCTCGCTCGCTCCGCTCCATAAACCCGTCACCCGTTAACGTTTCGACTTTACACTGATATGTTTAAGGTCGAAATTTCAGTGAACACCTCCTCCCCCGCGCCTCACGTAAAGCTGACAGAATGTAGTGAGTGCGAATGGTAGAGCGTTACTAGTCCGGAGATAAAACGTCCCTGTTCATGCCTCATGGGTAGGCCTACGTCCTGTACATCACATCAGGTTGGTACCTATAGTCTTATTCACATTCATAAATGTAATTGCGCTTAAATGAGATTGGGTCGCATTATCTTAATTTATAGTATATCTAATGTCTTTGGATTAGATACCTAGATTACATTCACATATCGATTCGTGAACGATGTCTCTAAACAGCAACGCAAAAACCTTTTGCTTACGTCAATATTTTCTATTTGCCAAGAACTTTCGGCGCGGCGGTGTCTTGAGATGGTGCTCTTAGAATAACTGCCGAGTCAATAGAGGTAGAATAAATAATGCCGACATTTTTATTCAGGACATGTCTAGGTGAGGGAGGGCTCCAGCAACGCACGCCGGGTTTCAGATGCGCGCCCTTGTGACTAATCTACTAGCTACATAAATCGATGTTCTAGCTATAGAACCTCCTAGCAGCTAGCTCGGCGATCAATTTATGTAGCTTTCTAGATATTTACCTACATACAACTGTACTATTTGCCGTGGTGCTACAGCTGTGGTGGTTTAGTGGTAATGACACCCGCCTTACAATCGTGAGGTCGTGGGTTCAAATCCCGGTCTGTACCAACGAATTCTTTGGAATTTATGTACGGAATTTTACACCACTAGCTTTTCAGTTAAGGGAAACATCGTGAGGCAACGGGCCGGACGGGGCCCGTACGACGCACGTTCCATACATTTTGTGTAAAAGCCTGGACGGGCCCCGTCCGGGCGTCATACGAGGCACGACAAAAATGTAGTACGTGCGTCGAACGTGTGTCGTACGGGCCCCGTCCGGCCCGTCCCTAGCCCGTCCCGCGCCCGCCCCGTCGTAATATAAATCATCCCTTAGTCTACGTCCTGTAGTGTACTATTAAAAGGCTGGTTAGTACAGTACACTACAGTACTGTACTACTTTGGTTCTTTTATCCTACTGAGTAGTAGGATAGGTACGTAGCATCTATAGTAGTCTGTGGTAGTAGGTAACCGAGGCAGCCCAGCGGTTTAGCAAAGTAAAATAGAAGTGGGTAGGGTACTTACATAACGCTCACAGCTGATGGAGTTGACTACGTAGCGGCAAGTGTGTCGTAGGATGTCTATCCACAAGGTGGACTGAAGAACACTGACAACCTCATTAACAACGACCAGTTCTATTGGAGATCTATAAGGGAGGCGTATGTTCAGCAGTAGACATCCTGTGGCTGGTAATAAAATTGTGACGATGATGACGTGATATATCTACCAATTTAAGTCTCTCCCTATTTTCAATCGTTTAGAACTAGTAGTTAGGTTCCTTAGTACAATTAAATCCTAATAGGTTTAGGTACCTATACATTTTACTCGTACAGGATTATCTGCTTTTCCGTACTAAGCCAAAAGAGCGTGATTAAGACCATAGATATGAATAACTTTTACTAAAAGCCAACCAAAATTCGAGAGAAAAAATCAGCTGTTCCATACAAAACTGCAACTCGGAGTCGACAAAACGTATGACACACATTGACAGTATCAAAAAAGGGCCCTTTTAAATACTGTCAATGATGACACAGCCGAATTTCGGCTTGACCCATAGTAAAAGTGGTTCATAATGATGGTTTGAATCACTTCCTTCCGGCTTAGCACACCAGTTCTGGATAACCCTGAATAAAATAAAAGGCATTGTAATTATAGAACTATACGTAATTTTACGTAGGTATAGGGTATGTACATTACGAGGTACCTAAAGCAGAGTAGGGAAGTGTCCCAAAAATAAAGCTGCTTAAAGAGGGATTTGGTAAGCGTCCATATCTACCTAATGCAAGGGAAGGAAATAATGACCTTGGCGTCTAACTTTTGAACACTGCCTCCTTCATCAAGTACCTATTTCACTCACCTATTAGTACCTATTTTACCCAGTACCTACCTATTTTACTCATACATTTGATAAGTAGGTACTTAAGGACCGATGCCAAGGTATGTACTAACCATTCATAATAATATGTTACGTATACTGTTACGTATACTTTTATATATATATATATATACGTTATGTATACTGTTACTTCATAATAATATCTGTATTGTTTTTCCGTTATTTGTAGGCTGTTTGATGTTGTTTGCTACATGGTTCTATACAAATTTGACTTGCTCTGGTTACTCTCTTTTGAAGTACCTAAGTAATTCCAGAAAATTGATGAAAATTACAGCACCTACCAAAAGGCATATCAAATTCAAAACCCTACTTTTGCTAAAGCAATTTAGGAGGGCTATAAAGTCGTACAATAGACTCCATTTTTATCATAAAATTTTAATTGTTACTTTCTATTTTATTAATGAATCAATTTTAGCAATGCTCATGCGAGCGATAAGGTAAAAGCCGAAGGAAAGCATTCGTACTGTATCGCGGGGTACGGCGGAAATTGAATCGAAGGAGCTTATGTATCAATATCGGTAATGAAACTAAAGCCGGAACCGCGCCTGCTTCCGCTCGCCGAATATTGACGGGGATGTGATTTTTGGTGGTTGGAGTAATACGAGTAACTAGGCCGAGGTGGAGGCGGAAAAATACGGGAAACTAGCTTGTACCCGCGGCTACGCCCGCGTGGAATATGTCATTTGTGCTATCTCACAGGACCCTTTTATTTTTTCGGGATAAAAATGGAACATGTCACTTTCCGGCCCTCGCCTCCTCGCTCATATCTATGCCAAATATCAATTCAATCCGTTGCTCCGTTGCTGCGTGAAAGAAGAACAAACCAACAAACTTTTCGGATTTATACATATGATATGATGATATCCAAGGACTGATCATCGATTGATTTGAAAGTTATTCGATCGACATTTGTTTATTTTGACATTCTTGCAGCGCACGCTAGAGTAGCTCGCAGATGGAAGAATTTTCCTACCTACTCAACATTTATCGTTATATTTTGGACATAGGTATAAGCTATTATATATTATTGTAAAGTTTCATAAAAATCCATTCAGTAGTTTTTACGTGAAAGAGTAACAAACATCCATCCATCCATACATTCTTTCAAACTTTTGAGTTTATAATATTAGTAGGATAATATTGACAAGAGCGAGGAACATGTTGGCTGCGGTCGCAGCAAAAAATGTTTGAGGTGATCCTACGTTTATCGGTAACGGAAATAAAATACATTTTATACTATATATAACGGGACTGAACTCAAGTGTAGGGATAGTCGTAATGACTATAGTTTCGGTCGCATTCGGCGACCTTTCTCAAGTTGGCGAGTGCTAGCACGCGGAGCCGTCTCGCAATGCACTCAAAATAAAACAATTGTGAAACAACTACAGAAACACAAAAAGCAGTTGAAAAATGCCCCAATCTGGTTGGTCACCGTGAAGATAATGATTGCAACCCCCAAATTTTTCAAAAAAAAGGAACATAGGAACAAAATAAAGCAACAACATTGAAAAAATATATAAAAATAATTAAAGAAATAAATTCTTGGGGAGGCCTATGCTGAAAAGCAAGACAATAAAGAGAACAAATAAGTTAAGGTAATATTTTTTTACTATATAATTAGATAGAGGCACTACAATATGTTTTTTAAGTTGATTGTAAATAAAGACTATCATAACCATTATTTTTTTCGGTACTGACATCTAAAGTGTACCGTAGGACAACTATAAGTAGGTATAGGTGGGTAGTCACAACTTCACAAGGTGGACCGACGAACTTTATTAAGACCGCAGTTGAATGCAAGCTGGTTCCAATCGGTGTTATTAACTGAAAAGTTTCGGTAGTTCGGTCAACCGGACTACTGCTACTAGAGGAGATCTCTACAGGGGTGGCTCTCTAAGGCCCTCGTAGATGTTCTACGAGGTTCTACGGAGGTGGTTACTATAAAAAAAGGTAGGGTGGTGTAGTTGTGATTATAGGTAGAGGGACATTAACATAGCTATCTTTGCCAGGCAGGAAGAGTTAATGTAGATTAATAAGATGAATGCATTTCTATTTTCAGGTAGAGTCGTATCTACCGAGGGGTAATCCCCGCAATACTTTCTCTGGCGGTGGCAGAACAGAAATGCGTAAAACTGATCCAGCAACCCGCCCTTTTTTGAAATAAAAATAATAAATAAATATTTTTGGGACATCTTACACACGGCCTCTGACCCCAAACTAAGCAAAGCTTGTGATATGGCTGCCAGAGACTGATATACTATATATACTAACTTATTTTTAAATACATACTTATATAGATAGTAACTAAATAACACCCAGACACAGAGCAAACACTTATGTTCATCACATAAATATTTGCCCTGGGTGGATATTTTTAGTTGGATTCAACTCTGTTGTTGTAAATTGACGTTTAGGCGATCATGACCCTAACGACGTTAATTGACAGATTTGACTTTATCATCTCAAACATTTACCTATAGACGATAATTGGAATTCATTTGGCCAGATGGTCATATCCTTAAGATCCCTTGAGATCTTTGACAATAGCGGTTTTAAGTAGGCAGTCAGGTACTTAGCAACTAAGTCTCGATGGTCGCTGAAAATGGATATCAAGGGGATTAGATCGCAAAAGGAAATAGGAAATGGACTGTCTGAGATCTCCATAATTTTATCTTAGCAATTATACGCTAAGCGGAGTTGAGGGCGGTTCAAGCTCATGAATATGAAGGAGTCTCTCTAATACCCTTACGGGATATCTCGATAAAGTCAACAGCGACCTCTATCTAGACCTTCGGACAATATATTAGATCGATTATTGAAACGGTCCGCAGTATTACAATGCAGCAGATAATTATTTGGTCTGCAAATTGTAAATAAATAGATTAACTATTTATTTACAACCACTGATTTGAACTATTTAACACATAGGACTATGACAAATCATGGCTATAAAAAAGCTATTATAACAGTCAATGATGATGACGATGTCAAAACCTACAATGCTACTTTGCTAAGACCACAAACTGGCAGAGGTGCATGTACCTATAGTCATGATTGCTGCGTAAACAACCCTGAAACATCACAATTTTAGACGTCCATACATTTTGTTGCCTTTTATCAGCCTATTACCTTTAGATCACCATGGCTTACATCTGAATGTAAGCCATGGTGGTCTAAAGGTAATGATACCCGCCTTACAATTGTGAGGCCGTGGGTTCAAATCCCCGGTCCCGTACTATTTATGAGTTATTTGGAATTTATGTACAGAATTTCACACCACTGGCTTACGTCCGTAGAAGAATTTCGATGGCTAAACGCAACCGCAACAACCCGCACTGGGCCAACGTGGTAGATATGGCCCAATCACTCTTCGTGGGTAGGCCTACGTCCTGCAGTGGACTATTAAAAAGGCTGGTACAGTATCAGAACCCATCATCATTTGAGTAGTTCATTAACTACTGTCGCTTCATCCCTGAAGCATTTATAACACCTTCGGTACATTTGTCCTGCAGATAGTCATTAAATGATTGGATGTCAGAGATGTCACTATTAACAATATTAATCTAGCTGACTACTCAATAACATTATTTTATTGCTGACCGCAATTCGCGGATCAGTTTAATTTACAGCCAGTTGTGTTCATATATTACCCGCCTAACCCAGGCAGGCGGACATACTGACGAATTTATATTTTCAACAAAACGCTTAAACGGTTCGGGACACAGCTTTTGAGACTTTTTGCTGCGACAATCTTCATTTTCTGGTCATTGAGAAGTAATGGAGTGAAATATTATTTTATAGCCTTTTTACTCGCGTAATTTAACCAAAGTTGAGACGCATGGGAAAGGTCGCGATGGTGACGTTAACGACGAATCAAGGTGATAAGCAGGTAGTTAATAAAATATTGTTGACCTTAACTGTTTTCAAAAGTACTTATATGACATTATATTTAGTATAATTTTAATGGTAAGTACGAAATTAGACTTACATAAGATCTTACGTGCAGTGAGAGCAAGGCTTATAAGAAATCGATATCTAGATGCGATAAATCATAAAAGGAACTGTAGTTATTAACATTTTTAATTTATTTCACTATGGTGTTAGGAGAGCAAGAAATCTGCAAAACGAAATTTAAAATATCATATTGTCATGAAATGACCATACCAAGTAACACAACTTACGCAACTAAGTCGTGTGACTTAGTAACTATAAGTACGTTGCTAAATGACACGATAACTCCACTCTCCCCTACCTGAAAAGAAATCTTCGCATTACTAATACGATAAGGTGAATTAGGAAAAAACAGATTCATTTCACCGACCGAACAAAGAACCTCCACCATTTGGCAGTCAGTCTAATTACACCCACGTATTCACCTGTGCTAATTACAAACGGGATGGTATTTTGAATACGTTTCCGCTTATTAGGTTAAGGGGATTACGTCTCAGTTCCATGTAGCGTAGATTTGTATGCAAATGAGGCTTGTTAATTCCGTAGTAGCGTCCAATAAGATCCCTCTGTTTCGTTTCATTTGGCAGGAACTGGGTCAGCCAACGCGATAATCTAGTTTATTTGAAGGCGACGGGATTCCTTTTAGTGGCGCTTCATCAAAAACGGGAAATTGGTTTAGACGGAGGATAATAAAATGAATGCTAAGTAAAACGGATAAGTGTTTTCTCTCGTCGCTTTTGATGAGTACTTAATTCCGTGAGCAGGCGCTCAGAGACGTGATGTTTGGGTGGGTACTAATAATTAAAATACACGTGTTATTTGCAGCATTAAAGGTATTTTAAAAGATAATTATTTCAATGCATAGTACCAAATTAGTTGTTTTTTTATTAGTAACAATTAGGTAAGTAGGTACCTAAGCTTACTCGTATAAGTCGTTGACAGAATTTCCAGTTAGTACGAAGTGGTATTCAACTCATTAGATGCTGTAGCTTAGATAGGCTAGGATTATTTCGCTAGGGTTTTTGATGAGCTAAGATTTTTTGGAAGCTATCTGTATTAACATTTTTTTTATCATTTAATACATAATTTATTTTAGTTTTCAAATTTACATAAAAATATACTCTTTCGGAACCAAAAGGAAAACGAAACCTGGCCCGAAGAAGTGCGATATGCACAATTAATAAGAAATATTAATTTGACTGCCTCGCTGGCTCAGTGGTTAGAGACCCTAACTTCTGGATCTAGAAGGCGTGGGTTCGATTCCCACCCAGGGCAAATATTTATGTGATGAACATAAGTGTTTGCTCTGTGTATGGGTGTTATTTAGTTACTGTCTATATAAGTATTTATTCAAAAATAAGTATATGTAGTATATCAGTCTCCGGCAGCTATATCACAAGCTTTGCTTAGTTTGAAACAGAGGCCGTGTGTAAGATGACCCAAAAATATTTATTTATTTATTTAATAATTATGATGATGCTACTGACGATACACACAACAAAGAATTTAACACGATGGTGCTTTTTTAAACCGCTTGACTATAGTTTTGTTTCTCTGTTTCCTATAGGTAAACAACTGAGTGAAGATAGAAGGCGCTCGCATGTTGGTAAGCATCCCGCACCTATAAAAGTCTACCGCCACTCAGAATTTTAAAAGGCAGCAGTATACCTGCAAAGTATGAGAGCAACCTAATCATAATAAAGTTTGTTTAGCGGCGAGATTGTGAGGAGGTCGAGCCGCGACCGCAGCCGGAAACTGGCTTTCCGTTCTGCTTTTTTGTCGCTTCACGCTTTTAGATATTTTTTACTACACATTTTGTCACGAGGTTGCAAACACAGATATGGTTGGTTATTTTATATGCGATAATATAAATGCAACAAAAGATCGAATTCAGTCTCAGTGATAGGTAGTATTCTGGCGATGTATCCAAACATACAATACCTTATTACCTATATCATTATATTAGGAAGGTATTCTGAGTAAAAATGTAGGTCGTTGCATTAAAAATACTGATATAACGATAACAGAATACGACTAAAACTCACGTTATAATTATACGGTCGATCCGCAAGGAGTGCGCGCGCGCCAGTCGACGGGGGTGCGCGTATTCCCTGAGGATGGAGTTCTAAATACTCTGAAACTGGTTGGATTCCTTGCGGATCGACCGTATAATTATAACGTGAGTTTTAGCCGTATTCTGTTATAGTTATGATGAATACTCACGGTAGTTTTAATGAATACTGATATACATTATGATATCTGTATTTTATGATGCGAGACATGCGCAGCGTAGGACGTCCACCCACAAGGTGGACAGATGACCTCATTAAGGCCGCAGGATCGCGCTGGATGCAAGCCGCTATCAACCGGTCTTATTGGAGATCCATAAGGGAGGCCTATGTCCAGCAGTGGACGTCTTTTGGCTGATGGATGGATGGATGGAATGGATGGATGAATTTTTATGTGTATTCCTATGTTTACGTATTACATGCCCATAACAGTTGCACATCAGCCTAGCCACTCTATCAAACCTAATTCTTAGCTTTTGCTCTACTACTTCAAATACATTTCAACGTTTATCCAAGGAAGACGAACACGAGTCACGACCTATTAGATAACAGTCTAAGCGACATTTACAGGGGCGGGTTACATCGTAACAACTTTTGGGCAAGTCCTTGTACCTTCTGAGGTCTGGCAGTTCGCACCGCTGTTAACGTTCCAACTCCATCTGTGAACATTGCGACAATTAAACGTCGGTTAGGCCCATTTTAACGGCTGTTACGTTATATTGCAGAGCGCAGATGTTGAGGCCACAAACGCATATAGCACGCCAAGGTTTGAGTGCCGAAAATGTGGTTGAGCCATCAACATGTAGGTAAGCATTAATGGGCTATGTGTTTTAGTTTCCGTGTTCAGTTGGAAGCACCCTTGCTTTGCTGTTGGCTTTAAGAGGTCAACTGGGCCCTTAAATTGTAAGAAGTGGTGTCAAGCCCTTTGTGGTTCCTGAAGAGATGTTAGTCTCGCCAATTAAGCCTTGATTTGGCACAAGACAATTGGAGCTGAGAGCCTGGGTACCAGAAACCGGCGCGGCGGCGCTGAAGATACCAACCAATCATTTACACGTAGGTAGATATATCTTTTAGTACCGATCAGTCATTGTCGCCTTGTATCTTTACAGAGAGATAGCGCTGTTGTCGCTTGAGACAATCCTCAACCACAAAAATGTATGGAAAATCTGGCTCAGCGCTGTCAAAACTGTCAAATATGTATTGGAATTAGACACTACTGAGAGAAAAACACGGCAACTAGCCACTGAATCGAGAAACTTATTAAGTATTTTTCTAACTCATGCCATATAAAATCATTCCATCTCTTTCTTTCTTTTCTTGATCTACCACGTTATCCCTCTAGTATCTCTGTGATCTATAATAATTATATACCTACAAGTATTCTTAACGTCACTCACAAGGTCTTATTTCAATCAGAAAATCTTCAATTCAAAATCAACACGTCAATTATGAGTCATTTACATGGTATGAGAGAGATGGAGATTCAGAGAGATCAAAATTTGCATCGAATCCTTGACAATTTCGCGGCGAATAAGGGACAAGGACAGGTAAACCCGATAGTAGTACAAAGAAGCTATAACCCCAGGCGTCCGAGTATCGCTCTCCATTCTTAATGAGCAAACTAACTACCACGGACTGGGCGAAACATTTCGCGCGGCTCTCTGGGACGCCCGTCAAAAGAGATAGCTCAGTAGCTAAAAGCTCAAAACACTTGGTATACAGAAGTATAGCTTATGTATGGATTTAATTAATAGGGTTAACCACCCGCAACGGCATAAACAAACTTAAGTACCTATAATTTCTTAGACTACTTACCTGCGGAGCGGTCGCGATAAATAAAGCTCTAAACACTGATCAATTTTACGTGATGATAAAAATTAAAAAAGACGTAGGGGTGGGGTGGCACTGAAGTTGAATTACAACGTTTATTTATAGGTGTTTATGATCAGTTACAAATTTTTCTACATTTTTTCCATTTCAAAAACGAAAAAGTTAAAATAAGAGCTCTACTTACATAGATTACTTACGCACACAATAGGCCCAATTTTAAAGGCTCCATCGTAATTCTAATAGCAATTTAGAATATTCCTGTATCTTTTCCACTATATGCATTTGATATAGAGAACACTATTAATTCACGTTGCTATTAAATTTACTATGGCTCCTTTAAAATTGGGCCTAATTCCGCTTAACTCCACACATATCCAATATGGTAGAGCATGGGCCTACCTATTCCAGCGTATTCTCTGATTTTGTGTACGTAAGCGACGTCTGTGTGCGTTAGAGGCTCGAGGCCACTTTGTATGACGCTTACCTTCTGTAGTCTCGGTGTTTTGCGCCGAGGGCGACCCGTCTAATCCATTCAATTAGTTGCGGATTACCCGATCGACGGATCGCAAAGGAATCTATAGTTCGAGTTGCGAACTCACTCTTTATTCTCCGGCTCTGAGGTCCCCGAACTAGATCAAACTTACTTTGGGTCAATATTGTAGGATTTAGAGAAATGAAATAGGTACATACATGTAGGTATGCTAAATATATGAGTAAGTTCTATTAACACAGTTCTTGGTGATTATTAGTTGATTCAGAAAAACAAATGTGTATTTGTAGGTGTGTAGGTATGTCTGTGATTACATAGTCTTTGAAATGGTTCTTAGCTATATTAAAGTAATTTTTTTTTTCTAATAGTTTCGCGTTTTACTACACACTGCCTGATGTGTGCGGTCTAGTGTGTAGCACGCTTACCTAGAAGATACCTATTTACTCGGGATTTGAAGACACCCACTTTGTACTTTAACGGGAAGATAAACCCAGGCAAAGCGTTCCACATTCCGGCTGTTGGCCGGAATTAGAATTCGAAACGCTTGGTTCTAACGCGCGGAATGTCCACCATAAAAGGGTGGCGCTTTGGTCGCGTCTGTCTAGCCGTACGATAGAAGAAAGGGGCAGGGGGGACCAGATTGTGCAACTCCTGGGCGCACTCTCCGAAGTGTATCCGGTAAAAGGCCGACAAACACGCTACCTTGCGTACATTGCGTATATTAAAAAATGTCTATTCATGGTTATACAATTGTAGAAAATCTAAGTGTTATTATATTAATTTTGGATGAAACATTTAAATATGTCCATTATTGATGTTAAAAAGACGACACAGGACTATGTCTGGGTCTATATCTAGCAGTGAACATCCTACGTCTGATGATGATGATTGTATATTTTATAGAATTTAGATACTATCGTAGACGTCAGTCACTAAAGCGTTGTTAACACGAAACTAATCCGCGGTCGCTGTATCGTCGGCTGCACATGGTCGTACGAACATCAAACGTAACCAGGCCGCGCCTGGCGCCACCGATTAGCGGCCAACTTCGTAACTGTGGCTGAACTTACATCCTTCATCCTGCTGGGTCGAGATACACCCACTCTGAGAATCAGTATTTATGTATCTAGGGACTTGGAATTACCCATATTGTCTCTGAAAGCAGATAATTTTACGTTTGTCTAGTATTTCACTGATTAAAGGTAGTATTAGTAAACCAAATAAACTATATGTGAGTACAGGACGAAGAATGCTAGTTACTTTATGTATACCATTCATAAAAGTGCAGGAAATGATATGAAAGTGAGTCCAAGGTTAGTTCCCATGATCCAAGTTGTGGCGTGATGCATCTACGAGTACGTACGTACGATGACATAAGGCAATTTTAGAGGCGCCATCGTAATTATAATAGGAATTTATAGTAGCCCTGAATCTTTTTCACTATATTTTATGCATTTGATAGAGATAATTAAATTTACGTTGGCGCCTTTAAAATTGGGCCTAGGTATTACGTAGGTAGGTATTTGTTATCCATCTCATTCGATGAGATCATCAATAAGGAGTGTAAGAAAAAAAAAACCCAAGTCGATGGAAGCAAAGTAAATTGGAAACAATTGAAAATCGCCCTCTGAATATTTTACTGAAATATAGCTAAGATCCATCTCTGATATGGAACTACAGGCAGATTTACAAATACACAGAAACACATTTCAAACTTGGATTACACTCCTATTTTTATGTCGGGGGTCAAAAATCTGTAGCTAATTCAATACATCTTCCAAAATTTTCCCTTCGAGACTAAAGCAAAAAGAAACAGGAAACAATCCCCATAAATTTCATAGGTTGCGCGCGCACGCCAAACTTTGTTATTCTTGCGAGAAAAAAGCAACACACGCCTACGTCCAGTTTTTCCACAAAAACAAAATATCATTAAAGTCCTCCAAGCTATTTGCACGGCATAATAGCACCCTCGTAAAGAATTAACGGAGTTCACCAAAACAATTTATCAACAGGACGATCTTGGATGGAGTTTCCCCGGGCTATTGCTTAGCCAAGATAGGGAGAAAGAGGATAGGCCATTGTGAGGCCCGCGGCCACCCGCTGCCGGCGCGCCCTAATTGATATCAATTACTCGGCCGTCTCTCAAAACCTCTTTGAATCAGATCGAGAATTATTCAGTTCCCGGCTCCTTTTCTAAAAGCAAAGTTTAAACTGCTTCGAAGCAGCCGCCTTGTTGAATTATTTACTTAGAACCGCTGTTTTGTTAGAAATCTAATTGCATTGCCTCTGGAGAGATACGGATTATTTTCCAATTACTGGTTTTTATCAAGAACCATTGAAATATCTTGGATTTTGTACTAATCGAATCAAAGCAAGAAGGTCAGTAACAGTGATCTATAATTATCTATAATTGTAGCCTATCAAGAATCAGAATACATTTTTCATCCTCCCATCTCGGAAAGATTATTTTTGCTCTTCGAAATCTGAGTGCAAAAGCAGTTTTTATCCGCTAGAGCGTAAAGTAAAATTGAATTTAGAACATCGTGTGCACAGGAGTCTTTGGGTATACCTACTTCGAAGTTGGTCCCATTTAAATATCGAAATCGGCTCAGCCATTTTTGATAAATCAACAATAATGTCAAAATTGCTCCATCGATTCGTGCCATTTATTCGCGAATTTTGTACACGGTTGAAGTAAGTCTTGCCATGTTTGTGAAGAATAATTATTAATTTTTAAAGTAACAGGAAATGAAGACTTAGTGCCTATAAATTTATAGGTAACGTAAAAAAAATATTGTTCTAATTTTTAGATAGTTGCGCATTTTACATGGAAATAAGATAGTGCAGATAGGTACTCGTAGTTGACAACGAAATTTCTAGTACCTATGTAGGTAAGTATTAGATAATGGTGTAAATAAACAATAAGGACTAAACCTAGTTTGTATGCCCATACCAGTACATATGATCATAACTTTTTTACACTTTTACATATTTACTTGGTATTTTTTTAATTCATTATTGTTCCGAAATTAAAAAAAATCCATGAGAATAAATACTTTTGTGCTAACTATTCACCTAAGTCAATTACGAACGTGAACACATGCTTTTAACCATTTTCGTCGAAGAAAACGCTGTGCTTTTAGCATTCACCTATTTTCACGGTAGCTATTTCCGCGGAGTTTATTATTTTCCTTTATTGCAAGCCACGTTTATATTCCGGGGGCGTATTGTTTCGGACACCGCACATTATTAATGTGTTCCTCGTGACTGTCCACACCAACATGCCGCAGCCATGGACTAGATACGGGTAGCTACTGGATTTCTACGGGATTTGGGAACTGCTCGAAGTACGTATGTTGATATATTGGACGCGCCGATTTTCGTTGATACTTTCTCAAGCAAATTTTGCAGCATTTTTTAACATTTAATATTTTATGCGATCATTGACATTTTACTACTATGTAGACAACTCATGGATTTATTACATTAACAACATCTTTGAGACAACTTTTATAGATATCAAACCACCAATTATGGATCACTCTCTATAGATCCAGTCGATAGATTCACGGTAGATCTAGTGAGATTTTTTTCTCATTAGATCCAATTTCGTGGCGATGTATCTAATTATATTTTTTTTCACCAGTATATCCATTTAGAATAATAAACGGATCCAGTAAGAAAAACCAATCTCACAAGATCCATTTTTGGAGTAATGTATCCATCAGGAATATTTTTCTTATTCTTACTTGATCTAATTACAATAAAAGTTCAGATCCAATTTCGTATCGAGAACAAAATTATCCAGATGACATGACATCCTAGTCTGCTATAGATGCTAATCTCTTTTCATCTGACCTCTACGAGTATGAAATTATCCATTCTGAAGTTCGAATTCATAATTTACATATAATTTACCACTGGAGTCAAAATTAATATGTCATATCATTAATGACAATTATCTTTTGGACATGTCACTCTTACCTAGTCGCGAAAATATAAGAATTTATTAAAATAATTTAGGTTTTCCGTAGATCCATAAAATATTTATGTTTGGCAAGATCGATTAGGATAATAAATTCCCTGTAGATCTACTTTTAACACAGTCAAATACACGATAGATCTAATGAGATAAATCGTTCCCTCTAGATCCATTTCTAACTACCAATATAAAAAATAGATCCGATGAGGAAATAATGTCTCACTGGATCTACCGTGGATCTATCGACTGGATCTTTAGTATTATTATTTTTTTAATTCATAATTGTAACATTTACTACTTAGGTACCTACAGACCCACTAACGTAATCTATCGTCAATTTAGTACCTAATTAGCTTGTGACGTAGTTTTCTAACTTCTTTCTATCGATACTGGAACACACCAATAAAACTGCAGTGGTTCTTTCTCTAAAAGGGTTTTACAAAGTTTCCAGT
This sequence comes from Hypomecis punctinalis, assembly GCA_949316475.1. Lineage (NCBI taxonomy): Eukaryota > Metazoa > Arthropoda > Insecta > Lepidoptera > Geometridae > Hypomecis > Hypomecis punctinalis. Next base: position 11,299,221 of record OX438797.1, read on the forward strand.
CTGACTAGGTATACGTTTTTTAGATTCATCCCATTGGCTGGGGTTAATTGAATAGCATTAGAGCGGCTTCCTCCAATCGGGGTTCGCAGCTGCAGTGCAGCTCCTGTGGGCCCTAATCTAATTCCATTTCCAATACTCGATAGTCGGTTTTGTGTCACGAAAATTGCTTATATCCATTTAAGTTTTTATCCGATATGTTTTTGGGATGTACATAGCTATTATTTCTTAATGAGGCTAGTAGATTTAGTGTGTAGTAGTTATACTACTAAATACAAAAAAAAGTAATGCTACACCTACACGCTAAGCAATTAGATTACCCAAAGAACACAAAAGGTTTAGAAGTACAATGCAAATGATCGGGCCCGCTGTCTGTTAGAGCAGTATGCTCAGCATTCTGACAGCAATATCTCGCTGAATAGTTATTCTAGAATCTTAGAATATGGCCCTGATGCCGAGCACCATACTCTATAAAATTTAACTTGATCTCTGCGACAGTGACATTGACATAGAAGATTGACATTTTTAGAGTTGAGATAGTGATGGAAAAAAATCGATTTTCAAACAAAGTTGTAATGAAATCGAATGAGTAGTTGAAGGTGAGAAATTGGATTTTATTTACTTACTATTATTTAAGATCAAGTATGTACATATGTAAATAATGTTATGATATTAATTAAATACTCATAATAATGTAACGATAGTATTTATCGACGTTTTTCACTATTATCGATGCTAATGTAACATATAATTGGGTTTAATTTAATAACACATGTAAAAAATGTTATGATATTAAAATAAACAATAAAATTAATGTAAATTAAGTTTTATTTAGAATATCGTTAGTATAAACTATCGATATCTTAAATAAAACTCTATCTAAAACTCTGTGGTCACGATCATTCGTCGCCCATCACTAATTGGCATGCCCATAAAGTATGACATTGACAGGTACTGTCTGTACTATTAAGAAATTCAGGACTTCATAGGCATGATTTTTCTGACAGCTGTCGCAGAGATCAATTATTATTTAATTATTAATTATTAATCAATTAAATTTTATGGAGTATAGAATACAGCATCGGTATGCCCTGCTTGTAGTACTAGCCTACTAAAAGGGGGCCTCTGGGCTCGCGGGTGGTTGGAGATGGGGCTCTAGCCATCCACTCAAACAGGCCCGGAGAGGACAACAATGGTGATTGGCCACATTGTTGTATACGACTGTAGGCGTCAATTATTGATTGCAGGACGTTAATAGAAAAGTGCTGGGAGCTCCGGTGCGTTCCCCTGGAGATCCCGGAGCTTCCAAGACAGCACAAAGGCAGGCCACCGAGGGAATTTTAGTGATTGCAATCCCACATAACCCAGCTGTACCCCAGAGTAGTTGATTGTTGTTGCAAGATTTCTCCCTCGTAAAAAATAGTAGATTGTATCATATGGGAGCAAAATAATATTTTCACGGCGAGGGCGCTTTTTTGAATCCAGAGCGAAGTGAGGGATTCTAAGTGGATTCCCGAGCGTAGCGAAGGATTCTTTAGTAGAATCCTGAACGTAGCGAAGGATTCAAAGTACGTCGCCCAAACCAAAAATATATTTTGCGTCCGAGTGGTACGCTCTATTTACTTTTCATCACCTCCATGAGAAAATAAAAGGCGCCTCATATTTTATTGTAATATTATTATTTAATAAAGCGTAGAGTAACAACTAAATTTAAATTAAATGGTATCTAATAATAAAATAAATGAAAACATATATTTACATTCTTTTCATTCATTTTCTTGGCGCTGAACACTAACATTATAAATACTTCCAAACTCAAAAAGTGCGCGGCAAAGATCATTCTGGTGCACTTAGATATGTGTTCTAAATTCAAAAAGTGCGCTGCAAAGATATTTCCGGGGCACTTATAAAGTTCCTTATAGAAAACACCACCTTTGGGCGCAATTAAGGCTCCATCAAACACAGGCGGTACGAGCGGTAGAGCGGTACGAGCGGTACGAGCGGTAAAGGGCGGTACGGCAGTACCGCGACCGGACCTGTGTGAGCCCTTCTTAGATAACCAGTACAATACAGATGCCCGCCCGTCTGCTATACCGCTCGTACCGCCTGTGTGTAAAGGAGCCTTCAAAGGCGAACCAAGTGAACCAGCGCTGAGTGTAAGGTATCTACCTGTACTCAGCATTAATGCTGAGATGAATCCTTTTCGACATTTCTGTCATTTTACTCCTTTATTGTTTTGCAATTTTGCTTTTATAATGTTTAATATTTGTGTATTTTGTGTCGAATAAATATTATTTTATTTCATTTCATTTCAAGTAGTCCTTTTCGAATAGATGTGATGAAAAAGGATATTAGAATAACGATAGGTCTTACTACGCTTGATAAGCGTAGCGATTACCAAATACCAATCATTAATCTAAGACTAGGATGTATTTTATTACATTCATGCCTTTGACATCAACATAATGCACTTATGTTCTACGCTGTACCTACTGCACCTACCGGCCTTGTTGTAATAGTTATCATAGGCATACTCACAAAAGGCGATTGTTCTTGTTCCACAATACTGACTCAGAACGTTCTTTAAAATTTATCCTACAAATACATTGGGTGGTGATCTAGAGGTAGTGACACCCACCTTACAATCGAGGTCGTGGGTTCAATTCCTCGGTCCCGTACCAATGAGTTCTTTGGAATTTATGTACGGAATTTCACACCACTGGCTTTTCGGTGAAGGAAAACATCGTGAGGCAACCTGCATACGCCAGTAGAAGAAATTCGATGGCTTATGTGAATCCACCAACCCGCACTGGGCCAGCGTGGTGGATATGGCCTAATCACGCTTCGTGGGTAGGCCTACGTCCTGCAGTGGACTGTTGAAAAGGCTGATATAGTATAGTACAGTACTAGCCTTTAGGTAAACGAAAACCTCCTGAGACAACCAACCTACCCACCAGCATTGGGCCAACGTAGTGGATATGGCATAATTGCATTTCGTGCGTAGACTATAAAAAGGCCGATACAAGTACAGGTTCACATAAATTAAGCTAAAACGCTCTCTGCGAAGGCGTCAAATTAGTGAGTGTTTATCATTTTTACCAACTACTACATTGTTGGAAGCGCCATTTGTGAGAACTGCTTTAAACCAGTCAGTCACTTAATGTGAAATTATTAGAACTTCTTACCATTAACGAGAAATGATGCATTGCTTAATCAATGAAATTATTTTTATCGTGCTTCACACACTAGGTGTATAGAAACTTTCTTTTTGTGATAAACATTTCAAAAATTGACGCGTTCGCAGGATTTGAACCTGCATCCTCTGGGACTCCGGCCCAGATGCTTTGCCAAATTAAGCTAAAACGCTCTCTGCGAAGGCGTCAAATTAGTGAGTGTTTATCATTTTTACCAACTACTACATTGTTGGAAGCGCCATTTGTGAGAACTGCTTTAAACCAGTCAGTCACTTAATGTGAAATTATTAGAACTTCTTACCATTAACGAGAAATGACGCATTGCTTAATCAATGAAATTATTTTTATCGTGCTTCACACACTAGGTGTATAGAAACTTTCTTTTTGTGATAAACATTTCATCATCTGGGCCGGAGTCCCAGAGGATGCAGGTTCAAATCCTGCGAACGCGTCAATTTTTGAAATGTTTATCACAAAAAGAAAGTTTCTGTACACCTAGTGTGTGAAGCACGATAAAAACAATTTCACAGGTTCACATAATTGTACTATTAAGCAGGTCGAATCAAACTTCTTGGCGGCTGTGATGTTAGCAAGTTACAAGTCGCGGATAGCCCAATCCTGACTGAAGCTCACTTACCAGCTGCGCGAGGATTAGGTTCTTCACAGCTTGTAGCATCACAGTTGCCAAAAAGTTTGATTCGGCGTAAACTGGTACAGTTACTGTACTGTGACCAGTGAAACGTGGTCTCTCACTATGGGCCTTATTAGTAAGCTCCAAGTAGCCCAACGAGCTATAGAGAGGGCTATGCTCGGAGTCTTTCTGCGGGATCGATGATGAGGAGATCCGTAGAAAAACCAAAGTTACCGACTTAGCCCAACGGATTAGCAAGTTGAAATGGCAACGGGCAGGGCACATAGCGCGGAGGACTGATGTCCGGTGGAGTCGAAAAGTTCTCGAGTGGACACCACGTACCGGCAAGCGCAGCGTAGGACGTCCACCTACAAGGTGGACGGATGACCTCATTAAGACCGCAGGATCGCGCTGGGTGCAAGCCGCTTCCAACCGGTCTTATTGAAGATCCATAGGGGAGGCCTATGTCCAGCAGTGGACGTCCTTTGGCTGATGGATGATGATGGATGGACTGTGACCAGCCTTTTATTTAATAGTCCACTGCAGGTAGTAGGCCTATCCACCAATGGTGATTGGGCCATATCCACCACGGCACAGTGCGGGTTGGAGGATAGTTACAGTTATAAACATAATATTATACGATTGCAAAATCAAGTAAGATTAATTCCGCTATTCCAAATTAACGAGAACGTATAGGGAGCGGACGGAAGGAAGCCAAGTTTCGATTGAACCTCGCTCGGGGCGAATATCGGAGAACTTGTCAAAAGAAACTTCACGTCACGTAGGATAAGGACACCTTGAATTCGAGACATCGCGGATATGGGTAGGTATTGGCTGGCCATCATAGTACCTACTTAGGTAGGTACTACTGACAATAAATTGCCGCATGAACAGTTATTATATTTATAGTAATTAATGATTACCTACTTACTATTAAGTGGTTAATAGTTGTGTTGGTAGGTACCTACTTATAAATATATGCATAGCGAGAGTGGAATTCACACGTGTTAAAATCTTGATCTTAAAAATGGATCACAAACAGCAGCGATAAAAATAAAGTTATTTTCACGCAATAATTAGTAATTTCATAATTTAGGCTATTGATTAAAGCACTACACCTTGAAGCAATCGCTCTATTTCTCTCTTTGAAATTGGTAGGTATGACCAATGGGTACGACAGTGGCATAGGACGGAGAAACAATTTGTCAGTCATGGTCCGCGGCATTGCTCCAGAATGGTACCTCTACCCATATATGGAAAGTTCTACTGAAATTCGGGAAAGTTCTTTGGGTAAACACTTTCATATCGTCAGATTTGGAGAGGACTTTTAAGTACAGAGCTACCAATTTGTCCTAACTGAATTGGGAGCCACTACAGCATTTTCGAAATAAAATTAAACGACCATTCATAAAGTTCTTTAGTTCCATATTTTGATCAACTTTGAAGGATAATCTTGGTGGGCTACTTTATGCCGACTGGAATAGGTCTGTCTGTATTGACACTCTTAACTTTATTCGAATCTTCGAATCTCCCTGAAACTTTTCCTTTGTTGAATATTCGGGGTAACAACATTTCAAAGGATGAATTTAATAAAAGAAGCTCCTGTCAGAATGTCTTATCTTGTAAGTAATTTTGGTTTGTTATTGAGGTTCAAAATGTTATTCAAAGGAAAACAAATGTAATTTCAAACTTTATGGTTAGATAAATATTTTTGGTATTGCAAAGCTCCGCGTCGACTGATTTCGCCTCGTTTGTATAAGTTATATAAGATAGGTACTCATTTTTCATTTTCCTATTGAAAATAGTCATCCATCCATCAGCCAAAGAACGTCCACTGCCGGACATAGGCCTCCCCTATGGATCTCCAATAAGACCGGTTGGAAGCGGCTTGCATCCAGCGCGATCCTGCGGTCTTAATAAGGTCATCCGTCCACCTTGTGGGTGGACGTCCTACGCTGCGCTTGCCGGTACGTGGTCTCCACTCGAGAACTTTTCGACTCCACCGGTCATCAGTCCTCCGCGCTATGTGCCCTGCCCATTGCCATTTCAACTTGCTAATCCGTTGGGCTATGTCGGTAACCTTGGTTCTTCTACGGATCTCGTCATTCCTGACTCCGAGCATAGACCTCTCCATAGCTCGTTGGGCTACTTGGAGCTTATTGATAAGGCCCATAGTGAGAGACCACGTTTCTGTGCCATAAGTCATCACTGGCAACACACACTTGTCGAAAACTTTCGACTTGAGGCACTGAGGTATGTCGGACGAGAAGATGCTACGCAATTTTCAGAACGCTGCCCATCCGTTGGATTCGGCGATTGGCCTCTTTGTTGAAGCCGGACCTACCTAACTGTACTACTTGTCCTAGGTAGACTAGGTAGTTGAAAATAGTACTTAGCCTCTGTTGCACGAAACTAATCTAGAACTACACGTATGAATCATTAGCACCGAGAAAAGTTTCCATAATAATAATTTGCTACAGGATTTTTTCAATATTTCCACCAATTCATTATTACATAGACTAATTGTAAATTCATTAAATTTTTCTATTATGTACCTATTAATTATGTTATGTGCGGAATTTGCCCATAGCAACATAATATACAATACGCTGCGTAGAGTGTCTGTGGTACGTCCTATACGATCCCGATGATTAGGCGAACGCTATGCTTTAGATTAGGTAAGATGTTTGTGTATTAAATTAACGGTATCCCGAGGTTTGCAGGAGCTTTCAAGAATCTTGTGTTGATCCAATATCATTAAGTAGAACCTTTGTGCTAAAAATTTCTTCTAAATCATAATTTTGATATTAAATGACTTACTTGTAATTGATACAAACTCAATAAAAGCAATTTATTTTAATTTAACTCGCGCACCTGCGTAGAAAATGTAATAGGTACGAGTGTATAGCAGGTGCCTCGGTTGCATAATTGCATAAATGGTAATTATAAACAATGTAACAATATAAATAATTATTGTTTGTGTGAATCTCAAATTATAATTATTTTTTATAAATATTTGAACGTTAAATTGTCTAATAAACAAGATTATTTTTTGCAAAAATTAGCATGACCGACTTCACCCGTGTACAGAATTCGCGAATATTTCGCTCGGATCGATGTAGCATTTTTCACATTATTGTTGATTTATCAAAAATGGCTCAGCCGATTTCGATTAAATTTAAATGGGACCAATTTCGAAGTATAGTCTTTCCAATAAAAAAAGAATTATTGAAATCGGATCACTATGAAAAAAGTTATGCGTGGTTATACATAAAAAAAAACTCCTCCGTTGGTTCGTCGGTCAAAAAATTGAAAGTGGCCACAAATTATAGGCTAAGATGGCCAGAACCGGGGCACCGGCCCTACTATCACATACACATTATCATACAGCTCGTGTTGATCCAATATCATTTGGACTTGTATGATCAGACTTAAAGCGTATTTTTTTCTTAATCTATTTTCGATATTAAGTAAGTCATACTTAGTTAATACACTTACTTACAATAATTGATATCACAATTAATCACAAATCTTCGTTTTACAAACTCAATGAATGTAATTTAATTTCAATTTAAATCGCGCACCTATACGGGATGTGGAATTCCGCGAGAGGCTCTGCCGCAAAGCTTTTGTTTAATTTTTATTAGGTTCGTGTTTGATCATATCCTACTTGATTTTAACACGTACCTATGTCGTATACGTATCTCCAGTTCCAGTCTAGAGAGTATAGCACCCTTACCTAGAAAGATCCTATATAGAAGTAATCTGGGATGATGAAGTAGACAACGCATTTTGTTTTTATTTATTTATAATAGGACTACATTTGGCCACCAACTCGCCTGATGGCAAGCGATGTTGTAGACGAAGATGGAGCATGTGGGCCTAGAAGATACCTATTCACTCTTGTCTTAACATGACGAGGGACAGTACTTTTATAGGCGTATGAGTGCAATAAAAGTTATGTGACAGAACGCCTCTGGCCGACAGAAGTTTTTTTCCCATCGCGCCAGTACGCCATACGGCGTGAAATTTTCTTTACAAATCCATAGAACAGCAGTTTGTGCTGTCACCGCAAGTATAATTCTCATCTCGATACTGTCACTGCTTCATATTCAAATTGTTAGACAAAGACAACACGTTCACGCATACATATGTCATTTTGAGATCCTTCCGTCACACACACTACGCCACTGGGCGTCGTATTTACATACAGCCAGTCGAGTAGTGCGCGTCGGCGCACAACCTGCTTGTCGCGACAAGTTATAGGGCAAAGTGTTTTTTAAAATGTGAGTATTATTCAATTTTAATTTAATTAGATGGTATAAAATACATTAGCGTAGCAAACAGCACATGCAAGTTTTCTTTTAGCACCAGTGTATCTGGTGAACTCTATTTTAGAATATCAAATTCAACGGTATAGTTTTTGCAGATGGCGTCTGGGAATTCATATGTAAAACAGCAAAAACGTCTGCAGATTTTGTTTGATGCGGCTTCTACCCCATAATCGAGTCAAGACCTATTTGAAGATTATGGGGAGTATGGATCGGACCGAAATTATCAACCTTCTGGCGCTGAGTCTATGAGTTCGGAAGAAGCGCCTTGAGACGTTCTGTCATATTCCGTACAAACATGGAGCACACTATGTATCACTACGCCTATAGGCAATGTGTGTTAGTAGTGTCTTATTAGGGTAACTCAATGAGACTATGCTGTCCCTCAAAGTGTTAAAGATATCCAGATTAAAGAGGCGTTTTCTAAAAAAAAAAAAGTGATAAAAGTATCCAATAGATGGCGACAATAGTTTGAAATCGTCTTTGACTATGGAAATCGTACTGTCATTGTCAAGATGTCTTCTTCATCTTTTATTATGTTTTGGCGTCGCATTGTTGTGCATTTGCCAATATGAAGTATTAAGATTGAATCATTTTTAGTAATATTTTATATCTCTCAGTAAAGTATTGGAGACTTTAATATAGGTTTCTCGCTCGCACTCTATTCCAGTTGATAATGACAGATCAATTTATATGACTATTACGCCATCTAGTAAGTTTTGTGAAACTATTTTTTTTTTGGATAACGCCTCATTATAGTTAGTAACAGATTGTTGTACAGATTATTTAGTTATTATTAGATAGTTGATTGTGTTACAGATATCTGTACGACTCAGTCAGTTGCAAGTCAGTGAGCCTTTTTACCACTTTATTGCATAAACCAAGTTCTCATTAGCTTTAACAAAGTACCTAAAAACAATGTAATTTTCTTCAGTACTATTCTAGTTATCAACTCCTAATAACTAGAACAGCTTCAGTAGTTAAAAGTTGCCAGTAGAACCAGCTGAAAACAGTTCGTACTTCACTAATGACTCGTTACCGTCGCCGAGTGAGCTCGCCCCGAGCCACAAAAAGACCGAGAACGTCCTATCTCACGGTTGAGTTTCACCATTTTCGAACCACATAAATGTTTCACATAGAGCAAAATGCTTGGCCGAAATAGGACTTGCAACTGCAACTGTAGGTGTGTTATGTACGTTCATTTAAAAGGACATGTCCACAAAATGTATGGAGGCTGGTATAATGATAATAAAAAAATTCTAACCACAACACTCGTTACATTTCGAGAAAGTTCATATTAGAGTCTACTACATCAATTACAAACAAAAAACCGCCCTCGGATTTAAAAAAAAATAATTTTGAATTTATTAGGATAAATAAATATATTTGGCTCAATAGGTAGTTTATATCTAGCAACTCTGTTTAAATAACCACCAAATTGTTAAATAAAAGCATTTTTACCAATTAGACACACTTTTAAAGTGTTTTTTGTCACATTGTACCTACTAACTGGTCACACTGGTAGGTTTTAATTTTAGCAAATTAAGAGATAAATGTGGCAGAATCAGCTACGAATACAAGTAAAATAACGATAGAAGCACTTTATTATTGCTAAACAAGAAAAAATTAAAAGCTGTATTGTTATTTATCATACAATTTATATTTCAAATTTTAAAAAAAATGGAGCGATGAAAAAATCGAAATTCAATATTTTTGAGAAGCCCATAAAACAAGCTTTCAAATGATGTATATATCATCTTGGTTTGATTTTTCTCTGAATAATATACCACTTGTGGACATCACCTTTGAAAGAACCTCGGTGAATTTTTTTGGGTTTTGAAGTCCTTGGCACATCTGAGTCTGAAATTCATTATTCCAGCGTTCAGTGGCATAACTATATCATCTGAGGCCCGTGGCAAATGCTTTAGATGGGCCCCCTCCCAATAAAAATTGTCGCGTTGTAATTTAATTTTATTAAACCACTTAATCCACACGTTGTAATTTAATTTTAATAAAGAATTACCCAACACTATTAATAATATTATGTGTATTTTAGTTCAATACTTAGTGAATCTTATTTTCTAAAGCAGCAAGCAGGGGACACAAAGACTTTTGAATATTACTTTTGGAACTAATTACAAAATCTAGTTACAATATCCATATAAAATCTGAGCCAACGGGAAATCTTTCACGCGAGCGCAACGAGTAGGTACATTTTTTGTGATTTTTTTTAAAAACTACAGGTTTTAATTTGATATAAACATCAGATAAAGAGAAGAACAGACAAAAAACAGAAAACAATTAACATTGAACGAGAGCACAGCGAGCGCGAAATTTTTTGGATGTTTTATATAGTAAATGGAAAATTTGAGAAGAGAAGAGATGCGACTAAAACAAATGTTCTAATTTGTACAAAGCGCGAGCGCAACGAGCGCGAAAATTTTTCATGGTTTTTTTCTTTGAAGTAGTAAAATTTAGAAATGTTGTTCAAAATGTTGGGTTATGGCCTCTTGAGCCGGGGCCCCTCGGGTCGGGGGCCTGTGGCATTTTGCCAGCCCTGCCACTCTATAGTTACGCCACTGCCAGCGTTTGCTACTAAGATGAAGATTTATTTTGATATTCTCTAACTATAGATAGGTCTGTCTCTATAAGACATGTTTGGTTCGTCACGTAACATCTATGTAGAGTCGAAAGATTTGTGGCTTGATCCTTTTGTACACAGCTCTACAATATTAGTTATTTGTTATACAAGAGTGCAAAGTTGTTTTTTAACCACGTGCTCAATTTTGATGACCGAGCAAGGGAAGGATTCTAAAATTGAATCACGAGCGCAGCGAGTAACAATTAGAATCCTGAGCATTAGAGAGGGAATCAAAGGAGCACAAGGTAAAAAATAATTGCACTCGAGTGCAACACGTAACTTTTCATCCCTCCTCAGCGAGGAAATGACTAAAGTCGTCTACATACCGCACTGTTTCAAATACTTCTCGCGTGATTGTTGAGGGAGAAAGCTGATTTGCGCACTATTAACAGTTTCAGTCAATTCATTTGGCATCAAATAAACTTCCTCGACGCTAGAATCACTCAATTTAGGTTTTTCACTTGTTTTCAAGTTTCTTACTTTTAAAACTATTAACAATACGATATGCATGATAAGAAAATGGCACGCGCAAAGCAAAATGCAAATGTCAGGAAAGGCCCAGAATACATGCTAATAAAAATATTCAACAAGCTACCAAATAACATCAGGAACGAAACAAACGAAAAAATTTTTAAAAGAAAACTAAAAGCGATTCTCATATCCAAAAGCTATTACTCAATACAAGATTTCCTAGACGAAAAACGTTTCGACACCGCAAACTAGTAAATGTAAAATAAGACATAATACTTAGCTAACGTTCCCATCACCTTAGTGTTTAAGTTAATTGCAATACCCTAATACAGGGTCCATAAGTATGTAACTCTAGGTTTATATAAATGATACATTTATAAATTAGACTAAGAGAATAATTGACAACATTTCAAATATTTTACGTATTTGTTTTTATTTTTTTTCTGAAAGAATATGGAAAATTAAGAAACACGTATTTTTTATTTTTTCGATATTACTCATATTTTGCGCAAAATTAATTTTTGAAAAAGAGCTTATTCCAAAAGGTCGTAACTGCAAAATTCTGGATTCATAAAGAGTAATGCTGTACATAGCCACTTTCTAAAAAAAAAATAGGCGCATGCTTTGCTGTCACTGTCAGTAGTGTCAGTGACAATCAAAACATTCATGAATTCACAACTAAATAACATTCTACGAAAATAACAAATTCAATCATTAATTATATCTTTAGCCTTTATACTGTAATAATAACTAATTAATCAGTGATCTATCTTCATCGGCTAGGCATATAATCTAAGGCCATAGATTGGAATTCCTAGGGCACAATGGATTCTCGGCGACTAGATCCTATAACTGCGTGGTTTGTGCGTTTTCTCGCATATATTGCAGTAGCATCATGTAATCTACTCGTACTTTAGGTAGATTACGGCTGTCGGCCATTGTGTAGCCGTCCGAAACTTTCATTTTGTTAACGTAAGTAATCAGGAGAGATCAAATAAAAACTTCCAAGAGAACACCAAACAATTTTAGGACGTAAATTATGAATTTAATGATAAGATTTATGTCGAGCCGAGCATACGTATACTTGCGTATAACCTTGCTAAGCCTTTCTTGACACAATAACGAAACAAAACGTAACCGAAAGTCAGTGTCAACTGTCATTTTATATTGCTAGTGTTTTTTTTTTATCAAAGGCAACTGAACATGAATTATGAATCCGTAAACGGCTTGACGGATGGTTTTTATTTAATAACTTTGTAGTTACTGCACCAATAATTTTGGAAAAATAAGCATAATCATCAGCATCGCAATATCTCGAAATGGTTTTGGAATTTCATAGCCTTGTGAAATATGAAAACTTGTCAATTATGTATTTATGGTGCAATAAAAACGATTGAATTGAATTGAATATAAAAAGTACAGCAAGAAGGTTCCGTGTCTGAGGTTTGAACAAATTAAAAAAGGTTGTATCATAAATTCGGCACCATGTTGGTGGAAGTAAATAGGTTTAATAATGTTTTGTATTCACAAACTTAGTGCACACCAAGGTACTTACCAATAAAAATAATTATTGAAACCGTACCACGCAGTACAAAGTTACGCGTGGTTATACATAAACATAATCGGCCAAGTACGAGTCGGACTCCCGCACGAAAGGTACCTACCATATGTAAACCCCTCCCTTAATATTAATAATTTTGTTTTAATTTAATTATTTATTTTTGAAGGGTATATAGGTACAACATAATAAATTAGTCTGTGAATATTTCAAACATCTACCTGTCACCGTTATTAATATCGAGCGAAAAACGGCTAAAACTTCAGGTGTCTTGTATGGGAGCCCTTAATTTTTTTTCTGTTGTTGTAGCGGCAACAGAAATACATCATAAGTGACGCGACTGACAGCCGCGACCTAGACTATGAAAGTACACTGACCCGTGCTCACTATCGGACATAAGTCGCGGACGTCACCTTCGGACGTCCGAGAGAGATCTGGCACACCGGATGTCTTAAGACTGTGCACATTGCTAAGTCGCGGCTGTCAGTCGCGTCCGTAAGCCGCGTCCGATAGTATGTTTCCCGCTTTAAGGTTCATGAGATGTAGCCTGGTGACAGAAGGACAGCGGATAGGGTAATAGTAAATAAAAATATATATATATTTTTCACAGTATAGAAAATACACAATATACAACATGCTGTACAATGGCGGCCTTATCGCCTTTGGCGATTTCTACCAGGCGACCGTTGGATGCCTGGTAATAGTAATAGGGTAATAGGGTCCTGTTTATAGCCTTCGGGTATGGAACCTTAAAATCAACAGTCGAATTGCGTATCTCTTTTTATTGAAGTTGGTGGAACATTTCAATGTCAGAAAAAATAATCTTCCAGTTTATGAGTTTTGGTTTACGTCAGAGCTCAACAGATGGCGTTGTACCGTGTTAAAACCATTTGTTCGCTAACGCGCTAACGTTTCACGCGATATTCCGGCAACTTGATATTTCGTTTTTATTGTAAAATATGACTAAGCGGTTAATCATTATTACTATTACAATTATTGTTAATTTCCTAATAGTTTTTGAAAGTGCTATTATTGGCTAATGTCAGTGAACATAGCATATAAAACATTTGATATTAATAGTTATCTAGTTATATGCAATCGGTTAACGGTAGTACTGTGTCGATCATACGTTTTTAGGGTTTCGTACCCAAAGGGTAAAAACGGGTCCCTATTATTAAGACTACGCTGTCCGTCCGTCTGTCACCATCTCATGAACGGTGATAACACGGTAATGCATTATCGTGGTGATAGCTAGAACGTTGAAATTTTCACAGATGACGTATTTATGTTGCTGCCATATTAACATATACTACAAACAGAAAAATATTTCCATACAACAAACTTAAATTTTATCCGTTTTCCCCTTAATATTAATAACGGTGACAGGCAGATACTTAAAATATTAACTTTAAAAATAAATAATTAAAATAAAATATTTTTTTAAGGGGGGCTCCCATACAACAAACGTGATTTTTCCTTGTTAATAACGGCAAAAGGATGATGCTTGAAATATTCGCAGAATGTTGTATGTTTCCAAAACAATTTAATTAAATTTAAACAAACTGTAATAATATTCAATTAAATTAAAGTAATAGTAGATTATGCACCAAGAGAACCAAGTGGTGTCTTAAGTCACGGGCGACAATTGGACCCTGAGCGTAGCGAGGGACGCGTGAGCGTGTTCGCTCAGGAATTATTTAGTCCTTAGTGAAGCGAGGGCTTCAAGTCGCCCAAGACGAAGATAAAGTTGGTTCTAGAGGTACATACTATACTTTTCATACATCCTACGAGAAAACATAACCCCAAGAAAATGAGTAATACTTACGTCATAAATTCACTAAGTGTTACCCATTAGGCAACTCGGTATATTACCTACGAATTTTTATAGAATCGCACACCAAGTCACTGTCAGTCGCGTCCGCCAGCCGCGTCCGATAGTATGTTTCCGGCTTTAATGTTCTAGGTTGAGAAATTTTCATACGAATTAGACGTTCCAAATTTAAATCACTTTACTCCCTAGGGAGTTTCATACAACATTTTTGACCTGCAATAGCCCTCGAGATTGTGTTAAGATAATAATGACTCGTATCACGTTAAGATTCTACGACATATCGGTCCATTTTCGAGCAGGTGGTATGAAAAATATATTAAGGGAGGCTTCCATACGGTACGAAACCCTGCGTGTGCAAGTCGGACTTGCACTTGGCCGATTATTTTACGATGTCTGAGACACTCAAACGATATTATTTTAAAGTATTTCCACCGCTAATGTAAAAAAATGTAATGTACACAGCTAACATCACGGCCGTAAAAAATTGTATACCTACTAAGAAATTAAAATACCGTAAAATAAAACTAGATGGCGTTGATCGTTCCTAAAACGCGCAGGCAAAAGCGTCGAGCGAGCGAAGTGTCGTTGTTAGAAATTTCTCTCTAATAAGGAAGTTTCCCATTTTCTAGTTTTATTTTTATTAATAAATTACACTAAATCTGCAATAAATTATGGTGTTTTTATTTTTCAATTATCTTAAAAAATGACGGAGTTATGAATATTTAAACATGACCGCACGAAATCAAAAAACCTCGCGACGGATTTACGCGTGTGACGTCATCCGGCTCCAGAGCTGCGCCGTGGGTTAGGCGGGAGTAAGGAAAAAAGGAAATAAAGTGCTTCATTCTATGCTGGGTATTTTTCTAAGCCACGAATACGTTCTAGAATATCATTGTACTTATCTTTATGTTATAATCAACATTTACTATGGGACTAACCCCCCAATATAACGAATAAAAAGTCAGCATTCCCGTAATTTTGTCGTGAGTAAATGAACTTCATATATCTAAATGGAACAAGACTTGGTGCATGTGTCTAGTGTACTGCGGTTTTTACATCTGTAACTATTAACTAGTAGCTCTCCAAACAGTAGACCTCGCAAGTATACATTTTCTTGTAATAAGTTCTCAAAAATGCACAACTTTCACAGGTATAAATATATTCTTAATCATAAAAATGGTAAGGTTCTTTACTAAGATATTATTGTAAATTATGGCCAAATTTTACTATGGGACTAAGTAAGTAAGTTTGTATAGGCCGGGTGGCTAGCCCTGGTGTCATAGTTTGGGACTGATCCCCTATACAGGGTTAGCAAGCTAGAACTGGTGAAGCGTAATATATTTTGTTCTAATAAAATACTTTAGATAATTTTTTTCAAGGCTTTTATTTTCTAGTTCCAATAAGTTGTCAAGTGCGTGTCGAGACATGCGTATTTAATAGGCTTCCGTAGACGTGACGATGATTATGATGAAGATAAAAACCAATTTTTAAAATGGTTGATTACTAGGAAAACGTAATTTAGTATGAATTCTTGGTTGCTTGGAAGAATTCGCTTAAAGCGATAAGGCCACCAGTTAGACACCTATTAATTGTATTGTTTTGTCCCTGTAATTTTTTTATGTTATGTGGTTGTCTAATAAAGTGTTATTGTTTGTTTGTTTGTATGAAATATACATGTGAGGTCGATCGATGACCTCTAATGTTTAAAAATTTCATTTTTTTCTTTATAGCTCAAAACTTTATGATTCCAAAGTGCTCGAAATAATTTTCAGGGAGTTTTTTATATGGTCTGTAAACGGCGTCCGTTCGTTACACGGACATAACGACGTTTTAAGGGTTCCTCGTTTTACTACGAAACCCTAAAAATGACTGAACAAAGTGACAGCTGTCATATTCTAGAATCCATACTAGGATGACATGTCAGGTCTCAAAGTGACAGCTGTCAAACTTAAATGCGGTTTATTTCTGTAACTAACGATTTTAGACCATTGCTGTCTTCACAAAAGTGATAGAACTCAACAAGATCTATATTTCGGATGACAGCTCTTTAAAGTAATTTATCTCCGTAACGGTCGTTTCTATACCGTTACTTTAGGCACAAAATTGATAGAGCTCAACGAGATTCAGATGACATCTGTCATGCCACTCTAGTATGAATTCTATAATAATATGCCATATAATGGCAGCTGTCACTTTGACATCTGTCATTTTCGCAACTAAAAAATAAGTCCTGAATAACCTATTACCTACAATGACTTTATAAGAACAAATATTAGGCTGAGAAGTTTTGGATAACCCTATACAGGGGATTAGTCCCATAGTAAAAGTTGGTCATAATATGATATTTAAGGACAGAATATTGTAATTATGAATAAATTTGCCTGTGCAAGTTGTGCATTTTTGAATTCTGATTACCAGAAATTGTTCACCAAAATGTATATTTGTGAGGTCTACTATTTTGAAAACTACTAGTCAATATATACCTACAGATGTAATAACCGCAGAACAGTAGGTACGCATGCCAAATCTTGTTCCATTTAGAAATAAAGTTCGTTTACTCACGACAAAATTATGGGAAGGCTGACTTTTTATTCGTTATATTGGGGGGTTAGTCCCATAGTAAATGTTGATCATAACATAAAGATAAGTACAATGATATTCTAGAACATATTCGTGGCTTAGAAAAATACCCGGAATAGAATGAAGCACTTTATTTCCTTTTTTCCTTTCTCCCGCCTAACCCACGGCGCGGCTCTGGAGCCGAATGACGTCACACGCGTAAATCCGTCGCGAGGTTTTTTGATTTCGTGCGGTCATGTTTAGACATCCATAACTCCGTCATTTATTAAGATATTCGAGTCATTTTTTCACTGTATCTAATATAATTCTAACGTCTTTAAATGTATATAATTATTTTTAGTTTTTATGATAAAGGAAACTTCCTTATTGAAATGCACAGAATCTACGCGTCGAATTGTATACCCCCTCCTGTGGTTCCGGGTTCGTCGGTCAAATAAGAAGCTTATGTCACTTTCCGTCTTTCAAACTATCTGTAATGTGCATGCCAAAAATCAAGTCAATCAGTTGCTCCGTTGCAGCCACATCTCTTGTAACTGAATATATCTCGAATCGCTTTTGACAGATTTGCTTCATACTCTCAAATCTTGTGCATTCTTTTTTCAACTTCGGCGACCTATACATATATCACAAATGGTGCATGTGGCAAAATGATTTGAAAAACATTCAACTTATTTTAGAAACCCTATTCAACAATACCCAAAACGATGGGATGGGGTTGAAAAAAAAATGTCATTCCCACTTTACATGTATGGGACTTACCCCTTAAATACACAATTTTGAAATTATTGAGTATTTTAATTTGAGATCTATATTTAATCTATCATATTGTCAAATTTAACCCAATTTAGTTCATAAATGTGGAAGCTATAAGACTTTGTAGAATTCGGATGGACGGACAGACGGACAACGAAAATAAAAGCTACCTACTTTTGTAAGATTACAGGCATAGTTCATACTAAATATTGTTAAAACCTTGGCATGAAACCTAAAATATTCCTAATCTGATGTGACGAGCATCTGTCCATTTAGGAGATATTTTTAAATGCACCTGGTAACACAGACAGATGCTCGTCATGGATTTAGAAAAATCCTTGATGCTCGTCAAGTCGTCACGACAGAAAAGATGGCGATTGATTTTGCGTGTGTGAAATATAATGTGTGTGAAATGGATTAAAGTGCAAGAATATCGTCTAAATCGTTGTTTAATTGCTGAATCCGGAAGGCTAAGGCTTCCACTTTTGACCGACGAAACGGAGGTAGGTACTCAAGTCGACGTAGGGTGAAATGGCCAGTTTGCCGACCACCACCGGTTCAGGACCACTTTTTCATAAAACCACTATAAATAGTTAAATAAAAGCGCGCCAAAGTTTGTTTTGGTTTTTGAACGATACTTTAGTCTATCGCTGACCCTCCGCGACACTGTGATTTGTTTTCTGATACGTGATGCACTTCAATGAGCCTGTGAACTAGACCCATAGTGGACGTGTCGGAATTGGTTTCACAAATTTACGAAAAAAATAGTGAGAGGACACTTTTTCAACCGCAAGTAAAACAAGTTTTTGTCGAGATTCACGCTTCCAAATGTAGCTTGGAATGTTTAGGAAAACACGTTTTTACCCCTAACGGGTCATTTTAATGTAAAATATGCGCTTTTAATTAAAATAATAAGTGTTCGGCAAACTAACCTACTGAAATTGTGTATGCATCATTTCACGACCACATGGTCGGCAAATGACTATTTGCCATCGATCTTGTTCATACATTTTCTAACTGATACTTCATGATACGGCATTTTAGTCTTTGTCAGATAGATCTTTAAGACGTGGTTTATGTACACTTCAGAATGCGACCAGCAAAATGTGTTGATTACCATTAAAATTTAAAGCATTATTTCGGTGGTCGGCAATCGGTCAGCTAACGACCACGTATCTTATGCCATACAAAAACGACTAAATAACTATTATTTAAATTACTAAATAAGTGTGAATAGATGATAAATCAATATTATTAAAATAATTGAATAAATAAGATTAGCTCACTAAAATTAAATGTCATTCAAACATGATTATTCGATGCTGTTATTATTTACGACCCTAAGAACATGCCCTAAGGCTCTTTTTTAAATGGCTTTTGAGTGGACGTCAACTAACGAAAATGTCGGACGCAAACTGACCACATGTGGTCGGGAACTAAAAAATAGCACATTTTGATAAATCATTATTTATTTTATACTTACTAACATAAAATACAAAAAAACTTATGTTTTTTCAATTATTTAAGGTTTTTTTCTAAACTTCTGAGTATTATTTGAATTAGAACATTATCATCATAGTGAATAATATCACTTCAAAGATTACTAGTCCACTAAGTGGTCGTGAACTGGCTGTTTCACCCTATAGAAATAGGTAGGTTTGCAAAGGGGCTAAAAATTAACCATACCTTACTCCTTCAGTTTGTGTCAGAATTCAGGAATAAATTATGATAATTTACGTTACGACAGCAGTGGAAATCTGGATAACAAAGGAGGCAGGTGGTCGTAAAACGAGAAATCTGTGTCGGACACCTATTCCAGCTGTAACTGGCGTAATTCACTCCAGTGGACAGAAGAACGGGTGGAGAGCTAGCAGCCGTCGGAGTAAAGGTATTTCTAGATAATATCTGGAAATATTGCTCGTGTAATAAGATAGTTGATTGAATCAGGCGTTACTTTGCGGAAATTCATCTTCAAATCTTTTTTTTAAATAAATATTTAGTGTATTTTCGCTATCTTGTTGTAGGCAAATAAGTTTAAGGGTATTTAAAGAACACTGTTATTAATATCACAATAATTATACATTTAAAAAACCAAAATTAAAAAAAATATATATAGATAAAATAATAATAAATATCATTTTTTTTCGTGTAATACTAATAACTTCCAGCAAATATCTACAGAGCCACAGTACCTAAGTGAAAGTAGTAAAAAATGAATGAGCGCCATCTAATACCTACCTAACATCTAATGCATACGATAAAAAAAAATCGCATTGACCCATTTTTTCGAATCTCAACGTTATGTCACCTTATGTGTTTGGAACCGAGCATTTTGGCTTGGCATCGCGCGGCGTTGTAATCGGCTTGCAATTACCTTACGACTAACTAAAAAGCCTGCCCAATACGTAGCTTGGGCAGAGTTTTGGCTCGGAAACTTTTTTGCACGATTGTCACTCTATAGATACTTGCTTGATAAGGATATTACTGGTAGATAGTAATAGCCGTGAACAAAGTTTTGATAAATTGGCTTTCATCGTCAATTTAGAAGTTAGGCAGATGCTGGTAAGGTGAGAAATCTATGTCGAAGCTTTAATATTTACAATACAACTCGTAAACTAAGTTCTTATAGACAGTTACTGGTAGCTGATTACTTCCAAACAATTACACTACTAATTAAGCTGAATCAGCTTGCATCGTCAATCGTTAGTAAAGTTTCAATTATACCTAATTACTTACTATCAACGTAATCATAGTATCGGATACAAGATAGAAGATCCATAGGCATACCTAATAACTTTTCAAAAAGTTGTAGCTTTTAATTTACTTTTTTTTATTTTATTTAATTAGTACCGTTAAACAACAGTACACCAAATTCCCTAGTGAACGAAATTCCCTACAGTATCTACATTTGTATTCATAAATTAAAAGATATAGTAAGTATTAAGTAACTATTTTTTACCAACTCCCAAAAAAGGAGGAGGTACTATTTTCGTCTGTATGTATTTTTTGCAGATGTTCATCGATATTTTCGCCAATTAATTGTGAATCGATTTAAAAATATTTTTTATTTCGAAAGAGTTATACCTACTCCCAAGGTGGTGCCATTTAAATTTTATCGAAATCGGCTGGTCGCCTGGGCCGTTTTTGATAATTCAACAATAATGTACCGTAATGTTTCGTGCAAACTATTCGAATTCTGTACACGGTGGATCGCAACATCGATTGGTGTTGATCCGGCTCGAAGGACCACAGCGGATGTAGCTGATGGGATGATGACTACGTCGAAAATAAAACTTTAAAATATGAACACTAAAACTTGGGATTTATTCGCGATCCGTCAAGTTACAGTTGCAAAAATATTACACAGGCAACGCGCGTCGTGCGCGTGGAGGAGCGCAGCGACGACTGATGTACTCCCACCTATGGGCTTGCAAATTGGTCTCCACGCACACTTCGCCTGTTACCTTTGACAAATAAAAATATGAAAAATATTACTCTTTTTTACAGTCGGTTAAGATCAGTCGCGCGCGTCGATCTTTTACATTCTCCCACCTTAGTGATGTGTCGGCATCACTCATTTGCAATAGGTACCCGTGCGACGCGAGTGGCTGATCTTAAAAAGGTTCCTCTTTTGCTTAGTGGAGGCTGATGATGAGCCGGCAATGGCAATGAGCAGGTCACCCATTCTGGGTAGGTACTTCTGGTTGGCATTTTTGGTATTCTGCACAACATGTATTGAGACGTCACAGTCTTAGTTACTGGTTTCAATCTAGTAGTCCAGTAGTATTTTTGTTTCACTTCACCATCGTCTCTTGGTTCCCTTGAGTGAAACGATGATGATAATGATTCAATTCAGTCACGTGACTGCGCCCGTCCAATTTTGTAGGATCTTTTGCTTCAGACAAAATTCCAGGAGCAGAATTATTGCGGCCGCCAACTCGCATGACTCATCCGCGTCAGTCGAGTAAGTACTCGTAGTTTATTTGTCTTAGATCTATTGTTTTTAATTTCTATTTATTTCTTTTCCAAATTATATGCGCTTGAGATTGTTTCAGAAAAGGTATTTCATCTCGTACCATGGCACCATCAAATGGTAAGTACATTTTTAAATTTATTTATAAACTTCAGGACTATGGCAGTAGCTCGTTGCAAACGCAGCCATGAAGAGAATCGCGTCGTTTCAGGTACAGGTAAGTTCATCTCTTCACTTTTTTTCAGTAGAAAATTTATGCATTCCGGATCTAATCTCGTTTCTTTTCTTTCAGGTTCCAAAAGTGAAAAGTCGCGAGGCCACTGGTCTTCCTCACTGCGGAGAAAGGTAGGTCCGTGCATCCATTCTTTTTCTAGGATTGAACTATCATAGCATGGCCTGGTGGCGGCGTCAGCTACGTTCAATTTTGTATTGATATATTTCCATTCGCTTATATTTGTTAACTCGTCTATTTCACCGAGTCTGTGCGCGACGTATTGTTTATAGTTACGCGCGGTATTTCTTATCCAACTGAGTACCGTACTAGAATCACACCGAAATAATTTTCTTTCCGGTTTCATTTTATGTTCTTTTATTATTGTTTCAGCGAGTCTAGCAGCCATCAGTGCCGCCTGCAGTTCTAGGCGCGGTACGGTAACTGGTTTTATAAACGCAACACGGCAGCGACTAGTTATAAACGCAACGTGTACGCTATCATCTTTATGTTTCCAACGCCAATAACCGACGGCAGACATCGCTTGAGTGCTGGCGTCGCAAAACATATGCCGCTGTAGGCATGTATAGCTGGCCGGCGGCGGAGCTCCATGCGCTTGCCCGAGCGCCGGCTGACTGGGAACAGGTTTTGCTTCCGTCTCGCTCACGCTCGCGTAGGCTGTTGCATTCTGATAGTACCTAGGCAGGCTTAGGTGACGTATCGATTGCAAAATCGTTATCCATTTGACCCATTTATCAAATATTGCTTCGGAAACGGGTTCATCCCAGCTGATCTTTGTTTTCAATGTTTCTTCCAAAATTTTCTCAGTGCGTAAATCTTCTGAATTTTGCCTGGGCTTAGAAGAGATGCCCATGGACTCGATGGAGTACGACCTTCGCACTTCTTCCTGGATCTTTCGTAAATTATCTTTAGTCTTTGTGGCGTCATCTTCTCCTTGACTGGTGACGAACAACGTGGAGTGACGCACAGGACCAGGTAAGTCGGTAGGTACCCTTCCATGCAGGCACCAGCCCAGAGGCGTCCGGGTGGCACAGGGCTCGTTCGGTCGACCCATCTTTGTCTCGAGAGGTAAAAGTAAGTGGTAGTTATCTTGGCCGATTAAAATTTGTGGTTCGAGTCGCTCTGTACATAATTCACGACTGACAGTACGTAAGTGTTCGTAGTTATTCACATTCACTGTAGTTAAGTTCTGTTTAGGTAAATTAAGTTCATCAACAATGCGCGCACTAATTGTAAATAATTTGTTATCAGCACCGGATAAAGACAGGTTAGTCAGCTGAGCGTCGCACACTAGCTCAGTATTCTCCCAGGCGCCACGTACACGTAGACGTTCCCGACGGCCGGTCATCCCCACCCGCGTAGCGAGGGAGGCGCTTATCAAGGACACTGTAGAACCATCGTCGAGTAATGCAGCGGTTGTTACTATACCGTTAGGTCCGTGAATATTTACAGGTAGCACTTTCAGGAACGCGGAACTATTAATGTTTTTGTTATGATTAACACATTCAGTTTGTAACACTTGCGCTGGCGCAGATTCACTATCGTCTTTTCGCGGTTCATAATGTAACAAGCGGTGATGAGATGCACCACAATTGTTCACGTCACAAGCAGCAGCGGGACACGTTTCCCGGTTATGATGCGCTAATAAACACTTAAAACAAATGCCGTAGCGTTTCACGTGCGCCCATCTGTCCTTGCGCAAAGATTTTTTAAACTTTTTACACTCGGTTAGTTTGTGAATTTGCGTACGACAATAACGGCACTTTAGTTCATTTTGTTTATTTGTATTTAGCACTGATACATTGTTCACTTTTTCATAAAACTGTTTACGATTGTACGTAGGTTGAATTAAAGTGGCACTACATGTAGATATCTTCACAGATTCTTCAGTGAGAAAATCAGATAACATCTCCAGTCTAGACTTAGGCGAGCTTGCGGTGATTAGCGGATAGCTGTAGTCGGTCCATTTGGATATCAGAGTAGTAGGTAGCTTAGATAACACGACTGTAGCTACTTCGACGCCTCGTAAGTACTCTTCACGGCCAAGGGCACGTACCGCTGCTACGTAATTCTGTATTTTGACTGAAAATGGCACTATTTCTCGTAAATAATCAGCTGATAGATTATTTATTTTTTGTATGTCTGTCTTAATGTGAAACAGAATGACGTCAGCGTTTCCAAATTGTAGCTCTAATGTAGACATCACAGCTGCAGGTGAGGTTCCACTAATCAGCAGCGCTGACACTGCTTCCTGGGCTGCACCACGGAGACACTTTCTTAGCCGCCACAGGTTTTCCTTATCGGTGAACATACACGTTTCTGTGGAATCCTGGTAAGCATGTTTGAACTGCAGCCATTCCAGTGGGTTTCCGTAGTATAATGGGAGTTCTTTAGGTGTGCTGAGACGACTGAGCAGGTGAGTGTTCTGCTGAAGAGTCGAGGAAGTGACCAAGTTCTGGAGTGCGCTGGCGAGCTGCTGAACTGGACCATCTGTGTTAGTGTGACCTAACGATTGCGGCATGCCGTTGTGGTTTCCAATCATTGTGGCATGCTGCAATTCCAGCTCGTGTTGGCTTCTCTCTACCCACTTTTCAATTTCACTACCGCGACTTTCGTTCGATAAAACTGATGGTGGACTGTAATCTTCTTCTTCGAGGTCGGCAAGGTCCGCCGCTAATTGTTTATCAATCAGGTCCTTCTCGATGAGCGCCTTCGCCTTCGCTGCTTCTAATTCAAGTTTACGACGACGAGAAGCATTTTTCGATGATGACGTTTTCTTTGAGTCAGCGTCAGAGGGGCACGTTCGTGGCGGATTAGGTACCATTAGTTCCGCCTTCATTAGCCTCATCACACTGGTTGTGCATGACTTTGCCATCTTGCTGTCATCTATCACTTTTGGCGAAGGTAAATCCTGTGGTGAAGGAGGTTCTCCAACCGATTGTGGCTTTGCCTGTTTTCTTCTCAGCTTTTTTGTACTGCAGGTAGTCATCATGCCTGGATTTCGCGGCGGCGGAGTGCTAAACATAATCGGGCTCGAAGACCAGCGGATGTAGCAGCTGGGATGGTGACTACGTCGAAAATAAAACTTTAAAATATGAACACTAAAACTTGGGATTTATTCGCGATCCGTCAAGTTACAGTTGCAAAAATATTACACAGGCAACGCGCGTCGTGCGCGTGGAGGAGCGCAGCGACGACTGATGTACTCCCACCTATGGGCTTGCAAATTGGTCTCCACGCACACTTCGCCTGTTACCTTTGACAAATAAAAATATGAAAAATATTACTCTTTTTTACAGTCGGTTAAGATCAGTCGCGCGCGTCGATCTTTTACAATCCTGATACCTATGTTTAACCATACGGCATGTACAAACCCACTTTTTAACGCTTTATTTTATGTACAATAAATGTATAGTACTAGTATACTGAGCGCCACACAAATTGGCAGATGAGATGTTAGCCGCAGATGACACTTCGCCGTGATTGGCTAATTATTGCGCATGCGCACCATTTCGACGATGCGTGTCGTAGTGCGTAGGGAGCGCGCGTGAGGCATGGTATTGGCGGGCGGGTGTGCCCCGGCGTCTCGTCTCTCTGGCTCCCGCGAATGCCTATATTTCGGCTATAACTTGCCATCCGTCGATTTGTGTGCCGCTCAGTATACCTATACTACTTATACTACACTTATTACTGTAGTATTGAGTTTATTATACATTTGATTTAGACATTGGAATTAGGTTAAATTTTATAGGTACTTTAAGCCCAATTACAGAGGCGCCAGCGTAAATTTAATAGCAACGTAAAAAGCGTTCTCTCTATCGCATGCCTAAAGTGAAAAAGAAACAGAACTATGTTATTTAGCTAATATAACTACGACGGCGCCTCTGTAATCGGGCTTTTTGTCTTCCATCATTCATGTAAATTGGTTAAATTGGGTAAGCGAACAATGATGCGCATTAGCTTTGTTTACAATCGATTGAATTCAACCAAGCTCACAAATCACACCTAGTGTTATGCTAATCTGTCCTAAATTGTTAAATACCTACCGAATCACAGATTGAGAAAGGTAGGTATTTATCTTTGTCATTTCATAATCGTCTCTTTATCATCAGCCGTAGCTAGCCAAGTCAATGAGATGTCTCATATATGTCCAATAAAACCGGTTGGAAGCGGCTTGCATCCAGTGTGTTCCTGTGGTCTTGAAAATAACATCAGTCCACCTTATCGAAAAACGCTCTACGCTACGCTGCCGGCCGGTACGTGCACTCTATTCAATTACTTCAAAGCGCACTGGCCATCCGCTTTAGAAACTGTGTGCCCTGCCCTTTGCCACTTCAACTTGCTAATCAGCTATTACATACATACATATATATACATACATTATATACATATATGAATCCCCTTATTCCTAATCCGATCTCTCAGAGAGACTCCGAACATAGCCCTCTTTATAGCACGCTCTCTCATATAAAATAAATAGAATCTCATTTTTAGGGTTCCGTACCTCAACGGGAAAAAACGAAACCCTTATAGGATCACTTTGTTGTCCGTCTGTCCGTCTGTGTGTATGTTAAGACTCTTTATCTCGGGAAAGCGTAAAGATAGCGAGTTGAAATTTAAACTGTATAGATACGTATATTTATGGTCTCTTGCAGTTGAGTAAAAGAAAAACTTCTCAGTTATCGTTTAAAAAAGTTAGAGCCGTTTATGTCGTAAAAAACCGCATATTTCGACACTCACAAAAACTAAATCCTACAGGGTACTTTTCGTTGCCATAGAACTATGAAAGGCGAGAAGCATTGTCTCAAAGTATACATATAGGAATAAATCTGAAAACTGTAGTATTTTGATTTAAATCACAAAAAAATAGGGCCTCAAAATTCACAAAATATGGGGTCAAAATTCAAACTGAGGAAATCGTATCATGTAAGGTATCATATAAAATAGCTTCATTAGCTTGTGCAGTGCAGTTAGTTAGTTAGCTTGTGAGCTAAAACAGGATTTTAATTATTTTAACAATGTGTAATTTTCGATGTATGACGAGAAAAGTGAAAAAAAAACTTCCCAATTTTGTGAAATTTTCAGGATTTGTACGGAACCCTCGGTGTGCGAGCCTGACTCGCACTTGTCCAGTTTTTTATTATATATCTATGTCGTTATTAAAAATACAAGAAACATCTTAGTTACAAAAGTTTCCACCTCTAAGCTTAGTTGTCGATTTCATTGCCTACCTATTCTGGTGCGACTTGGGCAGTAATTCCCGGCTATAACACGAACTGTAGGTAGGTATACCTATACCTATATAGCAGTACAAAGCTCTAAGTAACCTACTTAGGAAGTAATATACTATACTATAGATGCTTTAGTACAAAGTGTAGGAGATGTAAAGTTAATTATATCTATAGATAGATAGTCTGATCGTATTCTATGAGACGCGGAACTGAATGGTTTTGTAATATTCTACGTGAGCCTTGGCTTATAAAGTACGTGATTTGATGAGAAACTGTGGTTTTAGATTGTTGGCTGAGCACTTAGCTAGAACTTAGATTGAAACCTACATACAAAGTTTCTTGGTGTTTTACTTGGCTGTGGTTGTCACCATTGTAGTTTACAGATTGGGTATTATTTAACACATTGATACGCGTTTTTATAGAACGTATTGCCTAGAAAAATGTAAATACTGGAAACTGTTAAGAATTCAACTTTGAACGAAACAAAAGACAGCTCTACAAAATGTCTCCTAACATTTTTTAACAGTGCAAAAAACTAAATTTTTAATCCGGGTAAGCTTTAAAGTGTTTGTTTTCTTAACCAACCGGATTAGTTTTGCTTTTAATAACTACATAGGTACATGCACGGCCACGATAAGTAGAGTTTACATTTTCGATATCATATTTTCCGACTGGGTTTCCAATACGAGGAGCAGCGACTAATAAGTTTATTTTCAGTACATCAAAATCGATGTAAAGATCGGCATTGGGGTACTTACATGCAAGCAAAGAAACTTTACCTACCCTCATTTCTCACTCAATCTGATATATTACGCAATTGGCCGTTTTGCGTCGTTTCTTACAGGTTTCCCTTGCCCTATAATAAAACTAAAACTATCCCAGAAGTTGCGTAACCGTACTATTTTATCAGTCGAGCCTGCTCGTTCACAATCGGTAACGAATTGAAAACGTCTCGTGGTAGGATTAATGGGGCGTTACTGGAGGCTCTATCGACCCGTGACGCTAATTAAGAAGTTTCGCTTCGATCCACATAAATTTTATTACGACTATAAGAGTGATAGCTGGATAGCGAGTATCTGATCTGATGCAAACTCGCCAGTAAAAATGCTCATTCACTTTTTGTAGAACATGACAACCTTATGACTTGCATATCTATAATCTGTTTGAGGAATTTGTTTAAGGTTTAGGTAGTCTCGAATATGGATCAGTATTTTTGTCGATATATTTTTTCTGCGTTTTAAACAGAAATACGAAAAAGTTGTCACTTTGCCTGCTAGAAAACTAGCTAAAGTGGTTTCCTATGCAAAAATATGTACTGTCATGGTAGGCTATAATCAATATCTAAAGAAATGCGCGTTCCGACTTAGCTCGTTCTATAAAAAAACGTCTACCGACTACCTATAGGTATATCAAGTACTACACATATCGTTACGGGTATCTACTCGTATTTGTAAAGAAGCAACATGATGGGATGTGCAGAGCTTACATTCCTCTACCGAAAACATATTGTGAGATTTACATGAACCTTCATCACTGTTGTGTCGTCCCTGCGTCAGGGGTGTCAGTCCTAAAAAGTTCCGACAAAATGAAATTAGTCAAAAGCTGGAGCGGATTTCTAATTTTAAGGTTAAGACGGGTGCGAGTTGGGAAAAGTCCTCGAACTCGTAATAAGCTCAAGCTTTGTGATTAAGGGTTGTCGGAGCAGGGGTAATTAATTCGATTCTAAAGTTGCTAAGTGTGTAGCTAAAAAAGGAGTAAATGCGCAGCGGCAGGTAGGTACTTAGGTATAACTGAATTGTAATTAATGACTGAAAATCGTATTGAATTACTTTTATTTCTAATTTGAAAAATAAGATTTTCTGGTTTTTAAGCATTGAGGCATGTCGCCGAATGCACACTACAGCAGCAGAATTTATTGACACCGCGACACTTCTGGTTTCTAGTTATCCTACTTCCTACTGTTCCTACTAATATTGTAATCGCGAAAGTTGATGTTCATCTTTCACGCTAAAACTACTGAACAGATGGCGATGATACTTTGCAATAATAATGTTTATACATCAGAATAACACATTATTTATATTATGCAATATTTAGGTATTGCATGAAACGAAATTCACCGGGTTAGTTAGGAGGTACGTAATAAGTAAGTAAATACCTACATTTTGATAGCCAGCGACTACTTATTGAAGCTCTACTGCAGTAGTGTGCAATCAGCTAGAGAATAGCTAAAAATTGAGCAGAAGCGAACCTGTCACCTTTCACGACGTAAATTCAGACCTAGATACACCTATAGTGTGCATAGAATCAATGAATATATTTATGCCTAATGTCGTAGTATACCAAAGGTTCTTCAGCAAATGTATTGAGAGCACGGCGCGGCATCCATCTATTTTCTTTTATCCACGTCTGTATTCTCACACGAGTAGCGCGTTCGCCAAATGCCCTGATTAATTCAGCTCGATTCTGTGCCTCGCCTCGTTCCTGGCAATCTAGTCCCTTTGGGGCCCCTACTAATTACTAACCAATCTAACCTTGTAATTAATGCTATTCATAATTCAGCTTCTCTTTGTTCACATCGTTTACTTAGTTCTGATAAAGCTCCGTAAGTAATTAATAAAAATGTACGTGGAAATTGAATGTCGAAATTGGATTTATGAGTGCTTTAGAGATTTATTTCTGAGTAGGTAGAAGAGAGATATCAATTAATATTTTAAGGTAAGATATAAAATCTGATCACTTTCATTAAGCCGGTATTAATTATTCAAAGTCATCGAGCTTTCTGTTTTATTAAGGTGAATATTCGTCCATGGTTTTATAATGCCACGATCCTTGAAGGTAGGTAAGTAGTTACAATATTCGAGGAATGTATTTTATTTTTGTAAAGCAATCAAAATTGGAAAGCCATTAGGAGACGAAAATAAAATATTTGTCGAATCCATAAAAGGATCCGCATCAGTTATGGTGCTTCAATGTGGTAATATTTTATACCACTGACCCAACAATGCTTCAGTGTGGCGTGGTTTAACCGGGCGAGGAGATAAATTGCGACGTCACGAACAATCAGTTTATTTCACAGAAGATTACGTATGATTACAATTATAGAGAAAACTTTAAGCGAAGGACATGGCGTTCCGCAGCGTAACGCAAGCTGCCACCATTTTATCAAGAATCACCGGCCAATCATATTATACGATATCACTTGAAACCTCCTTGGAACCAAACATGAGCGTTTGTTACTAGCGTTACCCAAGGACTTTGTGATAAATCCATGGCGTTACCCTAGGAATGTTGCCACTTCCATTCCTAGTCCTTCGTAATTATACTAAGAGGCAATATTTAAAAATAAACTTAAAGCCATTGTCCCGTTATATTCATTTGTGTTTTTCTTTGTATCGGCATGTTAATTTACATTTTAGTTTCTTAGACATGTATTTTCGGCTTCAATATTTTTTTATATATAAAGATTTACTATAAAAGTTGCAATACAGTCTAGGGTACTATGAATATGAGGTTATTTTGAACAGTCGTTAGCGACATTTGAGTACCTCAGAAGTTAATGTTAGTCGTATTTAACAGAAGAAAAATACCTTTACGAAAGCAAGCTGAAAACAATTCGTCAATATTTTTCAGTTAAATATTTCTGGAAATTGCACAAAATGTTGACGGTGCGTGCGAAAATCCGTTTCCTCATCCTAGCCATGGGGATATTATAATGTCAGCCGATTGATGGAGTATTAATTTATCAAAGTCACGGGAAGAACCGTGAGCGATGAGTTAAACAAAATCTCATGCTTTGCAGAAGGTGTAAAAAATTGGCTGTTATTTATCAAAATAAAATGTAATTATTTTAGTTTTGCGATAACATTTTTTTTTATGTACCTTTCTATGTTACGCTATTTTCCCGCCAAATCTTAAACGATTTTAATGATACTTTTTTGTTTAGTAGATCGTACTTCAGAGATAGTCCTGTGTAAAGCTGGAAACATACTATCGGACGCGGCTTACTGACGCGACTGACAGCCGCGACTGATACCTGGATAATGAGTGTAGGTAAACTGAGTGAGCCGTGCAAACTATCGGACTTAAGTCGCGGACGTCACCATGGGCTGACCTTCAGCGTTTGGACGTCCGAGAGCGATCTGGCGCGCCGGATGTTTTAAGACTGTGCACACTGCTAAGTCGCGGCTGTCAGTCGCGTCCGTCAGCCGGGTCCGTTAGTATGTTTCCAGCTTAAATGACATCAATATCGGTGGAATTGTTTTTAAATAGGTACATAATAGGTATTCTTCTTTCTTTTTTTGCGATGATGTATATACTCAAGGCAAGCTGTCTTCGCCTGTAATTGCTGTGTCACTTAGTTTCTTTTTATTCTGTTCTTTTGTGTGTTGTGTTGGTGTGCACAGTGTTGGTGGAGTTTATCAATAAAATAAATAAATAAATAAATAAATAATTATTTTTCGCAAAAAATGGTAAATCCGAATTCCATCGCGTACAAAATTCGAATGGTTCGTTTGAAATGATGTATACAATATTTACAATTAATTGTTGAGTTTTCAAAAGCGGCTAAGCAAATTAATTAAGCCAAGCTAATTAAATTAAATTTTAATTGGACTACCTCGGGAGTATACCCTTTCGAAATAAAAATAATTTTTAGAATCCGTTCAAATTTGCGAAAATATCGATAAAAATACATACAAACGAAAATAGAACTTCTTCCTTTTTGGAAATTGGTTAAAAATCAACAATAAATTGTGAAAATTAGTACATCGATGACACATTGATCGAACTATTTGAATCCTAAACACTGTTGAAGTTGGTGATGCCATTTTTAGCGCAAATGCAAAATAATTAATAATATTAATCAATTAAAATTAAGTATGTTATGTTCATTGTATGTTTAGATTCATATTATGTAAGTACTTATGTATGTTCTTCAAGTTTCTTCCAAATATTGTTTGAAGTTTTAAAATAACTGACATTTATTGTGGTGTATGAATTTTTTTCTTATTTGGTTCTTTTCAACTTTGTATAGAATTATTATGCAATTAATGTGTAATTAAACATTAGAATGTAAATAATTATTTTAAAATCTTCCCTAATTATGTTGATCGTATTGTCGATACGGATTATACAGGGTTATTTCTAATCAATTAGCATCCTTCTAGAGGCTTATTCTGTACATCAAAACTAAGCACTTTTGTTCTACGACTTTCGACAAAACTAACTCGTAAATTTTTTTGTTATTCCATTGAAAAATATAGTTCACCCGCGACAAAATGTATGGAACAGCAGATTTTTTTTAGTTTCGACGAAATTTGTAGAACAAAAGTTGTTAGTTTTGATGTACAGAATAAGCCCCTAAAAGGATGCTAATTGATTAGAAATAACCCTGTATATATAATAGGTAATACATAATTATATACTATAAAAAAATAGGTAACGTCGTCTTATTTTTATAGTTTTATTCCATTAGGCCGGATGTAAGAACAATTATTAATCACAATGGTATTCAATCAACATTCAGCGTTCTTTCAGTAAGCTACTATATTTAATTTTTTAGGGCCTAGCGCCCACGAAAGAAGGTGCGAGGGCGTGAGCGGTGGGCCGCTTCGCCCACTCCTACGCCACTGAGTTTGTATTTTCAACCGTAAGGATAAGGTATCCATTCACAAACTAGGTACTGTCCGTCTGCGTCATCGACAGTCATAATGACAAAGACAGAGAGATAAAGAATGGGTTTTTGGTCATTTTGGTATGTCGCAAATATTCAAAATTGAGTTGAATGAATAGAGTTCTGGGGAAATTTCCATCTTGTATATACGAAATCCTATCTTGGAAAAGCTTTTTTGCGCAATTTAATTAATAAGTTGTTGTTATTACAACATTGAGATTGTAACATCCAAATAAAGATATTATAGATTCAACTCCAATCTTGTGAAAGTAATACAAAAATTAAAATATTTTTATAATTTTATAAAATGTATCCCTTTTCTGTACTCTGTGTACAAAAATAAAATATTGAAATCAAGAATAGGTAAATATAATACTTAATCAAGCAGGTAGTCTTTTGTAGGTAAGCGTCCCATACTTATCTGAACATTACCTAGACAATGAAGCCCCAACCCTGCTGAACCCCAAATAAAGGTAGTTGAATCTGTTTCGCATGAAAAAATGTGCTTGATTATGGAAACTAGCGTGGTTTTTGCACATTTAAGTTAAAGTATAGCACAGGAGTTACTCACAGTTATTTTAGTAAATAACTGCTACTGTAGTTTCAATCGCATTTGGCGATCTATTTCAAGGTTGGAGTACTAGCACGCGGGCTCTAGAGTGCTATGCGAGACGAGCCCGCGTGCTAGTACTCTCGTTGAGCTCTATCACTTTTGTCAAGACAGCAAGCTTTAATAGTTCTTCTTCTTCTTCTTAGTTTTGGCGTCGCATTATTGTGCATTTGCCAGTGTCAAGTAATAAGTTTTAATATTTTTTGATAATATTTTATCAAAATAGTCACTGTCGTAGTCTTGTCATAGTCCAATAAAATCGCGGTCAAGTCCAATCATAGTCCAAGTTATACCTCAGTAAAGCAGTGGTGACTTTACTAGAGGCGTCTATGGAGTTTTGGTAACAACACGGAACAACATGATACGTCACATTATATCACTTGCCTACACTCATGCGCGTAAATCAGCTCATAATCAACGAAATACCACCATTTTTCACTAATTATCACGGATAAAAACACAAGTTTAGCAAAATAATACAATGAGGCGACATGATTTTTCCGCGTTCCCGCCAAAACTCCGCTTTAATAGTTACGGAGGTATTCCACTTTTAAGTTTGACAGCTGTCATCCTAAATGTAGATCTCGTTGAGTTCTATCACATTTGTGAACACAGCAATGGTCTAGGGTCAATAGTTACGGAGATTTTTCACTTCAAAGTTTGACATCTGTCATTCGAAATGTAGATTTCGTAGAGTACTTACTAGCACGCGGGCTCTAGAGTGCTATGCGAGACGAGCCCGCGTGCTAGTACTCCAACCTTGAAAAAGATCGAAACTATAGCAGCAGTTATCTACTATAATATAGCGTGAGTAACACCTGTGCTATACTTTAATTAAAATGTAAAAAATGTGCTGTTACTAGTAGAGCCCTAAAATTTATAGTCTAGGCTAGGATTTAAATTGACTCCTCGCGCCTCGATCCTCGCCACAATTGATACTGCGGCATCAGTTCCAGTCGAAGTGGGTCCTATTTTATGAGGCGCTTCATTGTGGGCTCCCGTGGTTTACGACACTAATGGACGTATAAATTAAAGCAATTAAGGTAAATATTTCATTGTCTCTTTGCCGATTTTATCCTTTGAGTAAATAAATAGCGGTTTTGGGGTGTTTTATTGACAAAGGCTTTCTTTGGAATGGCCGGTAGGGCGTTCTGGTTTCGGTTCGACCTTGAATAAAAATTGGTTTGGTTAGTTTATTTTGCATGGATTGGAGACGGAAGGTGAGTCAGCGAATTCAATATCGGCTCATTGATTTCCGTAAGTTTAAAATGTTCAGTATGTAGTGACGAGATTATCACTTACTATAACTAAATAATAAGGTCATCCGTCCACCTTGTGGGTGGACGTCCTACGCTGCGCTTGCCGGTACGTGGTCTTCACTTGAGAACTTTTGGACCCCGTCGGTCATCAGTTCTCCGCGCCATGTGCCCTGCCCATTGCCACTTCAACTTGCCAATCCGCTGGGCTATGTCGGTAACCTTGGTTCTTCTACGGATCTCCTCATTCCTAATTCGATCTCGCAGAGAAACTCCGAGCATAGCCCTCTCCATGGCTGGATGCAAGCTGCTATCAACCGGTCTTATTGGAAATCATTAGGGGAGGCCTATGTCCAGCAGTGGACGTCCTAAGGCTGAAATGATGATGATGATGATAACTAAATAGCTCCTATACCTACCTAAAGTATAGGAATCATTTAGTTTTTAGCCAACTTAAAAAAAGCAGGTTCTCAATTCGACTGTATGTTGGTATGTACGTTACGTGATAATTTCACCAATTATATAAACCATCAATATCCATCAGTTGAGTTGGTGGCCAAGTAAGAAACCTATTATTTATATGAACCGGTAAAATATATTAATACATTTTAATATACACCGTTCAACCATGTTCAGGTTAAAAGAGTGAAAATAGTCAGATGTACCGAAGTAATTACTTATTTATATGCAGCGCGACCTCCGAATTCCAAGCAACCATATTTCCATTTGCAATAAAATTTCGCTCCGGTAATTTCACCCCAACGACTAAGTATAAGAGCACACGCCGTGTTGGCAAAAAATATGTAGTCATAACTGTAGGTCATTACATTAGGGCCATATTTTCAAGACGCTGCGGCGCTGCGACGTCGCCATGACGACGCTTCCTCAGGAAATTGCTGCTCCCCGCGTTTCATATATCAACTCTCAGGTATAATATCATTGCATGAATCTGGCTCGGGAACGTTGACATTTTTATTTAAAAAGGTGGCAACATTCCAAATTCAGAGTGGTGTCCGTTAACAGCGGCTAGATGGGAGTTTCGTGTGCTACGGAAGTATTTCTGGAAATTGTAGTGCAGTTTTAATGTATTTGCACTTAGTTGGAATAGGAATCATTTTTGGGTTTTAAATTGGCTTGCGTTTAATTATAATAATAATCGGCCAAGTGCGAGTCGGACTCGTGCACGAACGGTTCCGCACCGTATAAGTAATGGATATTTTATTTTGATTATTTATTTTTGAAGGGAATATAAAACTTAACATTCTGTTCCTGTTGCCGTTTTAATATCGAGCAAAAATCATGTTTCTTGTATCGGAGCCCCCCTTAAATATTTATTTTATTTTAATTGATCTATTTATTTTTAAAGTAAACGCTTAACTAAATATTTTGTGAAAATTTCAAACATCTACCGTCTACCGGCATTTATTATGCCGTTTTTATATCAAGCGAAAAACGGCTTAAAATCCTTAAATTTTTTTTTTTCTGTTTTTGGTATTTGATGTTATAGCGGCAACATAAATACATATATCATCTGTGAAAATATTTCAAGGTTCTAGTTATCACCTTTCCTGAGATACAGCTTGGTGACAGACAGACAGACGGACGGACAGCGAAGTCTTAGTAATAGGGTCCCGTTTTTACCCATCGGGTACGGAACCCTAAAAACTAGTGTGATACCTATAAAATGTGGGTAATGTGGTTCAGGTTTTGATTGGTATCCTACTATTTATAATATTATAAACGTGAAAGTTTGTAAGTAGGTATGTATGGATGTTTGTTACTCTTTCACGAACAAGCGGCTAAACCGATTTAGATGAAATTTGGTGTGGAGGTAGCTTCGACCTTGGATTAATACATAGGCTACATTTTATCTTGAGATAACGCGGGTAACGCCACGGGGCGCAGCTAGTTAAGATATTTTTTGACTTTTCTTATAGTTTTGAATTCGCTATCCTTGTAATTTTCAGAAAATGTAAACCTTGTTAAAATGGTTTACATTATTACCTAAGGTTATAAGGTTTATTTAGCGATAATATACAATGATGTTGTGTATAAAACATTGTTGACGTTACAAAAGATAGGTATAGGTACCTACATTATACGCGAAAATTGTCTAACACCTCTGATACATATACAGGGTTATTTCTAATCAATTAGCATCCTTTCAGGGGCTTATTCTGTACATCAAAACTAACAACTTCTGTTCTATGACTATTGTCAAAACTCAAAAAAAAATGTTGTTGTTCCATAGAAAAATATCGTTCACCCGCGACAAAATGTATGAAAAAGTTGATTTTTTTTGAGTTTTGACAAAAGTCGTAGAACAAAAGTTGTTAGTTTTGATGTACAGAACAAGCCCCTAAAAGGATGCTAATTGATTAGAAATAACCCTGTATAAATTGGAAAAGAGAAAACAAAACAACATTTCAATTACTAGAAAAATCTTTGCGAAATATAGTTTTTAATTAACTAAAACTTTTCACAGATTAGAGTTTTCTAAGAGTTGAATTTCCAAAGAGAAACTTTTACGTTATGACTTTGTGATCTCTGCTCTAAACTATTAAACTCGATTTTCTCAGGATTCACGAAAGTAGAACAACTAATGGACCTGACAAGAACAAAGAGCTATAACAGCCGGTACATACAACTTCCCCAATAAATCTGTAAGTAGAAGCACGGTTTCCAAGATTGCAAACAAAAGAAGCGACTGCACGTGAATAGCGAGTTGAAAATGCTTCAGAAACGTGTTGAAATGTCGCACAACAGCTGAGTGAACCGTTGAGAATTGTCCCGCGTAGTCGAAGAACTCGACGATGAGCTGGTGCACAGACTTAGGCAGCAGTCGAGTCTGCAGCGAGCTTAATTATACACATGGTTTGGAAGAAATCATAACTTTGGGAACCGAGCAAACTCAGTGACCGAGCAAGAGTCTATCATCAAAACACATAAATCGACCAATGCTTTAAAATGTACTTAACACTTGTTTTTGTCCATGACACATATTACAGCCGCTATGAAAGTTTGTATACTTTAGTTACACGATAGGAATTGATACTTACATAAGTAATAATTATTTCTCGCAAAAAATCTCAACACTTACATTTCATTTTGCGCTTACTTTGCGATTTCCACCGAGCGCAGAATTTGAATAATTTCCACAAAGCGATGTGACATCCACGTACATTTTTGTTGATTTATCTAAAACGGATCAGCCGATTTCGATAATATTTAAATGGGACCACTTCGGAAGTATATTCTTTCAAATTAAAACACATTTTTTAAATCGGTTCACAATTGGCGAAAATATCGTTGAATCTACACAAAAAATACATACAGACGAACATAGTAGTATCTCCTTCTTTTTGGAAGCCGGTAATAAATACATACAGACGAACATAGTAGTATCTCCTTCTTTTTGGAAGCCGGTAATAAATACATACAGACGAACATAGTAGTATCTCCTTCTTTTTGGAAGCCGGTAATAAATACATACAGACGAACATAGTAGTATCTCCTTCTTTTTGGAAGCCGGTAATAAATACATACAGACGAACATAGTAGTATCTCCTTCTTTTTGGAAGCCGGTAATAAATACATACAGACGAACATAGTAGTATCTCCTTCTTTTTGGAAGCCGGTAATAAATACATACAGACGAACATAGTAGTATCTCCTTCTTTTTGGAAGCCGGTAATAAATACATACAGACGAACATAGTAGTATCTCCTTCTTTTTGGAAGCCGGTAATAAATACATACAGACGAACATAGTAGTATCTCCTTCTTTTTGGAAGCCGGTAATAAATACATACAGACGAACATAGTAGTATCTCCTTCTTTTTGGAAGCCGGTAATAAATACATACAGACGAACATAGTAGTATCTCCTTCTTTTTGGAAGCCGGTAATAAATACATACAGACGAACATAGTAGTATCTCCTTCTTTTTGGAAGCCAGTAATAAATACATACAGACGAACATAGTAGTATCTCCTTCTTTTTAGAAGCCGGTAATAAATACATACAGACGAACATAGTAGTATCTCCTTCTTTTTGGAAGCCGGTAATAAATACATACAGACGAACATAGTAGTATCTCCTTCTTTTTGGAAGCCGGTAATAAATACATACAGACGAACATAGTAGTATCTCCTTTTTGGAAGCCGGTAATAAATACATACAGACGAACATAGTAGTATCTCCTTCTTTTTGGAAGCCGGTAATAAATACATACAGACGAACATAGTAGTATCTCCTTCTTTTTGGAAGCCGGTAATAAATTTGATTACATTTCATGCACTGGTACTTCAAGTACTGGTAAGTAATTGAAGACCACGACAATCGTGTGATTATCGTGGTCTTCAAGTACTTAGACATTATAATTTTAATTTTGAATTGTTTGATCGTTTTTAAATGACCAACACAAGAATGGTCACTTAAGTTTGTTCAGACATAGGACGTCTACTGCTGGACATAGGCCTCCCCTATAGATTTCTCATAAGACTGGTTGGAAGCGGCTCTCATCTCGTGGTCTTGTCTATGACATAACTTTGTGCTCCGGATGAAATAGCCTTAGCATGATGTTTGTGATGATGATAAGCAGAGTGCCTGTTTGCCAAGCAAAATGTCAATGTGTCAGAAGCCATAACGTACGCCCCTTAATCATAAAGCTGGAGCAGACTCGAGTCGACAGCGAGCGCGGCGGCGCTCTTTTGAGCTCGCGAGTGCTTTCATCAACTTGCTCAGTCACTTCATGCGCTCTCACTTCACGTCACATCCTTCCTCAAGATTTTCCGAATGCGTTTTCTAGGAAAACATTAATATTTTTAGACCAAGGAATGGATAATAAAATACCCAACTTTTGGTATATATTGGTAAAATTAAAATAGTTACGTCGTTATCTCAGCTGCAGAATGTTTAGCCATGTCTTGAATTTAACGATCTCTAAAGTTTCATCTTCAAGCAACATAATTATTAGCCACATATTTTATATTTTTACAGCTTGAAATGTGGAATGGTTAAAAGTGTAATAACTTCTATAGATAAAAATAGTGCGTAAAATTTGTCATAGCATAAAATACAATTTGGATACAATTTACATAAAAAACAGTTATTTGAATGAAGCCCATACTTTGATACTAAATAAAGTATCTCTATATTTTTGTTTTTATTTCAAAAGGCTTTTACCTTGCGAAATAAATTTAATATAATATTATCTACGCTGCGTCCACCAAAAAAGATAATTGGTAAAAAATGGAACCAGCCATGCAGCAGTTCCGTAATGAATTCCGGGAGTCCGGACTTACGCAGCAGTTTTAAATTTACATGTGTTAGTGAAACGCCCTCCTGAAATATGGCCGAAGCCTAATTGCTAGTTCCACTATACGATGTGAGCAAAAACTGAGAATATGCTCGTCGGGGGCTGTAAGGGTCGATGACTTTGTCACTTTTGGCGGCCGTGGGGGCAGATGTGAAGTAAATAATATGAGTTGATCCCTAAAGAAAAAACACAGATCTTCTGATAGGAACGTTGGTAGTTTCTGACAATTTGACAGTTTGTGTACCCGCGGGAAATTGAGAGACATCAACAAAACATTTCTGTTCAAAAAAAGCCGTTGAGAATGAGCTCGGTTGTTTACTTACTCGGAATGTAAGACGTAATCTTTATGTACAGTAATTACTTCAACTTTTACGAATAATAAAATGATCTTGAATTCAGACATCAAAGTTCCAAAAATAGCTTGCAATTTTAGCGTTCTGATAAGTTTAATTGAAGCATCCATTATTTATCAAGGTTTATTTATGTGAGCCATCGGTGCCGACATACTGCCTCCCCATTGTAGTCCATACGAGCGTATAAAGGAGTGAGATCACATCTTTTTGTCATTAGGCCCACAAAAGCGGCCATGTGAGCTCTTGACACACAATTAATGTATCGCCGGATAATAATAAACCATGACTTTTACTTGGGAGAGGATAATGGCCGGAGTACATTGATCAGATTTAGCGCAGCACCTATTTATTGAGGTCGCAGCCACAAGAGCTGTGGCGAGCAGTGTTGGTGGTAATAGAATTAAAGAGAATGACTGAATAATCCTTATTAATCAATCGTACTTACTTCTTATAATGGTAACAGAGTTAGATTTACAGTTTTTACACAGACTAGAGGTTTTGTAATGACGTGTCTTAATCCCTTAACAAAATCGCTTTCTACTTAAATATACTCGTATTGTAAATTCTTTGGTTGCTTTACTGTCGATAATTTTTTTGTCAATTTATTTCAGTCTCTAATAACCCGTAAATTGCATTGCTTTCGAAACATGAATTAAACTAAGTGATAAAGGATGTGTTAAAATAGAGCCCGTTTCACGAAAGAAGTCTCGCAGATACAGCAGCACAATCGCTTGGACAATCCGATCTTCTAAGGTTTAAATAAGTTCTACTAATTTTCCGTGGGACTTTGATGAAAAGGACTTTACATTTCTGATTCGGATAAGATTTGAACATATTCATTTTTTAGTATTACAGTATGTAAAAATGTGAAGGAACGTGTGCGTGAACTGAAGATTTTGTGAGTAGAATCATGAATAGAGCTTTGAAGTCTCTAAATTTGGAATTCAGATCAAGAAACCAGGGGCCTGATTCTCTATCGACCAAACGTAACGTAACACGGTAAGTATTTTTTAATATCGCTGAATTTCGTTTGGAGAAATGTTTTTTTTTTTTGCAAAATTACGTTAAAATGAATAATAAACTGAGTATAAGTTATGATATTTGAAAAAAAATTATACGAATTTCTTAAAAACAAACAGCACGTTAGAGCGCGTTACACGCTTGTTTTCATACAGCATCACCCACCAGGAAACCATGCGTTTACCAAAACATTACACACAACCTTATAACGCAATGTAGGCTCACACTTTGTTGAGAAAATGCAAAGACTTGGCATTTTTTCTCTTAAATTCCATATTGATGATGACAAAATGTACGAAGGTGAACCTCGATCACTGCCGTACACGACAATAATAGGGTAAAACCTCCGCCTGGTAAGGACAGCCGTAATTATATTGATATTGAGTTTCTTTTCGGCTGATTACAATGTCAGATTCAGGTTTCCTAAAATGGGGTTAGAGGAAAAAGGATTGTTGGAGACAAAAATAAAATAAAATCGTTTAAGAGTAGTAGTAGCTACAGGCTGTTTCGATGGATAACGAAGATATTAAAGAATAATTTAAGGATGCTTGCTGTTAAATGTAACAAACAGTTTGACGGGATTGGATAGAAAATAAAAATTTAAATAATCGCATCTTATGAAGAGTTCTTTAGAATTTATTTAGAGATTATGATACCATTGTCTTAAAATGTAGAATTACCTCATGTCCAAGAAACCTGCATAGTCTCCTGTACATGAACTACCCAGGAAGAAATTCTAAAGTGGTGGATCTTTGATAAGATTTAATTTGAGTGCTTTCCACACTAGATTTAATAACTTAGTTCTAATAACTTCTAGTTGAGTGATCTAATATGTTGGTGGTAAAATAAGCACTTCAAAAATTTGACGCTTGCGTAGGAGGCGGGCTGGCTCAGTTGGTTAGAGCGTCGGGCTTGTGATCCGGAGGGGCAGGTTCAAATCCTGCGTTAGCATCAGATTTTTGAAAAGCTTATCACAAAGATAAATCTTTGTGGTGGATCTTGTTAGAATATTACTTTAGTCTGTGATTTTAGTCGATTAATAGTTAAGTGGTTATCCCTAGCTGTAAGACAGAGACGGAAAGAAATGTATCTCTATCTCCCTCCTCCTCTTCCGTTATGGCACGATTGAAAGTACGAGTAGCTATAGATTTATACAAATCCAGCTTAGTAGATGTGGCCCTAAACACGGTAATGATATCTAATAGTATTGTGACTCGGCCCTGTCCTTGAAATATATGCCTCCAGCGCGCTAGGGGCAGCCCTTCAGTATTTTAATTTCATCTACTTACTCTTTACCTACTTGAGTTTTTTTTCTAGTTTTGAATTATATCATATCATTGTACCTATTATGATGTAATATTATTATATTTGAAGGGACATAAGAGGCGTCCACATCATCAGAAGTATCCATGTTTGATTGCGGGTAGGCGTGGGTAGTCGGGCGAGGAGAATAATGACGCCACGTTATGTTATGCGTTGTAATTCCAATCAGATTCCAATCCTTGGCACAAAATAGGTCTTGAATCAAACAGTCCAATCATTGATCACTCCAATATTAGATGACACTCCACCAAACACGTAGCACGCGGTAAGATGCAAACCGATTGCCGTCTTTGGAATGGCGGGCGCCGGCCTCTCGCCGCCGCCGCTACACTAGCGCTCGGTGTTGCGTCAGAATAAACTACAATGACAATTCCCCTCGGTGACGTTGACAACTGACAGTTGCCACTGCTGTTTACTCTCAATATTCAAACGCGCCGTTATATTTATTACAAAAAAAAATCGTTGTGAATTATTAAGGAAATGTTCAACAAAAATACATAATATTGCATTTTTGATGTTTTATAGTTCCGTAGTAAAACGAGGAACCATAAAAAACGTAAATCGCACGCTTACTAGTTGCAAACCTACATGTTCGTTCATCACTACGGCGCGCCGCGGATGACTAGCATACCGAGAGCATACCCCGCTCCGAGGCGCGTAGGTATGATTCGCGTTCCGACCGTTTGTAAGAAGACGGAATACTGTAGATATCATTACCGTGCCCTAAATATCACCCTCCGTAGGTATGGGTAGACCGATACGGTACGGTATTTGATCTTTTCCTCCGAGTTCAAACAGGTGGATTTTCGAATGTGACCTTATTTATTATAGATGTTTATAAATAAGTGTATACAGAGCTATCCGCAGGGAATGCCCTCCATTTAAATGGTGCGGTTGCGAACCAATCTCCCTAATAAGTTATTTCCGATCCACGCGGTGGTGAGGTGTACCGTATTTTCCCTGGGAAATGATTATGCGGTAAATTCACCGTTCATTTACTTAGGCCTGCTTATTCACGTTTACAGAAGTAGTAATAAAACCATTTTGTTTATAGTGACTGCCTCGGTGGCTCAGTGGTTAGTGAACCTGACTTCTGGATCAAAGAGGCGCGGATTCGATCCCCGCCCAGGGCAAGCATTTATGTGGTGAACATAGATGTTTGCTCTGTGTCTGGGTGTATTTAGATACTATCTATATAAGTATGTATTTAAAATATGTATATGTAGTATATCAGTCTCTGGCAACCATATCACAAGCTTTGCTTAGTTTGGGGTCAGAGACCGTGTGTAAGATGTCCCCCCCCAATATTGTATTGTATTGTATAGTGGTTGCCACACTAGGTTGATCTAAAAATTCAAAAATGTGTCGTGAACGTAGGATTTCATACCGGGATGTGACCAGTCACAATAATTTTTGTCACAAAAGGAGTTTCGTTTTATTGGGTTTCTTTCAGTAGGAACTTTACTACATTGACATGTATTTGCCTTTGCAAGGGCCAGTGAATTAAAGTGGTGCTAACCCAAATATGGTGCGCACCAGAATCCGCTCTGGCAAGGTATTTTTGCCGTAAAAAACATAAGCTGCATCTTCATTGACAAATTTCAAAACAAGCATGTGATCAAGTTCACAATATTTTTTACTTTTATTCTAAAACTAATACATCTTTGAGATGTTTTA
Organism: Hypomecis punctinalis; assembly: GCA_949316475.1. NCBI lineage: Eukaryota > Metazoa > Arthropoda > Insecta > Lepidoptera > Geometridae > Hypomecis > Hypomecis punctinalis. The sequence continues at coordinate 11,343,875 of OX438797.1, forward strand.
CATATCTATTGGAAAAAAATAAAAAGAAATATGTAAATAATTATTTTTCGCAAAAAGGAAGAAAAGAAAAACGAAAAAAAAGAAAACCGCCTTCCACCGTGTACAGAATTTGAATATTTTGCACGAATCGATGCGACATTACTTATTTGCGTATATTATTTATTTGTAACGGACATAAGTGCTTTTATTAACTACAATAATTTACTATACTACATTATTATTGAAAACAATAATGCCCATTTTCATTTTTGACCGACGAACCACCGGAATAGGTAAACAATTCGGCGCGTATATTTTTTATGGATAACCACGCATAACATTTTTCATATAGTAGTCCGATTTCAATAATTATTTTTATATTGGAAAGAATATACTTCAAAATTGGTTTTATTTTAATTTTATCGTAATCGGCTGAGCCATTTTTAATAAATCAACAGTAATGTGAAAAATGCTACATCGATCCGTGCGAAATATTCGCGAATTCTGTTCACGAGTGAAGACGGTCATATTAATTTTTGCGAAAAATTATCTTGTATCAAAAACGGCTCTGCCGATTTCGATAAAGTTAAAGTGGGACTACCTTGGGAGTATACTCTTTTGAAATAAAACATATTTTTTAAAATCGGTGCACTATTGTTGAAAATATCGATGAACATACACAAAAAATACATACAGACGAACATAGTACCTCCTCCTTGTTGGAAGTTGGTAATAATCTCTAACAGTCAAAACTTGCAATCAAACCATTTTGTCATTGAAATGTTAAAATTAAATGAATGTAGTGACACCGTAGCCTGGTGACTTGTGAATCCTGTGATGTCTTGAATACTTCAACAGGTTTGGTGTAGACTTCAATTCTGTACTCCAAGAGCTTGTAGCCGGAGGCATCTCGTGTGAATCTTGCATGACTGACGGGCTGTAGGTAACTCTAGTTGACGACGGACTTATTTTGAAATAGTAGATTGTATCATATGGGAGCAAAATAATATTTTTACGGCGAGGGCGCGTTTTTGAATCCAGAGCGAAGTGAGGGATTTTAGAGTAGAATCCCAAGCGTAGCGATGTATTCTTTAGTAGAATCCTGAACGTAGCGAGGGATTCAAAGTGCGTCGCCCGAGCCAAAAATATATTTTGCGCCCGAGTGGTACACTCTACTTTTCATCACCTCTATGAGAAAATAAAAGGCGCCTCATATTTATTATTGTTTAATAAAATGTAGAGTAACAACTAAATTGAAATTAAATGGTATCTAATAATAAAACAAATAAAAACTTAAGTATATTTACATTGAACTCATTTTCTTGGCGCTGAACACTAACATTAGGTACAAATACTTCCAAATTCAAAGATCATTCCGTCGCACTTATTTGTTCCAAATTCAAAAAGTGCGCGGCAAAGTTCATTCAAGAAACAACAGTAAGTACTAAGCCAAGCTATTTCTGTAGGTACAAGTTTAGTATTACCGCAGTGTTGCATGTAGGACTTTCCGTTAATTGCGCATTTATGTGAGTATTTATTTGTTAATTTCAAGAAAAACTAAAGTCTTTATACGGGTTTGAAGAAGCTACAAGTCTTTTCACTGAATCAATAAAAGAAAATAGGGAAGAACGCACCAATAATCGATAAAACTTTACGTGAAAGAACACAGCCACTTCTCATGTGTAAGCAAACATTCAATGAAGTATACAAAAGAACTAGACTCTTCATTCATACAATGTTTTAGCAAAAAAATAATACTGTATTCAATACAGTCAACTAGGTATCACCAAGCAGATGTTACAAAACGACAGAGAGATACTTAGCTGTAGGAAAAAACCCCCACAGACGTGGCGTTCGGACAAAGTAAAGGCTTCACTATTCAATGAAGAGTAACCGATATTCTGTATGAATGTTGGACGACTTGACGTTGGTCACGCATTATTGGAAAGATAAACAAGACAGAGAAAGAGAGGGAGGGAGAGAGAGAAAAAAATCTATAAAGAGATAAACTTCTACAAATGTTCATGAAAGTAATTCTTTTTTTTGTATCGCTTACCCGCTTAGAGCGTACTTTGACTAGGTGTTTGTCAGCGATTACTAAAGAGCTACCTACGTTCGGCATGATCAGCCTTCGGATGGCATTTACAACTGAGCGCTACCGTGAAACGTAGTAAAATTGTAGGTTCCGGTTATTTTAAACGGTTTTCCGGTTAGCCATGTCAGAGGCCTTCAGGCGGCTTAGAGACTGACACCAAGGTTAGCCACCCGGCCGATACGAACTTTCTTACTGACCCTCTCTTTTATAGACATGTCGATGTAAGAGTTTCGGTATTCTATGAGGTGCAGTCGACGGCATCCCGCATGAATGTTGCATGACCTGGCGTTGCTCACACACGATTGGAGTGACAAGAGTGAGCACACGTGCCAGGGAATATTTAAGTAGGGTTCGCCCAGTTGATGCTATTAGGGGCCAGGTGTAGTATATTTCACTGAGTAATGTCCAGCTTTATGACAATAATTTCACTTGACCTAAATCTCATAGTTGGGAATTATTAAGCGACTTTTGGGAAGGTATTATTTATACTCACAATGTAATACTTATAGCACAACATAAGGCCCAATTATGAAGGCGCCATCGTAATAGCAACGTAAAAAGTGTTCTCTCTATCGAATGCCTAAAGTGAAAATAAGAAACAGAAATATGCTAATTAGCTATTGTAATAAGGATGGCTTCATAAATGGGCCTATATACTATAAAAAAATCTTTAAACCTTTTAACCTTATCTAGGTTATTTACTCTAATATAGTGAGGTAATTTGTAGCAAAAAAGCTAAGAAAGTTGTTCTAAGCCGTTTGTAAATTAAGGAAACTATTTAAGAACAGTTTTAGGCGTATTTTAAGTGACGTGAAAACGTCTCGTATTAATGCTATGCAATGCTGTTCGAAACTACAAAAAACATGCCTCTTGTTTTCAAAAACATTAATGTGGATATGCTCGTAATTTCTTGGCAGTTACTTTACCTACTAGTTAGAGTTTCTTCCCAGCTAGGCCAGCACGCTACCACGAATAGCCACGAAAAGAACTCTTTTCGACGTATGAAAATGTGACACATATATATAGTAGTGTAGTAGTTGGTAAAAATGATAAATACTTTCACTAATTGACTGCCTCGGTGGCTGAGTGGTTAGTGACCCTAACTTATGGATTAAAGAGGCGTGGGTTCGATCCCCACCCAGGGCAAATATTTACGTGATGAACAAAAGTGTTTGCTCTGTGTCTGGGTGTTATTTAGTTACTATCTATATAAGTATGTATTTAAAAATAAGCACGAGTATATGTAGTATATCAGTCCCTGGCCATATCACAAGCTTTGCTCAGTTTGGGGTCAGAGGCCGTGTGTAAAATGTCCCAAAATATTTATTATTTACTAATTCGACGTCTTTGCAGACAGCGTTTCTAGCTTAATTGGACAAAGTATCTGGGCCGGAATCCCAGAGAGATGCAGGTTCAAATCTTGCGAACGCGTCAATTTTTGAAATGTTTATCACAAAAAGAAAGTTCCTATACACCTAGTGTGTGAAGCACGATAAAAATAATTTCATTGATTAAGCCATTTCTCGTTAATGGTAAGAAGTTCTAATAAATTCACATTAAGTGACTGACTGGTTTAAAGCAGTTCTCACAGATGGCGCTTCCAACAATGTAGTAGTTGGTAAAAATGATAAACACTTTCACTGATTCGACGTCTTCGCAGACAGCGTTTTAGCTTAATTGGACAAAGCATCTGGGCCGGAATCCCAGAGAGATGCAGGTTCAAATCCTGCGAACGCGTCAATTTTTGAAATGTTTATCACAAAAAGAAAGTTTCATATATATATACTTTACCATAACGCTGTCTCGTTCTGACATGTCGAAATAACTGTTGCGTGGTGCGTATCCTAGCCCGGTAGGCGAATGTTGCAAATTGCAATAGTCATACCCTAACACACTTTACTAGGATTACAGTTATAAATTTCACGAAATCCGACTTTTATTACACGATCCTCCGGAGGCACGAGCTCCAACTGGACGCGACGTCAATTAAATTATAATAATACATAATTATTGGTTCGTACATCAAACTACTGTAGGGGTTTAGTTTAACATACCTATTTATTATTACATTCCAAGGAGGCGCTAAGTAACAATATCAATTATTTATGTGCAATCCTGAAATTCAGAAGAATTTGAAAGTTAGCTATCTAAACAAATCTTTTGGGTTAAAAGCTATGGTGATATGATTGAGTGTGTGATTTTTATTCCGTTACAAAAATCGTTTCATTTTTCGGAACGTATAATTTGTTTTAGAGTGTACATACTAGGCAGGTGTAAGTAGAAAAATATAAAAAAAATAGTAAAAATTCACAAAGGGAATCAAAAACCGTTTTAGACTAAAAAAATATGAGTCTGCAGTGTGAATTTCACCCACAGCCAACTGTTTTTTTTTATCTTAAATCTTTAGCATGAATTTCACATTTTTCCCTTTGCAGTGACTACGCAGAAAGGCAATATTGTACCTCGAACGGCGCAAATTGGAAACGTATCCGCGACGCGCGTTGAGAATTGCTTTGTGTATTCAAAGAGATCAGCACCCATATTCTGAATCTAGTCGGAAAGGATTCAACCCTGGATCTACCGTATATCTGTCTTCGTCACGTATGGTCAGTCTGGCAGAGATGGAGATATTAGCTTTAGAATACAAATGGCATCGGAATAGGAGGCTGCGGCTGGGCTGATCGATAGATGGATGCATGCGTATCATACGAGCTATAATTATTGTCTGTTTGTTCCCAATAGATATACTTTAGATCTAGGTAAGTATGTATTTCAAAGGCAACGTTGTGAAAGGCAAGGAATAAAGTTTGATCATTAGACAACGTGTCTTTATCAAATACGGATATGGGGGAAAAGAATCATCGATAATGGCACCCAATTACTTCAACTCTACGCTCTGTAGGTACAGGAATCTATATATTGTAGATAAGTTACCTTATATATGTCTGTACCTTATATATGTTTGCGTTTAGTTGGTATACAACTATGGTATTCGTTTGGTTTGGTTAGTATTTACCGAGGTTAATTTTTTTCACGATGAAAAGACGGATTTTATACTATATATATAACGGGACTAAACCCACGTGTACGGATAGTCGTAACGACTATAGTTTCGGATAGTTATAGTTGTGCATTGCGAGACGGCTCCACGTGCTAGCACTCGCCAACTTGTGAAAGGTCGCCGAATGCGGCCGAAACTAGGTATAGTCGTTACGACTATCCCTACAGAGTTTAGTCCCGTTATATATAGGTAGTATAAAATGTGTGAAAACCACGTTAATTTCCATAGTAAAAAAGAGACGCATTGTCAGGTGGGACTTGATGAACATGGACAAGACAAAAGTCATGTGTAATGCCGATGTTGTACCCACCCCAACATATGTCGAGAGCTCCGTTCTTGAAGTTGTTGACTCGTAAGTATACCTAGGACAAGTAGTCCAGTTAGGTAGGTTCAACTTCAAGAAAGAGGTCAATCGCCGAATTCATCTCGGCTAGGCCGCGTTCGGAACACTGCGTGAGGTCTTTTCGTCCGACATACCTACATCACTCACATACTCAGTGTCTCAAGGCGAGAGTTTATGACAGTTGTGTGTTGCCAGTGACGACATATGGAACTGAAACGTGGACTTTTACTGTGGGGCTTATGAATAAACTCAAGGTAGCCCAACGTGCTATAGAGAGGGCTATGCTCGGAGTCTCGCTGCGAGATGGAATCAGGACTGAGGAGATGATTCGCAGACGAACCAAAGCTACCGACATAGCCCAACAGATTAGTACTAAGTTGAATGGCAATGGGCAGGGCACATAGCTTGGAGAACTGATGGCCGATGGGGCAGTAAAGTCTCGAATGGAGACCACACACCGGCAATCGCGGCGTAGGACGTTCACCGACCAGGTGCACCGACTATTAAGACCGCAAGAACGCGCTGGATGCAGGCCGCTTCCAACCGGGCTTATTGGAAATCCATAGGGGAGGCTTATGTCCAGCAGTGGACGTCCTACGGCTGATAATGATGATGACACGGATTGAATAGTACTCTCAGTCTCTAGTAAAACAAATTATATCAACGCTAATAAGTGTTTTAAATGTAGAGTCACCCCAAACACTACAAAATATTGTTGTATTTTTTCAAAATAAAGCATTTTTCTACGTGCATAACGAACCTGTAGTTGCATTTCAGTGAAATGGCAAAGTTTGCAGCCCCAATGTGCAAGTGACACTTAGCTGGCAGCGACGTTGTGAAAATTGTGAAGTAACTTGTTTAAATTTTCTTGAATATTGGCAATTTTGCATGAACTTCCCAAGTGTAACACAATAAAAATTTTAATAAGAGCTATCTTTACAGTCAATATTATTTTAGAACGCTATTATGACAAGGTATGAGACTGCGCTTTCATATTTTCTGTTTAATCATCATAATATAGCCTTTACGGTTGAATAGTAGTTTTGCAATACATGGTTACGCAGCGGTTTCAACTTTGGAATTTAAACTTTAGAGTGATCAGCTCTAAAATATTGATGAAAAGTGTGCTTACATTCAGCAAGAAATATTTTCGTTTCAGTACATAATTGAACATACAAATCTTATAGGTCGCGTCACACAAGTTGGCGGGAAAAAGTTAGCTACAAGCCGAGCAATATCCTACCAATCCTGACAGAAGCGAACACAAAGCCGCACGTTGATTGGATATTGCGCAGCTTCTAGCTAACTTCGTTTTCGCCAACTTGTGAGACGCGGTCTATACAAACGATTAGGACTGACAGGGATATTACATTCTCATAAACAGATCATTCTCATCAATTTTCAGAATTGAATCAAAATCTATTTAACTTTTGGGATACTTATCGTAGACCTAGAATCATGAAATTTAGGCCTAATGCAAAGTCTTACAGCACAAGTAAAGAACATTATCTGGAATTCGTATAGTAGGTATAGCCAAATTAAAAAGAAACCTATTTATTAATGTAAAATTAAAATACGAAGAGTGGTCGGACTTATTAAAATCGGATGGTTTTCGGCACCCTTTCATTAAATACAGTAATTTTATTTATCATCATCACCAGACCTTTTAGGTAATTATGTGCGTGTTGACAGTGACACGCTCTCACAACTTACATATGATTATGTACTATCATAAGGGCGCACTGAGCCTAAACCGATCTTCGGAATGCGATGGGATGTGGGAGTATAAGGGTGGGGAAATACTGACCTTGACTCCAAGGTCATTGACTTGTATGCCAGAATAAGTGAACCAAACTTAGTGACCTTAGGCCAAACTTGTACAAGGTTTGTAGGTTAGGTTAGGTTTGAACAGTGACAACAACGCGCGAGCCGAGCGAGAGAAGCGAGCGTGCCGCGGCAGCGGCCGGCGAGGCGCCAGAAACAATATGTCCTTATTACGAGTTTAGGACCTTTCGTTATATATGTATACTCTAACATTAACTAACCAAGATAAGCACTTATCTAAAGTATTCCGACTTCAATTGGTTATGTTAGACTCCTTTAATATCCTCTGATCATTTTTTGACGATGGTCGATATGGATCAATCGGATGACTCCTGTATATTTTCAGGAGTCCTCGGAACACCAGATTCTATGGACTCCTTAGCATTTTTTAGGTACCGAGAAACCTTGTAAGTTGTCCACGGCGTCGTAAATTGCTTTCGTTTAAGAATTGTAACTCTTTTTTAATTCACTATAATAAATGTCTTCAAAATCACAAGTATTTTGCGAAAAGCCTTTTATACACGTAGTATTTTCACTATTTTCTTGGGTCATAAAACCACTACTTGACGCCATTTTGTTTGTTTTGATCAACAGCGGTGCGCGTGGCAAGAAACAAAACTAAATACCTACTTTAATTTGCCGCGGCATAATGTAGACGGCGTTTCAATGGTCAATCAAATGTTTAGGCATAACATAATAATATAATGTCACGGCAAAATACATTTTACCTTCGGCATATTACATAAATGCGAGCGTTTTTAAACTGACGACACCGTATGTAAACGGCGGAATCATACAAATTGCCTGCGAAATATACATAACTGTGTAGCTACAGACAATAACCGTGTTATCTCAACTGTGATTATTTTCGCAAGGTTTCAGCCAGAGATCATTACGAAGGTTTTAATAAAACCGGCGCAAGCCACAAAAATTCACGTAAAATGTTTTTAATTAGACCCGGAAATTTGCTAAAATTAAACGGGCTGTTATCGCCGGGGGTATTAAAGTTGTTTTTGTTCATATTACATTTCTGTATTGTTCTTTTCAATGCGATACCAGTTGCTAAATGAAAATGGAAAGCAGTATCTATAAGTATCTACTGTTATACATCAGGTCAGCTGCTATTTAATTGGATTACTTTATCACGCCGTGGTGGTCAAGAGGTAGTGACACCCGCCTTACAATCGTGAGGTGGCGGGTTCAAATCCCCGGTCCCGTACCAATGAGTTCTTTAGAATTTATGTACGGAATTTCACACCACTGGCTTTTCGGTGAAGGAAAACATCGTGAGGCAACCTGCATACGTCCGTAGAAGAAATTCGATGGCGTATGTGAATCCACCAACCCGCACTGGGCCAGCGTGGTGGATATGGCCCAATCACCCTTCGTGGGTAGGCCTACGTCCTGCAGTGGACTGTTAAAAAAAGGCTGGTACAGTACTTTATCACGCTTTTATAAGTTTCACCTGTATGTTTGTTTATTTGCATCTATGCGTGGGATGCTTCCGAAATAGTAGATTGTAAATATATAGTGTAAAAAACTTAATAAGGCGCTCTAATAGAAAACTCAATTAAAAATAAATAAATAATAAATTGTTAAAGAACTAGCATCTTTTTATTGTTTAAAACCCTGGAGTAATCAATAATAATTTTATTTTCATCACATCGATTCGAAAAGGACTACTTGGTTCGCATTTAAGTGCGCGCAAAGGTGGTGTTTTATATAAGGAACTTTATAAGTGCGCCGGAATTCTCTTAGCCGCGCACTTTTTGAATTTGGAACAAATAAGTGCCACGGAATGTTCTTTGCCGCGCACTTTTTGAATTTGGAACAAATAAGTGCGACGGAATGATCTTTTTTTTATTTGGAAGTATTTGTAATGTTAGTGTGCAGCGCCAAGAAAATGAATGTAAATATACTTAAGTTTTTATTTCTTTACTTAAAATCACAACCAAAGCTTGGTCCTTTGGTAGGCATCAATGGGGCCGAAACCAACACACTAAAATGTTGAGTACATAAAGTAGAATGAAAAAAACTATTGCTAGATGTGACTTACAGTATATCGGGCTATTGTGATGTGCTGTTCGATGACTTAATACGGGCTATGGAATGAGGTACGGCACCCGCCAACTAATGCCTCATTTCATTATTTGTTTTATTATTACATACCATTTAATTTCAATTTAGTTGTTACTCTACGTTATATTAAATAATAATAAATATGAGGCGCCTTTTATTTTCTCATAGAGGTGATGAAAAGTAGAGTGTACCACTCGGGCGTAAAATATATTTTTGGCTCGGGCGACGTATTTTGAATCCCTCGCTACGTTCAGGATTCTACTAAAGAAGACTCTAGAATCCCTCACTTCGCTCTGGATTCAAAAAAGCGTACTCGAAGTAATAATATTATTTTGCTCCCATATGATACAATCTACTATTTTTTACCATCTTCAGTAATTTGAACGTCTTGTGGTGATAGACGTGGTGAATCAGTAAACTTTAACTTTGAAAGACGAGGTTTGTTTCTATTTTTCTTGCCACATCTTCTTAATAGCCATAGCAGGCCTGTATTTCTTTTTCAACAGCGTTAGTCATCTAACAATAGGCCTATTTACTTGTTTCACTTCCGAACTTCAACATGATTGATTGCACAAAAGCTGACAACGTAACAGCTCTACCCGACTCCACCACAACCTAAATAACTTTTGTACCCATTACGAAATGTTACCGCAACATTTCTCTCAGCTAGGAACATAAACAAAACACTTTCGCACTCATCTATCATCCAATTTTATAAAAGTCAGTTTAATTATCCCCTAGAAAGAGAAATGATAAATTATTCTGGAAACTAATTGGCAGAAGTCAGCCCCGAACTGGTCGAAGTTTGTCTTTCTCGAATCGAAGTTGACAAATAATTTATAGGGTGGGTACAGTCGGCAGTAAAATTGTCCCGAAATACTTTATGGGGGCTGTAACTTAGGATTATTTTAGTAGAAACCGTAATTTAGCAGTCATAAAACTCATAAATTCTGTTTTTATTGTTTTTATTATCGCTAAGCGTAATTTTTATGATACATTGCAGATGTTACTGGGTGTAAGAGACAGTTTAATTGAGATTACACAGACTTTGAGTAGGACCTTGTAAAATTGTTGCTATTTCACATCTTAAGTCGAGAAAAAATAACCGTTTTAGTATGTGTATAACTACTTTTAGTATAACAAATATGTAATGTTTTTTTCCATGTGTGTTTTTGTATTATAATTGTGGTTAAGCTAATAAAGAATTATCTGTCTATCTATCTATGTGTAGATATATAAATAATAATATAATTATGGTGTATAAAAGAAATCATAATCGTTCATACATACTCAGCTGTACAATATTATTGATTAAGCAAATCAATCAAATCAAAATCAATCCATTTGTGTAATGTAAGTACCTAGTATCTACTCGTACTTTGGTCATAGTTGGGAAATTTCGAGGATTTACATGGATATTTAATGTGTCCTTTCGGGAGACAAATTTCGACATTTGATTAGCAATTCTTCACTTAAGTATCTGAAAGGAAACTTTTGTTAAGAATTTAACTATTATTATTCTTTGTATTAAAAAAATATCTCCATACATTTTTCTGACAAAAAATAAAGCTTTATTTCGTATTAATTTTTCAGTTAAATATCTGAAAGGACTTAAGCGTAGTTTTTGTAAGCAAAAAGTTTGTCAAGTATTTAACTATTACAATTTCTTTGTATCAAAAATTTCTCTCTGTACATTTTTCTGACAAAAATAAAGCTTATTTTCGTATTATTAAGCCGCTTTCCACACCGTAGGTGAAAAGAGAAACATCTTCACAATGCTCTTGATCCTATCTTATTTTGAACAAACGATAAAAGCGTCTAAATAATAAATAACAGGGGTAATACCCACTCGCAACACTTATCTGCTGAGTACTTCTGAGTTCCACCAAAACCGTAGGCTTTGATGTTTGTTTCAAAGAGAAAGCTGTATTTTATATATGTACCTACCAAAAACCTTTTGCAGGTATCTTATCTTCATTGCATTATGGCTGTGATTTAGGATAACAACATCATCATTTTATTATTAGACGTAGGACGACCACTATTGGACAAAGGCTTTCCTATTAGATTTAAAACTATACGACTATGATACGATATTCCATCGTGGAATCCCAGTGTCTATCTTCCGGCTTCATCATCAGACCTTGAAACATAATCGTGGTCAAAGTTCATTAACAGACTTTTCTAAGAAATCCAAAACAGCTATGATACGATTTTCCATCATGAAGTTCCAGTTCATATCTTCCGGCTACATCATCAGATCAGTTCGACAGTACCATATTAGTGTATATTGTCATCAGAACTACAAACAGCTGCCAATTCTCTTTACGCTACGACCCTTGGAAAATGGTTAAATTAGTAACCTTAGATTCCATTACATAGTTACATACAGGTCGATCTAATAAAAGCGTGTTAAAAATATGCTTGTAACTTCTTTATTTTTAGGTTAATTTTATTTTTTTATTCGTTTATCGGTTTTGTTTATAGTTACGAGTAGCTATTACAAGAAGACATCAAAAAAGTATATTGTCAACTATTGACCGTAAGCGGCGTTGACTTTTTACACTTTTTAGTGTCAGGAGGCTTATCAGCTGGTTTTCCATCTCATCATTATAAATAGTAATTTCTTTATCAACTGAGCATAATGTGCATTTTTGAAGATTAAGGCGCCATAGTATCAGCGTAATTTTTCATATGAGCGGGAGAAGACCAATACGCCCGCGGTTTCGCCCGATTTTTGCATTCAAAAATCAATATAAAATTGATATACTTACCACTACTTCTTAAACTTTATGGATGAAAGCTATACCTAGTTCAATTCATGTGCATAAATAACAGATTCAAAAGAAAATTGTAAACGTGTAGAAAAGTGCCCAAAAATGCAATAAACTTTCTTAGAAATCATAAATTTGATCTGAAAAGCGATATCTTCGCATTTAATTTCTATCGAGCGAAGGTTTTTGAATTGTGTTTCGAGTTGTTGATTCTCCTGCAGTATAGTTTTGAAAATATTGTGTATTTTATTTTTATTCGACAACTTCAAGGTTTAATGGAGAAAAGTCTAACTAGGGCTCTATACAGGTATTTTGAGATTGGATGGCGGCTTAAAACATTGAAAATATATTTGCAAAGGCATATTCATTTATCAATGGAAACCATTGCATATTACCTAACGAAGTCTTGAGTTTTGTATTATTTTCAATTTCTTAGGTATGTGAATATTTTTTTAGTAATAATAAATAATTAATCTCTGAGATACTTACCAATGTACTTGCTTTTGACATATGTAATTTTAAATAAATGTAGGTATACAAATTTTTTTTTTAAATAAATATTAGGAGACATTTTACACACGGCCTCTGACCCCATACTAAGCAAAGCTTGTGATATGGCTGCCAGAGACTGATAAACTACATATACATATATATTTTTTAAATGCATACTTATATAGTTATAGTACCTAAATAACACCCAGATACAGAGCAAACATCTATGTTCATCACTAAATATTTGCCATTATATACACATGTGATTTATAGGTAATACCTACATTTCCCACAATAACAGTCCACATACTCTCAGAAAGCACTTAATTAAGCTATTTTAGTGGCTACATCTACAATTATATATACCTATTGAACACCTTGAGTAATTAACTAAGCAATTACGTAATTTACGAGGACATATAAATACGTATCTAACTAGTGCTGTGCTAATACCATCGACTTACATTTTTGTTTTATAATGATTGGATATAAATTTAATTGAAGATATTAAACATTTATGACGAATAACTGACTTGATTTGCGCATGATATGATTAATAAAGGATTTGACCCAATAACTCCATTTGACCCAGTATTTGGTAGAACTGTGCTAGGTGCCAATTCTCCTGAGCCTAGAATAAGTAGACTTATCACTAAATTATTGGATTACCACCAGATCGATATTTTCGGAGACTCACTAATGAAACTTAAAATTAATTTAAAATCAATCATGACTGAATTGGTCAACCTCGCTCTCTAACTCTTCTCACCGCACAAATTTATATTTGTAGTTTATATTTATAATTTTTTTATATATATAAATTTTATAATTTTTAATTGACTGTTGTTCATACTGTTTTATAAGAAGTACCTAGTAATTGAAAGCGGTGCTTCCTTCAAAAGGTGACGCATTTAGCTTAGTTCTATAAGTTATATTTTGTGAGTTATATATTGTAAGTATTAATGCAGTTATCAATGTGAAGCCTGAATAAATAAACAAATATTTGACGAATTACGGAATCGGCATATTAAGCTAATGGCATGTTTAGGATACGGCCAAACAAGTATTTGACGACTGCGTAATCACATCTAGATATAGAGCAAACTTCTGCACTTACTACAATATACTTGGGTAGGAATTGAACCCATGGCTCTTGGCACAGGAGTCATGCAGGTTTACTAAATCACTGGACCACCAAGGTAGTAATATATATTATTTCATATGGTTTTTGGAAGTTCACATGTGATTTTTTCTCGTAATTAGCGATGCACGAGCCGCGACCGAAACAAAATAGTCGTACAAAATCCCATTAATAAACAAATCAACCCGACGGCAGCAAAATTTTATCAGCACATCTTCATAAATGGTGCCAAATAAGTACTTTATTAAAAAGCCGTGGTGGTCAAGAGGTAGTGACACCCGCCTTACAATCGTGAGGTCGTGGGTTCGAATCCCCGGTCCAGTACCAATGAGTTCTTATGTACGGAATTTTACACCATTGGCTTTTCGGTGAAGGAAAACATCGTGAGGCAACCTGCATACGTCCGTAGAAGAAATTCGATGGCGTATGTGAATCCACCAACCCGCACTGGGCCAGCGTGGTGGATATGGCCCAATCACCCTTCGTGGGTAGGCCTACGTCCTGCAGTGGACTATCACAAAGGTTGGTACAGTACAGTACAGTACCTACTCATATCACTATGAGAAATCAAAAGACTTTTAACATGAACGCACGGTGAGCAAGAAAGGAAAGTTTTCGGAAAGTTTTGGAGTTTTATTGTTAATTTCGTCACATACCGCGTCTAATGAACCAAACAAAGTGACCCAAAGAATTAAGTCTTTTGTCTTTTGAACAACAAAAATAAAACAGAATTCAGATAAATCTGAATCTGGTCTGATCTGAAAAATGTAAAAATGAATTCATTTAAAAGAAAAACTAAATCATACTCATCTCTACGTAATTTATAAAGGCAACATATGTCTAGTAGTGAATGTCTGACATCCGAAAAATGGAATCTAGTATCTACCATTTCTGCACATACAAACTGCAAATGCTAGAGAGGCACAAAATGAAACGCAAGTGAAAATGGGCGAAATTGAGTAAAAAGAAGAAAGAGAGAGGTCACACAAGGTTCAACTATAATAATATCGTAGAAGCTCACAATATTAGCTAAAAGCTATGGCGCTACTACTCAGATAATAAAACCAATTTTAAAGGCGCCATCCTAAATTTAATAGCAACGTATCGTGTTCTCTCTATCAAATGCATATAGTAAAAAAAACAGGGCTACTCTAAACAGCTATTATAATAAATTACGATGGCGCCTCTAAAATTGGGCCTAATGATGTTAACACATCAAGCTAAAGTCCTAATTTCTATTCAACTTACATATTTCAGGAAACTCGGGGTCCTTGAAACTAAGCTCCTAAGCTTTTTGTCGTGAGTCACTAAGCCCACTTGAGTTACTGCCCTGTTTATGTGGTTATTAGGAATGATTTATGTTCAATGTAACAAACTACACCGAAACTATCTTAAGTGCTGCACTTAAACTTAACTAACGGCTTAGTAACAAGAGATGGGTGGTAATGATGCCGTTTGGTAGCATCGCTTTCATACTAAAACAGGTATACAATTATACAATAAAGTACTTGTACCAGCCTTTTTTTAGTAGTCCACTGCAGGACGTAGGCCTACCCACGAAGGGTGATTGGGCCATATCCACCACGCGGGCCCAGTGCGGGTTGGTGGATTCACATACGCCATCGAATTTCTTCTACGGACGTATGCAGGTTGCCTCACGATGTTTTCCTTCACCGAAAAGCCAATGGTGTAAAATTCCGTACATAAATTACAAAGAAACTCATTGGATCGGGATTTGAACCCATGACCTCACGGTTGCTGGGCGGGTGTTACTACCATTAGACCACCACGGCTTCACGGCTTGAGTAGGTAACTCAACATATTAATTTAAGTAACTCTACATAGGTCTACAATTTTGGAACCAAGTGCCTAAGCCCTGGGTACGATAGACGTATTGATGACTTTGACAGCAGTTATTAGTATAGAAAAAGTTGAGGACAGTGTATTTCATGGGTGATATTTAAGTCTACAGGACTAAACTGGCTGGCTGACTGGCTAAAACACAGACTGGCTGAATAAATATAAAAAGCACATTAACATATCTATCTGTACCAGTGAACGTCCAACTCCTACGGTTTACAACTGGGACCAAGTACCCAAGACCTGGGTATATTATAGGTACATGTTGATGGCTGCAGTTATCGGTATCGCTAAGCTCGAGAACTGTGTATTTAATGGGCTGTAAATGAAAAACGAGGCAATTGTCGCGTCGGTGGCCGACCAGGGGGCGATTCCGACGGACGTACGCCCTCTAAGCCCTTTATGATCCGTTCGTATCGGGTAAGATCTGAACTGTACGCAATATGTCGCGTAGAACTGTGTGCTGAGTGTGGGTTTTGTCGTAAACATGACGCGCTCTTCGGCGAGCGCGTAAGCATGTAATTTGTATGAGCTTGTTGTGTTTCAAAAACACGCCGCTAGTGGCGCTGTATTACTGGTTTCGTCATACAAATTACATGCTTACGCGCTCGCCGAAGAGCGCGTCATGTTTGTGACAAAACTCACACTCAGCATACTGATAGCCATTGGGGTCGTTAATTACCTTTCAAAGAACTACAGCTATCTTACTCGCCGTACATTTGCATGTTTGAGTACAAATACCTTAAATTTAGGAAGGCAAGCGCAGTGCAAGACGTCTGACGACCACCGTCAATGTGGCTTGATAATCTGAGAATCGGTGAGACCGGAGAACTACTAGTTAGTCGGTTTATACGAGATTTTCGAAAATCCTTTTTTATATGAACCAAACTTCCACCGGAAATATACTCGAATTCACTAAAGATCGATACGTTTATACCGTATAGTCAACACACTCCGCGTGGCTCGCCGCTACACAGATTAAGTATTTTTCTTACAATTTTTTTTATTTGCTTAATAAATAACGTTACAGTTTCCACCAATACGTTACCTATTTTACGCTTAATAGTTATAGTAGTAGCACTTTTTAGTCTATGGTAGTAGGGAACTGAAAATATCTATTTTCGATTTTTGATAAAATGTGAGAGGGAAGAGCCCTTTCACATTTTATCACCGTGGGATCGCGTTAGACAAAAGTCGTTACCAATCAAACAAATCAATCAATAGGAGAAGCTCACGTCCAGCAGTGGACATTTGACGGCTGATGATGATGACGGTAACGGTATCCGGTTGCTCATAGAATTTTCCTATTCATAATTCAAATCAACTAAACGTTCTATTCAAATCAATAATTCAGGTTTCTTTGGAGATCATATTCTGCTGACCACAATAGGTATATTTATAGTGGACCATTTAAATGTCTCCCTTTATGATCCATTTGTATCGGCTCACAGGCCATGCGTCCCTTGGATGGAGTAATTGAAAAGTTATAGCCAATGTTTTTCGCTCGTACGGTGGAAAATTCCGGTAATAGCATTTGGGGATTATTCACTGGCAGTATGGCTGTTCAATTATGTTATTTACGAGTATTTTACTATTAATCCATAAAATATTGTAATCGATGCTGTGGTTTATTTTCTGGTTTTGACTGTAGCCGCATCACGGTGAATTTATAGTTGTTTTCCTGTAATGGTGGTGGTAATTGGCTTTACCTATACTAGGTGTTAAGTAAGCAGCTGCTCCATATGAAAATTCATAGATCTGGGACAAAATGTATAGAACAACAAATTTTATTACGCGATTCTAAATTCGTCGTTTCGTAGTTTCGTCGTCGGTTGTCCGTGGTTCGACGATATCGTCAATATAGCGGGAAACGATTGGCAAAGGACCGAGGCAGATAGCACTGCAAGAGAAAGGCCGATATCCAGCAGTGGGATAAATAAAGTTGCGTACGATGATGATGAAAGTAAGTACCGCTGTCAGATTGGTCATTCAGATAATTAAAATGATATCATGAAATATGTCCATCGTATAGAGATACAGCTGTGCTTCATTGTCTGAATAGGAGCTTTGAAGACGAGGATAGTTAGCCCGTAGTTCATTAATTTAGCAAAGATGATGATTCTCACGTCATTAATTGCTAAGTAAGTTCGTATTGATCGGATCAGTCCTGGTTAGAGCTTCGAGAACCGGGTGTTATTTTGAGAACCGGTTCTTTCGGTTCCAATTTTATTCAGAACCGGGTACCCGGTTCTTTCGGATTTTTTTAGACTAATAGTCAACAAGCGTTTCGTTTTTTTTTTTCAATTGTTTTTACGGCTTGGGATGCAAGTCCTTACAGCCAGTCTTAAGTTTTCACTTTCACAATGATTTGTTATCACTTCTTTACTGTATTTAAAACATATTTGTACACAGGCATAAAACATTTTGGATGTCCTAGTAAATCTTCAGTGCGGCGGGGTATATTTGATTATGACCTATGTCGTCCGTTGACGAATTTGCGTGTCTGTACCTACGGATTTGACGATTCGTTTCAAAATGTCAGTTATGATTATAAGTCTTACTATTGAAAAAGTTCTGCATTCTTCAATAAAATGTTTCAAGTCAGCAAGCTTAGTGATGTCAGGTTTAAAACCTAATTTAACATGATTTTGTTATTTTGCAAAAAAAAAAAAGAACAAGCTTATCAAAAGGCATCTTGACAGCCGTCTGGATTATCGATAATTTTTACCTACCTACTATTTATATTTAACTTTTTTTTAAAAAGTTCAAAAATCAAAAATTGTTTTTTTTTATGTCAGGGTTTTTGCTTTGATAAATGCAAGTTACGACTTGCGTTGTGACACCATGAATGACGATAATGTGTCACACCCACAGTCCACACTTAAGTCCGCAAGTGCATTATTGTACTTTTATTGTTTGTGACAATAACCGAAAGAACCGGGTTTTTTAATTTGAGAACCGGTTTTTTGTGTGACCCTCAGAACCGGGAATTCCCGGTTTTTTTGGAATCGGGAAAAACCGGTTCCGATGCCCTAGTCCTGGTGCTAGGCTTTTTAAACCGCCTGAATGCTACTGACAGCTAAACGATTAAGGAGGCCGGGACTACAAATAAACGTGTCATCCAAGCATCGGTTACGCATATTTGCGAAGATGTAATCCACTCGCGTCTGGCCGTCTACCCATCCCAGGGACGTTTATCTCTAAAGTAGCTAAATCCTCCAAGACCCATCCGAATTGACTTGACTATATTGATCGACTTATTTTATTGTTTATTTTTTTTAAATATTTTTTTTTATCTTTATTAATTACAATACTACTTTATATGCTAAAACTACCTACACTATTACTACATAGAGAGCAATTGGATCATTCACAGACCTTTGAAGGTCTAAAGATAATCCAAGTGCTCAAGCCCACTGCCAGTTGGCAGCGTGCCCAGCATGCTGGCAGCATTACCACGCTGAATGGCAATGCTTATACGTTGAGGCAAATAAACACCAGCATTTTGGTCACGCGTCGCGTCCACCAGACGCTCAGAAAGACTTTTGAAAACAAGATGAGTCCCGGCCCCCACTGACCCAAAGTCTCAACTCCAAATGGCTCAAATATGTAACTACTACCGAGGTTAGCATATTTGCGCCGCTTTTGCTGCTCCGCCGAATGATTGTTTATTGTTAAGAAACACTGTCAAGCAATAAGTACCTACCTTCTCGACATCGTTGTTATCTATACATTTATGCGATGAAAAAACTGCCTTCTACAATAATCTAATTAATTAATATAATTAATATTTAATCGTAGTGAACCTCCTCACACTAGGTGTTCTGACGACCTCATTAAGACTACAAGATTGTGCTGGATGTAACCTGTTTCCAATCGGTTTTATTGGAGATTTATAAGGAAGGCCTATGTCAAGCAGTGGGCGTCCTACGGCGGAAACGAACAAACGAATAATTTAATTAAGATATTATATACGAAGCAAATACAAAATCTAGGTATATTACGAAATATAATAGGCATAAGTTAACAATAGGTACGCTGGTTCAAGTGAATCCATTTCCCTCTCACGACAAATATTTCTATTCTTCACAAAATTTCTAAATTATTTTACATTGTCGCTTTCATTTCCTCCACCGGTCTGAATCATGAGCCAGCGGAACGATTCCTTTGAGCAATCGAGGGTCCAATTTAGAACTGGACGTAGGAAAGACTAGAAATTCTTTAGCTGGAAATATGAATTTTCTAGCGACAGAGGGCTTAGAAAAGAGGGCTTACAAAAATAACATCGTTGAAATCTGTTTCCAAATTTTTCTTTGATGTTCTGATTTGCTTGTTTGACAGATTCAACAAAATTCTATATTAGCGGGCTGGGATACTGAACTGAAGACTTACTACATATTGGAGTTTAATAAGAATAGATAGGCGTTTTATTAGTTGCAGGCTTTTCTAGAGAGTGTTTAAGAAAGAATTTTACATGGAACACATTGCACTGATGGCGCTCCGGTCGTATGTTCTTCAGTCATGTCAATAAATGTAGGTCAAAATATTTTTCAGGAATAATAATTATGCAGACAGAAACACAAGCTGTTCATATTTTTAGGAGCCATGCCGCCACAGACTGTTAATTAATCATAATTTCTTAACACTTTACGTTTCCATCGTGTTTATTAAAATACCTACTAGTGACCCGCCCCGGCTTCGCACATATGTATTATACGTATAAATCTTCCTCTTAAATCACTCTATCTATTAAAATAAACCACATCAAAATCCGTTGCGAAGTTTTAAAGGTATAAGCATACATAGGGACAGACATACAGGGAAGCAAATTTGTTTTATTCTATACTAGTTTTTACCCGCGGCTTCGCCCGCATACGCAATATATCATTATAATTTATAGCCTATGTGTTATTCTGATATATAAGCTATATTATTGCAAAGTTTCATCCCAATCCGTTCAGTAGTTTTTGCGTGAAAGTGTAACAAACATCCATACATACATCCATCCATCCATCCTCACAAACTTTCGCGTTTATAATATTAGTAGGAAGTAGGATAGTGATTAGTAATACCATATAGACGAATGGATAATATTCCTCTATGGTAATACCAAATGTATCGTGTTACGTACTGTACTGTACTCTACCAGCCTTTTTAATAGTCCACTGCAGGACGTAGGCCTACCCACGAAGGGTGATTGGGCCATATCCACCAAGCTGGCCCAGTGCGGGTTGGTGGATTCACATACACCAACGAATTTCTTCTACGGCCGTATGCAGGTTGCCTCACGATGTTTTCCTTCATCGAAAAGCCAGTGGTGTGAAATTCCGTACATAAATTCCAAAGAACGCATTGGTACGGGACCGGGGATTCAACCCACGACCTCACGATTGTGAGGCGGGTGTCACTACCTCTTGATCACCACGGTTTTGTGATACGTATGACATTATTATTAACAACTTTAACGACGAGACCTACTCCGAAATCGGGCAAAATCAGCATACGTAGGTATATACTTGCGTTTAACCTCAGGATACAAAGAACCTGATAGAACCTCCGTTCTAAAACCGGTTAAAATAAAAGGCGGCTTCCATCTGAAAATGGCAAATGGAAACTATTTGTCACAACGATGTATAGGTAATCGTCGGACCCAGAGCCGTCTCCCCAGATAAATTGCCGTTCGTTCGATTCAGTGGCCACCGCCGCTGCCAATACGTCAATTTAGAACGGAAAACTCCTCAGAAAATATGAAAACAATATCTTTATGGCGCAAATAAGATTATATCATCGTGGCGATTACTTTTATTTTGGTTTCTGGAGTTGATTGTTTTGTTTACTCGAAGAGAATGGTACAGATTTTTTATCTAAAGAAAATAATACACAACTAACTATAACTATTTGGGGACATCTTACACACGGTATCTGACTCCAAACTAAGCAAAGCTTGTGATATGGCTGCCAAAGACTGATATATTACATATACTTATTTTTAAATACATACTTATACAGATAGTACCTAAATAACACCCAGACACAGAGCAAACACCAATGCTCATCACATAAATGGTTGCCATGGGTGGAGATTGAACTCACGCCTGTTTGACCCAGGAGTCAGGGTCGCTAACCACTGAGCCACCGAGGCAGTCGATCATATCGACCATAACATAATCGAATCTTGTAAGTAATAGGTGCCAACTCAACTTATTTAGGCTTACTACGTTTTTCCATTGTTTGCAACATATTTTTCCATTGTGATTTGGTGGTACCCAAAAGTAATCCCCATATACCTACTGTAGTACATTTAATTGTGTTTTGTTCATTTTAAAACTTGTGTGCTTTAAGAACTTAAATCGATGATGTAGATTTGGACTATCTTAGCAGTAACAAACGTAGTCAGTACGGACAGACAAATAACTAAATGATTCTATTAAAGAGTTTCTGAACTAGTTACATTTTTGCATGGATAATTTAAAGTCGTTTAGCTACGTTTAGCGCTTATACTCGTACCTATATCTCGCACGCTAAAAGCTAATGGGTCTATAAACAAAAATTCCTTCCTTTCACTTTGAGGAACGGAACCTTAAAAATACTGTTACAGCTTTACTTCTTTTATTACTCTCTTTCTGAAATACTAGAGCAATTGTGTAGAAATTCAAGACGTACATTGTTAGTGGAATACTGTAATACTTCTAAGGCTTCACAATACTCTCTAATGGACAAAGGATTGAAAATGAAACGAAAGAAGCTCCTGTCGGGAGGAATGTTCGTTCACTTGATATCTTTATCGATAAAGTGCAATAGCGGAGATAAAGCCAGTGAGCTCGTACGTGAAATGCATTTTACGTGTAAAAGTGTGGAAAAAAAGCATTATAAACTTTTGCTGTAAAAATTCAATTAATTACTTTCTGTTAATTAAAAATTTTACTGTAAAAATTCAATTAATTGCTTTCTGTTAATTAAAAAAACGGTAACAGTAGGTTAGTAAAATTTATCAGTAGGTACTTCCTAAATGTATTCCTTATTTTTATGACGTTGCAGATTTTCGGTTATTAAAGAAGATAGAATTGTAGTTTAATAAAGTTGTAATAAATCAAATGATAATACGAAATGATTCTAGTCTTATTTGGACGAGTTCTGATCACGTTTAAGATATCAGTATGCTGAGTGCGAGTTTTGTCGTAAACATGACGCGCTCTTCGGCGAGCGCGTAAGCAATAATTTGTATGAACTTGTTGTGTTTCAAAAATACGCCGCTAGTGGCGCTGTACATTTCTTCATACAAATTAAATGCTTACGCGCTCGCCGAAGAGCGCGTCATGTTTACGACAAAACTCACACTCAGCATACAGACAAATCAAATCCCGTGTAAATGGGTATCTTCTAGATCTACGCCCTAGACCACATGCTTAACATCATACAGTATGTAGTCAAACACAAACCTAATACGTAACAATTAAAAAAATGTAGCTATCAGGCTAATTTATTCAACAGCAAAAAGGTATATTAGCAGCTTTATATACCTGAAAAACTTTGCAGTGTATAATTAATGTGTTGAAAACTTGAAAGTCTTCGGAGTCCCATTAGCTCATTTGAAACTTACTCTGCCGTCAACTTTGAAAATTAAAACTGGTATAACGAGACATAATTAGTTGGCTCAGAAAAAAGCAAAACTTTTAGTACACAGGCCTTTGTCCTGAGAAATAATATTCATGCCTACTTTTTAAAGCTAGACGAATTATTTATCATAATAGTAGCAATTCCACAGCATAAGCGAAACGTTTATTACCAAGACATTTAAAACAGAAAAAATGTCAAGTCGACGCCAAGACAAAAAGAAAGAAAGATTTTTTTCTAGATGTTAAAATAGACGACTTAGTAAGTAATTGTTGATGAGACAAGAACAACCAGGATAACTAGGTTAGGTTCCAACAGAATTGAACGTTAATCCCCGACAAGCGCTCTACAATTTCAGTTCGAGGTAAAACAGAGGCACCCGTAAATTAATAAGTCAACTCCCTTCCTAATTTTAATGTAGACATAGGGGACTGGTTATCTAAACTTCTACCGAACTAACTTTAAACCTCAGAGCCCTCCCGCATGCCTCCTGAATTCAATTACTACGTAAACATTTGCTCTAAAGGTACCCATTCACACGCCAACATGCTAAGCATTTTTCCGAAATACTGCATTGCTCAAACCTCAAACAAAAACAAACAATGTCATTGCTATAGGGTAAGTCCCGGATAGATGCCGCACTTTTTGAAAAAGTCTCACAGCTTCAATAATAATCACAATATTTAAAAACTGGTTAGAAGGTCGCAAAGTACGGTCTTTAGACTACAGTCTAGTATACAAGGTCAGTAGTCAAAGCCACGAATAATAGGAAATAAAACCATTTTTGTCGACCTCTAAAATTTCACGGATACATGCCCCACCCCGGATTGTCGCCCCGCCTGATAAATTAGACCGGAGGATAGATGCCACTTTGAGAAATACATTAATAATTAAAGTTAGTTATGCGTAAATATGATCTATAATGGATTTATGATACACCTAAAGTACATAGATAAATATTGAAAGGAGCATTTACTATGTATCAAGGTTAAGGATAGATGCTCCAACGAAAAAAACACATTCCACCTAATACTCGTTGTAAATACTCATGTCAAGTAAAAGCATAGCTCAATACTTTCGTTCGAAACGCCTTTACTTTACTTTTTTATAATAATTTAAGTATATTTAAACGTTTGTGTTGGGGCATCTATCCTCTATGTTGTTTGTTGAAAATCCATATTATGTTATAAAACCAAAGGATAGATGCCCTTTCAAACGATCTAAAAATATTTAAAAATAAATGAGATAGCGACAGTAAAACACATTTTTATGATTACGAGTAGCTACCAAAATTAAACTGCTTAATATTTTTTTTATTAATAATTTATATTTACTCTCAAGAGATTCTTAAAAAAATCTAAATTAAAAACTGCTAAGGCAGCTTCCAAATCATATTCATTCTATTTTCTGGCACACTGCTTATGGCACCTGGTTTTTGTTTGTATTTTCTGGGCATTTATACACCGCAACACATTAATTCTCATGTGGGTACTTACTATTTACAAGTCAAGTATAGATGCCTTAGTTGAAGGTTATGCGCCTCTAAAGGCATCTATCCCAACTTCAAACGAGGCATCTATCCGATTAGTGAAGGATAGATGCCTTTTAAAAATACTTAAAAATTAAGCAGATTTTTTTTTATAAAATACACATTAAAAGCTAATATAATAGTTTAACTTTATCATTTATTAACAATTAAAGCAAAACATTGATTAGAAAAAAAATACTCACCTTTTGAAAACGCGTCTTTATAAAAATGAAGGATATTTCCGCGCGTAATTTTTTTTCGTGTCACACAGAGTTGCACACGGTCGTCGTACACGCTGCCGAGCGACTGACCGGCGGGGGGCAGGGTAAGAGCAAGGTCATGACATGCATTAGAAGTGATAGGTAATTACGCATATTGGAGTTTTTGAAAACGTGGCGTCTATCCCAGTGCGGCA
This sequence comes from Hypomecis punctinalis, assembly GCA_949316475.1. NCBI lineage: Eukaryota > Metazoa > Arthropoda > Insecta > Lepidoptera > Geometridae > Hypomecis > Hypomecis punctinalis. Next base: position 11,369,080 of record OX438797.1, read on the forward strand.
TCTATCCGGGACTTACCCTATTTGGCAATCCGAACAGTATCCTCTTTCAAATTAAAAAGCCTGTTAATTAAAATAACTTTGTGCTAAACTTGCTCACAATGGCTGGACTTGACATTGACAGCGACATTCCATTGTTTAGCAACTTTTGCAATTAGAATTTTAATCGGGTCTCTGTCAGCTTTGAAAAGCTGACATGGCATGACATGGCATACCTCTATTGCACTTGAAAGTGCAATAGAGGTATGCCATGTCTTCTTTGCGAAATGTACTTAGAGGCTAGAATGCGTTATTAGATTTAACAGAAATAGAACATTAATATAGTATTTTTTTTATATTGTGCACATGTATCTTATTGTTAGAATTATGGCACGGATCCCACACTGGTAAAGGCGTAGGAATATGCTAGATGCGATCCCCTTTCAAATTATCAATTTGTCGTGAAAATATATATGTCTAGATTCAAAAAGTAGACATACTTATGTTTTGTGATTTTATTACGGTGGCTGATAAGATGATGATAGCGAAACAAGTAAAATAAAAAGCTATTATCTTATTGACAATATTCATAATTTGGTAAAAGATGTCTTGATATAATTTATAAGACAAATCTTTGGATCTTAGGGATGACTTGTCTGATCGTGAATATCCAGCTTTAGCATTGCGACACGCGACCGCCCCGGGCATACCTCCGTCCCACTCGTGCAGTCCCGTGGGTCGGTCCACGTGTACGACATACGTCTGTAACTTTTACAGAACTCACCTCTATTCAGACATTGAATAGACAGCTAATGAACTCATTTTTCCCAGAAAACGTCGAGAAAATTAGTAAAAGAGATAAAGTTGTTTATTTGTCAATGAAAATATTCTTATAATGTATCATGAAGAATTAATAAAGACGTGTTTTGGCGCGTGTAAGATGTAGGTACTTTATAAGTTTTCAGCGTCATCCGGGTGATGACGTCCATACTTGTAGGTATAAGATGAGTTTATTTAGTATTTAGATCTATACGCAAACAAAAAAAATATCGGAGTCTGGCTATATAATTTTGATATTCCTTTGTTGACATAATTTTCAACTTATGGCAAAATCGAATGTTAAACTGTTTTGCATTTTATAGGAAATTAAAAAAAATTAATATAGAAGTGATACGTCAAAGATGGCGTAAATGATAAGTAATAATTATTTTACGCAAAAAAACGCAGCACCGACTTCCACCGTGTGCAAAATTCGAACAGTTCGCACGAATCGATGTGACATTCATGTACATTATTGATGATTTATCAAAGATGGCTCAGCCGATTTTGATAAAATTTAAATGGGACCATTTCGGAAATATATTGTTGCGAATTAAAAAAGTTTTATTCAAATCATTTATATTCTTTTTTTTTGCGATGATGTATATACTTAAGGCAAGTAATTGCTGTGTCACTTGGATCCTTCTTATTCTATTCTTTAAAATAAATCGGTTCACAATTGACGAAAATATCGATGAACATAGTATACAAAAAAATATATATAGACGAACAATATAGTACCTCCTCCTTTTTGGAAGTCGGTTAAAACCTTTATAAGATTAAAAATAACAAGGTTAATTTTTAATTACATTTATCGAATTTACAAAAAGGAACAGAAATCGGTTAACGGTTCTTAAAATAAAATTCGTTAAACTAAACCAAAATTAAATTAAGAATAAAGATAATCTTCATACTTTGCAGAGGAGATTAAAAAGGTGCTGTTGATAAAGCCAAGATAAATTAGCAGGATGGCGAACAGGGTTCCTTTGCAAATACCTCGTACAAGGAAATTGAGTAATTAACCCTTTCTGAGATTACCGGATAATTACCTAAAACATAAACATGTTAAAATATGATTCTATTGTAAGGAGAGGAACATCATAATTATGCCTTTCGATTTCGATATGGTATTTCTTTATATTGATGAAGTTGTTGACTCGTACGTCTACCTAGGACAAGGAGTCCAGCCAGGTAAGTCCAACTTTAAGGAAGAGGTTGATCGCCGAATCCGATTCCAGCCGAATCGGATTCGGCGATCAAAAGCGTTCGGAAAATTGCGTGACGTCTTTTCATCCGATATATCTCAGTGCCTCAAGATGAGAGTTTTCAATGATGATGAGATATGGAACAGAAACGTCTATTAATGAGGGCTTTATGATGCTCAAGATAGCCCAACGAGCTATGGAGAGGGCTATGCTCGGTGTCTCTCTGCGGGATCGAATCAGAAATGAGGAGATCCGTAGACGAACCAAAGTTACCGACATAGCCCAGCGGATTAGCATATTAAAGTGGTAATGGCCAGGACACATAGTTCGAAGAACGGATGGCCGATGTGGCCGTAAAGTTTTCGAATGGAGACCACGAAGCAGAAGGCGTAGCGTAGGACGTCCACCGACCAGGTAGACTGACGATATAATAAAAATCGCAGGAACGCGCTGAATGCATGCCGCTTCCAACCGGCCTTATTGGAAATCCATGGGGGAGGCCTATGTTCAGCAGTGGACGTCCCACGGCTGATAGATTTCTATAAACTGATATTATTCATTCAGACGAAAAATGTTTGAACACTTAGTTGGTCCATGGACTTTAACACAATCTGTCTTACCACAAAAGTTTTACGCACGCTTTAGGCGTGTTTAACAATACAAATTGCACGGTTAAACAGTGTTAAAAGCGTGTTTATATTTTTTGTGGTTAGGCGGAATATCTTTACCTGAGTGTGTTCGAAATATTCTTTGTCTAGTTCAGTTTTTCGGACCAAGTACAATTAAAGCGTCTTCAACTTTTAATGTAGAGTACTTAAACGTAGAGGTACCTTTTAGGTAACGGAGCTACATCCTAGACTACTTAACAAAATTATCCTAAGATATACCTCAGGATAATAATACGGGACTTATCGCGCAACAAAAATTGTAATTAATAATTTAATAATTCTCAAATTGTAAAAGTTTAAAAATAACATGGGTACTTAATAAAAAACAAAATTTATTCTTACGAGTATGAAAATGGCCGTTTAGAATCTCTGCCGGTGGCTCAGTTGTTAGTAATCCTAACTTCTGAGTCAAAGAGGCGTGGGTTCGATCCCCACCTAGGGCAAATATTTATGTGATGAACATAAGGGTTTGCTCTGTGTCTGGGTGTTATTTAGTTACTATCTATACAGGGTTATTCCTAATCAATTAGCATCCTTTTAAAGGCTTATTCTGTACATCAAAACTAACAACTTTTGTTCAACGACTTTTGTCAAATCTCAAATAAACAGATGTTCCATAGAAAAATATCATTCACCCTCGACAAAATGTATATTTAGTTTTTTTCTGAGTTTTGACAAAAGTAGCAAAACAAATTTGTTAGTTTTGATGTGCAGAATAAGCCCCTAAAAGAATGCTAATTGATTAGAAATAACCCTGTATATGTATTTAAAAATAAGTATATGTAATATATCTGTTTCTGGCTGCCATATCACGAGCTTTGCTTAGTTTGGGATCAGAGGCCGATGTCCCTAAATATTTATTTATTTTATAAATCAATGAAAAGTTTGGATTTTTTCACTACAGATAGGCATTTAAAAAATTAATATCGCCAACGTCTACACAAGTGCATTTGAGCGTAGAGTTATCCAAGTACCACTTTTAATTAAATTACTTACATGAAATCCCCAACGTAAAATAACTTTCTCTTTATATTTTGATATCAAAGATTCTCCTCTACCCTCAATTGAGCTTTATGCATAGATTAAGTAATGATATTCCACATTTCCGCTGTAAAAGAGATGTGTGTCGCTTAGATGTGGCAAATAATTATTTCGAGGGTCTTATAACACATTTCCGCGGCGTCTTTTGATGTCGGGAAATATGTTAACGTAAACGCGCTACATCATGTTTAAAGATTACTGGGGCTTTGTTTCTGGGGAATATAATTTCCCGAAAACCTTTACGGATAGCGCTAATAAATTGGCTGCATCAGGTATGTGTCTAACGTTTAATAAGAGGAAATCCTCACTAATTTGCTCTGAGATTTTATCGAAGCGTTTCGAATTAATTAGGAAACAATCATGTTTCCAATTAATTTTGATATTATGGGAGCGGTTATCTGAATCAATTTCGGTAGATCTGGTTTAGAGATGATATTGTTAGGATTTATATTAATTTTATTAATTGTACTCCGAGTCGCGGGTTTCAATTTCACAGCTTGGTATTTAAATGATTGGAAGTAGGTAAAGTACGAAAACTTTACCGTGTTTCAAGGTCGAAGGCTCGCGTTACATATAATAAAGTTTAGCAAGGTTTGAAATCTTTTTGAAAGATTTCTAAATAAATGTCGGAGTAAGTCTTGTAGAGGCTACAGTATAATTATTTTGAGGACTTAAACCAGAACTAGCATCGGATCTTCTGGCTGGTACTGTTTCTACTCTGTGCGAAAAAATCAAGAAGTTATAGTTATCACGCTGGTCCAATACCAGAAACCCGTGGCCTTTTAATAGTCCACTGCCGAACATGTGCGACGAAGAATAGTCGGCCATATCCACCATGGTGGTCTAACGGTTTAATTCACAAAATACAGGTTGTCGTATGATGTTTGTCTTTGCCGGAAAGCTAATGGTGTGTACATATATCTAAATAACTCATTGATTCGAGACCTGGGTTAAGCCCATCCCTTACACATGTAAAGTAACTCCTTTCTTTCAACTGGGCCACGACATAACCCATATCAATTTGAAATAATTGTTTATACATATTAACTTTAAATGATTGGTTATAAGTATTAAGCTCATTTACAGCTACATAGTTAATCTTATCACAATACACCAGGCAAATCATTTAATCGCATCAGTTTTACTCGTCCGAGAAAGGGTGGAATGAATAGCGTAATCAACCGAATCAAGGTGAATGCGTAATTTGGTGCTTTCAACCGGCTTCTGTTGACCCGATGGCAAACATCTACCTAACTGTAGTGATAGACCTGGGAAATAGAACATGCTGTACAAGTTTATAAAATTTCCTACGTTTTTTGCACTTTTTGAGGCGATAACGTCTTATAAATCGATGAACGCAGGATGCACGCAAGAAAAAGTGTCACGTTCCGCCTGAGTCAAGTGTTCAAGCGAGAGTTTACTCTCGCTAGTAAACCGGCTTTACAGACTACCAATTTTTTGTTTTTAAGTTTACGTATTTGAATTATCCATTCGGAGTAAAGCATATTTATTGCAATTAGATAAAACTACTGTATTAAATATAAGTTTAAGTTTTATACTCTTTTTGATATACAATATATGTGTATGTCATATATATTGATAGAATGTATCAATCTACCTTGAGGTCAGTCATAAAAATAAGATTAGCTACTGAGGCAAATACATTAATTACCATATGCAATAACTAACTATATATACAATACTAGCTGCCCGGCCACGCGTTGCTGTGGCTAAATAAATTAAAATTGCGACTATAATTTGAGATTTAAACTATCCTATCACTCAAGTTGGATCGAACTGCACATTGTGTGCGAATTTTATTATAATCGGTTAAGTGGTTTAGGAGTCCATTGAGGACAAACATTGTGACACGAGATTTATATATATTAAGATTGACTATTGATTATTTAATTTATTGTTGTATTAATCACTGTTACTTGACTTTCCTATACTTATGACATTTGTTTTTTAAATTATTGTAATTTTCTATCATCCTATTGTGCTCGATTTTTGACGTATACTGTTGTATGAATAAAGGAATATGAATAATTATACAAAACATGTAATTATCACATTATTATGTAAGAATATTTTGTGTTACTTGAATATTGACCTAGATCGTGGAAAAGTGACATTTAAGTTTGTCAGTTAAGTGGTATATTTTCTTGTACAAAGTTAAGTGAGTTCAGACCAAATAAAAAAAACAAGACAACGTCTAACGTCGTCGTGAACAAGTGAGGCCGGTTTTTTATAGGTACATGTGGTGAGTGTCGGTGTTGCGCCGCCGCCGCCGTAGTTCCACTGACGAGCCAAGGCTTAGTTTCCTTGTACGAGTAGTGATTGTGTCTGTACACGGTGAGGCTTAGTTTTGCCTTGTTCACAACATTCTGTCTTTATTTTTTATTTGGTCTGAGTGCTTAAGTAGAACATTTCCAATATTCCAAACCAACCGACGTAGCAACTGAAAAAATATATTTTATAAGCAAAAACCAGTCGAAAAATAACACGTATAGAATGACAAAACTATAATTCCAATTTTGCCGTGAAATCCGAATAAGTATAACCCCAAAATTACTCTCATTCATTCGGTCGGTTTCCGTTCAAGTTTCGCCGCGAAAACTGGGGAATTTCACGAAAATCAGGACACGCTCTTCACTATTCAACGCCCAATCGCGGTCCGATTCAATTTTACCCACTTTTATTCGGTAGGATAATCCCGAAAGATACGGCCGGAAATATGAAAGCTTCTATTATAGGTATTTTCTTTTCATTATTTAACGATATTGCCTTGTTATTTATTCGTGCGTGAATGTGGGTGGGTAGTTCAGGCATGCGTGACTTTGCGTAGGCTTCGCGTGGGGTAGTGCCTAACCTTGAAGTAGCTACAAAGTCAAATTCAAATAAGAACTTTATTCTAACCACTTTCCATCCATTATTTGAGATAACATATTATACGAAATAAGTAAATTTGCTGATGCTGAGTACTAAGACCACAGAGACTAAGACAAATATGACGATGTATTTGTCATGCGTGAAGACAGTAATGACGTCCTTCTCAAACTAGATATTCGTAACGCTTTTAATAGCATGGAGAGGGATGTCATACTGGCTGAAGTCAGGGAATTAACACCGGAGATTTACCCGTTTCTTCTACAATGTTATTCGGCGCCAAGCAACCTCGCGTATAATAATGCAACCATTGTTTCGCAGGTTGGAGCACAGCAGGGAGACCCCTTAGGACCCCTAATATTCTCTATGGCAATTCATAAAGCCATTTCGTCACTTAAATCGCCATTGAATATCTGGTATCTGGATGATGGAACCATTGGCGGAACCCCTGATTCGGTAGAAGGAGACGTGAATTCACTATTCCCGGCTCTGAAAGCACTGGGTCTGGAAGTGAACACCTCCAAATGCGAGTTGTTCCCTTGCAGCCCAATAGCCGCGGAATCAGTAGGTCGATTTACGTCTCTAATACCGGGTCTCAGAATTTTGGGTCGTGACTCGTTTTGCCTATTAGGAGCTCCCATTTTTGCGGAGGGCGTGAGCGACAATATACGGGATAAAACTGCGACCTTGGCATCACTGGCATCTCATTTCCAACACCTCCCAGCACACGTATCTCTAACTCTCCTGCGGAACTGCTTCGCAATGCCCAAATTAACTTACACTGTAAGAACGGCACCGACGTGGAGATTCTCGGAAGAGGTTCTGCGTTTTGATGACGGCCTTAAACAGATTTTAGAAGGGATACTAAACATCCAACTGAGTGAGTCCCAGTGGTGTCAGGCCAGTCTGCCTGTTCGATTTGGTGGCTTGGGCGTGCGTCGGCTTCGTGAAGCTGGACCTGTCGCGTTTTTGGCTTCATCGTGTGGGGTCACGGATCTTGTTACTCGCATCTTACCTAACATTGGTAGCGAGATCCGAGCTTGTGACGCCTATAGCGCGTGGTCGGTCTTGGCTTCGGCTGTAAACTGGCCGGAAAACCCGAAAGAGCAGCGGAGTTGGGACGACGTGCTATCGAGGAGCCACCTATCGCAATTGTTGGATGAGAGCTCCGGAGCCGACTTGGCTCGAGTGAAGGCTGCCGCTGAACCCGAGTCCGGGGCGTGGCTGAACGCTCTGCCGAGTCCACATGTGGGTACGCTACTCGACGATGACTCCTTGAGAGTTGCGGTGGCTCTTCGTCTCGGCAGCAAGATTTGCGAGCCCCACGTCTGTATTTGTGGTGCAACTGTAGACTCAGACGGCCATCATATATTGGGGTGCGTGCGGTGTGCCGGGCGAAGACCTCGACATCACGCGCTTAATGATATTTTGAGGCGTGCCCTGGTATCAGCTGGAGTACCTTGTGTCCTGGAGCCCCCCGGATTGTGCCGTTCTGATGGCAAGCGCCCGGATGATCTGACTTTGATTCCATGGCAGAAGGGACGTTGCCTCGTGTGGGATGCGACGTGTGTAAGCACATTTGCTTCTTGTCACATCCCAGCTACCCAGGTGTCGGCAGGTGCGGGTGCAGAGGCGGCGGCCCGAGGGAAAGGCCTCAAATACTCTTGCATGGAATCGACGTACGACTTCGTTCCGTTTGCCATTGAGACGGTGGGTTCGTGGTGCTCCGAGGCAAAAAAAATTGTGCGCGATCTTGGTCGGCGGCTCAGAGAGAGGGGACAGGATCCGCGGTCGGGGGCGTACTTAGCGCAGCACATCTCTCTTGCTATTCAGAGGGGCAACGCCGCGAGCATAATGGGGACATTTGGGCGGAATGCACTTTGTGGGGGCTTGTTTGACTAGGGAGTTGTTGACTCTGATCAATAACTCTCTTGAATAGACATATTAGTGTTTTTGTATTGCATTATATAATTTTATGTTGACATTAGTTTAAATACTTGACATCTTGTATTATTATTATCGCAATAAAGATTAATATGACGATATGATAGATACCATGAGTTAAATCTATTTAGACTGGATGCTCAAATACGATTACGTTGATTTAATATTCAATAATTATTAGTAATAATTATTAGTATTAGTAATAATCGACATACCTCAGTGCTTCAAGTCGAAAGTTTTCGACCAGTGTGTGTTGCCAGTGATGACTTATGGCACAGAAACGTGGTCTCTCACTATGGGCCTTATTAGTAAGCTCCAAGTAGCCCAACGAGCCATGGAGAGGGGTATGCTCGGAGTTTCATTGCCAGATCGAATCAGGATTGAGGAGATCCGTAGAAGAACCAAGGTTACCGACATAGCCCAGCGGATTGGCAAGTTGAAGTGGCAATGGGCAGGGCACATAGCGCGGAGAACTGATGACCGATGGGGTCGAAAAGTTTTCGAGTGGAGACCACGTACCGGCAAGCGCAGCGTAGGACGTCCACCCACAAGGTGGACGGATGGCCTTATTAGGACCGCAGGATCGCACTGGATGCAAGCCGCTATCAACCGGTCTTATTGGAAATTATTAGGGGAGACCTATGTCCAGCAGTGGACGTCCTATGGCTGAAATGATGATGATGATGATGAATTACTAGTATTTATTACTAACCTTACTCGTAAATCACATGCAATTATATAACGAGTCCTGTCATACAAATTGTATTGTACAAAAACAATTATCCTAAAATACGAAAATATTTTTGGATGAAGTCATTATCATTGAAAAGGTAAGGCTTAACAACGACCGTTCTCCTTAAATGTGCCATTATTTCCATAGAAGTGCGCCAATATCGCCGGGAACGACGCTGGGATAGGTCAATATAGCTCGGAAATTGTTTTGTGATCATCAGCCTATCATTTAATTATTTGGAAACCTGTTAGCCGGCCGGGTTACGTCCGGATCGCTAATGAAACACAGATTTACGTGTAATATTGTCAGGAGATCCGAGGAAATTATGTTTAGGGTTTCGGGTCTGCTCTGAAGGTACTTAGCTTTTTGCAAAAATGATCGCAATTTATGACGTGCAAGTTTTTGCCCGCGGTTCTACGTATATTTTGATTTTTGTGTGATCCCATGGGAACCATTTAATTTTTCCGGGATTTAAAGTAGCATAGGTTTTATTCCGACCTTTGATTTGAACTATGTCCCCGCCAAAAATCAAGTCGATCAAAGTCAAATCAAGTCAAGTGCTTTGTTGCTGCATTAAAGACTAACAAACATCTATACATACTCAGAACTTTCGCGTTTAAAATATCAGTATCATAAAATATTCTGCTCGTAAGTTAGGCAGTGCAGAAAGTAAATAAAAAAATAAAATAAATATTTTGGGACATCTTATACCCGGCTTCTGACCCCAAACTAAGCAAAGCTTGTGATATGGCTACCAGAGACTGATATACTAGATATTATACTTATTTTTGAATACATACTTATTTAGATAGTAACTAAATAACACACAGACACAGAGCAAACACTTATAAATATTTGCCCTGGGTGGGGATCGAACCTCTTTGATCCAGAAGTTAGGTCACTAACCCACTGAGCCACCGAGGCAGTCACGTCGAGTCTACTCGCAAAGTGGACGATAAGGCCCAACGTTTTGAGTTGGCGCGCGAAATCAATATTTTGTTGTGTTTTTTACAAGTTACTGCTCAATCTTCATTATTCAAGTTCATATAACAGGTTTTCCCGTATTTGATGGCAACAATTTTAAGACTGAAATAATTAATAAGGAAATATATTTACTGTATTATTGTATCTCGTATTTTTCTTTTCTCAAGGAACGTATCAAATGTGTAATGAATCTCGGTTAACAACGTTAACACGACTTTGCTGTTGGTTTTTGTTCTCTCTTTCCTTAGAAGTAAAAGCATGTCAACAGAACTTTTTTAATTAACTTAACGAATGTTCTGTTTATTTTCGTTTTTACTAAAGGCATTTTATTTTTCACTGAAGATATTGATTATGTTTTAGAAACATAAAACAGCCAATGTTTGATGTGTTACAATTGTCTCAATGTTTAATAAATATCGAATGTACTCCGGAATTTCCAATTTCTTGAATAACGTGCTTATTTTTGATTTTATTGCAAAAAATCATTTTGGAAGTGGCTTTCATCTAGTGTGATTGTATACAAGATGAGCCCTGGTGGTCTAGTGGTAATGACACCCGCCTTACAATCGTGAGGTCGTTGGTTCTAATCCCGGTCCTATACCAATAAATTCCTTGGAATTCGTGAAGCAACTGCAAACATCCGATGTCGTATGTGAATCCACTAACCCGCACTGGGCTAGCGTGGTGGAATGGTCCAATCATCTTTCGTGGGTAGGCATACGTCTTGCAGTGGGCATTTAAAAAGGCTGGTACACTACTACATACTGAATACAGTTGTATACAGTCACGTTATTAGCTTTTACATCTCGCATTCCATGTGATTTTATATGCTGTGTCTCTTGATGTTCATTAGTGCTTTGCTTAGTAGTGTGGTTTCCATTCACTTATAACTGTAATACTTTAGTGGCCATAACATTTTGCCCATACCTTGCCACTGTATCTCACTAAAGATGACCGCGCACCTAGATATGCGTCGCAGTCATGAATTTTAATAAGACGCGTCGTGTGCAACATTGGGCATCTATCCACACCATATGACATGAACTGCCTTTGAATGCTTTAAATATACGCGTGCGGTTCCTTTGGAGTCAAGGTACGTCTGCTTAAGCAGTACCTAAGTATACAGGGTTACAGGGTAAGTTGACCTATTCCCGTTAAGAGTGTGTAGTTTACTTCGTTTCTGACCAATTTGACTATGAAATACAATATCCTAAATGAAAAGAAAAATTGAAATTGGTATTTATAAAATTCCCAATTTTCGGCTATCAGCTCAGATATTTTGAAACGTGTAAGTCGTATTATTATTTTTATTTGCTTTTTACATGTAAAATAATGTTTTATGACCTCACTACCCAATATTGTCCGTAAAATTAACCTTTTATAAAAAGTATTTGAATTCAAATATCTCGAAAACTGTGAGATTTAGGATATGGTGTTTCATAGTGAAATCAGTCAGAAACGTAGTAAACACACGCTTAACGGGAATAGGTCGACTTAGCCTGTAACCCTGTATAACCACATTGTACAAATAAACATTTAAGATATCAAAAACGGGGCATATTGTACAAATTAAACATCTACATCTGAAATTCAGCTACTGTCCCATGAAGTCTGGAATTAATTTAGACTGACGCTACTAAGTCGAATAAATAGATATATAACCATCTGACATTACAAGTCTTATAATATCCTGCCAATTAGTGTGTACCTACGCGGTAATTAGACCCCAGGAACTAAAATAAGAGCGCGTATCAACTTACTCACTTACCTGAAATTAAACCACTCTAGAAATGAAGCTCTAATAGAAGGCTGAGTGACGCTAAAGTGCTATGAGCTAGCGTGACATCATTTTCTACTAAAATGTTCGTACACACCAAATTTCATCTCACTATAATCCAAGACGAAATTACGATAAAAAAACCAACATAACTTTTGTTTTATTGAAATTTTATATGCGTTTAGTGGGTGCTAACTGACCCGGCGAACATTCTTTCACGCAATATCTTTGTAAATCATACAGGGTTATTTTGACGTGACAACGTCTTATAAATTGGTTTGCCGGGTGACACTTCAAGAAACTGCGTTACGCTCCGCTCACGTTATGCGCTCACAATGAGAGCGAGTGAGAGGCACGCGTCATGGTTAGCCCGCCTAAGAGCGAGAGAGACAGACATTTTCATCCTTCTTCCTACTATACGAATGAATATTCACATTAAAATTATTTTACCACTCAAAGTCGTTGTCACGTAAAACTTTCGCCCGTATACCGACTTTACAGGCAACCAATTTTTTAATCAATTAGCATCCTTCTAGGGGCTTATTCTGTACATCAAAACTAACAACTTTTGTTCTACGACTTTCGTCAAAACTAAAAAAAAAATCAGCTGTTCCATACATTGATCGCGGGTGAACAACATTTTTCTAAAGAATAACAATTTTTTTTTTTTAAATTGAACCGGTTTTGTTAGTTTTGATATACAGAATAAGCCCCTAGAAGGATGCTAATTGATTAGAAATAACCCTGTATATGTGTTATTCTGATGTATTAGCATTACTATAGCAAAGTTTCATTTAAATCAAAAATTCAAAATTCAGTTTTTTTTGCTTGAAAAACATTTTATCTGTAAAATAGAAAAAATGCCAAGTAGATGATCAAAGAGGAATAATACATACAAACTTTTGCGTTTATATATAATATTAGTAAAATATATATAGTTTTTAATTAGATAAACCTCCTTAGCACAGATTACTTTGTTATATACAGAAATCAAGAAAACGAAAATGACAGTTACTTTCGATCTCATCTGTTAAATTAGTATATCAAAAGAATTTGTTAATACACATAATTAACTCTTTTGAAAAGTTCAATGTATTAAGTGTAATTTCCACATTCGTTTTGCGCCAGTTAAGCCCATGAGATTGTAAGCACTACCACCACCGTAGAGCTCATAGGGTAGCCTGATTTTCCATTGGTTACCGATCACGCATCACAGCGGTTAATACGATCAATTTTGATACGGGTATTACAAGTGGCATTTATAATCGAGTGGTATTGTGGCTCGGATGATACGTTAAATTGTTGGATCTGAGTATTTTTTAATATTGTGCAATGTTAATGATAGTAGAGAGGTAGTGACACCCGCCTTACAATCGTGAGGTCGTGGGTTCAAATCCCCGGTCCCATACCAATGAGTTCTTTGGAATTTATGTACGAAATTTCACACGGCTGGCTTTTCGGTGAAGGAAAACATCGTGAGGCAACCTGCATACGTCCGTAGAAGAAATTCGATGGCGTATGTGAATCCACCAACCCGCACTGGAACAGCGTGGTGGATATGGCCCAAACACTTCGTGGGTAGGCCTACGTCCTGCAGTGGACTATTAAAAAGGCTGGTACAGTACAGTACAGTAATGTTAATGATTATGAGATTAAACTGACACTACTCATATCATTGACGAAATGTTAATTGGTGAAGTAGATAAATATTTTATTATATTCGCTTCTTAACATGCTTATTAATTAAGCTAAAAACGTAAGCAATTTTTCCTCCCAGAATTACAATTAACTTTGAAACAGAATTCATAATTATATTTCTATGAAATAGGTAATCCAATGAGTCCACGCGCACTCCGCGTACTTAATTATACTGTCAATTACAATTTAAATATCACCGAGACATTTATTAATTTAATTCGGGCTTCGAAATTCTGTATTTAAGCTCTCCTAAGTCTAAAAACAGAATCTCGTTCTTAAAATTAGGTTTGGAATTGTCACTTATAGAAAATTCATTCATGTTCATTCAATTTGGTTGATCGATAATTTTATTTAGACTGTCATGCTTTAGAGAATTATGTTAATACATCTATGAGACTAATTTATGGAGAAATTAGGGCTTAACATCAATATGAAAAAAAAACAGTCGATGGGGCTCTGTGATAGGGCTAAACTTTGATTCGGACAGATACTCGTACATAAATAATCAAAGCCTAATAAATAAAGAAAAATGTCAAAGCAGTTTTATTTCTTTCATAAGCTGAAAAAAGGTCTATCGATATAATGGCTGTTATAAAACTGTAGGTATGAAACGAAATGAATTATTTATTACATATTAAACTGAAATTTCACTTTGTACGTAAACCACACACAGAGTTGTTGGTAGTTATTCTGTCTGCAGTCTTTTACAAGTATATTCAAACTCATATTAATATTTTTAAGAAAAAAAAGTAAGACTAATAGCACTCATTACTCCAAAGTAATTTTATCAGTTCATATCTGAATATATTAGCCTCTATGGGCAGTTTCAAATCGCGGCGCAAACGCTGGCTTGTCGAACACACGTTCTACAGCTACGATGAATTTATGACATTAAAATGTAATTGTAATTTTTGTAATTGAATATTGATATTAATATACTATTTTTGTCGTGTCTTTTTAAACTTCAGAATGATGTAACTATGTTTAATGTGTTATTTGATACTTAAGTACAATACTTATTAGTAAGATTACCTTTCTGTTGACTTGTAACTAACGTTATGAATAAAACGATTATGATTATATTTTACATCAAGATATTAACTAATAGTTCGTAAATTAATTAACTAAAGTCATCATTCTAAGTCATTTAGGTCATTCGCTTATGAATTTTTGTTTTATTGAATTAATAGAGAATTATTTAATTATAGATACATATTTACCACAGAGTTTCCATTCCTGCCAAAATACCTACCATGTTATTGAAATATTTTTAAGTGATAAATAATTATACCATAAAAACAGGTATACCAGCAAAATATTTATCAATTTGAGAATTTTCTTGCAGCGTTAAAATTCTAGGTGCGTAGACGTCTACGACGTAGCTACATACATCTACGAGGTTACGAGCGTACCAACACATAATGTACATACATACATACGTGTTAGCCAGCTTGCATCTCTACGGACATTTAGAAACATATAAGTAGCCACAAATGTGTACATGTAGTTTATACCGAAAGGTGCAACTGAGCCAGAAGGAGGTCAATATAATTTTGAGATAACTTTTTGGCGTTTTGGAAAAATACATGTTTTAGAAAGAAATTGTACTGCTTTTTCTCGCAATGTTTGAGTGACTTAAGCAAAATTGAGGGTTCCATATTAACTTAACATATGTAGGTGGAAAGTAAGTTAGCTTTATTCCCTTTAACGTTCATGTTAGTGAACAACATGGTTCAAACAAATCCCCAAGCATTCATGCTCGCCATCGAAGGCTCCTTCTTGCGGCGGCATCATGTGCCGGGTCGCTCTCTTCCCTCAAAAATGGTCGAGGAGAGCGATGGCTAGCACATGTGTCACACTCGTGATCGGGTGCTGCTTGCGGGTCACCGGTCTGTTCGTGGCATTCACGCATTGTACCAACTAACTAACTTAGGCTTAAATTTCAAGTACCTACTAACTTTCTTTGTACAGTATAATCTAACAATTGTGATTTTAGTTAACAAAGGGTACAGACCCTGGAGTCTGTGGTTTGTAAAAATGTACAATATAAAAAAAAAATCTAGACATTTTCTAGGATATTGTAGTACTCATCATTATTACCAACTTATCGTGATTTCGAGGTTGGCCCCATAATAAAAGTTGACTACAATGATGAATAAAATGATATCCTATAATGATATGGCTGTCGCTTAGAGAAAAACCCGTAAAATGATAACAACAAATAATCTTTTGATCAACTCTAATAACCCCTTTCGGCTGTTTCGGTGACATTTCCAACTGACCCAGTAGGTACATACTTATTCCCAACGGAGGCCTTAATAAACTTGCTAACAGCCTAGGAAACAGTCGGGATATAGCGAGCCTGCGGCCTGATTACGGCCGTAACGGAGTATAGTGGACGGTGTTCGTTTTGTAATAGTGTTTCAGTTAAATTCAACCTATGAAGCATGTAAACTTCTATCAGGCAATAAAAAAACTAAAGCTAGAGATGGAGTATAAATCCAGATTAAACGCGTTATTTGGAAATCTCTTTTTTAGACACGCGATGTAGTTTTACACTTTGAACTTATCATAAACTGCAGAGTATTTTCTTTTTCTAGATATTTTTTTTATAATATAGCCACGGTGCATTGAAAAGTATAGAAAAATCTAAAAATATTATATTTTTCATTTAGGTTTCTAATTTTTATAAGAAAAAGGTAGTTTTTTGTGAATATAAAAATACTCTAAGCAAAAAATATTTTGTGAATATTTCCGAATAGTACTTACTTCTCACGGATTCAATGATTTAATTACTAAAAAAAAAGAAATAACATTATGAAATATCGTAATAATATTTTTAATAGATTTGCATCAAAATCCATTGATAATGTATTAAAATAAACAAATATCGTTTTATAACTTCCAAAATAGTTAATTAATATACATACCTACATACGTTCATGTGGAATATTCACATCTACAAAATAGTCGGTATATTTAACATTGATGTATTCTCCTAAAGTTTAAACGGTGTAAGATCCTATAAGATCAAAACCTCCCAAGCTTTGTTTCGGGCCTTTAAGCTGTTTCCGGTCCACTACACGTAAAAGAGGATGCAAATAAGTATAACTTAGTGATCGCTCAGACGTAATGAGAGGGAAGACGTTATTTTCGGAGAAAGTTGAAAAGCTCAATATGAATAAGTACCGAAATAGATAATAAATAAGTAATATTAGGGGACATCTTACACACGGTCTCTGGCCTCAAATTAAGCAAAGCTTGTGATATGGCTGTCAGATACTGATTATACTACATATACATATTTTTAAATATATATAGGTACTTATATAGATAATACCTAAATAACACCCAGACAAAGTGCAAACACCTATGTACGTCACTTAAATATTTGATCTGGGTGGAAATCGAACCCATGCTTCTTTGATCCAGGAGTCAGGGCCACTAACCACTGAGCCATCGAGGCAGTCGATGATATAGCCTATAATCTTTCTACGTTCTATAATATTGACCAAACTATACATAGATAGATCAATTGACTAAAGTTTATGAAAGTAACATTGTTGACATTCTTAATTATTAAGATGAACAGTGATGTAAATAATGTTTGACCCGGTCAAATTGGTTTAGTTGGCAGTACCATGACATGCGTGGTAGAAAAATATCGGTCAAGTGCGAATCGGACTCGCGCACAAAGGGTTCCGTACCGTATGGAAGCTCCCTATAATGTTTTGTTTTAATTTAATTATTTATTTTGAGAATATTCCTGTTGCCGTTATCAATATCGAGCAAAAAAATCACGTTTCTTGTATTATTATATTAAATATTCACTAAATAAATATATAAAATATTTTAATTTAATTATTTATTTATTTTTGCTGTGAATATTTAACTAAATATTGTGTGAACATTTCAAGCATCTACCTTTCACCGTTATTAAAATCGAGCAAAGAAACGGCAAAATAATTATGTTTGTTGTATGGGAATACAACCTCAAATATTATTTTTTTCTATTTTTATTATTTGTTATTATAGCGGCAACAGAAATACGTCATCTGTGAAAATTTCATCGTTCTAGTTATCACGGTTCATGAGATACAGCCTAGTGACAGACAGACGTACAGACAGACTGACAGCGGAGTTTTAGTTATAGAGTCTCGTTTTTACCCTTTGGGTACTGAACCCTAAAAACTGGCATTCCAAGTCAAGTTTCGATACCTAGTAATTTGTCAACAAACCAGATGACGTCATTCAGGGTGGCAATGCTGCCATCATGCTGGGCACGCCAACTGGTAGTGCTTGTGCTTGTAAGTAGTGTTGTATTTGGTTGTAGTTAATAAGAAAAAAAAACAATTTATAAAATGATGATGATGTTAAAGACACCAAGATTTTATATAGTGTGTAACCGTCGTGATTGCCAGGCGCAGTGGTATCTTCCCGATAAAATACTGTGTAGAAGACAACAACACGTTTGGGATGGTCGCTGCTCGCTACAGCAATTCTAGCTCCATTCTGCTGCGTGTCGGGACATTAGGGCGGCCGGCATCGAGATGTTATTATATTACCTTTAGAGACGGTGATACGAATAATTTAATATTTTTTTAGTTATTAGGTAGAAAGGCACATTTTATTGTAATTTTGTAGTAACTGAGCTGCACAATGCTGTATATGTTTACTAATAAAGGACATGTCTACAAAATGTATGGAGGCTGGTATAATAATAATCAAAAATTCTAACCACAACACTCGTTACATTTCGAGAAAGTTCATATTTTTCAGAGTCTATTACAACAGTTAAAAACAAAAATGAACCACCCGATTTTTTTTAAATAAATTTTGAATTTATTAGAAAAAATAAATATATTTCGCTCAATAGGTAAGTAGGTAATAGTTTATCTCTAGCAGCCCCAATTAAGCAACCTCCAAATTGTTAAATAAAAGCATTTTTACCAATTAGACACACTTTTTAAGTGATTTTTTGTCACATTGTACCTACTAACTGGTCACACTGGTAGGTTATAATTTTTAATTTTAGCAAATTAAGAGATGAATGTGGAAGAATCAGCTACGAATGCAAGTAAAATAACGATAGAAGCACTTTATTATTGCTAAACTAGAAAAAATAATAGGCTTTATTGTTATTTTTCATACAATTTATTTTTCGCATTTTAAAAAAATTGGAGGGGGGAAAAATCTAAATTAAATATTTTTGGGAAGCCCATATAACAAGCTTTCAAATGATGTATCATCATCTAGGTTCCATTTTTCTCTGAATAATATACCACTTGTGGACGTCACCTTTGGTCCAGGTGTAGGTATAATACGGTACAGGTAGTCGCATTAAGTTTAGCGCTTTATGGCTGTACATGGGTTTAGTATAACGGTCACCATGCGCAGCCTTCCCCTCCACACTACTCTCAGCGCTAAACTTACGTGCCGCTACCTACTTAGCTGCGTACTTAGTAACTAGTAGTAACTTAGTAAGTAGTAGTAAATGTTCGGCAAAGACAATTTTTTGTCTTGCTCTGTTATTATCTCTGGAGACAAAGACAGAAGTTTGACAAGACTGAGCAATTGGGCATTCAGTATACATATAATGGCGTTTGTCTATATTGTTGTTGCAACGGTTTCTTTGCAACATCGACACATTTTTTGGGATTCAATTTTAGTTCGATGCTTTGATGCTAAGTAGTGTAGGTTTCCTGTAAAAAATATGCGATGGCTAATCCACTGACATCTTAGGATCGGCGCTAACGAGCTACCAACCATAGCCACCGGTGGCCAGTTTTCTTACATTTTCTTTAAACGCTGCGCGCACGAGTAGCTGGTGGCGGCCACTCACTACAGTAGTGTGTAGCGATACTTAGCGCGCGACTGCCATCGCACCGGTGGCTGTAGTCAGTGGCACGTCTGCACCGAGATTCAGCACGATTTTATGTATTTATTGACCTAGTCCTTATGATTGAATATGTCCATGAATGTTCATTTTATTACGGTGTCCGAGTCCGCAGTAAACTGCCCTTTAACTCACGCCGGACACCACCACATATTACACTTGTAATGGAATATATTCTTCGTCGGTTCTGGAATTTTCCATTGTAGTGAGGTTTGGGTAAATAGTTGGCAGAAAAGCGACGCGGGTTGGCACCCGCGATAGTTGCATGGTTTATTTTTAGGGTACTGTGACCAAAAGGCAAAATAAAACTTAATATCTGTATTTGCTCAACTATATACAGGTTATTTCTAATCAATTAGCATCATTTTAGGGGCTTATTCTGTATATCAAAACTAACAACTTTCGTTCTGCAACTTTTGTTAAAACTCAAAAAAAATTGGTGTTCCATAAAAAGTATCGTTCACCCGCCAAAAAATGTATGAAACAGCTGTGTATATAATAATTGTATAGAACTATTAGTTCTATGTATTTAGTTTATATATTTACTAGTTCTAGTTGCTCAACGTTGCTCAACAGCGGATGTCGTACAAAATATGAATAAATGATCTATATTTTTTCAGTAGGTAGAATCGGAGTTTTTGTCTTGAAGTCTTCCATGTCAAGTCCAATGAAGAAGCAATCAAAAAATCTCGATATTAAAAACAAGAGATCCTTTAGGCACAAAAAGTTGAATAAAAATGTTTTGACGGCCTCTGAAAATGAAATAACAAGTTCCGGTAAATGAAAACTACGGTCTGAAAATACGGGCAGATATTCCGCCCATTTCGGCCAAAATTCGTGAAAAGATGGCTACATTCGGAGCTATGAAATATGCAAAATGACTCGCAACCGATATGCATGATATGGACCAATTACAAAAAGCTGTCTGACTCGAAGCACCGACCGATGTTTTACACGGAATGGAATATCTCATTGAAATATGGACAAGGCTGGAGGAGATATTGTCATAATATTTTTGATTTAATGTAGAAAAAAATTCATAAATAGGTAACAGTAAATTTATTTTTTTGGAAATTTACACTTCGAGATAATTTAAATACCTACAATGTTTGAGCCCAGATTGATTTTAACTTTGCCTAAATCTAAATCTTTGATTTGAATCCAAGTCACACATACTAAATCTAAAACTTTGATTCGAATTCCAAGTCATACTTAGGGTCGTCCGGCAGCAAGGTGAGTCGACGATATCGTCAATATCGCGTGTCGAACGGGACATGATAGGCAAAGGACTGAGGCAGATGGCACTGTAAGAGAGGCCTATACCCAGCAGTGGGATAAAGAAGGCTGTGGATGATGATGATGACGACCGCGTATTATTTTATTAGCATCGAATGGTGAATCAAAAAACGACGAGGAAAGTGGCATACAATTATATTTACATATATAATAAATAAATATTTTTGGGACATCTTACACACGGCCTCTGACCCCAAACTAAGCAAAGCTTGTGATATGGCTGCCAGAGACTGATTTTCTACATATACTTATTTTTAAATACATACTTTATATAGATAGTAACTAAATAACACCCAGACACAGAGCAAACACTTATGTTCATCACATAAATATTTGCCCTGGGTGGATATCGAACTCACGCCTCTTTGATCCAGAAGTTAAGGTCACTAACCACTGAGCCACCGAGGCAGTCAAATATATATTATGTTCTTCATGTTCACGTCGATATTCTGGGCGTTTGCGTTTGATAAATTTTTTAAAAGTGATCTATCTTACAAAAATCTCACAGATAATTAATAAAAATATTCCGAAACACGTAGAGCGCTTGACGGAGAGTCTGGTAGCTGTGTACACGAGTATTTTAAATGAGTTGATGCGCATGAAAATTGCTTTTGTCACAACATTTTTCCAAGATATATTTTTAATGTATATTTAATCTGAGGATGAGTGACGTGGGTTCTCATTTCTCACGCCTGAATCGGTGGAATGTTTTTGTTGAGGAAAATTTTATTTTTATTTTTCACTAGCTGTGTTTCATGATTATTATGATTTTGCAGGTCGGTTCGGGACTTTAAATATGTGCCTATTATGTCTTATAATTATCAATTTAACATTTTTTCACATAGAGATAGAGATACACAGACTTGGCATTTTTTCTTTGATGCTTATAATGACATGTCAATCTAATAATTGTGACTTTTAAAGTCACTAGTTTAAAGTTAATATTATTATTCTGCAAATTTGATTTAGGTACTATAGGTAGGTACCCCAAAATTATTTATGGAGTCATACTTAGCATAATTAATAAATAATAATAAATTTATTTGACTTTTCTTATGGCTACATATGTACAGAAATAGGTACAGTTATATAGATGTATGGTATACATATAACTAATAGTTAAAATTATTATGCAACATACATTGAGTCCGTGGACTGTACATATTTGTAGGTGAAACCTAAATCCCACACTAGGAGAATTCCTGTGTCGTGGGATTTAGTGCCTTCCATTTAATTCTGTATTTACTCTTATTTTCATGAAACAATATACGAGTACATAAATCTTTGAATAAACTACGGGTGTTCTATTTTCAAGTTTATGAAAAACATAACTATTAACATAACTACCAGATTAACATTTAGTATTTATAAAATAATTGAATTAAAAAAACAAAATCTAAATTGATTAAGAACAGAAAGGAAACACTAAGAATTTCGAAATAAAAGCCTGAAATCAAAGGTCTTCAAAAAAGATCTCCTGAAGGTCTCCTTGTGAACAATATAGCCTATTGTACAGATCCAAGAACATCAATTGGTGTTTGAATTTACAACTTTGCTAAAAGCTATTGAAATGAAAACGTCTTGGGATATTCGGATCACTTTGCCAATTTCTAGTCAATTAATTTTGTTATCGAGTCTGCTAACACTTACGTCAATGAAACGCTGAATCATCAACAAGGAAGAATTAAAACTTGGACCGCATATTTTAAATTAAATGTTTAATAAATTAGGAGATATCTCCGTAATATCTCTGAGAAAGATCTTAAATTGAATTACGTTGGATTTCGTCTCCTTTTTTTCTTAAGCATAATGAGTGAGACGAAAATTAAAGCGATAAAATTCAAGATTGCGGTAAACGTTGATACCTAATTTAGTGTAGAGGTTTTGAGCGAAACAGGAAAAAGTGAACAAGAATGCAAAACCACATAACGGTAAACTTTTGACTCATGGGTAACAAAGGACACTTCCACGAAATGTATGAAGGCTGGTATAATAATAAATAATCAAAAAATCTAACAGCTCACATTTCATTTCATTTGTTACATTTCGAGAAAGTACATAAATATTATTCTGAGTCTATTACATCAGTTGAGTACAAAAAAAAGCCCTTAGATTTTTTGAAAATTTATTTAGAATTTCTTAGGATAAATAAATATTTTTGACACATTAGTTTATTTCTAGCAATTCCATAAAACAAAAGAAATAAAAAAGCCCATAACACAAGCTTTCAAATGATGAATATCGTCTTGGTTAGATTTTGATCAAAATAATATACCACTTTATTATTATATACTGCGGGACTAATCGCGCACTAAAATTACGGCTTGCAGCTGCAGTAGTTCCTACATAGGTCAAACAAAGCGTACTATTGCTGAACGGCTATAGCTGAGCATTTGCTTGACGGAGGTAGGAGGATCGAGCTCCACGACCCAAAAGTCCTCTCCACGGATCGACACTATTTTTCAAGAATAGTCGTGAAGCGGTGGAAATAAAAAAAAACATAAGAATTTCAACCGGGAGGATGGATTTAAGTTATTGGCGTCGTGGAATCCTGTTGTCGACAAATGTATATCGCGTAGTGTGGGTAGAAGGACATTGTTAGATACCGTCAGTGTTGTGTGACGTAATGACATTTTTTCAAGTTCAAATTGAATTGGCGGTACCAGTTGTTTCACATTCTAATCTACCCGTGACCACGGTCGATGCAACTCGGCCGAAACGTCAGGATGAGGAGGTATTTATTTATCTCGTAATTTTAGTGCGCGATTAGTCCCGTAGTATATAATAATAATGAATTCAAATCGCGAAAGTTTAAAAACAACAATATACCACATATGGACTTTTTTTTTACTCTTAATTTGTTTTTTACTATATACAAGTATATCCTTACTAGCTAAGTAGGCTAAGCTATAGAATCATTGCCACGCAAACGTCACAGCACACCACTGCGAAAGCTCGAAAGCAAACAGAGATGCCATTAATTGGATTTACTAAGATTACAGGGGGACGGCACAAACTAATCACGAATACTACGAGCTGCCATTGTGTCGGCGCTTTGCACGCCCCCGTGTTCGGTTAAACAAATTCGGGGCTAGTTACGGCTGTTACACTCCATTGTAGCTAACTGCTGTTAATTTGTTGGATAGGAGAGGCATTGTGGCGTAGTTGCTGGCGATTTGAACATCGCCCACGTAGTTATTATCCATGTTAGTCTAGTCATGTGTCTAGATGAAGTTATGGCCGTTTTGACGAGGACGAGTATTATGGAAATATTTAATAATTTATAGGTTAATTGTACGATAAAGGTAGCCTCAGAGTAGCCCAACGATCTATAGAGAGAGCTGTATTCGGAGTCTCTGCGAGATCGATTATGACTTTTCATAGTAGACGAACTCATCGACATAGCCCATCGGATTAGTTTGTCAATGTGGCAGTAGCAACGGGCGTATAGCACTGAGAACTAATATCCGATGTAGGTCTTAAAATTTTCAAATGGGAGACTCAGTTTACGATCATTGTCGTCGTCTGCCCACCTACTAGGTGCAGACCTAATTAAGACCACCGTAACGCGATGGATGCAGGCCGCTTTCAACAGATCTTATTGAAAATCTGTAGGAGAGGCCTATGTCTAGTAGTAGTAGATGTTTAATTTTTGATATGAATCATACTAAGTAAGTAAGTTCGTATAGGCCGGGTGGCTAGCCCTGGTGTCAGAATTTTTAGGCCGCCTGAAGGCCTTTGACATGGCTAAACGGTTAGAAAAACCGGGACCATACTAATCATACTTATCATACTAATATTATCAATCCCAAAAGTTTGTTGGTTTGTTCATCTTTCACGCAGCAACGGAGCAACGGATTGACTTGATTTTGGCATGGATATAATTAATGGGCCGGAAAGTGACATAGGTAGCCTATGTCACTATGTATGCCTTTTTATCCCGAAAAAATAAGAGGTTTCTGTGGGATAGCACAAAAGTCAAATTCCAAGCGGGCGGAGTCGCGGGCAAAAGCTAGCATGAAGGTAATTATGAAAACAGAAAATTTAATTTGGGACACAACAATTGGTACCTACACAGTACCAAAAATAGCGATTTGTTTTCAATAAGTGCAGGAATCTATATTTCTACAGAAGCAAATCCTGAAATGTTTTACAATAATCGGCGTTGATAAATAAAATTGCAACTGCGCTTACAAAATATTCGTTCTCGCGAAGAACATTTTAAACAGTTTAAAAGTTCTCATATTGCATTCTGATCGCCTGCCGCAGTCCCGTTCACCAACTGCGCCCCTCTTCAGAACGGAATTTCAACAAATAAAACTTGTGCTGCAATTTACTAGTTCTTCACGTATGTAAATATCGAGCCTAGCAGGGTGATTCTGTATGAAAACGCAAGTTTTACTGTGCCTTATGTTTTGTTTTTAAGAAGTTGGCGGAAAAAATATGTATTTTTCCAGTAACAGAACTGAAACATGGCGATTAATAAAAGCTTTTAAAAAATCTTCGACTTCGCACACGTTATATTAGAACAAAAACCCAGCAAACCACCTTTGAGCTTTGGCCTGTATCAATAAGCAATCATTATTTTTTCCAAAAAACCCGTGTCCTTCACTTCAAAAAGTCCTTCACCCGTGTACAGAATCATTAAGTACATAGTATAAAACAAAGTCGCTTCCCGCTGTCTGTCCCCATTTATGCTTATATCTTTAAAACTACGCAACGGATTTTGATGCAGTTTGTTTTCATAGATAGAGTAATTCAATAGAAATTATCGCATCGCTAGAACGCAAATATGATAATATAAGAGAAATACGCACGAATCGATGTAACATTTTTCACATTATTGTTGATTTATCAAAAATAGCTCAGCCAATTACGATAAAATTTAAATAGGACCAATTTCGAAGTATACTCTTTCCAATTCCGAAAGAATTATTGAAATCGGACTACTATAAAAAAGTTATGCGTGGTTATATATAAAAAAAATACGTGTCGAATTGTATACCTCCTCCGGTGGTTCGTCGATCAAAAATTCAACTCGATCTGTCGCTTTGCTGCTGCGTCAAAGAGAAACAAACATAATTATGTAAAAAATCAACAAAACACACTTTTGGCTTCATAACATTATTTATTAACTAAAAATCTCAACGATATTTTTGAGCAATTTATATTATTAATAATTATTTATATTATTAATTAATTTTCGAAAAAAATCGCTACACCCACTTCCACCGTGTACAAGAGTTCGAATAGTTTCCACGAATCGATATGACATCGATGTATATTATTGTCGAATTATAAAAAACGGCTCAGCCGATTACGATAAAATTTTAATGGGAGCTTTTTGGGAGTATATAATCTTTCGAAATAAATAAATGTTTAGAATCGGTTTACAATTGACGAAAATATCGATGACATACAAAAAAAACCTAAAGACGAACATAGTACCTCCTCCTTTTTGAAATCTGGCAATAAATAAAAATTACTTACTTATACACATTACCCAACGTTATGTTGACAGAGAATCAGGGCCCAGATCGGTGAAGACGAATCAAGGGCAGGGCGACCTCTACCAAAAACTGATGAGTATCACCTTCGCGTCCAATTTTCTTTCTTATTTTCTCCAGACAAATACAGATACAAAAAGCTTACTAGGTAATTTGTGTTTTCGGCTCTAGAGACTGAATTTCTCAAATATAACGTAACTCATTAGTGTACCTATATGTTATCTGGAATTTTAAATGTAATGTGTGTGTTTTTCTAGAAACATTGATGTTATTTTTGACCGACGAACCAACCGGGATTCGAGTATTTCGGGATCCGGGTATCCCGGTATTGGATTCCCTAGCAATACCAATACCTACTGATAGTATACCATACTATAGTAAAGTATGTGTGATGGAAGCGTAGCGCTCATAGCGTAGTTTAACTAGGTGTTCGTTAGCGATCATCGAAGTTAAGCAACGTTCAAACACCTGACTGCCTCGGTGGCTCAGTGGTTAGTGACCCTAACTTCTGGATCAAAGAAAGCGTGGGTTCGATCCCCACCCAGGGCAAATATTTATGTGATAAACATAAATGTTTGCTCTGTGTCTGGGTGTTATTTAGTTACTATCTATACAAAGTGTAACGGAAAGGCTGTATACATAAAAAGTGGGTTGATTATATAGATGCTGTATTCGAAATTCCGAGCCAAAATAACAACATTCACTTTAAAAAAAAAATTAAATATGACTGACTAGAAAAATCTTTTGCACGTAAACAAACGTGTCACAACAAGGAGGTGTGGTCTGATTTTGATGGGCAAGGTCGTGTTATTGACCTCACAGCTGTTTAGTGTGATAGTGCTGTGCAAATGTGAATTAGTCATAAAAATGACTAGTTTTTCAAAAAAAGATTAAAAATCAGCAAACGAACTTACATGGCTAAACATCTAGTTTGTTACCGTTATCTGATTTGGTACTTTCAGTATGTAAAGTCTTTCCATTACACGTTTTATAAGTATGTATTTAAAAATATGTATGTATATGTAGTATATCAGTCTCTGGCAGCCATCACAAGCTTTGCTTAGTTTGGGGTCAGTCTTCGGATGGGGGACCGCGGGTGGCATTTACAACTGAGCGCTATCGTGGCTCAGACGATACCTATCTACGTTAAATTGGCGGCTTAAAATTCTGACACCAGGGGTAGTCACCCGGCCTGTACGAGCGTACTTACTATGATGGAAGGAGTATTTTAAGCCTTTAATACACGTACTTATACCTGTTTATGTATATACGTGAACATAAGTGCAATAGATTATGCCAATAAACAATAGCAAATATATTAAAATGTTGGGGGAAATCCCCCGTTCTATCCTCAATACGGCAGAAACGTGGACCGAGACCTGGTGGGTAGCTCTTTCTTATATTAAAAGATTTTACGGTGCAATATGAAGTTTGGTATAAGTACGAAACTACCGAAACACCTGCGCACTCTTACACATACACGGACATAATCTACTTTCATGAATAGATTTATTAATCATCATCGCAGCCA
The DNA here is from genome assembly GCA_949316475.1 of Hypomecis punctinalis. Taxonomy (NCBI): domain Eukaryota; kingdom Metazoa; phylum Arthropoda; class Insecta; order Lepidoptera; family Geometridae; genus Hypomecis; species Hypomecis punctinalis. Next base: position 11,397,044 of record OX438797.1, read on the forward strand.
TAGTAGGTACGTCTATTGCTGGACAAAAGCCTTCACTATGGATTTCTAATAACGCGGAGTGGAAGCGGCTGGCATCCACCGTGTTTCTGTAATGATGAAATAATCGATGGAGCCCACAATAAAATCTATAAGTATACAAATATGTACAATCTACAAGTATACAAAAAATACTGTACCTATTAATTAGTATTTCATTCGTTGAAATTCAAAAGCCTTTCAAGTCATTATGACGGGCCACCCTGTTTAAGGGGACGATCGGCTTTGGCAGCTTTCTCACTCGCACATTTGAATATTTTTAGGGATATTAACATACTAAAAATTAATATAAAGAAACGTAAAACTTTTGATTTATCAAACAGTATTAATTTTAATTATTTTCGTATGACTTTGTGTTTTAAACTTTACATTTGACAAAATTGTGAGAAAAAAATGTCACGGAACCGTTATATTTTATTGATTTTTTTTTTAAAATGAAAGTGATTATATAGCAATTGTTAATTGTTAGTAGCTGATTGTGGCTATTTTGGTGTCAAAATTATTGCATGAATGGTAATTATAAAAAATGTAACAACACAAAAATTGTTTATGTGAATATATTTTTTTTTAATATTATTTGAAATTTAAATTGTCTAATTAATCGTTAAAATTCAAAATTAGCCACAAATGATACTAAGATGGCCACAACCGGGGCACCTGCCCTAGTACAATGTTCTGTTCTGTTCAATAAGATAACAATAAATATTATATTTAACTATTTAATATCATAAAAGGACATGTCCACAAAATGTATGGAGGCTGGTATAATAATAATCCAAAATTCTAACCACAACACTCGTTACATTTCGAGAAAGTTCATATTTTTCTGAGTCTATTACAACAGTTAAAAACAAAAAAGAGCCCTCCGATTTTTTAAAAAATAATTTTGAGTTTATTAGGATAAATAAATATATTTGGCTCAATAAGTAGTTTATCTCTATCAACCCTGATTAAGTAACCTCCAAATTGTTAATTAAAAGCATTTTTACCAATTAGACACACTTTTAAAGTGTTTGTTTGTCACATTGTACCTACTGACTGGTCACGCTGGTAGGTTATAATTTTTAATTTTAGGAAATTAAGCGATGAATGTGGAAGAATCAGCTACAAATGCAAGTAAAATAACGATAGAAGCACTTTATCATTGCTAAACTAGAAAAAGTAATAAGCTGTACTGTTATTTTTCATACAATTTATATTTCGCATTTAAATAAAATTGGAGGGGTGAAAAAATCTTAATTAAATATTTTTTAGAAGCCCATAAAACAAGTTTTCAAATGATGTATATATCATCTTGGTTCGATTTTTCTCTGAATAAATAATATACCACTTGTGGACATCACCTTTCATAAAATATGTCTAAGTAATTTGCACTAAAATATACGACTACACGAGTGAGATGGGCGCTAGACCCTATCTCCCCTTAAAGAAAAGGAAATTTTAATTATTTCCATCTGCTTAGTATTCTACCCGTCTGTCTGACTGCGATCAAAGAACTTCGAAGCTTGTCCTAAATCTTTAAGAGATCTGACGTCAGTACTTGGGAGGTACGATTATGACGCTTGGAAACTTTCTCGTGGAATATTTTAGTGCTATCGCTATTTGGACAGCAAGTGGCGTTTACTAAAGGCTTAGATGTTGGTAGACCGTAGAAGTGAAGATAGTTGTGGAATACTTGGACATCATTTATTAACCTAATCGTACCTTACCCAAGAAAGTCGAGAAGTGAAAATGTTTCCATTAGCACCATTCTTAAATTTGTTATTAAATAAAATGTTCTAATAACTTTTATACATTCGTATAACCAACCAACATATTTATTTACCAAAATTCATATAGCTCAACGCTGGGTCGATATGATTCAGTGTGTTCAGCAATGGACTATTTATAAAGCCGCGATATATAATGTATTTGTCTACCGGTGTCGGAGCCTTAAGCGGTGACATATATGGAAAATTTTGAACAACTTTTACTGTGGGGTCAACTCTGAAAACGCAAAAAACAGCTTTTCCATACTTTTTGTCGAAAGTCTATAAAATCGTATGAAACAGCATTTTTTTACGTTTTCAGAGTTGGTCCCATAGTAAAAGTTGTTCAAAAATTTTCATAGATGTAACCGCTTAAGGCTCCGACACCGGTAGACAGACATATAGACAATAGACAGTTCTTTATTAAGACAAAAATAAAATTAAACAAAACCACAAAGCAAACAACACAGCAAAACAAAACAAAATAAACAGCATAAACAATTAATCTTAAATATTTTACAACGTCATCCTAATTACTTAATTTTATTTTTGTCACAACCCGGTCCCACCTCAGCATATGCTAGTTGTGGACCAACCAGCGCTGGTCTTCCGGCGGGACCGGTAGGTGACGTCTCATGCGAATATTAAAAAAAAACAATGTGGTTATTGTTGGAGCAACAGCGTGCAAACATAATTAAAAAACATATCCATTTTAGAAAATATGATGTCACGCCAAAACCCGATGCGACATGTCAACTGACATTACCTGAAAATTGACAATGATGCACCTTGACCATGACGTGCTATGACGCGAGTCGCAACTCGCAATCAATCCATTCTCTTTGAATCAGATTTTTACAACAAATCAACAAACCAATAACTAAAAAATATTAAGGACTACAAAAATAACCATGTTTGTTTTTACAAACGAAAATAAATTGTATAGGTAGCATTATAGCGCTCGTAGCGTAGTTTGACTAGGTGTTTGTCAGCGATCACAGAAATTAAGCACGGTCAGTATTTGGATGGGTGACCGCGGGCGTGGCTTGGATGACACATTAAATTGTAGATCCCATTGTGTTTTAACTGTTTAGCTATGTCAGAGGCCTTTAGGTGGCTTAAAAACTCTATCACCAGGGCTGACCACCCGGCCTCTACGAATTTTTGGTATCTGCGGTACAAAAAGTACTTAGGTGTGTTTACGTTCTTGTTAACATTGTTACCTCAATTCATGTATGTAAACTTAATTACTCAATGAAGTTACATTAACAGCTATTATTAACTGTTACTGCCTTACTTTTTTCTTACATCCAGCTGCTTTGGTTTTATTGAGTGATTTAACCAGGTGGTAGGCAACGGTAATTGTATAGATACCCTTCGAAATAACTTAATAGCTAAATAGAATAATCATCTACTACGGCACCCAGCTATAAAACACGATCCCGAGCTCACTCACAATATAGTAATCATTTCATAACCCCCAAATTTATATGAAACATCGTAAAGGGTTAAGTACTGTTTTCGTAAACTTTCGTCAATAACCCTATAGTTTCACGACACATGACACAGCATACGCGATATTAAAATGTAATTATCCACTAATGTGAATGAGAACCTCGACTAAAATAAAATGGATAGACGTGTCCTCAGGGAGCGCACTTTGGAAGGCGATCAAGTAGGCTACATGCTCTCACTACGTGTCACTGTGTCTCAGGACGTGTAAGCACAGTTATCTTTATTCTACACGTTGCTAGTGCGTTCCAATAAAAAATACTAAATTAGGTGTCTTTCTGTATTTTTTTGTTAAAACTGTAGGTAAATTGTATCTACAAACTTATATAAATACTTGTAATAAAATAAACAGGATTAGAACAATTCAAGTCTTCATCTTAAAGACTATCTTGCATAGTGGGACCAGACTGTACAGTAGCTCAAAATTCCATTAAAATATGGTTAATAAAAGCGCATAGTACAACAACTGCATGAATTATTTTCCAAAACAAATGAAGCAAATAATGTACAAGATTATAGCCTAATACACCGGGGTCGATAATTTATACAACCAAAAAAAATAATAGTAGGATGAAACCCACATCCCCTTCCCGACGTCAGATCGCCCGTAAATTATTTTTCCTTTTATTTTTATAATATTCCCCTCCTTTTCTAATACGTTTCATCCTACTATTATTTTTTTTCACTCTTTATTATTTTTTTAGGCTTCTACTCTGGTCTATAAGCTCGATATATTGATATAATATGTTGCATTTTTTTAACGGGCAAAAGTGCCTTTATTAACTACAATATGATACAATACTACTTTATATGCTAAAACTATCTACACTACTTCTACATAGAAAGCAATTGGATCATCCACAGACCCTTGAAGGTCTAAAGATAATCCAAATGCTCAAGTCCACTGCCAGTTGGAAGCGTGCCCAGCATGCTGGCAGCATTGCCACGCTGAATGGCAATGCTTATACGTTGAGCCAAATAAACACCAGCATTTTGGTCACGCGTCGCATCCACCAGACACTCAGAAAGTCTTTTGTTGCTTTATCTTTTTATTTTATTATATTACGCCATAATGTATTCCAACTATTTACAATCTAATTTTGCTTCACAAAGTACCTATTATATCTTAAAGATATAACAATTACAAGAACAATTAACATTTACAAGTAAATACAAAAATGTGGCATTGAAGTGTACTTAATCTGTAATGGTTTTGCCTCAATTTATTCAACACGATCAAGCGCCTGTGCCCTTCCATTGACTTCAGTCAAAGTATGAAGGCTCACAGTGGGCGTCGTGCGCCCAATATGGAACCACCCCCGCAGAATTTGATATGCGGTACCAACGGTGACATAATCGAGTTAATTAATGAAATCTCAAGACGGGATGCGTGCGGAGTCGTGTATGGTGGTGCGTGAACTCTGCCGTCTCTTCCTAATTGGATTGCCGTCTTTATCTGTGTTATTTGCATACATGATGCGGGCGATATGACTCGTATATTGTAGCATACGCTGTGGTTGTGACTTGTGACTCGGAAATGTTTAGGGTTTGTTTAGGCAAATAGCTTATTTGAGGTTTGCGTCTAGAATTGCTTTATTTTGTTTAAGACGTGTTGTAGAATCCTTTTAAAAGTAATTGAACAGGGTTTTCTTCGAATTGTTTGTGGCATTTATCTGTCTCACGTGGACGTGTTTTTATCGTATCATATTTTACTGAAATCAAAACAAAAATCTAATTGGTAGAGTTTGCGCAAAAGGAGAAGCGTCGTAGGTGAAATAAGAAATCAGAAAACGTTTATTGCAACACTATGTACAATGTTCTTGCAATTAAATAAAATAGTTCCAATAGTGGACCCAAAAACGGGCGTGCAATATTTTAAGAGGTCGCCCGTGTGCCATTTTACTAATTTTGTTACGTTGACAACACTGCTCTATCATTATTAGTACAACTAATAGTGTTTGATACTTGGTAGACACCAATTCGGTTTTCATTAGTACTCGCGTCTGCCAAGTACCTACAGCCGGTAACTTAACTGCTGATTAAAATCTTATTATTAGTTCATCGTAACGCCACGACGTTTCTCTTCTTGCACTCACACTAATAAATATTTAAACAAACGCCATACTTATTGCCACTATATAAGCCGTGGTGGCCTAGAGGTAGTGACACCCGCCTTGCAATCGTGAGGTCGTGGGTTCAAATCCCGTACCAATGAGTTCTTTGGAATTTATATACGGAATTTCACACCACTGGCTTTTCGGTGAAGGAAAACATCGTGAGGCAACCTGCATACGTCCGTAAAAGAAATTCGATGGCGTATGCGAATCTACCAACCCGCACTGGGCCAGCGTGGTGGATATGGCCCAATCACCCTTCGTGGGTAGGCCTAAGTCCTGCAGTGGACTATTAAAAAGGCTTATACAGTACAGTACATACTTATTAGTCCAATTAGATTTCAAAAGTCGTATCTACGGCGTTTGGAACTTAAATTCTTGTAAAATATATTTATTATCAAATTAAATGTAGAACATTATAAATGTATAGCATTTGAAATAAAAATTCCTGCAAAATATATTTCACTTTGCAGTAAAAAGTTTCTGCTTCTAAAAGAATTTTATTGTAATACTTCGCGAGAAGTTGCATCAAATACAGGCGCACGTTGTCCCTCCGGATCGTCCGGATATGACTCGATGCCGGATATTGATACTCGACAGGTTGCATCTATTTTTCAATAAAACGGCAAATTTAACAGAAATATGGCAAATAAAACCGAAGTTTTACCGAAAACATTTTCCATTTACGACTAACATATTTTTTTCATCCTACTATCCTATCCTATCCTACTAATATTATAAACGTGAAAGTTTGTGAGGATGGATGGATGGATGTATGGATGTTTGTTACACTTTCACGCAAAAACTACTGAAGAGATTGAGATGAAACTTTAATGCAATAATATAGTTTATATACCAGAATAACAAATCTATATCTATATATATATATATATATGTTACTTTATATATATATATACATAAAAATGAAACCCGTTTTCCGTTGACACGATATAACATGAAAACGGCTTGACCGATTTGGCTTATTTTTTTTTGTAGTTTTCTAATACTCTGTACAAGGTTCTTTCGGAAACAAATATTAAGAAAATCTCTCAGAAAGATTGAAAAATATACTAATAGACTCTCTCTTGGTAGGTTTTGTGACTATTGACGATGATTTGACATTCGACTTCTAGGCGAAACGAAGTTCGCCGGGTCCGCCAGTAGGCTATAAATTATAATGATATATTGCGTATGCGGGCTAAGCCGCGGGTAAAAACTAGTCGTATATAACCGTTTCAGCCATGGAATATCTATTTCCACAGCCCTTTTCAGTAAGTATACAATAGACGAGTATGATCAACTTTTCTATAATTTTGTTAAAAAGGTGCTTACTAAGCGCCCTTTTCCCTGAAGGGCACACATTTATTACTTAACTTTGAAATCCCTGGAAAAAATAGGCACAAATTAATACTTTGCGTAGTCGGCTAAAAAGCAATTATTTTACTTCAAAAACTTTAGATGAAATCTAAATTAGTTTAGATAGGCTTGAACCTAAAATGTTATTTTTATCTTAGTAGCTACAATCCCAAAAAGTGATTTAATATCGAATCAAGTTTCTCAATAAAACTTTCTTTTCTGACACCCACTCCGGGGGTTCTCATTTTTCTTTTTATTAGATACTTACCTCCACTTTAAGTTTGAAAGTCTCGAACTTTTAACACTGGGCGATTTTGTTTCTTCTATAAAAAAACAAAAGAAAATTTTAACATTGAACCTTTACGTTAAATTACTGTAATAATATATTTTTTTTTTGAAAAAGCTGGCATGACCGACTTCAACCGTGTACAGGATTCGCGAATATTTCGCACGGATTGATGTAGCATTTTTCACATTATTGTTGATCTATCAAAAATGGCTAGGCTGATTTTAATAAAATTTAAATGGGAGGATCAATGTCGAAGTAAAAAAAATTAAAAATAATGCTTAGTAATATTTTAAATTAAAAAAAGAATTATCGAAATCGGACCACTACGTAAAAAGTTATGCGTGGTTATATATAAAAACAAGTAGTGTTGGTCTAGTGGTAGTAACACCCGACCTGCAATCGTGAGGTCGTGGGTTCAAATCCCGATCCCGTGCCAATGAGTTTCTTTGGAACTTATGTACGGAATTTTACACCATTAGCTTTTCGGTGAAGGAAAACATCGTGAGGCATACCTGCATACGTCCGTAGAAGAAATTCGATGGCGTATGTGAATTCACCAACCCGCAATGGGCCAGCGTGGTGGATATGGCCCAATCACCCTTCGTGGGTAGGCCAAATTCCTGCAGTGGACTATTAAAAAGGCTGGTACAGTACAGTACATACATAAAAATATATATACCTATATGTATATACGCGTTACGCGTCTAATTGAATACCTCCACCGTTTTGTAGGTCAAAAAATCATAATCCCTTTTAACTCAAAATATTTTTTACTATCTCAGCTAGGATTAGCTTTTCCAGATTGTTGTAATAAAAAAAAACTACTTAACTCATCATCATAAATCTTCGACCACAACGTTTGTCTTTAGGCGAGTCGGACTTATTCCCGATAAAGAAAAATATACTACGTAAATGAAGCTATTTAAAAGGTGGCATACATTTTTCAACGTTATCGTATAAGTTTGTATGATTACGAGGATAGGTAAAGGTATATAGGAAATTCATTTATTAATTATTAATACTTTCTGCTCATAACAAAATTACCTACTTTCTTAAACTACCTTTTACCTTTATTAGACACGTATTTATTCTTTTTCAATCAAACAACAAATTACAAAGATAAATCTTGTCAAAGTTTGAGAGTGGGCTCGTGACGTCACCTCTCTCAGAGAAATCTATACATTTGTATGGCACTTGTGACGTCACGCGGAACTTTGACGGATTATATCTTCATAAATTTTTGTTTATCTGATCAAAGAAAAAATATGTGTCTAATATTTTTTGATAGCTATCTAATGGACTAATTATTAGTCATCCAGCCTATTTTGTAGATAAGAACCTAATAATAATAATTCATTTATTTTTCATCACATCTATTCGAAAAGGAACTACTTGGTTCGCCTTTAAGTGCGCCCAAAGGAGGTGTTTTCTATATGTTCAGCGCCAAGAAAATGAATGAAAATAATGTAAATTGAAAGTTTTCATTTGTTTTTTTTTTACTAGATACCATTTAATTTCAATTTAGTTGTTACTCTACGTTTATTAAATAATAATATTATAGTACAATATGAGGCGCCTTTTGTTTCCTCATAGAGGTGATGAAAAGTAGAGTGTACCACTCGGGCGCAAAATATATTTTTGGCTCGGGCAATGTACTTTGAATCCCTCGCTACGTTCAGGATTCTACTAAAGAATCCCTCACTTCGCTTTGGATTCAAAAAAGCGCCTCGCCGTAAAAATATTATTTTGTTCCCTACAATCTACTATTGCTTCCATAAAGTACATGATGGTAAAAAACATAAATGGTACAAAGTGGCATATCGACCCCTACAAACCTGTTTCTGCGCTCTTTATCTAACTAATAGTTTCCCCGTCTTGTGTGACCTATGCTGCTCTTGCAAAGACGTGATCACCAGGCGAAAACTTTACAGCTCATCGGTCTGTAAAAGCAAAGAAATCTCTGAAAGACATAAGGTTCATTCTTTTTTTCGAGGAACGAAATTGAAATTGAAAGCAGAAGAGCTTGAAGTCCCCATTTAATTTTTAATCTTTTTCTAATTACTGGCCATTAAATTCGTTCACTATCTCCCGATCCGCAGCCCGTGCGGTCGGATTACGGTCCAGCCCTCGCTGTCCGAAATAATCCGCCTCCCAAAACTTGGACGAAATTAATTAAATAGGGCACACATTCTACGTGTGTCGGAATTTGTTTAGTTCATAAATTTTCAATCGTGGACCCGATGTGGATCGATATTTCAAGGAGGTACCACGTCTGGTGATAATGTGGCCTCGTATTCTTGGAGCTCAATAGGCATGATGGCTGGGTAAAATATTCAATAATATAATTAGTCCGTGAGTTAAATTATCAAAAATATTGGACACGTACCTACCTATTTATTCTTTTTCAATCAAACAACTAATAACAAAAATAAATCTTATTAAAGAAAACACCGGTTTTTACTCACGTATATTATCGCGGCCGGGTCGCTGGGAACCCGACCGGTTTCAGAGTAATTAGTACTCCTTCGTCAGGGAATACGCGCGCTCTCGTCGACTGGCGCACGCGCACTGATCACTGATCAGATCGGGTTCCCAGCGGCCCGGCCGCGATATTATACGTGAGTAAAAACCGGTGTTTTCTTTAGTATAATGAGTTTTAATGAAGTGAAGATAAATCTTGTCAAAATTTGGGAGTGGGGGTCGTGACGATACCTCAGAGAAATCTATACATTTGTATGGCACTTGTGTCGTCACGCGGAACTTTGACGGGCTATATCTTCATCAATTTTTGTTTAACTGACAAAAGAAAAAATACGTGTCTAATATTTTTTTATAGTTTATCTGAAGGACTAATTATTTATTTCTAGTCGACATGCTTATTTTGTTATGATAGAAATTACTTTTAGTACGAGTATCACATACTAAGATATCCCGGTTGTAGTTGTGCAGGTACTAAGTGTTTCAATGCTTGCTCCTGCTCGCACTCTGTAAAAGTCACGACTGTAAAATATATTAGTAGGAGCAATACCTAATTAATATTTATTATTACGCAAAAAAGGGCAAAACCGACTTCTATCGCGTATAAAATTCTAATATTTCGCTCGAATCGATGTACTCGTACCTATACGATTTTTATATTATTGTTGATTTTTCAACAAGTCAACCAATTTCGTTAAAATTTAAATACCACCTCGGAAGTATACTCTTCCGAATTAAAAAATATTTTTTGATTCGGTTCACAATTGGCGTAAATATCGCTGAACATACACAAAAATACATACAGACGGACATAGATCTTCCTCCTTTCTGTAAGCCGGTTAAAAATGTAAGTTGTTAAGTTTGATAAAATCCCTATCAGTTTGATAGATCTAATCTAGCCCTAGCTAGTCTACGTAAAACCAGACTTAGAAAAAGTTGTAATATGCTTATTATTTCAATATTATTAGCCCAGTTGATATAATGAGCGAGATCCATCAAAAGTGAGTATGAACTGGGCAGGCGTGCGATTGATAGATGATTTTGCGCAGAGCTTAATTGAGCAATCACTTGAGCTGGGTTATGTGCTCGATATGCTTACTTTATGATCGGGTTATAATAGAGCTTCTTAAGATGAGGCATCGGGGCGAGATTTTTTTTAATGAGTACATTATGAGTAATTAATTAAAAACTCACTGCCGCCCGCCGCTCTGGCGCGATCCTGTCGAGCGCGAGCGCGTAAAATTTGTCTGAGTGAAGGAGCGCGGTACTCGATTTTTAAAACAATAGTTTATCAATGAGTCACCTAACAAATCACCTTAACCAAATTAGCTTCTTACGAGTATCTCGCAAAATCTCACAAGACGGTGTATCTGTGCGGTCCGCAGTGTCTGGAAGAGTCCGCAATTATTGCCAATTATACAATCATCTACCAGAATGCCTCAAAAATAGAGCTTCCGAAAATACAATTAAAACTGTTGCTCCTGAGCAAGGCTTTCTATTTGGCCAGAGAATATACAGGGTTATTTCTATTCAATTAGCATCCTTCTAGGGGCTTATTCTGTACATCAAAACTAACAATTTTTGATCTACTTTCGTCAAAACTGCAAAAAAAAATTTGTTGTTCCATAGAAAAATATAGTTCACCCGCGAAAAAATGTATGGAACAGCTGATTTTTTTTTAGTTTTGACGAAATTCGTAGAACAAAAGTTGTTAGTTTTGATGTACAGAATAAGCCTCTAGAAGGATGCTAATTGATTAGAAATAACCCTGTATAAATGACTTCAAATAAGTGATTGATATAATAATTGAATTGTACAACCTGCAAATGTACCTATTATTATATTTTATTTATTGATAAAGGATCGGTGTATGTTTGGTCTGGGTGTTAAAAGTTCGAAATAGCTCCATGGACTAAAACAAGTCTGAGTGTTATTTTTGAAATCTCTGTGTACAGAAATTAGGGGATCCATAATCGTAAAGACAACGTAAGTAGAGCACAGTCGAACCAACCGACGCCGTCTAACTAATTCTAGTTTAAAAAAACCGGACAAGTGCGAGTCAGGCTCGCACATCGAGGGTTTCGTACAAATCCAGAAAATTTCACAAAATTGGGAAGTACCTAAGTTGTTAAAATCTCTATACTATCGATAAAAAAGTTTTTTTTTTCATTTCTCTCGTCATACGTCGAAAATTACACATTGTTACAATATGTAATTAAAAATCTGTTTTAGCATGTGCTAATGAAGTTCTTTTATATGATACCTTACATGATACGATTTACTCACTTTGAATTTTGAACCCATATATTGTGAATTTTGAGGCTCTATTTTTTGTGATTGTAATAAAAATGTACAGTTTTCAGATTTATGCCTATATGTGTACTCTAAGACTATGCTTCTCGCCAAATTTCATAGTTCTATGTCAACGGGAAGTACCCTGTAGGTTTTGATTTTTGTGAGTGTCGAAATATGCAGTTTTTTACGACATAAACGGCTCTAACTTTTTTATACGATAACTGAGAAGTTTTTCTTTTACGCAACTGCAAGATACCATAGATATACGTATAAAGTTTAAATTTCAACTTGATATCTTCACGCGTTTCCGAGATATAGAGTCTTGACATACACACAGACGGAAAACAAAGTGATCCTATAAGGATGCGTTTTTTCCATTTGAGGTACGGAACCCTAAAAATAATTATAAAAAAGCAAGTTGCGTATAAGCCGAGTGATTAGCCTTGATGTCAGAGTTTATAAGCCGCCCGAAGGCCTCTGAGTAATCTAAAAGATATCGAAAAAGAGAACTGTTTCATAAAACAACTAAAAATTATCCTAATATCCAGTTTTCACATCATGAACTAGGCCCGGGCTTTTGAAGAGCATCAATGGAGCCGTAGCCAACATTGAGAGGCCTTTTTACAAACAAAATATTAAAAAAAAACTGTTTTAGGTGGTAGAATGAGGAAAACTATTGTAAAGGCTTCTGGAATGAAATAATACGAGTACGTGACAATGAGCTGGTCTATGGAATGAGGTGCGGCACCCGCCAAGTAATGCCTCATTTCAAAATATTAAGGTGGGTGGTGACTTGCTATCCACTAAATGGGCATAAAGGCTACCGTAAGTTGGCATCAGAGCGCAGAGGAGCAACATTGGTGTGGACGGTTTAGGGTGTCGAGGGGTGTGCTACGCGTTCACTAAGAGCTACTAGCGGTGTTATGCCCTTTAACACTTCCACCCTGGAGCTTAGGTTCTTAGCTCTTGCGATTTCCACTCCAAGCCGGCCATTTAAGGCAAGAGAGGAGTCAGGGGTCTCATTTAGCCCGAGGGAATCAGGGTTTGTGGTGTCCACCACTCACCGACGGCTCGCCACAAAGCCGCTCCTGCGATTGATATCATATATTGTTCATGCTATTACACATAGTGCTATTACACACATTAGACGAATTCTATAACGATAATCTAGAAAAAACAAAAATAAATCGTTCCAATACAAATAATAAAATTGCCATACCCTTATAGGTTCATATATATTACAAAACATGTCAATAAAGAACCGCATATAAAATTATATGTTGCAATAAATGATTGAGTTTGAGTTTGACATGGCTAAACGGTTAAATCTATCGGAACCCACAATCCGTCGTGAAATGTTTAAAATAATCTATACCAATATTATGCAGATGAAAGATTTGATTGTTTGTTTGTTTACATACAAAATTTTAAACAAAACGTGGAACATATGTACCGTAACTCTTCGGAAACGCGCTAAATTACCTAAGTTCATGTGTGTGACATATACCTAGGTACATTACGTGGTAGGTATATAGGCACAATACTTTTAAAACCTGTCTTCTTTAGCTAATCGTACCCGGGCGAAGCCGGGGCGGGCAGCTAGTCATAAATAATTGGATTGTAGGTAGCAGTCCCATATTAGTAAGCTCCAAGTAGCCCAACGTGCTATGGAGAGGGCTATGCTCGGAGTCTCTCTGCAGGATTGAATCAGAAATGAGGAGATCCGTAAAAGAACCAAAGTTACCGACATTGGCGATCGGATTAGCAAGTTGAAATGGCAATGGGCAGGGCACATAGCGCGGAGGACTGATGACCGGTGGAGTCGAAAAGTTCTTGAGTGGAGACCACGTACCGGCAAGCGCAGCGTAGGACGTCCACCCACAAGGTAGACGGATGACCTCATTAAGATCGCAGGATCGCGCTGGATGCAAGCCGCTTCCAACCGGTCTTATTGGAGATCCATAGGGGAGGCCTATTTCCAGCAGTGGACGTCCTTTGGCTGATGGATGGATGGATGGAGGTAGCAGTCGAATAGAGACTAGGGACCGTGAAACTTAACTAAGCACGTTTGTAACTGAATCTTATTGTCAAATAACAGAACAAAGAAATAAAGTAGGTAAAGTAAACCGCTTTGACTGCCTCGGTGGCTCAGTGGTTAGTGACCCTAACTTCTGGATCAAAGAGGCGTGGGTTCGATCCCCACCCAGGGCAAATATTTATGTGATGAACATAAGTGTTTGCTTTGTGTCTGGGTGTTATTTAGTTACTATCTATATAAGTATGTATTTAAAAATAAGTATATGTAGAATATCAGTCTCTGGCAGCCATATCACAAGCTTTGCTTAGTTTGGGGTCAGAGGCCGTGTGTAAGATGTCCCAAAATATTTATTTAATTAAATAGCAAAACAGAAAGTAGAAAAATGTGTCACTAATTTTCTGGTGCAAGTTGGTATTGGTACATCAAAGCGTGCGATACTAATAGGCGTTCTGGAGTCATCCCTTATTTCTCAAATTTCTAGCCAGGAATATAAATCGAGCGAATTATCTCCACACGAGCACGTTTGACTTACGCGAAACTTTTTGCGATATTACACAACACAGTCCCGACCAAGTCGTGATTGATGTGTTTTCGGTAAGCGAAATTTAATGGTTTGCTATTCGGTTTTCGGTTTGTGTTCGTAACTAAGAGAACAAGGACGCCTGCAAACTGCAGATTTTATATCGGTAAATAGTTAGTAGGTACAGCATATTATTTCTCAATGGTTTGGCCCGATTTGGCTACTAATCATCATCATCATCTTCGCCATAGGACGTCCACTGCTGGACATAGGCCTCCCCTAATGATTTCCATTAAGACCGGTTGATAGTAGCTTGCATCCAGCTTGCGATCCTGCGGTCCTAATAAGGTCATCCGTCCACCTTGTGGGTGGACGTCCTACGCTGCGCTTGCCGGTAGGTACGTGGTTTCCACTCGAAAACTTTTCGACCCCATCGGTCATCAGTTCTCCACGCTATGTGCCCTACCCATTGCCACTTTAACTTGCCAATCCGCTGGGCTATGTCGGTAACCTTGGTCCTTCTACGGATCTCCTCATTCCTGATTCGATCTCGCAGAGAAACTCCGAGCATAGCCCTCTCCATGGCTCGTTGGGCTACTTGGAGCTTACTAATAAGGCCCATAGTGAGAGACCACGTTTCTGTGCCATAAGTCATCACTGACAACACACACTGGTCGAAAACTTTCGAGTTGAGCTTGGCTACTAAGCACCTAAGTAAATAGGTGTGTAGACTTTGTTTCGAGATGATTGATGTAGATTTCGTACAGTCTTTGCCATCGCTGTGATTTTCAGTGGTGACCCGGTACGGCTACTTTGGATGGAATTCAAACAGATGCATCTTATGTAATAAAACATATTTTTGAAGAAATTTCCTAGACTAAGTATTAAGTGAGTTATCCTTGTCCTGATTCCATAAACTTCTAGGTACATAATGGAGAAAAAATGATCCAGTTATGAAATAAAATGAAATGAAATATCTTTATTCGACACATGCATAACACGTAAAAAAACTTATAAAACTAATGAAAAAACAAAAGTGTCGAAAGGGACTCATCTCAGCTATAAAATGTTTAGTGCTGGAAGGACCCAACACTCAACGCTGGTATTCAGATGAACCCCTTTATTGAAGGGTAGGTGTAACTATAAAACATTAAATTTACTAAACAAACAAAAATAACTAACCCGTGACAAAGCGCTTAGAAATCAAAAAACATCAATAGAAAATTTATAAAAGCAATAACAAAAAGATCTACAATCAATCAATAATATATAAAATTATTATAAATAAACTACACATATTAATACAATATACATAAATATACTAAAACTTAATAAAACCGTATAGGCACTATACAAAATATAGGCGCTATATGTGTACAAAAAAAAACAAAGATTTTACTCGTAACGAAAACAAAAGAGAAATTAAAATAAATAACAAAAATAATAAAATAAATAAATTATGATAAAGTTTTACTCTGATACTTAGTTATCTAATCTATTGCATTGGTTCTGTCTGACAAAGTTATACATGTGCTTTTACAAAAAACCGCAGTTCAAAGAGATTGCCTATGTTGTTAGGAAATAATAAAAACTAAATATGCAAAATAATACTGCCGTCCACAAGCTATAACACCGTTAAGCCACAGGGGTGACCCCCTTTTTCACTTTTAAAAACATTCTTATAGAGTTTAAAATTATCTATCGGTCACTGTATGAATTATTTTTATATCGTTTATAGTTTAGAAGATAGAAATTGTAAAAACACCGCTATTGACATTCTTATTTCTACTTTACAAGTCAATAAAGTCGTCATCCAACAAAACATAATTTATATAACGCTATGATCCCATAATTATTTGAAAACAATCATTATTCTACAAATAATAGCTTACCTTTAAAGCCGTTTTTGCAAATAATTGTCTAAATCATAGTTAAAATACTTTAATTGTCTAGTCCCGCGTTTTTCGCTGATACCCAAAAATTTGGTTTCGTGGTTTAACGGCTTTTTAGGTTATAGACGGCAGAATATGAAAAATTGAGTCTTGTTTATTTCTTTGAGAATTATTGAGAGCTGATAAATTATGTTTTAATCACTGCACGTAGCGGGCAATACAACCTGTGATTTCATATATCTTTAAATAGCCGGAAATGGCTTCTGAATACGTTATTCGAAATGAGAGGCAGGAAGATGTTAATTAGCTCATATTTAATAATTAAAAGTGAAGAGAAGTTCAGTTGCATGTTTGAAAAAGATCTTTTGCAGATGTTTATTATTTTTGTAAAGCAAGCTACCACAAATAAAAATAATTTACTTCAATAGGAATTTTTTTATTTGTAAAATCAAGGTACGTTAAGCAAGTCATTATAATAATTTTACACATGGTATATGTTCACATTCTATCAACATTATTTCGTAGTCAGAATTTCGTTCAGTTTTAAGCTGATGTTACATAAAATCAAAGGAACTGATCTCCAAATACGTTTGTAAATGTCTAAATTAGGACACAGTTTCACGATTCAAAAGTGATATATACAATACATATCAAACAAACAAATCTAGCTAAATATACGTTTGAGTTAGTTATGTATTTCCAAGAGAAAATTATTATGTCATCACTCAAGATTTCTCTGTTGTGTTGTGTGCGAGTATTTCAAAGATACAAAGCAGCCGCTTGAGTACATATGAAGCAATGCTCAAAGCTTCTCTCATGAAGTCGACTCGCTTATTGTATGAGTAGGTATGAAGAGGCACACGTGCAAGTGATGCGGAGTGACAGATGTCTGCTCGAACGTGCGAGGAAATATATTCATACAGCCGCGTGTTAAAAGCATTTTCGATTGTTCCAGATTCCGCAACGCTTTTGTAAATGTAAATACAATTGACGATGTTTTATCAACAGATTGTAGTCAAATAAGTATCGAGATGAACGTCATCGTCAATACAGATGTAAGACGTTTACAGCTGGATTTAGGTATCCTTATAGATTTTTAATAGTACCATTCGTAAGGGACCTGAATCATAATTGAAATTTCAACCGCTGTACGTCTATTTCAAAACATAGGCTTATTCTGTAGATTTGTACTGTATTGTATCAGCCTTTTAATTGTAGGTCCCGCGGGCCGACCGCCTTACTCAAAACTATCACTATTGCGATTACTATTGCTATTGCAATTCGGAAGCAATCGTAATAGCTTATCGGTACCGCCTACCATAGAAGTAATAGTTTTGGTGAGAATTGCTTATAGCTTTCACAGATAACCTGTGTTTTTGTAATCTGTGCTCTGACACATTCTGCGTTTAGTTTCCGCTAATTACAATTGATTTGCAGAATGTTTGTTTATTTCTTATTTACTCAATAATATAATTAAAAAAATATTAAGGATAAGAAAATAACATTTCAAATGAATTTCTTGGTAAGTAATATCTTTTTCTATAATATAACTTATAATCAAAGTATTATACATGCGAATGGGATTTTTTTTAAATTCCATGGCATATTCGCATAAACGAAACGCATTGACATTTTTCACATTTTGACTTTGATTGAAACGTCAAATAAAACTCTTTCGGAGGGAAAACTTTGTTGAAGTTGAAGAACATTCAAGTGTAAGTGATTATAATAAGATCATTTTCCGAATCGAATGTAGGTATATCTACAGTGAACAGCAACCTACATTTTTATTTGTGAGCTATTTCAGAATGCCGGCGCAACGGAGAATCAGTGAAGCCCAGTTAGACTTGGATGGAGCTGCATCCAAAGCAGGCAAAGAACTGCCAGCTGAACTGTGCCCAGGCAAAAACTGCGTCCCACAAGCTGTGGGAAGAGCTAGCCTCACGGCTAAATGCCTTGGGCAGCGGCGCTTCCAAAACGTGGAAGGAGTGGCGACAGGTAAGTCATGTCTCCATTAGGCGCTTCGCCCACTGCATTTAGTTGTTACGCAAAAGGGATAAACATATAAGCCTTGACTTAATCATTGAGTGGTGCACCTAGTCCTGTGATTGAATGTAGCATGTGTTTTTTTGTGTTCGAAACCTTCAATTTTTGTTTTCTGCGCTTTGGTATATACATTTATGCACAGGCTTAACTAACGCTTTATTCATTGCTGTCTAGTACTGGAACGACCTTAAATGTAAGGTGCGGAGGAAGGGGTCTCTAATCCTCCAACACGGCTGTGGGACTGGTGGAGGACCTCCTAGTGGCAACATTTTGACTCCAATTGAAGAGCGGGTTCTAAGCCTTATTGGTGTCCAAAATGTTGTTGGAATTGAGTCTGTTCGGCATGAGGTGGATGTATGTTTCAATTATTTTATTTATTCATTTAATATACTTATTTTTTCTTTCAATTGCACGCATGATTACAAGCAAACCATTTCCATATTTCATTATATTACAACCATTTGGTTATACAGAATTGTTTATATCACTAATGGTGTGCAGATGTGAGAATGATATCTATATTTCAAACTGTGTTTGGACATAGGCTTACCTTACCTTTGGGTTAGCATATAGGCTACTTTTTATAGTGGATTGACTTGAGTAACACTGCACACAAAATGTAATATATATATAATATTAATTTAATTTGTATACTTTCAGATGGGATTGGATGAACCAGTGGTAGAACCTCCTGTAGTGGAGGAGCCTTATAAAGCTCAGCCACTGCAAACATCTCTGGAGGTCTACCCAGAAATACCTCTATTAATTGAACCGTCCACCTCACAAAATGTACATTCTCCATATCCTTGTAAGTGCAACTAATTTAATTTGGGATGTATGTATGTTTAGTGAAAGTGGAAAGTAGAACCTTTCCACTTTCTGTTGTCCCATTTAAAATTATTTTTAACTAAAATGTCTTAAGCTATTTTAATCTAATCGGTTCAGCCATGTGAACATGAAGGTGTAACAAATGTGCATTGTGAATTGTGATGATATAAGGTGGAACAATATAAAAATCTCAATTTGATTTCAGCAAAGAGAAAACACACTGCGGCTGCAAAAACTGAGGAGTTTTCTCCATTGGAGAAAAACAGACGTATGGGTAAGCGTCAAGTTTTTTATTTTATTTTCCTTTACTAAATACTAGGTTAAAGCTAGTTTTATCATAATATAAGGGAAATGTTCAACAAAAATTTAAATACTAGAAAACTTTTGACTTTATTAAAGATAATGAATTTGATAATATTCTAACATTAAACAAATTGCTATTTCAGGTCCACCACAGTGGGCGCTGGACTTGGAGAAGAGGCGGCTGGCCTTAGATGTAGAGCGGCTAGAAGAAGACCGTCATTTTCATCGCTCACTTTTAGAGCAGCAGCAGAAGTTCCAAACAGAACTACTCTCTGCTTTAAAAGAACTCGTCCAAGCAGCCTCTGGGATTAGTAATAGAAGGGCAGATGCCCAGCAGTGATCAGTGCCATAGCGGTAGCTATGAGTGTGAAAGTGGTTGTATATATTCTATTATTTCTTGATGTTTTTATCAGTCAATGTAGTCTCTTTATGCACTAATAATCTATATATATAAATATCTATATTTCAAACTGTGTTAGATAGATAGATACTGCTTGTGTTTAATTTTTCTGTTTTATGTGAGAAATGGCGCGAATGTTGTTGCTGGTTGAAGCTGAAGAAAAAAAGCTGAAAAAGATGCTGACTCTAGAGACAGCTGCGATTGAAGTCAACCATTGAAGTCATAGGTTAGTAGAGTAGAATTTATCTTAGTATTGTTATGTAAAAATCTTAGTAAAAGTAGTTAATATTAAAGCAGCTACATTACATTCATAATGTATATAATAACTATCCTACTAAGTCGCCCTAGTATAGTATAGTTTCATAATTTTATAGGACGGTGATCTATCCAGCCAGTGGAGCCAAAGCCAGGAGCGGAGCCAGGAGCCAGGAGCGGAGCCAGGAGCCAGGAGCGGGCCGGGAGCCAGGAACGGAGCCGGGAGCCAGGACCGGAGCTGGGAGCCAGGGACGGAACCGGGAGCCAGAAGCTCATAGGTTAGTAAAGTAGAATGTATTTTAGTATTGTTATGTAAAAATCTTAGTAAAAGTAGTTACTTAATACTAGGTAGAACCTAGTTTTGTCATAATATAAGGGAAATGTTCAACAAAAATTTAAATACTAGAAAACTTTTAACTTTATTAAAGATAATGAATTAGAATTTGATAATATTCTAACATTAAACAAATTGCTATTACAGGTCCACCACAGTGGGCGCTGGACTTGGAGGAGAGGCGGCTGGCCTTAGATGCAGAGCAGCTAGAAGAAGACCGTCGTTTTCATCGCTCACTTTTAGAAGCAGCAGCAGAAGTTCCAAACAGAACTACTCTCTGCTTTAAAAGAACTCGTCCAAGCAGCCTCTGGGATTAGTAATAGAAGGGCAGACGCCTAGCAGTGATCAGTTATGATATTTAATTATCTGTATTCTAGTGTGAAAGTGGTTGTATATATTTTATTATTTCTTGATGTTTTATCAGTCAATGTAGTCTCTTATACATTGTTAGATTATAAGATTATATCTAGCAACACCA
Source organism: Hypomecis punctinalis (assembly GCA_949316475.1). NCBI lineage: Eukaryota > Metazoa > Arthropoda > Insecta > Lepidoptera > Geometridae > Hypomecis > Hypomecis punctinalis. The sequence goes on from OX438797.1 coordinate 11,417,966, forward strand.
CAGAAATAGGGATTCATACTAGAGGTTAAATGTTGAGAGAAACCTGTGAGGCCTTAGGACGCTAAGTAATAGGTATTTTGAATGTACATACTCGACGATTGATTATGTTACTCCATCCTCAGATCAAGTAAAAAGGCATTCCGTCACTAATGTTATTCTGTAGAATACATATGACTTGTAATAATGATGGTACTGTACTTGTTAATCTGTATAAAATGTAACCTGTTAAAGTTTCAGGTTGCCTACTGTGTTAAAATGTATGTTGAAGGTAACAAAATAAATGCTGTAACTAATGACTTATATCTGTGTTTACAATTGTGTTTTTCCTAAAGAATTTAGTAAGTCTAGCCTCCTAAAACATCATCATAACCTAGGTTATCTTTGGAGTGTTGGGTTCTAGTCATAGATTTAATCTCTAAACTAACAGGGATCAGTAGACTGTCGCTCAGTATCATTTAATCTACTACCACTCTATCATAAAGGAAATTACTAGGCTTGGAGTAGGTACTCTTCTCAGATTTCACCTCATGAGAGAGATCACTACTGTAGCTGGGTCATCATAGAGGGAATTGCCAGGATATACATGTACCACCCTAATACTCCTGTTCTAACAACATACATCTCTTGGGATTTGTTTTATTTCAAATACCTCTAATACACAGATCAAACATTTTTTTATTATATAGAATTTAACATTATAGAACTTGCAGCTATAGGAAAGGTGCATAATAACAATTAATACCTTAAAACCTAGAATATCTATGTATTGGAAATGTAATTTAGTTATATAAAGTTACAAAGATCATTGATTTTATATAAATTCTTTAATTTCAACTAATTTATAGATTAAATAAATAAACAGCTTATGGAAAGGTTTTCCAGAGTTATTATTCAGGCAACTTATTTACATCTGAATCAAAAATCATATATTGTAAAAACTGTACGGGAGTTTTGAGCATTGGGCAGTCGGGAGGTTTTGTCAGAAGATCTTTTCTAACTTTGCAACTGATAACAATACCAAAACTATTCTGTTCTGTAATTACTAGGTACCAAATAATATGTGTGCTTAATATATTTGAAATAAAATTTTCATTTTGATAAAATAACAGTTTTATCACCGTTTATGTATAAAAGTGCCCAAAGCTCCCCTCCCCCTTTTTTTTTTTTTTTTTTTTGACCCAGGAAAATCCTTTATGGATACCACCAAACCTGGGGAGGCCGGTGGTTATGTGGGAGTCTCCACCGCTAGTCGGTGGCATACCCACTAAAAACCTGGGGTGTTTCCGCCACTGCGCCATTATGTCGGGGCTACGGGCACGCTTCCGCACTCCTCCTCGGCCCCGACAACTCCCCTAACACCCCTACAGTAGGTCTTACATAGTTAGTGGCGGTATCAACAGTTTTGTTCTGATGGAACATAAAACAAAAATTATATATTTCCGGCTTCTGGCTCCCGGCTCCGCTCCTGGCTCTCGGCTCCGTTCCTGGCTCCCGGCCCGCTCCTGGCTCCTGGCTCCGCTCCTGGCTTTGGCTCCACTGGCTGGATAGATCACCGTCCTATAAAATTATGAAACTATACTATACTAGGGCGACTTAGTAGAATAGTTATTATATACAAACTAGTTTTTACCCGCGGCTTCGCCCGCATACGCAATATATCATTATAATTTATAGCCTATGTGTTATTCTGATATATAAGCTATATTATTGCAAAGTTTCAACTCAATCCGTTCAGTAGTTTTTGCATGAAAATTTGGAAAGTAACAAACATCCATACATCCATCCTCACAAACTTTCGCGTTTATAATATTATTAGGATTAGGATATACATTATGAATGTAATGTAGCTGCTTTATGTACATAACAATACTAAGATACATTCTACTTTACTAACCCATGACTTCAATGGTTGCGCATGTGAGCATTCCATAGCCTGTCTACAAGTTGTTGCCTCACTGCGCATGGACGTCTTTGGTCGACTGTGGCCAGAGAATGCTCTGGCTGACGTTCGCGGTCAAGGCGCATAGCCTCCTCGTCGATCTCCATGTGCGGCTCGCAAATGAGGTTGTGAAGTACCACACATGCATTTACAATGTTCCCTGCCTTCTTAGGGGTATAGTGCAGTGTCCGATGGGCCAATAGGCACCGAAAACGTGACTTCAAAACACCAAAACATCTTTCTACAACATTCCTTGTGCTGATTTGTTTGTTAGTATAATGCTCTTCTGCACTTCCTGCTTGAGCATTACGAATGGGCGTCATCATCCATGGTCTTTGTGCATAACCAGAATCACCTGTAATAATTTAACATTTTTAAAATACTTGTTGTTGTTAGGTTAGAGGACTCCTGTCTGTAACCAGTGATAGCTAGTATAAGTATGTAAAATACAAAAAAATACAATACAAAATGTTTTATTTACCAAAAGATTACAGATATACCAAAATACTAGTGGACCCTGCACTAGGATGACCTGTATCGCAGGGCCCGACTCAGGGACGCTTACATTTCTAATACTTTGAGTTTTACGTACGGTGCGGCTAATAAAATTATAACAAAACATGTCATAGACATTAGGTATATATATGAGTTTATTAATACTGAATTTGTCAGGTTCCACACTTACCCAAAAACCAGTAGGTTTCGCCCATCTCATGGAGTCTTTGTATCCCAGATTTCACCGGACAACAATTCCATACATGGGAGTCATGACTTGATCCACCATATGATGAATCAACATGTAAGATGCGTAAATTAGCATCACATATCTGTAAATTGAATACATTAATTTAATTTACTATCTCTGTCACTGTAAAGACCTATTCGGCCAATGTATTATGTATTTTTCTTACCATTAGCACATTCAGTGAGTGGTACATCTTCCTGTTGAAATATCCTTCTTCATGTTCACTAGGCCGAATGATAGAAATATGGGTACCATCAATACAGCCTAGAACACCAGGAAATCCAAATTGGTCATTGAACCTAGAACAAGTCAGAGCTTTTGTTAGAAAATAAATGAAAAACTGAATCGAGGTAATTAATACATACATTATAACAATTATTTACCTTCTTACAACTTCACGACGTTCAGCTGAAGTTTTTGGGAAAGTGACATACTTCCTCCAGATCTGAGGATGATTCAATGCCTCTGTTACTTCCGCAAGACAATCAGACATAGATGTCTGTGACAATCCTAAGCTGAAGTCATTGCCTACACATTTTTGGTAGCTGCCACTAGCATAAAATTGTAATGCCGCCAATACCTGTAAAACAGTACAGTGGGTAAATGTTTGTTATTATCACTATTTAACACATCATGTAAGTTGCACTGAATTCATAAACACCTTGATCTCCGGCCTAATAGCCGTTGTTCTCTGTGAAGAATGCAAAAGAGGAATTACGTCATCACTAAGTTGCAGAAAATTGTTCTTCGTAAGGCGAAAATTCTCGATAAACGTCTTCTCCGGCAGCAGCATGGGCTCGCTTTCTTCTCGCAGCTGTCTCCTCCGTAGAGTCAGCATCTTTCTCAGCCTTTCTTCTTCAGCTTCAACCAGCAACAACATTCGCGCCATTTCTCACATAAAACAGAAAAATTAAACACAAGCTGTAATCTATTACATGTGCTGTTGAATTAATGAATACTGAATTACATAAATAACGTCACAAAATTAATAATAGCCAAGTTAAAATCCAAAAAATACCAAAGCCTTTATGAAAACAGTTGGTTCGTGGTGACTGCTTTCATTGAGTAGCGATAGCTGTCAACGAAAGCAATTCCGCCATCTTGAATAATTAGGCGGTCCCAAATCGAGCTGTCAATAGTACATTTTTGTAAAGTTGTTCATTCAACGACTGCTTTCGCAATCCGCGCAAAGCTATTGATAGCTGACATCACATAGGCGGTGCCAAATGATTAAAATGACGTCATAAACTATTGCTATTGCGATTGCTATTGATTCGGCGGTAGATCCGCCGGTTGTTTTAACCGTTTAGCCATGTCAGAGGCCTTCAGGCGGCCTAAAAACTCTGACACCAGGGCTAGCCACCCGGCCTATACGAACTTACTTACTTTTAGCCTTTTAATAGTCCACTGCAGGACGTATGCCTACCCACGAAGAATGATGGGGCCATATCCACGACGCTGGCCCAGTGCGGGTTGGTGGATTCACATACGCCATCGAATTTCTTCTACGGACATATGCAGGTTGCTTGACCTTGATGTTTTCCTTCACCGAAAAGCCATTGGTGTGAAATTCCGCACATAAATTCCAAAGAACTCATTGGTATGGGACCGAGATTTGAAACCACGACCTCACGATTGTAAGGCGGATGTCACTACCTCTAGACTACCACGGCTCGTAGATTTGCAATAGCATTAGGTAATTGTAAATCAAATCAATTCAATCCAAGGCGAGCCTGCGGTCTTATTCAAGTCATCAGTCCTCCTTTAGGCCGGGACTCCACCAAAGCAGAGATGTGTGTGGTGTGCTGTGTGCTGTGCAAGAAGAGATGTTTTTCAGCTGTAAAACATTGTCTAAAGCGTTCGTAAAACTTTTATGGTAAGATGGATAATGATTTAATAGTACCTTATACAGATATATTGTCTCCCTATGTTATTTGAGATTGGATCTCGCAGTAAGAATTCGTAGGGCAGGTCCGTAGTAGAGACCTAAAATAATAAGAGATAGTTTTTTAGTGTTCACTCTAGCTGAATACTTTCGTTTTGATGGTACGATAGCCCACGACCAAAATTTTTGTCTCATAGCAATACAGCCAAAACCGCATCAAATCGATAGATACGATTATCCTGAACTCGAAAATACCAATATCAGACATTTTCCGCGTAGCGTTTGATCTGACCGAATTTTCAAAATTGTCAAAGAATTTTACCGAACTGCATCATAGCAATATGTCTGATTTGCAGACTGTAGTTGAATGATAGTTCTGAGATACCGGAAACATTTTTCAGACGTTAGTGGTGTAGCGCAAACCCGTAAAATCACTTAAAAAAATTAAAAATGAGACAAAAAGAATGTCTCATAGCAATACGTCTGAAAATCTTTTTTATTAGTAATTATTGGTTATTTGATGCGAACAAAACAATTTTCAGACGGAAATGTGAACGCATTAAATTTTGAGACCGTTTTGAAAATGTTAACAAATTTTACCGATCGGTATGTCTGAAAATGGTTGGACATGATAAAATAAGTTGTCCACGTGTGCAAAAAATTTATATCAGACAAATTAAGTGTAGCACCTTCTCTCTCAGACAACTTTTCGATACTCAGATATCATTTAAAAATCGTATTGAGGCATCTTGAATTCTCTGTTACAAACCAATGAATACGTTGCGACCCTGAATTTATTAGATGATAATTAACAAAGAATTTACCCGAAACCGTAACATTGAAGTTGAAGGACTGAAATAAATCGCACAAAAGGATCATAATATATGTCATCTGTCAAAGTACATATAATAGACAAGGGAGATTCTTGAATATCTATGAAGGCTGTAAATTTAAAAAAAACATTTAACAGAGGCGTCGGCCAGGCGACTCCGAAACGTTATTTTCGTTTTTGGGAGTATATGCTACACTTAAAGTGTCTGAAAACCGGTTTTTGGTAATCATGGCAGCAATACGAAAAGATAAAAAAAAATTTATCCGTATTGCTATTATAAATTTGTTGCTAAATTTGTTGACATTTTCAAAAATGCGCTCAGGCTATGTGCGACGCGCAAAATGTCTGAAAACAAACTTTTTCGTAATACAATTATAAAATCTATGTACATTTTCACTATCAGACGTATTGCTATAATACCGACTGCCTTTTTTTTTTGACACAGAAATGGCCTCCCACGCAGTTGCTACACTTTCGACCGTTACTACACACCTAGTCGGGTTCAGAATCATACAATCTAACGATTTTATAGGGTTTTTGCCGTATTGCTATGAGACATGGTTTTGGTCGTGAGCTCTAGTACTATGAGATATTGAGGTGTATTGGATGAGAAAACTTCAAAAATAATTCGTTTGACATCAACGTCAAACTTCGACTTTTCAGATGAAACAGAGGCCGTTCAAGTATTACTTAAGCTGATTTATTACAATTATATACCCCCCCCTCGCCCCTTGTCAGCAAAAGTAAGCAAAGTTCTTACCCCTCCCCCCATTTTTACGTAAACATTGGTACCTGTATACATTTATCTTTTTTATGGATTCGTGAGCAGCAGATTCAATTCTAGAAATTAGTAAATAGATTTAGCATAGAGGACTTTACCACACATATATATATGCGAAAAGAAATAAATAACTATTGGTGACGTAATCACTTGTTAGACCCCCCCATGGGATGGGGGGGTGCCCCATATCATCAAAAATAAGAAAATAATAAACCCCTCCACCCCCCCTATAGTGCTTAAGTAATACTTGAACGGCCCCACACTATAACTAAAGGTCCATTTTGACTTTTACTAATGCAATGTGTAAGGTATTGAAGGAACGAAGGGCTGTCATGTCAACCCCATTTTTATCAGTCGTAAAAGCCCAAAGGGACGGAAGCTATCGGAACACGATTACAATATCAGGTGAGGTGAGGTGAACACTCAAGGAAGCAATAAGGAACTTTCTCGAATCACTCCTTTCATGTACCTACTATTACTGGGTACAGCTGAGAAACTTGGAATTTTTTGATGCAAAAGATAACTTTGAAACCATGAAAAATGATTAGTATCATTATTCATGATCGGATCAGCGTTAAAATAGTTGTTAGGTACATAATAATATCATCATCATCGTTGATACCTACATCCAGAAGCTCAATTTTAAAACGATATAAATTACTCTTAGAAATAAAAAGAAATATAAGTAAATCGACAGGAATAGGTATAAGTAATTGTAAAAAGTTATTAGGTACTATTTTATCAATAATTTTTTTTGCCAAAAATGGAACAATCAACTTCCACCGCGTACAGAATTAGAGTAGTTTACACGATTTGATATGGCATCCATGTAAATTATTGTTGATTTATGAAATACTAGTTTTTACCCGCGGCTTCGCCCGCATGATATTTTGATTTTTGTGCTATCCCATGGGTACCCTTTATTTAGCCGGGATAAAAAGTAGTCTATGTCACTCTCCGTCTTTCAAACCCGAAGCCCTACCTTACCACCCTTAATAAAGGAGGTGGAAAAAAAATACGATTTGACGGTTGTTCGATTCGACAGTTGTTTTTTGACAAAAGCGCACTCAATAATAGCTCGTCGATGGTAAAATGTTTCCTACTTACCTAACATTTATCGTTGTATTATGGAACATTTACGCAATATCATTATAATTTATAGCCTACTAATATTATAAACGCGAAAGTTTGTAAGTTTGTGAGGATGGATGGATGGATGGATGGACGTTTGTTATTCTTTCACGCAAAAACTACTGAACAGATTGAGATGAAACTTTGCAATAATATAGTTTATATATCAGAATAACACATAGGCTATAAATTAAAATAATATTGCGTCAAAAATCAAAAAATCATGCTGGGAAGCCGCGGGTAAAAACTAGTATCCTACTAATATTATAAACGCGAAAGTTTGTGGGTTTGTGAGGATGGATGTTTGTTACTCTTTCACGCAAAAACTACTGAACGGATTGAGATGAAACTTTGCAATAATATAGCTTATATATCACAATAACAAAAAATATAAAATAAAATAAAAATAACAAATTATAATGATATTGCGTCAAAAATCAAAATATCATGCGAGCGAAGCCGCGGGTAAAAACTAGTAAGCTACATTATTGCAAAGTTTCATTGCAAAATTTTTCCTACTTACTTAACATTTATCATTATATTATGGAACATTTACGCAATATCATTATAATTTATAGTCTATGTGTTATTCTGATATATAAGCTATATTATTGCAAAGTTTCATCTCAATCCGTTTATTAGTTTTTGCGTGAAAGAGTAACAAACATCCATCCATCCTCACAAACTCACAAACTTTCGCGTTCATTATATTAGTAGGAAGTAGGATGACATGTCCCATAAAAAAAGTATAGGTACCCTTTCAAAATAAATATGTTTTTTAAGTGAAAACTTCTTTAGCGGCTTTGTAAACTTTTTGGGATGGGTAATAATATTCAACTCGCGTTAGGACACGTGACCTGATCGAAAATTCGTAAGACGGAAGGAGCAAGTTTTCACTTCTACCGGAACTCCCGGAGTGCATCCCGTTTTTTTTTTCAAATCGGTTCACAATTGGCGAAAATATCGATACACACAAATAAAATACCTACAGCCCAACAAAGTAGATACCGCCTTCATTTTGGAAGTCAGTAAGAAATGATCTAATTACTCACGCCACACGAGCGAGTGGGACAGAAAGCGAAGGCCAACACCACCGCTTTTAGCCGATAAGGACCATCTTAGCAACGTCTCTGTTAATCAGTGAACTTTATATTTGTTGTGTATTCAGCTAACTCATATAACTAGTTCCACAAGAAGTACAAAGATGGTTAACTGGTTTCCCTAACACTGTTGTGACAGGGCAGTGAGTAAACTCACAAGTTGATTGTTCTGGTGGGAGCTCGGACCTCGGCGCTTGTTGCCGATCAACTATTATTGGTTTCTCGGGAACTTAAGGAGCTTGGACGTTTAGAAGTCCTGGAAGACTTGGGGCGCGTCTCTTAGTAACATAGCATGGTCGATTGAAGTAATAAGCTATGAGTGTAAGTAACTTTAACATTTAGTCTCATGGTTTGAATCAATCGTTTTCGACGTGTCATGTCATTAAGCTATTAGGTATAGACTTCAGAGGCCAACAGTTTATCTTGGAAACTACTCTAATGAAACTACTGTTTTTTTATATCAGGAATTGAGGAGGCTATCTAAGATACTGTATTCTCTTAAGTTCATCACAAACTGTGTTTTTCTTTGGTTGTAATTTATAGCAAGTGTAAAATTTAAGAGTTATTTATAGCGCATTGAATATTATATTATTGTATAATTTACTAAATAAATAAATAAAAAAAGAAAACGGTTATTGTTCTTAAAAATTAACACAAAGCAAGTTGTCCCACCTTGCAATCGTGAGGTCGTGGGTTCAAATCCCGGTCCCGTACCAATGAGTTCTTTAAAATTTATGTACGGAATTTCACACCACTGGCTTTTCGGTGAAGGAAAACATTGTGAGGCAACCTGCATACATCCGTAGAAGAAATTCGATGGCGTATGTGAATCCACCAACCCGCACTGGGCCAGCGTGGTGGATATTCCCAATCCCTCTTTGTGGGTAGGCCTACGTTCTGCAGTGGATTATTAAAAAGGCTTTTTTTTTTTTATTTAATTGTTACACTCCACAGACTCCAGGGTCTGTGCTTATTAGGATATACATTAAGAAAAAAAGATTGAACAATATTGCTTGGAAAGGCTTAACAAAAGGACCTTAAATCTAATAAAATTAAAAACAAACTTTAAACTACGTTGATTTTACATAATATCGTTTTACAAATTACTACTTATACCGCGCAGAGCCTCCATCACCGCCGCGTTTCGGTCTTTAATGGCCATCTTTAAATTATAGTCTACGATGACCTTGGGTGACGCAGCCGTCGCACGCCGCACAAAGTGGCTGATAGCGTCTTCCTCGTTGTCTGCGAAGTAAGTGAAGGACCTGGTGTGCCGTGAAACTGCGACGACCGCGTTTGAAACGCTTTCGTGCAACCTCATTTTAGCCCTGATTTTTATGGCGATGACAGAGTCGTATGTCAGACCTTGAGCTTCGTGGATAGTAAGGATGCGCGACCCCGACCCCACTCCATACCCTTGGGTGATAAGGGTCTCCTTTTCTTCTTGAGTGTGGACCAAAAAGAGGGTGTTGGGGAGGTTATGGGGTATTAGCGCACCCGTGTATCTTTTCTGCTCTAGAGATCTGATTTGGATTGCTGAGGAATATACACCCGTGTATATCTCCCTCAGTGAATACGCTACATCCATGGGGTTCCGATGCGTACATAACAACTCCTGGCTGATGTTTGCGACCAGGTTAGGGCGATGGTACCTCATCTCGAAGAGGTTTTCTCTATCAATATAAGGTAGCTGATTAACGTCTCCGATGAGGATAAGTTCACTGGCACCAGACAGCCTCGAAGCCATCACTATTAGCTCCGAAATGATTCATGAGAGCCTCATCCACCATTAGACGGTTGCAACTCTCAGAACCTCAAAAACCATTTACGAGAGTGGAAGCCATGGTGCGCACCTTAGTTCTTACTAAGTTACCTATACGGTGCGCCAGCTTTTCTCTTAGATCTTTGGCTGCTTCAGTTGTTGTGGTGATGATAACGTCCCTATCCACATCGAAGTGTCGTACCACCCAAGTTGTTTTGCCGCAACCAGGCACTCCATTGACCCACTGGATCTTGGGTACCTTCCAGTTGCCCCACCGTGCCTCGACTTGACTGCTCTCGATGGTTTTTGCCATGTTAGCAATTTTGTCATCCAGCATTATTTTGGTACACCTGGCGGTCACCACAATAGGGTCATCTGGTGGCGTCACGTACTTCAGTTTTCCAGTCCGATCCGTCTCATCCTCATTTAGGGCCACGAATCCTTTTAATGCATTATAAGCATCCATATATTGACCTCTCATTGTTCCCTTAATGATCTGGGAAGTGTCGTTATTGTATATGGCTGCTTCTGCCTCTTCCAGTCTCGCCATCAAAAGACTCTCATTTCCTGGCCTAAAAGACTGCATGATGTTTTCGCAGTTTCTGAGATTGACTTCTCTAGTCGCTCTCGTTATAGCTAAGAATTCTATGAAGGCGTTTCTGGCGTGATCTTTTGCTGTTGAGGCAGGGATATAGAGGGGCGGCTCAACCTGTCCCATGTCGGCTCTAGTTGGAGTCGCTTGCCTTGTTCGTGGTGTAGTTTTAGTGGCTGATTTGGTGCTGGGCCATTTTATTTTCGGTGTTTGTAGGAACAAGCTCTGTGCTGCGGCGCTAAATGCTGTCAGAAAAGCCGAAACGTGACCTCTACTCCCGTCGCAACTGTTACTATGCCGTTTCGCGACCTTTTTTTGCCGATGTTCTTTCTTGTACCCTTTCAGAACCGCTTTGAGTGGATGAACATGGAACGGGGTGTCCCCAGCTGTCAGTTGCAGGGTTTTCTGACGAAGACTTCAGAAAACTTAAGTTTTCTCCCCTGTCTTCGTATATGATGACCTCATGATTTTTGGAGGCCTCCAGGCAACTTAGCCGGTCCGTGACTTCTCCTGTCCAGTGTGCTACAACCATGGCGTCGATGCTTATCATGCGGGAAACACTGTCTGTGTTTTCACCTAGACTCTTCAGCAGTAAACTTGCCTGCGCAAAGGGAGTCTCGGTCGTCCAGTCAAACAGTGCAACCGTTTTATTCTTCGATCGCACCAGTCGACATCGACAGCCCGCTACTTCCAGTATTGGCATCGCATCGTATGTTTTCTGCTTCATAGTGGTTTTAGAGGTGCTCCCATTGAGCAGACAAGCTAGTCCAGGCGAAAGTTGGACACGTTTTTTGTTCCGGGTAAGGCAGAAGCTTATTCCAAACCTCTCTTTATTGTGATCCATGAAGAGGGCCACCCCACGGATGTGGACCCCTGGCTCTCCTCTGTCTGCAGAAGCGAGCAAGTAGTCCACTGTAACGTCCTTTATGGTGGTTTCTAGAGGGCGTCTTAAGTTCTGCGCACTGGTGGTGGCTGGTATATTTATGTGTGAGGAGGAGGAGGGCAATGTGTGTAAAGACGAAAAAGAGGCGGAGGGTGCCACCAGACTGAGAGAAGAGGAGGGTCTGTGAAGAGCAGAGTTTCTCTTGGCTGCTATTCGAAACGACCTATCAACAAATGATAGAAAGTGCGATCTGCTTTCTGGGTCTTCTAAAATATTGTGGAGATCTGAAGCTACGAGCTTTCTATCAATGCATATTTCAAGGTCATTACGTGCCGCAATGAAGCGGGGGCAATCTATGATTATGTGCCATACTGTCTCCGAGATATTCGAGTCACATTCACAACCTGGACTTTCTTTGAGCTTAACTCTGTGCAAATACTCCGCTATTCCTCCGTGTCCTGTCAGCGCTTGCACCTGAAAAGGTGTCAGTTTTGTAGTACGTGACATCCGGTGTGCTTTGGCTATATCCGGGAGGAACTTATATGTAACTCTACCAGCACTGGAAGTCTCATACCGGTCCTGCCACTTCCGGACTGACTCTTCACGTATTTTCTTTTTGACATAGGACAAGGGGATCCCTTCGTAATCCCGGGACGTGCCCGCGAGTGCTGCCGATTTCGCGAGCTCATCGGCTCTTTCATTACCGGCAGTTCCCACGTGTGCTTTCAGCCAGAACAAACGAACTGATCTTCCTTCCGCACTGATCTTTCCAATGTTTTCCTTTATACATTTGACCAATGGATGACTCGTTTTGGGATTCCGCAATAATTCGAGTGAAGACCTTGAGTCACTCAAAATGCTAACCATGGTGTCGCCACTCGACATCACTGCTTGAGTTGCTTGGTACAATGCATAAAGTTCCGATTGGAAAACCGTGCAGTCAGAGTGCAGCGTAAAAGTAGCGCACCTGACTTCCTGGCCATTCTCCCACCAGGTAAAGGCAGCGCCAACACGTCCTCCAATTTTGCTGCCATCTGTTTAAATTAAAAAGGCTAGTACAGAGTATGTACTTACATAATAAAATAGTCTCAAACAAAAAGTGGGCCCGGTATTAAACGTCATTCCTCACTTCACTTATTTGTTTCTCAACATTATGTCTTGATTTTTTTATTTGGCCTGAGTATAATACCTAACAAGTGTCTATTTTATTTTATTTATTTACAGGCCAACAGCACAAAAATAAAATTAAGTTTCATGCAGTTTGGTTCATTAATGTGAGAGTTATAAGACTTTGTAACATTATTAGGACGGACGGACGAACGGACGCACAGACAAAACGAAGTTATAAGAGTTCCACATTTTATCATGCAACCCTGAAAAGGCCGGCACAGTAGGTACAGTGCAATGACCGTACCAAATACTTTCCCATGTACAAAGTTTGATTGATCAATGATGAAAAATTTTACTCAATAATATTTATTACGTCAATTTGATGCAATTTGGTTTATAAATGTGGACTTATGTACAGTAAAATTTAAGAGTTATTTATAGCACATTGAATATTATATCATTGTATAATTTACTTTTAACAGGAGACCATATTAGTCATTTCAATGGTTAATTAAATGTAACTAATTTGTCATCGGTTGACGGCACCATACACAGTTAACGCAAGTTAAACTTTTGCATTACACAAGAGATTTGTAAGCCATTTGATTTGTTAACTGTATGATTAATCGTGCCAGCACACCTGTGACATTTTACAAATGTACCGTAGTAGTAGGTACAGCATAGTACAAACATACGAATATTTTAACCAGTATCTACAACGGTATATCTACCGATGTACTCTCTTACATTTAATCCATCTACTGTTTCTATACACCGTTATCGGCCTTGTGTTATTAAACTATTCAACTGCTGATATTTACAAAATACGCCATCCAGGGGGATAAAAAAGGCTGTGGATCATGATGATGATGACGACGCCATCCAAGAAGTTAGTGCAGAACTTATGGCCAAATTAGAATAAGATATTGCTCAAAGAGTTATCTTTGTGATAAGCATTTCAAAAATCTGAAGCGAACGCAGGATTCGAACCTGCCCCTTCGGATCACTAGCCCGACGCTCTAACCAACTGAGCCAGCCCGCCTCCTACGCAAGCGTCAAATCTTTGAAGTGCTTATATTACACCAACTTAGCCACCAGCGTATAAGATATTGCTGTTTCTATTTTCATTACGTGAGGGATCAGCATGTAAGTAGTTCACTTTTCTGTGCTAGCCAAGGTAGGCATCGTATTCTGAAGGGTATGAGCCGCGTCACTCAAGTTGGCGGGAATGAAGTTACCTACAAGCTGCACAATATCCAACCCTGACTGAAGTTCACACAATGCCACGCGTTGATTTGATATTGCGCAGTGTGTAGTTAACTTCATTTCCGTCAATTTGTGTGACGCGACCTATACCTAAAGCTAGAATACGACGAGCTCTCAGACATACTTTTCTCATTATGTTTTTGCTTTTGTTTAAAACTAGTGGCAATAGCAAAACAATAGTGCATGTTAGTACAGTGCGTGTTTCGGAACTTATTTTTGGTATCATTGGTTTTGAAGGTCCACTAGGTGAGACACGCAGCGAGCATCTATTTTTTGTAATTATTGGTATGTTAGATTAATTATAGATTGGAATGTAGTTATTGTTACGAGAATCTGTTGTCTAGACAAACCTTTTTTAGGTTTTTAAGACAATAGCATTAGTTATAATATGTTTGTAAAAGTTGTTTAAATAAATAAAAAAAAAAAAAAAAAAAAAAAAGACCACTGTAACTTTTTTTACACGAGATCAGAGCTTTGACATAAGATAAGATAAGATAATTTATTCATAAATACCTAACCTAAGAACACCAAACAATAAATATTCAATTTTAAGTACTTATTAACTAAACGAAATATTTTTTACAATTCAGATAGGTACATGGACAGGAAGTAAAGCACTAACTGAAATTTACAAATTTCCCGGAGTTGGAAGGTAGGTACTTAATAGCCATTAACATCATCTTGTATTGCTAGTGGGCCCCAAACTAGGCTATGCCTGTGTCTTGGTGACCCAAACCGTGAGGTAACGAATAGAATTTCGCGCGATTACGTAGACATGTTAGTTGGTAGGTATTTAAATACAGTATGCCTATTCTGTACATTTGTTATGTGTAGCGTGCCTGTATGTAATGCATGTTTTTGTTTGTCAGTATGTTTGAAGTATGAGATGAACGCATAGTAGGTATGCGAATCTTACGTCATTACTTAAATTATGTTATAAGATCGATCCCAATCTCTTAGAAGTAGACTAGAGCTAAGTCCTTCGTCAATGTCTGTTATGTCAGGGTTGTTAAGTCCACAGAGCAGGCGAGCAATCAAGGCGGTTAACTGTGTGTTTACGGCTCCAAATCCATTCAACAGCTACGATCACGTTCACTGTAAATCGATTTTAATGACCTACCCACGACGTAGCTGTAGAGCGTGTGTGAGGGTAGTCACAGAAAAACTGACTTTGATGCAGCAGTTGCTAACCGCCTTAATGATTAAGGCGATTTTTTTTCGGAGCCCGTCTGGTAAGGTCTTTCCACCACCGAATAGTAGAGTTTACATACTATGTTACAGATTGACGCACAATGTTTCAAACAAAATTCGGAAACATTCGGAAAATATCAGGCTTAAGGTAAGTAATATATATACTCGTAAGTAATATAATAAGTACCTATGTCATAACATGCATTATCTTTTAATTCATTTATTATTTATCCAGGGTATTTTTAGATTTTGGATTATTTTGAGGGTTCCATGCATTGAAATCAGAAATTCATTTGTCACTGTAATAATATTTGTTCCATTGTCGATTGAGAAAATATGTTTTGATACATATAAATAATTAAGTTTCTAGATAACACTATATACAAGACTATAAGCCCGATTACAGAGGCGCCAGCGTAACTATATTAGCTAAATAGCATAGTTCTGTTTCTTTTTCACTTTAGGCATTCGATAGAGAGAACGTTTTTTACGTTGCTAATTAATTTACGCTGGCGCCTCTGTAATCGGGCTTTATATACCTATAAAATGGGCTGTTAAGAGCTAAAACGTTGATAAAATAGCAATGTTTGTATTGGCCGCTTAATAGTCCTCTGATATACATGAGCCTACCCATTAATAGAGATTGAGAAAAATCCACCACGTTGGCCCAGTGCGGGTAGGTGAATAAAAATGCTTAGTATCTAGCCTGATACCTGATTAACTGTTTTCAATAGGACTTATTGAAAATCTTTAGGGGAGGCTAATATCCAGAAGTGGACGACTTACGGTTGGTATGATGATGTGCTTGATATTATTCTGTGAAAGCTTTTAAAGTTTTGTTACTGTTAATGCTGCGTATTCTGTGCCTCAACTAAGCGTGGGATTAAGTTGTATTAGCATGAAATTAAACGAGACCTAACGCAAAATCAATACGCTAACGGCTGCGCTAGTAATGCATCAATTTGTAGGCACAATTAATTTTGGTGATAATTTTATTTCATAAAATGTATCTAATATCTACGACTCATGGTATAACTGTCGTGTTTAAATAGAAAAATAATCACTACATTTTTTTTTTATATTTTGAATATATTCGCGTTTGACTATACACTGCCTGATGTTAAGCAGATGTGCGGTCTAGGGTGTAGCACGCTTACCTAGAAGATACCTATTTACTCGGGATTTGAAGACACCCGCGTTGTACTTTAACGGGATGACAGACCCAGGCAAAGCGTTCCACATTCCGGCTGTTCGTATGAGGAATGAGGATTCGAAACGAAAATCCTAACGCGCGGAACGTCCACCATAAAAGGGTGGCGCTTTGGTCGCGTCTGTCTAGCCGTACGATAGAAGAAAGGGGCAAGGGGACCAGATTGTGCAACTCCTGGGCGCACTCTCCGAAGTGTATCCGGTAAAAGGCCCAACACAAATACTTCGTGTCTATTGTACCATCTAATTTTTAAGAATGTTGTGTACTTTGTTATTTATACTGTTTTTTGGTGTACAATAAAGTTATATTGTATTGTATCTATTCACGATTCTCCATCCTATAGTTTTAAAATTAAACGTATTAATCGTTAAAAAACAGATCAGATTGATTAGAGTCAAAATGGTCAAGAAAGTAGTTTTTCTAGGCTGTGTTCTAAGTAGTCTTGGTTTCGATCTAAATGTAAGTACGAACATTTAATGCATGTGACATAAAGCACGGACCCATGTGTCCATGGGGTGTTAAGAAATATACATTTTTAATAATCTACTGACAGACAGTACTAATATGGTATCTTTATTTTAATTTGATTGCTGAATATGAAAGCTTAGATTAAATTTTGAAGAAAAGTAAGTAGGTACCTACAAGGTAAACAGCACGTACTTACCACTATCGAAGAATAGCTGCCACGAGATACGACCTATGAGATAGATAATTATTACAAGATTATTTTTTGCAAAAGTTAGCATGACCGACTTCACCCGTATACAGAATTGGCGAATATTTTTCACGGATCGATGTAGCAGATTTCATATTATTATTGAATTATCAAAAATGGTTCAGCCGATTCTGATAAAATTTAAATGGCACCAATTTCGAAGTATACTCTTTCCAATTCCTAAAGAATTATTGTAATCGGACTACTATGAAAAAAGTTATGCATGGTAATACATTAAAAAAAAATATACGCGTCGAATTGTGTACCTCCTCCGGTGGTTCGCCGGTCAATAAAAATATATTTTTTTTTATATACAACTTATTGAGATCCTGGATATCATGTAGCAGCAGAGTGATAGCCAAGACAAGTACTTAAAAGGAGCCTAAACACGACGGGTCTATCTTGTTATGGCCACCTTCCGACTTCATCATCAGATCAGCTCCATGGTACCATATTATTGCATTGTCGCGTGATATACATTTGCGTGCAAAATTTCAGCTTGATCGAAAACCAGGAAGTTGGTCAAATTTAACTTCCAAGATTCCACCCAAACTTACATATACTAAATAAAACACCGGTTTTTACTCACGTATGATATCGCGACCGGGCCGCTCGAGTCAACTGACGCACGCGTACGCGAATCGACGGGAGCGCGCGTATTCCCTAATGAAGGAGTACTGATTACTCCGTAACCGGTCGAGTTTCCAGCGGCCCGGCCGCGATATCACACGTATGTAAAAACCGGTGTTTTATTTAGTATAATGATTTCTCACGCGAGTTTTAATGACGTCAAACTTACATAGGTAAAAACATAGGTATATCTATTGCAAGTCAAATAAAAGCTTGTAAAAAATACGGGCTATATAATGGTTAGTTTAAAATGAATGTCTAATGTTTAATTTTAGTGCTTATGACAAAGCTAATCACCGTGGATAAGTTAAGTTCATACTTATTTTGTTTGAAGCTAAATGGATTCGATAGCAGAATGGAATCATCTCAGACACAAACACAAATTGAAGGACACTTTGCTATCAAAACTAGGTCAAGGCGTTTAGATGGAAGTTATTGGTATTTTATGGCCGATCCGGAAATATCTATTCAATGTATTTATTGAGTGTTTATTACATTTTGTTGTGATGTAGCTTTTATGTCAGTCTAGGTTTATGACTTTGGAGAAGGATAGAGAAAATCAGCTGGACAGAAAAGAAATCAAACCAAAAAAAGCTAATCATACTCGTAGTCAAGGAAGTAAGGAAGCTTTTATCAGTAAACGAGAACAGAAGAGAAAAGATGTTTGGCCATCTTAAACGATATGACCATCTAATGAAAACCATAATAGAAGGAAAGAGAGGAAGAGGAAGCCCACGGAGAGCATTTCTAGACCAAATAAAAATAAATTTAGATGTCATGTAGTATAGGGAGGTAAAAACACTAGTAGAAGATCACGAGACGTGGAAGTTACTCCAACGACAAGAAACTTGCTCTTATGTTATGATGATGATGAGGTTTATGACTACCTACCTACTAGTCTATAATCCACGCCACACAATTCGGCTCATGGGAAGTAATGTGAAGAATGCTGCGCAAAAGTCATAATATAGGTATGCGCGGGAGCCAGAGAGACGAGACGCCGGGGCACACCCACCCGCTAACCTCATGCCTCCCGCGCGCTCCCTACGCCCGTGCTCACTACTTCGCCACTTGTGTAGGCATTGTGCACTCATGCGCAATAATTAGCAAATCACGGCGAAGTGTCATCTGCGGCTAAATTCTCATCCGCCGACTTGTGTGACGATACCTATACTATGACTAGGTACTAGTACTCATTATAAATGACTACAACATATTATCATTATCATTTATTATCAGCCATATGACTTTCAGAGTTGGCCACAAGCTTCCCTTATGGATCTTCAATATGAGCAGTTGGAAGTGGCTTGCATCCAGCGTTCGTTCAGCGAAAGTGTTTGCTCATCGATCCACCTTGTCTGTGAATGCGCTGCGCTTGGAGCAAAATATATATGCTCTGTTTTAAAGCCAGTGATCTGAATTACTCTCCAAAATGTAGGTACGTAGGGTTAATCTCCAGACCAGGCAGCTTATTGCGCTTGTTTGTATTGCATTTAATTAGATTAGACTTAGAGCTCTACCCTTGTTAATATTCGTATCATCTACTTACCCATAACATTAGATACCGAGTTAAGTATACTGAAAGATAATAATACTACGAGTAGCAGATAGCGTATGTAGGAATATTTTTTCTCAGAGATAAGGCAAAATTAAGCCTTGGCTATTTTGCATAGGTACCTATATTTTAATAATAATTTCGATGTTTTAATGTATCCTAATTATAAATTTGAGAGTGTGTTTGTTGGTTTATTATTCTTTCAGGCAGCAACAGAGCAACAGAATAGACTTGATTTTTGTGATTAGGTTCAAAAGTTAAGAAGTGACATTACTACTTATCCTGGAAAAAATAAAATATGAGTATGTATGTTCAAAACAAATTGTTTTTAATTATTATTATTATTTTATATAACGTAGTAATTATTATATACTACGGGACTAATCGCGCACTAAAATTACGAGAAGTCTACCCGTGACCACGGTCGATGCAACTCGGCCGAAACGTCGTGATGAGGATGTGTTTGTTTATCTCGTAATTTTAGTGCGCGATTAGTCCCGTAGTATATAATAATAATAAGTTCAAAACGCGAAAGTTTAAAAACAATAAATAACGTAGTGAAATTCAATTTATTGTTTAATGTGTTAATAATCAACTAGAATTTATTGTGAATTATTATCTACTATTATTATGACTTGTAACTGAAGTTATTAATAAATAAATTGTATTGTATTGTATTGTATACATCATTCATAGTTTTTGCTATTTATAGGCCGAATCAAACAACTTGGCGGCTGTGATGTTAGCCACAAGCTGCGGATAACCCAATCCTGACTGAAGCTCACTTAAGACGAGGCATCGGGCCGAGAAACACGAAAACGAGTACTTTTGAATGCGCGATGTGAGAGGACGAATGAATTTGATTCAAATTTAAAAAATATCATAGATAAGCGAAAACCTTGAAATATTTAATGAACCGGACAAAACGTTGAATAGTGACTGGCTTTATTAAAAAAAAACCTAAAAATTTCTCACCAAAAAAAGTTTAATAATTCGAATGCTCAGAATTATCAGCGAAATCAACCCATTATTTTTTACGAATAAAATAGCCAGATCACTTTTCTATTTTACAGACCGAGAAGGTATTTTTTTAATGTGTACATTATGAGTAATTAATTAAAAACACACTGCCGGCTGCCGCTCTGGCGCGATACTGTCGAGCGCGACCGCGTTTTTACGCGGACATGTCCACAAAATGTATGGAGGCTGGTATAATAATAATCAACAATTCTAACCACAACACTCATTACATTTCGAGAAAGCTCATATTTTTCTGAGTCTATTACAATAGTTAATAACAAAAATGACCCCTCCATTTTTTTTTAAATGAATTTTGAATTTATTAGAAAAAATAAATATACCTATATTTCGCACATTCGGTAGTTTACTCGTATCTCTAGCAGTCCTGATTATGTAACCTCCAAATTATTAAATAAAAAGCATTTTTACCAATTAGACACACTTTTTAAGTGATTTTTGTCACATTGTACCTACAAACTGGTCACACTGGTAGGTTATAATTTTTAATTATAGCAAATTAAGACATGAATGTGGAAGAACCAGCTACGAATGCAAGTAAAATAACGGTAGAAGCACTTTATTATTGCCAAACTAGAAAAAATAATAAGCTGTATTGTTATTTTTCATAAATTTATTTTTCGCTTTTAAAAAAAATAGGAGGAGTGAAAAAATCTAAATTAAATATTTTTGGGAAGCCCATATAACAAGCTTTCAAATGATGCTTATATCATCTTGGTTCGATTTTTCTCTGAATAATATACCACTTCTGGACGTCACCTTTGTCCGAGTGAAGGGGCGCGGTACTCGATTTTTGAGAAACAATAGTTCGTTAATGCGTCACCTTAACAGCTGCGCTAGGGTCGGATTATCTGCAGCTTGTAGCTAACATCACAAGCGCCTAGTTGTTTGACTTGCCTATAACATATTGTCTTTGGACGTATCAAAGCATATGTGCTCAGCGATGTGCCAGCTGGTATCGATGAGCAGACGTCAATAACTTGCGGCGTGGTTGCGACATACTCGCAGTCAAAGCACACGTCAAGCTAATTATAATTATGTAGGTACAGGAAATACTGGAGATATATTATAACTGGTATGTTAGCTTGTGTGAGTCTATAATCTGGTATATCTGGTTGTGTGATATGAATGAGGTACAGTTGAAGCTATTTGATTTTTTTCTTCTATAATTTGGATTTTACATAGGAAACCTACGACTATTTTATCTTAAGTAGTCTTTTGCGCAATTTAATTTCGGGTTTTTTAGATATCGTATTTTCATACATAGTTTGCTTTTTTGACCAGCTTCCAAAAAGGAGGAGGTTCTATGTTCATCTATATGCATTTTTTTTTGTGTATGTTCATCGATAATTTCGCCAATTGCGAACCGAAGCGAAAAATTCTTTTATAATTTGAAAGGAAAAAAAAATTTGTAAAATTTAAATGGATGGTTCCATTTGAATTTTACAGAATTTTTTTCAATCAAATGGATGGTTCCATTTGAATTTTACAGAAATTAGTTTTTGAAAAATCAACAATAATGTAAACAATTCGAGCGAAATACTCGAATTTTTTACACGATGGAAGGCGGTTTTAACCATTTTTTACGAAAAATAATTATTGGTATTTATAGTCTGATTTTTAGTCATTCATACCGTTTAGTTTACTAGGTTTGCTAGACACTGCCACTTATCAGTAGCAGAATCTGCCTTTTTTAATAAGTCTGGAATACATTTATCACAGCGTAATAAAAAAACCTCAGTCCCAGGTACGTACACTAAAGTACAGAACCAGCCTCGGGCCTAGAATAAATAATAGTACCACTGTCCTTGCACGGATCGCCGATTTTTTTTTAAACGCAATTTTTTACTACATTGGGCCACCAACTCTCCTGACGGGAAGTGGTATTGCGGCCTAAACTGGCGTATGTCGACTTAAATGGTACTTATAACATGACAGTTACCACACAATAGCATTAATCATTCTACTCTATTGTGTACTCCATTTCAAAAGATATCCAAATGACCTAATTATAATAAAATTCCAAAGTTCATTTCTCATTTTCATACGTCACCAAATGGCGCACCTACGCGCTCTCAACCCTTTTCATTAAATCAGAAGCTTTCTATTTATAAACACGGCTAAAAGAGCACGCAAGTATCACTCTTTATTCATAACCGAACCGCAAAACCTCTAATTCCATTCAACCTTCAACTTTTCCTTTATTTTCCAAACATTTTCAGCGTACAAAGTATTACAACGTGGGTGTACTCTTTGTACGCTCAGTGTTTGTATGGGGATCAATACGGTGTGTAAATAAATAAAGTAGTAAGGGAACTCTATGGTTTTTACCGCGCCGGAAAAGGGAGTGTAGGTAAAGCTTGCGGAAATAGTGTTAGAACTTTTTACCGCAAGGAAAAAGGGTGTGTACTCTGTACATAAATCTTGGCGATGTAGTGCTGAAGTTATTTCTTTTCTTTTGTGTCTATATATATATATTTCGCTATGTTGAGGCCATTTCTAAGACAAATATTAGTTATCTAATGGCATTGTTAATAGCACTACGTTATGTTGTAGTTAGTAAGTAGTTGTAGTTGGTAACGAGAGGCAGAAGCATTATTGATCCCATTTCACGAAAAGTAAATGTACGTCTCATAGACGTATTAAATATATCGAAACCAATCTTAATTTAGTAAAATAGGCACCATCGTAAAGCTATTAGTAGTCTCTAGACAGAAGCAGCTGTATTGATTCCATTGCACGAAAGATAAATGTACGTCTCATAGACGTGGTAAATAATATATCGAAACCAAACTTAATTTAGTAAAATAAACACCATCGTAAGGCTATTACTTGTCTCTAGATATTGTTATTATTGTATGTTATAGACAATTTTCGATTGCACTTTCCTACGCCTCTACGCCTGTGCGTAGATTAGGCTTTTAGGGTTAAGTAGGTATTTTCAAATTACGAAAGCGTGAAAATGATAACATCACATTCTTACATTCCTTACTGACAATGAAAAGTATTGTTTCAATACACAGTATCACATCAAAGGATTTGTGGAGTTTCCCCCGTATTATAATTTATGAACGCAACGCTGTCGATATGTCTATTGAATTTCTATTTATTTTACGTAGTAGCCAATTTTGCTGATCCAAATACAATGAAATATTGTTGCTTTGTGTATTTTCGAGAATACCATCATTATTTTGCTTATAATTATATTCTAAGCCAACATAATTAGGCTAGAATGAATCTTGAGTGTAAATTATGAAAGTCACAATCGTACGTAGCACGAGGTAACACAAAATTATTAATTATGACATCTAATTAAATGTATTTGAAATGGTTATCTAATAATAAAATAATTGCCAAAAACGTTACAAAGCTATACATACAACTGACCTCAAGCCAAAAGCGTCAATCGAAATTTGTGGCATTATTGCTATTCAATTTAAGTAGGCGCTGCTATATTCAACAATTTTTCAGAATTGTTTCAAAACGAAATAATATAAACGAATAGATTTTCATGGAAATATTTCACGATAGTCATGCACAGATCAAAGAAGAAAGAGAAAGAACATCGGAACAAAACAAACGTAGTATGGACGAATTACAACGTTTACAAAGATAACATGCTCTCACCTTTGGGATGGCTCTGCTAAATATCAACTGGAGGCTCTGGAGTCGATTGAGAGGCGAGCCAGGAGGCTGATTGACAACGACAACTTGACTAAGTCACAGCTGCAAAGTCTTGAGCATCGTCGCATGGTAGCGTGTTTGCGGGCCTTTTACCGGATACACTTCGGAGAGTGCGCCCAGGAGGTGCACAATTTAGTCCCTCCTGCTCCTTTCTTCTATCGTACGGCTAGACAGACGCGACCAAAGCGCCACCCTTTTATGGTGGACATTCCGCGTGTTAGAACCAAGCGTTTCAAATCCTCATTCCTCATACGGACAGCCGGAATGTGGAACGCTTTGCCTGGGTCTGTCTTCCCGTTAAAGTACAACGTGGGTGTCTTCAAATCCCGAGTAAATAGGTATCTTCTAGGTAAGCGTGCTACACCCTAGACCGCACATCTGCTTAACATCAGGCAGTGTGTAGTCAAACGCGAACCTATTCGAAATAAAAAAAAAAACATAAATCAAAAGACGAAAATGGTGCACAAGCAGAGTCGTAAACGAGAGCCATATTGATATTTTCTTTATTTAATGAAATTCATAAGTTAGAACTTTGTTTTCAAACTTTTCACGGGGTCGCGGCTAAACTCTCAAGTTTAAACGAATCCATACGGAGAGTTTTCAGCGAAAGCTTTCGGAACAAGTATTTATCTTTTGTCTTTTTTCTTTGCCATGAGAAAAATGTCAATTTGCAAAATGTATAAACTTTTTTGTCCGTTGATTGATGGATATTTTTGTTCAAAAACCTTATATTTTTCTTTACGATAGACCTCTGGAATTATTCATGTATCTACTTTGTGCTTTATTTGAGATGCTACGTCATGTTTATTTAATCGTTTTATGAGATGTAAGTCCTTTGGTAATGAAATGTAGAGCTACTGCTTTGATGTTGCTGTTTTAGTATATATAAAGTCTCTAAGGACGTACCCGTAGCCATTAGTAGGTAAAACTATGTTTTGGTAGGAGCTAGATTAAAATCCACTCAAAGGAATTACTGAACTCTGCAATTAGTAATCCTTTTAACCTAAAAATATCACCAATTTGTCTTGTTTAAATAGCTACGCAACATATTAAAATGAACTAATAAGATTCCAGAATTGACAAAAAACATATCAAACACTAAAAACAGTAGCCCAATAAAAAACTGAAAACTGTAGATAAAGTGAAAAGAGACAGATTTCTTACTTTTTTCTTAAAATTAAAACGATAATTATTATCTACAGGGCTAACAAACACTGTTATATTATGTAGTTATAACTAAGGATTGCAACCTAACAAAAATATAATTTTCCACTTTTATGCTCAATTAGCCTCGTTTCAGACTTTTTCTTAAATTTCATAGTGTACTCGTAATTAGGTGGCGCTGAAATCGCAAAGCAGTAAAATTTAAGAGTGCATCCAAAAAGCAAGGTTATTAATATTATGACAACAGTAAATTTACTGTCACTAATCAAATCAATTTAATCAAGTTACTTAAATACATAAAAATGACCCTAAGAAGGACAAAAGTCATTAAAAATTAGAAGCAGCGCTATCTCGCACCATTCTGCTTTCTAAATGTAATTTGGGACTATAAATAAAATGCCCTATCGCTCCCCCCAAGCACTTTTCCACACACCCCAGCGAAGGAAAATTGGGTTCCCAGTAATTTATTAAAAAATAAATCCCAACTAATGACTGCACCGAATGACTCGTAAACGCCAGCGACAATATTTTACTGTTCCAATCATAGAGATCTAAAGTGAAGCCATAACTTTTATATTTTGGCGTGCGTGCGTTTGTGATATAGATACCTAATATACGTAGCATAAAGTTTTACGCCGCAAAAAGTATGTTTACGAAATAAATTAGACTGCAGAATGCCGGGTGGGGTGCATGTAAATAAGTGATAACAGTAATTTGTTATGCTCAATGAGATTAAACAATCTCATTGAGCATAACAAATTACTACTATCACTTTTAGGTAAAAACTCATAGAACATTGATAACTTGTCCAATCTTTTATTAGGCCAAATAACTATTAGACAAATAAAGCTTTGTCGAATATCGTCACATTAAAGATTAGGTGTGAAATAAACAATAGGTTAAGTTAGAACATAACAAGCAACGCACGAGCCGAGCGAGCGAAGCGAGCGTGCGAAGTGCCAGAAGCAAATCATTTATGTAGATTAGGTGGGAAATAAAAAATAATCATCATTATTATCAGCAATAGGACCGCTTGGAAGCGGCTTGTATCCAACGTCAACCTGCAGTCACAATGAAACAAGTGGAACAATCAGTACCTCATAAATTTAGTGTTTAGTCACTGACTTTGTTTTCTTTCGCTTTTTGTCGCCCATTCAGTGTTTCCGTGTGCTTTTAATTCGAATCAATTTTAGCTTTATTCAAATTAATAGACACTGGATTAAATCCTATCCTTTTTATTAAACGTTATTTTATGCGTGTGAAAATTAGCCGACCAGTTTACTAGGTGGCAAATTCGAGGTATTTTTTTGAGTATACAACATCGTTGGTTGTTCTAGGTGAATAATGATTGAGTGATAATAGTGTAATCAATAATTATAACTGATGATACGCGTAGTTTAAAAATTGAAATTGTGCGAAGTTCGATCTTCTCTGGATTGTGACAACATGACCCATGTCGCGTGATCTGTGGTCCCAATAAAGGGACTTCATACGCCTGCAATGCAGATGCTGCTCATGCTCTGGTCATGTTTACCGCGCGAGGTTGGTATCAAGCCCATTCATGTATGTGGAAGAGCTTTATTGGATTTGTACTTTCAATATTTCAAGCTAAAGGTTCAATATTTCTAGGAGATAAACAGAACGCTGGTTTTCAGGTATTGATTGATCTTGAAATAGGGCCTGAATAGAGCCTGATGAACCTATTAAGCCGGGCGCAGTATTTTTTGGAGATTATTGTTTCATTTCGAGGATGTTTATATAATTTTTCAGCCTGTAATTGCCCACTGCTGAGAAGAGGCTTCTCTTCTTTTTTATTTTTTATATATACGTAAAATACATTAGAGTGCGCTTGATTTAAATTTATACCGTAAACGAATATGACCCGTTTTAATAAAAAATCTAAGCTGCAGTGAAAGCTAGCTGAGCTATAGTGAAGTTAGCATTATAAATAATAGATACCATGTTTTTTGTAAACAAGACTGGATTTAACCACAATACTATGTGTGGTCCAATCTGAATTCATGAAAGGCCTTCAATAAATAATTGATCTATCCCATACTTTTTTTTTAATATTAGGTGACATCTTACGGTCTCTTACCCCAAACTAAGCAAAGCTTGTGATATGGCTGCCAGAGACTGATACACTACATACCTACTTATACATAATTATTTTAAATACATACTTATATAGATAGTATCTAAATACACCCAGACACAGAGCAAACACCTATGTTCACCACATAAATGCTTGCCTTGGGTGGAGATCGAACCAACCCCTCTTTGATCCAGAAGTCAGGTTCACTAACCACTGAGCCACCGAGGCAGTCAAACTTATCATCGTTTGTAAAACTGAAACACCTTAAGCATCTAGAAGCACAATAAAGCTCGAAATAAGCAGGTTCAAAGAAGAAAATTATCTGTGCAACGTCTCGTGAATTCCCTCATCCCGCAGAATAACGAAACCAAACGTATAAACGTAAAATTAATTTGTTCATTTCAAAGCGAGTAGGCACTTATAAGATTTGAGGAACGAAATATTCTCTTGTCATTGATATTTTTTATTCTCAAACGTTCTTCATAAATTGTATTTTCGGATTCCATTAAAATTAAGGTGGGCTTTGCTAAAATTATTCTTCAATTATCCTCTTTGTCCTCTAAGGACTGAGTACAAAGTGAATTTTATGGTAGGTAGGGTGCCTATATTTAAATAATGAATTGAGAATTTAATCTATACCTACAGGTTCTTAGACGCTTGTACACACAGTGCCTCTAGCACGATTTTTTTTTGAAATTGCTCTCGCTACGTAGTGGATAAGAAAAGTAATGAAAAATTAAGAGATTGTTCCATAATCTTGTCGAGCCAAAGGGGCGTACAAATTAGAATTGAGTATCGAAAATATTTTGAAATCTACTACTTGAATAAACTCTGTCTGGCTTATAATTAATGACATAGCGTTTATACTCCACAAATCGTATTATAAAATCCCAATTGTGTGAAGAAACTTCCGAGCCAAAGAGGCGTATGAACGAAATTTACTAGAAAAAGCCTATTATTTTACAAAATACTATATTAACCGGCATCACTTTTGAATCATTAAAAGAACTGAAAATATTAGTATTCTACGACGTCTCAATAAAAATTTTGACAGTTATTTGTCTCTCCTGAAAAGTGGTCAAAAAGCGATAAGCCCATTGCCCCTCTGGAATGAAATGCCCTCGATATAATTCGTGCTAGCGGTAGTAGTACCGGTTTCACGAAACAATGCCCTGTATTGTAAAGCTTCTGGTTTCCTTTGTCACTGCTGGTAAATTCCTTCAAGTAATCCTGTACTTTCCTTCGAGATACTTAAGATCTAGAGACGGCAATTTGAGCATTGAATTTTATTTTATTTTCAATACTAATACTTTCCTTGACTACTTGCTGACTTTCAGTTTGTACTGTATTGTACCAGCCTTTTTTAATAGTCCACTGCAGGACGTAGGCCTACCCAGTGCGGGTTGGTGCCTGCAGGTTTCTTCACGATGTTTTCCTTCATCCGAAAAGCCAGTGGTGTTAAATTCCGTACATAAATTCCAAAGAACTCATTGGTACGGGACCAGGATTTGAACCCACGACCTCACGATTGCAAGGCGAGTGTCAATACCTCTAGGCCACTACTGCGTTTCGGTCTTATTGGAGATTTTTGGGAGAGTCCTATGTCCAGCAGTGGACGTCCTATGGCTGAAGCGAACGAAATTTTGACAATTTAGATAGTCTAGACTAACATTACATTCATAATTATGACCAAATTTTACTATGGAATCAACCCTTAGTAATAAATATTAGGGTATAAAGATGAGTACAATGCAATAAATAAACCACCTGAATAAAGTTGTGATTACAAGCTAGTTTAGAGTGAATAAAGGAAGAGTTGAAAATGTGGTACACGATACACATGAAGCCAGATTCGGTGGTTGATATAGGTACCTAGATGAAGTCGGCGACGAATACATATTTATCGTCCGCTTTCTACGAAGTCTATACATCTATGTCAAAGAAGCCTACTTTCTGCAAGGCGAGAAGGAGAGACGGTAGCTCACGTTCCAAAATACTTTATAGCTGTTGGTATCTCGATTCCGATCACTGGACGTTGATTGGAAGGCGGATTGTTGAAGCGCTGTGACCCGGAGCGAGGACTATAAAAACTTTATGGCCCGATCTGCGGAAACGGCATGCTCCGCGACTTCCGGACTCGGGTGTCCTTTTATAACCGGACTGAGTTTAAATAAAAAGTCTCACCGCCATCGCGGGGCCGAAATGGCAAGGTTCGGTTGGTCGTCGAAATCAGTTGAAATGTTTAGAGTTTTTTTTCTTCAACTTTTCAACTTTCAAGATTTACATTTTGTAATGAAATTATTTGCTCATTGATGTGAAAAATGCCTGTTTTTAAATGATTTGTCAGATTGATGTTATTTATCGAATAAGGGCCAATTTATGATTTCCATATAAAAAAGTCTCAGCGTCATCGCCATGATCGACATGGTTGTCGAAATGTTAAAAAGTTTACTTTTATCAATTCCGTTTAAGATTTCCAGTCCATAACTAAATTTGTATATTTATTGATGCTTATAAATGCCTGAAATTACATGTGGTGGTCTCAGCATGGTGAAAATGTGATAATCGTTTTAGATTACCACTCTAAGCTGAATTTGTATAGATATCGACAGACATAATGCTTGTTTATTTGTTATGAGATGAAATCTGAAAAGTAAAAATGTATAATTTTAGAAAAAATTGAAATAAAGCTTTTTTGACTAATTCTATGAATACCTGATTGAATTGCGTTCATGGTAAGGTCATGACCTTGAACCATATCACAATAGAATGAGGGATCAAAGCAATAGGCACACAAAAGGTAGCAGCGACTCGGTTTCATCTACTACCTTACAGAAACTCTTAATTTTGTATTGTTTAATTGGATTCCAGAATATAAACTCCATGTATGGCTAATGTTATTATTATGTTATGTTATTAGGTACGTTTATCACTTACAACTACTTTACTAACATGTAGACATTAAATTAATATTCAGATCAATATAATATAATACTTGCTTTTTACAGGTAGACCTATATTCAGCTGTAGACTGACAAGAGCCGTTATAGTAGATCAGCAAGTACTACAGCTCGGAATAGGATACTAACTAACATGTAGGTATAGCGTATACTATACAACAATAAAATTTTTCATCACATCTATTCGAAAAGGACTACTTGGTTCGCCTTTAAGTGCGCCCAAAGGTGGTGTTTTCTATAAGGAACTTCATAAGTGCGACGGAATTATCTTTGCCGCGCACTTTTTGAATTTGGAACAAATAAGTGCGAACGTAAGAAGCCGTGGTGGTCAAGAGGTAGTGACACCCGCCTTACAATCGTGAGGTCGTCGGTTCAAATCCCCGGTCCCGTACCAATGGAGTTCTTTGGAATTTATGTACGGAATTTCACACCACTGGCTTTTCGGTGAAGGAAAACATCGTGAGGCAACCTGCATACGTCCGTAGAAGAAATTCGATGGCGTATGTGAATCCACCAACCCGCACTGGGCCAGCGTGGTGGATATGGTCCAATCAACCTTCGTGGGTAGGCCTACGTCCTGCAGTGGACTATTAAAAAAGGCTAGTACAGTAAGTGCGACGGAATGATATTTGCCGCGCACTTTTTGAATTTGGAAGTATTTGTAATGTTAGTGTTCAGCGCCAAGAAAAAGAATGTAAATATAAGTATTCATTTGTTTTATTATTAGATACCATTTAATTTCAATTTAGTTGTTACTCTACGTTTTATTAACTAATAATATTATAGTAAAATATGAGGCACCTTTTGTTTTCTCATAGTGGTGATGAAAAGTTGAGTGTACCACTCGGGCGCAAAATATATTTTTGGCTCGGGCGACGTACTTTGAATCCCACGCTACGTTCAGGATTCTACTAAAGAATCCCTCACTTCGCTCTGGAATCAAAAAAGCGCCCTCGCCGTAAAAATATTATTTTGCTCCCATATGATACGATCTACTATTTAAGTACTAATATAATATTACTGAAACAGTAACTCGGCCGGGAATTAAACTTGGGACCTATTACTGACATTGCAAACGTACTAATGAGCTGGGATGTCGTAGGTACGTAAAAGTATGGCCATGCAGCGATACCTTATTCAAAAGTTTCATAAAATATTGATAAAACCAGATTGGAAATACTTACTGAAAGAGCAAGCTCCTGAAATTCACTAACACAATAACCTCCAGGCAAAATTCGGATCTTCCCGAATAAAATCCGTAAAAAACAATCCCCTCTGTCGCGGATCACGTAAACAGCATCGCCATAAAGTACGTGAGTCGATAGGAACGTAGGTACCCTAATTTATTATAGTGCTCCCTCCACCGTCAAACGCTCGAAACACGGTAAACAGTTCTGTTAACTCCTCTACTGAGCTTCCGATTTGTTTTCTTATCTAAGTTTCTTACAAACAAACTACAAGCTGTTTGTCTTGCTCGTGAAGGGCGTGTGCTCACCACTAATGCTTTCTGGTTACATTTCTTGAGTAACTTATGTTTTTGTTGTTCGGAAACGTTTTTCTTAGATTGGGCGGATCGTGATTTTGATATGAGCTTATGTATTGTCTGGCAGAGTAATGAAGTAAACCGCAATACCCTTACTACCTACTAAATAGGGTTGTACTGTACTGTACTGTATCAGCTTTTTTAATAGTCCACTGCAGGACTTAGGCCTACCCACGAAGGGTTATTGGGCCATATCCACCACGCTGGCCCAGTGTGGATTGGTGGATTCGCATACGCCATCGAATTTCTTCTACGGACGTATGCAGGTTGCCTCACGATGTTTTCCTTCACTTTCGGTGATGTGAAAGTGAAGCCAGTGGTGTGAAATTCCGTACATAAATTACAAATAACTCATTGGTACGGGACCGGGATTTGAACCCACGACCTCACGATTGCAAGGCGGGTGTCACTACCTCTAGGCCACCACGGCTTCCAAATCAATTATCGGTTATTCCTAATTAATTAGCATCCTTTTAGGGGCTTATTATGTACTAAAAAAAATCCTGTTCCATACATTTTGTCGCGGGTAAACGATATTTTTCTATGGAACAAATATTTGTTTTTTGAGTTTTGACAAGTCGCAGTACAAAAGTTGTTAGTTTTGATGTACAGAATAAGTCCCTAATAGGATGCTAATTGATTAGGAAAAAACCCTGTATAGCTGGTACTTTACTTACCTAAGTACATATATATGTCTGACGTTTGACTGACACCTCTAAAGCGAGTTAAGGTTCCATCAGCTCTTACCTACTTTGTTTTAGAAGCACAAGATACTCATTTTTAGTATACACTCTCCAAAATGCACACAGTAAAAACTTATACTTACGTCCAA
Organism: Hypomecis punctinalis; assembly: GCA_949316475.1. Classification (NCBI taxonomy): domain Eukaryota; kingdom Metazoa; phylum Arthropoda; class Insecta; order Lepidoptera; family Geometridae; genus Hypomecis; species Hypomecis punctinalis. Next base: position 11,450,609 of record OX438797.1, read on the forward strand.
CTCTGCAAAAAAGCAGGAAATATTCTAAGAAAGAAAATAAAGCGTCAGCAGTAAAATGATACAAAAAACGGCAATTTCATGTATGCTTGACTGAGCTGTTCCTGAGCCTAATCCAAATTCAGCGGCGGTGTCCATAAAAAATCTGAAAATACTCCGGGGCTCTAATTCAGCTACCAGAAACGAAACTGAACTGCAACGTTTATGGACCTTATACGTATTTTTGGCTCACCTAAGCTGTCACGACGTTCCAGTTACGGTTGATGACGTAAAAACGTGTGGCATTTTGACTATTTCCAAGGTTGAGAAACGGATAAGGTTTACTTCAGGTTCGTTTAATCAGAAGCCTTGCCGTGCCCTTGTTTTGCTTTCGTTGGCCGTAACCCACTGCCGCGGTGAATGAAACTACTAGATTGAAATAAATAATTACTTACCGGAACGAATGTTATAAATAGTTTGTACGCAAAAATAGTCGACGCGGTAACTGTGGAGAAGAATACTTATCATCGTTAAAATCGTGTCTGATCTCGAGGCGTAAGTACTTATTAGCTATTTGACAGATGTTAAAAAAGTACTGAAACATTTGAAGTCATCAACAGGGGAAAATTTGAAGAGGGTTGTTTTACAATGATGCAATGTTTAAGTTTAATTTAGCTCATGTTTGTGTATCTTTATGTGAATTTGTCTTTTTTAAACAATCGTAATCGTTTAAGTTCAATTTCAATATCTGAAGCTTTTTTTTCTGGTGAACAAGGCGAGAATGTCAAGTCAATACTTTATTTAGATACGTCCTACTTATAATATTTTAAACGCGAAAGTTTGTGAGGATGGATGGATGGATGTATGGATGTTTGTTACTCTTTCACGCAAAAACTACTGAACGGATTGAGATAAAACTTTGCAATAATATCCTACTAATATTATAAACGCGAAAGTTTGTGAGGATGGATGGATGGATGGATGGATGGATGGATGGATGGATGTATGGATGTTTGTTACTCTTTCACGCAAAAACTACTGAACGGATTGAGATGAAACTTTGCAATAATATAGCATATACATCAGAATAACACATAGGCTACAATTTATAAAGATATTCATACTAATATTATAAACGCGAAAGTTTGTGAGGATGGATGGATGGATGGATGGATGGATGGATGGATGGATGGATGTATGGATGTTTGTTACTCTTTCACGCAAAAACTACTGAACGGATTGAGATGAAACTTTGCAATAATATAGCATATACATCAGAATAACACATAGGCTACAATTTATAAAGATATTTTGTGAATTGTCCAAAATATAACGAGAGTAAGTAGGAAAATTCTGCCATCTGCGAGCTACTCTAGCGTGCGCTGCAAGAATGTCAAAATAAACAACTGTCGATCGAATATCTGTCAAATCAATCGATGAGCAGTCCTTAGATATCACCATACTGATAATATATTATGTACCTATATATACCTATATTTATCCTTACTTTATTTATTTTTTATTTAATATTATAAATGCGAAAGTAACTCTGTCTGTCTGTCTATCTGTCTGTCTGTCTGTCGCGCTTTCACGCCAAAACTACTAAACCGATCTCAATGAAATTTGGTTCACTGATAGTTTAGAGCCTGAGAAAGGACATAGGCTACATTTTATCCCGAAAATTGCATAATTCCCGTAGGATAGGACAAAATCTATCGTTAGCGAAACTGTCACCTTTCACAACGACGCTAATAGGCCCAATTTTGAAGGCACCATCGTAATTATAACAGTTAATTAGACTATTTCTGTTTCATTTTCACTTTAGGCATTCGATAGAGAGAACACTTTTTTCGTTGCTATTAAATTTACGATGGCGCGTTCATAATTGGGTTGATTGGGCCTAATATGGATTGACAAAACGTAATTAGATGACAGGTGACATACATTGACTGCAAACTTTTATAAATGTCTCGCTTAACATACAAAGGGACAAATTGTCTTTCCACCATTATAGCTCCTCGAAGAGGAAATAAAGTATGGATTGACAATGACAACTGACATTAAAGTTGGACAAAATAGTTATCCCTTTGCCATGCTACACATCACAATGACAATTAATATTGGGCCGTCATTTCGTCTGACATTAAAAATATTTTTACCATTAGAGGTTAAACATTTCTTTATTCTACCTTTATGGTACAAAATCCATGCTAATATACGAAGAAACGGATCGACTTGATTTTTTGAAGTAGTATGGCATGAGTATGAGTATCTCGACACTAAGGTTATTGACCTTGATTCTAAATTGTGACCTTGACACTAACATAAATTTCTGTTGGTTTGGTTAGGATTGAACAGTGATAAAAGTGCAGCCCGGCTCAGTTGCGGCACTCCTCATGAGGCATGCAACTTGCCGGCCAGCCTCTAAGCTGCTATAGTTAAAAACCCAAGAAAAGCGGCCCAACCTCGAGTGCATACTTCTAAACTGCCTAAGGGGAAAAGACCAAAAAGAATCGGGAGACCTCGAGCGCCGCCTTCTCAGCTGTCTCAGAAAAAACCCAGAGTAACGGCTCTACCTGGGATTCCCGCGCCGCCCATAAGCCTCGGCTACTGAGTTCCCCCGCCATGACAAGGCGAGAACCCATGGGCGGGTACACTCTAACCTTATCTTAATCAACAGAAGCATTTATAAGTATAAGGTATTTTGATGTCGGGTTAGGTTTGAACAGTAACAACAAGGTGCAAGGTACTTGATTTTTTTATAGAGCAAGTGCCTTTATTAACTACTAAATACAAGACTTACAATGTAAAACTTCATAAACTATTATCCACAGACCATCATCATCCACAGACCCTTGAAGGTCTAAAGATATTCTAAATGCTCAAGCCCACTGCCAGTTAGCAGCGTGCCCAGCATGCTGGCAGCATTGCCAGTCAGCTTGGCAATGCTGCTTATACGTTGAGCCAAATAAACACCAGCATTTTGGTCACGCGGCGGGTACACCAGACGGTCAGAAAGACTTTTGAAAACAAGATGAGCTCCCGGCCACCACGCGCACAATGTCTCAATTTCAAACGGCTCAAATATGTAACCACTGCCGAGGTCAGAATATTTGCGCCGTTTGTGCTGCTCCGCCGAAGCGGCCACCTCTCCAGCCCTACTCTGAGTCTCAGAAAGATGTGACGGCGCCAAAGTATCGACGCAAGTCGCGTCCCATTCTAACGGCCGTCTACACTTCCATGGGACCTGCTTTATACCATTAGACCTTTTGCTATCACCACGCGCAGACCCATTCGGTTCAAATACGGCTGCGATATTGGCGGTCGCAAAAGCCCTGCGTATGGCATCGTTCACTATGGCAACCAATTGGACCAGCGCTTCTTGAGCAAGAAAGACGGTGGTGACCGAGCTGCTCAACTAGGGTAGTTGAATAGGTGAGAGCTATATGCGGCGCGGCAGCAAGGTGGGTCGACTATCTTGACGATATCATCAATACCTACCGCCGGTCGAGCCTGGTCACGACCGGCAAAGAGCCGAGGCAGATGGCACTACAAGAGAGAGGCCTATACCCAACAGTGGATGGGACAAAGAAAGCTGCGGATGATAACGATGACGAAACAAATTAGTTGAGATTAGCTGTTTTATGGGTTTGAAATGATTATTTGCTACAATATTTGTGTACCGTTTCACATTGAATTGGGGCTAATATTTTGTGGCGCACTATTTTTGTTACTATTGTTACTATACTATTTTTGTTGCCATATTTTTTGACAAGATAAACATAAATTAAATTATATCGCGGGCGAAGCCGCGGGTAAAAGCTAGTAAGCTATAAATTATAATGATATTGCGTCAAAAATCAAAATATCATGCGGGCGAAGCCGCGGGTAAAAACTAGTTATACCATAACATCAGATGTTTGCATGTCTACATCAGCGAGCTGTATTTGTAGGCCGCCGGTCAATTTACCATTAGGTCCAGACCGACCGGATTGGTAGGTATCTAGAGTTGATTTGATTACGTCGGTACCAGACTCGATACAATAGTAATTTCTGCGTGTTCACTTTATGGGTGCTTGCAAGGTTGCCTGAACATTCGACTTGTGGTTCCGCGTCACAGTGTATTACGTATCTAAAGTTTGGAGCCTTTTGTTCTTTTTTTACAATTTTTAACCGACTTACAAAAAGGAAATGTTCTATGTTCGTCTGTATGTATTTTTTTGTTGTATGTTCATCGATAATTTCCCCAATTGTGAACCGAATCAAAAAATACTTTTGGTTCAAAAATACTTCCGAGGTGGTCCCATTTAAATTTTACAGAAATCGACCGATTTTTCAAAATTGAAAAATCAACAATAGTGTCAAACATTCGAGCAAAATATTCGAATTTTGTACACGACTGAAGGCGGTTTTACCATTTTATGTTGTTAATACCTACTTAGCAATTTTCACTCGAGGGCTAAGGGCTCTGAATTTCTTTCGTTTTTCCTAGTTATGTTGTCTTCGGCAAAGCTTTTTTAATCAAAAATCAATTTATTTCAAAACTTTGTGCAAATATGGATAGTACAGCCATAGCCATGCAAACTAGGTGAGTCCACACCTGTGATTTGATGGATAGCCTTCCCTAGAGTGAAGCTTATTAATGTACAGATGATGATGTATACAAGAGATATTACAACTAGACAAATTTTGTTTTAGTTTTACATTTTTGCAAATTTATAAATGTTAACACTTAAAATATATTCATAAAATTATCTGAGAGTCAAAATTCTAGTTATAATAATGTTAGTAAAAAGAAATAATACATATTTTTGACCGACGAACCACCGGAGGAGGTATACAATTCGACGAGTATATATTTTTATGTATAACCACGCATAACTTTTTTCATAGTAGTCAGATTTCAATAATTATTTTATTATTGGAAAGAATATACTTCGAAATTGGTCCCATTTAAATTTTATCGAAAGTGGCTGAGCCATTTTTGATATATCAACAATAATGTGAAAAAGGTTACATCGATCCGTGCATTATATTTGCGTTCTAGCGATGCGCCCCCGGCTTCGCACAGGTATATTATACATATAAACGTTTCTCTTGAATTACTCTATCTATAAAAACAAACTGCATCAAAATCCGTTGCGTAGTTTTAAAGATATAAGCATAAATGGGGACAGACAGCGGAAAGCGACTTTGTTTTATACTATGTTATGATTCTGTACACGGGTGAAGTCGGTCATGCTATTTTTTGCAATAAATAATTATATTGTTTCATTCGTAAAAAGTTATTTGAGTTTATAAGTGAAATAAGTATTTGAGTTTGACTTTAGGATGTACCTACTGAGTAAAAATGCTCTGTGGCTATGTTCACACAATCAAATTCTTGCGCTAATACAAGGCCGTTTTGTAATCGGACATTTCTTAACTAGAAACATGTAATTACGCGAACGATATAGAATTTTAATTAAATCCAATTATTATAGTCTAATTTGATCAATCGTGTTTGTGAATACTTATTACTAATTTTATACGGTCATTTTATTTTCAAATTTAATACATAAGCAATAAATAAAAAAATACCATACGATTATCTTTTCAGGAATGTGACGAGCATAATAAACTGAAATAAAAATATCTCGAAATTCGAACTTTTCGAAATATGTACAAACATTTTTTTTATGCTGCCCTAATTCGGTAAAAACGGTTTCAATAAAATAAAATTATCTATTTTTTATCCAGTCATATTAGTTCATGCAATGTTTTACACGTATTTTTCGAATGTAAATCGATACAGAATCGGTAGGTATTTATATTATAATAATAAATAAATATTTCGGGACATCTTACACACGGCCTCTGACCCCAAACTAAGCAAAGCTTGTGATATTGCTGCCAGAGATATATACTTATTTTTAAATACATACTAAATAAATAATGGGTGTTATTTATCCACAGAGCAAACACTTATGTTCATCACATAAATCGAACCCACGCCTCTTTGATCCAGAAGTTAGGGTCACTAACCACTGAGCCACCGAGGCAGTCAATATTATTTGTATCAGATATCAGCAATATTATCTTGATAATATATGAGAATCTCTTAATTTTGGAAGTCAGTTACTTATAGTTTGTTTATAGAAACTAGCATAGTTTTTTATTTAGAACTAGGTTTTACCCGCGGCTTCGCCCGCGTACGCAATAGGGTAAAACTATACAATACGCCCCAGCAGACAAGACGCCCCACCGCTCTCACACTTACACAGATGGAGATAGACGACACGAAAAGGCACACATGCATAGCCGCCAGTACTTTAACTACTTTTTTGACGCGAGCACGTGATTTTTGCATTTATTTTTGAAATAGTGATAAAATATGTAAATTAGTCCTTGAACCATATTGTGGTGCGTACCATACAAATTTTCCAATCTTATGTGCCGCTTTTATTTTCAATATTACTATGAAAAATACGAAATCATTGATAAATAACCTACGATTTGGCGTGTTATTCACAATTATTAACGTTTGATGGCACCGGCTTTTGAGGTGGGGCATTTTGTAATTAGATATTTGCAAGATGCCCCAGTTATCAAGGGGTAATACGCCTCAATTTTAGTCTCTAAAAATAGTACGTATTTCTTACTTTTTCCGGATAAACAAATCGTGGGAGCTATCAGACTCATAGCATATGAACAAAATAGGAACTCGCATTTTGTCAGACCTTTAGCCACGTTAAAAAATAATTTATAGCATCATTATGTGATTGCTATTTTGATATCATTTATAGGTATTTTAGAAAAATCATCTGAACAGCTATTGGCTCTTCCAGCACCGCCATCACAAGCAACACCTTAAACAAATATGCGCATTCTAAGACCATTGAACAGACACCATCAAAAGTTTTGGCCAAAAGCCTGTGTTTTGACACAGGATGGCCTTTTTTTAGGATTTTGGCCAAAACTTTGACAAACTACTCGCAATTAATTTAAAGAAAAATCTAAGTGTGGTGATTCTGACATCCCCAGAATATATTAACAAAACAAAAGCTAATAAAAAAAATCAAAAAACCATCGAAAATAAGTAAATCTTTCAAAGAAAAATATCAAGAAAAAGTTGTAAAAGACATAAAAAGTAAAAAGCCAGCAAATTAAAGAACTAAACAAAAAAAACCTACAATTTTATACCTATATTTATCATCGGATAGATGGTTCTTTACTGCTGTAAAGAAGAAATGAAGCAATAAAGTTCTGATGAAGAGATATCCGCAGAGGACGAAGAGAATAGATGTGTAGAATGCATGGAAAAATATTTTAATCAAAAGAGAATAAAGAGCTCTTCGTGCCGCCAAAGAGTGGCGGCATGATTTCTGTAGAATGTATAAACCGCTATGTAATAACTGTTTATTCATGGAATAAAGGCTAGAAGAGAAGAAACTAGAAAGAAGAAATAGAGTTGAACTATTAGCTATTACTTAGCTAAACTATAATATAAAAATATTAAAAAACAATTAGACATTTAAATATTCATGATTTGTTGTTTTTTTTTTTTACACTGGGGCATTTTGTAATACAAGTAAGGCATCTTGTCAAGCAATGTCAATACAAAACGCCCCTCTTAATGTTTTTAAAATACCATTATAGTATGTAAATGATTGTTGAAAAATGCCAAATAATTATGTCAAACCATTCATAAATTATTGCTTTTTAATTTAACGCCACAAAATTTAGCAAATGCTTTAATAATAAGTTTTTATCGATGTTTAAAAAAAAGTGGGGCGTATTGTATAGTTTTACCCTATATCATTATAATTTATAGCCTATGTGTTATTCTGATATATAAGCTATATCATTGCAAAGTTTCATCTTAATCCGTTCAGTAGTTTTTGCGTGAAAGAGTAACAAACATCCATACATCCATCCATCCATACATCCATCCATCCATCCATCCATCCTCACAAACTTTCGCGTTTATAATATTAGTAGAATATTATTGCAAAGTTTCATTTTAATCCGTTCAGTAGTTTTTGCGTGAAAGAGTAACAAACATCCATACATCCATCTATCCATACATCCATCCATCCTCACAAACTTTCGCGTTTATAATATTAGTAGGATATTATTGCAAAGTTTCATTTTAATCCGTTCAGTAGTTTTTGCGTGAAAGAGTAACAAACATCCATACATCCATACATCCATCCATCCATCCATCCATCCATCCTCACAAACTTTCGCGTTTATAATATTAGTAGGATAGGATATTACACAGGTATTACTCACGCGACGTTTTTGAGGCAGACAAAATGTATTGCCTGCCATGGTTTTGACTGCATTTGATGGTATTTACTAAAATCAAGTACCTACTAGCTCTTTAAGGCTTGTATTAGATCCATTACTTTTGTTACATATAGATAATATTTAATGCTCCAATTTCAACTGATTCACGAAATATTCTCACATTGTTTACGAACATAATTTTGGTAGATGTAAATATCAGAAGATACCTACTAAATTCCGCCCACATTCATACGGTGAGAATTTTATAACAATAGTACACACGATATTAAAATACAATACATAATCCTACAGCATGCTATCAACAATGGTGTATTAGAAGACATCAATTTTATTTAATAATTGGTATGGCATTTTAATTACATAACATTGCTAAGCGCGTTATCTACCAAAGAAACGTGACGTGATCTAAGGGCCTATTACTGTAATTAATAATTATGTTATCGAAAACCTTTGTAAAAAGACGACTCTAAGCGCATTTCCATATGTCTAAAGAATAAAGCAAATTTTGATTTGATTTTAATATTATAAAGATCTGTAGAGCATTGGGCGTAGCGTGGAAATTCTCCAATTTCAACAAAATGTAAGTACCTATTTTTTTTTTGGAAATTCTATGTCTAGCAGAGGTATTTTCATATAGCTCCAGTCCACGTCGCAGACAAACCATTTCGGAATCGACAAATGCCTATATCAAAGTAGGTGCAACATTTGACGGAAACTGCGTATTTGGATGTACTACCTCGTGTAGTTGGAGCGCGGACAGCCGTGACGTTGCATACATTTTTTATAATAAACTAGCTGACCCGGCCACGCGTTGCTGTGGCTAAATAAAACCTAAAAGTATAACCCTCTTTTGACTTTATATGTAAATAATAACTATATTTTCAAAATTAATTAGCTCACTAAGTACTTAAATAGTATTTTATTTTCATTTAGTAACCTAGCTTTTAAATTTAGTCGTTTTTATTGTACCTATATCTATAATTATACCTTCAATAGTTAGCTAATAATAATTACTTTTCTAGTATTGTAGTTTTAGATAACATGTTATACCTAATAATAAGGAAGAGCCTAGGTCCCACGACACAGGTCACCCTAGTGTGGGAACTAGTGCACAACTTGTTTTTGTAAATTTTTATGGAACAATAAACGTTTTATTTATTTATTATTTAAATAAATTAAAATTGCGACTATAATTTGAGATTTAAACTATCCTATCTCTCAAGTTGGATCGAACTGCACATGGTGTGCGAATTTTATTATAATCGGTTAAGTGGTTTAGGAGTCCATTGAGGACAAACATTGTGACACGAGATTTCTAATATTAAGATATTGATGAGTGTGCATGCATGTACCTAATGAACGAAATTGCACATACTCGGTATGGTTGCGCTTTGAGTGTGTACTCTAACTGAATTAACATGAACATCGGTAGTGGTTACATTTTTAAGTCGATGTAGAGTGCTAGCTTTCAATTGAATAAAAGTCTTTAGACGTGTACTTTGTATTATTTGAGAAAACACATCATACCGTATACCGTTTCAGTATTTTACAAGCGTTTATTTAATGTATGTATGTAAGTATGTAAATTCGGGTGGAATCTTGCAAGTTAAACATGACCAACTTGCCGGTTTTCGATTAAGCTGAAATTTTGCACGCATATGTATATTGCGTGACAATGCAATATTGTGGAACTCCGGAGATGATCTGATGATGGAGTTGGAAGGTGGTCATAGGAACTTCTGTACTAAACAAGATAGTCCCGTCGTGTTTGGGCTCGTTTCACTTGTCTTGGCTGGCGCTCTGCAGCTATACTCGTATGATATCCAGGATGTCAAAGCTTGTATAGAAAAAGTTATATTTTTATAATAATTTATTTAATACAAGGCCACATGTTGTCTGTGTACTTAATGAGAAGATAATGCGCGCAGTTCAGGGCGGCCACTACACTCGCATTCATTAATTATTAGGGCTGTTACGCAACGGTGAATAAACAATCTTGTTGGAATGCCACTCGCTGCCGAATTGAATTATTCACTGGATCTTACCCTCAAGATTTCAATGGAAGCGATTTTGTGTCCTTGAACAATACGCAGAAGTGCTGAGACTTCCAAAATGTGTGCGTTGATTCGGTTCAATAAAATATTGAAATATTTTAGATATTTCTCATTATCGTAGTCGAGAAATTTTGTTTATTTAGGAAAAAATATAGCCCAGCATTTTTAGAATTTTGAAGAGCCAAATAATTGTACAAAAAATGCGAAGAACTTAATCAGTTACTTTTAAAGTCTCCGGTAAATTAACTTCGTAAGCTATTAGAAACCAAATGACTGAAAATTGATTATCAGTTTTGTAAAGATTTGCTTTTGTTCATTTTAATTAGACCAAGATAATAAAGAAAACAAAATATTTTACTATAACATTAGGTATGTCGTAAAAATTTTGTTCAAAAAAATTTTCATGTTTACTATATTATTATGCGAGTCAAACTTAGTTTTATCCAGATTGCCAGTATGAACCTGAAACTAACCCCTACTACCAAGACGACCAAGCATTATTTAGAGTTGTCAAGATTTGTTTTGTGTTGTCGTAGCTTAATAAATTTATTGTCCTTAATGTAGTTGTAAAACCTTACATATTCAATAAAAATGCCTATAAATGTAAGCATAGTATACTAAGTCTCTAAGGTCTGCTCACACTAAGCAGAGACCCGACGACAACAACAACAACATCAACACTTTATGAGACAACCACATTACATAAAAAACAGATTATAAGGACAAAACAAAACAATATGTCTCTGATTGGCAGCCTTATCGCTTGAAGCGATTTCTTCCAGGCAACCAAGACGACTTCGATGTCAGACGGGGTGCGATGCGAAGATTTTGGGTTTTGCTCTAATGTTTTAATACTTACAAACCTGAACCAATGGTGTACTGTACTGTATCAGCCTTTTTATAGGCCCACTGCAGTACGTAGGCCTACCCACGAAGGGTGGTTGGGCCATATCCACCACGCTGGCCCAGTGCGGGTTGGTGGATTCGCACACGCCTTCTCTTCTACTGATCTATGCAGGTTGCCTCACGATGTTTTCCTTCACCGAAAAGCCAGTGGTGTTAAATTCCGTACATAAATTCCAAAGAACTCATTGGTACAGGACCGGGATTCGAACCCACGACCTCACGATTGTAAGGCGGGTGTCACTACCACTAGTCCACATCGGTTTCTGGTGAATTACTACATAATAATAGTATATACTTTGGTGGTGAAGTCTTTGTTTCCCCTTTGAACTGTGAAAGCAGCTTTTGAGCTTGGAACTCTGTGGATGAGAATAAAGATGATTTAAATAGCTATAAAAACAACACAGCTTTTGGTAACATAATTCCTATAATGTAAAAAATTTGGCGTTGCCATGTAGAGTTACATTTGCAAAATAGACGAATAGTATTTGCGTACTCATGAACGATTCAAAATCGATATTGTCAAAAAACTAAATCATTTGCTCTTTTTGACCGACGAACCACCGGAGGAGGTTCGACGCGTATACATATATATATACTTTTTTTTTTTTTTATAATGACAATACTACACTACTACTACATAGAAAGCAATTGGATCATCCACAGACCCTTGAAGGTCTAAAGATAATCCAAGTGCTCAAGCCCACTGCCAGTTGGCAGCGTGCCCAGCATGCTGGCAGCATTGCCACACTGAATGGCAATGCTTATACGTTGAGCCAAATAAACACCAGCATTTTGGTCACGCGTCGCGTCCACCAGACGCTCAGAAATACTTTTGAAAACGAGATGAGCTCCCGGCCCCCACGGACTCAAAGTCTCAACTCCAAATGGCTCATATATGTAACCACTACCGAGGTTAGCATATTTGCGCCGCTTGTGCTGCTCAGCCGAATTGGCCGCCGCTCCAGCCCTACTCTGAGTCTCAGGAAGATGTGACGGTGCCAAAGTATCGACGCAAGTTGCGTCCCATACTAAGGGCCGTCCACACTTCCATGGGACCAGCGTCATGCCGTCAGGCCTTTTGCCATCACCACGCGCCAACCCACTCGGTTCGAGTACGGCTGCGATATTGGCGGTGACAAAAGCCCTGCGTATGACATCGTTAAGGCTGGCGTGGCGTCCAATCCGACCAGCGCTACTTGAGCAAGAGAGACCGTGGTGACCGAGCTGGTCAACTGCAGTACCACACTGACAGCGATGGGCTTCACAACACCTTGCACCCAAGCGTAAGCTGACAGCTAGACGAAATGCAGTTGGGTCTAAAAGGTTACCAGTATTGAAAGAGGGCAATGCTTGCAACCAAAGACCGGACTCCCATACAGAGACTGCATGGATACGAGCGCGATCCGCGACGCTAGGACACGTGTATCTAGAAGAGATTTCCGTGCTAGTTCGCAGATCGGCCGATCCCACAGTCTCTGCGACGATAAAGTCTTTGGAAGCTCGGTATTTGGGCAAGCGACCCTCCAAGCATTCGTTGCCTCATTCAAATGAGCTACATCTACGCCAGAATGGCCTAAAGAAGGTGCGAGGATTTTTTCAATCAAGTTCTGAGTACTATGAATGGAGGACAAGAAAGCTGGTAAAGCAACACTTGAAATTTGGCGGACCCCTAGCCCTCCAAGCCTAACAGGCAAGGAGGCTTGTAGCCACGCCCTTTCACTCATGTCAATATTCAAAACCGATACTAGGGACTTGGTAGCGTGTTTGTCGGTCTTTTACCGGATACACTTCGGAGAGTGCGCCCAGGAGTTGCACAATCTGGTCCCCCCTGCCCCTTTCTTCTATCGTACGGCTAGACGGACGCGACCAAAGCGCCACCCTTTTATGGTGGACATTCCGCGCGTTAGAACCAAGCGTTTCGAATCCTCATTCCTCATACGAACAGCAATGTGGGATGCTTTGCCTGGGTCTGTCTTTCCGTTAAAGTACAACGTGAGTGTCTTCAAATCCCGAGTAAATAGGTATCTTCTAGGTAAGCGTGCTACACCCTAGACCGCACATCTGCTTAACATCAGGCAGTGTGTAGTCAAACGCAAACCTATTCGAAATAAAATAAAAAAAAAAAAGGGACTGCTTTACAACATCGTCTAAGCTCAAAAGGAGCTCATTGTGTTTCCACAATGGACTACATCGTAAAGCGTACATACATTTTGGAACAAACAGACAACATCTTATAATGGTAAAAGTCATGTGGGCGTTAATTTTGAGTAGCCTATCATAGGCACTCAAAAAATTTTGAATTTTTTCTTGAACGAAAGGCGTAAAAGACTCATCTAATATCGGCGAACCTAGAAGGCGTCTACCAATTTGATGTTAGGTGCCAAATCATTAAATTTGTTAAGTATCTAATCTTTATCCGGACATGAGTCGCAAACGAAAAGTTCGCATTTCGAAAAATTTAGCTCGAAACCAATTTGACGAAACTCGTCAATAAGAATTTCCAAATCACGTAGGACTGTGCTCGCATCGCCACCCAAAGTCCCGTCATCCAGATACCAAACGTTGAGTTTAGATTGGAGACGTTGAACAATTGGATGAATGGCCAGGCTGAAAGTGGCTGGTCCGAGAGGGTCACCTTGTTGACAGCCAACGGAAGATAGCAAAACATCATTTTTGTAAATTAATTTAGTGGGCTTGCCGTAGCATTGCCACAGAAAATTGAAAAGATCGGGAATTTTGTCTTTGACCTGTGCCAACAAGGCGTCTCGATTAACCGAATTGAAAGCATTTTTGACATCCACCTTAAGCAACACCTCTCCACAATTTTGACCGAGAAAAGTACGAAGCGAATGAACAGCAGCCTCACATCCACCCCGCGAACCAAAGCCAAGCTGTATTGGTTGGAAAAGGCTACTCAAAAGAGCAACCTTTTTTCCACAACCGGCTGTGGCTGCGAGACGACGATATGTGGTGCCAACAGCAATAGGTCTAATGCCACCATCTTTTTTGACAATTGCGCATAGGTTAGCGCCATACAAGACTTCGATGACGTCATCATTAACCCGCCCAGATAACATGAGATTTGCCAAACCCGTTAATTCTCTCAAGAGAGACTCAGCCACCTCACCAGAGCTAAAAGATAGAAGATCTTTTAGATGTTGAGGCGAGAGACCATCTAGGCCTCCGGCTGAGCCGCTCCGAAAAGAAGAAACGGCCGCTGCAATCTCCTGAGCTGACACTTCAATGACAACGTCATCAGGGTGTGGTGGCTCAGGCAGGTGGAGACATGCTGCCGGCGGATGCTTGTCACGGAGTGACTGGACCGTATCGGGTGTGTGGGGGGCAATAGTGTCGCTGGAGAACAGGACTCGTGCGGCGCCTTTGATATCGCCATCACTAATTTTCTCTCTACTATTTTAATAGTAACAGAATCGTCTGTTTTTTAGAATTTGGTTTATTCTGCCTTGTAGGCGGAATAATGCTTTCAAAATCTAAAGAGTTCTCTTCCAATGTACTGTACTTTACGCAATTTTCCTATACCCTAGTGGTAAGGGATTTTTTCTTTGTTGGGTCCGAATGTACGTAAAGCACAACGTAGGGAAACAAGTCAAGAGGTGTTGTTCCCAGGCGTCTAAAGAATTTTTAGAAATAACATTCCGAATAGCAGCAGATAAACACTGCGCAACCGAAAAACGTGCATCGCGCGGGATGCGTTTTAAAACAGGAAGAGAACTTTTGAGTGAGCTAAGAACCTCCCAAAGCGGTTTGGAAGGAGCAGCAGCGCTCACGGGACTGCTGCTGGCTCCATCAGAGCCTGCAATAGGGGCCGAAAGTGTAATTTGGCTATTTTTATGGCACCGCGTACGGTGAATTTTGAGGCCTTTCTGTCCTTTAAAAAATCGCACTTGGGAACACTCTAGGCACTGAATCATGTCCCCCTGCGACACATTAACGTATTGGAAAACTGCATTTGGCCCGGCCGGGGCGCAAAATGCCATGAATAACAAGAATTATACTACAAATATAAATAAAAATAAACTTAGGTTCTATAAGTGGAGACGTCAGGACGTCAGACCATGACGTGGGCGGTCTGCGCAGACTCGGATGGCGTTGACATGGAAACAAGAAAACAACAATGAGCCGCGACTGTCAAAAACCTACCGAATATTATAACACAATAGATAACAATTATTTGACTATCTCTAGCTCTACAAATATTACCTCGAAAGAAAATAAGAAAAAAAGGAGAGATTGGAGTAGAATTTGGCCCGCTAGAGCAGAAAAATCTGAAAAATAAGGGCCGAGAAAAATCCTGCCAACATGCGTTGACAGCAACTTTTTTTTTTTTTTTATATACTTACTAGGTTTTACCCGCGGCTTCGCCCGCATGATATTTTGATTTTTAACACAATATCATTATAATTCATAGCCTATGTGTTATTCTGATATAAGCTATATTATTGCAAAGTTTCATCTCAATCTGTTCAGTAATTTTTGCGTGAAAGAGTAACAAACATCCATACATCCATCCATCCATCCATCCCCACAAACTTTCGCGTTTATAATATTAGCAGGATAGGATAATTTATAGCCTATGTGTTATTCTGATATATAAGCTTTATTATTGCTAAGTTTCATCTTAATCCGTTCAGTAGTTTTTGAGTGAAAGAGTAACAAACATCCATACATCCATCCTAACAAACTTTCGCGTTTATAATATTAGTAGAATATTTTTTTATGCATCACCACGCATAACTTTTTTCATAGTGGTTTGATTTCAATAATTATTATTCGAAACTACTTCGAAATTGGTTCCATTTAAATTTTATTGAAATCGGCTGAACCATTTTTGATAAATCAACAATAATGTGAAAAATGCTCCATCGATCCGTGCGAAGTATTCGCAAATTCTGTACACGGGTGAAGTCGGTCATGCTAATTTTTGAAAAAAATAATCTTGTTATGTATCTCAAAACATCTGCCAAGCATTTATAAAGCGTCGAATAATTAGAAAGCATCTGTCATAAATCATATAAGTATTATAAATAATTTTAAAAGTCAAAAACTGTAAAGTTGAAATTAACTTCGAGTTTAATTCGAGAACACAGAGTAGCTCTCCCGGGATAATTCGGCCTAACCAACATAGGCGAGTTGAAATTAATGATTTGGGATCCAATGTTTACCCAAAATATCAAATTGGGGATTTGAATATGTGACTAAATACCGAGCAGAGATAAGCGAAGCTTGCTTAATTACAAATGCTTAAATTTATTCATAATTTGCATAGATACTTGTTTTTGTGATTAACAGAGTTTGCTATTTTTGTTTATTCTTATGGGTATTGAGTATTGTGAGTATGATTTACTAGTTTTTACCCGCGGCTTCGCCCGCATTTTATTTTGATTTTTATATTAGGTAATATCATTATAATTTATAGCCTATGTGTTATTCTGATATATAAGCTATATTATTGCAAAGTTTCATCTCAATCCGTTCAGTAGTTTTTGCGTGAAAGAGTAACAAATATCCATACATCCATCCATCCGTCCATCCATCCTCACAAACTTTCGCGTTTATAATATTAGTAGGATAGGATGATATGTGTATAACAATTTCCTAAACACTTTTGCCCAAAAACTGTCTTGTAAGGTAACTTGACACTCAAGGTAGATTTTAACAACTTTATGCAAATATACATATAAGTACGTCAAAGGTGAGATTTTTAATAATCGCAAAAAACCCTCAATAAATACAAATAGTTACATATTTTACCTTAAAATAAATAGTTTTATGTAGTTGTACCTATTAGTAAAATTCATTAGTTATACCTACTGTATATAGAAGCTTTCATTAGTCACGATTCGCATTCAAGATCCAAAATATATGGGAAATATGCAAAACAAGACAAAACCGATGAACGCCGGGGAAATACGCTAAAAAAACAAACTGCGGTCGCATACGTGATCGTATGTCTTCACGAGCGGCATCTGTCTCTTTTGCACACTTTTATATGTCTGAAGACACAATCACTGTGTATGATTTTTTGAAATAAGAATCAAATTGGTTGTTATTTGAAAAAAAAAAGAAAAAAGGTTAAAGCACATAGATTAAATAAGTAAATGTATAACGAGCATGTTTTCTCATAAAAATGCAACGAACTCTACATTATGATGCTACATATTGACTGCCTCAGTGGCTCAGTGGTTAGTAATCCTGACTCCTGGGTCAAAGAGGCGTGGGTTCGATCCCCACCTAGGGCAACCATTTATGTGATGATCATTGGTGTTTGCTCTGTGTATGGGTGTTATTTAGGTACTATCTATCTAAGTATGTATTTAAAAATATGTATACAATACAATACAATACAATATTTTTATTAATAACACCATTGTTACATGTGAAATAAATGTAGTATATCACTCTCTGGCAGCCATATCACAAGCTGTGCTTAGTTTGGGGTCAGAGGCCGTGTGTAAGATGTTCCCAAATATTTATTTATTTATTTATTATGCGTAGCTTATGTACATACCAATTTGTATTCTGTTAACGCAGCTGTTTAAAAACTTGGTCAAACATAGGTAGTTCTTTTAATACCATTTTGAGTATTTCTATGATGTTGAAAATACTTTCATTATCATAGAAATTGTAAAACAGTTTACAGGTGGAAACTTAACGTCACAACACAAAAAAAAACATACTTAAAAGTATCTCCATCCCTTTGGAAGTGCATTCAAACGGTATTTTTTCTACAAAATACCAATACTTATAGTGTATTTTTTAATTTCGCTGTTATTCCGCAATTTTATATGTCATATCTTCAATTCCCGAAAAAGTCAGTAGTAGAGCGAGTATCTTTTAATTAACCGTTTTACTCTATTTTTACAAGGCAACTTAAAAAATCATGGCGTGTCCGCCGCCACTTTACCTTGCACAAGCCACATTCATGCTATTCATGTGACTATTAGAAGGTTTTTGTCTTTTTCGTTTACACACAATAAATGCTTGTGCAATGAAGTGTACCTTTCAAATAATTCACAAACGCAAAGCACGGTCTTAACTTAGAACTATCAAGACTCGGGTTTTCCAGCGAGCCTGTGTTGCTTCCATCCCGTTTCTTCTCGTGTTTCGGGCCAGTTTTGGATTTTCTGTTTCGCTCTAACTTGAGAAGGCTTGCGCGGAAAGAGAATGTGGGTAACGAACGACCTTTCGCCGTACGGGCTAGCAGTGCGGCCCGTGCCTTCGTCGGGAGCGGTACACTCGAGGCTAACTGTCACTACATCGCGAATTCAGACAGCCTGAAAAAAAAATTACGTAAATATTACAACACTCACGCATTGATTATGAAACGTCTATAGTCGCAGCACTGGTCCTTTCCTCTCCGAACTGATTCTGTGCATGTGTCGTTCGCGTATTGTTTGGTGTTCCTGTTGACCCTGGTGATTTGATTTTATTACATTATTTTGTAACCCTCTCCCCGTGGTGTTAACTGTATTAACCCCCATTCTGTGTTTCTGTTTTTGTGATTTCTTTACATCTTATTGGATTGTCACAAAATTATTGGTGAGTACTCTTTCTATGTTATTGCTTCATATTTATTAAGTAGTTTTTTTTTTCTAACGCTAATGTGACTTTGATGTTGTTTGGTGTATTTAATTTATTCCAATTCATCTACATATTCACCACTAAAGTAATGCATTTTAATTACAATTTATGTGGTTTAATCACATATCGACTATTTATAATATTTTATTGGAAAATGATAATGTTTTCTTTTCGTCTAGTAAACTTGTACTCTAAGAAAAGAAACCCAGAATTGTAGGAGGAAAACTGTTTTGAAAGGTAATCATTTGTTCATTTGTTTACTCCACACTTTCCTTATGGTAACGTGGCTTATGTAACGTGTTTTAAGCTCTCTCTTTATCCTTGGAATGTGTAATGTTTTCCTTGCTCTTTTGGTTACCAAAGATAATCTGCTGAACTGCTTGAAGCTTGCTTCTTTGAAACAAAAATATATACATCAGTTTTATTTTATTAACATTTCAATGCAGGTAATTTTATTTTCTATAATAAGAAAGCAATTGAATTCGAATTTGAATTTAAAGATCAATTTGTGGTATACACACAAAATATAGTTTAAAAAATATTTCAGATTTATCAACGTAATCTTTTTTGGTACAACCAATATATTGTTAAAACTAGTCTATACTATTAACCTTAAAATACTATCATTATGATGCTAAAACTTACTATCAATGTGCTATGATTGTTTATTATATGTCTATTATAAATCAGTTTCATAATAAATAGGAAAAAGATGATATCTAAGTTATCTCTAAGTTTTCAGCGATATAAATCCTCCACCCATAGATAAACATTAAGTTTAATTGAAATGTTCTTCGATTCAATAACTTTGAAATACCAACAATATCCAGAGCTACAGATAAACAAACACACAGCTATATTTAAGTATCTTTAGTTTAATTTATCTAAGCTGTATCCATTATGTATAATATATCTAATATTGGAATTCTCTATTGATAACAATTCATATTTGGCTTTCAGAATGTATTTTAGTAATATTTTTAAATCGTATTGAAAACTTCATCCTATTTTAAAATTCAGACTTGGGTTAAATACAAGCATGAATGACCATAATAGCGATGCTTAACTACGTATCTTTGAAAAAATATATAAGCCTCTACTACCTTCTTACATCTAAAGAAACGAACGATCTTATTACGCTTTTATTACTTCAGTCAAGCATGGTTTTGTATAAGTATGAGTATCTGAAACTTGCATGTATTCTGAAATCATACCGTTTACTCAAATAAAATACTTTGAAATCTAAGTAAATACCTATTTGGTTGGTGTAGTCAGTTCAAAAAAAATCGTAAATCACAATGTAGTTAATAAATTGATTTGCGATTTGTAAAATCAAGATGAGAAAAATATAAAGCATGCTTGAATAATGAATTACAAAAAATGTAGTAAATAATAGAAAATAAAAAAATACGCAACTTTTTCAATGTATCCACATTACTTGTATTGCAATGACGTGTAGAGTCAACGTGACTATGACTTGTTTTTGATTGCTATGTCCTTTTTTTAACATTTTTATATTTACTTCGGGTTTTGTCCAACCATTAACAATGTGGCAGCCAGAATACTATTAAACAACCCAATAAATCATAAAGGAAATTCCAGTGACGTTTGCAATACCTACTTCTTTGTGGATAAAGTTAAATCGAAAAGAAAAACACATGATTTAAAATCAAAGCTATTGATTACAAGAGAAGTTTCTATCCACAATAATTTCCAGAATTCCATTAGCAGAGAGAGCCAATGGCAAGGAGAAATAAAAGCAAGAGTTCGGTATGCGTGAAGTCTTGCAACCTCACAATGCAGACCCGTGGAGGTCTCATGAGTGAGGAATGTGACCTTACGTCGCGCCTCCTGCCTCGGAGCCGGATGGAGCAAAGATCAATGAGGGTTATTTTATAAGGCTGCATTTTGGCCTAGAAATTATGACTATATCATTAGAAATTGCAACTTGTTAACACAAGCATTTTGTATTGCCATCTGAGGGGTTAGTATGAGATTCGAAGTAAACGGGAACTACAGTATAGTTTTCATGTCGATGTCGCCCCATACATTTTTATACTTACAGCGCTACAGGCGAAGATAGCTAATATCTACTAACAATATATAAGGCGCGACATAAAAAAGATAATATACTTCAACTTTACTCATGACAAAACTTAAATAACGTATAAATAAACTAAGATAACTTATCAAAATTTAAATAAACCTATCTAAACTAAGATATCCTATCTAAACTAAACTAATACAAAATTTAGACACTGTTTAAACCTACTACAGGTATACTGTACTATACCAGCCTTTTTAATAGTCCACTGCAGGACGTAGGCCTAACCACGAAGGGTGATTGAGCCATATTCACCACGCTGGCCCAGTGCGGGTTGGTGGATTCACATACGCCATCGAATTTCTTATACGTCTTCAACACGATGTTTTCCTTCACCGAAAAGCCAGTGGTGTGAAATTTCGTACATAAATTCCAAAGAACTCATTGGTACGGGATCGGTATTTGAACCCACGACCTCACGATTGCAGTTCGGGTGTTACTACCACTTGACCACCACGGCTTGAGGTATACATACAAGTCATTGCAATACAAATGATGCTACAGGTATAATAGTCTCTAATCTCTGGAAACGTTCCCAAAATGCTGGCCGCATTTTCTGCCCAAAATACAGCATTTTGGTTACGTGTGCCCTCTTTTAATATCTCCGACAAATCTTTCGAAAATTTTTAGAGCACCCGGTCCCTACGGTCCAAGTGTCTGTACCCCAAATAGCACAAATAAAATATCATCTGTCGAGAGAAGAATATTTGCGCCATTTGAGGGATTCTGCCATAATTGCCGCACCGCTCGCCTACCTTGATGATGAAAGATGTGTCGGCGCCAGTGTATCGACACAAGTAACATCCCACATCAAGGGCCGTCCCATCTTCCAGGGAATCAAGGTCATTCCAGGTGACCGAGGCTGTTTACATTTTCTCCACATACGCACCTGTCGGAAAACACAAGGAGCGCGAAATAGCTACCCGAAATGTATTGTTGTATATAGTATACTTAGTTTTGTTTACGTACATATTATAATCTTATACTAACCCCTCCGATCACATTACAAGTACATTTATCCAAACTTTACTCTCTGAGTATATAATAAGGTTAGTGCGAAAAATACTAATCGTTAAAGTACAAAAAGAAAAGCTAAATCATATAACGTAATATAAAAATCAACAAACGTAACGCTACTCATGGAAATTAAAATAAATCATTTGTTAGTAAGCCATCGAAAAATTAACATTTACATATTACTTATTGTCATTTTGAATAGTGTTTGTGCCGCACAAAGCGCGTTAAATCAGGCAAACTATATTTATGTACCTAATTTGATGCGTATATGCTTTCACTGTAATTGGCCATTGTTGTACTCTTGATTAGTCAATTAACATGAATATACTACTTATAAATGTGTTGATATCTAGTCAGTGTGTAATCATAGTGTAGACTTAGTTATGTGTCCAATGTTACTGGGAAAAATGTATAAGCTTGAAAATGTCTGTAGGTAGTTATTTGTAATAGCTTAAGAAGCAATAACAGATGAAAATTCTGAAATATGTTCTATAACACCGAAAAAATCATACCACAATAAAACAAAAAAAATGTCAAATAGCATTTCTAGTTCATTACTGATAGTGATAAGAACAGCTGTGATATTATAGTAAAACATGAAAAATAAATATCGCAAACTAACTAGAGAAACTTAGTCTTATGAGAATCTATCTGAATTCCTCACTTCTCCCTTACTCTATTTTTAGGGATCCGTACCTCAAAAAAAAAAACGGAACCTTTATAGGATCATTTTGTTGTCCGTTTGTCCGTCTGAGTGTATGTCAAGACTCTTTATCTCGGGAACGCGTAAAGATATCAAGTTGAAATTTAAACTGTACACGTAAATTTATAGTTTTTTGCAGTTGTGTAAAAGAAAAACTTCTCAGTCATCGTATAAACAAGTTAGAGCCAGTTATATCGTAAAAAACCGCATATTTCGACATTCACAAAAATCAAAATCTACAGGGTACTTCCCGTTGACATAGAACTATGAAATTTGGCGAGAAGTATTGTCACAAAGTACACATATAGGAATAAATCTAAACACTGTATTTTATTTAAATCACAAAAAATAGGACCTCAAAATTCATAAAATATGGGTTCAAAATTCAAAGTGAGTAAATCGTATCATGTAAGGTATCATATATAAGAACTTCATTAGCACATGCTAAAACAGGTTTTTAATTTTTTAATAATGTGTTTGTACGGAACCCTCGATTTGCGAGCCTGACTCGCACTTGTCCGGTTTTTTTTCTGTACATTTTTCTGTCTATTTTGTTTGTTCCACGTGGCCGTCAGGACGAATAGAATCCATAATTATGTCTGTTAGTACCGTACCATCTACTTGCTAGTTATTTTAATAATATTAATAAATACGGAATGTCCCATTATGCCGCAATGATTGCATAACCGAGCATAAGGTCACTGTTAATTAAACAATAAAACAAAACAAAACAATTCGATAATCGATGACCAAAACTATGCCTATTGCAAAACAAGTACCGTCGCTTCAATCACCTATCCACAAACAATAACATTAGTGAGTTATGCGTTGCTCCTCGTTTACGATTGCGTAACATGTCTAACTCGTTTTTGTTAAACAAAAATGTAGTTAATCCATCATCGAATTTCGTAACATAATGATGGAGCGTCACGACTTAATGGCTCTGAAATGGGCAATCACTTGCACTCGTTGACGAGATTGAAACACAATTTCGCGTTTAATTAAAAAAGCTTTCAGACTACACATTTAAGGTATCGACTGGTTTTGGAGTCAGTGGAAATTTCTAGAAATCCAACTTAATGAATTCTCGCAGATCTATAAAGATGACGATTTGATTTTGATATTAGCGAGTAATACTTTTATGTACCTTTCGTGTAATTTATTACACTGATTATTTAAACTTAAAACACTAACTGAAATTTTAGGAAAAAATTTGATAGCATGTAATTAAATTAGATACAGTAATTAAGATTAGATGAAAAGTTGCGTAGCCGCGGCGCTCCGTATGTGAAATTGTACGTATTGTCTGCTTCTAAACGCGTAAATAGTTATTACTTGAAACCATTTGAGCCAGACTTTTTAGTGATTTACACCATAGAAGAAAGTACATACCTATATAGCATACACATAGTTTCGTTACATAGTTACACAGACAAGTAATCATTGTATCAAGTACCTAAGCCGCATTCTATCTACTTTTCATCATAATGCTGCCTTCATGCACACATGCACACAATAAAATAAGTCACTAAAATAACTTAAAAAATACGCGGAGATTCGTTTGTGCTTTTTATTGTACGATTTTATCTTATTAAAAATTATAACTCTATCATAATGTACTCAAACAAACAAACAAACAATATCTTTATTGTACTACATATAACATTTATAAGTACATTAATGTAGATTTTTACAAATGTTGTACAATGGCGGCCTTATCGCCTTTGGCGATTTCTACCTAGCAACCTTTGGTTGGACTGGAGATAAATTAAATAATAGGAATACGGTCGGCGGTGTATACTTACTGTGACAAATATTATACCTATATATCTTATAAATTTACTAACAACGTGTAAAAAAACATATTCATAAAATACATAATATATATACCAATTATAACTAGCACAAGGAGAGATAATGTTGATAAACTAGATTTTTAAATATAGGGAGGGATGTAGCCTCGTAGGTATTATTTACTGTTATAAATAAGTGTATCTAAATTTTTGTAAGTTACATTATCACGAGCTGGGACTGCCTCCATGACTAAGAATTTCGGTTCTATTTTCCCGAATCACCCTAGTTTTTTCCCATCAAGACAGGTAGGGGCGAAGATTTATGGCGTTACACGTCGCGTACCATAATTGAGGGCGTAAGATTTTCTCTACATTTCTTTTTGATATTGTGTTTTGCTTTGTAATGATCTCAAACAATCTGAATCAATACCAGTTTAAAGGACATGTCCACAAAATGTATGGAGGCTGGTATAATAATACTCAAAAATTCTAACCACAACACTCGTTACATTTCGAGAAAGTTCTAATTTTTCTGAGTCTATTACATCAATTAAAACCAAAAAAGAGCCCTCCGTTTTTTTTTAAATTAATTTTGAATCTTTTAGGATAAATAAATATATTGGTTCAATAGGTAGTTTATCTCTAGCAACCCTGGTTAAGTAACCTCCATCTTTGTTAAATGGAAGCATTATTACCAATCAGACTCTATTTTTAAGTGTTTTTTGTCACATTGTACCTATTAACTGGTCACACTGTAAGGTAATATTTTTAATTTTAGCAAATTAAGAGATGAATGTGTAAGAATCAGCTACGAATGCAAGTAAAATAACGATAGAATCACTTTATTATTGCTAAACTAGAAAAAATACAAAGCTGTATTATTATTTTTCATACAATTTATTTTTCACATTTAAAAAAAGGAGGGATAAAAAAATCTAAATTATATATTTTTGAGAAGTTCATATATCAAGCTGTCAAATGATGTATAATGATCGATTTCGATTTTTCGCTGAATAATATACCACTTGTGGACGTCACCTTTATTCGAAATATTCGCAGATACCTACAATGTTTTATTCCACTGCTAGCTTTGAAATTTATTCATAAAAACCCGTTTGGGTAGTTTCGTAAATCCGGCTCGTTCAAAAATTGTATCCACCATTGTCGCAACCATTTTGTTTAATAAATATTATGCTTGTCGATACTTGATTTCTAAAACTAAGCGATCACGTTTTTAAAGTTTTTGTTGCGATCGACCGACTCTAGGTAGAGTACCTGTAGTTTTTGCCGGTGAGCCTTTTTTAGGTTAGGTGGTTTTAGTTTCAATTTGTTTTCTTTGTAGATTATTATCGAGTCTAATTCTCGAGGCACGAAAAGTCAATAAATACGGGCTATTAATTTATTGATGGCTGTCGGAGTAGAGTTACGGAAGAAACAATGCATTGGTGTTTGTGTTGTATGAGATTATTGTTTTTTTTTGTGGTTATATAGGTACTTTATTATTATATACTACGGGACTAATCGCGCACTAAAATTACGAGATAAATAAATACCTCCTTATCCCAACGTTTCCCCGTGTCTACTCGTGACCACGGCCGATGCAACTTGGCCGAAACGTCGGGATGAGGAGGTATTTATTTATCTCGTAATTTTAGTGCGCGATTAGTACCGCAGTAGGTATATACATAATAATAATGTATTCAAATCGCGAAAGTTTAAAAACAACAGTTATATAGGTACCCTACTTCCTTTTTTAATACTTGTCCAACAAATATTCCTAATGCCAATATCTACAAGTACTTTTGTTAAAAATGTACAATACTCAGCATCACTCTTTGGCTTATTGGTATCTCTATATTTTTATTTTGTCTTGGCTTTAACGTTTTTTCTTTCTCAGTTTTTAAGAACTTGTTGCTTTTTTGACGGCTGAACAGAACAGTCGTTAATGGACAAAATTCCACCATTAAAAAGAAAACTGGATATTTCCCCAAAAATGCGGAGAATCTGGAAAATACAAACTAAAACATAATTGCGAAGCTTCTTGCCGTCATCACAATTCATAACAGTTAAAAGCAATGAACACCTACTTGTAACTGTTTGCTCTAATGATCTTGGATTACGTAGTGCGACATTGACGGTGTTTCTTTGGTTAAGCTCATAGTGATGTGGGTAGATGTGTGCTTTGCACAGAGAATGCTCTGAGTCATTTGGAAACTGATCGAGGTCGAACTGTATCCGCCTTCCAGTGCACGTAGACTGACGATTTTTTTTAACATGACGTAATTTGAAAAATGTACGATGACGTAACAGGGATACCAATGTTGATAGATGTGACGTCTTACAAGTTTTACTTGAATTATAATTAAAATGGACAAACTATATCTATTTAGGAAAATAATAAAGATTTTCGGTCATTTATGTCTTGAAACGTACCTATTTCACTGTGAGTGTAAAACTTCAAAATTGACCAAATAAAACTGAGTGGACTATAATTCATTTATTTTTTAATTACTTTGTATATTAATGAACTCGAAAAAGATATCAAAGTTGATCTGGCAATAGCAAAAACATTCACTTAGTGAGTTACCACTTTAAGACGAGGCACCGGGCCGAGAAACACGAAAACGGCAAAAACGAGTACTTTTGAATGCGCGATGTGAGAGGATGAATGATATCGATTCAAATTTAAAAAATGTTATAGATAAGGGAAAATCTTAATAAATTGAATGAACCGGACAAAATTTTGAAAAGTAACCGGCTTTATTAAAAAAAAAATAAAACAAATAGCTCACCAAAAAAATTTTAGTAATTCGAATGCTCAGAATTATCAGCGACAACACCCCATTATTTTTTACGAATAAAATAGCCAGATCCCTTTTCTTTATTATAAACCGAGAATTTTTTTTTTTTAAATTGTATATTATGAGTAATTAATTAAAAACTCAATCAAATCTCTTCGCGCCTACTCTAGTTTAGCTTTTACTCTACAGTGTTTGCTCAGAATATTTGATCAGGCACTATCTGGGCCGCCGCCGCCGTACCGGTGCGACGTTGCGACTCCGACGAGCGCATGATTCGCTCAGCGTCGGGCTGGCAACGCCGCAAAGTACGGACGGCGCGAGATGCGTGCTGTTTGTTTTTGGTTATTGTCTTCTAGGTACTCTGTGCGACGACAACCGAGTAATTTACTTCAGAATTATTTTCAAAATTATAAGTTAGACTTTAGTGTACTATATTATATTGTAGCTTTAGAACATTATTATAGTAGGTAGTAAGTTAGGTAGTATTTTTATTTGGTAGTGTGTAAATAGTAGTGAACAAGTGTGCATAGAAAATGGGGAGGAAAAATAAGCGGAAAGAATTGTTTTTACAAAAACGAAAAAGAAAACCTAAAAAAAATGACGGAATGTTTGGGTAAGTCGAATTACATATATAATAAACTTGCAATAAATAGTTGCACTCTAATGCCCTAATAATAAAGTCTATATTTGGCAAATACACATTCGTCTACAGATTATGGATTATCACATTCTTACTACCTAGGTACTTCAATTTTTCTGCATTTACCTATATTTACAATTTTTTTAGGTCAAAAAAACGGAAACTGCAACCTGACGATTGTCAATCCACATCCTCAACAGGGCCAGTAGATAGAGAGTGAGTCCATGCCAAGTACCTATCTATCATGTCAGCAATCAATTTAAAGTATCTAGTAATAATACTCCGTCTATTCTTTATTTTCAAGTGTGTACCTACTAAGATTTGTCTGTACAAACTAACCATACTGTAGGAAACAAATATCAGAACAAAAAGCTATGGAGTCGTCTCTTGATATTTTAGAAACCTATCTAAAATAATGATATTTATTAGGTGATGTTCTATCACCTAAATAATTGTGTTAGCTTTAACTTTTTAATAATTATATAATTACATCATTTTATTTTGTAGCCACCCAGAAATATCACCAACATACGCAGAGTTACACAACGTGTTGCCGACATCTGGGGATTCAGAGGAAACGGTAAATTTAAACACTTTTTTTAAATTATCACGGTTATAGTATTGTCTTTTACCGACTTCAAAAAAGAGGAAGTTGTCGATAGGGTTATTATTTTTTCTTCTTTTAAATAAACGAAATTAAAATTATTCTCCCTGCTTTATCACAAAGATTTTCCAGGTATTTAGTGAGTAGTTAGTACCTATACCTCCGCCACTGTACTCCATTTTGTACATGTCTAATTCCTTTAATAGTAATGTAAGTAATTTAATTTCAGTTAAAAGAACCAAATCCTGAAAATGAAGAGTTACAAAATGTGTTGCCCACATCAGAGGATTCGGTGGAAACGGTAAACTTAAGTACCTTTTTAAACTATCGCGATTATTGTCTTGTCTTTTTACCGACTTCAAAAAGAGGATGTTGTCGATTTGGTTATATTTTGAAAATGTCGTTTTTTACTTCGTCTGCAAGTTGAACTTGTGTAATTTTGTTTCAGTTAAAGGAACAAAACCCTGAAAATGAAGATATTCCATACATATTCGAAAGTACCTCTGAAACTACAGTAAGGATTTTGTTATAGCTAAGGCATGTTTACATAATAAGAAATTCAAACTTAATAAATACTAAAATATGTGCTTAAATTTCAGATTCATACAGAAATACCCGACTTGGGGCATCGAGTAATAGATGTTAATCATTTTACATCACAACTAATACAACTCTCTCAACATGAATCTCTGTTTGACTGCGGATTAGCCTCAATGAAATTAGTTTCTTTAGCTATCGATAGTAATACCATAAACGAAAATATATGGTTCGTCTATGGTAATACTAACCCTCTGATCTTCAGAGTACTAACCAGGCTATGCTTGCTATAGCGATGACATTTTAGACGAATTACATCACGATCATAATGTATGAGACACCGTCTGGGCTTGAGTAATAATTGTAGTGGAGAAAATAAGAAATAATGGTTTACGACTGAAGGTTAATAATGCTATAAAATCATGTCAAGGCCTACAATAACGTTTAGTTTTATGTTCGTCAATATTCGTTGAAGTATTTCCTCTTTAATCCAATTAAAACATTGATATAGATATAAATCGGATATGAAGAATTATGATGTAATCATAGAAACGGAATTGAATCTATAAAGTTTTTAAAAACGCTTAATTGATGCGATTACTATTTATGATAATTCTTTATAAAACGTATCAGCTTCTAGATCAGTTTTAATATTGTTAATGAAATAGGTACGTATGACGTAGTATTTTTAAAAGATTTGATTATTATTACTAATTTATCAAAATATCAAAAACTACACAAACATAAAACCAAGAATACTAAAACTATTTATTTAAAGACTTGCAAGTGAATCCGACAAAAAGCTTATTTAAAAATATTTGTGTCTGTCTATTTAGAAATGTTAGTCATTAAAGCGTGTTCAAGTGCTAAAATTATAATACAATGCCTACTTCCTAACCAACCTATATTTCAATGATATCTATGTGCTTCGTACGTCAATACATACTCGTATAATGTTCATAGGTATAAGCCCCACCCTAGATCTTTATATGCCACACCCTAGATTAATAGCTCTTACACAAAGGTAATGTTGAACACTCATGTTCAACCACAAGTAATGTTTTGATACAAAAAATATATATCATCTTGGGCTGTTGAGTAAAAAGTACCGCTCTGTAGTGATAAAAGGCACGCGGAAACATTATATTAAAAGGGAAACGTCGACGGCAGAAAACAACTTCGAAATATTGTACAGTCATGACATAATAATTTCTTATCACGTCTTTGGATGCTGATTTAATGTGAGAGACAAGGTATTTAACGGTGCTATGTGCTTTGTAGATAACTTTTGAGTACGTGTTATGGTTGACAAGACTGTTTAACGACCAAACTTTGTGCCATATGTGTACAAATGAAAGTTTGGCGGAATTCGCGCAACTTATACAATAGAGCAGTATGTAAAGTGTGCGAATTGTGAGTATTTATGAAGGCGTAAGTTTCTTGCTACGTGATGATAAAACTGAAGTTAAATTAAAAGGATTGAAAGTCATACCCGGTTTTAACTAGAATTCCGTGTTTTGGAAACACTAGAATACAAAGTAATTTACGAAAAGATGCGACTTTAATCTTCACTACAATCCAGAACGGATGTTGGAATGGTTTTATCATCATCTTATCAGCCGTAGCATATCTACTGCTGGACATAGACTATGGATTTTATACAAATAGACATTCCTATAGATTTCCAATAAGACCGATAGTAAAATGGTTTTCATCACATCTATTCGAAAAGGACTACTTATGGTTCGCCTTTAAGTGCGCCCAAAGGTGGTGTTTTCTATAAGGAACTTTATGAGTGCGCCGGAATTATCTTTGCCACGCACTTTTTGAATTTGGAACATAAAAGTGCGACGGAATGATCTTTGCTGCGAAGTAAGTCTCTCTCTCTCTCTGCGAGAGAGTGACTCACTTCGCGGCAAAGATCATTCCGTCTCATTCCGTCATTCCGTGAGGGATTCTATTCTAGAATCCCTCACTTCGCTCTGGATTCAAAAAAGCGCCCTTGCTGTAAAAATATTTTTATATTTTGCTCCCATATGATACAATCTACTATTTTGCTTGTAGGCATTTGCTATGCAATTAATCAAGACTTTAAATAAAAGGAGGGGAGAAAAAAAGAAAACGTATTATAGGACTATATTATATAGGTATTGGGTTTTTAAAATCCAAAATCAGAATAACATGTCGTTTCGAGCTTTCTTTTACGTATCGCGTCACTTATCATAAAAGTCACGCAGCAAAAGTTTGTAATGTCAGAGTTCGTAAAGTAATATGATGTAAGAAAGCTGCTTGTCAAAGAATCTCGGTATTGCAAATTACTCTGCACAGTACTTACTAACCTAAGCGTTATAAGTGCCCAGTAATTACTTCCATCTATAATTATATACAAAGTGAAACTTAATTGCAGTCCAACAAATAGAAATTCAAAAGGAATTAGTATTCCCGATAGTGAATGTCGTTCTCAATTGTAAATTAGTTTCTAAACTACCATCAATTTTCGTCTATTTAGTCGAATTAAAGCTTATTTTGAAGTTGGCAACCGTTTATTCTCTGGATGGAGTAACTTTTATAAAAGGTCCATCGCTTCGGGTCAAAGTGGCTAACAATTTTGAAACTAACTAGGTATTAAATAATACTTTACTTTCAATTTAATATTAAACTGAGTGAAATGTACGCACAATACTATGGTTGTGAAGAGAATGGGTTACCTACTATGAAATAGGCCCATAATTGGATTCTGTGTTCCATTTATTACTTACTGGACATAGATTACACTTATCGCTTTCAAAACGACGTATTTTAAGCGTATTGAAAAATATATTTTTTAACATATTTGCTCGTAAAGTGGCTGTAATTACACCAGTTTCAATATCGTAATGTACTATTTCATTACGCACTTATGCGTTATTATAATGTAAAACGCACGAGTTTTTTTTAATAAAGTAACATGCACGGTTTTTTTAGGTGATCCGTCTAAAAATGAACGATACTTTTTAAAATCTTAGCAAAGAGTTTTTATGTCAGAAAAGTGGTCAATATTTTATGAATAAAATTAACTTGGGAGATAAAAAAAATTTCGCGCGCTTTTTTTTTTCGCTGTATTGTTTTTATTTGAAATTGTCGTCAAGTAGTGATGAATTTACTTTCATTCAAGAGAGTGAGAAAGAGACTGGGGAAATTGTAACTAATGATACCATACCATAATGTACTATTAAAAATATTTATTAATTCATTTTAGCTCTTTTGCTTAGATTTTTTATGTCATCTGTCTGCTTTATATTGGTTCTTATTCTTACTTAGACGGTAATTTATTTAACGCTGCATCGCTGTTCCACTTACAGCTCTGTAAAACAGTATAATTTCTAGAGTTGGAGTGAAATTTTGATCAGTCACTATCTGAATTCATCATAGTTTTGCTGTATCGGACACTGGATCAGTCAGAGATCAGCATGATAGATATGTATGTAGTTATCAAATAATCTACTGTACTGTACCAGCCTTTTTAATAGTCCACTGCAGGACGTAGGCTTACCCACGAAGGGTGATTGGGCCATATACACCACCTTGGCCCAGTGCGGTGGATTGGTGGATTCACACACACTATAGAATTTCTTCTACGGACGTATGCAGGTTGCCTCACGATGTTTTCCTTCACCGAAAAGCCACTGGTGTGAAATTCCGTACATAAATCCCAAAAAACTCATTGGTGTGGGACCGGGATTTAAACTCACGACCTCACGATTGAGAGACGGGTGTCACTACGAGTACCTCTTGACCACCACGGCTTGTAAGACAATAAGAAATGACAAATAATATCACAAAATTTCATTATTACGATGAAAGTCTCTAAATCCTAGTATCTCAAGCAAAATATGACAGTGATTCATATCCAATGTTCTAAGTTTTACGGCGGTCAAAGAGGATCGAGCTCAAAACAAACAAATAAAACCCAGCTAGGCATAAAACCCTAAATCCACACGCCATAACTCAAAAACTTGGTCATTTTACGATATCTATAAAATTCACTCACGCATACCCGATGTCAATAAAAATTGGCCAAGTGCTAGTCAAACTAGCGAATTGAAAGTTCAGCTTCATGTTATTAGAATTAACCTCCTACATATTCTTGAGCATTAATTATTATTATTATTAATTATTAAGCATAATTATTAAATTATCAGTATTATAAACATTTGTTAACATATACGTACAATGGATACCATCTACCACCAAGCATAGTAGCGCATAGCGTTCACCCATAAATTAGAGTCTTAGGCAAACGGCTTCTTTAACGCAAAAATGCAGTTCCAATTAGGCTTATTGGAATTTTGTTGGAGTAGCCTATATTTAGCAGAAATGGAAATCGATAAAAATGATAAAGCGTCCACTACCACTAAAATTAAACCAATTTTGACCCCAAAGTATTGTAATATTGCACCAGGTGGGGCGATGTCTTTACCTTTACCCTCCTTTTCGTGGAGTCGTTAAAAACGATATAACATATTACAGTATAGCTACAGACGCAAATAAAAATAAAATAATACCAATAGCATACCCTGTTTGTTTCAGGCCACCAAAGAACATAATCCCACTATCAAATATTTAGCTCTTTGAAACTAGATCATGTTATAGACATCTACGCCCTTGAGATACGGAACCCTGAAAACTACAAATTCCAGTTGTAAGCTCGCAAACACGAGCTCGTGCAAGTTTCACGTTACACAGCTTTGTGTAAGTGACAAAAGTGGATCGAGAGAAGGGGTAGAGTCAATAGTACACGAGTTAACACGTAGTAGCTGCAAGTAGGAAGAAAAACAAACTTGGTTTCACTTATATACTAGACAATACCAGTGTATGTTTTGTACGTTTCCGGCTTTCGTAAAGTACGACACTTTTTCAGCGTATAGTTATTTAAAGAGTCTGCGAGGGCAAGTATAACACTATTGATGGTTTTAGATTGACGGTGTCAGTTAATTTTTCAAACTGTAACATTATATTACATGGGGTATATGGCTGCAAAATAAGCAGCTGCTTTCACTGATGGGATATTGCAGGCAATAAATCACCCTTGATGACTTCACTAGTTACTTTTAGAGAGCTTCAGGTTTTCAGCTGAACACGTCAAATCTTTCAACATCTTAGATTTTCCAATGAGTTCTAGAACACGTGTCGAATACGATAACGACAACAAGAATACTTGTTGACGACACCGTGCTCATCGTGCCTTGTTGATTTGATTACATATACCTACTCAGAGTTAGAGTCAGACCACAGTTCTCTAAACAATGAAACGCGTTTGTCTCTATTTTCGAATACGATAACGACAACATGAACACTTGGTATCGTCATATTTATCGTGCCTTATTGATAACATATACTCAGAGTTAGGGTCAAACCAATTCTATAAACAAAGAAACGCATTTTTCCCTCTTTTCGAATACGATAACGACAACATGAACACTTGGTGGTATCGTCATGTTCATCGTGCCTTATTGATAACATATACTCAGAGTTAGAGTCAGACCAATTCTCTAAACAATGAAACGCATTTGTCCCTCTTTTTTAAACCACGCGTCGCAGAGGAAGGTGACGCGTTTATAAGTAAGGTCTATCTACAGATATAAATTATGCCGTATTCTAGTACTTTAACTTCAGGCCAAAGATATACTGGTGTCTATCTACGATTTTATAGTAGGTTGTTAACAAGTTGTAAAAGTGTACGAAGAAGCCATTCAGCTAACCACGCTTCACTGCCCTTCTAGACCACATATGAGTGGAATTCTAAGCATCGTCCTATTTTCTTTGCTTGCATACTAATTAATAAGATTACAACATAACATACAAGTACTCGCATGCTAGAGACAGGTCCAATTACTGCTATGTAATTTTGTAATTATTTTCTGTTGATTCTATTTTGTTTGTGTTTAATTAACTAACAACAAGTAAGTATTTGAGTTAATGTAGCGTTGTTTGTTTACAAAATTCATAGAGCCTAAGTTTGTTTGTAATTAAATTAAAGTTCAGTATTAATTATTTTAAATTAATAAACATGAATTATGTATCATATTTACTCTGATTCATCAATAACATTAATGAAAACCAATAATTGTTTAAATCATTTATTTGGCATAATAGTAAATATGTGCAGATACATTGTTCCAAAGGCTCCCAAACTAGTCAGAGACTGTATGTCAGGAGCCAATGGCTTCTCCTATTATGCATGTCACAAAAAAAGATTACAATGCAAATAAACTCGATTTTTGACGTATACTCTTGTATGAATTAAGGAATATGAATATATCGAATATCATATTTAGGTAGGTACTTAGGATGATACAATGAAACATTCGTAAACAATTACTATCGAACTGCATCCCACATTTTCCCTACGTTTCCATACGATTTCACTACCTACTGCATGTTGCACAAACATCACGGCAGTTAAACAAGCGAGCACCGACTGCAAAACGTTAAACGGCCATACATCGCTAGAGTAAACTCAGCAAATTGAGCTATGTATTCACGGACGGTGGTTGACCACGTCGAGAGCAATTTGTTAGCCTCGGACTAAAAATGCTCACTCGGAGAAAAATGTTTAAAAATGTCACGTCACTGCTGGAACTCAAATTGATTAGAACAGCCTTTTTTCCCTACATTTTTATCCCGCTGCAGTCAGTTTTGGTAAGCTGTGTTACTCGTAACTAAATCAAAGTGGTAAATTTTTTATACATCAACTTTACCAGTTATCTAAAATATTTCTGTAATTTTTTGACCGACGTAACGGAAGAGGTACTTAATTCGATGCGTATATGTATATATTCTACTATCCTATCCTACTAATATTATAAACGCGAAAGTTTGTGAGGATGGATGGATGGATGTATGGATGTTTGTTACTCTTTCACGCAAAAACTACTGAACGGATTGAGATAAAACTTTGCAATAATATAGCTATATTAATAATATATCAGAATAACACATAGGCTATAAATTATAATGATATTGCGTCAAAAATCAAAATATCATGCGGGCGAAGCCGCGGGTAAAAACTAGTAGGTATATATAAATATAAATATATATATTATGTACTAGTTTTTACCCGCGGCTTCGCCCGCATACGCAATATATCATTATAATTTATAGCCTATGTGTTATTCTGATATATAAGCTATATTATTGCAAAGTTTCATCTCAATCCGTTCAG
This sequence comes from Hypomecis punctinalis, assembly GCA_949316475.1. NCBI lineage: Eukaryota > Metazoa > Arthropoda > Insecta > Lepidoptera > Geometridae > Hypomecis > Hypomecis punctinalis. Next base: position 11,486,842 of record OX438797.1, read on the forward strand.
TAGTTTTTGCGTGAAAGAGTAACAAACATCCATACATCCATACATCCATCCATCCATCCATCCATCCATCCTCACAAACTTTCGCGTTTATAACATTAGTGGGATAACCACGCATAACTTTTTACATGTTGCTCCGATTTTTATGATTATTTTTATTGCAAAGAGTATATTTCGAAATTGATCCCAATTCAATTTTATCGAAATCGGCCGAGCCATTTATGATAAATCAACAATATTGTGAAAAATGCTACATCGATCTGTGTGAACTATACGCGAATTCTGTACACGGTTGAAGTCGGTCGTGCCATTTTTTGCGAAAAATAATCTTGTTATATAATACGTAAAACGAGAAAACTATATTGTAAATTACTTTTGTTTTTATCATAGCGCGATTGCAATCATGATAATACTTAAAACAAGAAAACTATTATGTAAATTACTTTTATTTTTATCACAGCGATGGCACTTCAAATAGCTGTCTAATAATCGACTAAAAAATATTGTTGTCTGCAATTTTATCCGAAGACGTAAGTCTTTGGAATAGCTCCCCCATTCATGTTGTGATATCGGTCGTTCACCCATAAGTTTGTTTATCTGTAGAGAGCACGCAAATGCTCTACTTCGCTGTGCATCTAAGTCTAAAGTGCTATTTATCAACGCATGCACCGCCAGCGAAGCGAGTCACAGATTTCTCCGGCGACGTCGCGCCTCGAAAGTCACGAATGCCTCGGGATCCGTCGGAACCAATTAGTCGACAAATGGGTCCACCACAATAGTCAAGTGGGACGAGTGACGGCTAACACATCATATTTCTCGTCACGTATTAGCTTACCGTTCCTTTGTTACGTGAGCCACTTTCAGCGAGCGCCGTCCAGGTACAGGACCGTGTGACACGAATATTATTAATTATATCTTCGCGCATCTATTGTAGTTCGAGGCCGATGACTCTTTCTCGATCATTCTGTATACATATTTAAGTCAAGAAAAGAGGTTATTTTTTCTTTTTCAGGGGAAATATCCTTGTCACAACCCTTGCATTAAAAGTACATAACTTTTTTTTTCCAAAATTCAAAGTGTTATTCGACTTACTTAGGGTCGTCTTGTTTTTGATAAGTTTTGTGTAATTTTGTGCTGTGAAGTGCTCTATTTATTCGTCAATTATTGATATATTGAAACTTTTTGTAGCCATATTTTATAAAAATGAAACCTCTACAATACTCAAGTACATTGAGTATTGTAGAGATCTCAAAATTTCTGGATACTGAACAGTAATTAATAACATTTGTAAAAACCTAGTATTATTTTTTATAGTATTATAATTTTGATTAATTACACAACTTTATAGTTTTAACAAATTAAAATGTAAGTATTGTATTTGTTCACGCAAGTATTTCATACAATCACAATTGCGACTCTAAATAATATTAGCGAAATTGGTCTAGGTATTGCAAAGAAATAAGTGGCACGAGGTCCTTAGTACGGACCGAACTATTATTTGAGACATTCTACCGCAAAGTTTAAGTTTACATTTAAATTAACAAAATTACAGTAAAGTTTTTACTGAAGTACTTACATAAATATCTTCTATAACAATAAATAAATTATCTCCAAGTCGCACACTGAGTTAAAACTTCGTATAAGTTGTTCTATTCAGGGTAGACAACTTTACTATTTAAATGTTACATTGAGTAGTAGTTTTCACAGAGGTTTAGTAGATTTCGTACTTGCAATATTTAAGAGACTCACAAAAGTAATTTGAAGTCTATCATCACTTTGCTATAAATCTCGTAATGTAGATATTACTGTAATGTGTCTTCATTTATTATATTGCGAGTACCTATTTCAATAATTGTGCTTAAGTGAAAAGTAAGTAGGGTATAAACTGTAGCAATATTTGTTGCACAGCTATGAATATAACTGGTGCAACTTTATGACGTTACACAATTAAAATTACGTCTTGAAGTGTAATAAGATTGTGAAATATACAAGGACCATACTCGACCACTTTGATATTTGTTACATAATTGTAATCAGCTATAAGCCTGTGGTAGTTTCTGCCGTGGTAAAGTAGGGGTAACGGTTTCTGTAGAGAATATTGTTGTTGTTGGTTATGCTTACTCTTATAACATTTATAATGCGAGAAATAATGACGACAGAAGACGCTAAGCGGCGCAAATTCGCATCACTCGCAAGTGAATATATAGTTTCGCTGCTTGGCGTCGAAACTTTTGGATCCATCCATGAAAAAAATATTTAAGAAAATTTCGCCAAAGCTTGTTGACGCTGCTAGTGATAAGAGAGCTGGCTCATTCTTCGCACAGAGAATCTCTTTAGCCATTCAGCGTGGGAATGCTGCCAGCGTTCTTGGTAGGGTGCCAAAAACGCTGACTGCGACACGGACACAGTATTTTGTTTCGATTTTTAGCTTTTTTTATTTTTAGTATATAGGTAGGATGTATTTATAGGTACCTATAAGGTAGTTAAGAATTAAATTTTAATGTTTTTTAAGTTATAAAAATAAATAGTTACAGAGAGTTAATGAGTGCAAATCATCGTCAGTTTTATTTCAGTAATTACATTCCTTTAGTCTGTTAATTTTATCTTCACCTCTCCTGTCTAAAACAAAGAAAAAAAATCACTGATGCGATGTATTCGACGTAGTGAATTAGTGAAACTTTTCAAAAGTTCTGTACAGAAATTCAACTAAAACTAAGTTAGATAAAGTTTCTACCTAGGTACATTTATAAATGTTTGTTTAGCCTTGGTCTCAAAAACACCCAGTCTCACTAGACGCTACAAGAATACCCAATGAATATTGGCAAACTTACCAACCTCTGCATTTTGCTGAATTGACTAGCGAATAGAAACACTAAATAAATTGCATTTTATTTCTAATTGTAATTAAAGTTAACTAAGCAATAAAATGTTTGGATTCTTTCAACGTTTTGCCTTTTTACAAGGCTCCGGCCTCACGCAACGGATCTGGCGCTGAGCCAAGATATCTTGCCAAGGTTCAAAGGCATGAGACAAGTTTTTGTTCAGGGCTCAAGACCCAATAACCACCAAGCGTTTTGAACAACGTGGTAGAATGGAAATCATCTTGAATATTGTAGAGTTAAACTGGGTAGAGAGCTTTATGTCTAGAGTACTGTTTACAAGTCTCTAGGGTTTTGTATTACGCAGAATTTGCGGGGAACAATGGCGTTCTAGTGTTTAAATATTAACGGCTGGTAGTAAAATGTATTCGATGTATGGAATGAATTTTTTTGTGATGTCGCGATTGGTCCACTAGTAAAAGTTGGTCATAATGACGAGGACAATAATTTATAAAGACAATACTCAAACACGGGTATATTAATTTAACGAGAACTTATGAGTACAAGACGAGTAAGTTACTAAGTTAGTACCATGCAAGTATGCATTAATAAGTAAGTATTAAGCCACGGTGGTCTAGTGGTAATGATACGCGCCTTACGATCGGGGGTTCAAATCCGGGTCCCGTACCAATGAATTCCTTGGAATATATGTACGGAATTTCACACCACTGGCTTTTCGGTGAAGGAAAACATCGTGAGACAATCTGCATACGTCCGTAGAAGAAATTCGATAGCGTACGTGACCACCAACCCGCACTGGGCCAGCGTGGTGGATATGGCCCAATTACCCCTCGTGGGTAGGCCTATGTCCTGTAGTGGACTGTTAAAAAGGCTGGTACAGTACATGCATTAATAACTTGTTTTGTGACATTTCTTACATGGAATATATTTAATAATATTATTTTTTAACTAACAATAGTTACGAGTACATGTAAAAAACAAAGTACAAACGTTATTGAAGTTTTCAATTACCTAGGCACAAATAAAAAAGTACAGTGTTGTATCTGTAATTGGTTCTCTTATAATTATTTTAGAAGACATATATAAGGATTTATACATATCTACATACCTATATCATTTAACTATACATTATTTACCCCAATCTCGGTGGTTCAGGGCCTAATGCTATCATTCTCCTTGAGATAAGACTATAAACGCCACTTGAAAGCAAAGCTCATTTATTTGCGGAAGACAGTAGAGTACACTTTTTTCTTTAATTTCTTTGCGGCGAGTTTTCTAGCGTTCAATTATTTTTAAGCCTTATTTAGGATAGCCGAGGCTCTTCGGGGACTTGGCAGGCCTTTTTATTTATACGTTTCTGGATTTTTGCCTTAGGCATGTCTAGTAAATGAGTTTTTATCTCAATTTGCTGAAGATTGCAAACCTTGGCTTGATTTTTTACTGTATTACTTGCTTGTGGCTTGAGCTTTGGTAAGAATGATTTACTTCACCAATAAGATGTAAAGTTTCCTGTTTCTTCCCCGCTTCAATTTGATGTAGAAAGAAAATTGTGTACAACACTGAAATCATAATTTCAGAATTTGTAAATATTTGATTTATTTTAAAACTAGCAACTGTTGAGATATTGCGAGCATAAAACTTTAAAATTTGTAATTCCTGAGAAGTTTACCCAACAACTCAAATAAGCCCGGAGCATTAGAAATTCTTCAAACAAAACAAATACTTTCTTACCAAAACTTAGCAGAATCCAAAAACGGATTAAACGCGAGGTGAATTTTAAATAACGGTTGAAAACCACAAAGGCATACAGAGCGACATATTTAAATCGAATCTGGCAAATGAGGAAGCTTAAAATGTTGCAACGTTTTGTTTTGGGAAATGCTATTGTGGCTCCTTCATTGGGCTTTGTAGATACGTTGGTCTTTGTATAAAACAAATGGTGATGGCGAACATTCTGAGGAAGTCGCTGTCTGTCGGAGGACTCTTCCTTCAGTCTTGAATCTTTTTGTTTTGTTTGTGACATCGTCCCCCTCGGGACGTCAATTCACCGTGCTCGGGATAAAACTTGGCTCAGAAAACATTAACTAAATTCTCTTTTCGCGAGTACATGTATTGGAGAGACATTCTTGAGGTTACTTTATTTGAGCGAATTTTGTGTTTATTTTTGTTGGATGACTTGTAAGAAGTTGCTATTTTGACTACTAGCGCAGTCACTCGTACGTAGGTACTTACTCTTAAGCTCTCGTCACACATAGGCGGGATGTGCGGGAAAGCGATCGCGATCCGGGACGGGAACTTTTTGTAATATTCGAATTTGTATGCAACCTGACACATAACAAGCGGGCGCGATCGGCCGCTATCGCCTTGCACTGGACCGCTATCGGATCGCTTTCTCGCGGCTCCCGCCTCTGTGTGACCCGAGTTTTAGTGAGTCTGTGAAATACGCCACAAAAAAAACGAATATCTGTTTAGGTAAATTCGTTTGGCTATGGCGAATAAAACTAAGTACCTACCTAAGCAGGGATTTATACCTATTCATCAATGGACGTCTAATGACTGAGACAATGATGATGACTAATTATTTATTTATTAATGCGAAACACATGTACATAGAAACTTATTCTAATTTTATACATGTATACCCTGTTTGACAGAGTGTGGTATAATTTTATACTAATTGTATATACTAGACAGTGTCATCAGAAAAAAAAGAAATTTAATGATATCGGAAACAGAATCTTAGTAGTCGTTACGTTACAAGAATATTTGTGTCTAAAACAATTACTAGAGCTTTACTACTGCGAGTGTGACTTAGTTTAATTTATAGCTAATTTTGGAATATATGATTTTACCTAAATACGTGAATTTATCTAACCTTTACGAGTTCCTACGAGTACATAATACAAATACCTGCTCTTAGAAGGTTGAATGAAACCATTTTCAATAACTCAGTTGTAATAGCAAAGCATTTATGGATCAGTAAAATGGAAACAAGAGCCTATTTATCGAAGCGCAAATGCCATATTAATGGCGGATTCCCGCAATTTATGTTTCAATGCAACTTGTTATGTTTTCATTTTGTACGAAATGATATCAGTTGAAATTTACATTACTTACTTAGTTGAAATTTACATTTTTTTAAATTAACTACAGGTATGAAACTTACATATGTCCAGCAGTGGACGCTATGGCTAAAATGATTATGATGGTGATCATCAAGCCTGCGATAAATTTTATCCATAAGTACATAAATATATTTATGTCTTGTAAAACCTATTCATATAAGATAACTCAGATAAAGAATCGGTTCGTATTAGTCAGAGTTTTTAAGCCGCCTGAACATGGCTAACATGGCTAAACGGTTAAAATGACCAGGACTCACAATTTAACATGGTCATCCGAGCCACAACAGATGGAATAACTCAGTTTAAAATTCCCGAAGGATCCATAATTTTAAACGTTTAAATAATAATTTTAAACACTTAATATACCTACAACAAAGTACTTTTTATCCTTTTTTTACTTATGTCTTTTTATACGTTCAGATGTTTTGGAAAGGTTCACGTACTGCGTACAACGATATACTACTCGATTTAAAGTAGAGCCGCGTATATATGAATGTAATTTCTACTATAACAATTATAAAATCAATGGGCATTGAAGCTAAGTGACGTCTCAGATCTCTGCATGGGAAAGTATCACTTGTGTTTCACAGATTTCTAATGCAAATATTGATGGTAGGCAAACAAAATACTTTCTAACCTGTCGACTCGCTTTCACTATATGATTTGGTAGCCCTAAAATAATTAACACGTTGTTGCATAAAATATTGACGTAACGTTGCCATTTTAAAAAGGCCATGTTACATAGACAGACTTATTTGTTCGGCGACCTCCTGGCTTGGATGGCAGCCTGGTAGGTCGTCTGTATTATGAGCTGGAGGTCGCGAGTTATTCAATGGGATACATATAAAGTTAAGTCTCAGATAAGTTTTAGAGGACGTTTACTTGCGTTTAACAATTTAAACTACTTGCGTTTAAACAATTTTTGAGAAAATTTAAATGAATAAATGTAAAAGTTGGCATATATATCAGCAGCACTGATGGAGCTGTACAAATCTTAAATAGAGACATATCAAAGAGCGTAGCGGTCTTAATAGTCGTCCGTCCAACCTACAACATTACACGATACTATTGTAGTATTAGAAATATAGAGCCAATAGTATAAAACACAGTGGGACCCAGATTATACCAAAGTGAAGTGGAGTGGAGATCTATGGAGTAGGGTAGGACGTTATAATCTATAGTAGACAAGCTATGCGCTAAATAACAAAATTAGCCAAAAACATTACTCCACGCACCAGCTACGCTCACAATTGTGTTTTGTATATCGCTATATGTACCTACTTAATAGTTTTTATGCAGGGGACTAATATCCTATGCACCCAACTCTGCAAATTTCCACTCCGTTCACCGTGGGCGTAGACGTTCTACGGCTGAAACAATAATGATAGCCATCAATATATACATAAATAAAATTAGTAAAAAACTTTTTTAAATAAAATTTTATGAGCTAAAAAATAATAACCAGTTTTTACCAATTTTATTGTTGTGTTTTTAGTTTTTGTTTTGTTACTACAAACTGTGTTCTACATGAAATGCTCTTTTATTTGATATCCACATTGAGGGGGTTGTGTAAAATAATGTAATCCGCCATGTTGTGGCAGTGGCCATCTTGTTTTTACGTCAATACAAAAAATGTCGTGAAAACGAGCTAGTGAAGTTAAGTAAAACCGTTTAGTAATACCAAGTGGATACGTTCATTCTATAAAAAAAAGAATCCTTATAATTAAATCTGACATGCGTGATCAATTAAAAGTTTCGCAATTCCGTGCGACCACCAAAACGCAGAGTTTATTTCGAAACAACAACATGGAAGTTAAAAACGAAATGTGGGAACTTTCGTGTTTTTGAATGCTGTGGCGTAACAAAACGGTACCTTCACTTAGCTAAGTACTTGCTTGTTAAACGTTACTCACTTAATTTGGTATTATTTTCTGTCTATTTGTTTTATTAATTACTAGTTTTTACTCGCGGCTTCGCCCGCATGATATTGTGATTTTTGACGCAATATATTATAATTTATAGCCTATGTGTTATTCTGATATATAAGCTATATTATTGCAAAGTTTCATCTCAATCCGTTTAGTAGTTTTTGCGTGAAAGAGTAACAAACATCCATCCTCACAAACTTTCAAGTTTATAATATTAGTAGGACTAGCGACCCGCCCCGGTGTTTTTTTTATACATATAAACTTTCTTCTTGAATTATTTAATCTATTAAAAACCGCATCAAAATCTGTTGCGTAGTTTTAAAGATATAAGCATACATAGGGACAGACAGACAAGGAAGCGACTTTGTTTTATACTGTGTAATGATTTTTTTACTAAAATATTAAAAGGTGCAGTGGGTAAGGGACATACATAAACAAAGGGAGACTATGTCCAGCAATAGGTTGTCACAAGCTGCTGATGATACTTAAATACAAAATACGTCCTTGTTTAGTTGTGTATTTCATATCACAACTACTTACCACAAAAAAAAATACATGAGTTAAAAGTACTGGCTGACAATACAAACAGACATAAAAAGCAGTTTGAAAAACTGCGACGTTATTCAAAAATGCATCACGAAACGAAAAGCTTTCACAATCCAATGAATATTTTATTATTTTTATTAATTTCATCGCTCAGTCAAAGTAAACAATTTTCGCAGAGCTTTTCGCGGCCCGTAATAGAATGTGATACAATTATGCAAATAGCCAAATAAAGCAATTAGAGAGAGGTAGTTTGAATTTTTAACACAGCGTTCGGGTCTGCGCCTTCTGTTGTCCGGGCGGAATGGTCTGACGGAATGTCCTCAGTTTTATTTACATTTAGGACATTGTTTTAATAGGGTAAATGCCTTTCTTAGCTACAAAATATATGAAAACTACTAATACACAGAAAACAGATAATCCATCTACGGATAATAATCCAAATGCCTAGCTCCTTGCCAATTGCTTAAAGGTATGATTCCGAACTCCGCTGCAGGCAGCAGCAGCAGGCAGCAGTGCTGCCGCAGCACTACGTTTCCTCATATTGCTGACGCGACAATGCTGCTTAGCTCGGAATGTAATCTCACATAAACTCAAAGAGATTATAAGGGGACCAGTACTGTAGTGCTGCGGCAGCACTGCTGCGGTGTTGCTGCTGCTTGCAGCAGAGTTTGGAATCACACCTTTACCATGCTGGATAGCTAATAAACACCAGTAACAAATACCAATGGATCAAATTTGCAACCGACTTGTGAACTAGTCTAGTTCTGATGACTAATTGAGCTGGAATGTGGTTGGTTAGTAAGTAACTTCAATGACAATGCAATAAATGATATCTTATGGCTGTTCGAATGTGGTTTTCCAACAAAACAACGAGTTTAGACACCGTACATTCGCTCGAATCGGGCGCATGCGGGCCGTGTCTTGTTTTATTTAGACGGAAAGCCTGATAACCACCTATATAATGGTTTCATTTCATATAAAAAATCTGAAAATAAAAAACCCGTTGTTGAAAATAACAGCTTAAGTATGAAACAAGGTGGAATAGACTATTTGGAAAGCGTTTACGGAATCAACTCGCTTCCTTGACCTAGTTACAAGCGTAGGTATAGTGCACGTAAGTATATAAAGGATTTAGTTATATGCAGAGGTTCCACAGAACGTTCGAGCAAATATCTATAGAGTCACAATCGTGGAAAAAAGTGTCCGAGCCAAAACCCTGCCCAAGCTACGTTGTGGACAGGTTTTATTTAGTCGTAAGGCGATTGCAAGCCAACTACAACGCCGCGCGATGCTAAAGTGTAACCGACTATTTAAGTGACATAACGTTGAGATTTGATAAAATGGGTCATTGTGTAAACATTTTTTTACTACTCTCACTTAGGGACTGTGGCTCTATAGTTATTTGCTCGAAGCACAGAACTAGTGAATTTTTAACAAAATGGCCGGGCGGGTCGCCATGCGGCAGACGGCAGACGCGCGTGGAATCCGGCCGCAGTGGAATGCTCTTACAAGCCTGCTATCACATTGAACGGCCTCTGAATTTTACGTGCACCGATGTTTTTGTACTTAGGTTTTTTATTGCGAATAGGTCCGTGTTTGGTCTTGCCTGATCATCAGCAATGATTTGGCCTAGTGTGGTAGAACAGCTGTTGTCCATGACTTCGTGCATCTCTACATTTCGGATCCTTCAAATAAGCCTTGTATTTGACGTATTAGATATTTTGGTTTGTTGTTTGATCTTTTATATCCTTTATCTTGCTATATAATATTATAAATCCGAAAAGTTTGTTGGTTTGCTGGTAATATTATAAATCCGAAAATATGTTTGTTGGTTTATTAGTTTGTTCCCCTTTCACGCAGCAACGGAACAATGGGTTGACTTCATTTGTCGCATGGACATAGTTTGAAAAACGGAAAGTGACATAGTCTACTTTTTATCCCAGAAAAATAAAATGTTCCCATGGGATAGCACCAAAATTAAAATACCATGCGGGCGAAGCTGCAGGCTTTTGCCTGTGCTAGTAGTTAGGTATATGAATTAGCGTCTGCAGTGTTGCATAAACAAACTGCATTTAAAATAAAAAAAACCATAGTACCATTTTGAATATTTCGTTACTTTTGCTTATTACAATTTGAAATAGCTTGACGTTTAACGTGTCAGTTACATCTTAAGTCAAACACCATAAATTAGATTCATCCCTTGATAAATACGGATATACTTGTGGCACATGGGCGTCACAGTACGACATACAGTCGCGTTTTGCCACCCACATCTTGGCCACAGTCGAGAATTAATCACGCTACAGCACTAGTTTTGTCCCACGCTATTTAAAATAGTTTATTTAGTTTTTAAAAAAAGCTTGTTAAATTGCTACACTGACCAATACATCTCCGTCTTTAGAATATGCAAGCGACATACGGGCGGCGCAGTGCGACCAAAGAAAACATTTACTCCTGATGCGACAGCTCTCGTGTGTTACAACCCACGCGCCGGCCACGCCGTATAAATCTTTCACACATAAACAGCACCAGATTGCCACGAACCACACTATTTAACGCTATGCACGTTAAATAGTGTGGTTTGTTCTATTTCTTACTAGATGAAAAATTGATTTTATTAGAGTCTGGAACAATGCGTAATAAAAATGTCTTGGTATGTCAATAAAATCAAGTACACCTTGACCGTCCTTACTTAGACATCAAAACTAGAAAATAAAACTGAAACTATAGAAAGTCATAATAGTTTCATGAGAAATCAAGCAATGCTCAACCCTTAACACCTCACATGTATATAATTTCAGAATACTCTGTAAAAGTGTGCGGCCCTGCGTCCTTTATTGTTTCCTGACGATTACAATTTGGATAGGTATCTTTAAGTCAAGAGTGAATAGGTATCTTCTAGGTCTACAACTACACACTCCATCTTCGGCTACAACTTCGCTTTCACTCATTCACGCGAGTTGATGGCCAAATGTAGCCCTATACTACATAAAAAAATCTTAAGTTTGACTTTTGTCGCGTTTCGCGGTATGAGCGAAACACAGGCAAAGCGGTGCGACAGACTGTCGCGTGTCGCAGCCCACGCTACGCCGGCCCACTGCGCACGGCTGCGTTCCATCATGTTCTATAAATCATTCACGTGTATAATACGGCACTAGATTTTCCTAGCGATTTTATTTGCGTCGATCCGTAGAGTAGGTATGTCGAAAAAGTGAACCGTCGTGGCGTTACGGTGAACTAATAATAAGATTTTAATCGGCAGCCAAGGTACCGACTCTATAAGTAGACGCAAGTACTGATGAAAACCGAATTGGTGTATATCAATTATCAAACACTTTTAGTTGTACTACGAGTAGCAGTGACAGAGCAGTGTTGTCAACGTAACAAAATTAGTAAAATGGCACACGGGCGACCTCACCTACGACGCTGCTCTTTTTGCAGAAACTCTACTAGATTATGCTTTTTATACCAGCTTTATTCAGCTAAATATGTACATTTTTTGTCTTTTTAACTTGTTTTCATATTGTACACAGAAAATAGGGAAAGTTTTTTCAGTTTGCCACTAGCAGGCTGCAAACAATGTTTTTAGTGGGTAGGTATTTTTTAAGGAAATGTAGATTTCTGATCTGTAGAGAGAGCAAAACTAAAACTAACATCATCCAAATTGTAATCGCAATACCGATAGGTATACATAGAATAATTTCACTATAGCTCCTCCTCCTCCTGTCGAATTCCTCATGTCTGAGGGTCGTGACCACCACCTCCTAATCTTGCGCCATCGTCCCCTATCCTCGGCGGCGTAGAGCGCCTCGTATACTGACGTGTCCAGCGTGGTGATCGGTGATCGGACCAACGCATCGGGCTCCGACCTCGCGACCGCCTGCCATCGACTTTCCCCTTAACCATGAACTTTTCCAAATTTTCTCCGTTCTTTCTAGCTATGTGGCCAAAGTACTCAAGTACACGTCTAAGGCAGTTAGTCGAGAGTCTATCCGTGACCCTGACTCACTACAGCTACCTATAGATAATAAGCTATACGAGCTAGACCACACAGTACCTACAAGCTCAGAGAGCTCTAGCCAATCCTTAATAGTCTAGATTGAAATAAATAGCTTGTCCGTATATGGGACGACAAAAAGTTAAAAGCACATTCATGTTGCAAGTTCTGTTTTGTACCAATGGAAGCAAATAAACGCGTTTTACCTTTTGCATAATGCATTATTATACGCGCACCTACCTACCTAAGTATTGAATAAACTACCTATATCTGAAATTCCAATCACATGAACATTTATAAGATACCTACAACATTTCATAAAACTTCAATTTACCTCCAACTGATCTCGTTACACACGTCATGCTTTACATTATTTGAGTGTACCATCGTTTGGGTACTAAAGAACACTTAAGAATTACAGTCGGATCAAAAAGCAGCCCGAAAAATATAAAGCTATTATATAAAAGGGTTGGCTGATTGTAATTGAAAGTTTCAAACATGTGTGCTATACGCCACTTAACATTTAGTGAGTGCAAAAAAACCGTGTCTAAATACCTACAACAGTTAACATACGCTGATACAAAAAGACTCCTGGACGTACTCAAATTGCACACACACACACACACACACACTACGCACATTGTAACTGTACTAATAACTATTTGTGTATTTTTTTTCGGCTATCTGTATTTAAGAACTAAAATCGCACCAAATACCACATGGTAATCGTCACGTAAATGTAGTCCCCGAGATACAGGCTTTGCTTAGTGCAGGGACTACAAGCATAACATTTTGAAATTTATTTTGTACAGTGCACTTGTTAATGTACCTTTAAGTTCAATGTAAACGTTTTATGATTCTAAATTATTTTGTATTTGTATTTTGTATGTGTGCTCACGCAAAGAATGACGTTTACCTTATACCGGGCCCACTTTTTGTTTGAGACTCTTTTATTATGTAAGTACATACTCTGTACCTGCCTTTTTAATAGTCCACTGCGAGACGTAGGCCTACCCACGAAGGGTGTTTGGGCCATATCCACCACGCTGGCCCAGTGCGGGTTGGAGGATTCACATACGCCATCGAATTTCTTCTACGGGCGTATGCAGGTTGCCTCGCGATGTTTTCCTTCACCGAAAAGCCAGTTGTGTGAAATTCCGTGCATAAATTCCAAAGTACTCATTGGTACGGGACCATAACGGGATCACAAATTTTGTAATCTGTGGTGTTTTTGTAATTTTGTAGTGGTTTTGTAATTTTGTAACGATCATCATTAATTAAACCTTATATATTTAATATATAAGGTTTAATGAATGCTAGAACTTTAACAGTATTTTATTTTAATTATGTCTGTAATCTTATAATAATATGTATAACGTAACGCACTCGTTGATTTAATTTGCACGCCTTGACTTGCAAACAAAACATATCTATTTGAATACAAAAATAAAGAAGTTGGATGATGCAGATCAGACATCTGTTATCATCCGATTTCTTTACAACATCTTACTTGAACTTTATCAGAATCTGCGACGCCAAACTTCGATTTCAAATCAATTTCTTGAAAGGTCAGACAGCTATCAGCAGATTGCTTAATTTTTATGCTGCTATAATATTTTATTTATTTCATTGCTGTGGCGTGAAATTGGGTGATTTAATCATGTCAATTCGCTTGGTTGCATTTGATAAGTTCAACCAAGCGCTAATCATCTTGTTATGAAATTGGAGACCGAAAATAACCGGAACAGATATTTTTTTTTTTTTTTTTTTTTTTTTATTATTTCGAATAGGTTTGCGTTTGACTACACACTGCCTGATGTTAAGCAGATGTGCGGTCTAGGGTGTAGCACGCTTACCTAGAAGATACCTATTTACTCGGGATTTGAAGACACTCACGTTGTACTTTAACGGAAAGACAGACCCAGGCAAAGCATTCCACATTCCGGCTGTTCGTATGAGGAATGAGGATTCGAAACGTTTGGTTCTAACGCGCGGAATGTCCACCATAAAAGGGTGGCGCCTTGGTCGCGTCCGTCTAGCCGTACGATAGAAGAAAGGGGCAGGGGGGACCAGATTGTGCAACTCCTGGGCGCACTCTCCGAAGTGTATCCGGTAAAAGACCGACAAACACGCTACCTTGCGACGATGCTCAAGACTTTGCAGCTGCGTCTTAGTCAAGGTGTCGTTGTCAATCAGCCTCCTGGCTCGCCTCTCAATCGACTCCAGAGCCTCCAGTTGATATTTGGCAGAGCCATCCCAAAGGTGAGAGCAGTATTCCATGCAAGACCTGACTTGTGCTTTATAAAGACTAAGCAGTTGCTCAGGTGTGAAATACCGTCTCACCTTAGAGAGAACACCAAGTTTTTTGGAGGCTAATTGGGCTTTGGACTCTATGTAAGAGCCAAAGTTAAGAGAAGATGAGAGTGAAACGCCTAAAAGTTCCAAGCTGTCAGTTACCGGAACGGAGACACCACGGAAAGCGGGAGACAATTGAAAGGGTCTCTTTTTGGCCGAAAACAGACAGCCCTGAGTCTTTGTGGCATTAAACTTGACCAGGTTAGCATCACCCCAGTCAGATACCGCCTGCAGACTCAAGTTGAGCCGTTCAACCATAGCCTCTCTGTATAACTCGATCTGTGGCCCGCTGGTTCTTGCATCGGAAGTGTAGCTCTCCACGACTGTACTGTCATCTGCGTACCCAAAGATCCCGGGCTTAAGCAGATCGTTGATATGCAGTAGGAAGAGTGTCGCAGAGAGCACAGACCCCTGAGGAACACCGGCATTGATAGCCATTTGGTCTGACGAGCAGCCATCAACGACAACTCGTATCGACCGATTCCTCAAGAAATCTGATATCCATGTGCAGAAATCAGCAGGCAGGCCGTAAGATGGAAGCTTGCCAATAAGGCTCACGTGCCAGACCCTATCAAAAGCCTTGGAAATGTCCAAGGAGACAGCCAACGCCTCCCCGTGCTTCTCCATGACCTCACTCCAGATGTGTGTGGCGTACGCTAGAAGGTCCCCAGTAGACCGGTTTCGGCGAAAGCCGTACTGGCGGTCACTGAGTAAGTCATTCGCTTCCAGGTAGGCCAGGAGCCTGTTATTTAGAACACGTTCCATACTCTTACAGAGTATAGACGTGATCGAAATTGGCCTGTAGTTGGCAGGGTCGGCACGGCTGCCCTTCTTGGGTACAGGTTGCACGTTAGCAAGCTTCCAAGATTTGGGCACTTGACCTGTCTTCAGAGATAGGCGAAAGAGGCGAGTCAGCACAGGCGACAGCTCAGGCGCACAAGTCCTCAATACAATGGCCGGAATACCATCAGGGCCACTGGCTTTGTTCACATCTAGACTGCGGAGAACTTTGAGGACCTCCTTTTGCCGGATGTGTATTTCACCCATTACAGTGTCACAGTTTGGCAAAGTTGGAGGTCTCGCACTACCGGGGTCTAGACGCGAAGACTCAGCAAATTGAGATGCAAATAAATTTGCTTTCTCCACCGCGGTATGGGCCAGTGAACCATTGGGTTTCAGCAACGGAGGCAGTGAGGGGCGGCAGAAGTTCGCTTCAACCGATTTAGCAAGGGACCAGAATGCCTTACTACCCGCAGGGTAAGAAGCAAGCCTGTTTCCTATTCGACTAATGTGGTCAAAGCGAGCCCTTCGCATAACCTTTTTGCAGGACTTAGCAGCCCTATTGTATGCCTTCTTCCTCAGACGAACGTCCCTCAACTTACGGTTTCGAGCATCGACCCAAGCCAGGTATGCCTGATGCTTTTGCGCTTCGGCGCGTCCACATTCAGGCCCAAACCAGGGCCGAGCTTTGCTAGACAGAGGCACGTCCGAAAATGGGATGAAGTATTCCATGGCGGTACGAAGCACATCTGTCACGGCATCCGCGCACGCAGAAGGATCATCGGAAGAAAAACAAACAGGCTGCCAAGGATAAGAAGCAAAGAAACACCGCATCTCATCCCAATCTGCTGACTTGTACCGCCACACGCGGTTTGGGACCGAGCTGCCTTCGTCCGTGGGTAGGAACCCTTTTAATTTTTTGTCCCCCACACGTGGTCCTGGGTGGTGCTAACCAGGCAGCAACCATACTGGTGGTAGGCTATAGCCGCGGCGAGAGACCACCCACCAGACTAAGCCGCGCCGCCAAGCGACTCTCTCGAGCTCGTGTTCCGGCGTGTAGTCTAGTGACGCCATTCTGGGAGTCGGGTCGGAACAGTAGCGTCCTCTGGTGGATTGAATACGGTGCACACATCGATTACCGCATCGGCCGACTATTCGTGGAGGGCAGCGGGATCCGAGGCACGGTTTGTCGCTGGCCGACCGCAGATAGTAGGGGGCCCAAGTAGTGAGCTAGCCACTCATGAAAGGCTGCCCCGCCATCTGTCGAAAAATCCCAGGGATACGCCATCGTGCCGGTTGGCGACCGGACGAGAGGGCCCGATGGACATCCTTGGGGGGGCTCGGGCGTCCCCGCGGTCTCCAGGCTAGTCTACCATGGATGTGTGTGGTTTGTGTGTTGTACCACTGAATCTGCAGAGTGACGTCTCGTTCCACTACCGACTTTCTACCTACTTTACTCCTTAAAATAACATGAGAAACAGTAGAAGAAAAAAAACGTGTACACAGCGACAGCACTCCCTCTCACTCAAAGTGCACCTGTGCAATATTCGGGGCCTGCACTCTAATCTCACGCCTGTCCATCATCATCTTGAGACAGATCGACCCCACCTATTGTTTCTCACGGAGACGCAGATTGCTGGTCCATCCGACGTGTCATACCTCTCCTACCCAGGGTACTCCCTGGAGCACCGTTTTAAACCACGTGCGGGTGTATGCGTGTACGCCCGGGATGACATTTGCTTTCTGCGCCTTCGTAGGTTTGAAGACCCTTCATTTTCCGTGCTCTGGGCTTTGGCGGACACTGGCGTAGAGAAAATTATCTACGCCTGTGTATACCGATCACATAGCGGAGACCAGGAGACGACCAGACTCACCGAATACCTTAGTGAGGCGGCGGATGCTGCTCAGCTCAGCTACCCTTCGGCCCAATTAGTGATCCTGGGGGATTTTAATGGCCACCATAAAGAGTGGCTTCACCCATACCTGGACACAAACCATGCTGGGCTTGAGACGCGCAAGCTTGCCTTGACACTTGATCTCACCCAGCTGGTTCAAGGCGCCACACGGGTACCTGATGTTGACTCGCACACGGCCTACTGCTTGGACCTTCTGCTGACTACCGATCCAGACCGTTATTCAGTGGCGATCTTCCCACCGTTAGGTACATCTGACCACTGTCTGGTGAAATCTGTATCCGTCTACTCCCCATCAGACCCCAGTCCCAAAGGGTCACGGCGCGTGTGCGATCACTTCACTTTTAGACTTAGTACATACTATGAGCTATTCTACGAGGGGTATCTCTAGACGTATTTAGAGATAATAATATATATCATTAGACGTGATTTAGATAATTACACATATATCATTTTGTTCATTACTTGCTGCCCGTCCCGGATAAAGAATACAAATAGTACTGTACTGTACTGTAACAGCTTTTTAATAGTGCACTGCAGGACGTAGACCTACCCACGAAGGGTGATTGGGCCATATCCACTACGCTGGCCCAGTGCGCGTTGGTGGATTCACATACGCCATCGGATTTCTTCGATGGACGTATGCAGGTTTCCTCACGATGTTTTCCTTCACCGAAAAGCCAATTCCGAATAACTCATTAGTACGGGACCGGGATTTAAACCCACTACCTTACGATTGTAAGGCGGGTGTCACTACTACTAGACCACCACGGATATACTAGACCACCACGGCTATTGGATCTCTGCTATCACACTATCATAGGGCTATCGGCTATGAAGAAAACAAATAGTAAGGATCCCTAATGTTTTGAAAATACAACCATGTTCACTGGTATAGTGTAGCTTTCCAACAGTGAAAGAATTTTTCAAATCGGTTCACAGTACTTTCGAAACCTATTCGATGCAAACAAATAATCAAATGTTTCCTCTTTATAATATTGGTAGAGATTATGACCAAGTTATACCTACTATGGGATCAACCCCATGAAATAGAAATAAGCGGTTCAATATATTTTATCGAAGGTAATTGACAAGTTTTCATATTTCACAAGGCTATGAAATTCCAAAACCATTTCGAGATATTGCGATGCTGATGATTATGCTTATTTTTTCAAAATTATTGGTGCAGTAACTACAAAGTTATTAAATAAAAACCATCCGTCAAGCCGTTTACGGATTCATAATTCATGTTCAGTTGCCTTTGATAAAAAAAAAACACTAGCAATATAAAATGACAGTTGACACTGACTTTCGGTTACGTTTTGTTTTGTTATTGTGTCAAGCAAGGCTTAGCAAGGTTATACGCAAGTATACGTATGCTCGATTCGACATAAATCTTATCATTAAATTCATAATTTACGTCCTAAAATTGTTTGGTGTTCTCTAGGAAGTTTTTATTTGATCTCTCCTGATTACTTACGTTAACAAAATGAAAGTTTCGGACGGCTACACAATGGCCGACAGCCGTAATCTACCTAAAGTAGATTACATGATGCTACTGCAATATATGCGAGAAAACGCACAAAACACACAGTTATAGGATCTAGTCGCCGAGAATCCATTGTGCCCTAGAAATTCCAATCTATGGCCTTAGATTCTATGCCTAGCCGATGAAGATAGATGACTGATTAATTAGTTATTATTACAATATAAAGGCTAAAGATATAGCGTAGTAATTAATGATTGAATTTGTTATTTTCGTGAAATGTTATTTAGTTGTGAATTCATGAATGTTTTGATTGTCACTGACACTACTGACAGTGACAGCAAAGCATGCACCTATTTTTTTTTAGAAAGTGGCTACAGCATTACTCTTTATGAATCCAGAATTTTGCAGATACGACCTTTTGGAATAAGCTCTTTTTCAAAAATTAATTTTGCGCAAAATATGAGTAATATCGAAAAAATAAAAAATACGTGTTTCTTAATTTTCCATATTCTTTCAGAAAAAAAATAAAAACAAATACGTAAAATATTTGAAATGTTGTCAATTGTGTATTTTGTAAGGAACAACTGATAAAAATCGTAATTTTGGGCTTAGTCCCATAGTAATAGTTATTTTGTGAGTAAAATGACGTCGTCGCATAGTCTAGAGATACAACACGTATTCTGTATACCGATGACCTGACAAAGTAAAGGAAGAGAATATGTCAAGTTAACATAAATAAGTTCACGTAGCCCTGGTGTCAGAATTTTAGGCCGCCTGAAGGTTTCTGACATGGTTAAACGTTAAAACAACCGAGGCCCACAATAATATACTAATACATAAAACTACATAATGTATATTTAATAATTTTAATTATAATCTTTATGGGCTAAAACACCTATTTTTGTAGTAAAACTTAGAGGTTAAAGTAATCTAAGTTGAACAGTTAAGTCATCTGCTTAAGAATGCGAAACTAACTTGAAGTATGACAGAGTGTGACCAAAATATTCAACAGTTTAATTACTCACCTTGTGCCACTTAGCTAATGTTGTCTTTAGAAACGCGCGCGGATTGAGACCATAACATTGTGATAACTACATCTAAGTGTAGTAAGTTTACATACACCGGTCCTGTAGAGTGATTCTCTATGAAAAATCGCACGTTGTGTGTCATAAGTTGAGTTTCAAGAATTTGATTGAAGACCTTCAATATTGAACGTGGGCCTCCTCTATGTATTTACATTAGCGCCGACTGGAAGCAACTTGTATCATTGGATGCACTGGTTCATTTGAGCCCTCACAGCTCTTTAGGGAATAATCTGTGGGAATAAGACCATGTCCAGCCCAACTGCCATATTATCTGAACTTAAAAGTCCAGATTTTATAATCATAGTGTCTTTTACTTTTAACGTGATGATGCATAACACACCAACATTTTGATATTTTTTTATTTTGCATCCTGCATCATATTTAATAATTTTCACGAATCGATGTGATACCCATGTATATTTTTGTTGATTTATCAGAAACGGCTCAGCCGATTTCGATAACATTTAAACGAGACCACCTCGAAAGTATGTTCTTTCAAATTAAAATGTTTTTTTTAAATCGGTTCACAATTGTTGAAAATTTAGATAAACATATACAAAAAAATACATACAGATAGTACCTCCTCCTTTTTGGAAGTCTGTAAAATACTAAATATAACGTGTATTAAGTCTTGAATATTCGTAATAACTTGGCACAAGTTTTGCAAAGTTTTGCGAAGCTGCGTCAGGTGCAAGCACCTAATTAAGTTTCAAGTTGCTATTTAAAACTAAAAGCAAAATGCTGGTTTCGCTTGCAGGCATGAGTTTAGTATGAAAATATTCTATGATGGAATCATAAACTTATAATTTACTAATGAAAGACAAGGTCAAATAAATATTTTCAATTAACACAATATACTTACTAAGAGCTAAAGTCGTGTTGCACAAATGTCTCAACTCAAATCTATCTCACGACTTTGGTCGTTGAGGTTTTATGTTTGACGTTTGGTTGATTTTTTCATTTTTGATCAACAAAATATTGAATGTTCTCTTATAATAAACCTATAGAGGTTACGATCAATAGTACTGTACTGTGTACTGTACTGTACTGTACCAGCCTTTTTTTAACAGTCCACTGCAGGACGTAGGCCTACCCACGAAGGGTGATCAAAAGTACTGGGGCGTAATTATTTTTTTTTGAGTGAAGTAAACTAAAGAACAACCACGTTGAAAATACATGAGAAATTTATTATAAACCTGCTATTTTAATAGACCGTACTTATAACACATTCCAATATTTAAATACTCGAATCAAAGGTTAGTAAATATACTGAAAAGGGCACGACAGAGCACATGAAATGAACAAGGGTATTATAAAATTATTTATCTTTCGATCCTTGGGTCGGGCAGCCTTGGACCTTTACGGGGTCCGTGGGTCGAAGCCGATAGCTGTGAGAAGCTTTTTCTGTTTCTAAACATGAGAATATTACATCATTATTTCAAATTATTTTTATAATACAGGTGTTTATAATATTAGTAGACATCTTACACACAGTCTCTGACCCCAAACTAAGCAAAGCTCGCGATATGGCTGCCAGAAACTGATGTACTACATATACATAGTTTTAAATACATACTTATACAGATAGTACCGAAATAACACCCAGACACAGAGCAAACACCTATGTGGATATAAATGTTTGCCCTGGGTGGGGACAGAACCCACGCCTCTTTGATCCAGAAGTCAGTTTTACTAACCACTGAGCCACCAGGGCAGTCATCTAGATGACGAACATATTCTAGGATGTCATTAAGATGTATTATTGTATTTATTGCTAATTACTTAAGCTTAACATTTTATATAGGCTAACCATGAAATCACGAAATAAAATTGCTGTTCCATATATTTTACCGAGAGAGCTATATTTTTTGTATGGAATCGCTGTTTTTACGTGATTTTAGGTTGGGCCCCTTCGTAAAATAATGATGAATAGTTACAATGATAAGTATAGCAGGCGCCCCGGTTGGTGTAAAAATTATTGCATAAATGGTAATTATAAGTAACTAGCGGACCCGGCGAACTTCGTTTCGCTTTCCGTAAGAACCTTGTACAGAGTATTAGAAAACTACAAAAAAAAATAAGCCAAATCGGTCAAGCCGTTTTCATGTTATGTCGTGACAACGGAAAACGGGTTTCATTTTTATATATATATAGATGTAACAACAAATATTGTTTGTGTAAATCTCACATTATAATTATTTTTTAAAATATTATTTGGACATTAAATTATCTAACTAATCGTTAAAATTCAAAGTGGCCACAAATGATACTAAAATGGCTACGACTGGGGCACCTGCCCAATATTGAAATTTGGCTGCCCTTTGAAGAAGTTTCTAAATAGTCATAAGTTTCATGTATTTTGGCGAAAGCTGCAGAATCTTCTTCGTGATTCCGGGTTGGGCTCCTTCCTAAAATAATGATGACTAGTTACAATGATAAGTATCTTAAAATTTGGCCGTCATTTAAAGTAATTTCTATATTATTATGACTTGTTTAAAGATCCTTAACTGTACTGCTATTACTGCCTATATATATATATATATATATACCAGCCTAACAAACTAGGTCCCTAACTCCTTTGCCTCCCGGCTTGTTGCTCGAGTCAATAGCTTTTAACTTGTTTTAGTTTTGAAACGAAAATAATATTAAAACGGAGGGAAATTCTGCGCTAAGCTCGACACTCAGTTACGTCACTTCAACTTTTTCTTAGTTACCGGCAAAAGGTACTTAGAATGAACTTTCAAAAAGCTACGAGTTCAAAAGTCGATTTAAGTTTCAGGTGTTAAATTAGTTTGTTTTGTTGCCCCAGTCTAAATATTACCAAGTTTTTCTCCAAGATACTGTAAACCTCATTTTCTTTCGCAAATGGCACTAGAAAGTTTTTTAAGACTAACTGAGTTGACACTATGCTGTGGAAGTAGGTGCTTTAGATACTTAAAGCTTTTGTGAAGCAATAAACTTTATAATTGAAGGAAACAAGCAAGTTTTTTTTCAGTTTTCCGGGTTCTGATCATTTAGCTTCAGAATGAAGATATTACTCTCAATCGTTCTTCTACTACTTTACCGTGATAGTCTTTAATTGGTCCATTGCTTAACAACTAAAGGTTACTGCCTCGGTGGATTAGTGGTTAGTGACCCTAACTTCTGGATCAAGGAGGCGTGGGTTCGATTCCCACCCAGGGTAAATATTCATGTGATGAACATAAGTGTTTGCTCTGTGTCTGGGTGTTATTTAGTTACTATCTATATAAGTATTTATTTATAAATGAATATATGTAGTATATCAGTCTCTGGCAGCCATGTCATAAAGCTTTGCTTAGTTTGGAGTCAGAAGCCGTGTGTATGAAAATCAGTCATTTTGGGAAAAGTTGATTTTAAAATTAGTTCAAACTGAGCACAGTACAAAATAAGATTCAGTCCAAACAGACCGCAAGCTGTAAGATGTCCCAAAAATATTTATTTATTTATATCCACCACACTGGTCCATTGTGGGTTGTTACATTCACATGTGCCATCGAGCTTCTTCTGCAGTTGTTTAACAGGCTGAGTCGCAAGATTTTCCTTCACCGAAAAGCCAAATTTCCAGAGATATAATTGGAATAAGACTGGGTTCAAACTTGCACTTTGCGTTTGTAAGGTGAACATTCTCCTAGTAAGTTAACACAGCTCCTACCACCACCACATCGCTATGTCTACGTCTACGTTGTTCTAATATAAATAATAGTAAGATATTTAAAAATTGGTTCAAAAATAACTTTCTAAGTCCAAACGATCAACTTTTTGAATAAAACATCAAATAATCTCTGGTCTTTCTGTCTTGCTTAAGCTACATGAAAAACCCAAGCCAAAAACACGAGTATCGTTTAAATGTCGCCAATTAGCAACAAAGGCTCCTTGTGCAGTGATTTGCGAAAATAATTGGACAAGAGGCAGGTGGCATCGTCCGCAACGTACACCGGAATTTCCTCCTTCATTGTCAAGCTTTTCCCATTAGTCGACACCGTAGATAGAGATAGAGATGCTTTTAGCGCCTCTCGATAAGAAAATAACAAGGTGTTCTACACAAATTTAATATTTTGTTAATTTAGTTTTTTTTGATTCAAAGTAAATATTTATTCAAGTCAATATTCTTACAAATTATAGTCAAATAATAATTATATATATAACTAACCAAAACACTATTACATTTGTATTCAAGGGAGTTATCGACCTGAGTCAACAACTCCCTAGTCAAACAAACCTCCGCAAAGTGCATTCTGCCCAAATGTTAATTTAGTTGTTTCTAAATAATTATCATCCTTTTAAGAGCTTATTCTGTACATCAAAACTAACAAGGTTTGCTCTGCGACTTCTGTCAAAACTAAAAAAAAAATGTTGTTTCATAGAAAAATATCATTTACCTGAGACAAAATGTATGGAACAGCTGACTTTTTTTTCGAGTTTTTTCTCAGAACAAAAGTTGTTAGTTATGATGTGCAGAATAAGCCCCTAAAAGGATGCTAATTGATTAGAAATAAAACTGTATTTTAGATTGTAAAAATATTTTTACCCGCCGTTTCGCCCACTGTTCTTATTATTTTCCGGATAAATAGTAACCTACGAATTATCTAAATGTAAAAATCAAGTCAACATTTAGCTACGTTGCTGCGTGAAAGAGTAACAAATACTCTTTTAGATTTAAAATTATAAGGATTAAGTAACATAAAAATGTAGTTATTCAAAGTTCAGATTATTCGAAATGCGCACTATTCAAATGTGACGCTGCGGCGACGTCGATTTTCGTTTATTTTTACTTTTTTCACAACAAATGCGAATCACGTCCCATATGACCAAACTTTTGGCAAAAATTAAAAAAAAAACAAATAGTGTGCCCTTTGATCGTTTTTGTCAAATTTTCATATGACGCATGAATGTCTATAGGTGCCACCTCTGATGAACATTAATTGCTCCATGGTCGCTCCACAGATCCGGGTGAATGAGCCCGGCGTGGCCCGTGGCGAATCGAGTATCCACAAAGAACGGGCTCCCTTGCTAATGATATTGGGAATTGACACCGTTACTGCACGCTTTTTCGTAATCAAACTTTGACTCACGGTACGCGGGCCCAAATGGACTGAAGAGTAATTAGTCCATCCACTTGATTACTTCGTCTACTTTAGAAACGACGTAAAGAAATGGGGTTCTTTACAAAAGTAGTTGTAGACACGGAGTACATTACGCACACGTGGAAGAATTAAATATTAAATGTTAAAGTAGTCAAAAGCATGTCTCGACTGGACATAGCACGCATAATTATGATAGGATTCCCTTGACGATGATGCTGATTAGTAAATTTATTACTAAGATGTTTACGCTAAAAACTGCGCGGGCGAGAGATCACATTTTGGGTCTTTGATACTAATTTTAAATTTTTATATCTCACGGGCTTTATGAGAAAAACTTCGATAGAAAAAGATCTTTCAGAGTTTCTTCCATTTTAATTTTATGATACGGAACTACCTAACCTAAAAAGCTCTGTACACAACTGCAGCATCACATAGAGTTGTTATATTGCACTCTGTGCCATCTACATTAATTATATAGCACACTTCGTGTAATGGGGCACGAAATATCTCGCAGAAATGGCGCAGAGGGCGCGCGTTGTTGTGATATTCGACCCTTAAACCGCGATTTCGTAAAACATTTTCATAGAATGGTCGATTTATTTTTCTTTAGCCCTGATAGTACTAAATAAGCCGCACTTTACGGATCTTCCCACGCTCTTGTTTCCTTTCATCCGTTTGATAACGCGGATACGAAACGGTTCTAAAATGTCCAGTCGCCGTAAGTGCTTTATTTCTTTGTTACGCAATTTTTCAGCCTGAATAATAACTTGTAAATCCTAAGAGATATTACAATAATGCTTTGTAAGATGTTCAGAGGGAAATTTTAGGTCGGCCTAAAAAGCTTTGAAGTATTTTCTTCGGGTAATGAGATTTATGTTTTAAGTTGATTGAAAATGAGAATTTATGTTAGGGTTTTATCAGAATGAGCAGTTTTCGGTTTTCAGTTATTATCAATTTATTGTTAATTTTAATTTGATTTAGATTTGATCAGAGAGATAAAAGTTGGTTACTTTTAATACAAACTATTGAAAATTGATGATAATGGGAGAAAACCTTGCAACCTCGCCAACACCGAAGATTATTAAGTCAAATTCAAGAAGCCACATACTTATACGGATGTACCTATTATCGTCCTCTTGCACTTATTCTACTAGGTGGGGTCGGCACAGCACGTTTCATTTCACCACTTCACTATATCATACGTCATCTCATCATCAACTCCTTTCTCTCGCATGTCATCTTTCACACAATTCATCCACACTTTATTTGGTCTTTCCCTCCCACTTTTGCTGCTTACCATAAAATTGTACCTATTATAGACCTACTTAATACATAAATATTCTTAAAGCTTTTGAGTAAAGTGATTGCTGACAAATGTTGAGAATATTGCAATCGCTATTTCCAGTGCGTCGACTTAATAACAAAATTACACCTGCGTGCGTAAAGTCTGCTGAGTTTGCGCCCTTTTATTAGAGGGTAAATGGAGGGAAAAAAAATACGCACCATTTGTCAAGAGCGGAAAAGCGAAACACCAAAATAGTCCACCCGACTTTCCCGTAATTTGACGACCAAGTTGTATCAAACTTAACCCAAATTCAGTTACTTTATTGCAATAGGGGAAAATGTAGAGTAAAGTTTTTTATTTGAGTTAGTAGTTTGATGTTTATTACTGCTAAAGTAAGCGTTTACTGTTGCAAAGTAATTTTAATTTTATGGTCTTTTTAGAGGATTTGTGCATACATTGTGTAAATGCACTCTATTAGGTAGTAATGTGTGTCTTATTGAAGTGAAACTTCTAATGGGACTTCCAACAAGGTTGCGTTAAACGTTTAACGCTACCATGGAGGTATGAAAGCACTGTTGCGTTAAACATTCAACGTTACGAAGTTTCACTTCTTCCGCGCGGAGGGACACTATTTTTTTAATATCTATGACATCATTTTCTACAATTTTTGGTTTATTCTTTTAGTTTTCATCAATACTGTCAGTATTTGCCTAAGCTTTTAAAAGCTTGGTGGTAATAAATTGAACACAAATTTATGTAGGTACACTGGTGACTGACAGAGTTGAAAATTTCTCGAGTGGAAACACAAGTTAGACTGATAATATCACAAAGACTGCAGATTCGCGCTGCATACGAACCCCTTCCAACAAGTCTTATCCAAGATCCATAGAGAAAGCCTATGTCCAGCAGTGAACGTCTTATGGATAATGAAAATCACGTAACATCTAATTACACGTGGTTGATCTAAACTTGAAAGTCGAAAGTTGTTTTGCAAAGAAAGGACATACAACTTATACAAGAATGTCTCCTATGCAACTGCTTCCGTGTGCCAAGTCACCAGACTCGTTTAACGAGCAAGTTGACCGTGTGTAAATATGTACATACTAATTGAATTTGTGGCAAGTGTGTATACTGTATAAGCTCAATGCTTATGAGCACAATATTGACCTATCAAATAGCCACTCTCACGCGAGACTAGGCATGATAACTAAAAAATATAATTAGTCTGTCAGATCAAAAAATCAAAAAATATTAGAAAAGTATTTTTTCTTTTGCCAAACAAACAAAAAATGATGAAGATATAGCCCGTCAAAGTCCCGCGTGACGTCACAAGTGCCATACAAATGTATAGACTTCTGTAAGAGATAAACATTTCAAAAATTGACGCGTTCGCAGGATTTGAACCTGCATCTTTCTGGGATTCCGGCCCAGATGCTTTGTAGTAACTACTTGGTAACTTGTAGTAACTAGTTGGTAAAAATGATAGACATTCTCTAATTCGACGTCTTCGCAGACAGCGTTTCTAGCTTAATTGGACAAAGCATCTGGGCCGGAATCCCAGAAAAATGCAGGTTCAAATCCTGCGAACGCGTCAATTTTTGAAATTTTTATCACGAAAAGAAAGTTTCTATACATCTAGTGTGTGAAGCACGATAAAAATCATTTCATCCTGTAAGAGAAGTGACGCATGACGTCACGACCCCCACTCCCAAACTTTGACAAGGTTTATCTTTGTCATTTATTGTTTGATTGACAAAAGAAAAAATACGTGTCCGATATTTTTTAATAATCTAACTCACGGATTGATTATATTATAATAATTTTTGTTTTATTCCGTATAGGTTTGCGTATATTACCCTGTCATCATGCCTAGTATCATAATCTGTACTAGTTAATGAAATTTTGATACAATGTCAGTTCATTGAAAGATTTAGGAATGCATTTCACTTGGTCTTTTACTTGGTAAGTAAAAGAAACATAAAGAATAATGGCATGCATTTTAGTGCTGTAAAAGCAGAGAAAACTTAGTTCCGTCCATTTGAAGGATTACGAAGCACGTACTAGAAAAGTTTTAAGTGCCACTTCGCTTCGCGTTTTAACTCATTAAACTAAAATGTATGGTGTCTGATTTTGTGTATCTATTAGTAAACTTACCATAACAAAATATTTTTTTTTATATATTTGCTATGGAATGGATGCCAATGACTAAAATTTTGTTTTTATTTTTTTATGCGAAATATGCTAGACTTCTCGTAATTGCCAAGTAAATGATTAAATTAATTGCAATTTCACATAAATATCAGCCCATATTTCACTGTTGAAAGTTCAGTATACCAAACTGAGACCACTGGTGGCAATTACCAATACCATTGGCGGAAAACGTGCGCAAAAAGAACCAGTTGTAAACGCAGCGCAAGCGCACCTCAACAGAACTACACTTTCAATTCAGCCACTTGACGACCTCGGCCCACCACGCCTCGCCAGTCACATACCTTGTTTAGTCGTGATCTAAGCTCACTAAGACTGGCTTTAAAACAACATTGCTCATAGTCACCACTTTATTTTATAACCAATGTGGCTGTGCGAGACACAAAGGCTGGACATTACTACGTATCTTGAGTATATCGTAAACATCTCACTCCTTCCATTAAGATGGATTTTTTATGATCATATTTAACTTACTGTTTCCTAAGGCGAAAATTGTACAAGTGACCTTATCATAGCTGTAAAGTTTGATTTGAATACCGGAAATATATAGATAGATATGTAATCGAAATTCAAAGATTCTATCATGTTCTGTTAGACGTAATTTTTTTTATGATCATGACATATTTAACTTACTCTTACCTAAGGCAAAAATTGTACAAGTAACCTTATCATACCTAGCTGTAAAGTTTGATTTGAATACCAGAAATATATAGATAGATACGTAATCGAAATTCAAAGATTCTATCATGTTCATTTAGACGTGATTTTTTATGATCATGACATATTTAACTTACTCTTACCAAAGGCAAAAATTGTACAAGTGACCTTAATCATACCTAGCTGTAAAGTTTGACTTTGAATACCAGAAATATATAGATAGATACGTAATCGAAATTCTAAGATTCTATCATGTTCATTTAGACGCTCTTTGTAAGCTCAGCTTCATGAGGTATTTTTGGGAATTTTAAGTATAAAAGATAAAATTAGTTAAACTTACTTTAAGTTTAATCAAAGTCATAACTCCACAAGGTATGAATATAAAGGTCAGATTGATCTATTTATAAAAAAAAAACATATCAAACGTCTCAAGCTAAACATGTTCCGTACAGGTCTATTATACTGCAGGCATAGTAAATTCTTTTGATTAATAGGCCTACCCGCGAAATGTGCTTTGGGTCAACATCAACCCAGTTTGGGGTAAAAAATTGATTTCTTCTACGGATTCTTCGTTGCCTGGAAGAAATCGCTTAAAGCGATAAGGCCGCCAATTAGAGACCTATTGTTTTGTTTTGTCCTTATAATCTGTTTTATATGTAATTTGGTCGTCTAATAAAGTGTTGTTGATTGTTGTTTGACTACGGACGTTCGCAGGCTGTCTCTGTACTATGTCTAGCTACCTATTTCATATCAAATATATCAAGTTAAACAGATTTGTTCAAGCAAAGCAAACCGACAGAAATATTTTCAGAGTTGTTTCACAAATGGTAAAAGATTTATAACGATTTCAGCGTCGACGGCAATTTAGGGGTGGATGTAAAAGTTTTCTTATGCGGCGCTATAACTTTAAAACTTAGCTAATATTCGAGCTGCAATAAATTACCGAGATAATGTTCTTTACAGATTTCATTTAGGAGATGGAGTTATTTTAAATCTTATGAAAGTAGTAAAATGCAGATGCTTTATAATAAAAGTGGCGCGGTATAAGTATAGTAGTCAAGTCCTATTTATATAATAGAATGCGATTTATTTTTCAAATACTTTAAGCTTAATTGCCAATATAATTTAATATGGTTTGGAAATATGTATTATGTGTGCTTGTATCCTAAATATATTGATTTTTCAGGTTATTTACTTTCTTTTTACGTCTTTGTCCCTGATTTCTTTCAACCTTAACCTTTTTAGCGTTAAATATTACTTTGATTATCAGAATTTCAGACGTCACATTTTTATAATGTTGTATATCAGTGTAATATCGGCAGTGTTTCGTAAATTTATAATAACACTCATAACTCTGTGTCTGAATATAAGAATTAATATCAATCAAGATTAAATCATGGTCAGTCTTCAGTAGCAGTTATCTAATTAGAAATAATAAGACCCACATCGTGATCCTCTAAAGCAATACAGAAGCCTGCTGGTGGCTTAAAAAATAGTATTAGAGCCTATTAAAACCTTGAGATACCCATAGCTGGGCTTAAGACGTAGACATTTTCAAAAAGACCTATCGTAAGCGGCATGTACCGACGTAGGTTGGGGCCTTGATTTACTACTAACTTATTTTTATTATTTGTTTCGAATAGGTTCGCGTTTGACTACACACTGCCTGATGTTATGCAGTTGTGCGGTATAGGGTGTAGCACGCTTACCTAGAAGATACCTATTTACTCGGGATTTGAAGACACCCACGTTGTACTTTAACGGGAAGACAGACCCAGGCAAAGCGTTCCACATTCCCGCTGTTCGTATGAGGAATGAGGATTCGACACGCTTTCGAACTTAGAAATAAATACTGAATGAATGCTGCGATATAGCTACATATTTTATTTATTTACTGCAAAAATGTGATATTCAATTTATCTAACAAACGTTTTAGTTAGCACACGCATAAATTAATTAGAAAACAAAAGACACCCAAACAAACAGCGCTTAGTTCAACAATAGTTAATTAAGCCCTATGTCGTAAACTAGGCAATTATATTGAATTCTCGTACTCGAAATCTACGGAACATTACTAGAGAATCAGTATATTTAATAGGTTACTGAAATAGTGTGTCTTAGATTCATAGCCTCGGATGTCCACTAATGGACATACGCCTCTACCACAGACCTCCAATAAGTCCAGTGGTAGGTGGCTTGCATCTAGCGCAATTTATTGACAAGTTAAAAAGGCAGTAGGCAGGGCACGAAGCAAACCTCATTTAGAAATGAGGTCGGTATGTGGCCATCAATCGAGAAGTTTTCAACTTTATGCTTTGTGCCTGCCTACTGCCATTTTAACTTCTCAATAAAAATGTCTTATATTGAAATGTGAGCATGATAAAAAGTAAAACTAAGACAGTAAGCTAATTTTACCTTTCATCTTCTTTA
The DNA here is from genome assembly GCA_949316475.1 of Hypomecis punctinalis. Classification (NCBI taxonomy): domain Eukaryota; kingdom Metazoa; phylum Arthropoda; class Insecta; order Lepidoptera; family Geometridae; genus Hypomecis; species Hypomecis punctinalis. The sequence goes on from OX438797.1 coordinate 11,518,582, forward strand.
TAACATTGATACCTAGACAAAAGTCATTATCTTACGTATCAATCAATAGTCCCTCGAAGCTCAAATATAGAGGGTGTTCAAATAGAGGTAAAATTAAAATCCAGTAAATTGCGGCACCGGTATGCGTTAAAATACAGTATGAAAAAGCGGCATCATAAATGGTGTCACAGTTAGTGTTGCCAGGTAGAGCTAACATTATTTCCAGGTGGATGGTTTATAATAAATGGGGGTGGGTTAAGCTCATAAATTGCGTTACTTGATAGGAAGAAAATACTAGCTAAGCTAAGCTACTAACTGTTGATATAGCTCTTAGTTTTATATCATGCGTTGTGTCTATGGTAGGTCATGGATTCGTTTTTCTTTCTCAGAGTTGTTTACTCAATCAAAACATAAGCTATGTTGGTATTATGAGTAGCTCAGAATATTTAGTCTTGATCAAAGTCAAGTTTAGTGTCCACCAAACACCTAAAAATATGAACGTGCCAAAATATTTGAAAATCGAACCCCTTTTTTAATTTATTGCAATAGTGTTAATAATATTGCTTTCGAAATAAAAATTATTCTACATCTAATGATGCAGAGGGCTATATGACGCATAGCGTGCTGCTCTTGCAGAACGCAATCGAATGCTAATTAAAAAAAAATGTTAACAAGGGTGTGATGTCATAAAAAATCCTGGAGAAATAATTAATAATAATAAATGAATAAAAAATTATGATGAGAATTGACGTAGCATATTTTGTGTGCGATCGGTGCTCCCCGTATAAAGTTTACTACGAAATTGTACTGGCAACACTAATCACAGCGTACCTTTCATATTGGCGTGAATCCAATGAATGCCATCCCTGTAAGCCAGGGTTATTCCACTAATTGGAAATGCTCGGAAAATGCTCATCTGATAACAATTCTGCTGGTTTACATTGTTTGCGGTGGCTAAAACTGTTTTATGCCAGAAGTTTTCTGTTGAATTGCGGAGTCGGTATGTAGTTTGTGAAATAGGACATTTAGACATAGTTGCCGTATTTGCTATTGAAATGTTTGATACTATACTCTATAAAATTTAACTTGATCTCTGCGACAGCTGTCAGAAAAATGACGCCTATGAAGTCCTGAATGTCTTAATAGTACAGACAGTACCTGTCAATGTCATACTTTATGGGCATGCCGATTAGTGATGGGCGACGAATGATCGTGACCACAGAGTTTTAGAGAGAATTTTATTTAAAATACAGATAGTTTATACTAACGATATTTTAAATAAAACTTAATTTATCATTAATTTTATTGTATATTTTAATATCATAACATTTTTATACGTGTACTTAAATTAAACCCAATTATATGTTACATTAGCATCGATAATAGTGAAAAACGTCGATAAATACTGTCGTTACATTAATATGAGTATTTAATTAATATCATAACATTATTTACATGTTACATACTTGATCATAATAGTAAGTAAATAAAATCCAATTACTCACCTTCAACTACTCATTCGATTTCATTACAACATTATTTAAAAATCGATTTTTTCCACCACTCTCTCAACTCTAAAAATGTAAATCTTCTATGTCAATGTCACTGTCGCAGAGATCAAGTTAAATTTTATAGAGTATAATTGAGATTACTTTTCTAATTTACGCACTACAGAAGACTGACAAAAAACTGTATTTATATACCTACTCAAACTTACTTGCTTATACTTATAGGCAGAATCATACAAGTCGACGGAAGTGAAGTTAGCTACAAGCTGCGCAATATCCATTCCTGACTGAAGCTCACATAAAGCTGCTGCTTCACATTTGCCTACTTGTATGATTCGACCCATACAAGAGCTTATCATTTAAACTTACTAAGATTTTAGCACCAATGTGATAAACCATGTTGTTTTATTATTTAGATGTTTACTTCACGATCCTTTATCACGTAGTATTTTTAGACCATGACAAAGCCAACTGATGCTTGTTAAGTTGTTAAAATAAGAAGGTTAACTAGTGACATTTTAGATGAACTCTTCCGCAGGTTGTATAGAGAATCTACAGTGAGACCAATTCTTGTTAATTTGAAAGAGGGAGCCACTAAAGGCTTTTCGTTTAAAATGAGAGACACCTGTATAAAATTTTTAGTACAACAAGATGGTCAATTTTAAATATGTGTTGGTCAGTTTCCATTTGGCATTTGCATAAACCGGTCCCCACTTATGCAGTGCGGCCATCTTGAATTTTTGAAACCCATCACTTGGGTCAAGAGCCTCCGTGAGACCGTAAATTTACATATACCTGATTGAATAATAATAAGTTTGTATAGAATAAATCGTTTTGAAGAATCAAATACTGCATTAAAGAAACCTAACCTAACTTAGGCGCTGTGTGTTATTATCCTATACTACTTCCTACTAATATTATAAACGCGAAACTTTGTGAGGATGGATGGATGGATGGATGGATGTATGGATATTTGTTACTCTTTTACGCAAAAACTACTGAACGGATTGAGACGAAACTTTACAATTATTTAGCTTATATATCAGTATAACACATAGGCTATAAATTATAATGATATTGCGTCAAAAATCAAAATATCATGCGGGCGAAGCCGCGGGTAAAAACTAGTTACATCATACATTATTAGATTTATGATGTAATATTTCAAATTATGAGTTTGTTTTGGAACTGACATTACTATTGCCTGTCTGTAAAATTTGCCAATTGATTCAATGTAGCAGTTCGTTATTCATACACCTATAAGCAAATGTTTCTTTGAAACAAATCATCTGTATTGACATTTTGTCGAAAGGCGATGAATATACGGAATAGCTGATTTTTTTTTCAATTGGGCCCTTAGTAAATTATGATGGTAATTATATCCTAAAATATTTCAATAGGCTAGTTCACAAAATTTTAAAAATTAGTTAGTTATATATTTTTATATATATTTTATCCCAAAATACCTATATATTAATGAAATATCAACATTTATATTACGTATTTCGTATTTATAAAATTAACTATAATTTAATTTTCAGTCGAAAACGTGAATTGTGTCATGGCGTCTAGAATGACGTCACTACCCGTCATAGTCCAGTGAAAACATCAACTATTAAGATGATCAAGAAGATACAAGAAGTATTTATCTAAATCCAAAATTCTTGACGATTATGTTTCCCGGGTCGTGACGTCACACTTTCTGATTGGTGTTCGCTGTCACGTGATTTAATGCCTATTTTGCTAGAAATAATTTTGTAAAAATAAAAATATTTTTTTGTTTTTATCCTTACTTACATCTCTTAATTAATAAATATAAACTATAATGTAAACAATTTGTTATTAGTGGACACAACCCTATTGTCCAGAGAAATTCATACAGGTACAGGCCTACAGGGCCTCGATTTTGCCCCGGCTTAGAACCTTAAAAAGTACCACTAGACAAGTCTCAAGTTTATTAAACACGTGCGTGATTTGTGCAATGAAGACTGGTGTCGAAACCAAGAGCAATGAACGTCAAGGTTGTGTACAAACCATCGGCTTAGTCTTGTATCTATTGCATCTATACTGGTTTAGTTCAAGTTACGACTAGCGTGAAGGTATTTCACTATCATCTTATCATTAGATCCAGCCTTTATCAAGTACGAGGTAGTTTTCCTTTTGCCTAATATATTTCTTCTGGACTTGGACAAATTTTGAAATTGTTCAAGTTTTAACTATGTGGGGTGAATTTTAGAAGATACTTGTATATTTTAAAATATCAATGTGTATAATTACATATAACTATCACTAACCCTAAAATCGTGAAACAAGAAAACATTCGTTTTATACAACATGTTTAATAAAATAATGGTATTCGACAAAATGTATGGGACAGCATTTTATCACGATATCAATATTTGTCCCAATGATGAAAACAATGACATCCTAGCCAATTCGCGTTGCCAAAATATAAGTTTTTTTTATTATTTTTATTTAATAATATTAAATATTACACTAATGATATCTTCAAAGAAAAACACAAGTAGATATAACCACAACAAAAATTTCAATGTTAATTTCGTAGATTCAAGTAACGTCTAATACCTTTTTAAAAAATAAATAAATTAAAAAGATACGACCTTTTTACAAATACAACGTAAATGTTAATTCCACGAAATAATGTTTTAATACACAGTCATTCAAAAGACATCAACGCGCGCGTCATCGTCAAAGTAAAACATTTGAATATTTAAATATTTCTCTTAGCTTATGATTTCGTAATTGCTTTTATATGCAAATTTATGCATGTTAATGAATAAATATACAAAAACTGCATATTAGATTAGGTCTAAAAAATACATCTTAACTTTTTGTCCATTACAATGATACAAAGACATCAAGGAGTTCTTACAAAAACTCTTCACGGAATTAACACGATAGTCGTTAATTTAGGTACTTCCTTATTTTGTGTCCATTGTTTTGTATTTCATAATATTTCCCGTGGCAAATCACTCGCATTTTTCCTTGGCAAAAGTATAAGCCGGCCTAACGAGGTGGTAACACGGCTAGTGTAATACGTTCAGCTATTAGTGATTTTTAATTCAGCGGTATTGGAATCACCGGAGTTTGAAGAAGGCCGCTTGAGTTGTAGCGAGTGAAAGTGAATTCAGGGCGGGGCGGAGGGGGGTGTCGGCGGTGGGAAGGAGGGGGCAAGGTTGCGAACCGGCTGTACCGGCCTCATGCCAAACAACGCATTGAGGAATAAGCAATAAGTGTTGCATTAGCCTGCCTAATGACGTGGTGATGTATGGTGCCATTGTAGAGGCGACACTTGATTGCCAGCTTGTTAATTTGGTGCTCGTATAGTGTATACAATATTGACGAGGTACGTTCCGCATCTTATAAACACATTTTATTGGACAGTACCTTGATGAAATTAAGAGTAGGTATACAAGAGATAAAAAAAATTAAGACATAGTAATAATTTTGATATTTGTCACGTTGAGTTGAATTTGGTATTTTGGTGAAATTAGCAAACATGCTCTAGTTTATTTAATTTAATACAGTTGTGTATGATGTAGTAGACTTAGTATAATTTTGCTATTTTAAATGAAAATTATTTATTATTGTAATATTCGTAGTGTGGCTCCATACAGTTTTGGCTATTCCTCCATTATGAAACTCGAAGCAGCGGACTCTATATTCTGTTTACTTAGAAAAGCATACTTACCCTTCTGAGTAGCATTTCAAAGCAACGCAACGCATAAAGTCCAGGCTTTTAGGTTAAATAAGGTATACCTACCGTATGATGTTTCACTCCAAAACTTAAGATTATTTTTAAAATATTCACTGTCCCGGTCCTTATAGAGAAAAAATTATACGTCGATGAGTGCCGGATATTTGAGCACTCCTTGCTTGGCTGCTGTTTATGTATCAACTTGAGTCAGGCAGCGCTTGCCAAGTGAACTCGATTCGCAAAATCAATCGATCATAGTTGGCCTGATCGCGAAACCGTCAGTAGTGAAACCCCGATTTTCATCCATCTCAAATAATGCTCAAGTATGCTCTCTTGAAATATAAACACTAAACTGCGTTTTAATAATATACTGCGCTGAGTTGTAGTTTTTGCGTTATTAATTATTTTTTGAAAAAAATAGCATGATCGACTTCACCCGTGTACAGAATCATTACATAGTATAAAACAAAGTCACTTTCTGCTGTCTGTCCCCATCTATGCTTATATCTTTAAAAATAAAAAAAAACTACGCAACGGATTTTAATGCAATTTGTTTTAATAGATAGAGTAATTTAAGAGAAATGTTTATATGTATAATATATTTGTGCGAAGCTGGAGCGCATCGCTAGAACGCAAATATTATTCACGGATCGATGTAGCACTTTTCACATTATTGTTGATTTATCAAAAATGGCTCAGCCGATTTCAACAAAATTTAAATGGGACCAATTTCAAAGTATATTCTTTCCAATAAAAAAAGAATTATTGAAATCGAACTACTAAAAAAAAAGTTATGCGTGGTTATACATAAAAAAAACGCGTCGAATTGTATACCTCCACCAGTGGTTCGTCGGTCAGAAATGTTAAATTTTTCAAGCTTTTCTATCAACATTAAAATACCGATTTATACTAAAAATACCAACGACACTACTACAGAAAATAGTGAAAATGTTCTGCACTCTAATAAGTGGTCCAATACCTATAGGAAACGTAATCCATCAAAGATTTTTATTTGATGCAGTCTAAATAAAGTTGTGGTGGTCTAGAAGTAGTGACACCCGCCTTACAATGGTGAGGTCGTGTGTTCGAATCCCGGTCCTGTACCAATGAGTTCATTTGGAATTTATGTACGGAATTTCACGCCACCGGCTTTTCGGTGAAGGAAAACATTGTGAGGCAACCTGTATACGTCCGTGGAAAAAATTCGATGGCGTATGTGAATCCACCAACCCGCACTGGGCTAGCGTGGTGAATACGTCCCAATCACCTTCTGGATAATTCTACCCGTGACCACGGTCGATGCAACTCGGCCAAAACGTCGGGATGAGGAGGTATTTATTTATCTCGTAATTTTAGTGCGCGATTAGTCCCGTAGTATATAATAATAATGGGTAACTACGTTCTGCAGTAGACTATTAAAAAAGCAAAGCAAATCCTAAATAAAAAAATACATATTAATAATAATATGTTGTATTAAAAACGGTCGGTTTATGTAGTCTCAAACAGCTTCGGAAAAAATATATTATTTTAAGTTTTTACTTTATACTACCTTATCAAGTGATTCCGGAGACTGCTCCGGAAAACACACTGGTGTTCTAACACACTATGATTTTTCATGTTGTAAATTAGTCCGCAGGATGGTAAGAGGTCACTGTTTATGAAAAACAACAATGGCAGGGGCGCCACTAACGCATTAACTATGCTTCAGGGTCAGGATCCTGTTTACATATAAAATTGAATTACTGTGAGAAAAAAAACTATTGGCACTTGCAGCGACTGAAGAATTTATTACGCTCCAGTTATGTATGTTCGTGTGCGCTCAGCCGTAGGAAAATTGCGTTTTGTTTTGTATTAGGTCACGCGAAAAGTAGGTATCATTGCGGAATTGTTGGTGCCCATTGCATGAATTCATAGAATGCTTATGAAATGGAACTGTAGGGTTTCTCACAATTACTTGCTTACAAAACGCTAATAACATTAATACTCCTTAAAATTACGGGCCAATCATCTAGAGGGAAAAATAAAGAAATATTTATTTGTAGATTTTCTTATTTTTTGTTTGTAAGTTGTGGAGTAATATAGGCCTTCTTCCCCTCTACCGCCTAAGCAATAGCAATCGTAATAGCAATCGTTTATGACTTCATTTTAGTCATTTGGCACCGCCTATGTGACGTTAGCCATCAATTGCTTTGCGCGGATTGCGAAAGCAATCGTTGAATGAACAACTTTGATGGCTTACGTCACATAGGCGGTGCCAAATGACTAAAATGAAGTCATAAACGATTGCTATTACGATTGCTATTGCTTTAGGCGGTAGGGGGGCTGGAGTTTCAAATGCAGATTAACATGAAATTCAGAAGTCTTTTTGAAAAATAATGGATTGCCAATTTACTTAACTAAATAACATTAACAGAAAATATTTGTAAAGCAGCGAAATAACGCTAGGATTTACTTAGAGCTTTGTTAGTTGTATTTTATTTAACAGAGTTTATCGTAATTATGTATTAACGTTAAGTAACAAATTAGTTAAATAAATTCAACTGCAAAAAAATATCAGAGACGCGCTAAAAGTAGTTAAAATGGTTATACTTAATAATTATTTCCTATTAATTTTAAATACATACCAATTATTTCTCAAACTAAACTTATCGAGTTCGATTTCAAAATGAAGGGAATTGATAGGAAATTACTTAATGATAATTAATGGATTAATAGTAATTAATGGATTGTAATTTCCTTTATTTTGGTATCGAACTTGATAAGTTTAGTTTGAGGAATAATTGAACTAGATACATACAATTTGACAAAATTCGTCATTTTTTTTTAATTTTTATTCAAATACCTATTTAAATACACTTGGATTTTTGAGACAAATCTAACGGTACCTTAATTATTGAAATCTATACAGCATTTAGGAAAATAAATTTACAAACAAATGTACAGATACGCGCGAAAAACAATACCCAACTTTGGTAGACGGGTAAGAAATGCAACATTGTTAATCAGTAATTATATTTAATTAGACATATATTATAATGATTTATAAAACACAGGGCAGACAAGATGGAAAGAATTACGTGAATCCGTTGCTCAGCGGTGGCAAAAAAAAATTCTAAATGTTATATGTAGGTATATGTACTGTCCAGCACTGTTTTAATATTCAACATCTTCAGTAGGTTTCTTTGGCTTTTGTGACCGACGAACCACCGGAGGAGGTATACAATTCGACGCGTATATTTTTTTTTATGTATAACCACGCATAACTTTTTTTTGTAGTAGTCCGATTTCAGTAATTTTTTTTTTATTGGAAAGAATATACTTCAAAATTAGTTCTATTTAAATTTTATCGAAATCGGCTGGACCAAATTTGATAAATCAACAATAATGTGAAAAATGCTACATCGATCCGAAATATTCGCGAATTCTGTACAGGGGTGAAGTCGTTCATGCTAATTTTTGCATAAAATAATCTTGTTTCATTTTATCAGATAACTTCAAAACATCGAAGATTGCTCGTTAATTGACATCCAAGGCGATATCGTCGAATAATCGTGACTTAATTTGTGTAAAGTGTCAATCGGGCCTTCATTGGACCATTAACACGGAATGGCACCTTGAAAGATTGTCTAATAATACAACAAATAATGATTCGATGCTCGATGCTAATTTGAATGCCCTTTGGTAACGTCATTCAGGGAAACTGTCAAGAATGTTATAATTATATCTGAGAGATTATTATTGTGTCACAAGGTATTAGTAGTCTGTAGTGAAGTATCTGAATCAGATACCTACAAACTAATACATCTGACTCAGTAATACCTAATCATAACATTCCATTGAGTTTCCATGAGATTTTTAATCATACATACCCGATACATGAATATTGGTCAAGAATGAGTTCGGAGTTAAAAATTGAAAAAAAAACTGACTTCGCTTGGCACTTCACGCAAATTCTAATTACACCTTGATTGATTTGGTCTTCTTATCATACTTTTATAATTTTTTTTAATAAAATACATTAAATTTATAAGTATAAAATGAAAAAAATTGTATAAGACTAGTAGGTAACTCGTCACTTTACATTGTACCAGAAAAAAATTTTGGAGATAAAACTGAGAGAACTAAAATAGTATTCAAAATGCAACTTATAATCTGGAAAATATAATGAGTGATATTTATAAAGTAATTATGAGAAACGTAGCCATTAATGTAATGACATTTACACGTACGTTAGTAAGTGGCCATGTGTTAGACAAAATCGTATGCACATGTGTCAAACACACACAACACTTCGACCGTGAGAACGTGGCGTAACCTTTACAATAGAGGCAATTTAACCTGCCTCAGACAGACTTGGACTTGCGCTCGTATATTTGTAGCATATAAGCAACTTTTAAAATGGAGTTTTTAAATTTGTTGCAGGTATTTTACATTGAAAAAATACCGTAGTTTTGTTGCATAATTGTGTTGTAATCTACGTGCTCGTATATTTGTAGCTTAGAAGCAACTTTAAAAAAGGATTTTTAAATTTATTGCAGGAATTTTACATTGCATAAATATCGTAGTTTTGTTGCATAATTGTGTTGTAATCTACATAGATTTTTCACACATTTTAATTTAATTAAAAAAGAGGAAGCAAATTGTCACTCGTGTATTCGCGACTTTGTCTATTTTTATTACCCACTACGATCAAATAAGGAAAATTACACAAACAAAATTATTTTAACATGTTTGTAGACATTTAAGTGTAGTTGTGTTAAAAAGTTTAGAATCGTTCATTTTCTGCTTAAGAATTAAATAAGCATATTCAACTTAATTTATTTGACTGCCTCGGTGGCTCAGTGGTTAGTGACCCTAACTTCTGGATCAAAGAGGCGTGGGTTCGATTCCCACCCAGGGCAAATATTTATGTGATGAACATAAGTGTTTGCTCTGTGTCTGGGTGTGGTTTAGTTACTATATATATAAGTATGTATTAAAAAATAAGTATATGTAGTATATCAGTCTCTGGCAGCCATATATCACAAGCTTTGCTTAGTTCGGGGTCAGAGGCCGTGTTTAAATGTCCCAAAATATTTATTTATTTGTGCAATGAGGTCCATAATTGTATCGATGTTTATATTTTATATAGCCGTCGCACCTACACGGCGCACACGAGCGAAAAAATAAACCTTTACATCAGCTCCCATTTGTCTGCGGTGTTTTCGTATCTCAGTAAAAATTACATAAAGAGATGAGGAAAACGTATTCAGCGTGAATTTAACGCTTCACCAGAACCCAAAACAAATTTGCATGCAGCTCATGCAAGCGACCGGCTTTGTTATACAATAACCGTGCAAAAGCAATTAGGTTCTGAGTATTTGTTACAGACGAGTCCGCACTACTGCACGGATCTAGGTATTGTTCGGAACACAATACTCGCGTATACGGTCGTAAGAACGGATAGAGACATTTTGGTGATAAAAACAGTCTATTGTGCACAAGCTATGTGGAAAGTTTAGTGCACGTTTGCTTTTTATTGGATCAGATTAAATGAGAAGCAAGGATGCTGTGTAGGGAAGTAAATGTTTGCAACATAATAATTTTTTGCAAAAAATAGCATGACCGACTTCACCCGTGTACAGAATCATTACATAGTATAAAACAAAGTCGCTTTCCGCTGTCTGTCCCCATGTATGCTTATACCTTAAACTAAAACTACGCAACGGATTTTGATGCAGTTAGTTTTAATAGATAGAGTAATTCAAGAGAAATGTTTATATGTATAATTCACCTGTGCGAAGCCGAGGCGCATCGCTAGAACGCAAATAGTGTGCACGGATTGAGGTAACATTTAATACATTATTGTTGATTTATCATAAATGGCTCAGCCGATTTCGATAAAATTTAAATGAGACCAATTACAAAGTAAATTCTTTCCAATAAAAAAAGAATTATTGAAATCGGACTACTGTAAAAAAAGTTATGAGTGGTTATATAAAAGAAATACGCGTCGAATTGTATACCTCCTCTGGTGGTTCGTCGGTCAAAAATTATAAATCGCCTAGACTCTAAACACAAGCTAATTTTAGGTACTAAACGAATACACATGTATAGGTAATTGTGTGACAAAATTCATTTAAATAATAAAACAAACCAAAAGTTCGTGTAAAAAAGTACGGTAAAAAAACAAAATAAATCAAATTGAATTATCACACACGCGTAGTACTTACGAGTACTATACCTACACAAACGAAAAGTTGTGCAATCTAAGGTACCTAGTTATACAAAATCTTCGAAGGTATACGTAAAGATAGTCTAAAGACATATAGGTAGGTAATAGGTAAGACCTATTGATATTATATCGGCAAGTGAAGATAGAGCAACATTAATTTTACTAAGCTTCGAAAATGGCCAAACATAAATTTAAACCAAATATGTAGTAACATAATCTACGGTGAAATACTAAAGCCTCAGGTGACCTAAATCTAGAGCTTGCCCCAATACAATACTATCTAGGTATATAGACTTAAATCTCATTTGCTTTGTAGGCACAGGAGAACATAATATAGCTAGTCTTACCATAAATCTCAGAACCTATAATATGAATGTATATTAAACATCTTTAATAACAGTGGAATTAACATTTACCAAAACGCCTTACAATCGTGAGGTCGTGAGTTAAATTCCCGGTTGCCTAATGTATTTTTTTATTTATTTTACGTACGAGTTTTCACTTCGCTGCTTTTTCGGTAAAAATAAACTCGTTAAAGTCCAACGTGGGTGTCTTTAAATCCCGAGAAAATAGGTATCTTCTAGGTAAGCGTGCTACACCCTAGACCACACATCTGCTTAACATCAGGAAGTGTGTAGTCAAACGCGAACCTATTCGAAATTAAAAAAAAAACGTGCAAGGATAAGTCTGGAGAAGGAATTAGATGGCGTACCTATGTTATCCTTCTACCCGTACTGGGCCAGTGTGCTGGATAGGCCTCAACCACCATTTACTATGTTCATCAGAAACTACCTATATTAGTAAACTCTACTGTGCGAACACAGTAGAGCCAGAGTAGATACATCTTCTACGACATAATTCGTCGTTTTGCATCAAGCTACTTGACAGCTGAAAGTAGTCTTATTGTGTACTAGCTGCCCGCCCCGGCTTCGCCCGGGTTCGATTGGCTAAAAAAGACAGATTTTATAAGTATTATGCCTATATACCTACCACGTAACCAAATAACGTCACACATCCTGATCCCGTATCAATGAGTTTCTTTGATGATGATTTTTACACCTTGGCTTACATTATGTGAGTTTTTGTAAGGATCCCTAATTTTAAAAAATATATAATATAGCCTTTAATCACCGGGGATAATGTAGCTTCCAAACAGTGAAATAATTTTTCAAATCGGTTCAGTAGTTTCGGAGCCTATTCGATGCAAACAAACAAACAAACCATCAAATCTTTCCTCTTTATAATATTGGTATAGAAAAAAATGCAGAGCTATATTTAGACGTTCAGTCTAGTTCAATTAAGTATCAAGTTTTTGCTTGCAACCTTGTTTTCTAATTAAGACTGTGGTTTGCCAAAATGATCATTGTTTTGTTAATGACGTTACCATAATGAACGCGTAATTGTATTATAATTTCTGCACTTTTTGGGTATTAAGATGAATAAAGATTGAATTCAGCTGATATTTTTGGAAATAATGTGTGAATAAAAAATCCAATATCTAATCCGGGATTTGAATCAATGCAAATATCTTTCAAATTTCGTTGTGTGCCTAGTTATTAAATGTGAAATTGTCAAGTATTATTTATTAGCAGTAATCAATGTAATTTTCATCTATTGAGCTGTTAAAGCTCATTAAAACGTAAATGAAAATAAAAATATAATTAATGGTCATATAGAATTTAAAACACCAAAGGTTCCGTACGAAATAAAATATACTCGTATTTTCTCTCACTCTGTTTACGTACTACTGATAAGATAGATGAATATCTATATCAATGCTCTACTTGTGTTTAGATGTACATTTCATTACACATTTGTGTAGTTTTGACAGTACTTAAGTTGTTTCGGCAGCATATTTAGTTTCCGGTAAAAAGTGAAAGGTGATTCTAATCAAAAAACCTGTCGATCGAAGTAGACGGCAATGGCCACTTCTGCCGGAAGCACTGCCTACGCACCTCATTAATTTAACGAGAAATATTGAATTTTTACTACCAGTGCATGTCAACGACCACTGCATATTCAATGAGAATTCAGCAGTATACCGGACATGCCACGAAAAGGTTAGGTAGGTACACACTACATTTGGATTTATTTCAAAAATCTGTAGTGCATAAATAGAGAAGGCTCCAAAGCCTTAAATGCTCATTCATCCATCCAGCCATCAGTCATATGACATCCACTGCTGGACAGAGGACTCCCCATGGAACTCCATTAAGACCGGTTGGAAGCGGTTTTCATTTAGAGTGATCCTGGGGACTTGATGAGATCATCTTTCCACCTCGTAGGTGGACGCCCTACGTCCAAGCGCAGCATAATATGACGTCTTCCGCTTGGGTGAACTAAGTATATATATATTCATCCATCCATGAGCTATAAGACGGCCACTGCTAGACATAGGACTCCTCTATGAATCTCCAATACACTGAGAAAAAAATCGCCACTAAATATTACAAAAGTCCTTTGTATTTGGCGAAAACACTAAATTTTAGTATAATTTACCAAAGTTTTGCTGTATTTGCAATTTTTATTATTTTTTACTAACAGTTTTGTTTTTGTAATAGTAATTCCTAAAATACGATTTTAGTAAATGCAGATATTGCAAAAGTTTAATATTTATTACAAATTTATAGTAAATATTGTTAGAGTTTTGTAAATTCCGCAAATTCGATTACTATTTTCAAGAAAAGGTAGTTGTGTTTCTAACAGTTTATCTATTTTGTAATTCTTAGTAATACTTTTAATCAATTTTAAAAAACGTTTGTAATTTTAAGAATTAACTATAGTTAATACAACAAAAAAATTTAGTTTTACCTTTTTGTAATTCCAAGCATCTCGTTTTATTAATTTCAACACGCATTAGTAATTGTTAGAAAGAACTATAATTGGTACAATAAAAATATTTTGTTTTACCCTTTTTGTAATTCCAAGTTACATGCTTTTTTAATTTCAACACGCGTTTGTAAATATTAGAAATAACTTTAATTGGTACAACAAAAATACTTAGTTTTTCCCTTTTTGTAATACCAAGTAACACGCTTTATTAATTTCAACACTCGTTTGTAATTATTAGAAATAATTTTAATTGGTACAACAATAATATTTAGTTTTCCCCTTTTTGTAATTCCAAAGAGCATGCTTTATTAATTTCAATACACGTTTGTGATTTTTAGAAAGAACTTTAATTGGTACAACAAAAATATTTTGTTTTACCCTTTTTGTAATTCCCAGCAACATGCTTTATTAATTTCAACACCTGTTTCTAAATATTATAAATAACTTTAATTGGTACAACAAAAATATCTAATATTTCCCTTTTTGCAATAACAAGCAACACGCTTCATTAATTTCAACACTAGTTTGTAATTATTAGAAATAGCTTTAACTGGTACAAGAATAATATTTAGTGTTTCCGTTATTGTAATTCCAAGCAACATGCTTTTTTATTTCAACACACGTTTGTAAAATTTAGCAAGAACTTTATTTGGTACAACAAATATAATTAATTTATCCCTTTTTGTAATTCCAAGGAACACGCTTTAATTATTATGAGCTTTTAGCGGCTTCGCCCGCGTGGCCTACAGGAATCAAAATATGACGTACTGTTTTTTCAGAAACAAACATTATAAGCGCTTTTACGATAATAATCTCAATTGAAATTACAAGATGACAAAATTCCCAAACAAAGCATTATTGCTTTTCAAAAACAAACAATTGACAAAACAATAAAATTGACAAAATTTGCCGTAAAACGTAAACTTATCGCCTATAACAATAGTAAATATTAGATCATAAGTAGTAGTAAGTAACAATATTTTTCCCAGAACAAATTATAATAAAATGATTTTACGCTATGGTCTGAGTCAAGAGTAAAAAAATGAAGAATAAGCATAGCTGCTGGATTCTAAACGCTTACAAATAAAAAGCAAATTTTTGGCTTTAAAATTTAATAAGGAATGGTTAAATATATGAAGCTATTAAACAAAAACGGAAAAAAGTTTACGTTTACTATCAAAAGTCATGGTAAGGGCACTGAAGTTACTGGAATAATATACAAGATAAGTTTACACTTTAATACTCGAAAAATCTCAAATTAATACTTATGCATTAATTCTAATTGCATTAATTGGCATTAAGATTTTTTCTGATGCCGCGTTTTCGGTTCCCGCCAACGTCGTTGAAATATTCTTATTTGACGGCTTTGACTTTGGTTTCAGTAGTTCAGTACACTAAGTATCTTACTCTTACTTACTTACTTACTCTTACTCTTTATTAATAACAACTAGTTATAGGTCATTTGTAGTGCATGCTAACATATTTCATCAAAGGTTACCTATAGTATGATTCCTTATTACTAACATAAAAAGGTGCATTTAACAAAATCCAATAAAAATTGTATCATACGAGTACTTCGTAGGGTTTGACATGCTCTTAGGCGATTAGTACTATGTACTTACAAAAAAAATCCACCGCGTTGGTACCTAGATAGGTACTGGTATAGACAAGTATTGGTATCTGATATACCACTGGTTTGAAAGATGAAAAAAAATTTATTACCTTGTTTTGTAATTACAAGCGTGGGTTTAATCATTTTTAAAACACGATTGTCATTTGTATTGAAAGGAAGAATAATTTCAAGCATGAGGCTTTATTAATTTCAAGATACTATTGTAATTTTACTACAATACTTTAGTTAATGAAACAAAAACATTTAGTTTTTGGTCTATTTTGTAAATCCAGCAATAAGCTAAGTAATTTCAACGAAATGTTTTGTTATTTCCAGTAAAGTGTCCGGTATGTTTTGCTTTATGAATACGATCCCGCCTTTCCAGCAGCCATTTCGTCGTTGCTTGCAGTAGAGTAAACATGTAAAGGAGAGTGAAGTTCAGTACCAACAAACTGTGTTTTACCAACAGATTTAAACACTCTGAGTGACAATTGACAATCTTACCCAGGAGTCAGTGTTATAACAGCTATACAGTCATACTGAGTAACTGGGGTCTCAGTGAATACGATCCCGTCTTTCCAGCAGCCATTTCGTCGTTGCGTGCAGTAGAGTAAACATGGAGGATGAAGTTCAGTGCGTACCAACTAACTGTGTTTAATTAAGTGTCATAAGTACAGATTTAACCAGTGTAAGTGAAAATTGACAATTTTACCCAGAATATACGGAGTAACTGGGTTTCTCCGTGAATACATTATACTCGCCGGCAATGTAAATTATGTTTTATTGTAAATGTGGCTGTTTCGTGTGTTATATTTATACATGTATAATATTTAATAAACATGACTTCACTTGAATCTTTATTTTTATGTCTACAATTATTATTCACCTTGTAACTTACATTTAGTATTAGTTTATAACCTTAGATTCGTTTTGTAAGATATGTAACTCAAGTAGTTTCAATAGCTTAATTTTGTATTATTTAGTTGGTTTTTGTAATGTCTAGTTTAGTTCTGTGATATCTACTTAATAAACCCTATCCATAAAAAAGTTATAAAACACTTCAAATTGAAATATTAAAAACTGTATACTTATAGGTCATTGTTATAAGCAGGTATACAGTTTTTAATATTTCGATTTGAAGTGTTTTATAACTTTTACATTGATAGGATTTACTAAATTGATAACACAGAAATTATACTAGAAATTACAAAAATCAACTAGATAATACAAAATTAAGCTATTGAAACTACTAGACTTTTACTACATAATACTGAACTAAACTTTTGAAAGTACTAAGGCTTACTAGATATTACAAAACTGATCTATCAAAATTACTAGGTGATTAGCAGATAATACAGAACCAAATTTTCGAAAGTACTAAGGCTTACTAGATATTACAAAACAAATTCATCAAAATTACTAGGTGTTTACTAGATGATACAGATATAAATTTCGAAAAAACTAGGACTTTACTAGATATTACATAACTAATCTATTGGATCTACTGGGGCCTTACTACATGTAACAAGACAGGTATTAATAATTCCTATTTAATATCAATTTGTATTTTTTACAGGGCATTTGTTGTCCTCGGGATTAGTAAAATCTTAGTAAAGAGTACTAAGGAGTTTGCTAGATATAACAAAACAGGTATTAGTAATACCTACTAAATATCGATTTGTCCGACACCACTCCTCCCCTCTGAACCCTAACTCGAAGACCAGCAGAGGTGGACTTACTGCACCTGGTGTCAACAATCTTCGGGAGGAAACATCATCATCATCACTGGCCCTTGCAGAGATACTGGCTGCCGATTCCTGAAAATCGACTGGAGAGCACGCAGAACACTCATCAGGTTCTGGCGCGTCAGGCTGTACAGAAGAGGAACGCAGGACACCAGCGTCAAAGTAGTAATTATTATAGTCTAAGTTTTGTTTTTGTCAACATTGTATTGTTTTCTATTTTGTGTAGTTTCCCTCTTTTTTGAGTTTTCTTTTGTTATTTGCGTAATATCTAATTATTTAGTCAATCATCAAAATGTCCTCTAACAAGAAACCAACTCCCTCCACCTCCGCCCCCGCTGCCACTGCCCCGAAAGCAAGGATGCTATCAGTGCGATCGGTGGCATCATCGCTCCACAAAAAAATCCTGAAAAAGTCAATAAAGGGTAGTAAGTCCGAGATGTCATTGACGCAGCACTGTGGTACCGAGAGCTCCAGTGTGCTACCACAAGCTCCCGAGACGGAGTTAAGGACCACCCAATCCCTCGACATTCCACCACCGCAATCACAGGCAGCCAGCGACAGCACCGCGCCGTCAACTTCGGTGCAAGAGTCCAGCTCGGTGTATGTGGCGGCGGTGGACAAGGTCGACAACTGGGAACAGTGTGGGATCTCTCCGCCAATAGATCTAGGGCTTGACGGCGAGGAGTCAGACAGCGTGTCCGAGTTGTCTAACACAACCCCTTGCACACAAAACAAAAGACTCAGCATGTTGGTTCCACACGGGTCGGGGCGGATAGGGGTTGAGATGGACATGGCCACAAAAGTCGCGAACGAGGCACTGCAGCGAGGAAAGGACGCTCTGGAGGCATCTACAAATCTAAAGCGGGAATTAAAGCAGACTGCTATAGAAAGTCTCCAGGATTTATACGAGATCGTCCTGTCCTTGGCTGACTCCAGGCACCGCCACATCGCAATTAACGAGCGTGAACGGACTAGGCATGCAAGGGAGCTTCTATCGGCTGAGAGGGCGCACGTTAAAACGACGACCACACTGCTACAAAAACTACAGAGCGAGGTAGCTCTAGCCAGAGAACAAATGGCCGAAATGAGTAAGGAAGCAAAGGCCATCAGAGACTGGCATAGTTATGAAACCAGAGAACCGCATGAGCAAATAAAGTTAACGGCAGACGCGGTGAAGGCTCTCAGCGTTCAAATAAAGGACGCCTCTGCTGGCGAGCGCGTCGATCTGGGACCTCTGAGGGGGGACTATATCGCCTTAAAAACCGGTGTAGAAACTCTCCAGAGGCAGATTGATGAGCTCAGACGAGACACGCACTCCGAAAAGGAAAAGACGGCAGAGATCCTCCGTAGTAATGCAAAAGCGTTGTCGAGCCTTCTCTCGACACCTCCCCCTCCTCCCCCACAGTATCCGGATTCTCTTAAGGAAATAGAGAAAACACTCAAAGACCACATAGAGAAAGGCCAATCTATCCCTACACCCACAGCCCCAGTCCAGATAAATATCCAAGAACAAATATTGCCCATAACAGAACGTCTCGAAGCGGTGTCGTCGGAACTTCGCACGATGCGGCAGGAAAAAACGACTCAACCCCAAATACCAGCCCTCAGCATTGGCACAGAAATGTTACAGGTGGAACAGGGTAGACTGCCTAATCATACCTATGCCAAGATCGCTGCAAAAGTACCCGTCCTGAAACCAAATCATACCCTAATAGTGACGGCCTCAAATGCAACCGAGACGACCACTGCCGAGAATCTTATCGACAGGATAAGAGTGGCGCTGGACACCAAGACGACTGGAGCAAAGGTTGACCAAGTACGCAAAGCCAGGAACCAAAAAGTAATTCTGAGCTGTGGAACGGTGGAAGACCTAAACCTAGTGCGAAGCCGTGTCCAGCGAGACGTATCTCTGAACGTGGAGACTGCAAAAGCAGGTAACCCACTTATCATAATCAGAGATGTCCTGTCATATCACAAGGACTCAGAGATAGTGGAAAACCTCTTGGCACAGAATAAACACCTACTGCAGGATGTCGATCTGAAGGAGAGCACTATTAGGGTTAGGTACAGGAAGAGAGCGCGCAACCCCCATGAATGCCATCCTGTGTTAGAGGTCTCGCCTCGCATTCACAGGTCGCTTGTAGACGCAGGCAAGGTCTACATTGGACTCCAGAGGAGGCCAGTGTCAGATCACTCACCCTTGGTGCAATGCACCAAGTGCCTTGGTTTTGGACACACAAAAGCGATCTGCCGGGAAAGAGATGAGCTCTGCAGTCATTGCGGAAGATCCCACTCTTGGTCCCAATGCAAGGCCAGGAAAGAAGGCCTGCCACCAAGATGCAGGAATTGTGCAATCGTACAACCCAATAACTCCAATAAGGATCAAGCTCATAATGCGTTCAGCAGTGAGTGTCCTGAAAGAGTGAAATGGGACGGTATAGCGCGATCACGTATTTCGTATTGCTGAGGGCACTCCAGAGGTACATAGCTCAGTCTCCGAAAGAGTAACGGTGAAATCGGGTTTGCGCTTCATTCAAGCTAACCTACATCGGTCACAGACTGCAACAGCCGAACTCCTGAAAGTTGCAAAGGAAAGAATGGTTTCAGTCGCCCTAGTCCAAGAACCGTATGTAGGCAACAAGGGTGTTATGAAGCAGTACCCTGGAACCCGGATTATTCAGTGCAGTGTGAGTAGGCAAAAGCCAGTAAAGGCAGCAGTAATTGTTTTTGGTGACAGACTGGAGGTAATTCATGACCCCCAGCTTGTTACCGAAACTGAAGCAGCTGTCTTGCTGACCAGCGCTGATCTGAAACTGGGAGTGATTTCGGTTTACTTGGAGGGAGACAAAGATGTTGATCCGTACCTAAACAGGATAAAGGTTTTTAGCGAAAAACTAGCGACCAAAAACTTGATAGTAGCTGGTGACGTTAATGCCTGGTCCCATTGGTGGGGAAGTACATCGGAGAACAGCAGAGGAGAGGCTGTCCACTCTTTCTTCGACGAGTTGGGCCTACACATACTCAACACAGGTGACACACCAACCTTCGAAGTCGTCAGAAGAGGCAAACTCTGCACAAGTATAGTAGATGTTACCACGTGCAGCTTGCCACTTCTAGGGAAAATAGACGGCTGGCAGGTAGACAGGAATCTCACAACGTCAGACCACAATGCAATAACGTTTACCTTGCGTCTAGATAAGGCCCTTGAATATATAAAGCCAGTCACTACACGCAAGTACAACACCAAAAAAGCAAAATGGTCAGATTTCATGTCATGCCTAAAAACTTCACTCGAGGATAGGAAAATATCACCTAAGTCAGTAAGAGAATGTAGAAACCCAAATGAACTGGAGTCAATGATCACGAGTTACACTGAATGTATCCACGAAGCCTGTACACACACTATCCCACTTATAGGCCCACGCAAAGGGAACCCAACTCCCCCGTGGTATACAAAAACACTCGATGATTTGAAGAAAGAAGTTCTCAGAAGAAAAAGACGGATCAAGAATGCCGCCCCCCACAGAGTCCAGTATGTAGTCGACCAATATCAAATTGCTCGTCAAAACTACAAGGAACAAGCCGATAAAGCTATTGTGGAGGACTGGAAAGAGCTCTGCACGAATCAGGAGAAAGAGAGCATGTGGGACAAGATCTACAGAGTGATCCGAAAAACCTCGGTGAGACACGATGACCTGCTTCTGCGTGACACCGAAGGCAACACCCTGTCCCCGCAGCACTCTGCAGAACTACTAGCCAGAACTTTCTATCCCGACGATTCTGTAAGCACAGATCTACCGTGCCATGCAGAACTGCGGGGACGGACAACAGAAACACCAAAGGACCTATCAGAAAATGACCCCCCATTCACGTTAGCAGAATTGGAATCTGTGTTACGTACACTAAATCCGAAAAAAGCACCTGGAATAGATGGGCTTACTGCTGACATTTGCGCTGCAGCTATAAGGGCCGAAAGGGAAATATTCCTAGCCATCGCAAATAAGTGCTTATCGCTGGGATATTTCCCCAAGCAGTGGAAAATAGCGCATGTGGTCATTTTACGCAAGCCCGGTAAGACAGATTACACACACCCGAAATCTTATCGTCCTATAGGTCTCTTGCCCGTCGCCGGTAAAATCGTCGAAAAGCTTTTGGTGGCCCGATTCCAATGGCATCTCCTCCCAACCATCAGTCAGAGACAGTACGGCTTCATGCCCCAACGGGGAACTGAAGACGCCCTTTATGACCTGGTAGAGCACATAAAAACAGGAGTGAACAACAAAAATTTAGTACTCCTAGTCTCCCTGGACATAGAGGGCGCTTTTGATAATGCATGGTGGCCCGCCTTAAAAGATCAATTAGCGGAGAAGAGGTGTCCAACTAACCTCTATGAGATAGGAAACTCATACCTCCTAGACCGGAAGGTCGTAGTCAACTATGCTAGAGCAGCATACGAGAGGGAAACAACCAAAGGATGTGTCCAAGGCTCAATCAGTGGACCCACCTTTTGGAATCTAATTCTAGACTCATTGCTGCAACTGCTAGAGGCTGAGGGAGTTTACTGTCAAGCATTCGCGGACGACGTCGTCCTCGTGTTTACAAGCCAGTCATCATCCATCATCGAACAACAGGCCAATCACACATTAGATATGATTGTGGAATGGGGAATACGAAATAAACTCAACTTTGCAGCGCAAAAAACCAACGCGATGCTGTTTACAAGAAAGTTGAAGTATGAACCCCCACACTTAATCATGTCAGGTGTTCAGCTTAATCTTGTTGAAGAAATCAAGCTATTAGGCCTGTTGATCGACCGAAGGCTCAATTTCAAAGCGCACATAAACGCACAGTGTAAAAAAGTGGCGAGCATTTACAAACAGCTCGCGCGCGCAGCAAAAGTGACCTGGGGACTGAACAGCGAAATCACGAGGACCATCTACGTCGCAGTGGTGGAACCCATCATCATGTATGCCTCAAACGTATGGGCGCAAGCGGCAGATCTCGAGGAAAACAAGTCTCACTTGAACGCACTCCAAAGAGGTTTTGCCCAGAAAATCTGTAAGTCATATCGTACTGTCTCTCTCAAGTCAGCACTCGCCCTCTCAGGTCTACTCCCCATCGACCTACGAATCCAGGAAGCGGCAAGCCTGTACAGAGCGAAGAAAAACTTCTCCCAAGAATATCTCCCACCGGAAGTGGAGCTCGAACGCAATGTCAGCTACCTGGACCAGCCACACCCGTCCACCCAGATATCTGTGGACTTCGAGCTTCTAGAAAACACCTCAAGCCTGCCCGATGGACCCCAAATCTACACAGATGGTAGCAAAATCAAGGGTCAAGTTGGTGCAGCTCTAACCTGGTGGGAAAACGGCAGGGAAGTGAAGTACTCAAAATTCAAGCTACACCCCGAATGCACAGTCTTCCAGTCGGAACTTTATGCTCTTTACCGAGCGACTCAAATGGTGGCAACAAGCGGAAACTCTGAAATCAACATTTTAAGTGATTCACGATCATCACTCGAACTGCTTAGGAACCCCAAAACGAGTCATCCTTTGGCAAAGAGGATAAAGGAGAACATTGGAACGATCTCTGCAGAAGGGAGATCTCTTCGTCTTTTTTGGCTGAAAGCGCACGTGGGCACCGCTGGCAATGAGAGAGCTGATGAGCTCGCAAAATCAGCGGCACTCACTGAAGCTTTGCGGGACTATGAGGGGATCCCCCTGTCCTACGTCAAAGGCAGAATTCGCGAGGAGTCAGTTAAGAAGTGGCAGGACCGATACGAAACGTCAGATAAAGGTAAAGTCACTCAGACGTTCTTCCCGGATATCGCAAATGCTTATCGGGTGACACGCGCTACAAAACTGACTCCTTTTCAGGTTCAAGCTTTGACGGGACATGGAGGAATAGCTGAATATCTGTACAGGTTCAAGATCAAGAACAGCCCTGGATGCGAGTGCGACCCCGATGTCTCCGAGACGGTCTGGCACATACTCATTGATTGCCCTAGATTCTCGGCCGCACGACACGACCTAGAAATAATGATAGACAGAAATTTAGTGGTCTCAGATCTCCATAACATCTTAGCAGATCCTAAAACCAGACAATTTCTTCTGTCTTTCATGGAGAGGTCGTTCAGAATTGCGGCCAAAAGAAATTCTACTCTCCGCTCCAACCAACAACACATTCCCACCCCAACACCCTCCACTACCTTACCATCCCGCTCTACCCTAACACTTCAACCCATTCTACCTAACATTAACATACTGCCATCCACTCTAACACTTGATCCCATTCCAACACACTTAACACACACACAGTCCACAGAAGCTACACAGAGTTCAATCCCCGCCCAAGAATTACTACCCTCAAAAAGCGTAGCCATCGATGAAATTCTGCAGAACGCGGAAGAGGGAGTTCCAGGGATTCGTATTCGAGGTGTGGCTCTCTTTATGGACAATAACAAAGAAAGATTCGGAATAAGCTTTTGCCTAGTTAGGAACCAGAAACGCGTCCGCTTGTCACCTGGTCTAGCATGTCTACTTAACGGGAGCACCGCCAAAGTAACAATGAAGCGGAAATCCTATGACGCTATGCCAGTGTGCGACGCAGGCGGCCACCGATTCCGACTGGTGAGATCAAAAAACAAAACGATCGCACTAGTCGAGTGGGCTGCCCAGTCACCTTTTGCACAGGCTAGCGCATTGCTTGATCATCTTATCAGGATAGCGGACAGCACTCCCCGGGTGATAAGCGTGGACGCTATGGTGGTTGAACGGTCGAAGGCGGAAGCCGCAGACCGGCTGGGTTGCATTAAAGCCTCGGAACACCATGAGGTTATCGTTTATGAGGACAGAGGAGAAAATCTGAGTTTTCTGAAGTCTCCAAGTGCAACAGATAGCTGGGGCTACCCCATTCCAAATTCAGCCATCCAATCTGGTTCTGAAAGAGCAGAACTAATAGCAGCTTCTGAGAGACCCGTTCTCCGCCCAAGTGGTAATGATGGTGCCATGTCGGGTCTCCTCAGTGCTGCAATGCAGAGCTTGTTCCGATTCACGCCTAAAACACCGCCTCCACAGACAGCAGCGACCTCGAGGAAGGCTTCACCACCTCAGGCAACCCGCACGAGAGCCAACATGGGACAGGTCGATTCGCCCCGTTATATCTTGGCTTCAGCGCCACGAGACCACGCTAGAAATGCCCTGATCGAATACCTAGCCTTATTGAGAGCGACAAAAAATGTCAATCTCAAGAACTGCGACAACATTCTGGAGTTCTTTAGGCTGGGTGGTCCAGTAAGTGAAAGTCTACTAAAATCAAGACTCGAGGAGGCAGAAGCAGCCATATACAATAACGTCACTTCTCAAGTCATCAGAGGGAACATGAAAGGACAGCATATGGCAGCTTACAGCGCAGAAAGTGGTTTTGTGGAGTTGAGTGAGGGAGAGACAAAGCGAATAGGAAAACCGAAATACGCGATACCATCAAACGACCCAATTGTAGTCACCGCCAAGTGCACAAAGATAATGCTAGACGATAGAATCCTCGAGATGGCTAAAACCATCGAACGGAGCTCGGACGTCGAGAAAAGCTGGCAAAACTGGGCGGTACCAAAGATACAATGGGTCAACGGGGTACCAGGATGTGGCAAGACAACATGGGTGATTAGACACTTTGATGTGGACAGGGACGCTATCATCACAACAACAACAGAAGCAGCAAAAGACCTGAGAGAGAAGCTATCGCACCGAATAGGAGATCTAGCAAAATCAAGAGTGCGAACCATGGCTTCATCCCTCGTAAATGGTTTTGGAAAAGAGAGCTTCAGGCGCCTTCTGGTGGATGAAGCTCTAATGAACCATTTCGGAGCTATAATAATGGCTGCACGACTGTCTGGTGCTAGCGAACTTGTCCTCATTGGGGACGTCAATCAGCTGCCTTATATCGACAGAGAAAATCTCTTCGAGATGAGGTACCATCGCCCTACCCTGGTTGCAAACATCACCCAGGAGTTGCTCTGCACACATAGAAACCCAATGGATGTCGCGTATGCGTTGAGGGAAATATACTCAGGTATATATTCCTCAGTTCCCCGTATTAGGTCTCTTGAGCAGAAAAGGTTCAAGGGGGCTCAAATATCCAAAACCCTCCCCAACACCCTTTTCTTAGTGCATACGCAGGAAGAAAAGGAGACCCTAATAAGCCAGGGTTATGGAGGTGGCTCAGGATCGCGCACCCTTACCATCCACGAAGCTCAGGGACTGACGTACGAGTCGGTAATCGCCATTAAAACTAAGCCTAGAATAAAGCTACACGAAAGCGTCTCACACGCTGTCGTTGCATTGTCTCGGCACACTGGAACTTTCATCTACTACGCTGACGACATCGAAGGTGATGCCATCAGTCGATTCGTGCGGCGTGCAACCTCTGCGTCTTTGAGGGCTATCAAGGACTATAACCTGCAGATGGCCATCAGAGACCGGAACGCGGCGGTGATGGAGGCTCTGGGCCGGGAGGAGACAAAAGAGTTGTAATAGAAGGACATGGGAGCGATCACAAGCAGAGTAGATACCACCGAGTAACACACGGAAACGTAGCCTTGGACTCTGCTGGTGATCGCTTTCACAAAATAAATCAGAATAAGTGTGCATTAAATAGAAATTAGCATTGCGTGCATGCCTTGAGCATTCACGCTCGCCATCGAAGGCTCCTTCTTGCGGCGGCGTCGTGTGTCGGGTCGTTCTCTTCCCTTAAATATGGTCGAGGAGAGTGATGGCTGATACATGCGTCATACTCGTGATCGGGTGCTGCATGCGGGTCGCCGGTTTGCTCGTGGCATTCACGCAATGCAATGAAACCACTAGCTTAGACTAAGATTTAATCTAACCCCTCTCTATTGTACAGTCGCATTCTTTCAATTGGAACTAACTTAACAAAAGGCACAGACCCTGGAGTCTGTGGGCCATTAATTTAAATAAAAAAAAAAAAAAAAAAAAAAAAAAGTATCGATTTGTATTTTTAACAGGGCATTTGTTGTCCTCGGGATTAGTAACATTTTAGTAAAGAGTACTATGGACTATACTAGATATTACAAAGCTAATCTATTGAAACTACTGGGGCCTTACTACATATAACAGAACTGATATTGTAATACCTACAAATTGTATTTACAAAAATCGATTTGTATTTATTACAGGTCATTTGTTGTCCTCGGATTTAGTAAAATTTTAGTAAAGATTACTATATTTTTGTTAGTTTTTCTCTCAGTGTAAGACCGGTCGGAAGCGGCTTGCATCTAGCGCGGCCATGCGGTCTTAATGAGGTCATCCGTCCACCTTGTTTGTGGACGTCCTACGCTGCCTTTGCCATTACGTGGTCTCCACTCGAGAAATTTTCGACCCATCGGTCATCAGTCCTCCGAACTATATGCGCTACCCACTGCCATTTCAACTTATTTATTTACTTTTTATTTATTTATCTCGTAATTTTAGTGCGCGATTAGTCCCGTAGTATATAATAATAATGTGTTCAAATCGCGAAAGTTTAAAAACAACATTTCAACTTGCCAATCAGTCGGTATTTCTATATCGGAAACTTTGGTTCTTCTACGGATCTCCTCATTCCTGATTCAATCTCGCAGTGAGATTCCGATCATAGCCATCTCCACAGCTCGTTGTGCTACTTGGACTTTACTAATAAGTAACTACAAATAAATTTAAACAATCAATCAATATTTCAATCAGTATATCAAAGAAAAAGCAGTTAAACACAAATAGTGCATGTTTATGGTAGCACGATGCGTAGAAACTGGCCGGCGGGCCGGAACGTCGCTTTCTCGTGGCGGCATGTTGTGACGTCGGCGTGACGTCGGGATACGCTTCACTGGCTGCGATGTGCAGGTGGAATTGCACGTGCTAGATGCTTCTATTTGTCATCTTAAAATTGGAAAACAAAGCAACAACACCCAATAAGTAACTACGACAAGCTGTAGCTCTACCGGTCTTTTATTTCCACCACTGCTGATGCTGATAAATATTTTGGGACATCTTACACACGGCCTCTGACCCCAAACTAAGCAAAGCTTGTGATATGGCTACCAAAGTCTGATATACTACATATACTTATTTTTAAATACATACTTATATAGATAGTAACTAAATAACACCCAGACACAGAGCAAACACTTATGTTCATCACAAAAATATTTTCCCTGGGCGGGGATCGAACCCGCGCCTCTTTGATCCAAAAGTTAGGGTCACTAACCACTGAGCCACCGAGGCAGTCTCTTCTACAGATGAATGCAATTTTTCTCAAATCCGTACATAAATATCTAAAAACGTATCGGAACAGGACCAGATTTGAACCCAAACGTCACGCTTCTTCCCACACAAAGCCACCACAAACCTTATAATTATTTTGTTGTCATAATCACGTGTGCAAACTATGCCTTATAAAGCAGCGCAGACATCATACCCTCGAAGCTCCTAACACAAAACTCAATAACTGTAAACCTGCCAAAAATCTACAAAAACTGCATGTATATTTCGCTAAATCAAGCAGGAAACAAGACAGGCCAGTTACCGTAAAACCGCTATCAAGCCCAGGATCCAGCGGATGAAGTTCGAAGCTGTAACATAAACTTTGTATAGACCGTCGGAACTCACCCTGGGACATTGTTAGAATACAATCTGGAACATCGCTCGCTCAATGGCCTCCCAACTAATCAGCAAAGTTTCACCGCTACCTGACACCTCGTCTCGGCCTGCTCCTTGATTGGGCACACTCAATTTTGGCTTATTGATTACCTTTAAGGAGCTTATCGACGGAGTAGGTAAATGGGCTATTTGCGCTAACGAAGTTGCTGTCTAATCAAAGTTTTACTGCTAAGAAAATAATCTGGGGACATCTTTTACGTCTTACTTTGAAAGTTCCTGAAAACACCTGTTTGACATTCCGTGAAATACCAAGGGGATTTGTACATAATTAGGAAGCGGGGTATAAAATAGAATTCCATTAGATAAATAAATTAAGTTTAATTTACTTTCAGCGAGCTTATACTTGCCAAATGAAAATAAATACATGTCTAGAAATAGTAGTAAGTACAGAAAAGTGTCAGTTTTGTGGCTTTTGGATAATATTTAATTTTTCATCATATGTTTTATTTTTCAATCACTCATTCAGTATTATGTTCTCAAGAGTTCTGATATGTTTATTATTTTAACCTTATGTTATAGAAATTACTTTATGTTGTAGGATAGCACAAACACAAAAAAAAAGAAATATACTTAGTTACTTACTGAAAAACTTATTTTATGAAATGTACCGTCAAAGACGAGTTATTGTAGCAACTTTTTGCAAACCTCTTCGCCAAATGTCAATGAGTTCCGGCTATGATTTTGAGACGTAATACAACTCATCTTATTATTATGAGCACAAAAATGTAAAACAGTTTAGAAGGAGGTCAAGGCTGAATGTCATATAACTAGTATTTAAAATCAGACAAAGTATGTTCCACTCATTTACATTCAGAACCAAATCAGATTTTCTATACTGCTAGTTTCATTATCATGATCATTTCAGCCGTGGAACGTCCACTGCTGAAGATAGGCCTCCCCATACCCCGATATTGTTTACCAATAAACCTGTCGGAAACGGCTTACATCCAGCATGTTCCTGCGATCTTCTTTAGACCGTCGATCCACATTGACAGAGGATGTCATACGCTGCGCCTGCTAGTATGTAGTCTCCAATTGGGAACTTTACGACCCTATTAGGCATCCGTACATACTGCCATGTGCCCTGTCCACAGCAATTTCAACTTGCTAACCCTCTGGATTAAGTCTGTACGTCAGTTTCGACACTTTTGTTTTTTCATAATTATATTATAAGTTTTTTTACGTGTTATGCATGTGTCGAATAAAGATATTTCATTTCATTTCATTAGTAGTACCGCAATTTGACGGCACATTATTATTTCTAGTGATAAAATAAGAACGTTGTTTTTGCAACTATCGTTTCGATAACGTTTCGCTGCATGTGCTTGTTAACCTACTTTTTCTACGATTATTTTTCTAGCGAGAAAATGTAATGTTTTCTTATGGTTATGTTTTAAACGGTCGACAGTTAAAAATAACTAGATTCCGGTTCGCATGGACCTTTGGTCAGCAAAATATTGTTTAGTCAGCAACTTGAGGACATTCTAAAAATATCATAAAGTCAACGTAGACAGTAAACTATAAGTGTAGCAAATTTGTCACCTTCTCCAAATAAATAAATATTTAAAATATAAAAAAAATATTATAAATGTCAACTTATTATACAACTGGGTACTCTTATCTGGCTTGATTCTGTCACCTAACTTAAAAGTTCAAAACTCCTAATTGATCCAAACTCGAATTCAAATCAAAAACTATATGTTAGTAAATAATATATTATGTAAATCTATGTATGTTTTATAAAAACACAAAAGCTCTCGTCGCAAAGTTTTGTCACAAATGTGTACCTCTCAAAGAGATCTGGAGATTATCTGTAATTTCCCTTTACTAATAAATCTTTTGATCTGTCCAATTCATTTGACCAAATATTAATGTTGCTGACCAGAGTCAATCTACAACACACCATTAAAATAAAAGAGCTCTCCTTTCTTATAACTTTTTCTTCTTGTTACAGATGTGACAGTGCTGCAAGCCATGGCGTAGCAATCGATGACGGTGCCAATTTCTCCGCTGCCAAAAATGGCGATCTTCTATACTCATGGGACTTTCCAATAGACTTTATAAGTTCTTGATGACGTAGCGAAACGTATCCGATGGTACGGTGAGAATTAGTAACAGTGTAAAATGGGTCGGCGACGCTGGAGGGTCGTCACGATAGCAGCGTTCCTGTTATTCGTCATAAAGGATACGCGATGTCAAGGTAAGATTTATTATGATTAATACACACAATTGTATGAAGTAAGTAGTCATTTGAATAATAACAATGTCTTTCAAAGTAAGCCAAATCAGACGCGAATTTGAAATTATTTAAATTACAGATTAAATCGACATATGTATTATTGAAATAGTTGAAAAAGAAAAATCAGCAATTTATAAACGCAACAGCAAACAAAAAACACTTGTCTATGTCTAACAAGGTTAATGGTTTCATATATTACTAGGACAGTATGCCATTTGGCCCCGTTCCTACCCAGTTCCTCACATCAAAGTGATAACAGAGTCTAGTTATTATTTGTCATATCAGTTTACCCAACAACGTTGCCCCGGGTTTATAGCTCGTCAAAATTTCAGTTAGACATTTTGTGTGAACAGCATTGACGTATAAAATGTCCACAGTGACACTAATAAAATAATTGTAGCGGTACAGTGGTCTTGTTATTCCCGTTGTGATCTAAACAAAGACCTTGTACTTTGTAAAGAAGTTAACTATGATTTAAATTTAGAAGAACAAACTTCGTGGTAATCATTTTTTGTACCTACTTATAAACAAATAATACAGAAGGCTAAGATAGTAATAGTCAATCGATATCTATATTGCATAAACGTATGTAAATCTAAGACGATATCGTTTTAGAAGCTATTTTTTTAATTTACGAGTTCTTATGAGTTAAAAGGTATTTATTTGAAAAAGGGTTTCAATAAACACATAGTATAACTCAATATTTAGTTCAGTTAAACAGTGATCTAAATTTTACAGAATTGCCCCCAGCTAGTAGAGCAGTAGAAAACATTACCTTTTCTTATGAAGCGTTACTGCGTATGTGAAATTTAATAATATAAATATAATTAAGAAAAAAAAACTAAAAAACACGCTTAGCAGTCATCATTTTTTTTTATAAATGCGTTGTCATTTGTCTTTGATAGGTGTGCAAAGATTAAAGAAAATTTGATTGCTCAAAGCAGGTCAAAAAGCTCAAAGGGGTTGGTTACAAGCAAACATACAGGTGAAACTAATAAAAAAATGTTAAAAATAAACATTGTTCACAAATCTACTAGCGTTGCAAAGCTGTTAAAATTAATTACAAATCATTAAAAATGTACCCTGATTGTTTGCGAGCGCTACCCACAAAATTGGTAGCGCATATAACCCGCTACCAATGTAAATAAATCTAGATCATACGCCACCACGAAATAGCAATTAAAACATTATGAAAATTACTCTGCACGAGTACGTAATTAATTATGGCATAAGCTTCTCATTTTAATATTACAGTACAGCTCAAAAGTAGTCAGTGAGACAAGTTAATCAATTACTAATTTGGTACATAATCAACTGCGTATATACTTACATATTGACTACTATCTTTTATCCACGGTTTTCTGTGAGATCTTTTATTTTTCAGGCATTAAGTAGCTTATGACACTTTTCAACTTTTAAAGTATGTCAATCCAAAAAACCAAATCAAATTGTTGCTCAGTTGTTGTATAAAGGTGTAACAAGGATATCAATAAACCATCAATCAAATTTTAGGTATTATAATATCAGTAAATATTTCTTCCTAGTGTCTGTTAATCGAACTTTATCATTTCGTATGGAACTATTGGTGTGAAATTTTTTGAGCCAAATTAAAAAAAAATCTGTTATGTCTGAGGAATATACACTTTATTTACACAAAACTTAAATAACATTTCATAAACTTAACTATATATTACAACTACGACGCTAAATGTACAAATCTAAACAAAATAAAAAAAAAACCACTTGAACTAAAAATATATGTATGATAAATATCTAAAAGAACATCTAGGTCAAATAAACTTTACAGCAAATCTTAGACGTGAAAATCTATTTTAGACTTATGTAAATGTATTTCGTACAAGTAGGTACATAACTCAAAAGCTTAGCTATAATGTATACTATAGAGACTTATAAGACTGTATGTAGATAGCTGTTATGCATTTTAGCAAGAGTACCTAGAGGCGTAACAAAAACAATGTATTAACCTTGGCACACCAAATAGCTACGCGCTCATCTAAAATTCATATTTTCACTGTCATTAGGTTAAAATTTGTAAGGCATAAAAGTTTCATCTCTCGTAACCACGTACTCGTGGATTATACCAAACCGTAAAACGTTTCATTATTTTTAAAGAAGAATAATTTAAACACTGCCGTAGAAATGTTATTTTACTTTGCATATGTGAGTAGATGAGTAAGTATAATATTATGTTACACGCACTCGTGTGCTGTACGTAGCATCGTTATATCTTGTTGTAATTTTAATGAAATGTTGATGTTGCCATTGAATTTTAATTTTAAACTGCGCTAAAAAGAAGGTTCTGTTCCGGTAATTGAGTTTGAAAAAGTTTCATCACTATCACTACATAATATAAAACAAAGTCGCTTCCCGTTGTCTGTTCCCATGTATGCTTATATCTTTAAAACTACGCAACGGATTTTGATGAAGTTTTTTTTAATAGATAGGTATAATGAATCAAGAGAAAAGTTTATATGTATAATCCGCCCATGCGAAGTTGGGGCGGGTCGCTAGTACTCAATACTTGATAAACTTGGAATTCAACCAACCAAAGATAAATAAAGAATCTAGCAAATTTAACTAGTACAGAAGTACAAATACACACGAATATGATTTTTGTAACATTATTGGTTTCGGCGGTGTATCAGTAAAAATTCCAATAAAATACAGTTGACGTACATTGCTATTTTCGATGATTTCCTTTGGGACGTATTGTTTCTCTAATAAAACGAAATGCTTCGAAACATTCTTATTGTATTATTGAAATCGAAATGTTTCTATCAATTTTGAGTATCTCACATTTACTAACTAGATAGGTATGTGAGATCATTCCGAAACATAGGTATACAATGTTATTCGGAAAGGGCATATATGACCCTATACCTGTATTCGAGAAAATAAAATTAGCAAATGAAAAATAAATAAATTTTTCAGTAAAATTAAAAATAACAAAAATACAAATCATAAAATAATAAATACAAATGAACAACTGATAATTATCAACCAATATTGAGGCCTAGTTGGAAAGTCTGCCTTTAAAGCAGACAAAAATATAAATATTTATGAAAACCGTTACTTGCAATGCAAGTTTAGAATTTTATTTGATTTTATGAGTCAAACATAAATAATTGTTATAAGGTACCTATTTCCTCATTTACAAAATATATTTACTGAAGTTTATTTAGGTACCTAAAATAAAAAAGAAAGTGACTAGTAGATCATCCATTCATCCATCAGCCAAAGGAATTCCACTGCCCGGAGATAGGCCTCCCTTATGGATCTATCTTATAAGTCCGGTTAGATGCGACTTGCATCCAGCGCGATCCTTTGGTCTTAATGAGGTCATCCGTCCACCTCGTCGGTGGACGTCCTCCGCTGCGCTTGATCGGTCATCAGTCTTCCGCGCAATGTGCTCTGCCCACTGCCTTTTCAAAGTGCCAATCCTTTGGGCTATGTCGGTAGCTTTGATTCTTCTACGAATCTCCTCATTTCTGTTTCGATCCCGTAGAGAGACTCCGAGCATAGCCCTCTCCATAGCTCGTTGGGCTACTTGGAGCTTACTAATAAGTCTCATAGTGAGAGACCACGTTTCTGTGCCATAAGTCATCACAGGCAACACACTGACCTGAAGAGAGACACTGGTCTGAAGATAGATAAGTTATAAATATGTCTTGGGCATAGCTCGTTGATCTACTTGGAGCTAAAATTGCTCAGGGCACTAGATACATTTTGAATATTATAATGTCAATTTTATTTATGTATTGAAACATCTATTCTCCCGCAATACAGTAGCTGGATGTCGAAACACGTTCAGAAGTATATTTCACACAAGAAACGCAACCTTGAACACACAATAAAGTATAACAATATGGAATTCTATTAAGCAAAAGAGACAAAAATGCACTGCAGCCTTGTCTTATACAATGGCTCGCGGGTGACAACAAAAACAGACGAGGCAAACGTATCAAAATGATGTAAAAGCCGTACTAGGACTGGGCGTGGGAGTTGATTCGCCCACGCCTGCAGTACTTAGCAATGCTCCCTTACTACAAGCTTGGATTACTTCTCGATCTTAAAACTCAGTTGACCCATAATAGTAGATTGTATCATGTGGGAGCAAAATAATATTTTTACGGCGAGGGCGCTTTTTTGAATCCAGAACGAAGTGAGGGATTCTAAAGTAGAATCCCGAGTGTAGCGAGGGATTTTTTAGTAGAATCCTGAACGTAGCGAGGGATTCAAAGTACGTCGCCCGAGCCAAAAATATATTTTGCGCCCTAGTGGTACACTCTACTTTTCATCACCTCTATGAGAAAATAAAAGGCGCCTCATATTTTACTATAATATTAATATTTATAAAACAACTAAATTGAAATTAAATGGTATTTAATAATAAAACAAATAAAAACATATATTTACATTCCTTTCATTCATTTTCTTGGCGCTGAACACTAACATTACAAATACTTCCAAATTCAAAAAGTGCGCGGCAGAGATCATTCCGTCGCACTTATTTGTTCCAAATTTAAAAAATGCGCGGCAAAGATAATTCCGGCGCACTTATAAAGTTCCTTATAGTAAACACCTCATTTGGGCGCACTTAAAGGCGAACCAAGTAGTCCTTTTCCAATAGATATGATAAAAAAAAGTCATGTATGAGAACGTACATAGTAAAAGAAACTCATAGAATATGTTCATAGTAAAAAAAATGCGTACGGATATTGGCCAATATCAAGCTTCCAAATGCAAATACGCAACAATTCCACAAACCCTACTTCATTAAATTAAAGATTAATAACTGTGGTGTCAATATATATCTTTTCCAAACAATTTTGCCAAATATTATCAAAATTGACTGATAAATAGTCTTATAGTAAACCCCTTTATTGAAAGAAATACTGCGATGAATCAAAATTTTCCAACGACAATAAGGCCAAAAATATATAGAACCGGTGTACCAAATTTCGTTAAGACTAGATGAAAAATGTGACCTATACAAGAGAATCAACAACGGACAGGAAAGCAAAATCGATGCGTTAAAAGTTTTGACGCATCAATTTTGCTTTCCTGTCAAAACTGAGACCCTTTCTCAGTTCGTTTACTCGGTCAATTAGTATTGGTGTATTCCTATTATTAGTCACGGGTAGACTGACCACGACCAGTATACCCGTGACCACGATCGATGCAACTCGGTTGAAACGTCGGGATGATGAGGTATTTATTTATCTCGTAACTTTAGTGCGCGATTAGTCCCGTACTATATAATAATAATGTATTCAAATCGCAAAAGTTTAAAAACAACATTTTCCTATGTAACATGATAAAAATAAACATAACACGCGATACTCAATTATTCCACTAACTTTATTACTATACGAGTATTTTGTAGACCAAAGAAAAGAGAAACATCAAAACTACCGAATTAAGTTGGACAAATAGAATGCTTGACATTATTACCGACTTCCAAAAACCTCCCCCTTTTTGGACCTTGTTTGTCTCTATGTATTTTGTTTGTGTATGTTTTAAGATGTTTTCGCCAATTGTGAACCGATTTAAAAAGTATTTTTTAGTTAGAAAAAATGTAAATACTTCTGAGGTGGTCCCATTAATTTTTTATTGAAATCGGCTGAGCCGTTTTGGATAAATAAACAAAAATGTACCTGGGTGTCACATTGACTCGTGCAAATTTTTCGAACTCTGTACACAGAAGAAGTCCATGTTGCGATTTTTTGCAAAAAATAATTATTTTACTGAAAAAGTTCAGGAAACATTTTCATAGCTTTGTACTGTACTGTATTAGCCTTTTTAATAGTCCACTGCAGGACGTAGGCTTACCCACGAAGGGTGATTGGGCCATTTACACCACGCTGGCCCAGTGCGGGTTGGTGGATTCACATACGCCATTGAAATTCTTCTCCGGACATATGCAGGTTGCCTCACGATGTTTTTCCTTCACCGAAAAGCCAGTGGTGTGAAATTCCGTACATTAATTCCAAAGAACTCATTAGTACGGGACTGAGGATTTGAATCCACGAATCACTATTGTAAGAAAATCTCACGATTGTAAGGCGGGTGTCACTACCTCTAGACCACCACCAAAAACTGTGCCATAGCTATGTGCACCGTTTTTATTAAAAAAATCTTATAGTAGGGGTAAACTCCTGCTCTATATATTTATTATTCAAGAGCAGCGCGCCATTGGAAACTGGCCGTGATCGTTAGAGCTTTACATTTTGCTCAGGTATACTCCATGTTGGTCCCATACTAAACTTAGTACTTCACGATGGGCATTGGATAAGCCAAAACAAGCTTGCTGATACCGAAAATAGCTTAGTCCATGTTCCGTTGCAGAGTGGACATATTCTGGCATATTCTAACACTACGTGTAGTATATTGTTAAATGTTATGATGTAGGTAGGTAGTAAGTAGTATAAATAATTGTTGTTGGTAAATATATTTACATAGTGATTAACTGATTACAAATTCATTAGCGTTTTATACTCTAAGATGTTGTTGTTCTCGTCATTGTGACCAATTTTCACTGTGTGGCCAATTCCGACATTGCAAAAAAATAGTTGTTACATACGTCAAGTTAAAGGTAGGTATTAAATAGACTGAACTGATTTTTTCTTCGTCATTTTAGAGTTGGCATAGTAAAAGTTGGTCATAATGACTAGCACAAGAATATCCTAGAGTATTGCTAATAAATTTGCAGTCATACGGTATAACATATCTAGCCATGAATAAAATGTACCTAATTACTAAACTAAGGGAAAATCAATAGGATTTCAAAAATATTATGTTACCTATAAATGCATGTTGTTGCCAAATGTCTACAGTCCTATTGATTTTTGATTATCTGTGGAATGAATACGCTTAACAGCTTCGATGTTACAGAAATACATCGAAGCAGTTTTTTTTTACTTTTCATAAATCATGCATTTAAGGTTTAAAGATCTGCTTAACTTGTTCTTCTTCAATTTAAAGCACTGTGGCATTTTTCTCACTGACTTCAGGACCACTATAAATAAGCCCAATTCTAGGGATTACTCGTTTCGTCAATGAGAGCAAAATTTTCGTAAGAGGAGTAAGATAAGAATAAATAAATATTAGAGGACATCTTACACACGGTCCCTGAGCCCAAACTAAGCGAAGCTTGTGATATGGCTGCCAGATACTGATGTACTACATATTTTTAAATATATACATAAATAGATGGTACCAACATAACACCCAGACACAGAGCAAACATTCATCACATAAATGGTTGCCCTGGATGGGGATCGAACCCACGCCTCTTTGATCCAGAAGTCAGGGTTACTAACCACTGAGTCACTGAGGCAGAAGATTTTTAACTTATAGTATAGCTTATTTCGCTATGGATCTATCGTACCGGGGTTTAGAATAGTGCAATTTCGCATAAGCAACTAGCTAGCTAGCTTTGTGTAGAGCATATCTGGTGTTAAAGACATAAATTAAAATGTATTATATATTCAACATTTTATATTTTTCACTGCCAATAACAAGGTTACAGTTTAGGCACTGGGGCACGTCTGGAAAATATAAAATGCTGAATTTATAAGACATTTTCATTTATGTCTTTAACACAGCGGTGGGATACGAACCCACGCCTCCGAAGAGACTGGTGCCTCGCTCTACCACAAAGTATAAATATGCATATTGTCGTCAAGCATTTATTATTATTCAATAACATGATATGACGTGAATGTTTTCATAAAATCAAACCACCGAACACACGAAAACATGAATCAAAATGAAATATAAGCAACCCAAATTATTCACTCGCCCTATGTTTCCAAATCGATGTGAATTTAAAATATACGCGCATGGAGTCCAGAGCAAATATTTACTCGAATCCGTAATTAAAACCCACGCTTCTCCCTCGTTATCGACGAGCGAAATACTTTTTTCCTGTAAACAACCCTTGAAAACGTAACAAAATTTATTTTCTATTTCTGTAGGTACAACAGAAACCAGAAAAATAACACTGGATGCAAGCAGAAATTATTGAAAATCACCAAAATATAATATTATATTATTTTCGATATACATATATCAACACACCAAAAGTATTTTTTTCTAGATGTTTGTCAAAGATTTAGCTAAATTGCAAGACATAATAATCCGCAGCCTTCTCTATCCCACTGCGTATGGGCATCTCTGTGTCTCCCTCGGTCCTGCGACAATCTTATTCAAGTACGACTTGGAATTTTGACAATAACGTCAACATACCGTGCTACCGGATGCCTCTCTTATATACTTAATGAAATATAAAAAAGTTAATTATATAATAAAATAATTCAGAAACCTGATGACAATGATGATTAGAAATGTGTGATACTGAATTATAATTAACTTTCAATTCAATTCAATTATTTATTTGCAAGTTAATGGGTAACAATAAAGGTCTTAAATATAACATCATCTACCAATAACAACCTAATACAAGGTATGCAAATATACACAACTGTTCAATTTTACAATTAATAATATGACGCCAATTTTGAAAACTACAAAAAATAATCAATTTTTAACATATAAATTTATCAACTGACAGGCAATAAATTGAATTACGATTACGTAGAACATATTAGTGTTCCTATGCTTTTATTACGATATGCATGTAGTGCAAGGTTATACATAACTTCGGCAAAAATAAAATAAAAATAATACGACAAAAGGTATCAAATTCTTGGATTTCAATTTGTTTACAAAAACTTTGTAATGTTAAAGGTATAAAATAAAGTACGTCAAAGATTTTTTTGCAAAAAGTTTCATTGAACAGTCTTACGAAACAATTATGTCGAGAGTAAAGCTGTAAATTGAAAAATATCGAAATGAAATAAAATAGGCGGTCGAGGAGTCCGGGGCTATTAACTTTCAATTCTTAGTTTTTCTCTGTCGCAACAGAACTCCCACAACCACAATAAGAAGTACAAATTTACTACACAATTTTTATATAATTTTTACCTTTGAGAGATAATTTTACGAGTATACAAGTGAAAAAATAAGTAAGCAAATTTGAAATTTTGTTGTGGGTTGCAAAAGTAAACTTATATGCAAAAGTTCATCTTAAGCGCTTTAAAAGTGAGCTGCAAAATTTAACCCGAA
Organism: Hypomecis punctinalis; assembly: GCA_949316475.1. NCBI lineage: Eukaryota > Metazoa > Arthropoda > Insecta > Lepidoptera > Geometridae > Hypomecis > Hypomecis punctinalis. The sequence continues at coordinate 11,558,291 of OX438797.1, forward strand.
AATAAGAAATATAAGCTTCATGTTTTAAAAACTTATAATACCCAATAATTCCAATTTTATTTTACGTAAGCTATATTAGTGTACGCGAACTCTTCCATTTCTTTCTATTAACCTACATAAAAATATTCGTTCTATTTATTTTCCTATTATTACAGCGCTTATTTGAAACAAAAGTGACGAATAAACTGAATCATTAAAATGGTTTGTTTTCTGTTCTCTAAGAGAATGCAAGAATTAATTTTATTAGACGAAATGTACATAAAATTGAAATTTTATTCAAAACTAAAGCGGGCTAAAATCGAAATTAAGTATGTATAGAACGGAGATATTTGAATTCTTATATCTATCTATCAGCCGTAGGATGTCCACTGCTGGACATAGGCCTCCCCCATGGATTTCCAATAAGGCCGGTTGGAAGCGGCCTGCATCTAGCGCGTTCCTGCGATTTTTATTCCTGCGTATTATTATGTCTGTCGTCAATTTATTGTGATGATATTTTGTGCCGTGTACTCGTAAATGCTACAAATTCTTTATTTATTTCAGCGGGAAAGGAAGCTTAGTATCATGAAAAATGCGAAAAATATTACACAAAATCTTCCTTGTGTCTTTTCCTGTTGCTACTCGTACAGGAAAAAACATTGTAGTATATTTTACTCTGGTCTTCTTAGAAATAAGGGCTACATTATTATGGATTATGAATCGAATTAAATAAGTACTTGTAAAATAATCTGACTAAAGTACCTTAGGCCTTGTAAATAACTTTACTTAACAAGAATAATTCTTTCTTATGATAAAAGATTATCGTTTTAAGTAAAAATAAAACATTCGAATACGAAATGCAAAATGAACTTAGTACCTGGAACAGTTACTTTTTTATTTTAGCAAAATATTGTAAACTTACGAAGAATAATTCCCTAACTTCTGGGACTGCCTCGGTAGCTCAGTGGTTAGTGACCCTAACTTCTGAGTCCAAGAGACGTGGGTTCGATCCCCACCCAGGGCAAATATTTATGTGATGAACATAAGTGTTTGCTCTGTGCCTGGATGTTATTTAGTCACTATCCATATAAGTATGTATTTAAAAATATGTATATGTAGGATATCAGTCTCTGGCAGCCATATCACAAGCTTTGCTTAGTTTGGGGTCAGAGGCCGTGTGTAAGATGTCCCAAAAATATTAAATATTATTAAATATTAAAAGTATTGTTATTATTAAAGTAAATATTAAATATACCATTATATGTTTCACTTTTTTTATTTCTCTGTCCATGATTTTGCATTTAGAAACATGCATTTATAAACAAAGTGTTTTAAGTTTAAAGAGTTCCTTCTTGAACCTGTTGGAGCACAGAACTTTGAATCGTTACTTCCTTACTAATATTATAAATCCAAAAGTATGTTTCTAGGTTCGTTACTCTTTCACGCAGCAACAGAGCAATGGATTGACTTGATTTTTGGTGAGAATTGGTATAGTCAAAGGTTGGAAAATGACATAAGGGCTACTTTATATCCCGGAAAAATGAATGGTTCCTATGGATAGTAAAGTCAATATATGACGCAGGCGAAGCTACAGGCAAAAAGGTTTAATCTTCAAACGATCTGAATAATCATTAGATTATATTTATTATGCTAGTTATTTGGATTAAATTCAATTGAGAGAGCTATCTAATTATTATTATATACTACGGGACTAACCGCGCACTAAAATTACGAGATAAATAAATACCTCCTCATCCCGACGTTTCGGCCGAGTTGCATCGACCGTGGTCACGGGTAGACTGGAATGTAGAACAGCTGGTACCGCCAATTCAATTTGAACTTGAAAAATTGTCACTACGATACCCAACACTGACAGTATCTAACAATGTCCTTCTACCTACACTACGCGATTTGCATGTGTTGACAACAGGATTCCACGACGCTGATAACTTAAATCCATCCTCCCGGTTGAAATTCTTATGTTTTTTGATTTCCACCGCTTCACGAACTATTCTTGAAAAATAGTGTCGATCCGTGGAGAGGACTTTTGGGTCGTGGAGCTCGATCCAATGACCAGTACCTCCGTCAAGCAAATGCTCAGCTATAGCAGACTTCTGTATCTGTATTCTGTATGGTTTTTGACTGCTGCGATATGTTCTTTGATCCGTTCAGCGATAGTACGCTTCGTTTGACCTATGTAAGAACTACCGCAGCTGCAATCCACCTTATATACACCAGGAGTCTGAAACGGTCGATGCAACTCGGCCGAAACGTCGGGATGAGGAGGTTTTTATTTATCTCGTAATTTTAATGCGCGGTTAGTCCCGTAGTATATAGTAATTATGTGTTCAAATCGCGAAAGTTTAAAAACAACATCTTGTCTAAATTCTGCAATAGGTGCAAGTTTAAGTCACCAAGTGCCATCATACCTATAGTCATGAATATGCCCGCCAATGTTCCCTGGACAAACATTTGTAGAGGTGCGTACGTGAGGGTCCACTCTAATTAGGGATAAAGTGACTCAATGCCAACCGTCCCATTCCCTAAACACCTAAGCATGCTGTACCTACTCTAATGTTCCAATAATCCATACGCCTAAATGCAAACTACTGAAAGCAAGCTACTTCCAACTAACCCATTTAACAAGCCTAAGAAATATTTTTAGAAAGATATATATAAAGATACCAATGTTTAGTCGTACTCGTACTGTAATACTAAGTTGATGAAAATTATAATTATGCTCAAGTTGTTCTTAAAAACTGGAAGGACCGCAAAACCACACCCTCTCGATTTTTTGTAATATAAGCATTTTTTATGAAAGCAAAAAAAACCGGACAAATGCGAGTCAGGCTCGCTCACCGAGGAATCCGTACAAATCCAGAAAATATCACAAAATTGGGAACTAAGTTGTTAAAATCTCTATACTATAACAATCGACAAAAAAGTTTTTTTTTTCGAAAATTACACATTGTTAAAATAATTAAAAACCTTTTTTAGCATGTGCTATAGAAGTTCGTTCATATGATACCTTACATGATACGATTTACTCACTTTTAATTTTGAACGCATATTTTGTGAATTTTGAGGCCCTATTTTTTGTGATTTAAATAAAAATGTACAGTTTTCAGATTTATTCCTATATGTCAACTCTAAGACAATGCTTATCGAGAAATTTTACAGTTCTATGTCAACGGGAAGTACCCTGTAGATTTTGGTTTTTGTGAGTGTCGAAATATGCGGTTTTTTACGACATAAACGGCTATAACTTTTTATATGATAACCGAGAAGTATTATTTTTTACACAACTGCAAGACACTATGGATCTACGTATATGGTTTAAATTTAAACTCGATATCTTCACGCGTTCCCGAGTTAAAGAGTCTTAACATACACACAGACGGACAGACAACAAAGTAAGGGTTCCGTTTTTTCCTTTTGAGGTACGGAACCCTAAAAATATGCTTATTTTAAAGCTTGATATGAAGTCTACTACGACTGACTTCTGTTTAACTATCTTATGGAAATAAGATAGTTAAACAGAAATATATAGATAGTTAAAAACCGGTATGGCAAAGGGTTAAAGCTACATAAGCACGTAAAAATCACAAGGAACTCGTAGCACAACAATTCCATGCAACAACAAAATAAAAAGGCACGTAAGCTTTTTCATATTTCAGTAAACGAGAATTGACGTCAATATCTTTTGATAGAGGCCCCGCGCCCGGCCGGCACTCGGCGCTCCCACAGTTTCATCAAAAATAGGCTTTCTCCGGACGTGCTAGAAACTTTTACATTAGCTTCGATATTGAAAATTTTTCGCCCACTCTTGTTACTCCTACGAAGCCTTTATTATATTACAAGAAAAAAAAAAACAAAAATAGCCTATGGCACTTTGAAAGGTTTCATCTTCGAACTAAAAATTGAAGACACTATTTAAAAGTTACATTTATTTTTTGTTATCTAAACTACTCGTATACTCTATAAAATTTAACTTGATCTCTGCGACAGTGACATTGACATAGAAGATTTACATTTTTAGACTTGAGATAGTGGTGGAAAAAATCGATTTTCAAACAATGTTGTAATGAAATCGAATGAGTAGTTGAAGGTGAGAAATTGGATTTTATTTTCTTACTATTATTTAAGATCAAGTATGTACACATGTAAATAATGTTATGATATTAAAATATACAATAAAATTAATGATAAATTAGAGTCAAAATTTAACGTTTGGTACCTAGACGATGGGTCCCTTGGAGGTGACGTCAACACTGTTTTAAAAGACTTGCAATTTTCAACCACAGAGTTTAATACTATAGGGCTAACCCTAAATTTCTCCAAATGCGAGCTTTTTATTCCAAATTCCTCAACAGTCCATAAAGATGAGATCACAAACCTTTTCGAAAAAATTGCTCCAAGTATCAAAGTTTTAGAGAACCGATCGCTTCGTCTCTTAGGTTCCCCGATTCTAGACGAGTCAATTCAAGATTTTGTTGAAGAAAAAATTCGCAAATTTTATTCAGTGTCTGACCGTCTTCAAAAAATCAACATTCATATGGCCTATGTTATTATTCGTTACTGCCTTTTTGTCCCAAAATTTATGTATTCTCTAAGATGTTGTCAGCTTTGGAACCACCCTTTATTTTTACAACAGCTTGACAACGTACAAAAGGATACACTCACCACCATTCTAAACACCCCTTTAGATGAACGCGCTTGGCGCCAAGCCACACTGCCTGTAAGGTTTGGTGGTCTCGGTATACGCAAAATTTCCAGTGTAGCTTTGCCAGCTTTCTTGTCCTCAGTTTTCAGCACTTATAAATTAGTAAAGGATATATTATCATCTTCTTTTCCAAATTTAGAAACCAACAATCTGAGTAGCGCTGTTGAAACCTGGAAAAGAGCCTGCCCAAGCCAAACTTTGCCCAAGGCTCCCATTTCTCAGAGACAGTGGGACGAGCCGCTTTGTGAGTTGGAACTATATAACCTAACTCAAACTTCGAGTTGCACTGCAGAGCGTGCTCGCTTGCTTGTTGTTTCGAGATGGGAGTCAGGGCTTTGGTTACATGCCCTACCTTCCAGCAACGTAGGTAACCTTCTAGATGATAACTCCTTCCGGATAGGCGTATCTCTACGTTTAGGTGCCGCATGCCTTGTCCCGCATCGCTGCCAATGCGGCGAAATGGTCGACCGATTCGACCACCACTCTATGTCTTGCGCAAAAAGTGCAGGACGCTTTTCGCGACACGCCAGCCTGAACGATGTTATCCGCCGGGCCTTTGTCAGTGCCGGCGTCCCGTCAGTCTTAGAGCCTAATGGACTGTCGTGGGACGACGGTAAGAGGCCCGACGGAATGACATTGGTGCCATGGAAGATGGGACGCTTTAGTGTGGGACGCTACATGTGTTGACACACTGGCATTGTCCCATCTTCCTTGCACAACAGAAAAAGCTGGCGCTGCAGCAGCTAAAGCTGAAAACCTCAAACGGCACAAATATGAGTCGTTGGACAGAATGTACCATTTTGTGCCGTTTGGGGTTGAGACTTTAGGTCCGTGGGGGCCGGACGCTCACCTTTTATACAAGGATCTGGCTAGGCGACTGGTAGAGGTGACACGTGACCAGAATGCTGGCAACTATTTTGGTCAAAAAATAAGCATATGAATTCAACGAGGCAACGCCGCCAGCATTCTGGCCACGTTACCCTCTGCCCCGGGTCTTTTAGATTAGTTTTATTTTAGTAATATAAGTTTTAGTATTTAGTATTAGTTTTTATTTTAAGTAGGTTAATTTTAATATTTATAGTTTTTAGAATTAAGTTTTGATGTTTTATAAGTTCTGTTGTGATAATAAATAAACCTTACAATTAAGTTTTATTTAAAATATTGTTAGTATAAACTATCGATATTTTAAATAAAGCTCTATCTAAAACTGTGTGGTCACGATCATTCTTCGCCCATCACTAATCGGCATGCACATAAAGTATGACATTGACAGGGACTGACTGTACTATTAAGAAATTCAGGACTTCATAGGCGTGATTTTTTTGACAGCTGTTGCAGAGATCAAGTTAAATTTTATAGAGCATAGAACTTAGTTTTAAAATAAAAACTATAGCGTAAAATATATATTTTAAATGTATTGGTTTAAACATTAGTTTTACAAAGAAGTAATAAGTGGGTACCCTCTAGTTATCCAAAATTAATAATTTGTATTGGAAGATCTAACGATGTGTGGGAGTGTATGCATAGCATTTATTTAAAAATACGTATTTATAAAATATCTGTCTTTGAATATGTTAAAAATAATAAATAGAGAATTTGAGCTTATTTTAACGGACTTAGTTAGCAAATTAAAACGCTCACGATGTTTGTCATACTTAATTAATGTACACAGGTAGACAGGCACACACCTGCGAACAAACATTATAAATTTACTACACAGTCGGGAAAAATAGGCATCCGTGGGCTGTGCTGGAAAGTTAAACATCAGCTCAAATCACAGATCTCGCAAGATGAGACATGTCATCTCGACCTAGCGAGATCTTAAACTCTCTAAGGTCATACATTTTTAACAGTGTAGAAATAGTAGATTGTATCATATGGGAGCAAAATAATATTTTTACTGCGAGGGCGCTTTTTAGCGAGAGATTCTTTAGTAGAATCCTGAACGTAGCGACTATTCAAAGTACGTCGCCCGAGCCAAAAATATATTTTGCGTCCGAGCGGTACACTCTACTTTTTAACACCTCTATGAGAAAATAAAGGCGCCTCATATTTTATTTTAATATTATTATTTAATAAAACGTAGAGTAACAACTAAATTGAAATTAAATGGTAGGTATCTAATAATAAAACAAATAAAAACTTATATTCACATTCTTTTCATTCATTTTCTTGGCGCTGAACACTAACATTACAAATACTTCCAAATTCAAAAAGTGCGCGGCAAAGATAATTCCGGCTCACTTATAAAGTTCCTTATAGAAAACACCACCTTTGGGCGCACTTAAAGGCGAACCAAGTAGTCCTTTTCGAATAGATGTGATGTAAAATCACTTAATCATCCTCCCACACAATCACACAACAATGGATACTGCAATGTAGGTATGTTTTACATTTGCATTTCGCGCTGTGTAAGTATTTCCCGGTTGTTTTAATCGTTAATCCATGTCAGAGGCCTAAAAATATGTAACAAATTCTAACGCCAGGGCTAGCCATCCAGCCTAACTTACTTTTTAGTATTTGTATAATGTCTAATGCGGGTAGCCACCCGCGAGACATTATTATACATTAAGTACATTATATTATTATTACAATTATTATACATTATATAGGTATACATTACATTACATTATTGTCAAATACTAAAGTTTCGAGGAGTTAAATAATAATATAGAGAATGGTTCTCTCTAGATTACTACGGGGTGTACACAATTTATTTATATTCTATGAAAAAAAATACTTTTAATGTCTGTAGACTTTGAAAGACCTTATTACTAGTAATTTATAAGGTGCGCGTGAGATAACGTCCCCGTAAATCGAAATCACATGTCTTGTTTCAAAATCTCTATGGCTGCAGTTTTGAAAAGTTTTTCACCCACGCCGGCACTCTCATAGAACCTTTATTTTAATGGTGCTAGGAAAAGAAAGCGTAATGAAACATTAACCTGAAACATGACCACGTAACGTTACGTTCGCCCAGTTCGGCCGTTCCCAGCTAATGGTGGTTACTTGCCTTTTTTTAATTTCGCCCTCTTTCACCCCTTTTGCCCATTTCGGGTAACAAATGGTTATTTGAGTACTTTTGAGTTCCAGAAACAAACGACCATTTAATATCATTAAAAGTCTGTTTGGTGATGGACCTTGTTTAGTTATTGTTTCAGTGTTTTTTTTTAATCTCAGAGAGTTGATTTGCAATGTAATGAAACCATAGATCGTTATTAGAAAAACTTACCAAGAACATAAAAATATGTAGAATATTTTTTATTTTATAAAACCTCCTGAAGTACAAATTATTTTATGTTTTTTTATTGGGATTATTTACTAAAATAAACAAAATTAAATAGTGTCCCTGACCATGTTGAATAACTGAAATAAATAGTTTTTATTTAATAATTGTAATTAAATGCTCTATGTGAGAGAGCGTATACTTACAAACGAAAATTATCTACATTATCTTCAAGTTGCTATTGAATCAGAAGTGAATCATGCTAAAGGGATTAACCTATTTTATCTACTTTGAATGTTAAAACGAACTTGGCTTCTTTTTCGAGGAGTTAAATTATAATAGGTATAAGAACAATTAGTCTATTTCCATGATAGAGATGCTGCATAGCATAGGCCTCTTCATCGATTAAAATGGCAGACGTTGAATGAATAAGGAATATTTGCTATGCTCAGAAATATTTATTAACCTTTATCGTATCAAAGTTTTCTACTGAAAGACGGATACGAAAAAAGTTTCCCTCTCCAATTTCTTACATTTTTACGCAAAGTAGCGCTTGAGCTGGGACTAAGTTATCTTTTTCATCTGGCCCGAATAGTCCTTATTTATTGCACTTTTCCAAAGAGCTTTTTATATAAAGATAAAATGTAGATAAAGTCTGTGGATAAAGCGCACGTAGTGAGTATATTTTAGGTTCTTTTACATAAAATAAGAGGTACCTTCGATACCACAGTGGATAAGGGAACACAGATAAATGCCATAGAACGTGATCCTTTTTCGAATTTATATGGGTAGTGTTTATTAGGAGGTGGTGGGAAGAACGAGCCTTATTTCCCACTTACGGAATCCCGTTTATGGTATTCCGCATTAAGTGAAGTAGGTCAATTGGCATCGTAAGATGGATTCCGATGTAGTTTTATTGCTGTGGAATTTGATGTTTTTTGCGTGATGGCTCCATTTGTTCATAATTCTTATCAATAAAATGTTGATGGGAGTAATCTTACTAATTCATTTTAAGAATTTTGCCCAGCTATACACCTTTGTAAACTATACACCTATTGATTTTACAATTGTATATTGCAGTTTTATTGTTCCTCCCAAATAACTACATAATATAAACCTAACCAAGACATACGTTCTGCACTTCTGTAGTATTATACGTACAACGGAAGACTATTTATTAAAAAAAAACTAGCTGACCCGGCGAACTTCGTTTCACGCAATATCTATATAACTTACAACTCTCAAACCTTCTTTGACTCGTGCACTACAACTTTGCTAAAGATCATAACATGATCAAATGTATAGTTTAATTACGATTCTATAAAGGACAGACAAGCATTCACAGACAAACATTCATTTTTATATATCTAGATAATCAATATCACCCTTGCTAGTAAGTAATGATTTGAACTCTCTATTCAAACAAATAGGAATAGTTATAAAAATCTGTTGCTATTTTTATAACCAAAAATATCTATAACGAGCGAAAGAAACGGCTTTCATCGCGCTAAAATGGTGTTAGGCGAATTGATGCGTATAATTGTGATAGGTACTCCGTGAGAAGACTTGCCGGTACTTTGACGATATTTAAACGAAAGTAAACCGATGCCCAAGACTTATCTATCTTCAGACAATTTGTATATCTAAACTATGAAGAATATCATTGTACTCATTAAAGACCATCTTGGTCTTAATGATGATGTTTCATGATGACGATGTCTTAATTACTTATGGAATCAGCAGCAAAATCGCGAAATCTACGTCATGAATTTTCCCGCAATTTTGGGATAGGTTCCTGAGTAATTTGTTCATAAAGATGAGTGTATCTATAATCTGAATGTACCTACCTGCTATTCAACATTTTCTTAAAAGACAAGGTTACTGACTCACACAATAGTCATCAATAATAAATTAAAATTAGTCAAAAATATAATTTTCACACAAAAAGCAAATGAAAAATTGGATTCCAAAATTTTACGCGAACTAAATCGTCGTACTATACAGGGTTATTTCTAATCAATTATCATCCTTCTAGGGGCTTATTCTGTACATCAAAACTAACAACTATTGTTCCACGACTTTCGTAAAACTAAAAAAAATCAGCTGTTCCATACATTTTGTCGTGGATGAACTAAATTTTTCTATGGAACAACAAAAATTTTATGAGTTTTGACGAAAGTCCTAGAACAAAAGTTGTTAGTTTTGATGTACAGAATAAGCCCCTAGAAGGATGCTAATTGATTAGAAATAACCCTGTATATGTACATATCTAGCCATGGTGTACTAAACGTCTTGTATTAAAATAACTAATCATGATTATTTCCGTTAATTTAAAGTCTTTTATAATCATGCAAAAGTTATTTACTAAACCTCTTCCCGCAATCACTAAAATCCACCTTCTAAGCCTGACTAGAAAAAGATTACGCTTCGCTAAAGATTGATCTTTTACTGGACCCGCCCAGTGAAGCACTGAACAAAGAACTCTAGACACTAATCCAGTTTACTGATTACTTAGATACTTGCCCTTGACCGGTTGAATCCGTTGGATCTTACTTACTTTATACCTATTACTTGAACGTCATATAAAACGATAAGTTAATATTGGATCTCTCATATAAAATATAAGGGAAAAATGTTAATCTATAGACGACAGATATTATACTAAAAAAACATATATTATATTCTAGGATATCATATTCATGATTTTTTTATTATCGGTCCCATCACGGTCCCATACTAATAATGATGAATGAAACTTTAAAATTACAAAAATGAAAGGAGTTTCATTATATTTTGCTCACAGCCGATGACTTTTGAGGAAAAATCCTGATTGCAAAAGACATTTGGAGGGGATATGCGCTTGATATGCGTCACTAGAAATAATAGCGGCCTATCCACATAAATAACACATTTATTTTTATATTTAACTCTGTTGTCATTTGACGCAATTCTCAACCACAAAAATGAATGGAAAATCTTCCAAGCTGCTGCCAAAAGTGTCAAATAAGTATTGGAATTTGACGTTCCTTGTCTGAAAATCCGATAACAGCTACCGAATTGAGATATATTTCATGTCGCTTTCTACCCGTACCATATTAAGTCGATGCATCTCTTTCAGACTTTATCGATCGATCACGGTATTACTCTGGTATCTCTGTGGGTCTGTCTAAGCTGTAAGATAAAGGAGGCTGCAGTTGATTATGATGATGAAAAAATAAAAAACCTGACCTCAATGCTAACAAATAAGAAACAAGAAAATGACCCAAAAATCTGAGTATCAAAAAAGGCGTCACTAAAAAAGTAACGCAAGTGCCTATTTATGCGGTCCCAAGATAAAACGAATTTCCTTACATCAAACCCAAGTTACCTGAAGACAGTGTAATCGGCCGTGATAGTAATCATACCCTAACCCATATGATAATATTTAGCCCGAGGATCCCCACATTTCCCTTTTTTATTCGAAATAGTAAAAAATCTACCTTTTACGGTCGGGGAAAATAAAATGTTTATCGCTAAGCGGCTACAAAAGCACTTTGTATTAAGGCGCATAAATGTATTCATCCCAAGGAAAATAAAAGGGTTTTTGCGATTGATTGAAATTGAAATATTTGTATAGGAGAATGTAATGGAACTGTACCTACATGTGTACAATGCTACAATAGGCATGATGATTGGGTAAAAAAAAAAATTATAATTTGTCCGTGAGTTAGATTTTCAAAAAATATTGGATACGTATTTTTCTTTCGTCAATCAATCAACAAATGACAAGTGAACTATTTTCGAGTTTAAAAATGCTAATGTACATGGGTATAGCTGGAAACATACTATCGGACGCAGCTGACGGACGCGACTGTCAGCCGCGACTTAACAGTGTGCACAGTCTTAAAACATCCGGCGCGCCAGATCACTCTCGGACATCCGAACGCTCAAGGTCAGCCCAAGGTGACGTTCGCGACTGATGTCCGATAGTGTGCACGGCTTAAGACAGAGGCGCTCAAAGAAATGGTGTAACAGCTAGAGCTAGAGCTATGTCCGAATGCCCATGCGAAAAGATGTTTTTCTTGTTATTTCAAATTAAAGTTAGGCCTAAATTAAATAATTAAAAACCGGACAAGTGCGAGTCAGGCTCGCATATCGAGGATTCCGTACAAATCCAGAAAAAATCACAAAGTTGGGAGAAGCAAGTTGTTAAAAATTATAACCATCTATGAAAAAAGTTTTTTTTTTTTTCACTTTTTTCGTCATACATCGAAAATTGCACATTGTTAACATGATTAAAAACCTAGTTTAGCATGTGCTAATCAAGTTTTTTTATATGATATCTTACATGATACGATTTACTCACTTTGAATTTTGAACCCATATTTTGTGAAGTTTGGGCCCTGTTTTTTTGTGATTTAAGTAAAAATGTACAGTTTTCAGATTTATTCCTATATGTGTACTCTAAGACGATGCTTCTCGCTAAATTTCATAGTTCTATGTCAACGGAAAGTACCCTCTAGGTTTTCATTTTTTGTGAGTGTCGAAATAAGTATGCTGTGGAAACCATTGGATCTAAATGGAACCCTAAAAAATAAAGTTCCAGCATATCCAGCCAAAGCTGTCTCATTCACATATTTAATGAGTGAATGAGAAGGCTGTGGCCTGAATACACTACGGCCATGGGGATACAAGAACGTTAACTCCCTACACATGACTCGCAGCAGCCGGCCGAAACTGGGTTGTGTTACGAGCCAGCCTAATTACCTGCGATTTACCGCATGCGCGCCAACCCTAAAATATTAATCACAAATTATTGTTTTAATACGAATTTTTATGATGGCTAAACGTTTTAATGAACCCCCGCTCGTTTACACAGCGTCCGGAGTTTACTTAATCCTACGGGCCTTGTTGGTTCACCTTTCATTATTTTATTAGCTTCGCTTCGTTTTGCTACATATTTTTAAAGCAATGGAAACATGAACAATGTGTTCAAAAACTTCCTGTTGGATAGTTCAATAATTGTTAAAAAAAATGCCATGCAAATGCAAAAAAGCTTAATTACCGCCGCAGTCACATTAAGTAAAATGGCATCACATAATATAATTGCCAGTTGCCATATTTCTTTTTGTAACGTCAACTGTTTGCTTTGCAGTCGGAAAAATTAAAATTTTAAAATGTATTGCTATACTAAAGCGTACATGACGTAAGGAAGAAGCTTACTGTGTCATATCAAATACTAATGTTTATTATGAAATAAATTTTCACATTACAAATATTTATATGAGCCTGCGCGCTCGAATAAAATATATATTGGATGATCACTATTATTGTACTACCAGGATTCATTTACACTGGCATTGTAGTACCTATGTTTTGAATTATGGTAAATAAAGACTTAAAAACTGAGTCGGAAAATAAGTGTGAAAAATTCTTACATTGATAATAATGTTCGAAGCTTCTTATACGCAGATATTGATGTTATCTCAAGCGTAACAGAAAATCAAATAACAATATCCGTTACAATTTAAGGCCCACCTTGAAACTAGAATGTGACCTCACAACATACGTGCCATTCAGCGCCCTATATTGCCGCCAAGGGCACTTTAAAAGGGACTTCCTAACCACATAGGCCATTGTAGCTCTGCCAAGATCAACATCGGGGACAAACATTGACACCGGGGCGATAAAGCGGCGAAATTCGACCGAGTCCCAAGGGAAATTTCAGGTTCTTATGAAACCAACCTAATCAGAAAAAGTATAGTTTGCCGAATGAGACACGGAGTCGATTGCTTTAATCAGGTGAAGGAGTAATCAAAGTTTTCTGACACAAATCACTGATGAGAAAACGTGTCTGTGGCGGTACTCGTACTTAGTAGGTATCCTTTGGGATTCAGTTGTGTCGCCTTTAGTGGTATTGAGATTAAGTTTCAATCAGAACAGCAGATTTAGTGATGCTTGTTTCAGTGATGACTGCTGTAAAGTATTAAGTTCATAAAAATAGTTATTGAAGTTGTTTAGTAATACTTAGCAATTGACGAATAGTGTTTTATGGCTGAAATGACGATAGTGGAACTTTTCTCAGCACATACTCATATTTAAATGTGAAGTTACACAAGCTTAAGCATCTCTTGAAAGTTTTCTAGTACCCACTAGTTTTGAGTTAGAGCCCCAAAGCACGTATTAAGTAGTAATAGCTATTGTACAAGTGATATTATGAAGTAATTCCTGTTGGGCGTTGCGGTAGCCAAATTACTCTCTCTTTATCTCTTAGTAAAAGTTATCTAAAAGTTACTTGAGATGTAATGTACCTGCTTATTATCGCGTAGCCACCCGGTCTATACGAATTTAGGTATTTACTTTTTGTTGAGTAGATGTATACATAAGTATACATATCTACCTATCATAGGTACCGACGTGTTTTACTTGGGATGCATCGTCACGTAAAATCACTTTATATGGTGACTTGCGATCTTTACGTTATCCCGAATTTAAATATAGATCTTTTTGAGTAAGTATTTTACACAGTAAAAAAATCTATTAATTATTTATTTTATTTTATTTATTTATATCAAATTAGCACGGTAACAGAACCAATTACACTAAAGATAAATAATATATTATTACTTACATTACGTCAATGTCAAATTTGGTTAACAATAATAATAAATTACATATCACAAAAAACACACACAAAAATATTACGTCCATGTCAAATTTAGTTTACAATAATAATAAATTACAAAGCACATTGAATTCGATTATAAAAATAAAGAATTAAAACACAAAAAGAGAACAGTTATACATTCAAAAATACAAATGGAATATTAATGAATGAAGGAATATTATGGAAACGTTCGCACATTTTAATATTTTATATCAAGGGAATGTACTGACGTTTATTTTTCATAGTAATTACATATGCCAGGCAGCTCCGCGTGCTAGCACTCGACTTGAGAAAGATCGCCGAATGCAATCGAAACTATAGTCGTACTATATAATGAATATGAAAAATAAACGTGAGTGAACGTAAATTATTCATATATTACACAAACAACTCTATGTACCAATTACTCATATTTCCCAGCAACATTCCCCTATTAAGTCGCAAAGTAGCCACAACAAAGGTAATTTCGCGCCTAACGTAGAGTCGAGGACGCCGCGCTAATATCATTTTATCACCACCGCGTCATACCCCCTCGCTTCCATATCGCCCTAGAGATAATCTCGTGGAAATTACTTTCCTGCTTCATATCCCTAATTAAGAATGGCGGCTTCTCATCTCGAGTGGAAACATCGAGGGTAATAGGAAATCGATAAGCGTCGAGTCGTAAACTATGGAATCTTTTAGACTTTACCAAGAATTTATGTGACAAAATGACAAAGAATTGTGACCAAAATGTTGATGTTTATCTAACACAATTCGCACTGTTTCAGTGTAGTAGATATGCGCCGATTGCCTTTCGGGAGTTCTATATAGTTCTAGATCACTATTCAGCAGGCTATATAGGGGCGGTAAGTATAGCATTTGGTTAGACGGACTAACGCATAGGTGTTGTCATTCAGCTGCTGGTAGCATTCATTGTCGGGACGTCTATAGCAATGTTGTATGTCCCATTTATTTGTTGGCTTCTACAAAATCGGAATCGTGACGATGACTTAATCAATCTTTTCTTGTCAAGGTTGTGAACTTTAGTAGTTTGCAATCTCATTGGTCTAAGAACGACAATTACTCTTAATATTGTCATTAAATTACAATGTCATCTGTGACTATCATAAATAATGTCAATTTTGAAAAATGGATTTCAGTAATCTGTGAAGGCACTTGAAGTTCAGGTTTCGTTAAACCCTTTCTAAAAATCTTAAACAAATCTAAAATATACCTATTTTATGACGTAGTGATTAATTCCTCTATGCCTATTTGTCGGCGCCGTTCGTTGTTTCAGACATAGGATATCCTCTGCTGGACTTAGGCAAAGGACTTAGGCCTCTCCTATATATCTCTAATTCGACCAATTGGAAGTGATCCATTAATATCGGATAAACCAAACGCTTCGAGCTCTCTGATATTATTTCAGGCTGATATAGAAAATACTCAGTCAAAATTATTCCGTGTAACCCCGAAATGCAATAGATTAGGTTATATTTTATAAAACAAAACAACCTAAAATGCGCGAAAACAAAGTATCGTCCTCGGGCTCCTCGGCTGACTCGTCACTACCTCTCCAAGTCAGTTTTAGTCCCGCGGCTAGAATATGTTGGAATAGTTTTAATATACTAAAAAGCTTAGTGCTACGTTCTAAGTTTCGTACTACAATTATGTAGTATTTTAGCAAAATATACAATGTTTCAACAAATATTAATGCTAATAAAATACTACGTCTGCATGTGGATCATTAGTTACTTATACGTAATCGTATACACCTATATAAAATGAACAAAAATGATTAAGTATAATTATAAACAATGTAAGTGCTTACCAAAATCGTTGATTAAGATTGAACACAACACCATAAAAAATGAAACCATGGCCATCACCAATTTTGACCTATAGAAAAAGCTTAACACGACTTCGTATTTAGATTGATCAGTAGATTTTACTCTAGTTATATACTGTTGTTAACACAAAGAAAAATACACAGACGAAACAAATTAAAACTATAGCGTGCAATAAGAAGGGGCCTTATCGCTAACGGCGATCTCTGTCAGACAATAGTAATATATAAATAAATATGTATACATACATCCTTATGTAAGCCGTTATACTACTAGTCTGTAATAATATAGATATGCTTCCTTACTAAATGTACCTCCACATTTTCGACAAAGATAGGAATAAGTGCACCAGCCGAAAAAAATTACTTACCTACTATTGTATAAATGTACCTACTTTCAAAAGAAAATTTGTCACTCAGGTATCAATTTTTTTTTCAGTGTTCTTCAAGACTTGTTTTCTTTGTTTCAGATGACGATTCTTATTACAACACACCGGTAGAAAGAAGTTTTGCTCAATATCAGCCACCAATATATAAAAATAGCAGACCATCATCATTTTTCGAAGATGGAGAGAGCTTCAGAGTAACTCAACCACAACAACAGCCACTTTTTGATGAAGGCCACGTCAGATTTCCGAGCCCAAATTACAATCAAAACCCTTCACCATTTCAGTTGCCCACAGGCAGAAGTCAGTCTGGTACACAATACTATGTAAATCAACCAGAATTCACCCCACAAAGGCAAAGGTTTCGACCAGCTCCACCATATAACTATCAATTAGTACATCCTGCTTCAACAAAAAGGCCAGATGTGTCTCAAATACATTCCGTAGCTTATCAAAATGATCCGTCTAAGCCAGAAACGTTTTTAGGCCAGATCACTTTAAACAATCCAGATATTGACTACTTACAGAATACCAGATTTAAAAATTTGCCATTTGATACGAATAGCCTGAAAAGTAATGGTCAAACTGGCCAAATATCTCATGACGAAGATAATGATAATCAAGATTTATACGATCAACATAGAGTAACCACGTATAATCCTAATAAACTAACCACTAAACAAAGACTGAACATAAAACCTAGTGGTTCACGGTTCTCTCATTTCAATCCACCCGTAGAAGGAAATACTGATTTCAGAGTTTCACCAAGTAAGATATTTACAAATAACATTAAGGAACAAAAACTAAATTCCAATGTATATCAAAGTTCTTCCACTGAATATAAGGCGTTATTAGATATAGAGCCCTTGCTTGAAGACGATATTAGTGATATAAGTTCATTTAGAGAATTAATGAAAAACAAATATGCATCTGAAGATGTTCAAGTTATTAAGTCAAATAATTCAGAAGACACAATGGATGATACTGTATCAGATGACAGTAAACCTGACGCTAGTTCGATGAATACTGATAACTACCTCAAGGAAATTCCCGTAGAAACTCAGAGTACATCATCGACTTCTACATCAACTACTACAACAACTCATTCTCCCTTAGATGATGAACTGAGCATTGATAATGCCGAAGAAGAAGGTGAATATGTAGAGTACTATGATGAACCAGAAAATCCTCCTACTGAACATGCCACAAAACAACCTCAAATCTCTCACTCAACAGAACATGAAGATATATACGATGAATACGACTCTACTGAGGAGCCAGAAAAATCTACGGAAGAACCAAAAACGAATTCTACAGAATCATTTGATGTACTTGTTATGAAACAAGCCAACACCACTGTTCAAGACGATAATTTTAAACACTTTATTGACACCACTGTGATAGATCAAACCGAGAAAAATAACAGTACAGACTACGATACTCCCAATATCAATGCATCGACATCAGAAGACGAATCAACTTCTATAGAAATACCTTCAATATTAGGACAGGAAGTCGTCTCAGTTGTAACCACTAAAAGCGTTGTCAATGGAACCATATCTATTCCTGAAGTTACATATGCTCCGAGTACTACAACGAAAATTGGTGTAAGTGATTCTGAAGTTATGTTATCATCTGATGAAACAGATGGCTTAAACGAAACCATACCAGTGACAACAGAAAATTGGATAGTAGTTGCTTCAGTTCAAACTAGTAGAAGTGTATCTGGTGCTCGATTTTTACCTTTCCCAACCGTAGAACAAGAAGAAAAGAAGCAAGTGTTAGCTGAAGATACTGAAGAAGATATTGATGAACCTGTAACTAAAGATCCTTTGCAAGATACGAGTGGCGTAAGTGCTTCGACAGAAAATATTAATGATAAGCTAGACAGCATACAATCAGAGTTATCAAGTGCTGTCTTATCTGGTTCTCTTAATAATGAAAACAAAAATATCGAACTGATTACGGAATTAACGACTGAAAGTACTACCACTAGCACAACTACTACTACGACGACGACTACTACAGCTCTACCAAATGTCTTTACACTGAAGAGTACTTTACCTCCAACATTTACGGAAAGGTCTTCTCCAGGACCATTGCCCGTTCAAATCAAAAAATTTGCACACCGAGTAACTACATCATCAACGACACCTAAACCAAGAAAAAAACTTGTCACCGTAATGGAAGATCTTTCATCAGGACTTCTTCCCCCAGGATACAAACCTAGAGTATCATTCAAAGATAAACGTACAAGCACTACAACTAGCACCACAACTTCTACCACCACTACGACAACACAAGCGCCCAGTTCTTCAAGTGAAAATCCTGTTATTAATGGAACTCAAGGACGCTCTTCTGGAATAAGTTCTAAAAACAAAGTGATTGTTCTAGATGATAAATCTTTGCTGCCTAGAGAATACAGACCTAAAGAACATAAACCTCAAGAAGATATCATCAAAGTACTTCAGAAAGATGATATTAGTAAATTTTTACCACCTGGTTTTAAAGCAACTGAAACTCCAGAAACCAAAGAAACTCCTAAATTAAGTATTTTTGATAAGGTTCAGAAAATTGATATCTCTGCATTTTTGCCTAAAAATCTTAGTCTTACTACAGAAAAACCTAAAGAAAAAATTGGACTACCTGCAAATGCAGTACCTATTAATTTAAGTGCACTTTTGCCACCTGGTTTCAAATTAAATAACACTGATTCGAATAAAGATAGCGGAGAAAGCATTGTCAAAAAACTAAAAGTGGCTGATGTCTCAAGCTTATTACCACCTGGCTTTACATTAAACGAAACCAATGAAGAAACTGTTCAGCCAAGCTCTACTACTAAAGCTCCGGGTGGTATTAAATTAGTATTCCCATCTCGACCTGGAGGAAAAGTTAATAGGAAAACAACTACTCCGAAGCCATTGGGTCCAGCACCGGTGACACCAATGATTCATAAAGGCTGGCCAACCAGGTAAGACTCTTATTATTTCATTTATTCGTTTAAACAACTCTCGGGTTACCCTAGATCTTTGAAAGTCTTTGGTGGGGCCAAAAACAACACCAAGAGGCCATTTTATAAACATAAAATATACAAAAATACAGTTTTTGGGCAAAGGAAGAGGAAAACTATTGTAAAGACGGGGATTTTGTACAGTTCTGTCTGGGCTATTGGAATGAATTATTACGTGATTGTACATTGGTCTATGGAATAAGGTGCGGCACCCGCCAAGTAATGCCTCGTCTCAATATATTTAAGCGGGAGGTGACTAGCCATCCACTAAATGGGCCCCCCATAAAGGCTACAGTAAGCTGGCACCGGAGGCAACATTGGTGTGGACGCAGCATACCTCTCGATACCCTAAGTATCGAGAGTATGCTGTATAGTATGCTGCGCGATCACTAAGAGTTACTAGCGGTTATGCATTTTAGCACTTCCACCCTGGAGCTTAGGTTCTTAGCTCTTGCGATTTCTATTCCAAGCCGGCCGGTAAAAGCTCTCTTGCTTTTGTGAGTCAGTCACAAAGCCGCCCCTTGTGTGAAACTATGATTTACTTTAATTCAGTAGATATCATAAATTTTATTGTTCGATTTACAGAGCGGCGACGGAATTCACTGGGTGGCCATCACCATCTACCACACCATTTTCGATAGAAAAACTCTTGGAAGCACAAAGAAATGCAACTGCTACTAGTCCGATGCCCGAAATGAGTACTGAAGTTACGACCAGACGAATTACGACCACAACGACTACGGTTGCCCCGCCTCCTCCGACCACGCCTGGTGTATGTAGGAAGGAATGTGACATAGCTGCAACCATTAAAATAGTTTCTGGTATGCATATAATAAATGTAATATTCATATACAATTATACATTCTAAAAATATTTATTGAATGTATCTACTTAAAATGGCGCCAAATAATAATACTGATATGTGGTTTTGCAGGAGTAAAATGGGTTCCTGAATTATTAGATCATCACACTGATGAATGGCAACTATTGGCCGAAAATGTAAAGGAAGAGGTAACTTTTAATTAGATTATTTACCAAATAAAATAATCTAATTTAATTAAGAAGTAATTTATTCATAGAATTTAAACTAATTAAGATCCTTAAATATTACAGCTCAACTCGGTGTATTCCAAATCAGACTCACTTAAGAAATGGTATAAAGGTATTAGAATAGATGGCTTTAGCAAGGGATCCGTTCTTGTTGACTATTTTATTGAACTAAATGAAGTAGAAGAGAGGATCGACACGTTGGACTTAAAGAAAATGTTCCACAAGTCTCTTCACGAAGCTAAACCAGGATCAGTGGTTGAAACGGTAGAAGAAGAACCTAAAGAAGAAGACTTTGATCCTGACGTTATGCTCGGAGATCAACCTGATGAAGAAAGGATGAAGAAAAGCAATGAAAAAATGCAGAAAACGATCGACAAGTCTTCGGGGAAACTGGAGATGGGGAAGTTTATCATGGATCCCGCGTATACGGAATTTATCGGTAAACAATATGCTTAAATACGCTGTTGACTTAAATGTTTCAACAGTATATTAAAATGATTATTATTATTTTACAGTTTTACCAAAACGTGAAGAACCTACGTTGGTGGTACCCGATGAAGAATCGTTCCTGCCTCAATGGGGTATTGCTGTTATTGTCATAGCTTTAGCGTCTCTGCTGTTCGTTGTTATATTCGGTGTTACGGTGGTGAGTATTATATTCTCAAAATTGCTTCTTTATCTATTCTTCTTTATTATTCTTTATCTTTCTTTTTTTTATAAAATAGGATGATGAAGCGAGCGAAATGCTCATCTGGTGTTAAGTATCGTCTTAATGGTACCCAAGACCAATTAAATAACCCGTCAATTTTACTATAAGAGCCAAATTTTTTTGCAAGGGCATATCTGAATCAATTTACGCATCCTTTTTTAAAAATTATTCGCGAAATATTTCTATAAATTGTGGAATTGGTTTCGTTAAATAGGCGATATTTTACAGCTGAGGCAATAGTTATAAAAAGATTCAGGATCTTAAATAATAGTCGTATATGTCTATTTAGAAGCTAAGTTAAGACTAGATTTTGCATCGATTTATATGTACATATTACATTGTAATATTTTCCAGTTGGTGAATCGACAGAAGAGTGCGAAAGCGAAACAGCCTATACCGTTGAGTGAAGAGATGCTGCGGGACTTGGACAAGAGCCATATGGGAGGCTTCGATGACATGCACCACATGAAAGAAAGAGATTTGCCCTATTTACCGTCTGGCAAAGTAAGTATATCATTTAGCTAATCTGACTTTGATATAAGAACTAGATACCGGATGTGTCTTAAGATAAAATATTTTTTCTAGCATATAAATATATTTGTACCTATCACTGTAGCTAACTTTGACTGTACTACAACCCTGTAATCGCGAAAACAAACTCACCTGTTCCAAAACAAAAAGTTTATTGACTCGCCATAGTATGTAAAGAATTTCTGATTTGCGATTTCGTAGTTGGTTTCATTGTAAAAATTGGTCATATTGATGAGTACAATAATATTCTAGAATATCTCTGTCGTTTATAGAACATAACTGAATTCGCAATTTATGATGACCAAACGTTACTGGAATACCTAACCTAATACTTAACTAAGTCTAATTTTGTACACGATCTAAAAAGGTCGTAGGAAAGGGTATTTTCATGAAATATAAAATTCAGTTTAATTGGCCCGTATATTCGTTATGTAAGCAAAATGAAAACAACGCGAATTAAGAAATAAATCCCTACGGTTTAATAGCTACTGACAAACAAACATCAGAATGCCTTCGGAAGGTCACAAGTCAAACAAAACGTTTCCAGAGTTTCAGTCAAATAATACGGAATTATTGGTTGGTAGCCTAAAACAAAAGCCGTGGTGGCCTAGAGGTAGTGACACCCGCCTAGCAATCGTGAATCGTGGGTTCCCGGTCCCGTACCAATGAGTTCTTTGGAATTTATGTACTGAATTTCACACCACTGGCTTTACGGTGAAGGAAAACATCGTGAGGCAACCTGCATACTTCCGTAAAAGAAATTCGATGGCGTATGTGAATCCACCAACCCGCACTGGGCCAGCGTGGTGGATATGGCCTAATCACCCTTCGTGGGTACACTGTACCTAATTATTTGATAAAGATATATATATTACATACCTCAAATACCACATCTTCGTAGGGGGGCAATTTTGAACCTGATTCATTAATTTGGGGTTTGTTTTATTTTCCAGCGCATGTCGACGGCGTTTATCGAGCAGCTAGCGTACCCGAACCCTGGTGACTCGTGGCGCTCGGAGTGGACGCCTCAGCTGCAGAAGTACATGCAACATTACACCCCCGACTCAGGACGGGGTTCGCAATACGGACCTGCTTATGGGTATGTTCACGCAGACTACAGAACTCGAAGAAAAAATCAGCTGTTTCATACATCTTGTCGTCCGTTCGGTTCGGGTTTCATACCATAGTGAAAGTTGTTCATCGTGAACACAACTATTCATTTGGTATAGTTATTTATTGTATCTGGAATGAGTACGACTACTATGTCACTAATTCTGCTATCAATAGACGATTACTTAGTAAAAGAAGCTCGGGCTGTGGAATATCCAGTTGGTATCCAGAAATCCACTAAATAAATTACGGAACTTTTAAAAGCTCCTAACGCCATCACTTATCAATCTCATTCCAATATCCATTATCTCATCACAGCACCAAAAAAGTTGCAAACATAAAATAAATTGTATTACCAGCATAAAATAAATTACTTTTCAACGTATATTTTCGAAAATCAGGTTAATGAAGATTAACTCAAAAATAATATCCGAATTTTGTTGGAACGTTTCCAGAAATGCTCATAGTATAATTTTATGTTTACCGCATCGTTCCGGGCAGAGTTAACGGTCTACACTGTCCAGAACTGACCGTAAAACGATTTTTCTCGAATGTGAATCCGCATTGATATCATTTCATTTGAAATATAGCTTTGCGGGGGAAAAAAATATAACGGATATAGCTTGCAAATTACTGAGATTGGTCTTGACCAATATTCGACAAGCCAAAACAAGAATAAATTCTGTTTATAGTAACTATCTGATCTTCTTCTATATCTTTTAAAAAGAGTTCCATTAGTCATTGTAACGAAAGAGGCGTCCAAAAATTAATTGGGTACAGATTGTCCACGGTACTTTTACTTATTTAGCCTGAGATACCTAATCTAGGTGTCTCAAATCAGCAGTAGAGCGCTTCAACGTTGGACATAGGATTTCAATATAGATTTCTGAAATATCTGCTTTTATTTTTATTCAAATAAAACATTGACATTTCATATCTATTATTTTATTTGAATACTAAAAGAGTACTAAATAGTCATAAGTTGCTCCAATAAAATCGACCAAAATATAAGAAGCTAACTAAACATAAAGAGTTGGCTAATTTTGATTAAAAATTGCATACATTTTGTGTGTGCTTGTATAGATGCTGACGTTTAATGCCCAGCCCACATTTAAATATCATTATGTTTAAAGCTATGACTCTCTATACTGATATATACTGTCTCTCTACTGTGAGAATATACTGTTTCCATGTTGAAATCGATGGTTATACTTGGTACGTATCTAACTTTTGGTAATTTGCCGGCAGGTACGGAGGATCGCAGCTCTATGGGCACACCGGAGGCGGCTCACAGGTGTACGGCTACACCGGGGAATACCCCGCGCCGCGCTCGCACTACTCCCGACGCAGATCCGAATACGACAGCAACTTCTAATACTCTCAAGAATATTCTAGACCCTTCTAGAACTTTCGAGAGCTCTCTAGAATCTAGGCGCGGTTGTACCGAAAACATAATGCCAAATTGTTGGCAACATCTTTGCAGAAACTTTTATGGTGGCGTGTTTAAGATATAAATGTGATTTGTCCGTCTCCACCGAGAGAAACATTTGTGCTCTACAGTGTGCAACACAGTGGGCCGCAGTCGCCAACTCCGGTGGAATCGCGCCTAAGAACTACGAGACTAAAACACCCTTGACAATATCTTCTTATAACCTCGATCTTAGAATACTCATTACTTTAGATACTTTCATTAGTGTTCCAGTCGATAGCCAAACATCGGTAACAGGTTGTGAAGTAATTGTATCATGAAATCGCTATTGGATTTCGGAACTTTTTACCGTTTTACATTCGCATGGTGTTTTTAGTAGCTTTTAGTCCGGCCTATTATGGACTCTACTGTGCCAACCCAAGAGGTTATTTTGCGTTTTTATCATTGTAAATGTTAATTCTGTTAAAGATAGATATACTATAAAAATTGTCTGCCAAAATAGAAAACGTTTACGACTGATTGTGAGATGTACATAAGTAGCATAAGATACTCACCAATATTGTAAGAGGCAGTAGGTGAAGTTGCGAAATTTCTGTAGATATCTCTACCATACCTATATTTGCTCAGAAGTTGTAGTTAATCGTCAATCTTTGATTGTTTATTGATCGAAGACGTCAATGGCCTGTGTGTGTGCGTGTGACGCCTCTTTGTGCCAAATATTCGTTCTCCTGTGTGTGTAAATATGAACGTACTTTTTCATATTCGTATCATTTGAGGTGGATGCCAATATTGTAACGACTCGATTGCATTGACACCCTTCTCTCGAAATTGCGTTGAGGCAGGGAGCGACGGGACGAAATTTTCACAATATTCAAATTACTTATTCAAACTATTATAACTATTACTAAAAACAGTAAAGCACACGCTTCTGTGCACAGTTAAAAAAAACTGTACCTATTATTATTAAATACTACGGGACTAATCGCGCACTAAAATTACGAGATAAATCAATACCTCATCATCCCGACGTTTCGGCCGAGTTGCATCGACCGTGGTCACGGGTAGACTGAGCAACTCGGCAACTAGCAACTCGGCTGAAACGTCGGGATGATGAGGTATTTTTTTATCTCGTAATTTTAGTGCGCGATTAATCCCGTAGTATATAATAATAATGTGTTCAAATCGCGATAGTTTAAAAACAACAAAACTATACCTAGTCGCGCACCCCAAATTGTGTAAAACAAAGCGCCTGATAATATTTTTACTGTACAAGAGTTCAACGTTTCGCGCGCAATGTAAGACAAAGGTAAAGTTCTAGTAACGCAATAAAATTCGTTTCATAGATTTATGATCGTACATTACATCTATACGCAAATTCATTGTGCTGAATCGTCTATATACGCGTACGCCAATGCGTACCAATGCAATGTACCAATGGTACAGCTAGCAAGCGGTACTACGCGTAAGTCAAACTTGAAAGTTGATTTTTGGATATCTTCTGAGGTGGGAAGATTGCTTTACTGCACAAAAGTGTCTGCGCATATCCCCCTGATATGCCTTGCACTATTCACTTATCTTGTAATTTCTATGCGCGATTAGTCCCGTAGTATAATAATAAACTAAAACAGTCTGCGCCATCTTGGTTTTAGTAGTTTGGCACGAGACGTAAATATTCGGCCCAGTTGCTCCCAGCCTATCCCGAGGGTTCCGGCGGACAATTACCCCAGCTGTCGCTTAGGACTCCTCCGGGCGAGAATAACAATTTATAAGATCTTCCTTTATCCGGACGAATCGAACTCGATTTTATTTACCGTATTCGACGCAATCTTATTGTTAAGAATTTAGATAAATCGATTATCGTCAATTTGAATTTTATGCGTAATCGCCGACAGGTTCACGAAATTACTCTAATAATATTATAGCTATTAGGTATACATATTTATGAATAACAAGTTTAATATTGAAGTTTAATATTAACTCTCGATTATTCCCTAAGAATCATTTCACCATCTACTAAATACCTAGATGTTAATTATATTGTAAATTTTTATGTAACCTACCAATTAGGTGTTAAGTATTATAGCAATTATTGCATGATAGTTATTTTGTGTGTATATAAAACCCTTTTTGTACATTGTACGTAGTTTTTAATTTAATTGTATTATTATTGAATTATTAGTTAGTTACAAATTAAAACATATAAGATTCTAAATATAGATCTATATAATGTATTTGAGTGATTATTTTACACATTCCTACCCGTATTATAAAAATTGGAATGATATTGCATTTTGACTTCCTAAGTACCTATGTTTTGCATAACAGGTGTTGCTAGAGTATACTTTGTAAATAAAATCTTTATTACACTGCAGTCTATACGATGTTTGAGGGCTTGTCGCAAACCTTGTGTACAATCTATGTTTAAAAACCTAAACAAGAGTACTGTACTGTATCAGCCTTTGAATAGTCCACTGCAGGACGTAGGCCTACCCACGAAGGCTGATTGGGTCATATCCACCACGCTGGCCCAGTGCAGGTTGGTGGATTCACATATGCCATCGAATTTTTTCTACGTCTTCAACACGATGTTTTCCTTCACTGAAAAGCCAGTGATGTGAAATTCCGTACATAAATTCCAAAGAACTCATTGGTACGGGACCGGGATTTCAAGCCACGACCTCACGATTGTAAGGCGGGTGTCACTACCTCTAAGCCACCACTGCCAAACAAGAGTGGCTTGTAAAAAAATTAATAAAAAGCACGTGCATCCTCTCTATAGCATATTATAATCAGGTAGAGTCTAATAGCGTAGACCGTCTACTTGTTCTGGTCTAATAGGGATAAGATGACATATTATGCAAGTTACTTACCTTATACAGGGCTGAGACTTCAAAGTGCAGGGAATTCTAGAGGTGTGGATGAACTTTTACTGCGAAATCGCGAAGAGTTAATGAACGTGTTGTACGGAACAGCTGATTCTGTAATTCCGCATATTGTTCCTTTGTTAGTAAAAATTGTTCATAATGATGACGTATACAACGTGTTTATTAAAGGTGTAGTAATAATGTAACCACAAATAAGTTCCATAGTAAAAATTGTTCATTATGATAGAGTCTGGCTAACGAAAGTTGATACTGGATTTTTTCGCAAACTTTTTAAATGACAACACACGGTGCTACTACCATCGCGGATTTACCTTTAAATTGGGGTATTTTACCTTGTATTAAAAACATTTTTCAAACCCACGTCATTAACTAAACTCAACAAAATGATTTATTATACATATTATTTTAGTCTTCATCGTAATGAAGTAGATAGGTACGCGTTAAAATCATTTGGATTATTTGGAGAGCAATGCAAAGCCTCAGTTAACGTTATAAATAATATCGTCAAAAACCAGAAAATAATTAACGTAATAATGAATATAAAACTCCTACACGACAAGCTAAAGCTTGAAAAAAGTTTTTTTTTGCCATTCTCCCAGAGATTTGGAAGAATCAAAATCGCGGTATCGTAACAATGCTACATAGTGTAAGTGAGAGAAAATGTTTCCGTGAGTTAGATTATCAAAAACTATTGGACACGTATTTTTTCTTTTGTCAATCAAACAACAAATGACAAAGATAAACCTTGTCAAAGTTTGGGAGTGGCGGTCGTGACGTCATTTCTCTTACAGAAGTCATACATTTGTATAGCACTTGTGATGTCACGCGGAACTTTGACGGACTATAATATATCTTCATCAAGTTTTGTTTAATTGCCAAAAGAAAAAAATACGTGTCTAATTTTTTTTGATAGTCTATCTGACGGACTAATTATATTTTTGTGGTCATCATGCCCCTGCTGTCAATCCAAACATGCCCAAATATCTGCACATCGGACGACTTAATAGAAGCTTCGCCTTCTGGGGTAGCAGCTGCTAATCAGTGGGCAAAGGTCGTACAGATAGACCTCACCTACTTTAGAACCATCGACACAAAGAAAAAGTAGAAGTATAGAGTAGTTAACTGGTATTGAATTAAATAAAAGTTTTAAGATTAGTGAATTCTGCAATTAGTTATGATTCGTAAACTGAAAAAATAAATAAATTGGCAAATCCTAGTTCAGAGATATAAGAATTTATATGAACACCGGATACAACTCACGATTATTTGAACGGTCGAGCCGCTATGCGTCCGACCGGTTTTAGAGTACTACTCCTTCTTCAGGGAATACGCGCGCCCCCGACAACGGACGCCCGCGCAAATTTTAATAATGAATCCTCACGCCAGTTTTAACAGAGATATAAGCTTTTAAATATTTTAGTAGGAATTAAGTGGGGATGCTTTGTCCCTTTCCCACAAAGCATTACATAGTATGGCGAACGTATGACACTTACAGGCCGTGACGATTAGTACGATCTTTGTCTAGTAAGAAAGTTTTCGTTAATCGGCTCTGTTTATGGTTAGCTTTTACAAAAGGACATCAAAAAATATAACTAGCTTATTGTGACTCCATATGTAATTGCCTCGCTTACAAAATTAATACGTTGTAAAATGGATTGCCTATCCGATTATTACCTTGGCTACTAGCTCACTAACTGGCTATATCATCAGTGAATAGGTTGGCAGGCGTTCAAACCACAGATGTTCGAACAAGGCGCAGATTGCATTAATTAATTTTGAGATACCCCAGAATAGGAAGTCATATTTTAATAACCTTATCTGGTTGTGATCTGAAAATCGGGGTTTTAAGGCTGTTAGAACGTCATTTTTTTTCAACAGATTTCTGTTAGGACAATAATGAAACAGTATTTAATATGTACACTAGAATCCACTAGTTATGAAAATCGGGGTTTTAAGGCTGTTAGAACATCATTTTTTTTCAACAGATTTCTATTAGGACAATAATGAAACAGTATTTAATATGTACAATAGAATCCACTCGATATGAAAATTGGGGTTTTAAGGCTGTTAGAACATCATTTTTTTTCAACAGATTTCTATTAGGACAATTATAATGAAACAGTATTTAATATGTACACTAGAATCCACTAGATATGAAAATCGAGGTTTTAAGGCTCTTAGAACATCTTTTTTTTTCAACAGATTTCTATTAGGACAATAATGAAACAGTATTTAATATGTACACTAGAATCCACTAGATATGAAAATCGGGGTTTTAAGGCTGTTAGAACATAATTTTTTTTTCAACAAATTTGTATTAGGACTATAATGAAACAGTATTTAATATGTACACTAGAATCCACGTCCCGGGCATTCGCGGCAAGCACAGTGCAGGACGTCTACACACATATTAGAGACATATAGGAGATACCTATGTCCACGCCATCACTTGACGTTTCATGGATAAAACGAACGAGCGGACAAAAAAAGACATACGTACCATACGCGATTCTAAATATAATGATAATTAATTGAATAACGCCTGATAAAATCCAACAGAAACCCTCAGAGCAAATAAAAAAATCAAGAGAGAATTTTATGAACAAACAAGTGAAGCCAACCAGAACTACGCCTCGCCGTGTACAGACAATTACACACACATCCACGTACAACTAAACTACGCCTTGGCTTGTCAGTCAAACTATGGCGGCGCAACAGCGACGCACTCACACATGTTTAAAAAACCGGCCTCACTTGACTGTTCAACGACGTTTTCTTTTGATTTTTTTATTTGCTTTGAGCAGAAACCTTGAACAAAATGCCTTCTTTAAATCTACCAACTCAAAAGACAGTTCTTAAGCAGTTAAGTTTTTCAAATTCTGGGCTTAAATATATAGTTTGCAAGCTTTGCAAGGTAGCTAAAATATAACAAATAGCTTCTATAATATGCACTAGCTAATATTTCGTCTTTCCCATCGAGGTGTCGCCTTTCTATTGCATTAGCATGGAAATAAAAACTGAGAACGTTTACTTATGGAAACCAAGAACCGGTCGGAAAAGTGGAAGTTTGTCTTCCGCATTTACTTCTTAGGATGTATAAAAAATCTCAGTTCTTTAAAATTTATTTGAAAGACGTATTTCTTTGAATCTCTCCGTTTCAATCTTGACTTTTAAGATGCGACTCAGAAATTACCTACTAAAGTCCACAAACTAGACCTTGTCTTTGTATCAGGAGAAATGTGGTTAAAATCATCCATCAGTCGTATGACGTCCACTGCTCGACGTAGGCCTCCCCAATGGATCTCCAAAAAGACCGGTTGGAAGCGGCTTGTATCCAGCGTGATCCTGCGGTCTTGGCGAGATCATCTGTCCACCTTGAAAGTTGTTTTTAAATAAATATTAGGGGACATCTTACACACTACCTCTGACCCTAAACTAAGCAAAGCTTGTGATATGGCTGCCAGAGACTGATATACTACACGTATACAGTTTTTTTAATACATACTTATATAGATATATAGTACCTAAATAACACCCAGACACAGAGCAAACACCTATGTTCATCACATAAATGTTTGCCCTGTGTGGAGATCGAACCCACGCCTCTTTGATCCAGTAGTCAGGTTCACTAACCACTGAGCCACCGAGGCAGTCAGAGATATTTTCGAACCCAGTTCTCCGAGCTCAGCCCAGTTCCATTTTACTCTATGTCGGTAACTTTGTTAAAACACAAATAGATATAGTTGAAAAACAGCAATAACTAAAAGCCAGTTTATAAAAAGACTGTCGTACTTACATTACTGTACATCCAATATAAAAATCCTTTGATGAAATTACATCTACCCTTTTTGATATCGTTATGATCGGGACAGAAAGGGTTGAAGCTGTTAGGACAAAAGTAAGGGGTAGTGACGTAAATAAATTATTATTCTGAGTGATGAACATAAAACAGGTACAATAAGTTGTCAAGTGCGTGTCGAGACCCGCATATGCAGTGATAGGCTTTGTAGCCTATCACTGCAGATGGTTTGTTTGCCCAGTTTCTAAAGAAGCAACAAAAAACGAGTAACAATTTATGTGAAAGACGCTTTCCTCCGATAATCTTACGGGAAAACTTTATAATGCCATTAATAGTTAAAAAGTGCACTAAACAGAATAAAGTGCCCATTAGAGTAACGATGGATTAGATTAAAAGTCACCGATCTGCAGCCCTATTCTGGACTGGTCGAAATTTTATCTGTCCTTTTTACTCTACAAAATACGTCGTATGAGAGATAAGCCGTAGTAACTGTCGGTCTCTGTACTGTACTATACTGTACCAGCCTTTTTTTAATAGTCCACTACAGGACGTAGGACTACCCTCAAAGGGTGATTGGGCCATATCGACCACGCTGGCCCAATGCTTGTTAGTGGATTCACATACGCCATCGAATTTCTTCTATGGGCATATTATGCAAATTTCCTCACGATGTTTTCCTTCACCTTATATCCAGTGATGTGAAAATCCGTACGTAAATTACAAGAACTCAATTGGTACGGGACTGGGATTTGAACCCACAACCTCACGATTGTTAGACGGGTGTCACTACCACTAGACCACCACGACACGGTCGGTATAGATCATAGTAGAATAGCGGTTCTGATTCGAGCTCAGAATGTAAAAAAATAAACGACCTCTTCAAAATGATCTTTTAATAGTTTTAGCTCTCCAATTTTTCCAATTTTACGAGCCGTGTAATAACCATAAAGTAAAAATCTTTTGTGCAGAAAATTCTTTCTAATATTAAATCTCGGGATAACTTTATTACCCAATTTGATAGTAAATATTAGAAGCAGTAAGAAAGTGCTCCATTTTTATGGTTAACAAGTTCGATGTTTGACCTCAAATTAGCTCTTCTCTTTTAGAATTATTAAAAAATATCAATACATAGAAGATAAATGCAATAAGATATATTAAATTTGATATTAAATGAAATTATGATTAAATAAATAAGTTAAGCTACTAAAATCCACATTCTCATTCATGCCTATATAATTTCCTGTAGAATCAATCTTCAAAGTGGGAAAAAAAATCCTTTTTTGCAATCAAAGCATAGTTATAAAAAAATCAATGTTTCAGACATTTCCTCAGTAAAATTGTTAATAATTGTTAAAAATTGTTAATAATAATTGTGTAGTATTGTCATTAAAAAAAAAAAAAAAAAATTGTGACTATTACTCTCTAACAGAGCAAGCACCAATTTAAGTATATGGCTTATTTTTGACGAGGTACGTCGCCAACTTATAGCCCAGTGTATTTACTCGATAGGTAGAATTCGGCTGCCATGGCCTTTCGTACTGATTTTTGAAGTTTGCAGCACCTTCTTGAATTGACTGCCGTTTAATCCACGAAAGTTTTAAACGTTTTTCCAGGAAACTTTTCCCTTCCCTTATAAATTGCTGTCCGAGCACGGTGAGAGTCGAATTCGCCCAATTTTACTGAAAAGGGCGTTGTTCAAGCCCTGATACTCCATCTAAAGAAAAGAAAAAAGTGTATCCTAACAGCTATCTGAAAACTTGGACCGACTACTTAGTCCGACAAAGTGGACGATGTGAACTTATTTTCTTAATAGATTCCAATTTACAAGGATTCCAATTTATATTTGACGGACAAACAGGAGAGGCAATTAAGTCCATCTGCCTTCGAAGCGTCGGTCTCGGTCGGACAGATACTCGTATCATAAATTGGGTTAGAGTGATGTTTTCTGTTTGGGTATTAGTTGTCATTTCATGGCATCACATTCAAATATCCAATTCACACTCATGTTGAGAGCATTTTTAAGTTAATATTCACATTGAAAATTGCTAAACCCTGAAAATTTATGACACCAGAGTCCGTGCCCTTTGTTGAATGAAGTTACTTAATTGAATCTGACAGTACAAGTAGAGAGGTGTAGTTTTAAGAAGGTTTGCTTAAGGAGTAGTAGGTAGTTCTATGAAGAAGTATATTTAAAACAGAGTCGCAGAAATGTATAGTCATAACAAAATCAACCAGTAAGCCGACAACAGAATATCAATTGCATTATCCAATTGAGTACCTACAGTACAATACTTATACTTTTTTAGACATTTCTTCCTCTCGGTGGATGCTGGCTTTAAATGAGCGCGAAGGTGTGAAAGGATAATAATTTTAATCCTTCTACGCGCCTACGTTTTACGACGGGTGACACCGCCCTCGGAGTGTTATTGAAAACGATGCCGTAAATTTGATTTATTTCCGTGACGAGATTTACGTTGATATCCAAAAAAATACGCGTAAATTTTCTCGTGATCGAATGGAGCTTTGTTTCGTTAAGTAACTTTGTTTCAGCGGTAATTTTAACATTATTTATATCCGTTGAGGGCAGGGGAGTGATCTTGCAGTAGGTAGATGTTGGCATACATTTTCGAGACACAGAAGAGATTTCTTACTGTGACTGATAACACTTGTTTCTTAGCTCTATTGAAACAAAAACTGCTATGTAATCAACGACATAACTTTACAAGTGACATTTGGACTACTGATTATATGTTGTAATAGCTCTGTGGATTAAATATTATATTGGTGTTTCAGCAGTATGAAGGACAAGTACAAAGCTGTCCAAGACAGAACTTATACTTTGTAATTTTGCCATTTCATTTCTAATACCTGGTTCACTTACGTTCATGACTCCAACGTACTTACAACCATACTTACCCATAGAAAAAAAGCTTTCGTTATTATGTTATCCGTAATTCTATGCACAGATGTTTTCATTGCAAGCTCCTTACTCTAAAATTCGTGTAATAGTATTCCGTCCTTTGAGACGCGTATCGTCAGCTCTACGAGCTCAGCCCACCGGCGCGTACATACTCGTAAACTAATGTTCGTTTAACTAATTTCAGCAAATACACTTTAATTCCGCAACGAATAGCAAATTTCACATGAGCGTCGTGCGCATAATTGTATCTTCGCATAGCTTAATTGAAAACGATTGTCTGTACTGTTTGCGTTTGTAGTATACATGCCTAGAGCAAAGTAACGTAGTGCTTTAGCTGGATTATTTCTAACGATAGTACTGTTGTGAAGATATTCTTGTATGCTTCAGAATTGTATTGACTTTAAGCTAGGTTATTTTACTTTAACGGTAACGATTTTCTTTCTTGCACTAAAAATATCGAGAGGGTCATGAAGTCTTACAATAGTCTTTTTAAATATATAGTTTAAAAATACTTATATTTTTAAAAATGTACAACAAATCTCATCCCTACTTCAGTCCTGTTTCTGCATAGGGTTTTAAGCATGTGTTTTTTGCTAACAAGTAGGGTTAGCGTCCACCACGCGAGCTAAATGCTTGTACAAGTAAACACTCAACTTGTAAATTTACGTAGCTAATATTTTATTGGGTGAACTAACATACTTGTGGTAAAGTTACTAACTCCTAGTATACGACAAAAGTGGGCAGTTTTAAGTTGTTTAGAAATGCGTAGCGCGTTAATACAAAACGGAACAATGTAAGGCGCACCGCTAAGCCCTTTGAAAGAAACTTATTTTCAGACAAGAAAAAAACTACTACTCTTAAAAATTGGGCACCACATAACGTATATATCTTATTGTGACGTAATTCTAAACGCTTTAAAGTATTTAAGTATTTTTTACTTGGAACATGCGAGGCAGCTTAACTGCGTCGGAAAACAATATTATTCTACAAAACTATGCAATTTCTTCTAAACAGGGTATAAGAGTTGCCAGCAGCAAGTAATACGTACTATGAAAAAGCTTACCACTTGTCCATCTAGGTATAGCTTTTACAGTTTACGTCTTTAGCCCACATCCTTACCTTGCTTTACAAAAAAGTATAGCTTCGTTGAAACTGTTTTCATTAGAGCAAAGCTGCGCTATAGAAATTAACGGCTCTGATTGGTAGACATAAAATACATCTTTAGCTCCACAGCTCAGCTCAACTAAGTGGAAAAACACCTAACGTGCAAAGATTAAGCGATTTGAAGTGGAAACGTTGTACCAGGCAATGCTTTAGTACATTTCAATTCGTACACCGAACTCCGCCCACGCTTCACGGTGTAATCGTACCATTAATACAAATTAAATTAGAACATTCCTCACTTATTTCTAAGCTTTCCTTTTCCCAAATCAACAGCGAAAAAAAATATTTCCAAACGTTTAATTTGTGCAAACAAACATTCTATTTCAATTACCGATACGAAATCAAAGTCCCCAAAATAAACAAGGTCGAAAGGAAATTCGTACTTCATTCGGTGAAATTGATTTTTTACTGAAACTTTTTTCAGTGTCTTCTGTTTATTTATTTGGTCGCTTTTATTTGAGATAGGTTGATCGAGAAGACTTATTCATTTAGGGCGTTAACTTTCTGGTCAAACGATTTAATATTGTTAATTTTGTAGTGTTAGACTGCGATCGGACTTTTTATTAGGTTTCGAAAAAATCAAAGTTTTTCAAATTATCATGTTTCTAAACTCTTAAAATGTTGATCTATAAAATATTAATGACCACCCAACCACCGGTAGTTTTGGGCCTCGGCAAGCTGCCGACGGTACTTATAAGTTTAGGTTTTTAAAGATATTTTTTCTTATTTTTTAAAGATATTATAAATAAACTTAAAGAAATAAATAGATATACAAAGTTTTCATTTTTATCCCAAGTTTTATACTTAACATTGACTATTGTACTTTCTTTACTATTCATACAAAAATCTTCTTCACATAATATTAAAACTGTGACTTGTATCTCGCTACGCCGTAGCGTAGTTTTACATTAAGATATAATATATAAATGAAAATGCGAAACGGTAGTTGCGCAGAAAATTTAAAGAATTAAATATATTAGTTTGTTAGTATTACTTGGTATTATTAATTTAACATTACATACATTTACAATATAATTATGTGTGCATTAATTTAATAAGATCTGCTTAAATTTTTATGCAACTCTATTCTTTATCATCTACGCCGTAGTATCCTCCTCGTAGCATATTTGTAACAGGGCGGCGCACTGACAGTGCAATGTTTTAGATAACATTTTTAAATACCTATCTTTAAAACCCCGTAGTATAAAACTTCATAAAAATAAACATACGAAATTCTCCTTTCATATATTTCATATTGAAATACCTAATCCTTCTGAACATTTAAAAATATTTGCACGGCGACATCCCAAAGATATTGAAGAATGATCCTTGTTTGTATCATAGTAAAATACTAGTTAGTGCGACTTGTTTATAGCCATTATCGCCCGCAGCATACGAGTAGGTAAGTAGGTATGTAGTATGTACATTTTCCATCAAAGGGGTATTTTGAATGAATGCCGCTGGCGCCTTCTGGGGACCGCAAACTCTTTACGTAAAGGGAAGGCAATTATTTTACTTTCGAATACTAAATAGCTATTGTGTTGTAGACTTTGCGCCGGTAGAAAGGTACACTGTTGGTTTGCAACGATTGTGAAGATTGCGGCATTTTACGGGAAAATGAAAAAGTATAAGAAGTTTTGAGACTGTTTTAGCGTAGAGGCCGGTAATTTTTACGTAAAAACTTGCGTAATCACTTCTCACGAAAATGTTTGTCATTAAGTTTAAAATAAGTTTTTCAAATAAAAAGACTGTAAAGGTGATAAACTAAATTTACACAATCTGGCCTGTACATCTGCTCTACTCTACATCTATCAATTTTGGTGTTATTTGATTAAATGATGAGATTTTGTGACATTATGTATAATATCAGATATTTTCAATTAAATATACGGTTTAATTCCATCCATCAGCCTTAAGCAGTCCACTGCTGGACATAGGCCTCCCTTATGGATCTCCAATAAGACCGGTTGGAGGCGGCGTGCATCCAGCGCGATTCTGCGGTCTTAATAAGGTCATCCGTCCACCTTGTGGGTGGACTTCCTACGCTGCGCTTGCCGGTACGTGGTCTCCACTCGAGAACTTTTCGACTCCACCGGTCATCAGTTCCGCGCTATGTGCCCTACAGTTTAATTAAATATATTCAAAGAAAAGGTCACATAAAAATATCTTATCCAACTTTATCGTTGTATAGCAGACTGGAACAGAAGCACAAAATTCTCTCTATTAGAATCTAGAACGCTTTGCAACTACTCTGAATATAGTACTAATCATGGAATTAGAACTTACTTTAGTTCTAATTCTATGGTACTGATGTAGTAACTGACAGAAGTAACACGAATTACTCTATCACGCACGAGCGACAACGAGAAAAGAAAAATGAGTGAACCACAACATTTTAGCTAAATATTGTACAAGATATTGCTTTGTAGAGCGAAATGACATTCAGCGATGTAGTACATGTTTATCATTACAAACAACTTTTATATAACTTGTATGTACTATGCAGCTTACTGAGAAATCGCGAAATAAAATGAATCCAAAAAATCACTAATTCTTGACAAAATATACATACATTTAACAATATAAATTTACAAGAGCAGCTGATATTTTTTACACAATTTCTCAGTTAGTTCAGTAGTTAGTAACAGTAGCGTTTGACTAGGTGTCTGTCAGCGATCACCAAAGTTAAGCAAAGTTAAGCACGGTTACTCTTCGGATGGGTGACCGCGGGTGGCATTTATAACTGAGCGCTACCGTGGCTCGGATGACACGTTAAATTGTAGATCCCGGTGTTATTAACCGTTGGCCATGTCAGAGAGCTGTTTCCTCGTGGTCATACTTAACTAGATTGTCAAAACAACAACTTGTATCTTGAGACAATAAATCATTTTTAATGTTGAATTTGAATTTGTGCTAAAAAAAATTAACTGATATAAAACTGAGTTACATTTTCAAAATGTTTAAAATCATAATGGTTGTCGATACTTATTAGGTTTAATAGGTGAAGGTTAGTAGGTGAAGGGCAGTTGAACATGCATATGCGAACTTGTAGGTATGTCAAGTTTATTTATTTACTGTGTTTATGGTTACGAAGCAGCCATACTATCATTACTGTTTCGTTTATTCGCAAAGTTCATAGCGACAAAGAGAACAAAAAGCGTATTTCCCGCGCAAAACAACAAGTGGCGTGCGCGGGACACCCGACCGGAAAATTGTTCAGGAAAGCGATTATAGCGTGAAAATTGTTTCAGAACAATTGTTCTTCTGCAGCGTACCGGTTAAGGATGCTATTAAATCTTTTATCTTGTCGGACAACACAAACAGTGGATTTGTTTTGGTTTTCCGAACAAAAAATGCATTTGAGCCGGATCAATTTGCACGCGTTTTTACCTATACTTTCTGGCCATAAAGAAGGCTTCATTTGCCCGTTGCAAAATGTATGTTTACAGTTGTAAACATTGCTGGGAGGCAGCTATTTCCAAGCAGTCTTTTTGATGATATATATAGATAGAAGTCCACTGCTTGATATAGGGAGGTCTATATCAAGCAGTGGACTTCTTAAGACTGATACCAGGGTGATGATAAAATTGTAGAAGGTACTGTTGTGTAAGCGCTTATTTATTATAAACAGATGATTTATTGTCGTGTTCTTGCCAGTTGTGTAGAGGACAATAACTGGAGCTAATAATTCTAATAAAACGAGCACCATCAATGTATTGAATGTAGAGCAAAAGTGGAGAGACAGGAAGAACAAAAGAAAACTAAACATTCTACTTATTTTTAAAAGGCTTAATAACAAAACGGAAAAGTATTTACATAAAAAAGTAGCCATCAGGTTGTATCTTTTAGATTGAGCTTCATGACAAACTTAACGTCATCTAAATTCTGACCAATCAAAAGTTAAAGTTAAAGTTACCGATACCAGAATAGATTAGTAAGGTAAAGTGGCAGTGTTCAAGTCTCCTAACATGTAAAACAGATGACTTTTAGCTCTAGATTGGTGACCACGTACAAGCAAGCGTACTTAGTGTCGATCGTCCACTGACAAAGTGGGTACACGTCTTGATGACAGCAGGATTGCACTGGATGCAAGCCGCTTTCCACCAGTCTGACTGTAAATCTTTATAGGAGGCCTATGACCAGCAATGGACTTTATGACCGGGACTCCACTAAAGCGGACACGAGACGAGCGGAGAGGAGATGTGTTTAAGCAACCAAGAGTATTGTGTTATTGACACATCTCCTCTCAGCTTCAGTGGAGACCGCTGTAAAGATATGTACAATATTTGTATGGCGCGACGGAAGCAGAGATGTGAGCTGTGCGTGGACGACGCGCAGTGGAGACGAGAGATGACGCGAGCGTGTCAGAATGCGTACTGAGCACTCAACGCCTCGCACCCGAGCAGAAAAACATCTCTTCTTCCACAGCACACAGCACACCGCACACATCTCCGCTTTAATGGAGTCCCCCGAGCTGAAAAACATCTCTTCTAGTACATCACACAGCACACCGCACACATCTCCGCTTTGGTGGAGTCCCCCGAGCTGAAAAACATCTCTTCTCCCACAGCACACAGCACACCGCACACATCTCCGCTTTGGTGGAGTCCCCCGAGCTGAAAAATATCTCTTCTCGCACATCACACAGCACACCGCACATATCTCCGCTTTGGTGGAGTCCCGGCCCAAATTTTGAGATGAGGACAATTACTCATTCTGTTTACCTACCCTAATAATTTCAAAACTTTACGAACACAGTCTAATAATTTAAAAGCAATGATGAGTAAGATTTTATGAGTAAAATGAAACCTATAGATATAAAACGGCAACATCCACCATTAGGGGATCCCCCATTAATCACGGGTTGCGGAAGGATCCGGGTAAATGCGATATAAATATCGTACTTTTTATCAAGCAGTGATAACTCGAATAATCAACGTAGGATACGTTGGCGTCCATTCCAATGTCAACTCAAATTGTTTACCGTGTGATTTTAGTTTCAACGCTATATTGTATTATTTAAAATCTTGAAAAGAAAATCTCGGAAATTACTAAGTAACACTTATTTAAGCTCCGAGAAAGATGTTTGAACTTAAATACAAACTAGCTTCATATATGGGGTAATTGGTAACTAAGCACTACGTCTTAAGAGAAACTTTAGTACAAAAGAAACAATTTTTAGTATAGGTAGCACCAACCTCAAATTCACTAAATCAAATTAGCTGTCCCATTAAAAAGAGTCCATTAACATTCAATAAAATGTATGGAACAGCTATTTTTTTCGAAATTTTGAGGTTTGACCCATAGTAAAAGTTGTTCATCCTGATGTACTCATGTCGTTCTTCAGAGGTTGAGCTTAAGTGTCCATTACTCTGTATATTATTCTATTTCACAGTGGTTTGACCTACTTTGGCAATCTTGAGTAACCACGACATCAAAAGCAACGGCCTATTACTTGTAGGTGTATACAGGCTCTTGGAAGTGATATTTTTTTTACATTTGGTAGAGGCAATTGCATCATTTATCATATAGCAAGTATATCATATATATTACCTATAAGTCTCTACTTTACAGACTCAGAATATGTTTATGCTAAGGTCCATAAACCGGTCATATTTTATAATATACACTCTGTCATCACTACATTGGAAGTAAAAAATCCGGACTAGTTCGAGTCCGGAAAAGTGACGTATAAGATAATTTATAATTATCAATAAAGACAATACTACACTACTACTACATAGAAAACAAGCAAAGCTTGTGATATGGTGGCCAGCTTGCTTGCAACTTGCAGCCACAATGCTTCTCGTCAAATTTCATGGTTCTATGTCAACGGAAAATACCCTGTAGGATTTGATTTTTGCGAGTGTCGAAATATGCGGTTTTTACGACATAAACGGCTCTAACTTTTTTGTACGGTAACTGAGAAGCTTTTCTTTTACACAACTGCATGAATTCATAGGTTTACGTATATAGTTTAAATTTCAACTCGATATCTTTACGCGTTCCCGAGATAAAGGGTCTTGACATACACACAGACGGACAGCCGGACAGACAGATAGACGGACAACAAAGTGATCCTATAAGGGTTTCGTTTTTTCTCGCCAAATTTCATAGTTATATGTCAACGGGAAGTATCCTGTAGGTTTTGATTTTAGTGAGTGTCAAAATATGCGATTTTTCACGACATAAACGGCTCTAACTTTTTTAAACGATAACTGAGAAGTTTTTCTTTTACACAACTGTAAGAGATCATAGATATACGTATACAGTTTAAATTTCAACTCGATATCTTTATGCGTTGCCGATATAAAGAGTCTTGACTTACACACAGACGAACAGACGGAC
This sequence comes from Hypomecis punctinalis, assembly GCA_949316475.1. Lineage (NCBI taxonomy): Eukaryota > Metazoa > Arthropoda > Insecta > Lepidoptera > Geometridae > Hypomecis > Hypomecis punctinalis. Next base: position 11,600,034 of record OX438797.1, read on the forward strand.
AGTCCCTCCACTATCATTAGTTTCAGGATACAATAATACATCAATCAATCTTTCCAACGAAACCCCAATACAAACATTTTCTATCACATTTCTTTTAATCTCGACGGCAAATAGAAGGGCCCGAGAGGTCTATTAATCAGATGTCAAGGCACATTCGTATTGAAAGAGGCGTTTCCCCGAACTAACGCAAACCATGGGAAAAGATGGAGAAATGTGTCGCACTGACCTCGACGTACGAATCTTTTCGTCGTACCCTATTATGCTTGCGAGAGATACACAAAAACACGGAAATCGTAGTTTCTTTCTAGTTTTCCTTTCAAGTTTTTTTTCTGGGGTACTAGTAACCTACATTTTCTGGACACAATACGGAAGCCTCTATTTGAAGCTGAGTCAAACCATCAAACTGATAGAATTTCTTAATCTCTTGAACTACCTACGTACGTTTTTTTATACTTACGTACATAGGTACACCGTTTGTCCACCGCCGCCGTCACCGGGCCGTAGCACGATATGACGGCGCCGAAGTAGCGGTACACACATTTACTCTATCCGTGTGTCCACCGAAATCGGGTGACGGCGGCGCTCGGGTGACGGACGTTCGGTGGACACGCGGCTATAGTAAATTATTTCGGCGCCGTCATCTCGTTCTCGGTGACGATCCAGTGACGGCGGCGGTGGACAAACGGCCGTAGACTGATGAGTATGACGTCATGCTCTACGCTTTTTTTAATAAAAAAAATTAACATTCTGAATGATGGTTTAACAATCTACTTTTCTATGTTAGCACACGTTAGCACTCTAGACTAGCACAGGACCGAGGCAAATGACAACGTAAAAGAGAGGCCTATACCCAGAAGTCGGATAGAGAAGGCTACGGATGATGATGATCATATAAAAACTTCTAGGTTATAAAAATACCCTAGTTGTTTTTTTTTCTTCTCAAATATTTGAACGAGACAGTTTATCGGGACAGCGAGCTCCAAAGAGATTTTTTGTAGATATTTGCTAAAAAATATAACGTTAGATAACACGGTAAAATCTTTCTCCATCGATATCAGTATTTGTTTAGATTTTCCACGTCCCACGACAAAGACACTCATATTTATTACTGAGATAATCTCGCTTCTATCCCGTGATATTATTAACTTATGTCCGGGCTTCCAGCTTTATTCTTTACCGCAAAAGATAATACGGTAGAATGCCCTCGGAGGAAATGCCTTTCCTGGAAGAAATCCATAATTTTTGGCGCCACGAGTGATTTCTCCGCTGCATTCATGGGCAAGTGTGCTTTTAAAATTGATAAGGAAATCTTTCCAACATAAATAAGAAATCCAATTTTATACTGTATACCACTTTAGGTATATGTTGAATGTTATAATGTTTATTTTAAGTGCTTTCCACACTAGATTTTTATCTCAAAGAGTTATCTTTGTGATAAGCATTTCAAAAATATGAAGCGAACGCAGGATTTGAACCTTGCCCCTTCGGATCACTAGCCCGACGCTCTAACCAACTGAGCATTTCCCAACTTATAGCGTTGGTGGCGCCAACGCTATAAGTTGGGAAATGTAAGCACTTCAGAAATTTGAAGCTTGCGTAGGAGGCGAGCTAGCTCAGTTGGTTAGAGCGTCGGGCTAGTGATCCGAAGGGGCAAGGTTCAAATCCTGCGTTCGCTTCAGATTTTTGAAATGCTTATCACAAAGATAACTCTTTGAGATAAAAATCTAGTGTGGAAAGCACTTAAAATAAACATCATAACATTGATTTAGCAGTGCGTCATCTCTCGTCAATCTTTAGAAGTTCTAATAACTTCTAGTTGAGTGATAACCTGTCTAATACGGGTATCACAGGTGGCGCCACCAACGCTATAAGTTGGGAAATGTAAGCACTTCAGAAATTTGAAGCTTGCGTAGGAGGCGAGCTAGCTCAGTTGGTTAGAGCGTCGGGCTAGTGATCCGAAGGGGCAAGGTTCAAATCCTGCGTTCGCTTCATATTTTTGAAATGCTTATCACAAAGATAACTCTTTGGTATATGTTGAAGTTAACAGATTTGCTTGATTTATGTGAATAAAGCTTTAGCAATATTATTGACTATTATTTGAAAACTTCGGTTCGTGCACATTACTATTTTTCTTTCTCAGACTTGTTGTCTGCCATAATAAGAGTGCGAATAACATCTGTGTTATATTTTGACTTAAAAAAACCATGACAAAAAGAAATAAAACGGAGAATAATTATATTGACAAAAATAAATATACAACTACTGAATACATTCGATATTTTAATACATTATAGTAATTCTATTAAATACATGGTAGATTATAGTTTTCATGCATAAACTGAAACACATTTATTAGTAGAGACTCTACTAATAAAATGATTTTCAGAATCGTTTTAACGATTCGGTGTAAAATATTCGATTACATAATTGCAATTAGCTCAAAATAATGATAAGTACCTACTGGGCATTTTTAAAACTTATAATTACTCATAATTCAAAACCTTGAAGGAATCTGAAGGTATCCTGAACTTTTTGCTGAATTCTTCTAAAGTGCAGCAGTAGAGATACTCGTCGGACTCTACCATGGACTCGCAGGAGGTAGAGCATCGGACATCACTAGCTTCTGGCGATTTGTCATTCACGTACACTATGACGGTGGAACTTTCGTCATATTTCAAGACCTGGAAACGAAGTTATTCATGATAATTCGTAATATTTATTTGCGTACTCGTATAATATAGGTTTTTACAGTGTAATACAGATGATAGGTACAATATTTATGAACACCATATTCCGCCTTTAGGTATGTATATCCCTTAGAATATGCCTTTGAATTTTGGTATGCAAATTTAAAGCAATAGCAGTAGTAGATGATAAAAAAAATAAGAATCTATAGCCTGTTAGTTAGATTTTTCAAAAATATTAAACTCTAATTTTTTTTTGTCAATTAAGCAAAACTATATGAAAAGATAGCAAAAAAATTTTGGTTGAGGTCTCATTCGATTCGGGATAATATCTAAACGAATTAAAAAAGTCTATCAAAAATGGGGTTTTAGTTTTTGGCAAATATATCAATACTCGAAACTTTTGGAATAAGGAAAAAGCCTCTAAATGACATTAATATAATACTTTTTCACCCAGTCATCGAGCTAGCTGAAAGTTAATACAGTCGGCGTGAGGAAATTCTTTGGATAAGCTTAGGAAAGTTAATTTAAATCGGAGTTTTACTAATTAATTTATGTAATTAGGGAAAACTAATCGCACCAAAGTGCACTCGTCGGCGATCATTTGTGTACTAAGTGGTAGTCGGTGTAGGTAAAATTTCTTTATTTCATAAATATTCAAACACAGTTTAATTCAAAACGCAAAATACAGATGTGTACGAGAGATGATGACTATACTAACTGGCTATTATAATATTTGGTGAAATGACATAAGCATTTTTATTTAAAGAAATATTAATTTACCTTCCAGAGAAAACGAGGTACAAGACCGGCATTTGTAGGACGCCACTCACTCGCTCCTGTCCAAATAGACCATTGGATTCCAGGGCTATTGAAAACCATTACTCTTACATCATCACTAAAGGCTTGCCATGACCTCTGTGAAAACAAACACTGAATGTTAAAAAAAAATTAACTACCTATACCTACGTTACCAACAAGCAGCGAGTTTCAGAATTTGGATTATCTTTAGACTTTCAGGGGTCCCACCCCAATATCTGTTGAGAACTCGGTTCTTGAAGTCGTTGACTCATACGTCTGGGACAAGTGGTCCAGCTAGGCAGGTCCAACTTCAAGAGAGTGGTCAATCGCCGAATCCAACTCGGCTGGGCAGGGTTCAGAAAATTGCATGATGTCTTTTCATCTTAAGACGAGAGTTTTCGATAGTTGTGTGTTGTCAGTGATTACGTACGGAACTTAACCGTGGTCTTTTACTGTGGGCCTTATGAATAAGCTTAAGATAGCCCAAAATGCTATGGATAAGGCTGAGCTCGGGGTCTATCTGCGATATTGAATTAGTAATGAGGAGATCCGCATAGACGAACCAAAGTTAGCTACATAGCCCAGTAGATTAGCTAATTAAAGTGGCAGTGGGCACATAGTACGAAGAATGTATAGAACCTAGAAGTACCAAACATCAGAGTCAAACTATCACTTACCCTGGTAGTATCATCACATGAATTCCACATCGGTACAGAATTCAAATTATCATTGAAAGTAGCAGCCTGTGTTGGACCAAAAGCTAATTCAGTTACGTTGATTAATTGGCTTTTTGTATAACAACATTTGCAACTTCCTTCGGGTTTCCAGTTTATGACTTTTATTTCCGCATTTCGATCGCCTAACTTGGGGGTAGAAATCCATTTAAATTTAGTTGAATCAACTCCTTCACCGACTCTCCATGAGTATGGCGAGGCACTTGCGTATAGTGGAACATTCAAACTTCTGTCAAAACATACATTGTACGTATCTAAGAAGTGGTCAGCTTGAAATCCTACTTGAATTATTTCCGAGTTGGGACCGGAACATTGTTTGTATATATGTTTTATTGATGGTTCGATTTGGGTGTTACATTCTAGATCAGAGTATCTGTACATCTTTCCAGCAACCATGAATTTGTCCTGTGTAATACATTTGGCAATAATATCTTGACGGTCCGGTATGATTTTGAACATGTTTGCTGTTTTTGTACCGTTAAGACACGAGAGCTTAATTTCTTCGTTTTTCTCTAACAATATGTCACTGTTGGTCAGAGTCGGTGGCAATGTTTGAGTGTCCTTTTTAAATATAAATGGCTGATTTTCAGTAAAAGTATGCATTGTCAAAAAACAACCTGTAAATATACATTTTATTATGAGTATATATTTTCAAAGATAATGAAAGCAGTTGTCTAGAAAATAAATCAGAGTAGAAAACCACTGCACTATTATTTCAATATAAATGAGCCGAAAACGCACGCAGCTATAGCAGACTGCAGTTTTTTCGTAATCCTACTGGTTGCTTCTATGAACTTTTATTAAATACATTGGTATACTGAGCGCCACACAAATCGACAGATGGGAAGTTATGCGCAGAGCACTGCGCAAAAGCCGAAATATAGGCATTCGCGGGAGCCAGAGAGACGAGGCGCCGGGGCACACCCGCCCGCCAATCTCATGCCTCACGCGCGCTCCCTACGCACTACGACACGCATCGTCAAAATGGTGCACACATGCGCAATAATTAGCCAATCACGGCGAAGTGTCATCTGCGGCTAACATCTCATCTGCCAATTTGTGTGGCGCTCAGTATACATTCCGTAGCCAGCGATGCATAGTCTGCCGCAGCGCTTAACTCGTACGTGTCACCAAACGACACTGTGGTCTGCTACTGTCGCTTATCGCGTAGTAATGTTATACCATCTACTTATAGCGAGTCGTAGGCACTTTTAACAAAAGTATCTTCTAGAAATAACAATAAATTTAAAATGAAGATGCACATACCAGTAGTGACAACTTCAAAAATCTTCGGAACAGTTCCGTGCACATTGCTGGCTTCACATGAATATTTTCCCCAACCAGTGATAGGAATTTCTTGTAAATTATTGCCAGTTTCTATCTTTCCATTATGTATCCATTTGTACTGTAATATAAATAATTATATTTATCGGCATAGAATTATTTTATTTGGTAATGTAAATCATTTATATTTATTTACATCGCAATTTTTTTTTATTTGATAGAAGAGGTTCAGGTTTTTGTTGTTTTTAAGCTTTCGCGATTTGAACACATTAATAACTATGTACTACGGAACTAATCACCCACTAAAATTACGAGATAAATAAATATGTCTCATCATCTCGATGTTTCGATCGATTTGCACCGATCGTGGTCAGTCTCGATTCTTGCTCTGTTTTTTTATCATATTTATTAACTAAGCTCCTAAATTTTATTATCTGTATCAATCAGTACCTATACAACTTGCCAAAATAATAACCAAATAACTAAGCCCAAGATGATGCTATATGTGCAACTGTAGTACAATACAAACATTATAGAACGTGTTCAGTGCTACGGAGCACTCTACAACAATCTACCCCCTGTAAGATAGTTTATTAAGAGTGCGCCTAATGCCACGAAAAAAACAGATTTCACCCGCGCTTCTTACATCGCCCGCTATCATCTATGCTGTTTTGTTTAGAGTCGAAAATCGCATGACAAAGTTCACGATGATTTTGGCTTCGAGCGCCAGCTTACATTTTTAGGTGATATTTTATTTATTTATTCAAAATTTAAGCATATATTAAAAAAACTAATCGATTACTCTACTAGAACATTAGTCTGGTTACGTAATTTGTCAAAAATAATGTGGTGATGTCGCTGATAATTTCGAGCATTTGAAAAAAAAGTTTTTTTTTTATGATGCGAAGTTTCAATTTTTTTCTAAAGTAACCATATTATTTTCCAAAATTCTACGCGATTACTCTGCTACTATAGGTTTTTTTTCCTTTCCTATAGTATTTTTTTAATATGGATATTTATATTCGTTGCCTTTACACCACGTCTTTAAAAATACACCTTTCGCTAGATTTTGGCATTAGGCGCCCCCTTAAATCAGGCGTCACCCTGCGGAAGTTCATCTTCAAATACTTATTTTGAATAAATATTACCCCTCAGAGCAAATAAAAATATGGTCAAGAGGTAGTGACACCCGCCTTACAATCGTAAGGTCGTGGGTTCGAATCCCCGATCCCGTACCAATGAGTTCTTTGGAATTTATGTACGGAATTTCACACCACTGGCTTTTCGGTGAAGGAAAACATCGTGAGGCAACCTGCGTACGTCCTTAGAAGAAATTCGATGGCGTATGTGAATCCACCAACCCGCACTGGGCCAGCGTGGTGGATATGGCCCAATCACCCTACGTGGGTAGGCCCACGTCCTGCAGTGGACTATTAAAAAGGCTGGTACAGTGTGTAATTTTCTGTACAGAGCGAGGCGTAGTTTTGGTCGGCCTCATTTGTTTGTTCACAACATTCTGTGAACGTCGTTGAACAGTCAAGTGAGGCCGGTTTTTTATACATGTGTGGGTGCGTCGCTGCTGCGCCGCCATAGTTTGACTGACAAGCCAAGGCGTAGTTTCGTAGTTACGTGGATGTGTGTGTAATTGTCTGTACAGCGCGAGACGTAGTTTTGGTCGGCCTCATTTGTTTGTTCACAACATTCTGTGAACGTCGTTGAACAGTCAAGTGAGGCCGGTTTTTTATACATGTGTGGGTGTGTCGCTGCTGCGCCGCCATAGTTTGACTGACAAGCCAAGGCGTAGTTTCGTAGTTACGTGGATGTGTGTGTAATTATCTGTACAGGCGTAGGTAGAGGCGCGTCTGTAGAGGCGTAGTTTTGGTCGACCTCATTTGTTTGTTCACAACATTCTGTCTTTATCTTTTTTATTTGGTCCGAGTATTAACCCTCAGTAAATAAAAATTTCTCGCCAGTTTTATTTATGTAGCGCGAGCTGTACACATAACAGCGCGGAATGATAGACGCAAGATTTATTACTCTTATGAAGTCTTCTAAGTCCAGCGTAAAGTAAAAAATAATTACCGTTGCTTGTGGCTGGGCGTCTACAGCGCAGTCCAGACGTTGTTGTACATTTATCCATTCAATAGTTATTGGTGAAGGGCTCTTATCTTGAAACACGGGAGAATACCCGACAAGTAAAACGTAAGTTTTTGACTCAGACCCTTCATTTGTGTTGACGCGGCAAGTGTAATTGGCTTCATCTAATATTGAAGAATTTTCAATTTCATACGTGCTTCCTGTCTGCTTTGTTAATGTGCCATCCTTAAAATCAAAAGTTTGAAATTGAGTGTGTTATCAAATTATAACTGTTATTAAAAGTAAGCTCAAAATATGTCAGTAAGCTGTACCGAGGCCAAATTGAAGAATTCTTCTTACTGAAATTACATATTTTAAAAATTTCATCTGTTAAAATGCAATAACGTTGAAAAGTAGGTAGTACTCACAAACAGGCGAGCGCAAGAAAATTTACTCACAAGTACACAATTTTTGGATAAAAGCCAAAATACAACCAAATCTTTTCACATCGATAGGAAAGTATTGTCCTTGTATTCTTCGAATAGCCATGACGACAAAAAAAATATAATTAGTCCGTCAGATACACCATCAAAAATATTTGACAAGTATTTTTTCTTTTGCCAATTAAACAAAAATTGATGAAGATATTAGCCCGTCAAAGTTCCGCGTTACGTCACAAGTGCCATACAAATGTATAGACTTGTGTAAGAGAAGTGACGTCACGACCCCCTCTCCTAAACTTTGACAAGGTTTATCTTTGTCATTTGTTGTTTGACTGACAAAAAAAAAATACATGTCTAATATTTTTTGATAGTCTAACTCACGGACTTATTATAATAATGATTTAATTACCCATTCGTCATGCCTTTTGGAATTGATATCAAAGCCTCAGTAGTGGGACAACTGAGATCCATTATCATCATTATTTTTTCCGCCTCTAGTAGGTATTTACATCGATTGAAATAAATGTCTTACCTTATACCACCTAACTGGAGTTTCCAAAGTATTAGCTAAATTACACTTGATAGCTTTAGGTTTCTCTTGTTCTGCATCGACATTTTGAATGTCACCAAAATAATTTTCATCACCTTCAAAATTATCTGAAATCAATGAAAATTGTTGTAAATTCTAATCATCAAGTTCTTTATTGTACTTTTTATTTGCGATTATTTTGTTTCTTTATTATTGATTTGTTGTACATACCTATCACTTCGACAACAAACGTTTTAGTTGCGTTTCCAAGTTTATTATTAGCTTCGCATGTAAATTCATCTGAATCTGATTGAAGCGGTTTATTTATGTAAAGAGTAGTCCCTTTGATTGTGTATTTAGAATCTGTAATAATAATATTAATAATTAAAGTCGCAGGGGCGGCTTTGTGGAGAGCCGTCGGTGAGTGGCGACACCGCGAAACTTGATTCCCTGGGGCTAAGTGAGACCCCTGACTCCTTTCTTGAGTTAACCAGCCGGCTAGGAGTGAAAATCGCAAAAGCTTAGATCCTAAGCTCCATGGTGGAAGTGTTAAAGGGCATAACGCCGCGAGTAGCGTGTAGTAAAAATGCAGGACACCTCTTGACACCCTAAGCCTAAGCCGTCGACACCAAGGTTGCCCCGCTGGCGCCTAGTCATGGCAGCCTTCATGGGGGCCCATTTAGTGGATGGCAAGTCACCACTCGCTATGGAATTTTGAAATGGGGCATAAATAGCGGGTGCTTTACCTCATTTATGCTATCACTGAGACTATGTTAAATGGATGATGACAAAATGGTCATTGCCTTAATTTTGTGTAAAAAACATAATTTTACTTTGAATTTTTCTTATGTTACCGGCCAGTCGATTAGAAGTAATATTGCTTGATATATTAAATTCTTAACTAATACAATGCAAAAAACTTGTAAGTAGATAGATCGTGTATTATATGCTTACCAATTTTTAAAACTTTTCCTCCTTTCTTCCAAATTACGGTCGGTTCAGGGAATCCAGTAATGTCACACGGAATTTTCAGCACCAAGTCTTTTTCAAGTCCGTAATAGTTAGACTTTTCATTGGTTATTATAGGCTTTTCTGTAATATTATTATGAACTTAGAGATAAGTTTCAGAAATATGCTAAGAGAAAAATATATTATTACATCTAACTGACTGAATAAAAGCACTATGGTCCTAAATTTGACTGTACCCTTATTTTGTAGTATGATACTTGACTGTATTCTAAAATTTTTGAATGCGAAACACATTCTAAATTATTCCTTAAAAGTAATAAACGACTAGTTACATTGACAGTATTATTGGTTATTTGCATTTCCTGTTCGATACATTTTTCTAACAGTTCAAAAGTTGAGAATCATATTATGCCTAAACGTGATTGGGCTTGCATACAAGTAAAAGCTATCGTTGATTATTATTTTAGGATATTGCCAATACAGCGTCGCTTACTGACTATCAGGCGAATAGGAGGTCTAGCGATAAAAAGAAAACCGGCCAAGTGCGAGTCAGGCTCGTACATCGAGGGTTCCGTACAAACACGTTGTTAAGATAATTATAAACTTGTTTTAGCATTGCAAATGAAGTTCTTTATCAGGAAGATCTGTACAATATCTCCGGAACGCATAGACACTTCGTACATCGATGGAGAAAGTTAATACCGCGGGCTAACTTGACGCCAACGCCATTTAGTTTAGATATAAGTAAATACTGAGATTTAAACTGTTGCTTTAAGAATTAATTTTATAACTTATTTGATTTGATTGTTATTAAGTTTGATGTTTTAGATTTATATAATTATACATTTACATATAAATTTATATTTTAACTTATTTTCATTTTAGACAGAATTTTGAACCAATTTTTTGTTTTTTTTTAGATTTATTCCTATATGTCTACTCTGAGACAATGCTTCTCGCCAAATTTCATAGTTCTATGTCAACGGGAAGTACGGAAGTAGGTTTTGATTTTTGTGAGTGCAAAATATGCGGTTTTTTACGACATAAACGGCTCTAACTTTTTTATACGGTAACTGAGAAGCTTTTCTTTTACACAACTGCATGAATTCATAGGTTTACGTATATAGTTTAAATTTCAACTCGATATCTTTACGCGTTCCCGAGATAAAGGGTCTTGACATACACACAGACGGACAGACGGACAACAAAGTGATCCTATAAGGGTTCCGTTTTTTCCTTTTGAGGTACGGAACCCTAAAAAAAATGAATTTATGTACAGATTCACACCACTGGCTTTTCGGTGAAGGAAAGCACCCTGAGCCAAGCTGCATACGTCGTCAGTAGAAAAAATTCGATTCGTATGTGAATTCACCAAAGCGTTTTGGACCTGAGTGGTGAATATGCCCAATCACAGTTCGTGGATAGGCCTATATTCTGCAGTGCTATTAAAAGACCGGTATAGTACAATACAGGTATTTTTTTCTGCGAATATCTTCCTTTCAGCGTTCCTTTAATATACATAAGTATATATAGTAGGAATCAAAAACCTTCAACTTCGATATCAATAACGCGTTCAGAAGCTCCCAATTTATTTTTTGCAACACATTTATAAACACCACTGTTGCTCAATTTTGGTTCAAGAATAGTTAACAACTCTTCCGAACCCGGTATGGGATTGAACTTTTCAGAGCCTTTAGGTTTAAATTGCCACGTTAGGATTGGTTTGGGAACACCTCGAGTCCTGAAATAAATAATAATAAAAATCAATAGTTGTCAAAAGCGTGTCAAAACCTCAGACCAAATAAAAAAATCAAGACAGAACTTCGGGAACAGACAAGTAGTTCAGTTTTTATACATAATATATGGTGAGTGCGTCGGTGTTGCACCGCCATAGTTCGACTGACGAGCCAAGGCGTAGTTTTGTTATACTTATGTGTGTAAATGTGTCTTTACACGGCGAGGCGTAGTTTTGCCGGCCCAACTTATTTGTTTCTCAACATTCTGTCTTGATTTTCTTATTTGGCCTGAGGTCAAAACACTACTACTGGCGGTCGGCTAAACAAAATGTTCCCAGGTACTAATTTATTAAGTACTCATGGTCGCTTTCGCTATGCAAAGAGCTTAGGTTTTCAATTTGACGCTATGAAAATGCTTGACGCTGGAAAATCCTTAATACTAATATTATAAATCTGAAAGTGTGTTTGTTCCTCTTTCACGCAGCAACGGAGCAACATATTGACTTCATTTTTAGCATGAACTTAGTTTGAAAGACGGAAAGTGACGTAGGCTATTTTTGTCCCGGAAAAATAAAAGGTTCCTAAGGGATGGTACAAAAATTTAAAAATCACGCGTGTAAAGCCGCGGGCAGAAATTAGTGAAAACGCGAATACTATAAGAAAAAATTGTTTTAAAGAACTAGCGAAATCTTACCTACAAATAGCTGTGATTTTTTTTTCATCCATCACTTTTCCCAAATATATGACTTCTGCGCCAACTGTAATAGAAAAAAAATCACAATACAAAATTTATTCATTTTATTTAAGAAGTATTCGCATTATCACCATCAGATTACATTGTCTCACTGTTTAATACCTATAAGCTTCCCTTTTCCTGTGCCAACCTGTTTCGGGCTAGCCTAAAATTACTAAAAAAAAGTAGTTCAAAAGTCTTCCAAGTTTTTTTAAGGTGACGCATTGATAAACTATTGTTTCAAAAATCGAGTACCGCGCCTCTTCACTCGGACAAATTTTACGCGGTCGCGCTCGACAGGATCGTGCCAGAGCGGTGAGTGTTTAATTGATTATTCATAATTAAAAAAAAAAAACTTTACGTTCTGTAAAGCAGAAAAGTGATCTGGCTATTTTATCCGCAAAAATAATGGGGCGTTGTTGCTGATAATTCTGAGCATTCCAATTATTAATCTTTTTTGGTGACAATTTTGTAAGTTTTTTAAATACTTGTTGCTGAATAAGTGGAAAAAGTGGTATTTCTCCAGGCGAGACAATCTAGTGCAAACTATAAGAAAATAGAAAGACAGGAAAGAAGGGGAAGACCACGAAAACTACACCCATCACGACTTTTTCAAAAAAAGTGAAGTCTGCCATCGTTAATTTCAAAATGGATGCAATTTTTGAAATCTATGTAATCGCCCATATTTTACTGTATGGGAGCTATGTTTTTTAATTTTTCCAAAAAGTACCAAGGTAGTACTCCCTATTTAGTCCAATGAAAATCAAATTATAGAAGGTAGATGTCATGTCGTACAGGGATGTAAAAACCTTAGAAGAATGACAAGTAATAGAAGTATCGCTAAATTTACTCAAAAACTACGTTACAGCTGTCATTTTTATATCTGGTTGGTTATACAGCATACGCGAGAGTGAGTGGAATAAAACAACGCAATGTCTGTCGGCATACATCAAAATCACAAGTTGAAATGTCAAAATGGTTAAAAAATTTGGTTCCACATTATCTCTTTTTTATGATAAATGAATGAAGCACTATGATACTTACTCATACCAACAACGGAGACTGCCGTACTGAATAATACTTTTTCTGTGGGAACTGATATCAGAGACGCTTCACATGTGTATGTTCCTGCAGTATCCATATCCATAAAATGTATTGTCAGTTTACTACCATCTTCAGATATAGTGATTTTATCTGATGAATTGATTAATGATCTGCTGGCCTTTGTACCAAAGTTCTGCCTGTACCATTTTATTTGCATTGGTTTGACTGATTTGATGTCACATTGTAGAGTTTCTTTGCTCCCATAATTGATGCTATGTAGATCTGAAAAATGTAAGAGTGTGTGGATTTAAGCTAGAATTTTTTTGCTTTATCAAATTTGTTATCTCATAATCGTGATGTCGTAATTTCAAAACCTGGTTCTATATTCATGAGTTTAGTGAAAAATATTTTTTTATAATATTTTTGTTGGTTTTTATGGCTTATCGGTGAAATAATAAATTTCAGGGAATGTATTTGATCATCATCATTATATCTTAAGAGCAAGGAACTTGTAACTTATTTACACTTTTTGATTTGATAATAATATGATCTAAAAACTTACAAGATTCTACATTACATTCTTTATAAATGAAGCGGGAGGGCATTTGTATACTAACTATGGCAACCCATGGTTTGGTTGATATTGCGTTACAATGAGTTCTATTAGCAAGTAAGTACCTAATTTTTGTTTCGTTTTTGATTCGATATTTAGCCCTAAACTATGAACACAAAATGTGTCCATTAGAACGTATTGCAATATCATCGACGAAATACTACACGTAATAGCAAGATATTCGACCCACCAAAATATTTCTATTTTATTTGCAATATTTTAACTAAGTAGGTATCTCATTTTTTATCATTCTTACCGCCTAAAGGAGTTTTAACTTCAAATGGAGGAGGAACTTTAACGTTCACAAAGTCAGTGGTGGATCCAAGGTCGTTAGTGGCCAGACAGCTGTATACTGCACTTTTTCTTATATTCCTCAGTATTAGTTTATTAGCAAACTCATATTCGGAAATCTGGGTTATCTGAAAAATGAAAAATGCTGACGATTAGTAACATTCTGACTGATATAAATAATGTTTGATAAATGCGCAAAGCTTTGGTGCCTTAGTGGTAGTAAGTCGTAGGTTCAAATTCTGGATCAATACCAATGAGTTCATCATAACTTAACTTTTGGTTTACGCACCATTGGTTTGGCATTGGCTTGGATTGGTTAGGCATTGGCTTGTTGGTGAAGGAAAACACCGTGAGGAAACTTGTATAAAAGGTCCGAATCAAACTTCTTGACAGCTGTAAAGTTAGCTACAAGTTTCGCGAAATCCAATCCTCGTGATCCTTAAGGCCCAGAACACACGATAAAACGCAAATGCAACGAAACTGCAACTACTAGTTTCTTATGAGTTGCGTTTAAGTTTCTGCCATAGATTCCGTTGAGAGACCACAAATGACGCGACCAGTTTGAAGCTGGTTTGAAACGCGTTGCAAATCAATCGCATTGAAATCGGCGTGCAGGAAGCTCGCGTTGCGTTTCATTAATTCTCTCGCGTCTTTTTTACAAAGATAACCGAAATGATTGTGATTGCAGCGTATGTAGAAAGTGGTTGAAACTGGTTTCAAATCAATAATTTCAAAAGGGTTTCGTTTCACCGTGTGTTCTGGGCCTAAGTGAGCTTCAGCCAGGATTTAGTTAAGCGCTGCTTGTAGCTACATCACAGACGCCAAAAATTTGATTCGGCCTATACCAGCTGTAGTCTGTTTACGTCCTTAGAAGAAATTTGACAGTATACCTATATGACTCCATACACCCACACTGGGTGGCTATGTCCTCTCTCTCTCTCTCCCTCTCTCTCTCTCTCTCTCTGAATTTACATATGTTAACCCAGGGAATATTAAAAAAATGTGGTACTGGTAGGTAAAGTAAATACAATATCGGCGAAGTACGAGTCCGCACCATATGGAAGCCCCCCTTAATATATTATATTTTAATTATTTATAAATGAAGAATAAGTACAACTTAATATTAAGTGAATATTTCAAGCATCTTCCTGTTGCCGTTATTAATATCGAGCAAAAAAATCACGTTTCTTGTATGGCTCCACTTAAATATTTATTTCATTTTAAATATTTTCAAAATAAACATTAAATCAAATATTCTATGAATATTTCAAGCATGTACCTGTCACCATATTTCTTTTCAATTTTAGGTAGAATTCAAACACTGTCTCCATTATTAATATCGAGCGAAAAACGGCTAAAAATTTAAGTTTATTCTATGGGACATTAACATTTAAACATTTTATTTTGATTTTAGTATTTGCTGTATAGCGGCATCAACAATACGTGAAAATTTCAACGTTTTAGCTTTCCGTCCGCCTTTTTCCGCCGTTTCTGAGATACAGCCTGGTGACAGACAGATGGACAGCGGACAGCGGAGTCTTAGTAATAGGGTCCCGTTTTTACCCTTTGAATACGGAACCCTAAAAAGCATATCAATGCATGACTCAATTACTCTTCGTGGCTCTACGTCCTGCAGTGGACTATTAAAAAAGGTTGGTACTGGTACAGGTTCATACTTACTTTTCTTTGCAGAACTGATCCTTTTTCATCTTTCCACACGATGTTGGGTGCTGGGTAAGCTTCAACTTTGCACGTGTATTCTGTATTACTGTCATATGGAACTTCTTTCGATGCCCCAGCAATTGTAATAATAGGCAAACTTTTCACAGTTACGTCTAAAAGTTTTGAGAAAAAAATGTATGAAATTCTGGCGAGTCTCCTAAAATTATACTATAGATATATAAATCACATTATTGTTGATTTATCAAAAATGGCTTAGCCAATTTCAATAAAATTTAAATGGGACCAATTTCGAAGTATATTCTTTCCAATAAAAAAAAGAATTATTGAAATCGAACTACTATGAAAAAAGTTATGAGTGGTTATACATTAAAAAATATATATATACGCGTCGTATTGTATACCTCAACGCACAACTGCACAACGCCGCTAAAGAATTTTTTATTTGCTCATGAATGATGAAAGACGAACAACACTTGCATACAAGTGTTGTTCGTTCGTGTTGTCTATATTTTTATTGGTTTGTTTGTACAAAATTCGGACTTTGGGCTAAAGACATTTTTTATATTAAACTTGGTATTTTGATAGAGATTTTTTGATAACGTCTAGTAAATCGATGAACGCTGGCTGCACGCACGAAACAGGACGATTCATTTTCCCGTCACGCTCATTATCTCGTTACGCTCACTACACGAGCGAATGAAAGGCACGATCGGCTTGAGCGTTCGGTGCAATCATTTTATCAATGTTTTGTTATGACGTTGCGTAAACCGACTTTACAGACAACCGATTTTTTTATAAGTTTATCCGTATACAGGGTTATTTCTAATCAATTTGCATCCTTTTAGGGGCTTATTCTGTACATTAAAACTAACAACTTTTGTTCTACAACTTTTGTCAAAACTCAACAAAAAAAAAACAGCTGTTCCATACATTTTGTCGCGGATGAACGATATATTTCTATGGAACAACAAATTTTTTTTTGAATTTTGAATAATGTCGCGTAGCAAAAGTTGTTAGTTTTGATGTACAAACTAAGCCCCTAAGAGGATGCTAATTGATTAGAAATAACCCTGTATACGGTAGGCGGTATTTACGAAATTTCGGTCTAAGTAGTTTCAAATCTCTGTCGCTCTCTAATTATAATTGATAAAATAATACAAACAATATATCTATTATGGTCTTACCAAAGTCTACCGATTCCGAACCCAATGGGTTTGTAACTTCACATTTGTACTGGCCAGCATGTGTGAACGTAGCTTGGTTCACTGTAAATACTTCTCTGTTCACGTTCAGGAGAACGTAACCTTTGTGACTGTTCTTGGACCATTTTACCTGTGGCGTTGGATAACCTCGTACGATTCTGAGAAATGATTAAAAACATTGAGCAAAGGATATGTCCACAAAATGTATGGAGGCTGGTATAATGATAATCAAAAATTCTAACCACAACACTCGTTACATTTCGAAAAAGTTCATATTTTTTAAGTCTATTACAATAGTTAAAACAAAAAAATAGCCCTCCGTTTTTTTTAAATTAATTTTGAATCTATTATGATAAATAAATATATTCGGCTCAATAGGTAGCTTATCTCTAGCAACTCTGGTTAAGTAACCTCCATTATTGTTATATGCAAGCATTTTTACCAATTAGACACAGTTTTTAAGTACTTTTTGTCACATTGGACCTACTAACTGGTCACACTGGTAGGTTATAATTTTTAATTTTAGCAAAATAAGAGATGAATGTGGAAGAATCAGCTACGAATGCAAGTAAAATAACGATAGAAGCACTTTATTATTGCTGAACTAGAAAAAATACAAAGCTGTATTATTATTTTTCTTACAATTTATTTTTCTCATTTAAAAAATAAACAAAATTAAATATTTTTGAGAAGCCCATATATCAAGCTTTCAAATGATGTATATATATATCATCTTGGTTCAATTTTTCTCTGAATAATATACCACTTGTGGCCGTCACCTTTAAACTACAACTAACAAGTATTTAAGTAGGCCATTTATTTGTGAAAAGGATCTTATCTAATCTCTGAGTAGTAAGTATATACTTATAATAGGAAAATGAAGGAGTAATATGTAGTAGCTTTCTCCCTCTATCAATCTTTAATTTATGTGTCATGAAAATTTATTGACAAGATGATTAACTTCAGGTAAATTAAGTATACTCTATAAAATATAACTTGATCTATGCGACAGTGACATTGACATAGAAGATTGACATTTTTAGAGTTGAGATAGTGGTGTAAAAAATCGAATTTCAAACAATGTTGTAATGAAATCGAATGAGTAGTTGAAGGTGAGAAATTGGATTTTATTTATTTACTATTATTTAAGATAAAGTATGTACACATGTAAATAATGTTATGATATTAATTAAATACTTATAATAATGTAACGATAGTATTTATCGACGTTTTTCACTGTTATCGATTCTAATGTAACATATAATTGGGTTTAATTTAGTTACACATGTAAAAAATGTTATGATATTAAAATATACAGTAAAATTAATGATAAATAAAGTTTTATTTAAAATATCGTCTGTATAAACTATCGATATTATAATTAAAACTCTATCTAAAACTCTGTGGTCACGATCATTCGTCGCCCATCACTAATCGGCATGCCTATAAAGTATGACATTGACAGGTACTGCCTGTACTATTAAGAAATTCAAGACTTCATTGGCTTGATTTTTCTGAGAGCTGTCGCAGAGATCAAGTTTTATAGAGTATAGGAATTTCTACTTCATAGCTTGTATATGTTTCGTTAAGTCAATCAAATCATGTGTCACATAATTATAAAATTCTCTTTGGCGCACGCTATATCACCAACAAATGTATTTTTTCTAAACTTTTGAAGTTAATCGTAATACCGAGACCATAAATTATTGTTACGTACTTGCATTTTAATTCGATTTTGTCTCCTTTCACAGCGCTTATGTTCCCAGATGAAGATTGAATTTCTGGTCGAGCTGAAAAATAAAGTTGTGTTGAGAAAATGTTTGTACATATCTTTATAAGCATTTACACTATTAAAAAAATACTAACCTAAGCCAGGGATTGTCACTTCAATGTCCTGAGTTTTCTTGACATTAGGATCAATTTTTAATGTAGTCTCACATGTATAAATGCCTTGCTTCTCAATGTTCATTGATTTAAGCGTTAGCTTGGAACCATCCGGCGAAATGAGATGCTCGACGCTACTATTGCTTAGAGGTTTCCCAGATCGCAACCATCTTATTGTCATTGGTAAATAGGACTTGATGTTACAAGAAATTGTGACATCATCGGCGAACTTCGGACTATATTTTAATTCTGAGGAAAAGAAAAAGCTGTTAGTGTGTAGGCAACCTTAATAAACAAAGCTCACATAAGTTAGTTACGCAGGTTTTTCCTACCATTCGTATGACTTTTTTCATCAAATGGAGGCGGTACCACAATGTTTGCATCTCCTGTAGCAGAGCCAATAGAGTTACTAGCCAAACATGTAAACACTGCACTTTCTCTGACATTGCGTAGTTTCAAGATGCTGGCAAATTTGTATTCAGAAATTTGTGTTACCTGAAAAATGTACAACAAAATACCATGATTATCAATCTATTAAATTCAGCAATGTATGCGAGTAAATATTTTTGTTAGTTTTTAAGCTGAAATAGTTCAATCGGTATAAGTTATTGTGGCTTAAAAATCAAATTAATTGTCTCGTAAACTATCCCTGGATTAAACGTGGTAAATTGAAAGGATTATAATATACATCTACTAACGTTGCTTTCCAGAACAGATCCTTTTGCGTCCTTCCATACAATGCTGGGACGAGGGTATGTTTCAACGTTGCACGTGAACTCGGCGTTGCTGGCAAATGGGACTTCCTTCTTTGTCTCAGAAATTGTAACAACTGGCAAACTACTCACGACCACTTCTAAAATATTAAAAATAAATGTAATAAATGGAGCCCAGTTTTAAACACGAACAACCAAAATCTGCGGTTTTTGTTTCTAAAAATAGCAATAACGATAATACTAACAAAGATTACATGACCTAAAATAGGTCTATGTGTAAAAATAAAAAGTGTTGCTTGGCAAAGTGCAGAGACTTTTAGATGAACAATAATTGTACAATGTACATTATTGTACATATCTAAACTCATAATTGATTGTACAATGTACATTTTTGTACATATATAAACTCATAATTAATTGTACAATGTACATTATTGTACATATCTAAACTCATAATTGATTGTACAATGTACATTATTGTACATATCTAAACTCATAATTGATTGTACAATGTACATTATTGTACATATATAAACTCATAATTGATTGTACAATGTACATTATTGTACATATCTAAACTCATCATTATTAGCATATTTCCAAAGGAGTCATCCCCGAAGTAGAGTTTTTTTTTCGCGATTTCATGATTGGTTACTCAATAAAAGTTATTCAGAATTATAAGACCGTGTACCAGCAACCGCAATGTAGGACGTCCACCCACTAAGTAGGCGGATGACCTCATTAAGACCACATGATCAAGCTGGATGCAAGCCGCTTCTAATGGTCTTGTTGGAAATCTATGAGCGAGGCTTCTGAGCAGCAGTAGACGTATTATGGCTTATGGATGTTGGATGGATGATGATGAGTATGTACGTATAAACTAGTGAAATACCCTGGCCTTTAATAAACAATAGCCACAACAACCAGTTATTCAAACAAATTTATAAAATAAAATAATAATAATGTATCATAAAAAAATGTAGTATAAAAAATTAAATTTACCGAATGAGGCCGAAGCTGTTGCCAAAATATTTGTAGCTTCACATTTGTATTGGCCAGCATCAGTTAGCATAGCGTTGTTCACTGTCAATACTTCCCTGTCTGCATTAGGTACAGGCACAAAACCTGAGGAAATTTTCTTGAACCATTTTAACTGTGGCTTTGGATAACCTCGTACATATCTGTTCGCAAAAGTTATCACTTAAACACGGTCAAAGATAGAAAATGACACAACTTATCGTACTTATATATTCACATATTTGTTTAAACTTGCTTGCCAAGCACCATGAACAAAAATAAGTAAGCAAACCTACCTATGCCAATTTCTACTTTGAAAACTATCAGTTGCAATATTAAAATACCGGCTATCAAAAGGGTGAAGGTAAAAAAAAAAAACAAATTAAATATAGTCATGCTTGTCAAGTATACGAACCACGAAGTAATTCTTTCTACGTATCAGAACGAGACAGCTATGGTGAATTAGGTATATATATTACTTTTTCGTACGTCGAAATGAGTTTATTTGGTGGCCTTATGCTAAGCTAGATGAACACTTTTAGATAGGCCAGCTATCAAAGGCCTTTGTATGTAATATATAACATTTCATAAAAATTATGTCTCATCTGGTTACCAGATAGGCGATGATCCTTCTGCTACGCCTGTCCCCCTATTATGGCTTATGTTTCGTATGTATCAGTCTATAAAACGCATTCCTAAAATTACAACAGTCATTCTCTTTGGCACACGCACGCTATACGAATATTGCATGTACTCGTATTGTTTCTGAACTTTTAAGGCTAGTCACGATACAGCCATACCCGACAGTACATTAGTACATGTAATACAAAAATATTATTGATACTTACTTGCATATTAATTCTATTTTGTCTCCTTTCATTGAGTTCATCTTATTAGATGAAGATTGAATTCGTGGTCGAGCTGAAAAATAAAGAATTGTGGTGATATATTATTTACATAATATCCTTTTAAGCATTTAGGTAAAAATTGTACACTGTTTAAAAAAAATGCTAACTAAAATACTGACCTAAGCCAGGAATTGTCACTTCAATGTCCTGAGTTTTCTTGACGGTGGGATCAATTTTTAATGTAGTCTCACATGTATAAGTGCCTTGCTTCTCAATGTTCATTGATTTAAGCGTCAACTTGGAACCATCCGGTGAAATGAGATGCTCGACGCTACTAGTACTAAGAGGTTTCCCAGATCGCAACCATCTTATTGTCATTGGCAAATAGGACTTGATGTTACAAGAAATTGTTACATCATCGCCGAACTTCGGACTATACTTTAATTCTGAGGAAAAGAAAATACCGTTATTATGTAGGTTACATTAAAATGCTAAACCAACAATATTTTATCTTAACGCAGTTTCTCTTACCATTCGTATGAGTTTTTTCTTCAAATGGAGGCGGTACTACAAGTTTTGCAACTCCTGTAGCAGAGCCAATTAAATTACTAGCCAAACATACATACACTGCACTTTCTCTTGCATTTTGAAGTTCCAAATGGCTGGCGAACTTATACTCAGAAATTTGGGTCACCTAAAAAATTTACGACAAAGTACCACAATTATTTATCTATTTCTAATACAATTAGAATACAAATTCAGAAATTAATGTGTGCGAGTAAATATTTTTGTAAGTTTTTCACGCTGAAAGAGCTTAATTGGTATAAGCCATCGTGTTTCCAAAATCTAATGAATTGTGTAGTAAGCTATCTCTGGAATGAATGTGGAAAATTGAAAGTATAGTAATTCACATTCACTTACTTTGCTTTCTAAAACAGATCCTTTTGCGTCCTTCCATACAATGCTAGGACGAGGGTATGTTTCAACGTTGCACGTGAACTCGGTGTTGCCGCCAAATTGAACTTCCTTCTTTGTCTCATAAATGGTAACAACAGGAATACTACTCACGGTCACTTCTAAAATATTTAAAAAAAATTTAATTAATGGAGCTCACTTTCAAACGCCATCAATCTAAATTTACGATTTTTGCTAGTGTAAAACAGGTAACAATACTTTAATTATATATTAATAAAGTTTAAACAATTATATGTGCAATCATATAAAAATAGTGCTTTACTAATGCAGGAACTTTAAAGTATATATATATTTTAAACATTTTTACGATGGAGCCATTTCCGAAATTCAAATTTTATCCCGCGATTTCAGGATTGGTCCCATATCAAAAAGGTATTCTCATTATGATGAAAATATACTAGTACCTACTGAAAGGACCTGTTGTATGCAAGTTCTGTTATCAACTTTTCAAACAAAAATTTAAAATATGAAGTAATAATTTACCGAACAATGCCGAGTCTGTTCCCAAAATATTTGTAGCTTCACATTTGTATTGGCCAGCATATGTTAGCACAGCGTTGTTCACTGTCAATACCTCACTGTTAGCATAAGGTACAAGCACAAAACCCGAGGAAATTTTCTTGAACCATTTGAACTGTGGCTTTGGATAACCTCGTACATATCTGTTAAAAAAGTTAACAATTTGACAGGGTGAAAAAAAAAAAAGAACAGATCGACCGAATTTATTATCCCACCAAAAACATTTTCATGTAAAATGGTACCTAAAAAGAGGCTATCAAAAACTTATCAGATTTCATATAGACCCAAGCTTATAACTCTATATATATATATATATATATATTCTAACCTTACTTTGCAAATTCCATAGTAAAATATGTGGTTACGCCATAGCGTTACCTACTACAAAAACTACTTGTATTTGCAAACAAATTTTCACCACATCACACCCTTGTGACGATTACGAACGCTGCTTGGTTTACTGTAAATACTTGTCGTTCATGTTAGTTAGCAGACTATTCGAACAGTCTAACCGTCGAGACTATTCTTGGGCCAATAATTTATCTTTGGCATTGGATAGCTTCGTAAGATTCTCATCCTCCTCCTCCTCAGGTCGTTTGCTCACTGCTGAGCGTCGTGATGTCCCGCCTCTGTGTTACGTCATGGCATATCTGTTTCCATCTCTGACGGTCTTCCGCTTGGTGTATGGCGTCAGATATGGTTATGCCCAGCTCTTTACCAACTTGGTCAGACCACCGTATTGGGCTACGCCCCCTGGGTCTTTTCCCTTCCACCTTCCCGGTCACCATCAGCTTCTCCAGGTTGTCGGAGGGCTTACGTGCAATGTGTCCGAAGTATTGTAATATTCTTTGCAGACAAATGCTTGAGAGTCTCTTTGTTACTTTAAGCTCTTTTAGAATTGAGATGTTTGTTCTATGAGCCGTCCACGGAATACGCAGCATGCGCCGCCAGCACCACATTTCGAAAGCGTCAATGCGTCGTCGGTCACCAGCTTTAATAGTCCATGACTCAGCCCCATAGAGAAAAATGGGGAACACCAGCGTACGAATAATATACATTTTCGTCTTTCTCAGTATGTTACGGTCCTTCCAAACTTTGTCCAGGAGCGTCATCGCCGCTTTTGCCATTCCAATGCGTCGTCTAATTTCACCTTCGGTCCCGCCATTGTTAGATATACTCGAACCTAAATAGACAAAATCTTGAACGACGTCATATTGGTCTAATAAATGGCTATCTTGCAGGACGTTGGCTCTGTCGATGACCATAATCTTGGTTTTGGATCGGTTGATTTTGAGACCCATTTCTCTACTAACAGAGTCAAGGCGATCCAGCAGCTCCATCATTTCAGCTTCCGTGCTAGCAAATAGGGTCGTATCATCAGCATATCGCAGGTTTGATATTTTCATGCCTCCAATCGTTACACCACCTGACCAGCCCTCCAGTGTCTTTCGCATTATAATTTCACCGTAAGAGTTGAAAAGGATTGGAGAGATGATACATCCCTGTCTTACACCCTTCCCAAAAGCAAAATGTGCTGATCTAGCTGTGCTGACTTTGACCGTTCCATGTCCTGCCTCGTAAAGGTTACGGATTAGTGCTATAAGGTGTAGTGGCACCCCCATCTCAGCCAAACCCCCCCACAAATATGCCCAGCTAACACAATCAAAAGCCTTCTGATAGTCGACGAAGCAGATCACTACGGGGATGTTAAATTCGTAGCATTTTTCAATTATGAGTCGTACATTCAGTATTTGCTCCCTCGTTCCTTTTCCCTTGACAAAACCAGCTTGCACTTGTGGAATTTGCCAGTCTAGAAAGTGGCGGAGTCTGTCATTGAGAATATGAAGCAAAACCTTGCTGGCGTGTGAAATGAGTGCGATGGTTCTGTAATTATCACACTTTCTAGTGGACCCCTTCTTGTGCAAAGGAAGGATGGAGGAATGAGTCCAGTCTTCCGGCCACTTTGTGGATTCCCAAATCGAGTTACACAGATCCGTCAGCTTTTGAATTCCAGATTCTCCTAAAGCTTTCAATGCTTCCGCCGTAATTTGGTCGGCTCCCGCTGCTTTATTGAGTTTTAACTTTGCAACTGCGGTAACCACCTCCGATCGTAGGATACTAGGTTCAAACATTGTGACTGTAAAGTTGTTGTTAGGTCCCTGTGA
Organism: Hypomecis punctinalis; assembly: GCA_949316475.1. Lineage (NCBI taxonomy): Eukaryota > Metazoa > Arthropoda > Insecta > Lepidoptera > Geometridae > Hypomecis > Hypomecis punctinalis. Next base: position 11,624,977 of record OX438797.1, read on the forward strand.
TATGTCATCCTCCCTGTATAGATCTGCACAGTATTCTTTCCACCGTTCCGCAATTTTTGTGACCTCAGAAATAAGTTCTCCTTCTTCGTTCTCAACGATCCATGAGTGAGCTTTAAACTGTCTTGTTATTTGCTTTACTTTATTGAAAAGGTCAGCTGTCTGATATTTTTCGGCGTGTTTTTCGATTTCAAAGCAAATGTTGTTAAAGTGCTGGTTTTAAAAGATTAAAGATTCTCATAGATATATACAAATATTGAGCTCGTTTTAAACAACACAAATATCAAAAAATAACAACAGTAAAATAAATAAAAAAAAATTAAATGTCAAAAGGATCTTCTCTAATATCTGAACAGTGTAATGTATGAAAGAATAATATTAAAGTGCTTTTTCTCTCTATCAGTCCTTCATTGTATGTTTCATGACAATTTATTGATATTATTGTTTGTTTAGTAAAATCCTGAGGTAAAGTCAATTGAATCATTTATCAGCCTATAAATTTAAAAGTCATTCACATTCATATTCATATTATTATAAAAGTCATTCTCTTGGCACTCGCTATATTGTTATCGCATGTACTATTCTGAAGGTCACGATAATCAGTAAGTACCTATAATACAAAGGTGTTGTTGTTACTTACTTGCATTTTAACTCAACTTTGTCTCCTTTCATTGCGTTTATGTTATTAGACGATGATTGAATTTCTGGTCGAGCTGAAAAATAAAGAACTGTGTTGATTAGTTTCTACATAAATATTCACACCTTTTAATAAAAATGTGTGGCCACATCTACTTGCAACTCTCTAACAGCGATACCTCAAATGCAAATTAGGATACTGACCTAAGCCAGGTATTTTTACTTCAAAGTCTTGAGTTTTCTTGACAGTAGGATCAGAGTTTAAAGTAGCCTCACAAGTGTAAGTGCCTTGCTTCTCAATATTCATTGAATTAAGCGTCAACTTGGAACCGTCCGGCGAAATGCGATGCTCGACGCTACTAGTACTAAGAGGTTTCCCAGATCGCAACCATCTTATTGTCATTGGTAAATAGGACTTGATGTTACAAGAAATTGTGACATCATCGGCAAACTTCGGACTATATTCTAATTCTGAGGAAAAGAAAAAGCTGTTAGTATGTAGGTAACCTTAATAAAATAAGCTCACAGAAGTTAGTGACGCAGGTTTTTCTTACCATTGAAATGAGTTTTTTCTTCAAATGGAGGCGGTACCACAATGTTTGCATCTCCTATAGCAGAGCCAATAGAGTTACTAGCCAAACATGTAAACACTGCACTTTCTCTGACATTGCGCAGTTTCAGTTGGCTGGCAAATTTGTATTCAGAAATTTGGGTCACCTAAAAATTGTAACAAAATACCACAGTTATTTTTCTATTTTTTACACATTAAAGACGACTTAAAAATATAATTAGTCCGTTAGATACATTAGTGCAGATTGATTCTGGCGCTATACCGGGCGCTGCCACGGCATGCTCGCTTTGCTCGCTCGGCTCACGCGTTATGGTTACTGTGCAAACCTAACCTAACCGACGATTCAAGGTCAGTCAAGGTCGATGATTTTAGAGTCAAGGTCGAAGACCTTAGAGTCAAGGTCAGTCAAGGTCGGTGATTGGAGTCAAGTTCGATGATTTTAAAATCAAGATCGATGATTTTAGAGTCGAAGTCGATGATCTTGTAGTCAAGACCGAGTATCTTGAAGTCAAGGTCATTCAAGATCGAGGGTCGGAGATTAAGTCAGTCAAGATCGATGATTTTATTGTCAAAATCGACTATCTTGGAGTCAAGGTCATTCAAGGTTAATGATCTTGGAGTCAAGGTCAGTAACCTCCGGGTGCGTGCAGGGGTTTCCCCACTCTTATACTCCCACATCCCACCGAATTTAAATAGTTCAATTGTGTCGCCCTGGGGCTTGATTCTCTATCGACAAAACGTAACGTAACGTAAAGTAATTTTTTTAATTCCTTGAATTTCATTTGGAGAACGGTTTGATAAATGTAAAATTACGTTAAAATAAATTATAAAACATCCACCAACCCGCAATAAATTATAAAACATACCAACCCGCACTGGGCCAGTGTGGTGCATATGGCCCAATCACCCTTCGTGGGTAGGCCTACGTCCTGCAGAGGACTATTAAAAAGGCTGGTACAAAAGTTATAAACCGAGTTTAAGTGATGCTATTTGAAAAATAAGTAATTATCATACTAATTTCTTAAAAACAAAGAGCACGTTAGAGCGCGTTACGTGCTTGTTTTCATACAGAATCACACACCTGAAATCGAATGAGTTGTCTCGTAAACTATATATGGAATGTACGTAGAAAATCAAAATTACTTAGAACAATTCACATTCACTTACTTTGCTTTCCAGAACAGATCCTTTTGCGTCTTTCCATACAATGCTAGGACGAGGGTATGTTTCAACGTTGCACGTGAACTCGGCGTTGCTGCCAAATTGAACTTCCTTCTTTGTCTCAGAAATTGTAACAACTGGCAAACTACTCACGGTCACTTCTTAAATATTAAAAAATAAATTTAATAAATGGAACTCACTTTCAAACGCCATTAATCTAAATTTACGATTTTTGTTAGTGTAAAACAAGTAACAATACTTTAATTAAATATTAACAAAGTTTACAAGGCCTAAAACAAATCTATGTGCAATCATATAAAAATAGTGCTTTGCTAATACAGGCACTTTAAAGTATAATATACTTTTGTAAACATTTTTGCGAAGGAGCCAATTCATAAATTCAAATTTTATCCCGCGATTTCAGGATTGGTCCCATATCAAAGAGGTATTCTCATTATAATGAAAATATACTAGTACCTACTGAAAAGACCTGTTGTTTGCAAGTTGTGTTATCAACTTTTCAAACAAAGGTTTAAAATATGAAATAATAATTTACCAAACAATGCCGAGTCTGTTCCCAATATATTTGTAGCTACACATTTGTATTGGCCAACGTATGTTAGCACAGCGTTGTTCACTGTCAATACTTCACTGTTAGCATAAGGTACAAGCACAAAACCCGAGGAAATTTTCTTGAACCATTTGAACTCTGGCTTTGGATAACCTCGTACATATCTGTAAAAAAATAACAATTAAACATGGTAAAAAAGCAAAACAAAACAACAAGGTACCAGAAACAACAAAAATAAATATTTCTGTGCTTAAACTTGAGATGAAAGAGAATAATGTATATACTTAATTAATGACAATGTAGGTATTCACATTCAAATGTTTTAAAAACCTAAACTAAAGTAGTTTAGGCACAAAAACATTTGAGTAGACTTGCTGCTGGTTCTTTCTTGCCATCTGAGACAGTAGTAAGATTCATAGCTATCTTCAAGAGTGACAAAATTGAACACATAACTTACTTGCAATTTATCTCAAAATTGCCTCCATTCAATACATTGATAGTTTTTGTCGTAGATTGAATTTCAGGGCGAGCTAAAAGAAGGTTTTATGTATTAGTTTTTACAGTTTCGTAGACATGTATTATACCTGTGCTTTGTTGAATTTAAAGATTTCAAATGAATGAAAGTGATATCATAGATCTCTGTGGTTGAAATACTGACCTAGTCCAGGAATTTTGACTTCGATGTCGCGAGTTTTCTTGATACTTGGATCAGAGTTCACGGTGGCTTCACAAGAATATTTGCCTTGCATTTCAATGGTTACTGCTTTAAGAGTCAATTCAGAACCATCTGATGAGATGGAATGTACAGTGGACTTAGAATTTAGTTGCCTTCCAGATCGCAACCACCTTATTGTCATTGGCAAATAGGAATTTATGTTGCAAGGTATTTTGACATCTTCACCGTACTTTGGATTATACATCGATCCTATTAAATGATATATTAGAAACATATTATTTATTAAACAGATCTGATATTTTTATAATTACATATTTGTATCGAACATTGTAACATAAGTAGTATATGTTGTAATTCTGTTCTTATTTAAGAACTAAATTCTAAATTGTATAATTTTAGTTTTATTATTCTCTTCCTTCTTTATATTCCTAAGCAAATTTTGTTCATAATGAGGAGTGGATTGTATACTTCTGAAATACACTTTCAAATCAAATCAAAATTACTTTAATTCAGGCAATTACCCATAAAATAGAATAATAAAATCATTCAATAGGTATTTCAACAATGAACGTCAAGTAACATAAAATGTATAGTCAAAAATAAAAATTAAATTAAAAAGGAGTAGAAGTTAATAAAAGAATAAAAAATAAAAGAATAGAAGTTTGCAAAACGGTAACCTGAATCTATTATTTTATTATACACTGATAAAATTGCAAGTAAATAAAAATATTTCTTGTTATGGTATGGTTTATAACTTATCAAGTTAAAAACTTAAAGTAAATTTATTAACTTTATAAATTAGGCTCAATTTTAAAAGCGTCATCGTAAATTTAATAGCAACCTAAAATAGTATTCTCTCTATCAAATGCATAATCGTGAAAAAGAAACGGGGCTACTCTAACTTGCTATTGTAATTACGATGACGCCTCTAAAATTCATAATATCTGTCAGATATATTTCTGGTTTTTTTTTTACATTTTAGCTACATAATCTACTTATACATTTAGTTATTAATCTCCTTTAAATTTCGGATGTTGTACAATTTTACATGTTTGTTAATAAATTAATAAAATAAATGAATATGGCTATAACTTAAAAATATAGTAAATATATACCTTCAGCTGCATTTTTATATGTAAGCACAGGTTTTACGTTCACTTGAATCGTTTTATCTCTTCCGGGACCTCTTTTGTTTATAGCTTTGCAAATGTAGGTTTCATCTTTTTTAATATTGTTCAGTTTTAAATAGCTCACAAACAAAGGGTCTTCGAGTACAGAACTCTGAAATGGGAAATAATAACAACTAACATACGAGTAAATACACCACACAAGTCGGCGGATTTGAAGTTATGCGCAGAACGCAGGGCAAAGGCAAAATATAGGTATGCGCGGGAGCCACAGAGACGAGACGCCGGGGCACACCCGTGCTCACCAACCACATGCCTCCCGCGCGCTTCCTATGCCCGTGCTCCCCACTTGGCCACTTGGGTCGGAATTGTGCACACATGCGCAATAATTAGCGAATCACGGCAAAGTGTCATCTGCGGCTAACTTCTCCGCTGGTTGTGCGGCGCTAACTATAACTAATAATTACTGCAAAAGTCTCGTATTTTTATTTATTGCATTTATAGTCGACGTGGTGTCAGCCATAAGACGTGCACTGCTGGACATTGACCGGTATAAGCGGCTCACGTGAGGTCCATCCTGCGGTCTTGATGAGGTCATCCGTTCTACGCTGCGCTTGCCGATAGGTGGTCTCCTCGGGGTATTTGTAGTATTTTTTTATTTTATTTTTATTTCAAATAGGTTTGCGTTTGACTACACACTGCCTGATGTTAAGCAGATATGCGGTCTGGGATGTAGCACGCTTACCTAGAAGATACCTATTTACTCGAGATTTGAAGACACCTACATTGTACTTTAACGGAAATACAGACTCAGGCAAAGCGTTCCACATTCTGACAGTTCGTATGAGGAATGTGGACTCAAAACGCTTGGTTCTAACGCGTGGGATGTCCGCCATAAAAGGGTGGCGCTTTGGTCGCGTCTGCCTAGCCGTACGATAGAAGAAAGGGGCAGGTGGGACCAGATTGTGCAACTCCTGGGCGCACTCACCGAAGTGTATCCGATGGTAGGCTGACAGACACGCCACCCTACGTCGATGCTCGAGACTTTGCAGCTTCGACTCAGTCAAGGTTTCGTTGCCTACCAGCCTCTTGGCTTGCCTTTCAATGGACTCCAAAGGCTCTAACTGGTATTTGGCAGAGCCATCCCAAAGGTGAGAGCAGTATTCCATGCAAGACCTGACTTGCGCTTATAAAGACTAAGCAGTTGCTCAGGAGTGAAATACCGTCTCAACTTAGAGAAAACACAAAGTTTTTTTGAGGCTAATTGGGCTTCTGACTCTATAGTAGTCTATAGTAGTTTTATATTATATATAACGATCGAAATTAGCAAAATTTTCTTGCAAATCAAGGTGTTCTTTTCGATGTTAATTTTTCTCAACAGTCCTTTTTCAGCAAATCTTGACATACTCATCGTAACTTACACACAAGTGTTATAAATACATTTATGATATTTTTTTTCTTTTTTATTATTTTTTTTGGTCCGTTTGGGAGTCAATGAATTATTTGACAGGATCGTTTGAAATCTATCCAGATCTAATCTAGTACAAGATTTGCGAGTTGAACTAAGTCGGTCTAGAGCCAACCGAGATATATCTTTAAAGAGATGTGCAGCAAAGGTGGCGAAATTTACACTTCGCAGAACTAAGTATCCTACTATAACTAGAACTATAGTTTATCGATCTTACTGTTGATGGCATCAAAACTCCTGTTGACGAATACCACTCGATCTTAGGTGCTGGATGTGCAGATACTTTGCATGTCAGAGATACTCCGGATCCATAGTTGACGTCTACCTTCGCTCCCTCTTCGATCTTCACTTCTGGTTTAGATTCTGGTATCGGATCTGAAATTAAATGCATGTGAGGTGTAGGCGCGACTAGCTGCGCTCCGCGGTTTCACCCGCGCAGCTCACGATTGTGTTGGGTACAATACTGAGTAAAATGTCTTAGTGGCAATTTAACAATTAGGTAGGTATATCTGAAAAACCTTGGTGGTCTAGCTGTAGCGACACCCGCCTTACAATCGTGAGGTCTTGAAGGTTCGGTGAAGGAAAACATCGTGAGGCAACCTGCATTATGTTAGTAGAAGAAACTCGGTGGCGTACCTATGTGAATCCACCAACTCGCACTGGGCCAGCGTGGTGGATATGGCCCAATTACCCTTCGCGGATTTCGCGGGAAAATGACAAAAAGCTGTGGCTTGAATTTTCTTAACTCATTGGTTTTGATAAATCTTACAGGTGATAAATCTGGATTTCAAACATATCAACATGTCATTTTGACAAAGTAATAATTTTGTCAACTCTTGATTAATCAATCAAATACACTAAAAAGTTTCAATTCCGACGTCGAAATCATTCGTCCGGAAAATAGCTTTTTTCCCTTTCTAACCCAGATAGGCGATACAATTCGAAAAAGTACGAAACACTCGTTCAATCAATTTTGACTATGCCTAAATTTCAAGTCAGGCGGTCCAAGGAATTATTTTTATTCAGAGAAGGAATCACGTTCTCCCATACAAACTTTGCCACGCAATTTCACCCACTTGAATTTCGCAAAATCCGTTCTTAGTGAGCAGTGAGCACCTATATCCTAAAAGGATCCCCCATGTAAAATTTGAGACTCCTAGCACTTGCACTTTTTGAGATTTTATGATAGGTGTGTCAGTGAATCACGATTTTTTATATAGATTCCTTTAGTAAGTTATACGAGTATGAGTATTTTGCCGAAAATGGCACAACCGAATTTAGTCATTGCGATCGACGTGCGGTGTTAAGCTCGAATAGTTCACTCGAATTGATGTAGGTGTACCATTTTTAGGTTGTAGTTAATTTTACCAAAACGACTCAAGTATGAACTACAAAACAAATAAGAAAGAATCATAAAAATCGAATCATAATTACGTAACATCATGCAAAAAAAACGTATAATAGTCGAATTGAGAGCCTCCTTTTTGAAGTGGGTTAAAAATATTGGACCAAAATGTTGAAATTTAATAAGAAGGGATCTATTTTTGATGACTCTCAAAGAGGAAAAGGTTCTATGTTCGTCTGTATGTATTTGTTTTTTTGAGTATGTTCATCGATATTTTCGCCAATTATGAACCGAACCAGAAAAATGTTTTTTTTTTATTTGAAATGGTATTCTCCCGAGATAGTCGCATTTCAATTTTATCGAAATTGGCTAAGCCGTTTTTGAAAAATCAACAATAATGTAAAAGTTGTATACATCAATTCGAGCGATCTATTCGAATTTTGTACACGATGGAGGATGGTTTTCCCATTTTTTGGGAAAAATAATTATAATAATTTTAACATTTTTAGGTACGTATATAAATATATAAAAAAAAAGAATATTTAAAACTTATTACTTACCAATTATTTGGGGATCAATATTGCGTGAACTTCGTATAATTGTCTCATGTGTCTTTTTTATTTCGCCGTTAACCTAAAATAGTAATAATGAATTATGTGCTAAATCGAACGTAGGAATCGTCTTTTTATAGTATTAAGTGTCTTTAATAACAAAATTCATTAAATCTATGGCAACTGTTATACTACAGAGAAATTAGATTTAATCCAAAGACCGTAGAAGAGATAGAGAAAATCCAAATGCTTATTATTTACAATAGTTTTTGTTTCCAGCGCGCCACGCAATATTTCTTTCGAGGTGTCAGAACGTGACAGAATTATGGCGACGTATATATCAGTCACTTTTTAACATATCGCAATGAGTTCTTTTCGTGGTTGCGTGCTTGGCCTACTGATCGTCGATCGGATCAAAGAGGAGACGAGACCAGCGGAGAGATGTTTTTTAACCTTCCTATACTCGCGCGTTGGTCTGTGAGACCGACGAAATATTATTTCGCATTTATTTTATATTCAAACAATGCACCGTCTTTGAGCTTTTTGCTAGCTGCCTCATTTGTTGATAGCTTTACTTCAGTACGCTGAGCGAGTTTGTGCAAGTACGGCGTGTGGGTGTATTTGGCGCCAATCGGTCCGTGAGACCGACGCGAGTATAAGTGCAACAAAAAATGTGTATGAAATGTTTGTATTGATTATACATTAATTGGCATTTTATGGTCTAAAATCTTGATAGCTACATCTCGAGTCTCAACTAATAAGGTACTAAGATGATTTTTACTGAGTACAGATTTTAGTCAGTTTTTTCTACACTTGAACAAAAGTTTGATATTTTTGAAGGCTGTCACGCGAAGTCTGATAGACATTACAATAATAAATTAATAGTACGATTAACTAAGTTTATTTTGTAGTTAAATTATATGGCTACAGGAAAAAAATATACCTATGTAGCTTATACTGCTAATAATAAAAAAAAATGGGACCCAAAGTTACGGTCTGTGACACCGTGCGCGGGTATAGGTGTTACAAAATTTGACGCGAGTATAGGAAGGTTAAACAACCAATAGAATTGTGTTATTGACATATCTCTTCTGCGCTCAGCTTCAGTGGAGATCGCTGTGCGGAGATGTTTAATATTTTCAGTGCGCAGTGGAGACGGACGAGAGCAGTGTTGCCATTTCTGAAACCTCGAAATCTGAATCGCTAAGTCTGAAAATCTGTATTATATCTGTATACGACGAAAAAGCTAAAATCTGTATAAAATCTGTATTAATTAAACTTTTTATAAAGTAGTAGACAAGTGAAAAACATATTTATTGTTGATACATACTTTTATTCATTTTATTAATCATATTTTTACTAACATTTAGCTTGAAACATGGCTCGTTTTTTAATAATTGTTTGGTCAAGAGTAATCCTTCCATAGTGTCTGTACCTAAATGGTTGCGAGTTTTCGTTTTCATCAAATTAATTGAAGAAAATATTCTTTCTACTGTTGCACTGGAGTGGGGTAGGCATAATAAGGCTGAAACTATCTCTTTGAGAGTCGTATAATGTAATTTTCCATCACAGTCTTGTGCGCGAAATACTTCTTGCCAAAAAACTTCAGGATCTTCTTCCTTAGTAGCAAGTATAGTATCGTTCATTTTCAAATGTCGCCACTCGTTATCTAATGTTTGTAAATGTTCTTGGAAAACTACGTGCAATGTGACTCAATGATTGTATACTGCGACGTTTAATGATAGTCGGATTAAGGAATTCCAGGCTTCTTGTAATCGGACTTCCGAAATCGAAACGTGTCTTTATTTGCTTGGCTCCTTCTATATAGAATTCAAGACATCGTAATTTGAAAAGTTTTATGTCATTAGGACTCAAATTGGAAGAAGATAAAGATGAGGCAACATTAACGCCCAAATAAATTTCTTCGATTGGTTTATAGTGTCGAGGGTTGTCATGTTGTACGTTCTGGAGTTCAGTTCTCATCAGATATGCACTGTCCAAGTAGCAGTCCAAAAAAGTTTTATAAGTATTGCTCAAGTTTTCATGTAACTTGTGTATTTGCGGCTTTTCTGACTGCATTATTTTATTCAGTTTGGTAAAAAAATCCAATGCAAATTCCAGAAATTGCAAATATATTTTGTTGTATGGATTATTGAGCATTTGTAAAATTGATTCCGCTGAATTCAATCGATCACTGAAAGCTGCCTCAGTAAAATATAATTTTAATGCTTCGTATTGCTCTAAAACACGCATTACAGCAGCACGCAGTGAGAGCCATCTAGTTTGGCACGGGTGCAACATTTTGTGTGGCTTTAACGAAAGAAACTCTTGAAATTGTTTCATAACACCCGTGCGTTTTGGACTCGTACTGAAATAGTTAAAAACATCTCTCACCAGGCCTTTAGGTTCACGCGGGAGCTTTGTGCAGGCATACGACGCACATAACGCAAACGAATGGCAAATGCATTTCAAAACATAGAGATTGGGTATATCTATTAGTAATCTACTTGCCACCGAATTGTGCTGACCCATCATTGCATTTGCTCCGTCTGCGGCAAAACCAACCATATTATTTTTGTAGGGAATGCCATTATCGTTGAATAACTTCACAAGATGTTCATAAAGTTTTTCACCGGTAGCATCTTGTACGGGTACCAATCCAAGAAGCGCATCTCTTATTTCTCCGTTCTTGTAATATCTTACAACGACAGCTAAAAGTTTCACACATCCTCTATCTGTACTTTCATCTATTAATAGGGAGAAATTGCTGGTTTTTAGATCAGCTACCAGTTGTTCTTTTTCTGAAGCGCCTGTTACAGATTTTATTATAGCTGTGGTTTTTGTTCGACTACAAGAAATTTCCTTTGCTATTGTGGAATCTTTGCATACAGCTTTTACCAACTGGGGGAGGTGTTCCATAACATTCATGGAGAGGTTGTGCTCAGCAACAAAAGACGCCAATAGTATTTCACCTCTTTTAACATCGTCAGTAATATTGGATTTCATAAAAAAATCGGTGACTGGTTTTTGTGTTGCACTTGTACCAGGAACTGATGCTTGGTGTTTGGTAGTTTTCATGTGGCGCGCAAGATCGTTTTTACCACCTCCTCCGATAGCAAGGTCGGTTAAACAATATTTACAGTATGCGTAATCTTCACCCTTTTGACTCCTTTTTAACCATGGCGAGAAATAACTTTCCTCCAACCAACTTTGATTAAAACTTTGCGAGTTCCGTTTCTTTTTAGCTAACATTATAGTGGATTTACGAGATATGAAAATCTAGACAAGATGTCTGGATAATTAATGATATAAATTATGAGTGATGATAACCCAACAAAACTAAATAGACGAACATACAATAGGTATTCTTCCGCGCAATCCATCTTCCGAAATTGGTCGAGTAATATTCTAATACACGTTTCGGTAAATCCCCGGTCAACAACACTCAGCTATCATTGGGTTGCCATAGCAAAAGTAATTTTAGCATCCAGTTTAAGGGACAAATAAATATTTAGGACCAAAATGTATTAAAGTTCGAACCATTTACTTATATTATTTTTTGTATTCACAATTTCACACATGAAAATTTGAATTTAAAAAATCTGTATAAACCTAAAGTGAAATCTGGCATCTGTATCAGGAGCCAAATATCTGTACCAATACAGATAAATCTGTATATATGGCAACACTGGACGAGAGATGTGAGCGGCGTGCAGTGAGCGATGTCAGCGAGCGTGTCAGAATGCTTACTGAGCACTCAACGCCTCGCACCCGAGCTGAAAAACATATCTTCTCGCACAGCACACAGCACGCCGCACACATATCCGCTTTGGTGGAGTTCCACCCGTATGAGAAGCTGTTAATATGGGGCGAACGCGAAATTCAACAAAATAAATTTGCTGTAACATACAAGATTGCAAAGCGAAATCGAACACACTGTATAAAGTGTTTGGTTTTTTTTTCTCAAAATCAAGGTTGGTCTGTTGTAAAAGTCTTTGAATCGAAAGAAAATTTTCTGAACCCAATTTTATAATAATGCGAGTATAAATTTAAAATCACTTGATTGTTTCATATTATGAAATTGTGATAAATGATTTTTAATTTTCATATCACATTTTTCATATTTTACATTTATAAAAGAAAAACATTTTAAATATTATAAAAGAAAAAAATACGTACCGATATCTTGAACGTATAGTTGGGAGCAACGAAAGGTTCTGTTATATAAATATTGTTACCAATATTTTTCAGTGGTAGGACATTAAGAACGTGATCATTCGTTTTGATATCCAAAATTTGTGCAAACTTAATGTTAACTGATTTTTCTGGATCCGTAACATTTAAAGTCAAAAGTTGTTTTAAACCTGAAACATAAAAAAATATTTAAACTGTGCACTACTTACGTTTTTAAATCAATTAATAATTGATAAAGTTCCAAACAGAATAAAGTTACTTATTTTAACGCCACCTCTTTAAGCACGTCTATGGGGTGACTGAAAATTTATTATCATTACTTACTAGGTACAGTATGGTACAGCCAACTATACTAAAGAAAGAACAGCGGTTCCAAACATTTTGTCAAAGTTGTATTAACTTGACAAAATTACTGCTTCGATGGCTCAGTGGTTAGTGACCCTGACTTCTGGGTCGAAGAGGCGTGGGTTCGATTCCCACCCAGGGCAAATATTTATGTGACGAACATATACGTTTGCTCTGTGTATGGGTGTTATTAAGATGTTATCTATATAAGTACATATGTATTTAAAAAATTATATGTATAGTATATCAGTCTCTGGCAGCCATATCACAAGCTTTGCTTAGTTTGGGATTAGAGACTGTGTGTAAGATGTCCTAATATTTAAACAAAACTTTTTGCCTGGTTGTTGATACCATAAAACCTGAAGCTATTAATAAGAAAAAAAAAACAAAATGATTTCTACCTGCTATAGGTTGCTTGGCAGTATCACTCATCGATTTAGGTTCAAGAATGGAGAAGCCATATTCAAAAGTAAAATCAGTTCGTCCATACACCACTACCGATATAATGCTGTCTCCTTTCACCCACGCATAGTAAGTACCAGACTTTGGATGGATAAGCGTAAGAACCTGAAAAAAAAGCATTAATTACTGTAAAAGAGACATTCCAAATATGTAAGGATTTTAGGCCCAGTGGCCATACCTTGTGCCGTCACCTGAATATTAACTTTATTTGTGTTGTAATATTATTTCGTTATTATTTTCTGCCTATAGTTCAAGTACGTATAAAAATATTTTTTTACTAGCTTTAGCCCGCGGCTTCACCCGCGTGGTATTTTAATTTGTGTGCTATCATCATATTGGAACATTTTATTTTTCTGGGATAAAAAGTAGTCCATGTCACTTTCCGATCGTTGAACTATATGCATGCATAAACTCTAATCGATCCATTGCTTTGTTGCTGTGAGAAAGCGTAATAAACCAACAAATATACTTTCGGACTTATAATGGTAAGGATTTTAGATGTTTTTTTAATAATATTAAGGAATGATTGTGTTTTATAACCAATTTTTTTCTAGTCGTTACCATTTCAAATATTGATCTCTACGTCCTTATGAGACTATCTCCTAAAAGTGCGTGACCTCTTCAGTATATACTTTCGAACTAAAAACGTTTTTTTTAATTAGATTTCAATAGGCGAAATTTTATATCGATTGACATACACAAAACAATATACATACCGACGAATATACTAACAGAACTTCCACCTTTTTGGAAGTCGGTTAAAAATTAGCGTTGCTGCGATAGTTCAATAGTCAGAATCAAAATTTAGTTACACTATCAATAGGTCTATTGAAAATATCGAAGTTCCAGATACTGTCGATAGTATTGTTACTATCGATAGTATAGATATATCTATACCATATATTATCCATACTATAGATAGAGAGTCTACCCGTGACCACGGTCGATGCAACTCGGCCGAAACGTCGGGATGATGAGGTATTTATTTATCTCTTAATTTTAGTGAGCGATTTGAATTTTCTTAAAAAATGCGAAGAAACTTTTTCCCCAACCTATTAGTTCGCTTGAATCGATGTATATAATTTTTACATTATTGTTGAATTTACAAAAACAACATAGCTAAAGATCCAAGAATAGTAATGCTCATTATTTGCCTATATTATGTTGCTTTATTACAGCAACAATTTATATTTATGTATTATAATTATATCGCCATGCGCTACAAGGAAAAAAACTCTGAAGCAATATTCACAAACAAATACCTATCTAATTATATTTTTATGCTGTATGTTTCCGCTCTATGCATTTATCAAATCGTTTGGTATTGTATAATATTTTAATTAGTTATTTATATTAATCGAACATGCCTAAGCTTAGTACCATGTACCTATTTGTGTTTAGCGCCTTTTGTGCAGTGATATTGTAGGTACCTATATAAAACTAGGCACTTGAACCCTGCCCTATTGAACTTGCATTATTAAAAAAAACCGGACAAGTGCGAGTCAGGCTCCTACACCGAGGGTTACGCACAAATCCAGAAAATTTCACATTCTTAAAATAATTAAAAACCCGTTTTAGCATGTGCTGATGAAGTTCTTTTATATGATACCTTATAAGATACGATTTACTCACTTTGAATTTTAAACCCATATTTTGTGAATTCAGGCCCTATTTTTTGTGATTTAAATGAAAATGTATAGTTTTCAGATTTATTCCTATATGTGTACTCTGAAATAATGCTTCTAGCCAAATTTCATAGTTCTATGTCAACGGAAAATAGCCTGTAGGTTTTGATTTTTGTGAGTGTCGAAATATGCGGTTTTTTACGACATTAATGGCTCTAACTTTTTTAAACGATAACTTAGAAGTTTTTCTTTAACACAACTGCAAGAGATCATATATATACGTATACAGTTTAAATTTCAACTCGATATCTTTACGCGTTCCCAATATAAAGAATCTTGACAAACACAAAGACGGACAGATGGACAACAAAGTGATCCTATAGGGGTTCCGTTTTTTCCGTTTGAAGTACGGAACTCTAAAAAGTACCTAATTAGATACACAGGGTTATTTCTAATGAATTAGCATCCTCTTAAGGGCTTAATCTGTGCATCAAAACTAACAACTTTTGTGCTGCGACTTTCGTCGAAACTCAAAAAAAATATTATTGTTCCATAGAAAAATATCGTTCACCCGCGACAAAATATGAATAGTAAAAAAAAAGAAATCATCTGTTTCTTTTTTTTTACTTTTGCCAAAAGTTTCAAAACAAAAGTTGATAGTTTTGATGTCTGTACATCAAAATTAGAAATAACCCTGAATAAATATTCAAGTCAATCGCTATAGTAACAAATTGGGGCTTGTGTTAAAAAGTTCATAATACAGGGTTGTACTGTACCAGCCTTTTAATAGTCCACTGCAGGACGTAGGCCTACCCACGAAGGGTGAAATACAGGGTTATTTCTAGTCAATTAGCATCCTTTTAGGGGCTTATTCTGTACATCAAAACTAACAACTTTTGTTCTGAAACTTTAGTCAAAATTAAAAAAAAATTACTTGAGCAATCCATAAAAAATATCGTTCACCCGCGACAAAATGTATGGAACAGTTGATTTTTTTTTTGAGTTTTGACAAAAGTCGCAGAACAAAAGTTGTTAGTTATGATGTACAGAATAACCCTCTAAAAGGATGCTAATAGATTAGAAATAACCCTGTACTGTCACTGGTGTTAGCTTATTGTTGAATAAATAGAGAGGCTTAAATTCTGTGACAGAATACCACAGTAATAATACATTTTTAGAGTATAATCGCAAATTCATAAATCGAAATTTATATACATTTGAGAATAATTATTTTTTGCCAATAATGGCAGAACCGACTTCAAACATAATTCAGTTAATTAATACAGTATTCGAATAATAAGCCCGAATTGATGTATCATTTATGTACTAATTTTTACACAATCGTTAATTTTTCAAAAATTACTTCGATTTCGATAATACTTTAATGAGACTAGTTGGAGAATAGGTAGGTTTCTTATAAAGTAAATATGATCTACCAAAAAAAAAACATCTAAATTCAGGCAGCCAGCGGCTAGCCTTCACACGGGCTTGTCGAGGTCCAAGACCCGAAGAGGCGGCCCCACCACGGGTTCCTCTTAGCTTCACCAGGTTGGGACCGTACCTGGCTACTAAGCCCCCCTGCCACGACAAGGCGGGAACCCACTCAGGGGAAAGTCAACGACCTCTGAGCTATGTATAAATGAAAGTTTTAAAATTTCAATTTTTCTTTATAACTCTAAAAGTTATTAATCTACAGTGCTCAAAATAATTTTCAGATATTTTTTTTAGTGTGGCCTCTAAACTCAGAAAATTTGAACATTCTATCCTGTATACTTAAGAAATCAAGGGGGCGGGGACACACTATTTTCAAATTTGACTTATAATATCTCACAAATAGATTAAATTATGATTACTTACATTCATTTTAAAAACCCTATTCAACGACACCCCAAATGAGGGGGTTGGGTTTGAAAAATTGAATTATTTAATCCCCACTTTACATGTATCGGAGTTACCTTTTACATACACAGTTTTGAAAATTTCAAGATTTTATGATTGATATCTGTACTCAGACTAATATATGTGTAATGTCAAAGGTGACGTCCACAAGTGGTATATTATTCAGAGAAAAATCGAACCAAGATGATATATACATCATTTGAAAGCGTGATTTATGGGCTTCTCAAAAATATTTAATTTTGATTTTTTCATCCCTCCATTTTTTTAAATGTGAAAAATAAATTGTATGAAAAATAATAATACAGCTCTGTATTTTTTCTAGTTTAGCAATAATAAAGTGCATATATCGTTATTTTACTTGCATTCGTAGCTGATCCTTCCACATTCATCTCTTAATTTTCTAAAATTAAAAATTATAACTACCAGTGTGACCAGTTAGTAGGTACAATGTGACAAAAAACACTTAAAAACTATGTCTAATTGGTAAAAATGCTTCTATTTAACAATAATGGAGGTTACTTAACCAGGGTTCCTAGATATAAACTACCTATTGAGCCAAATGTATTTAATTATCCTTATAGATTCAAAATTAATTTTAAAAAAATCGGAGGGCTCTTTTTTGGTTTTAACTAATGTAATAGACTCAGAAAATATGAACTTTCTCGAAATGTAACGAGTGTTGTGGTTAGAATTTTTGATTATTATTATATCAGCCTCCATACATTTTGTGGACATGTCCTTTCATGCAATTTGGTTAATAAATGTGGAAGTTATAAGGCTTTGTAACACGAGGACGAACGGACGGACGGACACAACGAAGTTATAAGTGTTCCTCGTTTTACTACGGAACCCTAAAAAATATGAATTACAATAAAAATAGTACATACCTTTCCATTCTCATTCCACATACTTTTTTCAGACGCAGGTTCAGGACTAAAATATTTCTTTATTGTAGTTACTCGCAGCTCTACATTTTTGCCGGATGTGGAAACTACAGCATATTCAGCCTTTTCATCCAGTGTGAACTAAAAGTTAAACATATTAAGTATATTTCATTGACTACATTTTTCATTTCATGCATTTTTATATGGAATATGTTTGTATGGAAATACAGGTGGTTTCGCAATTTCCGGTTTAGTCATTGGAAAAGGACTTCAAAAAACGAGGTACTCAATTTGGTTGTATGTTTTTTTAAAACTGGCGCGCCTAAATACAATGTGTTGGTATGCATGTACGATTGCATAGTTTCATAGGGGTGTATAAAGTCATGATAATGAACAAATTTTATTACGATTATTACGGTTTTAAAATGCCTATATTCTAAAGTATAAACTACATCATTTTCACTGATCTATAGGCTTTCTCTTACGCACTGCTATTTTAGTCCTTTTTGCACTAATAAATATTCAAATGAATGCACAGGGTAGGCCTTGTCTTTAACTAGAGACCAACATTGACAGACCCCTCTTACATGTTGAAATAATATAAAAAACAGCAGTAATAAATAATTTTATTATTATTTTATCAATTCAATCACGAATTGATTCTTAGTATACAAATTATAAATGACTAGCTCACCCGGCGAACTTCGTTTCACGCAATATCTTTATAAATTATAGCATATGTGTTATACTAATGTATAAGCATTACCTACTATTGCAAAAATTGAGATGACTCAATCCGTTCAGTAGTTTTTGCGTGAAAGAAGAACAAAAATCCATACATACAAACGTTGGCGTCTATACCTAATATTACTAGGATTAGTAGGAATTCTTACCGGAACTGAAACATATTGAAATGTTTTTGGTATCATTTTCCATTGCAATATAGAGTTTTTCCCTCTTAACAAAATTTCTATGGGTTTTAACACCTGTGAAATTAGAAAAAATGGTGCTTTAAGAATATCTTTACGATAAATATTAAAGGTTTTTTAACCGGCCACGGCTGACTCACTTGCACATGTACAAGGTTACATTTGAATTTATAAAAACCTCTATTAGGAATTTCTAAATTATAACCTCAGACCAAATAAAAAAATTAAGACAGAATGTTGTGATCAAATAAATGAAGCCGGAAAAACTACGCCTCGCCCTGTATAGACACAATTACACACATATACACGTACAATATACCGGCTTCACTTGACTGTTCAACGACATTCTCTCGTGATATTTTTATTTGCTCTAAGATCACAACATGCATATTGAAGACCAAACACAGACATAACTATAGTATTATTAAATATATCGCAATATATAGAAATAATTCTGCAAGTGTAAAATTAAAGATTAAAGTGTCAAAAGAAACTGAACTCTACATCACCTAGGAGTCGTAGTGTAGAGTGCAGCTTCATTTAACCTTTAGAACAAATAAACTATTATTTTATATTATTTCTATAATGGTGTCCTATCAAAGAAAAGTTGATTTGAAGATTTAACAGAAGAGATCAAAAAACTGTTATTATCTTATATTAAGCCCGATTACAGAGGCACCAGCGTAACTATATTAGCTAAATAGCATAGTTCTGTATCTTTTTCACTTTAGGCATTCTATAGACAGAACGCTTTTTACGCTGCTATTTAATTTACGCTGGCGCCTCTGTAATCGGGCTTATAAAATAGATAAAAATGGAATGTTATTGTAAAGAGAAGTGGTTTTACCGTGTGAACTTGATCTTTCCTTACACGAAATACTTGTCCCGAACATGCTTTAGCAATATCATAGTAAATAGTGAACCTTCGATTTGAGGGCTCTCTACAATCGCCTGTCAACACAAACACCACCTAAAAACAATATAAACAAAGTTTATCGTAATGGGTTCCTCGTGATACTCGATAGTCCAACTGAATTGTCCAACAGAAAAAAAAAACCGGGTGGTCAAATTGTCATTCGTGACACGTAACAAATAC
Source organism: Hypomecis punctinalis (assembly GCA_949316475.1). NCBI lineage: Eukaryota > Metazoa > Arthropoda > Insecta > Lepidoptera > Geometridae > Hypomecis > Hypomecis punctinalis. Next base: position 11,644,514 of record OX438797.1, read on the forward strand.
GTCAGTCAATAAAATAATAGTAAATCAAAATTAGCTATCTTAATCTATCTATATATATAAAAATGAAACCCGTTTTCCGTTGTCACGACATAACATGAAAACGGCTTAACCGATTTGGCTTATTTTTTTTTGTAGTTTTCTAATACTCTGTACAAGGTTCTTACGGAAAGCGAAACGAAGTTCGCCGGGTCCGCTAGTAATATATATAAATCTCGTGTCACAATATTTGTCCTCAATGGACTCCTAAACCACTTAACCGATTATAATAAAATTCGCACACCATGTGCAGTTCGATCCAACTTGAGAGATAGGATAGTTTAAATCTCAAATTATGGTCGCAATTTTATTTTATACCATATATAACGGGACTAAACTCACGTGTGGGGATAGTCGTAACGAGTATAGTTTCGGTCACATTCGGCGACCTTTCTCAAGTTGGCGAGTGCTAGCACGCAGAGCCGTCTCGCAATGCACTGTGCAGTTAGGCACTTCCATTCCTTTTCACAAAACCACCCCCTCATTTATAGCAGAAAAGCGACAGATATTTATTTATTTTTATTTATTTATTATTAAAATGTATATAAATCTCGTGTCACAATGTTTGTCCTCAATGGACTCCTAAACCACTTAACCGATTATAATAAAATTCGCACACCATGTGCAGTTCGAAATATTTACCTGGCTTTGTTTCTTCTGACACAATCTTGTGATGTTGTTCAGTTTATGTAATTCTTTCGTGGAAGCGTCAGTGAAGACGTATATATATGAATTTGGTCTACTGTACAGTAAGGCCTGCTCTATACCAGCCAATGTTCTCTCCTCGCAGTCAAGATTAAAAGTATTATGTACTCTTATACGATTGAGGCTTCGGAGGAAGTCTGAATGGGATGTTGTGGGTTTATGCACAATCACATCTGGAATCAATTAACCGAACTATTTAATAGCGTCAAACCAGTTTTAGACCTTGCATAAGCGAGCGAAGCGTCTTATTTTCGCATGGCAAAATTATTTTATCTATCCGGATTTTTGTTAGTTTGAATGTTGCTTGTTCTCTACAGATCGCATTTTTCAACAAATCTTGACAAAATTAAATACACAGATCAAATTTTGAATTGTGGCGTAAGATGTTTTTTTAGTTTTCAGTTATTTTTATTCGAAATTTAGCAAAGTGCACGTTCAAAAATATTTTTAATAGGCTATTTGACTAGTTTTTGGAAATTGTTTTAAATTATTCGTTAGTACATAATAAGCACACTACATTTATATTTCCGAAAGATCTATTGAAAATTAGTATCAATGAAAATCAGTGTTAAAGAATGGCGCTGGTCTGTGACGTCACATGCTAGTAAATAAAGTTAGTTAATACTAGGAAATACTCTTGTTCACATCTAAAAATTATATAAAAGTTACTAACAGATCTAATAATATTACTTCGAAAACACAAATTACACAAACAACAGTCAATCGAGAAATTCTCGCTTACTAGCATGTGACATCACCAGAGTTGCAGCCCTTCTTAGAGCGTTCACTTCACAGATAAAATATAGTACCTATTTACTTCGTGCGATTTGCGAAAATTAGACATATTTTAGTTTAAATAAAGTGAAATATGTTCTTTTCAGGCTATTAATATATGTATGGATTACCACAATCAATAGCTATATTCTTTAAAGTATGCTTATATTCTTTAAAACTACGCAACGGATTTTGATGCGTTTTTTTAAATAAATAATATAATAATAGATAATAATTATAGTAATTCAAGAGGAAGGTTTACATGTGTAATACACCTGTGCAAAGCCGGGGCGGGTTGCTAGTATTTACAAAACAAAAGTTACCTGGATCGTTGATCCTGACGAGAACAAAGTCTTTGACTTCGCTGGATTTTGTGTCAAGCACTATTTTCAAAATATCCTTTGCTCCTTTTCTTACTTGATCTATGTCGTCGTACATAGATCTAGTATCGTCGATGGCAAAAGCTAATGAAATTCCATCTTCACACGATACAAAATAAATAAACTTAAAGCTGATGAACGCAGAAATAAACAAAAAGTTGAGCAGCATCATCTTTGTCGGATGATGCTTACTCAAATGCCTATAACGACGTTTGTGGGCATATTTTATATTCCCTGAAGTATTATTATCAGTTTCATGTATTGTTATTTATAAATGTATGACTATGAACAATAATTGTTCAAGTCGGTCTTATCGTAACCAGGAAAACCAATATTCTAATTGAGTTTATTAAAATTAATTAGGTTGCTGTTGCATTTAGGTACCTAAATACGTCTTATCTAGTCGTGGGATTTTCCGAAATTCAATTTATTACATAGATAGAGATACACATTATATCCCGGAAATGTGAGTTTGCCTGTGTAAACATTACTCAACGTTTCGTCACTACTAGAACTATAATAAGCATGATGATAAGGTAAAAAAAACGTTATTATAATTTGTCCGTAAGTTAGTTAGAGATATAATTAATCCGCCAGATTCTACATAATAGACTATCAAAAAATATTGGACACATTTTTTTTCTTTTGTTAATCAAACAACAAAAGACAAAGATAAACCTTGTCAACGTTTGGGAGTGGGAATCGTAACGTCACCTCTCTTACAGAAGTCTATACATTTGTATGGCACTTGTGACGTCACGCGGAATTTTGACGGACTATAAGACTATAATGGTATTAAAACGAACAATCGTGATGAGATGCTTACTATTGTAAAGGAATTCTTCGAGGAATTATATTCCTCGACAATAACGCCGGTACATAACTTAGAAGACCCTAGAACCGAACCAGTTGAATGCAGAACTGCCGAAAACTTGCCCCTATTTTGTTTTCAGAGATATCTTGGGCTCTCAGTAATATGAAATGTGATAAAACACCAGGGAAAGATGGCATAACAGTTGAACTATTTAAAGCTTGTGGAACACCAGTAATTGATATCCTCGTTAAACTTTTTAACAAAGTACTGATTGGCAGTCATTCGCCTACGGAATGGAAAAATGCAATTGTCACAATACTGCATAAAAAAGGAGACAACACTAAATTGAGCAACTATAAGTCTCCTCCCCCTAATCTACAAACTATTTGCCAAAGTCCTGACAAACAGACTCACCCGTCAGCTAGACGAATACCAGCCTAATGAACAGGCAGGTTTTCGGAGTGGATACTCTACTATTGATCACATCCATACCGTGAAGCAGCTTATGGAGAAGTGTGTCGAATACAAACGACCCTTATACTTTGCTTTCGTGGATTACGAAAAGGCTTTTGACAGCGTAGAGCATTGGGCCGTGTTCTACTCTCTCAATCGCTGCCAAGTCGAAGCACGGTATGTAGAAATCCTTCGAAACCTGTACAAATTGGCGTCAATGCAGGTACAATAAATTAATTGCACACACTCACAGAGCACATTCCGATCAATAGAGGCGTGCGACAAGGGGATACCATTTCACCCAAGTTATTTACAGCAATCTTGGAGGATTTTCTGAAGTTACTCGATTGGGAGAGTAAAGGCATCTCTATAAATGAATGAATGAATAATTTATTTGTCTGTAAAACTAGGTGTAATTTACAAAGTTCTTAAATTAATATTAGATATGTTCTCTAGCTTCTACCTAAATTAGGTGTACAGACGTTTACAGGGTTTTACAATTATTAAACAATAGAATTAAAAGTAAATTAATTTCAAAAGTATGATAATGTCAATGGATTTAGTTATATTATGTCAAAACAGGTAATGTCAGGATATCACAATTACAATTTATAGTCATTGGTGCTCTTATCATTTACAAAGTCATTTACACTGTTATAGGCCTTGTCAACTAAGAAATTGTTTAATTGATTCTTAAAAATATTTAAGTTCTGTTTGCATCGAATGACTTTTGGTATCCTGTTATAAATAATAGATGCCATGCAGAACACACTTTTATTAAGAAATGCCGTTTTCGACGGTAAACAATACACATTACCCTCAAGTCTACTACCAACAGGCCACATCTTAAAGAGCTCAGGGTGGGATTTCACGAACATAGCAATGTCACCAATGTACAAGGAAGGTAATGTTAAGATTTTTAACCGAATGAAATGCTTTTTACATGAATCCTTCTTTTTTATACCATAAATCGAACGTATACAGCGTTTTTGGGCTCTAAAAACCTTTAGGCGGTCCACGAAATTTCCCCAAAACATTACCCCGTAACGAAGAATTGACGCGACATGTCCGTGGTAAGCCGTTAGCAAAGCTTCTTCATTGACTACTTTCCTAAGTTAAAAAAGTGCATACGCAAATTTGTGCAGCCTTTTGGAAACATTGTCAACGTGAGCTATCCAGGTCAGTTTGTTGTCGATTGTCAAACCTAGAAATCGTGTATGTACTACATCAGTAACCTTGTGACCTCCGTAATTTATGTCCAATCTCGGTAAATTATTATGTTTAATCCTGAAGTCCATGATATGTGTTTTGTCAAAGTTAATATTTAAATTATTATTATTTAACCAAGTTAAGAATGATGTCAAGGTAGATTTCATGTCAGATTCTAAGGCGTCATATTTATTGTTTATAAATAATATAGTGCTGTCATCAGCAAATAATGTCATTTGGTGGTCAATAGCGTTTAGAAAGTCATTAATATAAATTAAAAACAATAAAGAGCCTAGGACACTACCCTGGGAAACACCATATTGGATGAGTTTTGCGTTCGATCTATACGTCATCATAGTCGCTGTTACAGTCGACACGTTATGTTTATTTGTGTTATGTGATATCAGTTTTCCAAATATGATTTAATTAGATAATATGCATTGCTCCTAATTCCATATCTATATAGTTTTTTAGGAGAATGTCAAATGACAAACTCTATCAAACGCCTTTGACATATCCATGTATAATGCTACTGCTTTTTTATTTTTTTCTAAATTAGTCATAACCGCTTTCAGAAAATCAAATATGGCCATGTTAATACCTAGATTTCCCTTTTCTAAATCCATATTGCTTTTCTGTAAATAGTTTTTGCTGTTCAAAATAATATTATAGTTTACCGAATATTACTTTCTCTATAATTTTAGAAAACAACGGAATCAAAGCAATGGGGCGATAGTTTTCAACCTAGCTTCTGTTACCTTTCTTGTAAAGTGGTTTCACTATCGATGTTTTTAGAGGTTCTGGGAATACACCATGCTCCATACAGGACATGACTTGACCATATAAATGACATAGCTGAGCACTGGGGCTATGAGTATTGAAACATCTTTAACTATTTTAATCGTGACGCCATCTACCCCTACGCTATTCGTATTTTTTAATCCGCATATTACTCGTATCTTTAATATATTAAAAGGAATTGTCGGCGTTAGAAATAGCGACTTTGAATGTTGCTTCCCTAGTAATTTGCTATCATCTCTGCTATTATTGATGGAGGCTGAACTGCTTTGTGCTACGCTGACATAATAGTCATTGAAGTGATTTGCTATTTTCGTGGGATCAGTGAGAGTTTCACTTTCAGAAGTACATACATGGTAGATAGTATCCTGAGGGTAGCAGGCTTTTTGATTATTTATGATGTCCCATGTAGCTTTGGATTTGTTTTGAGCGTTTTTAATATAATAATTATTTTGCGATTTTTTAGTCAAGTTAATTATTTTTTTAAATCTTTTAGAGTAGGTATGTTTTGAACGCTTCTTCGGTTGCGGGAGTTTTAGATGTTCTATGCTTCCACAACATATTAATCTAAAAGGAGAAATAGATCATAAAAGTTTTTAAAGGCTGTATTTGGGTCTGAATTATCATACACATCCTGAAAACTAAGGCTGCTAATACACTTATAAAATTTACTTCTGTTTTCAGAGCTAAAGTCACGTTTTATAACAAACCAGGATTTGATACGACAGCTTTTTTTGATTGGACATTTAAAAAGTTGAGCTGTATGGTCTGACAGTGCTAATTCGATTATCTCTCCATTTCCTCCTCGGACATTGTGTATTATATTATCGATGCATGTGCCACTAGTTAAACGAGTTGGTTCATTAAAGCAAAACTTGAGGTTATAGCTTGCGACCAATTTAGATAACTTACTAACGCGAGAATTTTTTTCGAGTATGTTCATGTTATAATCTCCGCAAACAATTACTTTGTAATCACTTTTGAAACAACATTGATCTAAAATATTTTCAAACTAATAAAAAAATAACTCTACATTATTGGCATTATTTCTTGGCGATCTATATACACATAATATATATGTTTTGTGTGTTTTTAATTCTATAGCACAGCATTCGATGACGTTAGGAAGCGACAAAAGATCACTAAAACCAGATATGTTCTCAAATTCAATGTAATTTTTTACTAAAATACATACTCCTCCACGCCGCTGAGCTCTACAAAACTGTGATGCCAGTCGAAAGTTAGGCACTGATAAGTGCCACATATGTTCAGTATCACTTTGTATCATATTGTGAAATGGAACCTTCCGAAGGTGATGACCAATGTTACTGGAGCTCCACTGCCCGACATTAAGGTTGGTAACCAAATACTGGAGGTTGTCTCACATTACACGTATCTTGGACATAGTTTAACATTCGATAGAGAAGAGATGCACAAGGAGATCAACAGACGCATACAACTGGGATGGGCAGCATTCAGAAAGCTTGACAACGTGCTCAAAGACCGAAAAATGCCGCAATGTCTGAAAACCCAAATTTACATCCAATGCGCACTACCTATGATGACGTATGGTGCCGAAACGTGGACGCTCACCAAGAAAACTATATACAAAATGCGAGTCGCACAACGAGCCATGGAGCGTGCTATGCTAGGCATCACGTTACGTGACCGAATTCGAAATACGGAGATCCGTAGGAGGACAAAGGAGGCAGATATCGGATCCCGTATAATCAATCTCAAGTGGCGTTGGGCTGGACATTTAGCCAGATGTGATGATGGCAGGTGGAGCAGGTCTCTGACTGAATGGTGGCCCCGTGACGGGAAGCGCAGTCCCGGTAGACCCTTACAACGGTGGCGTGATGACATCCAAAAGTTTTGCGGCAACACCTGGATGAGACTGGCACAGAACAGGAATAGTTGGCGTAAGGGGGAGGAGGCTTATGCCCTGCAGTGGGCCGAAATAAACTGATGATGATAATTATCTTCATCAATTTTTGTCTAATTGACGAAAGAAATAGTACATTGTACACCGAAGGGAGAGAAAGTTATATTTCTGTACTTGAGTTTCCTTTGAGCCCTCCGCTGCGCGTCAGGCTTTAACATACTCTCGAACAGAAATAGAACTTTCTCCCGAGTGATACATAGTGCTTTATACTACACCTACGAGGAAAATAAAATACAATATTTCTTTATTTAAAGTTTAGAAAGCTACGAGGGTAGTACATAATAATAATGTGTTCAAATCGTGAAAGTTAAAAGTAGCAACAACTGTGTAAAAAATTACGTATTTATTTTTTCATATTAATTATCTAGTATTTATATGGCTATAATAGAGATATGTGTAAAAATCGTATGGTTATTATTAATTGTACAAAGTTCGTTTATAATTTCATAGCCAATATATCTAAAATAAGTTATATTTAAAATATCAGTCTTAATAACATGTACCTCTACCTACATGCGTATAACTCCTGTCTTGACCCGGTACAAACCGGAAACATCGACCGGAAAATCTATGCATTAAATAAAACAGTTCATCATAATAGCATTTTATTATGCAAAGGAGTTATTATAAGTCGAAAATATGCAAAGTTTAACACATTATTATTATATACTACGGGACAAATCGCGCACTACCCGTGACCACGGTCGATGCAACTCGGCCGAAACGTCGGGATGAGGAGGTATTTATTTATCTCGTAATTTTAGTGCGCGATTAGTCCCGTAGTATATAATAATAATGTGTTCAAATCGCGAAAATTTAAAAACAAAGTTTAACACGTTAGCCAACATACATGAGTATCAAACAGCTATAAGCGACTGAAGTGACACTCCAAATGTTTTGCTGAATTCGTCAGGATTGCAACAGTACAGGAACTTGTCGGAATCAACGAGTGGCGTGCAGTTGCTGGAACATTTGATGTCAGCATCTACTGGCTTCTTATCGTTTACATAAACCATCACATGAGTACCGTCTTTGTTAACAATAACCTGTGGATAAGTAAAACAAATGATTAAACAAACAAATTCAAAAATTCTAGATCTGGCAACGATAGTTGGCAAGTGGGCATGCACTATTCTGTAATAATCGTCAAAATCTCAAAATTAAGAAACGCTTAAAAACCGTCGTTGAGAAACTCTCCTTTTTTTAAAGTCGGTGGTTCAGGCGCAAGTACTTTGTTTGTTGATGAAGATCAGATCAATAGAGATATTGATTGTCATAAGTAAGTTCGTATAGGCCGGGTGGCTAGCCCTGGTGTCAGAGTTTTTAGGCCGCCTGAAGGCCTCTAACATGGCTAAACGGTTAAAACAACCGGGACCTACAATTTAACGTGTCATCCGAGCCACGGTAGCGCTCAGTTGGAAAATGCCACCCGCGGTCACCCATCCAAATACTGACCGTGCGGAACGTTGCTTAATTTCGGTGATCGCTGACAAATACCAAGTCAAACTACGCTACGAGCGCTACTATTGATTGTCATTATTAGTAACTATGATTAATCATATCATCAAGCAGGCCTGATCCAACAAGATTAGAGACTTGTGTTGCCGTGTCTTGGATGATACGTTGAATTTGCGATAAAACAAACCTTAGCCTTAAAACATCTGCACCATTACTAGACACCCGGCATAGACGAACATACTTATAGCTTTTACGTGTTTTTTTTTTTTTTATAAAGTATTTACACTTTTAATTTACCTTCCATAGATATCGAGGCACGAGTCCACCATCTTTAGCCGCATATTGACTTGCTCCGGTCCAAGAAGACCATTTGTCATGCTCGAAAGACTTCTCCCTGATCTCATTTTCGAAAGCTTGCCAGGAAGTCTGAGAAAAACATTTAGATTGATTGATAATAGAAATACGGCACTTCTAAGTAGAAAGGATGCTTAGCGGCTATCCGACATCACTGCTGTATGAATTTGTTGAATTTTCTACGCATTCAATAATTTTCTTAAACTACAATTTTCTATGGGATTTGTTTAGCACCATCTGTTGTCGCAGTCTAATTTTCACAAATATGTGTTAAGTACATACGTTAGCTCTATCAAGCTCACAAAAACTACAAATTCAACCCAAGTGTTCTGGGATAATTACTCGGAGACGTATTCTAGTAACTTACCCTCACACTATCGCCACATGATGGCTCCCATATCGGAACGGAGTTCAAATTATCTTTGAACGTCGCAGCTTGTGCTGGACCGAAGGCTACGTCTCTTACGTTTACAAGCTGGCTTCGAGTATAACAACATTTACAGCTTCCTTCTGGTTTCCAATTACCAATATATTGAGTACTTAGCCCTGGGACGGAGGTCCAGACGAATTTTGTTAAATCAACTCCTTCACTGTTTCTAGAGATGAATGTCGAAGGGCTTGCGTGTAATGGCACATGTCGATTTTTATCGTAACAAACTTTGTAAGCTTCCAAGAAATCATTTACTATGAATCCAACTTGAATCGTTTTTGAATTCGGACCAGCGCACACCTTGTCAGTGATTTTTACTGTAGGTTTGACTTCACTGTTACATTGCAGATCAGAGTATTTATAACTCTTTCCATCTATTGTAAATTTATCTTCGGTATCACATTTAGCAATAACTTCTGTTTTATCTGGTATAATTTTGAAAGTATTCGTTGATTCTTTTGTAGCACATGAAAGTTTGATTTCTTGTTTCTGCTCTAATTTTATGTCACTGTTACCAACAGAAGTAAGCCAAGTAGGCGATTTTGCGTTAGATATTAATGGCTGATTTTGTGAAGCTACATATTTCGTTAAGTAGCAACCTGTAATTAAAAAAATAGACGAATGTAAAACTTGGTTTTATATCATATCAGTATTACTTTCAACCTAAAGGTAACCAAGCAAAAATAGTCCTTCCGTCGCTACGTTCACGTTTCTGCGTAATAGAGTAAAAATAAATATGGCATGTAAGCAAGAAAATGCAAAATTAAATACGATAAAAATACCAAACAATCCAACAAATATTCTTTCGGATTTATAATATTACTTAGCAAGGATATGCAAAAGTTAACCAAGTAGTTAGAATACTTAAAAAGGCTTGTACATTTGGACTATCTAGACTTTTCATAGTTTGTAGTTATTATTACTTTTTTGTAATATATATTTTATATAATTGATGGTTTGTTTATTACTCTTTCAGGCAGCAGGGTTGCGATATTTTGACTTAATTTGTGCAATAATATAATTTAAAAGTAATTATATACACGTGTTGTATTTGTTTTGGCAAATAAAATTGTTGTGTACTGTAATGTACCAGCCTTTTTAAAAGTCCACTGCAGGATGTAGGCCGACCCACGAAGGGTGATTGGACCATATCCACCACGCTGGCTTAGTGCGGGTTAATGGATTTACAGACGCCATCGAATTGCGGATTATATTACGATGTTTTCCTTCACCAATAAGCCAGTAAAATTAAAATTGTAATGGTTAAATATTATGATTAATAAAATTGATTACATACCTGACGTGGTGATTTGGAAAGTACGCGAGATATTTCCCAGTGCATTACTAACTTTACATGTATATTGACCTAAGCCAGTGATAGGTAATTCTTGCAAGTCATCTCCAGTCTTTACTGTCTTTCCATTATGTATCCATTCAAACTGTAAAATTAAAGGATATTACAATATTTTTCTTAAGGAAGGAAGAAGATAAGAGGCTGTAGACAGTTGTAACAAGCATTTTTATGGTATAGGTATTATTGACCGAAGCTAAGCGAAGGTCTATGCTTGCACACGATGACTTTGCTTTCGTTTGTCCGGATATTGATTATTATCAACAGATCACATTTTTCAACGAATCTCGACGAAACTTAGTAGATATACAGGTTTTATCTAATAGATTTTTTACACCACCTGTTTGAAAATGACCCATTATATGTTGTAGAAACGTAAAACGGCAGGTCAATAATGTTGTATGAAACTCCCTATATAGGAAGTAAAGTGATATAAATTTGGAACGTCTAATTCGTACGAAAATTTCTCAACTTAAAACATTTAAGGACATCGTAAAAAGGTTTCATATTGCAAAATCGAATATAACCTCATTACATTGCACGGCAACTGGCATTCTGAGGAGGTTCTACTTAATTTCACAGAATAAAACCTCTTTGGTGCCCGTATCAGTTCGATTTTATAGAATAAAACCTTTTGCAATGCCCGTGCTAGGCCATGATAATCAAGCTGGCCATGGTCTTATTTTTTAATGTAGTATTTACATTTTCTGTATTATTATAAATTGTGTGCGATTCTATCAAAATTGGTAGGTACATTCTAATTTGTTTTCATTTATTGTGAACAATACCGAGTTGCCCAAAGAGTACCTACACTTAGTGAATTTATGACGTAAGTATTACTTATATTCTTATGGTTATATTTTCTCGCAAGACGTATGAATAGTAGAGTATGAACCACTAGAACCGAGTTTGTCTTCGTGTTGGGCGAATGGAACTCCTCGCTTCGCTCAAGACTCTAAATAATTAACTTAAAACAGCCTCGCTGCGCTCGGGAGTTAACTATAGAGTCCTTTGCTACGTTCCGGGTCCAATTGTCGTCCGTGACAAAGAAAGACACCACTTGATTCTCTTAGTACATATAATCTACTATTTTGTTGGCGGCGATTTTTGATTGCATTTTGCATCGGGTATTTCCCTCAAAACGAGGGGGGAAATTTGCTGTCATGCTATTTATTGATCGTTTTCGAAAATAATATTTAGCAAAGTTATTTAGTATTTAAATCTTGATAACAAGATTTCCTACTACCTATGAACCAATTGGGCAAGAGCTAGTCAAGATATAGGCTTATGAAGATTCAGTTAAAATAAATATAAATAATAAATATTCGGGGACATCTCACACACGGTCTCTGACCCCAAACTAAGCAAAGCTTGTGATATGGCTGCCAGAGACTGATATACTACATAATAATATACATATTTTAAATACATACTTATATAGATAGTATCTAAATAACACCCAGACACAGAGCAAACACTAATGTTCATCACAAAAATGCTTGCCCTGGTGGGGATCGAACCCACGCCTCTTTGATCCAGAAGTCAGGGTCACTAACCACTGAGCCACCAAGGCAGTCAAATCAAAAGAGATTTATCGTGGCTCTGGCGAGGTCTATTGTTCAGATAACTACTCGTATTTTATTGGGACTACCAAAACGACTGGCATAGGATATAAACTATGAGAGTCTTTCTGGGCGTATGCGTGACCAAATGCTGGTGTATATTTTACTCAACGTATAGCATAATGGCAGCATTGCCAATCATAATGGCAATGCTGCCATTATGCTGGGCATGTTGCCAACTGGCAGTAGATCTTTAGACCTTTAAGGGTCTGTGGATGATCCAATTGCTATTTATGTAATAGTACCTAGTTTATGTAGTTTTAGACTCAATAAGTAGTGCTGTATTTTGTAAAGGAAATCACAATGAGATGGTATTTTTAGGATTTAAATATAAACATTACCGTTGCCGGAAATAGAGAGTCAGCTTCGCAATCAAGCATTTGATCATCAGTCATCCACTCAGTGGTATTTGGATAAAAGGACACGAAGCTAGGAGGCGTCCCCACGTACACAACGTATGTTTCTGACTTTGACCCCTCGTCTGTATTAACACGGCAGGTGTAATTGCCTTCGTCTGATATAGAAGGATTTTCGATAATATAGGTGCTTCCAATGGCTTTCGATTCCAATACTCCATCCTGAATATTAAACATAAAATTAAAAAATAATTCTCAAATTTTGTACAAAGATCTGGCCAGGCGTTTGGTAAAGGTGACACGTGACCAGAATGCTGGCATCTATTTTGCCCAGCCGAGTGCTATTGCTATTCAGCGAGGCAATGCTGCCAGCATTTTGGCTACGTCACCCTCTGCCGAGAGACTGTTAGACTAAGTTTTATTTTAGTTGGATTTAGTTGTAGTATGTTTTTTAGTTTACGTTTTTTTAAGTAGGTTATTTAATTTCATTTGGCTTTTTAAGTTTTCTTGTTCTTTGTGTAAAAAAAATTATATGAGTAAAAATAATTCTTGAAAAAATATGGAATATTCACTATGTTTTGTTTATTGGTATTGAAGATTTTTAATGACATTTTCTAACCTTATACCATCTGATAGAACTTTCCCCAACATTTTTTAAGTTACATTTAATAGCTTTTGTTTTTCCTTCCTGTATGTAAATATCATGAGAGTCGCCATTAAAGTCATCTTTTTCACCCGCGAAGTTATCTGAAAATAGTTGAGATTTGATTTTAGATCCACATTTCATACAAAAAACTTATAATATACTTAAGTACCTATTATAAGAAGTACATACCAACAATTTCGACCGTAAAAGTTTTTGAATCTTTCCCTAGCTTGTTTGTTGCCTCACATGTATATTCTCCAGAATCAGTTTGGGCTGGTTTGATTATGTAAATAGTGGCTCCTTGAATTCTGTGTTTAGGATCTGTGAAATAATTTGGTTCAATGGTTGTAAATGTAATGGTATCCATATCTATAGACATCGTGCCTTATACTAATATATTAAAACGGGACTTATCGCGCAATAAAACAACATACTTCGTGCCGCCAAAGATGATACTTGAGAAACCACTTTGATTTGTATTAAATATACAAATTCTGGATAATAAATTCACAAACTATTAAAAAACGTTTATTAAACGTTTAGTAGATAAACAAATTCTGGATAATTAGTTTGTACGCGACTGTACCTGCGTAAGATCCCCCACCTCTGACGCTCGTCAAGTCTCATCTTTGGTGGCACGCACTATACCTGAACTTTAAACTGTATCATCAATATCAGCATGATTTCAGCCACCGGACGTCCATTGCTGTATGTATGCATCCCCAAAAGATCGCCAAGCACATTGGTAGAAAGCTTCCATTCAGCGCATTCATGCGGTCTTAATGAAGACATCTTACAAATAGAGCTTCCGCATTTTCATTATACATTTATCAATATTACTGTCAGCCAAAAACTCAAGTACACACACACACACACACACACACACACACAAACTAGAGCCTAATATTACATACATTGTCTGTACAATCGAATGAGACTATGTAGATCCTGCAATACAGGCGGAGGTATCGCAGGGTCTAGGGTACTTATGATAATCCTAGCAATAAGTTATAGGAATATATACTCGTATTACAATAAAACTTTTAATATACATAATAAGTCCTGCAACACAGGCACAGCCTGGTGCAGTGGGTTAGTTTTACGTATAATAATAATTATTAGAAAATGAATAATCACTAGAAAAAACAGGCAAACATCAGTACTTATTACTAAGTATACAAAATACCTTATACCAAATCTTATTTTTAGACCATAATAGGTAAATTTATATATTACCAGTCTTTACCGACTACACAAGTTTCTTTAAAAAGCGTATCTCAATACATTAGGTTAAGTTGAACTTAAATTTTAGAAAAGTATGGCGGACTTCCCCACACTGACCTTATACAAAACATTTTGTTTCCATCTCAATAAAATTTCTTTCTTATACAATATCCATGCAAATCTGTCCATCTCGTAAGTGGGCATTCTACCGTGCCTTAACAGTACGTGGTCTTTACTTACGTACTCAAAAATGAACTTCTCACCTGTATGCAAAGCTTCGTTTCCTTTTTTCCATACAATAACTGGCTTAGGGAATCCAGAAACATTACAAAATATCTTCAATACCAAGTCTCCTTCAACTCCGTAATACATTGTTTCTTCATTATAAATTACTGGGGCATCTTAAACAAAAAAACATGGATGCTACTCAAAATTGTGTAGTCAAACGCAAACCTATTCGAAATAAAAAAAAAAAAAAAAAAATTGACACAACTATACAACTCGAAATATACTATCGGACGCGGCTTACGGACGCGACTGACAGCCGCGACCTTGACTATGAAAGTACACTGAGCCGTGCACACTATCGGACATAAGTCGCGGACGTCACCTTCGGACGACCTTGAGCGTTCGGACGTCCGGGAGCGATCTGGCACACCGGATGTTATAAGACTGTGCACATTGCTAAGTCGCGGCTGTCAGTCGCGTCCGTAAGCCGCGTCCGATAGTATGTTTCGAGCTTAACACAGCAAAAATAATCGGCCAAGTGCGAGTCGGAGTCGCGCCCGAAAGGTTCCGTATTGTATAGAAGCCCCCATTAACATAATATTTTTATATTATTATTTATTGTTGAAGGAAATTACAACTTAATATTCTTTGAATATTTCAAGCATCTTCCTGTTGACGTTATTAATATCGAGCAAAAAAAAACAGGTTTTTTGTATAGAAGCCCCCCTTAAATATTTATTTTATTTTAATTATTTATTTAAGATGTGAATATTTATCTAAATATTCTGTGAACATTTCGCACATCTACCAGCATCCAGGCAAAAAGATCAGGTTTGTTGTATGGAAGCCCTATTTATTTATTTTTTCTGTTTTGAGTAAGTATTTATTATTGTAGCGGCAATAAAAATATATCATCTGTGAAAATTTCATTGTTTAGCTATCACCGTTCAAAGTCAAAGTCAAATTCTCTTTATTTCGTAGAAACATTACATGTTCTTGAAATCGTCCGATAACAATGCCTTTATAATATGCTTATAGAATAATTATTTAAAATTAAATTTCATTTCAAAACACTTAAAAATAATTATCAAAATACAACAAATTAATAATAAAACAAGATTAATACAATACAAACAAAAAAATAAATGTCAACAATTAAAATAACAGACATTATACTAATAATTATTAAAAAATATCATGTCAGAATTAGAATATAAAAATAGTTATCTGCAATAGCATCGTCAAGTTTATATTAAAAAAATATATTTAAATGTTCATGAGCAAAATTCCGTCTGTCTGTATCTGATAGATACACGGAACGGACGGACAGCGAAGTTTTAGGAATAGGGTCCCGTATTTTGGGTACGGAACTTTAAAAATGGTTACAACACACCTGCATGGCCAAAGGATTACACAATTTTATCCACTTTTAATGTCAGTTGTCAATATCAACCCAGGCTTTGTTTCCTTTGATAAAGTGGTCGAAAGATAGATTGTATTTGCGCCATGAGACATTTTACTCGACTGCGTTTCCGGAAATCTTTTAGTATAAAATATGCGGAGGCCCCAACAAAATATTTAACATCGTACTTACGCCTATATAAAAAGTTATAACTATTGAAAATTAAGAGAATATTTGAACTTAATGAAGCAAAATACGCAATTCTTATTCAGTATGTTTATCAGATTATTTAAATAAAATTCATTTATCATTTCTTTTTTATGTTGCATTCATATTTTTCTGTCAAGACATTGTTTCCAAGTATTTTTTTAATCTAGGTATGGATCATACGTAATAACCATCGCGTATTTAAGGTTCCCTGGTAAAACGAGGAACTCTTATAACTTCGTTGTGTCCGTTCGTCTGTCTATCCGTCTGTCCGTCCCCATGACACAAATTATATCTGCCATATGTTTTATGAACCAAATTGTCTGAAATTTGACATTACGAGTATGATAGATTTAGATCTGAATTTCCAAGACCTAAAAATGTGCTTCGATATTACAATGCAAGTAAAAACATTGAGGTTATTTGAGTAGTGTTATAATATACTGAGTTAAATAGTTTATTGCAAACTAGCTGTACCCTGCGCGCGTTGCTGGCGCCATCTGTTGAGCATTTTTGTCGAAAACACAACACAACTTTGCTAAAGATCATCACAAGGTCAAACGCTTAGGACATATCTATAAAGAACATGCAGACAAACATTCATTTTTACGAGTATATAATTATACAGGGTTATTTCTAATCAATTAGCATCCTTTCAGGGGCTTATTCAGTACATTAAAACTAACAACTTTTGTTCTATGACATTTGTCAAAACCCAAAAAAAAATATTGTTCCATACAAAAATATCGTTTACCCGTGACAAAATGTATTAGCTGATTTTTTTTTTTTAGTTTTAACAAAAGTCGTTGAACAAAAGTTATTAGTTTTGATGTACAGAACAAGCCCCTAAAAGGATGCTAATTGATTAGAAATAACCCTGTATAATTATATACTCGTAAAAATGAATGTTTGTCTGCATGTTCCTGTATAGAAGATATAGATCATGAAACTTACCCTCTACGACTACGTCGAAATCGTGTTTAGTTTTGCCAAAGATATTTTTGCCGATGCACCTGTAAACACCAGTATCTTGCAAGGTCAAACCCGATATATGCAACTCTTCTGTGGATCCTGGTAATGTGCTGAACACAACAGAACCTTTAAGTTGGAACTGCCATGATATGGTTGGCTTTGGATCACCTTCAATCCTGAAATAAGATGTTAGTTCATTTTATTATTCATATTCGGAAAAATACTAGATATACTGAAGCTGCAGTGGTCTGGTGGTGGTGATGCCCGCCTTGGACGTTTATATCATAATTATATTAATTTACTTTGTATACAGGGTAATCTAGAACTGTATCCCTAGCATGGCAAAGGGACAAATTGTCCTTCCATCAATTTGTTCCCTCGGAATGGGAACAAAGTATGAATTGACATTGACAAACTGGCATTAAATGTGGATAAAATGGTTTTATCTCTTTGCTATGAACATTATTATGAACAACTCTTACTATTTTTAATAAGTAAAGCATGGGTGTTACTCATTTAAAATGTGCTAAAACCACGCTAGTTTCCACAATGAAACTCTGACTATGGAATCAACACGAGTCGTTTTGTCGATTCCAAGGTGCAATTTTGGCTTTCGGCCGCGTACGCTACCAATATTCGCAACTGGTTGCGTACGAAGAGTTTTTCCTCTTCGTAGGCAACTAGTTGCCATGGAAGAACATTTTTTTCATCACACCTATTCGAAAAGGACTACTTAGTTCGCCTTTAACTGCGCCCAAAGGTAGTGTTTTCTATAAGGAACTTTATAAGTGCGACGGAATTATCTTTGCCGCGCACTTTTTAAATTTGGAACACATAAGTGCGCCGGAATGATCTTTGTTGCGCACTTTTTGAATTTAGAAGTATTTGAAATGTTAGTGTTCAGCGCCAAGAAAATGAATGAAAAGAATGTTAATATAAGTTTTCATTAGTTTTTATAATTAGATATATTTAACTTCAAGTTAGTTATTACTCTACGTTTTATTAAATAATAATATTACAATAAAATATGAGGCGCCTTTTATTTTCTCATAGAGGGTATGTGTGATGAAAAGTAGAGTGTACCACTCGGGCGTGAAATATATTTTTGGCTCGGGCGACGTACTTTGAATCCCTCGCTACATTCAGGATTCTACTAAAGAATCCCTCGCTACACTCGGGATTCTACTCTAGAATCCCTCCCCTCGCTATGGATTCAAAAATGCGCCCTCGCGGTAAAAATATCATTTTGCTCCCATATGATACAATCTACTATCTCCGCATACTGAACCAACGACTTTTTTACATTACTACATTACGTGCTTCTGGAATTCTGGGTTGGCCCAATAGTAAAAGGTTTTCCTTATGATGGTTTTAATCGCCCCCTCTTCCCCCCCTCGGCTTAATACAGGGCAAGCAGATAACCCTGTATATTTTATTGTAGTTTTGTTGCACTGCGAGGCAATTCTGTTAACCGATCTCTTTACTGAAGTGACACGTTCTTGAACCTCCTTCGTTATTCTGATAGTTCTGGCACTTGGAGCAAGTAGATAAGCTACTATACTGCATAAAAGATAGCTTGATCTCTGCGACAGTGACATTGACATAAAAGATTGACATTTTTAGAGTTGGGATAGTGGTGAAAAAATCGATTGTCAAACAATGTTGTAATGAAATCGAATGAGTAGCTGTAGGTGAGAAATTGTTTTTTTTTTACTTACTATTATTTAAGATCAAGTATGTACACAATGTCACACTTTACGGGCATGCCGATTAGTGATGGGCGACGAATGATCGTGACCATAGAGTTTGAGATAGAGTTTTATTTAAAATATCGATAGTTTATTCTAACGATATTTTAAATAAAACCTTATTTATCATTAATATAATTAAGTAACGTTTGTAATTAAATTAAACGTAATTACATGTTACATTAGCATCGATAATAGTGAAAAACGACAATAAATACTATCGTAATATTATTACATTTTATTATAATTTATTTAATTAAAATCATAACATTATTTACATGTGTACATACTTGATCTTAAATAATAGTAAGTAAATAAAATCAAATTTCTCACCTACAACTACTCATTCGATTTCATTACAACATTGTTTGATAGTCGATTTTTTTCACCACTATCCCAACTCTAAAAATGTCAATCTTCTATGTCAAAGTCACTGTCGCAGAGATCAAGCTATCTTTTATGCAGTATAGTTATACTTCACTATGTCCTGGCAGCTCAAAACTGTCATAGAAACATAAGAAGTTCAAGAACGTCACCCCAGGAACAGGATCGGTTAACAGAATTGACCCAATCTAGGCATATTTTTTATACGAAAAAAAATATATTTAATTTTACTAAACTCTTACCGTCTTACCACAAAACTTTTACGCACAGCTTAGACAACGTTTAATTACACGGCTAAACAGTGTTTAAAGTGTGTTTAAAACTTTTGTAGTAAGACCGTTACAGTACACAGAAATTACTATCGTTATATTTATTTTCTCTTAAAAACTGTTCTCCTTACCTACATATCGCCGTTAGTTTTTTGTCTTTCAAATCCTTGTTTGCCTCTGTAACTTTAGGAGCTGAAATATAAGTAAAATGAATATTTGAGTCCTACAGAATAGTGATATTTAAGTATCAATGGTTAAAAACAGTATTAAATTATATTCAAAAAGTCAATTCTGAATTTATTATTTATAACTCTTCAGTTAATCGGAGTCGGAAATGGTGTACGGATTCCGGGTTGGCCCTATCGTCAAAATTGTAGTGTAAATAATTCCCTTTCGGCTTAGTACACCTTTCTTGAATAAGTCCCGTTTTGTTAAAAATGTTCACTGGCTGATATAAAATTAACTTAGGTTCAGTGGTCTCTCATAAGCTCTAAAAATTGATAAAAACAATAGCATCTAGTTTAAATATAGTAGCAGCAAAAAATCTA
The DNA here is from genome assembly GCA_949316475.1 of Hypomecis punctinalis. Lineage (NCBI taxonomy): Eukaryota > Metazoa > Arthropoda > Insecta > Lepidoptera > Geometridae > Hypomecis > Hypomecis punctinalis. Next base: position 11,664,827 of record OX438797.1, read on the forward strand.
CATTTATAGCAACTTGTTTTGGTGTCACTCAATAAGGTTTGAGTTATTTTGTTCTAAGTTTTTGTTACAAAATATTTATTGATCATTCATACTTAGCAGCTAAACCTTTTAAGATTTTCTGTGTTTTAAATACTTACCGTGTCCACTTATTTTAACGTCTCTATCTCGAGTTTGCTTTATAGTAGGATCAGAGTTCAAAGTGGCCACACAGGTATATGTGCCTTGCATCTGAAGATGCATTGATTTAAGGGTTAATTCAGAACCATCATGTGAGATGGAATATTCTTTCGTGGAAGCATTTAGAAGCTTTCCAGATCTGAACCACTTTGTCGTGATCGGCAGGTAGGACTTGATGTTGCATGGGATCTTGACATCCTCACGGTATTTGGCATAATGAACAGCTTAAAATCATATAATATAAAAAAATGTTAGATAATTATATCACCGCTAAAAGATACAAAAAAATTGCTAGCAGTAACTCAGAAAGATAGATCCATATAACAATACGATTATAAGAAGCTAAATAATTAATTAAAAGATATGGCAAATTTTATGTCGTCAGGGAGAAATCAGATTACCAGAAAACCGTGAAACATATAATTGCTTCACGAAACGTTTATAATAATTTGAAAACATTGCTATCAAGTCAAATTTAAACGTAGCAGTTATGGCCCAAGAGCCGCTGAAGATCGATCTTCACCCAGGTGATAACCAGACAAGACGTAAAAAAAAATTTTTTAAAAATTCTTATATATTTATTAACACGTCTATGATAGCTTGCCTATTGAAAAGTATTCATGGCTACTTTTTACTATATTTAAAACATGTTATAAACAGATCTTTGAAGGCAATTTGTATCATTAATTTAATAGATTATTATAATTTAATTGTATATTTTTCTTATGAGGACAATTTTGACTGGTTATAAGATCGGTTTCGTACTTATATCGACATATTTGTATATAGTTGCTTGCCATGTATATAGTATGAACAATATTAAGAAAGCAAACCTATCAAGGTATATTCTCTACATTAAAAACTATTACTTAGAAAAAAAATACCAGCTATCAAAAGAGTGAAAGTAAAAAAAAATAATTTCCAAAAAAAAAATATCGAATTAAGTATAATCATGAACACTTTTCGATAGGCAAGCTATCAAAGGCCTATTTGTATGTAAATAAAAATTGATAAAAAGTATGTCTCATCTGGTTATCAAATGGATGAAGGTTGTTCTTCCACGTCTCTCCCCCTATTAAATATCTCTTGGATAAATTGAGAAAAAAATAAATTATAAAAGTAAACCATTCAAATAGCACAGATAACGAGTTACCAACCTTCCCCATAGATTGTAAAGATAGGATTAATTCCAACTGCAATCCTTCCGTCTCTACCAGCGCCTCTTTTGTTGGAAGCTTTGCAAATGTAAGTATCACCATGTTTGATATTTTCTAGTTTTAGATAACTTACAAACAAAGGATCATCAATCACGGAGCTCTGAAATAAGACAATGACATATTGTGAGTCCACGTGATACCATTCTGGATGGTGGATTTTGACGTAACAATTTGTCTCTGATTACATCGGAATATGCTAGGATTATTAAATCTAAAGTCTGAATTTACGCATTTGTAGATACAAATATTTACGACACTAAATAAAGCGCCACTTATGAAATAATCTCAGAGCAAATAAAAAATCAAGAGGAAATGTTGTGAACCAACAAATGAAGCCAACCAAAACGGCCCTTAGTATGGGACGCAACTTGCGTCGATACTTTGGCACCGTCACATCTTCCTGAGACTCAGAGTAGGGCTGGAGCGGCGGCCAATTCGGCTGAGCAGCACAAGCGGCGCAAATATGCTAACCTCGGCAGTGGTTACATATTTGAGCCATTTGGAGTTGAGACTTTGGGTCCGTGGGGGCCGGGAGCTCATCTCGTTTTCAAAAGTCTTTCTGAGCGTCTGGTGGACGCGACGCGTGACCAAAATGCTGGTGTTTATTTGGCTCAACGTATAAGCATTGCCATTCAGCGTGGCAATGCTGCCAGCATGCTGGGCACGCTGCCAACTGGCAGTGGGCTTGAGCACTTGGATTATCTTTAGACCTTCAAGGGTCTGTGGATGATCCAATTGCTTTCTATGTAGTAGTAGTGTAGTATTGTCATTATATTAAAAAAAAAAAAAAACCAAAACTATGTCTCGCCGTGTAAAGACAATTACACACACATCCAGGTAACTATGAAACTACGCCTTGACTTGTCAGTCAAACTATGGCGGCGCAACAGCGACGCACTCACACATGTATAAAAAACCGGCTTCACTTAACTGTTCAACGACGTTCCCTCTGGATTTTTTTATTTGCTCAGAGGAAATAATTAATAGAATCTGACTAAGTAATCTAATTATACGTTGCATTGTTTTTCGCTACTTAATAGGTAATTGATTAAATCTGGCATTTCATTGCCTCAAAGAGCTAGATTATAATTAATTATGTCATTGATAAAGTGCTGAAGTGTTTTGGCATTTTCTGTAAAACATCGAGAAAATTCGCGGTACATTATAGAAAAAATGTACGTTCCGGGAGAAAAATCTTTTCAACCCTTAAATTGTAACAAAATGTTGTTTTTAGATTGCACGCTCGTACATCTTATATTTTTCAAAAAAGTTTTAATTTATGTATACTTTTCAGTCAAAATTTTGCGTATAAATATAACTTTTTGGTGGCTTATAACTTTAAAGTCACACACAGATTACATGAAAAAAAAAACACTCAAAGAGACAATATATAAAGGTAGATACATGGATTTATCATATAAACAGGATTGAGTACTGGCAAAGAAAAACGTGCCGACAAGGATACCACATCAGATGATTGTGTCTCTTTTCCAAGTAGGATGACCAAAACATCTCGATCATCTTGGGATATATTTTTTCTTTGGAATGTTACTGCACGCAGGAATCGCAGTTATCTTACCCCTAACTCGTCGTCCTTCGTCATCGTCGTCGCTTTAGCAATAAGACGCCTACTGCTGGGCATAGGCCTTCCTTGAAGATCTCTATAAAACCAATCCCCATAAAAACAATGGTCTAGAATTAATATATACGGAGATAATTCAGTTTCAAGTTTGACAGCTGTTATCGGAAATGTAGATCTTGAAGAGTTCTTTCACCTTTGTTAAGACAGCAATGGTCTAGAATTAATAATGACGGAGATAAACCACTTTTAAGTTTGACAGCTGTCATCGGAAATGTAGATTTCGATGAGTTCCTTCACTTTTGTGACGACAGTAATGGTCTGGAATCCATATTTACGGTGTTGAACAACGTTTAAATTTCATAGATGTAATCTTGACACATATCACGCAACCCATGTCAGTACTTAAACACGAAAAATTTTTTCACAAAATCTTTTTCACGGAAAACTTTGTCACAAATAGACCTTATCACGAAAAATCTTAATCACGAAAACTTGTCCACGAATAGGCTTCCGTAGTTAACAGAATTTTAAGGCTTCCGTAGTAAACAAGGCATCCATTTTGAAATAAAAAAATAGCGGACTCACTTTTTTTAAAAAGTCGTCATGGGTGTAGTTTTCGAGGTTTTTGGGGGTGTATATTTCAAAATTGGCATCCATTTTGAAGTAATGTTCGCCATCTTCAATTCCAAAATGAATGCCAATTTTGAAATATAAGCCCCCGAATTCTCAAAAAATAACACTTATGACGACTTTTTCAGAAAAGCAACATCTGCTATCTCTAATTCCTAAATAGATGTCATTTTTGAAATCTTTACCCCCAAAAACCTACTAAACGACACCCATGACGACGTTTTCAAAATATGTAGTGACGTCCGCCATCTTTAATTTCAAAATGAATGCCATTTTTGAAATCTACACCCCCCAAAAACCTACTAAACGATACCCATGACGACTTTTTCAAAATAGTGACGTCCGCCATCTTTAATTTCAAAATGGATGCCATTTTTTAAATCTACACCCCCAAAAACCTATTAAACGACACCCATGACGACTTTTTCAAAATAGTGACGTCCGCCATCTTTAATTTCAAAATGGATGCCATTTTTTAAATCTACACCTCCAAAAACCTATTAAACGACACCCATGACGACTTTTTCAAAATAGTGGCGTCCGCCATCTTTAATTTCAAAATAGATGCCATTTTTGAAATCTACACCCCCAAAAACCTACTAAACGATACCCATGACGATTTTTTAAAAAAAGTGACGTCCACCATCTTTAATTTCAAAATGGTTGCCATTTTTGAAATCTACACCCCCAAAAACCTACTAAACGATACCCATGACGACTTTTTCAAAATAGTGACGTCCGCCATCTTTAATTTCAAAATGGATGCCATTTTTTAAATCTACACCCCCAAAAACCTATTAAACGACACCCATGACGACTTTTTCAAAATAGTGACGTCCGCCATCTTTAATCTCAAAATGGATGCCATTTTTTAAATCTACACCTCCAAAAATCTATTAAACGACACCCATGACGACTTTTTCAAAATAGTGGCGTCCGCCATCTTTAATTTCAAAATGGATGCCATTTTTGAAATCTACACCCCCAAAAACCTACTAAACGATACCCATGACGATTTTTTAAAAAAAGTGACGTCCACCATCTTTAATTTCAAAATGGATGCCATTTTTGAAATCTACACCCCCAAAAACCTACTAAACGATACCCATGACGACTTTTTCAAAATAGTGACGTCCGCCATCTTTAATTTCAAAATGGATGCCATTTTTTAAATCTACACCCCCAAAAACCTACTAAACGATACCCATGACGACTTTTTCAAAATAGTGACGTCCGCCATTTTTAATTTCAAAATGGATGCCATTTTTGAAATCTACACCCCCAAAAACCTCAAAAGGGACACCCATCGCGACTTTCAGCAAAAAGTGACGTCTGTCGTTTTTAATTCCAAAGTGGATGACAATTTTGAAATCTACACCCCAAAAAACCTCGAAAACTACACCCATGATTTTTTCAAAAAAGTGACGTCTGCCGTTTTTAATTCCAATATGGATGCCAATTTTCAAATCTACAACCCAAAAAAAATAAAAATGACAACCACGACTATACACCAATTGTACACCCAGCATGTTTAAGAAATATGTCCAGCATAGTCACCCTACTACACTTCTTTGTATACACCATAGTACGCCATTTGCAATCGACGGTGATACTCTAGTCAAAAATAAAAAATAACCGTTAATCATAGACGTAGGTATATTCATACAAAATAAATATCAAACTCTGTTTTATTGACATCTATTCGCAATTTTAACTAAAATCTTTTCAAACTACATTGTTAAAAAAACTAAGAAATGGTTAAGACAGTCGCGGCTTTACAGGTAATAATTCTACCATATATAAGTGTCGTTTCGAAATGGCAATAGTGCGAGCGGGACAACTTCATCACTCTGGGAAGTCTCACTCGGCACAGCGTCTCTCTTATGCCATTTCAAAGGAATATATGTTTTATCACAACGCATTAAGGTTGAATTTTCTTAAACTAACTTTGAGCCAAATTTCGTCTGTGCGCAGTTACAAAGTCCTTGGGTAGATAACAGCTTATTGTTTTTGTATCGACAAATTGACACCTCATAATCGTCTTAGCATCAAGAATAATAATTATTGTATCAGAAATATGATAATAGATAATTTTTTACCTTGGATTCAAGTAAGCGACCATTGGACGTGTACCATTCGATCTTTGGTGCGGGATGACCATTCACTTTACAAGTTAGAGTTACACTTGATCCATAGTTGACATTTAATTTTACTCCCTCTTCAATTTTAATGTCCGGTAAGGATTCTGGTATCAGATCTATATTCGAAAAAAAAACAACATAATAAGTAATCACTTGTTGAGCACTGAAAATGTATATACAGGGTTACGCACAATGTTTGACGGACGGCATCAGTATACCAAGATAAATGACTAACTATTTTCAGTAATTACTAAGATAGCAAAACTGACCTCGCGAAGAAATATAAGCTATCGCGATTTGAACACATTATTATAATAGACGCGCGATTAGTCCCGTAGTATATTATAATAATGAAATATAAGCTTTTCTACACATCAAAATATGTCCACAAAATCTTCGTATGGAACAGTCAATTATGGTTCAAAATTTGATACTGGTCCTATAGTAAAAGGTGTTTTTATTGGTTTACTAAAGCGTCCTTATCGAAGCTATGCGGAAGTTGCCAGTAACCCGGTATACCTAATATATAATTTCCTTCTACTTACCTACGATTTGAGGGTTTATATTCTTCGAAATTCTTATGATACTTTTGCGTGTCCTTTTTATTTCACCTTTGACCTGAAATAACAAGATTATTTTTTGCAAAAATTACCATGACCGACTTCGCCCGTGTACAGAATTCGCGAATTTTTCGCACGGGTCGATGTAGCATTTTTTACAATATTGTTGATTTATCAAAATAAGCTCAGCCGATTTCGATAAAATTTAAATGGCATCAATTTCCAAGTATATTCTTTCCAATAAAAAAATAATTATTGAAATCGGACTACTATGAAAAAAGTTATGCGTTATACATAAAAAAAAAATGCGCGTCGAATTGTATACCTCCGGTTCATCGGTCAAAAAAAGTGACGCTTAAAGCGTTTTTAATTTATAGATAGCATAAATCGAGGCCATGTTATCTCAAGGAGGAACTAATTTCACTCTAAACCGTTACCTACTTAACCACAGTACTTAACTTTTTGACTTAAGACCGCCGCAATTTTGTTGGTGACAGGCTCTCCACGCCACGGAACATACAATTTGATAGAGTATAAGTAAAACCTAAAAATGTTTGCAGTAAAATCTTCTCTATTGGCTTTTTGCCTATGTCATCAAAATCTGCTTAAATTTTTTATTATGGTTACATATCATTAAACATTGATTGTGTATGTACTTATAGAAACTATGAAGCCAAAACTTGACTTCACTAAATTGGCATTGACTACATTCCTTCACACAAGAGCGCTTTCATAGGCGTTTGTGTCGCGCAACTGTAGCGCTGCACAGCGAATCCTTTCACATTACAGCGGCTGTAGCGCGGCTAAGTCGTGACGCCGTCGCTAGCGACAGTAGCGGTTCACAGTCGGTGAATTTGATGTGACTAGCTCTTTTCCAAAGGATTCCAACGGAGACATATTGTTACTGCTGCTCGTGCGACTACGCGGCTTATTTGCCACCACAAGCTCGGAGCGCAGCAGTCGCGCTTCTGTCGCGCGCCCGTCGCGCGACTGTCGCGCTGCAGATGCGCTACTTAAATATTTGCACGGGTTCGAGTCACGCTACTGCAGCGCGACCTAGTAGTCCTACAGTCGCGCGACAAAAATGCCTGTATGTAAAAGTATGTTTCCATAGTTTATTTCTATCTATCCATATCCAAAGTCTATCTCTCATTACGATTCGCACATACAACGTTATATACAACCCAAAATTATAGAAAAAACCGCAGTTTTCTAAAAAAAATGCAACTCGGAATCGACAAAATGTATGAAACAGCAGATTTTTTTTCTCGAAATGTTTTTTTTGGCCCCGTAGTAAAATTCGTTTGTAATGATGGTCTTAATCACACTCGCTTAGTACAGGGTATGCAAATAACCCTGTATTTACCGGCATAGTACACTAATACGGTACGGTATAGTACCTACAATATATGAGTTTTCTTTTAAATGCTCTCCGCGGCTAATACTAGTCTCCCATAATAGGAGTCGTATGTGAGTATCTTAATGAGAATCGAGCCTTAAAATATTTAAGAAAAGTTTATTTACATACCGCAATTCTAAACGTAAAGCTGGGTGACACAAAGGCATCAGTGACGTAAAAGTCCTTGCCAATATTTCTCAAAGGATATTCGTCAATGACGTTATCATCTTTGCTCATATCCAAAACTTGTAGAGTTTGTATGTCAATTGAATTATCTGCATCAGTAACATTTATAGAAACATGTTGTTTTAAACCTGTAATTCAAAAGGATAGGGTTGAAATTAATAATCATTTTAAAATAATTAGGTACATACTTTTAACACTAAATGCAGGCGGTCGTCAAATACTTCATTCGTCATTTCCTAAACGTGTCATAAGCTTAGTTTGCTAAATTCATAATTCGTCAAAACCTTTATTAATCATATCCTGCTCAAGTCAAAAGCTTACCATTTCTGCGTTTCGTCAAGTCAGTGGCCAAAACTTAAATTCGCCAATCACGTGGATTACCAAGTCGTAGTAAAATAGAATACTAAAGTGCTGCATCTTTAATAACCCGTTTGAGATCTGTTTTTTATCTACCGTCGGTGAGTGGCGACACCGCGAACCCTGATTCCCTGGGGCTAAATGAGACCCCTAACTCTTCTCTTGCCTTAACTGGCCGGTTTGGAGTGGAAACTGCAAGAGCTAAGAACCTAAGCTCCAGGGTGGAAGTGTTAAAGGGCATAACGCCGCTAGTAGCTCTTAGTGAACGCGCATCACACCTCTCGACACCCTAAGCCGTCCACACCAATGTTGCCCCTCCGGCGCCAATATACGGTAGCTATTATGAGAGGCCCATTTAGTAGATGGCAAGTCACCACCCGCCTAAATATTTGAAATGAGGCATTATTTGGTGGGTGCCGTACCTCATTCCATAATCCAGTTTTGTATAACACCCAGAAGTTCACCACAATAACCCATTATTTTTTCTATTCATTACTCACAATAGGCTCCTTGTACCTTCACCCCTACAACATAGCTAGATGATGTTTAAAAAGGGCCTCTCAGTGTTGGCTTCGGCTCCACTGATGCCCATCAAATAACCGGGCTTGGCCCGGGAGATGTATATCAAATAAAGTATAATAATAATAACAATACAGTAAAGAAGATACAGATACAGAAGGCGGTCGTTCTGCGGACACGGCGCGCATTGTCAGAAGGTACCTCTCTCTGTAGGCCCAACCACCGGTAGCTTGAGCCCCGCCCCGCTGCCGGCGGCACTCTAGGTTTAGGTTTTTTTATAGTATTTTGTTTTTTATATAAATATTGTAAAAAAACTTAGATTTAAGATAATAAATGAATATGTGTATAATAATAATAACGATTTTTTTCCCGTAGTAGTATCAAACAGCATCATGTTTGATACTACTACGGGAAATACTACTTTTTCGTCGAACAGGATTTGTGCAATGAATGTAAAATTGTACGGACTACTTTGTTTACTGATGTGCCATTTGTTTATAAGATAAACTTAATTATGTTCTCGGCTCGCTTTTAACAACTTGTGTATAGATTAATATTGCTTAACGATAGATCAATCAGAGATAAATACCCAACTAAATCACTGTATTTAAAAAAAATCCTACTCTTTAAAATGCATTAAAAAATGCAGTAGGTAAGTTAGTAATTTATTTATTTACATTTACAATAAATAACATTACAGTTTGACACCAAACCGTTATTTACTACCTTATCTATATAACTATAAATCACTTATCCTTTACCTAATCTAAATAATAATTACTCTTGATAATAAATGAAATAAATATTACCTGCTATTGGTTGTTTCGACGTGTCCGAAATATGTTTAGGTTCAAGTTTAGAAAAACCGTGCTGGAACGTAAAATCTGTTCTGCCATAGACCACTATAGATATGGTGCTCTCTCCTCTCACCCACGCATAGTAAGTGCCAGGGGCTGGCTCGATGAGCGTAATCACCTATGGAAACCACAAACTTAATATTTTTTGAAACATACTCGTAATGTCACCTATTCATTGGTATAATACGCATCAAACTTTACGGCGTTCCGTACGAATTTGTGCTTTTGAATTTGCGCTCAATAATATTATTAATTGAAATTGAAAAAATATAGTTCTTATCAAGCTCTACAAGTTCGATTTTTGATATTTTTAAAGCTTATTATCTATATTCTTACATAAACTTGTGAAATACAAACCTTGCCATTATTATTCCACATAGTCCTTTCATTTTTAACCTCAGGGCTGAATAAATGCTTATCTTTAGTTACTTTAAGATCTACATTCATGCCTGATGTAGACACGATCGCGTATTCTGCCTTTTCATCCAGTGTAAACTGAAAGATATTTATTTTTAAAATTATCTTTAAAATGGAACACTTATCATAGAAATAATAGAGCCAAGTTATTTCTTGACACAGAATTACTAAAAGAGTGTGCACAAGTGTGTACTATGAATATTTGTTTCTATCGGGCCATCCGGAAATCGAGGAAGAATTTTATTCATTTTGTCAATGTCAATTCGGAGTTTTGTTTTTGTATAAGACAGTTGAGTTCTTTTCTTGTTTACCAGGTTAGCTTTACCTTAAAATTGCTTATAGTGGTGGTCCGAATTTTAGCCTATGTCAGCTTAGTACTTACATTTTTTATTTTTTCTAAGCAAGCCTGTAGAAACTAACGTGTCTTTTGCACATTTTACTTTAATTATTTATATACAACAGGAAATCATTCGTGTAGTATTTTAGAGCGTGTTTGTGTCATATAGGCGCAACTAGGGGATGCAATACCGGGATACCCGGATCCCGAAATACCCGGATCCCGGCTGCTATTACCGGGATCCCGATTGACGGAATTACCGAAGATCGAAGATATTACGCATAATCACCATAATATGTGAATCCTATCAAATGGGATAGATTTTCGTGGGTACACATCAATTAATCTATGTACGATTTTGAGTCTAATGGTAGGATTCATTAGCTAACTTCACACGGCAGCAGCTGACTACAGTAAAACTGCGACTGCTGACGCGTAAGTTATAGCAACGTTTGTCTTCTTGATGACACTATTATCTGCTGCTGCGTACAGTCTCCTACGAGATTGAACTTTAATTAATGTAGCAAAACACGAATAAATGTAGAATACTAGAGAAAAACTATCATTATTGCAACAGAATGCTTAGATGTGCCCATGAATGTTTGATATGTTAAATACGAAATTGATACAAAGATTTTGAAAAAAATTGAGAATTAGTTTAGAGAATAAGATTAAATTTGCATTTCTACCGCTTCTATAATTACCCTTACATAATTTACCGTAGCCAAAAGCTTTACATGTTGTCTTTCTTATGATTTTTTTTTTAAAATACGTCAAACCTTCAGTGTGTTTTAATGTATATACAACAGGTATGTACATAAGTTAGTCAATCCCGCTAATACCTGGATTGAAAATATCGACCGAGATTGCATTCCCTAGGCGCAACTGTTGTCATACTTATGTGCAGTCATACACTTATTTACAAATCTTACAATAAACTCAAAAATATTACGTAAGTGACAAAGAGATGCAGACGAGATTCAAATCATGCGATTGCTTCAAAGTTTTTGAAATGTTTATAACAAAAAGAACGTTTATTTAAGTGATTTCCCATTATACATTCATAATGATTCAAAATTAAGGAAAATTCGTATGGTAAATTACCTCAACAGGAACATAATTGTGTGTCCTCGGTACCGTAACCCACTTGATAATAGCATTTTTCCCTTGCAACAGCGTTTCAATGGTTTTTAACACCTATGGAAATTAAATATGCATCAGTACATTTTAATTACGCACATGACGAAATGAGGTATTATAATTGAGACAGTAATACTTATTCTTAACTATAATAATAGTAATAGTTTTACAGGGTTATTTCTAATCAATTAGCATCTTTGTAGGGGCTTATTCTGTACATCAAAACTATCAACTTTTGTTCTGCAGCTTTAGCCAAAACCCGCAAAGAAATTTGGGTGTTCAATAGAAAAATATCGTTCATCCATGACAAAATGTATGGAACAGTTTTTTTTTTTGTGTTCTGACAAAAGTCGTATAGCAAAAAATTGTTAGTTTTGATGTACAGAATAATCCCCTAAAAGGATGCTAATTGATTAGAAATAACCCTGTATTCGAGACTAGCCTTGCAATGTATGGCTAGCCCTGGTGTCAGAGTTTTAAAGTCGCCTGAAGGCCTCTGACATAGTTAAACGGTTAAAACAACCGGGACCTACAATTTAATTTGTTATCCGAGCTACGGTAGCAGTCAGTTGTAAATGCCATCCGCGGTCACGCATTCGACCAACTGACCACCGTGCTTAATGTTCCTTAACTTCGATGATCACTAACGAACACCTAGTCAAACTAGGTTTTGATTGCGCATCACGTATGTTTCTGTCTATTGACTGTAGTGCTGCGTGATGCGCCTAGATGACTAAAAATATAAATAATTAATTAGTCCGTCAGTTAGATCACCAAAGTACGATCGACACTTTTTTTTCTTGTATCAATTAAACCATAGGTATATTATGTTTTTAGGCCGTTAAAATTCTGCAGGACGTCGCTCCTTAATCCACACTACACGGCGTCTATAGAAGTGACATCCACTACCGAACTTTATCTATGCCACTTTTTGTTTGATCGTCAAAATAAAAATAAATAAAAAAGTAAGTGTTCCATTTTTTTTTCGAATCTTTATAATGGACTCATAATATGTTATTTTTTTTACCCAGTCAACATGCTTTTCACGCGTTTTGTTTATAAATGGAACAAACAAATGTTTAAAATAGTCGTTAACGACCCTATATTAAATTGTATCCCACCGCTGCTGAGCACAGGCGTCATCTCAGGCTAACAGTCTAAGTACATGACAAATTCGGATTCGCAGACTTAAATTACTATAATTTTTTTACATAATACCTATATGCGTTCAAGGTTATCTGCTTACCTTGTAATAAGTCAAAAGGGGGAGAGTGAATCATAATTATGAACAACTTTTACAATGGCATCAACCCAAAATTCGAGAAAAAAAATCAGCTGTTCCACAAAAAACTGCAGCTATAAATCGATTTTTTCTTGAATTGCGAGTTGGCCCCATAGTAAAAGTTGTTAATAATGATGGTCTCTATCACCACTCATATTTATCTTGTAAAACTAAACATGACAATTTGTTATTTATAATTAATAATTTTTTTACCGAGGAAACTTGATCCTTTTCGACGATAAAAACTTGTCCAGAACAGGCTTTTGCTATTTCGTAATAAACATTGAACTTTATTCCATAAGGGTCATAACAATTCTTGTCCTTACTGTACACGATCACAACCTAAAAACAAAACAAAAAATAATAATACTTTTTATTTTTGCAAACGCAAAAAATCGCAACACCGACTTCCACCGTGTCCAACATTCGAATAGTTTGCACGAATCGCTTAGATATCACTATCAACTATCAACGGCTCAGCTGATTTTGCTGAAATTTAATTAAGGTAGAACTACTAACGCTAGTGGTTGGTTAAATTGATAAACACTTCACAAATTCGGCGCAATGTCAGGACTGCGGATTAGCACAGTTGGGAGTGCGTCGGGCTAGTGATCCGAAAGAGGCAGGTTCGAGTCCTGCATTCGCGACGAATTTTTGAAATGTTTATCACAAAAATAACTCTTTATTTATCTCGTAATTTTAGTGCGCGATTAGTTCCGCAGTATATAATTGCGAAAATTTAAAAACAGCATCTTGGTGTTATGATAAAGAATTGTATTTTCTGACCAAATCAGTCAATTTCATTTATCTATCTATCTAAGTGGAATCGCAAATACAAACAAAATTGTTATGATTTTATTTTGAGTGCTTTCTACACTAAATTTTTTATCTCAAAGAGTTATCTTTGTGATAAGCATTTCAAAAATCTGAAGCGAACGCAGGATTTGAACCTGCCCCTTGGGATCACTAGCCCGACGCTCTAACCAACTGAGCCAGCCCGCCTCCTACGCAAGCTTCAAATTTCCGAAGTTTCCAAACTTCTAATACGGGTATCACAGGTGGCGCCACCAACGCTATAAGTTGAGAAATGTAAGCTCTTCGGAAATTTGAAGCTTGCGTAGGAGACGGGCTGGCTCAGTTGGTTAGAGCTTCGGGCTAGTGATCCGAAGTGGCAGGTTCAAATCCTGTGTTCGCTTCAGATTTTTGAAATGCTAATCACAAAGATAACTCTTTGACAAACAAAATTGATCAGGATGGTGTCGACACCTTTATTTTGAGCATTATGTGTTAAAGTTTTGTAAAACCTTATGTTGGTTAATGACTAGATTTATAATATTTGGTTTTACTCCTTTTAAAATTTATTATTTAAAATTGAGCTCGTAAATGTTCATGTTAAATTTTATAAACTGTCACAAAAGTGCTGTAGCTAACTGTGATCGCAAGGTCTATGTTATCTGAAAAAAAAAAACCAACCTGGCTCTGTTTCTTTTGGCACTGACTTCGTATTTTGTTTACTTTGTCGTAATCTTTTGCGTTGGCATCAGTGAAGACAAAAATGTAAGACTCTGGTTTGCTGGCTGTCATGGCGGTCTCTATCCCGGTTAAAGCCATTTCTGGACAATCTCCTCCATCATGTGGGTTAATAGACGCCAAATCGGTTAAAAAGGTGAGTTGCGAGCTGTTCCGCGTGCGTAGTTTCACTTCTGAAATATTAAAAATGATATTCGTTATTGATCGAGCGAAAGCAAAGATCTCCCTTATAACGCGGCGATTTTGTTTTCGTCTGTCCAGATTTTGGCTTTCGTGTACAGATTTTATATATTTAGGATTTTTGCAGTCGGTGATTTTTGATTTGGGGGATATATAACTCAATAATGGGGAAAATTTGCTGTCACGCTGTTTACCAGCTGATTTCGATAATATTCAAATATTTAGTATCTAAATCCTAACACGATTTGCGAGTATGAACTGAATCGGTCGGGGTCAGGAGATCTACAACCTTGGCCAAAAGTATTAGGCACCCTGTATTTTCACTCTATTTTCTAAAATAATTTCACTCCTTTTCGGCAATGTAGCAAAATTAGGTGTCAATTTAATCACATCAACAGAAATGAAAGCATGTTAGATTCCAGAACACACGTGACCAAACATTGACTGATAAGACCGAAAGAAAACCGAATTCTTTGTTTTCGGTCACCAGGTGTTTTATGACGTTAACAAAGGGCCGCTTGATATTCTAAGAAGTTATATTATTGTAAATCATTTAAGATAAGCACTCAGTTATTGGTTAAGTAGTAAACATGCATTTTGATTTTTTAAAGGTGCCTAATACTTTTGGCCAAGGCTGTACTTGTCGGAGAACTACTAGTACTTATACAGGGTTACCTAGAGCTGTTGTATTAAGCCGATAGTAGCCGATAGATAATGTTTCATTAATTTTTTTGTGAATTTATCAATTATTCGTAGGTAGGTGTTTCTAATTTTCTTAGTTAATGTTGATTCCAATTTAGTTAATTTATTTTTTAAACAAATGTTTATTTTAATAAAATTCTGTTGTTACATGCACATAGCGAAAATGCTTAGGCCCCAAGATACGGCTGCTTTGTTGTACCCAGTTTGGGGAATAGTGTCTTCATAAAAGTTGTAAAAAAAAATTGTCGATACCGAGTTATTTTTTTTTTATTTCAAATAGGTTTGCGTTTGACTACACACTGTCTGATGAGTTACAATTTTGTAAGGAACAGCTGATTTATTTTCTCGAATGTTGTGGTCGTCTCTTAGTAAAAGTTGTTCCTTGTGATGGTTTTTGTCAACCCCTTTTGGTTTAGTACTGGGCAAGCAGATAATGTGGCAACTCCGAACCGACAAAATGTAAGAAACCTCTGATTTCTTGAATAGTCATGACGACTGGGTAAAAAAGTATTAATAAACTTTATTAGTCTTTCAGTAAAATTACTGAAAAATATTTGCTATTCCAGATGGCCTACCCGGAATAGTAAAAAAGTACTCGGTATAATTATTTACATCACTTATTTTCGGCTTAGTACATCCTGTCTTAAATAGTTTTGTATAACGCCTTTACGCAATGAAAAGAATATATTTTCAGTGGGTCATTAATAGGTATTTTTGTAACAGCTCGGAAAACCTTCCACATAGAGCAAGGGTTACACTTTTAAATACTCCTTTCGTATTAAAATAATATTAACAAAAGATACCAGAGATTTTTTTACAAACAGTAGGTACCTAATTCATTTTACTTGGACCAACGTCAAAATCGCAAAATTAAAGCAGCTGTACTTTAATAAGTTTAAACTTACAGTAAGTTCGACAAAATGGAACCACCGCTTTTTTCTTGATATCTGAGTTGGATCTATAGTAAAATGTATACATAATTCTGGGTATACAAATACTTTTAAAAATCCTTGTATTTTGCAAAGCAACATCGTGTATTAGATGAAGGAAAAAATTACATTTAAATCGATCGATTCTATACAAGAAATACAGCTGGGAAAGCAAATTTGAGCTCAAAGCAGAGCTAAATGTACATGGCAACAGGAAACAATGCACTACAGGAGGATATTATTGTTTTAGGATATAATAAAACCATGTTATAATGAAACAATAGGATCATAAAATAAAATATAGAATGAGAAGGCATGTAAGACTCAACATAACTAATAAAGATAACAGTTCAGAAACTAGGCCGAAATTAATGACAGGGATAAAAAACAAGGAAGCATAGCTTATTCAAAACACCTACTGTACTTATGAGAAGGAATACAAAGTAGAATAGTAGATTGTATCATATGGGAGCAAAATAATATTTTTACGGCGTGGGCGCTTTTTTGAATCCAGAGCGTGAAAGTGAGGGATTCTAGAGTAGAATCCTGAACGTAGCGAGGGATTCAAAGTACGTCGCCCGAGCCAAAAATATATTTTGCACCCCAGTGGTACACTGCACTTTTTATCACCTCTATGAGAAAATATAAGGCGCCTCATATTTTATTGTAATATTATTATTTAATAAAACGTAGAGTAACAACTAAATTTAAATTAAATGGTATCTTACAATAAAACAAATAAATACTTAATTTACATTCTTTTCATTCATTTACTAACATTACAAATACTTCCAAATTCAAAAAGTGCGCGGCAAAGATAATTCCGTCGCACTTATTTGTTCCAAATTCAAAAAGTACGCAGCAAAGATAATTCCGTCGCACTTATAAAGTTCTTTATAGAAAACACGACCTTTGGGCGCACTTAAAGGCGAACCAAGTAGTCCTTTTCGAATAGATGTGATGAAAACCTTTTTTTTTTATAAAATCTTTTTTACTTACCTGGATCATTAAATGTCACTAACACCAATTCTTTAATGTCTGACTTCTTTGACAATACCAAATCCATAATGGCTCTCGCTCCTTGTTTTACGTACTGGATATCGTCATACATAGATGCAGTATCATCTATGGCGAAAGCTAATGAACCACCCTCGCATGATATATTTATAATTTGCAAATAAAGACATAATAAAAATCCAAACAACTTGTGCGGCAACATCTTCGATCGATGTTGTCTGACAAATATTTCCTGTTTATTCCTCTTGAGCATTTTATAGTCGCAGCAATTAGGTATAACCCTATTGTCCTTTATCCTGAATCATATAAGGTAAATTGACTGACTTATTTTACCACTCATCATCACAAGAACTGGAATACTCTACACGAATTAAATACGTATTTTAATTGTTAGGTATTTGTAATGGATATTACGAGTTTTTTGATGACTGCATAGAGTGCACACAACTACTTTATTAGACACAACTGCACCTGTCCTCGGATCTATGAAATTGAGAAAAGTAGTGTAAAATACGGTTTTCGTAGCATTAAACTCATAGAATTGGAACTAAAGTAAATAATTCTATGATTTAACTTGACCAAGGTATCACCCTAAAATCAAGTTCAATCGTTCGACCGAGCTCTATTGAATGACTGAGCCTACCGTGGCTCGGATGACACTTTAAATTGTAGTAATCCCGGTTGTTTTAACCGTTTAGCCATGTCAGAAGCCTTCAGGCGGCTTAAAAACTCCGACACCAGGTCTAGCCACCCGGCCTATACAAACTTGCTTACCGTTTGACCACAGTGAGTGACTCGCTCTGTGACCCGCTGGTTTTTGCAGCAGATGTGTAGCTCTCCACGACTTTACTGTCGATGACGTCTGCATACATACTACCCAAAGATAGTTACTTAAATTAGATTAATGACTGCGGGGCAATTCTGTTAACCAATCTCGTTACTAAAGTGACACGTTCTTGAACCTCCCTCGTTTTTCTGAAAGTTATGAGCTGTCAGAACTGTCAGAAAAACGAGAGATGTTTAAGAAAGGTATCAATTCAGTAAAGAGATCGGTTAATAGAATTGCCCCGCTGGTCTCGCTACCCCCGAGTACATAGATAGCGCCGTTATACTCGGAAAATGTGGCAATTTACAGTGTGCCAGAACTACCAGATTTGGTTTACCGGCCCAGTTATATTGACGGCTGTATGATGTGGTTGTACCACTCGTACCGAATTTAAGATTTTTTGTAAGTATGTAATATAAGCCTTAAGCAAACTTAATTAAATAGTAGTTAGGTATGTTTAAATATGTATTGTAAGAAGATTATAACAGTATTATTGAGTAGGTACCTAACACTAGGTTTTCAGCACATGTTTTAGATGAATTTCTTCTGCAACACGTCATTGCACTCAAAATATTAACCAACTCGAACAGGAATTCTCTTCACTGGTATCTGAAAATTCTACAAAAATATATTTCCCTAAAGCGACCTGGCTGTAGATACCTGTTCAACGGTGGAACAACGAAAAAGGAAGGGTATTTCTTTTGAAAGAGTCATTGTCTGGTAGGTTGTTTTAACCGAAGCCGCAGTCAAATTAAACAGTCATAATAAGTGATCGGTACATTAGATAACTAAAAATCATAGATTTACTGCACGGAAATGTGCAACGCTTGATATTAAGCAGAAGGAGATTTTTTCGTAAGGTAGTTTTCCATCGTTCTTAGATGTACTTATGTACTGTATCTACTAATAACTTAGTTCATACACGAACTAGGTATTTTTATGATAGTAACGCTAAAAACTTGCATAAAACCTCAATTATCTATTTAGAGTTGAGACATTCCTCATACGAACTGCCAGAATGTGGAACGCTTTGCCTGACTCTGTCTTCCCGCTAAAGTACAATGCAGGTGTCTTCAAACCCCGAGTAAATAGGTGTCTTCTAGTTAAGCGTGTTACATCCTAGCGCATATCTGATTATCATCAGGCATTTTATTTAATGTAGGTTTCCGTTTGACTACATAGTCAAACGGAAACCTACATGAAATAAAAAAGAGACCAACCACGTTATTTTTCTGGTTACTTTGAACAAAAAATACAAATAAAAAGTATTTATAACAAAAATCATCATAACAAAAATCAACTCAATTGAATTATGCTAATAGTAATGCTAAGGAAAACCATACTCATATTATTCTCAGTGATGAGTAATTTTGTATCAACAATTTTGTTGCCAATGTAAAATAATATACCTACCATATACTTTTAAAGACCGATATAGGCATGTAAGTGTCGTAGGAAGATTTGATATACAGAAATTTAAAGAAGATTCGACAACTTTCTCCAAATATTGTAGATGTCTTTATAAATATTAATTTTACTAACTTATTTGTTTGTGAATTATAGTAGTATATTTTTATTTGCAATTTTTTTGTTATCAATGTAACATGTAATCTAACGTTTTTCGAGTAATTAAAGTGTAAATTTTAATAAATAGCTCAAAATTATTTATAATAATTTAAAAAAACTTTCGGATATGAGTTTTTTTTCGATTTTTTGCATTTTCTGAGAAGATTTACTATAGTAATATACATATTTATTTCCAAATAACACATATGCAGAACATTCTTATATTAGTACTTAATTTTAACAAAACAGGTAAATTTAGATAGTTTATTGCAACAAACTTAAATAACATAATAATATATATATATTAGTAATATATATATTTTTTTCACCATCAGAAAGTAGAGATTTCAATGAATAGAAAACATACCAACTTTTTGAAAAAAGCTGATATTTTGACGGGTGAATTTTCGATTGAAAATTAGGGTGTTTTTTCGATATTAATTCAAAATAAGGTGAAAAAATTAACATTTTTAATGAAATAAATTACAGCGTATTTGGGACATAAAAAGGTAAGTTTCCACCAAATTTCGTTAAAAAAAAATATATTTGTAAGAGATAAAAATAAAAAACCAAAAACTTGGTTTTTTCAAATTTTTCACATAAATTTTGAGGTTATGTGAAAAAAGTGTATAGACAAAAGTTTTAGATCTTTTTATTACCTACAACTTTGCCATTTGACTTTTTTCGATGATAGGACTTTTAGTTTTGCCGGAAATCGAGAAAAACCGTTTTTTACCCTTAACCCCCCCCCCATCCCCTTCCCGACCTCAGATCGCCCGTAAATTATTTTTCCTTTTATTTTTATAATATTCCCCTCCTTTTCTAATGGGTTTCATCCTACTATTTTTTTTTTCACACTTTATTATTTTTAAAGGCTTCTACTCTGGTCTATATACCAAGGTCCAATTTGAGTTGCTATGGTAATCAAAATCAAGCTAATTAGAGTAAAGTTATTCAATCTTACTAAAGAAACTTATGTTTTTTCAAAAATCTTATTTATTTTCAGTAAAGTTGAGAAATAATAACCCAATTATTCGTGTATTCGCAAAATTCCTAGAATTATTGCGAAAATACGGTTTATCAAATTATCCTACGGCATACATACATGACGCTGGCTTAGCTGCTGTTAACAATAATTGTACCAAATCATTGTAGGTAATTAATTTTATTTATTCTTCTACAAATAGATATATCTAGGTGCCGATGTTTAGGTGACCACAAAAAGGAATTTCTCATGTATGTGTATGTATGAGCTGATATTTAGTAGTATTATTATTTTATTTTATTCGTTGGCTGTAGCGTTAGGTACCCACTTGATTCTTTTGCATTTTTCTCCTCGCACACCGCTCAGCGTATCTCATCTTTTTTTTTAATTTCAAATAGGTTTGCGTTTGACTACACACTGCCTGATGTTAAGTTTTTTTCCTTAGCATTACTTTTAGCATAATTCAATTGAGTTGATTTTTGTTATGATCATTTTTGTTATAAATACTTTTTATTTGTATTTTTTGTTCAAATTCACCAGAAAAATGACGTGGTTGGTCTCTTTTTTATTTCATGTAGGTTTCCGTTTGACTACACACTGCCTGATGTTAATCTGATATGCGGTCTAGGATGTAGCTTACCTAGAAGATACCTATTTACTCGAGATTTGAAGACACCTACATTGTACTTTTGCCGTAAGACAAACTCAGGCAAAGCGTTCCACATTCTGGCAGTTCGTAAGAGGAATGTGGACTCAAAAGGCTTGGTTCTAACGCGTGGGATGACCACCATAAAAGGGTGGCGCTTTGGTCGCGTCTGTCTATCCATCTCTAGCAGACAAGCTAAATTTACATAGGTATATTTTTATGCATCTATAGTAGGTAGGTACTACAACAGAATACGATATTTTGTAATCGTAATCGATTGTGAGCTTTATTTCAGGCCAACCCGACTATCGTCATTATTCGCAATAAACCGAATAACACCGACGATTCCAAGTCGGCAATTCTCCTAAATCTCCCGGAGTACGAGTGCTCGTGTAGTAACACGAACAAGATTAGCCTAAGCCCGGGGAACTGTTTTTCTCTCCACGATTCATTCTGTAAAAGTGTGCCGGAAATAAATAAAACGAAGCGGGAATGCGAGACAAGAATGAAGCCTTAGCGGAGGAGAAATAATTTGCCGGAGATACCCTTGAGCCGGCCCTAAGCTCACGTAACAACGTGAAAGCACCGGCCGACGGAAATTTTTAGTAACACTGGCTCGTGGTGATAGTTAACCTTTAGGGGTATAATTTTAGACTATCGTACGACTGGAACGTATACGGAACTTTGACACTGACAATTTGATAACCATTCGTAATATTTATTTTGTTAGATTGATTTTTAGTTAACATTCCATTTCACGGTTTCCCCTTTTGTAGTCTATGGATTCTTTTATAATAGCATGTCCGGTACAAAAGTTCTGCGTGAAAGGGATACCTAATTTAAAATAAATTTCGAGAAAGCAGAGACGTTCGTATCTAGTGTACATCTAAGGCGTACTAAGTACAAAAATAATACTCCGGAAGTTACAGTTAAAATTTTCGCCAAAACTCTCGATGTTGCTTTCGAAAGTACAGGCACTTTCTGTGTATATGCCCATCATTATGAACAACGTTTACTATGGAACCAACCCCGAAACTGATCAGCTATTTCATGCAAAAAGTTTATCAACTCTCTACACATGTACAGAACAGCTGATTTTTAAACGATTTTAAGTTTAGTGTCATAGTTAAACATTGATCGTAGTAATGAGTACATTAATAATATGTTTTAAATATTTTTTGTAGCATGAGTTAAGTCAAAATAGACAGGTGCCGTTTTTTTCATTCCATATAACTGCCAAATCCATCTATAGTTCATCAGAATATTCTTAATTACTTCAACCTTATATTGTACAATAACTACCACTCATCCATACAGTGCCTTTTTGAAATATTGTACCTATTTAATTTAAACAGGGGCCTCTTGGTGTTTGCTTTGGCCCCACTAACGCCTTCTAATGGTCCGGGATGTGCCCGTGAGTTGAAAACGAATAAAGGATATGAGTAGAATAAGTCCATCGTCTAGAGAAACATCCTGTACACGACAGGCGTAACTATCTAACTACCGAAAAGAGAAACACGATATTCTTCCGAATCAACATTGATGTTGTTATTTTTTGCCAACGAATGTAATGGCTTCGAAAACAGCCATTTTTCACCATTCCTCCTTGTTTCCTTAAAAAGAATTTATCTAAGCCAATAAGTCACTATCAAGGAAGCGAGCATTTATCATACAGATTGATATGGTAATCCTGCTGTTTGTATGGCGCCTCGGAATCGTATTTTTCGTGGACTCAGATGTATGAACTCATGAATTTTGTGTCAAAAATCTTGAAAACAAATTGGAAATGATGCTGGTAATGATGTTTGGTTTTCTGAATAATTTTCAATTTATATAGTAGGGCTGCTCTGGATGATCCAATGATTTTAAAATTTATAGAACTTAAGTTTATAAATGTATTTTTTTCAATTGCCAAAAAAATAGCTTCAAAGCTTTTAAGCCATTATGAACTACTCCTACTGCTGAAAGATTTATGGTCTCAGTTTGCGCGCGAAATTTAATTTTTCTTGGGCATTTCCCATTTAATAAAGATTTACTCATTGGAAGTTCTCTAAAATTCATTTAGTAACCATGAATATAGGTATATATAGGTATTTACCTAGTGGTAACCACGTCCATTGGTAAACCCAAAAAAGTAGTTAGCACAATAGTGTAGCGACTGATTAGTTTCTAGTTGATGCACTCTTATGCATAGACTGAGCATTAATTTGGTTTTAAGGTGTAGGTGCGCACCTCGTTAACACTACCTATTCCTAACCGCTATACGCTATCCTATATAATTATATAAAATCGTGATTCACTGCATCACCTTTCACGAAATCTCAAAAAGTACAAGTGCTAGTAGTCTCAAATTTTACATGGGGGTTCTTTTTAGGATACAGGTACTCACTAAGAACGGATTTTGCGAAATTCAAGCCCTAAGTGGGTAAAATAGCTAGGCAAACTTAGTATGGGAGGACACGATTCATTGGGCCGATTGACTTGAAATGCCAAATTTCAAGTCAATAGACTTATAGACATACTTAATAGTACATTGTTCACCGAGAGGAGAAAGTGACCGATTACCGTGGAGGGTGTCGTTTGAAATTTTTTGAGGGTGCTTTAAAACACCCGAGATCGGGAATCGCACTTTCTCTCGAGTGATACATAGTGCTTTATACTATACCTTCAAGGAAAATAAAAAACTAAATCTTTACTAATTGAAATTTATATTGAAATTGTTGCAGTTAGTGAAGCAACTGAATCCTCAAACAACACACAAATTGAAAATGACGCCAATGACGTCTGCAATTTTCACATGTTCTTTTTTCAAATTGTTTGACACCATCCAACACACAGCTAGTGGCCAGTGTCATTTTGCGAACTTGGAGATAAAAACGCACTGTAAAAACTTTTTGGCTTTTGATATTTAGGTTACCAGCGCATAGTCTTACCCAAAATTAAAAAAGAAAAACCACGTAAGAAATGGATTTTCATACACTTTTCTCTCCCGCTCAGATGCGTTTTCTCGCCGCATATTTGTTCGATATGCAATGACGTACTTTCTACCGTAAATTTGATAAAGTATCAAGGTACTTTCCGCGCAGGTGTAGTATAAACAAAATTAATTGACCAAGTATCGTATTTTTCTGAATTATATCGCCTATCAGCGTTAAAAACGGGAAAAAAGCTATTTTAGGGACGAATGATTTCGATGTCGGAATTGAAACTTTTTAGTGTATATGATTGATTAATCAAAATTTTGACATAATAATTATTTTCTCAAAATGACATGTTCACATGTTTGAAATCCAGATTTATTGAAACCAATGAGCTAAGAAAATAGTGGAAGCGGCCACAGCTTTTTTGTCACGGTTTTGATCTCACTTTCTTTATAATTATGTTCCCATATTTCTTTGCTAAATTAATACTTACTACGTAGATACTGCGAAAATAATTGGTTTAATAGTGAGCATTTATTTACCTAAGAAAGTGGGGAAACTACATTATCATTATGCATGAGAGCCTGATGCATGCCAATGCTTTTTAATCAACTTCAGAAAGGAAGTTTTTCAATTCAGGGGTATAGTTTTTGTGTGTGTAAGTTACGAAATTATTTGGACAATTATGAACCGATTTTGTTGATTTTTTTGTTTGCTACATCATAGGTACATCAGAGGTAGTTTCATTTGACGAGCAGTTGTTTAGAAATCAAGAATAAACGAATTACTTTCCACATTTCGTGGTTGCAGATGAAAAAATTGCTTATTTATTACGAGGGGACAAAACTCGCAATATTACTAGTACATACGTGTTTTAAATGTACCTATCTATGTTACCTGTAATGCCTATAAAGTTAGCACTTCCACAATGTAAGAATGTATGAGAATATGACTAGGTATCGTGGAAATACTATAGTATGAGTGTCAACACTAGGTTAGAGTTGACCGTGTAGTAGGTATGTGTGCATCAGCCTACTTGAATGCAGCTGTGATGAATGTTGTACAGCTCAATGTATACAGTAGGTGATATTATACTGTTCTCATGTTTGTGAGATATTTAAAAATTGTTATACCATAATATTAACCATAAGTATTAAAAAATAAATAAATATTAGAATATAAATGTAACAAATATATATATATATTTTTTTTTTCGCTATGAAACATATTATACATTTTAAATTATTCATTTTATTAGTTCACGTATTAAAAATAATTATTAAATATATATTAGTGAAAATTAGGTTACATATATAATTATCATTTGTTAAAGTTGTCATGATTATAATAGAAGGTCAAAGATACGCAGTAATATATACGTCTATGTAGAAGGTTGAAATATTTCGCCTGTCAGGTCACTTTGTACATTCGTACAGTTGCGGTAATTATAATCAGTACGTATTGATTGCAACGTTCCGGTATGCGTATTACGTATTGCCTAGGTCTACGGTACACGGATCGATGTAGTAATTTCACATTATTGTTGATTTATCAAAAATGGCTCAGCCGATTTCGATAAAATTTAAATGAGACAAATAACACATGTGCAGAACATTCTTATAATAGTACTTAATTTTAACAAAACAGGTAAATTGTAATGTTGGTATAACAATGTAATTTTATGCACCCTGGATTTCGCACTAGGCTAGCCTGTGTTGCGAAATCCAGTGTCTTTCGTTTTTGTGAATTTAGGTACGTACTTTGAATAGATAAAGATTCTAATAAACAGTAACAGTACATATATAATACTTACATATAACACAAGAAAATTATCACCGAACTACAGGTGGCAACTGACATGTATAATATAGGTATGTAGTGAATATAGTATGTGTGTGTGTGTGTGTGTGTGTGTGTTTGTGTGTGTATTTGATGTAAGATGAGTGACGTATCTGCGTACAAATCGTCGGGTCAGAGCTAAAGTAGCCAATCTGCAAATGACAAACTTTTCAGGAGACGGATTTGAATTTTTTTGATTATAAAACTTTAACGTGTAGATCGGATATTAAGCGAAAACTATTTTTTTTTGGGAAAATATAAGTAATAAGCGGTTGTCTTAAGGGGTAATATACTACAATATATATTTTATGGCTTTTACGAAATTTAAAGCAGATTGGCTAGTATTATATAGTGGCAAATCTACTACACAATAAAATAATACAGTACTAAAGTAACTGATGTGGCAGTTAGGTTAGTTTACTTTTGTTTAATATGCTTATTCCATGAATTTCTACAGTCAAAGTTGTTACTGAGGTAGTTACAATGTAATCATACAGTATGATGCAAGGTTAAATATTTAATTTCTTTTTACCGACTTCCAAAAAGGAGGAGGTAATATGTTCGTCTGTATGTATTTTTGTGTATGTTCATCGATATTTTCGCCAATTGTGAACTGATTTAAAAAGTTCTTATTTAGTTTCAAGAGTATAGATCTGAGGTGGTCCCATTGAAAAAACGAAATATACTGAGCCGTTTTTGATAAATCAACAGAAACGTGCATGAATGTCACATCGATTCGATGGAATTCTGTACACAGTGAAAGTCGGTGCTGCAATTTTTTGTGGAAAAATATATTAATAATATAATATATCTCAGTAACTTACCAGACTATACTCAAGGGGGCATGGCTACTTTGTTTGGGTCATGCTGTGTATGAATCTCAACAAGAACCCACTTGTTGAGATTAAACAACCTCGGTTGTTTTAATTGATGATACGCATAAATATTCTACTTATTTTTATGAAGTTGTTTACCACAGCTGTCACTTTGACACCTGTCATATTTTTTAAAACTATTGACCGGCCCGGAAAAAATCGATGTTCTAAAATGATCCTATTACAAACCACTACGAGCAGCAAATGTGTAAAACGCCATTTATATAGAATTCAATATTTTATTGGCCATCATTTGCAGTGTTGCGGTGACAATGTGAGCCGGAACATGCTTTTGCCTATTTTAGACATCATCCTTCCCATCCTGTGTACCATTTTTAATAATTCTATCTCTTGTGGAATATTTCCTACAGCCTGGCAAGATGCACAGATCATACCAATACCTAAGAAATCCAATCCCAAATCTTTTTCCGAATACCGACCTATCTCTATCTTTCCGTTCTTATCCAAAGTTCTGTAGCGTCTTGTTCAAAGACAGCTGAACGATTACCTTAATAGACATGATCTCCACAATCCTTTCCAATCCGGTTTCCGTCCTAGGCATAGCACTGTGTCTGCGCTTATTAAGATCACCGACGACATACGCTTGGGTATGGATGACGGTAAGCTTACTGTTCTTACCCTGTTGGACTTCAGTAATGCCTTCAATACCGTTGACTACGACATTTTATTAGCATAATTGCGCTCTTCTAACATATCTCCATCAGCAATCGACTGGCTTCACAGTTAGCTGGACGGACGCCGGCAGCGGGTTCGCCTTGGAGATAATTTTTCTTTCTGATGTGACACTACTGCAGGTGTGCCACAAGGCGGCGTGCTATCTCCTCTTCTTTTTGCTTTTTTCATTAATTCTATATCGCAACGGCTTACTTCTTCCTATCACCTTTATGCAGACGATCTTCAAATTTATTCGCAAGCTCGGCTAGATAATCTAAATTCAGCGATAGCTACTATAAATTCTGATCTCTACCAAGTAACAGAGTGGAGCAGATCTTTTGGCTTAAAGATCAACCCCGCAAAGTCACAAGTCATTCTAATTGGCAGTTCCTATAACATTTCAAGAATCGACTGGCCCAAAATTCCTTGCGTAGAGTTCGATGGAATCACTTTGCCATATAATGAATCTGTAAAAAACCTAGGTGTAATGTTTGATCGTACGCTATGCTGGGATATTCATATTAAAACGATCAGCTGCAAGTTGTTTGCTGCTGGTAGCTCTCTTAGACGGCTCCGAAACTTCCTACCTACTGCTACTAAAGTTGCGCTGGCACAGTCTCTTCTTCCTATTTTAGATTACGCTGACGCCAGCTTTTAAGATCTTACTGAAGCCCAACTTGATAAGCTTGAGCGACTCCGAAATTATTGCATTAGGTTTATATTTGGGTTACGCAAATATGACCACGTATCTCATTTTCGTTCTAAGCTCAAGTGGCTTCCGATTCGTCTTCGTCGGAATGCACATATCCTTAATCTTCTTTATAACATCCTCTTCAATCTTTCTACCCCACGCTATCTTAAAGACTCTTTTTCCTTCTGGCGTGATTCTCATTCCTTTCCCCTCCGATTCAAGGATAACCTTTCCCTTATGACCCCTACCGCACGGTGTGAAACTTTTTATGGCCGTTCATTTGCCTTTCAGGCAGTCCAGTTATAGAATGCCTTGCCCGTTACTGTCAGAAAAGCTCAATTACTGAATGTATTTAAAGATCAGGTTAAAATTCATTACCTGCAGAAATTCTCCATTCTTTAACTATGTGAATATTGTTGTTATTTATGTTGATGTATGTAAGTAGTATATTGTAATTTATTATGTTTTAGTTTATTATTTGTCATAGGTTTCTTTTATGATTTTTTATGCATTGTTTTCTTTATTTTTAGGTATTTTAAGTATTTATATCAATAGTATTAGTATGTAGGGGGAAGTCCCGTAACGCCGGACGGCACCTACCGCCGGACACCCATATTATCTAAGCAAGTATAAACTTGTTCGATTCAAAATACAAGTGAAAGGGGTGCGGAGGGCACATATGTACATGATCACGCGCCGCAGCTAGCCTGTGATGCACAAGGCCATGGCAAGAGCTGGTGTTTGCTGTTTTTGGCGGTGAATCACGGCGTCCGGTAAAAATCGATGTAAGTTATTCTGGCATATTTATGCATTTACATTTTAGTAGTATTTAAAATTAAAATAGTACTTTATTGTTGTCCATAAGCTAGTGGTAAATAATTAGTTTTTTTAAACATTTTTAGTAGGCACCACCTAATTGACAAAATAGTATGTCCCCTAGCACCGGACACTTAGTCATCCCTTAGCACCGGACAGTAAACATATTGATATTTATTGTGAGAATTTGCTGTATTTATTCTAATTACTTAATTTTGTTATCGAGTATAGAAGAATAAAGATAATTGAAATGCAAGAGAAAAAAAAGAAAGGATCCTAGGAGCCACAGAACTCACAAACTGCTATTGATGATGTTTTTGTCCCAATAACTGAGTATAAGGCAAGCTGCAACGTGATGCAATACTCCTAAAAGCACTGTGCGTGGCAAAATGTAGGGGGTTAAATAGAGGAAAAGAAGTGACAATGAAACCAAAGTTTAGTTGGTTCACTAGCACCTTCTCAGCAGAGTTTGAATTAGTTTTAGTGGACCAAGTCAAATATTTATCTAACAGATGTATTCCGCTCATGAAAAATGAGTTTTAGAAGTTAACCTACGACTTTGCTGAAGTAATAAAGCATGTGCAGACATTCCAGAGTATAGAGGTGGCTACATATGTGATGGATGTAGTCTATTTTGAAATATCCGATGCTAGGGCTATGACACAAATATTTGTCCGGTACTAGGTGCCAATTTTCTAAACTACATTTTTCGTTACTAAAGTTTGATTGATGGTATTAATATTTTTTTAAGCTGAGGTTGTGGTTTTTTATTTAATTTGATTTATAACTTTGTTATCTACTGTAAATCATAAATAAATAAATATTCCTAAAAACATTTTTTGGTATATTTATAAAAAACCTTAGGTGTCCGTCACTAGGAGACTTCCCCCTATGTTTATGTTGTATAATCTAAATTATATTTTTAACTTCTGCGCACCCCGTCCATTATTTATACGCTTTCTGTCCTCTCCATCCCAAGGTTGCCTGGCAGAGATCGCGATAAGGCCGCCCATTGTTACACTGTTTATGAATCTTTGTTTCTTCTTTTTGTTTATTTCTTGGTGTGCAATAAAGAGTTTATCTATCTATCTATCTATCTAATCACAATGAAAATGAAGTTTGCAAAATACGTACTCACAATTTCGACGCAACGGCTAGAAGAGCAATGAAAATTTGAAAATATGTCAAAATGAATGAAGTTCGTTCATTCACCTGTCGTAGACTAAATAAAAATAGCTGTCAGTTTTAGTGATGTGCTCTTGCTTTAGTTCGACTTCTCAAAAATCGAGTTAAAAAATGTATGTTCTTAACTTTTTTTTAGTTTTATTTAAGGTGAGTTACTGTAATAACGGTTGAAAATCCGCCATTTATTCTATTTTTACTAACAATACCAAAGTATCTGCCACATAAGCTACTTGATCTTTGTATCTATCAATTTTAAGTTTATATTGATCCAAGGTATTCATTTTTATCTGCCACTTAAACTAGTTGTTCAATGCTGAATTTACAGGTCTGATTAGACATGAACCATGAAAACTATCCAATCTGCTCACTTAGAATAGTTGTCTGTTGTGGTATTTTAGCTGTTTTAAAATTTTCATACTTAGCCAAATATTCAATCTACCACTTTGGCATTTTGAACATTGCGATATTTTTATATCTAACAGTTTCTGACAGTGGCATATTGATTTAAAAGCATATAGGTTAGTTTAGTTTTGTGAAAACCACATGTCGTGCAAATTGGCTAAAAAACATTAGCTCATATCTTCTGTAGTTTTGACATTTCAGATATAATAAGTACTTGGCCAGGACATGCATCTGATAGAGACACATACGTCTATGCACTTAAGTCAAAATGGCCATTTTGGCAGATTGGCGAGTTGAGTTTTGCACCGACGAAATTAAGAAGTCTTTCCTTCCAATAAAAAAATATGGAAACCACTATGTAAAAAGTTATGCGTTAACCACGCACAAAAAAAACATATATACGCGTCGAATTGAGTACCGCCTCCGCTTTGTCGGTCAAAAAATATGCGTCTAATATTTTTTGATAATCTGACTTACGGACAAATCATAATAACGTTTTTTACCCAATCATGATGCTTATTGCCCACCCAGGGCAAACATTTATGTGATGAATATATATGTTTGCTCTGTGTCTGGGTGTTATTTAGGTAGGTACTATATACTATAAGTATGTATAAAAAAATATGTCCATGTAGTATATTAGTCTCTGGCAACTATATCACAAGCTTTGCTTAGTTTGGGGTCAGAAACAGTGTGTAAGATGTACCCTAATATTATTTATTTATTATTATAGTTATAGTAGGGACGATACGTCGGGTAATTTTTACACAGGCAAATTCACATTTCCGGGATATAATGTAGGTATATAGGTATTTATCAATAGGCTATTTGACAACATAGAAAATATACTATTCATTGTGGTAATTCTTAAAGATAATGGCCTGAAAATGACATATTTCACTTTATTTAAACTAAAATATGTCTAACTAGCTCTTACCCGCGGCTTCGCCCGCGATGTAATTTAATTTATGTTTATCTTGTCAAAAAAATATGGTAACTAAAACAGTAAGTGCGCCACAAAATATTAGCCCCAATTCAATGTGAAACGGTACACAAATATTGTAGCAAATAATCATTTCGAACCCAAAAAACAGCCAATCTCAACTAATTTGTTTCGTCATCGTTATCATCCGCAGCTTTCTTTGACCCACTGTTGGGTATAGGCCTCTCTCTTGCAGTGCCATCTGCCTCGGCTCTTTGCCGGTCGTGACCAGGCTCGACCGGCGGTATTGATGATATCGTCGAGATAGTCGACCCACCTTGCTGCCGCGCCGCACATAGCTGAACGCTCTCACCTATTCAAGTACCCTAGTCACTGGCCACCACCGTCTTTCTTGGTCAAGAAGCGCTGGTCGAATTGGTTGCCACGCCATTGTGAACGATGTCATACGCAGGGCTTTTGCGACCGCCAATATCGCAGCCGTACTCGAACCGAATGGGTTTGCGCGTGGTGATGGCAAAAGGCCTGACGGTATGAAGCTGGTCCCATGGAAGTGTAGATGGCCCTTAGTATGGGACGCGACTTGCGTCGATACTTTGGCGCCGTCAGCGGAGCAGCACAAACGGCGCAAATATGCTAACCTCGGCAGTGGTTACATATTTGAGCCGTTTGAAATTGAGACATTGTGCGCGTGTTGGCCGGGAGCTCATCTTGTTTTCAAAAGTCTTTCTGAGCGTCTGGTGTACCCGCCGCGTGACCAAAATGCTGGTGTTTATTTGGCTCAACGTATAAGCAGCATTGCCAACCTGATTGGCAATGCTTCCAGCATGTTGGGCACGCTGCTAACTGGCAGTGGGCTTGAGCATTTAGAATATCTTTAGACCTTCAAGGGTCTGTGGATGATCCAATTATAAGTCTTGTATTTAGTGGAAGTTAATAAAGGCACTTGCTCTATAAAAAAATCAAGTACCTTGCACCTTGTTGTCACTGTTCAAACCTATACCGATATCAAAATACCTTATACTTATAAATGCTTCTGTTGATTAAGATAAGGTAAGAGTGTACCCGCCCATAGGTTCCCGCCTTGTCGTGGCAGGAGAACTTAGTAGCCGAGGCTTATGGGCGGCGCGGGAATCCAAGGTAGAGCCGCTTCTCTGGTTTTTTTCCGAGACAGCTGAGAAGGCGGCGCTCGAGGTCTCCCGATTCTTTTTGGTCTTTTCCCCCTAGGCAGTTTAGAAGTTTGCACTCGAGGTTGGGCCGCTTTTTTGGGGTTTTTAAATATAGCAGCCGGGAGGCTGGCCGGCAAGTTGCGTGCCTCATGAG
This sequence comes from Hypomecis punctinalis, assembly GCA_949316475.1. NCBI lineage: Eukaryota > Metazoa > Arthropoda > Insecta > Lepidoptera > Geometridae > Hypomecis > Hypomecis punctinalis. Next base: position 11,697,676 of record OX438797.1, read on the forward strand.
GAGTGCCGCAACTGAGCCGGGCTGCACTTTTATCACTGTTCAATCCTAACCAAACCAACAGAAATTTATGTTCGTGTCAAGGTCACAACTCAGAATTAAGGTTAATAACCTTAGTGCCAAGATATTCATACTCATGCCATACTACTTTTAAAAATCAAATCGATCCGTTTCTTCGTATATTAGCATGGATTCTGTACCATAAAAGTAGAATAAAGAAATATGTTTAACCTCTAATGGTGGTATATTTAAAAATATTTTTAATGTCAGACGAAATGACGGCCCAGTATTAAACGTCATTGTAATATGTAGCATGGCAAGGGAAAACTATTTTGTCCAATTTTAATGTCAGTTGTCAATGTCAATTCATACTTTATTTCCTCTTCGAGGAGCTATAATGGTGGAAAGACAATTTGTCCCTTTGATATGCTAAGCGAGACATTTATAAAAATCTGCAGTCAATGTATGTCACCTGTCATCTAATTACATTTTGTGAATCCATGTTAGGCCCAATCAACCCAATTATGAACGCGCCATCGTAAATTTAATAGCAACGTAAAAAGTGTTCTCTCTATCTAATGCTGAAAGTGAAAAAGAAACAGAAATAGTCTAATTAACTATTATAATCACGATGATGTCTTCAAAATTGGGCCTTTTAGCGTCGTTGTGATAAGTGACAGTTTCGCTTACGCAAGATTTTGTCCTATCCTACGGGAATTATGCAATTTAAAATGAAGCCTATGTCCTTTCTCAGGCTCTAGACTATTTGTGTACTAAATTTCATTGAGATCGGTTCATTAGTTTTGGCGTGAAAGCGCGACAGACAGACAGACAGACAGATAGACAGACCGACAGAGTTACTTTCGCATTTACGAGTATAATATTAAGTAAGGATAATATAATATTATCAGTATGATGATATCCAAGGACTGCTCCTCGATTGATTTGACAGATATTCGATCGACAGTTGTTTATTTTGACATTCTTGCAGCGCACGCTAGAGTAGCTCGCAGATAGCAGAATTTTCCTACTTACTCAACATTTATCGTTATATTTTGGACAATTCACAAAATATCTTTATAAATTGTAGCCTATGTGTTATTCTGATGTATAAGCTATATTATTACAAAGTTTCATCTTAATCCGTTCAGTAGTTTTTGCGTGAAAGAGTAACAAACATCCATACATCCATCCATCCTCACAAACTTTCGCGTTTATAATATAAGTAGGATTAGTAGGATAGAAAGTAGGATTTCGCTAATCGCACGAAATAAAATATGATATTATTTTGATATTTTATCTGTGACGTAAACGCTCTAAGAAGGGCGGCAACTTTGGTGACGTCACATGATAGCAAACAAGAATATCTCGATTGACTTTTGTTTGTGTAATTTGTGTTTTATGATTTCGGAGTCATGTTACAGGATCTGTAAGTTACTTTTAAAGTATTTTTTGTCATTTTTTATATATGAATTAGCGTATTTACTGATATTTACTAAAGTTATTTACTAGTGTGTGACGTCAAAGACCAGCGCAATTACAGAATGTCGTTTTTGGTGGGATCTTGAATATCTATTCTTTAACACTGATTTCCATTGTTAATACAGTAGACCTCTCGGAAATATAAATGTAGTGTGCTTATTATGTACTAACAAATAATTTAAAATGATTTCCAAAAACTAGTCAAATACCCTATACAATCAATTGTATTTCGGAAAACGACTAGATTAAACGTATTGAGGTACCTATATGCATCACTAACCTAATTATTTTTAATAAACTCGTTTAGAATATTGGTTTTCCTGGTTAAGATATGATTGACTTGAACAATTATTCTTCATAGTCATAAATTATAATACATAAAACTGATAATAAAACTTCAGGGAGTATAAAATATGCCCACAAACATCTTTATAGGCATTCGAGTAAGCATCATCCGACAAAGATGATGCTGCTCAACTTTTTGTTTATTTCTGCCTTCATCTGCTTTTATTTTGTCTATTTTGTATCGTGTGAAGATGGAATATCTTTAGTTTTTGCTATCGACGATACTAAATCTATGCGCGACGACATAGATCAAGTAAAAAAAGGAGCAAAGGATATTTTGAAAATAGTGCTTGACACAAAATCCAGCGAAGTCAAAGACTTCGTTCTCGTCAGGATCAACGATCCAGGTAACTTTTGTTTTGTAAATACTAGCAACCCGCCCCGGCTTCGTACAGGTACACATGTAAACCTTATACTTGAATTACTATATTATCTATTAAAAAAAAAACGCATCAAAATCCGTTGCGTAGTTTTAAAGAATATAAGCATACATGGGGACAGACAGCGGGAAGCGATTTTGTTTTTTTTTAGGGTTCCGAACCTCAAAAGGAAAAAACGGAACCCTTATAGGATCACTTTGTTGTCCGTCTGTGTGTATGTCAGGACTCTTTATCTCGGGAACACGTACAGTTATCGAGTTGAAATTTAAACTGTATACGTATATCTATAGTTTCTTGCAGTTGTGTAAAAGAAAAACTTCTCAGTTGTAGTTTAAAAAAGTTAGAGCCGTTTATGTCGTTAAAAATTGCATATTTTGACACTCACTAAAATCAAAACCTACAGGATACTTCCCGTTGACATATAACTATGAAATTTGGCGAGAAGCATTGTCTCAGAATACACATATAGGAATAAATCTGAACACTGTAAATTTTTATTTAAATCACAAAAAAATAGGGCCTCAAAATTCACAAAATATGCGTTCAAAATTCTAAGTGAAAAAATCGTATCATGTAAGATATCATATAAAAGAACTTGATTAGCACATGCTAAAATTTTAACAACTTACTTCCCAATTTTGTGAAATTTTCTGGATTTGTACGGAACCCTCGGTGTGCTAGCCTGACTCACACTTTTTTTATAGTAGGTATAAATATGTAGTGATGATTTAATAACTAATTTTGGGCTCCGGTTTCGCTCAGGTTAGTTATAACTGCAAACCTTTTCGTTGAAACGTTCTAAAAGATAATAAAAAACCGCATTCGAATCTGCTGAGTAAATTAGAAGATACGAGTATAAGTGGATACATAGACTAGATGTCATACACACTGAAATAGTGGCTATGCTTTATATTACCCAAGTAAATTTTTAATGGACGAGAATTTCGATTTTTATTTCAATCTAAACAGGAAGGAAGTTTAGTGTAGATAGAGCTATTAAGCGTACCTACAATGCGGGAATGGAACAGTCTTCCTGCTTTTCTGTTTTCTAAGAGATATAATCTAAAGCTTTTCAAGATCAGACTGAATAGGTATCTTCTAGGTCTGTGGTTCATCTTCGACCGTAACGTCGCTTACCATCAGGCAAGTTGGCTGTCAAGTGCGGACTTATAAAAATACAAGATGGTTTAGTATTAAATTGCAAACAAAAATTACAAGTATGAACTAAATCGGTCAAGTATGAGTCGAGATATCATAAGATTCAGTTTAAAATATTTAAAGTAATTAACCAAATTCGATTTCGCGGGACATCTCATACGATTACCGACTACTGTAATAGGCTATTCGACAACATTGAAATTGTACTGTTGATTGTGTTAATCCATACAGATAATAGCCTTTCACTTTATTTAAACTACAATATGTCTAATTTTCGCAAATCGCACGAAGTAAAATACTATATTTTATCTGTGAAGTGAACGCTCTAAGAAGGGCTGCAACTCTGGTGACGTCACACTCGCATAGTAAGCGAGAACGTTTACTCCCACCTGTTCTGTTGAGTAGTTCTGTTGACAGAACTACTGGGATTTTTTTTCCCATTAGTTCTATCCACAAAACATATGGGAATATAATTCCCACCTGTTCTGTTGAGTAGTTCTGTTGTGATTCAAACTATTTACTTCTCCATGCAATCAATTATCAAGTACTGGCTCTGTATCAGCCGCGGACTAGGTTAGTTAAGGTTGTGAAACAAGGCCGTTATGCCAAAATATTAATATTGTAAAATGTTTTTTTTTTTTTAAATCAGTAACAACCGTTTTTTTTCCCGTTATAATTTAACTTTTTTCGTATTATTAAATACACGGTTAGATTAATTTACCGGAATATTTATATTCCGATAAATATAATCTAACCGTGTATTTTTTGTAAAACTGACTTACTTGTAACATTTAATGTTATTTATGGTCAGTAAATTTTCTGATTTCTGATTACGAATTAGAATTTTTGTATGTTTTTAATTTCTAACCCCCATAACTCCACCATTTTGCAAAGATTCCGCAACCATTCATCGATGACCGGTTCGTCAATGTACTGTTCGTCGAAAAGACAGATTGGTAACAGAACAGGCGGGGATACAGTTGAGTTTTATGTCCGGTGTATAGTTTTTTAAATCACAGAACTAATGCGGAGAAATTATCAGTAGTTCTGTCAACAGAATTACTCAACAGAACAGGTGGGAATAGTAGAGATAAGTCAGGTGTAAAGCATAGTCTTTTAAGTCACAGAACTAATGGGGGAAAAAATCCCAGTAGTTCTGTCAACAGAACTACTCAACAGAACAGGTGGGAGTAAACGAGCGAGAATTTCTCGATTGACTGTTGTTTGTGTAATTTCTGTTTTGCGTTTTCGAAGTAATATAATTAGATCTGTAAGTTACTTTTATATAATTTTTAGATGAGAATTATCTCCTAGTATTAACTAACGTTATTTACTAGCGTGTGACGTCACAGACCAGCACCATTCCTTAACACTGATTTTCATTGTTAATACAATAGATCGCTCAGAAATAATAATGTAGTGTGCTTATTATGTACTAACGAATAATTTAAAACGATTTCCAAAAACTAGTCAAATAGCCTATTAAAAATATTTTTGCACGTGCACATTGCTAAATTTTCAATAAAAATAGCTAAAGACTAAATAAATTCTTAAAAAAACATGTTGTTTTTACGCTACAATTCAAAATTTGATCTGTGTATTAAATTTTGACAAGATTTGTTGAAAAATGCGACCTGTAGAGAAGAAGCAACATTCAAACTAACAAAAATCCTGATAGATAAAAGAATTTTGCCATCCGAAAATAAGACGCTTCGCTCACTTATGCTAGGTCTGAAACTGCTTTGACGCTATTAAATAGTTCGGTTAATTGATTCCAGATGTGATTGTGCATAAACCTACAACATCGCATTCAGTCTTCCTCCGACGCCTGAATAATATAACAGTACATAATCCTTTTAATACTGACTGCAAGGAGAGAACATTAGCTGGTATAGAGCAGGCCTTACTGTACAGTAGACCAAATTCATATATTTACGTCTTCACTGACGCTTCCACGAAAGAATTACATAAACAGAACGACATCACAAGATTGTGTCAGAAGAAACAAAGCCAGGTAAAAGTTCCGAATGAATAAATTGTTTTTGTGTACTTTTATAGATTGCTTACTAATATAATCGCAAGTCGTGTGTGTCCATAGGTATTTTGTCCGTTCCTTCCCTCTCTACTAGACAGACTGTGTACCCGTCCGGCCCAGGACTGTACACTTACACTGTACAACATTTGTATGGAACGTGCCCCGTCCGGGACGACCCGTCGCGGTCACGGCCCGTCATGTTCTAATATAAATCAACTCTAAAGATCAGGCCAGAATTAGATACTTTTAGTCAATTTAAATGTTACAATTTAAGCACCTAATATTGCATTTTTTAGAGGACGCCATTTTATTTTTGAGACATGTGTCGATAAGAACTTAAAAAGTTCTGACGACTTTTTCTACATTACATCAAAGTGAATTAAATTTTATAGAAATTTTCTCACTTTTTTGCTTATAACTTCTTTAATTTTAAATTTACGGCAAAAAAATTAAAATCATATTTGTAGGTAAAGCAATTTATTTTCTTTAGGCAAAAGAACGTAAAAATTTCTGACGATTATTTTACAGATCGAAAGAAAAATCAGCTATCCCGTACAAAGTGCTGCTTAATGAACTTTGACAAACTGTTTTCTCTATTTCTGGATTGGTACCATATTCAACATTTATCATAATCATAATGATATGAGATATCAATCGGAGACAATTTCTGTCATCTAATAATATACCCACTGCCTCAGACCAAATAAAAAAATCAAGACAGAATGTTGTGAACAAACAAGTGAGGCCGACCAAAACTACGCCTCGCAGTGTACAGACAATTTACACACACATCAACGTACAAGGAAACTACGCCTTGGCTTGACAGTCGAACTATGGTCGCGCAACAGCGACGCACTCACACATGTATTAAAAACCAGCTTCACTTGACTACTCAACGACGTTCTCTCTTGATTTTTTTATTTGCTCTGAGCCCAACTGCCTCGTGTGAGTCGGCGTGCTTAAACTCGCAGAAGTAAAAAAAAAATACAAACAGTCCATTCAAATGTTACATGTGCTTTACATTTTTTAGAGAACACGATTTTATATTTGGGAGATGTGGGGAGGGGGGTCACAGAAGCTTAACCCTAAGTTTGTAGGATTGCTGCCCTAGTCCCCCGGCCGCCATCTTAGAAAAAGAGGTGCAAACACCTTTGACACAATATCACGGAAACTAAGCGTTCTACAAAAAAAAAAGTCCCACCACAATTTGTAGAAAATTGCTTTGCCTACAAATATGTTCTTAAAACTTATTGCCCTAAATTAAAAATTAAATACATTAAAGTGAATAAAATTTTATAGAAATCACTCTTTTGCTTATAACTTCGTCAGAACTTTTTACGTTCTTATCTAGACTTATCACAAAAATAAACTTTTTATTAATATTAATGATATTATTTTCCTGTATTTTGGGTTTTCCGGATAGTCAAAATTGATAGTCTAACTGATTTGTCCAACAGGAAAAAAGTCCGCGTCCTTAAATTGCTGGACTCTAGAACTATTTTCTAAAATAACATGTATCATTACCAAGTCGTCACGGACAGTTATGAATAAATAAGTTTGTCAATTATTATGTTATATTTTCCACAGATATCTGTGTATTTCCCGATTATTTCAGTTGCACGTAAATAAATGTCTTACAATGTTTTTGTTTTTTTTTTTTAATTTGAGTAGCACGCTTAGATCTATATTCTAGACAAGATGTTGCGAAATAAAATCCAAAAGGGAGGTTGTGATCAAATCAGGGTTAGAGCTCGCGAGGTCTTCAATTCTCACAAAACCATTGCTATTTTATAAAATGTTATATTACCATTTATACATTGGATATGTATTTCATTTTGTAGTATTACTCGTAATAGAGGAAGTCTAATGTTTTTTTTCTTAATTCTGTTACATACAATAAGTTATGTTACTTTTTTATGTTTTTTTTTATGTTATGTTTAATGCTATCTCTCGCTTTTCTGCTATAAATTAGGGAGTGGTTTTGTGAAAAGGAATGGAAGTGTTGAACCGTATTGCACGTAGGTTCATGTAAAACATTAGATATTATAGCTAATTTTGATTTACTATTGTTTTATTAACTGTATTATTTGTCACAAAAGACGATTTGACCACCCGGTTTCTTTTTTCAGTTGGACAAATCAGTTAGACTATCGAGTTAGAGCATCAGGAGGAACCCATAACGATTTACTTTGTTTCTATTGTTTTTAGGTGGTGTTCGTATTAACAGGCGATTGTAGACGGCCATCAAGTCGAAGTTTCACTATTTACTATGATATTGCTAAAGCATGTTCGGGACAAGTATTTCGTGTAAGGAAAGATCAAGTTCACACGGTAAAACAACTTCTCTTTGTACAACATATTTCTTATCATTCCATTTGTATCCATTCAATATAAGAGAATAAGTGGAAGAACATTGTCCAAAAAGTGATCCAGGATCAAACCGCTCCAAATTAGACACGACCTTCAGTAATGAAGAATACGACTAAGAAGAAGAGAAGATAAGAGAATAAAAGTTTTTTAATATCTTTTGTTAAATCTTAAAACCAACTTTTCTTTGACAGGACATAATATAAAATAAATAGTTTTATAGGCTAAATGAAGTACACTGCAATCTACACTACAATGTTGTACAGTTTCTTTTGACACTTAATCCTTAATTTGACACTTGCAGACTTATTTTTATATTTAATTATATATCTTACAACACTACAGTAATGTCTGTGTGTTAATCTACTTGTTATGATCTCAGAGTAAATAACAAATCAAGAGAGAACGTCGTTGAACAGTCAAGTACAGCCGGTTTTCTATACATGCGGTGAGTTCGTTGGTGTTGCGCCGGTATAGTTCGACTGACAAGCCAAGGCGTAGTTTTGCGGCTTCATTTGTTTGTTCACAACATTCTGTCTTTATTTTTTATATGGTCTGAGGTTATAATTAAGAAATTCCTAGTAAGGTTTTTATAAATTCAAATGTCATTTGTACATGTGCATGTGTGATTTGTGTGGCCGGAAAGCCTTTAATATTTACATATGCCAAAAATATTTTTAAATCAGCATTTTTTCTAATTTCACAGGTGTTAAAACCCATAGAAATTTTATTAAGAGGAAAACACTCTATTTTGCAATGGGAAATTATACCAGAACCACATAAATATGTTTCAGTTCCGGTAAGAGTCTCTACTAATTCTACTAATATCATAAACGCGAACGTTTGTATGTATGGATGTTTGATCTTCTTTCACGCAAAAACTACTGAAAGGATTGAGATGAAACTTTGGAAAAGTAGGTAATGCTTGTATATAAGAATAACGCATAGCCTATAATTTATAAAGATATTGCGTGAAAGTAAGTTCGCCAGATGAGCTAGTTATTTATAATTTGTATACTAAGAATCAATCATGATTGGATTAATAAAATAATAATAATATTATTTTTTTACTGCTGCACTGTTTTTATATTATTTCAACATGTAAGAGAGGCCTCTCAATGTTGGTATCTAGTAAAAGACATGGGCTAGCCTGTGAATTCATGTGAATATGTATATTTATTAGTGAAAAAAGTAGTAAAACATCAGTCTATATGAGAAAACCATAGATATGTGAAAATGATGTAGTTTATACTGTAGAATGTAGGCTTTTTAAAACTGTACATGATGACAAAATCTTCAGTGGTTTAATTAATGACGTAAGTATTTACTACCAAATTTAAAATTCCAAAACGTGAACTGTCAACAGTATTTAAAACGTGAGAAACAAGTGTAATTTTCACTGAAAAAGGACTTCAAAAAACGAGGTACTCAATTTGGCTGTATGTTTTTTGAAATCCTTGTCCAGTGACTAAACTGGAAATTGCGAAACCATCTTTATTTCCTTACAAAATGCTTTAAATGCAAAATGTAGTCAATAAAATATACTTAGTATGTTTAACTTTTAGTTCACACTGGATGAAAAAGCTGAATATGCTGTAGTTTCCACGTCCGGCGAAAATGTAGAGCTTCGAGTAACAATGAAATATAGTCCTGAACCTGCCTTTGAAAAAATTATGTGGAATGAGAATGGAAAGGTATGTACTATTTTTATTTTAATTCATAATTTTTAGGGTTCTGTAGTAAAACGAGGAACCCTTATAACTTCGTTGTGTCCGTCCGTTCGTCCTCGTATTACAAATACTTATCATCCACATTTATTAACCAAATTGAATGAAATTTGACATTATATTAGTCTAAGTACAAATATCAATCATAAAATCTTGAAATTTTCAAAACTGTGTATGTAGGGGTAGCTCCGATACATGTAAAGTGGGGATGATTTTTTTTTATTTGTACAGCCTTACCCCCCCATGTGGGTTGTCGTTGAATAGGGTTTTTAAAATGAATGTAAGGTTTCTTAGATCATAATTTAGTCTATTTGTGAGATAAAAGTCAAATTTCAAAAAAGTTTGTCCCTGCTCCCCTTAATTTCTAAAGTAAACAAGATAGAATGTTCAAATTTTCTGAGTTTAGAGACCACATTACAAAACATCTAAATCTATATTAATTATCAATCTTAGCTAAAGCTTTTGACACTGTCTCCGATCCCATTCTTTTGGGAAACTAGAGAGAATGGGTATTCGCGGTGTAGCCCTACGCTGGTTTAAGAGCTGCATAACACGCTAAGCTCGCAACGCCAATATTTTATAGATTCACTAGCTGCCCGCCCCGGCTTCGCCCGGGTACGACTGGTTAAAAAGACATTTTATAACTATTGTGCTTATATATATACCTACCATGTAACCAAGTAACGTCACACACATGCGCACAGTTATTTTAGGGCTTTTTTATATTAAATTATTTATTGACTTTATTTATTGTTCTATCATCAATAGTTTCCGCAGCGCATGAAACGAAAGATGTTTTAGGGCATTTTTTTTATACCTTGGGTTACGATACTTAAGTTTTAGTAAGGATCCGTAATCTTTTCTAGCAATAAATATAACCTATGTTACTCAAGGTCAATGTAGCTTTCCAATGGTGGAAGAGTTTTTAAAATCGGCACAGTAGTTTTAGAGTTTATTCATTACAAACAATACATACACACACAAAAATACAAACTTTTCCTCATAATAATATTATTATTAATGTAGATGTAGACAGTGTAGATTAATTAATGAATAGTATAGAAGTGTAGATTATTTTCCTCGCTAGAGTTCCGATAAACACGTCCGATCGCTGCTATTATAATCATTAAGTGCTACAGGGAGAAGTGCGGCCTTCGCGCCGCGCGCCGGCCGGGCCGCTACCGCCCGCGCCGCACCGATATGTCCCTGCATTTTAAATCTGTAATATCTTCGAAAATATTCATTTAAATTACATGCTGTAAAAGGCCATGTTGATCTATATTAAATGGACAATGTATTTAAGGTACTTAATTGGATAAGGATCAATTATGTATTGCTTAAAATAACTTTCTAAATAAGCCATTTTTTCCCGTAAAATGTAAAGGATAAAAAATGGTTATTGTGGGTTATTCTTAAGAGATAGACATATACCATCGCGGACTTTTTTGTTGACCTTTTTGAGGTGTACAATACCGTAGTACATTATTTTGATTTATCTCGTGGGGTTCAGTCAGCGTTTGCAATGTAAGCGCAAAAAAATGTGTTTATTTACGACATCACATTAGAAACCTGTAAATTCATCAGTGTTCCTCTACAATATTATGCATGTATTATACATATAAACCTTCCTCTTGAAACACTCCATCTATTAAAAAAAAGCGCTTCAAAATCCGTTGCGTAGTTTTGAAGATTAAAGGACACATAGGGACGGACAGACAGCGAGAGCGACTTTGTTTTATACTATGTAGTGATAAGGTCGCCTAGTTTTTCTAATGTCAGAAAACCTATAATTAAAAATATTTTTATACGTACTATATAAATATACAACACAAATAAAGTTAATATTCAGGTGACGGTACAAGGTTATTGCCACTAGGACAAAATCCATACATATTTGGAATGTTTCTTTTACAGTAATTAATGCTCTTTTTCAGGTTCTTACGCTTGTCCATCCAAAATCTGGCACTTACTATGCGCGGGTGAAAGGAGACAGCACTATATCGGTAGTGGTGTATGGACGAACCGATTTTACCTTTGAATATGGCTTCTCCATTCTTGAACCTAAATCGATGAGTGATACTGCCAAGCAACCTATAGCAGGTAGTTTTTTTTTAAATACTAGGACATCTTACACATCGTATCTAATCCCAAACTAAGCAAAGCTTGTGATATGGCTGCCAGAGACTGATATACTATATAACAAACAACTAATTTACATACATATTTTACTTTAAAAACAATTTATAATAAATTATTATTTTATTTTAATTTAACAACATATTATATATATTAACAACATTTATACATACAAAATTTTTAATACATAGGTACTTATATAGATATAACACCCAGACACAGAGCAAACGTCTATGTTCGTCATATAAATATTTGCCCTGGGTGGGAATCGAACCCACGCCGCTTTGACCCAGGAGTCAGGGTCACTAACCACATCCACAGGCACTCATTTTGTTGTCAAAGTTAATACAACTTTAACAAAATGACCGCTGTTCTTTTTTTAGTAAAGTTATCTGTAGTAAGTAATGGTAATAAATTCTCAGTCACTCCATAGACATACTTAAAGAAGTGGCGTTAAAATAAGTAATTTTATTTTGTTTGAAACTTTATCAATTATTAATTGAAATAAAAACGTAAGTAGTTTACAGATTAGATATTTTTTTTATGTTTCAGGTTTAAAACAACATTTGACTTTAAATGTTACGGATCCAGAAAAATCAGTTAACATTAAATTTGCGCAAATTTTGGATATCAAAACTAATGATCATGTTCTTAATGTCCCACCACTGAAAAATATTGGTAACAATATTTATATAACAGAACCTTTCGTTGCTCCCAACTATACGTTCAAGATATCGGTACGTATTTTTTTCTTTTATAATAATTTAAATGTATTTAAAATGTTTTTCTTTTATAAATGTAAAATATTAAAAATGTGATTTTAAAATTAAAAATGATTTATCACAATTTCATAATATGAAACAATCAAGCGATTTTAAATTTATACTCGTATTATTATTATGAAATTCGGTTCAGAAAACTTTCTTTCATTTCAAAACTTTTACAACAGACCAACTTTGATTTCGAGAAAAAAAAACAAACACTTTATACAGTGTGTTCGATTTCGCGTTGCAATCTTGTATGGTACAGCAAATTTATTTTGTTGAATTCCGCGTTCACCCCATATTAACAGCTGCTCTGGGTGAGACTCCACCAAAGCAGAGATGTGTGCGGTATGCTGTGCGAGAAGAGATGTTTTTCAGCTCGGGTGCGAGGCGTTAAGTGCTCAGTACGCATTCTGACACGCTCGCTGACATCGCTCACTGCACGCCGCTTACATCTCTCGTCCGTCTCCACTGCGCGTCATCCGCGCACAGCTCACATCCCCGCTTCCAACGCGCCATACAAATATTAAACATCTCCGCACAGCGATCTCCACTGAAACTGAGCGGAGATGTGTCAATAACACAATTCTATTAGTTGTTTAAAAAACATCTCTCCGCTCGTCTCCGCTTTCGTGGAGTCCCGGCCTAATGCTGGTCTGAACAACACATTTTTGACTTAATTAAAATACCGATCGACGATCAATAGGCCATGCATTCGACCACAAAAATAACTCATTTCGATATGTGAAAAAGTGACAGATATATACGTCGCCATAATTCTGTCTCGTTCTGACACGTCGAAAGAAATTTTGCGTGGCGCACTGGAAATAAAAAACTATTGTAAATAATAAGCAGTTGGGCTTTCTCTATCTCTTCTATGGTCTGTGGATAAAATCTAATTTCTCTGTAGTATAACAGTAGCCGTACATTTAGTGAATTTTGTTATTGTTATTAAGGCATTTAATACTATAAAAAGATGATTGCTACGTTCGATTTAGCACATAATTCATTATTACTATTTTAGGTTAACGGCGAAATAAAAAAGACACATGAGACAATTATACGAAGTTCACGCAATATTGATCCCCAAATAATTGGTAAGTAATAAGTTTTAAATATTGTAGTTTTTTGATATATTTACATATCCTAACGAACGTAAAAATGTTCAAATTTTTATAATTATTTTTCCCAAAAATGGGAAAACTAACCTCCATCGTGTACAAAATTCGAATTGTCCGCTCGAATTGATGTATACAATTTTTAAATTATTGTTGAATTTTTGAAAAACGGCTCAGCCGATTTCGATAAAACTTAAATGCGACTATCTATATAAGTATTAGCTATTTTTATAATTGCAATAATAATAATTATGATACCCAGTCTACGCGCCTACACCTCACATGCATTTCATTTCAGATCCGATACCAGAATCTAAACCAGAAGTGAAGATCGAAGAGGGAGCGAAGGTAGACGTCAACTATGGATCCGGAGTATCTCTGACATGCAAAGTATCTGCACATCCAGCGCCTAAGATCGAGTGGTACTCGTCTACAGGAGTTTTGATGCCATCAACAGTAAGATCGATAAACTATAGTTCTAGTTATAGTAGGATAGTTCTGCGAAGTGTAAATTTCGCAACCTTTGCGGCACATCTCTTTAACTGAATCTTTAAGTAGATATATAGGTATCTCGGTTGGCTCTAGACCGACTTAGTTCAACTCGCAAATCTTGTACTTGATTAGATCTGGATAGATTACTAAAAAAAAATAAAAAAAAATAAAAAAATATCATTAATATATTTATAACACATGTTACGATGAGTATGTCAAGATTTGCTGAAAAAGTAATGTTGAGGAAAATTAACATCCAAATTAAAGAACACCTTGATTTGCAAGAAAATTTTGCCAATTTTGTAGCGTCGCTTCGGATTGTTATAAATAACATAAAACTACTACAAATGCCCCGTGGAGACCACCTATCGGCAAGCGCAGCGTAGAACGGATGACCTCATCAAGACCGCAGGATGGACCTCACGCGAGCCGCTTCCAACCGGCCAATGTCCAGCAGTGGACGTGTTATGCCTGACACCACGTCGACTACGAGTATAAATGCAATGAATAAAAATATGAGACCTTTGCAGTAATTATTAGTTATAATTAGCGCGACACAACCAGCGGAAAATTTAGCCGCAGATGACACTTCGCCGTGATTCGCTAATTATTGCGCATGTGTGCACAATTCCGACCCAAGTGGCCAAGTGGAGAGCACGGGCGTAGGAAGCGCGCGGGAGGCATGTGGTTGGTGAGCACGGGTGTGCCCCGGCGTCTCGTCTCTCTGGCTCCCGCGCATACCAATATTTTTCCTTTGCCCTGCGTTCTGCGCATAACTTCACTTGCTGCCGGCAAGCTGGCAGCTGCCGACTTGTGTGGCGCGTATTATACCTATTTTCTAATACTTATTACTCGCATGTTAGTTATTATTATTTCCCATTTCAGAGTTCTGTACTCGAAGACCCTTTGTTTGTGAGCTATTTAAAACTAAACAATATTAAAAAAGATAAAACCTACATTTGCAAAGCTATAAACAAAAGAGGTCCCGGAAGAGATAAAACGATTCAAGTGAACGTAAAACCTGTGCTTACATATAAAAATGCAGCTGAAGGTATATTTTAACAAAATTTTTATAATGTAACCATATTCATTTATTTTATTTATTTATTACAAACATTTGAAATTGTACAATATCCGTATAATAATTGAAATTGTACAATATACGGATGTCTTATATATATAAGACTAGCTTAAAACCCGCGGCATCGCCCACGTTGTCTTAGGACATAGGTACTTGTTTAAAATTAAAATAGCTCGTGGTTTGACCTACGTTGTCTTTGTACTTGCTTATAATTATTCATCTATCATCTATCAATCAATCATTTATTTATTTTCTATTTATAATAATCTATATATATATAAAAGAAAGTCGTGTTAGTTACTCCACTTATAACTCAAGAACGGCTGAACCGATTTAGCTGAAAATTGGCAGGGAGGTAGTTTAGAGCCAGGAGAAGGACATAGGATTTTTATCCCGTTCCTTTATTTTTATTTTTTTAATACATAGTTATTCATATTATATTTTTCATCTATTATATAAAAGGCTTCCCTGAGTGACTGACTGACAGACAGCCTACAGCCCAAACCGCTTAAGATATAAACTTGAAATTTGGAACATAGGTACATTGTACGACGTAATGGAGCACTAAGGAAGAAAATTTTGAAAAATCGATCTCTAAAAGTGTAAAACGGGCCCTTTTCGTTTGTATGTAACTTTTTATTTCCTGTACCGAATGACTTGAAACTTTGTATACATGCTTTCCATACAAAATAAAAGTTACGTTTTTTCCTGTTTTTCCGAATTTTCTTCATCTAAGGGGTCAAATAAGGTCCCAAAGTTGGTGAAAAAAGTGTCAATTACATCCAACCAGCTGAACGGTTATGGTTGCAATCTGGTATGAAGGAAGCGCACAGTATGTTTCAATACAGGAACTAATAATATCCAGGAAAATCTATAGGGTTCCTTAGGGATGGCAAAAATTAATCAATTTAGGCTACAATCCAAACCGCTGAGGATATAAACTTGAAATTTGGTATATATGTACATCATACGACATAATGAAGCACTAAGGATGAAAAACGTACCCAACTCTACTATACGGGGTAAAACGGGCCCCTTTTTGTTTGCATGTAACTTTTTATTCCCTGCACCGATTGACATGAAACTTTGTATAGATGCTTATGAGACTAAATGAAAAATATGTCTGTACCTGTTTTGAATTTTCCTTAAAAAAATCTTTAGAGGTCAGATACGTCCCAAACATTCAATGCGCTTTTTTTAAATAATGTAGTTTCTAGAATAGGATTAGGATTATGATTTATCCTTAAATGGGGCAAAACGGGTCCCCAATAGTTTATGTTTTTATTTTATTTTGTCAGCCAATAGTCTTAAACTTAGCGCACATACGGATCAATATACTAAAATACGTATGGGATCAACCCTGACAAGCTAAAATTACCTACCTTTTCCATACATTTTGTTAACTTTTTGTGTTGAACAGCTGATTTTATTTACACGATTTTGGGGTTAATACTATTGTAATACCTAAGTAGTTAATCAAATTATGAGTATAATAGCATGCCTGACGAGTGACGTCCAGATATACACTA
The DNA here is from genome assembly GCA_949316475.1 of Hypomecis punctinalis. Taxonomy (NCBI): domain Eukaryota; kingdom Metazoa; phylum Arthropoda; class Insecta; order Lepidoptera; family Geometridae; genus Hypomecis; species Hypomecis punctinalis. The sequence continues at coordinate 11,714,287 of OX438797.1, forward strand.
TGTGATTCTCAAATAAAATAAGATATAGGTACCTACCCACTTGTGTGCCATTTTTTCAGTTGCCTGGAAAATTAAATTTCTACATGTCGAATACCTGTACCGGCCTTGATTAATAGTGCACTACTGAACATAGGCTTACCCGCCAAGGGTGATTGGGCCATATACATTACGCCGACTGAGCGCGGGTTGCTGAATCCACAAACGACATTGATTTTTTCTCTACGGACGTACCTATACAGGTTGCCTCAATGTTTTCCATCAATGAAAGCCAGTGGTGTGAAATTCCTTACAAAGTTACTCATACAATTCTTATTATTGGCTCCCTCGGTGGCTCAGTGGTTTGTTACTCTGACTCCTGGGTCAAAGAGGCGTGGGTTCGATTCCCACTCAGGGCAAATATTTATGTGATGATCATATGTGTTTGCTCTGTGTCTGGGTGTTATTAATGTATTTTTGTTTATTTATTTAACACTTTCTTGCACATCATTTGTATAAAAGGAGGACTTAACGCTAAATAGCATTATCTGCCAGTCATCCTACAGGTACATGTATATGTAGTATATCAGTCTTTGCCAACCAAATCACAAACTTTGCTTAGTTTAGGGTCAGAGACCGTGTGTGAGATGTCCCCTAATATTTATTTTATATATTTATTTATAAATGAGTTAATTACAGAAATTCGGCAATTTATCATCCAAAAATTCACGTACTCCGTAATAAGCTTTAGATACAAGTACATTAAATAATCAAATACTGAGACAATGCAGAGCAATCCGTGGGCTATTACCATTTTAGGCGAATACTGATATAATTCAAGCTAAACCGTAGGCATTATCCTTGCAAGTAATACGATAATAGGCTCAATTAAGAAAGCGTCATGGTAAATATAATAGCAACATAAAAAGTGTTCTCTCTATCGAATGCTTAAAGTGAAAAAGAAACAAAAATAATTATGCTAATTAGCTATTATAATTACGATGGCGCCTTCATAATCGAGCCTAATGCGGGCATAACCACGAGCGACTATTATTTTAAGTAGGTGCCTAGAAAACGCGGGCTAAACTGTGGGTGTTTATCATTTTAAGCAATTACGAAAATAACGCGGGCCAGACCGCGAACTATTAGATATTATTATAAGCAAATGCCAAGATAACACGGGTTGAACCGCGGTCTGTGATATTTAATCAAATAAGTACTATAACAACGTGGCCAAACTGTGGGTTATTATCATTTTAAGTACCTAATTATTAACACAACGCGGGCCAAATCGCAGGCTATTATCATTTTGAGCAAGTACTAAGACAACACGGGCCAGACCATGGGCTATTATCATTGTAAGTAAAACGACAATGCAGGCCAAACGGCAAGCTTTTATAATTTTAAGCAAGTACTAAGACATCGCAGCCCATGCTGCGTGCTATAAATAACCATCTTAAGCAAGTACTAATAAAACGCAGGCTAAACCGTGACCGATTATCATTATAGGCAAATACAGTTACAATTGTGGCCAAACCGTGGGCATTATCCGTGCAAGTAATTTTAAGCAAATATTAAGACAACGCGGGCCAAATCGCGGGCTAATAGATTTTATTATAAGCAAGTACAAAGACAACGTAGATCAAACCGGTAGAAAAAACGTAGTAAGTATCTATGTACTAAGACAACGCGGGCGAAGCCGCGTGTTTTAAGCTTGTATATATATAGATAGCATCCTCATCCTCCCAGAGCCCGAGCCCGCCGCCCTCGCGTCGCCATGGTAACGGGAACTCACTCCCGTCACGTTTAACCGACTTCAAGAAAGAGATTATCAATTCGACCGAATATTTTGTACTTATTTAACGCGATTAGGAACTTCTCCAATTATGAACCGAGTTTGATTTCTTTTGTGTTTGGTAGATCATACTTCAGAAATGGGCCCATTTAAATAGGTATCTTCTAGGTAAGCGTGCTACACCCTAGACCGCACATCTGCTTAACATCAGGCAGTGTGTAGTCAAACGCAAATCTATACGAAATAAAAAAAAATAATAATAATAATTTTCATCGAAATCGGCTAAGCCATTTTTGAAAAAATCGACAAATATCAAAAAATGGTTAAGTCGATTCGAGCGAACTGTTCGAATTTTTTACACGATAGATGTCAGTTGTACCATTTTTGGCGAAAAAAATAATGATTGAGGCAGTACTTCATAGTTATAGCACGTAGTGTGCGCGGGCACCTACTCGAACTCGCGGTCAAAACTACATAGGTGTTGTTCATCAGCTGCTCCATACATTTTGTCACCGTCAATAAAAAAGGACATTCATATACATCACTACATAGCATAAAACTACGTCGCTTCCTGCTGTCTGTCTGTGCCTATAAATGCTTATATTACATCTTTGAAACTAACAACGGAATTTGATGCGGTTTTTTTAATAGATATTGATTCAAGGGGAAGTTTTACATGTATAATACACCCGTGCGAAGCCGGGGCGGGTCGCTAGTATCATCTATTCCCTTAAAAAATCGTTAGCGAAACTGTCACCTATCACAACGACGCTAATAGGCCCAATTTCAAGGCACCATCGTAATTATAACAGCTAAGTAATTAGAATATTTCTGTTTCTTTTTCACTTTAGGCATTCGATAGTGAGAACACATTTTATATTCAAATTAAATTTAAGATGGCGCTTTCATAATTGGGCCTGATATGGATTGACGAAACGTAATAAGATGACAGGTGACATACATTGACTGAAGACTTTTTATGAATGTCACGCTTAGCATAGCAAAGAGACAAATTGTCTTTTCACCATTATAGCTCCTCGAGAACGAAATATAGTATGGATTGACAATGACAACTGACATTAAAATTGGAATAAATGGTTTTTCCCTATGCTATGCGTTTAATACTGTGCCGTCATTTTGTATGGCATTAAAAATATTTTTAAATATACCACCATTAGAGGTTAAACATGTTTCTTTATTCTACCTTTATGGTACATAATCCATACTAATATGCGAAGAAACGAATCGACTTGATTTTCAGGAGTAGTATGGCATGAGTATAAGTATCTTGACTCTAAGGGTAAAGGTATAAGTACCTTGACTTTGAACTGTGACCTTGACACGAACATACATTTCTGTTGGTTTGGTTAGGATTGAACAGTGATAAAAGTTTCAGTTCGCCTCAGTTGCGGCACTCCTCATGAGGCACGCAACTTATAGGCCAGCCTCTCAGCTGCTTTAGTTAAAAAGCCCAGAAAAGCGGCCCAACCACGAGTGCAAACTTCTAAGCTGCCAAGGGAGAAAAGACCCAAAAAATCGGGAGACCTTGAGCGCCGCCTTCTCATCTGTCTCAGAAGAAACACAGAGAAACGGCTCTATCTGGGATTCTTGCGCCGCCCATGTGCCACGGCTACTAAGTTCCCCCGCCACGACAAGGCGGGAACCCGTACACTCTAACCTTATCTTAATCAACAGAAACATTTATAAGTATAAGGCATTATGATGTCAGGTTAGGTTTGGACAGTGGCAAGGTGCAAGGGTACTTGACTTTTTTTATAGAGAAAGTGCCTTTATTAACAACACTAAATACAAGACTTATAATGTGAAACTTCATAAACTACTACTACATAACAAGCAATTGGATCATCCACAGACCCTTGAAGGTCTAAAGATAATCCAAATACTTAAGCCCACTGCCAGTTAGCAGCGTGCCCAGCATGCTGGCAGCACTGCCACGCTGATTGGCAATGCTTATACGTTAGCCAAATAAAAACCAGCATTTTGGTCACACGTCAGGTACACCAGACGCTCAGAAAGACTTTTGAAAACAAGACTGGCTACCACGGGCACAATGTCTCAATTTCAAACGGCTCAAATATGTAACCACTGCTAAGGTTAGCATATTTGCGCCGTTTGTGCTGCTCCGAATCGGCCAACGCTCCAGCCCTTCTCTGAGTCTCAGAAAGATGTGACGGCACCCAAAGCGACCTGCGTCGATACGCAAGTCGCGTCTCATACTAAGGACCGTCTACACTTTCATGGGACCAGCTTCATACCGTCAGGCCTTTTGCCATCACCAAGCGCAAACCCATTCGGTTCAAGTACGGCTGCTACATTGGCGGTCGCAAAAGCCCTGCGTATGACACCGTTCACACTGGCGAGGCAACCAATTCGACCAGCGCTTCTTGAGCAAGAAAGACGGTGGTGACCGAGCTGGTCAACTAGGATACTTGAATAGGTGAGAGCGCTCAGCTATGTGCGGCGCGGCAGCAAGTTGGGTCGACTATCTCGATGATATCATCAATACCACCGGTCGAGCCTGGTCAAGACCGGCAAAGAGCCGAGGCAGATGTCACAGAAAAAGAGAGGCATATACTCAGCAGTGGGACAAAGAAAGCTGAGGATGATAACCATGACGAAACTTATTAGTTGAGATTGACTGTTTCTTGGGTTTGAAATGATTGTTTGCTACAATATGTGTGTACCGTTTCACATTGAATTGGGGCTAATATTTTGTGGCGCACTTACTATTAACGTAGTAATATTATATCTTCTTTGCTATTACTTACTTCGTATCTGCCGATTTTAGACCAATACTCTCTTGACAAAAGTGAGATAGCTCAACCAGATCTACATTTTGTATGAGAGCTGTCGAACTTAAAAGTAGTTTATCTTTATAACTGTCAACTTTAGAACAATGCTATCTTCACGAAAGTGAGATAGCTCAATCAGATCTACATTATGGATGAAATCCATTAAACTTAAAATATCTTAATGTAGGTATCTCCGTAAGGTCATTCTACCTACATTCATTAACTTTCGCGGTACGAAGTTCGCCGGGTCCGCTAGTATCGAATAAAACGCAGTTTGGCCCGCGTTGTCTTAACACTTGCTTAAAATTATAATAACCTGCCATTTAGCCTGCGTTTTCGCCTATTACTTGCAAGGATAATGCTCACGGTTTGGCTAGAATTGACACATTATTTGGCTTAAATGATATTAGGTCACGGTTTGGCCTGCGTATTCCTAGTACTTGCTTGAGATGGTAATTTATAGCACGCAGTTTGGCCCGCATTTAATACTTGCTTAAAATTATAAAAGCTTGCCGTTTGACCTACATTCTAAAGTTGCGAGTAAAATTACTCGCAATGATAATAGCCCCTGGTCTGGCCTGTGTTGTATTAGTACTTGCTCAAAAAGGATAATAGCCCGTGGTTTGGCCCGCGTTGTGTTAATACTGAGGTACTTAAAATGATAATAACCCACAGTTTGGCCCGCATTGTACTTACTTGCTTAAAATAATAGCCCGCGGTTCGACCCGCGTTGTCTTGGTACTTGCTAATAATAATATCTTATAGTTCGCGGTCTGGCCCGCGTTGTCTTAATACTTCCTTAAAACTATAACAGCCTACCTTTAGCCTGCGTTGTTGTATTACTTGCAATGATAATAGCCCACAGTCGGGCCCGCGTTGATTTCATCATTGCTTAAATGATAATAACCCACAGTTTGGCCCGCGTTGTCTTGGCTCTTACTTAAAAGAATAATAGCTCGTGGTCAAGCCCGCGTTAGGCTCAATTGAAGGCTCCATCGTAATTATAATAGCTAATTAGAATAATTGTTTCTGTTTTTTTTCACTGTAGGCATTCCATAGAGAGAAGACTTTTTACGTTGCTATTAAATTAACGATGGCGCCTTCATGATTGTGATTGCATTGTCTCAGTATTTGCTTATTTAATTTACTTGTATCTAAAGCTTAATTAAGTACGTGAATTTTTGGATGATACATTTCTGAGTTTCTGAAATTAATTCAATAGTAATAATAATTGCGTGAATACCTATGTAAGGAATTTCACACTATTGGCTTCTCATTGAAGAAAAACATTGAGGCAACCTGTATACAGACGACAACGACGACAGGCATGTTCTAGGATGCTATTATACTTATCATTTGACAAACTTTTACTATGGTACCAACCCCGATATCACGTAAATAAAATCAGCTAAGCTACAAAAAAGTTCATCGACCCGCGACAAAATTTATGGAATAGGTTGATAATTTTCGATTTTCAGGGTTGATCCCATAGTAAGTACGTATATTGATCCGTATGTACCCTAAGTTAAGTTCTATTGGCTCACAAAATAAAAAAAAACGTAAACTATTAGGATAAATCATTATCTTATTTTTGTTCCAGACACTTCACTAGATTATTAAAAAAAACGCAATCACGTTATTTTTTACGCTTATTCAGGGTTACGATTGGTCTAGCGGACAAGGAATCCGGGAATTTAATGGTGGGCTAGTTTGAAACAAAATTGCATTGATTTTCAAACGGTCCTTAGTGTTTTTTTCAGAAATTGATATCCAGTAGGACCCACTCAAATTTTCCGGGATAGCTGTACCCTATGTGGTAATTTGTGTTGTTTTTCGTACTAAATTTCGTTAGAATTCATTTACCCATTTTATCTTAGCTTTATACTATAACTGATTAATTTTGGCCATCCCTAAGAAGATTTTCCGGGATAGTAATAGTTCCAGTAATTAAACATGTTGTGTGCTTCCTACATACCCGTTTTCATTCGTAACCGTTGAGCTAGTTGGCAGTAATCGAAGCTTTTTTCACCAACTTTAGGATGTATCTGATCTCTAACGAGAATTTTTGAGGAAAATTCAGAAAACAGGAACAACTATATTTTTAGTTCTAAAAGCATCTATACTAAATTTCATTTCAATCGGTACAGGGAATAAAAAGTTACATGCAAACGAAAAGGGCCTGTTTACCCCGTAAGACATATTTTTATTTCAAAATGTTCATCCTTAGTGCTTCATTATGTCGTACGATGTACGTATATTTCAAATTTTAAGTTAATATCTTCAGCTGTTTGGGCCGTAGCCTAAACTGATTAATTTTGACTATCCCTAAGGAACTCTATAGATTTTCCTGGGTATTATTAGTTCCTGTAATGAAACATGCTGTGTGTTTATTTTATACCAGATTTCAACCATAACCGTTCAGCTGGTTGGATGCAATTGACGCTTATTTTACCAACTTTGGGACCTTATTTGACCCCTTAGATAAGAAAAGTTCGTAAAAACAGGAAGAAACATATTTTTTATTTTGTCTGTAAAGCATGCATACAAAGTTTGATGTCATTCGGTATAGGAAATAAAAAGTTACATACAAACGAAAAGGGCCCGTTTTACCCCCCTTTTAGGCCCCCTATAGATAGAATTTTCAAAATTTTCTTCCTTTGTGCTCCATTACGTCGTACAATGTACTTATATTCCAAATTTCAAGTTTATAATTATCTTAAGCGGTGTGGGCTGTAGGCTGTATGTCAGTCAGTCACTCAGGGAAGCCTTATATAAAATAAATTAATAACTAAATGTATAATTACGTCGATTATGTACCTTAAATGTAGAAATTATAACAGAAATAGTTCTGACAGGTATTATTAGGCTCAGTTTTAGAGGCGCCGTCGTAATTACAATAACAAGCTATAGCCTAGTTTCTTTTTCACGATATGCATTTGATAGAGAGAACACTATTTACGTTGCTATTAAATTTACGATGACGCTTTTAAAATTAAGCCTAATTTATTAAGTTTATAACTTACAAACCATGCCAATAACATGAAATATTTTAATTTACTTGTATTTTTAACTACCTCAGTATATAATAAAAATAGCTGTAAAACGGCTTCGCCCGGATATGATTGGCAAAAGGCAGACATTATAAGTATTGTGCATTTATATACCTACCACGTAATGTAGCTAAAAGTCACACACATGAACACCAACCAGATCTTCGATTCACGTGAAGACCTTCTCTATTCTTGCAAAGTTGCCAATACATTGTCTACATTCGAGAACTTTAAAGCCCCTTCGATCATTCGTTTTACGAACTATGTGTGTAACACATACCTATTCACTATCACCACAACAGAAATTATAAAATCGTCTGTATGTCGGTTCGCCTAACTAAGGTTTTCCAAATCTGTAGGTATTACATAAATCGGCGCTTAAATAGAGGTGGTAGTAACATCTATCTTATAATCCTGAGGTGGTAGTTTCAAATCCTGCGTATCAATGAGTTTCTTTGGAACTTATCTACGCAATTTCACACCACTGGCTATGCCGTGGAGGAAAATGTCGTGTGGCAACCTGCATCCTCACGTCTGTAGAAGAAACTGGATGACATATAGGAATTCACCAACCCGCACTGGGTCAGCGTGGTGGATATTATTTTGAAAAGGATTAATACCAAGATATAAATTAAGAGTCCTTTATTGCGGTGGCATTTCTAAGTCATTTTTCAAATAAAAGAATACTTATTGTGCCTTAACTATAACAGTTAGACATATGTCACTAAATTTTTTGTAAATGATTATTTGTTCTACGAAGTTGCAGTACATTATTTTATTCTATCGTCAATAGTTTTCGCAGCGTACGCAATGTAAAAATTATGGGAGTTTTAGTAAGAATCCCTATTTTTTTTTAAATATTAAATGTATAGCCTATGTTACACAAGGATAGTGTAGCTTTCTATCAGTGAAAGAATTTTTCAAATCGGTTCAGAATTTTTGAGCCTATTCGATGCAAACAAACAATCAAATATTTCCTCTTTATAATATTGGTATAGATTATTTTCCTCGCTAGAAAGCTTCGATAAATCCGATCGCTGCTAATCATAAAGTGCTGAGGGAGAAGCGCGGCCTCCGACGCGCTATTTGTAGGCACGCGCCGCCGCGCCGGCCGGGCCGGTAGGTACCTCCGCACCGCTATGTCCCTGCATTTTAAATCTGTAATATCTTCGGAAATAATAATTTAAATTACATGCTGTAAAGGGCCACATCGATCTATATTGAATGGAAAATGTATTGAACGATAATTGGATAAGGATTAATGTTGTGCTGCTTAAAATAACTTCCTAAATAATCCATTTTTTCCCGTAAAATTTAAAGGATAAAAAACGGTTATTGTGGGTTATCCTTAAGAGATAGACATATACCATTGCGGACTTTTTTGTTGACCTTTTTAAGGTGTACAATACCGTGGTAGGTATATTATTTTGATTTATCTCTTGAGGTTCAGTCAGCGTTTGCAATGTAAGCGCAAAAATGTTTTTATTTACGACATCACATTAGAAACCTGTAAATTCATCAATGTTTCTCTACAATATTATGCATGTATCATACATATAAACCTTTCTCTTGAATCACTCTATCTACTAAAAAAAGCGCTTTAAAATCCGTTTCGTAGTTTTGAAGATTTAAGCATACATAGGGACAGCGACAGCGACTTTGTTTTATACTATGTAGTGATAGTGATAATATATACAGGTTATCGTTTTGTTCTTCTTTCTTTTTAATTTAATTTTAATTTTGACAATACATATTATGTTACTTGACGATCATTGTTGAAATACCTATTGAGTGATTTTAATGTTCTATTTTATGGGTAATGGCCAGAAATAAAGTAATTTTGATTTGATTTGAAAGTGTATTTCAGAAGTATATAATCCACTCCTCATTATGAACAACATATACTTAGGAATATAGGTACATCATCAACTATATCTTGTCGGCAATTGATGATCATTTTGTATGCAACAATTGAATATAGAATTATAACACTTCTTAAAATAAAATTAACTGTAGTTCTTCAAGTTCTTGTAGTTGTGCTATATTTGGAGCTCTATTGGGGTTATATATTTTTATGGTAATGTACCTACATTTTAGGCTTAATTTGATACATGGTACCAAGTCTAGGCCTACGGCGTATTAGCTTTATATATATGTACAATGTTTATGTACCTACATTTTAGGCTTAATTTGATACATGGTACCAAGTCTAGGCCTACGGCGTATTAGCTTTATATATATGTACAATGTTTAATTACATGTGTTTAATACACAAATATGTTAAGTAATCAATAAATAAATCATCTTTATTGACACCAAAATACATTAGATATACCTACAAATAAAAATGTGTTAGCACCCGGAAAACATATTCAGATTCCCGTTTGCTAACATCTTCCATCGTGTTATAACATTTAATTTTAAAGTAAATGAAAACTGAAAAAAAAATCAAATCAAAAAATACTTTAAATTAATGTGATGAATATACAATGCCAAGAGAATAATAAAACTAAAATTATACAATTTGGAATTTAGTTCTTAAATAAGAACAGAATTACAAGACATTAGTTATGTTACAATGTTCGATACAAATATGTAATTATATTATAAAAATATCAGATCTATATAATAAATAATATAATGTGTCTAATATATCTTTTATTAGGATCGATGTATAATCCAAAGTACGGTGAAGATGTCAAAATACCTTGCAACATAAATTCTTATTTGCCAATGACAATAAGGTGGTTGCGATCTGGAAGGACACTAAGTTCTAAGTCCACTGTACATTCCATCTCATCAGATGGTTCTGAATTGACTCTTAAAGCAGTAACTATTGAAATGCAAGGCAAATATTCTTGTGAAGCCACCGTGAACTCTGATCCAAGTATCAAGAAAACTCGCGACATCGAAGTCAAAATTCCTGGACTAGGTCAGTATTTCAACCACAGATATCTATGATATCACTTTCAATCTTTAAATTCAACAAATCGTAGATATAATACATGTAAAAACTAATACATATAACCTTCTTTTAGCTCGCCCTGAAATTCAATCTACGACAAAAACTATCAATGTATTGAATGGAGACAATTTTGAGATAAATTGCAAGTAAGTTATGTGTTCAATTTTGTCACTATTGACATGATAGCTATGAATCTTACTACTGTCTCAGATTTTATTTTGTCTGAGACTGCTGTTTAATGAATAAAAATATGAAAACAAGAAAGAACCAGCAGTCCACTCATATGTTTTTAAGTTTAGGTATTTAAAAATTTGAGTTCAGGCATTAAGTAATTTAGTGCATACATTTTATCATTAAGTATATATACCTAGGTACATTATCTATCCTCTTCCATCTCAAGTGAAATATTTGGATATGTTGTTTCTGGTACTTTGTGGTTTTCTTTTTTTTCTCTTATCGTATTTAAATGTTAACTTTTTTAACAGATATGTACGAGGTTATCCAAAGCCACAAATCAAATGGTACAAGAAAATTTTCTCGAGTTTTGTGCCTATACTTAATGCAAACAGTGAAGTATTGACAGTGAACAACGCTGTGCTAACATACGCTGGCCAATACAAATGTGAAGCTACAAATGTTCTGGGAACAGACTCGGCATTGTTCGGTAAATTATTATTTCATATTTTAAGACTTTGTTTGAAAAGTTGATATCACAACTTGCAAACCACAGATCCATTCAGTAGGTACTCGTATATTTTCATCATTATGAGCATACCTTATTGATTTGGAACCAATCCTAAAATCGCAGGATAAATTTGAGTTTCGGCATTGGCTCCATCGTAAAAATGTTTGTAATAATATGTAAATATACGTTAAAGTCTCTGTATTATTAGTAAAGCACTATTTATATATTATTACACACAGTTTTATTTTATGCCATGTAAACTTTGTTAACTTTTAATTTAAGTATTGTGTCCTGTTTTACACCAACAAAAAATCGTAAATTATTTACTTTAATTAATACATTGATGGCCTTTGAAAGTGAGCTCTATTTATTACATTTATTTTCAATATTTTAGAAGTGACCGTAAGTAGTATACCTGATGGTACAATTTCTGAGGCAAATAAGGAAGTTCAATTTGGCGGCAACGCCGAGTTCACGTGCAACATTGAAACATACCCTCGTCCCAGCATTGTATGGAAGGACGCAAAAGGATCTGTTTTGGAAGACAAAGTAAGTATATGTGAATCGTAAGTAATTTCGATTTTCTACTAAAATTCCAGAAATAGTTTACGGGACAACTCATTAGATATGAGAGCGACAATTTTATTGAACTATTTCTGCGTGAAGAACTAACAAAAATATTTACTCGCAAACGTTTTTGAATTAGCATTTCAATAGCATGACTGGGTGAAAAAGTCATTATTAGTATAAGTCTATGACTTAGTTTATCATAAAATATTGGACCCGTATTTTTTTAGGGTTCCGTACCTCAAACGGAAAAAACGGAACCCTTATATGATCACTTTGTTGTCCGTCTGTCCATCTGTCCGTCTGTGTGTATGTCAAGACTCTTTATCTCGGAAACGCGTAAAGATATCGAGTTGAAATTTAAACTATATACGTAAACCTATAAATTCTTGCAGCTGTGTAAAAGAAAAGCTTCTCAGTTGCCGTATAAAAAAGTTAGAGCCTTTTATGTCGTAAAAAACCGCATATTTTGCACTCACAAAAATCAAAACCTACAGGGTACTTCCTGTTGACATAGAACTATGAAATTTGGCGAGAAACATTGTCTCAGAGTACACATATAGATATAAATCTGAAAACTGTACATTTTTATTTACATCACAAAAAATAGGGCCTCAAAATTCACAAAAAATTGGTTCAAAATTCTGTCTAAGCTAAAAATTTGTTCAAATATAAATTTATGTGTAAATGTATAACTGTATAAATATTAAAAAACTTAATAGCAATCAAATCAAATAAGTTATAAAATCAATTCTTAAAGCAACAGTTTAAATCTCAGTATTTACTCATATCAAAACTAGATGGCGCTGGCGTCAAGTTAGCCCGCGGTATTAACTTTCACCGTCGATGTACGAGGTGTCTATGCGTTCCGGAGATGTGGTTTGATTGCAAATATATAAATCCATTTCCTGACTCGTACGAATTTAAAGTGAGTGAAATATCATTCAAAAGAACTTCATTTGCACGTCATCATTTGCTAAAACAGGTTTATAATAATTTAACAACGTGTTTGTACAGAACCCTCAATGTACGAGCCTGACTCGCACTTGTCCGGTTTTTTCTTTTGTCAATCAAATAATAAAGTTAAACCATGTCAAAGTTTAGGATTAGGGGTCACGACGTCCCTTCTGTGACATTAGTCTATCCATAACCGGCTAAATTTTCATCCATTTTTGTTTATTTCAGAAAAAAAAATACATGTCTAATATTTTTTAATTTTTTATCTCACGGACTAATTATATTTTTTAAGTTATCTTTAATGTGGTAAAAATAGAAAAATAATTGTGGTATTTTGTTTCAATTTTTTAGGTGACGCAAATTTCTGAATACAAATTTTCCAGCCAATTAAAACTGCGAAATGTCAGAGAAAGTGCAGTGTTTACATGTTTGGCTAGTAACTCTTTTGGCTCTGCTACAGGAGATGCAGAAATTGTGGTACCGCCGCCATTTGAAGAAATATCTCATACAAATGGTAAGATAAACATGCGTAAGTAACTTACTTCTCTCAGCATAGCTTAGTAAGGTTACCTACATAATAACAGTGTTTTTATTTTCCTCAGAATTAAAGTATAGTCCGAAGTTTGGCGATGACGTCACAATCTCTTGTAACATCAAGTCCTATTTGCCAATGACAATAAGATGGTTGCGATCTGGGAAACTTCTCAGCACTGGTAGCATCGAGCATCTAATTTCGCCGGATGGTTCCAAGTTGACTCTTAAATCAATGAACATTGAGAAGCAAGGCACTTATACTTGTGAGGCTACTTTAAACTCTGATCCTACTGTGAAGAAAACTCAAGACATTGAAGTGAAAATCCCTGGTTTAGGTCAGTATTTTAATATGCAGTTGAGGTCTTGCTGTTATGCAGCGTAGATAATTATCGCCACACATTGTTTGAAAAAAGTTGTAGAATATGAAGATTTACGTAAAAAAAATCAACACGATTCTTTATTTTTCAGCTCGACCAGAAATTCAGTCATCGTCTAACAACATGAACGCAATGAAAGGAGACAAAGTTGAATTAAAATGCAAGTAAGTAACAATAATACCTTTGTATTAATGGTATTTACTGGGTTAAGCGATTGACTTTTAAAGTTTAGAAAAAAATACAAATGCAATAATTATATAGCGTGTGCTAAGAAAATGACTTTTACAATTATACTAGCGGACCCGGCGAACTTTGTACCGCGAAAGTTTATGTACATATGTATCTAAACTTAATTTTTATTTGTGTTTTTGATGACAAAATAGTGATCATGTTAAGCTTTCTGTTTTGTGAAGACAACGATGGTCTAATTTTGATGGTTACGAAGATAAACCATTTTTAAGTTTGACAGCTGTGATCCAAAACATAGGCCTCCTTGAGTTTTTCCACTTATGTGAAGACAACAATGCTCTAAAGTATATTTTTACGAAGTTATACTACTTTTAAGTTTGATAGATGTCACTCGCAATGTAAGTTTCGTTAAACTATGTCACTTTCGTGAAGATAGCAATGGTCTATAGTTAACAGTTACGTAGATAAACGATTTTATGTTTGACAGCTGCCATCCGAAATTATTTTAACATTGTTATTGTTTGATATTTGTGTTGTTTAAAACGAGCTCATTATATGTATCTATTCATGAGAATTCTAGGAAGCTATTCAATGCCAAAGATAAATTATTGGTCCTAGAAAAGTCTCGACGTTTAAGTTCTGCTAGCTAACATGATCAACTATTTTTAGGAAACATTTTACATGAAAATGTTTTTGGCGAAATAAATCCGGTTGATCTGTTTTTTTTTCACCATGTCATATTGTTAACTTGTTTAACAGATATGTTCGAGGTTATCCTAAGCCACAGTTCAAATGGTTCAAGAAAATTTCCTCGGGTTTTGTGCTTGTACCTAATCCTAACTGGGAAGTATTGACAGTGAACAACGCTGTGCTAACAGATGCTGGCCAATACAAATGTGAAGCTACAAATATTTTGGGAACAGACTCGGCGTTGTTCGGTAAATTAATATTTCATATTTTAAACCTTTGTTTGAAAAGTTGATATCACAACTTGCAAACCACAGGTCCTTTCAGTAGGTACTCGTATATTTTCATCATTATGAGCATACCTTTTTGATTTGGAACCAATCCTAAAATCGCGGGATAAATATGAGTTTCGGAATTGGCTCTATCGCAAAAATGTTTGTAATAATATGTATATATACGTTAAAGTCTCTGTATTATTAGTAAAGCACTATTTATATATTATTACACACAGTTTAATTTTATGCCATGTAAACTTTGTTAACTTTTAATTTAAGTATTGTGTCCTGTTTTACACCAACAAAAAATCGAAAATTATTTACTTTAATTAATACATTGATGGCCTTTGAAAATGAGCTCTATTTATTACATTTATTTTCAATATTTTAGAAGTGACCGTAAGTAGTATACCTGATGGTACAATTTCTGCGACAAATAAGGAAGTTCAATTTGGCGGCAACGCCGAGCTCACGTGCAACATTGAAACATACCCTCGTCCCAGCATTGTATGGAAGGACGCAAAAGGATCTGTTTTGGAAGACAAAGTAAGTATATGTGAATCGTAAGTAATTTCGATTTTCTACTAAAATTCCAGAAATAGTTTACGGGACAACTCATTAGATATGAGAGCGACAATTTTATTGAACTATTTCTGCGTGAAGAACTAACAAAAATATTTACTCGCAAACGTTTTTGAATTAGCATTTCAATAGCATGACTGGGTAAAAAAGTATTTATATTAGTATAAATCTATGACTTAGTTTATTAAAAAAATATTGGACGCGTATTTTTTCTTTTGTCAATCAAATAACAAAGTTAAGCTATGTCAAAGTTTAGGAGTAGGGGTCATGACGTCCCTTCTGTGACAAAAGTCTATCCATAACCGGCTAAATTTTCATCAATTTTTGTTTGTTTCAGAAAAACAAAATACATAGTGTCTAATATTTTTTGATTTTGTATCTCACGGACTAATTATATTTTTTAAGTTATCTTTAATTTGTTAAAAATAGAAAAATAATTGTGGTATTTTGTTTAAATTTTTTAGGTGACGCAAATTTCTGAATACAAATTTTCCAGCCAATTAAAACTGCGAAATGTCAGAGAAAGTGCAGTGTTTACATGTTTTGCTAGTAACTCCATTGGTTCTGCTACAGGAGATGTAAAAATTGTGGTACCGCCTCCATTTGAAGAAAAATCTCATACAAATGGTAAGATAAACATGCGTAAGTAACTTATTTATGTCAGCTTAGTTTAGTAAGGTTACATACATAATAACAGTGTTTTTATTTTCCTCAGAATTAAAATATAGTCCCAAGTTCGGCGATGACGTCACAATCTCTTGTAACATCAAGTCCTATTTGCCAATGACAATAAGATGGTTGCGATCTGGGAAACCTCTCAGCACTGGTAGCATCGAGCATCTAATTTCGCCGGATGGTTCCAAGTTGACTCTTAAATCAATGAACATTGAGAAGCAAGGCACTTATACTTGTGAGGCTTCTTTAAACTCTGATACTACTGTCAAGAAAACTCAAGACATTGAAGTGAAAATCCCTGGCTTAGGTCAGTATTTTAATTTGCATTTGAGGTCTTGCTGTTATGCAGTGTAGATATCGCCACACATTGTTTGAAAAAAGTTGTAGAATATGAAGATTAGCGTAAAAAAATCAACACGATTCTTTATTTTTCAGCTCGACCAGAAATTCAGTCATCGTCTAATAACATGAACGCAATGAGAGGAGACGAAGTTGAATTAAAATGCAAGTAAGTAACAATAATATATTTGTACTAAAGGTACTTACTGGGTATCGCGATTGACTTTTAAAGTTCAGAAAAAATACAAATGCAACCATAATATAGCGCGTGCTAAGAGAATGACTTTTATAATTATACCTACTAGCGGACCCAGCGAACTTTGTATCGCGAAAGTTTATGTACTTATGTATCTAAACTTAATTTTTATTTGTGTTTTTGATGACAAAAACAAGTGATCACGTTAAGTTTTACAACGGTGGTATAATTTTGATGGTTACGAAAATAAACCACTTTTAAATTTGACAGCTGTGATCGAAAACATAGCCCTCGTTGAGTGTTTCTACTTTTGTGAAAACAGCAATGCTCTAAAGTCGGTTTTTACGATGATACACCACTTAAATACATAACTTAAAGTACGCAGCTGGAATTTGGTCAGCGCTGTAGTAATACGTCACCAATAAATAATTAAAATTAACAGTTATTTCTTGGATAAAAATCACTGTAAAATAGAAACAGAAATGGTCCTTTTTTTGTCAGAGATCATATGATTCACGTTCAAATCATCACACGCCGTCGTGATGCCACTCGCCAAAACACATGAGTTCGGCGCCTATAAGCGCCAGTTCTTCCACGACTGTACAGCTTTTTTTAATGATTAGCCAAAAGACTTATTCGCGCAAATCTAGCAATCTTTTGTTAAGAATCTAGTAAAAATCTCCAACTCCCAGGTCCAGTGAATTCCCAACAGCATGCGCTACGTAGGTACGTACTGGTGCCTACTATAGCTGCCCACAATGTTTTTCGATGCTTACAGCACTTCTCCCCTTCCGCAACTTTCCGTTTACCTAAGAACTACTACTGTATTACAGTAACTACTCGTAGCGCACCCGCCGATGGCAGAAATCTTCATTTACTACTTCAATCGCCAATAAGAAAGGTGCGTCGCTTCATAGTAGCAAAAATGACAATGCCTTTTACGAATTTATGACGTGATAATAAAATGTGCAAACACTCGCCAACAAGCGATAATTAACAAACCCTGATTAACAGCAAATAAAAAGTGTTCTTCAACGGTTTGTTATCCAGTAGCAAAATAAAATGGTAATAACTTCGAAAATGATTTAATTTACTTTCAATTTTAGAAAACCTTTTATTGTAAGTACACACACAATACACACAATACTTGTTACACTTTTTCACTGTCTAATCGAAGAAATAAAAATAAAAAAATCATTAATTTTTCCCATACCTTATCTTTTCTGTTAAATAATTATTAATGCCATGAAAATTCTCATTAAACAAAAGCTGCTGAATTGCATGAACTATTTTGTAAAAATACGGTTAGAAATAATTTTAAATACAGGTTTCACATTAATAGTAATCAACGACAACTTCGTACCCTCCTTGCAGCATTAACGTAACTACTATGGAGCGGACCCGGCGTCAGACTGAAATAAGAGGCATCATTGCCATAATCATAAGGTTCAAAATATATGCCACATACACCAAGGACGCCTTCGAAATCTGTTCGCAACACCGCTGCGATATCGGTGCGTCGTCTTATCACGAGCGTCATCCATGCCAAGCTATGACGCTGGCCACACAACAGCCCCTACACGCTCCCGACTTCATCCCGCTGCCATCGTGTGTCACAACCCTTTCACCCCAGAGCTTATCCACCGTCCTTCACAAACTCTCGTCGGCCGACGACGATTCGCGCACCCGTTTCGCCCGAAACAAAACTAAAAATATGAAATGTTTAAAATTACTTACCATTTCAAGTTAATTTTAGTAGTAAAAATAAAATAAAAACATTGGAGTTCAACGAAGTCCCTTACGCACTGAGAGGTTAAACAAAGTTACGAGTTCTAATACTTATCAAACGCACAGGCTGTACGCCTTTTGAAAATGGCCACGCAGCTAACCTGTTAATGCTTACGAGGTCGTTTATGCATTTCCGTCAGAGATAAAATTTAATCTGATTAGCTATAAAGCTACGCATTGATTGGACACTGCCCAGCTCGCGGCCAACCCCACACCCACCGACCGGCGACCTGCATGATTCGGCCTATATGAATGAGCCATTAATTTCACTAACAAATTAGTTTGCAACTAGAAATTGGTTTTAAAAAGTAAGTCACCCCCTTCCGACATTCATCAGACGAAAAAAAAACATACGTTGGCCAAAATTTAACCTGTCCAGTTCACGCACTCCCAGAACAATCCCGATCTATCCAGAGTGCGTAAACGCACCCTAGAAGCAATTATCTTGTTTTATTGTTTACGGTTTGATTTATCGCTTTGAATATCACTATACTATGTCATTTAACATTGTTGTACCTGTGAAAACAGACACTCACACTCTCTGGATGCACAATAGCACAGAAGTTTTTCAATACCTACCTAATTATAGCCTTATTACCAATTACAATCAAAATCAATTTCAATCGCTCTATCAAATTAATCAAGGAACAAACAAACAAACAATAACACTTTATTAGACAACCACAATACCTAAAAACAAATTACAGGGACAAAACAGTACAATTTATAGGTTTCTAACTGGCGGCTTTATCGCTTTAAGCGATTTCTTTGTGGCATATATTTTAAACACCAAAAGTCAAAATAAAATGGAAATAGCTCACCCGGGTCTGTCAGTACTTCTCGATGTTTTCGTGTCTCAAGTTATAGCATAGCTCAGTGCGCGCACCGGATTGCGCCGCAGCAGCTCGGTGACGTTGCGACGACACGCTGTAGCGTATCCGACCGACGCGCTGCAGCAACAATTTGAGTGCTACTCGTCTAGTAGCTCATCGTAGAACTAGAATTCCACGCATATTGAACCGAAACACTTCACTGATATTACATCCGTGCTGTCATTGTAGAACTACTTAGAATTCCACGCACATTGAACCAAAACACTTCACTGGTATTACATCCCTGCTGTTCAAATTGATCAAAATAAAGTACGATTTTATTTCTCCTCAATCTGCTTAAGTCACAGCAGAATAATGACAACTTCACACACTCCAAAGCTAACAATACCCTCTTTTCTTTGGATACGCTTGCTTTATTAACAATCCATTCTTCAACACATTAATTTACAAACTGCTTTCGGTGAGACCATCTGTTCAATGCTCTTGCTCCGAACTTGAAATCTGATAAATTATAGCAGAAGTTGTTTCACGATATCTTTGCGATGAGAGGCAAATTGATTTCATCTTATTGAAATGCGGGTAGATTTAAAATTAGTGTGGAACGGTTGCGGTACCTTATCCTTGCGTTTTGATGATTAAATTTCGTCCTCAAGGATTTGCCCTTGCGATCCCACTTCTGATAACGGAACTTGGGGTACATCATCATCATCGTCATTAGCTTAATGCGTATACGCGCGTGGATTATTTTGTGGGCGAGGACATATAACTGCTTGTAACACTATGTCACGGCCTGTTTTAGTCTCAAATCACTTTCCTGTTCAAAGTCCTTACTAATAACACTATCACATTATAACAATCCGAAACTGTAATGCGTAAGCGATCCGCCGAGCACGAGATGCCCATTTCGGGACCCGCTCCACTGTACGTGGATACAAGTCCGCCCGTGGTTCTCGTAACACTGCTGGCTGGGCGTTCCGCTAGAGTGGTTTATCACTCTCAATGCACTAGATGGCGCTATAGTCAATACCCCGATATAATTATGTATCTATTCCTGAGAATTCTAGAAAGCTATCCAATGCCAAAGATAAATTATTGGTCCAAAAAAAGTCTCGACAGTTAAGTTCTGCTAGCTAACATGATCGACAAGTATTTACCAGGACCACCAGCACCACCAGAGAAAACCAGGCAGCATTCACGTAATGCTACCATCACAAGGGTGTGAGGTGAAAATTTATTTGCAAATACAAATAGTTTTTGTACTAGGTAACGCTATGGCGTAACCACATATTTTACTATGGAATTTGTGAAGTAAGGTTAGATATAGAGTTATAAGCTTGGGTCTATATGAGATCTAATAAGTTTTTGATAGCCTCATTTTAGGCAACATTTTACATGAAAATGTTTTTGGCGAGATAAATCCGGTTGATCTGTTCTTTTTTTTTTCACCTTTCATATTGTAAACTTTTTAACAGATATGTACGAGGTTATCCAAAGCCACAGTTCAAATGGTTCAAGAAAATTTCCTCGGGTTTTGCTCCTGCATCTAATGCTAATTGGGAAGTATTGACAGTGAACAACGCTGTGCTAACAAACGCTGGCCAATACAAATGTGAAGCTACAAATATTTTGGGAACAGACTCAGCATTGTTCGGTAAATTATTATTTCCTTTATAACCTATGTTTATGAAGTTGATAACACAACTTGCAAACAACAGGTCATTTCAGTAGGTACTAGTATATTTTCATCATTATGAGAATGCTTTTTAATATGGGACCAATCCTTAAATCGCGGGATAAAATTTGAGTTTCAGAGTTGGCTCCATCGTAAAAATGTTTATAATAATAAATTAATATTAAGTACGTTAAAGTTACTGTATTAGTCATGCACTATTTATATATTTTTACACATTTGTTTTAAACCTTTGCCTTGTAAACTTTGTTTTAAGTATTGTTACCTACCTGCATTACACTAACACTAATCGTAAATTTAGATTGATGATGTTTGATAGTGAGCTCCATTTACTACATTTATTTTTACTATTTTAGAAGTGACCGTGAGTAGTATGCCTGTTGTTACCATTTCTGAGACAAAGAAGGAAATTCAATTTGGCGGCAACGCCGAGTTCACGTGCAACGTTGAAACATACCCTCGTCCCAGCATAGTATGGAAGGACGCAAAAGGATCTGTTTTAGAAAGCAAAGTAAGTAAATGTGAATTACAATCCTTTCAATTTTCCACATTCATTCCAGAGATACCTTACTACTACACAATTCATTCAGACTTTGGAAGCACAATAGCTTATACCAATGGAGCTCTTTCAGCGTGAAAAACTTACAAAAATATTTTTCATCACATCTATTCGAAAAGGACTACTTAGTTCGCCTTTAAGTGCGCCCAAAGGTGGTGTTTTCTATAAGGAACTTTATAAGTGCGCCAGAATTATCTTTGCCGCGTACTTTTTTAATTTGGAACAAATAAGTGCGACGAAATGAACTTTGCCGCGCACTTTTTGAATTTGGAAGTATTTGTAATATTAGTGTTCAGCGCCAAGAAAACTAATGAAAAGAATTTAAATATAAGTTTTTATTTGTTATATTATTAGATACCATTTAATTTTAATTTAGTTGTTACTCTACGTTTTATTAATCAATAATATTACAATAAAATATGAGGCGCCTTTTATTTTCTCATAGAGGTGATGAAAAGTAGAGTGTACCACTCGGACGCAAAATATATTTTTGGTTCGGGCGACGTACTTTAAATCCCTCGCTACGTTCAGGATTCTACTAAAGAATCCCTCGCTACGTTCGGGATTCTACTCTAGAATCCCTCACTTTGCTATAGATACAAAAAAGCGCCCTCGCCGTAAAAAAAATTATTTTGCTCCCATATGATATAATCCACTATACTCGCACACATTTCTGAATTTGCATTTTAATTGTGTTAGAAATAGATAAATAATCATGGTATTTTGTTGTACATTTTACAGATGACCCAAATTTCTGAATACAAATTTGCCAGCTATTTGAAACTGCGCGACGTCAGAGAAAGTGCAGTGTTTACATGTTTGGCTAGTAACTCTATTGGCTCTGCTACAGGAGATGCAAACATTGTGGTACCGCCTCCATTTGATGAAAAAAGTCATACGAACGGTAGGAAAAACCTGCGTAACTAACTTCTGTGAGCTTATTTTATTAACCTACATACTAAAACGTTTAGCTTCTTTTCCTCAGAATTAAAATATAGTCCGAAGTTCGCCGATGATATCACAATTTCTTGTAACATCAAATCCTATTTACCAATGACAATAAGATGGCTGCGATCTGGGAAACCTCTAAGTACTAGTAGCGTCGAGCATCTCATTTCGCCGGATGGTTCCAAGTTGACGCTTAAATCAATGAACATTGAGAAGCAAGGCACTTATACATGTGAGACTACATTAAAAATAGATCCCACTGTCAAAAAAACTCAGGACGTTGAAGTGAAAATCCCTGGATTAGGTAGGTATTTTTTTTTATAGTGTAAATGCTTATAAAGATATGTAGAAACATTTTGTCAACAAAATTCTTTATTTTTCAGCTCGACCAGAAATTCAATCTTCATCTAGGAACATAAACGCTGTGAAAGGAGACAAAATCGAATTAAAATGCAAGTACGTAACAATAATTTATGGTCTCGGTATTACGATTAACTTTAAAAGTTTAGAAAAAAAAACATTTGATGGTGATAAAGCGTGCGCCAAAAAGATATTTATAACTATGCGAGTGTAATAAATAGGCTGATGCCACGTTGACACATGATTTGATTGACTTAACGAAACATATACAAGCTATGAAGTAAGAATTCCTACTTCATTGACCTGAAGTTAATCATCGTGTCAATAAATTTTCATGACATATAAATTAAAGATTGATAGAAGGAGAAAGCTACTACATATCACTCATTAAACCTATTAAAAGTACATACTTACTATTCTGAGATTGGATAAGATCCTTTTCACAAATAAATGACCTACTTAAATGCTTGTTAGTTGTGGTTTAAATTTGCTCAATGTTTCTAATCATTCCTCAGAATCGTACGAGGTTATCCAACGCCACAGGTAAAATGGTTCAAGAAGAGTCACAAAGGTTACGTTCCCCTGAACGTGAACAGAGAAGTATTTACAGTGAACCAAGCTACGTTCACACATGCTGGCCAGTACAAATGTGAAGTTACAAACCCATTGGGTTCGGAATCTGTAGATTTTGGTATGACCATAATACGTATATTATACTAAAGAAAACACCGGTTTTTACTCACGTTTAATATCGCGGCTAGGCCGCTGGGAACCCGACCGGTTTCAGAGTAATTAGTACTCCTTCGTCAGGGAATACACGCGCTCCCGTCGACTGGCGCACGCGCACTCTTAACGAAGTGAATAAGTATATTGTTTATATTATTTTATCAATTATTCTACTTAATTAGAGATCGACCCAATTTTGCTAAGAATGTTTCAAATCGAAATTTGTGTTTTTTCGTAAATACCGCAAACCGCCTACACGGACAAACTTATAAAAAAAATCCTAATACCAAATTTAATCGAAATTATTTTCAAACGTTTCCAAAATCTGAATTTTGTACAAACAAACCAATAAATATAAACAAGCATACAAGTATTGTTCGTCTTTTATCATTAATGAGCGTAAAAACTTCTTTAGCGGCGTTATGCACTTTTTGGGAAGCGTATAAAATGTTAAACTCGCGTGATCGTGACCTGATCGAAAATTCGTAAGACGGATTTTTTCTTATTCTGTATAGGTTTTCGTTTGACTACATAATGCCTGATGTTGAGCGGATATGCGGTCTAGGGTGTAGCACGCTTACTTAGACGATACCTATTTACTCGGGATTTGAAGACACACATATGAGACACGTTGTACTTACGATGACGACGAAGACATGATGTTTAAGTTTTCACTTCTGCCGGCACTCCTAGAGTGCAACCCGTTGCTTTTAAAATATGGTACTTTTGAAAAAAAAATGTAAAGCGCGTGATTTTCTTTAGCATAATTTTAGGAGAATCGCCAGAATTTCATACATTTTTTCTCAAAACTTTTAGACGTAACTGTGAAAAGCTTGCCTATTATTACAATTGCTGGGGCATCGAAGGAAGTTCCATATGACAGTAATGCAGAATACACGTGCAAAGTTGAAGCTTACCCAGCACCCAACATCGTGTGGAAAGATGAAAAAGGATCAGTTCTGCAAAGAAAAGTAAGTATGAACCTGTACCAGTACCAACCTTTTTTAATATTCCACTGCAGGACATAGGTCTACCCACGAAGAGTAATTGAGTCACGCATTGATGACCTTTTTAGGACTCCGTATTCAAAGGGTTAAAACGGAACCCTATTACTAAGACTCCGCTGTCCGCGACTGTCAGCTGTCCGTCTGTCTGTCACCAGGCAGTATCTCATGAACGGTGATAGCAAAAACGTTGAAATTTTCACGTATTGTTGTTGCCGCTAAAACAGCAAATACTAAAATCAGAAAAAAATCTTCTAGGCTCCCATACAATAAACTTGAATTTTTAGCCGTTTTTCGCTCGATATTAATAATGGTGACAGTGTTTGAATTCTACCAAAAATTTAAAAAAAATATGGTGACATTTAATGTTTTTTTTTAAATATTGAATTAATTTAAAATGAAATAAATATTTAAGGGGAGCCATACAAGAAACGTGATTTTTTTGCTCGATATTAATAATGGTGACAGTGTTTGAATTCTACCAAAAATTTTAAAAAAATATGGTGACATTTAATGTTTATTTTAAAAATATTTAATTAATTTAAAATGAAATAAATATTTAAGGGGAGCCATACAAGAAACGTGATTTTTTGCTGGATATTAATAACGGCAACAGGAAGATGCTTGAAATATTCACTGTTGTATTTACTGTACCTACCAGTACCACATTTTTTAATATTCCCTGGGTTAACATATGTAACTTTAGAGAGAGAGAGAGGACATAGCCATCCAGTGCGGGTGTATGGATTCATATAGGTATACTATCAAAATTCTTCTAAGGACGTAATCAGTAGGGATTGCAATCCGGTCCGGCGGATCCGGTAATCCGGCGGATCCGGCGTGTTTTTGGACCTACCGGATCCGGTGAGACGGCGCCGGATCCGGTGGCGGATCCGGTAAAGCAAAAAATACGCGAAAAACTGTACTGTATGCAACGAAGCGCGCGCGCGCGTCGTTGCCAGATTGCTAGACGTGCTGAGGCACTGCCGCCGCCGACACCGGCTCTGCCTGTACTTGTTTGTCAGTCGCCACTTGACCTTTGATATCGAAAATATCGAGCGAAACTAATCGAAAAGTGTGTGAGTGATTGATTAGATTATTCTGTTCACGAGTGATTTGATCACGAGTATTTGATGAAAGATTTGATCGCCAGTTTGCAACCATTCAAACTTGCTGTCGAGATATTATGCAGAAGAGAATCGAACTTTCTTACTGCTGAAACTGTTCTTAAATTTATTGTAGATAAGTTGGGTCAACAAGATACTGTTTTAAGTAACGATCTATCTGACGCACTACTTGTAAAAATAAAAGAACGTCGCACAATTAGTGACTGGCATATTAACTTAGGTACTTACATAATCCAAAAAAATATGAGGAATATTTGAGGCAAGCTGACGATACATTTTTTAATCCTAAAAATATAATTGCGTCAGGAAATGAAAAAAATAATAAGCCGATTCTTAAGTGATGTGACAGAAACAGCAGACGAAAATATATATGCCGATTCTGATACCATGTCATTATAGCCAATAAAAAAAAATACATTAAAAGAGGAACTGTAAAATCAAATCCAGCAAGAAAAATAAAAGGGTATAGGGGGAAAGTTAAAGCTAAAAAAGAAACAGATTATGAGAAAATACTTAAAAAGTAAATGACTGCGTATGAAGTAGAAGGAGTATAAGGAAAACACTTATGCTGCACAGCTGATCTACAGTTACTTAATGGCGATTAGGCCAACCAGTGTTGAGGCAGAAAGGGCCTTTTCTGCTGCAGGTTATATTTGTAGTGCTATCAGAAGCAGATTAGAAGACAGTACAATCAACACTATATGTTTTCTTAGATCAGTTTTTCAGGCACAGAAATAATATTAAAAGTGTAATTAATAAATATAATCCATAAATACGTATTTCATTTTTCTTTTAATGTATTATTATCAAAACTAAAAATCACTAAATACTAGACCTAAGTAACTTTCAATCCGACCGGATCCGGACGGATCCGGTCGGATTGGCGTCAATCCGGTGAAATCCGGCCGGATTGAAAATGATGCCGGATTGCAATCTCTAGTAATCAGACAAAAGCAGAGGCCGAATCAATTTTTTTGGCGCCTGTGATGTTAGCTACAAGCTGCGCAAAACTAAATCCTGGCTGAAGCTTATTTAGGCCCAGAACACACGTTGAAACGCAACTGCAACGAAACCCTTTTGAAATTATTGATTTGAAACCAGTTTCAACCATTTTGCTTCACACGCTGCAACCACAATCATTTCGGTTCTCTTTGTAAAAAGACACCAAGACAAAAAATGAATGAAACGCAACGCGAGTTTCCGCGTGCAGGAAACTCGCGTTGCGTTTTCCGCGGTTTCAATGCGACTGATTTGCAACGCGTTTCAAACCGGTTTCAAACTGGTCGCGTCATGTGTGGTCTCTCAACGGAATCTATGGCAGAAACTTAAATGCAACTCAAAAGTAACTTATAGTTGCAGTTTCGTTGCATTTGCGTTTCACCGTGTGTTCACAAGATCACGAGGATTGGATTTCGCGAAACTTGTAGCTAACTTTACAGCTGCCAAGAAGTTTGATTCGGACTCTTTTATACAAGTTTCCTCACGGTGTTTTCCTTCACCAAAGAGCCAATGCCAAGCCAATGACAAACCAATGGTGTGTAAACCAAAAATTAAGTTATGATGAACTCATTGGTATGGATCCAGGATTTGAACATACGACTTCATGATCGTAAAGCGAACGTTACTACCACTAGGGCACCAAAGCTTTGCGCATTTATCAAACATTATTTATATCAGTCACAATGTTACTAATCGTCAGCATTTTTCATTTTTCAGATAACCCAGATTTCCGAATATGAGTTTGCTAATAAACTATTATTGAAGAATTTAAGAAAAAGTGCAGTATACAGATGTCTGGCCACTAATGACCTTGGATCCACCACTGACTTTGTAAACGTTAAAGTTCCCCCTCCATTTGAAGTTAAAACTCCTATAGCCGGTAAGAATTATAAAAAATAGATACCTACTTAATTTAAATATTGCAATTAAAATAGAAAGATTTTGGTGGGTCGAATATCTTGCTAT
Organism: Hypomecis punctinalis; assembly: GCA_949316475.1. Lineage (NCBI taxonomy): Eukaryota > Metazoa > Arthropoda > Insecta > Lepidoptera > Geometridae > Hypomecis > Hypomecis punctinalis. Next base: position 11,741,949 of record OX438797.1, read on the forward strand.
TACGTGTAGTATTTCGTCGTAGATATTGCAATACGTTTTAATAGACAAATTTTGTGTTCATAGTTTAGGGCTAAATATCGAATCAAAAACGATACAAAAATTAGGTACTTGCTAATAGAACTCATTGTAACGCAATATCAACCAAACCAAGGGTTGCCATAGTTAGTATAAAAATGTCCTTCCTCTTCATTTATAATGAATGTAATGTAGAATCTTGTAAGTTTTTAGATCATATTATCTGGAATGGAATGGAAGGAATTGGGGGAGACCTTTGCCCAGCAGCGGGACAGTACAGGTTAAATAAAAAAAAATATCATCAAATCAAAAATTGAATATAAACTAAGTTACAAGATCCTTGCTCTTAAGATATGATGATGATGATCAAATCCATTCCCTGAAATTTATTAATTCACCGATAAGCCATAAAAACCAACAAAAATATTATAAGAAAAAAAATTTCCACTAAATTCATTAATATGGAACCAGGTTTTGAAATTACGACATCACGATTAAGATATATTGATAAAGCTAAAAAAATCTAGCTTAAATCCACACACACAAATACTCATACATTTTTCAGATCTACATAGCATCAATTATGGGAGCAAAGAAACTCTACAATGTGACATCAAATCAGTCAAACCAATGCAAATAAAATGGTACAGGCAGAACTTTGGTACAAAGGCCAGCAGATCATTAATCGATTCATCAGATAAAATCACTATATCTGAAGATGGTAGTAAACTGACCATACATTTTATGGATATGGATACTGCAGGAACATATACATGTGAAGCGTCTCTGGTATCAGTTCCCACAGAAAAAGTATCATTCAGTACGGAAGTCTCCGTTGTTGGTATGAGTAAGTATCTATGCTTCATCATAAAAAAGACAAAGTGGAACCAAATTTTTAACCATTTTGACATTTCAACTTGTGATTTTGACGTATGCCGACACACATTGCGTTGTTTTGTTCCACTCACTCTCGCGTATGCTGTATAATCAACCAGATATAAAAATGACAGCTGTAACGTAGTTTTTGACTAAAATTTTGCAATATTTCTATTACTTGTCATTCTTCTGATGTTTTTACATCCCTGTAAGACATGAAATCTACCTTCTATAATTTGATTTTCATTGGACTTAATAGGGAGTACTACCTTGGTACTTTTTGGAAAAATGAAAAAACATAGCTCCCATACAGTAAAATATGGGCGATAATATAGATTTCAAAAATTGCATCCATTTTGAAATTAAAGATGGCGGACGTCACTTTTTCTTAAAAAGGTCGTGATGGGTGTAGTTTTCGTGGTCCCCTTCCTTCGTGTCTTTCTATTTTTTTATAGTTTTCACTAGATGGTCTCGCCTGGAGAAATACCACTTTTTCCACTATTCTACAACTAAACAGTAGTGTGCAAAATGACTGTGTTTTAAACTGAAGGAAAATGTTTTCAGTGAAATTTCTAATATGAGATTTAAGATCTTCAAAGTGTGGAGCGCAGTACTGTAAATTCGAATGCCCAGAATTATCAGCAACAACACCCATTTACACATTTTTACGAATAAAATAGCCAGATCATTGTTCTGCTTTACAGACAGAAAATTATGAATAATCAATTAAACACTCACTGCCGCCTGTCGCTCTGGCGCGATCCATCGAGCGCGACCGCGTAAAATTAGTCCGAGTGAAGAGGCGCGGTACTCGATTTTTGAAACAATAGTTTATCAATGCGTCACCTAAAAAAAACTTGGAAGACTTTTGAACTACTTTTTTAGTATTTTTTTAGCTTAGCCCGAAACAGGTTGGCACAGGAAAAGGGAAGCTTATAGGTATTAAACAGTGAGACTATGTAAGCTAATGGTGATAATGGCAAATACTTCTTAAATAAAATGAATAAATTTTGTATTGTGTTTTTTTTTCTATTATAGTTGGCGCAGAAGTCATTTATTTGGGAAAAGTGGTGGATGAAAAAAAAATCACAGCTATTTGTAGGTAAGATTACGCTAGTTCTTCAAAACATTTTTTTTCTTATATTATTCGCGTTTTCACTATTTTCTGCCCGCGGCTTTACGCGCGTGATATTTAAATTTTTGTACCATCCCTTAGGAACCTTTTATTTTTCCGGGACAAAAATAGCCTACGTCACTTTCCGTCTTTCAAACTATGTTCATGCTGAAAATGAAGTCAATATGTTTCTCCGTTGCTGCGTGAAAGAGGAATAAACACACTTTCAGATTTATAGTATTAGTATTAAGGATTTTCCAGCGTCAAGCATTTTCATAGATTCAAATTGAAAACCTAGCTCTTTGCAAAGCGATACCATGAGTACTTAATAAATTAGTACCTGAGAACATTTTGTTAAGCCGACCGCCAGTAGTAGTGTTTTGACCTCAGGCTAAATAAGAAAATCAAGACAGAATGTTGAGAAACAAATAAGTTAGGCCGGCAAAACTACACCTCGCCGTGTTAAGACACATTTACACACACAAGTACAACGAAACTACGCCTTGGCTCGTAAGTCGAAATATGGCGGCGCAATACCGACGCACTCACCAAATAATTATGTATAAAAACTGGACTCTTTGGCTGTTCCCGATGTTCTGTCTTGATTTTTTTATTTGGTCTGACCGGTTTTGACCCGCTTTTGACGACTTTTTGTATTTATTAATATTTATTTCAGGACTCGAGGTGTTCCTAAACCAATCCTTACCTGGCAATTTAAACCTAAAGGATCCGAAAAGTTCAGTCCCATACCGGGTTCGGAAGAGTTGTTAACTATTCTTGAACCAAAACTGAGAAACAGCGGTGTTTATAAATGTATAGCAAAAAATAAATTGGGAGCTTCTGAACGCGTTATTGATATCGAAGTGGAAGGTATATCGTTTTAATATTTTAAGTATAATTTATTCATACTATATACTTATGTATATTAAAGGAACGCTGAAAGAAAGATATTCGCAGAAAAAAATAAAGGGCAAAAAATGATTTAGCGTTTGGTACTTACTGTATTGTACTATACCGGTATTTTAATAGTCCACTGCGGAATATAGGCCTATCCACAAAATATGATTGGGCATATTCACCACTTAGGTCCAAAACGCTTTGGTGAATTCATTTTTCTACTGTCGATGTATGCAGGTTGGCTCAGGGTGCTTTCCTTCACCGAAACGCCAGTGGTGGGAGTGGAATCTGTACATAAATTTATTTATTTTTATTTTTATCGCTAGAGCTCCAATTCGCCTGATAGTCAGTAAGCGACGCTATTTTAGCAATATCCTAAAATAATAATCAACGATAGCTTTACTTACTTGTATGCAAGCCCAATCACGTTTAGGCTTATGATTCTCAACTTTCGAACTGTTAGAAAAATGTATCGAACAGGAAAGGCCAATAACCAAAACTGTCATTGTAACTAGTTGTTTATTACTTTTTAAGGAATACTTTAGAATGTGTTTTGCATTCGAAAAATATAGAAAACAGTCAAGTATCATACCGCAAAATAAGGGTACAGTCAAATTCAGGACCATAGTGCTTTTATACAGTCAGTTAAAATGTAATAATATATTTTTCTCTTAGCATATTTCTGAAACTTATATCTGTGTTCATAATAATATTTCAGAAAAGCCTATAATAACCAATGAAAAGTCAAATTATTACGGACTTGAAAAAGACTTGGTGCTGAAAATTCCGTGTGACATTACTGGATTCCCTGAACCGACTGTAATTTGGAAGAAAGGAGGGAAAGTTTTAAAAATTGGTAAGCATATAACACACGATCTACCTATTTACAAGTTTTTTGCATTGTATTAGTTAAGAGTTTAATATATCAAGCAGTAATTACTTCCAATCAACTGGCCGGTAACATACTAAAAATTCAAAGTTTAATAAAGTTTTTTACACAAAATTAAGGCAATGACCATTTTGTCATCCATTTAACATAGTCTCAGTCATAGCATAAATGAGGTACAACACCCGCTATTTATGCCCCATTTCAAAATTCCATAGTGACTTGCCATCCCCTAAATGGGCTGCCACGTATGAAGGCTGCCATGACTAGGCGCCAGAGGGGCAACATTGGTGTCGACGGCTTAGGCTTAGGGTGTCAAGAGGTGTCCTGCATTTTTACTACACGCTACTCGCGGCGTTATGCCCTTTAACACTTCCATCATGGAGCTTAGGATCTAAGCTTTTGGGTTTTCACTCCTAGCCGGCCGGTTAACTTAAGAAAGGAGCCAGGGGTCTCACTTAGCCCCAGGGAATCAGGATTCGCGGTGTCGCCACTGCACCGACGGCTCTCCACAAAGCTGTCCCTGCGACTTTAATTATGAATATTATTATTACAGATTCTAAATACACAATCAAAGGGACTACTCTTTACATAAATAAACCGCTTCAATCAGATTCTGATGAATTTACATGCGAAGCTAATAATAAACTTGGAAACGAAACTAAAACGTTTGTTGTCGAAGTGACAGGTATGTACAACAAATTAATAATAAAGAAACAAAAAAAATCGCAAATAAAATAATCGCAAATAAAATAATAAGTACAATAAAGAACTTGATGATTAGAATTTACTAACAATTTTCATTGATTTCAGATAATTTTGAAGGTGATGAAAATTATTTTGGTGACATTCAAAATGTCGATGCAGAACAAGGGAAACCTAAAGCTATTAAGTGTAATTTAGCTAATTCTTTGGAAAGTTCAGTTAGGTGGTATAAGGTAAGACATTTATTTCAATCAATTTAAATAACTACTAGAGTCGGAAAAAATAATGATGATAATGGATCTCAGTTGTCCCACTACTGAGGCTTTGATATCAATTCCAATAGGCATGACGACTGGGTAATTAAATCATTATTATAATAAGTCCGTGAGTTAGACTATCAAAAAATATTGGAAATGTATTTTTTCTTTTGTCAATCAAACAACAAATGACACAGATAAACCTTGTCAAAGTTTAGGAGTGGGGGTCGTGCCGTCACTTCTCTTACACAAGTCTATACATTTGTATATGGCCAAGGACTTTGTATACTATCTGGACTGCGCACAGACGGAATTTGGCTCAAAGTTATTTTAGGAAAATTCAACCTTAATGCGTTGTAACAAAACATATATTCCTTTGAAATGGCATAAGAGAGACGATGTGCCGAGTGAGACTTCCCAAAGTGATGAAGTTGTCCCGCTCGCACTATTGCCATTTCGAAACGACACTTATGTATGGTAGAATTATTATCTGTAAAGCCGCGACTGTCTTAACCAATTCTTAGTTTTTATAACAATGTATTTTGATAAGATTTTAGTTAAAATTGCAAATAGATGCTAATAAAACAGAGTTTTTATTTATTTGGATGAATATACCTACGTCTTTATGATTAATGGTTATTTTTTATTTTTGCTTAGTGTATCACCGTCGATTGCAAATGGCGTACTATTGTGTTATACAAAGAATCAAAGTCTAGTGGTAGGGTGACTATGCTGGACATATTTCTTAGACATGCTGGGTGTACAGTTAGGTGTATAGTCGTGGGTGTCGTTTTTAATTTTTTTGGGTTGTAGATTTCAAAAATGGCATCCATATTTAAATTAAAGATAGCGGACGTCACTTTTTGCAAAAAGTCGTCATGGGTGTAATTATCGGGGTTTTTAGGGGTGTAGATTTCAAAAATGGCATCCATTTTGAACTTAAAGATAGCGGATGTCACTTTTTGCAAAAAATCGTCATGGGTGTCGTTTAATAGGTTTTTGGGGGTGTAGATTTCAAAAATGGCATCCATTTTGAACTTAAAGATGGTGGATGTCACTTTTTGCAAAAAGTCGTCATGGGTGTCGTTTAGTAGGTTTTTGGGGGTGTAGATTTCAAAAATGGCATCCATTTTGAACTTAAAGATAGCGGATGTCACTTTTTGCAAAAAGTCGTCATGGGTGTCGTTTAATAGGTTTTTGGGGGTGTAGATTTCAAAAATAGCATCCATTTTGAAATTAAAGATGGCGGATTTCACTGTTTGCAAAAGTCGTCATGGGTGTCGTTTAATAGCTTTTTGGGGGTGTAGATTTCAAAAATGGCATCTATTTTGGAATAAGATATGGCATGGCGGGTGTTGCTTTTTTGAAAAAGTCGCCATGGGTGTCGTTTTTGAAAATTTGGGGGTGTATATTTCAAAATTGGCATTCATTTTGGAATTGAAGATGGCACCCCTAGGTAAAAACCTCGAAAACTCCAACCATGACGACTTTTTCAAAAAAGTGAGTCCGCCATTTTTTATTTAAAAATTTAGCCTTGTTTACTACGGAAGCCTAAAAATGATTGTGACTTTTCGTAATAAAGTCTATTAAGATTTTTCGTGACAAAGTCTATTCGTGGAAAAGTTTTCGTGATTAAGATTTTACGTGATAAGATCTTTTCGTGATAAAGTCTATTTGTGACAAAGTTTATCGTGAAAAAGTTTTGAACGGAAAATTGTTCTGACACGGATTGCGTGATATGTGTTAAGATTACATCTATAAAACTTAAACGTTGTTTAACACCGTAAATATGGATTCCAGATCATTACTGTCATCACAAAAGTGAAAGTACTCATCGAGACTTACATTTCCGATGACAGTTGTCAAACTTAAAAGTGGTTTATCTCCATCATAATCAATTGTAGACTATAATTGCTTTCTTAACAAAGGTGTAATAACTCTTCGAGATCTACATTTCCGATAACAGCTGTCAAACTTGAAACTGAATTGTCTCCGTATATATTATTTCTAGACCATTGATTTTATGGGGATTGGTTTTATAGAGATCTTTAGGGAAGGCCTATACCCAGCAGTAGGCGTCCTATTGCTAAAACGACGACGATGACGAAGGACGACGATTTAGGGGTAAGATAACTGCGATTCCTGCGTGCAGTAACATTCCAAAGAAATATTATATCCCGAGATGATCGAGATGTTTTGGTCATCCTACTTGGAAAAGAGACACAATCATCTGATGTGGTATCCTTGTCGGCACGTTTTTCTTTGCCAGTACTCAATCCTGTTTATATGATAAATCCATGTATATGGCATATTTGTGTATGGCACTTGTGACGTCACGCGGAACTTTGACGGGCTAATATCTTCATCAATTTTTGTTTGATTGGCAAAATAGAAAATACTTGTCAAATATTTTTTGATGGTGTATCTGACGGACTAATTATAATGTTTTGTCGTCATGGCTATTCGAAGAATACAAGGACAATACTTTCCTATCGATATGAAAAGATTTGGTTGTATTTTGGCTTTTATCCAAAAATTATGTCCTTGTAAGTAAATTTTCTTGCGCTCGCCTGTTTGTGAGTACTACCTACTTTTCAACGTTATTGCATTTTAACAGATGAGATTTTTAAAATGGTAATAAGCCCGATTGCAGAGGCGCCAGCGTAAATTTAATAGCAACGTAGAAAGCGTTCTCTCTATCGAATGCCTAAAGTGAAAAAGAAACAGAACTATGCTATTTAGCTATTACAGGTATAATTACGATGGCACCTCTGTAATCGGTCTTAATGTATGTATAAAATATGTAATTTCAGTAAGGAGAATTCTTCAATGTGGCCTCGGTACAGCTTACTAACATATTTTGAGCTTACTTTTAATAACAGTTATAATTTGATAACACACTCAACATTTCAAACTTTTGATTTTAAGGATGGCACATTAACAAAGCAGACAGGAAGCACGTATGAAATTGAAAATTCTTCAATATTAGACGAAGCCAATTACACTTGCCGTGTCAACACAAATGAAGGGTCTGAGTCAAAAACTTACGATTTACTAGTCGGGTATCCTCCCGTGTTTCAAGAGAGCCCTTCACCAATAACTATAGAATGGATAAACGTACAACAACGTCTGGACTGCGCTGTAGACGCCCAGCCACAAGCAACGGTAATTATTTTTTACTTTACGCTGGACTTAGAAGGCTTCATAAGAGTAATAAATCCTGCTTCTATCATTCCGCGCTTTTTTGTGTACAGCTCGCGCTACATAAATAAAACTGGCGAGAAATTTTAATTTACTGAGGGTAATACTCAGACCAAATAAAAAAGATAAAGACAGAATGTTGTGAACAAACAAATGAGGCCGACCAAAACTACGCCTCTACAGACGCGCCCCTACCTACGCCTCTACAGACGCGCCCCTACCTACGCCTGTACAGACAATTACACACACATCCACGTAACTACGAAACTACGACATGGCTTGTCAGTCAAACTATGGCGGCGCAACAGCGACGCACTCACACATGTATAAAAAATCGGCTTCATTTGCTTGTCCAACGACGTTCACAGAATGTTGTAAACAAACAAATGAAGCCGACCAAAACTACGCCTCGCCTTGTACAGAAAATTACACACACATCCACGTAACTACGAAACTACGCCTTGGCTTGTCAGTCAAACTATAGCGGTGCAACAGCGACGCACTCACACATGTATAAAAAACCGGCCTCACTTGACTGTTCAACGATGTTCTCTCTAGATTTTTTATTTGCTCTGAGGGGTAATATTTATTTAAAATAAGGATTTGAAGATGAACTTCAGCAGGGTGACAGGGTGGTCCTGATTTAATAAACTATCTTACAGAGGGTAGATTGTTGTAGAGTGCTCCGTAGCACTGAACACGTTCTACAATGTTTGTTTTGTACTACAGTTGCACAGATAGCATCATCTTGGGCAGTTATTTGGTTATTATTTTGGCAAGTTGTATAGGTACTGATTGATACAGATAATAAAATTTAGGAGCTTAGTTAATAAATATGATAAAAATCTGAGAGCAAGAATCGAGACTGACAACGATCGGTGCAACTCAATCGAAACATCGAGATGATGAGACGTATTTATTTATCTCGTAATTTTAGTGGGTTATTAGTTCCGTACTACAAAGTAATAATGTGTTCAAATCGAAAAAAAAAATGCGATGTTAATAAATATAAATGATTTACATTACCAAATAAAAGAATTCTATGTAGATAAATAAAATAATTCATATTACAGTACAAATGGATACATAATGGAGAGATAGAAACTGGCTATAATTTACAAGAAATACCTATCACTGATTGGGGAAAATATTCATGTGAAGCCAGCAACGTGCACGGAACTATTCCGAAAATTTTTGAAGTTGTAACTACTGGTATGTGCATCTTAATTTTAAATTTATTGTTATTTCTAGAAGATACTTTTGTTAAAAATGCCTACGACTCGCTATAAGTAGATGGTATAACATTACTACGCGGTAAGCGGCAGTAGCAGACCACAGTGTCGTTTGGTGACACGTACGAGATAAGCGCTGCGGCAGACTATGCATCGCTGGCTACGGAATGTATACTGAGCGCCACACAAATTGGCGGATGAGATGTTAGCCGCAGATGACACTTCGCCGTGATTGGCTAATTATTGCTCATGTGTGCACCATTTCGACGATGCGTGTCGTAGTGCGCAGAGAGCACGCGTGAGGCATGAGGTTGGCGGGCGGGTGTGCCCCGGCGTCTCGTCTCTCTGGCTCCCGCGAATATATTTCGGCTTTTGCGCAGTGCTCTGCGCATAACGTCCCATCTGTCGATTTGTGTGGCGCTCAGTATACCAATGTATTTAATAGAAGTTCATAGAAGCAACCAGTAGGATTACGGAGAAACTGCAGTCTGCTATAGCTGCGTGCGTTTTCGGCTCATTTTTAATGAAATAATAGTGCAGTAGTTTTCTACCCTGCTTTATTTTCTAGACAACTGCTTTCGTTATCTGTGAAAATACACTCTTAATAAAATGTATATTTACAGGTTGTTTTTTGACAATGCATACTGTTACTGAAAATCAGCCATTTATATTTAAAAAGGACGCTCAAACATTGCCGCCGACTCTGACCAACAGTCACATACTGTTAGAGAAAAACGAAGAAATTAAGCTCTCGTGTCTTAACGGTACAAAAACAGCAAACATGTTCAAAATCATACCGGACCGTCAAGATATTATTGCCAAATGTATTACACAGGACAAATTTATGGTTGCTGGAAAGATGTACAGATACTCTGATCTAGAATGTAACACCCAAATCGAGCCATCAATAAAACATACATACAAACAATGCTCCGGTCCCAACTCGGAAATAATTCAAGTAGGATTTCAAGCTAACTACTTCTTAGATACGTACAATGTATGTTTTGACAGAAGTTTGAACGTTCCACTATACGCAAGTGCTTCGCCATACTCATGGAGAGTCGGTGAAGGAGTTGATTCAACTAAATTTAAATGGAGTTCTACCCCCAAGTTAGGCGATCGAAATGCGGAAATAAAAGTCCAAAACTGGAAACCCGAAGGAAGTTGCAAATGTTGTTATACAAAAAGCCAATTAATCAACGTAACTGAATTAGCTTTTGGTCCAACACAGGCTGCTACTTTCAATGATAATTTAAATTCTATACCGATGTGGAATCCATGTGATGATACTACCAGGGTAAGTGATAGTTTGACTCTGATGTTTGGTACTTCTAGGTTCTATCCATTTTTCGAACTATGTGCCCACTGCCACTTTAATTTGCTAATCTACTGGGCTATGTAGCTAACCTTTGTTCGTCTGCGCGGATCTCCTCATTACTAATTCAATATCGCAGAGAGACACCGAGCTCAGCCTTATCCATAGCATGTTGGGCTATCTTGAGCTTATTCATAAAGCCCACAGTAAAAGACCACAATTCAGGTCCGCACGCAATCACTGGCAACACACAACTATCGAAAACTCTCTTCTTGAGGCACAGGTATATTGGATGAAAAGATGTCATGCAATTTTCCGAACGCTGCCCAGCCGAGTTGGATTCGGCGATTAACCATGACCACTCTCATGAAGTTGGACCTACCTAGCTGGACCACTTGTCCTAGACGTATGACTCATCAACTTCAAGAACCGAGTTCTCAACAGATATTGCAGTGGGACCCCTGAAAGTCTAAAGATAACCCAAATTCTGAAACTCACTGCTAGTTGGTGACGTACAGTTGCGTTGTTAATATTTTTCATTATTATTATTTTTTAACATTCGTATCTGTTTTCACAGAGATCATGGCAAGCTATTAGTGATGATGTAAGAGTAATGGTTTTCAATAGCCCTGGAATCAAATGGTCTATTTGGACAGGAGCAAGTGAGTGGCGTCCTACAAAATGCCGGTCTTGTACCTCGTTTTCTCTGGAAGGTAAACTATTTATTGATTTAAAAATAATTATGTCTTTTCACCTATTCTTATGGGTACTTACAGTCATCATCTCTCGTACACATCTGTATTATTTTGCGTTTTGGATAAAACTGTGTTTCAGTATTTATGAAATTATTAAATATTACCTACGCCGACTACCACTTAGTAAACAAATGCTCGCCACCGAGTGCACCAAACTATTAGTGTTCCTTATTTATTCAAAGTAATTAGTAAAACTCCGATTTAAATTAACTGTCGTAAGCTTATCCAAAGAATTACCTCACGCCGATTGTATTGACTTTCAGCTAGCTCGATGACTGGGTGAAAAAGTATTACATTACAGTCGTTTAGAGGATCTTTCCTTAGTTCAAAAGGCTCAAGTAGCTAGGTATTGATATATTTGCCAAAAACCAAACCCCATTTTTAGGAGTGGTTTATCTTTTTTAATTCGTTTAGATGCAATCAAATGAAACCTCAACCATATCTTGCCGAGCCTGCTGAAAAAAGTTGACCAAAAAGCCACTTGTTGACTTTCCTACCGCTTAACTTAGTCCTCACCTGCGCGGTACGGGGGCGCCGGGGGAGACGAGTGACGACACAGGGGACTGAGACAAGTGCGGTCGCCGTGTCCCTGGCGCCCGCACTTGTCTCATTCCCCCTTTATTAAGTGTGGTGAGGTAGGGTCTTGGGTTTGAAAGACGGAACGTGACATAGTCTACTTTTTATCCCAGATAAATAAAGGATTCCCATGGGATAGCACAAAAATCAAAATATCATGCGGGCGAAGCCGCGGGTAAAAACTAGTAAGTTATATTATTGCAAAGTTTCATCTCAATCCGTTCAGTAGTGTTTGCGTGAAAGAGTAACAAACATCCATCCTCACAAACTCACAAACTTTTGCGTTTATAATATTAATATGAGTAGGACTATTGTTCGATATTTAAAATACTAAAATACTCCATTGTTTACCGACTTCCAAAATGGACGAGGTACTATGTTCGTCTGCGTGTATTTTTTTGTGTATGTTCATCGATATTTTCGCCGATTCTTAACCGATTTAAAAGGTGGTTCCATTTAAATTTCGTCGAAATCGGTTGAGCTGTTTTTTATTATCATCAATAATATACATGGATGTCACATTAATGCGTGCAAACTATTCGAATTCTGTCTTAAATAATAGAATTCTGTACGCGGTGGAAGTCAGTGATGCAATTTTTTGCAAAACATAATTATCTTAAAATCCAATAATAAATAGCAAAGTCTTAAAGCACGTCAATTCGGGAGCTTATGACATGACGCAGAACTTTAATTTACTATAATATCTACATCTACTTCCTATTTTACTGATTTTCAGTTTTGTAGAAAAAAGTGCGTTCAATATTTTTGAAAAATCTAACAGGCTTGATTAATATTTTTTTTAAATCTAGATGACTACTATCAAATTTGCATGCCACAAGGCGGAATATGGCGTTATAAATATTGTACCAGTCTATCATCTGTATTACACTAGTTTAGAACCCATATATATGTATAGAGTATTTTGTAGAGAGTCCGACAAACCAAATGGGCGTGTTCGGGGACCCATTTGGAGAATACAAGTTGGCCAAAAAAAATCCCAATCTATTTTATTTTTAATGTTTTTGTCAATTTTCCGGCTTTTATCAAAATTGTAGCTATTTACCTTCATAGCATTTGTAAAATCTGTTTCACACAGGATGTTTGTACTTAAGTTTGGTCTCTGATATATCTTTAGGCTACGCAAAGTAATATTAGATACAAATCACAGCTAACTAACTGGTATAGTAGTAACTCATAGAGTGAAAAAACGAAACAAATTTTACATCAATTTGATGTAAAATTTATTTATTTATTATGACCACAATAATAAAAAAATAGAGGGTCAGGGATTTTTTTGGCTAACTTTTATTTTTCAATTGGGTCCCCGAACACGCCCATTTGGTTTGTCGGACCCTCTACCAAACACCGGGCGTTTGGTACGCAAATAAATATTACGAATCCTTATGAATAACTTCGTTTACAGGTGTTGAAATATGACGAAAGTTCCACCGTCATAGTGTATGTGAATGACAAATCGCCAGAAGCTAGTGATGTCCGATGCTCTACCTCCTGCGAGTCCATGGTAGAGTCCGACGAGTTTCTCTACTGCTGCACTTTAGAAGAATTCAGCAAAAAGTTCAGGATACCTTCAGATTCCTTCAAGGTTTTGAATTAAGAGTAATTATAAGTTTTGAAAATTTCCAGTAGGTACTTATGATTATTTTGTGCTAATTGCAATTATGTAATCGAATATTTTACACCGAATCGTTAAAAGGATTCTGAGAACCTTTTCTATTAGTAGAGTCTCTACTAATAAATGTGTTTTAGTTTAAGCATGAAAACTATAACCTACCATGTATTTAATATAATTACTATAATGTATTAAAATATCGAATGTATTCAGTAGTTGTATATTTAATTTTGTCATTATATTATTCTTCGTTTTACTTTTTTTGTCATGTTTTTTTAAGTCAAAATATAACACAGATGTTATTCGCACTCTTATTATGGCAGACAACAAGTCTGAGAAAGAAAAATAATAATGTGCACGAACCGTGTGTTTTCAAATAATAGTCAACAATATTGTTAAAGCTTTATTCACATAAATCAAGCAAATCTGTTCACTCTAAAATATACCTAAAGTGGTAAAAACAGTGTAAAATCCGATCTCTAATTTATGTTGGAAAGATTTCCCTATAAATTTTAAAAGCACACTTGCCCATGAATGCAACGGGGAAATCACTCGTGGCGCCAAAAATTACGGATTCCTTCCAGGAAAGGCATTTCCTCCGAGGGCATTCTACCGTATTATCTTTTGCGGTAAAGAATAAAGCTGGGAGCCCGGACATAAGTTAATAATATCACGGGATAGAAGCGAGATTATCTCAGTAATAAATGTGAGTGTCTTTGTCGTGGGACGTGGAAAATCTAAACAAATACTGATATCGATGGAGAAAGATTTTTCCGTGTTATCTAACGTTATATTCTTTAGCAAATATCCACAAAAAATTTCTTAGGAGCTCGCTGTCCCGATAAACTGTCTCGTTCAAATATTTGAGAAGAAAAAAAAACTAGGGGGGTATTTTTGTAACATAGAAGTTTTTATATGATGTATATCATCATCATCATCCGCAGCCTTCTCTATCCCACTTCTGGGTATAGGCCTCTCTCTTACGTTGTCATTTGCCTCGGTCCTGTGCTAATCTAGAGTGCTAACGTGTGCTAACATAGAAAGGTAGATTGTTAAACTATCATTCGAGATGTTAATTTATTATTCGAAAAAGCGTAGAGCATGACGTCATACTCATCAGTCTACGGCCGTTTGTCCACCGCCGCAGTCACTGGACCGTCACCGAGAACGAGATGACGGCGCCGAAGTAATTTACTATAGCTGCGTGTCTACCGCACGTCCGTCACCCGAGCGCCGCCGTCACCCGATTTCGGTGGACACACGGATAAAATAAATATGTGTACCGCTACTTCGGCGCCGTCATCTCGTGCTACGGCCTGGTGACGGCGGCGGTGGACAAACGGTAAACCTATGTACGTAAGTATAAAAAAAAATCTACGTAGGTAGTTCAAGAGATGAAGAAATTGTATCAGTTTGACTAAGCTTCAAATAGAGGCTTCCGTATTGTGTCCAGAATATGTAGGTTACTCGTACTCCAGAAAAAAAACTTGAAAGGAAAACCAGAAAGAAACTACAATTTTCTTTTTTTTGTGTATCTCTCGCAAGCATAATAAGGTACGACGAAAAGATTCGTACGTCGAGGTCAGTGCGACACATTTCTCCATCTTTTCCCATGGTTTGCGTTAGTTCGTGGAAACGCCTCTTTCAATACGAATGTGCCTTGACATCTGATTAATAGACCTCTCGGGCCCTTCCCTTTGCCGTCGAGATTAAAAGAAATGAGATAGAAAATGTTAGTATTGGGGTTTCGTTGAAAAGATTGATTGAAGTACTGTATCCTGAAACTAAAAAATAAATTAATATTTTTGGGACATATTACACACGGCCTCTGACCCCAAACTAAGCAAAGCTTGTGATGTGGCTGCTTGAGACTGATATACTACATACACTTATTTTTTAAATACATACTTATATAGATAGTAACTTGTAGTGTTGCACACGGGGTAGCCGTTTGCAGCACCACAAGTTAAGAGAGAATCAGAGAGAACCTGTAATGTTGCAAGCGGGGGAGCCGGTTGCAGCACTACAGGTTAAGAGTATCAGAGTAAAAACCGGTAATGTTGCAAACGGGGTAGCCGTTTGCAGCACCACAGGTAAAGAGGATTAGAGAGAGAAACCTGTAATGCGGCAAGCGGGGGAGCCGGTTGCAGCACCACAGGTAAAGAGTATCAGAGTAAACGGTAGCGTTACAAACGGGGTAGCCGTTTGCAACACCACAAGTTACGAGAGTTCAGAGAACCTACCCCAAGAGTCCTGCCTAGTGGTTAGGATTCCTAACGGTTCGAAGAAAGGAGATTAATATAGAAAACTAACCATACTGTTTACACATTTAATCATTTCACCATATAAATAACACTGCACTTATAGTCTATATATTTTTCTTGAAGCGAATAGAGAGAAAATTTTGAAAAGAGTCCGTGGAATGTTAGCCTAACAGGGGAGGGGTAGCACGCAAAGAAAACACACTGGAGGTCGGCCGAGGTTGGAGCGTAGACAAACTGGACCCGCCGATGGACGTAGCGCCAGCAGGGCGCTGGAGATAGAAGCGCCTGTAGCGCCAGCTGTGCGTTAGCGTGTATACGCCCGTGATGTTGTGGCGCTTGAGGTGGAGGCGCCTGTGCGCTAGCTGGGCACTAGCGTGAAGACGCCCGTGGTGTTGTTCTGGCGCTTGAGGTGGAGGCGCCTGTAGCGCTAGCTCGGTACTCCAAGGTAAGAGGCAAGGTCAGTGGCCCCAGAAGATGAGGTCCTCCTGTAACAAGGCCAAAGAGACCGAAGCCTCGCGAAGAAAAATTACCAGACGCTCATGCTGTTTTCTCTGCAGGACCCGTCACCACGTTCAAAGATCACACGTTAACATGAACTAACACCACATATACTTTCATAAAAATACCACAAGACATGCACCATCTTTCGTGTCTACTTGATGACTTCCCTCACCAGACTGCCCCAATTTTAAAACAAGGATCGCTGATCCTGTCAAAAGTATTATTTTATTACATTTTCATAATTAGAATTGTTAATTGGCAGTGTTATCGTTAAAAGAGTTTGAATGTAGAGAAGCTAACAAAAAGGTTAGTTTCTCTACAAACTATAAATGACACCCAGACATAGAGCAAACACTTATGTTCATCATATAAATATTTGCCCTGGGTGGGGATCGAACCCACGCCTCTTTGATCCAAAAGTTAGGGTCACTACAAACATTGTACATATTCGCTCAGCGATCTCCACTGAGGCTGAGAGAAGATGTGTCAATAACACAATTCTATGGGTTATGGGTAATACAGTAAGACTGGGTGGAAAGCGGCTTGCATCCAGTGCATTCCTGCTGTCATCAAGACGTGTGCCCACTTTGGCAGTGGACGATCGACACTAAGTACGCTTGCTTGTACGTGGTCACCGATCTAGAGCTAAAAGTCATCTGTTTTACATGTTAGGAGACTTGAACACTGCCACTTTACCTTACTAATCTATTCTAGTATCGATAACATTAGTTTTGATTGGTCAAAATTATAGATGACGTGAAATGCGTCATGAAGCTCAATCTAAAAGATACAACCTGATGGCGACCTCTTTGTTGTATTTTTATGAATATTATTTTCCGTTTTGTTTTTTATGCTTTATAAAAATAAGTAGAATGTTTAGTTTTCTTTTGTTCTTCCTGTCTCTCCACTTTTTCTCTACATTCAATATAGTGAAGGTCCTTGTTTTATTAGAATTATTAGCTCCAGTTATTGTCCTCTACACAACCGGCAAGAATACGACAATTAAATCACCTGTTCATAATGAATAAGCGCTTACACAACAGTACCTTCTATAATTGTATCATCATCCTGATATCCGCCATAAGAAGTCCACTGCTTGATATAGACCTCCCTAAGAGATATCTTCAAAAAGACTGCTTGGAAATAGCTGCCTCCCAGCAATGTTTACAACTGTAAACATACATTTTGCAACGGGCAAGTGAAGTCTTCTTTATGGTCAGAAAGTATACGCGTGCACATTGGTCCGGCTCAAATGCTTTTTTTGTTCGGAAAACCAAAACAAATCCACTGTTTGTGTTGTCCGACAAGATAAAAGATTTAATAGCATCCTTAACCGGTACGCTGCAGAAGGACAATTGTTCTGAAACAATTTTCACTCTATAATCGCTTACCTGAACAATTTTCCGGTCGGGTGTCCCGCGCACGCCACTTGTTGTTTTGCGCGGGAAATACGCTTTTTGTTCTCTTTGTCGCTATGAACTTTGCAAATAAAAGAAACAGTAGGTAATGATAGTATGGCTGCTCTGTAACCATTAACACAGTAAATATATAGGGTTATTTCTAATCAATTAGCATCCTTTTAGGGGCTTATTCTGTACATCAAAACTTTTGTACTGACAAATTTCTCAAAACTCGAAAAAAAACAGCTGTTCCATACATTTTATCGCGAGTGAACGATATTTTTCTATGGAACAACAATTTTTTTTTTGAGTTTTGCCAAAAGTTGTTAGTTTTGACGCACGGAATGAGCCCCTCAAAGTATGATTTGAGGGGCAAGTTAGCTTTTATGCATATTCAACAGTTAATATGTCTCACAATCTAACCTTTACCTATTAAACCTAAAAAGTATCGACAACCATTATGAATTTATACATTTTGAAAATGTAACTCACATTTTTCTTAATATACCCACTTTTATATCAGTTTTATTTTAAATTTTCACAGCACAAATGCTGGATCAAACAGAAGATTTGTTACTGAATAAGAACACATTATGTAGAAAATGGCAGGTGACCTAGTGTCGGACTATACAAGTTGTTGTTTTGAGAATCTAGTATGACCACGAGGAAACAGCTCTCCGACATGGTTAATAAACCCGGGATCTACAAGTTGACGTGTCATCTGAGCCACGGTAGCGCTCAGTTATAAATGCTACCCGCGGTCACCAATCCGAAGAGTGATCGTGCTTAACGTTGCTTAACATTGGTGATCGCTGACAGACACCTAGTCAAACTACGCTATAAGCGCTACTTTTACTTACTATGGGACTAACTGAGAAATTGTTGAAAAATATCAGATGCTCTTGTATATTTATATTGTTAAATGTATATTTTGTCAAGAGTCGGTGATTTTTTTGGAAATTAGTTCGCGATTTCTCAGTGAGCTGCATAGTACATATACGAGTAAGTTGTATAAAAGTTGTTCATAATGATACGAGTAAATATGAATGTGATTTCGCTTTCGATGTTGTGGTCCACTCATTTTTCTTTTCTCGTTGTCGCTCGTTCGTGATAGAGTAATTCGTGTTACTTCTCTCAGTTACTACATTAGTACCATAGAATTAGAACTAAAGTTCTAATTCCATGATTAGTACTATATTCAGAGTAGTTGCAAAGCGTTCTAGCTTCTAATAGAGAGAATTTTGTGCTGCTGTTCCAGTTCTGTCTGCTACACAACGATAAAGTTGGATAAGACATTTTTATGTGACCTTTTCTTTGAATAAATTTAATTAAACTGTAGGGCACATAGCGCGGAATAGACTGATGACCGATGGGGTTTAAAAGTTCTCGAGTGGAGACCACGTACCGGCAAGCGCAGCGTAGGAAGTCCACCCACAAGGTGGACGGATGACCTCATTAAGACCGCAGGATCGCGCTGGATGCAAGCCAACCGGTCTAATCGGAGATCCATAGTGGAGGCCTATGTCCAGCAGTGGACTGCTTAAGGCTGATGGATGGAATTAAACCGTATATTTAATTTAAAATATCTGATATTATACATAGGTACTGTCACAAAATCTCATCATTTAATAAAATAACACCAAAATTGATAGACGTAAAGTAGAGCAGATGTACAGGCCAGATGTGTGTAAATTTAGTTTATCACCTTTACAGTCTTTTTATTTGAATCACTTGTTTTTAACTTAATGACAAACATTTTCGTGAGAAGTAATTACGTAAGTTTTTACGTAAAAATTACCGGCCACTACGCTAAAACAGTCTCAAAACTGCTTATAATTTTTCATTTTCCGGAAAATGCCGCAAGCTTCACAATCGTTGCAAAACCAACAGTGTACCTTTCTACCGGCGCAAAGTCTACAACACAATAGCTATTTAGTATTCGAAAGTAAAATAATTGCCTTCCCTTCACGTAAAGAGTTTGTGGTCCCCAGAAGGCGCCAGCGGCATTCATTCAAAGTACCCTTTTGATGGAAAATGTACATACTACATACCTACCTACTCGTATGCTGCGGGCGATAATGGCTATAAACAAGTCGCACTAACTAGTATTTTACTATGATACAAACAAGGATCATTCTTCAATACCTTTGGTATGTAGCAATGTAATGTAAATATATTTACATGTTCAGAAGGATTAGGTATTTAAGATGAAATATATGAAAGGAGAATTTCGTATGTTTATTTTTATGAAGTTTTATACTACGGGGTTTTAAAGATAGGTATTTAAAAATGTTATCTAAAACATTGTACTGTGCAGTGCGCCCCCCTGCTGCAAATATGCTACGAGGAGGATACTACGGCGTAGATGATAAAGAATAGAGTTGCATAAAAAATTAAGCAGATCTTATAGTACTTACTTAAGCAAATGCATACATAATTATATTGTAAATGTATGTAATGTTAAATTAGATATAATATATATAAAATAGAGGGATATAATATAAATAAAAAAGAGGGGCGCCACTGTGCCACGGTTCACATCCTACTCGTGTTTATATAATTTTTTAAAACTAAATAAGTGGTAAAAAGTGTAAACAGTGCAAGAAAATTATAAACAGTGCTTAAAATCACAAGGATCATATAAAATACTGAGTGAAAGAACTGTAAAACTGCGTGAAAAGTGTAAAAATACGTTACAACAATAATGACTGTAACGACTTTGTAATCAGTTTAAATACAATTAATTGGACTTATTCAGTGCAAAATACTATTGTTGAGAGTGAATATTGTAAAAAGAGTACGAACAAATACGCAAAAGTGCCCATATAAGAAGTTACAATAAGCTATAACCTCAAAAGTGTCAATAAAAATAGTGACTTGTTTACTGGATCTGAGCTTGCGATTTGATCGCTGGGCATCACATTTTCACCATGGATGAAATAAAACAAATGTTAGTACAAATGCAACAAGATATGGCACAGCAAAAACAAGGTATGCTAGATATGAAGGAGGATATAAAAAACACAATAAACAATAACATAAACGAGAAATTCAACATTCTAGTTCAAAAAAATGCTATTTTGGAGAAAAAAATTGAAGAACAAAGTACAAAAATAAGCAACTTAGAAAGACAAATTGGATGCAAAAACTTAGTCTTGTTCGGAGTGGAAGAATGTGAAAAATCCTACCATGAATTGGAAGATATACTGATTGATATATTAAACAAGTACTTCAAACTCCCATATGATAGATCTCACATCGAAGCAATCAGAAGACTAGGAAAAAAAGGCGATAAAATCAGAACAATTATAATAACATTTGCTACAATGGGCTAAACTTAAGGTTCTGAAAAACAAGTCGTGCCTGCAGAATACGTCATACTGTATAAAAAAATACTACCCCATAGAAATTCTGAACAAGCGTAAGGATTTACAAGCTCAACTACAGAAGGAAAAAGAAGCAGGCAATACTGCTTTTATTAAGTATGATAAACTTATAGTACTGACTAATAATAAGAGCAATCACCGCCAGCAAATAAGCAAGAGGAACCTGTCTGAATCGCCAGAGATAATACCACCGCACTCTGGTAGCCAAAAAGCTCAACACGACAACAAACAACCACTAAAGAAAAATAAAGCTTCCAATATGAGAGATTATATACTTCAAAAACCGAAGCTGACCTACAATCAGTCCGATACCCCGCAAAAACAAACACATACATCACAGACCAATATAGCATAGCCACAACAGACGGGCCCCCTACTCCCAACTCACCTCCCACCACGGCTGGTCACCGCGGGAGAGTCAGACCACAACCCTCCAAAGAAAATTTGTTCAAGAAACAAAATTTCAATTAATTTTTGTACCCTCAACGTCAGATCCTTATCAACACCTGAAAAACTACTAGAACTAAAGACAGCTCTCAGTAACATAAAACATGATATACTGGGCCTGTGCGAGGTGCGCCGGCTAGGTGAAAACATAATAGAAGATGAAAACTATATTATATACTACATAGGACAAACAAAGGGTCTATATGGCGTAGGTTTCCTGATCAAAAGAGATTATAAAGAGAATATCATAAACTTTTCCGGGATATCTGAAAGAGTTTGCATGTTGGAAATAAACCTAATGGGCTTACACTTCGCAATTATACAGGCATACGCACCAACAGATAGCTCAACACAAGAAGACTTAGATAAATTCTACGCAGACTTAGAAGAGGCTCATGATTTGATCTCTACACAGTATATAATAGTCATGGGCGATTTCAACGCACAGATTGGCAAACCGAAGTGTTATGAGAGCAGAATAGCAGGCATTTACGGTTTTGGAAACAGGAGCAAGAGAGGAGAACGACTGATTCAGTATGCATACGAACATAATCTGAAAATAATCAATACAATGTATAAATTAAAAGCTGACCAACGATGGACCTGGATTTCGCCTGATAAAAATACTAAAAATGAAATTGATTATATAACAACAACGAAACCTAAATTGTTCACAAAATTGCTAAGTTCTTGTTGAAGTGCTAAATTCTTTCTCTTTTGGCACGGATCATAGACTTCTGAGAGCAACGTTAAGCTTAGATAGGGATAAACGGAGCAGAAGAAACTACACTAGTCCCAGAAACCCTTTAAAGACTGAGGATGAGATGGACAGTTATTTAAAAAGCTTAAATGAATTTATACCTGAACTAATAGAAAACCAGGAAAAATACAAAGTCATGGAATATTACAATAAAATAGAAAACTCTATATTAACAAGCCTAAAATATAAAAAACACTCAAGAAAAAGAAAAATTCTATCAAATAAAGCAATCCATGTAATGAAAAATAGAAGCAAACTACAAAATAAGGGAAATCTCACTAAAAAGGATAAGGAAGAATTAAAAAAGCTATATAAAGAAACAAATAAAGAAATCAGAAAATGTTATGAAAACCACAGATTTCACATTCTTGAAAAATGTATAGAAAGCACAAGATCAGCTAAAAAGGCATACAAAGAACTAGACAAGTCAAAAAAATGGATTCCGTCTCTACAGCAGGGTTCTACAATTTGCAAATCTCGAAATGACATCATTAACACAGCTACAAAGTTCTATACAAGCCTTTATAGCTCTACACCAGGCTTAGTGGAAAATACAGATACAGAACAAAATCAACTAAGGAACACATTAACTGTACAAATTTTTACTGAAACTGAAATCCTAAAACAAATAAATAATTTAAAACCAGATAAGAGCCCAGGACCGGACAGTTTGAGGAATGAGTGCATAAAGATCGGTAGAACACTTTTATTAACACCTCTTACAATACTGTTCAATAAAATACTGGAAGAAGAAATTGTGCCAGGGCAATGGACAGAATCGGAAATAATTTTACTATATAAAAAGGGAGACCCTAAAGATATAGGAAACTACCGACCGATAAGCTAAATGTCTTGCTTGTACAAACTCTTTGCATCCTGTTTACTACACAGAATATCCCCAAAAATAGACTCATGCCAACCAATGGAACAAGCGGGATTCAGAAGTGGATTTAGCACAACAGATCATATTCACACCGTAGACCGGGTCATCGAAAAGTATATAGAATATAGAAAACCGCTCTACATAGCTTTTGTTGACTATAAGAAAGCTTTCGACTCTATCTCGCATAATAGCATCTGGGAAGCATTAAACAAACAAAACATAAACGCAAAGTACATAAATATTATCAAAAACATATATGTTAATTGTACTAGTAGAGTCAGGCTAGATAGAGTGGGCACCAAGATCAGCATTAATCGAGGAGTCAGACAAGGCGACCCTTTATCATCGTAACTCTTTATAGCTGTCTTACAAAGTATAATGGAAGATTTACCATGGTCAAAGCAAGGAATTAATGTGAATGGGAATCTAAGCCACCTACGCTTCGCAGACGATATCGTCGTGTTCTCTGAATGTCCATATAAGCTCAACACAATGATTAACGAACTTCAGACAGCTAGTGTTCAAGTAGGCCTGGAAATGAACTTAGGAAAAACCAAAATCATGACGAACAGCAAGATGACGCCAGTACTAGTTAACCAAGAGCCTTTTGAGTACGTAGAAAGCTACATTTACCTTGGAAAACAAATTTCATTTAGAAAAGATTGAAACATAGAAGAAATAGACAGGAGAGTAGCTATTACATGGAAAAAGTACTGGGCACAAAAGGAGATTCTCAAATCGCAACTAACGATTAAATTGAAAAGAATAATTTTAGACACAACAATTTTACCCTGTCTAACCTATGGGTGCCAAACGTGGATTTATGATCACAAGGCAAGACACAAAATACAAACAACTCAGAGGGCAATAGAAAGGAGCTGTTTAAATATAAAACTGAGAGATAGAGTAAGAAACATAAAAATTCGGAAAATGACCAAGGTAAAGGATGCTCTGCACTTCTCTCAAAGTCTCAAATGGAGATGGGCTGGCCATGTTGGGAGATACGGTGACAATAGATGGACAATTAACATCACAAAATGGAAAGGACCACATGGCGTGAGAAGTAGAGGTCGCCCGGGAGCCCGGTGGCAGGACGAGATTGTATCCGTTGCAGGAAGAGACTGGATGATATGCATGACTGCTAAAGATAAGGATTAATGGAATTCTTTGGGGGAGGCTTTTACCCTGAGGGGGTCCACATTAGAAGGAGATGAAATTGCATAAACTAACTAATCTAATCAATTCTTTGTGGAATTAAATAAAGCTTTTTATTACTATTATTTATTATAATGTAAAACTACGCTGCGGCGTAGCGAGATACAAGTCACAGTTTTAATATTATGTGTAGAAGATTTTTGTATGAATAGTAAAGTAAAGTACAATAGTCAATGTTAAGTGTAAAACTTGGGTTAAAAATGAAAACTTAGTATATTTATAGGTATTTATTTCTTTAAGCTTATTTATAATATCTTTAAAAATAAGAAAAAAATACTTTTAAAAACACAACTTATAAGTACCGTCGTAGGTTTGGGCCTCGCCAAGCTGCCGACGCGTCGGCAGCTTGGCGAGGCCCAAACCTACCGGTGGTGGTTGGTTGGTCATTAATATTTAATAGATCAACATTTTAAGAGTTTAGAAACATTATAAATCTTAATATATATAAATCTCGTGTCACAATGTTTGTCCTCTTTGTAACCACAATTATTGCGAATAAAAAACTTTGACTTTGACTTTGACTTTGACTAATGGACTCCTAAACCACTTAACCGATTATAATAAAATTCGCACACCATGTGCAGTTCGATCCAACTTGAGAGATAGGATAGTTTAAATCTCAAATTATAGTCGCAATTTTAATTTATTTAGCCACAGCAACGCGTGGCTGGGCAGCTAGTATATCTTATATTTTGATCGGCGATCTGATAATTTGAAAAACTTTGATTTTTTCGAAACCTAATAAAAAGTCCCATCGCAGTCTAACACTACAAAATCAACAATATTAAATCATTTGACCAGAAAGTTAACGCCCTAAATGAATAAGTCTTCTCGATCAACCTATCTCAAATACAAGCGACCAAATAAATAACCAGAAGACACCAAAAAAAGTTTCAGTAAAATCAATTTCACCGAAAGAAGTACGAATTTCCTTTCGACCTTGTTTATTTTGAGACTTTTATTTCGTATCGGTAATTGAAATAGAATGTTTGTTTGCACAAATTAAACGTTTGGAAATATTTTATTTTCGCTGTTGATTTGGGAAAAGGAAAGCTTAGAAATAAGTGAAGAATGTTCTAATTTAATTTGTATTAATGGTACGATTACACTTTGAAGCGTGGGCGAAGTTCGGTGTACGAATTGAAATGTACTAAAGCATTGCCTGGTACAACGTTTCCACTTCAAATCGCTTAATCTTTGCACGCTAGGTGCTTTTCCACTTAGTTGAGCTGAGCTGTGGAGCTAAAGATGTATTTTATCAGAGTCTTTTTCAGAGTCGTTAATTTCCATAACGCAGCTTTGCTGTAATGAAAACAGTTTCAACGAAGCTATGTTTTTTTGTAAAGCGAGGTAAGGATGCGGGCTAAAGATGTAAGCTGTAAAAGCTATACCTAGATGGACAAGTGGTAAGCTTTTTCATATTTCATGCTGCTGGCAGCTCCTATACCCTGCTTAGAAGGAATTGCATAGTTTCGTAGAATAATATTTTTTCCGATGCTGTTAAGCTGCCTCGCATACCTAATTCAAGTAAAATATAGTAGGATATCTTTCAAGCATTCAGAATTACGTCACACTAAGATATACGATGTTATGTGGTGCCCATTTGTCAAGAATAGTATTTTTCTTGTCGGAAAATAAGTTTCTTTCAAAGGGTTAGCGATGCGCCTTACATTGTTCCGTTTTGTAAAAACGCGCTACGCATTTCTAAACAACTTAAAACTGCCCACTTTTGTCGTATACTAGGAGCTAGTAACAATACATTATACTATTATATTAATAACATTACCACAAACATGTTAGTTCACCCAATAAAATATTAGTTACGTAAATTTACAAGTTGAGTGTTTACTTGGTGGTGGACGCTAACCCTACTTCTTGGCGAAAAAAATACATGCTTGAAACCCTACGCAACAACAAAACCGAAGAAGGGATGAGATTTGTTGTACATTTATAAAAAATAAGTATTTTTAAACTATACATTGAAAAAAAAACAATATTGTAAGTAAAAACTACTTTATGATCTTCTCGTTATTTTTAGTGCGAGAAAGAAAATCGTTGCCGTTAAAGTAAAATAATCTAGCTTAAAGTCAATACAACTCTAGAGCGTACAAAAATATCTTTACAACAGTACTATCGTTAGATATAATCCAGCTAAAGCACTACGTTCCTTTGCTCTACGCATGTATACTACAAACGCAAATAGTACAGACAATCGTTTTCAATTAAGCTATGCGAAGATACACGCTCATGTGAAATTTGCCATTCGTTGCGGGATTAAAGTGTGTTTGCTGAAATTAGTTAAACGAACATTAGTTTATGTACGCGCCGGTGAGCAGAGCTCGTAGAGAAAATTACGGATAATATAATAACGAAAGCTTTTTTTCTATGGGTTAGTATGGTTGTAAGTAAGTTGTAGTCATGAACGTAAGTGAACCAGGTGTTAGAAATGAAATGGCAATATTACTCTATGGTTCAAAATATAAGTTCTGTCTTGGACATCTTTGCACTTGTCCTCCATACTGCTGAGATACCATTACAATATTTAATCTACAGAGCTATTACAACATTTAATCAGTAGTTCAAGTGTCACTTGTAAAGGTATGTCGTTAATTACATAGCAGTTTTGTTTCAATAGAGCTAAGAAACTAGTGTTATCTGTCCCTGCACAGGAAGAAATCTCTTCTGTGTCTCGAAAATGTATGCCAACATCTACCTACTGCAAGATCACACCCCTGCCCTCAACTGATATAAATAATGTTAAAATTACCGCTGAAACAAAGTTACATAACGAAACAAAGCTCCATTCGATCACGAGATAATTTACGCGTATTTTTTTGAATATCAACGTAAATCTCGTCACGGGAATAAATCAAATTTACGGCATCGTTTTCAATAACACTCCGAGGGCGGTGTCACCCGTCGTAAAACGTAGGCGCGTAGAAGGATTAAAATTATTACCCTTTCACACCTCTGCGCTCATTTAAAGCCAGCATCCACCGAGAGGAAGAAATGTCTCAAAAAGTATAAGTATTGTACTGTAGGTACTCAATTGGATAATGCAATTGATATTCTGTTGCCATCTTACTGGTTGATTTTGTTATGACTGTACATTTCTGCGACTATTTTAAATATACTTCTTCTTAGAAATACCTACTACTCCTTAAGCAAACCTACTCAAAACTATCCCTCTCTACTTGTACAGTCAGATTTAATTAATTGTTAACTTCATTTAACAAAGGGCACGGACCCTGGTGTCATAATTTTTCAGGGTTCAGCAATTTTCAATGTCAAAATTAACTTAAAAATGCTCTCCACATGAGTGTAAATTGTAAATTTGAATGTGATGCCATGAAATACATGTGTACAAATGACAACTGATACCCGGACACAGAAAACATCACCCTAACCCAATTTATGATACGAGTATCTGTCCGACCGAGACCGTCGCTTCGAAGGCAGATGGACTTAATTGTCTTTCCTGTTTGTCCGTCAAATATATATTGGAATCCGTGTAAATTAGAATCTATTAAGAAAATAAGTTCACATCGTCCACTTGGTCGGACTAAGGAGTCGATCCAAGTTTTCAGACAGCTGTTGGGATACACTTTTTTCTCTTCTTTAGATGGAGTATCAGGGCTTAAACAACGCCCTTTTCAGTAAAATGGGTGAATTCGACTCTCACCGTGCTCGGACAGCAATTTATAAGGGAGGGGAAACGTTTCCTGAAAAAACGTTTAAAACTTTTGTGGATTAAACGGCAGTCAATTCAAGAAGGTGCTAAAAACGCAAAAATCAGTACAAAAGGCCATGGCAGCCGAATTTCACCCATCGAGTAAATACATTGTTGGAAGGTAGACGAGAACCAGCCGGCGAATGATATAAAAGGCGGTGCGCAAACGCCGCGCCGACACTTTGCCTCGAGCCACCGTTGTAGAAACGTCGTCCAATATTTCATTTCTCTTTAGTTAAATTGTGTCGAATCGCTGTCCGATTGTTTAACTTTTGATTATTTTTGTGGAATTATAATTGTCAGAAGTAATTCGGTGTTTTATTTTTGAAATAAAATCAGTTCAAGTATCCAAAATCAGAAGAACCTACGTTTCACACGTTGTTCTATCTCACTACTCTGCCCACATTTTGTTGCAAAGAAATGTCGGACAATGTGATGGCCATCGAAATAGTAGTTTGAGCAAAATCTACATGAAGGTTGCCTAAAAGCGAAACTAGGCGCGAGTTAATAGTGAAGTGAAGTGTTGGAGCAGTGCTTGAGAGCTCATAGGGTGCGTCGAATTCCCACAACCCGCAGGCCTTGCCGACTGACCGGTGGGCATGCCGTCCTCAGCAGGCTTTGCACCTGTTCGGTGGGCATTGCCGCCTGTCACCTTTGCGATGCCGGCTATTCGGCGGGAATCACCGTCGTCAGCCAGCAAGCCTCGTCACGCTCAGCAGCATTTAGCACCAAGAGAGGCTGGTAAACTGTTTGTGGCAGATAACGTCACGGTAACAGACTGCATTGCTGATGCAGTACTTTTCTTCAGAATGTTGGTGAGAGCTATCCATTATATTTTTGATTTGATTTTGATTACTTTTACATTTTGCGTTTGTGCCCATATTTACCAAAGGCAAAATAGACCGTGCTAAGTACTAGACTACCGACTTTTACGAATCGGGTTTTGTTTAAATTATGATTCAGGTCCATGCGTAAATAAATGACGGGTGAGTGATCATTTATTGTAAAGCAAGCCACCACCAGAACTGATGACCAAGGCTCTGTCAAGAGTGTATACGACTAAGAAGAAGAGTGATCATACATGGGGTTATTTTATTGCAAACACGAGCTATTTTGTCTGCAATAGCTAATCATCACGATTATTTTGTTCGGGTTCAGGAACACAGCTCGAACAAAACTACCCTACTTGTAACATTTTTGCTGTGTAGGTTACGCATTAAACATTTTGTGAAAAATAATAATGGGAGCCAAGTATGTGCCTTTAAATAGATGTTGTGAAGTTCAACTCATAAGACAGGCATTGTTTTTTCGTGGTAAATTTGTCCGCCTTTCTGCGAAAGTCAACTGACATTATTTGACACTCATTTAAATCCTAAACGTGCTTATAGCCGGGATTCTAATGTAAAAATTGTTTTGGTGAAAAAAGATAACGCGTAGCATAAGCAACGTTGAATTTCGATGCAAAATGATCAGCGTCGCAATGCCTTGAAGTGGTTTTGGAATTTCGTAGTCTTGTGAAATAAGAAAACTTGTGAATTGTTTTAGTAAAGAAAAAGCTGGTTTCGATAGATTGTTTTTAGATTTTGAATATGACTTGAGATAGGTACGGGGTTAGTCCCGTCAGATGTTTGTTGGGGAACTGTAAATTCTAATTTGTGTGATTTCGGAATGATTATTTTCTAGTGAAAGAAACTGAGCCTTTTAAAATAAAAGTCAAGGTCAGGTGTGACCGAGCTCTGATAAGATCTAAGTTCTACTTATGTAATTTTTCACATGTAGTCGAAGACAAAACTAGCAGGCAAGTAAGGCAATCATTAAAGCCGGCAGCTTTGCAGCTGCAGTTTGTGCGTTCTGATGGGTTTTATTTGAGAGTATGTACTTAGGGTTGTTTTTATCAAAAGTGTTATCTATGTAGTTGCCGTGACAAAGAAGAAAGAAGAAAGAGAGAGTAAGCTCAACTCTTTTTAAACGCTTCTTCTCTATTTGTAGTTGTGACGCTGCAGCGTTTCCGATAAAACGCGGGAGTGCGTCTCATCGAGGTCACTGAATGTGATGGAATGTGGTGGCCCAGTTGTGAGTGCTTAAATGTTTGATTTTGCACTGGAAAAGGGAAAATATTTGGTGACCTGTCGACTATAATAAGTCGTAGCCTTGAACGTTTTACACCATCGCCCGATAGTCGTGAAAGTTTTGGTGACAAGTGGTGTTGGTAGATAACTTGTCAGGACTACACCCGATAGACATGGGTAGTAGCTAGATTTCTGAGTTTTGAAAACCCGATCGCAACACTAGTTTTTCAAAATAACCGGTTACATTCTTCTTGCCAGGCAAAAATAAATCTTAACTGTGTCGAAATAACGGTGAAATTTAAATATCATGGCGCCATAACCAGAGAAAAAACTGGTTTTCTTAGAGCAAGCTAAATTTAACCTTCTCTAAAGAAATCTAAAGTTGATTCTTCACTAACTGTGTATGTAGCCGTGATTAGTTCTGGACCGTCGCCGCGTAGCCGTCGGTGTCGCGTGGGTTGCAACGAAACAGTTTGGTTTTTAGTAACCAGAAAAGCCACGACACGAGCGTGACACGGCGTAGCTAGGTTATTATGTGTAGCAGTTTTTCGACATTGCAAAGAGCAGTTTTTCGGCTATGTACGCTATAACGCCCAGTCGCCCACTGCTACCACCCGATAAGCGATAACTTACAGATGCAAATAAAGATTTCTAATTTTAATATGATCTACTGTTCGTGCAATATTCATTTACTGGTACAATTTGTAGGGAGTACTGTACACTGATAAACTTGTAATGATCAAATAATGATCAAGTTTGTGCCCGATCAATTGAAGAGTATGAACGTAACCTGCCAAGTGTTTTGTTACGTCTCGGTCTGTCTATAGAAGTACCTACGTTTAACAATGTGTTGCTATGTGAAATGTTTACTTTTTGTAAAAAGATACATCTGATCCTTATAATTTTCATCTGCACTGGGTTAGCCTTTTGATGGTCCACTGCAGGATGACGGGCATACCCACGAAGGTTGATTTAAGGGCGCTGTTCATCTATTTGAAGGGAAATGTGCCCCTGAACGATTAACGTAAAAGCTTTGCAATTGTTTCTGAGTTAGATAATTATTGAGAGACCTTGTTAGTCATTGACACGTTTTGTGACCCTAGCAGTGGCTCAGTGGTGATGTTTTACGTTTCATAGTTCTAATTGTGTTTTCTCTGGTTTGTCTCAGATCGATCGGGATACGGCTTCACGCAGTGCCTCTGTCCCTGGGAAACGAGTATTGCCTCAAGTCGTGCCTCTTACTCAGTGCGGGATACTGCTTCACGTAGTGCCTCTGTCCCTGGGAAACGAGTAATACCTCACGTCGTGCCTCTTACTCAGTGCGGGATACTGCTTCACGTAGTGCCTCTGTCCCTGGGAAACGAGTAATGCCTCACGTCGTGCCTCTTACTCAGTGCGGGATACCGGGATACTGCTTCACGTAGTGCCTCTGTCCCTGGGAAACGAGTAGTGCCTCAAGTGTGCCTCTTACTCAGTGCGGAATACTGCTTCACGTAGTGCCTCTGTCCCTGGGAAACGAGTAATGCCTCACGTCGTGCCTCTTACTCAGTGCGGGATACCGGGATACTGCTTCACGTAGTGCCTCTGTCCCTGGGAAACGAGTAGTGCCTCAAGTGTGCCTCTTACTCAGTGCGGAATACTGCTTCACGTAGTGCCTCTGTCTCTGGGTAACGAGTATTGTCTCACGTCGTGCTTCTTACTCAGATACTGCTTCGCTCCGTGTTTCTGCCCCTGAGAGCGAGTAAAGCATCAAGTCGTGCTTTTTGCTTGGTCGAGACAGGCTTCACGCCGTGCTTCTGTCCTTGGGAGCAAGTAAAGCATGAAGTCTTGCTTCTTACTTGCTCGGGACATGCTCTGCGCCGTGCATCTGTCTCTGTGAGCGAGTAAAGCATCCATTCGTGCTTTTACTTGCTCGGGATAGGCTTTGCGCCAAGCATCTGTCTCTGTGAGCGAGTAAAGCTTCCAATCGTGCTGCTTACTTGCTCGGGATAGATAGTTTTCACGCCGCTGCGCCGTAGCTCAGTAGTCAAGTATACGCCTTTTGATATTTTTGCTGTCTTTTGGCTAAGTAACGATTGTTTATGTTTCCTTTTTAGTCATAACACAGGATACACTTCAAACGTGTTTCTTTCTTGGTTGTTTAGTCATAATCATAGTCATGGTTACAAAGTGCCTGACCTAGAAAAGGAAGAAACTACTTCAGCTGCGGCTGAGCTACAGCCACAAATTGAAGTCTAGCTGTTTCCGGTACCAGGGCTGTGAAAAGAAAATGAACAGGTTCCGTCTGGGTCTGCACGTCTGGGTTGCATATAACTACCGAGAGACTTCTACTCAAGCGTGGAATATGAACCCTCCGAGCCTGAGCACCATCTAAGCTTCGATGCCAATGCTTGAGACTGGCCTGCAGAGCTAAGGGAGACCGAGGACGGTCTCATTTATCAAGAAAGGCCGTGTTGGAAGGTAGACGAGAACCAGCCGGCGAATGATATAAAAGGCGGTGCGCAAACGCCGCGCCGACACTTTGCTTCGAGCCACCGTCGTAGAAACATCGTCCGATATTTCATTTCTCTTTAGTTAAATTGTGTCGAATCGCTGTCCGATTGTTTAACTTTTGATTATTTTTGTTGAATTATAATTGTCAGAAGTAATTCGGTGTTTTATTTTTGAAATAAAATCAGTTCAAGTATCCAAAACTGGGCTATATATAAGCTGGTGATGTACCAAGTCAAAAAAAGAAGAAGTTTGTGTAAGAAGGTAATAAGTAGTCATAATTATGAATAACTTTTACTGAGGAAATGTCAGAAACATTGATTTATTTATTACTACGCTTTGATAATAATTATTTTTCGCAAAAAAACAGCATGACTGACTTCAACCGTGTACAGAATTCGCGAATAGTATGCACAAATCGATGTATCAATTTCACATTATTGTTTATTTATCAAAAATGGCTCAGCCGATTTCGATAAAATTGAAATGGGACCAATTTCGAAGTATACTCTTTCCAATAAAAAAATATATAGAAAGCGGAAAAAGTTATGCGTGGTACCTCGTCCGTTACGTCAGTAAAAAGTTATGCATGTACTCCTATATTATGTACCTATTTAATTTAAACAACCTCTTGGTGCTTCGGCCCCACTAACGCCTTCTAATGGTCCGGGATGTGCCCGTGAGTTGAAAACGAATTAAGGATATGAGTAGAATAAATCCATCGTCTAGAGAAACGCCTGTACAACATCATTGCCTGTACACGACGGGCGTAACTATCTAACTAGCGAAAAAAATGTATAGGTATGTTATCTCGCTGTAGTGTAAAACGGAATTAGTAAAACTAGCGAAAACGCCCTAAAATATTGGTTTAAGAGTTCATAATAGGAAATAATAAAAAGTTTGGATAACGCACACCAATTTAATCCAAGAATTTATATTCGAACTAACAGACTACGTAAATCCTTTGAGAATGTCCGAAGAAAATGCCACCCGAAAGCCGTAGAGTACAGAAAATAACTAGTCAGTTCATCAGAAACAACTATTTTGAAAATATGGGTGAATGTACCTATATCAAGGACTTTGTATACTATCTGGACTGCGCACAGACGAAATTTGGCTCAAAGTTAGTTTAGGAAAATTCAACCTTAATGCGTTGCAACAAAACATATATTCCTTTGAAATGGCATAAGAGAGACGCTGTGCCGAGTGAGACTTCCCAAAGTGATGAAGTTGTCCCGCTTGCACTATTGCCATTTCGAAACGATACTTATATATGGTAGAATTATTACCTGTAAAGCCGCGACTGTCTTAACCATTTCTTAGTTTTTTTAACAATGTAGTTTGTTAAGATTTTAGTTAAAATTGCGATTAGATGCCAATAAACAGAGTTTGATATTTATTTTGTATGAATATACCTACGTCTTTATGATTAACGGTTATTTTTTTATTTTTGACTAGAGTATCACCGTCGATTGCAAATGGCGTACTATGGTGTATACAAAGAAGTGTAGTAGGGTGACTATGCTGGACATATTTCTTAAACATGCTGGGTGTACAATTGGTGTATAGTCGTGGTTGTCATTTTTAATTTTTTTGGGTTGTAGATTTCAAAATTGGCATCCATATTGGAATTAAAAACGGCAGACGTCACTTTTTTGGAAAAATCATGGGTGTAGTTTTCGAGGTTTTTTGGGGTGTAGATTTCAAAATTGGCATCCATTTTGGAATTAAAAACGACAGACGTCACTTTTTGCTAAAAGTCGCGATGGGTATCGCTTTTGAGGTTTTTGGGGGTGTAGATTTCAAAAATGGCATCCATTTTGAAATTAAAGATGGCGGACGTCATTATTTTGAAAAAGTCGTCATGGGTGTCGTTTAATAGGTTTTTGGGGGTGTATATTTCAAAACTAGCGTCCATTTTGGAATTAAAGATGGTGGACGTCACTTTTTTGAAAAATCGTCATGGGTGTAGTTTTCGAGGTTTTTGGGGGTGTAGATTTAAAAAATGACATCTATTTTGGAATTAGAGATAGCAGATGTTTCTTTTTTGAAAAAGTCGTCATAAGTGTTATTTGTTGAGAATTCGGGGGTAGGTATATATTTCAAAATTGGCATTCATTTTAGAATTGAAGATGGTGAAAATTACTTCAAATGTTTTGAAGTTGAAATTGGATGCCAATTTTGAAATATACACCCCCAAAAACCTCGAAAACTACACCCATAACGACTTTTTCAAAAAAGTGAGACCGCTATTTTTTATTTCAAAATGGATGCCTTGTTTACTACGGAATCCTTAAAATTCTGTTAACTACGGAAGTCTATTCGTGGACAAGTTTTCATGATTAAGATTTTTCATGATTAAAAGTTTTTGTGAAAAAATTTTTCGTGGTTAAGTACTGACACGGGTTGCGTGATATGTGTGATTACATCTATGAAATTTATACGTTGTTCAATACCGTAAATATGGATTCCAGACCATTACTGTCGTCACAAAAGTGAAGGAACTCATCGAGATCTACATTTCCGATGACAGCTGTCAAACTTAAAAGTGGTTTATCTCCGTCATTATCAATCCTAGACCATTGCTGTCTTAACAAAGGTGAAAGAACTCTTCAAGATCTACATTTCCGATAACAGCTGTCAAACTTGAAACTGAATTATCTCCGTATATATTAATTCTAGACCATTGTTTTTATGGGGATTGGTTTTATAGAGATCTTCAAGGAAGGCCTATGCCCAGCAGTAGGCGTCTTATTGCTAAAGCGACGACGATGACGAAGGACGACGAGTTAGGGGTAAGATAACTGCGATTCCTGCGTGCAGTAACATTCCAAAGAAAAATTATAATCCCAAGATGATCGAGATGTTTTGGTCATCCTACTTGGAAAAGAGACACAATCATCTGATGTGGTATCCTTGTCGGCACGTTTTTCTTTGCCAGTACTCAATCCTGTTTATATGATAAATCCATGACCTATATTGATTTAAGTTTTATTTAATGACAATACTACACTACCACTACAAAGAAAGCAATTGGATCATCCACAGACCCTTGAAGGTCTAAAGATAATCCAAGTGCTCAAGCCCACTGCCAGTTGGCAGCATGCCCAGCATGCTGGCAGCATTGCCACGCTGAATGGCACTCGCAAATGATTTGAACTTTGATTTAAGTTCAAATTATTTTTACTCACCATTTCGATACGATCGTGTGATGAATAATGAGGTAACAATTTTATGCACGGTGGTATCACTAAACATGTCACTTTGACAGTTTAAAAACAAAATGTCCGTGTCAAATGTCAAAAACTTGGGCCGTTCTATTTGTGATTAATGTCCAAATTTATCCGTCTAGACATATCGAGGCATTGAATATCGAGGTCTTTGATAGGTATATATTGTTTATGTATATTATTTTATCTATAACTAAATAAATAAATTTATTTTATCAACGTAAAAAGCGTTCTCTCTATCGAATGCCTAAAGTGAAAAATAAACAGAACTATGCTATTTAGCTAGTTTATTTACGCTGGCGCCCCTGTAATCGGGCTTTTAGAGAGCGACCGAGTTTTCCTGAAAATTTACTAAACCGAAATTGGCGTTTTCTCGCAAATACAACCTACTGCCTATACGGAAAAACTTAGGTATATAAAAATCTCTATCTAAATACCAAACTTTATCAAAATTATTTCAGCCGTTTCGAAAGTCCGGATTTTGTACAAACAAACCAATAAATTAGCATACAATAATTGTCCGTATTGAGGTGTTTTTAGGGTTCCGTGGCTCAAAAGGAAAAAACGGAACCCTTATAGGATCACTTTGTTGCCCGTCTGTCTGTCTGTCCGTCTGTGTGTCAAGAAAAAGAAGTGTCCTTCTATCTCAAGAATGCGTGGAGATATCAAATTGAAATTAAAACCTTATACCTACGCAAATCTATAGTCTCTTGCAGTTGCATAAAAAATAAACTTCTCAGTTATCGTAAAAAAAGTTAGAGCCATTTATCTCAAAGAGTTATCTTTGTGATAAGCATTTCAAAAATATGAAGCGAACGCAGGATTCGAACCTTGCCCCCTCGGATCACTAGCCCGACGCTCTAACCACTGAGCTAGCTCGCCTCCTACGCAAGCTTCAAATTTCTGAAGTGCTTACATTTCCCAACTTATAGCGTTGGTGGCGCCACCTGTGATACCCGTATTAGACAGGTTATCACTCAACTAGAAGTTATTAGAACTTCTAAAGATTGACGAGAGATGACACAGTGCTTAATCAATGTTATGATGTTTATTTTAAGTGCTTTCCACACTAGATTTTTATCTCAAAGAGTTATCTTTGTGATAAGCATTTCAAAAATATGAAGCGAACGCAGAATTCGAACCTTGCCCCTTCGGATCACTAGCCCGACGCGAATCCTGCGTTCGCTTCATATTTTTGAAATGCTTATCACAAAGATAACTCTTTGAGATAAAAATCTAGTGTGGAAAGCACTTAAAATAAACATCATAACAGAGCCATTTATGTCGCAAAAAAAACATATATTTCGACACTCACAAAGAAATCTAAATCTTCTTCTTGTTGAACTATGAAATTTTGTTTTCTATAGGTATGTGTACTCGAAGAGCATTGTCTTCGAGTACACATATAGGAATAAATCTGAAAACTGCACATTTTTAATATTTAATCGTAAAAAGTAGGGTCTAAATGCAAGAAAAGGGGGTCCGAATATCAAAGTGAGTTAAATTGTATCATGTGAGGTATTAAATAAAAGAATTTTATTCATTAGCTATTTATTGGAAAAAAATGTGTGTGTGGAAAAAATCTTAGTAAAGATTTAGGAGAATCACCAGAATTTCATAACAGTTTTTTCTCAAGACTTTTAAACGTATCTATGAGAAGTTGGCTTATTATTACAATTGCTGGGGCATCAAAGGAAGTTCCATGCGACAGTAACGCTGACTATACACGTGCAAGGTTGAAGCCTACCCTCCACCCAGCATCGTGTGGAAAGATGAAAAACGGGCAATCTTACAAAGGAAAGTAAGTATGAACGTGACTATACAATTATTATTATGATACTCTTAATTTAGGTGAATTAAAGGAATTGATCTGAAAACATGTATCAGCCACTCAGTAGTATTTGAATAAAGAACGAAGCTAGGAGGCGTCCCCACGTACACGACGTATGTTTCTGACATTGACCCCTCGTCTGTATTAACACGGCAGGTGTAATTTCCTTCGTCTGATATAGAAGGATTTTCAATAATATAGGTGCTTCCAATGGCTTTCGTATTCAATACTCGATCCTGAAAATTAAACATAATAGGTAATTAAATGTAAATTTAATATTTTATTTTGTGCTTTTTTCTTTTACGAAACTTATACCTACTGTTAATTTAGACTACACGTAACCATTAACTTCATTCAATATTAATACGGAAGGCACTAAATCCCACGACACAGGAATTCTACTAGTGTGGGATTTAGGGTTCACCCACAAGTATGTACAGTCCACGGACTCAATGTATGTTGCATAATAATTTTAACAATCAGTTATAAGTATACTATAAAACTGTATTACTGTACCTATTTATGTTATCAACACCGTTGGCCAGTTAGCCCGACCGACGGCGCATCCTTTTACCATTGCACATGTGCGCAAGCCTCTATTGTGCAGGGTGAAAGCGCATCGACGCCCACCCCTTCTTTTGTTTAGATAAGTTTAACGTTAAATACAATAAGTTTTGTCAAGCATTAGTTAAGTTACCATGTAAGGGAACAGACTTCCAACTCAGTCTGTTAGGTTAGGATAAGATAATATAAAGTAAATGACTTCAAAATCAGTCGTACTTTTTATTGATAGCATTAATCAAAAACACCACCGCGACGCTCCCGAATCTTGACTACCTATTTCTGTACATAGCCATAAGAAAAGTCAAATAAATTTATTATTTATTTATTTATTTAATTATTTTTCGCAAAAATGGCATAACCGACTTGAACCGTGTACAGAATTCGAATAATTCGCACGGATCGATGTAGTAATTTTTCACATCAAAATTGATGATTTATCTAAAATGGCACCGCCGATTTAAAAAAAAATTAATCGGAACCAACTTTAAAATATGATCTACCAAAGAGAGATAAGATCTACAATAAGAATTAAGAATAAATAATTATTGAAATCGAACTAGGTACTCTGTAAAAAGTTATGCGTGGTTCTAGGTACATTAAAAAAATACGCGTCGAATTGTAATACTCCTCCGTTTCGTTGGTTAAAAATTAACAAATTTTACTACAATAAAAAACTATTTTACTGAATAAGGAAGACTACGTTTTGTTTATTAGTTTTAAAGTTTTTACTAATATTTTCTCACCTTATACCATCTGACAGAACTTTCCCCAACATTTTTTAAGTTACATTTAATAGCTTTTGTTTTTCCTTCCTCTATGTAGATATCATGAGAGTCACCATTAAAGATATTGTTACCTTCGAAATTATCTGAAATTAGTTAAGATTTCATTTTAATCCACAGTTCACAAAAAAAACTTATAATGTAGGTATTTTATAAAGTAGGTACATATCAACAATTTTAACCATAAAAGTTTTTGAATCTTTGCCTAGCTTGTTTGTTGCCTCACATGTATAATTCAATCCAAGCTTCTTTCCTCAGAATAATAACTAGTTCGTTTCTTCTGATAAATTGGTCAAAATACAAATTGTACTCTAATGTTTACCATGATAGGGCATGAGACATTTTACTCAGGTGCATTTTCGGAAATCTTTTAGTACCTACTAAAATATGCTTAGGTCCCAACAAATTATTGAACATTATACGTCTGTATCGTTTGTTTCAGACATAGGACGTCCACTGCTGGACATAGGCCTCCCCTAAATATTTCCAACAAGACCGGTTCGAAGCGGCTTGCATCCAGCGCGATCCTGCGGTCTTGAAGAGGTCAACCGCCTAACTTTTGGACCCCATCGGTTATCAGTCCTCCATGCTATGTGCCCCGCCTATCGCCTTTTCAACTTGCCAATCCACTGGGCTATGTCGGTAACTTTGGTCTTTATATGGATCTCCTCATTCCTGATCCGATCCCGTAGAGAGACTACGAGCATAGCCCTCTCCATAGCTCGTTGGGCTACTTAGACTACATTTCTGTGCATCATGGCAACACATACTCGTCGAAAACTTTCGACTTGAGGCACTGAGGTATGTCGGACGAGAAGACGTTACGCAATTTTCCAAACGCTGCCCAGCCAAGTTGGATTCGGCGATTGGCCTCTTTCTTGAAGTCGGACCTACCTAACTGGACTACTTGTCCTAGTTACCAACTGAAATAGGTGTGGGTACAACATGGGAATTACACGACCTTTGTCTTGTCCATGTTCATTTTAAGAGCCACCTGTGAGAGACTCGATTGAGGCCTTTGAACATCGTGCTGAGTTCTGCCATCGACTTTGCCATGACTACGATATCTTCGGCAAACCGTACGTGAGTGATGTATTCGCTATTAATGTTAATGCCGAATCCTTTCCGTTCCAGGAGCTTTTTGGAGATATTAGATCTCCCTGTCTTACGCCTCTCTTCAAAAGGATTGCCTTGGAGCTCTCTTCCTGTACTCAGACTGACATAGTGGCGTTATTATAAAAACACTTCAACACTTCGACATACCGATAGTCGGCATCGTTGAAGAGACTCGAGCACAGCCCATGTCTCGACCGTATCAAAAGCAAACAACAAACATTAAACAAAGTGGCAAGTTATACTCCTCGGTCTTTTGTATAACCTCCCGCAGAGTATGTACTACGCGGTCACATTAACTAGACGCTTGACCGTGTGACGTTATCTTGTCGCTCAAGTACGGTGTGCAAAAAAAAAACCAACCAAGTGCGAGTCGGACTCCCGCACGAAAGGTTCCAAACCATCTTATATAAAAGAAAAGTTTCTACCTGTTTATTAAGATCGAGTAAAAATTGCTTAAAAATTAATGCAATGCGTCGAGTTAAGTGGTCCATGGTGCTAAAGCCCTTTCGGAAACCGGCTTGTTTGGAAGCCATCAAGCCTCAAGCCTGCGTTCGAGTCGATTTGTAATGACTCAAACATGGATCAGAAGCGAGATGTGTCTATAGTTTTTCAATAATGTGTTGTCACTTTTTTTGAAGAACAACACCACCACGCTTCTGTTCCACGCTTGTGGCGTTATGCCCTCGAGGACAATAGTGTTAAAGAGCTTCTGAAGGACTTTTAGTACTGGTGTTCCACCCGCTTTCAGAAGCTCTGATGTGATTCCGTCGTCACCCGGTGCCTTGTTATACTTAGTCTGATTCAGGGCCATTTTAGTCTCGTACAGGCTGATGTCCAAGATATCTTCAGTAAACTGTCGGGTCAGCTTGGCTCTTGGGTCTTTGGCCGCGCTGTTTACAGGATTTGCTACTGAGGTGCATAACTGTTTGTAGAACCTTTGGATCTCCTCTAATACCTCTGCCTTGGTGACGCTATACTGCCATCTTCTATCTTCAGCTTTGTCAACTGGCTTTGCGCAAACACTTTGGAGACTTTATTCCGCTCTATTGCCTCTTTAATATGTTTAGTATTAAGGAGAAGAATGTCGCACCGCACCGATTCCGAAATTTGTTTATTGAGCCGCTCGTATGACTTGGCATCATCGGAAGACTGCAGTCTTAACGCGCGTCATTCGACCATGAGATTAAGAGTATAATCGGAAAATTTCTGAGGTGTATCTGAACGGCGGGGTTGCGTTGAAGTCTCCCATATCAACCGTGAAGCGGGTTTTAGACGTATGTATGGCCCGACTTACGTCCTTATACATAGCCTTCACCTTATCATCTGGGTGTGACGAAGTTGGTGCGTATACCTGAATGACCTTCAACGAATATCATTTGGATATTCTGAGTATTAGGTATACAACCCTGCTCGACACACTTTCGATGGTAATGAT
Organism: Hypomecis punctinalis; assembly: GCA_949316475.1. NCBI lineage: Eukaryota > Metazoa > Arthropoda > Insecta > Lepidoptera > Geometridae > Hypomecis > Hypomecis punctinalis. Next base: position 11,783,511 of record OX438797.1, read on the forward strand.
GTTGTTAATGATAGACCTGTGAACGAGAAAACCAACACCACCTTAAGACCGTTGGTTCCCGGTAGTAAAAGTAGGTTGCCGGATTTCAATATCGTGTCCTCGCCCTCTCTGCGGACTTCAGACAACCTCATAATATCCCATTGCAACCTACTCAACTCTTCTTCCAGTTCCGCAATCTTCTCGTCAGTCCTCATGTTGCGCATCTTATATATTGCCAGGGCCAGTTGTCGGGTGGGGTGGCAGCCGGATCTCTTCCGGAGATTCTTAGCACCCCGTGCTCCGCTGTTACCATGACCGCTGCCGGAGCCAGGAATAACGAGCCGCCGGGGACTGGGGTCCTGGTCTAATTTATGTTATTCATGAAGAGGGGTTGTGCCCGTAATTGTTGCGCTAGTCAGGCGATCGCAGTGCGTACCTCTCGCGACGGGGATGTTGGTGCCCATCCCCGCTCTGTTGCACTTAAGCTACGCTGTTTCGGATGGATATACCGCCATCTTTCCGTTCCGTAGTACCTCAGATCAAAATTAGCCAAATCGGTCCAGCCAGTTAGCGAGACTAACGACCATGATTCATTATATATATATATATATATATACTATGTAACTTCGTATATCATGGACCGTATTCAAAAGCTCTCATTGTTTTTACTTGAATTGTAATATCAAAGTACAACTATAAAGGTTCCTCAAAGCAATTTCGTTGTGTCTGTTATGTATGATAGATTAAAAAAATAATATATATATATATATACGAAATGATATATACAACGTGTAACGGAAAGGCTGTATACATATACTGTGGGTTGATACTATACCTTATATAGATGCTGTATTCGAAATTCCGAGCCAAAATATCAACATTCACTTTTTAAAATAAATTACATATGACTGACTAGAAAAAAAAGGACAGCAGTTCAAGGAGGTGTGGTCTGATTTTGATGGACAAGGTCGTGTTATTGACCTCACAGCTGTTAAGTGTGATAGTGCTGAGCAAATGTGGATTAGTCATAAAAATGACTAGTTTTTCAAAAAAAGATCAAACGAACTTACAGGCATGCCCCTTACCGTAATCTGAATTGGTACTTTCAGTATGTATACAGTCTTTCCGTTACACGTTGTATATTTATTATTATATATTACATAGTTGATTGAATATCATAAAACATACCATCTACGACTACGTCGAAATCGTGTTCAGTTTTTCCTAAGACACTTTTGCCGATACACCTGTAAACACCAGTATTTTGCAAAGTCATACCAGAAATATGCAACTCTTCTGTGGATTCTGGTAATGTACTGAACACAGCAGAACCTTTAGCCTGGAACTGCCATGATATGGTTGGCTTTGGAACTCCTTCAATCCTAAAATAAGATGCTAATTAATTTTATTATTCATATTTGGAATAATATTGGATATACATAACACTTTGAATATCTATTGTTTATATTATCCTACTCCTACTAATATTATAAACGCGAAAGTTTGTGAGGATGGATGGATGGATGGATGGATGGATGGATGGATGGATGGATGGATGGATGGATGTATGGATGTTTGTTACTCTTTCACGCAAAAACTACTGAACAGATTGAGATGAAACTTTGCAATAATATAGCTTATATATCAGAATAACACATAGGCTATAAATTATAATGATTTTGCGTCAAAAATCAAAATATCATGCGGGCGAAGCCGCGGGTAAAAACTAGTATCATATATATTGTATAACCAGAACTGGTGTAAAGCCGATATGGGGTGATTAAGTACATCATTATGAACAACTTTTACTATGGGTCCAACACAAAATTTGAGAAAAAAAATCTGCTGTTTCATACAATTTGTCGATTCCGAGTAGCAATTTTGTAAGGAACAGCAGATTTTTTCTCAAATTCCGGGTTAGACCCATGGTAAAAGTTGTTCATAATGATAGTCATAATCACCCCATTTTGGCTTAATACAGGACAAGCAGATAACTTTGTATATTTAATAATTTGTAATTTTGTTGCAGTGATATATATTATTGATACGAAATGATATATTTCATTTTATTAAAGTATTAACACACAATAACTATTTTAATTTATTTTCTCATAAAAAACTGTTCTTCTTACCTACATATCGCCGTTAATTTTTTTTCTTTTAAATCCTTCTTTGCCTCTGTAACTTTAGGGAAAGCTGAAATATAAGTCATATGAAGATTTAAAGTCAAGCATATCGGTTATAAAGATTTAAAGTCATGCATATCGGTAATTACGGTACTTAATAAGTACCGTAATTACCTAGAATTAAGTAATTACTTGGTTACCAAGTATATTATATTCAATAAAGTTGACGTGATATTTTTCATCAGTGGCTTTTTTTTTTATATTATACAAAATTATAACACTTATTACATTGTCTTAAAACCTAAAAGTGGTTTGTCTAGACAAAATTGTTCTCGCTTAAATATTTACTTAAATTATAATATTACTACCTATCAAATCAACATTTACACAAAAATGTTCAGTACACACGACCACTCAGAAACAGCTGGTAGGCATAGGCAAGAAACCGACAAAACCGGTTTCGACAATAAAACAATAGTTCCATTCAAAGCCCAACGCAGCTATTGCAGGCTGCAGCGCCCGCGCGCACGAAACGCTCCGATACAGGTTGCTCCATTTTATGCATGTTATAAATATAATTTTTTAGGCAACATTTTATATTTTTTGGAGTTAGGTAATCTTTTATTTCAGATGGTAATTTGTTTATTAAATTCGGAAGAATATATTAGGATATTCTTTTGCCGTAAGTATTATTAAATCTAGGAATTGACAACATATTTTTGGCAATACTACGAGTATTCTTTTCGCCAGTTTTAGGAATTAGAATTTCTGATCGAAAAAATTGCTCCATTAACAATGACATGTCAACTTTTTTGTGGATTGGTATTATGCCACAAAGTTTAAACAGCTCATTTACAAACCTATTTTTAATTTGAGGGGGAACTATTAGTTTAAGTAATCTGTACTGCAGGTTGTAAATTTGGTCAAGGTACTCGTAGGTCTTATAGGTACGCCCGTAACTGCTCAACCCATATGATATTAGGCTTTCAACCAGAGCTTTATACATCGTCAACAATACATCATACGGTACTTGGCTCCTAATGCTGTAAAATTTGGCCATAACTGCTCGCAATTTAGTACAAGTTTTGTCAATGTGCTTCACCCAGTTAAACCTGTTGTCTATAGTTAATCCTAAGTATATAAGTTCATTGACCTGTTGAATTTGTCGACAACTGAGCTTGTTACATGCACTCCTATCATGCAAGCACTCATGACCATGGCCCACAAAATTAATTCCTGTGTTTTCTTTTTGGATGTTATGACTAGAATGAATGTGTATACATTTGGTTTTTTCTGCATTTAGAACTAACCCGGCATCATGTGGCCACTTGCAAATGGCGTTAAAGTCGGACTGCAGATATCTTTGAGCTACTGCTACTTGTAAGCTCTAAAAATTGATGAAAACTATGGCACCTAGTTAAAATATAGTAGCAGCAAAAAAAACTACATATAAAGCAACTTGTTTTGGTGTAACCTATTAAGTTATTTTGTGCTATGTACAATAATTCATGGCATACGCACAACTCTGACTATACTAATCACTATACACATTAAGTATGCCTCGATCACTAAATCGAATCGACTCACGTAACCAGTCTCTTCAACAATATACGGCCTGCGGGTCATCGGGATCACGTACGTTTTTGTTACAAAATATTTTTGACATATACTTACTCAGCAGCTGAAACCTTTTAAAGTTTTCTATGTTAAATACTTACCAAGTCCGGTTATATAAACGTCTATTTCTCGAGTTTGCTTTATAGTAGGATCAGAGTTTAAAGTTGCCTCACAAGCATATGTGCCTAGCATCGGAATGTCCATCGATTTGAGAGTCAATTCAGAACCATCATGCGAAATGGAATATTCTCCCGAATTTACACTTAAAAGTTTCCCAGTGAACCACTTTGTCGTAATCGGCAGGTAGGACTTGATGTTGCATGGGATCTTGACATCCTCACGGTATTTGGCATAGTAAACAGCTTAAAGAGAAAAAATAATAATTTTTAAATTGTTAGAAAGTCCCGTAGTATATTATCATATACTACGGGTCTAATCGCGCACTAAAATTACGAGATAAATAAATATGTACCTCCTCATCCCGACGTTTCGGCCGAGTTGCATCGACCGTGGTCACGGGTAGCAGTTTACCCGTGACCACGGTCGATGATAAAATAACATAATATAAACTAGCTTAAAACCCGCGGCTTCACCCGCGTTTTCTTAGTACATAGGTACTTACTTAACCTTCAAGCGGGCGCGCGTAGTCGAATCGACCGCGCTTAGTACATTTTCGTTCATATTATTATTATTACCCACCGCATTTATTTCTCATTTCTAGTAGCCTGTCGCTATGTCATTGGGAGTAAAATAAAGAATAAACCGTCGCTCGGGGCTTTCCCCCCACTTCACAGAACGAAATTGTTTTAGTCCCGGTGCAGTCGTCGAAAAGACTACACGCGCCTGTCGTCGAAAAGGTTACTCGCGACGCTCAACGCGACATACTCTCGATCACGCTCGTAGTAGTTCTTCGGCCATCATTCAATATTATCGTAGTAAGGTGATATTGAGGGCAAATAATGTGACTCTACGGAAAAGGCGAATGTATTTACGGGCATAAGGCACTGAATTGACAAGAGAGTACATCCAAAGAAGATCAACGATGTTAGGCCTTCCAAGAAAACTAAAAAGAAACATAAGGGAGCATTTGAATATGGAGGATAGTGCTGCTGATGCAGAAGCAGGTAGTTCTGGCACATGCAGAGGAACCTGTAAAATATGCCCAGCCAAAAAAAGGAGGCAATCAAAAACGCTATGTAAGTTATGTATGAAAAATATTTGCAGAAGTCATACAACATTTATTTGTAATCAATGTTATATGGACGAAGACACTGATTGTGATGTAAACTGAACCAAAGTTAATTAATTTTTTTTATAAGACTAGGTATAAAAACTAGTCTGAGATATGTAAAAGGTTTTGTGTTCCTGATGTTTGAGCTGGTTCGAAGAATATTTAATTTTGTTAAATAATTTAAAAATTGTTTCTTTTTCATAATTTTAATTACTTTTTTGACAAATAAGACTTTACGGAAAATGATAATATATCTGAGTACAAATAAATAAATAAATATTGAATAATTAGTGCTTTATTTCTCTTAATCATCCCATACGTCTTTTCGGTTACGCGCGCCCGCTCCCGTTACAAATGACCGCGCGCCCGCTTGAAGGTTAAAATGAAAATAGCCCGCGGTTTGATCTACGTTGTCTTTGTACATGCTTATAATAATATCTAATAGTCCGCGATTTGGCCTGCGTTGTCTTAATACTTGCTTAAAATTACTTGCAAGGATAATGCCCACGGTTTGGTCAAAATTGTAACAGTTTTTGCCTATAATGATAATAGGTCACGGTTTGGCCCGCGTATTGTTAGTTTATTTATAGCACGCAGCATGGACTGCAATGTCTTAATACTTCCTTAAAAATATACTCGTAAAAGCTTGCCGTTTGGCCTGCATTGTCGTATTACTTACAATGATAATAACCCACAGATTGGCCCACGTTGTTTTAGTACTTACTTGATTAAAATAACAGCCCGCGGTTCAACCCGCGTTATCTTGGCATTTGCTTATAATAATATCTAATAGTTCGCGGTCTGGCCCGTGTTGTCTTAATAAATCCTTAAAATTATAGTAGCATGCCTTTAGCCTGCGTTTTTGTATTACTTGTAATGATAATAGCCCACGGTCTGGCCTGCGTTATTTTCGTAACTGCTTAAAATGATAAAAACCTTCAGTTAGGTCCGCGTTTTCTTGGCACTTACTTAAAATAATAGTAGCTCGTGGTTAAGCCCACATTAAGCTCGATTATGAAGGCGCCATCGTAATTATAATAGCTAATTATCATCATTATTTCTGTTTCTTTTTCATTTTAAGTAAGTACCTATGTACTAAGACAACGCGGGTGAAGCCGCGGGTTTTAAGCTAGTAATATCTAATAGTCCGCAATTTGGCCCGCGTTGTCTTAATACTTGCTTAAAATTACTTGCAAGGATAATGCCCACGGTTTGGTCAAAATTGTAACAGTATTTGCCTATAATGATAATAGATCACGGTTTTGCCCGCGTATTGTTAGTACTTGCTTAAGATGGTTATTTATAGCACGCATGGGCTGCGATCTCTTAATACTTGCTTAAAATTATAAAAGCTCGCCGTTTGGCCTGCATTGTCGTATTACTTACAATGATAATAGCCCATGGTCTGGCCCGTATTGTCTTAGTACTTGCTCAAAATGATAAAAGCCCGCGGTTTAGCTCGCGTTGTGTTAATAATTAGGTACTTACAAAGATAATAACCCAGTTTGGCCCACGTTGTTTTAATACTTACTTAATTAAAATAACAGCCCGCGGTTCAACCCGCGTTATCTTGGCATTTGCTTATAATAATATCTAATAGTTCGCGGTCTGGCCCGTGTTGTCTTAATAAATCCTTAAAATTATAGTAGCATGCCTTTAGCCTGCGTTTTTGTATTACTTGTAATGATAATAGCCCACGGTCTGGCCTGCGTTATTTTCGTAACTGCTTAAAATGATAAAAACCTTCAGTTAGGTCCGCGTTTTCTTGGCACTTACTTAAAATAATAGTAGCTCGTGGTTAAGCCCACATTAGGCTCGATTATGAAGGCGCCATCGTAATTATAATAGCTAATTATCATCATTATTTCTGTTTCTTTTTTACTTTAAGCATTCGATAGAGAAAACACTTTAATGTTGTTATTATATTTCCCATGGCGTCTTCATAACTGAGCCTATTATCGTATTACTTGCAAAATAATGCCTACGGTTTAGTCTGAATTGTCTCAGTATTTGGTTATTTCATTTACTTGTATCTAAAGCTTATTACAGAGTACGTGAATTTTTGGATGATAAATTGCCGAATTTCTGAAATTAACTCAATAATAAACAAATATATAAAATAAATATTGGGGGACATCTCACACACGGTCTCTGATCCCAAACTAAGCAAAGTTTGTGATTTGGCTGGCAGAGACTGATATACTACATATACATGTACCAGTAGGTTGACTGGCAGATAATGCTGGTTAGCGTTAAGTCCTCCTTTTGTACAAATGGTGTGCAAGAAAGTGTTAAATAAATAAATAAAAATACATTAATAACACCCAGACACAGAGCAAACACATTTGAACATCACATAAATATTTGCCCTAGGAATCGAACCCACGCCTCTTTGACCCAGAAGTCAGGGTCACAAACCACTGAGCCTCCGAGGGAGCCAATAATAATAATTTTATGAGTAACTATGTAAGAAATTTCACTTTTCATTGCTGGAAAACATTGAGGCAACCTGTACTTACGTAGAAAAAATCAATGTCGTATGTGAATTCAGCAACCCGTGCTCGGCCGGCGTGATGGATATGGCCCAATTACCCTTCGCAGATAGGCCTATTTTCAGTCATCCATCAGCCGAAGGACGTCCACTGCTGGACATAGGCCTCCCCTATGGATCTCCAATAAGACCGGTTGGAAGCGGCTTGCATTCAGTGCGATCTTGCGGTCCTAATGAGGTCATCCGTGCACGTGTGGGTGGATGTCCTACGCTGCGCTTGCCGGTACCTGGTCTCCACTCGAAAACTTTTCGACCCCAACGGTCATCAGCCCTCCGCACTATGTGCCCTGCCCATTGCCATTTCAACTTGCCAATCCGTTGGGCTATGTCGGTAACTTTGGTTCTTCTACGGATCTCCTCATTAATGATTCGATCTCGCAGAAAGACTCCGAGCATAGCCCTCTCCATAGCTCGTTGGGCTACTTGGAGCTTACTAATAAGGTCCATAGAGAGAGACCACGTTTCTGTGCCATAGTCATCACTGGCAGCACACACTGGTCGAAAACTTTCGACTTGAGGCACTGAGGTATGTCGGACGTGAAGACACTACGCACTTTTCCGAACGCTGCCCAGCCGAGTTGAATTCGGCGATTGGCCTCTTTGTTGAAGTCGGACCTATCTAACTGGACTACTTGTCCTAGGTAGACGTACGAGTCAACGACTTGAAGAAGCGAGTTTCGAACAGAAATCGGGGTAGGTAAAACATGGGAATTACACATGACTTTCGTCTTGTCCATGTTCATCTTAAGACCCACCTGTTTCTATTATCCGTAGTGCTATCCGTAGTACCTATTTTCAGTAGTGCACTATTAATTAAGGCCGGTACAGGTGTTCGACATGTTTCGTTAAGTCATTAGAAATTTAATTTTCCAGGCCAATGAAAAATGGCACACAAGTCGTAGTTCTAGTCAGGCATGTTCTAGGAAGCTATTATACTCATTATTTGATTAACTTTTACAATGGTACCAACCCCAAAAGCACGTGAATAAAATCAGCTGTTTAACACAAAAAGTTCATCGACCCGCGACAAAATGTATGGGAAATGTAGGTAATTTTCGCTTGTCAGGTTTGATCCCATAGTAAAATATTTATATTGATCCATATGTGCGCTAAGTTTAAGACTATTGGCTCACAAAATAAAAAAATCGTAATAATTTGGGGACCCATTTTGCCCCATTTTATAAAGATAAACTATCATTATCATAATCCTATTCTAGATACTACATTATTTAAAAAAAGCGCATTGAAGTTTTGAGACGTATCTGACACCAAAGGATTTTTTTAAGGAAAATTCAGAAAAACAGGTACAGCCATATTTTTTATTTAGTCTCAAAAGCATCTATTCAAATTTTCATGTCAATCGGTACAGGGAATAAAAAGTTACATGCAAACAAAAAGGGCCCGTTTTACCCCGTAAGTTAGAGTTGGGTACGTTTTTCATCCTTAGTGCTTCATTATGTCGTACGATGTACGTATATTCCAAATTTCAAGCTCATATCTTCAGCGGTTTAAGCTGTAGCCTAAACTTATTAATTTTGCGTATCCCTAAGGAACCTTATAGATTTTCCTGGATTTTATTAGTTCCTGTATTAAAACATGCTGTGTGCTGCCTTCATACCAATTTTCAACCATAACCGTTCAGCTGGTTCGATGTAATTGACGCTTTTTTCACCAACTTTGGGACCTTATTTGACCCCTTAGATGAAGAAAATTCGGAAAAACAGGATAAAACGTAACTTTTATTTTGTTTGAAAAGCATGTATACAAAGTTTCAAGTCAATCGGTACAGGGAATAAAAAGTTACATACAAACGAAAAGGGCCCGTTTTATCCCCTTAGAAGTCGAAAGTTCAAAATTTTCGTCCTTAGTGCTCCATTACGTCGTTCAATGTACCTATATTCCAAATTTCAAGCTCATATCTTAAGCGGTTTGGGCTGTAGGCTGTCTGTCAGTCAGTCACTCAGGGAAGCCTTTTATATAATAGATGATATAATAATAATGTGTTCAAATCGCGAAAGTTTAAAAAAAAAGTAACGAAGATCTTTTAATAGAATTATCGACGTCTTCGTCGTCTCAGCCATAGGACGACCACTGCTGGACATAGGCCTCCCCTAAAGATCTCCAATAAGACCGGTTGGTAGCTGCCTGCATCCAGCGCGATCCTGCATGCGGTCTTAATGATGTCATCTGTCCACCTTGTGGGTGGACTTCCTACGCTGCGCTTGCCGGTACATGGTCGACCACTCGAGAACTTTTCGACCCCATCGGTCATCAGTCCTCCGAGCTATGTGCACTGCCCATTGCCATTTCAACTTGCCGATTCGCTGGGCTATATCGGTAACTTTGGTTCTTCTACGGATCTCCTCATTCCCGATTCGATCCTGCAGAGACACTCCGAGCATAGCCCTCTCCATAGCTTGTTGGGCTACTTAGAGCTTACTAATCTTTTGTTTGTGATAAGCATTTCAAAAATCTGAAGCGAACGCAAGATTTGAACCTGCCCCTTCGGATCACTAGCCCGACGCTCTAACCAATTGAGCCAGCCCGCCTCCTAAGTTCAGTTGGTTAGAGCGTCGGGCTAGTGATCCGAAGGGGCAGGTTCAAATCCTGCGTTCGCTTCAGATTTTTTAAATGCTTATCACAAAGATAACTCTTTGAGATAAAATTTAGTGTGGAAAGCACTCAAAATAAAAATCATAATATATAATAGGTATTTATTTTTGCTCTATAGCCATAAGATAAAGGAAAAACTGGCAAAAACTACCATTAAAAAATGTATATCACAGTTTACTGGTGATCAGACAGTGGACCTTATTAGGTTTGGCTTTCGCCTGGATGACGCTACTGGCTCAATGGGAAATTGAAAAATATAATTACCTACCATGAATCTTAGCAATCAAAATAAAAGGCTTTCTGAGCATGATGTATGCTGAAACTCAACCTACTACCTCGACAACAACATCGAGCAATGCAGTGCGCTATTATATTGACTGTAAAAGAAGCTGCAGTAAAAGCACAACGAAAATATGCACCGCGTGGAACAGCTTGTAATTGGAGATCATTATAAGGTTTAGTGTCTGACTTATGTAGAAAATAGAATTAAGCGGTCATTTTTTAAAAAAAACCGGTCATGTACGAGTCAGGCTCGCACATCGAGGGTACCGTACAAATCCAGAAAATTTCACAAAATTGGGCAGTAAGTTGTTAAAATCTCCATACCATAACCATCGACAAAAAGTTTTTTTATTTTCACTTTTATCGAAAATTATACATTGTTAAAATAATTGAAAACCTGTTTTAGTATGTGCTAATGAAGTTTTTATATGTGATATCTTACATGATACGATTTACTCACTTGAATTTTGGACCCATATTTTGTGAATTTTGAGGCCCTATTTTTTACGATTCAAACAAAAATGTACAGTTTTCACATTTATTCTTATATGTGTACGCTGATACAATGCTTCTCGCCAAATTTTATAGTTCTATGTCAACGAGAAGTATCCTGTAGGTTTTGATTTTTGTGAGTGTCGAAATATGCATTTTTACGACATAATCGGCTCTAACTTTTTTAAACGATAACTGAGAAGTTTTTCTTTTACACTACTGCGAGAAATCATAGATATACGTATACAGTTTAAATTTCAGCTCGACATCTTTACGCGTTCCCGAGATAAAGAGTCTTGACATACACGGACGGACAGACGGACAGATAGACAGGCGGACAGACGGACAGACGGACAACAAAGTGATCCTATAAGGGTTCCGTTTTTTCCTTTTGAGATACGGAAACCTAAAAATGGCGTTTGTGACCTCAATTTAAATAAGTTATATGATTGTAAGTAAATATATATATAAGTTTTGTTAATTATATTTCGTTAAAAACTATAATTAAAGTATTTTCATGAAAGCTATTTATAATATTGCATTAATATTGTTTTTATTTCAATTAGAAAATGAGAGTACAGTACAGGGTTAAAGAGACGAATGTCGCATCGCACTGATTCAGAAATATATCTATTGAGCTGCCTGTATGACTTTGCATCATCGGAAGACTGCAGTCTTAGCGAGCGTCGTTCGGCCATGAGATTAAGAGTATGATCGGAAAAATTCTGAGGTCTATCTGAACGGCGGGGTCTAAAGAACTTAGATCCCACCGTTAGGACAGTTTCTACGAGCCCGTTATTGATCTCGTCCACCGACGCAAAGTTCTCCAGGCAAGCAAAGCGATTTGAGAGCTCGAGCTGAAAGTTCTCGGGGTTTTGTATATGAGCATGAGTAGGTCAGAGCGTAGACTTCATCAGACGGGATCTTTCGAGTTCAACGTTAATATTCAGTTTGCCTCGCACGATTCTGTGATCACTGCAGGTTTTTACCCTGTGGATCACGGAGAAATCGTTGAATATCCGTTTCTCACTAGTCATAATGAAGTCAATCTCATTTCTCGTGGTACGTCGGGGCTCATCCAGGTCCATTTCCTGTGAGGTGGCTTCTAGAAGAAAGAGTTCATCATGAAGAGTCTCTCTTTCTCTAGAAAGTCTGCCAGCCTCTGGCCCCTGAGGTTCCGTTGCCCATATCCAAATTGCCCCACTCTCAACTGATCATCGCTTTTTTTGCCCAACTTTGCGTTGAAGTCTCCCATAACAACCGTGAAGCTGGTCTTAGACGTATGTATGGCCTGACTTAAGTCCTCATACATAGCCTACACTTCATCATTTGGGTGTGACGAGGTCGGTGCATATACCTGAATAATCTACAACGAATTTCGTTTAGATATTTTGAGTAGTCCCTGTTCGACACACTTTCGCTGGTAATGATGTTGTTAACGAGAGACTTGTGAACGAGTAAGCCGTCACCAGTTTGGAACCGTTGGTTGCCAGATTTCAGGGTTATCGTGTCTTTTAACCTTTCTACGGACTTCAGACAACCCCATAATATCCCATCGCAACCTACCCAACTCTTCTTCCAGTTCCGCAATCTTCTCGTCAGTCCTCCTCGTGAGCACGTTTTATGTTGCCAGGGCCAGTTGTCGGGTTGGGTGGCAGCCGGATATCTTCCGGCGATTCTTAGAACCCCGTGCTCCACCGTTACCATGACCGCTGCCGTAGCCAGGAATAGTGGAGCTGCCGGAGACTGGGGGCCTGATCTTTTTATAAATCATTAAGGGGGTTTTGCCGTAATTACCGCGCTGGGCAGGCGTGTTGGCAATTGTAGGGCGTAGCCCTCGCGACGGGGATGCTGCTGCCCATCTCTGCCCTGTTGCACTTGAGCTACGCTGTTTTTGATGGATATATCGCCATCGTTGGTTCTGTAGTACCTCACTCGGCTCGTACGACACCGGGTACAATAAGGGGGTGTTTTTCTACTCTGCCAACACCTCACGGCATGTAATTATTTTGTGATATAATTACATGCCGTGAGGTGCTGGCAGACTGACTTAATGACAAAAACTTGCCAGCAGTAACTCAGAATAATAAATGTTTATCAATTTAAACAAGAAAATGATTTTAAATAAATGATTTAAGATATAATTTCCACAAATGTGATTATGACAAGTTAAATAAATCACAATTGAATCAGTGGACTGGTTAAATTTAGTAAATAGCTGCGATGATATAAACATTGCTCTAGAAGTTTTTTACTCTGTTCTTGAAAGTATTATTAAAAATTATGTTCCTTTAGTGAGATCAAAAGATTCTAATTTTCCCGTCTGGTATAATAGAAATTTGATAAGAATAGTCCGAGAACGAGATAATACATTGAGAAGGTTCAAAATTTATAAAAACCCAATGGATGAAATTATCCTTAGGAAATTGAATAAACGTTGCCAAAACTTTGCGACTGAAAGTTATAACAATTATCGAAACTTTATTGAAGAAAAAATTCCTACATGTCCTAAACTTTTTTGGTCATTTATAAAAGCGAAGAGAAAGGGAAACTCTACGTATCCTGTTTCAATATCCGATGGAGAGGAAACAGTTACTGGTGGGGTTAATATTTGCGATTCTTTTGCTAGGTATTTTGCATCGGTTTATCGCGATGAGAATGATGAGAGCGATAACATTAGAGAGGAACGCAATCATTCCCTTTCAAGCAATCTTTCGCACATAAAAATAATAGTAGCTGTTTTTCGGATCTACAGTTGACGATGGACGAAGTGCGGAAGGCATTTGAAAGTCTGGATATAAACAAAGGAGCTGGACCTGACGGAATACCTCCTATTCTTATCAGAAATTGTGCCTCAAGTCTTTCACTACCTTTGTGTCTACTTTATAACATGTCTCTAAAATCAGGATTATTTCCCGACTCAGGGAAGACAGTAAAAGTAGTGCCTATTTTTAAGACTGGTGATGATGATCTTGTCAGTAATTATAGACCTATTTCCATTTTATCAACCTTTGCAAAAGTTCTAGAGTCAATTGTTTTCCCATATTTATACCAACACCTTAGGCAATTTGTATCAGATCACCAGCACGGATTCCTTAAGAAGAGATCCACATGTACAAACTTAGTTACTTTTGTGGAAACTCTCGCTGAAGCGGTGGACAAAAACAAGCAAGTCGACGTTGTATAAACCGACTTTAGCAGGGCGTTCGACAAAATTTCGCACAGCGTGCTTTTTTTTAAGCTTTCTGCATATGGTCTTTCCGGCTCTATGCTGAATTGGAAACGTTCTTATCTATGCAATCGTAACTTTTACGTCGTAGCAGCGGGTTTCAAGTCCACTATCAAACCAATGATTAATTCAGGAGTTCCTCAAGGTTCTCATTTTGCTCCAGTCTTATTTAATTATCTTATAAATGATCTTCCAAATTGTTTAACCCACTGCACTCCTTTTATGTTTGCTGATGACCTTAAAATTTTAAAAGTAATATATACAGTTCAGGATTGTCACAAACTACAAGAGGATCTAAATAATTTAAATCACTGGTGTCAATTGAATGGAATGACGTTAAATACCGACAAGTGTTATCAAATAACGTTTAGTAGGAAAGTCTCCAATATCAAGGTCAACTACAAAATTGGTTCATCTATTTTAAAATTTGTTAAATCCATTAAGGATCTCGGTGTCACGTTCGGTGAAAAACTAACTTTTATTCCCCACATAGATAATATTACTAAAAAAAGCCTCGAAAATGTTAGGATTTTTAATTCGAAATACAAAGGATTTTCATAGACCTAGCACCAAGATTCTACTCTACAACTGCCTAGTCCGTAGTATACTCGAATATTGTAGTCCAGTCTGGAGACCACATTACGCAGTACATTCTCTAAGACTTGAAAGAGTACAAAAACGATTCTTGTGGCATTTGGCTTACTCTACAAAGAAGGCTAAGGTATTAAAATCTTATAAAAAAGACTAACTCATTTTAATATTCTAACACTATCTGATCGTCCCGACAAATTAGACATTACTTTTCTGTATAATCTACTCCACAACTACATAGACTATCCAAACCTATTAAAGAAATTTAAATTTAGAATTCCTTTCAGATATCCTCGCATGCCAATAACACCATTTGCTCCCGTGTTTCGCAGAACCGTGCTAGGTGCAAATTCACCTGTCCCCAGACTTAGTAGACTAATAAATAAATACCAGCAACATAATTTGTTTGATATTTTTGGAGACACAGTAAGAAAGTTCAAAATTAATTTAAACTCAATTATGGCAGAGAGTGCCAACCCATTCTCTAACTCTTCTCACGGCACACAATAATAATTTTGCTAACAATCTTTATTATTTATATAACTGTAATTTTAAGTTAGTCTGGTAACATTTTTGCTACTTTGTAAAAATTTTGCATGTGGTGCTTCCTTAAAAAGATGACGCATTTAGTATAAGCTAGTATGTAAGTAATTGATGTTGTTTTTTTTAATGAAGTTGTCAATGTGAAGCCTGATAAATAAATAAATAAAATAAATAAATAAATAAGAAAATCTAATGAAGCTAAATCTAAATAATCAAATAAAAGATATGGCAAATAATTAACAAGTCGTCAGGCAGGTAAAAAATACTACCAGAAAACCGTGAAGTAAAAAATTGCTTCATCTAAGTATATGAATTGCTTAACAAAACTTTTATAACAATTTGAAACCATTTCTACAAAGTCATAAATTGAGAAAAAGTAAAAATTTAAAAGCAAACTATTCAATTGATTTGATTTGCCTCGGTGGCCCAATGGTTAGTAAGCCAGTAAGTACTGTGCTAAGGAACCGTGGGTTCGATTCTTACCCAGGGCAAGCATTTTTAGAGTTCTGTAGTAAAACGAGGAACCTTTATAACTTTGTTGTGTCCAAATTGTATGAAATTTGACAGTATAAACTATAATAGTCTTAGTAAAGATCTCAATTTTGAATTCATAAAAATTTCAAAACTGTTTATGGGGTAGCTCCCATACATGAAAAGTGCGAATGAAACTTTTTTTCAACCCTCCCCCTCATGTGGGGTATCGTTGAACAGGGTTTCTAAAATGAAAGTAAGGTTCCATGAGCGTGAGATTTTTTGTTACGTGTACCATTTGTGAGATATAGGTCGCCAAACTTGAAAAATGAGTGGGGGCACTCTTTTTAATTTCTAAAGTACACAAGATAGAATATTCAAACTTTCTAAGCTTAAAGACCACATTAAAAACTTTATCTCAAAATTATTTTAAGCACTGTGGGATCATAACTTGTTGAGTCATACAAAAAAAAACCGGACAAGTGCGAGTCAGGCTCACGCACCGAGGGTTCCGTACAAATCCAGAAAATTTCACAAATTGGGAAGTAAATTGTTAAAATATCTAAAATCGAAAATTATACACTGTCAAAATAATTAAAAACCTGTTTTTGCATGTACTAATAAAGCTCTTTTAAATGATACCTTACATGATACGATTTACTCACTTTGAATTTTCAACCCGTATTGTGTGAATCTCGGCCCTATTTTTTTGTGATACACATTTGTACAATATTTTCGGTTTTCAGATTTATTCCTATATGTTTACTCTGAGACAATGTTTCTGGCCAAATTTCACAGTTATATGTCAACAGGAAGTACCCTGTAGGTTATAGTTTTGTGAGTGTAGAAATATGCGGTTTTTTACGACATAAACAGCTCTAACTTTTTTATACGATAACTGAGAAGTTTTTCTTTCACATAACTGCAAGAGATCATAGATATACGCACACAGTTTAAATTTCAACTCGATATCTTTACGCGTTCCTGAGATAAAGAGTCTTGACATACACACAGACGGACAGACAGACAGACGGACAACAAAGTGATCCTATAAGGGTTCCGTTTTTTCCTTCCGAGGTACGGAACCCTAAAAATGAAATTTTTAAGCTTGCACATGCACATAGCTCAGAGGTCATTGACCTCATAAATATATTTTCTAACCAGTTATGTTTTTCTAGCACTCAACCAACTTATGACATTATTCAATCGGTTATTATCATCATCATAATCATCTTCACCATCTACGGAAGCCACACGCGTGTCTCGACACGCACTTGACATCTTATTGTGATGAACATGTTTCATTTAAACCTGTTCATGTTTGCTCTGTCGCAAACATCTATGTTCATCACGACACATGTTACTACTTACTTACTACTTATATAAGTATGTATTTAAAAAAATTGTACAATATGTGGGATATCAGTCCCTGGCAGCCATATCACAAACATTGCTTAGTTTGGAGTCAGAGACCGTGTGTAAGATGTCCCCTGATACTTATTTATTAAATTAGCACAAATTACGAGTTACCAACCTTCACCAATGACTGTAAAGATAGGATTAATTCCAACTTCAATCCTTCCGTCTCTACCGGCGCCTTTTATGTTTGAAGCTTTGCAAATGTAAGTATCACCATGTTTGATATTTTCTAGTTTTAGATAACTTACAAACAAAGGATCATCAATCACGGAGCTCTGAAATAAGACAATGACATATTGTGAGTCCCCGTGACACCATCCTGTATGGTGGATTTAACGTAACAATTAGTCTCTGAGTACATAAATGCTACGTATATTAGGTTTATTACCAGTGTTACTACCAATCTTACTACCAGTAGTAAGAACGGTAGATGGATTACCGTTGTTACTACTTCAGTTGAAAGTTGTTAGAGCAGTAATAATAAATTACCCGTGTTACTACCGTAAAACTAAATTAACAAAAAGATACAAAATATATTATACCAGTAGTTCTCCTAACAGTAGACCTCGCAATACATCTCTTTAACTGAATATTCATAAGCCTTATATCTCGACTCGCTCTAGACCAATTTTGTTCATACTCGTACATCTCGTTAGGACTTAGTTATCAATCTTGCCAAATATTATCAAAATCGGCTGATACATAACGCGACTTAAAATTTCCTCCTTTTTGAAGCAAATGCCCCCCCAATCAAAAATCTCCGACGACAATAAAATCCTTTAAAATATAAAACCTTGGTACACGCTTCGTCGAAATTCGTTAAAAATCCTTTAGACGAAAACAAACCTCCGGACTGACGAAGCAAAATCGCCGTGTTAAAACGAAGACCTTCGCTCCGCTTTGGTCAATCATTGTTCAAAGTAATCTAATTATTTGAGACGTTACTTTTTATGCAACAATTGTAATAGATAATAATTGATTGGAGTACTAGATTTTATTATGGTGACACTTTATTCTTTATGAAGCGCATACGGTGTTTTATTCTAAGATTTGAACATCAAAAAATTATATCATACCAGAAATAAGATGATTAATAATTCAGTAACTCTGACGCCTGAAAGTATGGAGTAGTATGCGTCAAATCCGGTAGTTCTGATTTTTTGCAGACTTGTTTATGATGTTGGCCTAATGATTAATCCAAGTTTGTGACCTTGAGCACAACTTTGTCAAAAATCAAAAAAAAACTGCAAAAAAATCATTTTATTTTTTAAATTTTGGCGATTTATTTTGATTAGGGTTATCCCTAAAGGACTAGTTTTTGAAAAAAATTTCACATATTGCTTTCAAAGTAAACTAAATTTTCTACAATATGATACTAGAATTGTCTTCGGTCTTCGGAAATATGATCACATTAATCAATTCCGTAACAAGCTTAAGTGGCTCCCTATTCCGTCTTCGCCGTGATACCCATATTATTTCTCTTCTCTACAACGTTCTCTTTAAGCCTTCTTCTCCTTCGTATTTAAGCTCACGCTTCACTTTTCTCTGTGACACTCACTCTGTCAATCTTAGGTCTTCTAGCAATCTTCTTCTATCAACTCCATCTCACAATACTGTCTTTTACGATTCTTCTTTCTGTGTCCGAGCTGTGGCTCTCTAGAATGACCTTCCAGTGACCATCAGACGTGCGCAGAGCGTTGAATCTTTCAAGACTCAAGTCAAGGAATACTATCTTGCTAAGCAGTTTTAAAAACTGATATCACTTATCGCTTACGTTTTAACTATCTGTATTTATTTATGTATGTAAGTAGGTTTATTTTTATTGTATGTATTATAAGAAGTATTTGTGTATGCCTATTATTATGTAGTGTATTTTATTGTTTTTGAATATTTATAGCTTCACTTTATTCATATCAGTTTACACCACCGTCCACGTCAATTACATGTTTCCACACAGTAGAGATTGTCTGGAAGAAACTCTCGGAAGTCTCGCTTTTAGCGATAAGATCGCCTTTTGTACCATTCTTATGTCGTTATTTATTTTTCTGTTATGTTTTACTACTTGTGGTGTCAATAAAGTGTTTTTGCATTGTAGACCCAATAGTTTCCAAGATTAAGCCTTTCAAAGTTTACCTATCATTTTTATCAAACTCCGCAATTTTCATAAAATCATCTTGTACTCAGTATTTCAATCTGTAACCTTAAATGAGAAGCAAGGGTTGACTAAGTTTATAGTAGTGGATGGAGAGCATCTACTTCAGAAAGTTATGTGGCCTCGAAGCTCATCATTTGGTGCGATAGCTGACAGATACATGTCTTCGAAGAGTTAAGTTACACCCATTGTGATAGATAATTGTTGATGAGAAAACCATGGACCATGGCTATGTCTCCTCAACAGAATATCTTGTCAAATGATAAAATAAGGTTCTTTTCATAAAGCTACTGATACTAAAAATGGGATATCATAACATTCAAGTATTCCAAGCAGAGGAAAAAAAAATGAGATATAAGACTGTACTGTACTGTATCAGCCTTTTTTAATAGTCCACTACAGGACGTAGGCCTACCCACGAAGGGTGATTGGGCCATATTCACCACGCTGGCCCGGTGCGGGTTGGTGGATTCACATACGCCATCGAATTTCTTCTACGGACATATGCAGGTTTTCTCACGATGTTTTCCTTCACCGAAAAGCCAGTGCAGTGGTGTGAAATTCCGTACAATAATTCCAAAGAACTCATTGGTACGGGACCGGGATTTGAACCCACGGCCTCACGATTGTAAAGCGGGTGTCACTACCTCTAAGCCATCACGGCTTCACGGAGGTATAAGACGAGGAGACGTAATTTCTCCGAAACTGTTTACGGCTGCTTTGGAAAACGCCTTCAAGCTCCTGGAATGAAAAGGCGAATACATCACTCACCTTTGCCGACGATATCGTAGTCACTCCGATGAAAGAACTCAACACGATGCTCGAAGACCTCAATCAAGTTTCTCGACTCGTGGGTCTGAAGATGAACATGGACAAGACGAAGGTCATGTGTAATTCCCATGTGGTGCCCGCCCTAATATTTTTCTTGAAGTTGTTGACTCGTACGTCTACCTAGGACAAGTAGTCCAGTTAGGTAGGTCCGCCTTCAGGAAAGAGGTCAATCACCGAATCCAGCTCGGCTGGGCAGCGTTCAGAAAACTGCGTAATATCTTCTCGACCGACATACCTCAGTGCCTCAAGTCGAAAGTGTTCGATCAGTGTGTGTTACCAGTGATGACTTCTGGCACTGAAACGTGGTCTCTTCCTATGGAACTTATTAATAAACTTCAAATAGCCCAACGAGCTATAAAGACGGCTATGTTCGAGTCTCTCTGCAAGATCGAATCAAAAATGAGGAAATTCGTAGAAGAACCAGTTACCGACAGTTAGCTCAGCGGATTAGCAAGTTGAAATGGCAGTAGGCAGGGCAAATAGCACGGAAGACTGGTGACCGATGGGGTTGAAAAGTTCTCAAGTGGAGACCATGAACCCGCAAGCGCAGCGTAGGACGTCCACCCACAAGGTGATAAAGGTGATTAAGACCACAGGATCGCGCTGGATGCAAGCCACTACCAACCGATTTTAATGGAGATCTTTAGGGGAGGCCTATGTCCAGCAGTGGACGTCCTATGACTGATAGATAGATAACATGCTGATTATCATACAGCACCTACGGGGCAACCATTGAAAACTATTGCCACGTTTGAGCCATAGCGAGCAGTAACGTACTGTATGTCAGCTATCGCACTAAATGATGAGCTTCGAGGCCACACAACTTTGTGAAGTAGATGCTCTACACTACTACAAACTTCGTTAACCCTTGCTTCTCATTTAGAATTGAGGTTGAAATACTGAATAGTGATTTTATGAAAATTGCGAAGTTCGATAAATATGATAAACTCAGAATAGACTATTGGGCCTACAGAGACAACTCTAGTATCATTTTGTAGAAAATTTAACTAGTCCTTTAGGGTTACCTACGAGTATAATCGCCAAAATTTGAAAGAAAATAAATTTTTGCGATTTTTTATAAAGTTGCGTTCGGCGCTCGAGGTCACAAACTTGGATTATTCATTAGGACAACATCATAAACAAATCTGCAAAAATACCGGATTTAACGCATACTGTCAAAATATAAAGTTACCGGATCATAATAATTTCGTGCACTTTTTTTACCTTTGATTTAAGTAAGCGACTATTGGACGTGTACCATTTGATCTTTGGTGCGGGATGACCATTCACTTTACAAGTTAGAGTTACATTTGATCCATAGTTAACATTTAATTTTACTCCCTCTTCAATATTAATGTCTGGTAAGGATTCTGGTAACAAATAAAAAAAAAATATATTTATACTCTATAAAATTTAACTTGATCTCTGCGACAGTGACATTGACATAGAAGATTGATATTTTTAGAGTTGAGATAGTGGTGGAAAAAATCGATTTTCAAACAATGTTGTAATGAAATCGAATGAGTAGTTGAAGGTGAGAAATTGGATTTTATTTACTTACTATTATTTAAGACCAAGTATGTACACATGTAAATAATGTTATGATATCAAATAAATACTCATAATAATGTAACGATAGTATTTATCGACGTTTTTTACTATTATCGATGTCAGTGTAACATATAATTGGGTTTAATTTAATTACACATGTAAAAAATGTTATGATATTAAAATATACAATAAATTTAATGAGAAATTAAGTTTTACTTAAAATATTGTCAGTATAATCTATCGATATTTTAATTCAAACTCTATCTAAAACTCTGTGGTCACGATCATTCGTCGCCCATCACTAATCGGCATGCCCATAAAGTATGACATTGACAGGTACTGGCGTGATTTTTCTGACAGCTGTCGCAGAGATCAAGTTAAACTTTATAGAGTATAGTGAATACTTGTTGAGTACTTGATATTGTTTATACCGAAGCCGTCCTTTAGATGTTGTGCGTGACCCACACGACATCTCTAGGACGGCTTCAGTATAGGTACATCAAGATTATTATCTAGAGTTTGTGCATAAAGAGAAGCGTCGTAGGAATTGAGGTCGCCCGTGTGCCATTTTACTAATTTCGTTACGTTGACAACACTTCTCTGTCATTCTAGTACAACTAAAAGTGTTTGATACTTGGTAGACACCAATTCGGTTTTAACCGGTACCAATAATCGTCTACCAAGTAGTCGGTACCTTGGCTGCTGATTAAACATCTTATTGTTAGTGCACCTTAATGGTACGACGGTTCTCATTTTGCACATACTCTATTACTATGAGACCAAACCTGAGATCGCGAATAAAATATATGCTGTTGTACCGATCAAAATAGGTCAGCAAATTTTTCGTAAGGAGCAGCCGATTATGGTTCTTGGTTTTAAGATTGGTCTCATAGTAAGAGTTGTTTTTATTAATTTACTAAAGCGCTTTTATAGAGGTTGTACGTAAGTTACCAATAACCCTGGATTATATTATAATTTCCGTCTATTAATACCTATAATTTGAGGCTCTATATTCTTCGATATTCTTGTGATACTTTTGCGTGTACTTTTAATTTCACTTTTGACCTGAAATTATAACCAGTGTAATTAATTGGCAGCCAATGCGTTTTTAGTTCATAGGTACTAAGCCTAGATCTGGGACATGTCGTCCCTATTTAGCGGGGACCTAAAATGACACAAAACTCTTAAGGGCTCCACTCATCATGCTTCCAAACGGACGACGTCTATTCAATATTTGGTTGACTTGAAACTAAAAAAATCCGTGGATTTATCTATAAGCATACTGTATTTGTGGTTACCTATATATTAGCACTAAATATTGATTGTGTAAACTATGAAGCCAAAACTTGACTTCACTAAATTGACAGCATTGATCCATTCGGACATCGCCGCGTCTTCTATTCCAACGCATCGTCAGTAGGTACCGCCAATTAGGCCCATCTCTCGATACGATTCGCACACAAAACGTTAGTATTTCGGAGACTTGTCACCGCGGAGTATGTCACATATTATCTATTACCAGTTACGTAGTATTATTATGTCTTCTTTGATATTACAGTGTGCGCGAGTCTTCTTTCAAATGTATTCCGCGGATACTTATCTCCGGTACTCTATTAGTATATAGGAGTCGTACGTCATAAAGAGAGTCGGGAATTAAAAAGTTGATTTGCAAAGAAAAGGTGGTTTGCATACCGCAATTCTAAATGTAAAGCTGGGTGACACAAAGGCATCAGTGACGTAAAAGTCCTTGCCAGTATTTCTTAAAGGAAATTCGTAAATGACGTTATCATCTTTGCTCATATCCAAAATTTGTACTGTTTTTATGTCAGTTGAATTATCTGGATCAGTAACATTTATAGAAACATGTTGTTTTAAACCTGTAATTCAAAATTGCAATTAGTTAAAAGAATAACATTAAAATATCCAAAGTTTTTCCTAATTAATCAGCATTCTTTTAGGGGCTTATTCTGTACATAAACACCAACAACTTTTTTTCTGTGACTTTTGCTAAAACTCAAAAAAATATCAGCTGTTCCATACATTTTGTTGCGGGTGAAAGATAATTATTTTTCTATGAAACAACAAGTTTTTTGAGTTGTGACAAAAGTCGCAGAACGAAAGTTTTATATTTTTTATGCACAGAATAAACCCCTAAAAGGATGGTACCTAAGTGATAAGGAATAACCCTATCTAGGTAAATTTCTATCACTTATTAAATTTTAAGAATTCTTTATGAATCCTTCTAGGTCAACGCTCCTTCAGCACCATCATTACCATCAGCCCACTGCAGGGCATTAGTTTTTATTTTTATTTAGGGCTTTCTATTTCGCCGATCTTCATTAGTTCGTTAATCGTCAATCGCCATCATAGTTGTGTCCTAGAGTTTTTTAAATGTAAAAATGAAGGATATTGCCATCCTAGTAAGACAATGGAATTTTGTAGGAATAATTTGAGGAAAAACATTAAAATTACAAATTATACAAAAAGAAGAGTCACTGTGTGAAGAATCACCGCGCTAGTGCCGAGGCGTTACCCGTGGCCCCGTTGGGTTGACCCGTTAACGGGTCCACGGGGAATTTTAATTACCCGTGGTCCCGTGGCACTAGGGATAGATAGATAGATAGATAGAGCAAGTGATAAATATTAAACTAAACTAATTTTATGACAGCCAGCATTAAGAGCAATATACGCACTTTATTAGTAAGAGTTACAGATCCTTTGCACTGATTTTTCCGTTTTAAAGAACAGTTCCAAAGAAATGATTTATTTTATAAACAGTAAGTACCTATGCTTGTCACACTAATGATTGTTGACAACCTGGTGACAGACAGACAGACGGACAGTAGAGTCCTAGTAATAGGGTCATTTTTTTTTTTTGTTTGTTTTTTTTTTTTTTTTTTTTACTAGCCAAATAAAATATTTTACCTTGTCTGGCTACTTTTTACCATGTTTCTGAATAAGCATCAAAATATGGCAAACGGGCTGCAAAAATAATCGACATAATTATAGGGCTCATAATTTTTTTATATTTTTTTTTTTTTGTATGGCCGGTTTTTTGTAGCAATATCATAATAATATGATCCTAAGCTATTGGCCGATTTCACAAAACAAATAAAGATATTATTCAAATACGACATTGAGTATTGAATACGGTACAATGTAATGGCCTAAAAGCTCATAACTTTTCTGCAATGTCTCTTTTGTTAGATTTAATCCGACAAAAACATTTTCATGTGAAACATAGCCAACACCACAGTTTGCACTTTCAAAAAGTTGTCAGATCTTATGTGGGGCCAAGCTTGTAACTCTACATGCCTTAATTCAAGAAGTCCTTACTCCACAAATTCCAACACATTCTATTTTTTTTTTGTTCTTATTTACTAAAAATCCTGAAGTAGGTGTTTTATTATTTATATCATAGAGTGCCTTTATCAAATTTCGGACATCTAGCATAAAAAATTTGCGAAAGCCTCTTTATACAAACTTTCATCCCCCATGTTTTAGGGGTTTGGGGGTGATTTATTAAAAACCCTGAAATCCGTCTTTTATTATTTATAACAAAGAGTCTTCATATCAATTTTTAGACTTCTAGCATGAAAATTAGTGAAAGTCTCATACAATCTTTCATCATTCTAGTTCACGGGGTTGGGAGGTAAAAGTTGAATTTTTTATCATGATGCCAAATATCAAGTTTCAAGGTAATCTAGAAGTGAGTTAGGTTTTTGATATATAAGTCAATGAGTGAGTGAATCAGTTAATGAAACCCCGGTTTTTAGGGTTCCGTAACCAAGGGGTAAAAATGGGGCCCTATTACTAAGACTCCGCCGTTCGCCTGTCCGTCTGTCTGTCTGTCTTTCTCCAGGCTGTATATCATGAGCGGTTATAGCTAGAACGTTGAAATTTTCACAGATGATGTATTTCTGATGCTGCTATGACAACAAAAACTATAACAGAAATAAATAAATATTTAAGGGGGGCTCCCATACAACAAACCTGTATTTTAAGCCGTTTTTCGATCGATAATAATAACGGTGACAGGTAGATGCTTGAAATATTCACAGAATATTAAGTATAATACCACTTCTAAAATGATTAATTAAATAAAATAAAATAAATATATAATAACGACAACAGGAAGATGCTTGAAATATGTACAGAAAATTAAGTTGTATATTCCCTACAAAAATAAATAATTAAATTAAAATACCATACTGTTATGTATATTCGTGCGCGAATCCGGCTCGCACTTGGCCGATTTTTTATCGTTAATATATCATCAACTGTTGAAGCAAATTTACGATTTTTGTAGTCTAGACAAGCTAAAGGATTTTAATAAATGTGCTAAATTACATACATTTAGGTTAAATACTTTTCGAGTTATGAAGGGTCAAAAGTGTCTCGAAATGGTTCGCGTCGCCAGTTTCTTTTTCTTTGTCTTAGCTGGACACGCTTCCGCATGTCTAGATGCTGTTTAGTGTTTTGTTTGAGGCAACTACCCATTTGCTTAATTGTATTTAAAGGGGTATAAATACCCTTAATAGTTAAATGAAATAAATACCTGCTGTTGGTTGCTTCGCTGTGTCTGATATATGCTTAGGTTCAAGAATAGAGAAGCCGTGCTGGAACGTAAAATTAGTTCTACCATAGACCACCATAGATATGGTGCTTTGTCCTTTTACCCACGCATAGTAAGTACCAGGAGCAGACTCGATGAGCTTAACCACCTACAGAAACAACAAAAAAAGAGAAAGAAGTAAGAAACAACAAAACAGTTTCATTTTTTTTTTTCAAATATAATACCTATTCATTAGTACAATAGGTACGCGTCAAATTTTATGCCTTACTAGTTGCGCTCGCGATGTTACTCGCGTTAGCCCAAGATAAAAAGTAGCCTATGTGTTAATCCAAGGTCTAAGCTACCTTCATACCGAATTTTATCCAAATCAGTTTAACCGCGTGAAAGAGTAACATACATTACAAACTTTCGCGTTTATAATATTTGTAGGATAATAAGATGTATTTGCTGTGCGCTAGAGTTTGCAATTTTTGTTGACAATAAAAAAAGAAAAAGAATGTGGTTCTGAACACGCGCTACAAGTTCGATAGTTAGATTCTTTACATTATTTTGATATTATTATTATATACTACGAGACCAATCGCGCACTAAAATTACGAGATAAAAATAATAATGTAGCCTAATAATATAATAATTGTAAAAGGGCCTCTTGGTGTTGGTTTCGGCCCCATCAATGCCCTTCAAAGATCCGGGGCAATCCGTGAGTTGTAAAACAAAAAAAAAATAATGTGTTCAAATTGCGAAAGTTTAAATACAACATTATTTTGATATCTTTCACGAGAAATAAGAAAAATTCAAAAAACAAATTCTTCTACTATTATGGTTATTTCGATTGATATCTCAAAACGATAAACGATAATTATGTGAAACATCCTGAATGGATCGTAAACAAGCCAATTATTTTTTGCACGCGTGTACAGAATTCGCGAATATTTCGCACGGATCAATGTAGCATTTTTCACATTATTGTTGATTTATCAAAAATGACGTAGCCTATTTCGATAAAATTTAATTAAAATCAATTTCTAAGAATATTCTTTCCAATAAAAAAAGAATTATTAAAATCGGACTACTATGAAAAATGTCATGGTTACACATAAAAAAAAATATATACGCATCGAATTGAGTAGTTCGTCGGTCAAAAAAAAAATGCATCAATATTTTTGTATCTCAACGGAGAACCGAGTTATTGAGAAAATGCAGAATTCAAGTCTTTTCTCAAGCTTGTGGAAAATTCACATAGGAAATCTTGTTCGACAATTTGAAGTTAAGTTTTTCTAGAAATATCCAAAATTTAACCTTATCGGTTCACATGCATTTCTAACCCGTTTTATCGATGTATTGACTGGACTATTATGTATCTCTTTTCATCATATCTTCTGATAATTCTTAAACTACGAGACTAATCGCGCACTAAAAATACGAGATAAAAGCAATGCGATGCAATTCGATCTAAACGTTGGGATAGTGAGGTAATAATTAATCTCATATTTTAGTGTGCGATTAGTTCCTAAAAAAACAGACAAGTGCGTGTCAGGCTCGCACATCGAGGGTTCCGTACAAACACATTGTTAAAGTAATTAAAAACCTGTTTTAGCACGTGCTAATGAAGTTCTTTTATATGATACCTTACATGATACGATTTACTCATTTTGAATTATGAACCCATACTTTGTGAATTTTGAGGCCCTATTTTTTGTGATTTAAATAAAAATGTTCAGTTTTCAGATTTATTCCTATATGTATACTCTGAGACAATGCTTCTTGCCAAATTTCATAGTTCTATGTCAACGGAAAGTACCCTGTAGGTTTTGATTTTTGTGAGTGTCGAAATATGTGATTTTTACGACATAAACGGCTCTAACTTTTTTAAATGATAACTGAGAAGTTTTTCTTATACACAACTGCAAGAGACCATAGATATACGTATACAGTTTAAATTTCATCTCGATATCTTTACGCGTTCCCGAGATAACGAGTCTTGACATACACACAGACGGACGACAAAGTAATCCTATAAGGATTCCGTTTTTCCATTTGAGGTACGGAACCCTAAAAATAATGTTCTCTAATCATAAAAGCATCTAATTTGATGATAGAGGCTAACGTGGTTTTCGCACATTCTAAATAAAATATGTACAGGAATCACTCACGTATTCCTGAGTAATAACTACTCTAGTTTCGACCGCATTTCGCGATCTTTTTCAAGATTGGAGTACGTGATAAAGAATATTTGAGTAATACCTGCACATGTGTACATATTTATTTTAATTAGCATAGCATATAATTTAAAATTTATGTTATTTTTAATCACTGAACCAAAGAAATTTTTCCCTAAAATATGCTACAGATTAAATAATTATTTTTCACCAAAAATGGCATCACCGACATGTAGTAATTTTCATATTATTGTTGATTTTTCCGAAACGGCTCAGCCGATTTCTATAATTTAAATTTAAGTATGATCTACCAAACAAAAATAAGAATCATCAAAATCAGTCCGTGATCGCGTAACATACATACAAAAAAAACAATCGAAATGACAACATCCTTTTTTAAAGTCTGTTGAAAAGAAACTATACTCTATAAAATTTAACTTGATCTCTGCGACAGCTGTGAGAAAAATCACGCCCATGAAGTCCTGAATTTCTCAATAGTACTTGTCAATGTCATACTTTGTGGGCATGACGATTAGTGATGACCACAGAGTTTTAGATAGAGTTTTAATTAAAATATCGATAGTTCATACTGACAATATTTTAAATAAAACTTAATTTATCATTAATTTTATTGTATATTTTAATATCAGAACATTTTTACATGTGTAATTAAATTAAACCCAATTATATGTTACAGTAGCAGCGATAATAGTGAAAAACTTCGATAAATACTATCGTTACATTATTATGAGTATTTAATTAATAATATAATAACATTATTGACATGTGTACATACTTGATCTTAAATAATAGTAAGTAAATAAAATCCAATTTCTCACCTTCAACTACTCATTCGATTTCATTACAACATTGTTTGAAAATCGATTTTTTCCACCACTATCTCAATTCTAAAAATGTCAATCTTCTATGTCAATGTAACTGTCGCAGAGATCAAGTTAAATTTTATAGGGTATAAATAGCGTACCAAGAGCGTACCCATCTATACCTACTCTTACGAGTACATCCATTGCCCAACAAACCATCCATCCATACAAACCTTGCTATTATTATTCCACATGGTCCTTTCATTTTGAACTTCAGGGCTGTATAAATACTTGTCTTTAGATACTTTAAGATCCACATTATTTCCAGATGTAGACACGATCGCGAATTCTGCTTTTTCATCTAGTGTAAACTGAAAAATATGTATTTTTAAAATATCTGTAAAATGGAACACTTATCATAATGTGGCGGCCACACACTTGACGAGGGGCGAGAAAAATAGCAAGGTAAATGGGCAGATACATAGTTTGGCAGCGTTACTCGTCATGCTGCTCGTCCTGTCGCTCGTCCTGCTCGGCGATCCATTTTTGTCGATTTTTAGTGCGTGTTCTCTCTGACTCGTGTTGAACATAGTTCGTTCGCATCAAGCGCTCGTGTTGTTAGCACCTGTTTAGTTAATTAAATATTTTTCATACAACCTGCTCGAAAATGACTCATTATATGTCGTACAATCTCAACGTAAAACAAGTCATCATTAACTTAACACAATCTCGAGGGCTATGGCAGGTCAATAATGTTGTATGAAACTCCCTAGGGAGTAAAGTGATTTAAATTTGGAACGTCTAATTCGTATGAAAATTTCTTAACTTAGAACATTTAAGGACATCGTAACGAGGTTTATTATAAATAACCGAATTAAACCTCGTTGCATTGCACGGGAACCGGCATAGTAAGGAGGATTTATTCCATTTTATAGAATAAAACCTCTTTGCAATGCGAACCTTTGTGTTTCGTAGGTACCTTCTAATTTGTTGTATTTTATTGTGAACAATACCCAGTTGCCTAGTGATAGATAGATAGATAGATAGATAAATTCTTTATTGCCACACCAAAACTTAATTAAACTAGGAAAACTTAGACTAGGAACTTACAGTAAGTGTTACAATCGGCGGCCTTATCGCTAAAAAGCAATTTCTTCCAGGCAACCGTTACTTGTGAAGGATTAAATTAAAGGTTTAGGCGACGGGGTGTGCATGAAAGTGATATATGTATATACTTACTTATACAACATACATTCTAATAAATTCTAATAATAACCAACTCATACAAAAAAAAATATATATATATATATATATAAAATAAACTAATATATATAATAAATAATAAAATATCGGAAAACTATAAATGACTCTATTTAAACAGCTTATACTGATATACTGATGACGAAAATAAGCAAAAATAAATAAATAATTATGGAACAGTAATATTGAAAGTGAATGTGTATCATCCTAGAGAGACGGCAACTGCGACATATAATGACTATACACAAGTTCTTTAAAAACCGCCAGAGATGGAGCGCGTCTGATGGACACAGGCAATGCATTCCAAAGCTGAACAGCCTGGAATGCGAACGATTTACCATAAATTTTTTCAGAACGAGCGGAAGGAGTCATAAGGGTGAGGTTATATGTGGATCTAAGAGGGATAGAATGGGATGTATACCAATAGGAGAAGCGTTCTTTTAGGTATCGTGGGGTGGAAGGGTTGAACAAAATATTATAAAGGAGAGAGAGGATATGAGCATTCCGACGAGAACGAATAGGAAGCCACTTGAGCTTAGCGCGATATTGGGATATATGATCATACTTCCGTAAACCAAATATGAATCTGATACAGAAATTCTGAAGGCGCTCAAGTTTGTCTAGTTGGTCTTGTCTGAGATCAAGGTAACAAGCGTCAGCGTAATCCAGAATGGAAAGAAGAAGAGACTGTGCGAGCGCAACCTTGGTGGCAGTGGGTAAGAAGTTTCGAAGCCGTCTTAATGAACTGCCAGAGGCAAACAATTTACCACTAATGGATTTCAAATGAGCATCCCAGCTTAGCGTACGATCGAATATTACCCCAAGATTTCTTACAGATTCGCTGTATGGTAAAGGAACACCATTAAATATTACACTAGGAAGTGTAGCCCACTCAATTCTCGAAATCTTGTACGAGCTGCCAATTATTATGACCTGTGACTTAGAAGGATTGACTTTTAGGCCATGAGAATCGCTCCACTCAAGGACTCGGCCAAGGTCAGCGTTCATTGTAGTAATGGCACTGTTAAGGTCATCAAGATGGGCTTGTGTATAAATTTGGAGATCATCTGCATACAGGTGGTAGGAAGAAGTAAGACGGTGGGAAATAGAATTAATGAAAATTGCAAAGAATAGGGGAGAAAGAACGCCACCTTGCGGAACACCAGCTGTGGTGTTACACCAGGAAGACAATATATCTTCCAGGCGAACACGCTGCCGACGCCCATGCAAGTAACTGTGAAGCCAGTCTAAGACCGATGGAGATATGTTAGTAGAGCGCATTATTGCTAACAAAATGTCATAGTCAACGGTATTGAAAGCGTTACTGAAGTCTAACAGAGTTAGAACAGTAAGCTTACCGTCATCCATACCCAAGCGGATATCGTCGGTGATTTTGACTAGCGCAGACACAGTGCTATGCCCAGGACGGAAACCGGTTTGGAAAGGATTGAGGAGGTCATGTCTGTTGAGAAAGTTATTGAGTTGTTTGTGTACAAGACGCTCCAGTACTTTAGACAGGAAAGGAAGGATGGAAATAGGACGATATTCAGAAAAGGAACTAGGATTGGGCTTCTTTGGTAAGGGTATAATCGTTGCATCTTTCCAGGCGGTAGGAAATACTCCACTGGTGGTGGAGTTATTGAAAATAATGCAAAGAATGGGAAGGATAATGTCGATAATGGGCAAGAGCATGTTCCGGTTTATATTATCACCGCCCACCGCATTGGAGGAAATTGACATTAAGCTCTTCCTAACATCACATTCGGTAAAAGAAGTAAAAGTAAAAGGAGAAAAATCGGGAACTGGAATGGCAGAAAGAAAGTTAATAATCGAGTGCTTTTCCGCATCCGACATAGCGGTGACAGAAGAAAAATGTTGATTTAGAGCATTAATATCAATGTTAAGAGGAGAAGTAGACTGACGCGACTTGCCAATTCCCATTGATTTGAGAAACTTCCAGACTCTAGCTGGATTTTCATCATCGACAGATGCGTAAACATGACGGCGTATGGCATCCCTACACATCCTGTTGCAGTGATTACGGGCCTGAACATATTTACTATGATTGACATCAGTAGGACGTGACTTGTACCTCGTTTTTGAAGCCGATTTCTTATGCATTAAGCATTTAATGTCCTCGGTGAGCCATGGTGCAGGAAGCTGTTTCATCTTGATTGCTCGCAATGGAGCATGAACATCATATAATTGCACAATTAGGGAGTTGAATAAAGAGACCTGCTCATCCACCGACTCAGCGCCAATCACAGGACCCCAATCAATTTTTTTCGCGTCCTCAAGGAGAGCTTCACGATCCATACCACCAAAGTTGCGTTGCAGAATAATTTGTGGTTTGACTTTAGGAGGACGAATTTTGTAAGAAAGATAGATTAAATCATGATAGGAAAAATTGTCAGACGCATACTGACCGTGTTTAAACACGTTGTTGGGAGAAGACACTATTAACAAGTCGAGAAGAGACGGGGTGCTAGTGAGTACCTACACTTAGTGAGTTTATGACGTAAGTATTACTCATATTCTTGGGGTTTTATTTTCTCACAGGATGTATGAAATTATATATAGTATACACCACTAGAACCACGCTGACTTTGACAAAAGTCGTAGAACAAAAGTTGTTAGTCTTGATGTACTGAATAAGCCCTTAAAAGGATGCTAATTGATTAGAAATAATCATGTGTATTAATACAGAGTTATTTCTAATCAAACTAAACTAATGTTTAGGTATTTTGTAAGTATTTTAATAGTAGTATTGTAGTATAATAAGTTAGAATAAATAATGTTATTTAAGTTTTGTGAATAAAGATTTTAGATGAATTGTGAAACAAAAAAGACATTTCAGAATTCAGAGTATCACTTTAAACAATTCAATAACAAAATTGAGAAAGGAAATCAATTATTTCATTTATTTTGTCCGAGTTGCATTTTTGTACGGGACAGCTGATTTTTCTCTGACAGTCTCTTTCGGTTTAGTGCATCTTTTCTAAATAAGCCTGTATAAACTAATGTGGTTTCCGCGCATTTAACTTTAAAATATATACTACTGAAAATCATTCTCGTAGTATTTTTGAGTATGTTTGTGTCATAGGCGCGAATATTGTCGTCCTTGTGTACAGTCATACCACAGCCCGGACACTCCGCGTTTCTTCATACAAAATCTGCTGTCTTACGCACACAACACTATATTTATTCACAGACACTACACATACGCACGAACGCTACACGGGTATTTGCAGCGGCCTGTGCAGCCCGCGCGCAGAGCAGTAAATCGTGTCCTGACGCGGGGTGGAAGTGAGGAAGACTCAAACGGGTGGGGGGTAACGAGTGGCCGTTCTATACGTAGTATTATTATATCTTCTTTGGTCATACTTAGGTACAACAAACTCAAAAATATTATGTAAGTGTTATTATTATATACTACGGGGCTAATCGCGCACTAAAATTACGAGATAAATAAATACCTCCTCATCCCGACGTTCCGGCCCAGTTGCATCGACCGTCATCACGGGTTAGTCTACCCGTGACCACGGTCGATGAGAAATCACTTACATAATGTTGTTTTTAAACTTTCGCGATTTGAACACATTATGATTATATACTACGGGTAGACTGACCCGTGATGACGGATGTAAGTGATTTCCCATGATAAATTCATAATAATACATGATGATTCATATTTTTTTAGGAAAAAATCGTGAAAAATAGGTAAATCACCTCAACAGGAACATAAGCGGGTGTTGTCGGTACCGTAACCCACTTGAAAATAGCATTTTTCCCTTGCAGTAATGTTTCAATGGTTTTTAACACCTGTGGACATTTAATATGCATCGGTACATTTTGGCAAATGCGCAATTACGCACATGCCGAAATGAGTTCTTATAAGTAATCATTTAATTTAAAATAATAATTTAGACAGTAATGTTAATAATACTTAACTACACATCACGCAAGCTTCAGTCTATTGACTGTAGAGAAGCTTAATGCGTCTAGATGACTAAAAAATATAAATATAATTAGTCCGTCAGTTAGATTATCAAAAAAATATTTAATGCTTTTTTTGATAAATTATATTTATAGGCCGTTTAAGTTTTGCGGGACGTCATTCCTAAATACAAGGTTTCCATACCTAGAAGTGATATCGCAAGCCCCTACTCCCGAACTCTGATGCGCTTTGCCATTTATTGAGAAAAAAATGCGCGCTCATTATTTTTTTATAATCTTAATAATGGATTCATGATTATAATGTGTTTACCCAGTTGAGATGCTTATTACACGTTTAGTTAATAAATAGAACAAAAAATGTGCAAAATATTCGTTAACGTCCATAAATTAAATTGTATCCACTGCTGAGCACAGGCGTCATCTTAAGTTAACACTCTACCACTCAAATTCGGATACGCAGACTTAAATTACTATAGATGAAGAAGGTATTTCACCACATAGGCACCCAAACTTAGTAGGTACTATGTAATAAGCGTAGAATTAGTCTAAGATGTCATAGATGTAGTATTTAAGGGTTATATTATGCTTTATTTATTTTCTAAAATTATCTATAAAAATAAATTATATTCTTACCGATGGAACTTGGTCCTTTTTAACGATAAAAACTTGACCAGAACAGGCTTTTGCTACATCATAATAAACTTTGAACTGTATAGTGTGAGGGCTATAACAATACATGTTGATAGTGTACACGATCACAACCTAAAAACAAAATATTATGTGAAATATTTATTAGCAAAATTGGTTCTAAACGATAAGTACCTACACAAAAAAAGCATTTTAAAAACACTGAATAGAATGTTAGAATATTTTGCCACCTTATTATAATTCGAATAATCGATC
This sequence comes from Hypomecis punctinalis, assembly GCA_949316475.1. Lineage (NCBI taxonomy): Eukaryota > Metazoa > Arthropoda > Insecta > Lepidoptera > Geometridae > Hypomecis > Hypomecis punctinalis. The sequence continues at coordinate 11,818,868 of OX438797.1, forward strand.
GAAGGGTTCTATGGGCAGTTATACGCTTCGGTAGCTAAGCCTGTTGACAGCACGGCCAAAGACCCGAGAGCCAAGCTGACTCGACATTTCACCAAAGATATCCTGGAAATCAGCCTGTACGAGATTAGATTGGCCTTGAATCAGCTTAAGAACAGCAAGGCGCCGGGTGATGACGGAATCACTTCAGAACTTCTGAAAGCGGGTGGTAAACCTGTACTCAAAGTCTTCCAGAAGCATTTCAACACCGTCGTCCTCGAGGGCATTACGCCAGAAACATGGAACACAAACGTGGTGGTGCTATTATTTAAAAAAGTTGACAACACCTTATTGAAGAATTATAATTACCCATCTCGCTTCTGAGCCATTTTATAAGCTGTTTTCAAGGGTCATTAGGAATCGTCTCGAGCGCAGGCTTGATAACTTCCAGCCTTCCGAACAAGCCGGCTTCCGAAAAGGCTTGGGCACCATGGGCCATATCCATACGCTGCGGCAAATTATACAAAAGACCGAAGAGTATAATTTGCCACTTTGCTTAGCATTTGTGGACAATGAGAAAGTTTGTTGAAGTTGAATCCGACTCGGCTGGGCATCATTCGGAAAATTACATGGCGCTTTTTCATCCGATATACTCGTACCTCAGTGCCTCAAGACGAGAGTTCTAGATTGTTGTGTGTTGCTGGCAACACACAACAATCTAAAACTCTCAAAATGAACACATATGGAACTGAAACGTGGTCTTTCAATGTGGGCCTTATGAATAAGCTCAAGATAGCCCAACGTGCTATGGAGAGGACTAGCTGATTAGCAAATTAAAGTGGCAGTAAGCAGGCACATAGTTCGAAGAACGGATGGCTGATGTGACCGTAAAGTTCTCGAAAGGAGACCACGGACCAGCAAGCGCCTTGTTATAAGCGCATATTAGTCTGATCGGGTGGCGGTTGGGATGTTGGTACTCGTGTAATGGTTTTATTGTTCGACCACTCTTAACAAAACTCGGTCTTCAATTATGTAGATATTTTTGTCCTTGGTAACTTTTGACTGGGACGTATTCCTCTCAAGTCAAGGGCAGCTTTGAGGGCGCCATTCACCAGCTAATTGATAGTAGGTACATCACGGTACATGACATGATCATTTGGCACTAAAGTGTTAACTTTTAGTTTTAATCTTAGTGTGACAATAAAAAGTTACAGTTGACAATACATTAGTAACAATAATTATCTATCTACATACTCGTATATAATATGGATCACAAATACAAAACAAAATTGATCAGGATAGTGTCGAGTTAAAGTTTTGTGATGCCTTATAAGTACTTAGTTAATGACTCAATTTACAATATAATAAATTTATCATTATTTTTAAAATTTAACACATAATGTTCCTATCAATTTTTATAGTAAAGTTTTAATTTAAGTGGACTCTGGAGTATCCTCTGATGTTCAAGTGGGTAGCAAAAAGTGCTCGCAAGGTCTATTATTTGTTCGAGTCATCTGAAATAAAAAATATAACCTACCTGGATCTGTTTCTTTTGGCACAGACTTCGTATTTCGTTTACTTTGTTGTAGTCTTTTGGGTTGGCGTCAGTGAAGACAAAAATGTAAGACTCTGGTTTGCTGGCTGTCATGGCGGTCTCTATCCCGGTTAAAGCCATTTCTGGACAATCTCCTCCGTCATGTGGTCTAACAGACGCCAAATCAGTTAAAAAAGTGTGTTGCGAGGTGTTCTGCGTGCGTAGTTCCACATCTGAAATATTAAAAATTGTTATACATATATCATCATAATGCGACAGCATTAAAGTGTGTTTATAAAATTGCAACTTGAAACCGACAAAATGTTTGAAATAGCTGATTTCTTTTCTTGAATAGTTATGACGCCTGGGTAAAACTAGTATTATTATAATTCAAAAGTCTAAGTCGAAGTCAAAATTATTTTTTTACTAAAATTGAAATACACGAATACATGAATAACAGTTGTGGCAAGATAATTAGATTCAGGATTCATAAGCGAAATATCTTTTGGTCCCACACTAGGCTCGAGGCCCGTGTTGTGGGTACCATACAGAAAGTTATCTAGTGATGACATTCTGGAATAGTCCTAAATGTTTAAGAAATACTGATTTATCGAAAACTGTGAAAAACTAGTGAGATTATATAAACTTGTACAAAAAACAGTAATAAATATATAATAATATACAAAGGGATAGGGTAGGTACATAATTATCCTGAAAGAATGTGTGCCAGTTTTCTTGTTGCTTTGAATAAGTGGACGCGAGAGTAAAATATTATTGTGCTGTTTGTTTGTGAGTGTACGCGCGAGCTTGTGTGAATGGGTAATCGAGTGAAGTTTTGAAAAGCTATGTGTGTGAAAGTGTGCTCATCTGCTCTTAGGTTTTCAGTGGCGCTATACGACAGAGTAAGCAACCAGTTCCAAATAATTAGGCTAACTTTATGGGTTTTCTCCTTTATTAAGTTCGGAAAAACCTTAGGGTGTCAGTCAGCATATGTTGAGTTAACCTTTACGAGAGGCATCTTAAAAGCCCGTCTACCTTGCTGATTTGTGGCTAACCCAGTCTACTTGATGAAGTTGTGAATTTTTACAACAGCTTTCTGGATGAACATTCGACGCAAATAGACGCACTCTCAAGAGTTTGGCTTCCAGGAAAAGGGCTCTCGCGGGTTCACTTTTTTTAAAAGTCGTCAAAGGTGTAGTTTTCGAGGTTTTTGGGGGTGTAGATTTCAAAAATGGCATCTATTTTGGAATTAGAGATGGCGGATGTTCTTGTTGGAAATGGGTCTTAACAAAAGTGAAAGAACTCTTTGAGATCTACATTTCCGATAACAGCTGTCAAACTTGAAACTGAATTATCTCCGTATGTATTAATTCTAGACCATTGCTTTTATGGGGATTGGTTTTATAGAGATCTTTAGGGAAGGCCTATGCCCAGCAGTAGGCGTCCTATTGCTAAAACGACGACGATGACGAAGGAGAATAGAAGATGACGATAGAGAATTCCTGCGTGCAGTAACATTCCAAAGAAATATTATATCCCGAGATGATCGAGAGGTTTTGGTCATCCTACGTGGAAAAGCGACACAATCATCTGATGTGGTATCCTTGTCGGCACGTTTTTCTTTGCCAGTACTCAATCCTGTTTATATAATAAATCCATGAGCGATACTTATTGTAATCTCTGAAAAAAAAAGTAATGTCGCTGAAAATGACAAAACAAAACGTAATGTCAGTGTCAACTGTCATTTTATTATTGCTATTGTTTTTTTATCACAGGCTACTGAACTTATATTATAAATCCGAAAACCGCTTGAATGAGAGTTTTTATTTAATATCTTTGTAATTACTGCACTAAAAATTTTGAAAAAACGAGCAAATGATCAGCGTTGCAAGACCCCGAAATGGTTTTGGAATTTCATAGCCATGTGAAATATGAAAACTTAATAAAATATAAATATCTAAATATCTTCTCGTCTGACATACCTGAGTGCCTCAAATCGAAAGTTTTCGACCAGTGTGTGTTACCAGCTTAGAAAAATTACAATTAATAGAAACAGTACTAAAATAGCAAGAGAATACATGACTTTGTCTCATTTTAAATATGAAATTTAAAAGGTGTTAGATAAAGATGCACAGACACCCGAACTTACGTAATTTCGAAGGGTTTCAACTAACAATGAACAAACTAACATTGAGCTATCTCCGGAGTCCATATTCAAAGAGGTAAAAGTAGGAAGGTAATCTGAAATGTAGATCTTGTTGAGCTATCTCACTTCAGTGGTCTAAAATTGACAGTTACGAAGATAATTCACTATTAAGTTTCACAACTGTCACCTAGACAACTATCATTCAAATCTCGTATGAATTCTAAAATATGACAGCTACCACTTTTACAGCTGTCATGCGACTCTTGTATGAATAATTCTAGAATATGACTGCTTTTACTTTGACATATTATTAGGTCATTTTGATGAGTAACTATATGATTAAGTTACAATTTTTTTTAATGTCTAGTGCCTTTATTAACTACAACAATATACAACACTACTTAAATAGGCTAAAACTACATAAACTACTACTACATACAAATTGTTCGTCTTGCTAAATTCAGTAAATAAATTGAAAAAATAAATTAAAAAATGAGTGGTAATGACCAAGTTCATGGGTAATTAGATTGTATAGACTAAGCAGCTATAGAAAATTAGTTGTGCTTTGGGAGAGAGATATTTCCTTTAGCACTACTAGTCTATTGAGCCAAGCAGAATAGCCACGGCGGTTAAAGGAAAAAATTTATACCTACAGCCGAACCTCCTCCTTTTTGGAAGTCGGCTAAAATTCATTTTGTTACTTACATGGATCGTTGAATGTCACCAACACTAATTCCTTAATGTCGGACTTTTTTGACAATACCAATTCCATAATGGCTCTCGCTCCTTGTTTAATGTACTGGATAACGTGGTCCATAGAAGAAGTATCATCTATGGCGAAAGCCAACGAACTACCTTCGCATGATGTATTTATAATTTGCAAGTAAAAACATAATAAAAACCCGAAAAACTTGTTCGACAACATCTTCGATCGATGTTGATTGACATAATATTTGCGTTCATTCCGTATTTGCCATTCAATAGTCGCAGCAAATAGTTATTTTGCTGATGTACTTTATCCTGAATCATATAAGGTAAATTGACTGACTTATTTTACCACTTATCATCACAGGAACTAGAATTCTCTACACGAATCAAGTACTTACGTATTTTAATTGTTAACTGTAGGTAATAATTGTAATGGGTATTACGAGGTTTTCGATGGCTGCGCAGGCAGCGCACACAGACTTTATTGGTCACAACTGCATCTGTCTTCCCAGATCTCATCATATTATGAATCGTAGTGAACTGCCAATAAAATTGTGAAAAGGACACGTCCATAAAATGTATGGAGGCTGGTATAGTAATAATCAAAAAACTTAACCACAGCATTCGTTGTTGGCGCCTAAATGTATCATCCAATGCATTATTTCTATAATAACTAGTTCATTAGCTTTCTCTTTCTGTCACATGGCAATATAGGCTAATTGAGCGATTCCTCGTCTCTTTTACCCCCACCAATCCCACATACCGCCACGCAGTCTACGAATAGCAGCCTGCGCGGACTGTCTTCGTGTCACTCGGTTTTGCAACAATAGTATATTGTGATGTAACTTTTGGTGTAATTTGAACACCCGCAAGTACGTCGGTACCTATAGACTAAATAACTACTGTGCGAACAAAATTTATAAAAGGTGGACATTTTTCGTGCTATTTGTGCTGCGCAGCCAGGACCTCGGATCCGGAGAAAGTTCCAGAACTCAGCAGGTGCGTGGTTCCTATTTTCCTCTACCTAGTTATCGCTCCATTGTCATGACATGCCATGTGATATGTAATCAGTGATCCTAGCGAATTAACAAATACAGTCCATTTAATTTATTGACGCCATAAAGCCTTCGGGCGCATAACGCTTCCCGCCAACGAACGGTCAAAATTAATACTTGGCCGCTTCATTCGTTACATCTCGAAAAATTACTTATTATTCTGAGTCTTTTACATCAGTTAAAATAAAAAGACCTCTGATTTTATTAATTAATGTTGAAATTTTTAGGATATTAAAATGTATTTGACACAAATTAAACGTAGTTTATTTCTATCAACTCTGACTAAGCAACCTTCAAATAAGGTGTTAAAATAAAAGTAATTTTATCATTCGGACACAATAATTTTCTTTAAATATTCTTTTAACTAGGCGTAGGTACTAGTTAGTTTCTTATCTAGTTCTTTTTCCTCATTTGTTGTTATGTTTGCTCATTCCCACGTTAGGTGGGGTCGGCTCTCCTAATGAGCCTGCGCCAGGACAATCTGTCCTGGGTTGTCTCTTGGTCGAAATTGGTCTTTTTTAGAGTTTGGGACATACTCGTCCACCAGGTGGCTGGGTGGCGTCCCTTTCCCCGTTTTCCCTCGGGCAGTTCTAAAGCCCTTTGAACCGCGTGTTCATCGTCCCTACGCATCATGTGTCCATACCACCGCAAGCGGCTTTCCAAAAGTTTATCAGTTATAGGTGCTAATTTAAAAGTACCGCGGATGTATTCGGTTTGATTTTATTGAGCTTGGTTACACCTCCCGACCATATCAACATTTTCATTTCATGCAATTTTTGCTCATGTGCCTGTTTAACAGTCCAACATTCAGCACCATAAAACATCGCGGGTCTTACTGCTGGTTTATATACTTTGTCCTTAGTTGCGCGTGTCACATAGGTTACCCATAAGGCTTCTCCACTTTTGCCACCCCACGGTCACTCTATTCGAAACGTCGACCTCTGCGCTAGCGTCCGGCGTAATTACAGATCCTAAATATTTAAACTGCTCTACCATCAAGTAGAGCAGTTCCATCATCGTAATAGATCGTAGTTGGGCAGTTGTTGTTTTTAAACTTTCGCGATTTGAACACATAATTATTATATACTACGGGACATATCGCGCACTAAAATTACGAGATAAATAAATACCTCCTCATCCCGACCTACGAGTAGAGTGAGTCTACCCGTGACCACGGTCGATGCAACTCGGCCGAAACGTAAACGAGGTATTTATTTATCTCGTATTTTTAGTGCGCGATAAGTCCCGTAGTATATAATAATTATGGACAGTTGTTGTTATTTACGCTGTAGTTGCACTCTATGTGTTCCGTTTTCGATCTACTAACGCGAAGCCCGAACTTCTCCAGTGATTTCGTCCATTCAGAAAGGGTCTCTTGCAGCTGGCCTGCTCAATTGGCTGTAAGAGCAATGTCATCTGCATACAATAAGCTCCATGATTACAGTGCCTGAATGTATCTAGTGAGATAGTCCATGATTAGGTTTTAAACATCTTTGAACTCAACGCCGAAGCCTGGTGCACTCCGACTCCCACCTCAAATCTCTCGCTTATTCCAGCCGGGCTTTTGACCTGCGTCTTGATCTCATGATACATATCTTTCACAAGGATGATATAATGCTCTGGAAGGTTTTGAGCTCTCATCACTTGCCAAACAAGTCTACGGGGCACTCTTTCAAATCCCTTTTCAAAATCGTAGAGACAAAATGCAGATCTTCTTTACTGATTTGATGTTTTTCCATAAGTAGTTAGGAGTTCGATGCGCCGATTCAGTATCCTTTCCCAGATTTTGGGCGTGTGTGTAGTTAACTTGATCCCTCTGTAATTTCCGCACTGCGTTATATCACCCTTGTTTTTATAGAACGGGACAAGGTAACTCTGTCGCCACGAATCATGAATGATTGATGTCTTCAACATGCCAATCTTTTCCATACCTCAGTTGGTACTTCGTCCGGGCCTACTGCTTTGTTGTTTTTCATTTGAGACACCGCTTTCATTACTTCATCAATACTTATATCTTCTATAGGTCCCAGCACTAGAGGTAGCGTTTGAAGGTCTTCACTGCGGAACTCTTCATTTAAAAGTGATTTTATAATATTGATGCCAACGTTCATTTATATTTGATGTCAATAGAATATTATCTATACTTTTGATATATTTGTTTACTTTAACGTCCTTGGTTGAGTTAGCTCTTTGCTTAGCAATTTCGAAAATGTCTTTATCAGAAGTAGTTTTCTCTACGTTATCGTATAGCTCTTCTCTATAATGTGCTTTGCTCGCGCTACAGCTTTCTTGGCTATCGATTTAGCGTTTTTATATCTAAGTAGATCTTCCTTACTTTTTGACTTTGGCCATTCTTAGAAATATTGCTTTTTGATTTTTAACTTCTCCTTGACGACTTCATTCCACCATGTGGAATCCTTCTCAGTACTTACATGCCCTTGATACTCCTAAAAATTGAACTGCCCGTGTTTTGCAATATTTTTCAAAATCACTCCACGTAGGTTGAGATACCAGATCTCAACCTACGTGGAGTAGTTCTTATCCATATCGCTAGTTAGATAGTCCCGCACTGATGTTACCAAAGGGTGTCCTTTAAGGCTGTGTATCTCTTTCCACTTTATCCTCGGTGTTTTATCTACTACAGTTATAATGGGTTTTGGTAATTCTAGCGTTGTCACCATGATTCTGTGCTGTGCCGTCAGAGGTTCACCTGGTATTACTTTACAGTCCTTAAATTAGCTTTTAAGTTTTCGTCGTCTAATAATTCCTGTATTGAATAGTAGCCATTATGAACTACTCCTACTGCTAGAAGTTGTATGTCCTCGGTTTGCGCGCAAAATTAATATTTTCTTGAGCTTTTCTATATATGAATGGAAAAAGATAATGATTCAAGGTTAATATTTATTTAAAACTGGCTTATGAACAATTATCACAACATTCAGTCCCAACTCTCACTAAAGTCTCAAAATCACACTTAATACAGAATTGATTACTTTACTTATGGACGGAAAAGTAACATTAGTATTAGTAGTTATTCATTTTTATAACTTTAATCATGTAGGTCTTTATCTTTACTCCTTATAGTGTATATTTGAAAACATAGTATTAAAATAAGAAACTAATAACGCAGCTTGAAGTACTAAACGTGTCAAACAACTTAGGTAAGAATGGCCGGGCCGGTTTGCAATCTCTAGAACCGAACGATGACTGAAGCCCTCGAGTGGCAAGTGCGTTAAACTTCTGGTACTAATTTTTATTCTGTGATAATTCACTAATTCTTCCAACTAGGTTCTTTAGGTAAAATGAATCTGTCACGCAAGATACTCGTAATACCATTCGCACTGTCTATCCAGACAGAAAAAATGCCAAGTCGATGATACAGACAAAGATGTCTGTGGTACACGTATTCATACGAGCAGAGTGGAGCGAAGTGTTGGAGCGTGGCCCGAGATTGCCAGCAAGCTTTTCACTGCAGCCAGCGAAGCGTGAAAATGCTACTGATAGCGGAGCGAACGTACCGATACACCGCGCGTATTCGGAATAGCATTGTACCCGTCAGACTCGATGTGACCATTGTTACGTTTAAGCCGTACGTATACTTTTCAACGGCAATGACGGGTACATCCGTACATGAGATTGACCGCCAACTACGGATTAATAATAAACCATACAAATTATATAAGTAGTATAGGCAAACAGCCAATAGAAAAAAAACATTTTAAAACATTTTAGGGTGATTTTATCGATAAAATATTTGAAATCAAACTCATTTGGAATCACTATTTTTCTATTAAATTGTATGTTCCGTGGCGTGGAGAGCTTGTAACCATGAAAATTGCAGCGGTCAAAAGGTTAGATATTTTGTTGCTTTCTGTGTTTATCGGCCTTTCTAATAACCCACTGTTGAACATAAGACACGAAGGGCGATTGGGTCATACTCATCACACTAGTCCAATACGGGTAGATACGGGGGATTTGCATTATATGCTATGGATATTCTTCTGCGGACTAAAACAGGATGCTAAATGATATTTTTCTTGACCGCAACTACTGTACTGTACAAAGCCTTTTTAATAGTCCACTAAATTACGTAACATGAAGGCCCTGCTGGCTCGGTGCGAGTGCACCATCGAATTTCTTCTACGAACGTATGCAGAGTGCCTCACGATGTTTTCCTCCACCAAAAAGCCAGTAGTGTGAAATTCCGTACATCATTTTTAAAGCATTCACTGGTACGGGACCGAGATTTGAATCCACGACCTCACGATTATAAGGCCATATATCGTATTATTACCACTAGACCACCCCGAGCTCTTTGTTTTTTTTTTCTTTTCTTAGGCGACAAGCCAGGTGTAAATATGTACACAAAGAACCATTAAGTACCTAACCAAATGGAGTCGACACTGCAAAGCGTACCCTTCTGCCAAAAGTACGCGACCGGCGGTCATGATCTTTAAATAAATATATCGGTCTGGTTGCGCTTGTGTTGCGTTAATTTTCAGCTAGTGTTAGTTAATTACATTTGTGTGCGTGTAAACTTTCTTATATTTTGGTTTGTGTGCGTTTCTTTACCCTCCACTGACTTGACAGACTTCGGTGCTCAGGCGTGTCGACTCCTTTTGGTTAGGAACTTAAGTACGCAAAAAATCGCAACATCGACTTCTACCATTAATGCTTAGATTATTTACTAAATAATCAATTTAAAGCGATTTTATGCGAAAAATCAATCAGGCCGATATATTTATATACAGAGCATGACCGCCGGTCGCGTACTTTTGCCAGAGGGGTACGCTTTGCAGTGTCGACTCCTTTTGGTTAGGTACTTAATGACTTCTACCGTGTACAGAATTCCAGTGACACCCAAATACATTATTGTTGATTTATCAAAAACGGCTCAGTTGATTTCGATAAAATTTAAATGGACTAGGACTAGGTAATTCGTGACTCTTTCGAATTAAAAAAGAAATTTGAATCCGTTCACATTTTGCGAAAATTTCGATGAACATACACAAAAAAATACATACAGACGAACACAGTACCTTTGGAAGTCGGTAAAAATGGCGGCTTTATCGAAAATAGCAATTTTCCCAAAAAGCCAAGCACGGACAAGAATAGACAAGAACAGATTGTGGCCTAACTAATGTACTAAACAGAACTCACTGAATATCAAAAGTACTAAACTATATACTCATATAATGAACCTATATTATCTAAGTGAATAAGCCTTAACGATGTCATATTCTTTATTCATAGTCAGGGCTTTTGCCACCGCCAATATCGTAGCTCTACTCGAATCGAGTGTGCTCGAGCGATGGCAAAAGACCTGACGGCATGACGCTGGTCCCATGGAAGTGTGGACGGCCCTTAGTATGGGACGCAACTTTCGTCGATACTTTGGCGCCGTCACATTTTTCTGAGACTCGGAGTATGGCTCGAGCGGCGGTCAATTCGGCGGAGTAGCACAAACGGCGCAAATATGCTAACCTCGGTAGTGGTTACATTTTTGAGCCGTTTGGAATTGAGACATTGGGTCCGTGGGGTGGGGGCCGGGAACTCATCTTGTTTTCAAAAGTCTTTCTGAGCGTCTGGTGGACGCGACGCGTGACTAAAATGCTGGTGTTTATTTGGCTCAACGTATAAGCCATTAGCGTGGCAATGCTGGCATCATGCTGGGTACGTTGCCATCTGGCAGTGGGCTTGAGCATTTGGATTATCTTTAAACCTTCAAGGGTCTGTGGATGATTCAATTGCTTTTTATATATGTTAGTAATGTAGGCAGTTTTATCATACAAAGTAGTATTGTATCTTATTGTAGTTTTAGTGACTAATAATTATGATAATATCTACTTATAAAAGAAATTCTGAAGAAATTGAATGGTCATGAACTTAAGGCTTTGTCCAAGTTAACCATAAAACAAACACAAAGAGAAAGGAACAAACACAAAAAGAAAGGAATCCTAACAAGTTACTTTATCATTTTCTGTTCTCTTTTATCATTATTTCATGTTTGGCTTCAATTTTCGTAAGTCCGGAATATAACAGAAATATCCTAAGCATAAAGGCGTATTCATTTAATTTTCATAGGAAATTCATTCCCTTTCCTCTTATAAATTGAATTTTCGAGTTATTGATTTGAAATTAGGAATGCCTAGAACTAGTAACTAACTACCTAGTAATTTTGATTGATGTCGGCACTTCTGGTAAGTAAAACAGATTTCTCGAGAAACAATTCTAATAATTTTATTTTACGCCAAAAACAGCGTCCCTACGTCTGATTTCAACCACGTAGGTACTTACAGAATTCGAATATTTGAATCGTTCGCATGGATCTCGATATAGAAATTTTCAGATAATTGTTGATTTTTCAAAAACGAGCTAGCCGATTTCGATAAAATTTAAAAGGGGCCACCTCTGAAGTATGTTTTACCAAATAAATAAATTCATCAATATAAGTTCATAATTAGCAGATTAACCGCGTAACATAAACACAAATAAGAAAAAAAAACATACTTACAGTAGAATTGTGAATTTCCTTTTTGAAGTAAGTTAAAAAAGGTTGTTACTGCGGAAACTACGTTCATACCATAAAAACGGCCTTACCATAAAAATTAAACACTGTTTAACCGCGCAATTTGCACGGTTAAATAGTGTCAAAGCGTGTGTAAAACTTTTGTAGTAAGACGGTAAGGGTGCACATTTGCAGATACACAAGGAGTCACAGATAGACAGCGTGGTGAGACTATCTCTATAAAAATATGCGAGTTAGTTTTATTTTCAATAATTTTGCATGAATTATATTTCTATTGTCTCGTTTTTTTTTATTTTAGCGCCATAATTGATGTAAAAATAATATATACCAAATAACATGCGCTAAACAAAAAAAAAATTAGCAACGTTAACATCACGTTTTATGGATAAAGAATCAACTCAGCTGCGCTTTCTGGCCTTTTATAGAATGGAAAGACGAAACGCAGCTAGCATATCACGAATTCACGACATAATTCTATCGTAAAAATATGATAGTTTAAAGTATTACCTCGCCATATCCATATCACGCCATATTATCTCGTTTTGATACGTCGATAAAATTGTCTTGGTGCGTATGATAGCAGGTCTTAGATATACGTCAAACTTACCCTCTTTTTGAGTTAGAAAAAAATTGTGAAATCAAATAGGTATCTCTAGCAACGTAGAGGCTTAATAGCTCAGCGTAGGTAATTATCTGCTCAGTGATACATGAAGACTGAGTCGTCCCCCGAGGGCTGTAAATTGGCGAATCCGTTTCGACGGAGCGCGCCCGTTTCGAATATTGCAAATGATGATAAATAGCGTTATAACGTTTTATTATGCGAAATGATCGGGTGATCCGTTCTCTAATTGTTCAGGGGGTTTTAGAGAATTATGTAACCGGTTAATAGAAGCGATATTTTTTTTTTCAAGAATCGCTCTGTGATAATCAATTCAAAAATATGTCGTGAATGAAAGATTTGAACCTGCAAAATAGGTATGATGACTGGGTGAAAATACCATAGTATATAACTAGACAGGATGCTAAAATAATAATGACTACAAGAGTAAGAGGGCGTAAGAGCCTTTTGTAGGTTTAAACATTCTCTAATTTTTAACTAGGTAGTTTTCTTTAGATAGGGTATTTTAGTTTAGATAGGATAATTTATTTAAGTTTTTATCTCATCTTATATTATATATAAGTATATATATAATTACACTTCTGAATATTTTTAAATACTTTATTATTTTATACTACGGGACTAATCGCGCACTAAAATTACGAGATAAATAAATACCTCATCATCCTGACGTTTCGGCCGCGTTGCATATAACTTGGTTCGTCTGCGTATCTCCTCATTTCTGATTCGTTGCCAACGTTCGTTGACACCAAGCATAGCCCTCTCCATAGCACGTTGGGCTATATTGAGCTTATTCATAAGGCCTACATTAAAATACCACGTTTCAGTTCCATGTTTATGTAGCAGCCAAATTATGATAGATACTCTACTCGTTAGTAATTCAAATTGTGCACCACCGGGGAATGTACCATTAGTTTCTAAACAGGCATAAATCTACCAAAACAGTTACAGAGGCTGCTGGAATGGACGCTGGCATTTAGCCAAAAATAACAGCAAACTCTAGTTCCGGCTTTCCGTCACACAAACAAAGGCCGAAATAGACCTATAAAAATACCTACTACTTACCTACTGGTGCTTGGTAAGGTTAAAAAGTATTATACATTGTATTTAATTTGGGAATTTTCTGAATCCTTATTAACCCTAATTCTTTCATGATACATCACCACTAAGTATAAATAAACTACTTAAAAAATTACTACTAATTTACATCCTTCCATTCCTCCATCCATGCTTTTAATTTTAAAGCATCTCCACTTTTTTCTAAATTATGGTAATAATTAATATAGATATATTATCGGAAACCTGAACACCTGAACGGTGAAAGAAAGCATCGTAAGACGACGTACCCTCAGACATACACAAAATTTTTTGACCGACCAAACGGAGGAGGTACTCAATTCGAAGCGTATTTACATATATTTTTATGTAGGTATAGCCTCGCATAATTTTTTACATAGTTGTCTGATTTCAATAATTCGTTTTTATTGAAATAAGTACAGATTTGTTCACTCACGAAGGCGCGCCCCGCCATTTTATTGAATGTAGTTGTACGACAGTGTAACCCTCTAACCTAAGTGATCATATTTTATATTTTTTTTACTGTCTTTACTATTAACCTCTACACGCACAATAAGGCGTTGTGTACAAACGAGGTCTACCCGTATAAATGCAAACCAATAATTTACTGTGGAGGGGCGCGACTTCGTGAGTGAAACGGTCTGTACACTTCAAAATTGGTCCTATTTAAATTTTATCGAATACGGCTGAGCCATTTTGGATAAATCAACAACAACATCAAAAAAATATGCTCCATCGATTCGTGCAAAATATTTGCGAATTCTGTACAAGGTTGAAGCCATATTTTGCAAAAATTAATTATGTTAATTTCCTAAAATGTACGTATTGTACATACGTTAATCATAAAATTTTCCAACATACACTATGGGCAAAATAAACCATATACAGGTTATACAGGTTTTCATGTAATTTTTGTGGACCTATATACATCTTATCGCTTCCTTTATGGGCATAAGGAAATTTTTCACTGTTATTTACTTCTCTGTTACACAAATAGTTCTTATCGTAACGGCCAAGCGACATAATAATATATTGACTAAGGTGTAGAGTTTGTTAATTAAAAGCTTGTAAGTCCTGTAGAGTAGTTAGAAGCTTGGCTCTACATCAGCAGGCCCATCGCGTTAATTTTAAACAGCTGCGTTCCGTCTGTAATTCAGTTAAAGTTCGGCTGCAATTGTAGTTAAGTTTCGATTCAGTTTTAAGGAATTCGGTATTGCGCTAAACTTCATACACCATCCGTTCGTTTGACCGCGGTTACGTTCCAACTCTGATTGAGTTGCGTTTCAACTTTTGTCAAAATCATTAGCGCGATACGAAAATAGACAAAAAGTTGAAGTTCGGTTAAAATGGTTAAAATTCAACTGTGGTTCAGCTGTAATTTTTAGTGCGATTGGCCTGCTGATCTGATAACTTTTTTATAGTGCGAACTGTATCTGATTGATCGTCTTGGTCCCATTTTTCATAAAAATGTTTTATTTTCATCAAATATAGCGAAAGAAGCAAGTTCAATTGAAATCCTAACAATACCTAACTGGTCGATCTGATGTTATTTTTCAATCTGAAATTGATAGATATAAAGTTAATTCAGCTTATTTTATACATCTGAAAAGGTCGTCTAATACCAGTTTGTTCTGAGAGATGGATCAGTAATATGTGCCTAAAGTTTAATTCATTCGGAGTCATAAGTGCCGAAGTTATTGGAAATTTTAAAAACCCAAAATGGTGTGACGTCCTTCGGTTCATAATATATGTATCGCATTGTTAATTAACTGATAATAATAATAATTACTATTACTATGGAATAATTTCATATCTACGTCACTTGATAGAACGATTTAATCCAAATGCCTGGAAGAGATTATTTTAAACTATATGGTCGACAGTTGTACACTATTGTTGACCGACGAAATGTAGGAAGTACTCAATATAACCCGCATAACTTTTTACAGAGTGGTCCGATTTCAATAATTTTTTTTTTAATGGAAAGAATATTCTTTGAAATTAGTTCATTTTAAATTTTATTCAAATCGGCTGAGCTATTTTTGATAAATCAACAAAAATGTGAAAGATGCTAAATCGATCCGAGTGAACTATTCGCAAATTCTGTACACGGTTGAAGTAGGTCTTGCCATTTTCTGCAAAAAATAATGTACATATTTTTTCTTAGTAACTTTGTCTACGAGTATCTATCTGCAGCAAATCCTCTGACCAAATAAAAAAATAAAAGACAGAATGTTGTGAACAAACAAGTGAGGCCGACCAAAACTACGCCTTGCCGTGTACAGACAATTACACAGATCAACGTACAAGGAATCTACGCCTTGGCTTGTCAGTCGAACTATGGCGGCAAAACAGCGACGCACTCACACATGTATAAAAAGCCGGCCTCACTTGACTGCTCAACGAAGTTCTCTCCATTTGCTCTGAGCAGCAAATCATAGCAAATTGGGAGCAACTGAATTAAAATTCGAAATCGTGTGATCGCAGACAGGTGTCGCAACAAAATTAAATTATTTCTCAAACAAAAAGGACAAATGTTTATGAATAAAACAAAGTTAAATTAATTCGATTCGTATTCGGATTCGAGTGTCATTTTAAAATAGAACGTATGACAGTCGATTTACTTTTATAGTAGATAGTAAAGTATTTGGCTTCTTACTATGTATGTATACAGGTTGGAAAGTAGACGCTGACAATAAATTAAATCACATATTTGGTCTTCTGTTTTAAAGCCGACGAGATATTTGATTTATTATATATAAGATTAATAAATAAAGCTAATATTGTTTGTTAGTACAATTTGGACAGCTGAAATAGCTATTTAAATAAGTCAGTAAGTTCTAATATCAAAATAACATGAATGGGTTTCTTATGAAGTATGATGCCTAATTAGGTAGAGTCTGGCTAACGAAAGTTGATACTGACAAAGCGCGGCAAATTTAAAAAATACCAGTGTAGCAGCCCTAAACTGAGAGGAAAACACTTTCTCTCACTCACACGATGTAGCATTGTTACCATGCTGCGATTTTAATTCTTTTAAATCTTTGGGGGAATCGCAAAAGAAATCTTTTTTTCAAGCTTTAACTTATCCTGTAGGAGTTTTATATCCATCACGTTAATTATTTTCTGTTTTTTGACGTTATTATTATGCCAAACTGGGGCTTTGCATTGCTCTCCAAATGATCCAAATGATTTCAACGCGTACCTATCTATGTACTTCATTACGATGAAGACTATAATAATCTAATGAATCATTTTGTTCAGTTTAGAACATGACGTTAGTAGTTTAGTTTAGTCATATGAAAAGTTTGCGAAAAATGCCAGTATCAACTTTCGTTAGCCAGACTCTACTTCCTTTATTTATTATTTTATTTTGTCTTCTTCAATTTAGTATTTTTTATGCTTTTATAATTATTGGTTACTAGTACTACTTGAGAGTCAAATTAATGTCGGCGTTTGATCACCCTGTATGTATTTTAAATTTCTTCATAATAGCATTTTTAGTTTTTGGACAATCTGACAGAGCACCTATGACATTCATTCACTTATTTAGTGATTACAAATAAGAGTTCGATTCTTGAGTTTGAAGAAGAGGTTTCATTAAACTATACTAACTAGTATACCGATCCATTTAACAGTGGCGTGATTATATCCAAAAGTTTTGCGGCGACACCTGGATGAGACTGACACAGGACTGGGATAGTTGGCAAAGTAGGGAGAAGGCATCCCTACAGTGGACCCCAAAATAACCTGATGATGATGATGACGATACTAGCATAGTTAGTTTTTTTTGTCTACCTTTACTACTCGTATCAGAAACACAAGAAAGTGGCAGCGTGTAGAAAAATTCGGTCAAACTATAGATATCTACTAATTGATCCGTGAAGAAAACCGTTCCCCAGACATTCTTATAAAATATCGAACTCAATACCAAGTCTATTTTGTCTAAACTTATGTGGAAAACTAAGATCCGACTTATTTATGACTTTTGTAAAAAAACTGAAATGGATCTTCATAACTATTCTTACTTAGTTTTATTGTTCCCTTTTATAGTCAAAAATTAGTATTAATTTTGTTGTTTAACATCACATAAATTATTACAAATAATTACGATAATCGCGTGACCAAAATGCTGGTGTTTATTTGGCTCTACGCGCATAGCCATTCAGCGTGGCAATGCAGCCAGCACGCTGGGCACGCTGCCAACTGGCAGTGGGCTTGAGCATTTGGATTATCTTTAGACCTTCAAGGGTCTGTGGATGATCCAATTCCTTATTTTATGTAATAGTAGCGTAGGTATGTAGTTTTAGCTTATAAAATAGTATTGTATTTTGTTATAGTTAGTTATAAAGGCACTTTTGCCCATTATAACAATATGGTCATTTTATAAAAAGTAACTTATGTGAAGCATGTTTCAAGTTTCTTAGAGTAAAAATACTAATGACACATTTATTTTCATCTTTATTAAGTTGAAAACTGTTCATGACATTTTTTAGATCGATCTTAGCGACTTAAAGTTTCAACCATTTCATTTTATGTACTCGGGTATTGCATCGCCCGAGTATCCATATAGCCGGAGTGATAGATAGAACCAATTTGAAAAGGGTCAGTTCCAAGATCCCCCGTTCGATTTCAATGTAACCACGGGAGTTAAAAGTCACCTCCGAGTAGGGCACCAAATGACAGGCATTTTTCAAACATGTCAGGATTGTCAGGTATTAAAATCCTCCATCGGGAAAATGGAAAAATTAGAGGTTGCCGCAGTCAATGAAATCCCACCAAAAATTTTTTGTAAAAACTAGCCAAGTCTCGATGGAGCTGCTGGTTTATCTCTAAAAAGTAATGAAATCTAGACAAAGTCGTGCCAAGTCTAATGTTCCTTACTGCGATTTATTTATTATTATAGTTAATGTTGTGTGACTCGGCCGTAATGTTGTGTGGCTTGGTAGTAGAAGGGGGCATTACCATACTCGTATCTCTAATACAGCTGAGACAAGCTAAGGGTTCTTTATCAGATTCTTCAGACCTTCGATTATTGACATCAAATGAAGAGGCAAACAAAGTTGAATATTTTTTATAGAAGCAATCTCAAAATCAAAGGTATGTCGATCTTTAATAGTCTGGTTGGGCTCTTGTTTTTTTTTTAAATTTGGGTCTCCAGTTATACCAGATCTTCGATTATCCTAGTTTTTATAGTTTTCCCTTCATGTGGCCATTAATCCCTAACCAAAATTCAGCTCTCTGAGTTTATGGGAAGTACTAATTCTATTCTGATGATCATGAGTGAGTGAGTGTCATTAATGCGAAACTTTGCTTTCGCTTAACTTCGGAACTAAACAACCTACAGACTTGAAATTTTATTTTAAGTATGTTATTTTATAGCTTACTGGATGACGAAAATTTCTGCGTTCTGGTCTTATCCAGAGGTTCTCAAATAGGGGCCTGAAAATGCGGCAAAATGGTTCCAGTAAAGGATGGTACGGCAGTATTTGCTTCGCGCTCGACTTAGCAGGGACACGTCCGTGCCCCCCGATATAAAAAATGTATTTATTCTTCATAGAATAGAATAGAATACTTTATTGACCCTATAACTACGTGTGTTACATTAGGTACGTCAAATTTACAATCAAAAGAAAATCATAATTATATAAATTTTAGCAGTCTGGCAGTAATAATAATAATAAACTATAATGAAAATATAATCCAAAACTGATAACATAAACTAATGATGTCAATGTTAAAAAATATAAAATGTGCTAATAATAATAATAAAATATATAAAAGTTTAACGTATGACAAGAAAATAAATGTCAGTGTCAATTAATAATAAAAACTATTGCTAGATGTGACTTACAGTATATCGGGCTATTGTGATGTGCTGTTCGATGACTTAATACGGGCTATGGAATGAGGTACGGCACCCGCCAAATTATGCCTCATTTCAAATATTCAGGCGGGTGGTGACTTGCCATCCACTAAATGGGCCCCCCATAATAGCTACCGTATATTGGCGCCGGAGGGGCAACATTGGTGTGGACGGCTTAGGGTGTCGAGAGGTGTGCTGCGCTTTCACTAGACGCTACTCGCGGCGTTATGCCCTTTAACACTTCCATCCTGGAGCTTAGGTTCTTAGCTCTTGCGGTTTCCACTCCAAGCCGGCCGGTTAAGGCAAGAGAGGACTCAGGGGTCTCATTTAGCCCCAGGGAATCAGGGTTCGCGGTGTCGCCACTCACCGACGACTCGCCACAAAGTCACCCCTGCGATTTAAGTAAATATATAAAAGTTTAACGTATGACAAAAAAATAAATGTCAGTGTCAATTAATAATAAAAACGATCAGTAAATTTAAATGAAAACAAATTGCACAGAATAATATAAAAATAAAAAAATAATAATTAAGTTAAAAAGTCAAATTTCATCAATTATCTATTAATATTACAAGTAATTTCATTTTCTTTTTATCGTTCGTTCTACATAATATCAGAGTCCTTTTCACACAAGAATGAAGATTCGCTTAAATGCATGCTCATAAATTCATTGATGGAATAAAAAGGATTGATTTCGAAAAATTGCTTTAGTTTCCTTTTAAAATCATTTGCATGTAGTTTAGTTATAGCTTTTGGTAGCTTTTTAGCATATCGGGGGTTCATTAATTCTGCTAAGACTTTAGGACTATTTTAGGAAATGTTTATCGTTAATGTAGGAAAAAAATCTTTAAACCTAGTACTTTTACACAATTGTTGGTAAACAACTAAACTAAACTACTAACTTGTAAACGATTAAATAAAGTGGTAATGAAGCCAGCATTCCGGGTACGCTGCCAACTGGCATTGAGCTTGAGCATTTGGATTATCTTTAGACCTTCAAGGGTCGGTCGATGATGATAGGTATTTTTTTGTAGTTAATAAAGGCTCTTGCCCATGAGAGACCCACTACTATAGTGACATCTTTTGCGAACGTATCTTACCCCCAGTAAAAAATGCTTACAAATCTAAACAAGAGCAGCTTATTCATTTCAGTTCATCTATTAAATTTCTCATACACATTCCGACTTGGTTAGAGTCAACCTCGGAGAGTCACCTCTCTAATGCCGTACAGTCTACATAGTCGCGTATAGTCGTACATGTAGACTAGCCACTTCGTCAGAAGACAAGTAGAGCTAACGAGCATGTCGGTAGGTACACTTGGTTCGTTAGGCCCACGCCTCATGCTTATAAGCCCAGCGTTGTCCCACTAGGCCACTGCATCCATCACTCTTACTCTCACAAACACTCGTGTTTAAACAATAGGAAAACGAAAACGTGTCTATTGTTTCTTGTTTTAGTACATTCTTAAACTTTTATTTATCAAATAAATACAAACCAAGACACAGAATTATTCCTAACAAATTAGCATCCTTTTAGGGGCTTATTCTGTACATCAAAACTAACAACTTTTGTTGTGCTACTTTTATCAAAACTCCATAGAAAAATATCGTTCACTCGCGACAAAATGTATGAAACAGCTGGTTTTTTTTTAGTTTTGCCAAAAGTCGCGCAACAAAAGTTGTTAGTTTTGATGCACTGAATAATCCCCTAAAAGGATGCTAATAGATTAGGAATAACCCTGTATACCTGCGTCAATGACACGGCGGGAATGGGATGCGAATTAGAATATTCACAAGATCATTTTTTGCAAAAATTAGCATGACCGACTTCACCCGTATTACATAGTATAAAACAAAGTCGCTTTCCGCTGTCTGTCCCCATGTATGCTTATATCTTTAAAACTACGCAACGGATTTTGATGCAGTTTGTTTTAATAGATAGAGTAATTTAAGAGAAATGTTTATATGTATAATACACCTGTGCAAAGCCGGGGCGCATCGCTAGAACGCAAATATTATGCACGGATCGATGTGACATTTTTCACATTATTGTTGATTTATCAAAAATGGCTCAGCCAATTTCGATAAAATTTAAATGGAACCAATTTTGAAGTATACTCTTTCCAATAAAAAAATATTGTTTGAAATCGGACTACTATGAAAAAAGTTATGCGTGGTTATACATAAAAAAATATATACGCGTCGAATTGAGTACCTCCTTCGGTGGTTCGTCAGTCAAAAAACAAAAAAATAATTTTCCGCCCTTGCTTTGAATTTGTCTCAGACCTTTTATTCATGAAATACTCAATTTTAACTCTGATATGTTATACTATATATTTACCTATAATATTAAATTACTTTAAATCGACGGAAGAATATTGCAGTCGATTATTTTAAACAAATACTCGTATCTCACACATTTCAGATAAGAACTTGTGTTTCCCAATACCTATTTTACTTGAATCGGTATTCATTAACCATATCTATTAGTTTCCATTAAACTTTATTTACATACCATGAAGTAATTTTCTGAGAATAACTCTGTTTTTTTCCCTGTTTTAAAATTATTAGATACCTAATTAATTAATCTGGTATAAATTATAGCGATGTAGGAAGAAATATCAGTGTTCAACATCGAGCAACGATGTTGCAGCGCGGTTATTTTAGTGCTATCGTAATTTTTTGCATAAAAATAGCAAATATATCATGTAGTAACGGAAGTACTCTGGCTTTTGCCATAGATGACACACTTTCTATGGGAGACGACTTAGTCTATGTGAAAAATGGAGCAAAACGCATCATGGACTTAGTGTTTTCTAATAATAAAAGTGATATAAAAGATTTGGTGTTAGTGACATTTAACGATCCCCGTAAGTATTTTATCTGCCTTCAAAACAGAGGAATAGGGTATTTGACTAGTTTTTGGAAATTGTTTTAATATATTCATTAGTACATACTAAGCACACTACATTTATATTTCCGAGAGATCTACTGTATTAACAATGAAAATCAGTGTTAAAGAATAAATATTCAAGATCCTACCAAAAACGACATTCTGTAATGGCGCTGGTCTTTGACGTCACTCACGAGTAAATAACGTTAGTTAATACTGGTAAATACGCTAGTTCACATCTATTCTAAAAATTAACAAAAAAATACATTAAAAGTAACTTACAGATCCAATAATATTACTCCGAAATCACAAAACACAAATTACACAAACAACAATCAATCGAGAAATTCTTGTTTACCAGCACGTGACGTCACCAGAGTTGCCGCCCTTCTTAGAGCGTTTACGACACAGATAAAATATCAAAAAAATATCGTATTTTATTTCGTTGGATTTGCGAAAATAAGACATATTTTAGTTTAAATAAAGTTAAATATGTCTTTTTCAGGCTATCTGTATGGATTACAAAAATTAATAGAATATTTTCAATGTTGTCAAATAGCCTATTGAAGAACTTCACAATAGGCATGATAACAAAAAAATATATAATTAGCCCGTCAGATACACCGTCAAAAAATACTAGACACGTGTTTTTTCTTTTGCCAATCAAACAAAAATTGATGAAGATATAGCCCGTCAAAGTTCCGCGTGACGTCACAAGTGCCATACAAATGTATAGACTTCTGTAAGAGAAGTGACGTCACGACCCCCACTCGCAAATTTGACAAGGTTTATCCATGTATTTGTTGTTTGATTGACAAAAAAATACGTTGCCGAAATTTTTTGATAATTTAACTCGAGGACTAATTATAATAATGATTTTATTACCCAGTCATCACGCCTGTTATATTATATTTTTCTCGCGTACATGGTAACTTTTTAGGGTTCCGTACCTCAAACGGAAAAAACGGAACCCTTATAGGATCACTTAGTTGTCCGTCTGACCGTCTGTCCGTCTGTGTGTATGCAAGACTCTTTATCTCGGGAACGCGTAATGATATCGAGTTGAAATTTAAACTGTATACGTATATCTATAGTTTGTTGCAGTTGTGTAAAAGAAAAACTTCTCAGTTGTCGTAAAAAAAGTTAGAGCCGTTCATGTCGTAAAAAACCGCATATTTCGACTCTCACAAAAAACAAAACCTACAGGGTACTTCCCATTGACATAGAACTATAAAATTTGGCGAGAAGCATTGTCTTAGAGTACACATATAGGAATAAATCTGAAAACTTTAATTTTTTTTATTTACATCACAAAAAAATAAGGCCTCAAAAATCACAAAATATGGGTTCAAAATTCATAGTGAAAAATCGTATCATGTAAGGTGTCATATAAAAGGACTTCATTTGCACATGCTAAAACAGGTTTTTAATTATTTTAACAATGTGTTTGTACGGAACCCTCAATGTACGAGCCTGACTCGCACTTGTCCGGTTTATTTTCAGTGTGAACTGACTTTGGCGACTTTTTTTGCATGAAAGCTGGTATCCACCATGTGGTCCATTATTATTAAAATATCTGATTGGTGGTTTTAGAGCTTGCGTACTTAATTCACGACGTTTCTAATCTGGATTATCTTAAGATTATATAAACGACACTCAATGTAAATGCCCTAAACTAGGTCAAGAAAAACACATCAAATACCTCGGCATATAGGTACATTTTACGAACTTCTCTCGTGGAATAAGCAGATACATGCACTTAGCGGTCGAATCAGGAAGCTAATATTTATCTTCAAAAGACTCAGAAGCTTAGCCGATGAAAAAGTGATTACAATGGTCTACACGTCCCTGTACCTATCCTTACTAAACTATTGTGTAATATCTTAGGGTTCAGCTGGCTCTAGTCATCTTCTTGAGCTTGAAAGAGCCCAACGAGCTGTATTAAAAGTAGCTTATAATAAAACTTTTAGATATCCAACTGATCAGCTTTATAAGGATACAAAACACTTGAGAGTTAGACAAATATACATCATGGCTGTGGCAATACGGTTTCATAAAACTGCACTCACCACACAGGTTACATCAACTGAGGGCTCCAGACCTAGACGCAAACCACACTGGCCATTACCACGAACAAATACTCAAATAGGTCAAAGAAGTTTCAGCTTCCTAAATCTAAATAATGCTAAATCTAAATTTAATATGCGTCCCACCGATGATAACCATGCCAAATATGTTCAGGTGCGTAATCGCTGCAATAGAGTGTGTAGGGATGCTTTTCGTCGCCATGTCCATGAATCTGTTAGCGATGAGAATCCAGCTAAGGTCTGGAAATATCTTAAATCTATGGGAGTCGGCAAGTCACGTCAAAATGCGGTTTCTAACAATATTGATATTAATGCCTTAAATAAACATTTTTCTTCTGTGCCTGTTATGTCGGATGCGGATAAAAATAAAACAATCGATTTTCTTTCTGCCACTCCACCTCCCAATTGTTCAACTTTTATTTTTAATCGTTTTACCGAATGTGATGTTAGGAAGAGCATGTTGTCGATCTCCTCCAATGCGGTGGGCGGTGACAATATAAGTCGGAACATGCTATTGCCCATCCTTGACGTCATCCTTCCCGTCCTTTGCTCCATTTTTAATAACTCAACCCAAACTGGAGTATTCCCTGCAATCTGGAAAGATGCACAAATCCTGCCATTGCCGAAGAAGCCCAATCCAAAATCATTTTCTGAGTACCGACCCATTTCAATACTTCCTTTCCTTTCCAAAGTCCTGGAGCGTCTTGTTCACACACAATTAAACAATTTCCTGACTAGTCATGACCTCCTTAATCCTTTTCAATCCGGATTCCGTCCTGGGCATAGCACTGTATCTGCTCTTATTAAGATTACCGACGATATCCGCTTGGGTATGGATGGCGGCCTGCTTACTGTTCTAGCTCTGCTAGACTTCAGTAATGCTTTCAATGCCGTCAACTTCGACATCTTGTTGGCAATACTAAGCTCTCTTAACATATCTCCATTGGTAATCGATTGGTTTCGCAGTTACCTATGTGGCCGCCGGCAGCGTGTTCGCCTCGAAGATATTTTCTCTTCTTGGTGCAGTACAAATGCAGGGGTGCCACAGGGCGGCGTATTGTCTCCGTTACTTTTTGCAATTTTTATAAATTCTATATCCCAATACCTCACTTCTTCCTATCACCTCTACGCAGACGATCTGCAAATTTACTCGCAAGCCTCAGTTAAAAACCTGAATTTGGCAATTACTTGCATTAACAATGACCTCCGTCGAATCACTGAATGGAGCTCATCATATGGCTTGGACGTGAATCCTACTAAATCACAGGTCATCGTCATAGGTAGTTCACGTATGATTTGCAAAATTGATTGGACAACAGTTCCTAGCGTAGTTTTTGGAGGTGTCACAATTCCTTTCAGTAATTCTGTTAAGAATTTAGGAGTGATGTTTGATCGGACCTTGAGTTGGGATACTCATATTAAAACAATCAGTAGCAAAATCTTTGCTTCTGGCGGTTCCCTTAGGCGTCTTCGAAATTTTCTACCCACTGCCACTAAAGTTACGCTCGCTCAGTCTCTTCTTCTTCCCATCTTAGACTATGCAGACGCATGCTTTATTGACCTCACCGAGATCCAGCTTGAGAAGCTTGAGCGCCTTCAAAATTATTGCATTAGATTTATATTTGGTCTACGCAAGTATGATCATGTATCTCAATTTCGCGCAAAGCTCAAATGGCTTCCTATTCGACTTCGCCGGAATGCTCATGTCCTTTTCCTTCTTCACAATATCTTGTTTAATCCTTCTACTCCACGTTACCTAAAAGAACGGTTTACCTTCTGGCAGTCCGCCCACTCCCTTCCCCTCCGGTCCAAAGAAAACCTTACCCTCATGACTCCTTCTGCCCGCTCCGAATTATTTTACGGCAGGTCCTTTGCTTTCCAAGCTGTTCAGTTATGGAACGCGCTACCTGTTCCTATTCGACGTGCTCCTTCTCTTGCTGTCTTTAAGGAGCAAGTCATGGAATTTTATTTGTCGCAGTTGCCTCCATGTTAGAAAGTCATTTTTAGTTGATTTATAATATTTATTTTTTATTATATTTATTAATGTGTGTTTAGTATTTTTATTTATTTAAGTATTAGTATGTTTTTGTATGCATTATTATTATTATTGTTGTAATATTAAATTCTTGTGTATGTATATTGATATGTATGTATATGTATGTATGTATATCTTATGTATATTTATGACTGTTTATTCAAGTGTATTCATTTTTGTTTTAATTAATTCGCCATTATTGTACACCCCGTCCCTTACCTTCCTCTATAATCCTTTCCTCTCTTAATTAGGTTGCCTGGAAGAAATCGCTTTAAGCGATAAGGCCGCCGGTTGTCGCACTATTTTAATTATATTGTATTCTTTTATTGTTAAATTGTAAATTGTGTGAACAATAAAGCGTTTTCTATTCTATTCTATTCTATTCTTCCGTGGTGGCTTTATATATAAAAGAGTAAATATTAAAACTGACATATTACAGTGTACAAAAAGAGTTAGCAAAAACAAAATTAAAGCATATCTCAATAGTTTAAATTACTTGGAAACTGAAGAACTTATACGAATTATTAGCTAAAACACCCTACAGAACAATACATAAACACTATACATAATAATATACTAAATATATACTTATTAAGAAAAAATCCTTATTGATACCCTCAATACCAATAATACCTACTAATCACTACTTCGAGTATTTTTTAAAAATCTTACAATAATAAAATTAAAACATTTACTAAAATTATTAATACTACTAATGTTTTCTTATACCTATAACTAATTGACGCGGTTAGATTAAACTTTTTATTTTTTATTCTAGGAATACACAATATTCATTTCTCATTAATTACGCATGTAGGTATACATACTCGTATGAATTATATTTTGTAAACATTTACCATAGCACTTTTGAACAGTTTGGAAAGAAACTAGCCACCGCGACACAGAGAATCCTACAGCGGCGGCTAGAGAATAATTAATGATGGATAATAAAGTCAAAATTAATTCATAATTGAACATCAAATGCAACTACATATCCTAGTGTCTTGAAAATAATCTTATAATTGTATAAAATCAAGTATATTCAATATCATTAAGTGTTATTTTTATGTCAATTTGGTTATGACTAAAATACTATGATCAGCATATTATTATTAGTTTCAAATAAATTATTATTTATTTATTATCAAGGGTCTAAAGGATTATTCAGTTGCTTTTTATTTAGTAGTAACGTATGTAGGTACTTAGAATTTTGTTGAATAAAGACCTGTAAAATTCGCAACCGATTTCATATTAAATGAAGTAAATTAATTATTAGTTACTTTCGTAAGCATTGGAGATTAATTTGCCAGTATCATTATTCGTTGTTACATTACGACTCGTAGGCGTAATGATCAAAACATACTGAACACGTAGATTTTCTTTCATCAAAATATAATAAATAAAGGTAGAGCGTGTCAAAGTTCGGGAGTGGGGGCCGTGAAGTTTTTTTGGGTACCGACTTCAAAAAAAGGCGGAGATAGTTCGTCTGTATGTATTTTTACGTATGTTCAGCGATATTTTCGCCAGTTGTGAACTTATTTATAAATTTTTTTTATTTCAAATGACAATATGCTTTCGAGGTAGTTGCATTCAAATTTTATCAAAATCTAATTTAAGTTTAAAAAAATCAACATTATGCTCCATAAAATTTAACTTGATCTCTGCGACAGCTGGCAGAAAAATCATGCCTATGAAGTCCTGAATTTCTTAATAGTACCTACAGGCAGTACCTGTCAATGTCATACTTTATGGGCATGCCAATTAGTGATGGGCGACGAATGATCGTGACCACAGAGTTTTAGATAGAGTTTTATTTAAAATATCGATAGTTTATACGAGCGATATTTTAAATAAAACTTAATTTATCCTTAATTTTATTGTATATTTTAATATCATAACATTTTTTACATATGTAATTAAATTAAACCCAATTATATGTTTCATTAGCATCGATACTAGTGAAAAACATCGATAAATACTACCGTTACATTATTATGAGTATTTAATTAAATAATAACATTATTTACATGTGTACATACTTGATCTTAAATAATAGTAAGTAAATAAAATCCAATTTCTCACCTTCAACTATTCGATTTCATTACAACATTGCTTGAAAATCGATTTTTTCCACCACTATCTCAACTCTAAAAATTCCAATCTTCTATGTCAATGTCACTGTTGCAGAGATCAAGTTAAATTTTATAAAGTATAGTGTAAAAGTTACTACTTCGATTCGTGCAAACTATTCGAATTCATAGTCTTGTCGGTTGCCTATGCCATCTTTGGCAAAAATAATCTATGTAAAAAGTATAGAGTGTGGAGGAAACTGGCGTAGTTTACGCACATATTATAACAAAATACCTTCATATTTTTTGTTTAATTTGCAAAAGAAAAATTACGCGATTTTTTTTTTATAATTTCACTGACGGACTGAATACAGTCATGTATATTACATGTATATTTATTTTAATATTTTCATTTATATTGTTTTTTATAGTCATCTAGTCTATCGCAAAGGTTGCAACTGTAATTAGGCCCCAGTTAAATTTTAGTGAACTAAAATATATTTTCTAATTTCAGATGTGGAATTAAAAATTAAAACGAGCTCAGTGTCGATTTTCCTTGACTATTTGAATAGTATATATGAAAATAATTGGAGGAATACTGACTGTCAAGAATATTCACTCACTGGAATAGAACTAGCCTTGAATGAGAGCAGACCAGACTCGTACATTTATGTCTTCACTGATGCGAACGCAAAAGATTACTATAAGTTGAACACAATCAAGAACTTGTGTCAACAGAAACAAAGTCAGGTAAAATCAAAATCAGCCAACCCTCTTACTTAACTACTTGGTGGCAAATTTTTCGGGTTGTTTTTAGAACAGACTAAAAATTATACAGGGTCATAGGTATTAAAATAAAACTTTTGAGGCCGGGTCTAGTACATCGAGACAAACAACTTTTGTTCTAGGACTCCTTCACCGTGTAAATCCAAAACACTGTATCTTAAGATACAGTGTTTTGAATTAACAACGCTCATTCGATTCCTTTTAGCTTGTTTTATCATACCCAATTCATACCTTTTTTAGTTTGTATGAAAAGTTTTGAAATATTGCAATGGTATGTATTTACTAAAGCTAAAGGTTTATTATAGTAAAACACGGTAATTTAATATGCCGTGTATTGCCAAAATAATCTTCGCGCGTAAAAAGTTACAGTGTTTTGTCAAAACAAAGTAGCACGGCTCGCGCGACGCGGGCGCGCCAATCACAAGCGAGAACCGGCGGCGATCTTAATGTCTATTGGTCAATTTAGATCGAGGACGCATGTCGGCGGGAATTAGCTGATAATGTTATTGTTTACTTACGCCGCGCCGCGGCCGTGATTGACACGTTTCAATTATTTCCGGAGTAATTAGTGATTTTATGTGGCTATAAGTTGTAACAATGAGTGGTTACCGAAATAAATTGCTGATAAAGTTATCCCAAAATAAGGCGCAACATTATAATAACTCTAATCGTGCTACAATGACGTCTGAGCTAAACCATGATATACAAAAAGAAACAATTATGGACGCTCCAAGTTTATGTGTACCTTATAATGATGACCATATGGATACAAGTACAGACTGCCGAAATATTAGCCCTTTAATCCCA
This sequence comes from Hypomecis punctinalis, assembly GCA_949316475.1. Taxonomy (NCBI): domain Eukaryota; kingdom Metazoa; phylum Arthropoda; class Insecta; order Lepidoptera; family Geometridae; genus Hypomecis; species Hypomecis punctinalis. Next base: position 11,849,054 of record OX438797.1, read on the forward strand.
TTAAATGAGTCAGAGTATAATACAAGCATGTGTGAAGAAATAGGTGAAGGGAACTACACGGAGTTATTAGATGTCGTTACGTCTTCATTGTCGCAGAACGACTGCTTACAAGTCTCGGAATCAAGTCCTCATAGCTTGGACAGCCATTTAGCATTGCACTTAAGTCATGACGACGTCCTTGTCACCAGCATAGATCATAGGCAGAACACACCACCACCCAGTACAATAAATGATATCGACTATCATGATGATGACGAAATTTTACATCCGAAGAAAAAAGTAAAGAGATTAAGAAACCCTGCAGATATTTTAATATTTCAAAAAACAAGCATCCTATAAGACCACCTTGTAACAGCAGCTGTATTAAGTCGTGTATTGAACACATACGACGAGTTAAAAAGAAAAACAATACATGAACAGTTTTGGAGCATGGACAGACAAAGGCGCTTCTTGTCTAGACAGGTGGAAAAGTTACCAACTGCTCTGAAAACTGCTGGTTCTACCTCCAGAAGGCGTAACACTTTAGTCTGGAGACTTGATGAGAAAATTGTGTGTAAGAAGTTTTTTCTCAGCACATTGGGTTACACAAACGATGAAGCTGTTCAAGCGGTTTTGAAAGCTAATACTACATCTCAAAATGTAAATCCAAAAATAGGAGCTGCGCGAGATCCACGAGGTCATCACCCATCTTCAACAGCATTTTCCGAGTCGTATCAGGAAAAAATGAGGAACTTCATCTTGCAATATAAGCCAGTTCATTCTCACTATAACATTCAACATGCGCCCAATCGCCTTTATCTGCCAATAGGGGTAACTATTTCCTCTATTTTCAAAAATTTTAAAAGTTATTGTGTAGAAGAATCTATGCAACTATGTAGTTGGTCTCATTTTCATAAGATGATTAAAGAAATGAATAAATATTCATTTCTTTAAAAAGAAATGAATAAATATTCATTTCTTTAATATGTACTTTAATATATACTTTGAATAGAATAGAATTTTTTGTCCCACCAGGCAAAAATAAGACTGCAGTTTGTATTCTTTGGCACGAAGGTGAAAGCGGCAGAAAAGAATATAATGTGGCAACAACTTACGTTTTTTTTCTGAGAAATTACTGTCGTGATCAAAAACATGTTTACTTTTTTCTGGATAACTGCAATGCACAGAATAAAAATAAAACCCTAATCTCAGCTTTAGTTCGATTGATCAATGATAAGATGACTGAAATTGAAACAGTAACGTTGGAGTATTTTGAGAGTGGTCACACCTTTATGGCTGCAGACACTGTGCATGCAGCTATTACTAAAAAATTCAAAAAGGTTGGAGAAATCTACGATTTTGATGATTTTGTACACAACATAAAGATGTCGCGAAAAAACATAGAAGTTGCAGTACTTACTCATAAAGATATGATTATCTTTACAAATGATTCGAAGCCAGCATTCCCCAAAGGTTTTAATATTCATAATTTGAAAGTGATAGAATTTAGGAGGGGGCATTTGTCCATGTTTGCCAAGAATAACTATAATGATGATTTTAAGGAAATACATTTTTTGAAAAGAAAGGTTGCTCAAAACATTTCAGATGAAATTGCAAATGGCAAAACCGATCTTCTCCACTCATTGCCGAGAGAAAATAGTGCTAGGGGCATAAGTGAAGTAAAAAAAACAGAATTGTTACAGCTGTGCAAATCTATGCCTCCCACAAGATCAGTATTTTATGAAAATCTTGTGGTATCTTCTGATCCTGATCTTGACGAACACGACATCGAAGAAAACTATTAGTATATGCTGAAATATTAGTAGTTAGCCATTGTAGTGTCAATTTTTATAATCTTGTTTTATTTAACGCCCAACAAGCTGATTTTGATTATTAGTTATATAAGCCATTATTGTTAATTTTTTCTGCAATTGTAAGGTTAAATGATAAGTTTTTTACGTATTTTCAAGTTCCTACATGAAACTGTTAGACTGATTCTGTAATTGCCATATTATAATGTAAGTAATAAGACTGTTTTTGTTAATTTTAAATATATTTTGTAGCTACTGATATACTTGTTTATATTTTTTTATTTTCAGTACATACATTTTTAATAATTATAGCGTTTATCTAATAAAAACACCCACTCTGTAACTTCCAATGATACTGTTTTAACAAGTCAAAACACTGTATGTCTAAAATACAGTGTATTGTCGTAACAATTTCTCTCTTCGCTTCTGACGACTATCACGGCAATACAAGTTATCTATGATAATTCATTGTGTATATCTTAAATGTATATGAAACAATAGGGGATTGATAAGTTATGAAATTATCTTAAATTTGATACCAAACACTAAGTATATTCCCAAGTAAAAATTTGGAATAAACTTCGAAAAACTAAAAAAAACTGTTTAGCTGATTTTCTCAAAATCTATGTTTTATAGTTACAGTGTATTGGATTTACACGGTACGTCAGTCAGTAAAATTACGAAGATGAAATCAGCTTTTTCATACAAAAAATGTATGGAGGAGCGAATTTTCAAGTCGTAGTACAAAAGTTGTTTGTTTAGATGTACCTACTAGACCCGCCCTTAAAAGGTTTTACTTTTAATACCTATGACCCCGTAAAATCCAAGATCATTAATTCTTAACCAAAAATAATAATTTCCATTTAGTGAAAAAATTTAAAGAAAATCAATGGTTTTCAGGTGGTGATCGTATTCAGCATAGCATGGGACTGTTACTATCCAAACGGGTATATGTTCAATGTCTATTTTGAAGTAGCCAAAGCCTGCTCCGGACAAGTGTTTATCGTACAAAAAGAGCAAATTAATTCGGTAATATATAAACATATAGTATAATACATAGCAATTATATTACTAACTTCCACTATCGGCACAACAATCTGTCGTTGACCCGCACTGATATCGTCAACGTATTAGGTATGGAAGAATTCAAAACAGTTATGTATTAAATTACAGGTTTTGCAAAGTGATTGTCAGATATGCGTACAGGGTGGAGAGCTGAACGGCTTCAGCTCTCCATTAATATTAACCACATGTGGTACTAGTGATCAGAAATAAAAACAACAATTTCAAACAAACTAAATAATAAATAAAGGAAGTAATTAAACATCATACTTTATAATAAACTCAGAAACTCATTCATGCTATTTTGACATAAGACTATTCAAGTAACTTGAATTCCTGTTTAGATACTTACAGATTAAAATGATATATTAAAAAAATATTCATAACTAAGTAGGCAGTAGCTTTATGGGAACTTCTCCTGGAAGCTCAAATTTGACGATCACTGAGTTATATTTCTTCAACGGTTTGAGATAGAAATATGATTTATGAAACAAAAGTCGTCAACAAAACTTATAAAAATTGTAATAATAGAAGCAAAACTAATTGCAAAAAATAGACACGAATAGTCAAGAACGGGGCCATTTTTAGGGTTCCGTACCTCAAACAAAAAAACGGAACCCTTATAGGATCACTATGTTGTGCGTCAGTCCGTCTGTGTGTATTTCAAGACTCTTTATCTCGGGAACGCGTAAAGATATCGAGTTGAAATTTAAACTACATACGTAAACCTATGAATTCTTGCAGTTGTTTAAAAGAAAAGCTTCTCAGTTACCGTATAAAAAAGTTAGACACGTTTATATCGTAAAAAACCGCATATTTTGCACTCACAAAAACCAAAACCTACAGGGTACTTCCCGTTGACATAGAACTATGAAATTTGGCGAGAAGCATTGTCTCAGAGTACACATATAGTAATAAATCTGAAAACTGTATATTTTTATTTACATCACAAAAAATAGGGCCTCAAAATTCACAAAAAATTGGTTCAAAATTCTGTCAAAACTGAAAATAAGTTCAAATATAAATCTATATGTAAATGTATAATTGTATAAATATAAAACATCAAACTTAATAGCAATCAAATCAAATAAGTTATAAAATCAATTCTTAAAGCAACAGTATCTCAGTATTTACACATATCTAAACTAGATGGCGTTGGCGTCAATTTAGCCCGCGGTATTAACTTTCACCGTCGATGTACGAGGTGTCTATGCGTTTCGGAGATGTTATTTAATTGCAAACATATAAATCCATTTCCTGATTCGAACAAATATAAGGTGAGTGAAGTATCATTATAAATAACTTCATTTGCAATGCTAAAACAATTTTATAATTATTTTAACAACGTGTTCGTACGGAACCCTCGATGTGCGAGCCTGACTCGCACTTGTCCGGTTTTTTGTGTTCTCTTCGTGACACACTTCCCTTTTCAGTTAAACATTTAGCTACTGCTACATCAAATATCAGTGTATAGGTATTATACATATACTCAAATCATAGTTTTTGCTATTTTAAATTTACAGAAACAAATATTCCAGTCTCACTTTCTTTATTCATTAAAAGAAGTCACCTCTAAAAATCAAAATATGTTTTTAAAACAGAAGACCAAAATTAAATGGACTTATAATAAATAATTTATTATATTCAAAACATGTATTTAAAACAGAAGTCCATTTAATTTTGGTCTTCGGTTTTAAAAACATATTTTGATTTTTAGAGGTGACTTCTTTTAATGTCGACGTCAGCTCTCCACCCTGTATATACAGATGTATATTGGTATACTAGTAACTATGAACAACATTTACTATGGATCTAACTACAAAATCGCGAAAAAGAAATCGGCTTTTCTATTGGTAGGTACAGAATTTCATTGACGGAATAAATGTATTTAGAAGTTGATTTTTGTTCGCGATTTTGCAGATTTGGTACCATAGTAAATGTTGTTGATCATAGTGATGAGCCCGTGAAAGTATTTTTATCGCAAATAAGTTCACGTATGACCACTAAATCACCTGATGATAAGCGATTGGCCCCTGTACTTTGCAAAACAACACCTTGTTTTTTGACCGACGAACCACCGGACGAGGTATACAATTCGACACGTATATTTTTTTTAATGTATAACCAAGCATAACTTTTTTCATAGTGGTCCAATTTTAATAATTATTATTTTATTGGAAAGAGTATACTTCGAAATTGGTCACATTTAAATTTTATCGAAATCGGCTGAGCCATTTTTGATAAATCAACAATAATGTGAAAAATGCTACATCACTCCGTGCAAAATATTCGCGAATTCTGTACACGGGTGAAGTCGGTCATGCTAATTTTTGCAAAAAATAGCCTTGTTCCAAATTAGGTTAGAAATATTGGAAATGATTAATTGAGTTTTTTTTTCTAAATGCAAAGTACTTACAGTGTGCAACTTAGTGTTGTCCAAGTAACATGCTATTATTTTAATAATAGGATTTTTATTTTCCTATTATTATAATAACATGAAGAACACCATACACAAATAAGTAAGCTGTAGAGCAAAGAAAAGCTGAAAGTACAACTGATTAAGCAAAGCTTTGATACTTGGTTTTGTTACACATATTACACACACTAAATTCTTAAACCAGTTCATATTTTAAGTGATGTACATCTGCCCACAGGTTTTAAAAACCATTGGAATTCTGCTAGAAGGTAAAAAATCGGTTGTCAAATGGACAATGGTTCCAAGAAAATGGAAACCTACCAAAATTGAAGTAAGTTTCCTAAATCCATATAAATTTCGTAATATATTATTATCATTTGTAGTATATTCAATTAAAATTGAAAATATTTACCTAAAACTGTTTACTTACATATCTAAGTGTTAGGTGATGTTAATGTAGTACAAGGAATGATAACAAACAATGGATGAACAAGAGGAAAACCAAAACGAATGGGTTCCCAAACTTGGCTAGGTCTATTTTTGGTAACCCGAGTGAGTCTGAGGCCATTCGTCCACCTTGTGGATGTGACGTCCTACGCTGCTGGAAAGTTGCTGAAAAGTTGTAGGCTGGAGACCACGTACAGGCAAGCCAGTACGTGGTCTCCAGCCTACAACTTTTCAACCACATCGACTGCATGAAGACCGCATGATCGCGCTGGATGCAAGCCACTCTCAATCGATTTTTATGGAGATCTATAGGGGAATGCTATATCCAGCAGTGGGCTTCCTAGGGCTGATGGGTGGATGACGGTTGAGTGAGACTTACCTTACTATACTCTATAAAATTTAACTTGATGATAGACATTTTTAGAGTTGAGATAGTGGTGGAAAAAATCGATTTTCAAACAATGTTGTAATGAAATGAACATAGTTGAAGGTCAGAAATTGGATTTAATTTACTTACTATTATTTAAGATCAAGTGTGTACACATGTAAATAATGTTATGATATTAATTAAATACTCATAATAATGTAACGATAGTATTTATCGGCATTTATCACTATTATCGATGCTAATGTATTATATAATTGGGTTTCATTTAATTACACATGTAAAAATGTTATGACATTAAAATATACAACAAAATTAATGATAAATTAAGTTTTATTTAAAATATCGTCAGTATAAACTATTGATATTTTAATTAAAACTACCTAAAACTCTGTGGTCACGATCATTCGTCGCCCATCACTATGCCCATAAAGTATGACATTGACAGGTACTGTCTGTACTATTAAGAAATTCAGGACTTCATAGGCGTGATTTTTCTGACAGCTGTCGCAGAGATCAAGTTAAATTTTATAGAGAATAGGTAATATTATGCACGGTTTTGCTTACAATTATTATAAGAGCGTACTGGGTAAAGAGATGTCTGATTGAATCAATCATTTTTTTATATTTTGAAAGAAGCTACTGTCATGGTATTTTATTGTTGCTATTATTTATTTTACAAAAAGTAACTTTAATAAGACTATGAAATGATTTTTATCGTGCTTCACACACTAGGTGTATAGAAACCTTATTTTGTGATAAACATTTCAAAAATTGACGCGTTCGCAGGATTTGAATCTGCATCTCTCTGGGATTCCGGCCCAGATGCTTTGTCCAATTAAGCTAGAAACGCTGTTTGCGAAGGCGTCGAATTAGTGAAAGTGTTTTATTTTATATGTTAAAAATGATAAAACACTTTCACTAATTCGACGCCAATTGTTGAAATGTTTATCACAAAAAGAAAGTTTTTAAATAAGACTAATTACAACAAAATGTGTGATAAACATAAAAGTTTAATCCGTTCTTTTTAAATGGATTTATAGGACATCTGTCAAATATGTGCTAGCAAATTCGTAGGGAACTGATATTTCAATAAATAATAAATATCAGGGGGCATCTTACACACGGTCACTAATCGTCTATATAACACCCAGACACAGAGCAAACACCTACCTATGTTCAACACATAAATGCTTGCCCTGGGTGGGGATCGAACCCACGCCTCTTTGATTCAGAAGTCAGGGTCACTAACCACTGAGCCACCGAGGCAGTCGAAATGTATGATAATCATCATCATCATTTCGTGGCAATGGCTAAGATGTTTTTTTTTATGTAATTTTTATAAGACGCCGATATTTTTGCGCAAAGAATTAGAGGTACAGCATTGTCGACTATTACCTATATTGATTAATGTTGACTAATTTTGTGTTATTTGCAGTTTTCATTAGACCAAAAGGCTGAATACGCAATTATCTCGACAACTGGTTCAAATGTGGATCTCAGAGTGACCTCGGCGGCGTGGCGATCTCCCGATCCTGCCTTTGAAACTATCATGTCGACTTACAATTGCAAGGTATATAATTAATGCATTGAAAAAATTAATTACTTGGAAACATATATTTTACTTGTTTTAACACTTAACATAATATATTTTGGTTTGTTTTTGGTTAGAAAATAATGGTTGTTCGTCGGAAAAATAATTATGTCTAACCTTAGCGGTTGCCACATGTTACCCTGAACTTCAGGGGCAACTACAAGGTTACTGGTAATCAATTAACATCCTTTTAGGGGCTTATTCTGTAGGGTAAGTCCCGGATAGATGCCGCACTGGAAGAGGCCGCGTTTTCAAAAACTCCAATATGCGTAATAAACCTATAACTTCTAATGCAAGTCATAAACTTGCTCTGACCAGTGAGTCGCTTGGCAGCGTTTGCGACAATCGTGTGCCACTCTGTGTGACACGAAAAAATTGTACGCACGAAAATATCCTTCATATAAAGACGTTTTTTCAAAAGATGAGTATTTTTTTTCTGATCAATATTTTGTTTCAATTTTTATATATCATAAAGTATAACTATTATGTTGACTTTTAATGTGTATGTTAAAATTATTATCTCCTTAATTTTTATGTATTTTTAAACGGCATCTATCCTTTACTAATCGGATAGATGCTTCGTTTTCAGTTTTTCAGTTAGGATTGATGCCTTTAGAGACTTATATCCTCCGATTTAGGCATCTATCCTTTATGTGTAAATAGTAAATACTCACTTAAGGAATTATTAGTTGCGTTGTATAAATGCCCGAAAAAATATAAACAATATAGCAGGAGTCAAGCCGCGTGCAAGAAAATGGAACAAAAAGCTGTCTTAGCAGATTTACATTATTTTTTTTTACGAATTTCCTGAAAGTAAATATGAATTATTAGTAAAAATATAATAATAAGCAATTTTATTGCGGTACGTTATCATAAAAATATGTTTTATTGTCGTTTTCTCATAATTTTTTTGCATATTTTTAGAGCTTATATATTAGGGCATCTATCTTTTGGTTCTATAACATAAAATGGTTTTACAACAAACAACTTATGGGATAAATGCCCCAAAACAAACGTATAGCCCAGTAACTTTATACATCCACAATCAAATCTGGTAGTTCTAATTTTTTGCAGACTTGTTTATGATGTTGGCCTAATGAATAATCCAAGTTTGTTACCTCGAGTGCCGAACGCAACTATGTCAAAAATCGAAAAAACCCCGAAAAAATCGTTTATTTTCCAAATTTTAGTGATTATAACCCTATTTTTTAGTGTCATCTAGTAGCAAATTTATTCTACTTTAAAAACGTCTTGAGACAGGTTTTTTTCAAAAACAAGTCCCATTTTTGAATAAAACTGTCTCAAAACGTTTTTAAAGTAGAATAAATTTGCTACAAGATGACACTAAAATTGTTTCTGTAGACTTAATAATTTCCGAGATAGAGTCTTTCAAAGTTTATAATTTTTTTTATTTTCGCATTTTTTTGCAATTCTGTCGTTTTTTACCCTGATTATGTAATATCGAAGCTCTATACTTTTATGTTGGAATGTTAAAAAGAAAATGAAAATTGTGAACGGTTAGAAGCCCAGAGCCAAGTTACATTCATAGCGAGAGATAATCTTTGATGAGAAAACCATAGCACAAGTTCCCCAACAGAAATTCATGTCAAATGACAAAAACAAGATTCGTTTTATAAAGCTACTGACAACAAAAATGGGGAATCACAACATTCAAGTACTCCAAGCAGAGGAAGATACTGATAGATTCATCATCACAACAGCTGTAACTGCTGCCTCTACCTATGATATAGTGGTAGTAGTTGGTGAGGACATTGACTTGCTAATCATACTTACTGCGAGCTCAAACCAACGTGAAATTTTGTACAAAAAATGTGGAAGAGACAAAGTATCAGATGTCATGTATTCCAGCATCGCTTCTTCAAAATCTTCTTTGAAAACAATGCATTCCTCTTCATCCATGCCTTTACTGGTTGCGACTAGACATTCTGCTTCTTTGGCTTGGGATAGATGCAAATTAAGTCCATTGTATAAAAAAAATACGCTAAAAGAAAAGTTTCGATAAGGATAAAATACCAAGATACAAATTAAGATCTTTTTCTTGCGGCGGCGTTTTAATTATTTTTTAAGAATAAAAGACACTAATTGTGCCTTAACTATAATAGTTAGATATATGCTGTCGCGACACTTTTTATAAATAATAATGTGTAACTGCAAAGTCGTCCTACATTATTTTATTCTAGCATTCTAGTTTTCGCAGCGCACGCGATGTAAGGAATATTTTAGGCATTTTTTTACACCTTGTGTAACATTTTTGTAGTTTTAGTAGGGATCCTTATTTTTTTTTCTAGCAATTAAAATAGCCTATATTAAACAGTGACAATGAAGCACTCAAATGGTGAAAGAATTTTTAAAATCGGTCCAGTACTTTTTGAGTCAATTCGTTACAAACATACATACAAATCTTTCCTCTTTATAATATTATTATTAATTATTATATACACATATATAGTATAGAAGTATCATTCAGTACATAGCCGACAAAAAGTCTTAGACAAAAATGTAGGATGACATAACCTCGGACTTTCTCATAAATGTCAAATGTTTTATCTGTGTTGATTCTAGTTAATTTATCTCTTTGTCTATTTATTCATGCCTACTTCCCAATGTCTTCTACCTGTAGGTTGACTGGCAGATAATGCTATTTAGCGTTATGTCCTCCTTTTGTACAAATGGTGTGCAATAAAGTGTTAAATAAATAAATCGTAACTACTCAATCCTTAATTGATCTTTGGTATAAATAATTTTGAAATCGAATAAATTGTTATTTTTTTAGGTTATAAAGCTCATTCATCCAAAGCCTGGCATTTACAACGCGTGGGTGAAAGGTGATAGCCCCGTAACTATCGCGGTGTACGGACGAACCGACCTTACTTTCGACCACGGTTTTTCTGTTTTTCGACCGAAATCGATGAGAGATACATCTAAACAACCAATTGCAGGTAAGTATTTATTTTCGGTATTTAAAAAAAAACAATATTTAAAAGACGACATTGTCATCACTTGATTTTCATTGAAGAAAACCATCGTTAGGTGACCTGCATATGATGTTAGAAAAAGTTAGAAAAGTGTAACGTTGCTTACCTACAGATTATATAATATGACATGTTAAATAACATATTGTGTCAGTAACGTGGACATAAAACGTCTTGTCAAAATAAGTCATATTATATAACATCTCGTATAACTTTGTTATATAATGTTACTTAATCTGTTCGCGCCCTAACAGACGCATCCTCATGTCAGAGAGTCATTCACAAGAAGTTCGTTCCGCTAATGCACTGAACTGCTCTGTATAAATCCGTTTTATCCGCCTTGCCGAATGTCAAAATATCGCTAGCTTTTGCTTTATCAGTAGTAGCTCAGAACATTCGCGAAACCAATACAATGGCTAACGGTACGTCCAGATTAAGTAACAAGTTGTATGACTTGTGTTTTATGACATTCTGTGTCCACATTACTTATACATGTTCTGTTTTGTACGCACCTTTAGGTTCACTTACTTTCTAGCACATTTTTGTCTCTTTTAGTGAGTTGGCCTGCAAATAAAAGGAATGGTTGTCGAATCAGTTTGGTGTGAGATTTTAACACACCCATTTTTAGGGTTCCGTACCTCAAATGGAAAAAACGGAACCCTTATAGGATCACTTTGTTGTCCGTCTGTCCGTCTGTGTGTATGTCAAGACTCTTTATCTCGGGAACGCGTAAAATATCGAGTTGAAATTTAAACTGTATACGTATATCAAGGAACTCTTGCAGACTTCTCAGTTATCGTTTAAAAAAGTTAGAGCCGTTTATGTCGTAAAACCGCATATTTCGCACTCACACAAATCAAAACCTACAGGGTACTTCCCGTTGAAATAGAACTATGAAATTTGGCGAGAAGCATCGTCTCAGAGTACACATTTAGGAATAAATCTGAAAACTGTACATTTTTATTTAAATCACAAAAAAATAGTCCCTCAAAATTCACAAAATATAGGTTCTAAATTCAAAATGAGTAAATCGTATCATGTAAGGTATCATATAAAATAACTTCATTAGCACATGCTAAAACAGGTTTTTAATTATTTAACATTTTCAGTAATTTTCGATGTATGACGAGAAAAGTGAAAAAAAAACTTGTCGATGGTTATAGTATAGAGATTTTAAAAACTTTCTTTTCAATTTTATTAAAAAAAAAAATCTGGATTTGTACGGAACCCTCGGTGAGCGAGTCTGACTCGCACTTGTCCGGTTTTTTTTTAGGATATGGGAATGGGTTAGCGTTTGACCTATATACTTACTTATACCTTATTTAAAAATTCTTCATACATTATTAAATTTTGATTTTCCAGGTTTCAAACAGTATTTGTCAATAAAAGTAAATGATCCGGACCATTCATTTATAATTGATTCAGTACAGATTACAGACATCGGAATTATCAATCATATCTTCAACGAATTAAGTTTAAGGAACATCGGCAAAGATTTATACATAACTGATGCTTTTGTGGCACCTAACTGTACTTTTAGAATTGCGGTAAGTAATAAAATTATTTAAGATAGTATAAGCCACTTTTTTAATATTATTATACTTTTACAAGTTGGCAAACCTTAAATATGACTCAGATAAGTATGTTATTACGTCGTCTTATACAGGGTTATTGATAACTGGTATACTAAGCTGCAAGGATGTTATTAAAACCATTATTATGAACAACTTTTACGATAGAGGCCAACCCGGAATTCGATAAAAAAGCTGTTCCACTCAGACCAAATAAAAAATTCAAGAGAGAATGTTGTGAACAAACAAGTGAAGCCAACCAAAACTACGCCTCGCCGTGTACAGACAATTACACACACATCCAGGTAACTATGACACTATGACACACTTGGCTTGTCAGTCAAACTATGGCGGCGCAACATTGACGCACTCACACATGTATAAAAAACCGCTTCACTTGACTGTTCAACGACGTTCCCTCTGTATTTTTTTATTTGCTCTGAGCTGTTCCATACATTTAGTAGATTCCGAGTTGCAAATTTGTATAGAACAGCATTTTTTTCTCGAATTCCATGTTGGCCCCTTGGAAAAAGTTGTTTATAGTGATGGTCGTAGGTTTTGGTTTAGTTACAGGACATACAGATAACCCTGTGTTAAATGCTCTTTCCTAGTAAAATTTTATTTAGTTTATTTATGTAGATATGCACCTCAACTTAAATTCTAGTAAAATTATGTTCAATACGAAACTAAAAACAAAGTTAACAAGTTTCCTTGTTAAGTTTAATTTGCCTTTTTTCCTTAAACCTCGGGAGATTTAAGCGGACTCTTTTGCTCAAATTCAAATTTGCACCAATCTAATCTTCTAACTTCCAAATTAACCTAGGTACATGTACATTCCTAATTGTACCTAAATGTACTTTTTGATACTTTCAGATAAAGGGTAAAATAAGTGAGACTAACGAAGAAATTATAAGAAATTCAAGAACAAACATCGATCCGCAGCTTTCTAGTAAGTGTCTTACTTTTAATAACTGTTATCGGGGAACTGTTTCTGTACATAATAAGTCCAATTACAGAGGCGCCAGCGTAACTATATTAGCTAAATAGCATAGTTCTGTTTCTTTTTCACTTTAGGCATTCGATAGAGAGAACGCTTTTTACGCTGCTATTTAATTTACGCTAGCGCCTCTGTAATCGGGCTTATTATCGTCCAGATTTTTTACGTTTACATCTATTTCCGTAGAACATTTTGGACTCAGTAAGTTCGGTGGCTAGCCCTGGTGTCAGAGTTTTAGGCCGCCTGAAGGTCTCTGACATGACTCAACGGTCAAAATAACCGCGACCTACAATTTAACATGTCATCTGAGCCACGGTAGCGCTCATTTTGGACTTATACAAGGATATTAACAAATACCTAGAATATTGTACATTCACATAAGTAATTTCCTTACGCGTGACCAAAATGCTGGTGTTTATTTGGCTCAACTTATAAGCATTGCCATTCAGCGTGGCAATGCTGCTACCATGCTGGGCACGCTGCCAACTGGCAGTGGGCTTGAGCACTTGGATTATCTTCCTTCAAGGGTCTGTGGATGATCCAAATGCTTTCTATGTAGTAGTAGTTTAATTTCAAAATGAATGTCATTATTTCCTTAAGGTGAGTATAGACTATAACATTTACTTGTAACAAAACGACGAGCCACTCTATGATATGTTCTAATGTATTACCTTTCACGAACCAGACGTCGAGCACGCTCGCCGTTTTGTTATTACAGAAATTGTTTAAACCAACGAGTGTATTGGTGTAACATTTTGTAGAACCTTTGCACGAGCGCGGGCGATGCGTAGGTGCGACATTGTACGTCCGATATTTGAACGCAAGGTACCTACAACAAAATGCTACGGGTAAATGCACATTGGCTGCGAACATTACGCCAAACAGAGCGCCGAGCATTCGCAGGAATGTTACATTACATTGAAATACTTTGGACACTAAGCATTTCAATGTAATGTAACATTCCTGTATTGTTCCATTCGTAAGAACGTTACATTACATACAAATGCTCGAGAAAATGTAGTCTATACTCACCTTTACCTTATGTCATCGTATATTTTTCTATTTATTATTTTCCAGCTTTCATACCACAATCATATCCAGTAGTTAAAATCATCGAAGGGACTAAATTGAGTGTAAACTACGGATCGGAAGTAACGCTTACCTGTGAGGTGACTGCTCACCCGGCGCCTACAATACACTGGTATACCTCCAGATATAAGTTATTCGCAACAGAGGTAAGACTGGCTTACTTTTAGAGACTCGTATATTTAATTACTAGTTTTTACCCGTGGCTTCGCCCGCATACGCAATATATCATTATAATTTATAGCCTATGTGTTATTCTGATATATAAGCTATATTATTGCAAAGTTTCATCTCAATCCGTTCAGTAGTTTTTGCGTGAAAGAGTAACAAACATCCATCCATCCATCCTCACAAACTTTCACGTTTATAATATTAATAGGATATGTTATTCTGATATATAAGCTATATTATTGCAAAGTTTCATCTCACTCCGTTCAGTAGTTTTTGCGTGAAAGAGTAACAAACATCCATACATCCATACATCCATCCATCCATCCATCCATCCATCCATCCTCACAAACTTTCACGTTTATAAAATTAGTAGGAAGGATAGGAAGTAGGATAAAGAGGTGTATCTCTAGGCGAGGAATATATTTTAATGGTGCAAACAGATTAGGTAACATGTTGTTTAACTTTGTTGTATTATGACATTTTAAACAATTTAACAAGACAAGCATCCATCCATCCATCCATCCATCCTCACAAACTTTCGCGTTTATAATATTAGTAGGATGGTTTATGTCCACATTACTGAAACATGTTATTTAACACGTTGTGTTACAGAATGTGTACGCAATTATGCACCGTAAGATTTGAACTAGTCATAAGTCTATGGCGTCAACCCATTCGATTTCAGAAATAAGATAAACTGTTCCATACAATAATGTCAATAGAGACTAAATTTATGACGAAACTGATTAAAATCAATGTTGTTTCAGACCTCCGTAGTTGCTGTTCCTAGATTCATAAGTTACTTAAGACTGAAAAATATTACACACAGCGAGACTTACATATGCGGAGCGTCAAATAGGGAAGGGCGGGGAAAAGATATGAAAATTCAGATACAAGTTCGCCCTGTTTTCACACATACATATAAATCTCAAGGTAAATTATATTCATATTCATTTATTAATACAAAATTGCATACGTCAAAAAAACAAATTACAGCAGATAGTTATAATCATAAGCAATTAAAGTCAATTAATTAAAGATAATAAATAATGATAATTAGATGGGAAGTCTCCACCCGCCTGAATATTTGAAATGAGGCATTATTTGGCGGGTGCCGTACCTCATTTCATAATCCAGTTTTGTATAACACCTAGAAATTCACCACAATATACCATTGTTTTTTCAATTCATTACTCACAATAGGCTTCTTGTACCTTCACTCCTACAGCATAGCTAAATGATGTTTAAAAAGGGCCTCTCAGTGTTGGCTTCGGCTCCACTGATGCCCATCAAAAAACCGGGCTTGACCCGAGAGATGTATATCAAATCAAATAAAGTATAATAATTAAAATTAAATGTCAAAAGAATTAAATTGTAAACAAAATTATATAAACCTATAATACATCAATTGAGAATAAACTTACAAAAAACATTCATATTATATACCTTATAGTATACAAATTTCAATATGGATTTTTTACACAGTCACTTTTAGCGTCATAAACTCTTCTTCTATGTCATAGAAAGCCTGACTGACAAGCCAGTGCTTTAGCCTTGACTTAAATATCACAGTACTGGGCGCATCAATAACATTATTGGGAAATCTGTTATAGACCAATGTGCCCATGACGTGTGTCAACTTCGTGGACTTAGTGAGTGTGTGTTTGATAGGCAAGAGTATCTTTGTGACGTGTGAAGCGTAGTTAGTAATTATTTTCTACAATTGATACGACTCTCTAATTATTGGTTCGTAGCAAACAACTATGACTAAGATGATGAGTTCTGCATATCTATCTATGTATATGAAGAATCTAACTTCTTGACGGTTGTGATATTAGTATTCTAAGCGCCACACAAATCGACGGATGAGAAGTTAGCCACAGATGATACTTCGCCGTGATTCGCTAATTATTGCGCATGTGTGCACAATGCCTATACAAATGGTGAAGTAGTGAGCTCGGGCGTAGGGAGCGCGCGGGAGGCATGAGGTTAGCGGGCGGGTGTGCCCCGGCGTCTCGTCTCTCTGGCTCCCGCGAATACCTATACTTCGGCTTTTGCGCTGAACGTTGCGCATAACTCCAACCGCCGATTTGTGTGGCGCTTAGTATACAAGCTGCGGTCAACCCGATCTTGACTGAAGCATACGTAGTATTATTATATCTTCTTTGACTGAAGCTCACGTGGATTGAGTTTCGTGCATCTTATAACTAATTCTACAACCGTCAAGATGTTTATTTCAGCCTACACAATATACGTACCTATGGCGCAAGCTGTACTTGCACTTAATAAAAAAGTTATATTTTTTTAGAAACTATCTCCAACGTAAAATACGGAGAAGCTGTCAAAATCGTTTGCAACTTTAAGTCTTACCTGCCGATTAAATTTAAATGGTATCGAAATGGTAAGGAAATAAGTGGCAATTCCAGCGATTACTATGTATCATCAAATAGATGTGAATTGACAGTTAAATTTATGAATTATGACAAGCAAGGCAGATACACCTGTGAAGCTATTTTGAACTCTGATCCAAGAGTCAAGGAAACACATAGCACTGTCTTCAAAATAAAACAAGGTACGTGTTTTGGATGTTTGGTACAAAGCACACGTCGCATTTTTTCATATAAAATGTACGTAAGTTACTAACATTCGATGGATATTTTTTCAGGTTTTCCAGTAATTCAACCAAAATATAAACACATACATGTTCGAAAAGCAAGCAAACTTGAGTTGAAATGCAAGTACGTAATCACTTCATAGATTTGATTTGTTGATCAGGCAGTGGCAGATAAATATTCTCTTTGGCGACGAGCTTTCCCATGACGAAAACAAAACCTAATTGTCTACTTTCAGCAAATTAGTTCTGTTCTTACTTTATTATAGGCAGAGAGAGTAAGATATTAGATATTAATTAAGCTTGCAACATGTAAGCTTAATTAATTTAGAAAAAAGTTCTAGAGTCCAGCAATTTGACCACGCTGACTTTTTTTCCTGAGGGACAAATCAGTTAGACAACCTATCAAGTCACACAGGCCACTGGCCTAGTTCGGCAACAGATATACAAATTAATTTTATCTTATTCTAGCTAATTAAGTAATAGAAATGTTATTTATTACTGAAATGTTTTAGAAATTTGAAATAAAGAATTATTTATTTATTTTAGTATGACTATTTGGAAAAACCTTAGAAAAATTACAAGTAATAGAAGTATTGCTAAGTTTTACTCAAATAATAACTACGGTACAGCTGTCTTATTTATTTCTGGTTATACAGCATACGCGAGAGTGAGTGGAACAAAAAAACGCAATGTCTATCGCATACATCAAAACCACCAGTTGGAATGTCAAAATGGTTAAAATTTGGTTAGATTAGGTAATTTGTCTTTTTCGGAAATTTGAACCCTCTAGTTCCAGTAAGAAGGTCAAATCTCTGATCATTTTACCTGCCTACTTTTTACCTTTTTGAATTTGGACACCCGAGATAGCTCAATGCTAGTTTGTGAAACTCTTCGAAATTTCGTAAGTTCGGGTGCATCTTTATATTACATTTTTTATATTTCATATTTAAAATGAGACAACGTGATGTATTCTCTTGCTATTTTAGTACTGTTTCTATTACTTGTAATTTTTCTAAGGGAAAAACCCATTTTTTAATCTTCGACCAATGAAATATCTTCGCTAACAAACTTACAATTCCAAAATAGGTATAAGTGTTTGTAATACTTTCTATCCAAAAGTTGCTTGAAAGATAGCCTGGTGACAAAAGGCACAATGACTAAAAATATAATTAGTCTGTCAGATTATTTATTGAAGAATATTAGACACGTATTTTTTCTTTTGTCAATTAAACAACAATTGATGAAGCTATAGCTCGTTAAAGCTCCGCAAATGACGTCACGAGTGTCATACGAATGTATAGACTTCCGTGAGAGACGTGACGTCACAACCCCCACTCCCAAACTTTGACAAGGTTTATCTTAATCATTTGTTATTTTATTGACAAGAGAAAAAATACGTGTCCTATATTTTTTCACAACTCTAACTCCCGTACTATTTTTTTTTATTATTTGAATAATGTTTTACCTACTCAGTCTATTCTTGTAGGGACTAGATTTCTCTTTATTTTTTTAATTATTGTTTTGAACAACAAAGCTAATCTATCTATCTGTACATTTCGTCTGAGACAATGTACATTTTATAATAGTAGATTAGTAGCCAAGGGCTGTAAGGCATCAATTGTAGCCCGAGATATTTCGAGGATATTCTATAGTTTGAGGGTGCAATTGGTGCTTACACCCAAGCTAACTATTCTGTTTTACATCTCGATTTTGAGGTAAGTAGAAAAAAACCGGCATAACATGAGTAAAATATTCTTAATTGCTGCTTCAGCTTCCATTTTCATTGAATCGGGAGTATATCTTCATTCTTTCTTTTTTTCCTAACTAGCACGTAATTATAAAAAACTCCCAAAAACAAACAATATTTAAAATAAAAGTTTTCTATTCCCGTTTTTTTTCATTAAAAAGAATCAACTAAAGAACTTTTTAATTTATTTTTTCAAGAACGACATTGAGCTTTGCCGTTCGATATTTAAAATTAATGACTGTTATACTCACACGAAGACAAGGCTCAAAGGCAAGGCAAAGCGACCTCTTTGTCATTGGGCTGAATGCATGATGTCTATTGCCAGTATGATGGTTAGATGTACGCGAACTTTTTGAAAAAAAGAAGTGTTTTTTTTAATTACTTACCGCTCTAGGGATTTTCTAGCTACATTTTTACCCTAGAGCGCTAATTAGTCACTTAAAAGCCCCATTTAGAGGTAATATGAACCTACTTACCGAAAATGAGAGATGTAAAATAATTTTTTTTTCAACAGTATTGTTCAAGGCTATCCAAATCCGCAAATAAAATGGTTTAAAATGGTCGCCGGCGTCTACGTGTTGCTACCTTATAAGAACAGTGATGTACTGACAGTGAATAGAGCTTCGCTGACGCATGCCGGTCAATATAAATGTGAAGCTACTAATTATATGGGAACTGATACTGCTATAATAGGTATTTATTTATTCTGTAATTCTTTAGAAACCACCGTCCTGGACCCACCCACACTGGCCCAGCGTGGTGGATATGACTCAATTGTTTTTTGGAAATAGGCATACGTTCAGCAGTGGACTATTAAAGAGTCGGTACTCCACAACTTAATAGCAAGTATAAAAGTAGGTAAGTAATCGCATGTCGAACCTGGACTCTGTTAGCACAGGACCGAGACAAATGACACCGTAAGAGAGAGGCCTATAAAAATCCAGCAGTGGGATAGAGAAAGCTGAGTAAGAAAGAGTAAGTAAAAAGTAGCCCTTGGTCACAATAGTGAACACACAATGGAAAACGTAATCCCAGAAGACAAGTCCATAAATGACACAACAATGTAAAAGCATATCAGTAATACCTGGTGTAGACAAGCGCAGGACAGAGGCAGACAAAAGGAGCAAAAAGGAGGAGACAGTACGTTTGTTTGGTTTGATGGTAGCTGGCCAAACTAAACTGTCAATGATGATGATTACAGTCTAACTTATTATTACCTATTTGTTTTGCTATAGAGGCTAAACACAGTACAACAAATCTAGATGTGAGGTATAAAATTATCGTTCAAACGAACGAAACTAATCTAGGCATATCATAAAAATATATATATAATCTATACAAAAATGTATTGTTATTTTTAGATGTGACCGTGAGCGGTTTGCCTGAAGTTTCCGTCACTGACGCAACTAAAGAAGTTCCATATGATAATGATATTGAATTAGAGTGTAAAGTTGAATCATATGTTCAACCTAATATTGTATGGATAAACGACGGAGGATTAGTTTTGCGAAGCAAGGTAAGTACTTTGGTTCAGTGTCGTAGCGTGCCTTAGACCCCTGTATCAAAATTAGTTAAGGGGCCCAAATGAAGGGTAAAGATTTATAAAAGAAACAAAAAATATTCCATCAAATATTGATTAAAATTAATATTTATTGATTAATTATTTTGTTGTTTTAACCGTTTAGCCATGTCAGAGGCCTTCAGGCGGCCTAAAAACTCTGACACCAGGGCTAGCCACCCGGCCTATACGAACTTACTTACTTACTTATTATTTTAAGTTATCACTTCCTCCTAAGAAATGAGCTTGCCAAAGAACTCCAATTATTTAATAATAATCATTAACTCCAACTCCAATACACTTTTCTTTCCCTTTTTTGCACACTTTTGTGCGCACGGGTTATTAACCCAGGAAAAAAAAGAGATTGCTTTTTTTTACTTTTATTTTTTGTGGAAACGAACGAAAAAGTAAAAAGCCTACAGGCACGTATGGCCGTTTTTATACTTTTTTTTCGGGAAGCACGATAGTAAGTGACAATGACAAGTGACAAACATTTTACTATTGACCCCGAATCATTGATACGGCGGTAGCTACGCCCCTGTTTAGCTTTAATTATTTGAATATAATATTATGTAATACTTTACAGGTAAAAACATTTTTAAACAATTTTAAGCCACCATATTTTTTGATTTTTCAGTTCGCTCACACTTCAGGTTATCAATATCGCAATGTATTGAAATTGACAAATGTAAAGAAAGATGCTGAGTACAGTTGCGTAGCCACTAATTACCTAGGTTCGGAGCGTAGAAAGGTCAGAATTAAAGTACTTTCGGCGTTCGAAGTCAGAAAACACATTCAGGGTAAGCCATATTGCATCAAATGTATTGTGTAATGAATGCATGTTGTAGACACATAATTATTCTGTTTTTATTTTCAAAAAATAATATCTCAATGGATAAGTCCATTGTGATATTGCAATCTCAGTACAAAATTCGCATAGCTCAAACACATCGATGTAGGTATGCAATTTTTAGATTATAAATAATAAATATTTTGGGACATCTTACACACGGCCTCTGACCCCAAACTAAGCAAAGCTTGTGATTTGGCTGCCAGAGACTGATATACTACATATACATGTTTTTTTAAATACATACTAATACAGATAGTAACTAAAAATAACACCCAGACACAAAGCAAACAATTATGTTCATCACATAAATATTTGCCCTGGGTGGGGACACGCTTCTTTGATCCAGAAGTTAGGGTCACTACCACTGAGCCACCGAGGCAGTTAAAAATTATTGTGGATTTATCAAAAACCAAATCGGAAATAACAATATCTATATCACAGAATAGGCCCCATTACACAGGTCGCTGCATGATGCATACCAATGCTTTTTAACCGACTTCAAAAAAGAAGTTTTTCCATTCAGCGGTATGTTTTTGTGTATCTAAGTTACGCGATTATTTGGACAATTATGAACCGATTTCGTAAAATTTTTTTTGTTTGTTACATCATAGGTACTTTAGAGGTAGGTAGTATCATTTGACGAGCAGTTTTTAGAAATCAAGAATACTTAAACGAATTACATACCTAAATAATGTTGTGGATTGTGGTTCTATTCAGTTCATCAGTCGTTTTTGAAAGATCATCATTATCAAAAAATGGTACACATCGATTAGAGCGAATTATTTGAATTTTGTACCTATGATTGAAATCGGGTGTGCCATTTTTGGTGAAAAAATGAATTCATTGGTACGGCACAGGGATTTGAAACCATGATCTCACGATTGTAAAGCGAGTGTCATTGCCACTAGAACACCACGGCTTTTTAACCACTAGAACACCACGGCTTTTCAGATATACCTACCTAATTGTTAAATTGCCACTAAGACATTGTACTTAGTTTGTATCCAACACAATCGTGAGCTGCGTGGGTGAAACCACGGGGCGCAGCTAGTAATTAATTATATTATT
The DNA here is from genome assembly GCA_949316475.1 of Hypomecis punctinalis. NCBI lineage: Eukaryota > Metazoa > Arthropoda > Insecta > Lepidoptera > Geometridae > Hypomecis > Hypomecis punctinalis. The sequence goes on from OX438797.1 coordinate 11,871,406, forward strand.
TCCAATAAAAAAATAATTATCAAAATCGGACTACTCTGTAAAAAGTTATGGGGCAGGTGCCCCGGTTGTGGTGATCTTAGTATCATTTGTGATCGATTTATATCGATCATTTGTGATAATTAGACAATTTATTGTTCAAATAATATTAAAAATAAAATAATTACCTATAATTTGAGATTCACACAAACATTTATGCAATTATTTTGACACGAATATGGCCTCAACCGGGTCAGTGGCATCAACCGGGGCATCTGCTATACATAAAAAAAAATAATGCGTGGAGTCCCTCCGCGCGGAAGAAGTATAACTTCGACGCAACATTTCCCATCATATGCTTTCATATCCCTTCACGGTAGCGTTAAACGTTTAACGCAACCTTGTTGGAAGTCGCATTAGAAGTTTCACTTCAAAAAGAATACGTGACGACTTATTACCAGGGCTGGGCAAAATACATGCTTTGCTTTAATTGAAATACAAATTATAAAATACTTTATCGCCAGTAATTAAAATACGAAATACAAAATACATTTAAGTAAGGTATTTGAAATATAAAATACAAAATACAGTATTTAGCTATTTGTAATTGAAATACAAAATACATTCACGACAAACTTTAATAATACAATTTGTATTTTAAACAGAACAAAAACCAAGCGCGGATCCAGGAGGGGTCATGGAGGCCTTCCCCATGGGCGCATGTTAAACTTTCAGGTCTCTTCTTTTTCTTCTCCTAAAATCGGCTCTTTGTAGACTGCTAGACGTAGGTCCTGCAGTGGACTATTATTACCTACCTACCTACTATTAATATTATAAATACCCTTTGTGGCTTTTGTACTTATGTTTAAGTTAAAATAAAAGCCATTATTTCTACAACTCGCATAAACAATATAGGAACATTTAATTTTACAATTATTAATAGGTAGCTCTCTCGTTACATTGATTATTAAGTAGGTGCTAGCTTTAATTATAATCCGAAAAATTTACCCAGTTTAGACATATTTTTAGCAGTGTACAAAAATAAACAAAGGAAGTGTAAAACAAAAATAAGAAGTTACTATCTACTTAAATTTTATATACGTAGGTATTAAAATTAGGGTTATTGGTATGTGCCTAAGATTGGATAGTTTTATTTACATAGTGCATTCAAAAAGTATACAAACCAATTAATCATTGGTTAATTATAGGTACATATAAAATGACATTAAACCTTCATAGTATAAAGTTTAAAATTATAACAAATAGTTGCACATTTTATCTTATGTTATTTTTTCTTACCGAACATGTTTTGAACAAAAGTATTTAATTTGTCTTTTTTTTTACATAAGCAAATTACTTATACTCAGTGAAGTAGGATCTTGCCTCAGGTAGGTATGTTTTTTCCATCGGAATTTGTATAATATAGTGCTGATAATACCTATGAGTTAAAAAGCAACTAAATAAGTTGCTGAGTGATAGACGCCTAATGGTGTAGGCCTCCTTCGGTGGTAATGGCAATTTTCCCCCACGGTGACCAGCCGGCTTGGGGGAGGTTTTCATTTTTATTCTTCTTATGTATATCTTCTTATTTTTTTTTTCACCATTTAGTTGCTGGCGCCAGTGTCACACAAATACGATGTGATGCTATTTTTTCTGTTCTTCTTTGACTTTTGCTTGAATTTATTTACTTTATTAGATGTCTTGTTGTCGTTTTGTGGCGATTCCGATTCCGCGTTTGCTATTCGACTGTACATTCTCTTATCTTTTAACATTACTATCTTATCATATTTCAAAATTACTTTTTCAGGGAAGGGAAGGGTAGCTGAGCTGAGCAGCATCCGCCGCCTCACTAAGGTATTCGGTGAGTCTGGTCGTCTCCTGGTCTCCGCTATGTGATCGGTATACACAGGCGTAGATAATTTTCTCTACGCCAGTGTCCGCCAAAGCCCAGAGCACGGAAAATGAAGAGTCTTCAAACCTACGAAGGCGCAGAATGCAAATGTCATCCCGGGCGTACACGCATACACCCGCACGTGGTTTGAAACGGTGCTCCAGGGAGTACCCTGGGTAGGAAAGATACGACACGTCGGATGGACCAGCAATCTGCGTCTCCGTGAGAAACAATAGGTGGGGACGATCTGTCTCGAGATGATGATGGACAGGCGTGAGATTGGAGTGCAGGCCCCGAATATTGCACAGGTGCACTTTAAGTGAGAGGGAGTGCTGCCGCTGTGTACACGTTCTTTTTCTTCTAATGTTTCTCATGGTTAATGGCGGAGTAAAGTAGGTAGAAAGTCGGAAGTGGAACGAGACGTCACTCTGCAGATTCAGTGGTACAACACAAAAATCACACACATCCACGGAAGACTAGCCTGGAGACCGCGGGGACGCCCGAGCCCCCCCAAGGATGTCCATCGGGCCCTCTCGTCCGGTCGCCAACCGGCACGATGGCGCATCCCTGGGATTTTTCGACAGATGGCGGGGCAGCCTTTCGTGAGTGGCTAGCTCACTACTTGGGCCCCTACTATCTGCGGTCGGCCAGCGACAAACCGTGCCTCGGATCCCGCTGCCCTCCTCGGCTAGTCGGCCGATGCGGAAATCAATGTGTGCACCGTATTCGAATCCCCAGAGGACGCTACTGTTCCGACCCGACTCCCAGAATGGCGTCACCAGACTTCGCGCCGGAACACGAGCTCGAGAGAGTCGCTTGGCGGCGCGGCTTAGTCTGGTGGGTGGTCTCTCGCCGTGGCTCTAGCCTACCACCAGTATGGTTGCTGCCTGGTTAGCACCACCCAGGACCACGTGTGGGGGACAAAAAAAAAAAAAAAGGGTTCCTACCCACGGACGAAGGCAGCTCGGTCCCAAGTCGGTCTCGGTCTTCTCTTTGCTTCTCAAACTCATCTTGTAGTTCCTTCCTCTTTGCTAAATTTTTGTTGGATAATCTTCTTTAAGTTAGTATAGTGTATCTGCTAAAAACTTTCTGTTTTTCAAAACATCCAGCTTTTTACTCATAGTGAGGAATGAGAGTACAATTGGTCTAGGTTTTTCATTTTTTGTGCCTATTCTTCTAACACTAAAAACTTCTCAGGAGTCGCCGTTTATTTTCATTTTATCATTTATCGAATTCAGAACAAGTGTTAGCAATTCCTCATAATTATTTTCAGTTTCTTCGATCCCGAAAAACACGATATTTTTCTTCCTTATATCCCGTTCTATTGCATCTATTCGTTTTTCTTGTTCTTGTAATGTTTTTTGAATAATTATTTGTTTTTCTTCAATTCGGTCCAATTATTCATGTTTGTTTATGTTTTCTGTAATCTTGCATATCTTACAACTGTTTTTGCTGCTTTATAAAACTGCCCTGTATGTCCAATATTATTTCTTTTTTAGCCTCTTCCATTGTGTTTTCTTTTTATATTCACAATTATTTACAGTTATTATGAAATTATATAATTTAATCTACCACAGCGTCTTAGGTCGTTACTTTTGACTTTCATACAATTGCGAGGGTATTTTAAAATAACTCACAAGAAACTGTATATTAAGCATGCACATTTTCTATTGTTATTACGTACAAAACTTTTTGTGAAACCTGAAAACACTTGTTGTGACGAATTGACGATTGAGTTTCAAATTAAACACAAAATTATGCTAACTATACGAACTATTTTAATACTTTTTCGATTTTTTTACGTCGAACAATTTACAATATGTAACAAACTTGTGTTTAATTGAGTGTTTAAACCTAGACCAACTGCGCTGGATTTTTTATTATTTTGATGGGTTCAAAATTCAAAGTGAGTAAATCGTATCATGTAAGGTATCATATACATTATAATTTACCTGTTTTGTTAAAATCAAGTACTATTATAAGAATGTTCTGCACATCTGTTATTTGGAAATAAATATGTTTATGTTTATATAAAAGAACTTCAAAAGCACATGCTAAAACAAGTTTTTAATTATTTTAACAATGTGTTTGTACGAAACCCTCGATGTGCGAGCCTGACTCACACTTGTCTCGTTTTTTCCCTAATTATCACTAATCTAAACACAAGTTTTACAAAATAATACAATATGACGACATAACAGATGCAGTGTTCCCAATGTAAATGTATTTTGAAGCCTCAAGTATTTGAAATACTAATTACAAAATACTTCGGCGTCACGTATTTCAAATACTAATTAAAAATTACATTTTAAGGAAGTAATTGAAATACAAATACGAAATACATATTTGTATTTCAAATACAAGTAATTCAAGTACTGAGCCCAGCCCTGCTTATAACCTCCTCAGTTTCGTCAGTTAAAACCTGCTATTCTTAAAAGAGATAAAGTTACAACGGTTCCCTATTGATTCGCATAGTTTTTTAGCTATAATATTGAAAATCATGTAAAGGAGTTGTACCTGATTTACAAGGAACTCGGTATTAAAATTCTAACCAAGATCATTTAATTTTTCTAGGAATGTACTTAAATTTGAAAGCTCCATGGACTAATAAAAAATACTATATAGCCCTGCATTTTTTTTTATTTGGAAATTCAAAATAATATTTTCTACGGAAATAAATAGGGCAAATAAGCGCTAGATAGCCCTTTCCGAGCTAAATCATTGCACTAATGAATAAACAAATACAAATACAAGGGGTTCACCTACAGTAAACAGTGCGAGATCTAGCTCCAAAAGGGCTAAGGTGGCAACACTGATCGAAAATCAAATGAATATTCAATTTCCTTTGACATTGATATTTCTATTATACTTTTTTTTTTAATTGGCTTTGAGTTTTTTTCAAATTAGCGTGTTTCTTTACGAGATATCCGTTCCGTTTCACGTTACATACCCCAAATATATATTATCGATTTTCTAAATATTGCAGGGCTTTAAAAATATGTTTTTATCAGATAATAATTACATTTTGAATGCTCTTTATAAAACAGCAATCATTGATCTGGTTAGAATTTTTATTTATTTTAATACCGGTAACGGAACAAATCCTTTACATCCTAATATTTCGCATAGTTTTTTAGCTATAATATTGAAAATCATGTAAATTTACATCCTAATATTCTTTGCTCCTAATAGTCAATATCCCTAATATCACTAATTTTTGTATCATATGTCATATTATAATAATAACATACTTTCGTATAAAAATGACCTAATATGTCATATTATAATAATAACATACTTTCGTATAAAAATGACCTAATAGTAAATATAGACTACTGAATAGGGGCCGATTTGGTTCTGGCACTCGCCGGCCGCTGCTGCGGCACAGCTTGCTTCGCTCGTTCGGCTCGTGCGTTGTGGTCGCAAGTAACCTAACCCTCTTTTTCGCTTCACTCGTCGTCGGACCTAATGTATGACTTTGCCCTAAAATTCTGATATGACAACATACAAGTATAACTATGACAAATTATGCGCATCTTATATTATGACTACACAATTTTATGGCAAGATATGTATGCAGAACAACTTTAGGACAAACAATATTGGGCGAACGAATAGGACGCCAGTTACAACAGCTGCTTAATTTTTTTCTTTTCCTTTGTCTAACTGTACCTCGTGATTTTTTTTAAATAACATTGATTGACAGTCTACCTACATGAGGACAAACTACCTATGTCCTATACCCTTAATATGGTATTACAAAAATTAGAAATGGAACTATCTTTAGACCTTGAATGGTATGTGGGTGATCCAATTGCTTTTTATGTAGTAGTAGTTAAATTATGTAAAAAAATAAATGGAAATAGTTAATTGTTTTAACCGTTTTTTCAGGTACTATTTCAGTTAATTACGGAAGTGATAAAACTCTCAACTGCGACATTAAATCTACGAAACCAATGACTATACAGTGGTACCGGGAGAAGACAGGTGTTAAGTCTAGCAGGATATATCTTACATCATCTAACAAATATACAATATCTGGCGATAATACGGAGTTGACTATCCGGTCTGTAGATTTAGATGTGTCAGGAAAATATACTTGTCTAGCTTCTTTGCTATCTGATCCCACTGAAAAAGTAGCCTACAGTGTTGAAGTCAACGTTATTGGTGAGTATTTAAAAACCTATTCAGTCAAACTAAAATTGTGATAAACATTTTTTTTGAAATAGATATCAATATCTGGGAAAAGAATTCTTGGTAAACGATATCTTATAATAATAATGAAGTTTACGACCAATGTTTGTTGTATACCGTTTGTAAATTCCTGCGAAGAAACTAGTGACAAATACTTTAAATTGGATTATTAATAAGTAATTTAAGTATTTAGTGTATACCTACTATTATTTTTAAGTATGTTGATGTTTATATTTCAACAAAATTTAAAAAACATTTTATAAACTATAACTATTAAAATTAACATACTTACTTGAAATGTAGGTAAGTTTTTTGCCTATTGTAAATTATACAATCAATAAATTATTTATTATCTTTTTTTCTAAAGAGCACACCCCCGTCGTTTTTATCTTATAATACGTTTTTCTCCATTCTAGGGATGTCTGGAAGAAATCGCTGTCAGTAATAAGGCCGCCGTTTATTACACTATTTATGTTTTTTTTTCATGTTTTATTAATTATTTTGTTTCTTAAGGCTTCACATTAATAACTACATTCGTTCATAATTATGTTATAAACACTTACTATCTAATTTTCTGATATATTTGTTTTACATTATGAACAATATAATTATTTTTTGCAAAAAATAGCACGACCGACTTCACCCGTGTGCAGAATTCGCGGATATTTCGCACGGATCGATGTAGAATATTTCACATTATTGTTGATTTATCAAAAATGGCTTAGCCGGTTTCGATAAAAATTTATTGGGATCAAATTTCGAAGTATGTTCTTTCCAATAAAAAGAGAATTATTGAAATCGGACTACTATGAAAAAAGTTATGCATGGTTATACATTATATATTTATATATATATATATATATATATATATATATATATGCACGTCGAATTGAGTATCTCTTCCGGTGGTTCGTCGGTCAAAAAGCATTTATCTATTTTAGATACTATACCACAGTCAAAACCAAATATAAACATCGAACAAGGATCAGAATTAGAAGTCAATTACGGATCGGAACTGTTGCTGACTTGTAAAGTAACTGCTCATCCAGCTCCAAAGATCGAGTGGTATACAAGCGGAATTTTATTATCATCAGAGGTATGAACTAAGTTAGATAAAATACTATAAACTGTGATAAAAAGGCAATGTATAAGGTTATCTGCTTGCTCTCTTGCCAAAAGTGGGTAATTCAGACCATCATTACTTATTAACAATTTTTACTTTGAGACTAACCCAGAATTCGAGAAAAAATTAGCTGTTCTATAAAAAATTGCAGCTCGGCAGTGACAAAATGTAAAAAAACATTTTTTTTTTCTTAACTATATATTACATTTATGCTATACTAGCTTTTGCCCGCGGCTCCCCGTGTGGTATTTTGACTTTTGTGCTATCCCACAGGAATCTTTAATTTTTTCGGGACAAAAAGTAGCCTATGTCACTTTCCGGCCCTTGAACTATATCCATGCTAAAAATCAAGTCAATCCATTGCTCCGTTGCTGCGTGAAAGAGGAACAAACCAACAAAACAACAAACTTTTCGAATTTATAATATTAGTACGATTTACAAACCTAAACAAATTAATAAAAAAAAACACTTGAACTAAATAAATGAGTACCTATGTATAGATGGCGATGAAAACCCTAATCTAAAAGCCCATTGCCAGCGGGCTACTACTTTTTTCTTAAATTCTAGGTCTGAGTCTGAGTCACTTCCTTTCCGCTTAGTACACCAGTTCTGGTTAAACCTGTACACCTAAGTGTCGTGAATGCGATAGAAAGAGAGATAAAAGATACGCAATAGTATCAGTCACGTACATAACTAAGAAGAATAAATTATAAAATAGTACTATGTTATCGATAAATGTCGAACATAATATGACCCAAACCATTAGTAGTGTTAAAAAAATATGAATAATGAATATATATTATCATACATGTAAAGCATACTATACTCTGTAAAATATAGCTTGATCTCTGCGACAGCTGTCAGAAAAATCACGCCTATGAAGTCCTGAATTTCTTAATAGTACAGACAGTACCTGTCAATGTCATACTTTATGGGCATAGTGATGGGCGACGAATGATCGTGACCACAGAGTTTTAGATAGTTTTAATTAAAATATCCATATTCATATTCATATTTATTTATTCATATATCAATATTTTTTATTTATATATCAATAGTTTATACTAACGATGTTTCAAATAAAACTTAATTTATCATTAAAATAAAAATTATTTATATGTGTATAGGTTTGTAATTAAATTAAACCCAATTATATACATTAGCATCGATAGGTAATAGTGAAAAACGTCGATAACACTACTATCACTATCGTAACATTGTTTTAATTTATTTAATTAATATCTTAACATTATTTACATGTATACATACTTGATCTTAAATAATAATAAAAAAATAAAATCCAATTTCTCACCTACAACTACTCGTTTGATTTCATTACAACATTGTTTGATAATCGATTTTTTCCACCACTATCCCAACTCTAAAAATGTCAATCTTCTATGTCAATGTCACTGTCGCAGAGATCAAACTATCTTTTATGCAGTATAGTTCAAAAGACATAAAAAATAGCGGTTTTGCTTTAAACTACGTACTGACTACTGTAGTGATTAATTTAATGTTACTTTTTATCTTTGTGTTGTTTCAGAACACTGTATCTAAAGATCCTCTGTTCGTAAGTACTTTAAAATTGAAGAATATCAAAGTAAATGAGACTTACGTCTGTAAAGCCTCTAACAGAAACGGAAAAGGGATAGACGGTGAAATTCAAGTAAAAGTACGGCCTGTTTTTACGGTTCCTTCCAAACCTACAGGTGGGTATTCAAACTTTTCTGCTTTTGACGTGTCTCTCGAATCTTAACAGAGTGGAGATTTCAACTTGACTTTGACATTAATTTGAACCACAAATTAATAGTACTAGTAACTAGTAATTATAAAAGAAAAAGAAAATATCCCTACATTGAAAATACAAAATTTTCAAATGAAACTAAATAAGAAAGTAATTAGGCATGTCATGATTTTTAATCGTTGCATAAAATTTTAATCTGGTTTTTAAATAAATATGTCGAATGATATTTTCTAGTACTTGTAAGGGTAACATTTATCTAGTTTATGATTGGCCGATTTAACAACCAGCTGCATTTTAACGAGTGCACTACTTGACATCGACATTTGCTAGTGCGAATAACGCTAGTTCGACAAAACTGAACTGCGACACACCATAGTTCGCTCGCACGCTCAGTCGATACACTGAAGCTCGATATCACTCTAGCGCGACACTGAAGATACAAACAGGATACTTTAGCCTTTACGATGGAACAAACAAACTTAATTATGATCTTCCAAGCCAAAAACTTATCATAAAAATCATAATAATTATTTTTGTAAATTTTTTATCTAGTTGTAAGGTAGGTATATTACTTGGTCTGCAGTCTCATTTTAGTTCGACTGTAGGTACTCCAAGCTCTGGTTTCCTAGAATAATGATTTATTTATTTAACTTTGATTTCCTACAACTTTGATTCCTATCAACTTTTTCTAGGATCGATTCTTTTTGAATAAGATAGTGTTCGATGTGACAGTCGTTTTTGACATTTATTGCAGCGCACGCTAGAATAGCAAAATATTTTCGTTTACTTAATTTCTGAAAGAAGTAGGTAAAGTACTAGTTCAGTTTGAAATAGTTTCATCCTTTAAGTTAAACTTTAATGTAAATACTTTCATTGTAAATAAATTTGATTATATCGCAATTTATATATTATATATATATATCCCATGTCGTATTTAGGTCATAGCATCAGCCATAGTGAAACTACCGTAATATTGCAAATATTACGGTAGTTTCTCTTCTTTTCACCAATCACAGAGCTATTACAGCCAGAGCGAGATAGCGATGTTATGAGGCAATTCTCAACCGCAAAATGGTATGGACAATCACTGTCACTTGTTGTCACTGTCAGATAAATGTATTGGAATTTGACACTATCGAGACAAAGATACGGCAACTAGCCACTAAATCGAGATATTTTTCATGTCTCTTTTTAACTTATGCCATATTTAATCAATGCATCTCTTTCTTTCTTTTCTCGATCGACCACATTATCCATAATCAGTGCATTTATTCTTACTGGTAGAACTAAATCTACAAAAAGTGCAATTATTACCAGGGGTATAGCTGGGTATGGATAAGTGTACCAGCCATCTGTGGCATTAGCCTAGTGTCGAATTTCAGTACCGTCACTCAATACTTTGTCGCACAAGCGTTATGTCGAACTATATTCGCACTACAGTTTGTCGCACTAGAGTGATGTCGAGCTTCAGTTTGTCTCCCAAGCGTGCGAGCGAACTATGGTGAGTCGCAGTTTAGTTTTGTCGAACTAGCGTTATTCGCACTAGCGAATGTCGATGTCAAGTAGTGCACTCCATTTTAACCAATAAGAACTGCTTCCGGCGTAGTTTTAAAACAGCCAATCAGGAAACGATAAAAGAAACTGAAGAGATGTAAAAATATTAATGTAGTATTATTATATCTTCTTTGCTTTAGGTGAGATCATTCTCGATTTGCGCCTCGTGGCGAAAGCACATATTCTTAATCAACACGAACTGTGATAATTATTTTAAGAAACTAATGTATCATATTTTATAGTGACCAAATACACATGAAAATGGACTTATTAGTTTGATTCACCACAGGCATCATACTTTATAAGAAACTCATTCATGTCATTGTGGCATTAAACAAATCAAGATAGTTCTTCCCTTTCTTATGCCGCCATCCAATCTCAAAATACCTGTATAGAGCCCTAGTTAAACTGACTTTTCTCCATCAAACCTTGAAGATGTCGAAAAAAAAATGCACAATATTCTAAAAACTATACGGTAGGGGAATCATCAACTCGAAACACAACTCAAAAAACTTCGCTCGATAGAAATTGAATGCGAAGATACCGCTTTTTAGAACAAATTCATGATTTCTAAGAAAGTTTATTGCATTTTTGGGCACTTTCCTACACGTTTTCAATTTTTTTTATTTGTTATTTATTCACATGAATTGAACTGTGGCTGTTATCCATAAAATTTCAAAAAAGTTGTAATATCAATTTTATATTGATTTTTGAATGCAAAAATCGGGCGATACTGGGGGCGTATTGGTCTTCACCCGCTCATATGAAAAATTACGCTGATACTATGGCGCCTTAAGAGCTCTCCCACACTCTTTCCGATATTTTGACTAATGTCAAAATAGCTCGAATCGCTTTTCAGATACAGCTTGCTCTAAAATTATGTTTTAGAAAATTGTACTTAAGTAAATATCTTTATTTATTACATTCAAATTCATATATGTGGGGCTTTAAGAGAAAGCCAAATATGTGATCTGATTTAATATCGACGTCAGCTGTGCACCTGTATTATCTCTGTATACATTTTAATTATAATTTTTAGGAGCAGTTTTCAATGCATCTTATAGAGAAGATGCCAAGATCCCTTGCAACATCAAGTCTTACCTACCAATTCGAATAAAATGGTATCGGTCTGGTGAGGAACTAAGAGGTGATTCTGGCGTATACTCCGTATCACCTGATGGAACAGAACTAACTGTCAAATCTATCAATTTAGAGAGACAAGGAAAATACACATGCGTAGCTACTTTATATGTTGACCCTACAGTCAAGACAAATTATACCACTGACGTCAAAATACTTGGCTTGGGTATGTTATATAACACACATAAGTGATCAAATTGAAGTATGTATTAACTTAAAAACTAAACTGTAAAAGTTAATAGTTGATGAAAATCCTAACCTAATACATCTCCTAACATAACATTAATGATACAAAACCGGTTTTTACTCTCGTACGCGATAGCTAATCTAAAAGCTAACTACCAACGGACTTAGTTCCATTGCCACGTTGTATGACAATACAGCAGGCCAATCGCACTAAAAAAATACAGCTGAACTACAATTGAATTTTAACCGAACGTCGACTTTTTGTCTATTTCCGTATCGCACAAATGATTCTGACTAAAGTTGAAACGCAACTCGATCAGAGTTGGAACGTAACCGGTGTCAAATGAACGATCGGTGTATGATGTTTAGCGCAATACCTAATTCCTTGAAGCTGAATCGAAACTTAACTACAATTGCAACCGAACTTTAACTGAATCAAAGATGGAACGCAACTGTTTAAAATTAACGCGATTGGCCTGCTGATCTTCTAGGCAAAGTAGAGGCCAGCATTAGGTTAAAACACATTTATTTTTTTCAGCTTTACCAAAAATCGAAGCGACAAACAAGGATGTATATGTTTCAAAAGCAGACAAAATTGAATTGAAATGCAAGTAAGTAACTAATTTACGAACTAAATGAAAACATTATAATAAAATTTAGAAGATTAAATATAAATACTAAAAAAACAGTAAGAAAGGGTAAGTAATAACAATATATGCGACTTTTGATTAGGAAAAGAGTGCAAGAAAATTTGAACAAAACCAGACAATTCTCACATAAGCCAACAATTGAGCTATAAATCTCAAAAACAATATTTTCTGTTATTAATAGCAATGTGATATTTATCACTAACATTTGCTCGCGGCTCCGCCCGCGTGGTATTTTGTCATTTGTGCTATCCCACAGAAACCTCTTATTTTTTCGGGATAAAAAGTAGCCTATGTCACTTTCCGGCCCTTGATCTATATTCATACCAAATATCAAGTTGCTCCGTTGCTGCGTGAAAGAGGAACAAACCAACAAACTTTTCGGATTTTTTTATTAGTATATGATTCCACAGAATTTCCCGAGGTCATCCAAAACCGCAAATAAAATGGTATAAGAAAAATACTAATAGCTATATGCCTTTACCTGAAGTAAACGGTGAAGTATTGACAGTGAACAAAGCTTTATTTACGCACGCCGGTCAATATAAATGTGAAGTAACTAATGAACTGGGACACGACACGGCAATATTTGGTAATCTTAATTACGTACTTTTTGCTAAATTATATGACAGCACTGATGAAAAAATAAGAAACATGAAAAATTAGATAAACACTCATATTAAATATTACATTTTACTCATTTTTATTCATAACAACTCTTTTTAAATGGCTTTTAAAAATGCAGCGAATGCGATCATCGAAATCCTTTTTAGAGTTATTTCATATTTCTAGATGTTACTGTGACCGGTTTACCAGAAATTACCATCACAGAGACTAACAAGGAAATCCCATACGATGGTAATGTTGATTTGACATGTAAAGTTAAATCCTATCCTCCACCTAGCATCGTATGGAAGGATGGCAGCGGGTCAATTATACAATCTAAGGTACAATTAATATACATTTACATTTCTCATGTTCGGTAAGTAGGTTTTTATTACCTCCAAATGTAGCTTGTAGGTGACTAATTAGCGCTCTAGGGTAATAATGTAGCTAGAAAAGCCCTAGAGCGCTAACTAATCTACTATTACATCTCTCATGTTCGGTAAGTAGGTTCTTATTACCTCCATATGGGGCTTGTAGGTGACTAATTAGCGATCTAGGGTAATAATATAGCTAAAAAAGCCCTAGGCCGGTAAGTAGGTTCTTATTACCTCCAAATGGGGCTTTTAGGTGACTAATTAGCGCTCTAGGGTAATAATGTAGCTAGAAAAGCCCTAGGGCGGTAAGTAATCTACTATTGTTCTTGTAATGCCGGTTATTTTCTACTTAACTCACAATTGAGATATAAAGCAGAATAGTTAGCTCGGGTGTAAGCACCAATTGCACCCACGAACTATAGGCGCCCTCGTTGCGCTCTTGCGCATAAATATCTCGGGCTGCAATTAACGCCTTACAGCCCTTGGCTACGAATCTACCGAAACCGCGAACCGCGTGGTACTTTTGTGTCACAGGAGCCTTTTATTTTTTCGGAATTAAAAGTAAACTTTCTGGCCTCTGAACTATATCTATGCCAAAAATCAAGTCAATCCGTTGATCCATTGCTGTGTGAAAGAGGAACAAACCAACAAACAAACTTTTCAGATTTATAATATTATAGTAGGATTTTCTATAAGGGACTAGGATTTAAGAGGCACATTCTCAGCCATATTACCAACGCAATCGTGAGATAATCTCCATATTACGGTCGTTAATGTTGTGCTGAGCTCAACAGCTGCTTACAGGTTATTTTCCTTAAAGTTTGAGCTATCTTTAAACATGACATTTCTGTGATCCTTTTATACCTTAGGCAACATCTTTGTAGTTAGAAGCCATACTTAATATATTAATAATATTTTTACTTCCGAATGTCTATCCAATTCATAATTCACATATTTATTTACACACGTCTTCGGCGTTTCATACAATTTTTTAACTCATGCGCAAAACGCTTTGGCCGTTTGAGACGTAAACAAAGTAACTCTGTTTCGTTGCCGGTGGCAGGCGCAGCACTAAATTTGGGAAGACGCGTGGAAGACGCGACGCACCGCCTATGTGACGTTAGCCATCAAAGTGGTTCATTCAACCATTGCTTTCGCAATCCGCACAAAGCAATTGATGGCTAACGTCACATAGGCGGTGCCAAATTACTAAAATGAAGTCATAAACGATTGCTATTACGATTGCTTTTGCTTAGGCGGTAGGGGGGCAGGCAACATAATGGTTTTCACCGTTTGGCGAAAAAAAAAATTTAATGCCTTTAATACCTTTATGCTGGTCACGTTCTTAGTAAACATTTACTTTATCATTTTGATAATATAATATTTATGTTTGCTCACGTTCAGTGTAATAATTTTGAATACTAATTTTTAAGGTAAACCAAACATCAGCGTTTAACTTTTACAATGAAATAAAACTGAACAATATTAGAAAAAGTGCTGTATATATGTGTGTGGCCAGTAATAATATTGGGACTGCTACTGAAGAAGTAAATGTTACTGTGCTTTCACCATTTGCAGTAAGGAAACATATTCAAGGTAGGTTGACCATTTTTATTCATAGACATTTTAATTCAAGATTTTTTTGGTGTTCATTGCTCAAAGAAAGGTAGTCAATAATTACTATAACAAATGTAATACGGTTTTATTTCTCAGGAAAAATTGCAGCAAATTATGGAAATAGTGAAACTCTTATATGTGACGTCAAATCTACGAGACCATTACGTATTCAATGGTACAGAGAAAGACAAGGAGTAAAATCAAGTAGAGCATTGATTAAACCTTCTAACAAATATACTATATCTGAAGACAGTTCTGAATTGACAATCAATTCAATAGATTTAGATATGGCGGGAAAATATATTTGTGAAGCATCATTGTTATCTGATCCCACTGAAAAAGTAACTTACAGTGTTGATGTCAAAGTTATTGGTAAGTATTTAGAAATATTTTACTAAGTACTAACCGGAAAAAGAATTTTTAAAAGACAAACGGCTTTCGGATATTCTGAAGACTGTTTGACAAAGTTGCTACATTAAAATAAAATTCTTCGGATAAGGCACAATAATTAAGATTTTTTATAAATATATTTTTAGATCCGATACCACAATCAAAGCCCGATGTGAAAATAAACGAAGGGTCAAAATTAGAAGTTAACTATGGATCAGCAGTGTTACTGACGTGTAATGTAACTGCTCACCCGGCGCCTGAGATAGAGTGGTACACATCGGGCGGTGATATATTATCATCTGAGGTGAGACCTATACCATGCTATATATAAGTTTCATATAGTTTAATACTTATTTCGTGAACCTTTAATGTCAATCATTGTGTCATTGTATTATTTCAGGGTTCTATAGTTTCTGATCCTTTGTTTGTAAGTTACTTAAAATTGGAAAATATTAAACAAACTGAGACCTATGTCTGTAAAGCATCTAATAGAAACGGAAAAGAAAAATCAATGATTCAAGTGCAAGTCTGTCCTGTTTTTACAAGTGTGACCAATTTTAAAGGTATGCTCATTATTTTTGTCTTCTTATTTTTTTTTAACATCATGGTCATGTTTTAAATAATTGTCACGTTTTAGACACTGTTTTCAATGCAAAATATGGAGATGCTGTAAATATCCCGTGCGACATCAATTCGTATCTTCCGAATAAAATAACATGGTATCGTTCTGGTCGGGAGCTAACTGATGATTCTGGTGTATATTCCGTATCACCAGATGGAACAACATTGACTCTAAATTCCATGAATATTGAGATACAAGGCAAATACACATGTGAAGCTTCTTTAGCATCTGATCCCACAGTCAAGAAAACTCATAATACAGAAGTCAAAATACCTGGATTAGGTATGTTTTATAATAAAGTTCGCGTTTTTCTGGTACCTAATTTAATTTCAATTTAATTTATTCATACATTATTTTTTTAAGCTGTGCCGAAAATTGAAACAACAAATAAGAAACTAAATGTTTCAAAAGCAGACAAAATTGAGTTGAAATGCAAGTAAGTGACCGTTTCATGGACTGAAAGGATACACATTCTTGGATATACATAAAATAGTCCAAGAAAAGAAAAAATTATACATAAATCAACAACTAGAGCATAAATTCGCCAGTACATTTTTCTTCCTTATTTATATTTAAAACTTTGCGAAAATTTCTCTACAGAATTGCACAAGGTTATCCAGATCCGCAAATAAAATGGTATAAGAAAAATGATAATAGCTATATACCTCTATCTGAAGTAACCGGAGAAGTTTTTATAGTGAATAAAGCTTCATTGACACACGCCGGTCAATATAAATGTGAAGTTACTAATGAACTGGGGCATGACACAGCGACATTCGGTAAATATATTTCAGATACTTTTTTTTAAATTAATTAACAGCAAAGAGAAGTTGCAATATAATCAAGAGATACTCACTCATATGTCGCATTGCGTTTCTTCTGTTTTATTTTTCATGTTAACCATTATTGAACGAAATTCAAAAAATGCGAACATTTTAAAAATAATTTTATGATAAGTACTTAATCAAAATACGCACTTCATTGTACATATTGTGTGACAATTTGCCTAGAGCTATTTTTTCTATTTTAGATGTTACTGTGAGCAGTTTACCCGAAATTTCTGTCACTAAGACTAACAAAGAGATCTCATATGATGGAAGTATTGCAATGACATGTAAGGTAGAGTCCTATCCTCCACCCAGCATTGTATGGAAGGATGCCAGCGGATCAGTTGTACAAACTGAGGTACAATTAATACTTCATCTTTATAAAAATATAATAATAATGCTATTATTGCTAATGAGTGGTGTAATCATTAATGACATTGATGTTCCAGGTAAACCAAACATCAGCGTTTAACTTTTACAATGAATTAATACTGAATAATATTAGAAAAAGTGCTGTGTATATGTGTGAGGCCAGTAATAATATTGGAACTGTTACTGAAGAAGTAGCAGTTACTGTGCTATCACCATTTGAAGTCAAGAAACACATTCAAGGTAGTTTGACCTTCACTTTATTTTAAAAACATTTTTTTGGTAATATTTGCTCAAATATCGTTGTCAAGATCTAGTATTATAAAAAATAATACGGTTTCATTTTTCAGGGAAAATTGCAGCAAATTATGGAAATAGTGAAACTCTTATATGTGACGTCAAATCTACGACACCATTACGTATTCAATGGTACAGAGAAAGACAAGGAGTAAAATCAAGCAAAGCATTGATTAAACCTTCTAACAAATATACTATATCTGAAGACAGTTGTGAATTGACAATTAATTTCATAGATTTAGATATGGCGGGAAAATATATTTGTGAAGCATCATTATTATCTGATCCCACTGAAAAAGTAACTTACAGTGTTGATGTCAAAGTTATTGGTAAGTATTTAGAAATATTTTACTAAGTACCAACCGGAAAAATAATTTTTAAAAGACAAACGGCTTTCGAAACTTCTGAAGACTGTTTGTCAAAGTTGTTATATTAAAATAAAATTATTCGGATAAGGCACAATAATTAAGATTTTTTATGAATATATTTTTAGATCCGATACCACAATCAAAGCCCGATGTGAAAATAAACGAAGGGTCAAAATTAGAAGTTGACTATGGATCAGAAGTGTTACTGACGTGTAATGTAACTGCTCACCCGGCGCCTGAGATAGAGTGGTACACATCGGGCGGTGATATATTATCGTCAGAGGTGAGACCTATATCATGCTAGATATAGAGATCATAATATAGATAGTTTAATACTTACTTCGTGAACCTTTAATGTCAATCATTGTGTCATTGTATTATTTCAGGGTTCTGTAGTTTCTGATCCTTTGTTTGTAAGTTACTTAAAATTGGAAAATATTACACAAACTGAGACCTATGTTTGTAAAGCGTCTAATAGAAACGGAAAAGAGGAATCGAGAATTCAAGTGCAAGTCCGTCCTGTTTTTACAAGTGTGACCAATTTTAGAGGTATAACTAACTGCTCATTACTATAATCATCATAATTTATTTATCATTATGGTCATTTATTCAATCTTTGTCACATTTTAGACACCGTTTTCAATGCGAATTATGGAAATGCCGTCAATATCCCGTGCGACATCAAGTCCTATCTACCTATTAAAATAAAATGGTATCGTTCTGGTCGTGAACTAAATAGTGATTCTGGCATATATTCCACATCGCCAGATGGAACCACATTGACTATAAAATCCATGAATATTGAAAAACAAGACAAATATACATGTGAAGCTTCTTTAGCATCTAATCCTACAGTCAAGAAAACTCATAATACTGAAGTTAAAATACCTGGATTAGGTATGTTTTATAATAAGGTTCACGTTTTTCTGGTACCTACTTTCATTTCAATTTTATTTATTCATACATTATTTTTTTCAGTTGTGCCGAAAATCGAATCAACAAATAAGAACTTAAATGTTTCAAAAGCAGACAAAATTGAGTTGAAATGCAAGTAAGTGGCGTTTTAAGGACTGGAAAGATACATTTTTTGATATAAAATAATCTAAGAAACAAAAACTTGTCCAAAACAGACAACTAATGCATAAATCTATAATTGCCAGTACATTCTTCTCTCTTATTTATTGTGCCTAAGCTTTCTTTTTCTTATATTGTTGCGAAAATTTCTCTGTAGAGTTGCACGAGGTAATCCAGAACCGCAAATAAAATGGTATAAGAAAACCGATAATAGCTATATGCCTCTATCTGAAGTAAACGGAGAAGTTTTGATAGTGAATAAAGCTTCATTGACACACACCGGTCAATATAAATGTGAAGTGACTAATGAACTGGGGCACGACACAGCGACATTTGGTAAAGATAGTTCAGTTACTTTCTGCTTAATTATTTTAAAGCACTAAAGAAATGGAAAAGAGAAGTTGCAATTTAATCAAGATATCATATTAACCCATATTGAACGACATTTAAAAAATGGGAACATTTTAATAGTACATTGTTCACCGAGAGGAGAAAGTGACCGATTACCGTCGAGGGTGTCGTTTGAAGCCCGAGCCGTAGGCGAGGGCTTTAAAACACCCGAGATCGGGAATCGCACTTTATCTCGAGTGATACATAGTGCTTTATACTACACCTTTATACTACACTCATCATCACTATCACTACTTATCATTTTGATAGTTTTATTTTACTTTTCTACGAAAACTGAATCCTCAAACAACACACAAATTGAAAATGGCGCCAATGGCGTCTGCAATTTTCACGTGTTCTTTTTTCAAATTGTTTGACACCATCCAACACACAGCTAGTGGCCAGCGTAATTTTGCGAACTTGGAGATAAAAACTCATTGTAAAAACTTTTTCGCTTTTGATATTTAGGTTACCAGCGCATAGTCTTACCCAAAATTAAAAAAGAAAAACCACGTAAGAAATGGATTTTCATACACTTTTCTCTCCCGCTCAGATGCGTTTTCTCGCCGCATATTTGTTCGATATGCAATGACGTACTTTCTACCGTAAATTTGATAAAGTATCAAGGTACTTTCCGAGCAGGTGTAGTATAAAAATAATTTCGTAGGCACTTTATCATAAACGTACTTCATTGTACATATTTGTGACAACTTGTCTATTTGTATTTATTTTAGATGTAACTGTGAGCAGTTTACCCGAAATTTCTGTTACTAAGACTAACAAAGAGATCGCATATGATGGAAGTATTGCAATGACATGTAAGGTAGAGTCATATCCTCCACCCAGCATTGTATGGAAGGATGCCAGCGGATCAGTTGTACAAACTGAGGTACAATTAATACTTCATCTTTACAAAAATATAATGCTATTATTGCTAATGAGTGGTGTAATCATTAATGACATTGATGTTCCAGGTAAACCAAATATCAGCGTTTAACTTTTACAATGAATTAATACTGAATAATATTAGAAAAAGTGCTGTATATACGTGTGAGGCCAGTAATAATATTGGAACTGTTACTGAAGAAGTAGCAGTTACTGTGCTATCACCATTTGAAGTTAAGGAATACATTCAAGGTAGGTTGACCATCACTTTATTTTAAAAACATTTTTTTGGTAATATTTGCTCAAATATCGTTGTCAAGATCTGGTATTATAAAATATAATACGGTTTCATTTTTCAGGAAAAATTGGAACAAATTATGGAAGTAGCGAAACTCTTTTATGTGATATCAAATCTACGAGACCATTACGTATTCAATGGTACAGAGAAAGACAAGGAATAAAATCAAGTAGAGCATTGATTAAACCTTCTAACAAATATACTATATCTGAAGACAGTTGTGAATTGACAATCAATTCAATAGATTTAAATATGGCGGGAAAATATATTTGTGAAGCATCTTTATTATCTGATCCTACTGAAAAAGTTACTTACAGTATTGATGTCGAAGTTATTGGTAAGTATTTGTACTATGGAAAATATTTTTAAATTGTACAAATCTTAAAATTATTTTTGAAAGACTTTTTTGTCACTTTTTACGAATATTGCTTTTGATGCTCTAAATTTTGATCTGTAAATTAGGTGCATGAGTTAAGATTTCGTACAAATATATTTTTAGATCCGATACCACAATCAAAGCCAGATGTGAAAATAAACGAAGGGTCAAAATTAGAAGTTAACTATGGATCAGCAGTGTTACTGACGTGTAATGTAACTGCTCACCCGGCGCCTGAGATCAAGTGGTACACATCGGGCGGTGATATATTATCGTCAGAGGTGAGACCTATACCATGCTATATATAGTGATAGTTTTATATATATATCGTGAACCTCAATCATTGTTCCCTTGTGTTTTTTCAGAGTTCTATAGTTTCTAATCATTTGTTTGTAAGTAACTTAAACTTGGAAAATATTAAACAAACTGAGACTTTTGTTTGTAAAGCATCAAATAGAAACGGAAAAGAGGAATCTAGAATTCAAGTACTAATTCGTCCCGTTTTCACAAGTGCGACCGACTTTAAAGGTATGACTAAGTGTTTTTTTTTTATTAAGTTAGCAAAGCTACATACACTTATAGAAACTTGTGTATCATGCGTTTATTAAAATTTTATCACATTTTAGACACTGTTTTCAACGTGAAGTATGGAGATGCCGTCAATATCCCGTGCGACATCAAATCCTATCTTCCGATTAAAGTAAAATGGTATCTTTCTGGTCGGGAGCTAACTGGTGATCCTGGTGCATATTCCGTATCAGCCGATGGAACAATATTTACTATACAATCTATGAATATTGAAAATCAAGGCAAATACACATGTAAAGCTGATTTAGAATCAGATCCTACAGTCATGCAAACTCATAATACAACTGTTGGAATACCTGGACTAGGTATGTATTAAGTTAACTTTTATTTATTTGTACAGTTACATATAATGTAAATATTAGTTAAAAAAGAAGTTAAATTATTGATTAGTACATTTAATTTCAGCTCGTCCAGAAATTAAATCCATAAATAAGAATATAAGTGTATCAGAAGGAAACAATATTGAGTTGCAGTGCAAGTAAGTAATCATTTTATTTAATCAATGTATAAACCAGATAAACAAGGTTATTTCTAATCAATTAGCATCCTTTTAGGGGCTTATTTTGTACATCAAAACTAACAACAAACAAAAGTTGCAGGACAAAATTCTGAAACTTTTGTCATAACTCAAAAAAAATCAGCTGTTCCATACATTTTGTCGCTGGAGAACGATATTTTTCAATGGAACAACATTTTTTTTAAGTTGTGACAAAAGTTGCAGAACAAAAGTTGTTAGTTTTGATGTACAGAATAAGCCCCTAAGAGGATGCTAATTGATTAGAAATAACCCTGTATAGAAGCTTTCTAGTATCGTGTATTTTTATATAACGTAAAGTAAGTGAAATATTGGAAAAAAATCAAGCTGGAATCCTAATAAAAGTGTTTTTGTGCCTCGTTTGTGGTATTGATACGGTGATGATAATGTAGTGGAAATGTTTTAGGTTCCTCTTAATGTCCAAAAGTGACGTATGATCATTTCATATAATACATTAATTATTTTTAACAGAATTACTCAAGGCTATCCAAAACCGGAAATAAAATGGTTTAAGAAAAATGGTAATGGCTACACGCCGTTGTCTGATATGAACAGTGAAGTGTTCACAATAAACAATACTATGTTAACACATGGAGGACAATATAAATGTGAAGCGAGTAATGAGATGGGCACTGACGTTGCGATATTTGGTAATTATATTTTCGTTGTTTTTACCGTAATTTCTTAAAGTTTACGCTCCTATACAAAAAAAAACCGGACAAGTGCGAGTCAGGCTCGCACATCGAGGGTTCCGTACAAATCCAGAAAATTTCACAATATTGGGAAGTACTCGTAAGTTGTTAAAATCTCTATAACTTACATGATACGATTTGAATTTTGAACCCAATATTGTGAATTTTGAGGCCCTATTTTTTGTGATTTGAATAAAAATGTACAGTTTTCAGATTTATTCCTATATGTGTACTCTGAGACAATGCTTCTCGCTCTCAAAATTCATAGGTCAACGGGAAGTACCCTGTAGGTTTTGATTTTTGTGAGTGACGAAATATGCGGTTTTTTACGACATAAACGCTCTAACTTTTTTAAACGATAACTGAGAAGTTTTTCTTTTACACAACTGCAATATACTATAAATATAAATATACGTATATAGTTTAAATTTCAACTCGATATCTTTACTCGTTCCCGAGATAAAGAGTCTTAACATACACACAGACGGACAACAAAGTGATCCTATAAGGGTTCTGTTTATTTTCGTTTGAGGTACGGAACCCTAAAAAAATATGTATATTATGTTAACCTGAAAAGTAACTTAATAAGTAGAGCGACGAGATTACTGAAAAATCATATCACGCTATACTTAAATTTAAACATCTTAATAATTTAATAAAGTTATTTCTTACATGATTAATTATTTTCAGATGTCACTGTGACCAGTTTGCCTGAAATTTCTATCACTGAGACAAATAAAGAAGTGCCATACGACAGTGATGTAGAATTGACATGTAATGTTAAATCATATCCTCGACCCACTATTGTATGGAAAGATGTTAATGGAACAGTTTTACAAAACAATGTAAGATAACTAATGGTTTTATCTAAGTAATCATTTAATAATTGTGATGGTATTACAATCAGTTGAGTGTGTTTATTTTATTTTTAGGCAAATCGTACCTCCGAGTATATATATTACAATCAATTGATATTACAAAATGTTAAGAGAAGTACTATGTATATTTGTGAAGCCAAAAATGAAGTTGGATCAAACACTGGAGACGTTAATATAACGGTACTTTCGCCATTTGAAGTAAAAAAACACATCGAAGGTTCGTAAACATATTTATTTGCAAAAAAAAAAATATATATACGGCATGAAGTTTTCAGAAATCAAGTACCTACTGTCGAATAAATAGTTATAGGTATATATAATCAGTTTATCTTGTTTAACACAGGAAACATTGGAATAAATTACGGAAGAAACAAATCTCTTCTTTGTGAAATCGAGTCAACGAAACCAATGACTATACGATGGTATAGACATAACAACGATGTTAAATCTAGCAGATCTCTAATCAATACATCCGATAAATTCATTATAAGAGACGGTGGTGTTTCACTAACAATCCAGTTTGTAGATGTAAATGATGTTGGAAAATATACTTGCGAAGCATCTTTGCTATCTGATCCTGATGAAAAAGTCGCTTACAGTGCTGACGTGCACGTTATTGGTCTAAGTAAGTACCTGAGTAAAGGTTTTTTGTTTTTTGGTTTACCCAAATTAAATCCTTATCCTTAAATAAACCTTATATGTAATCCTTAAAATCATTGTTTATTTTAGATCCTCCGGAAATTACTTCTAATACAACTGTTTCGGATGGGAAAAACTTTACAGCTATTTGTAGGTAAGGTGTTATGACGTAATAAGGATTTATCTGTCACTTAAAAAGTTAATATTTTGAGCATTTTATAATTTTTGTTCACTAAACTAAATACTTAATTATTTCATTGTTAATTAATATACTAGT
This sequence comes from Hypomecis punctinalis, assembly GCA_949316475.1. Lineage (NCBI taxonomy): Eukaryota > Metazoa > Arthropoda > Insecta > Lepidoptera > Geometridae > Hypomecis > Hypomecis punctinalis. Next base: position 11,895,966 of record OX438797.1, read on the forward strand.
ACAATTGGAAAAAAGCATTATTAGAAAAAACTCTTAGTTGCATACAACACAACTTTTAATCAAGTTTCTAATATCTAATATTTTTGGAGCAAACAGAACTAATTATGACTTGTTTCAGAATTCAAGGCACACCAAAACCGATTATATCTTGGCAATTCAAACCAAAAGGCTCACAAGAATTTAAAACAATAGCCGGCTCCGGGGAAGAATTGTATATTGCTGAAACAACATTGAAAGACTCCGGTGTTTACAAATGTATCGGTAAAAATAGCTTAGGTGAAACTAACCACGATTTCGTCGTAGATGTAGAAGGTAAGCGCTTAGTTTAAAATATTTCAATCGTACAATTAATTTATAACTACGTCTAAATATGGTTTAAACTTACATAAAAAAATAATTGCAGAACGCCCAATAATACATAACGAAGAATCCGTCTTATATGGGGTTGAAGGAGATCTAGTGGTGAAGATTATTTGCAATGTTACTGGATTCCCTGAACCAACCATTGGCTGGAAAATAAATGGAGAAACTTTAAATCTTAGTGAGTCTACTGATATCTACGGATATCAAATTCGTATTTTCATACCTTTCATGTATTTATTGTACTTACTTTTTATGATAACCTGGTAATCGGTGGTAAATGATTAATATACAATTATATAATATATTTACCTTTAAAATCCAAAAGTCCAGCAGATGACTTCCTATGGCTGAAACAACGACGACGACAACCTTTATAATTGGCTAAAAAGTGAAAGTAAAAACCAAATTCAGTTCAATGGTCGCCTAATAGGTACCATAGACTGCCTCGGTGACTCAGTGGTTAGTGACCCTAACTTCTGGATCAAAGAGGCGTGGGTTTGATCCCCACCCAGGGCAAATATTTATGTGATAAACATTGGTGTTTGCTTTGTCTTTGTTATTTAGTTACTATCTATATAAGTATGTATTTAAAAATAAGTATATGTAGTTTACAGTCTCTGGCAGCCATATCACTAGCTTTGCTTAGTTTGGGGTCAGAGGCCGTGTGTAAGATGTCCCAAAATATTTATTTATTTTATGAAAAACAGGAATGAATTTTTTATTCAAATATATGTAATATTGCTACCAATACGTTATACCCTATCAATATAAAGTGCTTGATAGTTGATTGAATCAGGCGTTACTTTGCGAAAGTTCATCTTCCAATCTTTGTTTGGAATAAATATTTAGAGTATTTCCGCTCTGTTTTGTTGTAGGCAAACAAGTTTAAGAGCCCTATACAATAAATTAATTTAAATCTAAAACAAAACAGGTATGTAAAACGAGGAATGTAATTTAAAATAAAAATATTAATCTGGTGAAAATTGAATAACTGTAATAATAGTATTTTTTAAATAGTATTATTAAAACATCTAAATAAACAAATCGATCGCAAATAATATTATAATTATATTAATCTATTAATTTACTTTTGTATTGTAAGCCTCTTTACAGGCCGCGATTTGTATTTGTAATTATTTGATTTTACATATTAACATTATGTGTATTTTGTCAATGAATTTAAAATTATTTTGTGATAAAAAATTTTAGATGGCACTGGCATCAAATGGAAATGTGAAAAAAATGCTAAACCGGACGAGCATGTTAATGAATCAATATTATGCAATATTTTTTTGTAATATTAGGTTCTATCTTCAGTTGTTAAATTTTTACCGGATTAATATATATGTCGGATAGTGGAGCAGCGCCATCTAGTATTAATAATAGACATAGCATAGTTGGAAACGTCAAATGTCAACTGTCGTTTAAACGTTGAGTAGCAACTGTCATTTGGGTGAGGTCGACACAGAGCCTGAGGTATGGAAATAACAACTTCGGTCTCGAGTAATTGGTTCACTCATTTCTGGTGGATCTATGGTGGAAGAGATTCGTTCGGTTCGTTCGGTGGATGCCGGCAGTTTAGATCTGGGACTGGAACGGGCACGTGGTCCTAAAAAGGTTTCTGTGTCGAACTTTCCACGTTTCCATAATCTTAAATTATCGTAGTAATCCTGCTGTAAAATTAACTTCATTCGATTAAAACTAGAGAATAAACATGTAAACTACAAAACGCATTGTTAATTTCGGCGTTCCTGACATGTTGGACCCACATGATGACGGGTCCCGGGAGCTCCCCCCGTCATATATGTCGAATCCATAAAATGATCCGCATCAGTTATGGTGATTCAATGTGGTAATGATTTTATACCATCTGACCCAACAATACTTCAGTGTGGCGTGGCGTGGGTTAAGCGGGCGAGGAGATAAATTGCGACGTCACGAACAATCAGTTTATTTCACAGAAGATTACGTATGACTACAGTTATAGAGAAAACTTTAAGCGAAAGACATCGCGTTCCGCAGCGTAACTCACGCTGCGACCATTTTATCAAGAATCACAACTCGAGCTGTTCTCAGCCACATTTTCAACATAACCTCCCCAAACCAGCTCTCCTTACAACTCTCAAGTGACAACTGTCAAGTCATCATCGCATATTCCCGCCCAACGGCCGATCATACGATATCACTTGAAAACCTCCTTGGAACCAATCAGCAGCGTTTGTTACAAGCGTTACCCCAGAAATGTTGCCACTACCATTCCTAGTCCTTCGAAATAATACTAAGTGGCACTATTCAAAAATAAACTTAAAGCTATTGTCCCGTTATATATATATTTTAAATTAGGTACGTTATTATTTACCAGTTTAGTTTTAGATATGTATTAAATTAAATTATTGAAGAGAGATAGAGCGGAAGTACATTAAATATTTAATCCAAACGAAAATTAAAATACTGATTTAAACTTTTTTTTACTTTTGCAGATTCCAAATACGTAGCTAATGGATCTATACTGTATATTAAAAAACCAAGTGTAAGTGACATAGCAGATTATACCTGTGAAGCTGTGAATAAGTTAGGTAACGCAACGAAAACTTTTGAAGTCATTGTCGTAGGTACGTTTAATATTCTTTCTTTGGTTGTTATCTATTTTTGACCGACGAACCGGAAGAGGTATACAATTCGACGCGTATATTCAATATATATACTACTTTTTACCCGCGGCTTCGCTCGCATGATATTTTGATTTTTGACACAATATCATTATAATTTATAGCCTATGTGTTATTCTGATATATAAGCTATATTATTGCAAAGTTTCATCTCAATCCGTTCAGTAGTTTTTGCGTGAAAGAGTAACAAACATTAATCCATCCTCACAAACTTTCTCGTTTATAATATTAGTAGGATATATTTATGTATAACCACGCACAACTTTTTTCATATTAGTCCGATTTCAATAGTTCTTATTTTATTGGAAAGAATATACTTTGAATATAAATTGGTCCAATTCAAATTTTATCGAAATCGGCTCAACCATTTTTGATAAATCAACAATAATGTGAAAAATGCTACATCGTTCCGTGCGTAATATTTGCGTTCTAGCGATGCGCCCCGGCTTCGCACATGTGTATTATACATATAAACATTTCTCTTGAATTACTCTATCTATTAAAAAAACTCCATTAATCCGTTGCGTAGTTTTAAAGATATAAGCATATATGGGAACAGACAGCGGGAAGCGACTTTGTTTCATACTATGTAATCAGTTTATGATTCTGAATTGCTGAAGTCAGTCATGCAAAAAAAAAAAAAAAAATTGCAAAAAATAATTATGATTTATAACTAGTTGATATGTTTCCGCGCAGGTAGGTAAATAACACACCGGCACTCGTGAGCAAAGCTCGTTTATTACTAACCACCACTCGTTAGCTGCGACACTTGAAGGACGCGCAGATATTATATACATCATTAAGAAAGCTAAAAGAGTAAGTGATATAATAATGAAATTAATCGTAATCATCGTCTATTTCAGAGGACTTGCTAAATGATGATATAGATGTGTATGGGGAAATTCATGAGATATATGCAGAACGCGACAAACCAAAAACTATTAAATGTAACTTAAAATATGAAACAGAAACGTCAGTACGGTGGTATTTGGTGAGCATTTTCTAGAATTCTCTGATAATAGTAATTTAATATTTTTCAAACAACGTGTCAACTATAATTAAATAGCAACGCATGCTGCCAACTGGCAGTGAGCTTGAGCATTTGGATTATCTTTAGACCTTCAAGGGTCTCTGGATAATCCAGTTGTTTTTAGTGTGGTAGTAGTGTGTGTAGTTTTAATTTATAAAATAGTAATGTATTTTGTTGTAGTTAATAAAGGCACTTTTGCCCGTAAAAAAAATAAGCAACAATGATTTTTGAACATTAAATTTTCCGTCAATTGTAAACTTCTACAGGCCGACATCAGTTTCTGTACTCGTATATGATATATTCATGTAAATTCGAGCTAACATGACTTTACATTTTAGGATGGGTCACTTGCAGAGCAAAATGGAAGCAGCTACGTTATAGATGAAACCACTGATGACGACGCGAGGAATTACACTTGCCGCGTCAATTCAAATGAAGGATCGAATTCTGAATCTTATGTCATGTACGTCGGGTATGCTCCTACTGTTGATGATCCGTCACCGAAGACAATTTATTGGGAAAGTCATCATGCGCTAGATTGTACAGCAGATGCTGATCCACCTGCAACGGTAATTAATAGAAGAATTATTTAAAAAATAATAGTTAAACGTGTTTCCCTCCATATAATTGAGGAGGACGCCATAAACGATGAAACATGTAGAGAAACAAAGAAAAACGAAGTATTGTTTTTAAGATATTTTATGTTATATATATTTGAATTATTCAATTCCGTTTAGTCTCTGGCAGCCATATCACAAGCTTTGCTTAGTTTGGTGTCAGAGACCGTGTGTAAGATGTCCCATATTATATATTATTGTTTTACAACTCACGGGTTGCCCCGGATCTTTGAAGGGCATTGATGCGGCCGAAACCAACACCAAGAGGCCCTTTTACAATTATTAAGTAAAAAAAATACTGTTTTTGGGTGATAGGAAGACGGAAACTATTGTAAAGGCGGGGAATAGGTACTTCTTAGGCTATTTTAATGAATTATTACATGATTATAAGCTGGTCTATGGAATGAGGAGCAGCACCCGCCAAGTAATGCCTCATTTCAAAATATTTAGGCGGGTGGTGACTTGCCATCCACTAAATAGGCCCCCCATAAAGGCTACTGTAATTTGGCGCCGGAGGGGCAACATTGGTGTGGACGGCTTAGGATGTTGAGAGGTGTGCTGCGCTTTCACTAGACGCTACTCGCGGCGTTATGCCCTTTAACACTTCCACCCTGGAGCTTAGGTACTTAGCTCTTGCGGTTTCCACTCCAAGCCGGCCAGTTAAGGCAAGAGAGGAGTCGGGGGTCTCATTTAGCCCCAAGGAATCAGGGTTCGCGGTGTCGCCACTCACCGACGGCTCGCCACAAAGCCGCCCCTGCGATAATATATTATTTATTATTATTTTTTGACTTATTTACTCTTTCAAGTTCTACTTTAGCACAATTTTTGCCATACTTACCTAACATTCAACGTAGGTTGTACATACATTTAGTCATTTACTAATATCGTACAGAAATTGAAGTCATTTTTTGTAAAAAAAATATACTAACGGATTTGTTTAAAGACCATATGTAATTATATATATATATCGTTGTACGTTTACTTGTGTAAAGTCAGTAAGTACCTAGTTCAGTTGACCCTGGAAAATCAGCGGTTCAATGCAATGTACCGAGAGTGATTGACGATTTTTCGTATACTGTACTGTACTGTATCAGCCTTTTTAATAGTCCACTGCAGGTCGTAGGCCTACCCACGAAGGGTGTTTGGGCCATATCCACCACGCTGGCCTAGTGCGGGTTGGTGGATTCACATACGCTATCGAATTTCTTCTACTGACATATGCAGGTTGTCTCACGATATTTTCCTTCACCGAAAAGCTAGCGGTTTCCGTACATAAATTCCAAAGAACTCATTGGTACGGGACCGGGATTTGAACCCACGACCTCACGATTGTAAGGCGGGTGTCACTACCACTAGACCACCACGGCTTCGTATACCTAAGTAGAATAGCTGATTTAATGTTTTTAAAATGTTTATGATTTTATAGTACAAATGGACCCACAATAGCAAAATGATGTCTGGAAAAGATTTAAATAAAATACCAATCACTGACTGGGGAGAATATACATGCAATGCTAGTAACATTCTCGGAAGCACTCAAATAAAATTCAATGTTGTCACTTCAGGTAAGTGTTTTGCCTTATTGTGAGATACTTGCCCCTGCTGAAATAGTATTTTCATAAATTATTTTTGCCTTTTCAATATTAAAATAACTAGAGTCTGGCTAACGAAAGTTGATACTGACAAAGCGCGGCAAATTTAAAAAATATCAGTTTGGCAGCCCTAAACTGAGAAGGAAACACTTTCTCTCACTCACACGATGTAGCATTGTTACCATACTGCAATTTTGATTCTTCCAAATTTTTGGGGGTATCGCAAAAAAAATCTTTTTTCAAGCTTGTCATGTTGCGTTTTATATTCATTACGTTAATTATTTTCTGTTTTTTTTTTGACGTTATTATTATGCCAAACTGAGCCTTTGCATTGCTCTCCAAATGATCCAAATGATTTCAACGCGTACCTATCTACTTCATTACGATGAAGATTATAATAATATAATGAATCATTTTGTTCAGTTTAGTACATGAAGTTTGAAAAAGTTTTAAATACAAGGTAAAATACCCCAATTTAAAGGTAAATCCGTGATGGTAGTAGCACCGTGTGTTGTCATTTAAAAAGTTTGCGAAAAATTCCAGTATCAACTTTCGTTAGCCAGACTCTACCAAAAAAATACCTGTAAAGCTGCATTAATATTAATAAAAGCCTAGTTAGCAATCAAAACAATACATACCGACAATCGTATTTATTCATTTCATAAAAATGTCTTATCTTAGAATATTACCATATTTTTTCGGATATCTATTTTATTTTTTGTAACAATTTCAGGATGTTTTATTGCAAACTATACACAGAATCAAGCATTAGTAACTAATATCGAAAATCCAACTTGGCCTGCTTCTACGAGCAATAATGGTATATTTTTAAAAGTAAATGAAGAAATCGAACTATGGTGTTTAAACAATACTTTCATGGCAATACCAAGCAAAAATGAAGTTGCAGCCAAATGTATAACACAAGACAAATTTACTGTAGATGGAAATACTTACAAATACTCAGAACTGCAATGTAACACAAGAATTGAGCCATACGTGGTCAAAACGGGAGAACAATGCTCTGGTCCTAACTCAGAAATAATTCGAGTACGATTTGAAATAAAAAATAGTTTCCTCGATGCGTACAAAGTTTGTTACAATATAAACCAAAACGTACCGATATATGCTAAAGCACTGGCTCGTAATATACTGAATAAGAATGATGTAGTTGATTCAACTAGGTTTGAATGGAGTTCTGTGCCAAATTTGGGCAGTCCACAGTTAAGAAACTGGAAAACGGAAAGACATTGCAAATGCTGCTACACACAAGAACAACTAGTAAACGTGAATGAGATGCCATTTGGTCCAGCTCAAGCAGCGACATTCAAGGATAACTTAAATTCAGTCCCCATTTGGAACTCATGCGAAGATGATAGAGTAAGTATCAATCAATAACATTTTTTAGCTTATTTTATAACTCATCAGAAAAAATGACTTCAAATAGCAAAAACAGGAACAAGATAAAAAATTAAAGCATAGATTTGATATTTTGCCATGAAATTAAAATTTACCTATGTCAAAATCAAAGACATTGCGAATTCAATTGTGTTCTAAAACATTTTGGTAACCGATACCTACTCGTGGTCCGATGACTAAGTCCAACTGGTTGTGCCACGGGTAAGTAAAACTGTCCATGGTCCAACGCTCGACTACTACGAATTAAATTTATCTGTCGTCCATAAGTATATATATTATCAATAGTAAATTGTATAGGTATGTTTAATTAATATGTGTAGAAACTTGGAAATAAGAATTTTCCAGGATGTTATAGCACTGCCTGACAATAACTTCTTGTTTGTGTGTTTACAGGTATCGTGGCAGTCTTTCGATAGAGAATCTAGAGAAAAATCTTTAGCCGAAAAATGGCCTTCTTGGACAGGAGCAAGTACATATGAGAACAAAGATGGCGGACTTATTCCACGTTTTGTGTGGAAGGTGAATTAATACAATATCATACTTCTTATTTATTGAAAAAAATATGCGAAATGGCAACAATAGCTATATTTGCTATATTATTATGCTCTGAGTCTCTCTGCGGGATCCAATCAGAAATGAGGAAATCCGTAGAAGGACCAAAGTTACCGACATACCTAGCACAACGGATTGTCAAGTTGAAATGGCAGCATTTTGTTTTTCTCTAATAAATGTCTGTTGCTTATTTATATTTTTAGTTATTGGATTTCCATAATGCTTATATACAGTCATAGCTATTTCACTTCACAGGTGGTCAACACTGGAGATGATGTCAAAGTGATGGTATATGTAAACGACAAGTCGCCGAGAAGTGATGACATTCGGTGCTCTACCAGCTGCAATGAAGCACAAATCTTCCTGGGGGATCAGTTTCTGTACTGCTGCACTCTCGAAGAATTCAGCCAGCAATTTGAAGTGTCTATGAAAACATTCAATGCATCGACATAAAATATTAATGATATTTGTTGATTAACATACGTAAAGTCGTTTTATTCTTACTTGAATAAAAAGGTATATAAACGTCCCCACAATCGCATGCTCAATGTGTCAAAATTAGTTTCAACTTTTGGCCGTGCGACATTTTTCGTGAAAATGCTTTTTTTCTTAGTTTGCTATTTAAAAAAAAATGAAATAACGATGAATTTCGGTGAAGCTTTTGTGCAAATAGATAAATTAATGTTCCTTTTACGACCTTCGGTACGAAAACGGCGAAAAAGATTTCGTTGCCTTTTTGTTTTTACCTAAGGATGAACAGACTTTAAATGCTTGTTAAGTTACTACTGCTGTGTCTGTTAAAATCGTGTCAATGTTGTTGATAAGTTGCTTCAATGTGAGCTTAAAAATTAGACCGTTTTTTTCATACATTTAATGCTGGTATTATGATGAATAAATTATATATATTGCTTAACTCTATAATTCCTTCGTCTTTCTTCTTTTAACGTTTAAGTTATTTGAAGTTTTTTCTCATTTTTAAATGTCAATTGATAATGTTTTATATCTGTAAAATTCTACAATTATTTAGTAGTTTGGTCATGCTTCGTGGCGAATTACTATAAAGTAACATTCGGCGCGGTCTGTCTTCGTGTGGGTCACCTTGAATGACATTTTCCGATTGAGCGCTACCGTGGCTCGTATAATAAGTTGGCATCAGAGTTTTTAGGCTTGGAGGCCTACAATTTAACATACGAGTATAATCCGAGACACGGTATTATCCGAGCCATGACTATAGCTACGTAATTCAAAGAAAATTACTCGGTAATTAAAGTTCTATAACGCAGACATTTTTATCCCGAAAAGTGGCAGTTGTTAGCGAATGGCTAAAAAAGACAATAAGGTAATAATCATTCTCTCAGTATTTATAAATGAGTAATGATTCAATTAATACTAGTAAATACCTGTTAATATTATGAAATACATAGTACCTACTTAATTAATTATTTGCTGAAATTCAAAGTATTTTCTTTGCGTCAATACCAAATTGACAGTGAATAATTTCTATTCTTATTCAGATTTTTGAAATGCTTATCACAAAAGACAACTCTTTGAGATAAAATCTAGTGTGGAAAGCACTCAAAATAAAAATCATAATATTGATTTAGCAGTGCATCATCTCTCGTCAATCTTTCGAAGTTCTAATAACTTCTAGTTGAGTGATAACCTGTCTAATACGGGTATCACAGGTGGCGCCACCAACGCTATAAGTTGGTGTAATGTAAGCACTTCAAGAATCTGAAGCTTGCGTAGGAGGCGGGCTGGCTCAGTTGGTTAGAGCGTCGGGCTAGTGATCCGAAGGCGCAGGTTCAAATCCTGCGTTCGCTTCAGATTTTTGAAATGCTTATCACAAAAGATAACTTTCACTATGGGACGAACTGCGGAACAAAAAAAAAATCGGCTATTCCACCCAAAAAGATCATTGTCTCTCGACAAAATGTACGGAGCAGCTGATTTTTTTTAGTTTTGATAAAAGTCGCTGAACAAACGTTGTTAGTTTTGATGTAGGTACAGAATAAGCCCCTAAAAGGATGCTAATTGATTAGGAATCACCCTGCATGTATAGGTATATAAATGAATCGTGGTAGTTAGTCTCGCCAAAACTCGAGAACGGCTGAACCGATTTGGCTAATTTTGATCTTCAAATATTTATGGAATTAAGGGAAGGTTCAAGCGGTGAGAAAATGTATAAGAGTTGCGAGAAAAATTAAAAAAAAAATCTTTTTCCCGTACAAAATGTTCCTGCATGTAAAATTTGCCATTGGCAGCTGACAGATGGTGAGGTGGAGTTCACCGGGTCAGCTAATATACTCGTAAAATAGTTTATTCATCACCTCTATTCGAAAAGGACTACTTGGTTCGCCTTTAAGTGCAATGCACCCAAAGGTGGTGTTTTCTATAAGGAACTTTATAATTGCTTTATAAGTGCGCCGGGATTATCTTTGCCGCGCACTTTTTGAATTTGGAAGTATTTGTAATGTTAGTGTTCAGCGCCAAGAAAATTAATGAAAAAAAATGTAAATATAAGTTTTCATTTTTTTTACAATTAGATACCATTTAATTACAATTTAGTTGTTACTCCACGTTTTATTAAATAATAATATTACAATAAAATATGAGGCGCCTTTTATTTTCTCATAGAGGTGATGAAAAGTAGTGTGTACCACTCGGGCGCAAAATATATTTTTGGCTCGGGCGACATACTTTGAATCCCTCGCTACGTTCAGGATTCTACTAAAGAATCCCTCACTTCGCTCTGGATTCAAAAAAGCGCCCTCGCCGCAAAAATATTATTTTGCTCCCATATGATACCTACAATCTACTATTACTTTTCTAGCTTCAGACGTTGTCACTAGACATCCGAGATCATGCAATATTCTTATTCTTAGCACCCCAGCTAGTCAAGCATGCGACCACGAAAATAACTCATTTCAACGTGTGAAAAAGTGACAAATATATAATTTGCCAAATATACGCTGTCTTGTTTCTGACTCTACGAAAGAAATATTTCGTGGCGCGCATACGAGCCCGGCAGGCATTTTACGTCATTTTATTTTGTATTTGTGCATGACTCTTTCCGTGTTGCAGCCGTGCGCTGCCGCCGCTGTAATAAGCTTCCATCCATTCGGCAATCTCCCTCGAAGGCCGTCATAAAGCGAAAATGTCCAAAATCTCGACAACGATAATGATTTTATTTTTGACCGACGAACCACCGGAGGAGGTATACAATTCGACGCGTATTTTTTTTTATGTATAACCACGCATAACTTTTTTCATAGTAGTCCGATTTCAATAGTTCTTTTTTTATTGGGTATAATATACTTCGAAGTTGGTCCCATTTAAATTTCATCAAAATTGGCTGAGCCATTTTTGATAAATCAACAATAATGTGGAAAATGTTACTTCGATCCGTGCATAATATTTGCGTTCTAGCGATGCGCCCCGGCTAAGCACAGGTGTATTATACATGTAAACATTTCTCTTGAATTAATCTATCTATTAAAACAAACTGCATCAAAATCCGTTGCGTAGTTTTAAAGATATAAGCATACATGGGGACAGACAGCGGAAAGCGACTTTTTTATACTACTAGTATGTAATGATTCTGTAGACGGGTGAAGTCGGTCATGCTAATTTTTGCAAAAAATAATTATTTAGTAAATATCGTCATATTACGCAAGTTGTTTCAAATTGACATTTGACATAGTTTTCTCATTTTGAAATTATAATATTTTACGTTTCTATTAAATTTACGATGGCGACTTTAAAATTGGCCACATTGTATTAATTATTACCTACTTAGTAGGTATATATTATTTTCTAAATGTTATTTGTGTTAATCGTATTTATACCTGACTACTTTTTCGTATTCTTTGTTCACGCCTACATCCCATTGTCTTCCACATAAAGGTTGATTGGCAGATAATGGTGTGTAGACAATAAAGTTTGAATTAAATAAATATAGTTCTTGTACATTACAAAATAACTCCTTGTTTATATTCCTCCGGTGATTCATCGATCTATTGTAGGTACTTGTATTGTTGAGGAAAACCAGAACACAATCTTTCGGAACGACGTAACAAATGACGTCATCTATACGACGATTATTCAAAGCAAACCTCTCATTTTGTTTATTGGTTGTTACCGAAGACATATTACTCTAATTGCGGGCACCGACTGCGCTTCCCTCGCATAAATCCTTCGAAATTAGTTCTAACACCGCGCAAATAGCTTACGATTCATAATTTACTTTTATTTATTTACTCTGAAAGGACTGATATACATTCATTTTTTATGAGACCGACCTTAAAGGTCGATCAGAAAAGATAGATAGAAAGATAGATATTCTTTATTGTTAACACAAAGATCACAAATAACACAGATAACAAAAACATTAAAAACTATAGTGTGTAACAAGAGGCGGCCTTATCGCTAAAAACGATCTCTTTCAAGCAAACTTTGGTTGGAATAGGAATATAGAACAAGTAAAGACGGGGGTGTGCGATTAACAAAAATAAATTCGTACTCATGAAACATACATACATACTAATAAATACATACATATATACCTACTATACATAAAATTACCTACTTTTTCTAAATATACTAAAATAATAATATAAAGATACTTAAACTACAAAATAAAATAAAAAACAAAAGGACAACAGCACTTTTGTATATCAACGAGCGGACAATTGTAAGTAATGATTTTTAACCTGTTCTTTGAAAACGGCAAGTGATGGAGAAAGTCTGATCGGCACAGGCAATGCATTCCATAACTCAACTGCTTGGAAAGCAAATGACCTCCCATAAAAGTTTCGCAGCGTGCGGATGGCGTTTTAAGTTTAAGATTTTCTTTGGATCGGAGGGAGAAGGAAAAAGATTTACTAACTACACGCTAAAAGCAAAGAAGATAATTATTAATCTATTATATAAAAGGCTTCCCTGAGTGACTGACTGACAGACAGCCTACAGCCCAAACCGCTTAAGATATGAGCTTGAAATTTGGAATATAGGTACATTGAACGACGTAATGGAGCACTAAGGACGAAAATTTTGAACTTTCGACCTCTAAGGGGGTAAAACGGGCCCTTTTCGTTTGTATGTAACTTTTTATTCCCTGTACCGATTGACTTAAAACTTTGTATACATGCTTTTCAAACAAAATAAAAGTTACGTTTTTTCCTGTTTTTCCGAATTTTCTTCATCTAAGGGGTCAAATAAGGTCCCAAAGTTGGTGAAAAAAGCGTCAATTACATCGAACCAGCTGAATGGTTATGGTTGAAAATTGGTATGAAGGAAGCACTCAGCATGTTTTAATACAGGAACTAATAAAATCCAGGAAAATTTATAAGGTTCCTTAGGGATACGCAAAATTAATAAGTTTAAGCTACAGCCCAAACCGCTGAAGATATGAGCTTGAAGTTTGGGATATAGGTACATTGAACGACGTAATGGAGCACGAAAGACGAAAATTTTGAACTTTCGACCTCTAAGGGGGTAAAATGGGCCCTTTTCGTTTGTATGTAACTTTTTTATTCCCTGTACCGATTGACATGAAACTTTGAATAGATGCTCTTGAGACTTAATAAAAAATATGGCTGTACCTGCTTTTATGAATTTTCCTTACAAAAAATCCTTAGGGGTCAGATACGTCCCAAAACTTCAATGCGCTTTTTTTAAATAATGTAGTATCTAGAATAGGATTAAGATAAAGATTTATCCTTAAATGGGGCATAATGGGTCCCCAATAGTTTACGTTTTTTTTTTATTTTGTGAGTCAATAGTCTTAAACTTAGCGCACATACGGATCAATATACGTATTTTACTGTGGGATAAACCCTGATAAGCGAAAATTACCTACATTTTCCATACATTTTGTCGCGGGTCGATGAACTTGAATTGTGTTGAACAGCTGATTTTATTCACGTGATTTTGGGGTTGATACCATTGTAAAAGTTAATCAAATTATGAGTATAATAGCATCCTAGAACATGCTTGATGACGTCTAGATATACATTATGTGATTCTCAAATAAAATAAGATATAGAAATTTGTGTGACATTTTTTCGTTTGCCTGGAAAATTGAATTTCTAATGACTTCATGACACATGTCGAATATCTGTACCGGCCTTAATTAATAGTGCAATACTGAACATAGGCCTACCCTCGAAGGGTAATTAGGCCATATCCATCACGCCGACCGAGCGCGGGTTGCTGAATCCACAAAATACTTTGTTTTTTTCTCTACGGACTTACCTATACAGGTTGCCTCTATGTTTTCCATCAATGAAAAGCCAGTAGTGGGAAATTCCTTACATAGTTACTCATACAATTATTATTATTGGCTCCCTCGATGGCTTAGTGATTTGTGAACCTGACTCCTGGGTCAAAGAGGTTTGGGTTTAATTCCTACCCAGGGCCAATATTTATGTGATGATCATATGTGTTTGCTCTGTGTTTGGGTGTTATTAATGTATTTTTATTTATTTAACACTTTCTTGCACACCATTTGTACAAAAGGAGGACTTAACGCTAAGTAGCATTATCAGCCAGTCAACCTACAGGTACATGTATATGTAGTATATCAGTCTCTGCCAGCCAAATCACAAGCTTTGCTTAGTTTGCGGTCAGAGACCGTGTGTGAGATGTCTCCTAATATTTATTTATTATTGAGTTAATTTCAGAAATTCGGCAATTTATCATCCGAAAATTCACGTACTCCGTAATAAGCTATAGATACAAGTAAATTAAATAACCAATTACTGAGACAATGCAGGCCAATCCGTGGGCTATTATCATTTTAGGCAAATACTGATACAATTCAGGCTAAACCGTAGGCATTATCGTTGCAAGTATTACGATAATAGGCTCAATTATGAAAGCGCCATGGTAAATATAATATCAACATAAAAAGTGTTCTCGCTATCGAATGCTTAAAGTGAACAAGAAACAGAAATAATTATGCTAATTAGCTATTATAATTACGATGGGGTCTTCATAATCGAGCCTAATGCGGGCTTAACCACGAGCTACTATTATTTTAAGTAAGTGCCAAGAAAACGCGGGCCAAATTGTGGGTTTTTATCATTTTAAGCAATTACGTAAATAACGCGGGCCAGACCGTGAGCTATTATCATTGTAAGTAATACAACAACGCAGGCTAACGGCACGCTATTATAATTTTAAGGATTTATTAAGGCAACGCGGACCAGACCGCGTCAATTAGATATTATTATAAGCAAATGCCAAGATAACGCGGGTTGAACCGCGGGCTATTATTATTATTTTGAGCAAGTGCTAAGACAACACGGGTCAGACCGTGGGCTATTATCATTGTAAGTAATACGACAATGCAGACCAAGCGGCAAGCTTTTATGATTTTAAGCAAGTATTAAGACATCGCAGTCCATGCTGCGTGCTATAAATAACCATCTTAAGCAAGTACTAATAATACGCAGGCCGAACCGTGGGCATTATCCTTGCAAGTAATTTTAAGCAAGTATTAAGACAACGCAGGCCAAATTGCGGACTATTAGATATCTGTACCTCATACAATAGTAACTCCACTTTTTAATAAATTACTTTTAATGCACTTTTAGAATTGCAAGAACCAGTTCTATATAGTAGTATATAAAGCATTAAGTCCTACGGCGCCTGTGAAAACAAATACCCAATAGTATATCACATTAAATCCACGCATTATTATGAGGTACAGGACCTCAAATGATTTGTTAAGATTATTTACCTCTAAACACAGCAAGGACTTAATGTTGTTCATTGGATAGGCTGATGTACATAATGTTCTTTGCCTCGTGACTGAAGGAGAACATAGCTAAACCGTGGCACTATAGATTTATTTTTAATACGGAGTTTAACCTAGGTTTCAACCCTCAAGCCAATGACACTTGTGACGAATACAAATGCAACATGCAACAGATGAAGCTGGAAAGAATAACATTAAAGCTCAACACGATAAACATCTTCAGGAAAGCAATCTGTGCTACAGCTTGAAAGGATTTGATAAAGTCGCAGCGATAGAAAGCCATGGCATCAAGAATATGCTAACGGTAGACCTCCAAAAATGTTTAGGTACCTACACCCTATTTGACTAATGGTCAAAGTTTCTTTCTATCACAGAAAGTCGTGGACTTTTAATTTCACAATTATGGACTCAGGGCCGAAACAAAGCTGGTGTTTTATGTGGGATGAGGCCGTGGCAGATAGGGGCGGCAATGAAATGGCTTCAAGAATAGTCAAGTTTTGGGAGCAGCGTGACGACAGTGCTTTAAAAAAAGTAAACGTTTGGAGTGACTACGGTGCAGGGCAGAACAAGAATATCTACTTGATGATGGCTTACTTGAGGATATTGTCTCAAAAAGAACACTTTCAAATAGTAAACCACAAGTATCTACTAAAAGGTCATACTCACATGGAAGTGGATGTGGATGCTGTCCACTCAATTATAGAAAAAAATTCAAGAGTTTCCTATCATCACTCCCTGGGACTGGCAGCAGTTTATAAAGAGTTGTTCAAAAAATGTTAAAATTAAAGTGATCAACATGGATCACTTTAAGGATTTTTCTGCCTTTTTCGAAGGATTATCAGCTCCTTTTGTGCACAGAAAAAAGTCGAATGGAGAATCTGTACCATATTCGGCTATGGTATGTATGCAGTTCCAAAAAAGTCAAATGGGTTCGATGTTCTACAAAACATCTTTTGAACAAGAAGCATTTGAATAAGTGAGTTTTTTTCAAAACAAACGCAAAACAAACGATTTTCTTTGCCCACGCCGAAACCTATTCGAGAAACTCGAAAGCCCATTTCTAGACTAAAATACAACGACTTACAAAAATCATTGCAGTGGATTTCATCCATATTTCACAAATATTAAAAGAATATTCCATGTGCTGATGTCCCGGACTTGCCTGAGGACTGCGACTGAATTAGTGTTTTACCAGTGACAGAAAATAAAATATTTTCCAATTTCTGAATTTTTGTAATAATGTATGCTAGAACCCCTTCTAATTCCATTAAAAATTTCTTCAATCCGAATTTGTGCTTCTCTTAAAAACTTGTTTGTTTGTTTGTTTTGGCTCATAATGTTCTTTAGCTCCGAGGCAAAGATTTTCTTTAAGAAGTATATAGCCTTAAGTCCATCAAATCAAATTATAGATATTATTTATCGTACTTATCTGTAATTCATAATAATTTACTCTATGAATCATGAAAAATGTTGTTAAATTTATTTCAATAGCTTTTTATCAACTATCTCAAAATTGCATTCCAAATTTCTCTCCGCACTATTTTGTTTATCCTGTAAAGTTTTTGTTTTGGCACATAATATTATATGCCTCTGAGGTACAGTTATAATAAGCAAGTACAAAGACAACGTAGATCAAACCGCGGGCTATTTTCATCTTAAGTAAGTGCCTATGTACTAAGACAACGCGGGCGAAGCTGCGGGTTTTAAGCTAGTAGACTTATAATCATGGTCACTCGTTACCCCCACCCGTTTGATTCTTCTTCACTTTCACCCCGCGTTTAATGATATGATCGTGTACCGGTGTGAAGTTGGCAGCCAACTCTAGCAGCCAATATAACCCGACCAAATAATGTGAACTTTTTTATGAAGTTAGCAGCCATGTCAAGAACGTAATAAAGCTTTCAAACACTAATACCAATGTGGTCCGAAAACCTTAATTATAGTCTAAGCTACACCCTACATAAAAATTGAACCCGATAATGTAGCTCAAAAATAAGATAAATAACTCATTACGAGATTACAGGGCGCGGTGGATTTCGACCGGGTTGGACGTCGTTACGTCGGGTTGGATTACAAATTCTGATTCTTTGATACATAAGCTATCAGAATAATGTAAAATAAAATTGGCTAAAATGTTTTTTGATGCTATTTTGGCTCTACAAACTTTACACATTTTTTGAAAATTTTAATAAATGTGAAAAAACTATATACTATTTTTTATTTCATATAATTTAAATAAAACACGCAACAACAGCTATTGCGCTATACAACAAAATAAGTTTCAGGGCCCTGAAATATACAGCTAGGCGAAAATTCTCGACAAAATCTGAAATAGACCGCAAGTTTCAAGTTCAGCAATTGGCTGCTGGTGAATAACGGGCCGAGTTCTCTACTTAGTGCTTATGATGCATATTATTCTGAGAGAATGATGTCTGCGCTGTCTCAAACTGTCACATTCAAAGCGACTTAAAGCCTTACTTTTTCTGCAACTCCTGCTGAAAAAAAAAAATAATGACCGAAATCGAGTTTTCACGGCGCGGTGAATTTCGATCGGGTTGGACGTCGTTACGTCGGGTTGGATTACAAATTATGATTCTTTGATACATAAGCTATCAGAACAATGTAAAATAAAATTGGCTAAAATGTTTTTTGATGCTATTTTGGCTCTACAAACTTTACACATTTTTTGAAAATTTTAATAAATGTGAAAAAACTATATACTATTTTTTATTTCATATAATTTAAATAAAGCACGCAACAACAGCTATTGCGCTATACAACAAAATAAGTTTCAGGGCCCTGAAATATACAGCTAGGCGAAAATTCTCG
Source organism: Hypomecis punctinalis (assembly GCA_949316475.1). NCBI lineage: Eukaryota > Metazoa > Arthropoda > Insecta > Lepidoptera > Geometridae > Hypomecis > Hypomecis punctinalis. The sequence continues at coordinate 11,914,796 of OX438797.1, forward strand.
ACAAAATCTGAAATAGACCGCAAGTTTCAAGTTCAGCAATTGGCTGCTGGTGAATAACGGGCCGAGTTCTGTACTTAGTGCTTATGATGCATATTATTCTGAGAGAATGATGTCTGCGCTGTCTCAAACTGTCACATTCAAAGCGACTTAAAGCCTTACTTTTTCTGCAACTCCTGCTGAAAAAAAAAATAATGACCGAAATCGAGTTTTCACGGCGCGGTGGATTTCGATCGGGTTGGACGTCGTTACGTCGGGTTGGATTACAAATTATGATTTTTTGATACATAAGCTATCAGAAATATGTAAAATAAAATTGGCTTAAATGTTTTTTGATGCTATTTTGGCTCTACAAACTTTACACATTTTTTGAAAATTTTAATAAATGTGAAAAAACTATATACTATTTTTTATTTCATATAATTTAAATAAAACACGCAACAACAGCTATTGCGCTATACAACAAAATAAGTTTCAGGGCCCTGAAATATACAGCTAGGCCAAAATTCTTGACAAAATCTGAAATAGACCGCAAGTTTCAAGTTCAGCAATTGGCTGCTGGTGAATAACGGGCCGAGTTCTCTACTTAGTGCTTGTGATGCATATTATTCTGAGAGAATGATGTCTGCGCTGTCTCAAACTGTCACATTCAAAGCGGCTTAAAGCCTTACTTTTTCTGCAACTCCTGCTGAAAAAGAAAAATAATGACCGAAATCGAGATTTCACGGCGCGGTGGATTTCGATCGGGTTGGACGTCGTTACGTCGGGTTGGATTACAAATTATGATTCTTTGATACATAAGCTATCAGAAATATGTAAAATAAAATTGGCTTAAATGTTTTTTGATGCTATTTTGGCTCTACAAACTTTACACATTTTTTGAAAATTTTAATAAATGTGAAAAAACTATATACTATTTTTTATTTCATATAATTTAAATAAAACACGCAACAACAGCTATTGCGCTATACAACAAAATAAGTTTCAGGGCCCTGAAATATACAGCTAGGCGAAAATTCTCGACAAAATCTGAAATAGACCGCAAGTTTCAAGTTCAGCAGGTGGCTGCTGGTGAATAACGGAAATAAAAAATAGTATAGAATTTTTTCACATTTATTAAAATTTTCAAAAAACGTGTTAAGTTTGTAGAGCCAAAATAGCATCAAAAAACATTTAAGCCAATTTTATTTTACATATTTCTGATAGCTTATGTATCAAAGAATCATAATTTGTAATCCAACCCGACGTAACGACGTCCAACCCGATCGAAATCCACCGCGCCGTGAAAACTCGATTTCGGTCATTATTTTTTTTTTTCAGCAGGAGTTGCAGAAAAAGTAAGGCTTTAAGCCGCTTTGAATGTGACAGTTTGAGACAGCGCAGACATCATTCTCTCAGAATAATATGCATCACAAGCACTTAGTAGAGAACTCGGCCCGTTATTCACCAGCAGCCAATTGCTGAACTTGAAACTTGCGGTCTATTTCAGATTTTGTCAAGAATTTTCGCCTAGCTGTATTTTTCAGGGCCCTGAAACTTATTTTGTTGTATAGCGCAATAGCTGTTGTTGCGTGCTTTATTTAAATTATATGAAATAAAAAATAGTATAGAATTTTTTCACATTTTTAAAATTTTCAAAAAATGTGTAAAGTTTGTAGAGCCAAAATAGCATCAAAAAACATTTAAGCCAATTTTATTTTACATATTTCTGATAGCTTTTGTATCAGAAAATCAGAATTTGTAATTCAACCCGACGTAACGACGTCCAACCCGATCGAAATTCACCGCGCCGTGAAAACTCGATTTCGGTCATTATTTTTTTTTTTCAGCAGGAGTTGCAGAAAAAGTAAGGCTTTAAGCCGCTTTGAATGTGACAGTTTGAGACAGCGCAGACATCATTCTCTCAGAATAATATGCATCATAAGCACTAAGTAGAGAACTCGGCCCGTTATTCACCAGCAGCCAATTGCTGAACTTGAAACTTGCGGTCTATTTCAGATTTTGTCGAGAATTTTCGCCTAGCTGTATTTTTCAGAGCCCTGCAACTTATTTTGTTGTATAGCGCAATAGCTGTTGTTGCGTGCTTTATTTAAATTATATGAAATAAAAAATAGTATAGAATTTTTTCACATTTATTAAAATTTTCAAAAAATGTGTAAAGTTTGTAGAGCCAAAATAGCATCAAAAAACATTTAAGCCAATTTTATTTTACATATTTCTGATAGCTTGTGTATCAAAGAATCATAATTTGTAATCCAACCCGACGTAACGACGTCCAACCCGATCGAAATCCACCGCGCCGTGAAATCTCGATTTCGGTCATTATTTTTCTTTTTCAGCAGGAGTTGCAGAAAAAGTAAGGCTTTAAGCCGCTTTGAATGTGACAGTTTGAGACAGCGCAGACATCATTCTCTCAGAATAATATGCATCACAAGCACTTAGTAGAGAACTCGGCCCGTTATTCACCAGCAGCCAATTGCTGAACTTGAAACTTGCGGTCTATTTCAGATTTTGTCGAGAATTTTCGCCTAGCTGTATATTTCAGGGCCCTGAAACTTATTTTGTTGTATAGCGCAATAGCTGTTGTTGCGTGTTTTATTTAAATTATATGAAATAAAAAATAGTATATAGTTTTTTCACATTTATTAAAATTTTCAAAAAATGTGTAAAGTTTGTAGAGCCAAAATAGCATCAAAAAACATTTAAGCCAATTTTATTTTACATATTTCTGATAGCTTATGTATCTAAGAATCATAATTTGTAATCCAACCCGACGTAACGACGTCCAACCCGATCGAAATCCACCGCGCCGTGAAAACTCGATTTCGGTCATTATTTTTTTTTTTCAGCAGGAGTTGCAGAAAAAGTAAGGCTTTAAGTCGCTTTGAATGTGACTGTTTGAGACAGCGCAGACATCATTATCTCAGAATAATATGCATCATAAGCACTAAGTAGAGAACTCGGCCCGTTATTCACCAGCAGCCAATTGCTGAACTTGAAACTTGCGGTCTATTTCAGATTTTGTCAAGAATTTTCGCCTAGCTGTATTTTTCAGGGCCCTGAAACTTATTTTGTTGTATAGCGCAATAGCTGTTGTTGCGTGCTTTATTTAAATTATATGAAATAAAAAATAGTATAGAATTTTTTCACATTTTTAAAATTTTCAAAAAATGTGTAAAGTTTGTAGAGCCAAAATAGCATCAAAAAACATTTAAGCCAATTTTATTTTACATATTTCTGATAGCTTTTGTATCAGAAAATCAGAATTTGTAATTCAACCCGACGTAACGACGTCCAACCCGATCGAAATTCACCGCGCCGTGAAATCTCGATTTTGGTCATTATTTTTCTTTTTCAGCAGGAGTTGCAGAAAAAGTAAGGCTTTAAGCCGCTTTGAATGTGACAGTTCGAGACAGCGCAGACATCATTCTCTCAGAATAATATGCATCATAACCACTAAGTAGAGAACTCGGCCCGTTATTCACCAGCAGCCAATTGCTGAACTTGAAATTTGCGGTCTATTTCAGATTTTGTCGAGAATTTTCGCCTAGGTGTATTTTTCAGGGCCCTGAAACTTATTTTGTTGTATAGCGCAATAGCTGTTGTTGCGTGCTTTATTTAAATTATATGAAATAAAAAATAGTATATAGTTTTTTCACATTTATTAAAATTTTCAAAAAATGTGTAAAGTTTGTAGAGCCAAAATAGCATCAATAAACATTTTAGCCAATTTTATTTTACATATTTCTGATAGCTTATGTATCAAAGAATCATAATTTGTAATCCAACCCGACGTAACGACGTCCAACCCGATCGAAATTCACCGCGCCGTGAAAACTCGATTTCGGTCATTATTTTTCTTTTTCAGCAGGAGTTGCAGAAAAAGTAAGGCTTTAAGCCGCTTTGAATGTGACAGTTTGAGACAGCGCAGACATCATTCTCTCAGAATAATATGCATCACAAGCACTAAGTAGAGAACTCGGCCCGTTATTCACCAGCAGCCAATTGCCGAACTTGAAACTCTCGGTCTATTTCAGATTTTGTCGAGAATTTTCGCCTAGCTGTATTTTTCAGAGCCCTGAAACTTATTTTGTTGTATAGCGCAATAGCTGTTGTTGCGTGTTTTATTTAAATTATATGAAATAAAAAATAGTATAGAATTTTTTCACATTTATTAAAATTTTCAAAAAATGTGTAAAGTTTGTAGAGCCAAAATAGCATCAAAAAACATTTAAGCCAATTTTATTTTACATATTTCTGATAGCTTATGTATCAAAGAATCATAATTTGTAATCCAACCCGACGTAACGACGTCCAACCCGATCGAAATCCACCGCGCCGTGAAAACTCGATTTCGGTCATTATTTTTTTTTTTCAGCAGAAGTTGCAGAAAAAGTAAGGCTTTAAGTCGCTTTGAATGTGACTGTTTGAGACAGCGCAGACATCACTATCTCAGAATAATATGCATCATAAGCACTAAGTAGAGAACTCGGCCCGTTATTCACCAGCAGCCAATTGCTGAACTTGAAACTTGCGGTCTATTTCAGATTTTGTCGAGAATTTTCGCCTAGCTGTATTTTTCAGGGCCCTGAAACTTATTTTGTTGTATAGCGCAATAGCTGTTGTTGCGTGCTTTATTTAAATTATATGAAATAAAAAATAGTATAGAATTTTTTCACATTAAAAAAGTTTTCAAAAAATGTGTAAAGTTTGTAGAGCCAAAATAGCATCAAAAAACATTCTAGCCAATTTTATTTTACATGTTTCTGATTGCTTATGTATCAAAGAATCAGAATTTGTAATCCAACCCGACGTAACGACGTCCAACCCGGTCGAAATCCACCGCGCCCTGTAATCTCGTAATGAGTTATTTATCTTATTTTTGAGCTACATTATCGGGTTCAATTTTTATGTAGGGTGTAGCTTAGACTATAATTAAGGTTTTCGGACCACATTGGTATTAGTGTTTGAAAGCTTTATTACGTTCTTGACATGGCTGCTAACTTCATAAAAAAGTTCACATTATTTGGTCGGGTTATATTGGCTGCTAGAGTTGGCTGCCAACTTCACACTGGTTGATCGTGTACCTACGTACTCAGCGCGCGGGCTGCATTTTTCTCCTATAAAAAAACATAGACTGTGAGAATAGGTAAAACTCGCGTGTATGGTTGAATATTAATGATACGTAATAAAACAAGCAACTTTAATGTTTCCCTAAGGATAAATAATAGGAAGTTATTGGGTAACTTCTTCTCGACATTTTGTTTCTAATGAAGTAGATCGATTCTTTTTTGAATTAAGCAATTGTAATACTCATTTAAGCGCTACATTTATATTATTTTTTGGATATTTATTACGCAACTGTCTCACTCACGCGGCATGTCGTCACGTCGCGATAATCATTGATAACCATAGACGTTCCACACAAATGCGCGTGTTGCGATTGTGCGTATGTGTAGTGTCTGTGTAAGACAGCAGATTTTGTATGAAAAATTGATTGTGGCTGTGCTAAAAGTAAAACAACATTTATAATCATATAATATCAATAATAAATAATAATAAATAATAAAGAGGCGAGGTAGTGTCAGTCTTTGGAGCGTCTTGTCGTCCAGGGAAAAGTTGAGGGCACAAGACCACGCGGAAGGTCGCCCATGAGATGGACCGATCAGATCAAGTCTGCTGTGGGTGGGCCCATGCATGAGTGTACCCGATTGACGTCCCATAGAGAGAGATGGCGAGACACGGTGAGGCGCATTACATCTGCCCCTACAAATAGTAATACTACTTGATGACCACGACCGCTCTGTCAAGAGCGCAACGACCAAGAAGAATATCAATAATATCATACTAATATTATAAATCCGAAAAGTTTGTTAAAATGAAATCAAATCAAATCAAAATTCGTTTATTTGTTAGAATATTGTCTTACAATGTAGATGTTAAAGAACAATAGTGTCTCAAATATTCTACCTTTACAGGTGTACAAATATTTTTAGAAAATATATAGAGGTATTTGGCTTAACATTATTTATACATTTTTTCCTTAAGTGAGTCTTCTAAAAATTCGTTAATAGTGTAATAACACTTGTCAATAAGGAACTTGTGTAATTTGTGTCTAAAAGTATCATAATTAAGTTCTTTAAAACAATTTGGCAATTTGTTGTATACCTTAATGGCCATACAATAAACATTATTACTATAATACACACCCTCTGTTGCGGTATATCCAACTTAATTTAGTTAGTTTGTTCCTCTTTCACGCAGCAACGGAGCAACGGATTGACTTGATTTTTGGGATATAGTTCAAAGGCCGGAAAGACTCAAAACTCAAAATACCACGCGGGGAGCCGTGGGCATAAGCTAGTAAAATATAAATCATCCATAGTCCCAATCAAGAAAAGATAGATATATTTTTCTATAGAATTGTTGAAGTTCTCACGTTACAGTATTTTTTGGTTTGGCATATATTTTAGCTCTAATCCGATTTATGGAACGGACCTTGGAGGTCTTGTCTTACACTTATTCACTTACAGTAAGATAGCGTTTGCGCAATTGCCCATCCAAGCGTTCAAAATACAATTTTTTTAATGTCTTAGAGCTGTTGGCCTCTGAGGCCTCTACAGCTTACCGGACTTGGGCGAGTGCAGAAGGCGACTGCGTATAAGTCTAGCGCTGAGCGAAGCGTGGACGGGGTGGCTGCGCATGGTGACCGCCATACTAAACCCATGCGCAGCCACCCCGTCCACGCTTCGCTTCAGCGCTAGACTTACGTGCCGCTGCCTGTAGGTATAACAGTTAGTGTTTGTGCTCAAAATGCAGTATACTCGATACTCGTACAGCTAATAGTGCTACAACTCGCCACAAATTTATTTCCTGTTGGTTTACGTCGATAAATCTTCTAAGTTGGCTAAGATGTTCTAGAATTGCTGTTTGGAGCTACTCACAATGCCGGGAGGTACCTATAAACCAACAACGGTGGTCGGGTACTTAATTTTAACGTCAATAGCTTTCGTCGTAATAAAGCTTTGAGGTAACTATGAGATTTAGTACAATTAATGGGTAGGTAAATACTCGGCATTGTAATAAGAATGTACCTTCATGTTGGTAAATGTTGTAAACTTGACTTAATTATACCTATATTATTTTTATTTTATTAGGTAGGAAGTTAGGGACATTAAGTATTGTAAACATTGTTATATTGTTTATTTTAATTACTAATTGGTTTGTCCTGGACTTTTGGGATATTTCGGGAATATCAATGATACACGCGTGCTTGTTTGACAGAGATTAACTTTATTACCGATTGGTGGTAGATTGACTTCTATAATCTACCCGCATTAACAATGCTTATAAAATAACTAGCTGCCCGTCCCGGCTTTGCCCGGGTATGATTGACTATACATATACTTACCACGTAATGTAGGTATGCGCCACACACATGCTAGACATACCGGATCAACCATTATGATGAGTTAAAACCTACCCAAATCGCGAGAGTTTCCGTAGTCTTAAACTGTTCGAAGTTTATGAAAAAGAGATAGTAGGTATTGGTATATCTAAATAAAAGTGAGTTCGTATGTGTTGGGTGGCTGTACATAATATATAGCCCTGATTTCAGAAAATGACAATGATGAGAATGAAAGCGACGTTAAAATATTACAGACCCACATACATTCTACCCATGTAAGTTAGTTTCTTGATCTTGTCTTCACTCGAGAATTTTGAAAAACATTGGACATCAGTTCTACTTCTACGAATTGTGTGCCCTACCTAAGGCCTCTTCAACTTGCTAACCCAAAGAGCTGTGATGGAAGGAATCGAAGCGCTGGCATTCAACGTGTTCCGGACGTCACGACCAGATCTTAGATTCACGTGAAGACCTTCGCTACACTTGCCAATACATTGTCTACATTCGAGAACTTTAAGGTCGACAATTCGTTTCACATACTCGTACTATGTGTAGGGGCGTAGCTACCGCAGTATCAGCCGTGTCAATAATACGGGGCTCCCGGGCTACAGGGGCCTTAACGTGTGTAAGCAAAACCTAGTAAAATGTTATCCACAATGTCACTTAATCTCGTGCTTCCCGAAAAAAAATCATCTCTTTTTTTCCCGGGTTAAGCATTCTTCCAAAAGTTGTCCTAAAAGGCAGAAATTTTATAACAACTGAAATCGTCTTCAGCTAGACTTACTTAGCTGATATAGGTAATTATATTCTATTCATTATCAATTTCCTGAAAAAAAGGCAAGAAAAGTGTATATTTTATTTGAATTGTTTGGCTAGCTCAATTTCTAGGAGGAAGTGACAACTTATAAATAACTGTCTTACCACTAAAGTTTTAACAGTACAAATTGTACGGCTAAACAGTAAATCTTTTGCGGTAAGGCGGTATATATTTATTTCAATTTAATGCAAGCATATTTGTTTCTTTTGTGAGAAATGAGTGATTTGGGCTCCCCAACTATGTTTGATTCTGGGCTCCTCCAAGGCACGCTACGCCACTGCATACCTATTTACTACCAATAAAACATAAATCGACACACTAATGGCGGAGATATATAACTTTGGTGGTCTAGTGGTAGTAACGCCTGTCCTACAATCGTGAGGTGGTGGGTTCAAATCCCGATCCTGTATCAATGAGTTTCTTTGGAACTTATGTACGGAATTTCAAATCATTGGCTTTTCGGCGAAGGAAAACATTGTGTGGCAATCTGCACCAACCCACACTCGGCCCTGGCACTGGTGGTGAATATGGCCCAAGCACCCTTCTCAATTCTCAATGACCCGTTTCCTCGAATCTCGACGTTATGTCACCTAATAAGTGCCTGTAACCGAGCACTTTGGCATCGCGCGGCGTTGTAGTCGGCTTGGAATCGCCTTACGACTAACTAAAAAGCCTGCCCACTACGTAGCTTGGGCAGGATTTTGGCTCGGACACTTTTTTCACGATTTTAACTCTATAGATATTTGCTCGAAGTGAATTTTGTACTTTGTACAATGTACACAAAGTACATGAATTGCCAAGCGGAGTGCGCGGCGAAACGAAACTTTTATAATACTTACATTTTTGAACTCGTAATATCTTTGTAATAAAATGTCTGAATTAAATAATTTAAAAAGTTGCATAAAGCTATTGAAACAGTCTTGAATATGAAATAATTTATTTTGATAAGGATTAATACCAAGATACAAATTAAGATCCATTTCCTGCGACGGTATTTCAATTAATTTTTAAGAATAAAAGAACAGTTATTACGGCTTAACTATAATAGTTAGATATATGCTGTCGCGACATTTTTTGTAAATTATGGTGTGTTCTATAAAGTCGTAGTACATTATTTTATTCCATCATCAATAGTTTTCGCAGCGCACGCGACGTAAGGAATTTTTCAGGTCTTTTTTTACACCTTATGTTACATTATTGGAGTTTTAGTAAGGATCCCTATTTTTTTTTTAAAATATAATATACGGGTACTTCTTCGAAATTTCATTCTTTGACTGATTCATCTGGCCAAAATTTTATTTCACTTTCAGCTCTGTCGCACATGTTCATATGTAAAAAAGGTAACTAAAGAACATATATTTCGATGAGGGACTTGTTTTTATTAAGTAGTTTTTAAGATATCTACGTTCAAATATTTTGTGCCCAGATGAATCAGAATTGATTACAGATGAATCAGAACAGAACTGAAAATGAAAAACTATGTAATTTGGCTGTGTAATAGGGAAATCTAATCATATTTTGTAAAATATGATTAGATATACGTACATACAATTTTAACACTATAGCACGAAAAAAAGTTGACGAATGAACAATATATCTTGTATTACATTTTAGACATCTAAAAATTGTAATACTTAATTATAATTCTTATATTACCTGGGTAAACGAAAACATTTTAAATTACATAAATGAACTATTACTAATATTTGTTACTGATAAATAGGTACATGAAAGTTAATAATTAAGAAAAATGAAACAATGTTTGAAAATATTATCAAAGATTTTCTTATACAAAAAGCATACTATAGTGTAAAAGATTTTATGTGTAACAAAAATTCATTGCGTAACCTGACATGTGACAGTATTTGTAAATGAAAATGTATACATTCTGTTAGTTTTATTGTTTTATGTTAATTTATATTTATTGTTTACTTTTGACATTCATAAATGTGCATTATTGTACCTATGTGAGAATAAATGAACTGAACTGAACTAATAGTAAGTATAGTAATTGGTACATTATATTATTCTCTCTGTTTATTTTTTTCCATGTACAATTCACGAATCCTGTTTATTATATAATGAAAAAAATAACATTAAAGTAAGAAACATGAGATCAACTTCAATTAAATCGAATTTTTGACAGTAATCTTCCTTGGTAACTATCACAGAAACATATTTTTTCTTAGTATCGTTAACTATAAATAATGAAGTCACATTAAAGTACTACAAGAAATAAATCTTTAGCTTTTTGCAAGGGCCCGAGCTACTTTCAATGTCATCTTTAAAACCTTTTTCTTGTTGACGAGATCTTGATTTTTTAATGGAAGATTGAGTAATCATACCTTCACCAGCAGTGTGAGACTCTTTTGTAAGTTTATTTTACTGAAGCTTTTTAAACACATAAATGCCCTCATCGTTTGAATCTGAACAATCATCCACGTTTTTCTGAAGAAGGGTCGATAAGACATCTCTGGTGAATTTTGGAGTAACTATTTTTTTCATCGATTGACGAAGTTTCAATCCAAAAACTGTCGTCATCGAGGTCTTGTTGGGCTATATAAGCTATATTCAAAGCTTTTCCAGTATGAATTTTATGATTTATATGGCGTTTTGACCATATGAATCAGGCCAGATGAATCAGGGTTTTGCCGTAATACATGCATAACTCATCATACATACTGAATTCAGTATTGTCATTTTTCTACTTGAATCTATAACCCAAAAGCATTACACAAAATACAGATTGAAGTTGTAAAACCATAAAATAAATTTTATAAAACAGGCATTGTAATCATAATGCCACCTGAACTAAGCACAGATGAATCAGACATTTATCTTTATAACTCCGGGATCCAAGCGAACCAGCCGTATATCCACCTTCTGGCTCGTCTGTTGCACGACTGGCTTCCCCCTGCGCGAGAAGTCAGGCTCACATCATCATCACCCGACCAAGCACGGTCAAGCGCAGCATACGCCACATTAATCAGTATTATATGCCGGACACTTCTTATTAGCCTATTTATAAACATACTAAGGTAGTTATAACTAATGCACATTTTTTTTGTAAAAGTGCAATTCATTTCCTTTTGATATAATTATAATTTATAATGATTTACCAAAGGGAAAATGCGATATCGACCATTTTCTTTCGAAAATTGGCAAGCGGACGCGGTATATGAATCAGGAGAACAAACTTCAAATATTTTTAATTTATACTTGGACTGCAATGATTTGAAAAATATCACTTGTCCCAGGTAGAGTTAAAGGTAAACTGTATAGAAAAAAAATTACACACTGTTTTGTTTGTTGGTTTCAGAAAAAAACCCATAGACGTCCAAAATTTTGTCTTCGAAGAAGTACCCATACCCTATGTTACTCGGGGATAATGCAGCTTTCCAAAGGTGAAAGAATTTTTGAAATCGGTCCAGTAGTTTCGGAGCCTATTCATTACAAACAAACAAACAAACAAACAAATCTTTCCTCTTTATAATATTGGTATAGACAATACACTACACTTATGAGGTGATTTTATAGTGAAGTTTAAATTATTAACTGGACTAATAATAGATATTAATAGACAGTATATACCTATTGTATTTATTCAACAATACCCAATATACTTAATATTGAACAGTTAAAAATCTGATAGCTGCTAATCAGACTTTGACATTAATTTCAATAAGTATAAAACTCATCTCTGATAGCAAACCAAACTTATTTTATTACAATGAAACCAGTTTTCCTATTGCTACATTTTTTTGTACATGGTACTTACCTTGATAATAAAAATGGTCGAGCCCCAAACTAAGGTACACATGTATTTTAGTAAGTACATAAAAAACCTACCACTTACAAGATGGTAATTACACTACTTTTACACATTTTAGGTAGATATTTATTTCTAATATCCATCTATATTTGCTAGCAGCTAGATAGATGTTATTATTTTTAGGTAGGTATAGGTATAGGCTCGTATCATGTCATGAAAGACAACCACTCTAGAACGTTAACTGTCCTTCAGGACATTTCACCGACCCTAATATTCCTTCGAAAGAAGTGTCCGAAGACATGTCAGGATCAGCTTTATATCCCTCTGTCTCGTACAACATAGAAGACACAGCCGTTTCTAATAGAAACCAGAGTGTATCGCTCCCTGGGGAATCAGATTTTAAAGCCAATGACTGTAATGTGGATTTTCCAATATTGTCTTCGAAATTGAGGGAGTTTTTGGCGTCAGCAGTACTCATTGCGGCATAACAGCATATAATTATTGTGATGATATTCCACTTCCACATTCTTAGGTATCTGAAACATGAAAGAGTGAAGAGTTTATATTAGACTATCCAATAATACGAGTACATGGTAAGTAAAGCTTAGTAAAGTAAAGTACAAGGTAAGTGATGTTTATTGTTCGACTTTTAAAAAAATTAGATATATTATTAAGTACATAGGTAGGCGAAAAGTCCCTTCATCAACAAAATCCATAAACACAATCATTACTTTTCTGTATAATCAACTTGTGTCCATTTACTGCTGGGCAAGAGCCTCCTCTCATTCATGTTATATTTTTTTTTAACATTTAAATTTTATATACTTAGGTACTCCTTACTGCATCGCGTAAAGTTAGCAATAAATTTTGCTATTAATAAATTTCATTGAAGATGAATCATGATCAACAGCTTAGGATGGTTGGACAGATCCTTCCGTGTTATTATCGTCGATGGTTCCAGACATACTGGCGTTCTACTTAAGACTTTGTTAGGTCAATATTATATTATTTATTCTTATTTCTTCCTTCTGCCTTATTGTTGTACCTAAAGAAAATAAACGCCCTGGTCTGAACACCAAAAAAGCAATTATTGACTAGAAGTTATCTGAACAGAAGGTAGGCTTCGAGGCACATTCTTTAAACCAGTTCTTTCCTACCATCCACCTCCTGAGACCACCAGGGTGAACTGTGGAAAGTTTTTTTTTACATCGGCTCACCTCTCAGATAAAACTTGAAAGCCCCTAATGTGATATTGGTGACGGTACACCTGAGAAAATTGGTGCTGGCCATCTATGGATGACAAATTATAGTGTATCGTTTGACTCATAAAATATGTTCCTTAACCTATTTTATGTAATTAGCCGTTCATCTCCCCTTTCTTATTATCAATCACATTTTTTAATTTATTAATTATTTAGGTAATTTAAATTTAAATGTAGAAAAATAAAAGCTTCTTTAATGCATTTTTTCTAATGTGTATCCCACGCTTATTTTATTATTTAGAAGTTGTAGTTGATAGAACAATGTCATCATCATTTTTAATATTTATTATCCTTCTTTTTTAGTTCGAAATTTCACTTTGGACTCTATTTCTTTAAATTTTACTAAAAGTCTCAATATCGACATATTTATTTTATTGATATCTTTTTTCAACTGTGATTTAAATATCTGCTACAGTTTTGGTTCTGTGGCGCTTACACTACTAACCTGAAGAGATTTCATAACCAGGTGAACGGTGGAAACTAAATATTTCCTAAGGAACACCCAGGTGGACAAAGATGAGCCGTTGTAAAAAAAAACTTTCTACGGTTCACCCAGGTGGTCCCAGGAGGTGGACGGTGGGAAAGAACTGCTTTAAACTGAATCTTCCGCCAATATCTCGATTAGCTCTTGATCGATTTGGTTCTTACTTGTTAGAATTTAGAAACTAAACAATTAAAAAAACGATTAAAAAAACCATTAATATAATTTAAATTAAATTTAAAATAATATACAGAACTTGTGCACAAGTGCCATTGACAATTATTGTTGAAAAATGCTACCGATTTATTTGACAAAAGATGTGATTAGGTACTTAATTAGGTATACTTACCTATATTATTTCGATAAATAAAATAGTTATCCTTGCCACATTAACAAATAACAAGGAAAATAAAATCAAGTGTAGGCAAAATTACATTACAATTACAATTATGTTGGTTTTGTTCATCATTATTTCACTAACTACTGCTGTGCCCACTTATCAAATTAGGTATGTATTTTTGTAAAATAACTTGATATCGTAAGGTATCTTATGCTAAGATGGCCCAGTGCTTAAGATTTCGAAGAGAAAAAGTTAAGATTTCGCGGTAATATCAGAACGCATCCATAGAAAATTTGGCAACTTCGAATGAATCAGAGTGATAATGTGGTCGATCGAGAAATGACAGAAAGAGATGTATTGATTTAATATGGCATGAGTTAGAAAGAGACATGGATAATATCTCGATTCAGTGGCTACCTAGTCGCAGTGTTATTGTCCCGATAGTGTCAAATTCTTATCACGAGGTGTATACACCTAGAAACCAAAATGGGTGGTGTGAAATATGTATCTAATTCCTTAACACTATCTATTCATGGTCACCATGTGAGTTTCCGTAAACATAAAAGGAGTATAGTTACCTGTAAAAAGACAAAAAACCCAAAAAAAATGGATTTCGCGCTGGCCGAGACTATCAGCTTTAGGTACCTAACTACTACAAAATTGGACCTACTTCGACAGGTGAAGGCAGTAGACAATTATACATTGTGACAAAAATAAACAGACAATATAGGTACCTACCTACCTATAACTAGCAGTAAATACGTACCGAACTACTTCTATCTTTGCCACAAACCACAAACACACTCAAATAGCATTTAGTACCTACCTAAGAACTTATTTATAGAAATATTTAATTACCTTATTTATTATACAGTACCTACAATAACGTTATGAAACTTTTATCACACAATTTAATAAAAATAGCACGCATGAAAATAGGTACCACACGATCACTGATTCATGCGTAAGAACAGGAAAAACAAGCCTTTACCGCGTTTTTGTGCGTCTTTGAAATACCCATTCCATTCATAAAATATTTCTTGGCACTACTTAACTATGACTGTAGATAGATGGCGCTAACGGAAATTTATTAAAATAAGTATGACGACCACAGAGATACCAGACGAATAATTTGTGGTTGATCGAAAAAATCTAAAAGAGACGCATTAATTTAATATGGCATGAGATAGAAAGAGATATTAAAACTTCGGTGTCGATTTAATATAAGTTTACGTTTGACTACTGCCTGATGTTAAGCAAATATATGCGGTATAGGGTGAAGCAGCACGCTTACCAATATCAAAGATTACCTATTTACTCACGATTTGAAGACACCTATGTTGTTGTTGTTTTTAAACTTTCGCGATTTGAACACATTATTATTTTTTACTACGGCACTATCGCGCACTAAAATTACGAGATAAATAAATACCTCCTCATCCCGACGTTTCGACCGAATTGCATCGACCGAAACGTCGCTCGTTGAGTCTACCCGTGACCACGGTCGAAACGTCGGGATGAGGAGGTATTTATTTATCTCGTAATTTTAGTGCCCGATTAGTCCCGTAGTATAAAATAATAAGACCTATGTTGTTGTATTATAGCACCGCGTTAGAGTTACACATATCCTAGCCACCTGAACAAAACATCGATTTGTGCTGCATCAATTTCAGTAAATCCTAAAATTCGGACGTAACTAATACTTGTTTTTCCTTATTAAATGTTGATGAAAGAAAATGACTTCCTTTAGGGACTATGAGAACCAAATAAATTTTTACTCCTATGAGAACGGCGGAAGTGTCGTGGATTTACCAAACTAAATACTTACTTGAGTTTCACCGCATCCGAAGGCACTGAACTGGGTGAGAGTTTTCTTCGAAAGTCACACTATGTAAGTATACACAAATTTAAATGTATTCATTTCAGATTTTTATCTAGGTAGTGGGTAACTCCAGAAGGAAACATAATCGCTCGTACCGCAGTTGAATAGATATTTCTCAGCGATTATCGAAGTGAAGCAACGTTCGCCACGGTCACTGTCTGGAAAGGTCCTGTCCTATTTAGTATTTTCAATAGAGCTACCGTGGCTCAGATGACTCGTCATATGTAGGTCTCGGTTATTTCACCGTTTAGCCATTTCAGAAGCCTTCACGCGGCTTCATACTCTGTCACCAGGGCTAGCCACTCGTTTTATAAGAACTTACTTAAAATGAAATATTAATAACTAGTTTTTACCCGCAGCTTCGCCCGCATGATACTTTGATTTTTGACGCAAAATCATTATAATTTATAGCCTATGTGTTATTCTGATATATAAGCTATATTATTGCAAAGTTTCATCTCAATCCGTTCAGTAGTTTTTGCGTGAAAGAGTAACAAACATCCATACATCCATCCATCCATCCTAACAAACTTTCGCGTTTATAATATTAGTAGGATAAGAAAAAACATCAACTTATACTCTGTAAAATTTAACTTGACCTCTGCGACAGCTGTCAGAAAAATCACGCCTATGAAGTCCTGAATTTCTTAATAGTACAGACAGTACCTGTCAATGTCACACTTTGTGGGCATGCCGATTAGTGATGGGCGACGAATGATCGTGACCACAGAGTTTTAGATAGAGTTTTAATTAAAATATCGATAGTTTATACTGACGATATTTTAAATAAAACTTAATTTATCATTAATTTTATTGCATATTTTAATATCATAACATTTTTTACATGTGTAATTAAATTAAACCCAATTATATGTTACATTAGCATCGATAATAGTGAAAAACGTCGTTAAATACTATCGTTACATTATTATGAGTATTTAATTAATATCATAACATTATTTACATAGGTACATACTTGATCTTAAATAATAGTAAGTAAATAAAATCCAATTTCTCACTTTCAACAACTCATTCGATTTCATTACAACATTGTTTGAAAATCGATTTTTTTCCACCACTATCTCAACTCTAAAAATGTCAATCTTCTATGTCAATGTCACTGTCGTAGAGATCAAGTTAAATTTTATAGAGTACTAGCTGCCCGTCCCGGCTTTGCCCGGGTATGATTGGCTATACATATACTTACCACGTAATGTAGGTATGCGCCACACACATGCTAGACATACCGGATGAACCATTATGATGAGTTAAAACCTACCCAAATCGCGAGTGTTTCCGTAGTCTTAAACTGTTCGAAGTTTATGAAAAAGAGATAGTAGGTATTGGCATATCTAAATAAAAGTGAGTTCGTATGTGTTGGGTGGCTGTACATAATATATATAGCCTTGATTTCAGAAAATGACAATGATGCGAATGAAAGCAACGTTAAAATATTACAGACCCACAGTCCATACATTCTACCCATGTAAGTTAGTTTCTTGATCTTGTCTTCACTCGAGAATTTTGAAAAACATTGGACATCAGTTCTACTTCTACGAATTGTGTGCCCTACCTAAGGCCTCTTCAACTTGCTAACCCAAAGAGCTGTGATGGAAGGAATCGAAGCGCTGGCATCCAACGTGTTCCGGACGTCACGACCAGATCTTAGATTCACGTGAAGACCTTTGCTACACTTGCCAATACATTGTCTACATTCGAGAACTTTAAGGTCGACAATTCGTTTCACATACTATGTGTAGGGGCGTAGCTACCGCAGTATCAGCCGTGTCAATAATACGGGGCTCCCGGGCTACAGGGGCCTTAACGTGTGTAAGCAAAACCTAGTAAAATGTTATCCACAATGTCACTTAATCTCGTGCTTCCCGAAAAAAAATCATCTCTTTTTTTCCCGGGTTAAGCATTCTTCCAAAAGTTGTCCTAAGAGGCAGAAATTTTATAACAACTGAAATCGTCTTCAGCTAGACTTACTTAGCTGATATAGGTAATTATATTCTATTCATTATCAATTATCAATTTCCTGAAAAAAAGGCAAGAAAAGTGTATATTTCATTTGAATTGTTTGGCTAGCTCAATTTCTAGGAGGAAGTGACAACTTATAAATAACCGTCTTACCACTAAAGTTTTAACAGTACAAATTGTACGGCTAAACAGTGTTTAAATCTTTTGCGGTAAGGCGGTATATATTTATTTCAATTTAATGCAAGGATATTTGTTTCTTTTGTGAGAAATGAGTGATTTGGGCTCCCCAACTATGTTTGATTCTGGGCTCCTCCAAGGCACGCTACGCCACTGCATACCTATTTACTACCAATAAAACATAAATCGACACACTAATGGCGGAGATATATAACTTTAGTGGTCTAGTGGTAGTAACGCCTGTCCTACAATCGTGAGGTGGTGAGTTCAAATCCCGATCCTGTATCAATGAGTTTCTTTGGAACTTATGTACGGAATTTCACATCATTGGCTTTTCGGCGAAGGAAAATATTGTGTGGCAATCTGCACCAACCCACACTGGGCCCTGGCACTGGTGGTGGATATGGCCCAAGCACCCTTCTCAATTCTCAATGACCCGTTTCCTCGAATCTCGACGTTGTGTCACCTAATAAGTGCCTGTAACCGAGCACTTTGGCATCGCGCGGCGTTGTAGTCGGCTTGGAATCGCCTTACGAATAACTAAAAAGCCTGCCCACTACGTAGCTTGGGAAGGATTTTGGCTCGGACACTTTTTTCACTATTGTGACTCTATAGATATTTGCTCAAAGTGAATTTTGTATTATGTACGTTGTACAAAGTACATGAATTGCCAAGCGGAGTGAGCGGCGAAACGAAACTTTTATAATACTTACATTTTTGAACTCGTAATATCTTTGTAATAAAATTTCTGAATTAAATAATTTAAAAAGTTGCATAAAGCTATTGAAACAGTCTTGAATATGAAATAATTTATTTTGATAAGGATTAATACCAAGATACAAATTAAGATCCTTTTTCTGCGACGGTATTTCAATTAATTTTTAAGAATAAAAGAACAGTTATTACGGCTTAACTATAATAGTTAGATATATGCTGTCGCGACATTTTTTGTAAATTATGGTGTGTTCTATAAAGTCGTAGTACATTATTTTATTCCATCATCAATAGTTTTCGCAGCGCACGCGACGTAAGGAATTTTTCAGGTCTTTTTTTTACACTTTATGTTACATTATTGGAGTTTTAGTAAGGATCCCTAATTTTTTTTAAAATAAAATATAGCCTATGTTACTTGGGGATAATGTAGCTTTCCAAAGGTGAAAGAATTTTTGAAACCGGTTCAGTAGTTTCGGAGCCTATTCATTACAAACAAACAAACAAATCTTTCCTCTTTATAATATTATATAAGTATAAGTGTATAAGTAATAAGTAATAAGTAATAAGTAATAAGTAATAAGTAATAAGTAATAAGTAATAAGTAATAAGTAATAAGTAATAAGTAATAAGTAATAAGTAATAAGTAATAAGTAATAAGTAATAAGTAATAAGTAATAAGTAATAAGTAATAAGTAATAAGTAATAAGTAATAAGTAATAAGTAATAAGTAATAAGTAATAAGTAATAAGTAATAAGTAATAAGTAATAAGTAATAAGTAATAAGTAGTAAGTAATAAGTAATAAGTAATAAGTAATAAGTAATAAGTAATAAGTAATAAGTAATAAGTAATAAGTAATAAGTAATAAGTAATAAGTAATAAGTAATAAGTAATAAGTAATAAGTAATAAGTAATAAGTAATAAGTAATAAGTAATAAGTAATAAGTAATAAGTAATAAGTAATAAGTAATAAGTAATAAGTAATAAGTAATAAGTAATAAGTAATAAGTAATAAGTAATAAGTAATAAGTAATAAGTAATAAGTAATAAGTAATAAGTAATAAGTAATAAGTAATAAGTAATAAGTAATAAGTAATAAGTAATAAGTAATAAGTAATAAGTAATAAGTAATAAGTAATAAGTAATAAGTAATAAGTAATAAGTAATAAGTAATAAGTAATAAGTAATAAGTAATAAGTAATAAGTAATAAGTAATAAGTAATAAGTAATAAGTAATAAGTAATAAGTAATAAGTAATAAGTAATAAGTAATAAGTAATAAGTAATAAGTAATAAGTAATAAGTAATAAGTAATAAGTAATAAGTAATAAGTAATAAGTAATAAGTAATAAGTAATAAGTAATAAGTAATAAGTAATAAGTAATAAGTAATAAGTAATAAGTAATAAGTAATAAGTAATAAGTAATAAGTAATAAGTAATAAGTATAAGTATAGAAGTATAGATAAGTACTTAACTTCAAAAAAAGTAATTCTACTTAAGTGTTCTACTTGTACTTAAATCTATAAATGTATACCTACTTTCCTCGAGCAGGACATTTGAGGTCCAAAAAGGACGTTAATCTGCACGATCATTTTCACCGTTTCCTTAAAAAGTGTCATCAAGGGACGCCGCCGGGGCGATTAAATCAAACTTTTTCATCGTCCGCTGCCGAAATCGATTAAAGCCGAGAAAAGGTGCGGAAGGTCCATCCGATCAGATCATTGAGAATTACATCACACTAATATTGTAAATGTGAAGGAAATCTTTGACATTGTATATCCTAATATCTATTAGGCTCTTGGCCCAGACCGCAGGACTCGAAAGAAGAGACATGGCATCCCGATCTAACAGGGACATAATTTTTCACGAAATCCCATTTACACTTACAACAAATCACTATTTGTCGTGCTTTATGAGTAGTCTTGTAGCGCATAAGCATAGGATTTCGTCCCAAATTATGTCCCCATTAGATCGGGACAAAATGTCTTATCTCATAGATCTGTGGTCTAGGCCGAGAGCCAAATAGCACGCAACTGATTAGTTAAAACAATTTGTTATGGGTGCACATGATCAAGTGTATTCACAACATAAAAACACTGCAACATAAAATTCACTGCTTTCTGAAATATGTTTATAGACAATGTGTTTGTCTACCGGTGTGGGAGCCTTAAGCGGTGACATCTATGGCAAATTTTGAACAACTTTTACTATGAGAACAAATCTGAAAACGTAAAAAAACTGCTGTTCCATACGATATTTATAGACTTTCGACAAAAAGTATGGAATAGCTGTTTTTTCAGAGTTGATTCCACAGTTAAAGTTATTCAAAATTTGTCATTATTCGTCACCGCTTAAGGCTCCGACACCGGCAGACAAACACATTGTATGTTTCGTAAACATGGATAAGTGTTTCGCGCGAGAAAAGAAAAGGTCTAAAAGGGCTAAAGTTTGATACTAAAATTAAAAACCGTTAGGCTCTCGGCCTAGATCAACCACTACCGCTGATTGCAATCGAGCGAGAGTCAATTTCGGTGTTTTGATGACGGGGATTTATGGCGAGAGGTGAGATCAGTGGTGAATTATTTGCCGAAGGTTTCCGATATCCGAACTGAAACCCGCGACGACGTGATTAATGCCTCTTTGATAATGTGGCTTTGCATAATTTTTGTTTTTGGAGCTCTGTTCTAAAAGATGTAAAGGTATCCAAAACTAGGTAGAATCAATCCTCATGAATAAGATACAAAGTTGTAACAAAAAGCTTAAGGTGACTTTGGAATAATAATTTTGAAAACTTAATAATAAACCATTCAAATGCAAACAATGCTGAATGATTGAATAGATATGCGTATTGCTTATAGAACTTTAGTGTCTGTTAGGTACTAACCCAAACTGTAGCCTAGTAGAAGAACTGTCACTCTAGAAGCATGAGGTATTAGATACTGTCTTTATAAGTGTGTATTTAAAATAGGATGTATGATATGGCTGCCAGAGACTGATGTACTACATACCTTTATTATCAGTATATCAGTCTCTGGCAGCCATATCATACATCCTATTTTAAATACACACTTATAAAGACAGTATCTAAACCTCATGCTTCTAGAGTGACAGTTCTTCTACTAGGCTACAGTTTGCATTCGCAGTTTGAAGTGCGCGGGTAAAAACTAGTTAATAAATAAATTAATATTAGGGGACATCTTACACATGGTCTCTGAACCCCAAACTAAGCGAAGCTTGTGATATGGCTGCCAGAGACTGATTATTACATACCTTTATTATCAGTAGCCATATCACAAGCTTTGCTTAGTTTGGGGTCAGAGGCCGTGTGTAAGATGTCCCAAAATATTTACCTATTTATTTAAAAAAAAAAAAAAGTATATCAGTCTCTGGCAGCCATATCACAAGCTTCGCTTAGTTTGGGGTTCAGAGACCGTGTGTAAGATGTCCCCTAATATTCATTTATTTATTAACTAGTTTTTACCCGCGGTTTCGCTCGCATGATATTTTGATGCAATATCATTATAATTTATAGCCTATATGTAAATCTGATTTATAAGCTATATTATTGCAAAGTTACATCTTAATCCGTTCAGTAGTTTTTGCGTGAAAGAGTAACAAACATCAATCCATCCTCACAAACTCACAAACTTTCGCGTTTATAATATTAGTAGGATTATTTATATACCTACCCTTAACCGATCCAGCACTTTTCAAAGAAATACCTTGTACGAGTAGAACGCCGACTCCAGGAAAATTATTTTCTTAGTCGAGTAGCTTCTGTAAAACACAACAACGGTCATTCTATGTAACTAATTGGTTAACACAGATAACAAAGAAAGCTTCAACTTATTAGATTAGACTAGACTCTTGAATACGCGTAGCTTATTATAACTCAATTTATGGTATAAGTAAGTAGAGCTTCACAATGAATATTAAAAATTTAATTTCAGCTTGTAATATCTTCAAGTAGGGAGACATCACGACAACATCAGGATTTTACTGTTGCTGTAACTGCCCATTTCATGTTACACCGTTATCATTAAAGGTAATTTATATTACAGACACGTACATCTTTTCAATTAATGTTCGGGAATGTTACCCAATGGTTTGGTATCTGAGTTATATTCATAGGAATTTAATGTTCAAAGGTATTTTGTTCAGTATTGAAAAGTATTGAAGTAATATTCTCGTAAAGCTACGTTGCTTACTATGTTTTAGATTTGTGGAATATTTTATACTATATATAACGGGACTAAACTCACGTGTGGGGATAGTCGTGACGACTATAGTTTCGGTCGCATTCGGCGACCTTTTTCAAGTTCGCGAGTGCTAGCACGCGGAGCCGTCTCGCAATGCACTGGAATATTGATACCTCATCGAAGTAAGTAAGTAGTAACTACCAATGACTATATTAGAATAACAAGAAGATTGTATTTTCTTCCCCACCACGATCTGTGTTAGAGTGCCATGAAACACACAGATAGTCGAGATAAAGTAACACTCGGATCCAAAACATTCCTTCACTTACATTCATTGCCCAAATACGAGCCAAATACCTGATTGACTAGAAATCAATCTTGGGATAGGCACTAGCACGTACCTAGAGTTAAACCAAAAAAAACAACGGGTTGCACGCTGGGAGTTCCGGCTGAAGTAAGAACTTGAACAAATAAAGTATTAGCTAGTACTATCATTTATGTGCTAAAATACAATATCACACACGCACACTCGCTCAAGCGCCTTGCACCTTCTTACGAATTTTCGATCAGGTCACGTGTACTGACGCGAGTTTAACATTTGTTGCCCTTCCCATAAAGTGCACAGCGCCGCTAAAGAAGTTTTTACTTCAAAAATATATATATCTCTCTCACACTCATTTGAAGAGAAAAGAAAGGAGAGGTAAATATGATTTACAACCCGGTCAGAATATCTGTGCACCTCGCTGGAATGCGGCGCCTCTCCCGCTCCCCTGTCACCTCTCCGCGCACTCCCCGTTGCGACAGTACGATATAAGTTACTGTAAATGAAACCACGGAACTTGGCAAAGGAAGTGACAGTTTATTTTTTTTTTTTATATCTAGCATAGACAACTATTTACAATTTTGTTACCAACACAACACCCCCACTTAACAAAATAAATTACACATTATTTTTTTTTATCTATTAAACCAAACATTGACATAAACTTGTAGTGTTTAATTTTGCATAAACCTTTCGTTAAAAGATCTGCTGGCATTTCTGCAGAAGGCAGATATTTAATTTTTACAATATCATTAGCAATTTTTTCTCTACAAAAATGATACCGCACATCAATGTGTTTTGATCTTTTATGGTAGACAGGATTAACAGATAATTTATGAGCAGACTGATTATCATTGAAAATAGGAATAGTGTACATAACATTGGTAATTTCAAACAGAAGATTACTTAAATATACAGCCTCTTTACAACATTCAGATATGCCCATATACTCTGCTTCCGTGCTTGATAGTGCTACAGTGGTTTGTTTTTTAGTTTCCCATGAAATTGCACAATTTGACAATTTAAAGAAATATCCAGTATAAGATCTGCGATCAATGACATTACTGGCCCAATCAGCATCAACAAATGCTTCCAAATTACTATTCCCATTACCAGAGAATTTAAGACAATATGATTTTGTCTTTTTCAAATATTTTAATACTCTTTTTGCATAAGCCCAGTGTTCATCATTGTAGCAGTTGTTAAACTGGCTCAAAAAATTCACAGAGAAAACAATATCAGGTCTAGTAAGTACAGCTATGTACATAAGACAGCCAATCAATGTTTGATAAGGTAATCTCGAATCACAAACTTCACTCTTGGTTAAGTTAATTTTTGGTTCAATTGGTGTATCAGAATATTTGCAATTTGGAATGTTAAATTTTGTCAACAATTCTTCAATATAACTTTCCTGATCAATAGTTATTGTATTGTCTGTCTTGTTTACAATCACTCTCATTCCCAAGCAATTTTTTATACAACCCAAATCCTTAATTTTAAAATTATTTGACAAACTATTCTTTAATTTATCAGTTTCTTCTCTGTGGCTTGAAAAAATAAAGAAATCATCGACATAAACAGCTATGAATATTTTAACATTGTTTGTTATTTTGGTAAATAAACACGGTTCTAACTTGGATTTTTTAAAGCCAAGAGATTGCAACAGTTCATCAACACGTTGATACCATGCTCTTGACGACTGTTTCAAGCCATAAATAGCACGTTTCAACAACAAAACTTTATTTACATCGTCATTATTGCAATTAATGCCTGGTGGTTTTATCATATAAACAGTCTCATTTAAAAAACCATTCAAAAAGGCTGTATCAACATCTAGATGACTTATATCTAAATTGAGCTGAACTGCTAAAGCGAATAACAATCTCAAAGTAGAATGTCGTAGAACGGGTGAAAAAGTTTCATCAAAATCAACACCTGGCCTTTGGGTGAAGCCCTTGGCAACCAATCTGGCTCTATACCTGACTTTATTTTCATTATCAATCTTTTTCTTAAAAACCCATCTACATTGAACGATAGTGCCACTAGGTGGAATGTCAACTAACTCCCATGCATCATTGTCTTTAAATGACTTAAGTTCACTTTGCATAGCTAGTTTCCACTGTTCACTTTCGGGTCCATTCAATGCTTCTTCAAGTAAAATTTCACTAACACTTGTTTCACTTTTTACACACACATTACTGTAACCGAATCGATCAGGTTGCTTACGGGCACGTTTCGTCGCACTCGTAGGTAGAACAGAGCTGGCTGCCGGCTCGGTACCCCTCACAGGGTACAA
This sequence comes from Hypomecis punctinalis, assembly GCA_949316475.1. Classification (NCBI taxonomy): domain Eukaryota; kingdom Metazoa; phylum Arthropoda; class Insecta; order Lepidoptera; family Geometridae; genus Hypomecis; species Hypomecis punctinalis. The sequence goes on from OX438797.1 coordinate 11,940,442, forward strand.
GCGGCTAGCAGGCTCGACTGAAGTCTCAGGCCTGGCTGACTGCCTTGGCACATCTGATGGCCCCGGCGCAGCTGACAACTCAGGCTCATCTGCTGTCACAGACTCGGCCTCAAGCTCCTCTGAAGCATCTTGAAAATCGGAAATTAGACTTTCATCTCCGACGTTCGCGTCTTCTGGCTTCAGTAGCAGATCATCTGGTGTTTGTGTGTCAAATATATCCCCCACTTCTTGGGTACTCTCTTCTTCTTTTATTACTTTTATCGGTGAACCATCATGGGTATTTTCACTGATATTGATAGGTATTTTACTGTGCTCAATCCCCTCCTCAATCACAACAATGTCTCTTGTTACTGTTATACTGTTATTGTTGGGATTGTAAACACGATAGCCTTTCACATTATCTTCATATCCAACAAGAATGCCCTCTTTTGCTTTCTTGTCCCATTTCAAACGTTTTTCTTTTGGAATATGTACCATTGTTTTACTTCCAAACACACGTAGGTTACCGACATCTGGCTTACTTCCGGTCCATACTTCATATGGTGTTCTGTTGTTCAATCCTGATGCTACTGACCTGTTTCGCAGATAAACTGCAGTGTTCACTGCTTCTGCCCAGAAACGTTTCTGTAATCCTGCATCATACAACATACATCTAGCTTTCTCAACCACTGTTCGGTTAAGCCGTTCACACAGTCCATTCTGTTCTGGAGTGTAAGCACAAGTTTTTTGATGGATTATTCCTGCATCCTGTAGGTATTTATTGAATTCCCCACTACAGAACTCCAATCCATTGTCTGTCCTCAGGGCTTTTAATTTTCTGCCAGTTTGATTCTCAACAAGCGCTCTGAATGATTTAAAACAAGAAAACACTTCACTTTTTTGTTTCAGGAAATAGACAAAAGCCATGCGACTGTAGTCGTCTACAAAAAGTAAAAAGTACCTCTTTTTTCCAATAGACAACTGCTCCATTGGCCCACAAACATCTGCATGAACAATATCGAGCAGCTCCTGACCTCTGTTACCAACGTGAGTGAACGGTAACCTGGCCTGCTTGCCTTCACAACATATTGTGCAGTTTTCTTTGCCCACCTGAACTTTATCTTTGTACGCCATGCCTTGAACAGCACCATCTTTCATGATATTAAGGTCTTTACTGTTCAAATGGCCAAACCGTCTATGCCATAGCTCTCCAGATGTTAACAAACAATCAACTTTCTTGATCTTCAGTTTGTAAACGCCTCCATTCAATTCTGCAGTGGCTACGAGTTTTTTACTTTGGTTATAAATGTAGCAGCAGTCTTTCTCAAATGCAACTTTATTTCCGTTCTTTATTAATTGACTGACTGATAGCAAGTTAGTTGCCAACTTAGGCACATACATAACGTCGTTCACAGGAATTTCGTTCTCGGTTTCATCGACAACTGTTGTTATAAGCACTGTTCCACAATCTTCGACTGGGATAGTCGATTTGTCAGCTATAACTATTTCACTCACAGGTCGATCCGATTTATGCGAAATCCAGTCATTTCTGCATGTCAAATGGTTGCTGGAACCACTATCCACGTACCAATCACTAGGACGAAATTCACCACTCATAAATGTTGCACTGAAAGCTGTAGAATCTTTCTTTTTTGTTAAATTTTCACATTTGTTCATGAAATGTCCGAGTTGTTTACATTTATAACATCTGACATTGGCAGTTGATTTGACATTTTGCGATGACATTTGTTTCTGCTTCTTGTATTGCCAACCTTTCGCTGCAAATGCTCTCTGAGTGGCGCCATCATCACTTCCGTCGTCCATATCGAGCAACTTTGATTTAATGGCGTCTGCTGTTAATTCAATGCCCGAATGCTCCACAGCCATTATCATTGGCTCAAATTTTTCAGGCAATCCCGCTAACAATAACGAAGCAATCCACTCATCACTGATCTTGAAACCGGTATTGTTCAATCGTTGACTCGTTTCTAATATTGAAGTCACAAATTGCGACATACTTTCACAATTTTCTCGACGAATAGATATGAGGTTACGAAGCAAACTAATACGCCGGGTGAATCCGTTGTCATCGAACAAATTCTTCAATTTTGTCCACAACCCATGAGCTGTTCCTTCATTTCTGATATGTACAAATAAACTTGGTTCAATAGTGAGGATAATCTTGGCTTTGGCCTTAGCGTCATTTGGATCAGCGGCGCTGCCATCTTTGATGCATTCTTGCATTCCTTCCAACACTAAAAAGTTTTGTACTGAGAACGCCCAATCTTCATAATTTTCACGTCCTTTTAATTTCGTGATTGTAGATATAAGATTTCCTGACATTATCACTGCTATAACGTAATATTAACCAAAAAACTCGAATAAAAACGCGACAGGCACATAACCTGTAAATGAAACCACGGAACTTGGCAAAGGAAGTGACAGTTTATTTTTTTTTTTTTATATCTAGCATAGACAACTATTTACAATTTTGTTACCAACACAACAGTTACTCTCTAGTTAGCGTCTTCGTTGCCGATACACGTCCCGATAATTTTGATATTTTCGCTTTATTGTTGTTTTGTTTTTTAATATTTATTGTTAAGTTTAGACTACATGACGTCACGAGGTCAGGTGCACAGATATTGTGACCGGGTTGTAAGGGCAAGCTATTTTCCGGCTACTATCTATACCTACCAACAGCATAGAAGACAAAGGTAAACGCGCCAGGAAAGTCGAGATTTGCTTAGAGCTGTGTCAAGTAGCATGATCAAAAAGAGACCATCTTATCTCTTAAGCCGGAAACATACTATCGGACGCGGCTGACGGACGCGACTGACAGCCGCGACTTAGCAATGTGCACAGTCTTAAAACATCCGGTGTTCCAGATTGCTCTCAGACGTCCGAACGCTCAAGGTCGTCCGAAGGTGACGTCCGCGACTTATGTTCGATAGTGTGCACGGCTCAGAGTACTTTCATAGTCTAGATACCTATCAGTCGCGGCTGTCAGTCGCGTCCGTAAGCCGTGTCCGATAGTATGTTTCCAGCTTTAAGCTAATTTTAGTTTTTGTTTTTAGTTTCCAGAATTAAATAATAAACATGCTTCATATTTTACTTTCAGATTGTTTTCACCAACGAGGTTTTAAGTACGTAAACAGCTTTCTCTGGCACAGAGAGGGTGAAACCTCAAAAGCCGCGGCTATCCGGAGCCGCCGTCAGTTGAGTGCGACGTGGTAATCAGCCAGCTCTGCACGTCACGTTTAAATGTCACGCCTTAACTAGGCACCGTAGGCACCAGAAATTGAACTGAAGTAGAACAAATCTAGCGTTCAGTTTAAAATTGGAACGTGTATTTGTTTGACTTTTTTTGCGTAGGTACATAATTATATAACCCTCAGAGCAAATTAAAAAAATCAAGAGAGAACGTCGTTGAAGTCTTAATACATGTGTGAGTGCGTCGGAATTGCGCCGCCATAGTTCGACTGTCAAGCCAAGGCGTAGTTTCATTGTACGTTGTATGTGTGTGTGATTGTCTGTACACGGTGAGGCGTAGTTTTAGTCAGCCTCACTTGTTTGTTCACAAAATTCTGTCTTTATTTTTTTATTTGGTCTGAGATATAACCTACATATACAGGGTTATTTCTAATCAATTAGCATCCGTTTAGGGGCTTATTCTGAACATCAAAACTAGCAACTTTTGTCAAAACTCGAAAAAAATCACCTGTTCCAAGCATTTTGTCGCGGGGGAACGTTTTTTTTCTATAGAACAACAATTTTTATTTTCGAGTTTTGACAAAAGTCGCAGAACAAAATTTGTTAGTTTTGATGTACAGAATAAGCCCTTAAGAAGATGCTAATTGATTAGAAATAACCCTGTATAAGTAGTGGTAAATGTGAATATAACACAAACACTGTTCTCACAAAAGGCAAATACGGAAATGCAATGGCGATAGGGCTTTCTATAACTTATGAAACGACTCCAACTTGCAAGTGAGATCCTTAGGTAGGTAAGTGAGATACTTGGGTACTTCTACGCTGTCTCTTACTGCATCTGTATAGTAATTATTAGTAAGTGGTAAACGATAAGCGCTATTGTCGTGGACTGCGACGTTAGGGCTTTTTACTATTTAAAAACGACTCCAAAACTCTAAAAGAGTTCAACTTGCAAGTTTGAAATGACCAATCAACACCAATCAACATAATAATAATTCTACCCTGCATCTATTTGTTAAACGTCAGGCGCTATTATCGCGAGCTGCAATGACTTTAGAGCTTTCTACAACTTATAAAACGACTCCAAAACTCAAAATTAGTTCAACTTGCAAGTTTGCAAGATATATGTACCTACTTCTATCCTGTCTTTTACTGATCTGTTTAGTTATTAGTAGGTAGTAAACGTTATGCGCTATTGTCGCGAGCTGCAATGTCTTTAGGGCTTTCTACAACTTGTAAAACGACTCCAAAACTCAAAATTAGTTCAACTAGCAAGTTTTCAAGATATCCCTCTACCCTGACTCCTACTGCATCTATTTAGTAGGTGGTAAACGACAGGCGCTATTATCGCGGACTGCATTGACGTAAGGGCTTTAAAAACTTATGAAACGACACCAAAACTCTATGAGTGTTTGTCGGCTTTTTATCGGATGCACTTCGGGGGTGCGCTCAGGATTTGCACAATCTGGTCCCACCTGCCTCTTTCTTCAATCGTACGGCTAGATAAGCGCGACCAAAGCGCCACCCTTTTATGGTGGAAATTCCGCGCGTTAAAACTAAGCGTTTCGAATCTTCATTCCTCATACGAACAGCCAGAATGTGGAACACTGCCCGGGTTTGTCTGGGCTTAAGTACAACCTGGGGAGTCTTCCAATCCTGAGTAAATAGGTATCTTCTAGGTAAGCGTGCTACACCCTAGACCGCATACCTGCTCAACATCAGGCAGTATGTAGTCAAATGCAAACCTATACGAAATAAAAAAAAATAAAAAAGGCAAGTTCCACTTGTAAGTTTGAAATAAACCAAATTGATGAATGAACCAAAAAACCAAGAGATACTTCTGCCCTGTCTCTTACTGCATCTATTTAGTAGGTGGTAAACGTCAGGCGCTATTATCGCGGACTGCGCAGACGTTAGGGCTTTTAAAACTTATGAAACGACCCCAAATCTCTATGCAAGTTCAACTTCTAAGTTTGAAATAAACCAAATTGTTGAATGAATCAAAAAACCAAGAGATACTTCTGCCTTGTCTCTTACTGCATCTGTTTAGTAGGTGGTAAACGTCAGGCGCTATTATCGTAGGCTGCAATGACGTTGTGGGCCGGCGGCCACCACAGCCCGGGGCTCCGGGGACAAGTTAATTAGCCCCTCGACAGCCCCGCCCCGGCTGACAACCTCCGCCAACTTTACAGATTCATATTTATCAGCCGGTGACAACTTTATAACTGAATTTACTACGTTATATCTGTCTTTTTAGATGAAAATATGCTAGTGAGTATAACCACTGTTAAGCCAGCTTCAAATAAGTAAGAGTTTCATTTTTATGAACGTTAATACTTACTCTTGGTCTTCTCGCTCGGAAGGTACGCTCAATTTTGGTCATTGTCGACTCACAAAAATTGTTGGGAAACGCCTTAACATAACTACTTACCTAACACTCGAAAAGCGTCATTGTGAGTTATGTACTTTAGAATGAAGCACTAGACGTAATGTATCCTAATCTGTTTATTTCTGTTGTGAAAGTAATAGAAACGAAAACAAATTATACTCTGTAAAATATAGCTTGATCTCTGCGACAGCTGTCAGAAAAATCACGCCTATGAAGTCCTGAATTTCTTAATAGTGCAGACAGTACCTGTCAATGTCACGCTTTATGGGCATGCCGATTAGTGATGGGCGGCGAATGATCGTGATCACAGAGTTTTAGATAGAGTTTTATTTAAAATATCGATATCGATAGTTTATATACTAACGATATTTTAAATAAAACTTTATTTATCATTAATTTTACTGTATATTTTAATATCATAACATTATTTACATGTATGTGTAATTAAATTAAACCCAATTATGTGTTACATTAGCATCGATAATAGTGAAAAACGTCGATAAATACTATCGTAACATTATTTTTTTTTATTGTTTATTTAATTAATATCATGACATGACATACATGTGTACATACTTGATCTTAAATATTAGTAAGTAAATAAAATCCAATTTCTCACCTACAACTACTCATTCGATTTCATTACAACATTGTTTGATAATCGATTTTTCCACCACTATCCCAACTCTAAAAATGTCAATCTTCTATGTCAATGTCACTGTCGCAGATCAAGCTATCTTTTATGCAGTATAACACACAGAAAGGGCTAATGTCAAAACCCATTGTTCTAAAGCTTACATAGGTAAAGAGAATTTAAAAATACCTAGGTATTTATAATATCCACCTAGAGTTAAATTTAAACATCTTTGTACGTGAAAGCTACTCTTGCAGCTTATTCAATATGTGTGGCGCGTAATTGCAATAATAATTTAAAATTTCATAAGGCAGTTTAAATGCATGTCGGGATGAACGCAATATCTCCGGGACGGCCCGCCGCCGCGCGCCGCTGCACATTTAGGAGCCGTTAAAATGCTAATTTATATTAACAGCGATGAAGTACATCCTTTCTCGACTCCAGCTCGACGCAGCTACGTAGTAGCCCCCGCAATGAAGCAGTAGAGAACTTTTAGGCCTTTTGACCGATTTAAAGACATTGCACGTACCAGCAACCAAGACCAACAACGATACTTTACCAAGTTATCAATGTCATTAGTTATGCCGTAATATAAATACCTATTAAGTACGCATTAGGGGCGTTTATCGATCTTTAATACATAATACAATAGTAGGTTAGTAGCCAAGGGCTGTATGGCATCAATTGCAGCCCGAGATATATAGTTCGAGGGCGCGATTGGTGCTTACACCCGAGCTAACTATTCTGCTTTACATCTCGATTGTGAGGTAAGTAGAAAAAAACCGGCATTACAAGAATGATAGTAGATTACTTACCGCCCTAGGGCTTTTCTAGCTACATTATTACCCTAGAGCGCTAATTAGTCACCTACAAGCCCCATTTGCAGGTAATAAGAACCTACTTACCGAACATAAGAGATGTAAATATTATTACATGAGTAACAGGTTGGATACGGTGTCCCTCATAACGCTTGGAACATTGTTCTCATGTGTGCGTAACATATTTCTTTTTTGTTGAATGGGTTTAAAACAAAACCAAGGTGCACCTATTTTTTTCATAAATCAACAATGAGCCTTTAAGAGTATTGACACACAGTAACACAGTAAAAGAGAAACACCAAAACAGAGTAGGTAAGTAGGTATTACATTACAAAATTTGATAGAAATAGATAGATAATGCTGAAGAAACTTGTGTACTTACATTTTTGCACTGACACTGTCAAGATTGTCTAAACCCAATACTCATTCAGCTTTACCTACTCGTAGGTAATCCTATATATACAACAGCAGCATGAAACGCAAACACGGAGCATTGCAAATTCAGGCATAAATCTGCAAGCCGGTTCGTAACTACGAATTAGTTTGTTAGTTACACAAACTAGCTCGGTCATGGAAGTCATAATTATTATATGGGATAAGCTGAGCTGAATACTGAATGCTCAGCCACTTCCATTTAACGGCCTTGCAACTGGCTGCAGCTGTCTCACTCGCTCATTTATAAGTTGAGTAATTTCTAATAACCATAAGTAAGTAACGTTTACAGCCGTGGTGGTCTAGAGGTAGTGAAACCCGCCTTACAATCGTGAGGTCGTGGGTTCAAATCCTCGGTCCCGTACCAATGAGTTCTTTGGAATTTATGTACGGAATTTCACACCACTGGCTTTTCGGTGAAGGAAAACATCGTGAGGCAACCTGCATACGCCAGTAGAAGAAATTCGATGACTTATGTGGATCCACCAACCCGCACTGGGCCAGCGTGGTGGATATGGCCTAATCACCCTTCGTGGGTAGGCCTACGTCCTGCAGTGGACTGTTGAAAAGGCTGATACAGTACAGTAAGTAACGTTTATCAATCTTACGGTAATAACGTAAAATGTACTAAAAAAATTGGTTTTGATCCTATGACACAATGTAAGAAACTGTTTTCATGTTCAATGTACCTAGGTACTCCTTCAAATCACATCAAATATTTAAAAACGAAAAATATGATACTACAAAGTGTAAGTAGATAATTTTAAAATTATTACAGTTGTTGCAAATCACCATGTTGTGATTTATACCTGTACCAGACTTTAAGACGCTCCAACAGTAAACTTTTAGGTATTTTACAATAATGTCTTGCAGTATACAAATAGAGTCTAAAATCGCGTGTCGTTTGTTTTTAGACGAAACTCGAGATGAGAATTCGATAATTTTTCGCAGTTTTAGTTCGTTTAAAAAGAAATGAAGCCGTGTTTGCAATAAAATATATAGATACTTATGTCATTAGTTAATTAAATTTCCTATTTTATAATTACAAAAAATAAAGTAGTTATCGATCTTAACATTGAGAAATGCGAAACGAAAGTTTTTTTTCTAAAGTTTTTTTTTTGATTTTTTTATAGAGATCAGTTTTTTTGCAATATTATTGAAAAAGTCTCTCTTGTGAACTATTATTGTGTGCTCTGTATTTTTTCCAAGTTTGTGTCAGTAACCGTTACCCCTAACTTTGCAACGAAAAACATGACGTTTTACGGATTTTTGTCTTTGGACAGCACCTCAATAGTCCACTACAGGACGTAGGTCTACCCACTTAAGGTGATTGGGTCAAATCTACCACGCTGGCTTAGTACGGCTTGGTGGATTCACTTAAATACACCATCGAATCGCCTCACGATGTTCCCTGCGCCGAAAAGCTACTTATTGATACCAAAGATACTTATTGGTACGGGATCGGGATTTGAACCCACGACCTCACGGTTGTAAAACGGGTGTTACTACTACTAGACCACCACAGCTCAAATCTCTGATTATTTACCTACTCGTATTATTACGCGAGTAAAATGGACTTTGCAGTCTAAAATCCCCTTAACAGAACTTCTGTATGGATTCAGGTTTGCAAACACGAAGTAGATGGGAAATTCGCTTAGTGAGTATAAATTGTACCACAAAATATTTTGGTATAATTTAGTTCAAACCGTTTAGAGAGTACATTTTTTCCGTAAAGACTTCGCAGTAACGACTAAATAATTCGAGCTTTGTTTAATAGCAACAATGCAATTTACTTCACGTTATAATTCAATATTGATGCTTGACGATTGGTGAAAACTTTTATAGGAATTAGATGTTTGTAAAGCCAATGATAACCATACATCATAAATTATAATGTATGGAATAAAAACTGTCGTTTTTTATATTAGTTTGTTTTTCTATACTGTGTCTATTGTGATAGTTACACCGAAAGGTGTAGTATACCTAGTACGTGCTACCAAAGATGAGACTTGAGAAACCACTTTGGATTGTAATAAATATACAAATTCTGGAGAATAGATATACAAACGTTTAAAAAACGTTTATAAATTTACAAATTCTGGAAAATTAGCTTGTACACGACTGTACCTGCGCAAGATCCCCACCACGGACGCTCGTCAACTCTCATCTTTGGTGGCACGCACTATACTGTATTATGGGACCATAATTATTTGTTGTTTAACAAACTTCTACTAAAGATGAACAGATTTCCCAAACAGCATCATATACCAATGTATTTAGTAGTATCCAAATGTACATTACATTTTTGTAAATATGTATTTTTATGTTTTTATATATATCTTATTTCTTTATAATATTTTTTTTTTTTTAATATAATGACAATACTACACTACTACTACATAGAAAGCAATTGGATCATCCACAGACCCTTGAAGGTCTAAAGATAATCCAAGTGCTCAAGCCCACTGCCAGTTGGCAGCGTGCCCAGCATGCTGGCAGCATTGCCACGCTGAATGGCAATGCTTATACGTTGAGCCAAATAAACACCAGCATTTTGGTCACGCGTCGCGTCCACCAGACGCTCAGAAAGACTTTTGAAAACAAGATGAGCTCCCGGCCCCCACGGACCCAAAGTCTATATAAGTTTATAATTATATTGTACATAATGTAGTTTAATTGTAAACTATTTGACTTGTAACATTACATTACAACCATCGAAAAAAGTTTGTGACTTTGTTCTTAACCTGTAGAAAGAACTTCGGTGACCGTAAGGTGGCGAAAAAGTCGAGAACACAGTTTCGGATGTGTTAGATGACTTCTAAATAGTTTGGGCCGTTGTCTTTACGCCCTGCCGCCATCTCACGAGCAACGAAGTATAGACTTTGACGACAGGGAAGTATTCGAGTGATATTATAAGGGAGCTTGTTTATTGAAATTATTCTTCAAAGACTCCATGTTAACATTTTTGCTAACATTTTGATTTTTGGAAGACTATAAATCTAATAAGCACAATATGTATTTATTTTTAATAATAGCAAAAAAACAAGAAGAAAAAGGTTGTCGCCCCGTAAGCCTAAGCTGCCAGTAACCTTGTAAATGATCATCATATGAATCTTTTCAAAATCAATGTTTTTTTCTCAATATTTGAATTTCTCAATTTTGAATTTTGACTGTAATTTATTTTCTCGGTGCTATTTAATTTTTACAATGTTTTGCTCGATTTTGCATGTTGTCTTCACCTATAATTATTGTGACATTTGGCTTCTATTTTTATGTACCTATAATTTTTGACATTGTATTTTTCTGATACAATGTTGGTGAACTGAAATAAATAAATCATTCATTATGAACAAATTTAACTATGACACAAACTTTGAAATCACGAAACAAATAGCTGTTCCATACATTTTGTTGAGTGTTACCTAAAGAACTTTTTAATTCTTATTTCATTTTAAAACCTCAATAAGCCCGATTACAGGGGCACCACCGTAATTATATATAGCTAAATAGCATAGTTCTGTTTCTTTTTCACTTTAGGCATTCGATAGAGAGAATTCTTTTTACGTTGCTATTAAATTTACGCTGGCGCCTCTATAATCGAGCTTAATACTCGTATCAATATTCATAATATCATTTTAGTTTCCATACTTTATTCATCTGCATACGAGGTCCATTCAATGTTCTAGACTTCTAGTAGATATTTCTCTGAGTACCTACTCGCACAACTGTTGTTTTTCGACCTTAACTACGACCCTGTCCCCAGACAGAGGCTGCCCGCATTCTCAGTCGAATTCATTCTTCCAACAGTTTGCGAAAAACTTTTGCTGGATCTCCTTAGAGATATCACTGAAATGTAGATTGAACTGAGTTTACGACGTGGTAGACTGATAAGAAAGTTTTCACGACCTGCGCAATGTGGCCGAGGTCTTATTAAGGCTTTAACCGCTGCTAAACGAGAACAGATAGCTAAGCGTATATAACAAAGATATGCTCCCACGAGCGTATAAAAAGATAAGGTTGCGCGTGCTAGATTAAGTAATTTGTCACGAGCGTGTCTCCACTTGACATGCGCTTAATAAGGTACCTACCGTTGTTGTTGATTACTATCTACCTACTATAAAGATTTTGTGTTGCACCAACAACTGCGTAGTACTAATGTGGTTTAAGAACCGACTGTACTGTACTGTACTGTATCAGCCTTTTTTTAATAGTCCACTGCAGGACGTAGACCTACCCACGAAGGGTGATTGGGCCATATCCACCACGCTGGCCAAGTGAGGGTTGGTGGATTCGCATACGCCATCGAATTTCGTTGCCTCACGATGTTTTCCTTCACCGAAAAGCCAGTGGTGTGTAATTCCGTACATAAATTCCAAAGAACTCATTAATACGTGACCGGGATTTGAACCCACGACCTCACGATTGCAAAGCGGGTGTCACTACCTCTAGGCCACCACGGCTTAAGAACAACAGCGGCATCTAATTTAATGTTCATATAAATTAAGTTGTTTATAACGAATTAGTCAAGTTACGAATTGCAGATTTTTAGCTGTAGAACTTTGCTTCTTGATATCTAGATATATTTCGTGGCTCTAGGTCGACGTGAAGTATCCTATAGGATTTGATTCCCTTAGTTCTCAAAATTCGACATAAAGGGCATTCGAAATTGTTTATTAGCTGCCCGTTCCGGTTTTGCTCAGCCATTGAAATTATAGCTTCCGGACAAAATAAATAAATAAACATTTTGGGACATCTTACACACGGCCTCTGAACCCAAACTAAGCAAAGCTTTGTGATATGGCTGTCAGAGACTGATATACTACATATACTTATTTTTAAATACTTACTTATATAGATAGTAACTAAATAACACCCAGACACAGAGCAAACACTTATGTTCATCACATAAATATTTGCCTTGGGTGGAGATCGAACCCACGCCTCTTTGATCCAGAAGTTAGGGTCACTAACCACTGAGCCAACGAGGCAGTCAATATTCTCAAAGTAATGAAAACAGATATTATTGTGAAGTTTAGCAGATCGGAGAGGATACATAGACAGACACAAAAAATAACGTCTTTGGTCTATAATACGTAGTCAGGTATATGACAACATATTCTAGAGCAAAGACAAACAATTAAAAAAAAAAAAAATCAAAGGTGCCCTCTGAATGTTCATAATGTAGTATGTAATATGAATGTAGATCTGCACTTTGCAAACCTGCAGTTTATATACAATTTATTTAGCTCTATTCCCCCAACAGCTCTCCCCAGAGTGAAATCTATCGTAGTGTGCGGTATGGCGGCTATCTTCCAGGGTGATATATTGAATTCTTGCCCATAAAATCACCTCTTTTCTCTCAATTTCAGAAATTCCTGCCTTCACCCCAGCTTCCCGATAAATAGCTATTTTCTTTCATACGATCACAAAGAACCTTTTGGTATTCTATTGTGATGGAATTCGTATATTCAAAATCTATGACCCTCGTATAAATAGTTAGACGGATAAAACTGTTTACTAAGCTCGATTACAGAGGCGCCAGCGTAAATTTAATAGCAACGTAAAAAGCGTTCTCTCTATCGACTGGCTAAAGTGAAAAAGCTAATGCTATTTAGCTAATATAATTACGGTGGCGCCTCTGTAATCAGGCTTATTGTGTTCACTAATATTAACTTAAGATATGTGGCCTTCAGGAGTTCAGGCGTCTTATAAACTCTAACACCAGAGCTAGCCACCAGACTTATACGAACTTACTTAACAACTTAAACTAGTTCGGTGCAAAGTTTTACAACTTAAATTAGTACTACAGAAGGCGGCCTTATCGACGAAATCGATCTCTTCCAAGCAAACATTGGACAAAAAGAGATAACAAATAAGAATATGAACGGGAGGTACCAAAAATGTTTAATATTGTTAGGTGTGCTTTAAAAATCGGTTAAAGTTTGAGATTGAGAAATTATAACATGATATCTTAAAAATAATACTAATGTTTTACAGCTATTTTAAAAAAGAAAATATATTTTCTTACGTTATATATTTTTCCATAAAAAAGACTTCTATTCGACTTGTTTCACGATAGGGATTAAGTTTTTCGAAAACAAAATCGTACTCCGTCTACGTACTACTAATCGTATACTATAACTACTAATATACTTAGATACTTTTGCAATAACTGGTCTTGAAGATAAGTAACTTCGTAGATTATTTTATTTTGTTTGTTTCTACTTCAGACTGGGCTTCAAGTAGCAACATAATAAATAAGTAGTAAATAAACCTAATATCTCAAACATACAAGGCGTCATTTTACAAAGTACAGAGGATTTCGAAGGTGGACCTATATCTAATGAGCTTATCATTATAAACATTTTTTTGCTACGGGACCCAACTTCAAAATCGCGAAAAAAATCAGCTGAAGGGTGATTCTATTTGAAAACATGGGCGTAACATAAAAACATTTCTCCAAACGGAATTCGTCGAAATAAAAAATAATAATGAATACTAGACAGAGAATCAGACTTCCTGCTAGTCCAGCATACGACCACGAAAAAAACTATTTTCGACATGTGAAAAAGTGACAGATAAATACTTTGCCCTAACGCTGTCTCGTTCTGGCACGTCAAAAGAAATAGTACTTCGTGCGCATCCTAGCCCGGTTGACATACATTTTGTCGAGAGTCAATGAACTTTTTGTGTATATGTATAATAGATAGATAGCTTTATAAGCTTAACCAAATACAATACAAACACATGAAAAAAAACATTAAAAATTAGTTATACTAAATGGCGGCCTTATCGCTACAAGCGATTTCTTCCAGGCAACCATGTATAATATAATTAATTTTCGCAATAAATGGTAAAACCGCCTTCCATCGTGTACAAAATTAGAATATTTCGCTCGAATTGTTGATTTTTCAAAAACGGCTCTGCCGATTTCTGTAAAATTTAAATGGGACCACTTCGAGAGTATATCCTTTCGAACTAAAAAATAATTTTTCGATTCCGTTCACAGATGAACATACACAAAAAAATACATACAGACGAACATAGAACCTCCTCCTATTTGGAAGTCGCTTAAAAATCTGATGTTTTTCGCAATTGCGCAGTTTGCCCCATAGTAAAAGTTGTTCATAATGATGAGTATGTCTCTAAAGACTCTAAAGTCCTTGCAGCTTGCAAACAGTCTGTAGAAATATCCCAAAACCTCAACTTTTTCTACTTAGGTGAATAAATATTATTTAGAACGAAGAAAATTTAATTAAAACTCAGAATTGGCTCGCAGCTTCAGCCGGGGCCAACTCAATTATGAAATTACCAATGAACTGCTCAGTATTAATAAAATACTTTTTTAAAAATAGGTATAACAAGAGTCAACTATCCCGGTAAGTTTCATATTTTTGTTAAACGCAAATAAAGCTATTTGAGAATTTATTTAATAAAACATATCAAAGTAGGGTACATTTATTCTACGGTAGGTAATATTATAAAAGTTAGGCGTTATTACACACAACATTTATTTTAAATATACAGTTAACCATTTCTAAAATTTAGGAGTATGATAAGTGTACAGCTTTTTTTAACGATTCTAAGCACATGTAATATGTCAATGAAAAATCTCCAGTTGCCTTAATGACACTTGAGTATTATAGGACAGTAAATTTAGTACAGAAAACGTGGCCAGCCAATTTACAATGCATCTGTACAGATAATGTCGGTCAACTCTAACGCTGCAATCAATTACAGTCGGCGTTTAAACTTTACGAGTTTAGGAGGCAACGTTGGCAAATTTACGAGCCTACGGCGGCTAATTCGGCCCTGAAAACTAGAAGCTATCGGCTGGGCATTAATCACGTGGCAGACCGAATTCAGATTTGCCTATATTTTGAGTTTCGTAGCTATCTCATTTCTTGATATTAATTAAAGAGCGATTTCTACTACCTTTTTAGGTTTCCGTACCCAAAGGGCAAAAACGGGTCCCTATTACTAAGACTCCACTGTCCGTGCGTCTGTCTGTCTGTTTGTTTGTCTTATGAACCGTGATAGTTAGAGAGCTGAAATTTTCACCGGCGATGTATTTTTGTTGCCGCTGATAACAAAAAATGCTAAAAATAGAATAAAATAAATATTTAAGGATACAAGAAACGTGGTTTTTACGTTTTTTGATCGATATTAATAACGGCAACAGATAAACGCTTGAAATGGCCTAAGGGGGCTTTAATACGGTACGGAACCCTTCGTGCGTGAGTCCGACTCGCACTTGGCCGATTTTTTATTTACGTTAAGGTTTGCGTTTGACCATTTTTTGCCCGATGGTAAGTATCATCTTATCTTGGATTGTAAATTAAATATACCTATATTTAGTTACAAAGAGACATATATGAGATTAATTTCATTTTTATTTTAATAATAGTTCATACAACCATCATCTTACAACAGTAATCGTTATCAATCAAACAACACCCTCCATTAATAAAAGAAACGTAACAAAATTAAATAACTGCATCTCAGAAAATCACCAACCATCCCAAACGTTTGGTTACTGTTTTTTTCTTTCTTTCTTGTCTCTGTGTTGCTACTGTGGTATCATCGTCATCATTATTAAAGTCTAATTCTTCAAAAGTCTTGCTTGATTTATGTTCCATCAGATCATTTTGTACAGTTCTATCGGGTACTAAGTAGTTCACATCAGTATTTGGAAACAAATCAGCGAGAGAATTCCGTCTTCGTCCTTCGCGTAGGAAGCCTAACGACTTCATAGCTGCTACTGAGGTCATAAATAGTAGGCTCTGCCCGCTTATACACGTGGTCATAGGTGATAATGATACATCTGTAAAAAAAGAGAGAAAAATGTATTTATGCCTTGACCCACAGACTTCAATTGAAGTCTGTGGCCTTGACCAAATAACACATGATATACAGGGAGTTAGTCTTAACAGCGTCATCAGAAAAACTGTGGAAAATTAAAACAATTTCTGAATTAATTAAAGAGTTTTTGTAAAATTCCGATAATAGCTTGCTTAGATTTTCTAAGATTCATTTTATCCAAATACAGCATTAAATTACGGTAACCCGAGCGTCGCGTCCAACAGCGAACAGCGTATTGAAGCGCTCCGTAGGCAATTATTATTTACCTATGTAGCGCTTCAGTTTTTGCGCGCACCATCGTTTTAAAATTTGTGGGACATTTTTCCAAAATTATTGAGAAAATTAACCCTATTTTTTTACATCATTTTTGGCATCTATAAATGATACTGAACAACCCATTAAAAAGACAACGCTATTATACCTAACACCCTGTATAATATAGAGTAGCTGACCCGCCAAATGTTTTGGCATAATAATATTAAAAAATATCACCAATAAAAAATTGCTATTGTATCTACTATTCTATCAAGTTGTCAGTCTCAAGTTGGATCAAACTGCACACAGTGTACAAAATTTGGTTAAAATCGGTTCAGTAGTTGAGGAGTTCATCGCGAACTAACAACGTGACACGAAATTTTTATATAGAAAGATATAGCATAGAAAAATAATAAACTAATAGTAATAATTTATTCATGGGCATTTTTAATAAGAATAATACAATAAGTATAATATCAAATAATTTGATCTAGATTAAATTGAATCAAAGAAATTAAAAAAAAAACCGTAGTCTAGTTCCTGTACCAATTATTATTATTTATAGTTAGTTACCTACTTTAGAATATTTATATGGATTTACACTCAGCTACTCGTATTCGATGAAGGAAAACATCGTTAGGCAACCTGCATAAATATTCTGTAAAAAAAAATGGTGTATAATATGAATCTATCAACCCACACTGGACGAGCGTGGTGGATATGACCCAATCCATCGACTTGTCATTTTATGAGCCCAATCATCCTTCGTAGGTCTGATATCGCGCATTTGCCCTTCGCACATCGGTAAGGTATTGGCAGTGGGCAGAGCACATAGCTCAGAGGACTGATGGTCGAGGTTGAAAAGTTCTCGAGTGGAGACCGCGTACCGGCAAGCACAGCGAAGGACGTCCACCCATAAGATGGACGGATGACCTAACCGCAGGAGCGCGCTGGATGCAAGCCGCTACCAACCGGTCTTATTTGAGATATTTAGAGATGGCCTATGTCTAGCAGTGGATTAATAAGGGTTCGCATATAAAAAGAAAAAGCTGTACTCACTCAATCTCATTGAACAAGAAAATAAATCGACATGGCAGTGATTAATCATGGGTCTCTTCACAGGCTTAAACGGGTTCTTGGGGTTATAGGTCGGGTAGTCTATGGTAGCGCACACCGGGTCGTAAGTGTCGGGGCAGTGGGTAGGGCACGTGTGGCTGCACGCCTGGTGGGCGCCTATGACGCTGAAGTCGTGGACTCGCCGGCTCCTTTTTACTTTTATTCCGCATTTCTCGGCGGGAATTTTCCGAATATCTGAAATAGTATCTATTACGTACCATCGAATTGGCATTTTTTTAATTACTACTTACAACTTACAATGGCCTCAATTTAGAAGGCATTTTGACAGTTCTAAATACAGTTCCAAAGTGTTTCTGTCCCTGTTTAGTTGATCGCATTGCAAAAGACAGGTATATTTTTAG
The DNA here is from genome assembly GCA_949316475.1 of Hypomecis punctinalis. Classification (NCBI taxonomy): domain Eukaryota; kingdom Metazoa; phylum Arthropoda; class Insecta; order Lepidoptera; family Geometridae; genus Hypomecis; species Hypomecis punctinalis. The sequence continues at coordinate 11,958,502 of OX438797.1, forward strand.
TTATAGACCTGTTAAGTAAAATCTTTAAAATTGAGCCCAATATCCCTATAAGAAGACGTTATCATAAAATAACTTTTCATGTAAGCAATTTTTACAACTTTATAATTAAAGAAAGAGTTAGCTTCTACACTAACAATCTTATTAAATAGTGACTCATAACAACTTACCACCTACGTTTTTCATGTAGCATTTCTTTCTGTTAAAATAACATATGTTCTGAAATCGCTCTATTGTGGTAGAGCCATCTTTTTCTGTAACAATCCCGCATACAGGGTCTATAAATTGTGAGCAGTCTATCTCACAATCATTGGGTATAGCAATCGCTATTGGCAGTAGGACTACAACGAAACAATACATAATGTTGTTAATCACATGCAAAAATATTATCAATACCTAAGTACTAAGGTTCAATTTCGTCTCGTACATCTTTGAGTGGACCCCGACTCTTTTTTTGACCGGTTTATTTGTTTCGATTTTTTATGAGAAATACTCACCCAATCACAAATCTCCAACTAAAAATTTAGAAAATAGGTATTTTAAAGAACCAACCAACATCCTGAGGCCCTTTGCTTGCTTTGTTCACTTGTTCAGTAAAAAGTATTTACAGATTTAGCTGTAGGATGTAAGCACTAGTAGATAACATTAAAGTTATCCGATCGTTTAACTGAATCTTAATAAGCTCGCTATTGACCGATTTGATTAAAACGTTGTTAGGATTTATATATCGAACAGTCTTACTTAACTTTATCGAAATCAGCTGGTAAACAGCATTATAGCAAATTTCTCCCCCCTTTTTGAGGGAAATAATACCATTAATATATAGAACTTGTGTACCAAGTTTCGTTGAAAAGATTGAAAAATGCGACCTGTAGAGGAGAATTAACCGCCGGACAGACGAAAGCGAAATCTCTGCGAAAGTTAAAACTGTATGCTATGCTCACTTCGATCGCTCGGCCAATGAAGTGGGCATGGGCGAGTCAAAAACTTGTCATCTGTGCATTATGCCTACCATTCACATGAAACAGAGCATACAAAAGCTGAACCTCAATAATAAGTAAATTATATCTTATTTCCGTTTTCCCTTAATCGTCTTTTCCACATATTAGTGCCGCTAATAAGCTATCAAGGAAGGAAATATTGGTTCTCCGTACAAAGACAAATATTTGCGACTGTGAACGTAGCGGTGCCCTGATTTATTCTTGGCTTAGTTTTATCTCCCCTTCCAGAATTGGACGCAATGCGATATTACATGAACTTTATTAATTTTGTTCGTAACAAAGGAATGGTGGCCTTGTTGTACACACAAGTTTTTATTCACTTTACATCTATCATATTTATGTTCTTAAAAGGCATTTTACTGTGAGATTATGGATTCAGATATACTACTCTGTGTAAAAAGTATCGGGAATATGTCAATAAAAAGACCCGCGTAAAAGAGGTCGTTCTAATTTTTTTACTGCATGTTGGTAGCACTGTACTGATTTAGCGCGCAAAGTTTGAGCGGGATCTGTCATTTAATTTGTTTTAAACTACACTTTTTGTTGGTCATAGTTTTGAGTTCTCGGCGATTTTTACAATGGAAAATATTGTTGAACAAAGAGTGTGCCTTAAATTTTGTGTTTCGAATGATATTTCATGTGGTGAATCACTAAAAATGTTGCGAAATACCTACGGCGAATCGTGTATATCGAAAACAAGGGCTTATGAATGGTATAAGGCTTTTAAAGAAGGCCGAGAAGTAGTATTAGACTTGCCTCGTTCTGGTAGACCTTCAACCGCTACGACCAAAGAAAACATCGACAGAATCAAGAAGCTAGTGCTCGAAAATCGACGTATGAGTCTGAGAGAGTTGGCTAGTGAGGTGAACATATCTTTTAAGTCCGTCCACAACATTCTCATTGACATTTTAAGCAAGAAACGCGTCGCCGCTCGACTAGTTCCAAAAGAGCTCAATTTTGTTCAAAAAGCGCAGCGAAAGCATGTCGCTGAAGACATGGTTTCCCGAGCTTCTAGGGATCCGACCTTTATGAAACGTATAATAACTGGCGACGAGACATGGGTTTATGAGTACGACACGCAAACAAGGCAACAGTCTTCAGAATGGCGTCTCGAAAACGAGCCGAAACCCAAAAACCGCGGCAAAGTCGCTCCAAAATCAAGGTGATGCTGACAGTTTTTTTTGACTACTGTGGTGTGGTTCACTCCGAATTCCTTCCAGAGGGAGAAACAGTGAATAAAGAATATTATTTAGGCGTCATGAAGCGTTTGCGTGAGAGTATCCGCCGAAAACGTCCAGATTTGTGGCAACACAACTCATGGATGCTGCACCATAATAATGCACCATCACACACAGCCATTATAGTGAAAGAGTTTTTAGCGAAAAATTGAACAAAAGTTCTTGACCAAGCACCGTATTCACCTGATATGGCTCCGTCTGACTTTTTTTTATTTCCCAAGTTAAAATTACCACTTCGAGGAAAACGTTTTGAGTCGATAGAAGCCATAAAAGAAAATTCGCTGAATGAGCTAAAGGCCATACCGCAAATAGCCTATGAAAAATGTATGGAAGACTGGGTGAAGCGTTGGAGATGTTGTATTGCAAGCGATGGGGCCTACTTTGGAGGCGATAAAATAAATTTAGATGAATAATTTGTATTTTTTGTTTTATTGACAAATTCCCGATATTTAGTACACAGAAGGTAATTGTTTTCGTTATTGGGTTTTATTTCTTCTAAGATTGTGTCACGAAATAACTTTCACTTAAGAACCAGTACAGTGGTGCATTTTGTAAATAAGTTCCTAAGATCTCATTGGTAAAGAACTATTCGTAGGTTTGATACCCTGCCACAACAACTTGTAGGTACGTCGTTCTGTCACTGGGCCTCCAGGCCTTCCAACCAATGTAATTGAGCGGTTTCCTCCCAAAAAGCAAATTTAAAACGCTAATAGAGAAAATGCTTACGTTCGAGTAATAGAATTAAATTTATTTTCGATGTTGGCAAATTGAATTGAGCGTTCGCGGCACTAGTCATCGTACAAAATGATCTCTCCGCTGAAGCGTGACAGCGAAATTACAATTTGATGTTTTCACTCGAGATTTACGGTTAAAAATTTAATTAAATCAACGATTGTGAACGCTGAATTTTCATCGAATTTTCGGAGAGGATTGCGGGTCGTTAGTGCGATGGCATTTATCTTTTAGTATGGAATTATTCGATCAGGGTAGGGTGGGTGTCTATTATATAAAAAATTTTGGGACATTTATTTCTTAAAATATCACCAATTGAGGCGAACACGGATTTCGCCTCAATTGGCGATATTTCGACGGGTATCAGAATTGGTTCGAAACTATACTTTCGACACTCAATAATTCTAAACATGCGCTCTCACACTGCGTTCTACAATGTATATTTCGTAAATGTACATTTTGCGGTGTTTGAGAATTTGCTACATGAGTATGTCTTACGAGCCGGGTAAAGCCTTTTAAGATAACCGAAGCCTTTGTCTAAATCTCTATGGCCTAAATCAGCCGTGTTGAAAACCAGCCGAGTTGGAACATTATAGAATATTATAGGTTAGTAATTTTATTGTTTCCTATTATATAAGCTATAAAAGTCATGGCATCAAACATATATATTATATATAGCCTTATGAATTAAACTTTATGTATATATACCTATATATATCTAAACACCCGCTCAGCCGGGACCCGGCACAAAGATCCATGTCGGTTATTGTACAATGAACCCGCTGACCTTCATGGCTATAATCCCTTAAGTAAGGGCCGCAGTATCCATATTGTTTCTGCCCTAATTGCCTCGCATGATGGTTGCCCTGCATGGCAGGCAGTGTCCAAGGACGGCCTGATTTATGACAGGACGTTAGCTCGCAGCCCGGGACATTAGCTACGAGTGATTGCTGCGCCGTGGTCCGTGCCGGGGCGTACTCAACACGGCAGGGGGACACTCGCTCTACATAGATAGATAGATTAACACTTTATTGCACACCAAGAAATAAACAAAAAGAAGAAACAAAGATACATAAACAGTGTAACAATGGGCGGCCTTATCGCTGATAGCGATCTCTACCAGGCAACCTTAGGATGGAGAGGACAGAAAGCGTATAAATAATGGACGGGGTGCGCATTAGTTAAAAATATAATTTAGATTATACAACATAAATATACTTACTAATAATATTGATATAAATACTTAAAATACCTAAAAATAAAGAAAACAATACATAAAAAAGTCATAAAAGAAACCTATGACAAATAATAAACTTATACATAATAAATTACAATATACTACTTACATACATCAACATAAATAACAACAACAACATTTTCATAGTTAAAGAATTGACAATATCTGCAGGTAATGATTTTTAACCTGATCTTTAAATACATTCAGTGTATATATGTATAGTATTCAATATTCAATCGTTTTTATTGCACCATAAATACATATTCTCTTAGTCTAATTTATAAATGTATCATTTATATAAACCTAGAGTTACATACTTATGGACCCTGTATTAGGGTATTGCAATTAACTTAAACACTAAGGTGATGGGAACGTTAGCTAAGTATTATGTCTTATTTTACTTTTACTAGTTTGCGGCGTCGAAACGTTTTTTGTTTAGGAAGTCTTGTATTGAGTAATAGCTTTTGGATATGAGAATCTCTTTTAGTTTTCTTTTAATTTTTTTCGTATGTTTTGTTTCTGATGTTATTTGGTAAAATACATGTACAAAAAATGTCTAGTGTCAACTCAATTTGGGTATATACAGGGTTATTTCTAATCAATTCGCATCCTCTTAGGGGCTTATTCTGTACATCAAAACTAACAACTTTTGCACTGCTACTTTTGTCAAAACTCAAAAAAAAATGTTTTTCCATAGAAAAATATCGTTCACCCGCGACAAAATGTATGGAACAACTGTTTTTTTTAGTTTTGACGAAAGTTGTAAAACAAAAGTTGTTCATTTTGATGTACAGAATAAATTCCTAATAGGATGCTAATTGATTAGAAATAACCCTGTATATGCTAGTCATTATTCTAAGGGTACGTACAACTTTATTACACTCGCTTGTAGTATCGTTTCTAATAAGTAAAAGATATAAGCCTCTTTGTATAAGTAAGTTGATAGATAAATTTAAAAAGTTTGTGTAGGGTCGTACAACTTTTTTGTCTGGATGGGTGGATTAATGATATTCAGTATTTAGTCCTCCTGCTAGTCAAGCATGTGACCACGAAAAGCCACGAAAAGAACTCGTTTCGGCGTGTGAAAAAGTGACAGATATATCCTTGTCATAACGCTGTCTCGTTATGACACTACGTAAGAAATATTTCGTGGCGCGCATCGCTTCGAAATAAATTTTGGCCTGTGACACTTCTTATCACCATTGATCCCGGTTTAGCGCTGTCTCCTCCCAATTTGTTTGCGTGGAGCTCGCAAAGGTCGGGCCATACAGGGTCAGTATAGAGGTATCTGGATGCCGGCCGATGAGTCTGCGGCCACTTGCTACTCCAAAATAATACTTCTTGACGCTGCGATTCTCAGACTTCTCACCCTTCCTCAGCAAAAATATTGGCCGAACTCATCTTCGAAGTTTTTGGGCTTTGGTTCGCATATGATATTTTGTACAATATAGAGGCAGGCTCTGTGTGTTGTTGTATGCGAAAATGTTTATCATTGAATGCTTAATCTGCATAAGCATCATTCTCTACATATTTTTTTAACCTATTACATACCATTATTCTTCTGGTAGTTACATTGACATTTGGAAATATTTCTATTTTTGTGATTTTTTTCTTAATTTTGATAATATTAAGAAAAAAAATCACATATTAATTTTATATAATACATTAATAATTATTATTGTCATTAGTGTAATTCGTGTATGCGCTACTAATTGAATAAATAAACAACCTCTTTACCATGATTCACACCACGGGCTTTTCGGTGAAGGAAAACATCGTGAGGCAACCTGCATGCGTCCGTAGAAGAAATTCGATGGCGTATGTGAATCCACCAACCCGCACTGGGCCAGCGTGGTGGATATGGCCCAATCACCCTTCGTGGGTAGGCCTACGTCCTGCAGTGGCCTATTAAAAAGGCTGGTACAGTACAGTTACCATGATTTGGGATGATTGCCCCAATCTTATAACCTTCCTTCCCTCCCTGCGCAGTGTTTCTGTGCGAAAAATTGCAAACAGCCGGACAATCATTAAGATTAGATCTAATAGGCGTTTCTCTGAAGTATGAACGTTAGCACTAGTGAATTATACTTGGTTCACATACTATGCTAACAAACAACTTGATTTATTGGTAACACTTGACGCTTGAGTATCTTAAAATTAATATCACATCGAAAAACTGGAGTTTAGTAAGGTGTTACTTTGCAGAGTGCGGGAATATTCAGAGTTGCATAGGTATATTCATCATTATGAACAAGTTTTACTATGGGATCAAACCCGAATTTGCGATAAATCGGCTATTCCATGAAAAATCATGAACTCTACAAACAAAAAGGAAAATTGTGTTTTTGTCATCTTAAGTTGCTCAGTTCATTGACTCTACAAACTGTAAGGAAAAACCGTTTTTTGACCGACGAACCACCGGAGGAGGTATACAATTCGACGCGAATATTTTTTTTTATGTATAATCACGCATAACTTTTTCATAGAAGTAAGATTTCAATATTTTTTTTATTGGAAAGAATATATTTTGAAATTGGTCCCATTTCAATTTTATCGAAATCGGCTGAGCCATTTTTGATAAATCAACAATATTGTGAAAAATGTTACATCGATCTATGCTATTTATTCACCCATAACTTTTTTCATAGTTGTCCGATTTCAATAATTATTTTTCTATTGAAAAGAGTATCCTTCGAAATTGGTCCCATTTAAATTTTATCGAAATCGGCTAAGCCATTTTTGATAAATCAACAATAATGTGAAAAATGTTACATCGATCCGTGCAATTTATTCGCGAATTCTGTACACGGGTGAAGTCGGTCATGCTAATTTTTGCATAAAATAATTATTGTGATATGAAGTTGCTCTCATAGTGAAAATTGGCCATAATTACAACAATGCTATACCTATAAGACTACGATCGTCATTATAAATATGTAAAACATTTCGTTCACATACCTACTATGACCACAAACAACAAAGCTTTGACAGTCCTTCACAATGAAAATTTGTTCGTTTCTTTATTAGCTTGCCTACCACGAGTTGTTGATTCTATCCTCAGCACGGAAAAACCCGCAATGTAAGGTAACTATCGTTCAATAGAAAACATACAAATTGCGAGACTCTGAAAATTTAGGTACTTAACCTTAACATATAATAATAAAAATATTTTCAAAAGAAATCGCCAAAGATATGATAAAAATGCGAACCATAGAAACGAAATAATAAAGTGCTTATATTCAACGAATGGCTAAGGTCACATTCCTTGAAATTCCTCCAAAGAATTTCTTTGAAGAGAAATTCTCGAGAATCCACAGATAATCTTTATTATTACACTTGTAATTTTTGGCGCCACTTTATGGAATCCCATTACTGTGAAATGAAGCTGTCCACAATTTATGGCCTTTAAAATGAAAATATCTTCGAGCCCACTTTCTGCTTATAAAGGGAAACTTTAAAGCCGTGTGCTTTATGTACCTGGCAATTAGGCCTACGTTTCCTCGCCGTAAAACCATAAGAACACAGGTGTTGCCAGTAAAGTGGCTCGAGGCGAAGACAATTTGTAATGGTGTGCTCATGCACACTGCATTATGATACGAACTTATTGCTCCTGCGATATCGCACGTCAGTATTAAAGTGTGTAGTACCTATCTGAAAGCTTTTGGACATAAGTAACAGTCAATTGCTAAGCCGTGGTGGCCTTGTGGGTAAATGCTTACCTTACTATCGTGAGCATTAATTTGAATATTTTTGGTTAGCGTGAAAACATGCAATGATACAATTTACATATGGTCAGTAAACGAAATTTGGTGGAGTGTGTGAATTCACCCACCTGCAGAGGGACCGTGAGGTGGATATGGCTTAAATCGTCCTTAGTGTATAGATTTCAGCAGTGTAGTATAGTTTTCAAAGTAGTATAGTTTTCAAACTATACTACACTGTTAATATACACTGTTATAATATAAGTTTTAGGCCGTATAAAAATACGTAAAAACGTTGGGTCAGTTACGTGGTTCCATGGAATTTAACATTAGTACCACTCTCAATCAAAAAACTAATGTATTTTGAAATCTTTATTGTGAGAACAAGCGAGTTTTCTTAGAATTACAGTGCTTCCCAGTAAAACAAGCTACTTATATACTTATGTACACTCGTAACTTTGAAACATAATAAAATTAATTTTGCTGCTTGACCTCACCGTATCAGAAGAAGTCAAGATACGAACTACGAGTATTACGTAGCTACTGCGCTTTACTATTTTTACCTACATAGTACATACCTACTATCACCTACACACTTTATTTGTATCGCACACATTTTGACCACACGTGAGGAAAATGCTTCACCTACCCGCAAATATAACAAAGTGGTTATTCTTTTTTTCCTATTAAATACAATGCAAGTAGGCGTTTAACAAACAATATAAATAGTAAATAAGTACATTTCATTTCTTCTGTGACCAATCCCAACAGATTTCATCAACTGTTTCATTAGTCACCATTAAGAGCCGTTTATAATATTGAAATTACATTTATTTCTGCCCCATAGGTACGGGTCCAACATCAAAGGGTCAACTCAGGCTACAGGTAGGGCCGCAGGAATTAATTGCTGACCCTCTTCAATGACAAATCGTGAAATCTTCAAAGGGTAGAGTGGAATAAGCCAGGGCCAGCGATAGAACCGTTTACCTTTGTTTAAAAATGCCTTTGGGAAGTCAAGAGCAGGGGTCTTATTGCGGAATCGTCTACCGACTTCCAAAAACAGAAGGTTCTCGATTCGCAATTAGTTTTTTTTTGTTCTAACGTTACCTGATTTCTTTAGTATGTCGAATTTTCGTACATTTTTTTAATCTTGCGAAATCCTACTAATATTATAAACGCGAAAGTTTGTGAGGATGGATGTATGGATGTTTGTTACTCTTTCACGCAAAAACTACTGAACGGATTGAGATGAAACTTTGCAATAATATAGCTTATATATCAAAATAACACATAGGCTATAAATTATAATGATATTGCGTCGGAAATCAAAATATCATGCGGGCGAAACCGCGGGTAAAAACTAGTGGTCTTATAAAAATGTAGGTACCTAGTTTCTTTTATTTCAGTAGTTTAGCGGCAGTTCCAGAAAATTACAGCGCCTGTCAAAATCAAATAGCAAAAACGCCACTTTCGCTACGGTATTTTACAGCTTACGAAAATTCTAAGAATTTAAAATTTTAATTTCCCATCTATTGTAAAATGTAAACGCCGACAACATTACATAAGCACACTATGTCCGCGAGGACATAGTGTTAGCAGTTATCATACACAAACTCTACTTGTTAGTCCTTCATGTAAATATGTATAATATTGCTATTTTAAGGTTACATCTATCTACTACATATATCAATCACTATTACCATATTTTAGTTTTCATTGTATGAGGTATAAAGTAATGTGAAATATGAATACGCCGTTGTCAAAATCTGAAAAGAAAAAACAAGTATAGGTAGTGAGTTCCAGGAAAACCCTATCCTCTGAAACTCTGCACACTAAAGGAAAGAGAACAAAATTATATTTTAGGTAGCCACTGAAATGCTATTCTCATCCTCGTCTTATATCACAGAAAGTGTTTGTTGCTCTTTCACACAGCAAAATAGCACAGGGATGACATGATTTTGACATGCATATATGTAGTTCCGCGGTCGTAGAGTGAAATAGGCTACTTTATATCCCGAAAAATTAAAAGGGTTCCATGTGATAGCACAAAAGTCAAATAATCACGCGGGCGATGTCGCGGGCAAAAGCTGGTATTTGGACGAACCGGTGCGTAATAAGGTCAAAAATACTCATTATACAATTTTTAAATAAGTATACACATACTATTTTATGTTAGGTGTAAACAGTTCACCCTCCCTATACGAGTACATCACATCTAGTGCGAATCACATGTAACAATAGGTTCATTTTTGGTAGTATCTCTGGTTATGAATGTGTGAGTTTGTATGTTTGTTTTAAGTGTATACTACAATGAAGACATGGTGTATGTAATAGGATCTAGCGATAAATAGATAGACACAAAGGCTTTGAAACAAATACTTCCGCAGTTGCATGTGAAAACGATTAGTTTGGAGTAGGTACTCGTATTAATGAAAAACGGACAACACAGTTCATGAAAAAAAGATTATTTCATTTCAGCTTAATAACACCGTTCCATGTTACTTTGGGAATCTTGGCTTACCGAACTATAAGTAGTCATTGTGATATCCCTAAACTTTAGGGCGGTGAAATACAGCGGCTTCTGAGATCTGAAATCAATAAAGTAAGCTTTGAAAGTAGAACTGTGTAGGCCGAGTGGCTAGCCCTGACGTCAAAGTTTTAGGCTACTTGAAGACCTTTTCAAACTAAGGGTTATTGTGACTAATCGTACACTTTGGAGCGTTAGACTGATTTACTGAACTGTATCTGCTTTTTAATAGTTCACTGCAGAACATATGCCTTTTACGAAGAGCAATTGGGCCATATCCACCACATACCTACGCGCAAGTCCAGCGAGGTATGATTCATCATAAGACTCATTCCTCATACGAACTGTAAGAATGTGGAACGCTTTGCCTGGGTCTGTCTTCCCGTTTAAGTACAACGTGGGTGTCTTCAAATCCCGAGTAAATAGGTATATTTTAAGTAAGCGTGCTACACCCTAGACCGCATATCTGCTCAACATCAGGAAGTATGTAGTCAAACGCAAACCTATACGGAATAAAAAAATGATTTCACATGCAATATCGATTTTTTACTGATGTATGATGTACTGATTCTACTGAAGTAGGTATTCGAGTTGCCTTTGGGTATTTTCCTTTACCGAAAAGCCAGGATTGTGGAAATATAGACAGATATTTTAAAGAATCCATTGTTAAGAAACCGGGTATGAACCCACGGCTTATCCGACGTGCATTTGCCCACGCTATAAAAACAATACGTTTGCATAATTTATTTGCGTTGTTTTATTACCTTTGTAAAACCATAAGTAATGCTCGGCGGCACTCTGCGTTAGTTTTATACCATCCGCTTTCATACACTGCATCCGCAACACCTATGCTCTGTGAAGGAAAATATTAGTAGATCTGTTAAATCACTTGAAACTATGTTCTATTCATATAGCCCATGCTATATGAATAGAAACTACATTTATGTAGAGAAACGCACCAGTTTTTGTTTCATTCAACTTCATTCATACAATCAGCTAAAGAAACCTAATTTATTACTAAAGTACTATATGCATACCGTGATCGTACTCTTTTCTGCGAGTAGCGGTTTGATCACATTAGTATGTGTCAATCTTCTACTATTCCACTGCTGAACATCGGCCTAGCCCTCGAAGAGAATATACCATTGCGGGTAGGTGCATTCACATTGTATTTATTTTCCGGACGTATGCAGTGCATTCACATTGTATTTATTTTCACGATGTTTTCCTTCACCGCGAAACCAGTAGTGATTCTCACTTAAGTATAGAATATTGTCGTTAGAACCATTTCTGATTCCGTATTATTACGGGCACAATAACGGGCGCGTATATACGTACACCGCCGGTAAAAAACATAAATAATCCTCGACGTAGTCAGCTAAAAAGTACATGTGCTAAACTACTATTACTTGACTATGTAGTAGCTACTAGCTACCTACAGCCTTGGCCAAAAGTATTAGGCACCTTGTATTTTCACTCTATGTTCTAAACTAATTTCACTCCTTCTTGACATTTTTAACAGAATTAGTCAAGTCAATTTAATCACATCAACAGAAATGAAAGCTTGTTTACTTGTTAGAGTTCAGAACACAAGTGACCAAACATTGACTGATAAGACCAAAAGAAAACCGAATCCTTCGGTCACCAGGTGTTTTATAACCTTAACAAAGAGAGATATTCTTGATTTAAGAGAGATAGACTTAATATTCTAAGAAATTATTTATGACCCCGGTAAGTCATTTAAGATAAACACTCAGTTATTGGTTAAGTAGTAAACATGCATTTTGATTTTTTAAAGGTGCCTAATACTTTTGGCCAAGGCTGTATATAAAATGGACTTACCGCTCTAAAAATATCGTCCGCGTACCAGCAGACAATTCCCATTTGCGTCAACGCAGCGCCGAGGAAAAACTTGTTGCTCATTTCAATCCATGGGTCCAAGAACTGAAACAACACATTATTTTGTATTTAAAGGTACCTGATACTAGCGGTACCACGACGTCCACAGCTGGATACAGGCCTCCTCTAGATATCTCTAATAGGGTAGGGCCAATTAATTAGTATAGAGCGCTTGCATCCAGCGCAATTCTTTATTAATATCAATTACGTCAGCGTCACCTAATAGAAAGACGTCCTGCGCTGTGCTTTCTCATACGTAGTCTTAAATTTGCATGAGTATTTACAACATATATGTGGTCATTTAACTTGCATTGGTATTAAGGCCTATTGACAGACAGGTACCTATGTACTTACATTACAATAGAGTATTGTAACTATAATAATTATTTTTCGTAAAAAATGTCATGACCGACTTTAACCGTGTATAGAATTCGCTAATATTTCGCACGGATCGATGTAGCATTTTTTACATTTTTGTTGATTTATCAAAAATGAAAAAGTGTAAGTACTCATTCCAATAAAAAAGGAATTATGGAAATTTGACTACTATGTAAAAAGTTATGCGTTGTACGCGTCGAATTGAGTACCTACCTCCTCCGTTTCGTCGGTCAAAAAGATGAATGTTTATATTAAAGAATAAGAAATAGGCATTATGGTTCAGATTTAAAAAATATAAAACATTTAGTTAGTGGTTTTACTACTTTCATCCTTACGGTTTTTCTCAGGAGCGCTTCACTATACTTATAAATAAGTAGTTATATATATAAATTAACTGATTCCACATACCACAATATTGAAGACTACGCAGCATATGTTGATGGAGCTGAGCATGACGTTGATAAGATTTACAACAGAAAATGCGTCTTCTAAGTCTTTGATGTAGCTAAAACAACACAAAAGTGGAATCTAAAATAAATTAAATTGGAATAGATTGATTGACTACTTTTATATTATCTGGATTGCACTGCGGGATTCCCATGCGATATTGAGCTCACAATTATGTAGGTACTTACTGAGGTACCCCTGTACCCCAAACCAGGGGAATAATCATTTTAAAACAAGACGAGACTGACGAGACCTGATTTTTGTGTTTTGGCGACCCAGAACTGGGTCTAAAGTATTAACGACGACACGACGAAATAAAGACTTTTACATCTCTCATGTACGGTAAGTAGGTTCTTATTACCTCCAAATGGGGCTGGTAGGTGACTAATTAGCGCTCTAGGGTAATAATGTAGCTAGAAAAGCCCTAGGGGGATAAGTAATCTACTATTACATATCTCATGTTCGGTAAGTATGCTCTTATTACCTCCAAATGGGGCTTGTAGGTGACTAATTAGCGCTCTAGGGTAATAACGTAGCTAGAGAAGCCCTAGGGCGGTAAGTGATTTAAAAAAAAAACTTCTTTCTTTCAAAAAGTTCGCGTACATCTAACCATCATACTGGCAATAGACATGCATTCAGCCCAATGACCAAAGCGGTCGCTTTGCTATTCAGCTTTGTCTTCCTGTGAATGATTTCCTGTGAATGTGAATGATTTCCTTCCTGCCCTTGCTGCGCTCGTGCGCCTAAATATCTCGGGCTGCAATTAATGTCTTACAGCCCTTGGCTACTAATCTACTATTATCTTACTTGATGAGCCGCTGATGAATTTTAACAATCGCCATAATTTCCGCAAAAGAGTCATAACTTCCCGTCACCGCATCATAAGTAGGACCTTCCTCCAGCTCGTGGTCCTCGTCGCTCATGATGTTCCTTATCTCGATCTGCAGCAGCCGCAACAGCATGCTGATGTGGCTGGCCATCGTCATAAAAAGTAGGTCCGAACCTAGCATGTTACACACTGATAGCACCCCTGAAAAAAGATTAGGCCCAAACTTTGTACTATGCTTCAAAATAAGCCTAAAATTATGTTAAACAAATTGGTTGAAATCGACATAATTATAATACTTCCTTACTCGGTAGAAAAATATGTATAAATAGATTTTTGACCGACGAACCACCGGAGGAGGAATACAATTCGACGCGTTAATTTTTTTTATGTATAACCACGCATAACTTTTTTCATTCTAGTCCGATTTCAATAATTCTTATTTTATTGGGTATAATATACTTCGAAGTTGGTCCCATTAAAATTTTATTGAAATCGGCTGAGCCATTTTTGATAAATTAACAATAATGTGAAAAATGCTACAACGTTCCGTGCATAATATTTGCGATCTAGCGATGCGCCCCGCTTCGCACAGGTGTATTATACATATAAACATTTCTCTTGAATTACTCTATCTATTAAAACAAACTGCATCAAAATCCGTTGCGTAGTTTTAAAGATATAAGCATACATGGGGACAGACAGCGGGAAGCGACTTTGTTTTATACTGTGTAATGAAGGCGGTGCTATTTTTTGCAAAAAATAATTATTGTTTATCTGGTCACTAAATTTTTCGAACAATTTAAAAATAATACTATCGGAGAAATTGTCATACTTAAATTTTAGGCCGTTATTAAAATAATAATAGCAAACTCATTTTACAAATCAAATAACAATATTCCGTTATAGTACAAGGTCAAATGTCTCTTTTGAAAAATTCTTATTATATGGTAGCGTGGTTGATATAGCGCAATGTCTCTTTTAAGTTAACTATGTTCAACAGTGGAATATACGACGACATCTAATCTAATCTTATATAATTTGTTCTTATACACAAAAAAATACTCTTACTTATACAGGACTACTGGTAATAGTACCCGAGATGAAAAAATAAACTAGTGCTCCCTGAACCCAAAATGGAGATTCACAAAAAAGGCCCCGAATACATGTCAATAAAAATATATAACAAAATCTGCGACTCACTAAAATACGAAACTTCCGACAAAGCGTTCAAAAAAAACTACGCCGCCTCCTAACGCAATAGTGCTATTATAGCCTAGATGATTTCTTCGAAGATAAACTTTAAACTCTAGGTATAATTTAATAGACACATAACTTATACATAAAGGTCTAGTCATAGCATAGCGATATAATAAATAAGGTCAGACATATAATTATTACTGTAAGTACTACTATTAAGATAGAGATATAGATAAGTATTAAATGTAACTTTTTCGAACTAGAATATTTTTGAAAATTCTTTATTGTTAATTACACTGTCTGGTATTAATAATAAATAAGTATGCTACGTCCTAGACAGGGTGAATATGTACATCTACTAAATTAGCAATAAGTATTAGTCTAATACGCTAAGCACTGATTATATCCACATGTACTTATTAATAATCATTTACGAGTAGCATCCTTTTAAAGGGCATATTCTGTACATCGAAACAAACATGTTTTGTTCTCCGATTTCTAAAATGTAGATATAAATATTTGTAGTGTATATATAGTAATTTGTAATTATTTTCTTCCATATTTATTTTAATTACCAAAATTTTTAAAGCGCGCATGCTATTACCCGCAACTCTTGGACCTCAAAGGAGATACTGTGTAAATATGCGAACAAATATAAAAATTTGTTAGGTATGGTAAAAACAATTATTTGTAGGTACATATTATGCTGATTGGGAAATTTGTTGAGATTTAGGAAAAGTTGTAGAACATAAGTTGTTTGTTTTGATGTACAAAATATGCCCTTAAAAGGATGCTACTCGATTACCAGTAGTCCTGTATAAGTAAGATTATTTTTTTGTGTATACTCGTAAGAACAAATTACATAAGATTAGAATAGATGTCGTCGTATAGTCCACTGTTGAACATAGGCTTAACCTAAAAGAGACATTGAGCCATATCGACCCCTTATGTTACGGATAGAATCTAATATTTAAATATAACGGATTTTTAGAATCAACCGCAAAATCACTTACGAGAATATTCTAAAAACGTGCCTACTTTTTTATATTCTGCCACCTAATTCATAAAATTCATTAACATCTAATAATAATTCATAGAATTCGTTAGCGTTCAAAGCTTTATGAAGTCGTGTTTCGTATACAAATATTTATGTAACATCACGCATGTACAAATTAATTTCCTTTGCTTTCCCGGCACACGTCTCGATAAAATCCAATTTTGCTTCATTATCATTATCCTGGGTGTATTTCTGGACAACGACGGACACTTTTTGACCGACGATCCACCGGAGGAGGTATACAATTCGACGCGTTTATTTTTTTTTACGTATAACCACGCATAACTTATTTCATAGTGGTTCAATTGAAATAATTATTTTTTTATTGGAAAGAATATACTTCGAAAATGGTCCCATTTAAATTTTATCGAAATCGGCTGAGCCATTTTTGATAAATCAACAATAATGTGAAAAATGCTACATCGATCAGTGCGAAATATTCGCGAATTCTGTACACGGGTGAAGTCGGTCATGCTAATTTTTGCAATAAATATCTTGTTAAGATAACACTTATTCTAGATTAGTAGTTCTCCGAACAGACTTTACATGAATTACCTACCGTCTTTAATAACTGAATCGTCAACCTAAAACAGAGACCTCTCTCACTTCGTTCGCTTCGGTCAGATATGTCCGCCTCATCATTAGGCCCAACTTTTGCTATGTGTAGCCACCAGTAAAATGTAAAATGTACGGAATAGCAGTTTTTTTTTGCGATTTTAGGGTTAGTCAAATTTTGGTATTATCCTATTGTTGTTTCCATCGTCTAGAGAAACATTTTATGTTTAGATTTATATTTGTCTAAGTATATTTCAGATCTCAGAATATCACCAAAGATTTTGATACATAGATAAAGCTTTTCCTTACAAGTAGGTATATCAACTGCAATAAGCAATATTTTATAAAAAAAAAAATATACCAAGCGAAGCAACCTCTACTTTTATATGTACAATATTCCGTTTCTTTTTTGCACCAAGCGAAACCAGGGTGCCCTCTAGTATCCTTTACCTGAGCAAGTTTCGAAGATATACACTAGTTCGTGATACACTGGCTTAGTTTTGTCAAAGGGGTACGCTATCTGCCAGACATAGCCCAGCTGCGCAGGCGCGCCCTGCAGCTTGTGGTAGAGAAGGATAGCAAAAGGCGTCAAGTTGTACAGCACCACGCCCATTACATTCCAGAATGTATACACTGAAAACATAAAAATACCAATCGTCGATGAATTTTACGATCGATCTACTATCTGACTTGACTATACATGCAATATATTCTAAATCATAAAATAATTATCACTGAATAGGAGTTAAATATCAGCTATAGAAGTGCCAAAAGAATACCTCTTACAAATATATTTAAGGTGTGTGCGAGAATACCTAAACAAAATATCGTCAATAGAGGATCAATACACAGGAAGTCCTATAACTCAATGGTATACCAACAATGTAGGAACATTCTGTATATGTAAGCTCTAAAACCCAGAAGACAAAAATGCTACCCTCTTGTTTTTTTGAGATATAGTCAATTTTTTAAATGTATCCGATAATGCTGCCTTGCGGTACTCCAGTTCATATATCCTGACTTGGATTTTTAACATAGTTTTATTTAAATGATTATTTCATAAAAATGGTTAAAACTGCTACAATCTTTTGAAAATGAAACTAAAAGGCGCATAGTTTAAAAAAATACTTGTTATTATCAGTTTTACAGAGTTTACATTTTTATGTTTCAAGCCTTCTTCACACTATAAAAATCGTCAGATTATCAATAGCAAATTACAACAAAGTTGACAAAATTTTCTTATAAAAAGTGAACTCACAGATTTGCCTCAGCTTCAGTGCAGACAGGCTTTCCTTTTTAATAGAAACTGCTTGCTTATTCTTGATAGAGACAGGCCAAATGTCTGCCAGCTCCACGACCAGTTTCCGGAACGTATGCCGCTTGTACCAAAGTGTTATCAATTTGCCAAAACCTGAAATATTTATACCGGCTTTTTCTGGAGACGGACATATTCTAAGCTACCAATGTAATGCATTCATCATCATGACATTCAGAAGCTGCAGCAAAATGTACTGAATACCTAATGATTTTTAACCGATTTCAGAAAAGAAGGTTCTCAATTCGTTTGTGCCTAAGTGTTTTTTATGTATCTATGTTACGTGATTGCTCCGCCAATCATAAACTGATTTTGTCGATTCTTTTTTGTTTAGTATACATAATTAAGAGGTAGTTCCACTTAATTTTTATCGTAATCGGCAGTCATGTTGTTTTTAAACTTTCGCGATTTGAACACATTATTATTTTATACTACGGGACTAATCGCGCACTAAAATTACGAGATAAATAAATACCTCCTCATCCCGACGTTTCGGCCGAGTTGCATCAGTCTACCCGTGACCACGGCCGATGCAACTCGGCCGAAACGTCGGGATGAGGAGGTATTTATTTATCTCGTAATTTTAGTGCGCGATTAGTCCCGTAGTATAAAATAATAATCGGCAGTCATCTTTAAAACATTAACAACAATGTGAAAATAACTACACCGATGACATTGAGGATCAACACATTGATTCGTATGAACTATTCGAATTCCGTACACGATTGAAGTCAGTTACGCCATTTTTGGCAAAAAATAATTATTGTTCGTATTTTCTGTAACGACCTCATCACAAAAATGGGTCGTAAGCTGACTATTTTGATAAATAAATAATAAATGAATATTTTGGGACATCTTACACACTGCCTCTGACCCCAAACTAAGCAGAGTTTGTGATATGGCTGCCAGAGACTGATATACTACATATACTTATTTTTAAATACATACTTAAATAAATAGTAACTATACTATATAAAATTTAACTTGATCTCTGCGACAGTGACATTGACATAGAAGATTGACATATTTAGAGTTGAGATGGTGGTGGAAAAAATCGATTTTCAAACAATGTTGTAATGAAATCGAATGAGTAGTTGAAGGTGACAAATTGGATTTTATTTACTTACTATTATTTAAGATCAAGTATGTATACATGTAAATAATGTTATGATATTAAATACTCATAATAATGTAACGATAGTATTTATCGACGTTTTTCACTATTATCGATGCAAATGTAACATCTAATTGGGTTTAATTTAATTACACATGTAAAAAATGTTATGATATTAAAATATACAATAAAAATAATGACAAATTAAGTTTTATTTAAAATATCGTCAGTATAAAACTATCGATAATTTATTAAAACTATCTAAAACTCTGTGGTCACGATCATTCGTCGCCCATCACTAATCGGCATGCCCATAAAGTATGACATTAACAGGTACTGTCTGTACTATTAAGAAATTCAGGACTTCATAGGCGTGATTTTTCTGATAGCTATCGCAGAGATCAAGTTAAATTTTATAGAGCATAAATAACACCCAGACACAGAGCACTTATGTTCATCACATAAATATTTGCCCTGGGTGGGGATCGAAACCACGCCTCTTTGACCCAGAAGTTAGGGTCACTAACCACTGAGCCACCGAGGCAGTCAAATCTTAGAAATGTCCGTCGTCTTGAGATATGCCCCTAGATACGTCTGACAAAAACGCTAAGCTAAATGCTAGTAGGTACATCCTGAAAACAAACGAACTATATACTACTAGTTTTTACCCGCGGCTTCGCCCGCATACGCAATGTATCATTATGATTTATAGCCTATGTGTTATTCTGATATATAAGCTATATTATTGCAAAGTTTCATCTCAATCTGTTCAGTAGTTTTTGCGTGAAAGAGTAACAAACATCCATCCATCCATCCATCCTCACAAACTTTCACGTTTATAAAATTAGTAGGATTACACAAATGTAATAAAACGCTAAATAAATAAATGACAAATTGTTTTTTACTAGAGTAACAATAGCGATAAATTAAGAAGAAAGACACTCACTCATAGCTCCATATCCCGCAATATGTAAATTGCTGCCAATCAGGTCTTCTACCGACGGCGACTTCATCACCTGTCCAGCAATGTAAGCATATTCCCCCACTATTATCAGCACTACAAAAGCTGAAGTCACGGACAGAGCGACGTATGTCTTCAATTTTGCCACAAAAGTTTTTGGTGCGTCACTTACAAGTGACACACCGATGCTTCGACTACAGAAATCGCATATCTTTAAAGTCTCGTTAATTTCTTTGCTTGCAATCTGTTTTTCTTCTTCTGTCATTTTGAGCTAACTGACGCAATGCCACTGTTTGTCAAGTTTCCTATAAAATAACATGTAAATAAATTATTTCACTCTAAGACCAAAACGATGAAAAAATAGATACGTTTACCTATCGAACAGTTACCAGGAAATCAAACTTGGTATATAATTATGAGGTTCCCAATTATATGACCGGATAAAAGATTGTTTGAGACTGTTATTTAGTTGTTTTTATGAACAAGTTTCAGTAGAACTTGTGTATTTTTGACCGACGTATCAAAGGAGATAATCAATTCGACGACTTTTTATTTAGTTTGAGTTCGACGCGTATATGCCTACATGTATTTTTTTTTCATGTGTAACCACGCATAACATTTTACATAGTTGTCTGATTTCAATAATTCTTTTTTTTTATTGGAATAAGTATACTTCGAAGTTGGTCCCATTAAAATTTTATCGAAATCAGGTGAGCCATTTTCGATGAATCAACAATACTATGAAATTGATACATCTATTCGCGAATCCTGTCCACGGTTGAAGTCGGTCATGCCATTTTTGCAAAAAATAATTATTACATTATTTACGAAGTGGACAACTTTTTTTGGGCTCGGGTTTTTCATGCCCTCACAAAGTAGTGGTATTAATAAGCAAATTATACAAGACTATTGAAAAAGTTGGTTCTAGGCATTTGTATGGATGATCCGATTGCTTTTGATGTACCTACCTACCATACACTGACAGGGTTAACTGCTTACCCTGTCCTAAGCCAAGAGAGGGTGATTAAGACTATCATTATGAACAACTTTTACCATTGGATCAACACAAAAATTTAAAAAAATAAATCAGCTGTTCCGTACACAACTACTACTTAGAATTGACAAAACGTATGAAACTGGTGATTTTTTCTCGAATTCCAGGTTGGCATTTTAGCTATGGCAATTTGTTCATAATGATGGTCTGGATCACCTCCTTTCGGCTTAGTACACGAGTTCTGGACAACCCAGTATACCTGAATTCTTAAGTAACTATTTCCATTGTATCTTGTAATATTTTTTTATACTAGGGCAAGTGCCTTTTTTTAAATATATATCACTAAATACAAGACTTACATAATCTAAAACTACATAAACTCTTAGTACATAACAAGCAATTGGATCATCCACAGACCCTTGAAGGTCTAAAGATAATCCAAATATTTAAGCCCACTGCCAGTTTATTATTATTTTAAACTACGGGACTAATCGCGCACTAAAATTACGAGATAAATAAATACCTCCTCATCCCGACGTTTCGGCCGAGTTGCATCGACCGTGGTCACGGGTTAGACCCGTGACCACGGTCGAAACGTCGGGATGAGGAGGTATTTATTTATCTCGTAATTTTAGTGCGCGATTAGTCCCGAAGTATAAAATAATAATGTGTTGAAATCGCAAAAGTTTAAAAACACCACTGCCAGTTGACAGCGTGTCCAGAATGCTGGCAGCATTGTCACGCTGAATGGCAATGCTTATACGTTGAGCCAAATAAGCACCATCATTTTGGTCACTGCATCCACCAGACGCTCAGAAAGACTTTTGAAAACAAGGAGAGCTCCCGGCCCCCCGGCTCAAATATGTAACCACTGCCGAGGTTAGCATATTTGTTGACTTCAGCAGCTGCTCCGCCGAATTGGCCGCCGCTCCAGCCCTACTCGAATCTCAGAAAGAAGTGACGGCGCCAAAGTATCGACGCAAGTCGTGTCCTATACTAAGGACCGTCCACACTTCCATGGGACGAGCGTCATGCTGTCAGGGCTTTTGCACACTCGGTTCTAGTACGACTGCGATATTGGCGATGGCAAAAACCCTGCGTATGACATCGTTCAGGCTGGCGTGACGACCAATTCGACCAGCGCTTCTTGAGCAAAAGAGACCGTGGTGACCGAGCTGGTCAACTGCAGTACCACACTAACAGCGATAGGCCTCACAACACCTTGCACCCAAGCGTAAGCTGACAGCAAGACGAAGCGCAGTTGGGTCTAAAAGGTTACCAGTATTGAATGAAGGCAAAGCTTTTAACCAATGACTGGACTCCTATACAGAAACCGCAAGATATCGAGCGCGATCCACGACGCTAGGGCATGTATCTTGAAGAGATTTCCGTGCCAGTTCGTAGATCGGCCGATCCCACAGTCTCTGCGACGACAAAGTCTTTGGAAGCTCGTTATTTGGGCAAGCGACGCTCCAAGCATTCGTTTTCGTACAGAATCACCCGGCAGGAGTAACCCAGCTGGACTAGATCTCTTTTGCAAAAATAATAGTGAACGATGTGGCAAATTACTACTGTACGTTTTTATCAAAAACTCTTTTGGAAGTGCTGAAGGGTTACAAACACGGTCGAAAGGAATTGAAGTGACTTTCCATAGATACCTACCGAAACTCGATCTTATCCAATATGTCTATGAAATGACATGATGACAAATGATAAAATGGATTGCCCAGTAACTAGTACCTACTGTGAGAGCAATCCTCAAACCTCCTCACGAAAAAAAACTAGGCATGCCATTAATTTTTCAAAAGTCACTGAACTGTTTGTATGGAACAGTTTCTAATAAGCATGTTGTATTATTTTAGTTATTATTATAGATAATAATTCTACAACAACCGTATTTTTTATTCACTAAGCGAAGTGAAGCGGAATACATCGTGAGGTAACCTGCATATGTCCGGAGTTGTTGTTCAAACTTGTTCAAACTGGTGATTTCCTTTGCTTACTTCAATTGAAATATTGCTGCAGTCGCGAATTTTGATCCTCGATTAGGACAGGAAGAGTTATAAACCAGGTGGATATCGGCTCAGGTAAACCTGCAGTCTTTTTCAGATATCACTCAGATGACATCATTAAAATAACTATGATATAGGACGAATTATTTATTTATTTAAATAGATACACCAACAGTGAACATATTGAATACAATCTTAAACTATTACATTGGAAGGTATACAAAGAAGGTATATAATTATACAAGTCGGTGGATCTCAAGATGCGTGTATCCCTCACTCTATCAACGCGCAGCTTTATGTGAGCTTCTGTCAGGATTGGACATTGCGCAGCTTGTAGCTAACTTCACATCCACTGAGTTGTATGATTTGCCCTATACCTATGAAAATGCCACATTGAAGAATAAAACACAGTATAGACAAGTCATAGATTTAATTCAGTTCTACAATTCGTGCAAAGCTACATGAATTTTGTTCTATTTTTTTAATCTCTTCTATATGAGGTGTACAGAAGCGTGAAGTAGGAATACGCCGTTGTTAGAATCTGGAAAACAAATTTAGGGTTAAATACACAAAAAAAATAACATCTAACTTGTTTTTAAAATTAAAGTAGAAGAACTTTACTCTCCGCTTTTCTACAATTCCACAGTAAAAAACTAAACAGCTTGTTTAATTGCCGCTATTATTTAAACATTGAAGAAAACATGGCGAGGAAAACTGGATAATAGAGTTCTTTAAATTCTTTAAGACAAGTGAATAACATAAACATAGTACTCCTTGGAAACCAGTGACGTAGAAGTATTAAAAAATCTTTTTAGGAAACCAGTTTCCTGAAAGTATAAAAAAATCTATTTACGAAACCAGTTTCCTAGCCCCGGTTTCCTAAACGGCCAAAGCGGATCAATCTGCATGGGACCAGTATCAGAGGCAGATTTTCCCTAGAGCAAACTAGGCATGTGCCAAGGGGCAAGCGAATACGATGGGGCTCGTGCGATCATATAGGGTCTTCGCTTTGTTAAGCGTGGGCACACGGCGGGTGCACGGAGCGGCACGCGGCGGGTGCACGGAGCGACGCCCGACGCTGCATCTAGTGATGCTAGAACAATTTACACCCACCGCATGCGCCCGCGCCACTCGCCGCGCGTGTACAAACCCATCGCTAGCGGCCGCGCCAGAGAACGCTGCTCCAACTTATCTTTCAATACATATACGCGAGGCGGGTACCCACCGCCTGCGCACGCTTAACGTAGCGAAGGCCCATAGAGTTGAATATAATACCTATAGCCTAGCCTAGCAGTGGGCGCCTTAGCCCTAGGGTTTCAGTTGCGCGTTTGGTAAATCGCGCGACTGAAGCGCAGTGCAGCGTGTTTTTTACATGGATTCACAAAGCAGCGCGGCTGCAGCGCTGTACGTTGTGGCGATACATTATCATTTATTACTGACCGAATTATATGTGACCATCGTGATGGCACGAAACTTCAAAGCCGTGAAATAGAGAGGTTTTTGCGACCTGCAAACGAATGCAAATAATCAAATAAAATATCAAAATAAACCTAAAATTAATGTTATTTAAATGAATACTAATTTGGATTCAAATAAATGCGATTTAAACAATATTTTTTTTATTTGATGTGAAAATGGTGAATACTTTTTAAATAAGAATCACAAAAGTCTCATAAGTTTAACTATAGCTCAACAAATCAATATAATATGATGTGTAAGTCGTGTAAGCTCAGTTCCTTTTCAGACGAAATCATGCAATATACTCGTACATGTATAATAATAACTGGAATATGAGTATAAAGATAACAGAAGTAGGTACCTTTGCAAAACTGTAAGCAAAGCGCGACGGCATCGCACGTTGCATCTATACCAGCCGCTTTCATACACCGCATCAGCGACGCCCATGCTCTATAAATAAAAAAATATCGCCACAATAATCCAATAGTCATAAATCAAATCTTTAAATCCAATAAAAAAGAAGATTTATTGCAACAAAACATAAATAACATTTCATAAACTAAACCATATATTACCACTACTATACTATATTTACAAACCTAAACCAATTAATAAAAATAAAAAAACTTGAACTAAAAAAACTTAATAAAAAAATAAATTAATGTATGAATAACGATTAAAACCCTAATCTAAAAGTCTACTGCCAGCGGGCACAGTTCCCAAAATGCTGGCCCCATTACCACGTTGGATGGCAATACTGATCCTCTGGGTAAAATAGAGAGGCCAGCATTTTGGTCACGTGTTGCGTCGACCAGTCGTAATGATAGAAATTGATGTATTTTTCTTGATCCCGGTCCCCACGGTCCTAAAGTTTCGACCCCATAAGGTTCAAATAAATAGTCACTATCAATATTTGCATATTTGATCCTTTTGAGGCCTTCTGCATATTCAGCCGCTGCGCCAGCCCTATGCTGAGTCCTTGGAAGATGGGACGGAGCGAGAGTATCAACACACGTGGCGTCCTATAGTAAAGGCCGTCCCATCTTTCAAGGAATCAAGGTCATCCCATCGGTTCTTTTACCATCGCTACGAGCGAGGCTACTTGGCTCCAGGACAGCTGCGCAGTCAGCAATGGCAAGAGCCCGGCGGATGACGCCATTCAGGCTGGCGTGACGTGGAATTTTGCCTGCACTCTTTATGCAAGAAACACCGTGGTGACCAAGGTGGTCGACCGCAACGCCACACTGGCAATAATTGGGAGCGCAACACGATGCGCCCAAGCTGAGACCAGAACGGACTCTTTAAATTAAAATACTTTTATAATTGACTTTTCCAATGTCAATTATATTTATGACGTACTTACACACAAAAATGTGACAAAAACGTAATAAACGACTAAAAAAACTTAAAATTTAAATTTTGATGTCTTATGCAATCAATCGCATCATTAACAATAACTCTAAAAAACTGATATCGCAATGAAATGAGAACATGCGAGAAACAACAGCTTTCAAAATAAAAATAGATTCATAAAAAGAACTGAGTCGAATAACGAACTTCCTCCTTTTGAAAATAACGTACCTAATTTATCACAGCGTTTTCTTTAAACCACAAAAGAACAATTTGAACTAAATAGAAAACGCCAGTACAGTTTACATTTTATTCTAGTAACGTTGCGCTATTTCTTTGTCCGAGACATAAGCAGACAGTGAGAAGTTAAAACTAACCGCTCGGCTAATGTCGTCCGCGTACCAGCAGACTATTCCCATTTGAGTCAACGCTGCCCCGAGAAAAAACTTATTGCTCATTTCCATCCATGACTCTAGAAACTGGAAAAAAATTATAAATATTGCATTATTATTTACCGCATTTATACTATGTACTGTACCAGCCTTTTTAATAGTCCACTGCAGGACGTAGGCCTACCCACGAAGGGTGATTAGGCCATATCCACCACGCTGGCCCAGGTGCGGGTTGGTGAATTCACATACGCCATCGAATTTCATCTACGGACGCATGCAGGTTGCCTCACGATGTTTTTCTTCACCGAAAAGCCAGTGGTGTTAATACCGTATACTATGTACCAGCCGTTTAATAGTCCACAACTGAACATAGGCCTACCCACTATGTACGATGGGGCGATATCCGCCACACGATCCCAATGCGTTTTGGACGTATGCCGGTTGCTTCACTACGTTTTCCTACACCGAAAATACGGTTAAAAAAAACATGCTGAAAGAAAACCTTAAAACTTAAATAATTTGGCGTGTGTATGCAAATAAGTGCCCTTTTGGAAAATGACGGATAAACCAACAAATAGTAGGTACGTGAAATGCTTTACTACGATTTTTGTTCTCTTTTAGCGTGAATATTTAGTTAGAATCTTAATCTAAGTAAATCAAACTGGAGCAAAGCTGGACTAAGCAGTATATCTGATAGAATACCTGAAAAGGCAATAAAAACTTAAATCAAAAAGTTGTAATCTTTATTCTAATTTTTTATATTTTAGGTACATTAAAAAATACTATTTAAAAGAAAATCCACAAAAAATCTAATAGCGATATTTTGCTAAACTGACTATTCAAGGGTCAAAATACCAACATGTAAAAATTGTCGCTACTTTTGCGCGATTTCTTGAAGTATATATACCAAAAACCGTATAAAATGAGCATTTTATACGTAAGTTTTTGGTATACATAGGTATACTTCAAGAAATCACGCAAAAGAAGATAAGATACGAGCTCTTAATCAGTTATATGGTTTGTGATGCTCTATCTTTTCTCGAATAAAGTGGACCATTTGTCGTGGCGTAGAGGCCACTTTATCTGTCTTTTGTTATTTTGCACTATGCTATGATACTTTCTAATATTTCAAAGTACCTATCGCTCTCGTGTGCTGCTTTCTTTTGTGTAGATATTTTTATCTTTTGTTACTCTGATGCTCCATTCCAGGGACGTTTATTCGTACATTAGTAGAATGGCCACCTCCGTAGCCGCCGCATTAACAAAACATTTCGCCTCGAAAACGAACTTTTTGTTGGAGTATATGAGATAATTTGGCATGTGTTGCGTTTTTCGCACACCTGTATTATTATGTCCACATTTTGCGCAGTAATCACTTTTTCAATCACCTCTGCAGACCAAGTCTGTTTGGATAGAACTTAAAATTAAATCATCAGGTTTGGAATATAAATCGATATTGTCAAAAAAGGTAACGAAATCATGTTTGGTATTTTGGGTTCCATGCCAATATAATAAAAGAAAAAAATTACAGCAAACCTCATTGTGTGTCAATACTCAATACAACAGATTTTTCTATGTTATAATACAATACTTACTACAATAGCAAAAACGACGCAGCAAATGTTAACTGAACTCAGTAGAACATTGATTAAATTCACGACGCAAAATGCATCTTCCAAGTCATTGATGTATCTAGAAAATTTAAATTATTTTACTAACTGTAATTTCAGGAACCTTAAAGAGCTGAAATAAACTGTTACAAAAATACATATTCACCGAAATGCAAAACTTTTATTATATCTATGAGGATAGTAGCACGCGGTGGCATTCAGGTACTGTTTTGTGTAATGCTACAGAATTTCGGTAGTTAGATGTAGTATGCAAGGGACTCAGGTAAATAGCATAAACAAAGAGAGACCGATGCCCAGTAAATAGATTGTCACAGAACTTACTTGATAAGCCTTTGATGAACTTTGACGACAGACACTATCTCCTGGTAACAGTCATATGATCTAACACTATGCATTTCAAATTCATCGTCGTCTAGTGCTATCAGATGACGTATCTTTACTTGTAGTAAACGTAGTAGCATACTTATGTGACTTGCCATCGTCATGAAAAATAAGTCGGAACCCAGCATGCAACATACTGAAATGATACCTGGAAAAAATTAAATCGGATTCCGAAATGTATGTCTTACAAAATCATAAATTTAACATATCTCAGGATGATTGAGTTGAGCTTTAACACTTCATTGGAGATGGTCTCTTATGATATATCCACATGCATTTCCATAACTAGGTAAATCGGTTAGAAAAAAATTGCTACGGTTCACTAAGCCACCAATGAGCTTGTTTTTGACCGACGAACTACCGGAGGAGGTATACAATTCGACGCGTATATATATATTTTTTTTTATGTATAACCACGCATAACTTTTTTCATAGTAGTCCGATTTCAATAATTCTTTTTTTATTGAAAAGAGTATACTTTGAAATTGGTCCCATTTAAATTTTATTGAAATTTGCCGAAACATTTTTGATACATCAACAATAATGTGAAAAATGTTACATCGATCCGTGCATAATATTTGCGTTCTAGCGATGCGCCCCGGCTTCGCACAGGTGTATTATACATATAAATATTTCTCTTGAATTATTCTATCTATTAAAACAAACTGCATCAAAACCTGTTGCGTAGTTTTAAAGATATTAGCATACATGGGGACAGACAGCGGAAAGCGACTTTGTTTTATGCTATGTAATAATTCCGAACACGGGTGAAGTTGGTCATGTTAATTTTTGCAAAAAATGATCTTGTTGTTTTATAAAAAATGAATTATTGTAGATTATGGTGAATGGTGGCGATGGCGATCCTGGAGTGGTCACATTTCTATGGCAATATTTTTTTAATCAGGGCTTGTTGTTTCTAGATTTCTTTTCCCGGACAAAATTACAAATTCTGAACGTGATCAAGAAGAGGAACAAAAATAAATGTTACCTGAGCAAGTCTCGAAGATATACACAAGTTCGTGGTAAACTGGCCGCGTTTTATCGAAGGGGTAAGCCATCTGCCACACATAGCCCAAAGGCGATGGCATGCCGCTCAGCTTATGGTAGATTAGTATGGCAATAGGCGTTAGGTTATAGAGCCAAACGCCTAAGACGTTCCAAAATGCGTACACTGTAAAAACAACCAATGAATAACTTTTGACAAGTAAACATTTTAACACTTCAATTAAATGTAACTACACCGATAGTTTTACACTAAATTAGTGAAAAGGCTAGACGACAAAAAAAATTAATTCGTCCGTCAGATTGATTGTCAAAAAATATTAGACCCGTATTTTTTCTTTTGTAAATTAAACAAAAATTTATGAAGACATAGCCCGTTAAAGTTCCGCGACGTCGAGAGCAGATTACAAATGCACTTTTGATAGAGAAATGACTTCACGAGCCCCCACTCCTGAACTTTGACAAGGTTTATGTTGGTCGTTTATTTTTTGATTGAAAAAAGAAAACACACGTGTACATTATTTTTTGATACTCAAACTTATAATAATATTTTTGAAGTTATGACTTTTTGGCGGCGTTGTACACTTTTTGGGATGGGTAAAAAATGGAAAGCTCGAGTCAGGACCCGTGAACTAATCGAAAATTCGTAAGACGAAGGGAGCAAGTTTTCACTGCTGCCGGCACTGCCGGAATGTAACCCGTTGTTTTTTTTACCCAGTCACTATGCCTATTGGTATCTTTTAAGTCTAGTATATCTGCATAGGTGTAGTGTAGGGTCTTTCAGACAGCTGCGGCCTAGCCCTAGTATATAATATTCCTCTATGGGCCTAGCTGCGACTGAGATCTAATCATCAAACAAACACAGATCTTGATTAAGGCTTTGTGATTGGTTGAACACACTAGACCGCAGCCGCAGCTCTTCAGCAGTTCTCTAGAGGGCGCTTTTATGTATCAATGACGGACTTATTTTAGGATACCAATGTACTCATCATTGTGACCAATGTTTATTACTGAACCAACCCCAAAATAGAGAAAAAATGGTAATGTTTTGTCACGATTTCGAGGTTGGTATCATCATAAAGTTGGTCATAATGATTAGTACAATTATATCATACAAAAATCAGGCGATGTTAGCTTTTTATATAACAAACAAACAAAACAAACAATATCTTTATTGTACAACATATAACATAAATACATTAATGTAGCTATTTACAAATGTTGTACAATGGCGGCTATATATACGTATATTTACTCTAACAGCTGCTGCTGCTACATTGCTTGATACAGTTCTAATTTGAAATTAAATTTGGGCAAAATTCTTCTTTCAACTAGCAGGCATACTAACCAGTCATCATGACTATTGGTATCTTTTAAGTCTATCTGAATCATCCCCTCAACATCGCTTTCAAGTGAGTTGGTGCTCAAACCGCCGCGCTCAAACGTAGTTCTATTACTGGCTGTTACTATGATTAAAAACACGTAAAAAAATCAAGAATTTGTTTGAAAATGACAAGGAGTTTTTTTTGTTACCATCAAATTCCTGATGTAAGGGTAATTCAAAGTGTGAGAGACGTTACAGATAATGAAGTAAATGAAAATATACAATTTTCAGGATATACGGAATTCTACGTGCGCGAGTGCCGTTTGCTTTTGACTTTGATTTGATCTTTCCATCATTTTGAGATTTTCTTCAGCTTGTCCGGATTTACGCCTTCGTGGACGATATATTTTTTCGTGGCTTTACATCTCGGTTCTTGTTTTGTTATCATCAGTCTATGTAAACAGAACAGAAATGCCAATTTGATCTAAGTTAAGTAGACACTTAGGATCTTGATACCTTAGAATAAGCCTGCTAGTTGAAAAGAGGAATTTTAGCCAACTTAATTTTAAATTAGAAATGTATCATACAGCAGCAGCAGCTGTAAGATAATATACCTAAATAAAAAGCTAACATCGACTGATTTTTGTAGGTTGTAATTGTACTTACTAATAATTTGACCAACTTTTACTACGAGACCAACCCCGAAATCACGATAAAAATTAGCTGATCCAAACAAAAAGTAATTAAAAAAATGTAATTAACAGTTGAATTTTTGACACTAGAATACGGCATCGGTATCCCCTGCCTGTAGTAAGAGCCTACTAAAAGGGGACCTCTGGGCCCGTGAGTGGTCAGAGACGGGGTTCTGGCCATCCACCCAAACGGGCCCGGGGAGGTCGACTGCGTGTGTGGCAACGTTGTCATAGAGGACCGCACAAGCCTAGTACAAGAACTAGTCGAGAAGTCGTACAAAGTGCTGGGAGCACCGGTGCGTCCTCTTGGAGATCCCGGAGCTCCCAAGAGCGCGTAAAGGTTGACCACCGAAGGCGTTTTAGTGGGTACAATCCTACATAACTTGACTGCACCCTAAAGCAGTCGGGCATCTTTCGAAGATTTTCCCCTCGTAAAAAAGGCCGCAGCTGCAGTTAGGTTGCAGCTGTCTGGGGGAGGCGCGGACGCTAGACGCAGTTTCATACTTACAAATCTGCCTGTGTTTGAGGGCCGACAGGCTGTGCCGTTTGATAGCGGCCGCTTCCTTGTCACTGAGCGCGAGTGGCCAGATGTCCTCCAGCTCCGTCACCAACTGCCTGAAGACATGCCGCTTGTACCAGATAGTTATCAACTTACCGAAGCCTGAAATAATAGTCGGGCTAAGGCTTATCACACATCACATATTATATAATACTAGCTTTAAACCGCAGCTTCGCCCGCGTGATATTTTTATTTTTGTGCTATTCCATAGGCACTTTGGGATTTGACACTTTTTTGGGATAAAAAATAGCCTATGTCAATTTCCGACCTTATCTGACCTCCATACATACGAGTAAGTATATCTAAAATCAAGTTTGATTTGTGATAAAGATTGGTCGCTCTATAAACAAAAAGAGTATTAAACACGCTTTCGGACTTATAATATTAGTAAAGATAAATGACAGAACACGCTAATTGCCAAAAAGTATAATTTGTACATCAGTTCGATATTCAAAAAATATTGGACAATCGGATATTTTTTATTTTCTCAATTAAACATCTTCCTGCCCTGAAAGTTCAAGGTGACATCACGCCGTTCTACACCTATTACTACAGCCAAAACAATTCTAGCTTAATTATTACAATGTAAAACTTTATGGAAAATTCTGTAAATTATAATGGTGATTTGTAATAAATAACATATAAATAGGTTTTTAAGTACCCGTTAGGTTTTACGCTACGCTAGTTTGAATAGGCCCTTAGACAAGTTTCGTGTTCTAGTAACTTGTACTTGAGGGGCTTTTGAAGTTTCCATCAAGGACTTGCCCTTTAAACATGTTGCGAAATTTCAAAGACGGTTTAGCCTTAAGAATTGTACCTACTATTAACGCAAGTTTCACTCAAGTGCGTAATTGATAGGTATGTTTCACACAAATTTTAACCTTTAATAACGGATAGCTATAAATAGTCAAAAGTCTCTTTGTTTTGTTTTAAGCTTAACTGTGACATAAACAACTGCGCTGAAAATAAAATTGGCCCCAGAGCTATTAAGGGTTAATTATGCTTTTATTTCATACTGGATTTACTCGATATTTTACAGCAGCAATTACTTTACGAGATAAAAGATAATTCTGCTCATTATACAACATACTCATAAACTTTGTTGGTTATGTATGTTTATATAAATAGGTATCTGATCTCAGACCAAATAAAAAATAAAAGACTGTTGTGAACAAACAAGTGAGGCCAACCAAACTACGCCTCGCCGTGTACAGACAATTACACACACATCAAAGTAAAAAAACTACGCCTTGATTTGTCAGTCGAACTATGGCGGCGCAACAGCGACGCATGTATAAAAAACCGGCTTCACTTGACTGTTCAACGACGTTTTCTCTTAATTTTTTTATTTGCTCTGAGGTATCTGATATGTATATATTTTCATAAAAGGAGTTGGTAAACTTTTTATATGGGAGGCGGTCCTTGAAAACCGGCAGCGATGCGAGCTGTATTAATGTTTAGTGCCATATTTAAGAATATTATTTCACTCAAAAACATATTTTTGTGTATCGCCGTTTTATTATAATATCACTTTTTTATTTCACTAAGTAGAAAATATTTAGACTGAACTGGTAATACTAAGAGGAGATGCCTGGCAGCCCCGTCCAAAACGCAATAGAGATGGGCGATTTCAAATATAAAGACTATCGATTCTTACGATCGATAGTTTTATATATTATTATGCGGAAAGAGACATCGTTGTAGTAATAATTACTGTATCAGCCTTTTTTAATAGTCCACTGCAGGACTTAGGCCTACCCACAAAGGGTGATTGGGCCATATCCACTACGCTGGCCCAGTGCGGGTTGGTGGATTCGCATACGCCATCGAATTTATTCTACGGACGTATGCAGGTTGCCTCACGACGTTTTCCTTCACCGAAAAGCCAGTGGTGTGAAATTCCGTACATAAATTCCAAAGAACTCATTGGTACGGGATCGGGATTTGAACCCACGACCTCACGATTGCAAGGCGGGTGTCACTACCTCTAGGCCACCACGGCTATGATAATTACTAGGTACACTTGAATTCGTACACGAGTGTGGAAAAGTAAACTACATCGGTGAAACGTTATTAGATTTATCTACTGTCTTAAAGAACAACATAGCTACTTCCTTCAATATTTGTTTCATAGATTCCTCACTTCATAGATTATATTTTCTAAGACACTTTTGACACACATTATTATTAGTAAAAACTTCCCATCGATCCATCAGCTATAAAACGTCCACTGTTGGATATAGGCCTTCCATATAGATCTCGAACAAGATCGGTTTGTAGCGGCTTGCATCCAGCGTGATGTTGTGGCCTTAATGAGGTCATCGGTCAACTTGCCAATCCGCTGGGCTATGTCGGTTAACTTATAAGCTAATCGATGTTCTACGTTCCTATTTCATTTTATTTATATAGGTACGTGATTTTACTTTTACGTCATTAATAAAAAAAAAACAATATCAAGAAATCATTAACTGCACTGTCATTAGTTGCGTTTGCGATAATTTAAGTTACAATATCGATACATCGATGTTTGACGATTCAGCACTAAGGGCACTAACGTGAACAGTGATTTCAAACACAGACTACTATAGATACTACGTAGTCTACGTATCAGACAGGAATCTTCAAACAACCAATAGCGGGCTGGTATTTTAGAGTTTGACATTTATTTATTTTAAAAAACATGGCGACCAGCCCTCTATTGGTTGTTCAATATTGACAATGTCATTTCCTTTTGCTGTTTTATAATGTCACTGTCAGTTTTTTTTTTCAATTTAGGCTTAATGCAGTTATTTGGCGGAGCACATAGTTCATGTTTCAAATTTTTTTAGAATCTATTTTAAAATTAAATGGCGATGAAAAAAATTCTAAAAAATTTGTGTTTGAAAAGATAATTATATAAGCTTTCTATTGGTATATATTTTGTTTCTACTAGATTTCAAAACCCGCATCTTTTCCATATCCTTTAAGCTAGAATTTAAAGCTTTTGAAAAATAAATTACTGAATACATTATATGTTATTGGAATATTTTGCGCGGAACGCACTACAAATTGTGAACGGACTAAAAATACTTCCTACTAATATTATAAACGCGAAAGTTTGTATGTATAGATGTTTGTTACTCTTTCACGCAAAAACTACTGAACAAATTGAGATGAAACTTTGCAATAGTAATGTTTAAACATCAGAATAACACATAGGCTATAATTTATAAAGATAATACGTGAAATGAAGTTCGTTGGGTCAGCTAGCTTAAAATACGTACTAGGTAATAGGTAGGTATAACATAAAAATGTAGTAGGTACAATTACATATTATCTACAACAATACCGCTAATTATAATATCGACGCTTGAAAGGCAAAAATTACCAAGCGACAGTTTGGGCGATATTGAGTTATATATATCACTGAAATCAGAAAAAAAAACTGCGTCGATTGGTCTTCCTCTCACGGCGCTAGGACGAAGTTTGTTGTCGTTTAGTAACTTAAAAAAAGACACATTTTCACAGTTTTCGGCGTCCAAGCGACTAGAATTTTAATGATTTATGAATATTTTTCACATAGTAAGGATTAGATTTTTATAATTTACACTAAGTAATTTTTGCCTTGACTCTAAATAATGCATCCAAACATAAAGTATTTTCTGCCTTGCGAGTACCCAGGAATTAGCATTACTTAAGACGACTTCGAGTAAAATCATTCAAAACTGTATTCATGGTTATAACGATACCATCAGCACTACTAAACTAGTTGACGTAAAAAAAATATGACACATACAACAAAGAATCAGTTTACCGTTTCTATGTAACAGAAATAAATAATTATGTTTCACTTTATTTAAAAAAAAACGTAAATTTACACCAAAACGCCTAAAATGGCATGTTGGCGTTTAACTGAATTTGTATAATAAACAGTCGAACTTCTATACAAACTTGAATTAATTTTAATCTCTAATATTGAAAGTTTTAAATCTATTTATTACATTTGTAAAATAACGTCAGATAATTTAACTATGAATTTTCTAAAATCTCGTCTCAAATTCTCCATACATTATTTCTATGGAGGCGCGATGTTGAATAAATACGCGACGTATGCGCTCGGAAAATCAGTCGACCACCGGAGCTCAGAGCGAGGTCACGTCGATTTGCGGAGCGACGCGCTGAGAACACTCAACCGCGATCTATTGTGTACGAATGATCAGCTGCACACACGTAAATGAGGTAAGTTCAGTTTTGTGATTTTTACTTTTTTCGTGAAAGTTGTTTATATTTCTTTTGTTGAAATAACACTTATATTTCGTTCATTTATGTTTTAGTGATAATGGGAAAACGTAAGGAAAATTATTACAAAAAGAAAGGTGGCGTTTTTTTTTCGAAATGAAAATCGAAAAAGTATACAAAACCGTTTAGTATTTTGAGTCATAAATCAATACTTTTAATCCAATATGGCGGAATTCTAAAGATGGCGGACTAAGTTTTTTTTTGCACTGCTAATATATGGGTATCAAATGAAAGGGCTTGCTGAGAATAACTCGAAGAAGAAAATGAGGTCACTCTAAATCCAATATGGCGGACTTCTAAAGATGGCTAAGGTTTTTATACATTCGTACAATATGGGTATCAAATGAAAGGGCTAGCCGAAAATAGCTCGAAAAATAAAGTAAGGTCACTCTAAATACAATATGGCGGACTTCGAAAAAATGGTGGACTAAGTTTTTTATGCATTCTTACAATATGGGTATCTAATGAAAGGGCTTGCCGAGAATAACTCGAAAAATATAGTGAGGTCACTCTAAATACAATATGGCGGACTTCAAAAAAATGGTGGACTAAGTTTTTTATGCATTCTTACAATATGGGTATCTAATGAAAGGGCTTGCCGAGAATAACTCGAAAAATATAGTGAGGTCACTATATTTTTCGAGTTATTCTAAATACAATATGTCGGATTTCTTAAGATGGCGGACTAAATTTTTCATACATTTCTACAATATGGGTATCAAATGAAAGGGCTTGCCGAGAATAACTCGAAAAATAAACTGAAGTCACTCCAAATACAATATGTCGGACTTCTAAAAAATGGCGGACTAAGTTTTTTATACATTCATACAATATGGGTATCAAATGAAAGGGCTTGCCGAGGATAACTCGAAAAATAAAGTGAGGACACTCTAAATACAATATGGCGACCTTCTCAAAATGGCGGACTAAGTTTTTTATGCTTATATAAATAAACTGAAGTCAATCTAAATACAAGATGGCGGACTTCTAAAAAATGGCGGTCTAAGTTTTTTATGCATTCTCACAATATGAGTATCAAGCACCAGAGTATATCCTGCGAGCTCTTAAACAAAAATAAACTGCACAATCTAAACGTAAAGGACATGTCCACAAAATGTATGGAGGCTGGTATAATAATAATCAAAAATTATAAGCACAACTCTCGTTACATTTCGAGAAAGTTCATATTTATCTGAGTCTATTACAACAGTTAAAAACAAAAATAACTTCTCCGATTTTTTTAAAATTAATTTTGAATTTATTAGAAAAAATAAATATATTTCGCTTAATAGGTAGTTTATCTCTAGTAGCCCTGATTAAGTAACCTCCAAATTGTAAAATAAAAGCATTTTTACCAATTAAACACACTTTTTAAGTGATTTTGTGTCACATTGTACCTACTAACTGGTCACACTGGTAGGTTATAGTTTTTAATTTTAGCAAATTAAGATATGAATGTGGAAGAATCAGCTACGAATGCAAGTAAAATAACGATAGAAGCACTTTATTATTGCTAAACTAGAAAAAAAGCTGTATTGTTATTTTTCATACAATTTATTTTTTGCATTTTTTTAAAAAATTGCAGGGGTGAAAAAATCTAAATTAAATATTTTTGGGAAGCCCATATAACAAGCTTTCAAATGATGTATATATCATCTTGGTTCGATTTTTATCTGAATAATATACCACTTGTGGACGTCACCTTTAACGCAAATTATTGTCAAACTGTAAAACGTAAAAAAACATGAATGTTAATAAAATTACTTTAGGTATCGTAAGAATTTTCATTTCTAATCCTATCTAATATATATATTTTTATTTTGTGTTTTTCGTTTTTAGATTAACAGTACCTTTTTGGTATACCAGATCAGGTTACAAAGTACTTATCACTTTAAATTATGCAGAAGTAATGAACAAATTGTTTATGTTACATAAAAAGTGACATTTTAATTGTACAAATTTCACGTATGAAATTAAATACGTATTTCTCACGATAGATGGTGAATGGACTTGTGATACTAAGTATTTTTTGTCTTAACTGACATTACACCATTTTGTATGAGAGCGGCCGGCTTCGCGTAGCGATTTAAATGTGTGCGAGGACACGCACACAAGCAGTGAGCTACGCGGATCTACGCCGGCCGCTGTCAAATACCTAAAACTGGTTAGCAGCGTAGCTCTGGAGTGCCCTTAAGAATTTTTACCTGATTGTTGTTTTTTCTCTCTCGTAATTTAAAACTTTTTAACACACCTTCAATAGACTTTCTTTGTCATTTAGTACTTTTTACTTAAATATAATTTATTCAAATATGTGAAGTAGTGAATACCTGCCTAAAACAGGATATATTTTGTCGTTAAGTAATTTTCTACCCGCCGATTTTTTTTAAGTTTATGTTACTTAGATAACTATTTCTGATATGAGATTTCTCTAAAAGTGACCTTATCCATGCAGCACCTTTTTTGTTTTGTCACTTATCCGCACTGTAAATCAGATTCTAAGTGGCTGTTGGTAACAAAATAACGATTACGTCTTCACCGAACTGTCGCTTAGACAACACGCATGCGTGCGCGCATGGTGCAAAGTGCTTAATCTCGTAGCTTGTTTGTGTACTTGGTAAGTGCATTATTAAGATTTTATGACTTTATATTTATAGATTTTCAGATAAGACTTTATATTAGATTATTAAATTTATATATTACATTAATTTAAATCTATTGTTAAAAGTACATAAAAATCGAAAAAAAGCGAGTAGATTGAAGCGAGATAGAAGAATTGGTAATTTGGTGTGTTTCAGTGTGTTTAGCATATGTGGACTTTGGGATAGCCATTCGGTCAAGACATGGGCTGTGCTTGAGTCTATCCAGCGATGCCGCAAGTAGTCCAGCCGGTCTGGAGACAGGTCAGTTCCTAAATTTACGGAAGACGGATAGGTTAGTCCTTCTGAGGAAAGATGGGCGCCCTGCGGACTTTACCTCCGCGTACCGCCCTATAGTACTGTTGGATGAGGTGGACAAGCTGTTCGAATGCGTGATAGCTGCTTGCCTCATCCAGTATCTTGATAGGATTGGTCCACACTTGTCCGACGAGCAATTTGGTTTCCGGGCGGGCCGGTCTACAATCGACGCTGTTAAACGTGTCAAAGCCCTCTCGGACGAGGGGGTGGCTCATGGTCAAGTGTTGGTGGCATGTCTCTAGACATCGCCAACGCATTTAATACACTGCCATGGGTTTGTGTAGAGAACCTACGAAGAGGCTGCCAGTCTTGCGATGGCAACGGTGCAGGTGGTGGCGAGAAGGATAGTGAAACTGGGACTCCAGGTAGCGCTGAACAAGTCAGAGGCCCTAGTATTCCATGGCCCACGACGAGCGCTGCAATCACTAGGGAGTGAATCGATTAAGGTGAAGCCTACGATGAAGTATCTAGGGCTACACCTCGATGAAAAGTGGAACTTTTGGGAGCATTTCGCCCAGTTAGTTCCTCGAATAATGGGTGCGGCTGGGTCACTTAAACGCCTTCTTCCTAATCTTGGGGAACCAATTGCCGCTAGTTGTCTTTTTTATCTTGGAGTGGTGTGGTCGATGACCTTGTGCGGGGTGTTTATATGGACGGACGCCCTAAACCGAGAAACGGTCGCTTTTCTAAAGTGACCACAACGCGCAATGGCCATCGGGGTAGTCAGAGGTTATCGCACTATTTCGTGTGACGCGACGCACATGACGTCTTTTCATCCGATAAACCTCAGTGCCTCAAGACGAGAGTTGCAACAGTTGTGTGTTCCCGAAACGTGATCGTTTACTGTGGGCCTAATCGCAGCGTAGTCTTGATTGATCTAGATTATGGGTCCACCTCCGAGATGAACGGAAGATCTCATCAAGACCGCAGCATCGTGCTGGAAGCAAGCCGTTTCCAGCCGGTCTTATTGGAAATCTATAGGGGAGGCCTTAGTCCAGCTGTGCAATGTCTGCAAAGACAACGACGACGACAAATTAATAGAAACAATAATTAACAATAAAATAGGTAATGATTTGACATGGTTGATTTTTATTATAAATATTTAGATAGGTTTTCCAGAAACCGATGTCAACTTTATAGTTTTAATTTTAAGTAGTTTTTATTGTGACATTATTTTTGATAGCATTTTTTTTCATTCATCATCAGATGAGGTTCATACTCAGTAGAGAGTGATTGTAGATAACTACAAGGGCTGTTTAAGAATTGGTGATGACGATATCCGTTGAAAACTATTGCAAAAGTTTCTAATGTAGTGTACAAACCAGATTTTTTGTTAGGTTGTTCCTTTTTGGAAGGTAAGTGTAGGACTTTTTGTCCTACACTTACCTTATTTAAATAGGACTATGGTTGAAATTGCCTGGCAGTAAAGTGGTTTATCTTTTTATTTCGATCATTTTACCTATATGTTAAACATCTGTTTATTGTGGATGCATCATTTTGCTTCAAATATAATCATAAAATATTGGGGCTTAGAAAATTTTACATGTTTTATGATAAAAATTTGTTTTTGGTTAGTAATTTTTACCTGTTTGTGATTTTGATCAAAATTTTACTAACCGACACTATCTCTTAAATTATTGAGAAAAATCATATTTTTTAAATGACAGTTCATAAAGCTTTTAAATTTCATTTAAAATCTATTAGAACCGAGTAGAAATGAGTAATAGAAAATTTTATATGATTTTTTTTCCAAAAAATAAAACTTTAAAATGCTCTGGTGTAAAGTTGCCAATATGTCGCTTGGTAATTATTGCCTTTCAACCGTCGATATGTACATCTCTGCTTAATTTTCAGCTGTAAATCTATCTATTGTTGAGACTTACATATTTATTATTTAAACCGTTTATCTTTTTGTAATTACCATTCAGTTTTCGCTTCATGCTTCATACGCATAGTTTACTCATTCAATACCCATTGCTACTTAAACGCTTCGTATATTTACATCATCTGAAGTAAAAATTAACTTACTCATCGTGTCGTACCCAGCTATGTGCAGGAAGCTTCCCAGCAATTCTTCTATAGAAGGTGACCCAGCCATCTGCACCACAATGTACGCATATTCTCCCACCAGCATCCAGAACAGAAGAGAAGATGATACCACCAAAGATAGAAACTTTTTCAACTTTTCGTACAGAGTCTTCGGAACCTCATCTATAAAAGACAACCCAGTTCTTCTATAACAAAAGTTGCACAGGCTCAACGTTTCGTGAATTTCTTTTCGAGCAATATCATTTTTATTGTCTTTCAACATCTTTACGATATCACGTTTGAAATCTATTGTCAGCTGTCCAATTTTGCCTTGACAATGGTCGTTTTCTAGAAATAAAAGTACCTACCCAAGTACCCAATCCCGTAAAATCTAAGTAAATTATTCCGTATAAGATTTCACGATAATGATAGACAAACTTTTAGTACTCAAATTATGTAAAGTAAATTGGTCGGAAATAACTTTTTCCATATCATTTAGTCCACCCACTACTTTTGAACTATCCAGTAAAGTACAGGTTACAAACTTTGTAAAGGATGTCACTCCAAATAAAATGAAACTCTAACATCGAATGAATACTCACTTATGTATATAATAAATCAAACTATTAAGTCCATTATGATATGTATTTGGTCACCATCAACTATTTTACATTAGTTTCTTAAATAATTATCACAACTTGGATTGACTGAATATGTGCTTTCGCCTCGAGGCGCAAATCGAGAATGATCTCACATAAAGATTGATATTTTTACATCTCTTCAGTTTCTTTTCTCGTTTCCTGATTGGCTGTTTTAAAACTACGCCGGAAGCAGTTCTCATTGGTTAAAATGCAGCTAGTTGTTAAATCGGGCAATCATAAACCAGAGAAATGTTATCCTTACAAGTACTAGAAAATATCATTCGACATATATATTTAAAAACCAGATTAAATTGTTATGCAACGATTAAAAACAAGATTGTTTAATT
This sequence comes from Hypomecis punctinalis, assembly GCA_949316475.1. Classification (NCBI taxonomy): domain Eukaryota; kingdom Metazoa; phylum Arthropoda; class Insecta; order Lepidoptera; family Geometridae; genus Hypomecis; species Hypomecis punctinalis. The sequence continues at coordinate 12,000,730 of OX438797.1, forward strand.
ACTATAATATAATTATCATGTACCTGCAGGTCTTGCATGGAATACTGCTCTCATCTTTGGGATGGCTCTGCTAAATATCAACTGGAGGCTCTGGAGTCAATTGAGAGGCGAGCCAGGAGGCTGACTGACAACGACACCTTGACTAAGACGCAGCTGCAAAGTCTTGAGCATCGTCGCAAGGTAGCGTATTTGTCGGCCTTTTACCGGATACACTTCGGAGAGTGCGCCCAGGAGTTGCACAATCTGGTCCCCCCTGCCCCTTTCTTCTATCGTACGGCTAGACAGACGCGACCAAAGCGCTACCCTTTTATAGTGGACATTCCACGCGTTAGAACCAAGCGTTTCGAATCCTCATTCCTCATACGAACAGCCAGAATGTGGAACGCTTTGCCTGGGTCTGTCTTCCCGTTAAATAACGTGGGTGTCTTCAAATCCCGAGTAAATAGGTATCTTCTAGGTAAGCGTGCTACACCCTAGACCGCACATCTGCTCAACAGCTCAACATCAGGCAGTGTGTAGTCAAACGCGAACCTATTCGAAATAAAATAAAAAAAACCAGCAGCTAGGTAGACCTACATAATTGAACTTGTACAGTTTTTATAGCTTCCCGCGCAATTTTGTTTGCAAAAGTATTTTTAGTTGCATACACAAAGTGTTTTTAATCGGCCTTTTTCTAGGCCTCTTACGAGTATTTAGACTAAAAAGGAGAGTTTCTGTGGAAGAGCGGAATAGCGCAGAGATCTCGATAACATTCTTACCATTAGTCTATTAATTCAAAAAAATTGTGATAATTTGACAAATAGGGATGTTTACTAAAAAAAAATATAATTAGTCCGTCAAATAGATTGTCAAAAAATATTAGACACGTATTTTTTCTTTTGTCAATTTAACACAAATTGATGTAGATATAGCCTGCTAAAGTTCCGCGTGGCGTCACTAACCGCTATGAAATGTACCGCCTAGTGCCGTCACCAGCCCCCACTCTCAAACTCTGACAAGGTTTAACTTAGTCACTAATTGTTTGATTGACAAAGAAAAAAAATAGTGTCCAATATTTTTAAATAATCTAACTGACGGACTACCTAATTTTAATAATGATTTTCATACCCAGTAAACATCCCAATTGAGGCGTATGTCTTTTAACAATTTTGTCTACCTATCCTTATTCACAAGATTTTATTTGTCTCTGATATAAAAGTTCCTTTTATTCATATCACAGATATACTTGTTCATTTCTGTGTATAAAGAAGTTCATAACACGCACGGTTTGGATATCATTCGTCAAATAAACCGACGAATACGAAAAATGAATAACCGCGCGTTTCATCCAAATTGGCTCATTTGAATAATTTCGCTTCAGTTCCGACGTCTTTTCCCCTTGAAATCATGAAAAACTGGAATCGCTCGGTCGGATTCGAACCGGATTTTGAGCCAACATAATTTCCTGCTCCCGTTTTAGATCAAACAGGGGTTAATAAAAGACGTGATTGACAATTTCACCCAGTTTCAGGTTGATTTCTGCAAAGTTGGCAAGCTGTGCTGCTGACTGACATTAATTAATACCAATTTACCGTCCCGTACACTCGATTCCTGCCTTAATTATTCCCCTTTCGCCACAAACCTTGTCAGCTGCAATCATTGAATCCATCATGTGAGGTAGCGAGACCAGAGTAACTGGGACTCTGGTGCAGAACGTTCAACATTGTAATGCCAATCGGGACAGGGTCCTCCTGAGGCTGGTTTAATGATACCATCCAATTTAACTTTGCCATGTACCTAACGATTCCGTGAAATATGTAAACAGCTATGTAACGCTACTATAAAGTTTCGCTGCAACCCGCCTGACGAGCTGCAGAACTCAAACTGGCAACACTGAAATATGCAGATTATTTGATGCAACTTGGTGGCCTACGAATCTGTAATATTCCGCTGAAATTGTGTTTCATGTCGTGTTTAACAACTAAGTTGAAACATGTAGATGTTGTAGAGAAACTATTTGCAATTAATTAATAGTTAGCTGTTAAAGTTGCTAAGTATCTATCGGTATCTATTTCACATAATAAGTAAGTAACCCTGAAGTGCCATCATTATAGGAACTTAACTATAATCATCAACGAGTAAGAATGTATTGAACGTGCAAGTCTACGCGGTTAAATAAAAATAAAGTGATTAAAATGTTGCTTGGTGCTATGAAAGAAAAAATAATAAACCTACAACATTATATTAACTTATGGTTTCTGACAATCTAAAATAGAGTAAAATCTTGACTTTTTTGTAGAGCGGCCAGTCAGCCACGATCAAATTCAAAGCCAGAACGTCCTTTAATTTTTTTTAGAAAGCGAGCGTAAAAATAAAGTTACAAAAGAAAACAATTCGAAGCAACACTGGTTAGCTCAAAGAACTCGACAAAACGCTCTCCTAAAATGATAAAACCTCGAAAAATGCGACGTTATTTTCGCAAAAACGTGGGTAAGTTACATTGTGTACAAACTATACCAAATCCTTCTAGTCAGAGCAGAGCTTCACCTGTCCCGAGTTTCCGGAAGCCCTGGATTACTGCGGCCCGCGCTTAGCCAGCTTTACGGGATTACAGTATGTACAGGATCTGTACTATTGTTGCTGTTTATCTACTCATTCGCCAGTAATAATGTCAAGCAAAATTAGTGGCCGTCGCGTCAGTGATAAATGAAACAATTTAAAAAACATTCTTACAAGGAAAAAGCTGTATTGTCCTATACGGCTGTTTATACTAGACGGGCAATTTAATTTTCGTGGTGAATATGGATCATAGCGATTTCAGGATTCAGTTCAGTATGACCCACATCCACCACGACCGCCCAGTGTTGGAACATGAATTCACATCTGCTAAGGTCACGTGGACGACTTTTCACGATGTTTTCCGTTACCAAAAAGCCAATTATGTGCAAAATAAGGTGTCAAGTTTTAAATTTGTTTCACTTTAGTCATAGATTAAAATTAATCTATGCTTTAGTTTAGTCTTTGATCAGCCGAATTAGGCTACAATTGTAAATGCCAAAGGTAAAACTTGTTGTTGATTAATGTCGATTCTTGCTTTTTTAACTACAATAAAATACAATAAATCAACTGTACAATCAGCGATCAGATCATCCACAGACCACAGAAGGTATGGAGATAATACAAATCCTGAAGCCCACTGTTTTATTTCATTATGTTGTTGGCACATAATACACATGTACCTATTTTCTTGAGTGTGCTATAGTTATTAGCATGCAATATATTTTGTTTTGAACGTTGGTTTTCGAGTCACGTGTCGATTTATGAAAGGACGTCTAAAGGTTGTCTGCGGCAGATTTGTATTGTTCACTCGCAGCCACTCGAAAGTAACTTTGACAGGTGTACTAAAGTAAATTCTTGGCGTAGAGTTTCGACCAAAATATAAAGTATGGACGGGCCGAAGCTGTTGATAATGGAGGATGATATTTAGTCAAAAATATCACAGATTTTTTCTTCAATACCTTATCATTTAAATATTCAGATATTATAATTGAGTTTTTGTTTACCTATTGAAACCCTTTAATTTGGGTTAGAAGCTTTACGACTACATCTCTATTTGACTAGGCAGCAGTGTCGTGACCATTAACGCTTACACACGTTTAAGCAGGCTGTCAATTCACAAATAGATCTCATGTGGTAGACTAAAACAGAATGAGAGCATGTAGCCTACTTGATATTCTTCAATGCGCTTGTTGAGTGCACGTCCATTCATTTTATTTTGTCGAAGGCGTAGAAGCAGACTTTGCTTTGTGCTAGACTTAGGAAACTTTGTGTAACTACAATGTTGTTTATCTCATCTAGGTCAAGTTGTAGGGAAATTATGACGTTACATAAAACCACCATACAAATCGCACGTGTTGCTGGTTTACGAGTAACCACAAGATTTACTTTGTTTCAGGAATCTTACAATCGGCACAAATAGCCAAATAGGTACAATCAACCAGAACAGTAAGACTAAAGTTTAGATTTTTAGTGCAACATTTTGATTTAGATACGTTACTCTAACGGCCTTTTAATAGTCCACTGCTGAACATAGGCCTGTCCTTGACGAGCGATCAGGCCACATCCTGACCCAGAACGGGTTGACGCATAAATGCTCCATCGAATTTCATCTACGTTAGCATAGGTACGAGTAAGTAGGTTACCACCCACCATTTTCTTCAATCGAAAAATTCAGTGTGTGTAAATTTGCACGTACTCGTATATTTCAAAGAACTAATTGGCACGGAACCGACTTTGAATCTACACCTCATACACTTGCAAGGCGAGTGTTTTCCCACTAGATCACCGTAGCTTATACACCTATTCAAATTACTGTAAATAAAATGCAAAATATTATACCAAAACAAAAATAACCATGATCAATTCAAGTACCTACCTACAGGGTCAAGTCTCTTACGTAACTAAGAAACACGATCTTCAAGACTCGTTGGCTGTTTCCCTGCACTTAACACCTTGTGTAAAAGCACTCTTATTATCTACCGTCTTCCTCATTAGCTTTGAGCACGTTTTATCTGTTTGACGTTCGGGAAAAAAAAAGGATAAATAAAGAAAACTCATATAACCTGGATAGACGAATGTATTTACACCAAAATCAACCATTAATATTGATAAAAAAAACTTTTCTTTTTGTGATAAACATTTCAAAAATTGACGCGTTCGCAGGATTTGAACCTGCATCCTCTGGGACTCCGGCCCAGATGCTTTGTCCAATTAAGCTAAAACGCTCTCTGCGAAGGCGCCGAATTAGTGACATACACCTAGTGTGTGAAGCACGATAAAAATAATATCAAAAAAACTTTTGTTTCATGAAAAAATGCAAATAGCTTTCTTTAAACTGCCATTCTATAATAACACTAAGATAAATTTTAATTACCTGAGGAACTCTCGCGAGGAAGACCTAGGCAAGCACCACAAATAGTTTTAGTTTTTTTGAAGCCGAAATACCTTAAGACTTTATTATTGCTTGAAAGGTCTCCTCCTCCTGCTTCTGCGCGCTCGACGACAATGTAAGAAAAGACAACAGAGCCTTGATTTGACTTCAATTTATTAGCATATATTTACTATCAGTACGACAGCGTCTTACTGTTAGTAACTGGCCCAGGAATACTGCATCGGTTTCCACTGCCAATAGGTTATAAGAGCCTACTAAAAAGAAGCCTTTGAGTTCGTGGATAGTTTTTTTTATTTTTTTTTTCTCACATCTCACACACGGTCTCTGACCCCAAACTAAGCAAAGCTTGTGATATGGCTGCCAGAGACTGATATACTACATACACAGATTTTAAATACACACTTATATAGAAGTACCTATAAGTAAGTAATTTCGTATAGGCCGGGTGGCTAGCCCTGGTGTCAGAGTTTTTAGGCCGCCTGAAGGCCTCTGACATGGCTAAACGGTAACGATAGTACCTATATAACACCCAGACACAGAGCAAACACCTATGTTCATCACAAAAATGCTATGAATTGCGACGAATTGATGCTAATGAATCGAACTAACGCCACATTGATCCAGAAGTCAGGGTCACTAACCACTGAGCCACCGAGGCAGTCAAAAGTTGAAGATGGGGTTCTAGCCACCCACTCAAACGGGCTCGGGGAGGACGACAACTTTAAGTAGCTGCGTTGTCTTAAGCTGTTCTTATAACAGCATATCTTAGGTAAGCTGTACAACAGATATCAATAGAGAAGTACTAGGAGCTCCGATGCGCACGTAAGCAACAGTATACTTAGTAATTTGTTCGTCACAAACATCGTTCCCGGTAACTCAAAGGGTAAATCATAGCGGAACCAAAGAGTGTTAGATAATACCTAAGAGTATAATAAAACAAGCATTTCGACATTCACTAAAACACGAAGACAAAGTAAATAATTCTTCAAGGCTTAGAGGAAGTCTCGTTGGCTCGACACTGGGGACTAGAGTCGAGGGATGAAAGCACAAACTATGTAGGAACAGATGGACAATTTTGAGATATAACAGCGCGATTCAAATAATAGAGAAGGAAAAGGAAAGGAAACTACGCCTTGGCCTGTCAGTCGAACTATGGTGACGCAACACCGACGAACTCTCCACATTTATAAAAAACCGGCTTCAATTGACTGTTGAACGACGTTCTCTCTTGATTTTTTATTTGTTCTGAGAATAGAAAGTAATTCTGTTATTTGTTGGAGCGTGGTGAGCTCTATTTAACCGCTTTATGTAACCTGATTCTGTACTTGTAGTTCAGCCACCTTCAAGGAAAATGGCAAATGTGAACGAGTGCCGCTGCCATATTTTTAAAAAGCAGTAAAGAGGAAAAAGGGAAAATCTAGATAGTCGTAGAATCGTTTTTGGCAGTTGGTACAGAATCACGATAAAAATGTTTAATAAATCGCATATCTGTAACGTATAGAGATAAAGTTATAACAATAAATGTATAATATAGCAAAAAGTGTCTGGATTATAGATGTACCCAATAATATGAAGTTAAAACATCGTTATAATTTCCAACTAAACACACAAAAAGATTATTTTTTCACATTATTGATGTAGCATTTTTCACATTATTGTTGATTTATCAAAAATGGCTCTGCCGATTTCGATAAAATTTAAATGGGACCAATTCCAAAGTATATTCTTTCCAATAAAAAAGAATTATTGAAAACGAACCACTATGAAAAAAGTTATGCGTGGATATACATAAAAAATACGCGTCGAATTGTTTACCTCCTCCGGTGGTTCGTCGGTCAAAAAAGAAACCGTTACATAATCACATTTTACGTAAACAACGGGTAAATTATTATTTGAAGTCATAATAGGTACACAGCTTCACGTTTTCATCAAGTTGCATTCTCGTATTAGAGTCATCTGACTCTTTTGAATCTGTGATGGAGGGCTCTGCGGGGCTTATCTCTTTACAAGAGAGACGTGCAGCCCCTCTGCACATTTTAAAACGGACTTTCCTGTGATTTTGTGAAATTTCAAGTTACGTCTCAGCTCTACCTATGCAAGGAGATCATTTGTTTGATATTGTAGCGAGGTTTTGTATTGAGCAAAAACATTAACAAGATGAGGATCTGAAATTTATAGACACTAAAGCTCGAAACATACTATCGGACGCGGCTTACGGACGCGACTGACAGCCGCGACCTAGACTATGAAAGTACACTGAGCCGTGCACACTATCACTACGAGTATGTCACCTTCGGACGACCTTGAGCGTTCGGACGTCCGAGAGCGATCTCGCACACCGGATGTTTTAAGACTGTGCCCATTGCTAAGTCGCGGCTGTCAGTCTGTAAAGGTTCATCTGTACATAGCTGTCCACATGTAGCTACTTATATGTATTTTTCTTGTAACAAACTATGTCTCCCACTAGGTAGGTACATTTAATTGTTAAAATTTAATATTTTGAGCAACTCAACTAGAGTTATAGAAAATAGCTCCACAGGTGCTAAAATAATGTAGGTAATAGATGTAAGATATGATAAATTTTACCTTTATTGATGTACTACCACAATGAGAAGAAAATTCACATGCTTTGGTAATGATGGGACGCGCCCTGGACGTCGGATGAACGGGAGGCGAGTCACAGAGAACGAGAAACGGTGGAACCTTCCTTTCCTACGCCGAATCCAGGCTGGAATAGATTAAATTAGGAATAAGTTTCTTAATTTTAGTATCTTAAGAAAATCAGGAAGAGATATTAGGATGTCAGGAAGCTTATGTACGTTTCAAAGGCAACTTGCACATTATGTATGGTATTTTAAAGTCTGAAGTTTATTAGCAAGAAATCAGCATTTGAAGGATTGAGTTATATACAGTACAAGTTCAATAATCTTTATTGAGAAGAACTGTAAAGAGTAGTAATTTACTAACCGTGTTATTTTGTTCTATAGGTAACAATACCTAATATAATTTTAGCCAATTTTAAGGATTTTTGCCGCTGTCGCCAGGTTAGAAGTTGTCCTGCAAGCTCTGGGATCTTTTATATAGAGCTGAAGACTTTCGGAGGCTGGGAGAATGTCAAAGACTGGAAAGAGTATCCTGAAACGAACATCGAATAATTAGATTTGAATGTTTAGGTTACATATGCAAGGAATCGTAGTCCAATTGCAATACTTTACTTACCATTCAACTTTAAATACTGCATATTCGTTTAGCAGTAATCTTGTATTAATATTTATAGGTATTTCGAGCTAATTTATCCGATTATTTTGCTAGGATTTAATATTTACACTTCACAATAACAATGATCGCAAAACCGGGCCAAAAATCGCTATTGCCAGCGAGTGATTTTAAAAAAAGAGGCAGTTGTGGTGTAATATTGAAGTACGGTAATATTTGTTCAAAGAGAAAAGCGTTAAAGCAATGGCATAAGATTGATATGTATTGTAATCGGATTAGATGACTATTATTCTGGCTACATTGTGTAAAGAGGGAGGTTTAGATCGTATTTGTAGAAATAACAGGGAATCTGTAAAAGTAACGGAATATTTAATTTAATTTTATGGGAGGCAACATTGTGGTAGACTACCAGTGACGTCACTGACATAAAGCGGATGTGCTCCATAGTGCGGGAATTGCAAATATTTGCTTTATTAGCGTTAAGATCAAAGTTGAGGGTATGCTGTTTATCAGCGTTAGTTGCAATGGACTCAGAAGTGAGCCTGTTCTTCTTTTATTGGTCTAAAGCTATTTATTTACCTTCCATTATTATAAACAGACAAATCAAGACACCATATCCGCTATTGCTAGTTATGTTGGCGATATTGTTTATCAGTATGTTATTCTATCGTCAAAGTGATTATGATCCTATCAACTATTCTCTAATAGTTGATAGGATAATATTTAGTAACAATTACAACATGTATTACGTATTATAAGACTTATTAGTAACTAAATAGAACTGAGAAATATCATGACATCAGAATGTCGGCCATTGTTGTTTACATACACTATTTACTTAATACTGTGATTTCATAATATTATAGATGACTGGAAATGTATCAATAATTGTTCTTATAATTCTAATAAGTAAGAAATGCAGTTTAAGATGGTTTTACGTATAAAAAGTAGTGTAAAATGGAGACTACCGCCGTGCCCGCCATCTTGCTCGTTCCCTATTGGTCGTTGTTAATGTTTACATCGAGCAGTGGTGGTAAGGCATGGCGGGAGCTTGTGAAAGGAGTATAAAACAGGCTGCTGGCGTGGCTTCCTGCTCTTGCTTGGGGGAACCAGCTCCGGGACAGTTTAAGTCGGGAATTCGAGGATGCCGTACCTCGGATGGAAATAATACACAGTTTAGTTCGGAGGCCATTTCTCTGATGGATTATCGGGAGTTTTATTCCGCGTTGTCAAATCTTTGTTGGAACTATCGGAAAAGTGAAAATTAGTGACATCGGCTTTGTGATAGTGTAATTCAGTGCGGATCGTTTTATAAAAGTGAAATTATAATGAAATATAGTGCAAATTGAAGGAGAAACTTGCGGATTGATTTTGTTCGATTTGCATAAACGTTTGGTAAGCCAGATTGGCACAGCTAAGTGCAACCTGAAGACGGTTCGATGCAGTGCTGGATTTCGAAGCTAAGGAACGGGCATATTTCCAGCGTGCCGCTGAACTACTTTGGAAGGAAAAGCTAGCCGACTACGAGGACGAGAGCCATAGGATGGAACATTCTCATTTGGTGAGGCAATTCCGATTTATTTGTGGGAGATTGATTTGTAAAAGTATACGACTTTTAAACATTTACAAAATACCTACATTATTAATTTTAAGTCTGGCGTGTATTTAGTTGGACCTTAAAAATACTTGATTTATTTCAAAGAATCTTTTGATTGGATACCCTCAATCTCTTACGCACAATCTTACTTTTATTTGTATTGATGATTTGTTATTTGTGTGCTTGCTTGTTCTTACTGTGCTCATTTGCAGGTTTGGACTTTCTAATATGAAATATATTGTGTTTTTCTATACCTAAACAGATTATATTAAGCGCCTTATTTTTAATATTGCGGAGTGTAATATTAATTTGATTACTGCGCTTCGATTATGGTGTATGCCAAAGTTCAACGGAATCTTGAAGATTTATGATTGTACCTACATTTATGATATTTGTTTACGTGAAATACCCGGATTTGAAATATATGTTTTAATCTTCGAAAAGTCATACGTATTTTTAGCGTACTCGAAGCGTTTAGTGTACTCAAATTCATAGTACCAATATTTGGAGATTTACTAAAGTGTATTAATCTTTAACAGGGATTGTCCCATGTTTACGATCATATTTGTGTACCATTTTTTATATGAATGATTTTAATGTTCAGAACTAACAACTATACATTGTTATAGTGCATTTTCTAAATATTGTAATATTTAGAGTACTCAAGTTAGTAGTACAGACATAATTACATTATGTAAGGAATCTGAAGGTTCTATCAAAGGATAGTTGATACTTTGGAAATTCACAGGAGTTTTTAGAATTGACTTTGCTTTTACACAGATATTTCATCATTCAATTTTAGCTATTTTACTCACAAGAGTTTGGTGGCGTCGGGGCTGGGGTTTTTAGCTGTAAATGCCTCTAAAAACAGACCATCGATCTGGGAATCGGTAACCTCTCGACCGAACGGCGGGTGAACCATTCCACATAACAGAGAAGTTCAATTTACTGACTATGAACCAAAGGCCTGAAGCTGTTACTAAATTTAACTTATTAATAAGTAAAGTCTTTCTACAAGCAGAGAACTATAAATATGATCACACTTTGACTGTCCTTGATGAGCATTCCGATTCTTAGAGTGGGAGACTCTAAATTGTACTATCGTTTATATTTAACTAAGTTTTGGATATTCTTTGATGTAATTCCTTTAATGTTAAGACGGTTATACCAGAGACCTAGGTTCTCTTAGCTAGCTGTGAAAATATAGGTAGGGAAATAGCCTAGGTAGGTAGGTAACTTCCATAGGGTCTAGGGGATTCTCTTGGTTCCATTCTTTGGGACTTAGGGAAACCCCACAGTGAACTTTTAGATCGGACCCCTCATATATCACCATATGAGGTTAATTTTGGGGGAAATGGAGGAACCTGGGTTCCTCCATTAGGGGCTTCGGACACCGTAACCGAAGATTGGGACAATTTGCAAAAAAGGTAGTCTTGCCCCCTTTTGTGAAGACATGACAGACAGACAGCATTGACAAAAGTAGTATAGCCCTTCTGGCTGTTCTCATAACAACAATACGGAGGACTCCTGCCCAAGTCAGATCAGACGAGGGAGACTATTTGGCGCGGTGGAGGGGCGCCTTACCTATGCCGTGATATCCGTTGTTATGCTATTATAATATGATATTTTTCCATTTAAAGTCATAATTCCCAAGGATTCTATCAATTTTATTAATCCTGAGGAAAGTGATTTCATAACTGTCTCTTGAACCATTTGAAGCAATGTTTATTCATCATCTTAATATTTGTACTCTATCCTTTAGGAATTAGTATTATGTTCTCTTGATAGCTCTAAGGAAATTGTGTAAAATGGGAAATCTTGACTCTTTAGGTTTACGGTCCCCAAGTAGTCAATGAGTATGAGTTTTATTATGCGTTAGAAATATCCTAGCTGTAGGTCTTGTAGTGAGTATTAGAATTGTAGGTTGTTTAAATATCGGTTAGGTAGTTTCCAAAATCACCATAATCTGGGTTTTGCGGATCGCAACGTTGGGTTCACACTAGACAATCATTGGCCATATTTAGTTCATAGTTAGTTCAAAGTTAGTTTATTAGTTCAAAAATAGTTAGTTTTAGGTTTAAATTTAAGTAAGAATAATTTTAGTCAGCATGATAGGTAGGTCGTGGTTAGACGGTAACATTAATTTAAATAATTTTGGGGATACATGTATAGAGACACATATATCTATGGGGATATTTTTTATGTATGGGGGGGATTTTTACAAGTCGCGTCCGTAGGCCGCGTCCGATAGTATGTTTCGAGCTTTAGATACGTAAAACAAAATTATTTTGGAAGCAGTAAACAAGTAAAGTAAGTAGTAAAAGTTTTTTGAACCATTTTTGAATGAATACTGAACCGTATCTATACCTACTCACTACAGTTTTAACATAACTATTTATGCACGTGATTGATGTTAAAACAAATTCATTATTCATGAGCGTTTGCAAATGGCAACATATGCAAAGAAGCAATGATTAATGCATTTACAAAGAAAGCAATTCAGCGTTCGTTATCTTGATATACACCCGGGCTAGTATGAGCGCCACGAAATATTTCGTTCGCAGTGTCAGAACGAGACAGCGTTATGGCATAGTAGGTATATATCTGTCACTTTTTCATAATTCTTTGAAAAAAAAAATTTTTTTTTTAATCTTATTGTTAATAACTTTGGCTTTCATCTATTCTTTTGAACTCTAAATTTTATTGTATAATAATGTGTTTAAGGCGTAATTTTTAAATTGTGTACCTATTGGAGAGTCCATCGGCTCCTGAAATACAGTTTCTAACTAGTTCAGGAGCCTTTGGGTCAATTATTCAGACTTTTGTAAACTTATGCCCAAATAAACAATTTATTTATTTATTTACTTTTTCACACGTCGAAATTAGTTCTTTTCGTGGCTATTCGTGATCGCATGCTTGACTAACAGGCATGATCCATGACCTAGATCTATATATCTTTTTATGTATTGTATGATGATATTACACACATCACAAGGCTATTCAGAAAAGGTGTACAAGGGGGAGGGGGAGGAGGTGAGGGGGTACGACCCCGTGTATCAGACCATCATTATGAAAGATGTTTACTATAGGTCCAAACCAAAATTGGAGAACATAACAGCTGTAAAATACAAATTATAATTAGGAATCGGCAAATGTATGAAAATCGCTTCGAGCAAATCTATAGAGTCACAATCGTGCAAAAAAAAGTGTCCGAGCCAAAATTCTGCCCAAGCTACGTAGTGGGCAGGCTTTTTAGTTAAGTAGTCGTAAGGCGATTGCAAGCCGACTACAACACCGCGCGATGCCAAAGTGCTCGGTTACAAGCACTAATAGGTGACATAACGTCAAGATTCGAGAAAGCGAGTCATTGTGAATTATTTAATGTAAATATCTAAGTCGGTATGTATGACGGCGCTCGGACATTTTTTCACTAGTTTTACTTAGGGACCGTGGCTCTGTAGGTATTTGCTCGAAGGAAAATCCCGATTTTTTTTTTATTTCCGGGTATCCGGGTTCCTGCAATTGGGGGACATCTTACACACGGTCTCTAACCCCAAACTAAGCAAAGCTTGTGATATGGCTGCCAGAGACTACATATACATATTTTAAATACTTTTGGATACTTGAACCGATTTTATTTCAAAAATAAAACATCGAATTACTTCTGACAATTATAATTCAACAAAAATAATCAAAAGTTAAACAATCGGACAGCGATTCGACACAATTTAACGAAAGAGAAATGAAATGTCGGACGATGTTTCCACGACGGTGGCTCGAGGCAAAGTGACGGCGCGGCGTTTGCGCACCGCCTTTTAAATCATTCGCCGGCTGGTTCTCGTCTACCTTCCAACACGGCCTTTCTTGATAAATGAGACCGTCCTCGGTCTCCCTTAGCTCTGCAGGCCAGTCTCAAGCATTGGCATCGAAGCTTAGATGGTGCTCAGGCTCGGAGGGTTCATATTCCACGCTTGAGTAGAAGTCTCTTGGTAGTTCTATGCAACCCAGACGTGCAGACACAGACGGAACCTGTTCATTTTCTTTTCACAGCCCTGGTACCGGAAACAGCTAGACTTCAATTTGCGGCTGTAGCTCAGCCGCAGCCGAAGTAGTTTCTTCCTTTTCTAGGTCAGCATCTGTACAGAACGTGAAAACGATTTGCATATGTACGAAATCATAGAAAAGGCTTGAAGGCAAGCCAAAAACTATCCAGACATGAAGTTTTTCTTGCTCAAAAAGATTCAATCATTAAACATGAAACTGAACCGAAAAGAAAAATTGAAGTCTACAAGTATCGCCTTGCAAAGTCTGTCAAGAAACATTTCTTGTAATGGTCACGGATAAATCTCAGTTCAGATTCGTCAAATCTTATTAAAATTCACTCTTAGAGTATCCGAGTGATCAGGGCAGCAAAACAAAATTTCATCAAAGGCACTTTGTAACCATGACTATGATTACGACTAAATAACCAAGAAAGAAATACGTTTGAAGTGTATCCTGTGTTACGACTAAAAAAGAAACAAACAATCGTTACTTAGCCAAAAACAGCAAAAATGTCAAGAGGCGTATACTTAACTAGTGAGCTACGGCGCGGCGGCGTGAAATCTATCTATCCCGAGCAAGTAAGCAGCACGATTGGATGCTTTACTCGCTCACAGAGACAGATGCTTGCGCAGAGCATGTCCCGAGCAAGCAAGAAGCAAGACTTCATGCTTTACTTGCTCCCAAGGACAGAAGCACGGTGTGAAGCCTGTCTCGACCAAGCAAGAAGCACGACTTGATGCTTTACTCGCTCTCAGGGGCAGAAACACGGAGTGAAGCAGTATCTGAGTAAGAAGCACGACGTGAGACAATACTCGTTTCCCAGGGACAGAGGCACTACGTGAAACAGTAAGAGGCACGACGTGAGGCATTACTCGTTTCCCAGGGACAGAGGCACTATGTGAAACAGTAAGAGGCACAACGTGAGGCATTACTCGTTTCCCAGGGACAGAGGCACTACGTGAAACAGTAAGAGGCACGACGTGAGGCATTACTCGTTTCCCAGGGACAGAGGCACTACGTGAAGCAGTATCCCGCACAGAGTAAGAGGCACGGCGTGAGGCATTACTCGTTTCCCAGGGACAGAGGCACTGCGTGAAGCCGTATCCCGATCGATCTGAGACAAAACAGAGAAAACACAATTAGAACTATGAAACGTAAAACATCACCACTGAGCCACTGCTAGGATCACAAAACGTGTCAATGACTAACAAGGTCTCTCAATAATCATCTAACTCAGAAACAATTGCAGAGCTTTTACGTTAATCGTTCAGGGGCACATTTCCCTTCAAATAGATGAACATCACCCTTAAATCAACCTTCGTGGGTATGCTCGTCATCCTGCAGTGGACCATCAAAAAGCTAACACAGTGCAGATGAAAATGATAAGGATCAGATGTATCTTTTTACAAAAAGTAAAGATTTCACATAGCAACACATTGTTAAACGTAGGTACTTCTATAGACAGACCGAGACGTAACAAAACACTTGGCAGGTTACGTTCATATTCTTCAATTGATCGGGCACAAACTTGATCATTATTTGATCATTACGAGTTTATCAGTGTACAGTACTCCCTACAAATTGTACCAGTAAATGAATATTGCACGAACAGTAGATCATATTAAAATTAGAAATCTTTATTTGCATCTGTAAGTTATCGCTTATCGGGTGTTAGCAGTGGGCGACTGGGCGTTACGTATCGTAGCTTTATAAAACTGTTTCTAGCTACATAGCCGAAAAACTGCTCTTTGCAATGTCGAAAAACTGCTACACATAACCTAGCTACGCCGTGTTGCGCTCGTGTCGTGGCTTTTCTGGTTACTAAAAAACAAACTGTTTCGTTGCAACCCACGCGACACCGACGGCTACGCGGCGACGGTCCAGAACTAATCACGGCTACATACACAGTTAGTGAAGAATCAACTTTAGTTTTCTTTAGAGAAGGTTAAATTTAGCTTGCTCTAAGAAAACCAGTTTTTTCTCTGGTTATGGCGCCATGATAATTAAATTTCACCGTTATTTCGACAAAGTTAAGATTTATTTTTGCCTGACAAGAAATAAGTAACCGGTTATTTTGAAAAACTAGTGTTGCGATCGGGTTTTCAAAACTCAGAAATCTAGCTACTACCCATGTCTATCGGGTGTAGTCCTGACAAGTTATCAACAACACCACTTGTCACCAAAACTTTCACGACTGCCGGGCGATGGCGTAAAACGTTCAAGGCTACGACTTATTATAGTCGACAGGTCACCAAACATTTTACCTTTTTCAGTGCAAAATCAAACATTTAAGCACTCACAACTGGGCCCCCACATTCCATCACATTCAGTGACCTCGATGAGACGCACTCCCGCGTTTTATCGGAAACGCTGCAGCGTCACAACTACAAACAGAGAAGAAGCGTTTAAAAAGAGTTGAGCTTACTCTCTCTTTCTTCTTTCTTCTTTGTCACGGCAACTACATAGATAACACTTTTGATAAAAACAACCCTAAGTACATACTTTCAAATAAAACCAATCAGAGCGCACAAACTGCCGGCTTTAATGATTGCCTTACTTGCCTACTACTTTTGTCTTCGACTACATGTGAAAAATTACATAAGTAGAACTTAGATCTTATCAGAGCTCGGTCACACCTGACCTTGACTTTTATTTTAAAAGGCTCAGTTTCTTTCACTAGAAAATAATCATTCCGAAATCACACAAAGTAGAATTTACAGTTCCCCAACAAACATCTGACGGGACTAACCCCGTACCTATCTCAAGTCATATTCAAAATCTAAAAACAATCTATCGAAACCAGCTTTTTCTTTAAGTACTAAAACAATTCACAAGTTTTCTTATTTCACAAGACTACGAAATTCCAATACCACTTCAAGGCATTGCGACGCTGATCATATTGCGTCGAAATTCAACGTTGCTTATGCTACGCGTTATCTTTTTTCACCAAAACAATTTTTACATTAGAATCCCGGCTATAAGCACGTTTAGGATTTAAATGAGTGTCAAATAATGTCAGTTGACTTTCGCAGAAAGGCGGACAAATTCACCACGAAAAAACAATGCCTGTCTTATGAGTTGAACTTCACAGCATCTATTTAAAGGCACATACTTGGCTACATTATTATTTTTCACAAAATGTTTAATGCGTAACCTACACAGCAAAAAAAATGACAAGTAGGGTAGTTTTGTTCGAGTCGTGTTCCTGACTCTGAACAAAACAATCGCGATGTCTAGCTACAGATAAAATAGCTCGTGTTCGCAATAAAATAACCCCATGTACGATCACTCACCCGTCATAAATGTTTACACAAGGGCCTGAATCATAATTTAAACAAAACCCGATTCGTAAAAAGTCGGTAGTCTAGTACTTAGCACGGTCTATTTTGCCATTGGTAAACATGGGCATAAACGTAAAATGTAAAAGTAATGGATAGCTCTCACCAACATTCTGAAGAAGTGTACTGCATCAACAATGCAATCTGGTACCGTGAACTTGTACCTGACCGTTGTCTGCCACAAACAGTTCACCAGCCTCTCTTGGTGCTTAGTGCCGCTGAGCGCGATGAGGCTTGCTGATGACGGTGATTCCCGCTGAGTAGCCGACATCGCAAAGGTGGCAGGTAGCAATGCCCACCGAACAGGTGCGAAGCCTGCTGAGGGCGGCATGCCCACCGGTCAGGCGGCGAGGCCTGCGGGTTGCGGGAATTCGACGCACCCTATGAGCTATCAAGCACTGCTCCAACACTTCACTTCACTATTAACTCGCGCCTAGTTTCGCTCTTAGGCAACTACCTTCATTTAGATTTTGTGCAAACTACTATTTCGATGGCCATCACATCCGACATTTCTTTGCAGCAAAATGTGGGCAGAGTAGTGAGATAGAACAACGTGTGAAACGTAGATTCTATCCCACTTCTGATTTTGGATACTTGAACCGATTTTATTTCAAAAATAAAACATCGAATTACTTCTGACAATTATAATTCAACAAAAATAATCAAAAGTTAAACAATCGGACAGCGATTCGACACAATTTAACGAAAGAGAAATGAAATGTCGGACGATGTTTCCACGACGGTGGCTCGAGGCAAAGTGACGGCGCGGCGTTTGCGCACCGCCTTTTAAATCATTCGCCGGCTGGTTCTCGTCTACCTTCCAACAATACATACTTTATATAGATAGTAACTAAATACTCCCAGACACAGAGAAAACACCTATGTTCATCACATAAATATTTGCCCTGGGTGGGGATCGAACCTACGCCTCTCTGTTCCAGAAGTCAGGTTCACTAACCACGAATGAATCTACTGGACGGCTGTGAAGTTTGCTTCAAGTTGCGAAATCCCCTCTCCTTTTGCTCCTGACAAGTTGATAAATTACTACGCTACTTACCTCGTGTTCACAGACGCCAAGAAGTTTGAATCAGCCTATAAGACAAAGTTTCAAAGCACGATTTCTTACCCTCCTTATCAGGCAGTATATTCAGAATAGCTGCCTGCCTTACCTAATCAAGAATTCGAGCCAAACAATAATCAACATACGCAAACAAAGGGTGGTTCTCGAAAAATATTGCTCCGGAATCTGATTGCATATTTATGTTGGTGATCTCGTTATGAACCCCTTCAGAGAGACTCGCTGTGATTGTTGGCATCTGCATTGCAACGCTATTAGCAACCGCAGATAAAAATAATATTAAGACTAGGGACGCTGTAAGACAATCATTTTTCGCAAAAAAATGGCATGACAGACTTTAACCGTGTACAAAATTCGCGATTATTTCGCACGGATCGATGTAGCATTTTTCACACTATTGTTGATATATCAAAAATGGCTCAGCCGATTTCGATAAAATTTAAATGGGGCCAACTTCGAAGCCTTTCTAATAAAAAAAATATTATTGAAATCTTACCACTCTGTAAAAAGTTATGCGTAATAATACATAAAAAAAATATACGCTTCGACTTAAGTAGGTACCTCCTCCTTTTTTTCGTCGGTCAGAAACTACAATTTATTGCAATGTATTTTAACTCCCGACGAAAAAAACCGGTGTTACAAGTTTAAAGTGTCTGTATTTTTGTGTTAGGCATTGTAGCCAAACCAATGGATCGATCTCGATTCATTTCTTTTTGTTTGACCAGTTGATGTCATCGAGAAGAGTTTGTAATATTTGATTCTGATTATTTAGGGTTCCGTACCTCAAAAGGAAAAAACGGAACCCTTATAGGATCACTTTGTTGTCCGTCTGTCCGTCTATCCGTATGTCCGTCTATGTGTGTAAGATATCGAGTTGAAATTTAAACTGTATACGTATATCTATGATTTATTGCAGTTGTGTAAAAGAAAAACTTCTCAGTTATTGTTTAAAAAAGTTAGAGCCGTTTATGTCGTAAAAAACCGCATATTTCGACACTCACAAAAATCAAAACCTACAAGGTACTTCCCGTTGACATAGAACTATTAAATTTGGCGAGAAGCATTGTCTTAGAGTACATATATAGGAAAAATCTGAAAACTGTACATTTTTATTTAAATCACAAAAAATAGGGCCTCAAAATTCACAAAATATGGGTTCAAAATTCAAAGTGAGTAAATCGTATCATGTAAGGTATCATATAAAAGAACTTTATTTGCACATGCTAAAACAGGTTTTAAAATATTTTAACAAAGTGTAATTTTCGATGTATGACGAGAAAAGTGAAATAGTATAGATATTTTAACAACTTACTTCCCAATTTTGTGAAATTTTCTGGATTTGTGCGGAACCTTCGATGTGCGAGCCTGATTCGCACTTGCCGGTTTTTTTCTTTTTAATCTGATTGCATATTTATTTATTTTATTGATCTTGTTATGAACCCCTTCAAAGTGAGTCGCTGTAATTGTTGGCATCTAGCCATCTACATTGCGACGCTTATTAGGCAACCGCAGTTAAAGACGCTGTAAGACAAAAATATAATTTCTTGCAATATCTTATATTTTACCCCCCGGCGAAAAAGACCGGTGTTATAAGTTTAAGGTGTGTCTGTGGGTTTGTGCATCTCTATGTCTAGAGACATAGTGGCTCCCCAATCAATGGATAACGTGACACGGGAAGTGTTTGGTATAAAATTAATTGAGATAAAAGTTACATACCTACGGATTTAAAAACAAAACTACTTTACGCCAAGTAGTTTTGAAGTTTTTCTCTTACATCATCATCATCAGCTTATTTCGGCCCACTGCAGGGCATAAGCCTCCTCCCCCTTACGCCAACTATCCCTGTCTTGTGCCAGTCTCATGCAGGTGTTGCCGCAAAACTTTTGGATGTCATCACGCCACCGTCGTAAGGGTCTACCGGGACTGCGCTTCCCGTCACGGGGCCACCATTCTTTTCTCTTACATACTTATTAAAAAAATTACCAAATACTACGATAGCTTTGTCGAATTTTATTCTATTCCTAGATTTTTCTTGCATTTGGAAAAAAATACAGTAGGTACTCTCCAGATTTTGCTTCATATTGAGTTCTGATTATGTAGTATAAAAATTGCTAGATAGTAAGAAACTTTTTTTCAAATCAAGGTGATTACGAGTAAATAAATTAGAAAAGTTCTGTCAGGTGATAAAATACGTGATAATCTGGGTAATAGGAAAGTACCTAATATATTACCTACCTATGATGGTAATCATACCTACGTAAATATACTTAATGGATAAAAGACGAAAACCCAGAAAGATATAACTTACACTCTTCTTAATTAATATACTTGTAAAAATCTAGCAGCTCTATCAGAATTCTGCATAATCAGCTAACACTTCAACCATTCCTATTATCTCCATGTATAAAAATCTTTCTATTAAACAAAACCTTTAAAATAAACAAAATCTTTATAAAAAGGCTTTAATCCATTAACAGAGTAAGGCGTAGGCAGCACATTATGACGCAAACTGCTGACCTATTTATTTATAGCCTTTATTCTTCAAGAAACAATAATCTATTTTTAGCTTTGCGGGTAAGTTTACGAGAAATAACACCTGAATTGCTATGTAAATGTGCCTATACATCTAGAAAGGTTCTTCTGAAGCGCTCGAGATTATCTTCATCCCTATCAGACTCTATCTCTCATTGATCGAGTGGACGAAATTATCGAAGTCTCAACTTCGACATGGTCATTTTGTTTTTATCTGTCCAAATGTTAGTTTGATATTAAACGAATCTTGATACAATCTAATTTTTAGATGTATATCTTTGTCGACAATTATTGATTGGAGGACAGGTATAGCGGGAGCCTGTCAAAAGCGGGAAGTTGTGCTAGCACCATCGTGTAATACTCAAAGAACTCCGAGTGTGAGATAAAATCTATCGTCAAAAGCTTGTCAAAACGAAAGGATATGAAGTTTCAGTAGAGATTTAGAGATGTGCCACAAAATTAAACCTTACGCGTATTGCAATTAATAAATAATTATTTTTCGCATGGCAATACCGACTTCCATCGAATAGTTCGTTGGTTCAGTCCCGTTCGAACTAAAAAATATTTTTGATTCGATACACAATTGGCGAAAATATCGATGAACATACACAAAAAAAATACATACAGACGAACATAGAACCTCCTCATTCTAAGGAGTCGGTTAAAAATAGTTTAGCATGTGCATTTTGTGAACAGTTTATTTAAAAATACTATAAAAAATTGTACTCGGAATTACTAATCAGATAAATTTCTCTGATTAGTAATTTTTCTAAGACCTTGAATTTAAGGTTTTAGAAAAATAAAAAGGTTTTGTTCTAATGAGAAAACAATGAGGGTGGTAGTTTCGAGCTCAAAAGTATTGCTAAATTTTACACAAATAAAAAATACATAACAGCTGTCTTATATCTGTCGCATACGTCAAAATCACCAGTTGGAATTTCAAAATAGTTAAAATTAGGTTTCACCTGGTCTTTTGTCTTTTTCGGAAATTTCAACCCTCTAGTTCCAGTAAGAAGGTTCAAATCTCTGAATATTTTACCTTCCTACATTTTGAATTTGGACACCGAGATAGCTCAATGCTAGTTTGTGAAACCCTACGAAATTACGTATGTTCGGGTGTAATTACGCATCTTTTTCTAACACCTTTTAAATTTCATATTTAAAATGGGACAAAGTGATGTATATCTCTTGCTATTTATTTTAGTACGGTTTCTATTACTTTAGTTCTCAGATTCAGATTCAGATAATTTATTGGCCATTTATAACATGTCAATCGTACAAGGCAAGTCAGTTTACAAAATTAAAATATAGATAGAAAATATTCTTATTCTATGGTTACGAGTGAGTGAGAATTCCCTTCCAGGGAGTTATCAAGGACGACGGGGCGCTACTCTCGGCCGGCGCCGTGAATCAAGGCGCCAGATCAAGGGCACATTAATATGCTGAAACTTTCTATTACGCAGATCCATTGTGAAATTGTAACTAAACTGTATGCATAAGTAATACAGTTGTTGTTTACTTCGATGTTAAAATAAACAAACAGGCACTCAAATTGGTTACGTGAGTGTTGTGTTGTTTGGTGGGGCAGGACTTATTTTGATGAATAGCTATACCAAGCCTTGGGTATAGCTACGGGATCCTATTTTTTTCCCTGGATACAATGTGGTCTTGATGGCACTCTCCGATCTTTGAACTATATCCATGCCAAAAATTGAGACAACCTGTTACTCTGCTGCTGCATGAAGGACTAACAAATAAACCAAAAAACGATTTTCGGATTTATAATAAGTACTAGTAAGTAGGTAAACGGTTAAATAAATTAATAGTTTAAAAAACACTAGAAAAACACGCTTTGATAAATTTAAAACAGCTATGATCCAGTCCATCCATCATGAAGTTCCAGTTCATATGTTCCGGCTCCATCATCAGATCAGTTCAAAAGTACCATAATTTATTTTATTGACATCAGAACATACAGCTACCAATTTTCAATACTTTACGAGCCTTGGAAGATGGTTAAATTAGTTACGTTAGATTCCATTACATAGTTAGTTACACACAAGTCGACCTAATAAAGTCGTGTTATAAACAACACACTGTCTAATTGGGAATCTTGGCTAGTATAGCATATAATATATTCTTGGAGGTATTCGTTAAACAATTCTTATTTATAATACTTTAGACCAGCCCTGCTTGCAAGCAGGCGACCGCCGACTGTCCCCGGAATTACACTCCAATTCAAGTCTAGATCTCTCCCGGCTGAATTCAATTACGGATACATGAATAAACATCTGTTATTCCTACGACTCTACCATGACTTCATTCGCCCAACGTATTTTTTGTTAGAGGCCTATTTTTTATTAATAGAGACGTCAATCAATGTGGCCAGACTACCTAAAAATCACACGATTATGCCAAGATGTCCGTTCAGCTCTGTTGAAAATGTATAACAGCAAAGTTGTATAGATAAGACAATTATGACATAATTATTGAGTAAAATTACGTATTGGAATAAAAGTGGACACCACACGAAAATGTATTATGGTGTGTTACAACCAAACGACGTGAGATGGAGAGAAGCCGTGAGAACCAACTTCATATCACTCTCTATTTATATCGCGGGCAAGTAATTTTATTAACCATGACAACATATGTACAGAACAAATTTAGCTGCTACTACTGCTATAAATAAAAACAATCGGACCATCCACCACTGAAAGATATTTATAAACAGATCACAAAATACCAATTTTTATTTAATATATTAGAACATGACTATCAAGAGAATAGCAACATACTGTACTCTATTGTACCGGCTTTTTAATAGTCCACTGCATGACGTAGGCCTACCCACGAAGGGTGATCCAGCACGAAGGGGGGTCCTGCATACGTCCGTAGAAGAAATTCGATGGCGTATGTGAATCCACCAACCCGCATTGGGCCAGAGTGGTGGATGTGGCCCAATCACCCTTCCTGGGTAAGCCTACATCCTGAATAGCAACATAATTTAACCAAATTACTATAACACATAATTGCTAACCCTACAAAATAAACATTCGCGCATCGTACTGAAAAGTTCTCTAGAATTTTCACGCATACACAAACCTCAGAATATCTATTTGTAGGTACTAATAATATTAGAACAATAAGAGAAGAGAATCGCAACATACTTTAACCAAATTACTAACATATGATTGCTACCAAAGCCCTGCAAAATAAATACTCGCACAGCATACCGAAAATTTCTGAAGAACTTTCACCATTTACCTAACCACAGAATATTTATTTGTACTAATAATGTTAGAACAATAAGACTACCAAGAGAATCACATCATAATTTAACCAAATTACTAACACATGATTGCTACTAAAGCCTGCAAAGTAAATACTTGCGCATCCTACCGAAAAATTCTCTAGAATTTTCACGCTTGAACAAGCGCGCATTCAAAGCAAACAAGCGAGGGCGCAGCTCTAAAACCAATTCAGTTTAAATTTATTTGAGTCCCAAACACGGAGAGAATAAAACTGGAGCCGGGATCAGTAGTATCACTTCGCCCATCTGCGCCCGGACTGCAGCGACAGCCACGACCGCCCAGCGGACGAGTCACTTCAATTCGTTCCCTCGGAATTCAATTACTAATACATGAATAAACATATGTACCTAGCACAGACATAAGACTACTTAAGGACCGGGCTAGTAAACGTTAAACAAAAAAACTGTAGTCGTAATATTTTAAACTTTTGTGATTTAAGCACATTTTCCTTATACTACGGGACTTATCGTTTTGGTCAAGGTGCATCAGTGGATGATGACTGATGCAACTTGGCCGTAATGTCGTGCAAAAGATGTCATGTATGATTGCACGATAAGTCCACGTGGTATAAGGATACTGAACTCTAATTGCAGTCAAGTCAAGTTAGCATGAAAAAAAGGGTAAGAAAGAAAGAAATTAAACTAAAATCAAAAAATATCGTACCTATTTTTTGCATGAAAAATATACGCTTATAAATAAAGACTGTATAATACATAATTTCGTCGGCTTACTGCAAGAACTCATTAACTGCAAAAAATCATTAAGTACACCTAAGACTACACGTAGTTTTGTCTCAACGAGTTCTACAATTCGCAAAAACCCATTATTTTCTAGCTTTCTTCAATCAAAAGTTATGACATGTAAAAAAGTCATTAATTTCATTTTTGGGCTAACCGGTTTCTTAAAAACTTATTAACAGTTTTAACTGACAACAAAAGTAACTAAAATGCATTTTATTGTGTTACGAAAATCATGTATGTTACTTATTGACTTCTATAAACGTTACAGAATGACATTTTTTTTCAAATAAAGTTTGCTTGAATTCATTAATTGCACATAATAACTTTATCCTCTCATGGTGATTAGCAAAGTAAGACATTCAGCACTACTTCTGATTTAGTTATGCTAAACTTAGTTAAGTACTGCTTACAATTCACATACAAGGTGTTCGTTGGTGCCTAAACGCATGCGGGGGGTAGAGCGGGGTAGCTCTCCCGCTTGTTCGACGTGATTGTGAAAAAACTTTCTCTAAAAAATACTGAGAAAGCACATTATCTATTTCTAAAATGTATGAGCTATTATACAATGAAAAATGTAAAACAGCATCCAGCAGGGCAATTCTGTTAACTGATCTCTGTACTGAAGTGATACGTTCTTGAACCTCTCTCGTTTTTCTGACAGTTCTGACAGCTCAAGACTGTCAGTAAAACGAGGGAGGTTCAAGAACGTGTCACCTCAGCATCAAGATCGGTTATCAGAATTGGCCCACAGAACTCCGGTCTCTATAAATGTGTATCGGAATATATTTTGCACACAGTATAACCTGGACTTCCACGAACTCAAGAAAGAACAATGCTAATTGTGTAGCAAGTATAATCGCGCCAAAGAAGAAAATATACCTGCGGGGCAGTTTTGTTAACCGATCTCTTTACTGAAGTGATACGTTCTTGAACTTATTTCGTTTTTCTGACAGATCAGACAGCTCAAAACTGTCAGAAAAACGAGAGAGGTTCAAGAACGTGTCACGTTAGTAACGAGATCGGTTAACAGAATTACGCTGCTGATCTTGGCAAATGGCAACAAAAGTATAACGAAGATAGGTATAATATTTTTGTACAAAGCCAAGAAGCCAAATAATTGGATAAAATAAGGGCTAACGAAGATGATAGCTTTAATTCTATAACATACGGTGCTTCACATGCCAAATAGCAACGTTTCCCTTCTGTATTATCTTTGAAAATGAATGTGTATAACGCTCGCACTCCGAATGATGGCTTTTGCTATTTGTGGACAGGAATAGATGAAAAAAACGTAAGCGATGAAATAGGAACCGCGTTATGTCTTTGGATTAAACGACTACCCCCTACAGTAAAAGAAGTATCGATAAATATCAAATCAAGGGACATACCCATATGGAGGTGGATAGCGTGCACAGTGCAATAGCAATATTACTATCTATTTTTAATAGAAAATCAGATGCTATTAATGCTTATGTATTCAATGATAGATCTTTGCAATATTATAAGATTGGCGCGATTAAACAAGACAGACACAAACAAAAACATTGTCAATAAGAAACATACGAACCCATTGTTATGAGACATACGAGTACTTACCGATATTCTGGACTTGAAAAATTTAAGAAACATGTTGATGCATAATCTGTCTCTCGGGTCTGGCGGTAAAAACGTGGAATGGCTGGTTGAATGCTTTAGATTTGAGAAAAAAAATAACATTGTCCAGTATAGATATGACTACAAGTCAGACTACAAAGAATTCAATGTTTTGAAAAAAAGATGCCCCAGATTTTTTATTTGATGAAGACAGCTCAGACGGGGATGACTAAAGTTGACATTTCTCTAATTATACCTACGTGTTTCTATATAGTTTGATTTAGTTACAAACTGCGCAAAACCCAATCCTCGCGCAGCAGTTATGTGAGCTTCAGTTAGTATTGGGGTCTTGAAATTGAGAGTTGAAAGGAATTTGAATTTTAACTTATATTACTTCTTTCTAAAGTCAAAGCTTGCTTTAAAACCGGACAAGTGCGAGTCAGGCTCGCTCATCGAGGGTTCCGTACAAGCACGTTATTAAAATAATTAAAAACCTGTTTTAGCAATGAAGTTCTTTTATATGATACCTTACATGATACGATTTACTCACTTTAAATTTTGAACCCATATTTTGTGAATTTTGAGGCCGTATTTTTTGTGATTTAAATAAAAATGTACAAATTTCAGATTTATTCCTATATGTGTACTCTGAGACAATGCTTCTCGCCAAATTCCATAGTTCTATGTCATCGGGAAGTACCCTGTAGGTTTTGATTTTTGTGAGTGTCGAAATATGCGGTTTTTTACGACATAAACGGCTCTAACTTTTTTAAACGATAACTGAGAAGTTTTTCTTTTACATAACTGCAAGAGACTATAGATATACGTGTACAGTTTAAATTTTAACTCGATATCTTTACGCGTTCTCGAGATAAAGAGTCTTGACATACACACAGACGGACAGACGGACAACAAAGTGATCCTATAAGGGTTCCGTTTTTGCCGTTTGAGGTACGGAACCCTAAAAAGTAGTAGTATAAGTAATGGAAAACCTATACTACTGCTTTCTAAAGCATACATTAGCTATAGATTTAAGTAATATAAGTTAAAATATTTTGTTAAGAAATTTCTAATTTCATATTCCTCTAAACTTTCAATCTCAAGAAGTCACTAATTTCGATTTTTTATTTTTTTGTCAGAGGATTGATTGTGCATTTTCTCTGAATTTAGTCTAATTGTGTAGTAAATAATAATTCCTACAATTTCGTTGTTTTACTACTCGCATACCCTTCATACTTATGATAATATTCACAATTTAAAAAACCAAAAAGTAATTAATTATTTCCCACAAGTTTGGTTTGTGTCAGTTAATGAGTTCTTGCAGTAAGCCGACGATTTAGCCAAATCGTTTTTGATGAATCGTATTTTCGAGATGCACCCAACCGTGAGTGTGTTTCCGGTGTATTATTATCTTATAACTCCGAACGTAATTAATTTTATTGTACATCATTATAAAATAAATCTGAGGTTGGATGGCCAGATTCAATGAACATTGGCAACAACTGTGCACTGCACAATTGCACATCATCATAGTTAGGTATAAATATTTTGCTATTTGAGCTCATAGGTATTCTTATATTACGGGACTTATCGTGTAAAGAACATAACAGATAAATATATACCTCACACCGTTTATATCGTTCATACAGTTTATCTCAAAGTGGATAATAACGCATCATTATGGATGTTGCAGGTTTAGTAGGTAAATGTGTAGGGATCAGTAGTACTGTACTGTACCAGCCTTTCTAATAGTCCACTGCAGGACGTAGGCCTACCCACGAAAGGGTGTTTGGGCCATATCCACCACGCTGGCCCAGTGCGGGTTGGTGGATTCACATACGCCATCGAATTTCTTCTACGGACGTATGCAGGTTGCCTCACGATGTTTTCCTTCACCGAAAAGCCAGTGGTGTGAAATTCCGTACATAAATTCCAAAGATCTCATTGGTACGGGACCGGGGATTTGAACCCACGACCTCACGATTGTAAGGCGGGTCACTACCTCTAGACCACCTCGGCTCAATAGGGATCAGTAGATGGCTGTGAAAACACGGCACTAAAATGTAAAACTAAAATGTTCTAGCATTTACCATCTCTATGATACATATATCGATGAGCAACTAGTTCTCTGGCCACCGACTTCATTGGATCAGGAGAGCGATTTGGTGAATACTTTATTGGCTCTCTCTTGTAATCAATTCTGGTGTTCACTACATCGACTCGAAAGTTAAAGTTGTGCTGTAAGGTTGTAATTCTGGCACTATATGTGGTGCGTTTGATTTTCTGAATGTTTTCTTTCAGCTTTATGTTAAGCTTAGAGCTATGGAACTATAGGAAGGTATATTTAATGCTGTTAAGTCATACAGCCTTGGCCAAAAATATTAGGCACCTTTTAAAAATCAAAATGCATGTTTACTACTTAATCAATAACTGAGTGCTTATCTTAAATGACTTACCGGGGTCATAAATAACTTCTTATAATATCAAGCGGCTCTTTGTTAAGGTCATAAAACACCTGGTGACCGAAAACAAACTTCTGGACAACAAGTAAACAAGCTTTCGTTTCTGTTGATATGATTAATTTGACACTTAATTTTGTTAAAAATGCCAAAAAGAAGTGAAATTAGTGTAGAAGATAGAGTGAAAATACAGGGTGCCTAATATTTTTGGCCAAGGCTGTAGATGAGTTTGTTAGGTGCTGTGTGGACTCACTATATATAGTGCAGTTAAGTTTTAAAAATTTTTCAAAAATAGCAATTTTAAAGTCTTTAGATTTAGATGAAACACATAGGTATTTGCCTTTTTTTTCAGATATCATCATTGACATATCGAAAACTTTCCTCTTCGGAATGGAATATACGAAATATAATCGTTAATTTCCTATCATTTAGCTACGTGACTGTGGACAACTGATTCAATTGAATGAATTGAAATCACCAATATGGAATAAACGCCATGTCAATTATTGAAGTCAATCAATGACTTAAAAATTATGTTGAGTCAAAAGTATGAAGAATGATGACAAATCATACTCAACAATATGAAGAATGATGATAAATCGCCACTCTCACGAAAATCATTGTGACAGTCCCCTTGTTTTCCACAATAACAACAACAAACCGCCAAATAACCCAATTCAAATAGCATGAATATTACATAGCACGGGAAAGCGATCCCTACGCCGGAAAAACAATTGTTCGGCATTCACACTGAAGTAGACATATGGATGTGGACAAAAAATACGTGTCAGCGGAAACGGCGAAATTCTAAAGCAATATACGTGGCAATACATTGCGTGAGAGTAGAGGCACCACAAGCACCTATTTGGTGGGACATTTTAAATGACCTCTGTGGGGGTACCTATATTATATATTACCTACCAATGAGAAATGCGGCTATGGTAGTGGATGTACAGCT
Source organism: Hypomecis punctinalis (assembly GCA_949316475.1). Classification (NCBI taxonomy): domain Eukaryota; kingdom Metazoa; phylum Arthropoda; class Insecta; order Lepidoptera; family Geometridae; genus Hypomecis; species Hypomecis punctinalis. The sequence goes on from OX438797.1 coordinate 12,030,529, forward strand.
GCCACAACAGCTGATGGCTAGTAGCATTTGACTTTTTCTTTTCCAAAGTTTCTGAAATTAAGACAGTTTTTTTTTCGTAACCATGTCAACCGTAGAACGCTCTCTGTTAGCCATCAGCCTCCCTTATAAGATTAGATTAGATTCCTTAAAAGTGAGACTAAGTGTGTAGTAGAAATATAAAATAGAAGTTGTGTGTTTTCCCAGAAAATTGGTATTCCTGATAAATTAATTGATAGTATCGAAATCGAATAGAAACGTTCATAATCATTACATAGTATGTAATTATTTTTTGCAAAAAATAGCATGACCTACTTTATCCGTGTACAGAATCATTACATAGTATAAAACAAAGTCGCTTTCCGCTGTCTGTCCCCATGTATGCTATTATCTTTAAAACTACGCAACGGATTTTAATGCAGTTTGTTTTAATAGATAGAATAATTCAAGAGAAATGTTTTGTATGTATAATACACCTGTGCGAAGCCGGGGCGCATCGCTAGAACGCAAATATTGTGCTCGGGTCGATGTAGCATTTTTCACATTATTGTTGATTTATCAAAAATGGCCCAGCCGATTACGATAAAATTTAATGGAAATAATTTCAAAGTATATTCTTTCTAATAAAAAAAGAATTATTGAAATCGGACTACTATAAAAAAAGTTATGCATGGTTATACATAAAAAAAATACGCGTCGAATTGTATACCTCCTCCGGTGGTTCGTCGCGCGTCGGTCAAAAACAAAGTAGCTTCCCGCTGTCTGTCCCTATGTATGTTTATATCTTTCAAACTACGCAACGGATTTTAATGTGTTTTTTTTTAATAGAGTGATTCAAGAGAAAGGTTTATTTCATATGTGTAATACACCTGTGCGAAACCGGGGCGGGTCGCTAGTAAAAAAATAAAATAGTGCTGTAGATGTCTGCAGACAAGTATATCAATCGAAATTCAAGACTAAGCCCGTATACATGGCGTCATCGTAAAGTTTACGGATTTTTCATCTAGTATTTCGATCACTTTTCCCTTTCGTGGAAACTCAAAATTTTAAATTTTGAGATTACAAATTTCAAAATTTACAATTTTGACCCCAATAAAAACTAAATACTTCTGAATAACGGGTAAACTCGAGCAGCGCGTCGCTGATATTTAAAATCCCCCAGTTTTCGGTTCCGATTTTTTCCTGATCACTGGTAACACTACGCTAGGCACAAGTAAATCCCTGCGAACGATGCGCAATAAATTCACGTGGATGACAGATCTCGCACGCAAACACCAGCTCTCTGCCTTTTAACACTTTATATGGAAATGCAAAATACTTCGTGACATAGAGACCTATAGAAAATCTACTACACGACGCGCGAGACACTTATATATGTAGCAAACACTCAGGAGTGTTATCAAAATGCATGTTAACAAAACATAAATTGTAGAGTCAGCATAATTTCGTGGCAATGGCTAAAATATAAACTTAATATTTATTGCATTTTGTTTTTGAAGTGAAACTTCTAATGCGATTTGCAACAAGGTTGCGTTAAACGTTTAACGCTACCATGGAAGGGGCATAAAAGCACTTGCATCGAAGTTTCACTTCTTCCGCGCGGAAGGACTCTACGCACTATTTCTTTTGTTTAGGTAGTTGCAAAATGCGGTGTTGTGTGGACATATCTGACTAAATGGTAGCTTCACTATCGTAAGAACTAAAAATCACATATCTTCTGCTGTGCATGATCAAGACCAATCAACCATGAGCACTGCTCAGTGGTTCAATTCTCTATTATATTTATTATCTCTTATTCTACCTACGTCTACACTTTTTGGACTTTAGTGCTGGCGTCCCGTCGGTCCTAGAGCCTAATGGACTGTCGCGGGACGACGGTAAAATACCCGACGGTATGACGTTGGTGCCATGGAAGATGGGACGACCTTTGGTGTGGAACGCGACGTGCGTTGACACACTGGCGTCGTCTCACCTTCCTGACACAACAGACAGGGCTGGCGCTGCTGCAGCTAAAGCTGAAAACCTCCAACGGCACAAATATTGCCGTTTGGGGTTGCGACTTTAGGTCCGTGGGGGCCGGACGCGAATATTTTATACAAAGATCTGGCCAGGCGTTTGGTAGAGGTGACACGTGACCAGAATGCTGGCATGTATTTTGCCCAAAAGCTGAGTATTGCTATTCAGCGATGCTACCAGCATTCTGGCCACGTCACCCTCTGCCGAGGGACTTTTAGACTAGGTTTTATTTTATTTTGCGTTTCTTTTTTTAGTTTGTGTTTGTATTATTTTTCTTTTTCTTTTTGTTTAAGTACGTAGGTTTAGTCATAGTGGTAATCGATATTTGTTTTGTTTTTCTGTGTAAATACCTATTATAATAAATTTTGTGACTTTTTGGACCATAGAAAGTGCAAGCATTGTTGTGTGAGCGCATAAATATGTATAAAAGATACGTACGAGTACGTACTCTGTGAATAATAATTATGTAATTATTGGTGTTACGTGTAGTTGCTATTTCAAGCACGTTTCTTTTCGCCACTTCACTCTATCATATGTCATCTCCTCATCAACTCTTTACTCTCGTAGGTATATCATCTTTTAGACAATTCATGTACACTTTTTTTGGTCTTTCCCTCCCTATTATCTCGCATACCATCATATTTAGATTAATTTTAGTGACATGACTCTCCTCTCTCCATTCTCTCTTGTTATTTCAAGCTCTATCGTGCAAAATTAGATCCCTGCTAGATCGAGACAACATGTCCTGTCTCGCGAATTCAGTGCTTCGTGATTTATTCGGCGAGCGCACATACATCATCGAACCGTACCAAACAATGCGAGTTTGGCTGTGCGATCGTGCGTTTACGGCAAAAAGTTTGTTTCGCCGGAGTTTGATGCTTCAACTGGTTGGAACAAAACTACAACAGATATGGAACGCCGCTTCAACTGTGGATGGATTGTTTATTCGGCCGATCCTACTATACTCTGTAAAATTTAACTTGATCTCTGCGACAGTTACATATTGACATATTTAGAGTTGAGATGGTGATGGAAAAAATCGATTTTCAAACAATGTTGTAATGAAATGGAATGAGTAGTTGATGGTGAGAAATTGGATTTTATTTACTTACTATTATTTAAGATCAAGTATGTACACATGCAAATAATGTTATGATATTAATTAAATATTCATAATAATGTAACGATAGTATTTATCGACGTTTTTCACTATTATCGATGCTAATGTAACATATAATTGGGTTTAATTTAATTACACATGTAAAAAATGTTATGATATTAAAATATACAATAAAATTAATGATAAATTAAGTTTTATTTAAAATATCGTCAGTATAAACTATCGATATTTTAATTAAAACTCTATCTAAAACTCTGTGGTCACGATCATTCGTCGCCCATCACTAATCGGCATGCCCATAAAGTATGACATTGACAGGTACTGTTTGTACTATTAAGAAATTCAGGACTTCATAGGCGTGATTTTTCTGACAGCTGTCGCAGAGATCAAATTAAATTTTATAGAGTATAGATAGAGGGGTTGGGCATTCTGTATTCTTTATGCAGAGAATTTTAAGGCTCCCACTGACCATCGCACCGAGTGGATAACATCCATTCAATGTTACGAGTTTGCAATTTTGCATTTAGAAATGACGACTATTCTTCGTATTAGCGAATACATTTAAATATTAAATAAATAAATATTTTGGGACATCTTTCACACGGTCTCTGACCCCAAACTAAGCAAAGCTTGTAATTTGGCTGCCAGAGACTGATATATTTATTTTTAAATATATACTTATATAGATAGTAACTAAATTATTTAGCGCTTTAGCATCAAAAATTAAAAAACATTTGTGAATTTATCTACAAGTACTCGTAAATTCAATTTCTGGTTACCTATATCTGTAAACAATAATTGTGAAAAGTCAAAGCTTAACTACACTACATTGGCAACATTGGCCACATCCATTTGGATGTCATACATTTAAAGCGATGGTCAGTAGCCTTTACTGTAAGCCTTTAAGAGTCTATGAACAACTTTTACTATTGGACCAACCCCGAAATTGCGAAAAACTGTTTTTTGCAATTTCGGGGCTGATTCTAGATACGAGTAGGTCTAGTATTACTCGCTTACCTAGAACATGCTTGTTGACTATATTTTGAAGACGCATACGATAACATCTAATAAACAGTTTCACATTTTTTGTCTTTACAAAAATATGTAAACGAAACTCTTTGCTTCTCTTCTTAAACTTATTCCCCCTCAAAGTTATTTCAAGAAATTATTTCCCTTGGACGTTTCTGTAAACATCAAGGCAATTTGAGGAAATATGCAAATCATCTTCGCGATTAACGCTCCTAAGCTCATTTGAATCAGAGTAGGTAAGTAAACACACCCTAAACCGAATTTCTACAAAGTTGTTAAATACTCCCTGATCCTTTATTTGCACGAATAGCCCTGAGGAAATTAAGGTAATTACTTCATTTCATCGCAAAATTTCGTTTTTACGTAACTGCGCAAATTTTTCTTCCTGTGTACCTTTGGCCGGGGTCTCTCCGGAACAATACCACTAATAAAACGATTGTCTCGCATTTCTGCGCTTTAATTTCTCAGTTTAAGTCGTGACCCGCTTTCGTATCGATTTTGTTAATATAATGGCTTCCATAAAATAAATTGCACAATCCGCAAAAAAATGCTGAACAAGAACAAGGGGAAACGAACAGAACGAGCAATTCTTTTAGCGTCAATAAGTATCGGATAAACTGTCGGACAATTTATGGAACAATCTCTAAATTAAATGTTGTATGACTATGTTTAAGGATATCGTCAATTTTCGCGCTTAAGCTTTTACTCGATAAGGAAAATCTAGCTTTTATGCATTTACTTTGGGAAAAAGTCCCCGTGTCGTTTCTCAAGTCCTAGCAGGATGTGTCTCAGATACTCTGATTGGATAGAGGCTGTGATTATAATAGAGATAGCCGCACATATAAACTTAATACGCGTACAAAGCTGATCACTAATTACTCATAATAATGTGCAATCCTTGTTGAAATATATAAAAATATATAATTATAAAAACCTAAAAAGACCTATCATCGCGTCTGATCGACGCAACACGTGACCAAATGCTGGCCTTTCCCAGGGGTTTATCTTCGCCATCCAACGTGGCAATGGGACCAGCATCTTGAGAATCGTGCCCGCTGGCACTGAGATTTTAGATCAAGGCTTTCATATATTCAGTTTTAGTTTAAGTTTTATTTAATGTTTTTGTTTGTACATATAGTAGTTAGTAGTTGTAATTTAGTTTTTAGTTTTTTGCAGTCAATTAATCAAATTAATGATAATTATTCATGTGATACTTTTTTCCTGAAACGAGATAAGATAATCTTTTAAAAAAATACTTCGATAGGCCTAGTGAAACATAATTAAACTCAAAATTACTTGGGTACACATTTATTAATGCTAAATATATGATATATTGCTAATTGCATAAGTTTCGTATAACTCAATACTAGTATCTTGATTGAATAGAAATAAACAAAAGTAAAATGAGTTCACGCAATGATACACATATGTCTAAATTGATAGACAAAATACACAGAATAGGCCCTATTACACAGGGCAACAAAATATGAAACAAGGTAAGTGGCAGTTTGAAGAGATGCCGCACATTCCCAATACGTCAACTGTCCCAACGGACTCCTATCTATTTCAAACGTAACTTGACAAAAACAGAGAGCGACTGGCACTTTGATGTAACCGAATGCTAATGGCGTGCGGCCGTACTAGCTTTAAGTAGCACAGCCTTAATGATGAAGGTATAAGGTCCAATTTAGTTAATGTTTCAGGACGTACATCGCACTCAATTAAGGCTGTAGTGAATACCCGTCGAGTGCCCGAGATACCGCCGCACTCGAGCACAACATGAAGTCAGTTTGTGAAGTTAAGATGAAATAGTTTGAAAATAGACCAGTGAGCAAACGTAGATTATCATTTTACGTACGTATAAACGTAGATTATCATTTCAATTACAACTAAAACTTACGTTATAGAAAGCTGTTCCGTTTTGGAACGTGCGAACTTTGGGAGAATTATCCTACTTCAAAGTACCTTTGAATAAGCGTTACATGAAAGACCATCTGCATCTGCATAGAATTTACCAGCTGCATTACAGTATGGCTTTAATCGCAATTTTCACTTTCAATAATTCACAATGACCCATTTCCTCGAATTTTGACGTTATGTCACCTAATTAGTGCTTGTAACCGAGCACTTCGGCATCGCGCGGCGTTGTAGTCGGCTTGCAATCGCCTTACGACTAACTAACAAGCCTGTCCACTACATAACTTGGGTAGGGTTTTGGCTCGGACACTTTTTTGTACGATTGTGACTCTATAGATATTTGCTCGAAAGATGTACCTAATAATGTTGATTTACTATTTTAATAAAATAAATGTAATAATCGTCATATTTCGCGATTCAATCTAATACATTTCTCATTCATACTACCACACCATCACTATTTATTATACCTGTAGAATATCTACTCCATAGCCCACGCGAAAAGCTTAAGTACTGCTTTACAGCGCCCCTTTAGTCGAGTCGAGGGCACTAATAAAGCACACACACTTCAAGTGTTGATTTAATTTACTCGGAGACTCTCCAGGGCGGTGGAGTTTTTCATACCTTGTTAAAATGTGCACAGTAATCTTGCTAATAATGTTGTGTTATTTTAAAATGTTTTTGTTGGGAATTATTCACTATTATCTGACAATTCAAAACCACATTATCAGTGATTTAATCATAATAATAATCAATAGACAGGACTAATAAAGTTCTTATTCTAATTTTGGTTTTGTTTTATAATAACGCAAATTGTCTGCTTCTCAAGCATGCTAGCGATCCAGTTGGGTATTTGAGGTATTGCTATTTGCTATGTTTTTTCGTACTATACTAGCATGCCATGTCAAACACTACAGTTACTTTAATTAGTGACTATTTTTCTTTAAAATCATGGTCTAAAACCCAATATTTGTAGTTAAGACAACTGCATTTAGTTTATTATCGTCAAAAATACATTCCAACGAAGAGTAAAAATTATAACATGAATAACTTATTAACTATACAAATTATAATGTTATTTGGACTAGAAAAATGATCATCATCATCATCATTTCAGCCATAGGACGTCCACTGCTGGACATATGTGTTATTATTACATGTTAATGATTTCCAATAAGACCGGTTGATAGCGGCTTGCATCCAGCGCGATCCTGCGTTCCTAATAAGGTCATCCGACCACCTTGTGGGTGGACGTCCTACGCTGCGCTTGCCGGTACGTGGTCTCCACTCGAAAACTTTTCGACCCCATCGGTCATCAGTTCTCCGCGCTATGTGCCCTGCCCATTGCCACATCAAATTGCCAATCCGCTGGGCTATTTCGGTAACCTTGGTTCTTCTACAGATCTCCTCATTCCTGATTCGATCTCGCAGAGAAACTCAGAGCATAGCCCTCTCCATGGCTCGTTGGGCTACTTGGAGCTTACTAATAAGGCCCGTAGTGGGAGACCACGTTTCTGTGCCATAAGTCATCACTGGCAACACACACTGGTCAAATACTTTCGACTTGAGGCACTGAGGTATGTCGGACGAGAAGACGTTACGCAATTTATTTATCTAGAATAATCATTCGTAAAATATTACAAACGAGAGAAGAAAATATATTAGTATTTTATCAAGCCTGGCTAATATTAACTCAACAAAATGAACGCTATTCGCCAACTCATCTTCAAACAACTTGTACCATTTCTATACTAGTATTTTTCTTACATTTCTGTAAGCTAATTTGAAAATCTCAAGTACTACGCCGTAGCCGTGGCTTTCGTAGTCTCTCGTAACTTTTTTCGTAGCCCGTAGCAGTGGCTTTAGTAACTCCTATCTACGAAAGCCGTAGCCGCAGGTTTCGTAGCGCGTATATTGCACTCCAGTCTTTCTAATAAAGCCCTTTTGCAGCCCTTCAGTGTAAGAGTTCATTTACTCAGTAATAATATTGCCCTCTTTATGTTCAGCTGCGTTTTTCAAGTCTCATTACCTGCTCGAGTTTGTTTGCTACGCGGTAATAACCGTCTACGAGGCGTAGCAGCGTTGTCTTTATGTTAAGTGGCTTTTAGATTCGGAGTGCAAATCATGGACTTTACTTACTGGGGGCTTTTTTGCTTACAATGTAAGGCTGACAAGCAGTAAGTTATGACGAGTGTTCTATTACAATGTGAAGTGAAATAATAGGTTGGGTATATATGTGTATTGAATTGTATTTGTTTAAATAAGTATTGTATACAGTTAGTTGGTTTGGATTAGTAGATCAATCGTCGCCCAACCGCATTTCGTGGGTAAGCTTATGTTCAGCAGTGTTTTATCAAAATTTCGGTAAGTATACTTTTAGCCAGATGCACTGTTAGGTAACCAAAAAGCACTGTTTTTTCTGAAAGTTTAAATTTAAGTCCTTACTACACAAGGTAGTAAAAATTATTGACTCTCAACAAAATGTAGGGGCTGTTAATTTTTTTCGCGAGTTCGCAATTGGTCCCTCTCATATGTAATCATGTTATGTATGTCTCATACATAACATGTTTTTAACATTTTGGCAGTTCAACATTTTAGTATTCAACCTTTAGACGATTTCAATCATGAAATAGTTCGACGTTTTGGCAAAGGGCCTAAATGGCATTTTTAAAACCAGCATCACTTTTCATCGCAACAGTTCGCAGATGGATGTAAAGCGCCGGACGCTGGCATATTTACTGAGCCAACTCACGTCTTGTCGCTTTTACCGTCTTTGAGCGGGCATTTGCACCGGTATCCAATTATCCCCGTTTCACGATATGATATATAGGTACAAAATAACTAACAGTGGTGTAAGGTTTTTAGAGCGCACTGTCTCGACTCGCACTTAATTGATTTAGTTCATACTTGCGAATCTTATTAGGGTTTGAATATGAAACGCTTTTAGCAAATTTTATCAAAAACCGCCGACGTTTAATTCTAAAAATATACAGAAACTGTGTACAAATGTGTTTCGTCAAAATTCGTTGATAAATGCAACGTGTAGAAGAGAACCATCATCCAAACTAACAGAGTTTGGCCATCAGGAGGGACTCATAAAAAGTACATATCTAGACAGATGAAAGAAACATTTCCAATCTCGAAGCATTGATGCTTCGCTCGCTCCGTCAACGAGATAAAGTATCTCTATCTCTCAGATATAACATCGAATCATTCGTTATATAGAAAACTAAACATTTCCGTAAAAATTACAGTTACAACTACCACACCTGTCCAATTTCTACGACAAAGATTTCCAACGTTAGAGGTAGAAATAACCGTTTCTATAGTCACGTGTGTAGCCACGGCCCAATACTTTCTTATAACGAGTCCCGGCTAAAGACGGCGTCTTCTGATCCGCCCTCCCACGACTAACAGCGACCCTATTCAAATATACGTATCCTCTAATACACATTTGGACAGAGGAGCCACTATCCTATTTTACAAACACAACTGACAGTCATCTAAAGAAATGTTTAGTTCCGACGTTTGGACAACTCTGAAGATAAGGTTGTCTTTGCCGCGAGCCGCATACAATGCATCACGGATTTACTTCTGATTTTTACGGTCAACATTCTTTGCTAAAGAGCTTTTGCTTTACGTTGGTTTAGCTTAGTCTACCTGTAAACCTGTATTGATTTAGCATTCCAAATTGTTGGTCCCGGTTGTTTTAGCCGTTTAGCCATGTCAGAGGACAGATAGGTCAGGTGTAATTTTTCATGCCCTGAATTCGGGAACATTCATCTTATCTACAACTAGTCGAAGGAACGAATAATCAATTCCATTTGTCGAGGTAATGCTGCCAGCATGCTGGGCTGCTCACTAACAGTGGGCTTGAGTATTTCGATTATTTCTATCATTCTGTGCTCTGTGTGATTAATCTAATCGCTTTTTGCGTATATAGTATTGGCTGTAGATTTATTACATTTTGTTGTTTTAATAAAGGAAGTTGCCCTCTTTGACCGACGTAAAAACGGAGGAGGTACTCAAAACGACGCGTATATTTTTTATGTATCCACGCATAGCTTTTTACAGAGTGATAAGATTTCGATAATTCTTTTTTTGTTGGAAAGGACCAACTTCAAAGTATACACTTTGAAGTTGGTCCCATTCAAATTTTATGGAAATCAGCTGAGCCATTTTTGATAAATCAACAATAATGTAAAAAAGCTACATCGATCCGTGCCATTTATTCCCGACTTCTGTACACGGTTGAAGTCTGTCATGCCATAATTATTATTATTATTAATCAGTTTATTTCAGTTTTAAAAACCATACAGAAAATTATTAAAATTACAATTAAATTAAAAAATGTCATCAATAATAAATTAAAAATAAAATCACATAAATAATATAAGACAACAGAGACAATTATTAAAATTACAATTAAATTCAAAAATGTCATCAATAATAAATTAAAAATTAAATCACTTAAATAATATAAGACAATAGAGACAGACAGATACAGTGACATCACAATTTTGCTCCCATAACAACATTCATCCATTTATTTTGTATGGGGCAATCAAGTTTATTAACGATCATCGTCAGGATAGTGTTGGGGCTGGCTCGCACTCGCTGTCGTAATGAGGCGACCTTCTTGCGGATAACAGCATGAAAGTCGTCCGTGCGCGCCTCAGCGAACATCAGAGATGCGCTGCACCAGCGAGGCTGCCGCATCAGCATCCTGAAGATGTCATTGTACTGGACGCGCAGAATGCTGGCAGCCCGACGAGTGTGATTCACCCACAAGCTGCTCGAGTAGAAGGATTGGCAATAAGCCTTAAAAAGGGTAATTTTTACTTCTCTCGAGCAGCGAGCAAACCTTCGCGCAATCATATTTCCCCGGACTGCCAGAGCCCTACGCTCCCTCTCTATATCATCGTCATCTGTCAACTGATCGTTAATTATATGCCCCAAATACTTAAAGCTTTTCACCACTTTCAGAGCCACTCATTAAGCATGATTGGCGGAACACGTTCAGGCGTAAGACGTCCACTCTTGAAAATGACCACTTCGCTCTTTTTTGAGTTATACGTTAGACCATGGTCCGCCGCATAAGCCTCACAAATTTTGACAAGCTTTCGAATTGCCCCCACCGACGGCCCCAGCAGCACCATGTCATCTGCGTAACTAATATTATTGACAGAGATGCCATCTATAAAACATCCTATATGGGTGCTGCTGAGCTCACCGATGAGGTCATTTATATACAAGTTAAACAGCAAAGAAGAGGTTATGCCGCCCTGCCGAACACCGCACTCCATGCCATATGCATCAGACAAGACTCCCGCCCATGGTACACTATTCTTCTGACTGTGGTACCACCATTTGAGCAGAAAAATAACTTCAGCCGGCACACCTGCGTCCCGCAACTTTTTCCATAGCTTATCATACAATATCGTATCGAAGGCCCTGGATATATCCAAGAAGCAGGCGTACACAGGCGTCTTTCTGCCCGTGTAGTACCTAACAGCCTGCTTAAGACATAAGATAGCATTTTCTGTTGACAGCCCGGCCCTAAAACCGAACTGCGCATCATGTAATTTGATGTGATGTCCTAGTACATCATTAAGCAGGCTGTCAAGAACCTTTGATAGTATCACTGCCAGTGAGACAGGTCGATAATTACTCTTGTCCGATGCGTCCCCATTCCTACACTTGATGATCGGTACCACAATCGTCTTTGTCAGCTCCTCAGGCAAATACCCATGACACAAACATAAATTAAAAAACATGGAAAGTACACGCGGCATGTGAACTCCTGCATATTTAAGATGCTCGATACTGAGACTGTCATGTCCGGGAGATCTGCCTCCATGCATTGAGAAAACAACTTTCCGTATTTCCTTAGCCTTAAAGAATACAGATCGCTCAGACTCGACAGTCCCAACATCCAGCTGCCCAGGCCTATTGACCTCAACGCCAGGTACCACTTTAAAGTGATCCTTGAATAGGTTAGCGATTTTTTTATGATCACACTCATTATTCACACTCACAGGGAGGCCAGACCTAGCATTCAATTTATTCGTATTCTTCCAGAAATTTTTAAAGTCTTTGGCGGTGTGATGCGAGGCAAGAATATCCAATTTAATCTGGTCCTGTCTATTTTGACACCATTTTAACTTATTTTTAAAAGATTTCTTGCTCTCACACATCTCTACATATACCTGACCACAATTTGGTTTACCCGCTTCGACCCAGACCAAAAACTTAAGTCTGGCCTCTCTGTGAAAAGGTGCAACGTACTTATTCCAGCCAGCGACATAACCTCTTCTTCGCTTTGTTTTATTACGTACACAAGTCTCCGAGGCGGCTTCCGAGAGAATGGCGACTATATTTAGATACATATCACGCAAAATGTTTTTATGTTCAACGTTAGAACACAACCCGTCGCAACATTGGGAGAGTTCAGCAGGAAAATCAATTTCTCTTAATCTCTCATGACATATCTGATGATATCGCTTAATTTGCTCCTCAGTTCGCTCTCCCCATGCCACTTTATTCATCTCTGGAGATTCACTCTGACTATATAAATAGTGTTTAACATTCACTCTATCCAGATCACATTCCACAAAAAGTGGGAAATGGTCAGACCAAACCGGATCAAGCTTCACCCACACCTGTTTAATAGTTGATAGAGCAGTCTTTGTGACGACACAGTGATCCAACCATCTCCCACATCCGTGCACATCACTAACATATTATGTTTAAAAAGATTTAAAAGATCTACCTTGAACCTAAAAGTGAATTTTGCAATCTTTCAAAACAAACTACCTATAATATACGAAGTTAGACGCCTGCTTCCTGAACCTTCATAAATAATTTGATGAACGGCTCGCATAAATTGTGCGAAGCCTATCTGTGAAAAGGCCGGGGATCGGCCCGTCTCGCTCGATTGAAGTGTCTCAATGCATATCATCAAACACCATCAATTTGCATTTAAATAAAAGAGCATCTGATCCATGAATAAACATTCGGAGCTAGATATTTTCCAGAGAGTGCCATTGCGTTTCTAATCAGAAAAGTTGTTATTGCTTTGCGACTACTGAGAAAACTGGGTCGTTTGATAAAGGACATCTCCACAAAATGTATGGAGGCTGGTATAATAATAATCAAAAATTCTTACCACAACACTCGTTACATTTCGAGAAAGTTCGTATTTTTCTGAGTCTATTACATCAGTTAAAACCAAAAAAGAGCCCACCGTTTTTTTTAAAATTAATTTTGAATCTATTAGGATAAATACATATATTTGGCTCAATAGGTAGTTTATCTCTAGCAACTCTGATTAAGTAACCTCCAAATTATTAAATAGAAGCATTTTTAGTTAAAAAGTTTAGTTTTAAAATGTTTTTTTGTCACATTATACCTACTAACTGGTCACACTAGTAGGTTATAATATTTAATTTTAGCAAATTAAGATATGAATGTGGAAGAATCAGCTACGAATGGAAGTAAAATAACGATATAAGCACTGTATTATTGCTAAACTAGAAAAAATACAAAGCTGTATCATTATTTTTCAAACAATTTATTTTTCACATTTAATAAAAAACGGAGGGATAAAAAAATCTAAATTAAATATTTTTGAGAAGCCCATAAGTCAAGCTTTCAAATGATGTATATATCATCTTGGTTCGATTTTTCTCTGAATAATATACCACTTGTGGACGTCACCTTTAATTAAATAAACAGTGTCAAGCTCTTTCCTACAGCTTAAAATCTAGCCAAGTTATTTTCGATGGTTAAAATAGTTGATTGAATCAGGCGGAATTAATCTTCAAATCTTTGTTTTCAATAAATATTAAGTGTATTTCCGTTTGTAGCCATATGAGTGTAAACATCCAATTCAATAAATTAATTTAATATTTAAAACAAAACTAATAATCTTGTAACTGAAATATTAAGTTTTATGTTTTAAATAGAGTAAACCTGAAATAACATTGTAATTAATCCGTTAAAAATTGAATAAATATAATAATTATAAATTTTAAGAATTACAATATAGTGAAAAACTTATTATGATTAAAAAATATTAGCATCCTTATGTTACTGCACTCTATTCGACGCGTGTTTCGCCTTTAAACGAGGAGTCTTCAGGATGTGTTGACTTATTGTCTTGTCTTGAGTACTTAATTTATTGAATTGGATCCATAAACTTATAGCTCTATTGTGTTGTAGACTAATACAACAGAGCCGAAATACACTAAATATTTATTCAAAGCAAATATGAATCAGAATCAGAAACTTTTACTGACGTATCGAGCTTAATACTATAATTAAAAATACAAAATATGTATAATAATACATAGTACCGCCAACAATAGGTCTCGTCATTCAATGCAAATACATAATTAACGTGTAAAAAATTGAAACGAGTATAAAATATTTAAGACAATTGATTTGAAAATAGTACAAAATAAATTAATAATATTGGATGCTGTAAAGGGGCAATAAAGTATACATGTTTTGACGGTTAAAATTTAACCATAGGTGCATGAACTATTTAATATGCTACCATGATTCATTTGCGTTCAATGCTGCCATCGCATTCGCGTTCACAAAATTTATTACAATCTCGCGATGTATTAAAGCTGGGGGAAAGGGCCTGTATCCATATAAAGCTGTGAAAATCTTGCGGACGGCCCGTGGGAGAACAATCGGGTCCAGCCCCTCCGAGATAGGTACATGTGTGATTTGGGCTTCATTGTATTCCATATAAAAAAGGACCTCTTTGTGCACCGTGACCCGAAACTTGAAAGGCTTTCAAACGGAAAAAAACTGATTTATATTGACGTGGACTCGCTTTGTTAACCATATTTTAGATGAAACATATTTTACTTGAAAAGCCAGTTTGGTTCGGCTTGTTTCATTGTTTCCAATCGTTCGAAAAGAGCATGCAGCTCGACGCTTGGAAAATAAAATGAAATAGACGCGGCTTTTTCCGTGCGATGCTCGGCAGACTCGGAAATGCCAGAGGCTAAACGTTCTACTATTTAATATTTCTAAAGCGCTATATCTTTTGAATAAACTAGAATTTCTCAGCGTACAGAGCTTCGAGAAATACCAGAGCACCGGTTCGCTCTATCTACCTGCTCTACCTACGACTATACGTAATGCAAATTGCAAACTAAAAATATTTTTTTAGGCTTGTTTCCTAAAAAATATAATTAGTCCGTCAATTAGATTATTTTACACGTATTTTTTCATTTGATATTTTAACAAAAATGTATGATGATTTAGCTCGTTAAAGTTCCGCGTGACGTCACTATTCTATAACAAATGTACCGCACTATTGACGTCACGAGCCTCCACTCTTAAACTTTAACAAGGTTTATCTTTGTTATTTATTGCTAGATTGACAAAAGAAAAAATACGTGTCCAATTTTTTTAATAATCTAACAGACTAATTATAATAATGATTTTTATACCCAGTAAACATGCCTATTGTTGTGTAGATTATTATAGTTAAGATTTATTATGATAAGAACATTCATTGATCTTCACATTGTATTTCTTCAATAAGTTTACTTATCTTAGCAAATTTAATTTGATCTTTAAAACTTTGGGTGTATCCTAATATATTATATAAAAGGCTTCCCTGAGTGACTGACTGGCAGACAGCCTACAGCCCAAACCGCTTATGTATGAGCTTGAAATTTGAACGACGTAATGGAGCACTAAGGACGAAAATTTTGAACTTTCGACCTCTAAGGGGGTAAAACGGGCCCTTTTCGTTTGTATGTAACTTTTTATTCCCTGTTTCGATTGACTTGAAACTTCGTATTACATGCTTTTCAAACAAAATAAAAGTTATGTTTTTCCTGTTTTTCCGAGTTTTTCTTATCTAAGGGGTCAAATAAGGTCCCAAAGTTGGTGAAAAAAGCGTCAATTACATCCAACCAGTTAAACGGTTATGGTTGAAATCTGATATGAAGAAAGCACACAGCAGGTTTCAATACAGGAAGTAATAATATCCAGGAAAATCAAAGCCAAAATAAATCAGTTTAGGCTACAGCCCAAACCGCTGGAGATAAACTTGAAATTCGGAATATACGTACATCGTACGACATAATCTACGAGTATTATATAAAAGGCTTCCCTGAGTGACTGACTGACAGACAGCCTACAGCCCAAACCGCTTAAGATATGAGCTTGAAATTTGGAATATAGGTACATTGAACGACGTAATGGAGCACTAAGGACGAAAATTTTGAACTTTCGACCTCTAAGGGGGTAAAACGGGCCCTTTTCGTTTGTATGTAACTTTTTATTCCCTGTACCGATTGACTTGAAACTTTGTATACATGCTTTTCAAACAAAATAAAAGTTACGTTTTTTCCTGTTTTTCCGAATTTTCCTCATCTAAGGGGTCAAATAAGGTCCCAAAGTTGGTGAAAAAAGCGTCAATTACATCGAACCAGCTGAACGGTTATGGTTGAAAATTGGTATGAAGGAAGCACTCAGCATGTTTTAATACAGGAACTAATAAAATCCAGGAAAATCTATAAGGTTCCTTAGGGATACGCAAAATTAATAAGTTTAGGCTACAGCCCAAACCGCTGAAGATATGTGCTTGAAATTTGGAATATAGTTACATTGAACGACGTAATGGAGCACTAAGGACGAAAATTTTAAACTATCGACCTCTAAGAGGGTAAAACGGGCCCTTTTCGTTTGTATGTAACTTTTTATTCCCTATACCAACTGACTTTAAACTTTGTATACATGCTTTTCAAACAAAATATAAGTTACATTTTTTCCTGTTTTTCCGAATTTTCCTCATCTAAGGGGTCAAATAAGGTCCCAAAGTTGGTGAAAAAAGCGACAATTACATCGAACCAGCTGAACGGTTATGGTTGAAAATTGGTATGAAGGAAGCACACAGCATGTTTTAATACAGAAACTAATAAAATCCAGGAAAATCTATAAGGTTCCTTAGGGATACGCAAAATTAATAAGTTTAGGCTACAGCCCAAACCGCTAAAGATATGAGCTTGAAATTTGGAATATACGTACATCGTACGACATAATGAAGCACTAAGGATGAAAAACGTAGCCAACTCTAACTTACGGGGTAAAACGGGCCCTTTTTGTTTGCATGTAACTTCTTATTCCCTGTACCGATTGACATGAAACTTTGTATAGATGCTTTTGAGACTAAATAAAAAATACCTGTTTTCTGAACTTTCCTTAAAAAAATCCTTAGGGGTCAGATACGTCCCAAAACTTCAATGCTCTTTTTTAAATAATGTAGTATCTAGAATAGGATTATGATAATGATAGTTTATCTTTAAATAGGGCAAAATGGGTCCCCAAAAGTTTACAATTTTTTTTATTTTGTGAGCCAATAGTCTTAAGCTTAGCGCACATATGGATCAATATAGGTATTTAACTATGGGATCAACCCTGACAAGCGAAAATTACCTACATTTTCCATACATTTTGTCGCGGGTCGATGAACTTTTTGTGTTGAACAGCTGATTTTATTCACGTGCTTTTGGGGTTGGTACCATTGTAAAAGTTAATCAAATTATGAGTATAATAGCATCCTAGAACATGCCTGACTAGACTAGACTAGATTACGACTAGTGTGCCATTTTTTCATTTGCCTGGAAAATTAAATTTCTAATGACTTAATGAAACATGTCGAATACCTGTACCGGCGTTAATTAATAGTGCACTACTGAAAATAGGTACTACGGATAGCACTACGGATAAAAGAAACAGGTGGGTCTTAAGATGAACATGGACAAGACGAAGGTCATGTGTAATTACCATGTTTTACCCACCCCGTTTTCTGTTGGAAACTCGGTTCTTGAAGTCGTCGACTCGTACGTCTACTTAGGACAAGTAGTCCAGTTAGGTAGGTCCGACTTCAACAAAGAGGCTAATAGACGAATTCAACTCGGCTGGGCAGCGTTCGGAAAAGTGCGTAGTGTCTTCTCGTCCGACATACCTCAGTGCCTCAAGTCGAAAGTTTTCGACCAGTGTGTGTTGCCAGTGATGACTTATGGCACAGAAACGTGGTCTCTCACTATGGGCCTTATTAGTAAGCTCCAAGTAGCCCAACGAGTTATGGAGAGGGCTATGCTTGGAGTCTCTCTGCGAGATCGAATCATTAATGAGGAGATCCGTAGAAGAACCAAAGTTACCGACATAGCCCAACGGATTGGCAAGTTGAAATGACAATGGGGCTGATGACCGTTAGGGTCGAAAACTTCTCGAGTGGAGACCATGTACCGGCAAGCGCAGCGTAGGACGTCCACCCACAAGGTGGACGGATGACCTCATTAAGACCGCAGGATCGCGCTGGATGCATGCCGCTTCCAACTGGTCTTATTGGAGATCCATAGGGAAGGCCTATGTCCAGCAGTGGACGTCCTGCGTCTGATGGATGACTGAAAATAGGTTTATCCACGAAGGGTGATTGGGCCATATCCATCACGCCGGCCGAGCACGGGTTGCTGAATTCACATACGACATTGATTTTTACTCATACAATTATTATTATTGGCTCCCTCGGTGGCTCAGTGGTTGACCCTGACTCCTGGGTCAAAGAGGCGTGGGTTCGATTCCCAGAGCAAATATTTAGGTGATGTTCATATTTGTGTTTGCTCTGTGTCTGAGTGTTATTAATGTATTTTTATTTATTTATTTAACACTTTCTTGCACACTATTTGTACAAAAAGAGGACTTAACGCTATACAGCCTTATCTGCCAGTCAACCTATATGTAAAAAAATAAAATAAATAAATAATAAAAAAGTTAGGGTTTGGTTTGGGAACAGAGACCGTGTGTGAGATGTCCCCCAATATTTATTTTATATATTTTTTTTATTATTGAGTTTATTTCAGAAATACGGCAATTTATCATCCAAAAATTCACGTATGTACTCCGTAATAAGCTTTAGATACAAGTAAATTAAATAACCAAATACTGAGAAAAATCAGGCTAAACCGTAGGCATTATTTTGCAAGTAATACAATAATAGGCTCAGTTATGAAGACGCCATAGTAAATATAATAACAATATAAAAAGTGTTCTCTCTATCGAATGCTTAAAGTGAAAATGAAACAGATATAATTATGATAATTAGCTATTATAATTACGATGACGCCTTCATAATCGAGCCTAATGCGGGCTTAACCACGAGCTACTATTATTTTAAGTAAGTGCCAAGAAAACGCGGGCCTAACTGTGGGTTTTTATCATTTTAAGCAGTTACGAAAATAACGCGGGCCAGACCCTGGGCTATTATCATTACAAGCAATACAAAAACGCAGGCTAACGGCATGCTATTATAATTTTAAGGATTTATTAAGACAACACGGGCCAGACCGCGAACTATTAGATATTATTATAAGCAAATGCCAAGATAACGCGGGTTGAACCGCGGGCTGTTATTTTAATTAAGTAAGTATTAAAACAACGTGGGTCAAACTTTGGGTTATTATCTTTGTAAGTACCTAATTATTAACACAACGCGAGCTAAGCCGCGGGCTTTTATCATTTTGAGCAAGTACTAAGACAATACGGGCCAGACCATGGGCTATTATCATTGTAAGTAATACAACAATGCAGGCCAAACGGCGAGCTTTTATAATTTTAAGCAAGTATTAAGACATCGCAGTCCATGCTGCGTGCTATAAATAACCATCTTAAGCAAGTACTAACAATACGCGGGCCAAACCGTGACCTATTATCATTATAGGCAAATACTGTTACAATTTTCACCAAACCGTGGGCATTATCCTTGCAAGTAATTTTAAGCAAGTATTAAGACAACGCGGGCCAAATTGCGGACTAATAGATATTATTATAAGCATGTACAAAGACAATGTAGATCAAACCGCGGGCTATTTTCATTTTAAGTAAGTACCTATGTACTAAGACAACGCGGGCGAAGCCGCGGGTTTTAAGCTAGTGAAGTACTAAGAATGAAAATTTTGAAAAATCTACCTCTTACGGGGTAAAACGGACCCTTTTTGTTTGCATGTAACTTTTTATTCCCTGTACCGATTGACATGAAACTTTGTATAGATGCTTTTGAGAAAATAACACTATGGTTGTTCCTGCTTTTCCGAATTTTCCTTAAAAATTTACTTTAGGGGTCAGATACGTCCCAGTTGGTGAAAAAAGCATCGATGACAGGTTACGGATGAAAACGGGTATGTAGGAAGCACACAACATGGTTCTGTACTGGAACTATTATTATCCCGGAAAATCTACAGAGTTTCTTAGGGTTAGCCAAAATTATTCAGTTGTAATGTAAAGCTGAGATAAAACGGATAAATGAATTCTAACGAAATTTGATACGAAGCTACACAATAACACTAATTACCAGTTAGAGTACTGCTATCCCAGAAAATTTGGGTGGGTCCTTCGGGAAATCTATTTCTTAAAAAAAAAAATAACTGTTCGAAAATCAATGCTTTTTGTTTCAAAATAGCCCGACATTTTAACTAATAAATTACTATTGAAGTTCTTGGAACAGTCCCGAGTTCCTTGTCCGCTAGATCAATCGTAACCCTGAATAAGCGTAAAAATTTACTTGAATGCGCTTTTTATAATAATGTTGTGAAGTTTCTAGAATAGAATTAAGACATATCATTAAGATTTATCCTTCAATGGGGCAAAATAGGTCCCTAATAAATTACGATTTTCTTTTTATTTTGTGAGCCAATAGTCTTAAAATTAGGGTACATACGGGTCTATATACTTACTTTATTATAGGATCAACCCAGAAAAGCGTAAATAAATTTATATTTAAAAAAAAATACATTTTGTCGCGGATCAATTAACTTTTTGTGTTGAACAGCTGATTTTATTTACGTGATTTCGGGGTTGGTAACATAGTAAAAGTTAGTCAAATGATGAGTATAATAGCAGCCTAGAACATGCCTGTCGTCTAGATAATTATACACTATGTGTTTCTCAAATAAAATAAAATATAGGTACCTACTTGTATGTAATTTTTTCATCTGCCTGGGGTCAGACAACGTCTAAAAGTCCTACAAGTGTCTTGAACACTTTTGACTGGATGAACAATTTTGAGTGAGATTGTCATATCTCTCGGGAAAAATGACTTCACAATAATCGAAATTAAATTTCTAACGACTTAGTGAAACATGTCGAATACATGTACTGGCTTTAATTAATAGTACACTACTGAACGTAGGCCTACCCGCGAAGTGTGATTGGGCCATATCCATCACGCCGGCCGAGCGCGGGTTGCTGAATCTACATACGACATTGATTTTTCTCTACGGACGTACCTATATACCTATAGGTTGCCTCGTTGTTTTTCATCGATGAAAAGCCAGCAGTGTGAAATTTCTTACATAGGTACTCATACAATTATTATTATTATTGAATTAATTTCAAATACTAAGCAATTTATCATCCAAAAATTCACGTACTCCGTAATAAGCTCTAGATACAAGTAAATTAAATAGGTAAATACTAAGACAACGCAGACCAATCCGTGGGCTATTATCATTTTAGGCAAATACTGAGACAATTCAGGCTAAGCCGTAGACATTGTCCTTGCAGGTAATACAACATTAGGCTCAATTATGAAGGCGCCATTGTAAATTTAATAGCAACGTAAAAAGTATTCTCTCTATCGAATGCCTAAAGTGAAACAGAAATAATTATGCTAATTAGCTATAATTATTACGATGGCGCCTTCATAATTGGGCCTAATTCTGCCTTAACCACGAGCTATTATTATTTTAATTAAGTACCAAGACATCGAAGCCCAAACTGTGGGTTATTATATCATTTTAAACAATTACGAAAACAAAGCGGGCCAGACCGTGGGCTATTATAATTGCAAGTGATAAAATATCGTAGTTTAACGGCAAACTGTTATAATTTTAAGGAAGAATTAAGACAATGCGGGCCAGCCCCCCGACCGCCTAAGCAATAGCAATCGTAATAGCAATCGTTTATGACTTCATTTTAGTCATTTGGCACCGCCGATGTGACGTTACCCATCAATTGCTTTGCGCGGATTGCGAAAGCAAACGTTGGTAGAAAGCAACTTTGATGGCTAACGTCACATTGGCGGTGCCAAATGACTAAAATGAAGTTATAAACGATTGCTATTACGATTGCTATTGCTTAGGTTGTCGGGGGGCAAATAGTGGAATATTAAATATTAGGTAATATGTATAAGCAAGTGCCAAGATAACCAGGGCGAACCCCGTGCTATTATTTTAAGCAAGTAAGAACTAAAACAACTCGGGCCAAACTGTGTGTAATTCAGTTTAATTACTTAAGTATTAACACAACGCGGGCCAAACTGCGGGCTATTATCATTTTGAGCAAGTACTAAGACAACGCGAGTCAGACCATGGGCTATTATCATTGCAATTAATACGACAATGCCGGCCAAATGGCAAGCTTTTATAATTTTAAGTAAGTATCAAGACAACGCGAGCCAAACAACATGCTATAAATTACCATCTTAAGCAAGTACTAAGAATACGCAGGCCAATTCGTAAGCATTATCGTTGCAAGTAATACGACAACGCAGGCTAAATGGCAGGCTATTATAATTTTAAGCAAGTATTAAGACAAAGCGCGGACTATGAGATATTATTATAAGCAAGTACAAATACGACGTAGGTCAAACCGCGGGCTATTTTCATTTTAAGCAAGTACCCATGTACTAAGACAACGCGGGCAAAGCCGCGGGTTTTAAGCTAGTAGTCAATATAAGTTTCCAATCAGAGAGTTTTAACTCCATTAAGAACCTAGAAACAAAGCAACTTAAACAACAGATGTTGTTTCAGAAAGCAGGTACTTAATATCATTAACAATTTGTTCAGTAAGTAATACAGGGTAATGTAGCGCGGAAATTGCGAGATCTAATTAACAAAAATTTTTCTACCTCGAGTCGAGTGTTTGCTTTAATTTCGAAGATCCCTCGAATTTAAGTACTTAAAAAAACTTGAGCGCCGTTAACATTTTGACTGAGATCATCTTTAATATTATCATAAAAAAGAAGAGGTGCTTGGGTTAGTACTTACTTTGGATTTATTTACTCTTTTTTGATAATTTTATGATGAAAATTCGAAAATATAACTTTGGTCGAAAGACATTTTTAATATAGATAATACTTATACTAAATATATACTACCAAATTGTTCTATTGACTCTTTTTAAATGATATAGCCAAAGATGAAGCATGTATCGTAGACCTATAAAATAGGGCTGTTTGTTGATGCCTTATATTACCTATGTGTCATTAATACACAGATTGCTCACATTTAAATGTTTTTGAAAATATTCTACGAGCTCTTCAGTTTAATGTCAATATTTGCGAGATAGGACAAGATTAAGTTCTGTCCGTCAAAGCGGCCTTAAAATTATGTGTTAGTAGGTAACTTTGGATATAGTACGCTCACGGCACGCCATAAAATGATTCCACGCAGCTTAGAAGGCCTCCTGAGCAATCTCATAGTTTTATTATCATCAAACAGATAAGGAAACTGTTTCGTCTCTGTCTTTTTGGGTAGACACTACCCGTGAGTGAAAGTGACTGACACAATCTTCAAGGGCCCCAGAATATAGGGTCACTGGTTTTGATGAAAAATCCATCTTCGACAGGAAATTGTATTTTTTACTACCGTTACCTTCACGCGTGACATCAAAGAGGGCAGCCAGGATGTTCGGCCGTGCCTACCTATATTACACCGCACCGGGCATTTCAACTGATCGAATTCCGGTCAAAGAAAAGAAATACAATTCAACCCAAAAACCACAGATATTTGCTCTAGGATTTCATTTCGTTGATAGTTTTGAGCATTATCGAATAAGTTTTGAAAACAATGGGTATGACTGACTTAGTTTGCTCTGAGTACAAATATTTTTCATCTCCATATGCTTTTATCTTTTTTTTATCTCCTTATTCTTTATGTAGTTTTTGGGCACTTGCAGTCACTAAACAAACGAATGGATTTATGGATTAAATTGTTGAACAAGGAAAAGCAAAACGTGTGGGAGCAAACTGTTATGATAGCCGTATTTATTTATAAAATGGCTTGTTCATTTGTGATTTCAGATCATCTGTATTTATTTTTATCTAATATTTGTCCACGTATAACTTGTATCGTGATCAGATCGTATTTTCACCTTTTCAAATATTTTTTTAAATATCTTATTTAATACCAAAAATTACTACAACGCCCTGATAGGGTCCAGTGGCCCTGTTTTCTAAGAGCTACACTAGTGACGTTCGGTTTCACGCAAGCAGATTTCTGAGGTCATTCGCTCCCCTTTCCAGTTTCAACTGCTGATGCTCACCGCTGGTCCTTCTGAAACCGGATAAATGTTCGTTCATTCATCCGGTTTCATTCAACTGCGTGTTTTGGTTTAAAATCGGTACCGCCTATCTCCCAGTTTTAACCGGACAGACAGTTTTCGACGTTTTAAGTATTACAATCCAAATACAATATTTCCATCCAATAGCTTTTTATGTAGTTATCTTTTTACCTAGTGTAGGTAGTTTTAGCAAATAAAGTAGTACTATACTTTGTTGTAGTTAAACTACCTAGTTAATAAAGACACTTTTGCCGGAAAAAAAAACAAATATGCAATCACATATCACATTTCCAATACAAGTCGTGGCATGTAATAAGAGCCTTCAAAGGCCGTATCGCACCTCACAAGCGTTTCGACAGAGTGCTGTCGAGAGGTAGCGGGATCGCTGGGAGCCATCTGAGAGGCCCTCATCTCGAACGTTAGCATTTTTGTGTGAAGAGCCTTCCAGAACACTCCCGCACTTCCGGACACACTCGCACCTACTGTTGACATCACGCTCCTCAAGTTTAGTGAAAATGGTTCAACTGATCTTAGCTAAGTAGTATTAAGCTCCAAACAAAGGGGCTTTCGTCTGCTTTTATTTTGATTGAGCGTGGGAGCGGCTAATTGTCATAAAAGTTTTGATCTCTATAAGTCACATACATTTTTCTTTGATTGTAAGTACGAATATTTAAACGTCATTATTGGTAACAAAGTGACGAATTTGTGCTTTGTTACATTAGTGAAGTCGGATCGTCACAATTGCGCACGAGCCCTAACACCGCCCCGTAGCAATCCAAAAGTAGCCATCAAAGAATAAATATATTATTCATACTCTACTACCAATACTTGTAGCGTTTTCTCACAATGTTTTCCTACACTGGCAGATCAAGCCCATTGTTGGGATTATTATAGTAATCGCGGTCTCAACGGCTCAGCAATTTCGATAAATTTACGGTAAGCACGGGGTTTTAGGGACGAAAAATCGATCTAGCTTATCTCATTTCTGGGAAAACCTTATCTCAGCCCTTATGCCCTTATATGATATCGTAGTATTGTATTATGAAAGAACGGTAATGGGTAAGATTTTATTTCATTGTTTAAAATATGACTCAACTGAGTGTTCTTATATAGCTATAATCCTCGTTGTGTAATTCATATTGTCGTCTTTTAAAATTTTCTACCGGTTATTCATCAGTTTTCTTAAAAACCAATATATATAAAAATCGGAAAGAGCATGCCTTATGAAGCGTGTAAATAAATTCGACCATTTTACTAACAATTTTCATCCCACTACACCAAAACAATGACGCGTCGTAAAACTGTTTTCGTAAAAGTTACCAATCATTGTTTGTATTAAAGGAGATCGAAGAAACAATATCCAATATAGATAGCGAGTAGATAGCAGAATAGAAGGCTAAGTCATGGCTGACGAAGCATTTGTTGATAATAGCTATCATGAATTCTGATCGGAGTCTAGCGGAGCGCGTAAGACGTTTTCAATTGTAGATCGCCTAGATAAAGCACGCTCGCCCCCGCTCTGCTGAGCTGGAATCACGAGCATTCTTCCACCTATTCCGCTTATCTGACTTTGCACTTAGAATATATTTTCAGGAATTTCAGAAAACCTGATTTTGACGCGCTACTTTATCGTTTCTTTCAGCGTCCTTATATCAGATGTGGGTTTCGAATGCAGGTTTTCATTACAACCGGCTTGTATTTCCGGTTTGTGGGGTCATTTTGTAGGGAGATGGGTGGTGGAATATAAAGTTGTTAATATACTATGCCTCGCATGTAGCTGTGTATCATGTTAAAATTAAGTACAGTAGTTTATTCAAGGTGACGATATATATATGCAAAATATGTGTTTTTGCACTCATATTCTGATTTTACTGCATGATGTGACAGGTTCAAAATCAGTAAATCTTGTTATAAATGTCTTCAATTAGTGCGTAAAACACCTACTTATTATTAATATTTGGAACTATTTTAAAATACCTATTTTTGAAAAGTATTAGTACAACACTTTTGTAATTATTGTTTATTCAATTTTTCATGGATCGGAGAAGTTTTGTGAATTAAACTTAAAATAAGTGGTTTGAGATAAAAGCACCTTTTGCTTGGATAAACATTTGTTTCTAAATGAAATAGTTTAATAAAGTTTAAAGACAAATACTGCTAAAGCCTGGTGAAAACTATTCATTCAGAAATCGCGTTGCTCGCATATTATGACAGGCGCTAGCAGATACACTATACTCTATAAAATTTAACTTGATCTCTGCTACAGCTGTCAGAAAAATCACGCCTATGAAGTCCTGAATTTCTTAATAGTACAGACAGTACCTGTCAATGTCATACTTTATGGGCATGTCGATTAGTGATGGGCGACGAATGATCGTGACCACAGAGTTTTAGATAGAGTTTTATTTAAAATATCGATTGTTTATACTAATGATATTTTCAATAAAACTTAATTTATCATTAATTTTATTATATATTTTAATATCATAACATTTTTTACATGTGCGACGGTTGAAAGGCAATAATTACCAAGCGACATATTGGCAACTTTACACCAGAGCATTTTAAAGTTTTATTTTTTGGAAAAAAAATCATGTAAAATTTTCTATTACTCATTTCTACTCGGTTCTAATAGATTATAAATGAAATTTAAAAGCTTTATGAACTGTCATTTAAAAAATATGATTTTTCTCAATAATTTAAGAGATAGTGTCGGTTAGTAAAATTTTGATCAAAATTACAAACAGGTAAAAATTACTAACCAAAAACAAAATTTTATCATAAAACATGTAAAATTAACTAAGCTCCAATATTTTATGATTATATTTGAAGCAAAATGATGCATCCAGAATAAACAGATGTTAACACATAGGTAAAATGATCGAAATAAAAAGATAAACCACTTTACTGCCAGGCAATTTCAACCATAGTCCTATTTAAATAAGGTAAGTGTAGGACAAAAAGTCCTACACTTACCTTCCAAAAACGAACAACCTAACAAAAATTCAGGTTTGTACACTACATTAGAAACTTTTGCAAAAGTTTTCAACGGATTATCGTCATCACCAATTCTTAAACAGCCCTTGTAGTCATCTACAATCACTCTCTACTGAGTATGAACCTCATCTGATGATGAATGAAAAAAAATGCTATCAAAAATATTGTCACAATAAAAACTACTTAAAATTAAAACGTAAAGTTGACATCGGTTTCTGGAAAACCTATCTAAATATTTATTATAAAAATCAACCATGTCAAATCATTACCTATTTTATTGTTAATTATTGTTTCTTTTAATTTGTCGTCGTCGTTGTCTTTGCAGACATTGCACTGCTGGACTAAGGCCTCCCCTATAGATTTCCAATAAGACCGGCTGGAAACGTCTTGCTTCCAGCACGATGCTGCGGTCTTGATGAGATCTTCCGATCATCTCGGAGGTGGACCCATAATCTTATCAAGACTACGCTGCGATTAGGCCCACAGTAAACGATCACGTTTCGGGAACACACAACTGTTGCAACTCTCGTCTTGAAGCACTGAGGTTTATCGGATGAAAAGACGTCATGTGGTTTTCCGAACGCTGCCTAGTCGAGTTGGATTCAGCGATTGAAGTTGGATTTACCTAGCTGGACTACTTGTCCTTTTTTTTCCAAAGAAATATTTTATGGATACCACCCCGCTGGGGGAGCAGGGTGGTTATGTGGGAGTTCCACTGATCGATGTACCCACTACAAACCCTGGGATGTTGCTGCCTATGTGCTGGAGCTGCGGGGACGCTTTCGCACTCGTTCGCGGCTCCAGTAGCACTGACCCCCTAGGACCTTGCCCTATTTAAGGGTGGATTTTCACCCTTCTTTCCCTCACTGACGCGGGAAAATACCGCACGCTCTTCCTAGCGTAGCCCTCGGGCTACGCTTTTCAGGCAACGAACTCCCTCGAATTCGTTGCCCAAGCCACCTGTTACAAGGTCGAAGGAGAGCGTGGAAAATCCTTCTCCGACGCCCAGTTCTTTGGCGGCGCATCGGGAGTTCCGAGAAGTTCTCCCTTTCGCGCTCCACCGTTTCCTTTCGACACAAGCGCAACATAACTTGTTCGCAAAAGGAAACGGCCGTCTCCCACGATCTCTCACAACCAAGCATTGACTGAATCAATGCTGGAAGCGAGAGATCAGTTCCTACACTTGCGACGAGGCTTCGGCGCTCATTTGCTCATGCTGAACACTCCTTCAAAGTATGTTGCGCCAAATCCTCGTCGCAGCCGCAGTGGTGGCACTCTGTTGTCGGTTCTCTTCCGGCTATGCGGCACAAGTACTTTCCGAAGCATCCATGCCCAGAAAGCACCTGCGAATGTTGCACGAGCCGGAAGATAAGCGACCTATGCGCCCTGTCCAGCCAGTCAACGAGGACGGGCTGTATAGCTTCGACGGTTCAGCAGCCAGCTGTATGCTTGGCCAGCTCCTCCTTCCACTCCTCGAGCATGTAACTAATGTAGCAGCAAGTATGTTCGCATGTACCTTGTGTTAATTGATTTTAACGATTTACTGTGTTGTCTGAAAATAAAATTATTTATTTATTTACCTCCACTTCTAAATCCCATTGAGGTGACCCAGCCACCAGCCCAGCCAGGTGAGGCATGTCGCGTCACACGAAATAGTGCGATAACCTCTGACTACCCCGATGGCCATTGCGCGTTGTGGTCACTTTAGAAAAGCGACCGTTTCTCGGTTTAGGGCGTCCGCCCATATAAGCACCCCGTACAAGGCCATCGACCACACCACTCCAAGATAAAAAAAACGACTAGCGGCAATTGGTTCCCCAAGATTAGGAAGAAAGCGTTTAAGTGACCCAGCCGCACCCATTATTCGAGGAACTAACTGGGCGAAATGCTCCCAAAAGTTCCACTTTTCATCGAGGTGTAGGCCGAGATACTTCATCGTAGGCTTCACCTTAATCGATTTTCTCCCTAGTGATTCCGGCGCTCGTCGAGGGCCATGGAATACCAGGGCCTCCGACTTGTTCAGCGCTACTTGGAGTCCCAGATTCACTATCCTTCTAACCACCACCTGCACCGTTGCCATCGCAAGACTGGCAGCCTCTTCGTAGGTTCTCTACACAAACCCACGGCAGTGTATTAAATGCGTTGGCGATGTCTAGAGACACGCCACCAACACTTGACCATGAGCCACCGCCTCGTCCGAGAGGGCTTTGACACGTTTAACAGCGTCGATTGTAGACCGGCCCGCCCGGAAACTAAATTGCTCGTCGGACAAGTGTGGACCAATCCTATCAAGATACTGGATGAGGCAAGCAGCTATCACGCATTCGAACAGCTTGTCCACCTCATCCAGCAGTACTATAGGGCGGTACGCGGAGGGAGAGTCCGCAGGGCGCCCGTCTTTCCTCAGAAGGACTAACCTATCCGTCTTCCGTAAATTTAGGAACTGACCTGTCTCCAGACAGGCTGGACTACTTGCGGCATCGCTGGATAGACTCAAGCACAGCCCATGTCTTGACCGAATCAATGGCTATCTCAAAGTTCACATATACTAAACATACTGAAACACACCAAATTACCAAGCTTCTATTTCGCTTCAATCTACTCGCTTTTTTCGATTTTTATGTACTTTTAACAATAGATTTAAATCAATGTAAAATAAAAATTGAATAATCTAATATAAAGTCATATCTGAAAATCTATAAATATAAAGTCATAAAATCTTAATAATGCACTTACCGAGTACACAAACAAGCTACGAGATTAAGCACTTTGCACCATGCGCGCGCGCATGCGTGTAGTCTAAGCGACAGTTCGGTGAAGACGTAATCGTTATTTTGTTACCAACAGCCACTTAGAATCTGATTTACAGTGCGGATAAGTGACAAAACAAAAAAGGTGCTGTATGGATAAGGTCACTTTTAGAGAAATCTCATATCAGAAATAGTTATCTAAGTAACATAAACTTTAAAAAAATCGGCGGGTAGAAAATTACTTAACGACAAAATATATCCTGTTTTAGGCAGGTAGATATTCACTACTTCACATTTTTGAATAAATTATATTTAGGTATAAAGTACTAAATGACAAAGAATGTTTATTGAAGGTGTGTTAAAAAGTCTTAAATTACGAGAGAGAAAAACGACAATCAGGTAAAAATTCTTAAGTAATGCTAACTCCTGGGTACTCGCAAGGCAGAAAATACTTTATGCTTAGATGCATTATTTAGGGTCGAGGCAAAAATTACTTAGTGTAAATTATAAAAATCTAATCCTTACTATGTGAAAAATATTCATAAATCATTAAAATTTTAGTCGCTTGGACGCCGAAAACTGAGAAAATGTGTCTTTTTTTAAGTTACCAAACGACAACAAACTTCGTCCTAGCGCCGTGAGAGTAAGACCAATCGACGCAGTTTTTTTTTCTGATTTCAGTGATATATATAACTCAATATCGCCCAAACTGTCGCTTGGTAATTTTTGCCTTTCAAGCGTCGCATGTGTAATTAAATGAAACCCAATTATATGTTACATTAGCATCGATAATAAAGAAAAACGTTGATAAATACTATCGTTACATTATTATGAGTATTTAATTAATATCATAACATTATTTACATGTGTACATACTTGATCTTAAATAATAGTAAGTAAATAAAATCCAATATCTTCAACTACTCATTCGATTTCATTACAACATTGTTTGAAAATCGATTTTTCCACCACTATCTCAACTCTAAAAATGTCAATCTTCTATGTCAATGTCATTGTCGCAAAGATCAAGTTAAATTTTAAAGAGTATAGTGAATAGCGTTACACGATGCGTTGTTGCTTGCGAACAGATGACGCGCTTGCGCTTGGTCTAGATAAGCGAAAAACTATTGTTTATTCTGTGCCAAATGTCTATGGGGTACCCGTCGTCTTAAGTATTCAAAGCAGCATATAATATCCTTAGTTAAGTACCTAATGGTGGGTTGGTACAAAAACAGAAACGTAAAATGGGAACTAGAATAAGTACCTACCTACCTACACTAGGTGTTAAGTCTTATACTAGCCTCTAATTATAGGGACATCATTTAATTACGTCCTAGGAACTACTGTAGTGAACTAGACTTTAGACTTAGAGTGTAATTTTTTTTTGAATAAACAAAAAATAGAGTTTAGTTTATTTTGACCAAACTTAAAATACATTTCATAAACTATAACTATTAAAATTAACCTACTTAAAATAAAAACTAATACTAAAACTTATATTATTAAAATAATACTGATCTAAAAGACCCGGGGCAGAGGATAACGTGGCCAAAATGCTGGCGGCGTTGCCTCGTTGAAATATAATTGCCAAACTAACTTGTTCACTGTTTACAGTGTAACGGAGAACTCAACTCTAGACCGCGCGGAACCGGTGGTGTGGCGCTTGTGTTTCAAACTCCTGGGGGAAGAGGATAAATGATTTACTAGAAGATACCTAAAAAATAAAAATCACACTTATTTTTGACGCAATACACTAATACTACTGTCAGGTAAACTTCAACAGAAGTTTACAATCACAGAGTTTTTATATCTGTGTTCAAATTCAATCAATCACAATCAAAATGTCAACAGTTTAAATTGTTAACCAAATTATGTTACTTTTATCATTATTCTTAGTATAATGCAAACAAGATAATGACTTAATTGAATTTGCTATGTTCCTTAGAAGTATTTTCAGTATATTTTACATGACAATTGTAAGCTCGCTCTACGGCAAGGCAGAACAACCTGAATGGACAATAGTCGAAACTCTTGCAGAAGAAAACCCATACGTTGTCGGACTTTTAAATCATGCCAAAGATTACACGTGCTCAGGGACTACTATTGGCAGACGAACGGTCTTAACTTCAGGATACTGCATCTCTCCTGTCCCAGCGTACGTCGCAGTAGCACAGGCGGTTATCAATAAGAAAAAGCTTACTAATTTACTAGACGTACTTTACACTCTAGTACACGCAGACTACACCTACATAATGAATACCACAGATCCAAACTTGTCTCGAATGCATAGCAACATCGGGTTAGTGTTTGTGGTGCAGCCACTACTGGACAGGTTCCTCCCACCAGCTTCGGTCGGCAGCTACTTCGCATCAGAGCTGACCGATATAGAACTGACGAGCATTGGATACGGAAAAAGACTCGCAGACAATCAGAATGTGTATGTACTACAGTACCAGTGTTACGATCAATCGCCTTGTGCCAATCCTCGGTGGTACTACTGCATTTGCGGTACGGAGATAGCTTCCGTAGAACCCACCCATGGAAAGGATTTCGGCAACGGAGCTCCCATTTTATACGGAAGTGATGTCGTTTGCATATCGGCCACTTCCACTAGAGCCCCCATTCTCAAATCAACTGGCATAAAATATAACATATTCACTGTTATCGGACCATACATCCCGTGGATAGAGAAGACGGATAATTTTAGAGTAGTAAGCCTGCGATCGACTGTTACGAATAAAGCGAAAGAACATAGAAAGCCACTCTACGCTGTTTTAATATTATTTCTTGTTAGATAACAGAAATATAATAATTTCCATTACCACGTGTCTTTCATTGTTTCTCAAGGCAAATCACGGCGCGATATACACGATTCTGAGGCAAACTCAATTAGATAGTTTGAGACAGGTACTGGTAGTAAACACGTAGGCGAAATCAATTTGCACCTAATTTCCTGAACAGATTCGCCAATATGGTAGCGGAAATTGGCATTACTTACGCACACAATACTGCCAATCATATACTGTCGTATATAAAAGAGACGGACAAAAAAGATGCGATGTGTGAATGGTGCTGGTGCGCGAGTGATTTTACAGCTAGTGCCGTTGTCAGTGCCAGTGAAAGGGCGAGTTCACAGTCGAGTTGAAGGACCATTCAGTTTATTTATTCAAGTCGTACTTAGTTTGCATGTAACGTGAGAGCGTTGCACTTCAAACTTGTTCTTTGACATTCAGTTTATCGCTGACGGGAGTTGTAGTGTGGTCGCATTTTGCTAAAAGCGTAGAGTATAGGTGAGTTTGCTCATTTAATTATTAATATTGCTTATTAATAATATAATATCCTTATTATATTCTTTCTAAATAATGTGTTGTGTTGCAGTCTGTTAAATGGTTTCCCACGGCTGGGCACCGACCATTTCTTATGTCGAAAAGAGTTAGGCCCAAACTGTACTCGTACGAGATCATGAAAACACAAAATAATTTTGTTTAAAGGAGATCGAGTTTAATATCTCGTGCGATACAAGATCTTACTGTTTGTCTCGCTCGGTTGGGGACACCGATAAGCTTATGATGTAATTTCAAAATTTGATTTGGACAAACACATCGTAAACTCTGACCTCAAGCGGGAGAGATAACATAATAGTATTTTAGCCCCAGTAAGTTATCTCGTAACGTCGACTTCGGTCGCTCGTTTGAATCTAAGTGCGGTGTCGGTGCCTCGGGAGTATAGTAATAAACATAAAAATGAATTTCGTCAGGATATTCGTGCGAAATATGAGTCAGGGGAAGAAATGGGAGCCGTTGAGCAGAGTGGGCATCATCGGAGTGCCCTTTGAGAAGGGTCAGAAGAAGTATGGCGTCAGCGTCGCGCCGGCCGCGATGAGGTCTGCCGGATTAATCGAACATCTTCAAGAAATTGGTACTTTTCGTATTATATTTGTACATTTTTTTTAAATATTACCTATAGTGAACTCACTAAATATTTCTTTAAAAGAGATATTAAAAAGATATTCTATTTGATTAGTAATTATAGAGAAGGCATTATGTTCAGCAGTGGGCGTTCAATAGCTAAGGTAGGTAATTTCAGAATACAGTGACGCAAAAACTCGAAATACCTAGTGAATTGAACGTGAATTGATAGTGAATTAACTATAATATTGAATAAATCCACTAATACCGATTCAACTCAAAGTGACAAGTTGAGAATAAATTAGAATTTCAAGTATTAATTCCCTCGTTTTAATGGGTTTAGCAGAGGCTGAGATTAAATTAGGCCCAGTCTGACGTCTAGGCTTGTGAATTACGACACGACGCAATGTCACAACGGTTTAGGTTTTAGGTGCAGAATAGCATTTCTCATAATGACAAGAGTCGCAAAACGAGTAAGATGACCATATATCAATAAATATCAAAAAATCAATAACATGTTGTATTGTACTAAGTAAGTAAGTTCGTATAGGCCGGGTGGCTAGCCCTGGTGACAGAGGTTTTGTATTGTACTGTAACAATTCGTTAACTATTTTTTAAATTTCCGAGTATGAATACCCCATTCGAGTTTATATATCTTGTTGAAAAATGGAGTTTTCTTCATATATTTTACGGACGGAAGCACTCATTTAAGGTAGGTCAGGCATATAAGGCCCACCTTTATTAAAATTAAAATATTTTTAACCATTGATGAGGTAATAAACAAAAGACTCTCCATATTAATTGTAAATGTATTTAAGTTCCGTCATGAAATAAAAAAACATAAAATTATAACGTTATTTTTGAAATATGAAGTGTTTTTTAAAACCATCACTTCGGGCCTTATTGAACACTATGAGTATAAAAAGGCCCTAAATAGAAATTAACATTCTAAGAAAATTAACAAGTTTAAACGATATTAAACTATAATAGTAAACATTAAACAACATTTGGTCCTTTTAAAACATGAGTATTTTCTTAATTATTAGAAATAAAAGACCTTGGGCCTTATTAAACTATAGGTATTAAAAATGTCCTACGTTCCTTTAGAATATGTTGCTAAACACAAATTTGAACATTAGGTAAGTATAATCTTACTAAATTAAAGTTATTCAAAAAACAACAACAAAATCGCTAACACTTTGATTTCTAACAAAACTTCTGTGGGCCTTATTACACTAAAGACTTTTCAAATACTGAAGATTCAACGAATATAAAGGTAAATTTTACAACTTTAAATTAAGAACAGTTAATAAAAAAGCAATAAATAATATTAAGGTACTCTTTAGATTTCAAATCAGTCGTAAGGCTCGTACTTAAATTAAATTGAGGTTCATCTAAAGGTAATAAGGCCCGGGCAATATTACCTGCGCAAGGGCCGGGCCTTTTTAGCCGTAGAGCAAGCTTTACAATCAGTGTCATATATTTAGTAAAAAAATAGCAATTAGAATGTGTACTTATGTCTCTCCGTGGGGCAATACAAGAATAGTTCACATTGAAATGGGAAAAACTGGGATTAAAACAAAAAACTCGATGAAAACTGAACCTCTTTACGCTCGAAAAATATTACGTACGGCAGCCGCGACCTCTCTCTGTGGCTGTGTGGACGGTACTGACGAAATGGAGGGCCGCGCGGAAGAGCGCGTTGTTGCCAGCTCGCTGTATGTGCGACTTCTATGTATGCGTGAGTTTTAAGCGAATAGATTTTTATGCAACTGTTATTTCTACAAACTGGGCCTTGTTTGCAACCGGGCCTTATATGCCTGACCTACCTTATTTATTTTATTTTTTCATGGCTAATAATAATTTTCCCATCAAGTTCCGCTTGGAAATAAAACATACGTCTATAATCATCATTATTGCCATACATACGACACACAATTGATCATTTAATATTCTGGGAATTAGCAATTTTACTATTCAGGTACCATTTTGAGAATGAACCATCCATTTCAGAGAGCCTAAACCGTCACAGCGTTCACAAATTACACTTTTTATTTAAGCCCACTGCCATCTCGAATAAAATCCGACTGGCAAGCAAAAAAGTCAGACTAATGCGACTGGACTCAAAAAACGTTAAGACCTCTCCTCTCATTGGCCGTTTTGCCAACTAAGCGTATTCCTAATTACGAAAATCTCTATCTAGATATTTTGTCAATATTGAGGCAATGTCTAAGGATATTCTGATTCTGACTCTTTCACCGCCAATAACTTCTATAGAAGCGTCGTTGAACAGTCGAGTGAGGCCGGTTTTTTATACATGTGTGAAAGCGTCGGTGTTGCGCCGCCATAGTTCGACTGTCAAGCTAAGCCGTAGTTTCGTTGTACGTGAAAGTGTGTGTAATTGTCTGTACACGGCGAGGCGTAGTTTTGGTTGTGTTCACTTGTTTGTTCACAACATTCTCTCTTGATATTTTTATTTGCTCTGAGTCTAAAAGTACAAGATTTCCGTGCCCTCAGCGCCACTAGGTACTTCTATAGAAGTCATTCGTTGTATATACTATGATGATAAAATATCATTACGATGTATCGATAAATCGCTCAAGGCGATAAAGCCGCCCTTGTACCACCTAATTTTAAGAATATGTCTTAACTTAACAAACTATTGACAAGTCAATAGTTTGTTATTTAAGCAGTTTTTTGGTGTACAATAAAGTTATATTGTATTGTATCGTAAAACAATGAATTACTTTTATAGAACTATACATTTTTAATGACAAATAAAAATATGGGGTTGAAATTATTAGATAAAATAATTCTCATCATCATTATCAGCCGTAGAACGTCTACTTATGGAAATTAGCTAATTAATATAATATTTCTGTAAGCATTAATATTTCTGTTTATTTTTCACTTTAGGCATTCGATAGAGAGAATACATTTTACGTTGCTATTAAATGTACGATGGCGCCTTCATAATTGGGCCTTACATCCTTCAAGAGCGCATAATGTTATTACTGGCAAACTAGGTAGGCCATGTCGAGCTGTGGAGTATAAAAAGGCCGGTAATACAGTTCGTATTTTTCACAGATGGTCTGGACATCGAAGACTATGGAGATATAAACACAGTCTGCAGTGAAGATAAGCAGCTGGTAGACAACATGGCGCACTTACAGCTGGTTTCGACTTGTAACAAAAAGCTGTCGGAGCGCGTATCTCAAGTGTTGAGGGACGATAGAGTAGTTGTCACCATTGGAGGAGACCACTCTATTGGTGTTGGTAAGGAAAAATTACTAAAACTTAATACTCGACACTGGCAAATGCTCAACAATGCGACGCCAAAACATAAAAAGAAGTTTGTTTCTTTTTTTCCTCGACACAACTAATAGTCAGGGCCGTCTTAAACTTACCTGGGGTCCCTGGGCACGCAATAATTAGGGGCCCTTTTAGAAAGTAAAAAGCGATTTATACTAAAGTACCTAGTATCATTATTATCATCAAACTAGCATAAGAATCATTACGATTATTTCTTATTGATATATTTTAGGGTTTCGTACCTCAAAAGGAAAAAAACGGAACCAAGGGCGGATCCAGCCATTGATCCAAAATAAATAATTACATTAACGGTGTACGAGCACAGCGAGCGCGAAAATTTTTGGTTATTTTTAAAATTGGGAAAAGTAGATGGTATTAATAGATGGAATAACGAACACGAAAATTTGACAATTTTTTTTCAGTAATTTCAAACTAATATTATATAGCATAGCAAAACAAATAATAACGTAGCATAATAATTAATTAATTAAAATAGCTAAACAGACCAACCCAGTGCTGTTTATTGTCAGCAAGCGCAGCCAGCACGAAATTTTGTCAATTTTTTCAGAATTTTCAAAAGAAGAACATGCAAAATGCATGCGGTTTTTTGTTTTCAGTAACTTAAAAATAAACATGGAGAAAAAGAATATAGAATACTCTACTGCGCTATAATATAATGCGCATGTAAACAGAGTGTGAAAGTGAATCAGTTCTTACAATAATTTCAAAAGGTTTGCACAACGCAGCGCAACCCACCGGAAGGAGGGGGAGGAGGCAAGACCCCTATATCCCTGCCCCCCTGCCCTGGATCCGCGCTTGAACGCTTCTGTCCTACGATCAGGTGTAATGTCTGATCGAAGCGTCTGTCTGTCCACGTTGTGTAAAGAACTTCTATCACGAGAACGCGTAAAGACATCGAGTTGAAATCAAAACCATATACGCAAATCTGTTTTCAAACTTCTCCGTAAGCGTAATAAAAAACCGCAAATTTTGACGCTCACAAGGGATTCAAAACCTACAGGGTCCCGTTGACCTAGTATAGGACTATAAAATTTGGCATGGAGCATCGTCATAGAGTACACTTAAGTATAGTAATAAATCTGGAAACTGCACATTTTTAGTAAGATACGAAACTTTAGGGCCTAAATGCAAAAGATAAGGGTCCAAATTTTAAAGGAAGTCAATCGTATCATATGGGATTAATCATATAAAAGAGCTTCACTTGTACAAGCGATAACAGCTACGCGTTACTCGCGTAAACAATCGATGACCAGTTTTAACTTCTTTCCCGGTTATTTTGCGATTTTTCAAAATTAGTACGGAGCCCTTGGTGAGCGAGTCTGACTTGCACTTGTCCCAGTTTTATTTTAAGTGTAATATGGACATATTACACTTCCAAAAAGTTACAAAACAGTCCAAACTGTTTTGAGAAAACATAAATGTGAGAGGAGTTGTCTGTTTCTCGGGGCCCCTGAGGATGGGGGCCCTGGGCACAGGCACCGTGTGACCTTATGGTAAAGATACTCATACTACTTATAATTATAAACAACTTTTACTATGGGAATATACTTTTACATATAATTTTAATTTGCATTGCTGTCCATACAGTACGAGTATGTCGCGAGTCGATGAACGTATTGTATTGAAAAAAAACTGTTTTTTTTATCGGGATTACGGGGTTGATTCCGTATTAAAAAGTCAAAGGAAAAGGAGTTGTACCTGATTTACAAGGATCTCGGTATTAAAATTCTAACCAAGATCATTTAATTTTTCTAGGAATGTATTTAAATTTGAAAGCTCCATGGAGTAATAAAAAATAATATATAGCCCTGCATTTTTTTTATTGTTACTTTATAAAAGTATATTGGAAATTCAAAATAATATTTTCTACGAAAATAAATAGGGCAAGTAATAGCGCTTATTTGCCCTTTCCGGGCTAAATCATTACACTAATGAATAAACAAATACAAGGGGTTCACCTACATACAGTAAACACTAGATCTAGCTCCAAAAGGGCTAAGGTGGCAACACTGATCGAAAATCAAATTAATATTCAATTTCCTTTGACATAGACATTTCTATTATACTTTTTTTTTAAATTGCCTTTGAGTTTTTTCAGATTAGCGTGTTTCTTTACGAGATATCCGTTCCGTTTCACGTTACATACCCCAAATATATATTATCGATTTTCTAAATATTGCAGGGCTTTAAAAATATGTTTTTATCAGATAATAATTACATTTTGAATGCTCTTTATAAAACAGCAATCATTGATCTGGTTAGAATTATTATTTATTTTAATACCGGTAACGGAACAAATCCTTTATATCGAAAAAGGAATGATTATTTTTCGCCAAAAATGGCATAACCGACTTCAACCGTGTACACTTGTACAGAATTCGAATAGTTAGCACGGATCGATGTATGATTCACGTTAATGTTGCTTTATCAAAAATGGCTCCACCGATTTCGATAAAATTTAAACGGGATCACCTCTGAAGTATGATCTACCAAACAGATAAATAATTATCTAAATCTAAATATTCTGTAAAAACTTATGCATGGTCAAATAAAAAAAAATATACGCGTCATCTTGATAACATCCTCCGTTGTTTCGTCGGTTGAAAACAAAATCGGATGTAATCATTGAGAAATATATATCAATGGATGTAATGGATAAAAGCGTCAATGTTTCCATGTAAAACACACAAATTGACTAAAGGTATCACCACAAAATTTTTAAGCACGCTTTAGCCACTGTTTAGCGGAACAAATTGTACAGTTAAATAGTGTTCAAAACGTGTTTATTTTTTTGTGGTAAGACGGTATAAAAACCTAAGCTATAATATATATCTCCAGGTACGGTAGATGGCCACTACAACGTACACGAAGACATGATCCTCATCTGGGTGGACGCCCACGCAGACATCAACACCAACAAGACATCAGATTCCGGCTCCGTCCACGGGATGCCGGTGGCGCTGCTGGTCAAGGAACTCTCGGACTACTGGCCCTATCTGCCCACCATGGACTGGCAGGTTCCTAAGTAATTTTTGCAAGTATTCTAAGTATAGGCTGAATCGAACTTCTTGGCGGCTATGATGTTAGCTACAAGCTGCGCAAAACCCAATCCGGACGGTGGAGGATTTACCTACTGAGTCAGCAGCCGATATTCAAATACTTTTGTTTTTTTGGCATTTACAGATAAACTGCTTATTGTAAGTTTACAAAAAGCGGCCATGAATAGGGAGTGTTTTTAGGTGTTAACACCTAGAACCAAAATAATGGCCAGTTTATACACTAGAGTCTACTAATGTTGTTTTTAAACTTTCGCGATTTGAACACATAATTATTATAGAGTCTACTAACTAAAAACTAAGTTAAAACCAGTTGATGCACTTTCGTGCATGACTAATTTGGTTTTTAAGTGTATGTAACTCATAAACGCTACCTATTCATTATTCATAGCCGCTAAATGACTTTTCGTAAATTTAAAACAAGTGGTTTATCTGTAAAAGGCAAAAAACCCGAAAACAGCAAAATCAAAAATCAAAATAGAAAAGTGAAATCGCGAATAAAAACAGCTTTTTTTGTGGATAGTCTTGGTTGTTTCTTGTTTGTGCGTTTTTATTGCAATTTGTTTAAAATGAAATTACATACCTGATACATAGTTTCTACTTTAATTCCAGATTTTCCATAAAGAACCTCGGATATGTAGGACTGCGTTCCGTTGACAAATATGAAAGATTGGTCATTGAAAAATATCACGTTCCTGCGTTTGCTATGGAGGACATAGAAGAGTAAGTACTCGTTTTTTCCTTCCTTCCTCATAATGTTGAATTCGCAAAATGTTGAATTCCCAATACCTTGAATCCGAAAATCTTGAATTATTAAAATGTTGAACTTGAATCCGTCTGGGTCATAATGTTGAATTTGCAAAATTTTATATCGAAATTGAATTTAAATTAATCTTACAATGTTGAATTCGCAGTACCTCAAAAAGCGTCAAAGTGACAGCTGTTATATTCTTGAATTCGTACTAGAGTTGCATGGCAGGTGTCAAAGTGACAGATG
The DNA here is from genome assembly GCA_949316475.1 of Hypomecis punctinalis. Classification (NCBI taxonomy): domain Eukaryota; kingdom Metazoa; phylum Arthropoda; class Insecta; order Lepidoptera; family Geometridae; genus Hypomecis; species Hypomecis punctinalis. The sequence goes on from OX438797.1 coordinate 12,072,024, forward strand.
TCAAACTCAAAAGTGATTTATCTCCGCAACTATTTCGTAATGTTCTAGGCACGGCATCAAAAAGTCTATCGAGCACATTCTTCACAAGCTAGATCCTCACAAGGTGAAGCCGATCCACGTGAGCTTTGACATCGATTCCCTGGATGCTCTGGAAGCTCCTAGCACTGGCACTCCAGGTTAGTAGATACCTACTCACATACATTTTCATAATTTTAAGTAGACACGCATGTAGATATGTTATGCATACGGCTGAGGCGGGAGAGGAAGACCAAAAAAAGTGTGGATGAATTGTGTGAAAGATGATATGCGAGAGAAAGGAGTTGATAATGAGATGATGTATGATAGAGAGAAGAGGCGAAAGGAAACGTGTTTTACCGACCCCACCTAGTGTGATAAGGGCAAGAAGATGATGATATATCTCACTAATAGTGAAATCACACATCAGGTACATCCCTATAGGACCAATCCCGAAATCGCAAAAAAATCATTGACTCTTAACAAAACGGAAGAGATGTTTTTCCGCGATTTCAGAGCTGGTCTCATAGGGAAGTACGTGATGTGTGATTTCACTATTACTGTACGTTAGGTATTTGGTTATTTTGCAGACGATGGTGGCCTAAAACAAAATGTAAGTGTATGTAAGTTATGCCTGCCTACTACATAAAGAGATCATTGGTCTTGTCAATGAGCATATAAATATTGCGGCCAATTATGAAGGCGCCATCCTAAATTTAATAGCAATTTAGAATACTTATTGCTGTTTCTTTTTTACTATATGCATTTGAAAGAACGAACAATATTCTTAATAGCTATTAAATTTAGGATGGCGCCTTCATAATTGGCCACATTGTTAAATGTTTGTACGCCTGTATTACCAGAGTAATTACATTTATTTTGGAAATCGTACTTATGCCTAAATAAATAAAAATTACGAAGTTTGATATTTTCTGCTTGGCAGTAGGTTTAGGGGAGCGTAGAGCCCTATTTTAGCATATTTCTATTTCACGCTACCGAGTAACAAGCTGAACTCAAAATTAGTTAGAAATTGTATCTGGCTTATTCCATCTTATGAGAGACTTTCAATAAATATGCAAATCCCAACATCTTCCCGACGCAATGTCAATCTGGTTTTCGTGATTGGAAAACGCAGACAAGTTCTTTAATAAAGAGAAAGACTCGTAAAATAAGAACTTCGCCCGATATTGTTACTCAAAACCCGAGCGAAGTCGGATTTGCATCGAAATGGTTTTATCAATGAGAACTTAGGTACTTTTTACGACCACTGGTTTACCTAAACGGCAATTTTGTTTACCAGTGCGGGGCGGGCTGAGTCTTCGGGAAGCCATTAGTTTAATGGAAATAATCTACGGGACCGGGAGACTGAGGGCAGTGGATTTGGTGGAGATCAATCCAGCTTTGGGGAACGAGTCTGACAGGAAGAAGACGTTAGAAGCGGGGCTAGCAGTACTGAGGGCAGCGCTCGGGTTTTCTAGGAGAGGAACCGCGCCGAGAGGAGTAGCAGACCTGCCCATTCAGACGCACCACGATCTTGACAAAAAGAAGCCTGCGTAGTTATTTTTTTTTGGTAGACTGTTATGATAAATAACCAAGCCAAGCAATTCTATTCGCGGTAAATGATTTTAAAAAATTGTCGTGACCACTGAATTTGAACCTGAAGTCGGCAAAAGATACACTCCAACAAATTTGTCATGAGCTCAGTGGCCTAGCTTAATTAGTAAAGCACCGGGATGAAAATTCGAGAAGCAGTTATGCAGTTACATATTCTGCGGTCAAGGCAAATTTTTGAACTGATTATTGCAAAAACAATGTTTTTGTGTGGAATCTTAGAAAATATTAGTCAATATTTCTCGATATAAGTATAACTAAGACTAAATATTCAATTACATTATGTTTGTAAAGTGTAACGTTTCAATTACTTTTTATCAGAATTTAAAATATTGAATGCTTCGGAAACAGGTTACAAAAACATGTTTTACTTCAAATGAAACTTTTCAAATGATTATTTTATACCTGAAAAGTGTTATACGTTTTAATTATTTTTGTGTTATCAGTAAAGATATTAAATGGTAACGAATAAAAATTCAGCAAATCTCAAATGATTATTTCTCAAAATCCTTTCCAAAAAAGTTACATAAATATTCGTTTAATGATCGTGTCTAGTAATGTCTATCACAGCCTGAGCGTTTAGTTTATTAAAGCTCTATTTTTCTAGGATAGCGATAGTGTAATAAAGCGGCCGTAATACAGCGGTGAATAAAGTCACTAGAACGTTGTCTATACAATCAAAATGGCTGGCAACGTAAAATGAAAGGAGTATAACATCAGTAATACTACGGCAGCTATACGACGGCACTGCTATCCTAGGAAGCCAGATCTTGAGCTTTATATTTCATCATTTCTATAAAATTTGATTTCCTAAGTTCCATTATGCAAATTTACTAAGCGTCACATAAGGAGAACAAGTTTAATAGTTTCTGTTTGCCCCATTTACAGAAGATTACGAGACTAAGAGCTCTGATATAATTTTAAGTTAGCACTAAAACGAACTAAGTTAAGACTTTACGACTAATAGGGTGAACTGGGACCGCGATGCAACATAACGTGACGTGACACAATTTTTTAAACAGTTGTATATTGAGACGAGTAATATGCATATGTGCCTATGATAGGTTAGCGCCAATGTAACAAACTAACCCCCGTTTCAGCCATAGGACGTCCATTGCAGGACATAGGCCTCTTAAAGAAATAGATCTAGATACAGATCTCAATAAGACCGGTTGAAAGTGGCTTGCATCCAGCGCGATCCTGCGGTCTTGATACAAACTGTGACTGAGCAGAAGTCATCGGTTCACCTTGTGAGTGGGCGACCGAACTCTGTTTGCCGAGACGTGGTCTCCACTCGAGAATATTTCGACCCCATCGACAATTAGTCATTTTTGCCTGCGGATTCGCCAGCGTGATATTTTGATTTAAGTGCTATCCCATAAGAACCTCTTATTTTTCGGGATAAAAAGTAGCCTATGTCACTTTCCTTTAAATTATATCCATGCCAAAAATCAAGCCAGTCCGTTGCTCTGTTGCTGCGTGAAAAATTAACAAACCAACAAACACAGTTTTGGATTTTTAATATTAATTAAATTATTAGTAAGCATGAGGCTTTTTCAAACATCCTCGCGTCGCATCGCGTCCCGGTCTGAAATGACCCTAGGACGTGAGAGCTTAACGACTCATAACTAACTCTGAGATAAGCTATCATAAAACGATCCGGGCTTTAACTATAAGCAAATAAGTACAATGGATATCAACTTAAAATGTATATCAGAATCTGTAGAGATAACGATAGCATATTTGTGCAAATTACGCAGTATGTAAGTTCATATAGGCTGAGTGGCTAGTCCTGGTGTCAGAGTTTTTGAGCCGCCTGAAGGTGTGAAACGTGTCATCCGAGCCACGCTAGCGCTTAGTGGTAAAATGCTACCCGCGTTCACCCATCCGAAGACTGATCATGATGACTGAACGTTGCACTTTGATGATCGCTAACAAATACCTAATCAAACCCCATGAGCGCTACTAAGCTTACGCAGTAAATAAATAAGAACTCATTGTTTCTAGTTAGTTACCGATAAGAACCACACAAGTCTCTTTCCATTACAATTTTTCAATTCAATTTCATTTACTATTGTTCATCTATTGAATTAATAACCGGAACGAATAGATTTATGCCTGATCATAGCATGATTTGAAACAAGACTTTTATATCTTTCTTAGTCAACTAGGATTTTTTGATTTTAATTAAGTGATAACTTGGATTTATACTTTTAGAATTATGTTTGTGATACTGGTAAGACTTTTAAAATAGTTTTTTTCAATTCAATTGTATATTTTTACGATTTCTTCGCAATAAACTTTGAACTGCGAGCCATTTTTACGACTATATGAGGAAGAGTTGTCGTCCAACGCTTTGTCGTAGGGGCATAAAATGTTTATTATTTTATATGACAGAGAAGAATAAGTCCCTAGTTAAAGTTAAGTGGTTCACGACTGTACCACAATACAACTATTGTAACTTTATGTGAACGCGCACCCGTACGCGCCGAAGGGGCCCGAACTGCGATAGGAACCTACATTGTAGGCCCTACAGCATTTGACGAGAATGCGTCATGCGGCGCGACGGTGCTCGATATTGCATACGACTTCATGTCAAGATTGATAACTGTGGTGCGTTCGGTACCATCGTCGAGTGAAAATGGGCAGTGCTACACCCCAGACCGCATATCTGCTTGACATGAGGCAGTATGTAGTCAAACGCAAATCTATACTAAATAACTAAAATGAAAATAAATTAATAGTTAAAAAAAAACCGGACAAGTGCGAGTCAGGCTCGCACACCGAGGGTTCCGTACAAATCCAGAAAATGTCACAAAAGTGGGAAGTAAATTGTTAAAATCTCTAAAATCGAAAATTACGCACTGTCAAAATAATTAAAAACCTGTTTTAGCATGTACTAATAAAGCTCTTTTATATGATACCTTGCATGATACTATTTACTCACTTTGAATTTTCAACCCATATTGTGTGAATCTAGTAAAATTGAAATTAAAATTGTGTGTAAAATATGTGTTGGTTTTTGTGAGTGTCGAAATATGCGGTTTTTTACGACATAAACGGCTCTAACTTTTTTATACGATAACTGAGAAGTTTTTCTTTCACACAACTGCAAGAGACCATAGATATACGTATACAGTTTAAATTTCAACTCGATATCTTTACGCGTTCCTGAGATAAAGAGTCTTAACATACACACAGACGGACAGACGCACAGACGGACAACAAAGTGATCCTATAAAGGTTCCGTTTTTTCCTTTTGAGGTACTGAACCCTAAAAAACACTAGAAAAACACGCTTATTTGCCTATCTTCCGGACCTTGAAACCTAATCGTGGAGTAAAGTTCATTAAAAGACTTTTCTAAAAAAATCCAAAACAGCTATGATACGATTTTCCATCATGAAGTTCCAGTTCATATCTTCCGGCTCCATCATCAGATCAGTTCAACAGTACCATATTACTATATTGTCGTCAGAACTACATACAGCTGCCAATTTTCATTACGCTACGACCCTTGGAAGATGTTTAAATTAGTTACTTTTGATTCCATTACATAGTTACAAACAGGTCGACCTAATAAAAGTGTGTTAAAAAAAAAGTTTGCTTAATTTAACTTGCCGTACACTATAAATCATTTAGGGCTGGCAAAAGGGCTGTTAAACTCTTTCTATTAACTGTCACAGATACTTGGTTGTTCCTTCTGGAATAGACTGTCACGCACTACTTCATTTTCATTTTTATGACACTATTTCCAGGTTACCATTTCAATAATAGTAGTAACAAACGCTTTATATCCAATAACTACCCCTGTTTTTGGCGATAAGAAAGCAAAAGAAGTAATTAACAAATATATCGCAATAATTCCCGACATTGAAGAACAATATGTCGTAGACGAGAGACTATCCAGAGCTATATCACACTACTTCAACGGGAAAATCAGCTCTTTCCCTTTATACAAAGTCAGCGTCAAAATTGACAGGAATCCAGTAGAAATACCTTGGACCTTAGGCGAACCAAACGATAAAGAAATCAAAATATATCGAAGTAGTAATAAGCAAGTAAAAAAGCGTTACAAATATGAGGAAATCGTAAAACAAAATACCAGTGCCACAGCAGAAAAACTGCTTTCTAGAGTTGAAGAACCGTTATCTGAAGTTGAAAAGCCGTTGCCTACAGTTGAAAAGCTGTTATCTACTGCTGAAAAACCATCATCTACAGCTGGAAAACCGTTATCTACAATTGGAAAAACTTCTAAATTTGAAAAAGAAGACGGCACAACACCTGATTTACTTGAAAAACCGACCCGATAGTAAAGACCAGTTTGTAATTAGTAACAATTTTATTTCATTTCAAAAGTGTTTTCAGATGATAGAAACATCCTTATCTTACATTTAGACACTGCATATGACGAAAAACTTAATAATATTTAAACAGGCCTTAAACACTGTTTTACCGTGCAATTTGTACTGTTAAACATTGTCTAAAGCGTGCGTAAAACTTTTGTGGTAAGTCGGTGTATTTCTGAGATCCGAAGTGGAACTTGAAATTAATTTCTAGCAAAAAGTCACATCTTCACATTTTTTAACTCAGAAAAAACATTTAAGGCGTCATCTAGTTACGTAAGAAATTACAGAATGTGTTTTTGAACCAATAACTTCAACGATATTTAGCTACTTACATTATTTAGCCTAATCTAATGTACAAAAAGTGACTCAGTGATTTTTATACATAAATATTAAGTATACGACACATTCACAGCCGCTATGTAATGCTCGATTATTTCCTCAAGTAGAACTATATTTTTCAGTCCCGTCAATTTAATTCAATGACTGAAACTAGCTTAATTAAACTATTTCTACTACATATACCACTAACCCAGGAAGGACAAATTATAATGCAGTGAATGTTTTCTTTGATAAGTCACTGAGTACTAAGCGAATTAATCAGTATACTGAAACGCGTGAAATTGACACAATGGCATCTGCGCAATAGATAAGACACGAAACGATAAATAGATAACACGTATTTACGTAAATAAGACATTACGTACAGCTCCCGCCACATAAGTAAAACTTGCGCGCAAGTTGATTTTTAGATCCCCTTTGAAGTGGAATAGAATCGCACTGTGTAGCCGCTGTACTTAGGATGCGTAGAATGTGCCTTGGTTTATTCATTTGTAATACTCGTATAATACTTATTTTTTATTTTTATTTTTTTTATTTTATTTATTTGATACACAAAACAGATAACAATCGAATCCTTATTCTAAACTTAGTAGCTAAATTTTACACTGGATTGTCGTCCAAGGTATGTGTATACAGGAAAAATAAAAATTAAAGTAGACGAATACTTTGAAAGTATCCTTCTGTAGCGAGCTTCCAGAGGGGTACTTACAAAACCGCACTAAAATTATCTAAAGTCTATTGATCAAAATAAGGAAACAAAGAATGTATTATAAAATAAGTAAGATAGAAAATTCACTGAACTGAATAACTCAGGCGTAGCGTATTTGTGGCGTCAGAAAAATCCTGTTTGCGATTGAAATGGAGGATATCTTTTACAGTTTTTTTATAAGTATTGAAGTTGGGATGAAATATGTCCAATTGGGAGTGTTGTTTTAGTAAACCGTTGTATTGACGAGCCATTCTGACAATAGGGTTAAAAAAAGATGTGTTATTTTTATAAATTTGAAGTGAAAAAAGGTTAGTGACTTTTGCTCTACGGGCGCTATATAAGGTATTAAATGTTAGGTGAGACAGAAGGTGAGGAGAATCGACTACCGAATGAACAATTTTATATAAATATACTAAATCGAAATATTCCCGACGCGTTTTTAGGGATTGAACATTAAACTTAGTCAGTCGTGTTTCGTAACTTAAGTCGGAGCGTCCTGGATACTGACGGTAACAGAGTATTCTAAGACACTTTCTCTGTACTCTCTCAATGTTGTCTGAATGAACGTTGTAATGGGGCGACCAGATTGGGCTACCATACTCCAGGTGGCTTCTCACAAGCGAGTTATACAAGTACAAAAAACTTTGAGGCTTTTTAAAACCTTTAGTGGACGTATTGTGTTACGATCATTAAGTACCTACCTAACCAAAAGGAGTCGACACGCCTAAGCACCGAAGTCTGCCAAGTCAGTGGGGGGTGAAGAAACGCACACAAACCAAAATATAAGCAAGTTTACACGCACACAAATGTAATTAACTAACACTAGCTGAAAATTAACGCATAAGCGCAACCAGACCGATATACTTATATAAAGAGCATGACCGCCGGTCGCGTACCTTTGGCAGAGGGGTACGCTTTGCAGGGTCGACTCCTTTTGGTTAGGTACTTTATGGTTACGATTGTATTTTATGTAGTAATTGAGAAATATACTAAAATGCTGTCGCATACTATTTGACATTGCCGCACTCTGCAGACTATGTTTGAGCAGATTCACTAGCATATTGGGATATACAGTCCGGCAAGTATAACTTGGCGCGGCTGTGCGCCACTGTGTTCAATGTCAGTGTACTTTTATAACTACTTCTCTTGTACCACTTTTTATCACTTTAGGCATGATGATAGAACAGTAGTTAACAAAATATTCGCAACGATGTTTACTACGAACTCGGAAGTGTCACAGTGAATTTTCAAGATAGCCGTTTTAGTTCCTCAAATCGCCACCGCCAACTTATACTTGTGTAACTGTTGGAGGAAAACGCTAGGCGTCAGCTGACCGGTATCTATGCGCGAACCGAGCCCGCTCAAAGCACGCGCGCTCGCAGCTTATATAAGCACAAGTCGACACGCGACTTAAAATATTCCAGACTGAACTAAGTCTATCGTGTGCGCTGACCGTACTAACTACAGCTATTCTACACCAATATCTACTTTTGTAACTTATATATAAATGGATTGATATTTAACATAATATACATATTTATATAAACGTGTATTTATCTACATCATAAACACTGTACATTCTCGCTGCAAAAATAAATTCATACAAGTTTTTATATTATAGTTGATTGAATCAGGCGTTACTTTGCGAAAATTCATTTTCAAATCTTTGTTTTGAATAAATACTTAGTGTATTTCCGCTATCTTGTTGTAGGCAAATAAGATTAAGGGCATTAAAAAAATACACAATTAATAATATTACAATAATTCATTTAATAACTTAATTTTACATAATAGATAAAATAATAATAATATCACTACATCTATTATATATTTTTTACAAATAATATATTAATAATCCGTTAACAAATAAATATTATAAAAAATTCTTTTAAAATAATATGACAAAATATTGAAAACACTTCACTAATAAATAACACCCTTATTCTCACTGTACGACACTCTGTTCGACACGTGTTTCGCCTCTCAACAAGGCATCTTCAGGACGTGTTGACTCTTCGAGATCGCTCGCAAGAATGACTCCGCGCCGCGCCGTCACCCCTTATATACTACCGCCCGCTACCTGTGTATGGCGTGTCATCACGTGTTTGCATACGTGACTCACCCATGAAGCATCGCAGTAACGGGGATGTGACGGTAGTTTGATAGTTCAGCAGCTCGTTGTCTCTGTTTTGATGTTTCATTATCTCTAAATGCTCCAAAACGTTTAACCGAAAACCTTTTTCACATACATGTAAAATTTGGCAAGTGTGATTGTTTTGCACAGTATTATATTTACTGGACACAAGCCATACTTTGCAAAACAATCAAACGTTCCAATATTTTATTTTAATGCCCTTAAACTTATTTGCCTACAACAAGATAGCGGAAAGACACTGAATATTTATTCAAAACAAAGATTTTATATTATACATACAGTAGGTATATGGTATATAGTTACGTATTACGCTAAAAACAAAAGATAATGATAAATAACAATATTGTTTATTAGGTAAGAAACAAAGAGCACCTCAGAAGTTCACTTGAGCCCTGTAATGCTTCTGGAACTTGTTTGCTTTCAGCGATAGCTTCATTTGCCATTTTGCTTGGACGCGCTTCATGAAGTGGATATCTCGCGCTTTTCTGCAAGTAAATTAAGAAAATGTATTATTATGTATTAATAAAATCACTGAGGTTTTTAGCTTACCTAAGCTAAATAATCCCACTTGTAATAACAAATATACAAGTGGGAGTTATTTTAGATTTATTCATTCTTATTCTTATTTTGGTGGTGTTTTTATAGTTTAAATATGTATATTAGCAATATTGCCACTCAAGTCCGTAAAGAATGAACTTTAATATATTTAACATTTTGATAAGGGGTATAGGCCGCGTCACTCAAGTTGGCGGGTGTGAAGTTAGCTACAATCTATATCCAATCCTGACTTAAGCTCACATAAAGCCGCGCGTTTCCCCCAACTTGTGTGACGTGTCCAATAAACGATATCCTAGAATAACACTCAAGGTAGGCACTTTTTATCTTCGAAGAATGTACAATTTCCTAGGAAAAGGCAGCAAAAACGCGCATTTATATGATTTTAACCAAGAATAATTTACAGACTTTATAACATTATAATTTAAGTGGCACGTCACACATTTGGCGTTGCTGTTAATGTGGAGAGAATCTACTGATAAATACAGGTTGTTTGTCAAGAGGACAAACATAATCTACGACGACGATATTTTTTTTTATTTCAAATAGGTTTGCGTTTTACTCATCGTTATGACAAAGGGGTTTGAACATTTTTGTATGAAAGCTGGCCCACCCGCCACCATTTTGTTTGTTTTTTATAAGTTTCCGCGCACACCGAAAGTTGTATATATGGGTAGGGGATACTTATACAAATATTAAATGTACAGTACTATGATACCCTAAAGTGTCACGTTCTCGAGATATTTGGATGTAAAGATCGCAAAGTTCTCGTACAGCGATATTTACAAACAAAATTCTCGAAAACGAGAAACTTCAGAGTACCACAGTACGAAATATTTATTGTGTGTGTAAGTGTCCCGTAGTCACATAAACTACTTACATCGTGAGCCAAAACTTTGAAAAAAAAATGGCGGAATTAGACCTTTCACTATACGGGCAACCCTAAGCTCGAGAAAATAAATCAGCTATTCATGTCCATCGTCAGAAATCCTCTGTAAAATAGCTATATAAGAGTACACATACTTGGCGGCTACGGCTTGTTCCTTGGGCGCCCATCCTAGGGCTTTGTACACGCCGAGTAGCCTGTGCAGCTTGCGGTCAGACTTCTTCACTAGCGCTTGACTGCTGTGCGTCACATTCTGTTTGTAGTACCTGGAAAATTAACGGAATTGAATAGTTAATTGGTCTTTTTTACTCTTTTTCCTTTGTCAAATTAATCCACTTGTAATACACAAAATATTGGATTAACTACTTCAAAGTAACGTGGTTAGAGTCTGGCCACGATTCCACGGTATTTCACCATAGAGATAAAACGTCGGCACCGTAACATGGGAACGATGCAAATGTACGAAATCGTACGGAATCTCAACTTCTTCGGTCTTGCGGGAAAATGTACAGTCACCGAGTCGTGTCAATTCCAGATCATCATCATCATTATCAGCCATAGGACGTCCACTGCTAGACATAAGCCTCCCCTATGGGTTTTCAATAAGGCCGGTTGGAAATGTCCTGCATCCAGCGCGTTCCTGCAGTCTTAATAATATCGTCTTAATAATTCAGATACGACGAGTATATGACAAGATTCAGTAAGCATAATATTGTGACGAAGCTGTTTGATACCAATAAGAAATCAAGGTTTTTTTTTTTTATATTTCGAATAGGTTCGCGTTTGACTACACACTGCCACTAGGTTTCCTTCCAAGGCCGGGCCAAGGGTTGATTTTGCTGCATGAATAGGGTACCATCAATGTTCCTATGCAGGATGACGCAGCAGCACCGCTCACTCAGGTACTGTGCCATCATAGCACCATTTAAACCATCTCCAATAGAGTTCTAAGGTCTTAATTAAATAAGTATGTACTGCCTTGTTGTTGCCAGGGATGCTTTAGAAAATTGTATACAGAAAGTAGTTTCTATATGTGGCCTCTGGCAGAAACAAGGACAAGCTTTCGTTATTTTGGGAGTAAAAATAACTCACTTCATAAGCGACCGATGTCCCACAGTGATGCCCGAAGGCAGCACCAGTTGGAAGTCATCTCCATCAAGAGCCGTGGGACCTTCCACCTCTTCGTCTACATCCATGTTCTCGTCGCCTTCCTTCGCTTCAGGGTATGATGAACTGGAAACAGATTATATAATTATGAAAATCCGTGATATAGAGCTTGTCAGAAATGCAAATAGGGTACTGTAAGACAAAAGTGGGCTATCTAGAACTAGTAAGTAAGTAAGTTGGTATAGGCCGGGTGGAGCCCTGGTGTCAGAGTTTTTAGGCCGCCTGAAGGCCTCTGACATGGCTAAACGGTTAAAACAACCGGGACTTAATTTTAGTAATTTAACATGACATCCGAGCCACGGTAGCGCTCAGTTGGAAAATGCCACCCGCGGTCCCCATCCAAATACTGACCGTGCGGAACGTTGCTCAATTTCGGCGATCATTACTTTGTATGTAACCTCAAGTCAACACCTAGTCAAACTACACTACGAGTCAACACCTAGTCAAACTACACTATACTACATCATTATGAAAAACTTTGACTATGGGGTCAACTCAGAATTCGAGAAAAAAAAACAGCTGTTTCATACATTTTGTTGATTCAGAGTGACAATTTTGTATGGATCAGCTGAATTTTTATCTTCAAATTCTAGGTTGACTCCATAGTAAAAATTGTTAATAATGATGTTCTGAATCACCCCCTTTCACCTTAGTAATGAGCAAAAAGATAGATAATCTAAAAAATATTGCCTCATAGTCATTGGTTTAGTAGTATTGATGTAGCTATTGATAACCCAGACTTCGGCCTATTGTGCTTAGTATCCACAAAGGCATCTATAAAAAAATCTTTATGTATATCATAAATATCAATAAATAAAAACAGAAGATTAGTACCATTTTTATTTATTAATATTTCTCAACTTAAAATTATTTAATTTATACTTATATACTTAGACACTATTATGCACTTTATTGCATCAATATAAAATTTAAAATAATATTCTACTCAATATTGCATTCATACAAAAGAACACAAAAAAAGAGTATGTGATTTTCTTGTTCAACCTGACTAAAGATGATGCAATACTTGTGCAATCACAGATGTATTTATACAACTAAGTAAATAAATAGTCATAGTGAATGAATATGTAATATTCGTGTTGTAATCAGGCACCAGAGATAAAGCTATGCCATAAAACAGAAACAAATAATGTACCTATAGACAAATAAGTGCAATATATTTTGAGCTATGGCATATTTAACAACATTACACACAAGAAAGAAAGTTCTTTAGAATGGTACTTGACGATGTTCTTTTAAGCTTTGCACATACTGCCTATACAGGGTTACAATCATAATGAACAACTTGGCCTATAGGGCCAAACCGGAATTTAAAAAAAATCAGTTGTTTCATACAAAATTGTAAGTCATTCAGAATCAACAACATGAATGAAACATCATATTTTGTATGATGCCATCCCCCCAGAAATCCCTCGTCCCACCTCCTTCAAATCTCTACTACCTTCTACTACTACTATCCCTTGTACATACCCCATTTGTAAATATATTATGTAAATATATTAAAAATAACAATATTAAGTTGTAAATAGAATACTAACAACTAATAATATCGTAGTTTAGTATATTGTGTGTTTGTGTGCGTCTCATGTGTTTATGTATTAAAACTTGGTGTTCTCTCTAAGGTGAGACGGTATTTCACACCTGAGCAACTGCTTTGTCTTTATAAAGCACAAGTCAGGTCTTGCATGGAATACTGCTCTCACCTTTGGGATGGCTCTGCCAAATATCAACTGGAGGCTCTGGAATCGATTGAGAGACGAGCCAGGAGGCTGATTGACAACGACACCTTGACTAAGACGCAGCTGCAAAGTCTTGAGCATCGTCGCAAGGTAGCGTGTTTGTCGGTCTTTTACCGGATACACTTCGGAGAGTGCGCCCAGGAGTTGCACAATCTGGTCCCCCCTGCCCCTTTCTTCTATCGTACGGCTAGACGGACGCGACCAAAGCGTCACCCTTTTATGGTGGACATTCCGCGCGTTAGAACCAAGCGTTTCGAATCCTCATTCCTCATACGAACAGCCGGAATGTGGAATACTTTGCCTGGGTCTGTCTTCCCGTTAAAGTACAACGTGAGTGTCTTCAAATCCCGAGTAAATAGGTATCTTCTAGGTAAGCGTGCTACATCCTAGACCGCACATCTGCTTAACATCAGGCAGTGTGTAGTCAAACGCAAACCTATTCGAAATAAAAAAAAAAAAAAAAAAAAAAATGTATTATACTGTGTTTGTTTCAGTGGTGAATGGTATAAAATCCAAAAACTGTTGTCTACCCAAAACAGGCAAAATATCGTGCAAACACCGTACCAATTCTCTACGTTTGATGGCAGTACCTCACAAGACATTGGCGAAATTGTGAAACACCTTCGCAGAAGCCATATACCAAGAATTGAATTGAATTGAAACATCTTATTTTTTAAAATGTATTCCAAGTTGGCTCCATAGTTGTTCATAATGATAGTCAGAACTATCATTATGAACAACTATGAGAACTGGTGTACTAAGCCAAAATGAGGTGACTCATTTCGGCTTAGTACACCAGTTCTGGGTAACTCTGTATTGACACTGGAACCCAATCTAGGCCAATGAAAAAAAATTACATCTGTGAAAGTTCATTTATATAGGCAGCGTTACAAAAGTTAGCGGAAATGAAGCTTCAGGCTACACAATATCCAATCCTGACTGAAGCTCACACAAAGCCGCGTGTTGATTGGATATTGCGCAGCTAACTTCATTTCTGCCAACTTGTGTGATGCGGCCTATACTAGTAGATTCTTGTATCCAAATACCTGTAGTCATAAAAATCAGCATATTCAGCTAGTGCGAGGCCCTCATGCAAGATTTTACAGTGTCCTTTGTCAACCATGTGGCCTCGAGCTGCTTCCATAGAGTAGAATGTACGGCCCGTCTCATTGCACCAGAGGCACATGTAACCTTGAGAAATCTGGAGACAAAAATAAGGAAGATTGTTGTATTAATTAGTATTTACGAAACTATTGATGTGATTAATCACAGTACATATATGTTGGATAGGTGGAGACTAACAAAAATCCGAAAGGCCACAGGCGTAGCAGATGTAAGCCAAAAAATAAAAAATGGCATTGGGTTGGGCATGTACTGAGAAGCAAAAAAGATAAATGGACCAAAGAGGTAATGCTCTGGTATCCAAGAGACGGAAAGCGATTCAGTGGACAACCTCGAAAACGGTGGGACAACGACCTGCTGCCAGGGTGGCGCAGGAAAGCCAGAGATATGGAGCTCTGGCAAATTCTAGAGAAGGCCTATGTCCATGGTGGACAACCTAATATTTAAGAAATAGAAATAAGAGTAATGTTTTCAAAAGGTATTTGTATATTAGTGAATAAAGGCTATTTTTATTTTTCATTTTATTTTTTATAATATGTTGGATAGACTTAGTAATGCATCAACAAAAAGTATAAAGACAAATAAAACATTTCAAACTTTATATCCAAATCTGACAAATTCAAAGCTGATAGCTATATGGACCAAAAACAGAAAATGAGAATATCCATTATAAAATTTTGCTAATTTTTTCACAGCCCCAAGACTAGAGAATCCAATGTTCAATTTTATTGAAGTGAAAACTTGTTTAACTTTGTTGTGCATTTTTTAGAATGGGTAAAAATTTTTTAACTCGCTTCAGGGCACATGACCTGATTGAAAATTTGTAAGCTGGTGCTGGACGCTTGAGCCAGTGTGTGTGTGATATTGTTTTCTGTTAAGCTACGTCTGATTTCCTTAAAGAAGACAGATCCAGCGTAAAGTGGCTGCTTTCAACCTCATTCAGCGATAAGCATGATGACTGGGTAAAAAATTCATTATTATATTCAGTCCATGAGTTAGATTATCAAATAAATATGAGTCTAATATTTTTTTTATAGTCTATCTGATGGACTAATTATATTTTTAGACCGACGAACCACCGGAGGAGGTATACAATTCGATGCATATATATATACTTTATGTATAACCACGCATAACTTTTTTCATAGCAGTCCGATTTCAATAATACTTTTTTTATTGGAAAGAGTATACTTCGAAATTGGTCCCATTTAAAATTTTATCGAAATCGGCTGAGCCATTTTTGATAAATCAACAATAATGTGAAAAATGTTACATCGATCCATGCATAATATTTGCGTTCTAGCAATGTGCCCCGGCTTCCCACAGTTTATACATATAAACATTTCTCTTGAATTATTCTATCTATATAAACAAACTGCATCAAAATCCGTTGCATAGTTTTAAAGATATAAGCACACATGGGGACAGACAGCGGAAAGCAACTTTGTTTTATACTATGTAATGATTCTGTACACGGGTAAAGTCGGTCATGCTATTTTTTGCAAAAAATAATTATTTAGTCATCATGCCAATACACAGTTCTTCAAAGTAATTAGATTTTGAAACTTGATTCATCTTACCTTTTCACCCAAATACAAGAGCAGCCCTTTCATATCAGTGCAATATTCGACATCGGGAATGAAGAATGAATGTGTTTCAGACATGTGTTTCAGGTTTTTAACCATGTTCTTGCTGTGGTGGCCACAGAAGAGGCAGTCCTGTGGTTTGATGAGGGAATCGCTACCTTTGATGCGGCATTCTTCCCATTCATCAGAGTCCAGCTGTAACACATTAAATCCAGTATAATACATGTGGATATTTATATTTATATATTAGTTATTTAATAAATTTGTTTATCAGCATAAAGTGGGATGAACATTGTACAGACACACTTGGTTTCTATGATCAAACCTAAATATATTGTGCTGAATGATGAGAAAAAGCGACTGGTATAGTTAACCATCTTACTTCAAGGGTAAAGTAAGGTTATGGGTACAATGTGGTCCCCCTTTGCACAGGACCGAACTTACATATTCGCCACTGACATAATTTCACTTACCTCCTCAATCTCAGAATCAGTCTCGACTTCCTCATCAGACTCGTTTTCAGGGTTGAGAACAACAAACTTTCCAGGTTGAGTTGGTTGAGTGCCACCAGGCTCAACCTTCACAAAACTGTCCGAATCACCGCTATGCTCTTCTTCCACGAAATTTTGTTCAGCAAGTTTGTGCCTCTTACTATTGAGGTGGTTATTGAAAGCGTTCTTTGTGTTGAACAACTTTGAGCAATACTTGCAGAACTGTGACTCGTCACGGTTCGCGTTCTGGCTCTGCTCTCTGTGTTCTTTAGCTCGAAGTTCGAATTCTTCTAGAGTCACAGGAGGTATTCCAGCTACTTTTCTCTTTAGGTTGTACCTGTGCCAGTCGAGTTTGTAATGCTCCCGCTGCAGCTCAGGGGTTCTGAACATCACTTGGCAGGTTATACACGTATACGTATCAGGCATTTTCGCTGTTTGATGAGATTATATATAACACTTAATTTGAAACAATTTTAACTATTTATCGGGTTTAAATATGCAGATTATTAAAATAAAACTGTAAAAAAATAAAAAATACGAGAACTTTATCCAAGTGCCTGTCCTGCTGTCGCCTGTCTATAGAGGAATTAAAGCTGTCAGTGTCACACTCACATGCAGAATTTTTTTTTTTCGTTTTTTTTTTAATACTAGGCCAGCTGGGGTGCTTTTACACTACAAAGTGTCTGTGGCTGTTTGGTGCAAGGTTTGGTGTCTGTGAATTCTGTGATTCCTTTTCAATGTGTCTGTGGGTCACACTGTCAAACTGTCAAACAATCTCTTTGTTGTCAAAAGAAAGCGATAAGCGATTTTTACAAATATATTTTATTTCCGATTTCAAGCCAATTTCCAATAGAACAGAATAGGACAATGTTCTAAAACGTATTAAATCTTCCAGTCAACAACACAGATATCTAGTTTATTAGACTATTAGTCAACAAGTTAACATTGATGAATTTCTGAGGTTACAACGACTTTGTCAAACTTATTTTACGTGTACCCAGTGTGTCTTATAATATATCGACGTAGATAAATAATAATTACATAGTATAATATATTACAAGTCGATGATTGCTTGTCGTTTGTAAAGATGTTCGAAAGTGAAGAAGTAGATGATGATTACTTTACTCCAATGGCCAAGTAAGTAGCCATGAAACTGCTAAACACAAAATTATCATGTAACCTAGGTCACTGACCTAACCAGAATAATTATAAATTATCATTATGAATACCTAAATACTTCGCGAGAATAGATAGCGCTTTGATAATAATAATAAATATTATTATAGTATTGACATTTTAACAAAGGACCTGAAAATCATACTGTACAAGTTGGAAGTATTTAAAGTTCAGAAGTAATTCAAAGAAATACATTTCTGATGATCAAAGTAACAAGTCCTTGTCGTCTTTACGTTTCCTTGCATCCAAGAGAGGTTGTCTGGAAGAAATCGCTTTTAGCAATAAGATCGCCTTTTGTGCCTTTTCTGTCTTTGTTTATTTTGTTGTTTTCTTGTTGGTGTCAATAAAGTATTATTGTATTGTAAGTATAAAATTTTTAAATAAAATTCTTATCTGAGGAGAGATGCAACCAGACATGTTTTTGCTGTTCTGCTATCTCTAAAATGGTAGTGACTCATTGTTATCAAAGTAGTACATCTCTTTTGACTGCATATTATTATGTTAATTTAAAAAGCCATTATTTTAATTTCAGGACATCACTAGCAAGCATTTTCAAGAAGCCCGTACCTGGTGAGAAGCCAGAAAATGAAACTTTAAAATATTCTCCACCAACACCTAAACCAACAACAACTCCCAAACCAGTACCAAGTCAAGAAGAACCACAAAAAACAATTGAAAACATATTCTCTTGTGTATTTGATGCATATTTATGGTAATTGCTTTTCAAACCTTTTTTCTTCTTTTCTTTCTTTCAAAGTTAATTTATTTTGCAAGCGGATTACAATTATAAAAGATAGAAAAACAGGATGTGAAATAACAACTCCCAAGTAACTGCATTAATAAAAAATGAGGCTGATAGTGCCTTGAACATTGAATCATCAGCTAAAATTTTCAACCCTTGTTCAATAGAGGGGAGTAATAAGCTTAATTATATAGGACTGTATCTGTCTGTGACCTCATAGTGTCCAATCAAATGAACTGATTTAGGATTAGTTTATTTGGTAATTACCTGTGTAGTGTCTGAAACTATGATTCAAAACAATCTGTTGTCTGAGTTTTACTATAGTATTTGTCACTGATTATTATAAACTAAGTAGCACAATCTAAAAAAGGGTATGGTAAAAAGAGAAGGAGTAATTAATTACTGACACATGCTTTTTCCATAATTATCAGTGGTACATGACATTCTTTTGCGATTTACAGGCTTGACAATGTCTACACACACAAAGGAAAATTGGGATGTGCAGTAATGAAACATAATAATAACACAGAAGGGCCGAAAAGTTTTAATAGTATTCTTCTTTATGATTCTAAAAGAACTACTGTATCCAGTGCTATAGCAACGAATACTTTGCAAGTCACAGTTAAGGGAAAAGATGTAATCTCTTACTATGATAGATATGAAAAATATTGGTGCCTTCGTGGTACAGAAGATGATGTCAAAAAAATCATAGATGCACTCAGAACATGCAATGTGAGCATAAACAATCTAAATGAAGATGACAATTCATTACCACAAGAAAAGCAAGTAGAAAGTGATGTCGTAACAGATGTGAGCAAGAAAATTATAGAAAGCGACACAGATTCTTCAATAAACAAAAAGACAAAAGCATCAATTCTAAATAGAATGGCTAACATGGGCCAATCTGTACTCCCACCATGTGCAGTATCCATTGATGCCTCAAGTGATTCAGATACTAATGACGATCAATTAATTGCTGTGAGGCATAAACCAGTTAAAAATATAGTTAAAAAAGCAGTACCAGAAAAATCTATAACAGACTGCCAAAAAACTGAAGTACATAAAGCTGTTGTTCCAATAGCACAAAATACTGGTAGCCCATATACAAGCATCAAGAATCAATTGCAAAGTTCTATATCTACACCTATTGCAACAACATCAGGGCATGATCTTAGTTATTTCTTTACTGAACAAAGAATAAGTAACAGTGAACTAAGAATAAACATGTCGAGAATCACCGACAAAGTTGATAACATTCTAGATAAAGTGAACAGTCTGAATAGAGACAAAAATGATGGAAGTGCCATAAATACTGTGATTTATGAAAAACTTATTCAGGAATATGAAAGCAAAATCAAAAGGTATGAAGAAATGCTGCTAAATGCAGATAAAAATACTTGTAATGTATCTAAAGACAATCTTTCAACAGATTTAAAAGAAAAGGATGAACTTGTTACTGAGCTAAGTAATAAAATTACAGAACTAGACAACTGCATTCAACTAAAGAATGATGAAATATCTGTTTTAAACAATGAAGTAAAAAAATTAAAAGAAACAAACTCTAGTAACTTCCAAAAGTCGAGGGAAATTGAAGACGAACTTCGCACAAAAATATCTGTATATGAAGATCAAATACTAAAAAGTAATGAAAAGGTTTCAAATCTAACTACAGGTAATGATCAACTGGAACACAAAATTAAAATCATTATGAATTCGACTTTCCGAGCCATTGAAATTAATTTTGATGCCAATGAAACATATTCAGGTGAAATGATAAAAAATATTATAGGTACAGTCATTAAAAAAATAACCTTAGAATCATTAAAGAACTTAAACTGAATAACCTAGGTATAGTGAATAAAATAAGTAATCAATGATTGCTTCAATATTAATGTAATTTATCGCAATAAATCAGACAATAAATATACTGTGATTTTTGTCCCAAAGATGTTCTTACATTGCTTGCTGACTTCTAAAGGAAAATCCTATATGGGTACCTTCCTTCTATAATCTAAGGTACCACCCCATCCCGGAGAGGCAGGGTGGTTACTTCTCTGTGCATCTGCATCGGTATTGCGGGAACGCTTGCGCACACTTCCGCTGCTCCTCAAGCATCCCTAACCTGAGCCTAAGAACAATAAAATTTGGCTTTTAGGAATTGTTGAATTATGTGTATTTCCGTCGCCCCCAACTCCATAGACGCATCTAGTAAAAGCTCCACTGCTTTAGTTTTCTGAGGCCTACGGAAACAGACTTCATAGATAAATAAGCGGCCAAAAAGAAAAGAATTCTGGCTCGTTAACTGACTATATAAAAAAAATATTCGAAATGTCACTGTCATTTAGCTAAAAGATTTTTTTCTTAGTGTGACCATTTATAAGAAGTAGATTCTTGATTTAGTAGATTTTCGATGCATTTCACATGTATTTGATGGATTTTCAGTACTTTCTCTAACATAAATAAAATTCTTAGCTGCGATTTTTTGCGCTGGGAACCCTGGAATTGTGAGGTCAAGGACTTCTGAAAGTGAACTCCGTATTTCGGGATATCGTACCCCGGATTTTAGTAGATAAATAAAATAAGTTACGTTTAGTAGTCTAAATAGTTTTAAAGCGGTCACACCACACTGTTCTCGTTTTTTTATAGATATCGCAGATTTGTTGATTTCACAGATCTATTTCTATTTATTGATTTGTTCAGTTCAATTTTTATTCCGTTAACAGAAACAGAATGTTTATTTGTAGATAGTTGATCTAAAGAATCCTCAAGATAATTGAATTTATAAAAAGTTTACTAGGATCTGTAACATCGCCAAGAATCACTGCTGTATTTCTCTGCAGTAATCGATAGGCTGATATACTCATAATTATGTCAGGTACACCCTCACACCCACAAGAAAACCCTAGGCAAAGCTAGCTAGCGAAAATTAAAATGGATCTAGATCAGTGTAAACCGGCAGGTACGAATATTGCCCCACAAATAACTGCTAAAGACAAACTGCACAAGTGCCTGCTATGTGATTATAAGTCATCAAAACCAAGTAACTTAAGACGCCACATAAGCACACATACCACGGAGAAATACTACGAATGCGACATGTGTGGCTTTAGATCAACACGGGGACGGGAATTAAATCGGCATATGAGATCACATTTAGGAGATAAGCCATATTCATGCAGTATTTGTGAATACAGAACAGCTAACTCAAGGCATTATGAAGCCCATATGAGGAAACACAATGGAGAGGTAAAGAAGATAAAATTACATAAGTGCTCATTATGCGAGTATGAATCGTCAAACTCGGGCAACCTTAAAAGACATATGCTATTGCATACAGGTGAAAAACCCTATAAATGTCCAATATGCAGCTATGAATCAAAGCAAGAATCAAACCTAAAATATCATCTCATAAGACACTCAGGCCAGAAACCCTACCAATGCAATATTTGTGAATACAAATCAGCGTTTGCAAGCAGTTTAAACTCGCATTTGAAAACGCACACTGGAGAATTAAGGGAACTTGATAAAGTCCATGTATGCCCAGCATGCGATTATAAAACGGCTCATTTAAGTAATTTAAAGCGACACTCTCGGAAACACAGTGTGACCAAGCCATATAAATGTGACATTTGTGAGTACAGATCAGCTCACAGATTTAATATAACACGGCACTACAGAAAGCACACAGGGGAAAAATTGTATGAATGCAAAATATGCGATTACAAAACGGCACATTCTAATTGCATAAAACTTCACAAGAGATCACACACCGGGGAAAAGCCAGAGAAGTTACATTGTTGTCCAACCTGTGATTACACCTCTCCAGATGCAAGCAATTTTAAAAGACATGTACAAACACATGCCAGAATTAATCCATTTGAATGTGTAACTATTGAACTTTCAGAAGAAGTGTCTTCTGAAAGTAATCAAGCTGGAAAAATGGGTGGTAATTAAATGTGAATTAAATATTTGGTTCAGTCAATTTAACTGAGTATACATTACTATTAAGTTTTTTACTTAAACATTCCCCACTGTATTGCATTGTTGGTTAACAAAGCTGATCATAATAAATTAGACTAACAAAATACTTAAGTCTCACACTAACAAAAATACAGTGTTATTAAACCTATTCCTTCTTGTGTGTTATAGAGGGGGTTATTACTAACAAATTTTACCCCATAAAGCCTCATGCAAAAGTTAACCATTTCTGAGAAAAATTAACTAAAATTTATTTTCCATTTATAGATGCAAGGTGACTTAAGGGTTAATAAAAAAAGTTTGATGTTTTTAAACAATAGTTTTTTTTTTAACTTAGCAGAGACCTCAGGCTTTTTTTATTGCCTTTTTTGCTGTTTGTTAATTTTTTATTATATCATGCAATGTCAAGTTTTTATTTTATTTTTTATATGTTTAATTATATAAATAAATATATATGTATATTTTTTTTCCGTCTTTTATGATATGACATTATTTTCTATATACTTTATTTTCTATATTAATACTAATTTCTCTCTGATGATTGGTCATCCAAGCCTAGATGGCCAATGGAGTCACGAGATCGACGCGGTACTGTTCAAACACCGTACCGCGGACGGGGACCTCTCGGAAATATAAATGTAGGGTGCTTATTATGTACTAACGAATTTTTTAAAACGGTTTCCAAAAACTAGTTGTATAGCCTATTATCTAATGTGGGCACCAAGTCCAGTTTTTTTTTTCATCAATATGATAGCCTGATGTTTACTCAATATGCTAAGTAAAAACAAATAAATGCTTGTGCAAAAACATCAAACTTTTTTTTATTAACTCAGTCACCTTGCATCGATAAATGAAAAATAAATTAAATTTTTCTTAACTTTTGCTTACCTAAGGGTTTATGGGGTCAAATTTGTTGACCCCATGAACCCTCATAAACCCCCCTATAACCCACTAGAAGGGATAGGTAACCCTGTATAATGTAGCCCATCATATGTTTATGGCAAGCAAGAGGTAATAATATAGGGACATGATGAGATTTAACTGATTTGAACCATCTAATCTTGGTACTATGCTGCATTACTAAGGTCATCATCAGCCATTTTAATAGCCCATGTGGGATGTAGATTTAAGGTGGGCTGTGCGGTGCGATGAACTGATCAGTTTTTCGCCTCACGCCAAATGGGATCTCATTCAGTTAATTAAAAGGTAGAAATTGATGGTTCCATACCTATTTGAACCAGTACCTAAAGCTGGGCACACACGATGTGATGGTTGCATCAGTTAAGCGGGAGCCTAATGTAGTTAACCAGTAGGAAATTATTGACGAAAAACAATGACACCCTTATCTTATTTGAAAAATATTGATACTACAAAAAGTTAATTGGAATCAAAGTTGTAGGAAAGTAAAGAAACAACTTTGGTCCCGATAATTTCTCATGAAAAATTGAAATAATAAAAGTTATTGAAGAAACAAAATGGCACCATTGTCTTATTCAAAAAAGTGTCGATTCTAGAAAAGCTAATGGGAGTCAAAGTTGTAGGAAATCACTATGTTTTTGATAAATTATGAAAAATTGAAATAGGTAACACATGTTATGGAAGAAATGAAATGGCACCACTAGTTAGTTAATCATTAATTCATTACATTAGGCCCTCACTGGACTGATCCGATGAACTGATGTGATCATCGCATCGTGTGTGCCCAGCTTCAGGTAGTGGTTCAAATTGTGAACCACCTATTGCTACCGTTGAATTAATGATGCGAAAAACTGATCAGTTCATCGCACCGTGCATGCCCACTTTAACCCACGAAGGGTGATTGAGCCATATCCACTAAGCTGGCCAAGTGAGACTTGGTGGAGTAATCTTAGTGCAAGCTTGCAATGACCTTTGTTCCGTTTTTCCGAGAAAATGTCTCTATTTCCAACTCGACCTTAATTTGCAACGAGGGGCAAATACAAATGTTGTTAGCAAATACAAATAACACTGATCTCTAAAAACAAAAAACATTAAAATCAAAGTTATACAAAATATTGCTATCAATGTCATTTATTTTTTGAGCTTTGCTGTAGGGATTTCAAAAAGCGATTTTTAAAATATTGCAGCATTTAGATAAAAATCGATGCTTAAAAAATCAACACGTTCTTAAATACTGGAGAAAATAAATAAATAATATATATAAATATTGTACAAAAAGTTTTTGTACACTACATCGAGTCACGAAACCGAAATAGCTATGTTATTACTATGAGGCTCACTAGATAAGCTCTTGTCAAGTTAATAAAAACTAAATAAGAGGTGGAACGAGAACAGCGACCACTTAAACAATAATTTAAGTTAGTACCCATTTTAATTTAAATATTTCTATATGTATGTACCTAACAGGTTTTGTTCTAATTTGTGATTATTATTCGATTAAGTATGTATTTCCGATGAAGTCAGATGTTTTTGAAAATCAATGTATTCGAGAATAAGTACTACCTTTTTAATAGACTTGCAGCATACATAAGCGGGCCAGCAATCCATCGTTTCTGTCAGGCGGTAAAATCGAAATGTTTAAATGAATATCCGAGAAACAAACTGATCGGCTTTCGATAAGCCCAGCTTGTTAATGCTGCAAAACGACAGCCAAATGAAAACCGAATCGTGCTTATTAGACCTGAAGATGCCGATTGGCACAAGCTGAATGTAACCGAACGCTGTTTGGGTCGACTTCGTTGTTTGATTGTTTGATAAATTCTTCCGTATCCGTACTAACTGAAACTATGCCTAATAATAAATATCGATGTTTTTTTTCAAATCGATCGAGTAATCAGCTACAGTCGCATGATCACATCCCTAATTATTAAATGGCTTTTGATTTCAAATCAAAATATATTTCAATTCATGTATACTTGATTTTGAAATATTTTAATAGTTTGTGTGCTGTTAATGTTGTGCTAATATTTTTATGATTAAATAAAATAGGAGTTACGAATATCAGCTGATAGATCTACATATTACTGCTACCTCGACCGCAAACAAACTATGGAGGAGCTAAAGTCTTCTTTGAATCAATACAAGGAACAAGTAAAACCACATTCGTTCTAACTTTAAACATATAACAATCGTGTTCTTCTTAGCCGGTTTCTTTACTGCCTCACTTTTCTAAATCTGGCTTGATTTTCACAGATTTCTATGGTTAATCAAGCACTTGAAGGAGTAAATGAAGAATCAGAAAGGGAATCTCTACTGGCCCTACAAAATGATTTGACACAACTTATACAGCTCACACAAGAAAGCCTGGATGCTTTGACCAATAAAAACAACAGCAATTCTGCAGCAGTTCCTCAGCAAGAAGAGAAAACAGAGTTAGATGATGAATATGCCTTGTTCATGGTGAGGTGAAATCTCCATATTCAAAGAGTTAGACTTTTAAAACAGATTTCTTGCATTATTTCTTATAATACATTAGTTTAGAGCCAGTGACCAAGGAACAAATAAAGATAAAAATATTGTAGTTGCTAAACACTAAACCATAACTACATTCACTTATATGATTATTACTGTACTAGCTTTTGCTCGCAGCTCTGCCCGGGTAATATTTTGTATTTTGTGCTATCCCAGGGGAACATATTTCCAGGATAAAAAGTAGCCTATGTCACTTTCCTTCTTTCAAACTATGTCCATGCCAAAAATCAAGTAAATCTATTGCTCCATTGCTGCGTGAAAGAGGAACAAACCAACAACCTTTTCGGATGTATAAAATTAAGTAAGGATTAGACTGCAATATGCACAGTATAGGCCGAATCAAGTGATGTTATCTATAAGCTGCGGATAGCCCAATGCTGACTGAAACTCACTTCATAGCTGTATAAGGGGTTGGGTTATCCACTGCTTGAGACTAACATCACAGCTGCCAACTTGTTTAAGTCAACCTATACCACATTTTGTTATCATTTGAAAAGTCAATCTAGATCAATAATGATAAACTTGAGCTGGATCAGGTCAATGTTCAGACGGCCTTTCAGGATTCTTATTCTTATTCGAAGTGGGGGTGATAAGTCCTGCACTTCCCACATGGGGTGTTATGTGCATTGCATGGGGTGTTTTGTGCTTGCAGGATGAATGTAGGATATGTGATAAGCTAACTGAACAATAATTTCATGTATTGAACCTATTCTTTTAACCAATTTCAGCAAGAAATGGCTAAAAGCGGAGCATATGAAAACAATGATGAAGAAAAGTCAGAAGTGTCAAAAGACACACATGAAAATAATGAGGATAGTGATATAGAGGTAAATAATTTCTTAGAATTTTTTTATCGCTCAAATACCTGGAAGAAATCACCATGGGTGATAAGGCCACCAGTTTATAATCATATTTAGTCTTGAATGTGTACATAGTGTTAAATATGTGTTATGTGGTTATAAATAGAGTTCTGTCTGTCTGTCTGTACTATTGCAATTGAGTGACATTCCTAAAATGTATGGAGCTTAGGTCATGACCTCGTACCATATAGGAGTTTAGCTTTGTTTTATAAAATTACTAGTTTTTACCCATGGCTTCGCCCACATGATATTTTGATTTTTGTGCTATCCCATGGGAACCCTTTATTTATCTGGCATAAAAAGTAGACTATGTCACTTTCCATCTTTCAATCCCGAGGCCCTACCTTACAACCCTTAATAAAGGAGGTGGAAAATAAAACAAAAAAAAGATTTGACGATTGACATTTCTTTAAGCGCACTTTAGAATAGCTTGCAGATAGCAGAATTTTTCCTACTTGACACTTATCATTATATTATGGAACATTTTCGCAATATCATGATAATTTATGTGATCTGATATATAAGCTATATTATTGCAAGGTTTCATCTCAATCCGTTCAGTAGTTTTTGCGTGAAAGAGTAACAAGCATCCATCCATCCATCCTCACAAACTTTCGCGTTTATAATATTAGTAGGATTTTCTCAAAGTCTACAGATTAGGTATGTAAATATTTTTCTATCATATCATTATGACATTTCTCAATAAATATGGTGCCATGTCAATCATACAAAAAACAATTTAGTAAATATTTTTCAACAAGGTAAATAAGCATTTAATACCGATTTTTACATAGATATTTGTTTGGCATATCTTTATGCTTATTATGAAGCATGGTACAAAATCAAAATGTGCCTACAGTGAAAAATCTTTCTGAAAATCTATCTAAATCTATGTTCCTGCTATAAAATTCCTGTGTTAAATTCCTTTGCAGGATGAGTTAGCGAGTTTATTAGGCATGAAATGTGCTGTGCACCACACTCATAAGTGGGGCGGCCAGCCGACGCTCCACAATGCTATGGTCAGTGCTGTAGTGCCCAGAGGGGAAGATGACAAGTTTATGGATCTACAGGTACTTATATATACTTTTTACTAAATATTTTTTTGTATCACATATGGTTTAGTCTAAATTTTAACTTAAGCTAGTAATTTATGTGCATTTCCTGAATGCCATGAGCAGACTGGAGATCTGCAAGCAGTACCCCATTATGTCTACAGGTATATTACTTAGAGATCTTTAGCCTAGTCAGGCTTAGTTCATTTTATCCTGCAAGAAAACAGCCATACTCATATTCTGTCTTTATTCTGCTGAGGATAAAAATAAAATTATTACATGCATGTTTTTACTTCATTAAAACTACCGTGAGTATTCATCATAAGTATAACAGAATACGGCTAAAACTCACGTTATAATTATACGGTTGATCCGCAAGGAATCCAACAAGTTTCAGAGTATTTAGAACTCCATCCTCAGGGAATACGCGCACCCCCGTCGACCGGCGCGCGCGCGGAGTTCTAAATACTCTGAAACTTGTTGGATTCCTTGCGGATCAACCGTATAATTATAACGTGAGTTTTAGCCGTATTCTGTTATACTTATGCATGTTTTTGTCTAAAATCTTTGACATCACTCAGCTCACTTTAATATTAACATTGATAGTTTATTGTTAGTGCATACTACAAGTTGATACTAGATCACCAATCTGCACTGGGCTAGCATGGTGGATATTGCCCAATCACCCTTTATGGTTAGGCCTATGTCCTGCAGTGGACTATTAAAAAGCCTAGTACAGTACTACAAGTTGAAAAAAATATTTGTAATGTTTAACAGAGTATGTGATTTTACCTTGAAATGTTGGCTTGTGTATTTTTTTTAATGAAGTAGGTACCTAATTAATTGTTTGTAACTTGTACTATCTGACTGACTTTACAATTTCTTGTAGAGGAACTCCAGTCAACTAATGATCCTAACCCTATTACTCACCAAAACGTTTATATTTATAACCTAATATTTAAAAAAAAAAAAATCTAAATCTATTTATTTGAATAATTCCAGGTTCGCGTGCTGTTCACACATCCAACACACTCTGAAATGTTGCCGTGTCCTTTCTACTTGGACGGGGAGTGCAGATTCAGCGATGAACAATGTAGGTGAGTCGTGACCACACCGTGGTCAACTATAAATTCTAATTATTCTGTAGTTCCATAGTAGGTACAGCGTCGCCACGGTAAAGGTATCTAGGTATACAGTTTTCCGTCTTCATACTAACGGTCGGAACGCGAATTATACCTACGCGCCTCGAAGTTCTGTTCACTAACAATCGCAGTTCGTAGTGACGAACAAACGTGTGGGTTTCTAATCAGTAAGCGTGCAATTTACCTACCAGCCCTAGTGCGTGTTGCGTAGGTACTTCGTGGCCACAGAACAGCAGAACTAATTCTCGTTCGTGGCCATGTGGGGCTGTAGCTGTTATTTCAAAGACAGGGCTGAGTCGCAACACTGTATAGGTAATTAGGTACCAACACAGTGGTCAGTGGTGACGCTTTCTCAAAATGTCCGATACCTAATATGTACCTGACACAACAACACCTGAAAAGCTATAATTGAATCATTCGAACGGTTAAATGTATACGTAGATTGTCACGTGGTCGAATGGGACCGGGAGCGAGCATTGAAAATCTATGGTTGTGCGAACGAGAGGGTGGATAGTGTTTCGTATACCTAAGTGTTTTTGCGCCTGAATCAATTAGAAGATCTATCTAATAACGTAAAATACTATTTTTTTGTTTGAATCAATTATAGCTTTTTAAGAGATCTACAGTATAATTGACTTTCGACAGGGTTCGAATGTATACGAAACTTTGACAGATTATTTTGGAGTATCCGCAAAGTTTCGTATACGCCCTAGCGATTCTCCATACAATCTGGCGAAGTTTCGTATACGTTCCTAGCCATTCGACGTTTAATTATAGATCCCCAGACCTGTGTTATTGTATCAAAGTTGCCTGATACATATACAGATTTGTCTGTATACAGTACGACTTAAAAAAACTTGAAAATAAATGAGGTCGCCACCATCTTTGATAGCATATTTTGCACTATTTTTTGCAAAATGATACTGTTTTCCTGTTCACAATCCACAAATTAACACAAAACGAGAAAAATGCTAGGAAGTTAACAATAATTGACAGCTCATGTTGTGGTTCCAGCAAAAGAGCTCATGTTGTGGTTCCAGCAAAAGTGATAATTTAGTTCACGAATAATTAATTTCGTCTCTTTTGTGTCGCACTGTACGTATGGATTTTCTAATACGGATTTATAGTACGGCAAACTATTCTACTTTGGCGAGGTACTTCTGGTGAAGCCAGTCTCCGCACATTTAGTAAATAAATATTAACTGGCAATTTTATTGCTGCCCACTTATGCTCATTTTAAAGTATGGTATTAAATTTGTACCATCTGTGTTAGGGCCTGCAGTGAAATATCTTTTTACAGATATTCTCATGGTGCAATCACGCCACTCTCCAATTTGAAAGAAGCAATTGAACCAAATTTTGATGTTTTGAAACCTGGGAGCAGAATACTGATGAAATTGAAACCACCTGATGATGAAGTAAGTATATTTATTCAACCAGTTAACCGCGATGATTTAGCTACCTATTATACAAATTTATAATATTATTATTAAGCAAAGTCACCTCTTTTGTGTGACAGTCTGAGTATTCGCTTAGATCTTATAAATTACACAATAGATTGCAATACGGTTTTCAATATCTTTTTGATGTTTTTTCCGGAAGATTTGAAGCTGTAATTCTTTCGTAGTCGGTTGAAGCCGGGACGGGCAGCTAGTTTCCAATATAACCAATTAGAAATTGCTGCATGCAATTTCCGAATCGGTCCTCCTAACTAAATAGCATAAGAAGATAGATATACATCCACCTTCAAGACAGATAGTAGACAACCTGGGTAAATCACTGATTACTGTACTGTATCAGCCTTTTAATAGTTCACTGCAGGACATAGGCGTACCCACGAAGGGTGATTGGGCCATATCCACCACGCTGGCCCAGTGCGGGTTGGTGGATTCTCATACGCCATCGAATTTCTTCTACGGAAGTATGCAGGTTGCCTCACGATGTTTTCCTTCACCAAAAAGCCAGTGGTGTGAAATTCCGTACATAAACTCCAAAGAACTCATTGGTACGGGACCGGGATTTGAACCCACGACCTCACGATTGCAAGGCGGCTGTCACTACCTCTAGGCCACCACGGCTTATTAATCACTGATTGCTAAAAAATAAATACTTCCACAGTGGTCTTATACCTTTCAAAACCTTTTACAAACAATACAAATAAATGGCCATCACAGTCCAAAAAAATCGTGCTTATTTTACCTATTTTCTTCACTTTAAAATGGTTTCAATATTGCATTAAAAATAAGTACTGCTTTAAATATTGTCCATTATTTATACACTTTCTGTCCTCTCCATCCTAAGCGATCTCTGCCAGGCAACTGGCAGAGATCGCTATCAGCGATAAGGCCGCCCATTGTTACACTGTTTGTCTATCTTTGTTTCTTCTTTTTTTTTATTTCTTGGTGTGCAATAAAGAGTTTATCTATCTATCTACTGTATCCACTTTTTTTAATAGTCTAGCTAGATGTTGGTCCACAGATCATTGACACTGAAAACCTGGATAATAATCATGTTATTTTTATTTCAGGACATAAGTCTGACAAAAAAGAGCACAGAAAAGTACCACTTATGGCACAGAGCTGTAGTGAAAAGTATAAATATAGAGAAGAAAACATGCTCAGTGAAACTAGAGCATGGTGTGAAATCCGGAGAAAAGAGAAAATCGACTCATGATGAATACGATGTTTCTATTGAAGACATATTCCCATTAAATAGTGAGTTTTCTTCACAGAATAAGAAAATGCGGGCAATGGAAATTATAATCATCTCTACACCTACGTTTCTGTTTTTTCTACTGCACCACTTCATATATGCATTCTTAGGGATATATTATAACTTGTAGGTGTATTACTACTGTACCAGCCTTTTTAATAGTCCACTGCAGGACGTAAGCCTACCCACGAAGGGTGATTAGGCCATATCCACCACGCTGGCCCAGTGCGGATTGGTGGATTCACATACCCCATCGAATTTCTTCTACGGACGTATGCAGGTTGCCTCTCGATTTTTTTCCTTCACCGAAAAGCCAATGGTGTGAAATTCCGTACATAAGTTCCAAAGAAACTCATTGGTACGGGATTGGGATTTGAACCCACGACCTCGCGATTGCAGGTCGGATGTTACTACCACTAGACCACCACGGCTTATTTTGTAGGTGTAGGTACCTAATAAAGCGTATGCCTTCAGGCAATGCCGAACAGTAAAATCGAATATGTATAGATGAATCATTCGGTTCGGAAAATGCCAAATCGCTTAGCCGGGCGGCCGCACAACAAGTGTAGTAGCTGTTTAGGGTTGGCTTTACCGGTCAACAAATCTTGTCGAACTGTATGTGCCAACTAGAACATATCTGTAGCAGGCCCAATGCGCCTTATTATAAACAACAATATTAATGATTTTCAGATGAAAACGAGGAAGATTCCTCTTCAGACGACAGTTTGAGCGACACAGAGTATCCCGATAGTAAAGTGACGAGAACTGACGCGGATACCCACGCTCTTTTGGTTGAAAAGAGCCTCGAATACAACGGGCTTGCTATGGGCGAGTGGGAGAGACATACGAGAGTAAGTATCGTCGAGTCATTTAGGTCCCGGCACGTAAGTTGAACAAAAAAATATCACTCTCTCCCTTTCGTTAGCAGAGAAAACAAAAGAGAGGTAGCTATGCTTTAACGTTCAAGTTGTTTGCCGGCTACTATACGAGAGTAAGTATCTTCAACCGACTTCTAATTGTTATTTCCAGATGAAAACGATGAAGAATCCTCGTCAGAGGATAGTTTGAGCGACACGAAATAAAATACACTCAATATTTAGGGGGGGCTCCCATACAAGAAACTTAATTTTTATGCTCGATACTAATAACGGCAACATGAAGATGCTTACAATATTCAATGAATATGAAGTTGTATATTCCTCAAAAAATATATTATAGGGGGCTTCTATACGGTACGGAACCCTTTGTGGGCGAGCCCAACTCACACATGGCCTATTTTTATTTTTCTTTCACTGCTGGGAAACGTCTCATGAAAATAAACAAAGCATTACAACTTGTCAACACCCTAAAAATATTCATTACGACGGCAATAAATTCAGAATACTTTCAATTCTAATTTAGACTCTAAATACATCAATGTAAAGTACTGAATACCTTCGCACAAAGCAGCAAAATCAGAGAATTTTCCCACCTGCAAAAACGTAGTAGGTTTTACCTACTTTTTGCAGGTGGGAAAAATGCTAGGTCATAGCCGTTGCAGTGTTGATGACATAATGCATTTGTTTGACCTCGACGTGAGAAGGGCGACCGTCTGGTCGATGACTGCTTTGTTGCTCTTATTGAATGTTACTCATGAACGTAAAGTGATTAATTATTTCAATAGCTTTTCATCACATCTACTCGAAAAGGACTACTTGGTTCTCCTTTAAGTGCGCCCAAAGGTGGTGTTTTCTCTATGGAACTTTATAAGTGCGCAGGAATTATCTTTGCCGCGCACTTTTTGAATTTGGAACAAATAAGTGCACCGGAATGATCTTTGCCGCGCACTTTTTGAATTTGGAAGTATTTGTAATGTCAGCGCCAAGAAAATGAATGAAAAGAATGTAAATATAAGTTTTCATTTGTTTTATTATTAGATACCATTTAATTTCAATTTAGTTGTTACTCTCCGTTTTATTAAATAATAATATTATAACAATAAAATATGAGGCGCCTTATATTTTCTCATAGAGATCTCTATTATACTATAATATATTTATAGTATATGCGCATTGCGCATGCTATGGTATCCCGTTCGTACTAATACAGATTTGCAGTGTTCGTTCGATAAAAAATAAAGTATCTGGGGATCTATAATTGACCTTGGAACGGCTAGGCGTCTACGAAACTCTACGGATTATCCATACAATCTGTCAAAGTTTCGTATACGTTCCAAGCCGTTCGAAAGTTAAATACATCCCCTGCGTCTCTTTGTGTGCAGGGCATAGGTTCTAAGCTGATGTTGGCGATGGGGTACGTGCCGGGCGCGGGGCTCGGCAGCGCGGGCGCGGGCCGCGTGCAGCCCGTGGAGGCGCGCCTGCTGCCCGTCGGCAAGAGCCTCGACCACTGCATGGCCATCTCCGAGAAGAATGCGGCGCAAGACCCGCTGAAGGTATGTCTTCAGCACTTGGGGTACAACTGCTGCTTGTGATCAAAAGTGCTTCGACCACTACGTAGCCGCGTCGCTGAGAAGAACTCTGCCCAAGACCCGCTGAAGGTCTGGATGTCTTTAGCGTTAGAGGTGCAACTGCTCCCTGTGGATAAAAGTGCACACTCTGAGAAGAGTGCTGCACAAGATTTTCTAAAGGTACCTAATAAATAAATAACACTTCGCAGTCATAGCCTACCACTCCACGGGCGTCTCGAAGAACCACGTAACGCAAGGCTGTCTCAAGGTAAGTTATCCAGTAGACGTGCGCCTACTGCCAGCGGGGAAGTCTTTACGAGATTGAAGAGGAATCCCAGCTATAAGAATATCTCTGGAGATATAGCCGTTTACAGACTTGTGAGCGCGCGGATTTCGATACGTTATACTGGCTAAATGCAGTTAATAAGTATTGCAAAATGTGTTAAGTATACGGTAAGTAGGTAGATCTGCCGTCAAGAACACTTCAGCCAGACTATCATACGCCAGGGTCATTATACGCAATACTCAATAACGACCGGCGGTTTCCGTTCACGTCAATGGAAGAACTCCAATGTGTTAAGCGCTGATAACACTGATAATATACTGTTGTCTGTCATGCACATGCTAACGATGTGCGAATTGAGGAGGCCGGAGACAATAGCACTATTTTACATTCTGCTTCATTCATTATTTATTTTAGCATTGTTTGTTCCACTGCGCACTGCAGAGAAAACTTCTCTCGTCTTTTCACATCTCCTGTTGCTGAACTTTTGATCTGTAGTCCAGCTAGTTATTATATCTACCTATTTCATTTATTTATTATTAGCCTGTTCCGTCCCACTGCTGAGCAAAGGCCTTCCTATATTCTCCACTTCCACTCTTCACGTTCTAAAGTTATTTGGGTCCAATTGTTACAAAAGGAGTCCAATTCGTCCCGCCATCTCCGCCTGGGCCTGCCAACTGGTCTGACAGCCTGGGGAACCCACTGTGTACTGAGTTTGGCCCACAGATCGTGTGACACGCGACAGATATTATGTCCAGCCCAATTCCAATTTAGTTCGGCGGCCTTCTGACCAACTTCTACCTATAACATAACTTTTGTAATGCTATAAAGTCCTCATACACGCTACGATTTGGTTAGAGCTAACTGCCAAATCGGATCGTGTGTAACGTAACATTATTATTAATATTGCTTTGAGGCCTTCGATTTCATCCAGCCAACAGTACATCGGCACATTCAAGATGTCTGTGGCATTGTTGATGTCGAACCCCGATTTGGTTGGTTTCGACGTGTATGAGGGATTATAATATTGCAAACCTGTCATGGGCATGTGTAGAGTTTGTGCAAAAATAGGAGCGTCGTAGCAGTGCCGGATTAAGCCAGCGCGGGGCCTGTAGCAAATTCTGTCAAGAGGCCCCTGGTTTACTTTAGATTCTCAAAAGTAAGGTTAAGCTTAGGGTAAAAATGTTACAAATTTGGGGGCACGGTAGTTTGGCCAACAGGGCCGGACCGTGAGTTTAGGGGGCCCTGGGCTAACAATACTTAGGGGGGCACCTAATTTCTCTCATTATAGGATAGCAAGTAAAAAATAGACAAAGTCTAAGAAGGAAACATCGGAGCACGAACGAGATCGAATGAATGTGTAATAGCAATGGCTACCGAACATTTCAATTGTCAGTCAAGGGCGGATCCAGCCATTGATTTAAGGAGTCATCAAGTTGTAGGTACGGAAATTACGCGACCTTACCGAACATTATTATTACATTTAGTCAATAAATTGTTTTGGTCCGAGATTTTAAAGATGGTAAAGAAACAAATAATTCCGAGAAAGTGCGAGCGGAGCGAGCTCGAAAATTTGTTTTTTTTTCCAGAAATTTCAAAAGAAGAACGAGTAAACTAGACCATTCCACCGCAATTTTTTGACTGCCTCGGTGGCTCAGTGGTTAGTGACCCTAACTTCTGTGATAAAAGAGACGTGGCTTTGCTTAGTTTGGGGTCAGAGGTCGTGTGTAAGATGTCCCAAAATATTCATTTATTATCTATTAATTATGCGCGAGCGGAGCGAGCGCCACTTTTACCTTACAAATTTTACGCCTTGGTATATATTTGCACCTTAGCTGTCTAACTTCACGTGAGCGTATGATTGCGTGGATTTATTCACTGTTCATTATTTCTCTGTTATACAAATAGTTTTATAGTAACGAAACAACCAAGCAACATATTATATTGATTAAGGTGTAGAGTTTGTGGAGTAAGGTCTTGCAGAGTTAGGCCGTGTAGAGTTAGAAGCTTGGCTTTACGCCGCGCCGTTAAAGCGCGGGGCCCCTTAAGGCGCGGGGCCTGTAGCATTTGCTACCCTTGCTACGTGGCTAATCCGGCACTGCGTCGTAGGTCAGGTCGCCCGTGTGCCGTTTTACTGATTTTGTTACGTTGACAAAACTGCTCTGTCATTGCTAGTAGGTACAATTACTAAAAGTGTTTGAAACTTGGTAGACACCAATTCGGTTTTCATCAGTACTCGCTGTCAGTAGTCGGTGTCTTGACTGCTGATCCAAGTCTTTGTTAGTTCACCGTAACGCCACGACGGTTCTCTTTTTGCACATACTCTAACACTTAACATCATTCATATACCTTGTTTCCTCATTCAATCGTATCAAAACCATACCATTAAATTGATCCGATACATACATAATTTTTTAGTGAGATAATTTTATCAAGCTGCCTTACAACGAATCTCATTGCCAGGTTGAACAGCGGCTGAAAAGATTACAAAAGAAAGAAGAAGAAAGAAACAAGAGAGCCTACGAACGAGAAAAGGAGAAAGAGCGACGAAACGTGTTCAATTTCTTAAATCGGACGATAGGTGATACTGATCCGGAAGCGGCCGCAGTCACCACTTCCATGGATGTAAAACAATCTACTAGCAAAGACTTGAACATAGAGCAGTTTAAGATAACAGAAGACGCGAGGAAACTGGAGCGTGAGATTGTGAAACTAAATACCTCGTTGTTGAAGCATTCTACTGGCACACCTATCCATAGAAGTATTAGCGCTCAGGTAGCTGAGAAGAGTAAAGAACTTGACATACTGAGGCAGAGGGAACGCCAGATTACTAAAGAGCAAAATCAGAGAAAGGACAAAGTGAAAATGACTGTATTTTGATTACAAAATGATTATAGGTATGAATGAATTTTCTTTTACGCTGAATTTAGGGTTAAATCACGTTGATCTTGTTTTTTGCTTTATCGACAAAATTGTTATTACAATTTTTTTATATTTTTAAGTGAAGATAATCAGAAAATATTAGCGCTGGCACAATGCGTTTATGGACACGTCAAATCAGGCTCACGTTTCTCTTGTAATTCAGTAAATTAAAATAAAACTAAACTTATTTTAGAATCATTGGTTTAGTTGTAGGTTAGGTACAGAAAAATCAATGTAATTTTTACTATAGTATTTAATTTTATCATGTAGTTAGTTAGATTCAAATTTATTAATTTCTCTCACCCTGCTAATGTTATCAAATGCTATTTTGTTAATAAAACAAAGAAATAATTACAAATTTCTTTATTTACATGAATGTGTGTTTTAGTTTAAAATAAGCGTACATGACATAAAATTACAATTAATATGTGATATATTTTTCTATAAATTAGATATTTGTACTATCACTCAATTACAAAGTACTTAATCGACAGATAATGG
Source organism: Hypomecis punctinalis (assembly GCA_949316475.1). Lineage (NCBI taxonomy): Eukaryota > Metazoa > Arthropoda > Insecta > Lepidoptera > Geometridae > Hypomecis > Hypomecis punctinalis. The sequence continues at coordinate 12,110,031 of OX438797.1, forward strand.
GGTGTGACTAGCAAAATAACATTTGCTGAATTTTGATTAAAAATGATTTCGATACGTTTTAGTGACAGTGGGTCAAATGTTTTAATAACTAATGTATTATACACCCAATAATATTATAACTATACCTACTTATGGTATGGAATTCGGGTTGTTAGACCCAACTTCAATTATCAACATCAGTTTGAAAGCTTTAGGCTGGAAACATACTATCGGACGCAGCTGACGGACGCGACTGATAGGTATCTAGATAATGAATGTACACTGAGCCGTGCACACTATCGGACATAAGTCGCGGACGTCACCTTGAGCGTTCGGACGTTCGAGAGCGATCTGACTCGCCGGATGTTTTTGTTAACCGAAAACGTCCGCGGACGGTATGCACGGGGTGCGGGACGCGTCCATGCGTCAGAAAGACGCGGACCACGACAGATGTAATTTTTTTTCTGGTCGTTCGTTCGTAGGGTGACCAGCAAAAATTTACAAAAATACCGAAGCACCTTAAATAATATACTAAACTGTATATATAATTATTTCAGTTTTCCACTAAAAGTTATTAGCTAAATTTGAGCTAGCTAAAATGTACCAAAACATCTTCAAAAATACCGACCTCCGCAAATATACCTACAAAAATAATGATATTCAAAAAAGAGTCAATAAATTTGCCAAAAGAGTATTCTAGTCACACTGCGCGTCGTCCGCAAGCCACGTCTCAAAGACTGTACACACTGCTAAGTCGCGTCCGTCAGCCGCGTCCGATAGTACGTTTCCAGCATTACTTTACCTCGTATATTAGACTACTAAAACGTTAAAATTCCTTTACAACTATAAAAATGAGTATAAGATGTTAAACAGTTAAACGTTGCATTACAATACGTTGATATTAAAATTACTAAATTTCTTAAAATTGCTACATGAGCAAGGTATTTGTACTTTTAAAAGCTGATTCGCAAAGTGATGTAAGTATAATTTTATTCATAAAAGCACTATGCCGATATTAAGATCTAGTTTGAGAATTGTCTAATGGAAGACCCACTGTAAGTACATTTTTAGTTTAGTAATGTACTAATATGTTCGTCAGTGAATCATCGCGAATGACCAGTACTCATAGCACAACTTCTATTGAAAAAATTTCATAAACATTCGTTACTAATAATAATAAAATTGTACAAAGCAGCGCCCCTAGTGGTCGTAATGAAAACATATTCATTTCATTCTTTGTCGAATGCATCCTCAGACTTTTCCCATGAAAGTTGTGCCAAAAGTACAGGAGACGCACCACAAGCTTTAACACATACTCGCATTATAGGCCGCGCCACACAAGTTGGCGGATGTGAAGCTGCGCAATGTACAATCCTGACTGAAGCTTACACAAAACCGCACGTTGATGGGCTATTGCGCAGCTTGTAGCTAACATCACGTCCGCCAACTTGCGTGGCGCGGCCTATACTTTGAATTTTATTTTGACAGAGCGAGACAAAATTCAAAGTATAAGCTCAGAGCAAATAAAAAAATCAAGAGGGAACGTCGTTGAACAATCAAGTGAGGCCGGTTTTTTAATCATGTGTGAGTGCGTCGGTGTTGCGCCGCCATAGTTCGACTGACAAGCCAAGGCGTAGTTTCGTTGTACGTGGATGTGTGTGTAATTGTCTGTACACGGCGAGGCGTAGTTTTGGTTGGCTTCACTTGTTTGTTCACAACATTCTCTCTTGATTTTTTTATTTGCTCTGAGAGTATAAGCCGAATCAAACTTTATGGCGGCTTTGTTTTATTGGCAAACTCGAAACTCAATATTCACGCAGTCGTCACGTGGGCTTCAGCCAGGATTGGGTTTCGCGCCTATAATACATTATACAATAAAGTTGAAATACTTGTAGTACGTCCACCGAATAGTAACATTATGTACCGACGCGCTTGTTCATGTAAACGTCCAGCTCAATGCTACACGCGACACGCGCTAAGAACTTTCCTGACAGCTGTAAAAAACGCCGTGTAATAAAATAAGTAAAAATAATTCATTCTATAAGATGTTGTTTTCCAAAGTGCAGAGATTTAAAAAAAGTACTTACTCATAAAAACACCGTTTACTATGGGACCAACCCGAATCGCAATAAAAAATCCGCTGTTCCACACGTTTTATCTAGAATGAGAGTAACTGAGAGTCAATGAACTGTTTGTATGGAACAGCTGATTTATTTTGAAGTGAAACTTCTAATACGACTTGCAACAAGGTTGCGTTAAACGTTTAACGCTACCATGAAAGGGGTGAAAGTACTCTTACGTCGAAGATTCGCCTCTTTAGGGCGGAGAGACTCCACGCACTATCTTTTTTTTAGTTATTTCGAGATTGATCTCATAATGGTACTTACCATTATGAGATCTCATAATGGTACTTACCATTATGAGATCTCATAATGGTGATCACCATTATGAGACACCATTATGACATCTCATAATGGTGATCACCACTATGAGATCAATCCCGAAATAAGCAAATGAATGACATATGCCTCTTTAAATGCCTGCGCTTTGTAAAACGAAACCTCGTATAGGCTAGCTACTACATTTTTCGATAAAAGTAGCCAAAAATTTAAAATATCTACGGCATTGTTAAAAACTACTACTCTTTGAAAACAAGCAGTAGCATAAAATGTACGCCTTTGATTTAGCTAAGTAATAGCAATACTGTCAGAGCCCTTAGCGCGGTTCGGGTGTAGCATGTTTCTTGCTCCCCGGGCCCAGCGTTACACTACATACATACTATGTATCTTCAAACACTATATTCACTAGCTCTTATACATGTTACTGCATCTACAGCACAGTTACTTTTTGCAGACTAACATTACATGGGCCGAATTAAACTTCTTGACGACTGTAACGTTAGATACGCTGCGCAAACCCAATCCTCGCGATACTATTATGTGAGCTTCGGTCAGGGTTGAGTTTTGTATAGATTGTAGCTAAGTTCACAACCGCCAAGAAGTTTTATTCTCTCTATAGTAATAAAAATAGTTTATAGGCTATACGCAGTTTTACATTTATATTCCACTTGCAAGTAACTGTGGTGTAGATGCATCATCAGTTAGGGTAGACGTGCGCAATGAAAGAAATCGGTTCACCAGATGTCGCTAGTTTGGACTGGATTAGCTGTCCATTCGCTTCTGTCAGTGTCACTTCAAATACAAATTGTCAGGTTTGAATTTTGGACCTGATTACCAAAGATTTTCGCCAAAGATTTGTAAATGCCTTTGTAAACTCACTTTTACGCCAAAGATTTGTAAATGCCTCTGTAAACTCACTTTTACATTTATTTTAAAATAAAAGTACAAGTGAGTTTACAAAGGCATTTACAAATCTTTGTAAAGTTTACTTTGTAAAGTAAACTTTGTTTTTGTTTTACTTTTATTTTAGAATAAAAGTATAAGTGAGTTTACAAAGGCATTTACAAATCTTTGTAAAGTTTACTTTGTAAAGTAAACTTTGTGTTTTTTGTTTTACTTTTATTTTAAAATAAAAGTGAGTTTACATCTTTGGCGAAAATCTTTGGTAATCAGGTCCAAAATTCAAACCTTACATTACATTACAGAAATTGCGCTCGTCTAGCCCCACTATCATGAAAATTAATATTACCATATTAGCTATAAAGCAGGTACTGTTAGATAACTTTATCTAACTGCTTGCTAGCTACAACACGGCAGTACAATTGTCTACTTTTCATCACAGAGACTATTTTCGAGAAAACTTTTAAACCGTCACCTTCCATTCTCTCTCGCACACACCTATCAGAATAGTATTTAATTAATGTCTATCATCTATTCATTAGATTATAATACATTAGAGAGTGATCAAAAAAAGAGAGACACTGTTTGTACTAAACTAAACGTCTTGATAAAATTAATAAGTACACGCGTAATATGAGACTCTGCCTCGCGAATAAAATATAACAGTTGATGGATAGTTGTGATGTCTTTATTACGTAGTTTGTGATCGAGGCCGCCGCTCGATTGGACGCCAATTCTCGCGCTCGACTTGTATAGTTTCCATCTCCTTCCATCTCGTAGAGAGCACAGAGCTATTACAACCAGAGGGATAATGTGGTCAATCGAGAAAATTTGAGATGCATTGAATTAATATGGCATGAGTTAGAAAGAGACACGAAAAATATCTCGATTCAGTGGTTTTGAAGTGTTTTTCTCCCGATAGTGTCAGATTCCAAATCATATCTGACAGTTTTGACAGCTCCGGGCAATCGATTTGTATCATTACCAACATTAAAAGAGGTTTTTAAAAAGAATAGTAGATGACACAAGAAATAGCTAAAAAATAAAATTGTGCATAGTTGTGCCATTAGGAATACGTATTTTGGATGTCCGACTATTATAGTTGTGCGAAAGCAGTTGGTCCACGAGATTTCTCAGATTCCTCAGATTTTCCATACATTTTTGTGGTTGAGAGAGAGTTGCCTCAAGCGACAACAGCGCTATCTCTCTGGTTGTATTAGCTCTGTGGTAGAGAGTGAGAGGCTAAAGAAATTAATATCTATTGTCCGAGAAAAGCGTTCCTTTACGTATGGGTTCGCGATCGACATTTGTGAGACTAAAACAAATGAGATTCGCCAGTTTCATTTGCGGCTTCTGCATTCGCCCTACAATAAAGGGTGGAACGACACACGTGGGTTTGAAATAGTTCACTAGTGAGCCCCGTAGTGGGGGGCGGCTATAGGGTCGTCCGTAGCCTGTTGACGACGTGCTCCAAGGTGGAAGTGACGTTGTCGAATACTGGGACGCCGGAGCGACGCGCGAGGTCCGAGAGGTAATGCCGCCCCCGGTTGTAGTCTTTGACAGCTATTTCACTATACTGTAACAAAGAAAATAAAATTTTATTGCAAGTGATAGGTGCAAAATATTCTACTTTTGCCCGATTTCGAACCTGACACTGCGGCAAGATGCCCAAAGAATAAAAGTAACCCAGGAGAAATTCAAGTATTTAGGTTTAGAGTGAGCGGCAGCAGTGCAGCCGTTGTTGATATGCAAATTTCAAGTCTAAAATTTTTAGCGTCTCATTTCTACCTAAGATTTATTTGTCTTATAATATGAGGCCGGGGAATTGGGACTTGCGTACAAGCTTGATTACAGATTGAACGGCCAATCAGAGTCAATTATTATTGTTCTGTTTGCGTCCAAGATCGATCCACACATTGGAGTGTTGCAACCAAGACTACAATTTTTAGCCAACATAGTCTATGTGTGGCCCCAGCTTGACAGTGATATACGCGCGCTTTACTTCCGTAGCTAAAACCAAGGTGAATGTAGGTATAAGGTGTGTCAACTTACATTGGTGGCCTTGGCGGGGTCCATGGGCTGCACAAGCAGCACGGTGGCGGCGGGCCGCAGCCCCATGTAGTGCGCCGCGAGCACCATGGCGGCGAAGCACGGCGCCTCCGAACTCAGCGAGAACACCAGCAGCCGCGACCCCAGCACCAGGTCCTCGTCGTATGTGCCTGTAGAACAAATAATCATATACAAATAAATCATTTATTTGTGACACCCATGATACAATGCTGCCCCGAAAGCTAAGGGCCCATATCTCAAATTTTTTGATTGCCTGAAAATGACGCATCTGTTGTACAACATTTGTTTGACATTTTTTTTTAGTTGAGATATCGTTCTTGGGCTTATGACCGCAGAATATATCTAGACCCGGAACCCATAAGCACTTAAGTCAACAATCTAGTAAATTGAAAAGTTTACAGGGCGATGTTTTTAATGACTGGTGTAAAAAAAACGTACTGACAGGGTTTTTTTTATTATTTATTATTACTCCCTTACTACCTTCTTATACACTAAATAAATCTTATTGCCCTATGTTTATTAGTACATAATATAGTCTGACTTAAGTTTTGTTGACCGTCGAAGCTTTAGATTAATTTTGGTTATTAGATATGACTTACGTGTTTCTTACACATAAGTAGGTACTGAAAGTCCCACATACTGTATGTTCATTTATACTAAACTGTACTATAACTTACTCAGTAAAATAATCTAATCACGTAAAGTAAAATAAACATTAGTCGGTATCTTCCGAGCTTTGTAAATCAGGGTCAACGTTCCTAGTATCTGTTGCTGTTATAAGATTTTGATAAAAATGATGAAAACATTCCGGAACGAGAGGTAAAAGGGAAATAATGTCCCGTTTTTTTTCGACACTTATTGGCACTGGGTCTGTTGTAATAGGTGATACATTAAAATTTATGGTGTCGCCGGTTCGTGTATGTCTTCTAAAGTTAATAGCTTTAAAATCCTCATCTCTGACCAGCGAGTTTTTGTAGGTACTTTATTATACCAAAATTCGATTCGTAGCACAGCCACTTCACATCATGCCATTTAAAGTCCTTGCTATCAGTGTCTTTTTTTCGGGCTATTAGTGGCCCTTTCAACAGACTCGCAAAGTCCATAAACTCCACTTGTTGCATTTCATGCACTGAAAACTTTTTACTGCTTGACCTTACTAATTGCATCCAGTCATGCGGGTGATATACTTGAATAGCAGTTTTCTTTTTTTTCTTTTCAATGATGGCGTGATCTAAATCTACTTCCATATGAGTGTGGCCTGGCACCATAAATTTGTGGTGAATTTTTTTTAACGAGGGCTTTAGTGTCATCTAGTACGTAAACATTGCGGCCACGTGGGTATTTTTGTTTTGACCTCCACATGTATCAGAGTATAAAATAACTTCTGATATGTCCTGAGGCAGTTCTTTAAGATGAATGAATAAGCAAGATGCCACTTGATTAGCACCTCGACCCTCATGCCACATGTAATGTGTAGACAACCCTGTTGCATTGTCGTGCACGGTAAGATTGAATGTCCATAGCTGCCTTTTATAAAAAGCTACGGATGACTCTAAAGCTGGAGTAGGTAGACACTGTTGGAGATCAAAAGACAGGCACTTTAAAGTTTTGTCTGTTGATGCAGTCATTTTATCACATTTTTTTTTCATTATAAGCCATATCAGCTGCTAGCAAATGTGACTCGCGTTCTGTTTCAAGGGTGGTTTTTGCTGTTTCGTCGTTTGCAATACTTATCTTCATTTTAATGACGTCACAGTTGTGGCACGTATCAGCCTTCGGTTTTTTAAAACTCAAGTTTAATTTATGAAACTCTCTTCGGTAAATTTTGTCACTGACGGGGTTTTCATGAGACGTCTTATATAGAGAATACATGATTGAAATTGTTAAGTGTGATGGTAAATACTTTCGGTTACTTTTTCGTCTTGTGTAGTGGCTCTCGTATAACGGGAATGAATTAATATGACTTATTACTTCTTGAATCTTTAGATCTGAATGTTTATTTGTTGGGGTCTTTTTTCCACGTTTATCTGGCTGTATTATACCACTGGAAGTGCTGCGTTTTTTCAACCCTATCAGTTTCACAAAATTACCGGTTATTGATAACGTTTTTAAAAAGCAACCTTGACATACGGATATTTTTTGACTGTTAGTGTCCAAATGATACCTGTAGGTGCACTGTCTAAATCTCTGATGATCAGGATCTGAGACGCGACGTCGCTCTGTTTGTTTTTCATGGATAGTGATCAGAGATGAAACGAAGGCTGCTCTTAAATCATAAGACCCAAGATTCCAAAATTCCTTATGTATTATAGCACGTTGCACATCACTAATGTTTTCCCGGCATTTATTTCGACAATTTGGTAATTCCTGCATTTTTCGTTCTTCTATGTTTTTCCCAGAAGCAGTCCAGAAGCAGAAGCAGTCGTAAGACCAAGATTTCGTTTCAATTTATTTTCTCGTTTTCTTTTTCGGCTGTGTACTGATTGCTTTTGTAGCTGTTGTGGCTGTTCTACATCTTCCGCAGGTAGGTCGGGACTTGGTACAGTGTACGTCAGGTTAGGTAAAGAGTATGTTGGGTCATTCACAGAGTCATCACTTGAAAAGTCACTTGGTGTTTCGTCAAGAGTTGTATGTGTTTGGTGTGTTCCAGATGTACTTGGTTGAGGATCAAAGAATATACTTTGATCATCCGTTGATCTATTACGAACAGTGATATCTTCTGTAAGCAGACTGGGGCTGGTTGGTGATTTTGTTGGATTAGCCACGTCAGGAAATTCATTGTTGGATTCAACAGATGTTATTGATTCCTGGTCCGGCGTCCGAGACGTCCTTGGTTGAACAGTAGTAGTTGTACCTTGGTCACCAGTACTAGTGTTTCTGGATTTAAAACAAGCTTCAGTAATTTTCTTCCTCTTGATTCCATAATAACAAATTAAAATTATCACAAATCGCAAAACACAACCACAGTAGAGAACAGACAAATGTATAATAGTGGCTTGAAACAAAATCTTCAAGTGGACCCTTCACACCTTGTGTGGTAAAATCCCTGTATTATGCATTTAAGCAATAAAATATAGAGGGTACTTGAGAATCTCACGGCCCAAATCACTCGAGTCAGATGTCTGAAGTCAAAACGAAAGTTAAAACTATTTCGACCAAAACTACTTACGTCCACTTAAGTGCTTATTCACTGGCGCTGGAAATGTTACAAAAACATAAGTTGTATGGTGCGTAAGATTGTCGGCTCGCCATTTGAAGCCCTATGACTTGGTTTCTTATTCCCGCCGATAGAATGTACAAAAAGCAAACCCCTGTGAGTTTTTAGCATTTTGAGAAAAAAATGACTTAAGTGCTTGTGGACGCCGTGTCTAGATATATACTCTCGAACTAAAAAAAATTAGGGATAGGGAAGATACATCGTGGATGGCGAGAAATTCAAACATCGCGACGTCCAATTTTGATGATTAATAAATAAGCGTATAGCGGAGAAATTATCAAGTAATTATTGATGATGGATGAATCATCCAATCTAAAATACCTTCAACTAACAAGATAACTACTCTGAAAAACCGGTTGTAAATAAAATTTATAATCGATGACTAATAGATTTATCAATAAATTGTTAGCCATATGAATAGGAAGACATTGTAATGACAAGATTATAACAAGCCGGAGAAAATGGACTGGTGTGCAGTTAAAATATCCGACGGTCCATAAACAAGCAGATTGTATGTTTAGAAATTGAAATGTATCACACCGTCTCTATTTCTCGAGCGACCATTCGGCTCAGTGGCGAGGTGGGCGTTACTTTGTTGCTTCTATCATAATTGAAGTGAAATCATGTTCTCCCGGAAAATGGCGCGGGTAGGCGGACTAATTCTGATTACTTCAGAGTAATTAGCTCCGTTTTTGCGTCCCACAGTCTTTAATTAACTCCTCGTAACCCGCGCCCACGCCCATAGAAGCCTCGCAAAAACATCGCTTTGACACTTCTGTTTTAATTAAGCGATGGCATGATCAAATGATAGCATCTGAATAAATTAAATCGGATTAGACCCGCGCCCACGATAGCATTACGTCGATGGCAAATACCAATTAAACGAAGTAATGTTTTAATAATTCATAACACATCCGTCACGCGGCGTTGCTAAGTGAAAATCGGAGTGCAAGAGAAAGTGAACGATCGGGCATCGCTCGAAAGCTTCCCACGCTCCGCCCGCGTTATATGGACGAGTTTGAATCTTTTAAAGGTCGTGACTCGTGAGGTCGTTTTCTCCGTGACTGGACAACTTTGGCTTACAATATGGTAAAGAATTAGGAACTAACCGACTAGAAAAGATGGGGGGCGTTGAAGATGATCAAATAAACTTAGAGCCTTCAGCCACATTTTCTGAAGATGCTATGGAAACTTATTAAGTAGCAGTGAAATATTAAGCGGTCTAGTAAAACATTTCGTAACGGCTCAGACCAAATTAAAAAAAATAGTCTGGGCGTAACGATATTAAACCTAATGGTACGATAGTAAAATACGGTGCCATTTTTTCAAAGTCACGTTAGTATTCCAACTGTATGTTTCATTGGAGTGGATTCCAACACGCTTCAAATAGGCATCTTTTTACATTCCTTATTGAGGGTCCCGGTTTAGCCATGTGAGAAGCCTTCAGGCGGTTTAAAAACTGATACAAGGGCTAGCACCCTGTCCATACGAACTGTCTTACCTTCTTATATACAAAGAGCTTAAATCCAGACCTTTTTATTACAACAGATTCAGAACAATAGGCTATTTGACTAGTTTTAGGAAATCGTTTTAAATTATATGTTAGTACATAATAAGCACACTACATGTATATTTCCGAGAGATCTACTGTATTAACAATGAAAATTAAGTTTTAAAGAATAGATATTCAAGATCCCGCCAAAACGACATTTTGTAATGGCGCTGGTCTGTGACGTCACACACTAGTAAATAACGTTAGTTAATACTAGTGAATACGCTAGTTTACATCTGAAAATTGATAAAAAATACTCTAAAAGTAACTTACAGATCTAATAATATTAAAACACAAAACTCCGAAAACACAAAACACAAATTACACAAACAACAGTCAATCGAGAAATTTTCGTATACTAGCACGTGACGCCAAACGACTTGGAGCGTTTTCGTCACAGATAAAATATCAAAAAATATCGTATTTTATTTCGTGTAATTTGCGAAAAGTATACATATTTTAGTTTAAATAAAGTTAAATATGTCTTTTTCAGGCTATTATCTGTAAGGATTACCACAATCAATAGTAGGTATATTTTCAATGTTGTCAAATAGCCTATTGTAAACGCGGTCTGCGAATAGAATCACAAATAGAAGATTACCTTTGAAAGGCTGCGGCGTGACGTCCTCCGAGACGGTATAGAAGTCAGAAGCACTGAGCCGGTCCGCTCGCTCGGCGCCGGGCGTCTTGTCCCTCAGCTGCACGTCATCGTCCACCGCCAGGGGCTCGGAGCGGGGCTTCTTGTCCCGGCGCGGGGACTCGGGGTGCGCGGGCGCGGCGCGGCGCCCGGCCGTCGAGAACATCCGCGTGTAGTCGTTGGCGCGAGGTATCACGTACGTGAGACCTTCGCGCTTGAGGATCTCCTCGGGCCGGGGGCAGTTGCTCTGCAATTTAAGAAGGATGCTGTCAGTCGGGAAAACATAGACTAACTGCCCGTCTTCACCCGGTTCATCATCATCATCAGTCTGTATTCGCCCGGTTACAAATGAATTATAGCTATAGAACGAATCTAATTTCTTGGTGGCTGTGAGATGCTTACGTGTTGTACAAAATGATTATAGCTGTGAAACAGCTTGTAGCTATCTTTTATACTTTCTATATATATATCTATTATATTTTTTATATATAGTGTATCTTTTATATTGATGATATCAATAAATAATATGAATATCTTCACAGCTGACGAGAAGTTTGATACGGCCGCTGGTGTACTGTAAAATAACTATGATTCTCGATATTTAGAGTCAATGAAGCTTGGCTGTAACCATAGGGAGCGATTGATATTCTGACACAGCCAAGCTTATACTATCTCTGATAAGTTTTTTTTCGTTTTCTATTCATATTATCTCTGATACTTTTCTCGCCGATTTTCAAATTAATCACTGGCCATCACCTTCCAAAAGATAAAATCTCTTCAACACTCTAAGACGGATTTTTAATTGATATGTCGTAATTCCTCAGATACGAAATCAATTGAAGATAGCATGAGTCATCGTAGGTAATTCAATGAGTAGATATTTTTAAACTATTTCCCTAGTCCAACTTGCCCTGTTATCATAAGTATTTTGAAATGAATATGAACTCGTATCGGTTCAATTTATATACCTATTTGTATTTTATTTTCCTTAACTTCGGACGTTCCTCGGGAAGGCCCTCGAAAGGTAAATATTGCGTAAGCGCAACAAATCCCAAATGTTTTTCTGGTCTTTCTCGGTTCCCGATGTTACGTGGTCTGTTTTCGGTTTCACACGCTTAGATAGATAGATAAACACTTTATTGTTAACACTAAAATACAATTCAGAAAAAATACACAGAGAGGAAAAAAAAAACAACAACATAAAATAGTGCAACAAAGGGCGGCCTTATTGCTTATAGCAATCTCTTCCAGGCAACCCTTTCTTCTGGAGAGGAATTAATAATAAAAAATAGAAAATGCGGAGTGAGTAGCAAAAGAGTGTCGAAAAAAAGTGTTTTTATAGTAAACGTAACTAAATTATGTTGTGTGGCACCATAATTTTTCAAGTATTCAAATAATATGGTTTACGGGGAAGATCCCGCAAGGTAGACGTCATGCGTAGGCGCTCCGAGCATGGCCGGCAATTGTTCAGTTCCCGGCGTAACCCGTTCCGACCCCGTCGTGAAAACACTCATGTCAACAAGCAGTCTAATAATATGGTTATCGGGAAAGATCCCGCAAGGTAGACGTCATGCGTAGGCGCTCCGAGCATGGCCGGCAATTGTTCAGTTCCCGGCGTAACCCGCTCCGACCCCGTCGTGAAAACACTCATGTCAACAAGCAGTCTAATAATATGGTTATCGGGAAAGATCCCGCAAGGTAGACGTCCCAGCATGGCCAGCAATCGCTCCAAGCGTCGTTCCGTGCTCGGCGTAAAGACCCGTTCCGACCTCGGCTTGACTTGTTCTGTTCCCGGCGTGACCCATTTCGACCACGGCGTGATTAATTTCGTTCCCGGCGTGACCCCAAAAGATTGGTGTTCTCAATTACTCGAATAATATGCTTACCGGGAAAGATCCCGCAAGGTAGACGTCGTGCGTAGGAGCTCCGAGCATGGCCGGCAATCGTTCCAAACGTCGTTCCGTTCCCGGCGTGAACACCCTTTCAGATCCCGGCGTGACCCGTTCCGTTCCCGGCGTGACCCGTTCCGTTACCGGCGTAACCCGTTCCGATCCGGGCGTGAAAACACTCGTGTCCGACTCGCTGGAGCCCATCGTCACGTTTTCAGGTACTCTGTGACCACCATTCTGAAAATATGAAATGTGAATGAGTATCGATCAAATATCGATAGAAAAGATATCGGTCTTTAGATTTTAATGATGATGATGAGTTTGTATTTTTGAAAACTTTGATCTATCAATCGTGCTGACTACAGCAACTTCAACATCACTTTTCACTAAGGTGTTTTCAATATTGCTAGCATTGAAAATTATGATAAAGTACCATGTGCAATTGGAATGATGTTTACCTTAGGTATAAACAATCCAAGCTTTCTTCCGTAAGCTCTAAGGCGCGCATTATATCGCATGGCTCCCTCTCTTGGCGCATCCGCCGTTCTCTCATCTCCTTCAGCCGCGGTCAGATTCTCCACTTCATTTGGCTCCTGCCCATTCCGCGGCACGTTCTCTAAAAACACACACAAAATCACCAACCACTCATATAACACCCCAAAAAACAAGCAATTCACAACCCGTCGATAAATCGCAAAACCAACGTAGTTCGACGCGATTACTCAACGTTTACTATACAAACGCGTAATAAAATAAATGAAACAAACGACGCACCGTTCACGGAACGACTTGTGACTGTACAAGTGTACAATACATATTCATGGAAACCGAGATGGGCGATAAGATAAGCCATATTTTGGTGTTACGACTGCAAGCGAGCTGTTGATGGAACTTGATGGAAGGAAGCGAGAAATGCAACTGAAGTGTTAAGTGATAGTGCCGGGACGCACCGGGAGCAATCGGAGCGAGGAAAAGCCTCACTTCGCGCCGCGAGTTCCCATCAAGCCACCGATCGACTAACTCACTTCGAACGCGCAAATTGCAGTTGCTACATGTGACAAAAAAGCATGGAGTGGCTTGAGACGATTATTACAGCAGATCACCGGAAGCAAACTTAGGTGTGACTGAAATAAAGCTATCGATGACAGAAGCGGCGAGAAAATGCAACCGAAATGAGAAGTGGTAGTGCCGAGACGCACCGGGAGCGAATGGAGCGAGGAAGAGCCGGAGCGAGCGGAACGCGCGACGCACGCGCGCCGCCACGCTCGCGCACGCGTCGGGGGCGGCCGGCGGCGGCGACCCCGGACTCGCCCCTTGAATGAAACAGCCCTTAGCACCCGCCACCAGGTAACTAGCACTACAAGCGACAAAGACAGCTCATAACATAGCCTCCGGTTGTATACTGGCCGCGCGTTTTTACGAACGCTGTGTGTCGCTCGCTAGAGCGCTATTCACTGAGACAGTGTTTGCTATGTTGAATAACGCTGCAAATTCATATGCCGTCATCATTTCATTAAAATCGAACTATAAACAGCCAATACGTGAAAAACATATAGAATTGGTTCAACACTTCACTACCAGCCACGAAATAAATCAGTAATTTTTGTCCAAAAAGTCTTTCAAACTCAATAAATGTGCACCGCCGAGTAATTTGTGTGCTCTCAATAATGAGTATAACGTGAAACCACGTGAAATTTAGAACCAATCAGTCAGTAGGTACAACAAATAGACAGCTATAAGCTCGATGGGCGTAACAAAGCTACGTACCGGCATCGGCGGCAAGTTCAGCGACGGCCGCGCAGAAAGTCTCGAAGTCGAGGTCCGGCGTGGGCGGCAGGCAGCGGTCGGCGCGGTCGCGCGGCGCTCGCGTAACATCGCGCAGGGCTTGTAACGCTCGCGCGCGCGGCAAGCGGCCGGCGCGCCCGCCCGCCGCGTCGAACGCTCGCTTCAGCCGCAGGATGGTGTGTCCGAGCGAGTGTCGCGGGTGCGTGCGAGCGCCGCGCAGCACGGCGCGCGCGCACCGCAGCGCCGCCGGAATGTCCGTGAAGGCGGGCAGTCCGCGCCGCTCCACCGCTTCTTGCAACGTTGCTCGCGCGCGGGATAGTTCCACGTATTCACTGCAACGGAAAACCATCATGTTATACCGAAGGCAAATTTTCTATGTCAGCCTTTAACTGTGTAGCTACTGCTCCCTGCGAAATATCGATTTGTGTTATACGAGTAGGTCCTGTCCTCACTGACATCATTAAGTATAGAAAGTTTGCCACAACTTCACAAAGTCACAACATTCTTTATTTAACTTCTAGAAGTTATACATTACATACGCTCAGCCTAACGACGCCTGCTAAGCCCTAGTTTTAGCTCTTGAACATTTATGTTTGAAGAACTACACTTCTTTAGTGAGATAACGAGCGAATCCAACAGTAGTTGCATCCATAACATAGACTTATCATAGGTGCTGCCACGATTTTAAGTTTTAAAATTTCACTCTCATACTCAACACAGCTCTCTAGCGGCTGAAACTTTAATTATCGAAACCTACGTTGACACGGTACATTATATCTTTATTTACGGCTACGGTGTACCTAAGCGTAGCAAAGCTAAACAACGGCAACGTGTTATGATCACGAGTCGTGACTCAATAATATAATGTGCGTGTCGATCTGACGTAAAGCGGCCAGTCTTCCGTTTTCATCGACCCTTTATGAGTCTCGTCTCGCTAAGCGCTGGGCGGCAACTTGGCTGCCTTTGTGGCGTCACCGCAAAAAATACTCCCCGTAATGTAATGCTAATGCGTAATTTAAATCTCGTATCGTCCCTTTGCGGGAAATGATACGATCGATCGATTATTTATTTATGTACTCATATGTTAGGTACAATATGTATTGATGCATAAAATATTGTTTACGATATGATGGCCTCAGGGTATCATCCCTTACTTGGCTCGGACGTCCACAAGAGGTATCCTAGGTACCTAATATTCTTCGTCGAGATTTTCGACTAAATATAGCAAATCCATCAAAAACCAGACAAAATAGAAAATATTTCACAAATTAACTTGCCAACTAATCACAAAGAAGAAAGCTGAGAAGGTAGATATTCCGGAATTGGTTTACCCATACATAGTACATGGAATCAAAACTAGTGACCACGGTTACATTTTATACTGGCATTAAAGAATGGTTTAAGTAAAACCACGTGGGTTGAATTGAACGGTGTACACTGCAGGGTAGTCCGAGTGTAAGGACTACTGCAAGTTACTCACTGGTCGGATATGGTCTTGTAGCCTACACTGAGAAAAAAATCGCCACTAAATATTACAAAAGTCCTTTGTATTTGGCGAAAACACTAAATTTTAGTATAATTTACCAAAGTTTTGCTGTATTTGCAATTTTTATTATTTTTTACTAACAGTTTTGTTTTTGTAATTGTAATTCCTAAAATACGATTTTAGTAAATGCAGATATTGCAAAAGTTTAATATTTATTACAAATGTATAGTAAATATTGTTAGAGTTTTGTAAATTCCACAAATTCGATTACTATTTTCAAGAAAAGGTAGTTGTGTTTCTAACAGTTTATCTATTTTGTAATTCTAAGTAATACTTTTAATCAATTTTAAAAAACGTTTGTAATTTTAAGAATTAACTATAGTTGATACAACAAAAATATTTAGTTTTACCTTTTTGTAATTCTAATCAACACGCTTTATTTATTTCAACACGGGTTTGTAATTTTTAGAAAATATAAAAATATTGGTACAAGAAAAGATTTAGTTTTTACCTTTTGTAATTCCAAGCATCTCGTTTTATTTATTTCAACACGCATTAGTAATTGTTAGAAAGAACTATAATTGGTACAACAAAAATATTTTGTTTTACCCTTTTTGTAATTACAAGTAACATGCTTTTTTAATTTCAACACGCGTTTGTAAATATTAGAAATAAGTTTAATTGGTACAACAAAAATATTTAGTTTTTCCCTTTTTGTAATTCCAAGTAACACGCTTTATTAATTTCAACACTCGTTTGTAGTTATTAGAAATAACTTTAATTGGTACAACAATAATATTTAGTTTTCCCCTTTTTGTAATTCCAAAGAGCATGCTTTATTAATTTCAATACACGTTTGTGATTTTTAGAAAGAACTTTAATTGGTACAACAAAAATATTTTGTTTTACCGTTTTTGTAATTCCCAGCAACATGCTTTATTAATTTCAACACCCGTTTGTAAATATTAAAAATAACTTTAATTGGTACAACAAAAATATCTAATATTTCCCTTTTTGCAATAACAAGCAACACGCTTTATTAATTTCAACACTAGTTTGTAATTATTAGAAATAGCTTTAACTGGTACAAGAATAATATTTAGTGTTTCCGTTATTGTAATTCCAAGCAACATACTTTATTTATTTCAATACACGTTTGTAAAATTTAGCAAGAACTTTATTTGGTACAACAAATATAATTAATTTATCCCATTTTGTAATTCCAAGGAACACGCTTTAATTATTATGAGCTTTTAGCGGCTTCGCCCGCGTGGCCTACAGGAATCAAAATATGACGTACTGTTTTTTCAGCAACAAACATTATAAGCGCTCTTACGATAATAATCTCAATTGAAATTACAAGATGACAAAATTCCCAAACAAAGCATTATTGCTTTTCAAAAACAAACAATTAACAAAACAATAAAATTGTCAAAATTAGCCGTAAAACGTAAACTTATCGCCTATAACAATAGCAAATATTAGATCATAAGTAGTAGTAAGTAACAATATTTTTCCCAGAACAAATTATAATAAAATGATTTTACGCTATGGTCTTGAGTCAAGAGTAAAACAATGAAGAATAAGCATAGCTGCTGGATTCTAAACGCTAACAAATAAAAAGCAAATTTTTGGCTTTAAAATTTAATAAGGTATGGTTAAATATATGAAGCTATTAATCAAAAACGGAAAAAGTTTACGTTTACTATCAATAGTCATGGTAAGGGCACTGAAGTTGCTGGAATAATATACGAGATAAGTTTACACGTTAATACTCGAAAAATCACAAATTAATAATTCTAATTGCATTAATTGGCATTAAGATTTTTTCTGATGCCGCGTTTTCTGTTCCCGCCAACGTCGTTGAAATATTCTTATTTGACGGCTTTGACTTTGGTTTCAGTAGTTCAGTACACTAAGTATCTTACTCTTACTCTTTATTAATAACAACTAGTTATAGGTCATTTGTAGTGCATGCTAACATATTTCATCAAACGTTACCTATAGTATGATTCCTTATTACTAACATAAAAAGGTGCATTTAACAAAATCCAATAAAAATTGTATCATACGAGTACTTCGTAGGGTTTGACATGCTCTTAGGCGATTAGTACTATGTACTTACAAAAAAATCCACCGCGTTGGTACCTAGATAGGTACTGGTATAGACAAGTATTGGTATCTGATATACCACTGGTTTGAAAGATGAAAAAAAATTGATTTACCTTGTTTTGTAATTACAAGCGTGGGTTTAATCATTTTCAAAACACGATTGTCATTTGTATTGAAAGGAAGAATAATTTCAAGCATGAGGCTTTATTAATTTCAAGACACTATTGTAATTTTACTACAATACTTTAGTTAATGCAACAGAAACATTTAGTTTTTGGTCTATTTTGTAAATCCAGCAATAAGCTAAGTAATTTCAACTAAATGTTTTGTTATTTCCAGTAAAGTGTCCGGTGTGTTTTGCTTTATGAATACGATCCCGCCTTTCCAGCAGCCATTTCGTCGTTGCTTGCAGTAGAGTAAACATGTAAAGGAGAGTGAAGTTCAGTACCAACAAACTGTGTTTTAGCAACAGATTTAAACACTCTGAGTGACAATTGACAATCTTACCCAGGAGTCAGTGTTATAACAGCTATACAGTCATACATACTGAGTAACTGGGGTCTCAGTGAATACGATCCCGTCTTTCCAGCAGCCATTTCGTCGTTGTGTGCAGTAGAGTAAACATGGAGGATGAAGTTCAGTGCGTACCAACTAACTGTGTTTAATTAAGTGTCATAAGTACAGATTTAACCAGTGTAAGTGAAAATGGACAATTTTACCCAGAATCTACGGAGTTACTGGGTTTCTCCGTGAATACATTATACTCGCCGGTAATGTAAATTATGTTTTATTGTAAATGTGGCTGTTTCGTGTGTTATATTATACATGTATAATATTTAATAAACATGACTTCACTTGAATCTTTATTTTTATGTCTACAATTATTATTCACCTTGTAACTTACATTAAGTATTAGTTTATAACCTTAGATTCGTTTTGTAAGATATGTAACTCAAGTAGTTTCAATAGCTTAACTTTGTATTATTTAGTTGGTTTTTGTAATGTCTAGTTTAGTTCTGTGATATCTACTTAATAAACCCTATCCATAAAAAAGTTATAAAACACTTCAAATTGAAATATTAAAAACTGTATACTTATAGGTCATTGTTATAAGCAGGTTTACAGTTTTTAATATTTCGATTTGAAGTGTTTTATAACTTTTACATTGATAGGGTTTACTAAATTGATAACACAGAAATTATACTAGAAATTACAAAAATCAACTAGATAATACAAAATTAAGCTATTGAAACTACTAGACTTTTACTAGATAATACTGAACTAAACTTTTGAAAGTACTAAGGCTTACTAGATATTACAAAACTGATCTATCAAAATTACTAGGTGATTAGCAGATAATACAGAACCAAACTTTCGAAAGAACTAAGGCTTACTAGATATTACAAAACGAATCCATCAAAATTACTAGGTGTTTACTAGATGATACAGAACTAAAATTTCGAAAAAACTAGGACTTTACTAGATATTACATAACTAATCTATTGGATCTACTGGGGCCTTACTACATGTAACAAGACAGGTATTAATAATTCCTATTAAATATCAATTTGTATTTTTTACAGGGCATTTGTTGTCCTCGGGATTAGTAAAATCTTAGTAAAGAGTACTAAGGAGTTTGCTAGATATAACAAAACAGGTATTAGTAATACCTACTAAATATCGATTTGTATTTTTAACAGGGCATTTGTTGTCCTCGGGATTAGTAACATTTTAGTAAAAAGTACTATGGACTTTACTAGATATTACAAAGCTAATCTATTGAAACTACTGGGGCCTTACTACATATAACAGAACTGATATTGTAATACCTACGAATTGCATTTACAAAAATCGATTTGTATTTATTACAGGTCATTTGTTGTCCTCGGATTTAGTAAAATTTTAGTAAAGATTACTATTTTTTTGTTAGTTTTTCTCTCAGTGTATGGTCTGGAACGGAGGGAGTGTCAGGAGTAGTGCAAGGACTCACTGGTCGGAGATGGTTTCATGGCCGATGGTCTGGCAGCGGCGGTAGGGGCGCAGCACGAGCAGCAGGTCCTTGGGCGCGGCGGCCAGATGGGCGGCCTCCACGCACGCGGCCACTGCGCGCGTCTCACTATCCAACACGAAGAGAAGCGCTCGCGCCGCAGCTTTCGCGCGATGCTCGACTTCCATCAACTCCGTCGACCAGTCTTCTACTTGCTACACAAAATAACAACAACGTTATTTACATATTACGAAACTACTACTATTATTTATTCTGTGTCTGTCATACTACATGACCTGTTTAGGGGAGAGGTTCTTTAAAATATCACGCTTAATATTTTTTAGCGCAAAGAGGCAATAAGTAAAAGTTATTAAAAATGTGTCACGTAGTAGATATGGGTAAGTTTCCTTATACAAACAAAGAAAACGTACAGCAAGCAGGCAGTGATCGTCACGTTTTAGGTCTGACAATTATAAAACTAGGATTATTTACCGAAATATTTATTGTGAAAATGGCGCAAGCAACTGCCAAAATTTCGAGACCTCAAAATAGATAAACATCTAGGTAAAGCGCCTATAAGTGTCCGTTTCAAAAAAGGAATCGTCATTATCTTCATCATTGACAGCTTAGTCCGGTCCACTACTTCCTCCCTATTGCACTATTTTGCCAGTCTATCATCTTCTCCTTTCTTAACGAGCAAAAAATGCTGCTACACGACACTAAACATCTATTTCGGCAAATCGTTTTCGAAAGCGACTGAGTGTTAGTTATTCGAGATATTGTACCCAAATCCAATGCGATAGTAGTAAGACTAGTCATTTTTAGTTCGTAATCGCCTACATTTGAGCATGCAGGTATACAGGATGTTCTGAAAAGAGTGGATAATACTTCACTGGCGTGGAGGTGGGGTCACTACTAACCAAATACACAAAATTTGTGTTCAGTAAAATTGCCATGGTTTTGAAGATAAGTGGCGTGCAAAAAGGTACCTACAAGTTGTTTTAGAAAAGGTTAAATTTTTCTAAAACAACTTGTAGGTACCTTTTTGCACGCCACTTATCTTCAGTCCTGCGCATCGTTATGTGAAGTTGTTCATTGACGAATGTACAAAGTAGCATCAACTTTTTTACTATGACTTACGAGTATTATGATTCTACGGAAATATCATATCAAATGACCGACACACTTTTCATACAATGTAATTAATGAATAGGATATTAAAAATTTATCATCACCATTCACGGACACTACATAAATATAGAAACAAATACCTAGCATGACTACACATTACCAGACAAGATAGAGAATAGAAAGTTTAATAAACGAGACTTTTTTTCTAACTGATAGACGATCATTCGTGTGGAAACTAAAGATTTACTATTAGAGAGGCGGAAACAATATAACTTGTGATGAGACATTTCAAAAGCGTATTCAACTCGAGAAACTTTTCATGACAACAAAAGCTATTGTAGTTTTAGAAACTAAGCTATTTATAATCATTAGCCGCTGGTTGCAATCCCATAGTGCTTAGGCATATAACTTTAGTACCAAACGTATTATAAGTGCTATTAGTAGGTACCAATGGAGAGATCTGTGATGTGCAACTTCCCGAGAATACAATACAATTTCAACGACAAATATTATTGCATGCTTGCTGACAGCGAAAATAGAGTGCTTTAATAAAAGTTTATTAAGATCACAATCAAATATAAGAATCTAATGAATTTCATTGAATTTTAAAGATCTTTTAAGAAAATGATTTCAACATGTAACAGGGGCACAATTTTTAATGCTTTTATGGGGTGATTGCCTGGGGTGTGTAAATAAATAGTCACTTTAATTCACTTGTAACTGATTGTTTATTGTTCACCACGTAGTTACAACAATGTCTATGGTTACACAATAATTATAAAACAGAACAAACACAAATACATGAAATATTGAATAAATAGTACGGAATGAAATTCGCGCGCGAGTTAGGTAGGTACTACTCTGCCAGCGGGGGCGAGCGCGTCATGACTCAGCGCACCGAGCAAACCGGTCGGCTATCGCGCCGCCGTGTGGTACAAACGCAAGCGTTTTAAAATGTTAGGATGTTGCGATATTTTTATATTATTATTTTTATATGTTTATTTAAATTTGCTCATGAATATTTATGCATATTTATGTATCCACCACATTACTCCCTTCCAGAGAGCGTCCCTACGCTCGATAGTAATCTGGAAATTTTACTGTGCGTCCTGACTTGGTTTTTCTTGGTAGGTTTACAGGTGGTGGTGTATCATCAAGAATTTCATCTGCAGTTTTGTTGCTGTCATCGAATATGTACGCTGGTTTTAAGCGATCAACTGATACTGTGACAGGTTTTCCTTTTATTAATAATTTATACACTTTTTCAGATCTCTCTAGGACAGCGTGTGGACCCGTGTATGCCGGTTGCAAAGAAGCTCGTACTGCGTCTTCTCTCAGAAATACGTGAGTAGCAGTTGGCAAGTCCTTGAAAATAAATATGGATGGTTTGGCGTGTCTCGAAGCAGGCGATGGTTTTAAATTATTGGCGAACGAGCGTAATCTGGCAGTGTAATCTGTGACGTCTGTTGTTCCAGCTGTACTCGGGTCAAAGAATTCTCCCGGTAGTCGTAGCGGTTCTCCGTACACAAGTTCTGCAGTGCTCGCTTGTATGTCTTCTTTATACGCGCTTCGGATTCCGAGTAACACCAAAGGTAAGGCTTCCATCCAGTTTTCTTTTGCATGACAGGTTATAGCAGCTTTCAGCTGTCTATGGAACCTTTCGATAACACCATTGCATGCTGGGTGATATGCTGTGGTCTTTTTATGTTTAAATCCTGATATTCTGGATAGATGCTGGAATAACGAAGATTCAAATTGTCGGCCTCTGTCTGTTACGATGTCCACCGGCGTTCCAAATCTTGATATCCATCCAGTAAGTAAAGCTTTTGCTACTGTTTCAGCTGTAGCGTCGGGAATTGGTATCACCTCAGGCCATCGAGTGAAACGATCTATGGCGGTGAGGCAATAGCGATTTCCATTACAAATTGGAAGCGGTCCGATCAGATCAATATGCACGTGAATAAAGCGTGCTCTTGGCAGCTGGAAGTTGCCCAACGGGGAGGTTACATGCCTAGTTATCTTCGAACGTTGACAAGCTAGACATGAACGTGCCCACTCTCTGCAGTCCTTTTTCATTTTAGGCCACACGTAGCGTTCTGCTACTAATTTGATAGTCGCGTTGGCACCAGGATGGCTTAGTGCGTGCAAGGAATCAAAAACTTGCTTGCGAAATTGCTTCGTCACATACGGTCTTGTAACTAGAGTGCTGACGTCACAATATAATTCAGCTTGCGTTCCAGGTAACTTCACCTTCTCTAGCTGCAGCGACGTTCCGTGCTCTAGCATTTCCTTCAGCTCTGGATCAGACGCTTGTGACTTAGCAAGCTGAGCGAAATCTATTGACAGTTCCAGCTCTTCGACTCTGCTCAACGTGTCAGCGACCAAGTTATCTTTCCCCGAGATGTGTCTCAAATCAGTTGTAAATTGGGATATGAAATCCAGATGACGAAACTGTCTCGGCGAACATTTGTCTTTGCGCTGATGAAAAGCGAAGCACAATGGCTTATGGTCTGTGTATATCGTGAATTCTCTAGCTTCAACCATGTGCCGGAAGTACTTCAGAGCTTCATAAATTGCTAGAAGTTCTCTGTCGTATGGAGAATATTTTCTTTGCGCTGCGTTCAACTTCCGCGAGAAAAAGGCAAGCGGTTGCCAGCTTCCATCTTGGTATTGCTGCAAGGCTGCACCAATCGAAAAGTCAGATGCATCTGCGACGAGGCCTAACTTGCATCGGCAATCCGGATGCGCAAGAAGTGCTGCTTGACAGAGACTTTCTTTACAGGCTTCGAAGGCTTTGAGCGTGTCTCCACACAGGTTGATGGGATGGGAACCTTTCACAGAGCCAGTCATTAGAGCATGCAGTGGCGCTTGGACTTCAGCTGCGTTGGGGATGAACCTTCTATAAAAATTCAGCATCCCCAAGAATCGGCGAAGTTCTCTGACTGTCTTGGGAGGTGGAAACGACTTCACTGCCTCAACCTTCTCATCCAGAGGTTTTATTCCATCGGCTGATATGTGGTAGCCCAGGAATTTGACTTCAGACTGACCAAAATTGCATTTCGAAGTGTTGATGATAATGCCATGTTCTTTCAGCCTGGTGAAGAGTATATGAAGGTGTTCTTCGTGAAGTTCCTCATCCTTTGAAAAAACTAGGAAATCATCGATGTATGGGAAGACGAAATCCAGTCCGCGCGTCATCTCATCGACAAAACGTTGGAAAGTCTGTCCAGCGTTCCTCAATCCAAACGTCATGAACGGGAATTCGTATAATCCGAACGGTGTCGTGATGGCGGTCTTATGGATGTCTTCAGGATTCACCGGAATCTGATGAAAAGCTTTGACGAGATCGATCGTTGAAAACACTTTACAGCCTGAAATGCTGTGCGTAAAATCATGTACGTGTCTGATTGGATATCTATCAGGTATGGTGCAAGCATTCAGCATTCGGTAATCTCCACAAGGCCGCCATCCGTTGTCTTTCTTCGGTGCGAGATGTAACGGTGACGCCCAGGAGCTTTCCGATGGTCGTGCGATACCTGATTTTATCATGGATTCGATCTCATTTTTGGCTATCTTTAGCTTGTCTGGCGCTAAACGACGTGGGTTGCAGGATATTGGTTGTCCTGGCGTAGTTCTGATGTAGTGAACGGTACGATGCTTGACTTCAGCTGGCTTGCCGGATGGATTGGTAATTTCAGGAAATTCCTTCAGGATCTGGTCATATCGAGACTCGCCGACTGGTATCTTGACAGAAGAAATCGCAGTTGACGAGGTTGCGGGTGAACAAACGACGGAAAGTGTGGTCGTATTGTCCAGTAGGCGTTGGTTGCGAATGTCCACTAGAAGGCCGTAGAACTTCAAGAAGTCAGCTCCGATGATTGCCTTAGTGACGTCACCAACGATGAAACGCCATGGAAAATCGCGGCGTAATCCAAGATCCAAATCCAGGTGAGTATATCCGTATGTGCTGATTGATGTACCGTTTGCAGCAGAAAGTTCGAAATCTGTTTTAGAACGACGCTCATGCAGTACTCGTCGAGGGAAAACACAAACGTCGCTTCCAGTATCGACAAGAAATTGCATCTTCGACCGACGATCTACGACAAAGAGGCGACCAGACGAGTTGGGACGGTCGTTTGTCGCCATTATCGACCGCCCTGAGAGTTTCCCGCTTGATAATTGCAGGGCTTTACGCAGGTCTTCGCTTTCGAGCCGTGTTTCCAGTGGTACCAACAAGTTGGGAATTTTCTGTAGTTGGATTCCGATCTGGTACCAGAACGACTGCGGCTTCTGTGGCGGGGACGGGAACGAGATTCACGGTCCAGCAAAGTCTTCATTTGCCTTCGAAGTTCGGCTATTTCATTTGCCATGGCGTCGAGGGCTGAACCAGGCGCTGATGATGATGCTGCTGCAACTTGAGGCGTGGCTGGAGCAATATCTTGGATCCTGTCCGCCAAGTCGGATAGCACGTCCAGGGATGCTGTTGGTTGCGCCGCTAGCACTGTTTGCACACTGCGTGGCAATCTGCTCGTCCAGATAGTTTTTATGAAATCTTCTGGTACGGCTGGTCCCGCCAAACTTTGTAAGTGGCGTAAAAATTGCGATGGACGTCTATCTCCCAATTCTTCGTGCATCAGTAATTGCTTCACCTGCTTTTCACGCGAAGCACTCAAACGCTTAATCAATTCCGTCTTCAATTTTTCATACTTCTCTGTTGGTGGAGGTGAAATGATGATGTCTTTCACTTCTTTTGAAAATTGGTGGTCTAACTGGCCAATTACGTAGTTAAATTTTGTCACGTCGGAAGTGATATTCGACACTGCAAACTGTCCTTCGACTTGAGCAAACCATATCTCAGGTTCTTCTGGCCAGAAGGGAGGTACACGTATTCCCACTCTAAATAGCTCGGAGGGGGCGCTAGGTGCAGGATCTCGACGCTGGAGGCTTGAGGCACTGCCTTCATCCTTATTTGACGTCGACATGGTTCGTAGGCGAAAATGTTCAAATCGCTACCAGTTTGTGACTTGGACCACACAACTTTTTTACACTACCCCAAGAGTCTTTGGCAATGTTTCCCCAATTTAATTGCAATATTAATTAAATGCAATGTTAAATGCACTATAATGTTCAAAAATGCACTGCACAGGATACACTTTGTCCTTGACTCACGTTTTAGTCCTTGAGCGGGGTCACCATTTATGGGGTGATTGCCTGGGGTGTGTGAATAATTAGTCACTTTAATTCACTTGTAACTGATTGTTTATTGTTCACCACGTAGTTACAACAATGTCTATGGTTACACAATAATTATAAAACAGAACAAACACAAATACATGAAATATTGAATAAATAGTACGGAATGAAATTCGCGCGCGAGTTAGGTAGGTACTACTCTGCCAGCGGGGGCGAGCGCGTCATGACTCAGCGCACCGAGCAAACCGGTCGGCTATCGCGCCGCCGTGTGGTACAAACGCAAGCGTTTTAAAATGTTAGGATGTTGCGATATTTTTATATTATTATTTTTATATGTTTATTTAAATTTGCTCATGAATATTTATGCATATTTATGTATCCACCACACTTTTCTTGGCAGCTCTAAACATACTAAAAAATGCCCACTATGTAATTGAATTTGGAACGGAAGTTTAACTATATAAATATTTACACACATACCTACTATATAAACCCATACTAAGAAATAGTATAAAATAACTGCTATTCTAAACGTGTCGTGACGATAATAGCAGGCAGTAACAATTTTGTAATTTACTTAATGGCTGATATCTCGGTTACAAGGGCCGAAGGACCTAAACAGCGTCGTCGTCGATACACGTTCGGTCAGTTTGCTTACTAAATTATACCTGGACATGTGAACAAAGACTGCAGTATTCTATAAATGTTTTCACTAAGTTTTTCAGAATTTTCAGTTTATTCAACAAAACTTTTGTCATCATTTACAATACCTATAGAATGGTCTAATGCAGAGCATAGGCCCCTCCTTCTTTAGTCAAGTTTATTGTATTGCGCTAGTGAAGAATACATGGAGCTTTATTGCTGAGTATGATCCTGACAAGGAAATGCGACGGAAATATGATAAACGAATTGACTTGTTACCAGAAATAAGGTTATAAATTAATTTAAAAAACCGGACAAGTGCGAGTCAGGCTCGCACACCGAGAGTTCCGTACAAATCCAGAAAATTTCAGAAAATTGGGAAGTAAGTTGTTAAAATCTCTATACTATAACCATCGACAAAATTTGTTTTTTTTTTTCACTTTTCTCGTCATACATCGAAAATTACACATTGTTAAAATAATTAAAAATCTGTTTTAGCATGTGCTAATAAAGTTCTTTTATATAATACCTTACATGATACGATTTACTCACTTTGAATTTGGAACCCATATTTTGTGAATTTTGAGGCCCTATTTTTTTGTGATTTAAATAAAAATGTACAGTTTTCAGATTTATTCCTATATGTATACTCTAAGACCATGCTTCTCACCAAATTTCATAGTTCTATGTCAACGGGAAGTACCCTGTAGGTTTTGATTTTTGTAAGTGTCGAAATATGCGGTTTTTTACGACATAAACGGCTCTAACTTTTTTAAATAATAACTGAGAAGATTTTCTTTTACACAACTGCAAGAGATCATAGATATACGTATACAGTTTAAATTTCAACTCGATATGTTTACGCGTTCCCGAGATAAAAAGTCTTGACATACACACAGACGGACAGACGGACAACAAAGTGATCCCATAAGGGTTCCGTTTTTTCCGTTTGAGGTACGGAACCCTAAAACAATCATATTCGTATTTGAACCACTGACAACTACTAAACACTGCTCCATCATGTGCAGTAAGCGTATTTTATTTAACAAAGAAAATTAAAAGCAAAGAATTTTCGATAAGTACTAAAAATTACGTCAATTTATTACAGTCGTCGATAAAAAATAATTTTAAACAAGACGTGTCCTATCAGATTAGGTAGTAAAAAAGCTTTATTCTGATGTCACGTCCAATTCAGAGAAAGCCTCGACGGACATGCATTATCGTCTTCCGCACTAAACATTATCCCATTATCAAGTAAATTGATAAAAAATAAATGATTATTGTAATTATTATGTCAGCTGGTTGTTTTACCATTTTCGGTTATCACCTATCAGACTTATCACGATAATTATGTTATCGCACTGATGGAATGTTGTTTTTGTAATCTAATTTTTGATCTGTGATCACGTAGACATAATTTAAATATGCCTGGGTAGAGATATGTTTGTTTTTTTGCTTTGATTACTTCGAGCAAATATCTATAGAGTCACAATCGTGCAAAAAAGTGTCCGAGCCAAAACTCTGCCCAAGCTACGTAGTGGAGACCCAGAGCCGCGCCGACCCCCGGCAGCGCCTGTGTGCGAAACCTATGAAGCGCCTCCTAATTTTTACGAATTTAAAGTTTCAATTTTTTTTTATTATATTTGTTCATTTTGACCGATAAGGAATATTGACATTTGCTAAAATGGTATATAAATTCAAGAATTTACCTCATCTTTCCTTTATTTTTTGAAAAAAGGCTGACATAATTTCGTTAGCGGCGCCCTCATTGTCTTGGCGCCTGTAAGCACTTTACACTTCGCACATAGGGGCGGCTCGGCCCTGGGCAGACCGTTTAAGTTAGCCGTAAGGCGATTGCAAGCCGACATCGCCGCGCGATGCCAAAGTGCTCGGTTACAAGAGTCAATTAGGTGACATAAGGTCGAAATTCAAGAAAACGGGTCATTGTGAATTTTTAATGTAAATTTATCTAAGTCGGTATGTATGACGGCGCTCGGACATTTTTTACTACTTTCACTTAGAGACTGTGGCTCTGTAGATATTTGCTCGAAGTTTGATTACCAAGAAAGGGATACGGTAAAGGCGAAGGCGTACTGTTGAATAATTTCTTCTACTTTTTGAAATGGGCCCCCGCATCTAAGAATGAAAAATTCGAGCTGCTAAATGGATTGTCATTTGTCAGCTGTCAGTACAGCTGTGCTCCTTCTTAAGAAATCACTGGAATAAGCCAATTAGTCTACAGCCCATGCTACACTGGCAGCAGAGGAAATTTATAGGCAATCCAAATCCTATACCTAAATAAATCAAAGGTTTTTTTTTGTCATACTAGTGTTTTGAATTGCAAATACGCGTGGTGTGATTATGATACGCATTATTAATCTACCCATATATATGTAGGTGTCTACACACCTATACCTATTATTCATAAGAATTTATAGCGTGTTAATGGTAGGTAGGTATAAATTGTAATTTACCTATACCAAAGAAGATATAATAACGTACATATACGTCCTATACATACGGCAATATTTTAGTCGCATCTCAATTGCGCTTTATAGAGTTTATAGATGGATTTAATAACTAGTTGGGAATTAAATGTATCAAGGACAAACATGTATATTTTATATGTGATGTCGTTAGAGGTTATAATAAACATGGCAATGTTATTTAGAAAAGAACTAGTATTTAAATTTTAGGTACAAAGGCCTAAAAAGCCTGTCTATCTGTCTAATCTACGTATGTTCACATCTGACATCATATTTCTAAATTTTTCAAGGACTTAGGATCGTTGCTGTTTTGCTGTCATAGGCGCAGCTAGGGTGAAGGCTCGGATGGGCGGTGTTCACCATAGAAAATTGAAAGCCAATACTTTTTTTTTCTGAGGTGGGCCAGACTGGGCAGCTAGATAAGATAGCAAGCAAGAGCTTGTTATAGGTCGGCGGATGTGAAGTTGGCTACAAGCTGCGCAATATCCAATCCTGACTGAAGCTCACATAATATAGCTGCGCATTGATTGGATTTCGAGCAGCTTGTAGCTGACATCACATCCGCCGACATGTATGATTCAGCCTATATGTTCACATAGTGAGGACAAGTCATGGAGCAACGGCTTATCAGTCTTTAGGATCATAGATAACAAATATAAATATTTTTTTCAATATTGTAATGTATTTCATTAAGCACTTGTGCGTTATTGTAATGTAAATCGCAGGAGTTTTTTTTAAATAAAGTAACATGCACGGTTTTTTAAGATGCTCCGTCTAAAAATGAACGATACTTTTTAAAATCTTAGCAAAGAGTTTTTATGTCAGAAAAGTGGTCAATATTCTGGCGACGTAACAATCACTTTAAAAATTGTTCAAATTTCTATAACTGCTTTAACAAGTAATTAAAGATTTATTCGTTTAAGAAAGTCAGACGTTTATTAATTTCCTCGCAAATATGTTATAAAACGTCGTATGACATACGTGCTCTTTGAAAATTACAGCCTCTGCTTCCTTATATATGCCTTATAGCAATATCGCCTATGTAATTTTCAACTTACCGCACTTATATCATAATGTACTATTATACCGCCAAGCTATCCATAGTTAAATGGCATTGAAATACAATACTATCGCGTTCCGATCAAATGTTTAAGACTGATCAGAAAAAGTTAATTGATGTAGCCAAATGGTCATCATTAATTAATTTGTCGGTAAGATTATAGGTGATGTTACATTAATGAAACGTTGACGTATCAAGCTTGATACTACTGCAAGAAATCAAATAAACTACAATATAATAATTATTTTTTGCAAAAAATAGCATGACCGACTTCACCCGTGTACAGAATCATTATTACATAGTAAAAAACAAAGTCGCTTTCCGCGGTCTGTCCCCATGTATGCTTATATCTTTAAAACTACGCAACGGATTTTGATGCAGTTTAATTTAATAGATAGAGTAATTCAAGAGAAATGTTTATATGTATAATACACCTGTGCGAAACCGGGGCGCATCGCTAGAACGCAAATATTATGCACGGATCGATGTAGCATTTTTCACATTATTATTATATTTATCAAAAATGACTCAGCCGATTTCGATAAAATTTTAATGGCACCAATTTCGAAGTATACTCTTTCCAATAAAAAAAAGAATTATTGAAATCGGACTACTATAAAAAAAGTTATGATATATAAGCGTCGAATTGTACACCTCCTCCGGTGGTTCGTCGGTCAAAAATTCGCTCATTTGCTCTAACCTCCAACCTAATAAATATTTTGAGCCAAACTCAAAATATTGTTTTTCTATCTAGTTTTTTAAAACAGTCTGATCTAGTATACTCATTCATTCAAACATCGAGAGCAAGGCTTTGTTGGTAAATAAACTTTCACGCCTCATGATTTTCTAATATTGTTTTCATCTCCCTGAACGATATCCATTTTAGAAGAAATAAGTACAAAAACAGTTTAACAAAGGGCGGCCTTATCGCTAATAGCGATATCTGCCAAGCCATTTTACATTCTCTTTACTTTGATTTAAAATGTTTTTCGTAATCTTCCTCCTTTCTGCTTTTTAGTATTAAATCGTACTCACCGGATTAAAATACGAAATGCCCATCTTCTTCAGCATTGGAATGGCTATGTCAGCTCTCCAAGTTGTGGGGTTGCAGGAACCACCCAAAAAAACCTCGGGCGGCGGCGACGCCTCGCTACCTGCGCAACACCATACGTTAAACATACAAAACAAACACTAATAAATGCATGGTACGAAAAGACCTTAGAAAAATTAAATAAAACATTGAATGAAACTTGTAAGGAACTATTTTTTAATTAGAAACTGTCTTTGGTGCCCCTAAAAATTTTAGTTCTGTCGGTAGAAAGCTCGGTTTTACATTCTATGTAATATCTTGGGTAAACCTTTAAATTATGTATCGGAACTATTTCAGGAAGTCAGAGAGTATTGAGTATAGATTGACGTCAAGTGATAGAGTTTACATCTTGTTTGACGTCTTCGAACATGCATTATTCACGTATAAGTGATAACGTTGCTAGACATTCGGAAAACGTTGCTTGCATGTTCCTCTGGCTCGCGACCAAATCTTTATATGGATATTTAACAATAAAGCGACCAGGGCCACGTGAAATGTCACAGATATTTTCGAACGTTATTGTTGTATTCATAAGTTCCGACCTGATTCTATTATGCATATACAGGGTTATTTCTAATCAATTAGCATCCATCTAGGGGCTTATTCTGTACAATAAAAATAACAACTTTTGTTCTACGACTGTCGTCAAAACTAAAATAAAATCAGCTGTTCCAAACATTTTGTCGCGGATGAACTAAATTTTTCTATGGACAACAAAATTTTTCTTTGACTTTTGACGAAATTCGTAGAACAAAAGTTGTTAGTTTTGATGTATAGAATAAGCCTCTAGAAGGATGCTAATTAATTAGAAATAACCCTGTATACAGGGTTACTGGTAATTAGCCTAAAAGGATAGGGGCTTATTCTGTACATCAAAACTAACAACTTTTGTTCTGCGACTTTTGTCAAAACTAAAAAAGCGCTGTTCCATATTTTTTATCGAGGGTGAACGATATTTTTCTATGGAACAGCAATTTTTTTTCGAGGTTTGATAAAAGTCGTTGAAATAAAGTTGTTATTTATTTATAACTAAATATTCAAGTATAGTTAGTTTTGATGTACAGAATAACCCCTAAATGATGCTAATTAATTACCAGTAACCCTGTATAACATGAATACAACATCGCTCCAAAATAGTCTAACCCTCAAATGAACTTATTCACTCTAAGGCCAAATAAAACCGATTTCAGACCTCTGTTTGTACTGCTGTCTAAATAAAGAAAATCGATGCAAATTTTATCGTAATCCTTCAACCTACTTGGTAGGTATCGATAAATATTTTAATATTATATCGACCTTTACCAGCGACAGAATCAGAAATTGCTTTATATTGGTTCAGGTCTTATGACATTGGATTAATCAATATCGATAAAATAAATAGCTAACATGGGCATCCAAGGCTTTCTCTACTCTGTAATCCGGCTTAATAGCGGCATTATGGTAATTTAGATAGATATTTGTCAGCTTAATGGTTTTCGTGCGATCATCTCTAAAACTATCGATGTACACTCGTAGTGTTGTTTATATGATAGTGATGGAATAGTTAAGAGTATCTGTGCTATAGACACTTAGATTGGCGCATCAGCATCACGTGTAAGGGAAATGGGCCCACGCTTTTCATAACACAAACACCGCGTCTAACGTAGCGTCTACGTCAATACACACCGTGAATAAAGCTGAAGCTATTTGAGGTGTAAATGAAGAAGAAGACCAAAACCATACAATGTACATCTACGATGAGAATCACGGAGTCTTGCCATCAAGATAAGCGACAAGAGTGAAGTTATAATTTAGAATTATGAGCGTTCCAGCTCATTGCTTGTATACATAATGGATGTGTTGACCCTATTTCTAAGATGAACTCGACGCACGCAAAAGAACTACTGTTAATTGTTAACAATTGCACTGCAGTTAGACACGCAACCAATGATCTCAAACCAGAGTTTGACAATTGAGAACTTGCTTAATAAACCAAGCATCTCGGACAAATATAGTCAGTCAATATCAGATATGGCTGATGGCTTTTATTTATCGATCGATGCATAAATTATTTATCTAGATAACGATAGGCGAAACCTTGAAGCTCAAACAATGTGTTTGATTACGGATAACATTGCTTAAAGAGGAGATAACCGATTTGAATGCAAATGTAAAGCTGCGCCCGTCAAGCCACGCCACTTGAATACAGATTGAAATTTTACAAAGTATAATGATTAAAAGAAATTACTAAGCACCTTGTATTGAAAAGAAAGTGACGTATCCGAAGTCGATACTCGGTTCAAGGTACCCATTGAATGATTGATGAGTAGATATATCGGCGTAGGTTGCAACATGTAGGCCGACCACCGTACTACTTAAGACACCCACTTGTAGATTAATGATCCCCATAAATGGTCAGGGATTAAGGCTGCTCGATGAAGCGTTAAAAATAAAATCACTTCGTCAGCGGATTAGAATTTACAACGAGTTAATCGCAGATTAAAAACCGATGATACGCCATAAGATACGACTG
The DNA here is from genome assembly GCA_949316475.1 of Hypomecis punctinalis. Taxonomy (NCBI): domain Eukaryota; kingdom Metazoa; phylum Arthropoda; class Insecta; order Lepidoptera; family Geometridae; genus Hypomecis; species Hypomecis punctinalis. The sequence goes on from OX438797.1 coordinate 12,144,158, forward strand.
ATATAGTTACTCAATGAAATGTCTCACGTTGCTAAAACACCTGACACTGTGAATGAGAGATGATTCTACAATTTTTACTACTACTGTTTGTAAACAAGCATTAATATCCTGGATCATTTAAGATGTTTTGTGAAAACATTCGAATGCAATGTCACTCGCAAACAGAAATTCATTCATGTTTACAATGAGTGTACAAAACGTAGCCAACCAATACATCACATCAATCCAATTCGGGATCTTTGTCCAATGCCAAAACTAAAACGTAAACATACACACTAGTAGACATCTACTGTAGGTATAGCAGTCAACAAATACACTGCACGGCGTCTTCAGGCGCACTCACACAGTCACACCACAAATCTTATTAGAATGCCCCTGAATTTGTCATCCTCGCAAATTTTTCACACACAGTATTAGCTAAAATCCCGAATGTACATCTTCTCACATTTACGTCACTCAATAAAACTTATGGATACAAAACATTGTGGGCGTGATTAAAACGTTGTTTCTGTTATTTTCGCGCGGTGTACGGTTCAGTTTTCGCGGGGCCAGCTCACTGGTTGGTTTCGGAAGGAGGAGATTGAGAGAAGTGAACGCACAAGGTACTATCATGGTGGTCGGCGGCATGGCTGCGGAGGTATCGTGCGGGTCTGCGCACGCTGTCCACCCGCGTACGGTCGGCGGCCAACTGGCGTGTGCGCCACTTCTACGCTCAACCACTAGCCAATTCCGCATTTTAAAATATTCCGTTATTTCTATAGCACTACAAAGACATCACACGAGGAGTTATGGTGGTGTTTAATGCTCACAACTCATCTTCAAACCAGTTATCACATTTGATCTGTGAATGACAGAATCATGCGTGTCATCACCTGGAGTCATGACACCGCCGTCACTCATACATCCTCTTGATATTCCGAGTAGACAGTTAATGTTGATTTGATTGCCGTTTTGCATGTTATTATCGGGGAACTTTTATACTATACTCGTAATAATTTAATAACATGTTTTTTGTTATTGATTAGCTGATCAAATCTTCGGTTGATTCTCGGAATGCGGAGTATCATCACAACTAACTAAGATTACTAAGTAATTCCGATTAGTCCCTCAATTATTCTGATAACTGACAATTTGACCAATAGTTAATTAAACTAGTGTCGTAGAGAAACTGTAGATATATGAAAGATATCTGCACAATAAGTACTAATAACTCTAATGATAATAATGTTAGAATAATCATCATCAATTAATAGTACACAGTCCAGCCTGAAACTGACGAAGCAACCTCATTCCAATTTATTGCTGCAATTTCTTCACACACAAGACTAATATAGTGTGTTGTTCGCGTGTGTACAATAGACGTGGTGATAAAGGACATGCAAATAAGCATTGTTTTCATTTAGTAATTGTTGTCGTTCAAGAACTTCAAGAAGTGAGTCTTCCGCGCAGATAAGGAAGTCGAAGTCGCGCAAATACCTACAATTTGCGCAGTTTTGTTTACGCTAGTAGTACTGGGGCCGGGTAGTGTCATCTTGTTTTTGTGGAGATGGAGCTCGTGGGCGCCCATAGTACAACCGATGCTGCGATGAGCATCGCATTCTGACGCTTCCGTACTCCGTTTATAGTTCGCACGGAAGAGCGCGGAAGGCCACGCACAAAGTTTATTTAGCGATGGTTTGTTTACCTTTTATGAATTAATTGTGATAATTGCGAAAACGGAACTGCTTTCTGTGAAATATTTTTGACTCTTTATTTGGCAAACACCTAATTTGTTTCGTATCTCCACAAGGAAAATCTTAAGGTGCAAACCGTGAAGGTAACCATTTGCCAATACGTTTTGGATAGTATATTCGCGCCGGGTGTGAACGTTTTATTACAAGACTGGCGTTTTTTAGGTCAAATAGCAAAGCAAAAAAAATCTTTATGATGTTCAAACGGCATAAACATTAGTTGCTAAGACTTTTATAAATGCGCAATATTACAACGTGATGTCGGAGATAAAGTCTAATATTAATCGTTAGTCAGATGCGCCGAGAGACTGACGTACATTAAACGCATCACACAAAACACGTACGACAGCTAAGGTGATTGCATAAGTCATACAACTATAGAAAACATCAATACTAACACAATAGTATACCTATGGCTATTACCTGATACATTGTCATAAGTTACTGAATGATGGTATGTAGCCGGAGCAGTTACTCTTACAGAGCTATTTATACGCTTGCCATGTTACAAAAGGGGTGTGATAAGCTCGAGAATGATAAGACCGCAGACGATCGATAGCTGTCATGTCAACTCAATGACAGAATACAAGCGCTAACTTAGTGAAGCTTAATATAGGGTAAAATAATGTACGTCGATAATAAGCCCGATTACAGAGGCGCCATCGTAATTATAATAGCTAAATTATAGTTCTGTTTCTTTTTAACTTTAGGCATTCGATAGAGAGAACGCTTTTTACGTTGCTATTAAATTTACGCTAGCGCCTATAATCGGGCCTATTAATGTACAGATAAAGCATAGCAATGTAAGTAATGGTTTACGAAAACCTTTAAAGTTAAGATTTTGAATCTGTGCCTAATACACGAATTTGGTAAGTAAGAAGGAAACATCTAACTCTACAGTGAGCGTGAATGCAAAACAAACAGATATTCAAAATAAAGTGATCTGACCATATAAAGAGGAATAATGAGTTCAAAAACTTAGTGACGCCGAGAAACGATCGAGATGCCTCTCGGGCCATCCTTTGCTACGTTATAGGCAATCGGTAGACGAAGCGTGGGTAGCGACGACACTGAACTTTTACTACCAGCACGTATAGACAATTTGAAAGTGGCATAAGGACGGACTACCGGCCGATGTGTATTTCTGGATTGGTACCGTGCGGAAAGTTTAGTCACGATTTGAATGATCGCGGCGCCGCGGCACGCTGTCTTCGATCGACCTTCCGCAATACGAACTTTCGCGCCCTCGAACGATTTAAGCACACACAAACCTGTAAATTTATGAGTTTATGTCCTATAGTCGTATCCGGCAGTAAAAACTTTTACTGGTCGTTTAGCGGAGTCGTACCACGGAAGGTCAATCGGAGTAAATGTAGCAAAACTAATCTTACCGTTGACATGTTTGCAGAGGGGGTCTTTATCTCTTAATTCTTTGTCGACGTTCCACACCGGCGATTCTGGCTTGCTTGAAGTTCTGCAAGAAAAAACAAATAACTGTAAGTACCAACGCACATAGTCCGGCCCAGTTGCAGTTCTATTATGTTTGTTTGACCTACTGGTCGTGTCGAGATGCATACTTCATATGAAGGGTAGGCTGTCGAGTGAGCGCCGTTGTGCGTAGTGATTCAGTGCATGACAAATATCTCATTGTTTGGCATTCAAGGGTCAACGCACGCGTCAGCGACACCAGTCCTCGGTTCAAGACCGGGTAAACGGCGACTGATCATTTAACGTCATCGTTAAAATTAAACTGATTCATATTGCACCGGGAAAGGGACGTTGACGCTTTTATTGGTACTCATTAGGCGGCAAAGATTCCTTTTATTATGTACTTTGCACAATAAATACAATTATTTCATAAAATAATATCTAGGCAGTAATTAAATTGTATTGTATTGTAAATGCAGAACGGATACTGTTTAATCGCAACGTACCAAGAATTAATGAGTAGGTATATAAATGGCATTTCAGTCTGTCTCAATGGCAGCTTTATACTGATCAACATGCACAAATAAGCTCGCTTATGTAATAAAACTTGCAGATCTGGTTTAGCTTCATCGCTTATCAATACGCTAAACAGAGGTCGGCCAGCGTGACCAGATTTTATTAAACGATTACGCTATAAAAGCTCACCAAAATTCCGCTAAATCTGCCATTATTTTTAGATAATAATGCCAAAATTCTGCTAATGAATTATGTGATTCTGCTAATAAGTATCCATGTTTTTGATTAAAAAGTAGAGCTATGAACAACCTCTCTATACCAAATAAACAAGTAAAACACAAGTTATTTGGTCAATATTTTAATTCTGCTTTTAAGATAAGATTTTAGATCAAGCGCGTTGGCGCCTGGCGGTCAACCGCGGACTTATTCGCAATAAAAAACTGCCAAAAAATGCTGTGTTTTTAATCTGACAAGGCCTAAATTGGGGACCAAATTTAGCTATAATCGCAGAATTATTTTAAATCTGTTCACACTGCGGTTAGCTAAACTTGGCTAACGATGAAGCTGACGTCATTCCACCGTTCACGAATCCGTGACATTTAGGGGCGCGGTTTTTAACATTTACACAATAATGGTCACAACCGAGCTAGGTCGAGAAATTCATCAATTGTTTGCTCAAATTAATAGATGAATCTCGTAATCTACGCGCGGGCTGTAATTTCTTTTTAACACGCTTTTATTAGGTCGACCTGTATGTAACCTATGTAATGGAATCTAAGGTAACTAATTTAACCATCTTCCAAGGGTCGTAGCGTAATGAAAATTGACAGCTGTATGTAGTTCTGACGACAATACAATAATATGGTACTGTCGAACTGATCTGATGATGGAGCCGGAAGATATGAACTGGAACTTCATGATGGAAAATCGTATCATAGCTGTTTTGGATTTCATAGAAAAGTCTTGTAATGAACTGTGACCACGATTAGGTTTCAAGGTCTGATGATGAAGCCGGAAGGACTGGCTTTCCATGATGGAATATCGTATCATAGTCGTGTTTGCACTTGTGAGAAAGGCCACGTAAAGCGTTTTTGTCTAGTGTAATTAAACTACATATTACTAATTTTTTAACTGCGAAACGGAGGGGGTTTACAAGTCAACGCGTATATTTTTTTTAATGTTTGACTACGCATAACTTTTTGTAGAAAGGTCTTATTTTGATAATTCTTCTTTTGTTTGATAGATAGATAGATAGATAAACTCTTTATTGTTAACACTAAAATACAGAAAAAATACACAGGAAGGAAAAAAAAACAAGCGACATAAAATAGTGCAACAAAGGGCGGCCTTATTGCTTATAGCAATCTCTTCCAGGCAACCCTTAATTTGGTAATTCATACTAGGTACCTTTTAACGAAATCGGCTGAGCCATTTTTGATAAATCAACAATAATATGAAAATTACTACATCGATCTATGCGAACTATTCGAATTCTGTACACAATTGAAGTCAGTTATGCCATTGGGTAAAATCATTATTAGAGTTTTCAGATTTAGTCTCAGAGCAAAAGTTCTTCATATTCGAATCAAAGTATTATCCAGAATATTCTAGAGTGCCTATTCAAAGCTCTGAAGCTGAACCAATTACCTCGTATAATGATTCTATGAATCTAAGTAGGAATGCCAGGTCAAAGAGATTGAAATATATTGATTATGTATTTAAATATGTCAGGTGAGTTAACATGGAATCGCTATTCAATACATACACACCCAGCATAAACGGAAAAGTAAAACAAGTTAATCAGCATAGCAAGAAGGGCTGTTAGTAGTTAAGACGAAGGTTTTACACGCAAGGAAAATGAGTCATTATAATCATACGCATCTCATTACCGTCGAAGTGTCGCGAATAAAAGAAAATGCAAACAATCCGGAACATTCTTTCAAGGAAGGATATTGAGGTCGGGGGATAATTAGGTAAGTACGGAGCACCTACATTGTTTCGCAGAATTCTGACGAAACAATGACTAATTTCAAAATGTAAGGCATCTAAACAAAACCTATCTTTCGTGTCGTCAGACCACAATACTAGGTTATTTTCATTTTTTTGTGTTTTAGTTAGTATTTGTGTTACGTCAATCGGCTTTTCAAAGACGTAATGCGGGGAATGAGTTAAGGAAACACTAACAATAACAATTGCCCTGTGGGAATTTTAGGAAACTGTAACAAAATTGACTTGTATAAACGCTAAGACAGTTTACAAAACCGATTTAATTTGCTTACGTATCGGTCGTATCATCAATAAATCTTGACTCGGATCGCAGTAGGTATTGAAAATATTGATTGAGTCTATGTTATGTTATTTTCAATACTTTCTGCTGTACTGTGTACTGTTTGTATCATTTGATTGTCTATGTCAGAGATATGACAAACAAACGAGAAATATCTAAAATTGATCGAGTTGAGTGTGATCAAAACTTATTAACATTTCAAAATGAATATGTCCGAAAAATCTTTAAATAATAAAATATTATAAGTCGCCTCGCTCTATTCTAAGCTCCGAAACAAAATTGAACTATACCAATAAATCAATTGAGAAAGAACATATAGGTAGAGATATAATAAGCAAATAAATAAATGGTACCATCTTAACAGCTAATCACTACATAGTATAAAACAATGTTGCTTCCCGCAGTCTGTTCCTACGTATGCATATCTTTAAAACTACGAAACAGATTTTGATGAGGTTTTTTTTAATAGATAGAGTGATTCAAGAGGAAGGTTTATCCGGCTTCGCACAGGTGTATGTATAATACAGCTGTGCGAAGCCAGGGCGGGTCGCTAGTGTATGAATAAAAGTGAAACTCACTGTCTCGCCTGCCTGGAACAGCGTCTCAACTCAGCAGCAAACACGCAGAACTCCCCGAAGGTAAGCGTAAGTGACTTGCGACGCGCACACTGCCGCGCGCATACCAGCATTTCGAACACTGAAATAAATTCCAACTGTTAGTAAACAAATCGATCATAGCTACTAAATTCCCAGTAGCGGATTTACCAATAGGCTGAAGCCTGGAGCGGCAAAATTGAGAAGGGCGGAAAATTAGGGAAAAATCAAGAAAACTAATTAATTCATTAAATTAAAGCAAAGGCAAAGGGGATCTAGGCACTGAGTTAAATAAAATGTGTTAAAAGTTAGTTATTATTAATTAATTATAGTTAATGAATGAATAATAACTAACATTATTTGACTAACCTTTAGCTTATTTAATTTAATTTAGTGCTTAGATCCCCCTTTGCCGATAGTGCTCAAATCATAAAAATTCAATTATGTATATAATTGTGAACTAGAGTGTTTAATTGTAGAGATCGGTAGGGGCGGCAAAATATTTGTTCCTCAATAACCTATTGGTGGCAAATGTATAAGTCCGCCACTGTGAATTCCCCTCCAAGGCACAAAGGCAATTTACAGACACGTCAACAAATTTGCCTTACTACGAGGCAACTGTGCCACGAAACCTATTTAATAATTTCACGAAGGTTCTCCGAAGGACAGAAAGTTATACTTACTAAGCCATTGCAATTCTGAGTAAAGCAGAATGCTATTGTACAAAATGAGGTTCTATGTACATATTTATGTTATTTTTTGTCCGATATTTTCGTCAATATGGACCAATTTTATGCTGAATTAAAACAGAAATTATTTCAAAGAGTTATCTTTGTGATAAGCATTTCAAAAATCTGAAGCGAACGCAGGATTTGAACCTTGCCCCTTCGGATCACTAGCCCGACGCTCTAACCAACTGAGCTAGCTCGCCTCCTACGCAAGCTTCAAATTTCTGAAGTGCTTACATTTCCCAACTTATAGCGTTGGTGGCGCCACCTGTGATACCCGTATTAGACAAACTAGTGTGGAAAGCACTTAAAATAAACATCATAACAGAAATTATTTATTTTCATTCAGCAGAAAATTGGTCCCTAAATTTTCTTTGATGGGACTCTGAGCATTGTGGGGGTAAAACAACATATGGTTCTAGGCAAGTAGCAGCCAGCAGAGATCGATTGTATTGAAAGTCAGTTATCGCATTATTATTTCACAAGACCGTACTTATATTCAAGTGGCTCGTATCTTAGTCAAAGTTTTAAATCAGTTTTTAAAAACCGCGTAATCTTAGCACGAAACGTTTATCAAGCTCCTCTATAAAAGTTGTTTAGATCAAGCCTACGTCTTATTATCGTGAGCCCAACACAACACCTCATCGCGCTGATCATTTATTCCAGTAACCAATTACGAGACTACTACGTGTTTACGAGTTCATCCACGAGGATAACAAAGGCAATTATCCACTTGTGAACTCGTTATAACTATCTTAAAATATGAATACAGTATGCTGAGTGTGAGTTTTGTCGTAAACATGACGCGCTCTTAGGCGAGCGCGTAAGCATGTAATTTGTATGAACTTGTTGTGTTTCAAAAACGCGCCGCTATTGGCGCTGTACATTTCTTCATACAAATTACATGCTTACGCGGTCGCCGATGAGCGTGTCATGTTTACGATAAAACTCACACTCAGCATACAGTTTAGGACTTTATCGCTATAATAGTTGTTCGTTTGCGCAATGTAAAAGGCATGCTTATGTTTCCTTCATGAAATAGAACTTCAAACAATAGGGAAGTTTCCTTTATTATAAAAACTAAAAATAATTAAGTACATTTAAAGACGTTAGAAATGTATTAGACACAGTGAAAAAATTACTCGAATATCTTAATAAATGACGGAGTTATGGATGTCTAAACATGACCGCATGAAATCAAAAAACCTCGCGACGGATTTACGCGTGTGACGTCATCCGGCTTCAGAGCCGCGCCGTGGGTTAGGCGAAAGTAAGGAAAAAAGGAAATAAAGTGCTTCATTCTATACCGGGTATTTTTCTAAGCCACGAATACGTTCTAGGATATCATTGTACTTATTTTTATGTTATGATCAACATTTACTATGGGACTAACCCCCCAATATTACGAATAAAAGTCAGCATTTCCATAAATCTTGTCGTGAGTAAATGAACTTAATTTCTAAATGGAACATAACTTGGCGTGTGTACCTAGTGTACTGCGGTTATTACATCTGTATATTATATATTGACTAGTAGTTTTCCAAGTAGTAGACCTCACAAGTATACATTTTGGTGAAAATTTTCTGGTAATCAGTTTTCAAAAATGCACTACTTGCACAGGCAAATATATTCATAATTACAATATTCTGTCCTAAAATATGATTGTATATTATGACCAACTTTTAATATGGGACTAATCCCCTGTACAGGGTTATCCAAAACTTCTTAGCCTAATATTTGTTCTTATAAAGTACTTGTAGGTAATAGGTTATTCAGGACTTATTTTTTAGTTCCGAAAATGACAGATGTCAGAGTGACAGCTGCCATTATATGGCATATTATTATAGAATTCATACTAGAGTAGCATGACAGATGTCATCCGAAATGTAGATCTTGTTGAGTTCTACAATGGTCTAAAATCGTTTGTTATAGAAATAAACCGCATTTAAGTTTGACAGCTGCACTTTGAGACCTAACATGTCATCCTAGTATGGATTCTAGAATATGACAGCTGTCACTTTGTTCAGTCATTTTTAGGGTTTCGTAGTAAAACGAGGGACCCTTAAAACTTCGTTATATCCATGTAACGGACCGACGCCGTTTATGGACCATATTAAAACTTTCCCTGAAAATTATTTTGAGCACTGTAGTCATAAATTTTTAAACTATAAAGGAAAATTGAATTATTTAAACATTAGAGGTCATCGACCTCACAAGTATATTTCATACAAACAAACAAACAGTGACACTTTATTAGACAACAACATAACTTCAAAAAAAAAAACAATTACGGGGACAAAACAATACAATTTATAGGTTTCTAACTAGTGGCCTTATCGCTTTAAGCGATTTCTTCCAGGCAACCAAGAATTCATACTAAATTACGTTTTCTTAGTAATCTTAAAAAATGATTTTTATCATCATCATAATCATCGTCACGTCTGCGGAAGCCTATCATACGCATGTCTCGACACGCACTTGACAACTTATTGAAACTAGAAAATAAAAGCCCTGAAAAAAATTATTTATAGTTTTTTATTAGAACAAAATATATTACGCTTCACCAGTTCTAGCTAGCTAACCCTGTATAGGGGATCAGTCCCAAACTGTGACACCAAGGATAGCCACCCGGCCTATACAAACTTACTTACTTAGTCCCATAATATATATAAATATATTATGGGACTAAGTAAAATATAATAAGTAAAATTTGGCCATAATATACAATAATATCTTAGTAAAGAACCTTACTATTTTTATGATTAAGTATATATTTACCTGTGAAAGTTGTGCATTTTTGAGAACTTATTACAAGAAAACGTATACTTGCGAGGTCTACTGTTTTGGGAGCTACTAGTTAATAGTTACAGATGTCAAAACTGCAGTACACTAGACACATACACCTAGTCTTGTTCCATTTAGAAATTAAGTTCATTTACTCAAGACAAAATTATGGGAATGCTGACTTTTTATTCGTTATATTGGGGAGTTAGTCCCATAGTAAATGTTGATCATAACATAAAAATAAGTACAATGATATCCTAGAACGTATTCGTGGCTTAGAAAAATACCCGGTACAGAATGAAGCACTTTATTTCCTTTTTTCCTTACTCCCGCCTAACCCACGGCGCGGCTCTGGAGCCGGATGACGTCACACGCGTAATTCCGTCGCGAGGATTTTTGATTTCGTACGGTCATGTTTAAAAATTCATAACTCCGTCATTTTTGAAGATAATTGAAAAATAAAAACACCATAATTTATTTCAGACTTGGTGTAATTTAATAAAAATAAAACTAGAAAACGGGAAACTACCTTATTCAATTGCACAGCGTATATGCATTTTGAAATAATTGCGTAAAATAATAGATTATTTAATAAACAATTACATCATTCTGTTATAATAATTGTGACATGACGTGATGTGCCCCATGACCTAACCACAGAAGAATTGATAGTACTACGACCTAACATGAAACAATTAGCTTCCGATATAAACACGGAAGTTCCCCGTTTAATTATTTTTATCTGTAAATAAACAAAGTACAAGAAAAGTGTTAATACCTATTTGCTACGTATTGGTTGCATCATTAGGTAAATCTGAATAAATGGACGATTTATGTTTACATCTCACAACTTATTGACTGCCTCGGTGGCTCAGTGGTTAGTGACCCTAACTTCTGGATCAAATAGGCGTGGGTTCGATCCCCACCCAAATATTTATGTGATGAATATAGGTGTTTGCTCTGTGTCTGGGTGTTATTTAGTTACTATATATGTATGTATTTAAAAATAAGTATTGTAGTATATCAGTCTCTGGCAGCCATATCACAAGCTTTGCTTAGTTTGGGGTCAGAGGCCGTGTCTAAGATGTCCCAAATATTTATTTATATTTAGCATAGAATAACTATGTTCCTCGGGTTGTTGCATTTTTTATATGTCTTATACGTTTTTGTATGTTTGCAAAATGATTCATTGATTTGTATTTACTATATAAATCTACGTATAATTTATTGCGTTGTCTTCAATATAGCTTCATCATGCTATTGCTTTATAAGATATGAATCGAAGGAAGGTAGAAACGGCCAGTACTCGTCAGCCCTCTATAGTTGTGCGTAACAGGTCCAAAAAGAACGCTGAGTCAACAGCCAACCACCTCACTACATGAAGGTGACCAATGTAGCTTCACTCATCAAATTCTAATTATTCTCAGGTACTAGTGGAATAACATCACGTACATGCACAGGCTAAAGAAATGTTGGGGCGATCGCCCTCACTCCCGAACTCTGCTGACCCGAACAAAACGGCAAGCATACGTGAACAGCCTATGTGCTTTGGGTACATCATGGCCAATGAATATGAGTCGTGAACTCATTGGGCGGTAATTGGTCATCAGTGAGCAATAAAGGTGAGATCATTGCGCACGCGCAGCTGGCAACCACCTGTCCAGGGCTGCCAACTTCTCTCTACTCGGACAATGCCCCAGTTTTTAGCGCAGACAGGTGTTTTTCATCCGCGTTGGCAGCATTTGATATTTGCGCGATCATGTGAAGGGATTGTGAGGGTATTTGTGGGAGTGAACCTACAACAATGGAGAGACCCTTAATTGTTATAGATGTATTTACTAACACATTCTCGCATACCACTAGTATGTGAAATCCTGAAAGGCATCTACTGTTTTTCGAGGCTTTGGCAAGTATAAGAACTAAACTGAGAAGCAGGCTATAAATATTGTATAGCCTAATTACAGCTATACAGATTTAACCTAAACAAGCTTCGGTCAACAATCAAAAAGATATCTAAGATATATTAGATATATTATATTTATGATTTATTATTTTATAAAAGTCTAATAATGCTTGTTCATTAAGCTCAGTACAGTGTTATATTTTTTTTATGTTTTACCTTATTTTATTATATATATTATAGATAAGATATATTAGATAACAAAAATACACTTTTGGATACCGAAATCAAATCAAGCAACTAATAACTCACTACTCAAAATACTTCCCATTTAATAACCCATACTAGAGGCATAGGTAGGTACTACAGAACAGTAATAATCATATCCATAAATAAAGTAGAAACAATAAAGATGATAATGAGTAGGTAACCAACCTACAAATAGATATGTAGGTGAGTTTCCGTAACCTTTTAGTTGAGTTTTACGCAATATTTGTAACCTGTTCGTTTGGTAACCCTAGTTTGGTACTCGTAGATAATTGACGTAAGTAACAATAGATCGCGGATATCTAACGGTGCTTAATTAAACACGTAACCACGGATATTGTGAAAAGAATTGCGACGTTGGCGATTAAATTGGACAATAAAATCGACAGTTATTGAAAAATGGCAGTTGAAATGAAAACTGAAAATGTAATTTTCCCGACACAAGCTATCGAGGAGAATAGGGATTATTTACTGTTACTATAAAGCGGTATTACTTTTCGAATAAAAAATACACATAAATTCAAGTAAATTCTGGGAGCGCGCGTTCAAAACTTTACAGAAACAACAAACTCCGACCGCCATAAACGTTAAAAGCGCAAAATATAGAGGAATATAGAAGCAGAAAACAAGGAGAACCTCTTGTTTTAAAATAAGACAAGAAACGATAAAATAATAATGGATGATGTAACGTTTAAAATGTTATAAATACTGAAGTGCAAAAAAATATAAGAGTGCAAAAACAATAACGTATCGTTAAAATCGTAGATCGTAGGTCTTAAAAGGTATCAGTTTGATGAGCGTAGCAAATAGAGCGAGCAAAAAATGACAATGGAAAATAACTCTAATATGGACACTGGCGTCATTTTGTCTAGCACAAATACAGAATGAGCAAACACTTCGTTTCGCATCACTCAAAGCAAAAGTTATAATCTTGTTTTCAAATCTAACACAATGTCCTAAGGCACAAGTTTTGTGTGTAAAACAAACAATAGCCTATCAAATGAATTAGAGTTAGTATTTATTAACTATGTCCTCATAGTGTTGATTGCCGAGTTGAGATTTATAGACTACAAATAAAGAGGAGCCTATTGCACAGGACACCCGTAAATTGCTTTATATGACAGACGGTAATTAAGAATCTCTTAAATAAAGTACCTTTGAGATAAAATGAAGCCGCCCGCAGAAGACTGCACGTGCCGGTTGCAAAGCTATACGTCCACATGATTAAAATTTATCTAGTGGAATCAAAAGTTTCTTGAACTATTTGCCATCAAACAATTAAACGCAGCTGTTGATATTAACAGAGATTCAAGGTAGCAACACATCACTTTTCTATGACGTATGAATGAATGACGATTTTTTACGGTGCTCTAAGATAAATACAGAAGTCAAGGTAACGAAAATAAAAATAAGATATCTTAGATAAGAGATCAAGATTGTTCCAAAGAATTGCGTATTAGACGCTGTTTACATTAGTCACCCAGTGAAGGCCTAGAAAGATGCCAATCGTCGAATGATAACAGATATAAATTTCCCCTATTTATACGTGTGTGTGTGTGATGTCATTTACTAGGGTTCCGCACCGAAAGGGTAAAAACTATTACTAAGACTCCGCTGTCCGTCTGTCTGTTTGTCACCAGTCTGTATCTCATGAACGGTAATAGCTAGAACGTTGAAATTTTTACAAATGACGTATTGCTGTTGCCACTATAACAACAAATACTAAAATCAGAAAAAAAAATTAAGGGGGGCTCTCAATCCTCCCATACAATAAACCTGAATTTTTAACCGTTTTTCGCTCGATATTAATATTGGTGGCAGGTAGATTCTTGAAATATTTACAAAATATTTAGTTAAATATGCACTTCATAAATAAATAATTACATTTAAATAAAATAAATATTTAAGGGGGGCTCTCATACAATTAATGTGATTTTTTTGCTATATATTAATAACGGCAAAAAGAAGATGATTGAAATATTAAGTGCTATATTCCTTTCAAAAATAATTGTTTTTGTTGTTGTTGCTAGCCTGTCGTGTCCCACTGCTGGGCAAAGGCCTCCAGATTTGACGGTTTTGTGCTATAGTGTACCAGTTCTTATCAAATCAATCATGGTGTCAAAAATAATTAATAAATTAAAATAAAATAGATTAGGGGGGCTTCCATACGGTCGGAACCCTTCATGCGCGAGCCCGACTCGCACTTGGCCAATTATATTCAATATACCATGACGGATGAATCGTTGATCTAAGATACAGAACAATGTGTGCAGTAAATTAATACAATCTACAGACGCAATGACTGTGTAATATTTGCAAAGGTCGGAATATGTTTGCTCAATGCGGAACTGGCGCTGGCATGATGGAACTCTAACGGCGTATTGACATTCTAATGTTTAATGGTGATGGTTGATTCAGTAGATGACGTCACCCGTGTTATCGCTCACTCAATCAGTGACCCGTCAATGACTCCGTCGTTCCATCATCAAAGCTAGCAGCTGTTCCTTCATAATTAGCCTAAAGTGATGAGTACCTAGTTACCGACTCGTTCTAAGCAAATTATCGTGGAGTTGTGTAGAAGTGTAGGTATTGTGTAACGTATTATTACACGTTGAAAATATGTCGTGTTTAAAATTGTTAAAACACGCGCGTAGTAGTCGTATCATTTACAAGGTCGTCAATTATGAAATAAGTAGGTATGTTAACTATTTCAGTCAATGACAACAAGACCACTTTGACAACAACAATTTGCTATCGCTAGCTTACATCATGTTCTGATAAAATGAAGTTATATTCGACTTAGCCAACTTTTTCTAGTAAGTAATTCTCCTACAATACAGGTTATTTGTAATCAATTACTTAGCATCCTTTTAGGGGCTTATTATGTACATCAAAACTAACATTTTTTGTTATACGTTATACGAATGTAGTCAAAACTAAAAAAAAACAGCTGTTCCATACATTTTGTCGAGTGAACGATATTTTTCTATGGAACAGCATTTTTTTCGGGAATTAATAAAAGTCGTAGAAAAGTTGTTAGTTTTGATGTACAGAATAAGTCCCTAAAAGGATGATAAGAAAATATAATAATATTCAAACCTATGTGTTTGAATATTGGTACCAATTCCGGTAAATTTAGTGAATATTAGAGCAACAACATGTCGATGACGACAAAATTTATAGCGAGTAGGTATTTCATAATTATAATGATGACAAAATATCTACGAGTGTGACTATCTGAAGTAGATACTTGACAATTGACATTGGGAAATTCATTTTAATGAATCGCTTAAAAGAATAATTACAGTTCTACGTTGTTAGATCTTAGCAGCAAGCAAAACTATAATTATATGCTGTTCGATTTTGAGCGTAGAAAAGAATCAATTCAAAAATAATCTTATTAAACCTACTAACTCTACTTCCAGCTTAATTCAATCGTGCCATTAGATTACCGCATATGACATAAAAGACTATTCTGCAAGGTGACTCTCTATGAAAACACGTGCGTTACGTCTTACGTGCCCCGAGTTACATTTTGATTTCGAGAATTTCACGTGATTTATATTTTTGACCGACGAACCACCGGAGGAGGTATAATAGGTACAATTCGACGCGTATATTATATTTTTTATGTATAACCACGCATAGCTTTTTTCGTAGTAGGTAGTCTGATTTCAATAATATTTTTTTATTGGAAAGAGTATACTTCGAAATTGGTCCCATTTAAATTTTATCGAAATCGGCTGAGCCATTTTTGATAAATCAACAATAATGTGAAAAATGCTACATCGATCCGTGCGAAATATTCGCGAATTTTGTACACGAGTGAAGTCGGTCATGCTAATTTTTGCAAAAAATAATCTTGTTATTTCCAATTTTATATCTGGGCCTTTTGTTTAATTTTGACGTCATAATTGATATAAAGAACATTATTCTAAACGAAATTCGTGTAAGCAGAAAAAAACTTGATAAGTTACGTTACGTTACGTTGAAGTTTAGTAAGTTATACTCGACTTTCCCGACTTGCATTTTGTGATATATTTTTATTTGTATTTCTATAAATAGGAGCACCACTGAAGGACGATTAACCAAACAAAAAAAAAACATCAAAATTGGGTTCATAATTATCAGAGTAATCTTTGTAAAAATAACTCTTTGAGGTAAACCTAGTGTGAAATGCACTTTAAAATTAAAATCATTTTATTAGCGGATTATAATACAACCACGTTGTCCTTTTAGAAATCAGTCGTAAGGTATAAACAAGAAAGTCCTTACCCTGGGTCTTAGTAGGATAGAGTTCGATGTCGTTGAAGAGGCTCTGGACTCGGTCGGCGGCGGCCGGCTCGCCGGGCGGGCCCACGCGGCTCTCCCATGCGTGTGCCACCTCCCTGCAACAACCAAAACTAACATCAGTATGCCTATTTTAACCGCCATTGACGTATAGTTGGGTTGGGTTATCCGGAGCTTGTAGCTAACATCACAGCCGCCAAGTTGTGTGATTCGGCCTATAGCTAGAAATTTATTCTAGCGGTGCAACTGACAACTTTTGATCACTCCAGAAAAATATTACCGTCGACGTAGGTATCGACTTTCTATAACGGGCCAACTGACTACTTTGGCACACCCCAATAAATTAAATGTTAAGGACTTTTAGGTTTTCTGGGGTAAGCAAAAGATGTTTCTAGAGTGGGCGCCGAAGCTACGCCTATACTGCCTAGTCTAGTCTAAATCGGCAGAGTGGTGATTATCAATTGACTAGTTTTTACCCGCGACTTCGCCTGCGTGATATTTTGATTTTTGACGCAATATCATTACAATTTATAGCCTATGTGTTATTCTGATATATTAGCTATATTATTGCAAAGTTTAATCTCAATCCGTTCAGTAGTTCTTGCGTGAAAGAGTAACAAACATCCATCCATCCAACCTCACAAACATTCGCGTTTATAATATTAGTAGGATGTACATCGTCAACGCAACATAAGGCACCAAGGGTGCTAAAGGCACTGCAAAAAAAGTTTCACCACTGCCTATCTGTACCCTGACATGTACCATTTTAAATTATCTCATGAAGAGCTAGTAGGTAAGTCTTTTTATTTATTGCTCGTTAAATTTACAACTATATATTTAAAAAAATATGAGCTATACATGGCCCAAAAAATATATTCTAAATTCTAATGAGCTTTTGTACCTAAATAATCAATTATTCAAATAAATCTTCAACGAATTTCAGTAGCTACTTTATATTATTTTGTTGATACACGTAACAATAATATTTGTATTACATAATTTGAAAACTAAGATTAACGTTATGCCTAACGGTTAATTAGTCGGGTATTTATCTTGGATATTATTTATTGAGAATTTCAGATACCTAAACATTAAAAAAAGATTTCCAAGTGTTCTTTAACAAGCTCTACTTTCATATTTAAGATAAAATAATTAAATTTCATCAATTACAAATTATTGGTTTATTCGTAATTGAATTTGTTTTATCAATTTTAGTAAATTTTAATCGTGTTACTGAGCCAAAAATAAACACATAAACTGTATATGTATCAATAAATAGTGCCCCATTAAACAAAACAAGTTTCACTGAATCGAAACTAACAACCACTCCACATTGAAATTTTTCCGACTCTTCATCTGGCTAAGTCTTCGGGTTTTCTTTACAACCTTGCAGTACAACACTTGCGGCAATACTGAAGTCTGACTAAAGATGCAGAAGAGTTAAAGCTGAGAGAATTGTTTTCCTGTAAGCCTATCTACCACACCCCCTACCACAGCCTCTTACACCATTACTATTTTTATACTCTGACGACTCTGTTTGGGCGAAGAAATAAAAAAAAAAATCAAACTATGTCATGTTAAATGAGAATCAAATATAAGATTACTATCCTGACAAGACCTCGTAAGTATATTCAGGATGATAGAAAGATTCAATGTCATTAAAAACTATAGATAATGTTAGCATTCAGGACAATTTCTAAAAAAATTGGTGGACGCAATTAGATAACCTTCCGGCTCTTGCATACTATACTGTTGCGTACGTTGTATGGGTTTCGAAACCTGATAACACCTTTCTTTTGATTTATTTTAATCGTACACCTACACAAAACTATTAATTTCGTCACACAAGAGTAAAACAAAAAAATGCCAACTGATTTTTTGAATCACAACCAAAACGCCCTTGATCAAGTCATTCGTTAGTTACGATATCACAGGTACACAAACACACACATTAAACTTATAACATACGAGCACTTCTAGGGCCAAAGTTAAAAATAATTAAACCAATAATAACTCACATGCTAACAAAATTACTGCGATGAAAAACACACGTTAGTAAATAAAAGATTGCAGTGACTGTTCCATTTCAACTGAAAAACGCAGATAAGGCAGCCCTTTATATCGTTAGACGCCTCATGCCTAACTGTAATCGAGTCGGGTGGGACCGCCACAGATTACCTAGCACTACCATGCTGGATGTATAGATGGATGACTTGTACAGTAGTCATCTATCCTCAATTCATCATGTAAAAAAACCATGACTACTAGTTTAACTGAGAATTAGTTACGTGAGCTCCTTGGTTTTGTCTTTCCTTGGGTGTTTTGGTACTGCTCTACATTACCAGGGTTTCTCAACGCGACTTATCTCAACTGTACACGAACCTTTAGGGGTTCACCATTTAACTGCAGCGGGTTCGCGAGCCGTGGTGGTCTAGAGGTAATGACACCCGCCTTACAATCGTGTGGCCGTGGGTTCAAATCCCGGTCCCGTACCAATGAGTTCTTTGGGATTTATGTACGGAATTTCACACCACTGGCTTTTCGGTGAAGGAAAACATCGTGAGGCAACCTGCATATGTCCGGAGAAGAATTTCAATGGCGTATGTGAATCCATCAACCCGCACTGGGCCAGCGTGGTGGATATGGCCCAATCACCCTTCGTGGGTAGGCCTACGTCCTATTATTAGTGGACTATTATAAGGCTGATACAGTACAGTACAGGGTTCGCGAAAAGATTTACAAAACAAAGATTAAAAGATTTAGTAATAAGTACTAGTGGCTAGATGACTGGCAGGCAGGACTATTAATACCTGCCGGACAAGGCAGAGTCAGAATTAAAGTTAAATTTGACCCAAATTACTCCTAAAATCGACTTTTAAACAGTACAAGTCCACCACATAACGAAACACAAAAAAGCATGTCTCTTTCGGGTAATATAATTGTAGTTGTAGTGTATTTGTCACCTTTTATAAAAATTAAATATATTAATTTATTCCGATGTAACTTTCGCGTGTTCGCTGTCAACTCTAGATCTAGCTTTACCAACAATAGAAAAACCGTCAATATAGAATGGAAGAAAAAAAGAATATCCCATGGGCTTGACCTTATAATGATTTACTTACCTAGGGCAACTCAAGGCAAGTTAACGTCAATCAAAGGAAAACTTTACTAATTCCTCATCTTTATCTCGCTGACTCTATGATACAAAAGTGATATAACTTGAATTTAATTCAATTGGTTCGACTAGTGCTTCATTCTACATAATTTATTTTCAGTCGTCAATTATATCTACATTAAACAAACAATGATGTACCTACAAGTACGATAATATTAGGTTCCGTATACAATATAGGTTTGATATGTACACAAACCGCTGACACAAAACGCATGGCGGGCATTCTGTCTACCGCAATTCGCTGTATACGCAAAAATTGCAGACATACCTAACACAGGCCAATGTAGACTAAATAAAATATTTATCAAGTAAGCCAGGAAGATCGAGTTACATTCACGGGCTTCTGTTTGATTTACCGACGAAGCAATTTCCCACGTGAAATGAATGACTATGTTTATACCATTGAGAATAAAGTAGGCGGTGGCGACTGATGACAGCACATATTTGAATCAAGTATCACTTACTGTGTCAGGTTATTAGCTAGTAAATGTCCAAGATCACAATCACATTTTTCAATTGATCGCGTATTGCAAAGGAGGGCACAACACATTACACAAATCACGAACTTCGATATAAAATTCATTACTGAACACTGCGTTGGACAATATCTGACAGTTGGTGCTGTCATCGAAGCATAATGAAGTTAATTGAATAAGCAAATAAGTATTACACACTAGCGTGTTCCGTAGTTGGTTCTCTGTAATTGGACAAGACACAACGTGACGCCAGTAAGCTCAGGGCACTTCTCGTTCTTGAACTCAAAGATAACCTCTGACAGTACTTAACAATATTATTTGTCTCGTCTACCTATATCTATTAGAACTTATTTAGACGAATATAATAAAAGTCTTTGGTTCAGATTTAGCGTCAAACGTTCCGGTCCGGCTGCTATAGTCTTACTATGATACAGTCAGCCGCCAGTAGAGACAACTTCAGCCACGGCTTTATAGTATTTTTTTTAAAGTAAATATTACGTCTACCAGCTACTTATCACATTACGCGCAGTTATGTTTAGTTCTACTAACCCCACTATGATCCTCACCGTCACCGCTCTCATTCCACTTCTAGCTTCCCCCAGACACTTGCGGGCGCGGGCGTGGCTGTGACCTAGTCATCAACCAATCACAGACCTTGATTTCAAAAAATTGGCTTTGTGATTGATTGAACATTAGGCCGCAGCCGTGCCCACACTTTGACCGCAGCTGTCTGGTGAAAGTCTTAAATCGCGCTTCAGTTATCCTTTTGTCCTTATGCAATCTCTCGACTCTTTAGGTCGCCTCCAATTCGTTACGAGAATATACAAATCCGTAACCTTTACTATGATACCCAATGATACAACCCCTACCATGGTGCAGTGTGCTCGTGATGCGACTGTACGGCACAGATAGAGAAAAATTGCGCGACGAGCAGCAGCCCTGGGAAGAAACAACAACAGCGAGGAGCCCTCGCCATCCACGTAACCACGAACACTGTGTAGGTACGTGGCTACGTGGATGGTACGAAGATACAACCCCTATTCTGCTTCTGATTCACTGTCTTCTTTATTCCCTTGACCCGTTTTCATCTCGTACCCTCCTCATTCTCCTGTTTCATTAGTCATGTTCTGAAACCCTTGAAACTCATTGACAGAATTATGTACCTTCATGACTAACGCCATCGTTTCCTAATGTGACATTCCAAGAAGATAAAGATTGGTCACACGGATAATCAACTGACAAACCTGCACTATTGATAAATCAAACACTTAGCCGATAAGATCATATTTATTACTTCGGTTACTCAGATTGTTTTTCTTTCGCGTAGGTAGATAATTATTATTTCATTAAAGCAGTCAACTGGAAAATTAAGCATGAATCTAGCTTGCCTTGGCTAATTGTCTTGTTTCCTTGTGTTGTCAACTCAGGCTTGTAATAGGTAACAAATAACAATCATAAAACCTGATCTAAATGTAAAGAATACGTAAGAAATTAAAATCTTTACATGCATATTACATATTTTATGCACACGATAGATACGCAAATGAAGATGTTTATCTTATAAGTACGGAAGTTATTGTTATAATAGTAATTAAATATGCACTATAAGTTTATCATACGCTATACCTATTACCGATTTAAA
Source organism: Hypomecis punctinalis (assembly GCA_949316475.1). Classification (NCBI taxonomy): domain Eukaryota; kingdom Metazoa; phylum Arthropoda; class Insecta; order Lepidoptera; family Geometridae; genus Hypomecis; species Hypomecis punctinalis. The sequence goes on from OX438797.1 coordinate 12,165,974, forward strand.
TCTAAAAATAAAAACCATAATTTCCTCATGCAGAAGTTATCATCGCAGAAATGAATACAAATATACTACGACTACAATTTCACATAATATGCATTATTTTATTATAGTGTAAAATTAGAATTGTTGTGACATTAAAAGATATAAAAAATACTACTTCCAACAAGGTTGCGTTAAACGTTTAACGTTACGAAGTATCACTTCTTCCAAGCGGAGGGACTCCACGCACTATTTTTTTTATCCATTTATCAATTTTTTTAATTTCCCAATTTGTTCTCTGAGCCCAAAGCCCAAGCCGTGGTGGTCTAGTGGTAATGACACCCGCCTTACAATCGTGAGGTCGTGGGTTCAAATCCCGGTCCCGTCCCAATGAATTCCTTGGAATTTATGTACGGAATTTCACACCACGGGCTTTTCGGTGAAGGAAAACATCGTGAGACAACCTGCATGCGTCCGTAGAAGAAATTCGATGGCGTATGTGAATCCACCAACCCGCACTGGGCCAGCGTGGTGGATATGGCCCAATCACCCTTCGTGGGTAGGCCTACGTTCTGCAGTGGACTACTAAAAAGGCTGATACAGTACAGTACAGTTCCCTGAGCCCAGATTTTAAAAGGTCTGAACTAGAAAGTAGGTAATACAAATATACGGAACAATATACGTAATTAGCCTACAGAGAAATAACACGTTCATTGTTCTCAAAGTAAAATGAATGATGAGATCAGCTCTGGCAAAGGTTCAAAAGTCAGTTGAATTATTTTCTGATGCTAAATCATCTCGACGACAGCCGGAAGGCATTAGGCTGTGGTCTACTCATCTCGTTTGGTTCAGCCGCTGGTTGAACTAACTTCCTTCCTGGGGCAGTATGCCTTCCGGGAATGGTGCGTCAAGCGACATTTTTCATCTCTTGCGCCATATTTTATGTTTCCCTTTGTACTTTTTTTCAAGAACAGTCATAAACTCACAACTTATTGTACAAAACAGTTAATTAAACTTTAAATATCGGATATTATTCACCAAATGTATCATACTTAATGGGTTATTGTAAACTGCCAAAATTAGTCATTATATTATTATGTTTTCTAAACTTGATTTTAAATGACCTTAAAAATGTTTCCGCTCATTATTTTTTCATTGAAATAAAAAACAAAAGGTAATTAGAAATTAAAGGTTTGTATTTGTTAACTTTATAAGAGCTGCAACACTACTACATTACAATGACAGTAATAAATGACCAAAGACATCAAGTTAAACTATGACTCTACATTAGATCTATGCTCGTAAGAGCGTATACGCCAAAGATGCAACGAGAGAAGACATAAATCAAAGAACAGACTGAAGGCCTCATAAATCATTGTTTATACAAGGAAATATAAAGAGATGGCTCTCGTTATTTCCTTATTCGACAGACAATAACATCGCGTGGTATCTTTGTATCGATAACGAATCCGATGCCGATACTACAAACGAAAAGCGCGTGCGACCCGCCCGCTCGAGTGATTACAAAAATACACCATGATGTCATGGTGTGCGAATGAGACTCACTTTTGCGTTTCCACTCGCACGTTTCACGAATAGGGTTACCATAATAACACAGTTATTATGTTGATAAAGATCAAACATTATAATCGATAGTTTCTGAAATGTTATACGGTCTTTGGCGGAGAGTTCGAGAGTATTTTGTCAAAGTTGGAAAGTCTTTTAACTTTGTATTCGTATTTTTTTTTGTTGAGGCTCTCATAATTGTATTTTTTCATTAGTGTACCATAATAATTACTACAAACAAACAAACAAACAAACAATATCTTTATTGTACACCATAAAATATAACAAATACATTAATGTAGAATTTTACAAATGTTGTACAATGGCGGCCTTATCGCCTTTGGCGATTTCTACTAGGCAATTTTTGGATGGACAGGAGAAAAATTAAATAATAGGAATACGATCGGCGGTGTATACATACTGTGACAAATATTATACCTATATATCTTATAAATATACTACTTGAGTGATAACGTATTTACGAAGTTGCAATATTTATCATTTAAAATCCAAATACTAAGGCGTTACGTTTAGGACAACCAAAGTTCTTAGATAGCTCTACCATTATTCTTACGAAAAATTAGAAATCCTTAAAAAGTTTTATTAAACAAAAATTTTAAGCTTTCTGTTGTATGATATGTGCAATGTGCATTACTTCATATTTTGTAGTCGTCTATACGCAATTGGCATGTACCATCGTCATACGTATATAATGTATAGATTCGAATAAATAGTACCGTAGTAGACTATAGAGTCCCGGTTATATTTATTGTGTTCAATATTTTTACATATTCGGATTCAAATAATACGACCTGTTATTTACACCGGGCGACGATTGGTAAACCTATTACTGTATATACATACACGACTGCATTAATTCCATTCGTGTTCGATTATACGTTCGTACATGTATTTGGAATTTACCATGGTTTGCCGATCGCATAAAAAAACACCGAACAAGACAATAGATTGTTAGAGGGATGTTCTGTTGCGTTTATTATCTTTTGTTCAATATCATTAATGCAACGCTACGTTCAACGCAGATGTCAGAGCCTGTCTGGTTGTGTCCGAACTCCAGATGACGAATGGTGAACCCAAGTGCTTATAAATACACAACTGCATTAACTCACAATAATTTACAATAGTTTTCCGATCGCATAACAAAACACCGAACAAGACAAAAGCAATGTTAGGGGGGTGTTCTGTTGCATTTATTATCTTTTGTTCAATATCATTAAAACGAAGCTACGTTCAACGCAGATATCAAAGCCTGTCCTGTGATGTCCGAACTCCAGATGACGAATGGTGAACCTATAAGTGCTTATAAATACACGAGTGCATTAACTCCATTCGTGTTCGATCATACGAAGTCGAACGTGCATTTGGCATTTACCATCGTTTGCGATCGCATAACAAAACACCAAACATGATTGACGTTGTTATTAACTCCTAACCATATCAAACATGTCCGTGATCAAAAATGTTCACGCTCTATTTCCTGGTGGATAACGGTGTTACGACTCTGTTATTTTGGTCAGCAATGTGTGAGGTCATGTTTGCCAAATTAGATATTATAATGAACGCCTTATATTTAAAAATAATGATGCTTTGTTTCGTAAATTATTTTCCATTTTGCTTTGTGAATGTTAACTTGTTACCGATTTTGCCTCAGGGCTTCGTGACGCGTTTCTCAATAGTATAATGATTGAATACGTCACTTGGCATTTTGCATATTGACTATGATGTTCTATGTTATACGTGTATGTACGCAATACGAATAATGCTTTCGAAATCAATACGTACGACGAAAGATGGTCTTAATTTTGACTAATCGTAACTTACTAAACTATTCTTGTTATTTGTTGCGATTTAATAGTCAAGTGCTCTTTGATAAGTATATGGTCAACAATAGCCTTAAAAACTACGTCGGTGAGTTCGTATAGGTACATTACTGTGAGATATTTATTTACGAGCTTTTACGGAATTAAAGCCAATGCTATGTTACGATTGTCATTTCCAATTACGAGTATGATTCACCGGACCCTTCTTTCACCCGGTCAATCAATATCACGACGTTAGATTTATGTATTAGGCCACGTACATACGAGTAATAACGCCCTACAAGTGTGTACACATATGTATAGGTATAGATAGACACTCGTCATAGCATTATAAGGAATATATGACAAAGCCAGCATGAGGTCATATCTAATTTCTATGTTTTACGAATAACATTAGGAAGTCGCTACTCGCAACTTAAACCATTTGAATTAAAATAAATGAGCGTTGAATATAAAATATGAAAAACATAACTTTATAAGTATTCCAGTAAATGTTCGCAAAGATAAATTGTTCTATTATAATATATTTACATATTAAGTGAGTAATAAGTAGGTGTGTACCTAGATACGTACCTATAACAATATAACAATGACAAGAAGTATAAAATAAAATTGATTTCTCATTAGTTTTACGAGCATATTAATAAATAAACATTTGGTATTACTATACCAAATATCGATGAAAAATAATTATTTAAGTAGAATATCAAACTGTAACTATAACGATAAGCATAAATTGAATGAATTTCTTTTAGTTTCATGAATATTCTTTGTTGAAGTATTAAAATACTAGTTTTTACCCGCGGCTTCGCCCGCGTGATATTTTGATTTTTGACGTAATATCATTATAATTTATAGCATATGTGTTATTCTGATATAAAAGCTATATTATTGCAAGGTTTCATCTCAATCCGTTCAGTAGTTTTTGCGTGAAAGAGTAACAAACATCCATACATCCATCCTCACAAACTTTCGCGTTTATAATATTAGTAGGAAGTAGGATGTCAATATTAGTTAATCATTCTTATTAAAGAGAAAATAGGACTCTTGTCTAAATGTCCTATTCAAACTTGAAAACTTTTAAAAACAAAGAATGATGAAATACCAGACTCGAGTCTCTAAGGATCGAAATGTTACAAAATCAAATTGTTATTTAATGTTTAAAATAAACGGCTTTACTATCTGCTATTTTATTACATTATTTACTTTAATTATGTGGTTAAAAACAATAAATCGCGGATTAGGCTTCATTCGCATCGCAATTAACGAGACGGGGTCAACCCCGCGACCCGGGGCAATGGCTAGTATTGACTATTCTGCATGCCGGGTAAACAAGCACCATCAATGTATTATTATTTATTCTGTGGCCATGATGTCATGCCGATGCTGTTGACCCACCGATAGGCCTTCACCCACCACGCGATCTCGAACCGAGCGCGAGCTCCCTTCCCTTATTACTTTTTTAGAGTTCCATCATTCCATGCATTGATATAATGGCTCCATGCATATAATCGTTAACAAGAATTCAAGTCTGTTCTAGAGGAAATAAAAAAATACCGAAGAAGCAGGAGTAGAAGAGCAGTTTAGTCTACTAGAGTCAATGTCTGTATGATGTCTTAATGTACCTACATAATACCTAATAAATCACAAGTGAGGTATAAATGTAAGAAGGTGTCATAAAATCTAGAGTAAAAACAAGTCTACGTACAACTGCTCTATTCTGGATACAATAAAATGTGGATAACGTAAGCTTATTAAGTATAACAAAAAATCTAGATATAAGACCGCGGTATCGGTAGATCAAACGCTAAGGACTAATCTTTGATCTGTCTCTCGTTCCGGACACGTGAGCCTAAATTTTAAAATGTTTTATTACTCATAGCACAGCTGGATTCAGATTTTAAAATCTTGGTATATATTGCTCCAGGAAGTATTTAAGCAGTTAACTACAGCTACGAATAGGTATACTCTTTAATTAAGTATGACTTAAATTAAATCTATAAAAACTCGCCTTTGTGTCAGACTGGTCATTGTTGACCTATCGATAGCAAGTAGCAACAGGTCAGCGATGACTACGATTCTTTTTTTAAAGTGAGCTACTGTGAGATAACAACATGTTTAATCAAATCTTACCTGGCTAAAGTTCCTCTGAGCGTGATGGTCCCATTCGGCACATTAGGCAGTTGCACTTCCATGTGTTCTAAGTGCACGGGGTCGGGTTGTAGCGGGTCGGGGAGCGGTGCCAGCGGAGTGCTGACGAGCGGCTCGAGGCGGCAGGGGATGCAAGCGCGCTTGGGCGGCGCGGCGCGAGGGTACGTGTGGTGGCGCGCGCTGCTGCTCGCCGTACCCTCGCTTCGTCTCTGCTTCGGCAATGTCCTCGCACATATTGCACTCGCTGCATTCTTCAAATGCGTACGAAATCTGTTATTACTGTTTGTAACACTCAGCACAGCTCCCTCCATCTTCACCTCTTACGACGCAAACCTCAAATCTTTGAATCCATTCTTGGTCCTTGCGAACTTTAACGTATTCTTCATGTAATCAGAACCATGACACCGTGGTCAGGTCTGTAGAAAATCTCATAAAACTTTAAGGCAGATTGGGGTGATTTCCATTTTTCAGGTCCCTATATTTGAAGATTCTCTATATTTTGGATAATGTTCGTTGAATTCTTCACTGCGATTTGAAATCAAACTCCACTTTAAATCTTCTGTTGATTTGTTGATGACAATGTTCATTTCTGAACTGGACAGGAAACAAATAGGAGGGTTACACTTCGGCCGATTACATAAGTGAATAATACAGTTCACATATTACGTTTGCACACATTCTTATGCCGGACAACACGTGATTGCTAGAGATAAGTATGAAATCGGAATTTTTAATAAAATTCAATAGGTTCGTGACCGCCACAGCCATCCATGAAGCATATGAATGAAGTCTGTCTATAACAAGCAAGCATTTGTCCAAATACAACGCGTGTAAGCACACATACCACCAAGATGACTACATTTTCAACTATGTGATCAATTTAACATTTCTAACACGAACGATTCGATAGCGAGCTGTAATTTGAATTTAAAATAATATGAGGTAGTCACCCAAATTTGCAAGTCACCTGTGAACCGCGTCACCTCCGTTTATTCATTATCTTGTGCAACTTGACCTTATTGTGAAGCTAAAAGGTAATAATGTTCTACTTTGAGGACTTATAAGCGAGTTCCAATGTTTTACCCATATGGTACGATTCAATCGATTTCTTTTCCACCTTGTGCTAGATAGAGTTGCCTGCTGCAATGCGGTTAGCGGTGGAAACTAGGCGTAGTTTAGACTAAGGCTTGGCATTTGAGTATTGTTATGATTATGAATAAGTTTTTGGAGGTTTGTTGTAGTGCAGTACTGCGGAAGGCTTCGCGGGCGGCGGCGGCGAGGCGAGGGGCGCGGGGCGAGGCGTGGGCGCGCTGATGTCACCGCCGGAGCCAACCGCTCTTACATCACCGGCCGACTGCCTCCCACCGCCCGGCCTAGCACCGCCAGCCGCCTGCGCGCCCGCACCTTTATAGTAAAGGCTTATCACGACTATCACATTATACCCCTTACTTTTATAAGACTACCGGATTGTGTATACATATAGGGTAACTTACGATTATCTAAGGTCTATACCAGCATTTGCTTCAGCAGTCACTAATAGATAGTTCTTAAAGTGAAACTTCTAATGCGACTTTCAACAAGGTTGCGTTAAACGTTTAACGCTACCATGAAGGGGGTATGAAAGCACTATTACGTCGAAATTTCACTTCTTCCGCGCGGAGGGACTGTATTTTTAGTTTTCTCTATGTAAGCAATATGTAAGTTACTTACTTATTTTTCACACTGATTTTTGATCTTCTAAATTTAATTTACTACAACGACCTAACAAGATATCGAATACAATATCTAATTTTTCCAACTAATATTTTTAGCTATTTTTGTTGCTGTACTGAAGATGAGAATATTTCGTTTCTTCTCAAACAGTTATGAGCAGTTAATCTTTGTTTTCAAACAATTACATAATGTGCAAAGCTGATTAAACAATGTTTATGCAATGCCCGTTTGGCTGACTCGCGATCAATTTTAGACGAGAGGAGTTATTTTCGCGTCCATTTTCATTGATAGGTATATTGAAAGTTAACACCCGTAAAATCGACTGAGCATTATCTCAGCAACCAGAGATCAAGGCCAAGTGTCGCCCACGTTAGCTACTTATTAACTAATTTCATGACAATTAACATTAATTGGTTGTGGCCTTCATTAAGAAGTTAATAACCGTTAAAGCGGCAGTGACTGGAATTAGGACGAGCGTGAAGACTTCAAATGAAGAACAGCGCTTTTGTGTTGCTTTACTTTGAATGGAAGGAGACCTAGAATACTTAACACGTCTAAGTGGAACATCTTCTTATCCATATGGAGAAGAGAAAGTAGCGCCGAATATGGCACTCACAGACAAAAAAAGCTCAACAACTTGCTGTAGATGGGTAAAGTTGAAGACCATCATAGACTAATAATTTGGTTGTGGAAAATGAGACCACATTACCACATTTAAATTTAATTTGGACCACTGCATGACATAAGTCTGCATGCTTCAACTATGTATTCGATGTCATGTGATGGTTTAATGAACATACAAAATTATTATACTGCAATATTACGCTCTATCTATAGGTACGAGTACGATTACTTTCGTCAACATATATTTATCAAATCTGAATCAGTGCTGGCCTTTTCCATGATGATATGAAAATTATGAAATCATTGATGATTTTTCATAAAACAACAAACATTTAGGCACAACAACACTACGTTTCGTCTTAGAGACCAATAAAAAAAAATTAAAAACTAGCAATTGTCGAGTTACGAGTATAAACTACCATCAATACACTGGTAATTTATATAATCTCAACATACAAGAGGAACGCATGAATAGTTGTATATTTTGAAATTGAAATAACTACGAGTATCTTTGCATCCCGTAGGTATCTAAGAGTAACTCGTTGAGTCATCTCATTCATTGCATTCCAGAAATAAATTGAAGTGTATTGACGCGAAACTTATTCTTTAAAAATAACAAGCGTCTGTTTGGTTTGCTGCCATTGGAACGCTATTTACCTAATAAATTTTAAAGGTTTGCTGTATTAACTGTTCCGTTAACAATATCCTCGCTGAACTACTGTGGCAAAACGAGTTGGCATGAATCGTCGATTGGTTACCACGTTTGCGCTCTCTATATGGCACACCACTTATCTAATGTATTTAATAGAGATTTGCTAAATTAACTTTTCCGTTAACAATATCCTCGCAGAAGCATGAACCACCGCGGTCGGCATCCTCCATTTCCCACGGCAATGATGTCAAATTGTTTTATCAATCACGGCGCGGGACGGATGCGGCGGTGTCGGCGGCCGGCGCGACACCGGCGCGGACGCATCGTGGGCGTCGTGTTTTATATGCCACTCGACGAGTTCACGCAGTGTTAATCGACTGGCGAGATGCGCACAACAATTCAAACAACTACAAACATTCGCGCACGAAAATTAACAACCAAAAAACAAATTAATCATTCAATCATTGCTGTTGCGCACAAATCAAGACGAACATGAAAAAGGTTTTATATATAAGACCGTTAAACGTTAACAATCGGTGTAACTGCTAAACGGGTTTAACGGCATCTCGTGATGTGGACGCGGATGTGGCTAGCAATTTAGGCGATTGTGGCTGCAACGAGGAGTATATAAGAGACTGTATTGTCCATTGATTGTTAACAATAGGAGCCGAGGTCAGGCGAGATGCCTTGCGTAGGGCCGATTGTGTCTCCATCAAAAGAACGAATACAAGATTCAAAGGCCACTCAATAGATTCAATGGATAGTTTAGACTAAGATTGCTTGATACGAGTATTACTACGCGTTGTCACTATCCTATACCTTCGCACCATCCATATCTAGGGCACAGTACAGCTACTTAGATTTCAATGTTAACAGTAACTGTACAAAGGGGACATTCACTTTTTGTACCGATGAATGCGTCTTCCACTAAACTAGGCGGTCATTGACGAATCCAACATTGTATTGAGTATCGGCTCTCATATAACACCTACCCAATACTCGAAATAGAATGCAAAACATTCCGGATACCAAGTCGATAACCAGCCGTATTTAGTTATTCATATTAGTCATAGGTATCACTAATATGATTCGAAGTATTTATATTTATTGCCTAATTACGTATACATTCGAAACAGGATGAGTATTTAAATAAGAGCATTGAAATATTGATACCTACGTTACCTTATACGTACAACAAATTGTCATGGTTCCTGCTAATAGTTATAACGGCAAAATTATAGGAAACGTGAATTTAGCGTAGAGGTATGAATGTACAGATTGTACAGCGTACTTGTAATCTTATCTTAGTGCCTACGTCATTTATCAATATCATTGTATGTATAGAAATAGATGAAAATTGGGATTGCCTCATTTGATTGGGTTCAATATTGAACAATCGTTTTGAAATTGTGTGAAAAGGTCATCACGATAACACATACATAAATGATGACTTAAATAAGCTTACAAAGATGAACAGACTACGAAGATTAGAGCGACTTAAGTAAGATGGTATAGGTCTTGCATCTAATAATGATGATGATAATTATAGAGAAGTAAATGAGGGGACAGCGGTCGATAGAAGTGAAATGGAGAAAGGAAATGTGTTGTACCGATGACAAATGACGATATGCGTGAGAAAGAGAACATATAGCCAATAATAATTATTAAACCAGAAATAAATTCACCTATACTCGTACTTATGGATTATTGGACAGTCACAACTGTGGAATAAAAGTAATATATATGTAATTATTTTTTTGCAAAAAAATAGCATGACCTACTTCAACCGTGCACAGAATTCGCGAATATTTCGCACTGATCGATGTAAAATTTTCATATTATTGTTGATTTATCGAAAATGGCTCAGCCGATATCGATAAAATTTAAATGGGACTAATTTAGAAGTATATTCATTCCAATAAAAAAAATATCGAAATCGCACCACTACGTCAAAAGTTATGTGTAAAAAAATATAAATACCTACGCGTCAAATTGAGTACCTCCTCCGTATCGTCGGTCAAAAAAGACTAAGAAGTACCAGGAAACTTATTGTCGGCTATACCTTTAATACATAATTATACAGCCATAATATTCGAGTATAACTGCCTAACACAAAACGCTAATCACGATTGCAAAAAGTTAACAAGATGAGCAGTGAAGTCATCCAAGCCGCCGTCACTGCCCTAATCAATCACTTTAGAAAAAAACAAACTATGTATTACGAGTACATTAAACGAAATAATAACTTTTTTGTGTGGATATTATAGCATTTGAAATGTGAAGGCGAACTAAATGTTGCTGAGCCATTTTCGGCTAGGTAGGCAACTAGACAAGATGAAGTCACTACAAGTCTGATTTATAAGAGTTGTACTTGCTTATATCAGTTCAGTAGTACTTAGAACTTTGAACTCCAACAGTTCACATTCAACACGAGAAGTTAAATAGGTAACTAGTTGACACTAAACTAATTTAGTATGACTGTGGCTAGTCATGTCAGAGGCTTTCAGGCCTAAAAACTGACTCAACTAACTGAAATAGAGGAAAAGATTCAAAGGTGACGTCCACAAGTGGTACATAAAAAGTACGTACGTCCACAAGTATCATTTGAAAGCTTGAAATATGAGCTTATCAAAAATAGTTAATTTTGATATTTTTATCCCTCCATTTTTTTACTGTGAAAAATTAATTGTATGAAAAATAATAATATAGCTTTGTACTTTTTCTAGTTTAGCAATAATAAAGTGCTTCTATCGTTATTTTACTTGCATTCGTAGCTGATACTTCCACATTCATCTCTTAATTTGCTAAAATTAAAAATTATAACCTACCAGTGTGACCAGTTAGTAGGTACAATGTGACAAAAAACGCTTAAAACTGTGTCTAATTGGTAATAATACTTCCATTAAACAATAATGGAGGTTACTTAACCAGGGTAGCTAGAGATAAACTACCTATTGAGCCAAATATATTTATTTATCATAATAGATTCAAAATTAATTTTAAAAAAACGGAGGGTTCTTTTTTGGTTTTAACTAATGTAATAGACTCAGAAAAATATGAACTTTCTCAAAATGTAACGAGTGTTGTGGTTAGAATTTTTGATTATTATTATACCAGCCTCCATACATTTTATGGACATGTCCTTTTCAGATCCAAAACGGCAATCAGTTCCCAAATCTGATATTCACTGTTATCAAAAATGAATGTAAAATGGATCAGTACTTTAGACAGTTCCACTCGTATAAGACGTACGATGCTATGTGTGTTGTTTACTCAGGCAATAACAGACGGGTGCTGAAGGTAGCTAACGTTTACAGATTAGCTTCTTTTACAAACAGACCTTTGTATTTTCATAGTTATTTGTAGAATATGTACTATCCACACCACATGTGCAACCGGCCCCATTGCCTTTATTTTCGATATTTTCCGATTCTAAAGTTCCGTGCTATTTCCTTGGAAAAAACCTTTACAAAGTTTCATGATTCTGATTCTGATTCAATTTTAAGACTATCTCTATGATGGAAGGTGTGGATTTCTAAAATTAGTTCAAAAACGACAGGGGAATACATATACATTATACGTACAAGAAATAAATATGTATATACGTCTTATTATCATTTTTCAAAGATGGTTCAGTACCATCTTTGAAAAATTGACTTTTAGATGACCTTTTCATATACCTATAAATAATAAGAATGTGTTTCCGTTATTTTAAAATTCAATATGATCGATGTAAGTATAGGCTAATTCGAGTACAATTCATACTAATTCTATATCAAACAAAGACAATTTGAATGATTGGCTCATAAACGATGTTGAATTACCTACATCATAGTCCATTAAGTAGGTACCTTCTTGAAGTATTTTTATAAATTCTAGGCGTAGATACGATGGAAGTTTACTATGGATATGACGTGACGGAAAATGAGAGGATATAATACATAAATTAGACTGAATGAATTTCAATCAGTACAAAAGCTGTTCGTTATTTATTATGATTGTTTCCACCTACCCATTCATATGCAAGGCAAGCACACAGGTTCAGTCGATCAGAAAACCATCACAACCTACTACGTGCTGACATACATAGCCCTAACACTATTTGATAACGGCTGTGGCAGGATACAAGTATCGGCAAATATGTAATCCACGATCCGACATAAGTATGCAACGATCAGCACACAACGGAAGAAATTACTTGCTGTATTATTCACCAATGTAACCTTATCGGCAGCAGTTTTCCACCAATTTTATGTTCTTTCACACAACGTCACTGTAAACAGGCTGGCATGTTCAATAAACGAACCCAGAAACTTTGTTGGAGGACGACCGCGCATACAGCACGCACGAGAACCGATCGCGCGGTACTGCTGGCCGGCGTACGATAGCGCCCAACCGACCCTAGCCCCGGTACCACGACACGTGTGACGAAACGAGTTCACACTGCAAGCCACAACACGCGGATGAACAATACGCAATGTACGCCAGCCACTGCTGCCTCACACGACCGAACGACGAGTGAACGTGGTACGGAGCCAGCATTGTTGCCTCGGCAGCTGATAACGACTACGCTACATACATTGGTACATACACGCTAAGTAAACAAACCATAAAGTGTAGTAGATGCTAACTTAATTAATTGTATTTGTTAAGAATGACATTCACAAATAGTGAAATTTTGAGCAAACTTGCAGTAATATGGAAAACGCGTATTGTATTCGTTTCATTGTTTCTGGTATTGAGTTAATTAATACCTATAACACTTAAAATGTTCGAGTTATTTGAACATTGTTATTTTTCATTTTGTTGAAACAAAATAATAATTATTATTTTGGGACATCTTACACACTGACCCCAAACTAAGCAAAGCTTATGATATGGCTGCCAGAGACTGATATACTACATATACTTATTTTTAAATACATACTTATATAGATAGTAACTAAATAGGTAACACCCAGACACAAAAATAGTGTAGGAAGATGACAATCGTCACGAAAATGTTTAAATGAATAAAAAGATAGATATTTAATGACATAGATGAGTTGAACCACAGAGTTGAACAGAATATTTAATATAAATCTGACAGAAACTAACTTACAAAAAATTAGAAACTATATTATGTTGATTGATGATCATTATTTAGTAGATTTGAAATGAATGAAATCTAGATAAGCAAAGTAGGATAAAGAAACGGATTTCAAATAGATATAATATAACTGGCAAAAACAGATTATAATTAATGAGCAGAAATATTAGGCGTGTTTTGTAGCGATTCAGTTAGACCGGAATAATTTGGGACCTTGCAGGTGAAAGTCTAATTGCTGAGGTTAAAGCCCGGGAGGTGAGCTCATCATTTGGCATAAATAAAAGCATGATATCATATTTTGGCAATAAAGACACTTTTGCACTTGTACAAGAGGCTAGCTGATCAAGTTACACGTCAAGCGACAACTGTGCGTATGAAGTGCCGTGTCAAACTTAGAATAACTACCTAAGAAGTTAAAATTGGTATTTTACAGCAAAATCAATTTTGTGGTTCTGGAAAGACTCCATTGCAGGGTTTCCCTGAAGAAATATGATGAATTGTACCACAAAGCTATTTACTTGAATATTGTGGAGTTCACTTGAAGTGAGGCCACAACTGTGGGTATGAAGTGTTCCTAGTCAAATTTAGAATAACTACCTAAGTAGTTAAAATTGGTATTTTACTGCAAAATCAGTTTTGTGGTTCTGGAGATTCCATCGCAGGGTTTCCCTGAAGAAATATGATGATTGTACCTTGAAGCTATTTACTTCAACATTGTGGAGTTCACTTGAAGCCAGTTAATCAAGTTACAAAGTGAAGCGACGCCTGTGGGTATAAACTTATGAAGTGTTCCGAGTCAAACTTAGAATAACTACCTAAGTTAAAATTGGTATTTTACTGCAATAATATGTAGTTTTGTGGTTCTGGGTTTTCCTGAGGAACATGATTAAAGGTACCACAAAACTATTTACTTGAATATTGTGGAGTTAACTTTAAAGACTACCTACCTATATGAGTTGTGTGGCTAAGATCGCACTGCATTAGGGATTTTAGTTGGAGAACAACACTCTGAATTGTTGTAAGTGGGATTAACGCGTACAATGTACATCATCCATCAGCCCAAGGACGTCCACTGCTGGACATAGGCCTCCTCTATGGATCTCCAATAAGACCGGTTGGAAGCGGCTTGCATCCAGCGCGATCCTGCGGTCTTTATGAGGTCATCCGTCCACCTTGTGGGTGGACGTCCGACTCCACTCGAGAACTTTTCGAGAAAAAATGTACATCAATCTGTGCAAAGAGGAATAAATTAAAAAAATTATAAACTTACAGAAATATCATAAAGCTTTAGATATGATGACCACTTTCGATCGACTCGCGTTTGAAACGAATAATAATCAGTCTATATTGGTCATTTTTATTTTAGAGCTATTTCTGAATAAACACGCATATTTTCGTCAGAAATTAAAAAAAAACCGGACAAGTGCGAGTTCGCCGTTCAGGCTCGCACACCGAGGGTTCCGTACAAATTCAGAAAATTTCACAAAATTGGGAAGTAAGTTATTAAAATATCTATACTATAATTATCATCGACAAAAAAGTTTTTTTTTTCACTTTTTCGTCATAAATTAAAAATTACACATTGCTAAAATAACTAAAAATCTGTTTTAGAATATGCTAATGAAGCTCTTTTATATGATACCTTATATGATACGATTTACTCACTTTGAATTTTCAACCCATATTTTGTGAATTTTGAGGTCCTATTTTTTGTGATTTAAATGAAAATGTACAGTTTCCAGATTTATTCCTATATGTGTACTCTGAGACAATACTTCTCGCCAAATTTCATAGTTCTATGTCAACGGGAAGTACCCTGTAGGTTTTGATTATTGAGAGTGTCGAAATATGAGGTTTTTAACGACATAAACGGATCTAACTTTTTATATGTTAACTGAGAAGTTTTTCTTTTACACAACTGCAAGATACCATAGATATACGTATACAGTTTAAATTTCAGCTCGATATTTTTACGCGTTCTCGAGATAAAGAGTCTTGACATACACACAGACGGACAGACGGACTACAAAGTGATCCTATAAGGGGTTCGTTTTTTCATTTTGAGGTACGGAACCCTAAAAATGTATTCTTTTGAAAAACATGTTCTTTTTAATTTATTACTCTGATTATGTAATATTATCCAACGTGTTCAAACTAATTCTGATTTAGCAAAATGATCTCATGGACTATCGTACACATGGCAAAAAATGTCAGTGTCCATTTCCTCAATAGATGGGACAATAACTTCGGGCGCAACGAGTTTTTAATTGAGAAAAGTGGATTACAATGGACACGCCAAAACGATATTAGACGACGAGGTCTATGAACTTTATCACCATCGACTTGATTTTTTTTTTATGTATATGTTTTGCTACTTCAGTTGTGATTACAACAATTGTTATTGTTGAAGATGACAAAATAATAGTAGATTGTATCATATGGGAACAAAATAATATTTATACGGCGAGGGTGCTTTTTTGAATACATAGTATGGGATTCTTTAGTAGAATCCTGAACGTAGCGAGGGATTCAAAGTACGTCGCCCGAGCCAAAAATATATGAGTATTTTGCGCCCGAGTGGTACATTCTACTTTTCATCACCTCTATGAGAAAATAAAAGGCGCCTCATATTTTATTGTAATATTATTATTTAATAAATCGTAGAGTAACAACAAATTGAAATTAAATGGTATCTAATAAGCAAAAAAATTAAAACTTATATTTAAGTACATTCTTTTCATTCATTTTCTTGGCGCTGAACACTAACATTACAAATACTTCCAAATTCAAAAAGTGCGCGGCAAAGATGATTCCGTCGCACTTTTTTGTTCCAAATTCAAAAAGTGCGCGGCAAAGATAATTGCCGGCGCACTTATAGAAAATACTTCCTTTGGGTGTACTTAAAGGCGAACCAACTAGTCCTTTTCGAATAGATGTGATGAAAAAATAATTCTATGGCCGACGGCACGCAAAACTAGAAGACTATAGTTTTCTTTCTTAATTTTTAATTAAGCGCTGCTGGGACAGCATTTATTTTTAAGATATATGAAAGATATTTCGTAGCAATCGGCCCATAGTCTGCCTCAGAACCTGTTTATTTATCGACTGTAGTATGCTGCTGCTGCGTACTGTCGGTTATGGAATTGTACATTCACTCTAGAAAATCAGAATATTTTATGAGGCATGCAAAAATGTTTTTGCATAACGGGAATAAAAGTTCCAGGTAAGTTTGCTGTAACTGAAATTAAATTACCAGAATCACAAAATTACTTGTCCTATGTCTGTTATCTCTGTCTATCTTACAACTCATCAATCTCTAAAATCTTACACATTTGTAAAAATACTATTTAGAAGCCATAGTTAGAAGTGTAGGTTGGATCCTTAATATTTCTGGTAAGTAAAACACAATCTAAAATTGATTGCATGAGGAGATTCGACCAACGAGTCGGATACAAGACGCTTCACACAGATCTTATTATAAATACGAGTATTTCGGTGAGATCTACGTCAGTGGGACGTCCTACTTATAGCTGCCATGATGATGATGAAATAGCAAAGTATTTAAAAATAAATTAATAGTTTAAAAACACTAGAAAAACACGCTTAGTCTATTACGTGGCTTTTCTCACAAGTGCAAACACGACTATGATACGATATTCCATCATGGAATGCCAGTGCCTATCTTCCGGCTTCATCATCAGACCTTGAAACCTAATCGTGGTCAAAGTTAATTACAATACTTTTCTAAGAAATCCAAAACAGCTATAAGTACTACTATTTTCCATCATGAAGTTCCAGTTCATATCTTCCGGCTCCATCATCAGATCAGTTCGACAGTACCATATTATTATATTGTCGTCAGAACTACATACAGCTGCCAATTTTCAATACACTACGACCCTTGGAAAATGTTAAATTAGTTACCTTAGATTCCATTACATAGGTTACATACAGGTCGACCTAATAAAATCGTGTTAAAAAAGTCTTCACAAAAATACTAGCGATGCTATTAATCAAAAACAGTTCATAGTCCAATTCAAAAATAAAAGTAGGTTGTAAATAAATATCATAGAGGAGTGCATCACATGAGCCGCGAAGACAACATCCGTCATGGAACAATGACCAAAATAAAGTTGATCATTCCGGGCACATCACCGCGGGGAGCACTGGTATATTTTGGCAAGTCGAGCGGTGCGTGTCGCGGCGCCCGATGGCATCATCGCTGCGGAGGATCGTGACGTCACCACGCCTTTTCCAAACGTGGC
Organism: Hypomecis punctinalis; assembly: GCA_949316475.1. Taxonomy (NCBI): domain Eukaryota; kingdom Metazoa; phylum Arthropoda; class Insecta; order Lepidoptera; family Geometridae; genus Hypomecis; species Hypomecis punctinalis. The sequence continues at coordinate 12,183,851 of OX438797.1, forward strand.
GGCCAGACGAAAATAGTGGCCGCCCCACCGCCTGCACCGCGGCCCCGTCACCGACGAAATTAGCGAGAGCGACCGCCGCGCCGGCCATCACCGCCGCACCACCTCGAATGCATTGTGATTTTCACAGCCAGCCTGCCTTTTACTCTCAGGTTTGACTTTGACAGCGAATCAAAAACAGGGCAGTCATACATGGCTTTGTGGGTTTTGTTGAGGTTTGAAAAAATCAGAACTGTGGGCACGTCTGGGGTAGAGCTTGTTCTGCTGGTCAGATGCACAATGATCATTGTATGCAGAGTCATATAGTGCTTTGGATGGTTTTAGGCGAGTGTTGTTTTTAAACTTTCACGATTGGAACACATTATTATTATTATATATGTACTACGGGACTAATCGCGCACTAAAATTACGAGATAAATTAATACCTCATCATCCCGACGTTTCGACCGAGTTGCATCGATCTTGGTCACGGGTAGACTCGGATAGATTTTAGTGCGCGATTAGTCCCATAGTACATAGTTATATGACTTTTTAGGTGAGGTCTGAAAATTCATGAAAAAGCAATGTGGCACTGCATTCACCGTCTGAGATAGACATTTTTTAATGCCTGTAGTGCTAGAGATACTTATGATATCAATGTTTACTGCGAAAAGCTAAAAAATAATGTAGCGCAAAGGGAAGATCATTCCTATCTTGTTCAAATAACGACATCATAAGGATCGATATCTATGTATTAGTTTTAAATTTCATGCATTACAATTTACAGTCAAGCTAAGATTAATATTTAAACAGTCATCTTAAACCGATTAGAAAAATGTTTTTCAAATCGGTTGCGGACGTATTTATAATACTTTTGGGTGGTCCCATTTTCGAACTCGATACCGATTAATGGCGCTTTGTAAATCCTATACAAATAGTAGTTTACGCTATAATCTATATCAACGCTAACTACTCGTTTAAAACTTGACAAACTCATGCTAGTATAGTGGTAGAACTGTTCCCCTAGTGGTAGAAATATACCATAGTGGTAGAATAATACCCCTAGTGGTAGAACTATATCGTAGTGGTTGAACTGTACCTTAGTGGAAGAACTATAACCTAGTGGTAGAACTATACCCTAGCTGTAGAACTATACAATAGTGGTAGAATTATACCCTCTTGGGTTCTGGTAGTTTAGGTCTTCCAGTCCCTGTTAAAGTGGTCCGTTTTTAACCTTGAACCGTTGAACTGAACGAAGTTCATTAACTACCAAGATTTCCAAGAAACTAAGAGATCCCGGGACCTTTCGTACTGATGACATCCCACTACAAAATATGCGGAAACAAGGCATCAAATTCAAACTCTGTTGTCTGTTAGTTACCCGAATTCGTTAGTCATAACTTGGTCATAACATAACAGTGGTCATAACTGAACTTAGAACTTACCGAATAAGGAATAGAACCCAATTTATCTGGCAAATAACAACCTGTGAAAACTAAGTGAACTATATTGAATGGCTCCGATAGATAGTTCAGAGATCATTATGCTTGTAAAAGGGGATGTATCCTGGGTTCTAAATATCTTATGTCAATAAACGCATCTCATCTTACAATTAGTATCAACATGATATATAAGGTGTATTAAATATATAAAGTGTCCACATATAACTCTGCTTTTTCTTCTTCTTCGTGTGGATGGTTTTAAGGTGATAGATCTAGCTAGATGGTGATGATCTATCTAAGCTCGGCCCAGTGGTTGGCGACTGCTACTCCAGGAGGGGTGGCCTCCACTAGGTCGCTCAGTGTGCAGGTGTTTGGGCAATGAGGACAGGACAATAGGTGTTGCATTGTCTGCACAGCTCCACAATCGCACTCCACTGAGATCACGTCAGAGAAACCCACTTTTGGCCAAATTAAACTTGCAGCGGCCAACTTGGGCCCGCAGTCGATTCAATGACTTCCACGTTGGCCACGTCATTCCCTGGGGGGAGTTCTTCCGCTGGTTCTGAGAAGTCTTGTGGTGGGGGACAGGTTTCTTGCCAGAGTTTGCAGCGGGCCTCGCTGGGGTGACCAAATAAGGGATTTGTGCAATTTAGGAAATTCTTGCGGCTTTTGAGGAAGTTGGCAGGCGGTACTGACTTGTAGAGAGGGTGTCTGTAGTCGTTTTCTTGTTTTTTGTTTTTCAGTAGAGCAGGCAATATTTCGCCGGACTTTTGGGGGAGCTATTCCGGCGAGCGGGTATAGTAAGCTTACAGGGGTGGGCTTGAGGCAGCTAGTGATCATCTGACATGTTTCATTGAGGGCGACATCTACTTCTTTAGCGTGGGCGGATCGGTGCCACACTGGGCACGCGTATTCCCCAGCTGAGAAGCAGAGTGCCAACCCTGATGTGCAAAGTACTCTATGCTAGGAAACTAGAAGTAAATAATTTATAGATTCTTAATTCATATTTAATAGAGCATAGTAGAGTAAAGTATACTAGTAAAGAAAAGCTAAGAGAGTCGAGAGAGGGAACTAATGTTCCCTCCTTAAATTGCGACGCCCTTACGGGGTCAATAAGCCCGATTACAGAGGCGCCAGCGTAAATTGAATAGCAAGGTAAAAAGCGTTCCCTCTTTCGAAAGTGAAAAAGAAACAGAACTATGCTATTTAGCTATTATAATTACGATGGCGCCTCTGAAATCGGGCTTAATGTCACCAAGTTAAGACTTTAGTTTGTAAACACTTTTGTTTTAACAGTGCATTGTGTAATAAACTAATATAAACATATGGTTCCGTAATAATATGACGATTGTTTTATATAATTAGTTTGGATTTTCACTTCTATGTTGCGTTTCGTTTTATAAAATTATTTAATGACACGAACAAAACAACCGAGAAATCTAAATCATAGGAAGAGCCATTGCCAAGTATTTGCAACACTAATGTAAAAGCTCTTATCACCATAAAATATTCTGGTTGAAGAATTTTGATATAAAATAGCCTTTAGCAGTATTTCTCTATAATAATAAACAAAAGACTCAATAGTGCTATAGCTCGAATCAAACTACTTGGCGTCTGTGAACACGAGTCATTGCGATGTAGTAAACTCGTTATGACAGCTGATCGAGAAACGGGGATGTGCGCAGCTTGTAGATAACTTTACAGACGCCAAGAAATTTGATTCGGCTTATACCTATAATTTCGCTTTCAAAGTAATTTCTCTTCATTATTGATGGCTTATCAATCAAAACGATAAGAATACGTCATTCACCATTATCGTTTTAATTTGACTCCACCTATCTCGCTTCGATAACTCGTTCTTTCCAATCGGAATGCACGTCCCAAAACATACATAGATATAGGCACTTTACGATAAGTCTAGTGCTTGTGTCATAATATGTATGTATGTGCCAAATCACTTTTAGGAATTTTAGGTATACTTTACAGTGTAGGTACATGGATAAGAGATAAAGTCTATGAGAAGGGCTATTTGAAGGACTGTTTAACCGCTTAACCGATTCAGATCTACCAATAAAAAAAACATCTGTATCGATTCATAATTGGAGGAACAATCGCATAATATACAAAAATACAAAATACAAACATAGTTGTATTGAGAACCTCCTCCTTTTTTGAATTCGTTTAAAAACAGGTAGAAATGGAAAATGGCTTTATTGTTCAGTGGGATGGAGCAGGGTAACATAAAGTTGAAGAATGACTGCCTCGGTGGCTCAGTGGTTAGTGACCCTAACTTCTGGGTCAAAGAGGCGTGGGTTCGATCCCCACCCAGGACAAACATTTATGTGATGAACATAAGTGTTTGCTTTGTGTCTGGGTGTTATTTAGTTACTCTCTATATAATTATGTACTAAAAATAAGTTTATGTAGAATAATCATGCAGTCTCTGGCGGCTGCCAGAGACTGCATGATTATGCAAAGCAAAGCTTGTGATATGGCTATATCACAAGCTTTGCTTAGTTTGGGGTCACAGGCCGTGTGTAAGATGTCCCAAAATATTTATTATTATTATTTATTAATGTATTGGCATCTTAGAACTAAATCCAGAAGAAACTCTGACGCGTGCCTCAAAAAAAAATTGGAATGTAATGTAATATTTTGATACGAATTATACCTCTGATTACTTTCATTTTTCATTGGCATAGAACTTATTATAAATTTAAGTTTATTCACAGTTATAATGTTAATATAGCCGTGGTGGAGGTAGTGACACCCGCCTTACAATCTTGAGGTCGTGGGTTCAAATCCCCGGTCCCGTACCAATGAGTTCTTTGGAATTTATGTACGGAATTTCACACCACTGGCTTTTCGGTGAAGGAAAACATCGTGAGGCAACCTGCATACGTCCGTAGAAGAACTTCGATGGCGTATGTGAATCCACCAACCCGCACTGGGCCAGCGTGGTGGATATGGCCCAATCAACCTTCGTGGGTAGGCCTACGTCCTGTAGTGGACTATTAAAAAAAGGCTGGTACATTACAGTACATAATGTTAATCTTTAAAATCACAAAATACGTAAGTACGACATTATGTAAGCGTAGATAGATTTAATATAACACTTCATCAATCATGTTGACTTAAAAAAATCAAATTAAATTCAAAATAAAATCGCTATCTCGATTGATGTACCTATTGTGTTGCGCATAAAATGATACATACTAATAATTATGTACTAGCTGCTGACCCCGTCTTTGCTCGGCACCTATGTTACTTATTATTAAGCTTACTATTGGTGAAAGAATTTTTCAAATTGAAATTCCCAGTAGTTATAGTGTATCTAATAAACAAAAACACTGTAGAAGTGCAGACTACCTATGTAGATTTTTACCCGCATTTTATAATCAAATGAATGATCGCACATCTTTTTTTAGGTAAAAGTTAAACAATTTATATAACACTCAGAGATGTTCAGATATGGAGAGTTGAAGTTGCAGCGGCAAGACCTCCGACTTATGGTAGGACTCATAACTGGTCACTGAAACTTAAATAGTCACTTATATAAACTTGGAGCCACTGACAGCCCACTTTGTCGTGGCTGTTTGCAGGAAAACGAAACTGTAGAGCATGTTCTGTGGCACTGCAAGGCCACGGATGACACTAGAAAAGCTAACGGATTGCATGATGCTTTTGCATTATCATCAGCTTTGGTATCTACATCGCCATCATCTGATTCACCATCTAAGCTACTGGAGCAGTTGTGCCTGCGGCCCAGAGCCACGCTCCGTTACTTTAAGGTGCTGGGCTGGCTCGGGTAGACGCTGGAAGGGGAAATGCACAAAACACCCCTTCCACCACTTCAAATTAGAATTAGAAAATCAGGGTCGCGATTCCACACTCCTAGAGACGTTCCGACAATGGGCTGATGCCGACACAGTTGACTAGTTGGACTCGACCCGCCTCAAACCAGCATTAATAATAATAATATCGTTGGACCAACTACGATTCACACGATCCGATTTGACGGTTGGCTCTAACCAAATAGTAATGTGTGTTGAGCGCTTTATCTGATCGGTTCAAATGAACCTGTGTACCCAGCTATCTTGCAGGACCTAGCCAGTATATACGCCGAATCTTACAAGTCGGACGCGGATGTGAAGTTAGTTACAAGCTGCGCAATATCTAATCCTGACTGAAGATCATATAAAGCTGCGCGTCAATTGGGTTTCGCGTAGCTTGTAGTTGTACTAACTTCACATCCGCTGACTTGTATGGTTCGGCCTATAGCCTATAGCTACATCCTCCAAGCCAGCTACAGACTGCTTCAGTGTGTAGACTCCTTTACACGATATCTCCATGCCGATTGTGGACCGATTGGCGCGTTTCTTTGTTTTTATTATTAGACTATATAATCACTGCAATATCGTATCATATCTTTGAAGTAAAGAAAGGTTTTGCAACTTTTGACTGCCTCGGTGGCTCAGTGGTTAGTGACCCTGACTTCTGGATCAAAGAGGCGTGGGTTCGAGCCCCACCAGGGCAAATATTTGTGTGATGAACATAGGTGTTTGCTCTGTGTCTGGGTGTTATTTAGTTACTATATATATAAGTATGTAATTAAAAATAAGTATATGTAGTATATCAGTCTCTGGCAGCCATATCACAAGCTTTGCTTAGTTTGAGGTCAGAGGACGTGTGTAAGATGTCCCATAATATAAAAAAAAAAAACTACGAGTATGTTTATATAGTTTAGTATCGTTTGTTCGTTTCAACCATAGGACGTTCACTGCTAGACATAAGCCTTCCCTGTCTCTCTAAGCAATAAGAAGGGTTCGAAGCGCGATACTGTGGTCATAATAAGGTTGCCTGACCATTTTGTGAGTGGATATCCTACGCTGCGCTTGCCGGTACGCGGAAAATGCTCACTTTTATAATTTTAGTATAGCTTATTCATTGCAGCACTCGCTGTGGTTAACCTGTGTTTACGTATGTACGTAGATATACCTATTATAAAGAAAACAACAATGCATCTGACTGTTAACGTTCATAAAAATTCTATTAATATGTTTCAAATTCAAATAGCCTTCTATGGTAAATATGTTCACTTGTATTGTAACGCTTTCTGAATCATCCACCAGGACGTCTACGACTATAGGGGGAAATACAATTAGCTATTTACGTAGAAGCAAGAACCTGGGACTACTAACTATTCGTTAAGAGTCAGTTTTTATTTAGGTCAATCTAAAATAAATAGTAAATACTTACGAGTAGTTTCAGTTTTCATTATGTTTATAACTTCAAATCGCTATACTTGGTTCATAGTGTTTTGCTGTATATAGACACGCGGAAGCGTGTCCAGCCAAGACAAAAAAAGGAACTGGCGACGCGACGTGTGTAATATTACACGAACCATTTCGAGTCACTTTTGGCCCCTTCATAACTCGAAAACGATTCTATATGTATTTATTAAAGTTATATAGCTAGCCTAGAATACAAAAAAAAATTCGTTAATTTTGCTTCAACAGTTAATTATATATTAACGTTTAAAAACCGGGGTTTCATTGACTGATTCACTGACTCACTCACTGACTTATAGATCAAAAACCTAACCCATTTCCAGATGACCTAGAAACTTGATATAAGGCATCAAGGTAGACTATTACGCATTTACAAAGGAAACAATCTAAAACATCGAACTTTTACCCCCCAACCCCTACTAGGGGATGAAAGTTTGTATGAGACTTTCACTAATGTTCATGCTAGAAGTCTAAAAATTGGTACAAAGACTCTTTGTTATAAATAATAAAATAAGTATTTCAGGGTTTTTAATAAATCACCCCCCAACCCCTAAACTGGGGGATAAAAGTTTGTATGAGACTTTCCCAAATTTTGATGCTAGATGTCTGGAAATTGATTAAAGCACTATGTTTCAAATAATAAAACACGTACTTCAGGATTTTTAATAAATCACCCCCCAACCCTTAAAGCTGATAAAAGCTGATAAAAGGGGATAAAAGCTGGTATAAGACATCTTCAAGTTTTGATTAGTTTAGAAGCAAAGGATCTGAAAATCGATTAAAGTACTTATTGTAATAAATAATCTACAAAAAGAAGTGAAATCCAACAAAAACATTTTCATGTGAATTATAGCCAAGACCACAGCTCGCACTTTCAAAACGTTGTCAGATCTTATGTAGGGCCAAGCTTTTAACTCTACACGCCTTAACTCTACAAGTCTTACTCCACAAACTCTACACCTTAGTCAATTTATGCGGCTTGGCTGTTTCACTAACTGCACATGGGCGTAAAGTGAAGATTAATGATTAAGCGTTCACAAATGTTGTTAAATAAATAGTTTTTGTTGCAACGAAACGGCCAAGTCACATATATTGACTAAGCTATATGGTTTGTGAAGTAAGGACTTGTAGAGTTAGAAGCTTGGCTCTACATAAGATCTGACAACTTTTTGAAAGTGCGAGCTGTGGTCTTGGCTATATTTCACAAGAAAATGTTTTTTGTTGGATGTGTATGGTACTGTATGGGTTACGTATAAGTATAAGAAGTTAATAACTTTTCTTTGTCTTTGTTGTCTTTGCATGGTATCCCCACCCAGCGGCTACTTTGGAGTAGGTACCTACCATGGACTTCTACCAACTCTACAAATCTTCTCGGTGCGGTAGCCTACTTTCCCAGGGGATTGGTCATTGAACTTCGAACGCTGAGGAACTTAAATACGAGCGTACGTAACTTTGTTAGATTGTATGGAGAATCTCAGTTTATGGAAGTCGCGAATACTCCATATAAGTTCCGTATACGATCAAAAACGATCCCCAGAAACCTGCTTCGATTTATTAGTGCATCGCCTACGAGCCGCCAAATTTTTGTAGACCTTACGACAAGTGGCTACGATTTCGTAGGCCCTACGACAAGTGGCCACAATTTCGTAGCCCCTGCAACCAGTAGTGACTACATTTTCATTTTTCATCATTTTCATCCCCGGGCACATTTCAGTAGTTAGTTTCTGATGAGGCACTTACCATCTTGGATGGGTAGAATTGGTAGAGCTTTATACCCATCCATCCGTGAGCACGAGGTTCTCTTCCGACCTAAATACTTCAACCATGAAAAGACGAAGCATATTTTTGTTTTTCTCGTTAGATCCTACTTCCTACTAATATTATAAACGTGAAAGTTTGTGAGGATGGATGTATGGATGTTTGTTACTCTTTCACTCAAAAACTACTGAACGAATTGAGATGAAACTTTGCAATAATATAGCTTATATATCAGAATGACACATATGCTTTAAATTATAATGATATATTGCGTATGCGGGCGAAGCCGCGGGTAAAAACTAGTCAAAAATAATATTCTAATTTGAAAATGACGTTATAATTATTTTTTCGTTTCTCTATCACAATAATTTAAGGTAAATGAAAATTTTAAATGAGGAATTAATTATATGAGATAATGGGCCAAGTGCGAGTCGGACTCGTGCACGAAGGGTATGAAAGCCCCCTCAATATATTTTATTTTCATTTATTTATGCAAACAATATATCTCTAAATATTCTGTGAATATTTCAAGCATCTTACTGTTGCCATTATTAATATCAAGCAAAAATATTACGTTTCTTGTATAGTATATACAGTGGGATATCTTTATCCCACTACTGGGTATTATGCTTCTCTCTTATGGTGACATCTGTCACTCTTTAAAGTACCTAGATAGACGAAAAAAGCTAATACTGTGGTTCCTTTTCATTATACGTATTATTCGGAACAAATAGCAACACACATTAGCCAAAAAATAATTATACATATTATTTAATTCGATAAGAACGAGCGAGTACTTTTTATATGCATCCGTAGCACTTATAACAAACCGTTTCGATCTTCACGCGAGCGGGCAACGAGGTCAGATACCCGGCCAGATAAGATAATCAACGCTAACATTGTAGATATTGCAAACTGCGTTCAAATATTCGCTAAGGTGATTCCATTCATTGGTGAAAACACGCGCGACTGTCAATCGGTTCCGAGAAACCTACTCGCGTTTCCTGGAAGCGCTACTATGAGCGCACACATGCATGCGCGCACGTCCGTGTCGTCCGTGTATCGCACACAGCCGCCCACGGCCCTGATAACGCAGCCAGTGACGACTTTAACAAGACGTATCAGTGCTCTCATTAAACATCCAACTTGTATTGCGTACCCGGTTCTCCTTACACCTAATCAAACAATTTGTTGCGCAGGAGTTGCGTTACCGACTCATTGCTGCTGACAGGAACAAAGCAGCCGAGGAGAATTTGTGGGCGCGACTTGCGAGTGATTATTATTGAGACTTCAGTGTATAAAGAGCTTGTAAAGAAACTTCATAAAATAGTTATTCTTCTTTACATTGTACGCTATCACCACTTCAAAGTATCCAGTATTTGTTTGAGGCCTAAGCCTAAACCACATCCTATCTCCTAATAAATTATTCCAGTCAGTCGCCCGGATATTATAAACGCGAAAGTTTGTATGTATGGTATCTTTATTACTCTTTCACGAACAAACGACTGGACCGATTTAGATTGAATTTGGAATGGAGGTAACTTAGACTTTGGATTAACACAAAGGCTACTTTTTATCTTTTTAAAGCGGGGCGCAGCTAGTGCGTAATAATAAAGACCCTGCTATAGAGTTAGGATTGAAGCGCTCATAGCGTATATTGACTAAGTGTTTGACGTCTTACTGTGACGTGTTAGTCTTCGGTTGGGTGGAATTTACAACTACCGTGACTCGGATGACACGTTAATTATAGGGCCCGGTTGTTTTAATTGTTTGGCCATGTCAGAGGCCTTGATAGGCAGCTTAAAAACTCTGAAACCAGGGCTACCCACCCGGCCTACACTAACTTTTTTTTTATTTCAAATAGGTTTGCGTTTGACCACACACTGCCTGATGTTAAGCAGATATGCGGTCTAGGATGTAGCACGCTTACCTACTTATTACATATAATTCAAACTAAAACCATTTATGATTGCATTTTGTCTGGCCTTTGACTATTAGCAACAGCTACTACAAGTATTTGGTAAATACTGTCAAAGCCAATGACAGCTGTCGAATATCGCCCTTGACTGACCCATGACTATAGCTCGTTTAACGACGCGTGAATTGATTGTGCAAATGAAATACGAGTACGTTGAAAAGTTCCACAATGTCAACATAAAACATTTGGAACAACTAAAGATCACGATGGCACGAACGTTTATGTTCGATCGAGTTTAATAAATGGCCTACCAATAGGGAGTCTTCCATAGATACTTAACATATAGAGATGCATAGTAAACTTCGCGCTGTGCATTTAATTACCAAGAACTCCTCACTGTTATTATAGAACGATACGCACATATGCATTACATTGGGGTAAAAATTGTCCCTAGACAACTTTAAGGCTACGCGAATGGAGCAACTGCTTGGGGGAACTGCTCATTTACTTAGAGGTATTGTACTCCAGACAATATTGACTCTATTTTTTCTAGAGTGGATAAAAAGTTTCTAGGGTGGAAACGGCTCACCCATCTGGTATATTTGATTGGAGTAATCCGATGGACGTTGTGCAAATTCTTCTGATTCATATTACACTAGCTTTTGCCCACGGCTCCGCTCGCGTGGAATTTGACTTTTGTGCTATGTCACAGGAACCTTTTACTTTTTCGGGATAAAAAGTAGCCTATGTCACTTTCCGGCCCTTGAAAACGGAGCAACCGATTGACTTGATTTTTGCCATAGATATAGATCTATGGCAAAAATCAAGTCAATCGGTTGCTCCGTTGCTGCGTGAAAGAGGAACAAACTAACAAACTTTACGGATTTATAATATTGTTCTTATTATGTACAATTTTTCACAATTAAATTAGGATTGTGTTATATATATTCATTATTTATATTATTACTACAGTCTTCGTAGCCGAAACGAGTCGCTAATGCGGACTGTTTTCAATTGATGACACTAATTTTGTTGTTTTTTAGAAACCATCAGTAGGTACTCTATCTGACAAGAAAACTGTAGACCTGGCATTTTTTCTGTACTGTAGACCAGTGTGTTCTCGTGCGCACAACGCGCGGAACGTAAATAGCGTCGCCTCTTTAGACATATTTATTCCAAGGGAGTCTCAATAGAATGATAGGGGATCATCGGGGTCAGCGGCGAAATGCCAACGGTCAATAATAACTGGTCAATAATGTCTCGACATGTGCACTGACCAGCCATGAATCAATTGAAGTCTAATTTGATGCCAAGAACGATTACGTTCCGTTTTGCATTCAATCATTCGTGATCGTGACGCTTTGAAAATTATCGATACAATATTGTCTTGCATTATTAATGATCTAAATCTAGTAGAGCAAGATGCGAAATATTGTCATATTTACAGAGAAATATCATAGTTATGTTTAAGAACAGATAAACTTAAAAATAAGAGGACGAAGGTATACCCTTAAATTACTTCATCACATTGTCGATAAATTGAGTCAGCAATTTGATGATGAAATAATGAGCAGTTTCTCACAATCTGTAACACTCAACGGTCTATTCACAGACGTTTAACCAGATGAGCTAACCCATTGCTAGAAAAGACTTCAACCAGATTTTTTAGTCACCAAACCCAACCAAACCAAAACAAAAAGTCCTTAGCACACATTACAAAGTCATTATGAAGAAACATGCAAATTGCACATGTGATGATTTTTATCAAATTTTTGAAAAAGACAGGATTCAAAACATGCCTACACACCACACCATTGTTTAGAGGCCGAAAAGAAAAAGACGTAGGTATAGATCTAGCTTTGAAAAATGTCTTTTAGTATCTTAGTCAAATTAATAGAAATGATTGGACTTACTTGGTGAGAGTGGTGGCTGCATCGCAGACCGCGGCGGCGGCGGCCTGGCGCTCCGCAGCCGCGTCTACCATGCCTCTGCATCACCGCGCGGGGCATCACTCGCGAGTCGCGCCACCTCGGCCCCTCGCCCCACACCACCACCCACTACACTGCCACAAGCACGTCACATACATACGAACCACCCTACCAGGCACCGAACGTCACCTGATCACCTCACGTTGCAATATGAAACCGACACCAACGTCTCAGATTTCGATGTGCGTTTCGATCTATGCAGTTCGACACGTATAGCTGTGCGACCGGCTTTTATGAATAATCTGTAACAAACAAAAAGTAATCTTTTCAAATGTTTTCGTATACTTGGGTTCTGGTGAAAAATAAAATGAAGAAAAGTCTGTTTGGCGTTTAGAATACTCTGTTTATAGCTCCTCCTTCCAAGAGCTATCCTAGAGATTTGCTCTGAGCGATCTAACGTCTTGTTGCTTGTGTGATGAGCTGATGAGGGAAGCGTTTAGTTTACATAATAATATAACGGAGTTTAAAAAAAAATGGCAATGAAATGCCTATAGGATCACTTTATTGTCAGAGTATCCTCCAACCGTAAAGCCGTCCTCACAATAATTATTTTTTTCGAAAAATGGCATGACCGACTTCAACCGTTTCAACAATTTCCCACCGATCGATGTAGCATTTTTTACACTATTGATTTCGGTAAAATTAAAATGTGACCAACTTCAAAGTATACACTCTCCAATAAAAAAAAAGAATTATCAAAATCGGAGCACTATGTAAAAAGTTATGCGTACACATAAAAAAATATACGCGTCGAAAAGAGTATACCTCCTCCGTTCCGTCGGTCAAAAACAGGTGGAGGCAGTATAGGGAAGAGAGTACCTCCGAGAGAAATAAAATTATTTTTTGAAGTCGGTTAAAAATAAATATAATTCCATAGCCGATTGCACGTCTTTCTTAATTCTTAATTTAGTATTACCGGTAGCAATAAGACTAAAGTCTGCCTCACAACCTGTCCATTTATCATCCAACGACACTGTAGTCTGCTGCTGATCCGTACAGTCGGTTATGGAATTATACATACAAAAAAAGCAAAATACAGTCGAATTGAACCTTTTTTATGAACTCGGTTAAGAGTGATAGAACGAAGATCCGTAATCTGGAGCATCTTTGAATCTGTAGAATTATACAGAAGGTGGCGACCCTAGATCGACGAAGATAAACTTTTATCTTAAGTACAGGTCGGGTGGCTCTGACTGCTGGCAAGCCCTGGTGTCAGTTTCCAAGTTAAAAGCCCTCTGAAGAAGCTAAACGGTAAAAACTACCGATGAAGCCTTGGTGTGAAAATGACACCCGAGGTCACCCATCCGAAGACTCACCGTACTAAATTCTACAACGTTGCTGCACTTAGTAGTTAGTTAGTTAGTTAGTAACTAATCAATAAGAAACATCTAGGCAAGCTAAGCTACGCTATGAGATATTTGCTCTTCGGGAGGTAAGTAGGTATTTTTAACCAACCTCAAAAAAAGATGTCCTCAATTCGACTATGTTTTTTTTTCGCGATTACTCCGCCAATTATGAATTGATTTTGATGATTATTTTTTTGTTTGATAGCGGAGGTGGTCTGAGGTCAACTATAATGTTAAAACTTACGACATCGATTCTAGCGAACTAGGTATTCGAATTCTGTATACGGGTGAAGTTGGTTGAGCCATTTTTGGGCTCTACTATAAACTATAGGTCCCGCTTGACGGCAAAATAACTAATCAACTCATTAGGTTGTGACCATCAATAAATATACTGTATTACAACGTTTGTTAGGGTTACGTAGTAAAACGAGAAAGCCTTATAACTTCGTTGTGTCCGGCCGTCCGTCCGCACTAATACAAAGCCTTCTAACTTCCACATTTATCAATAATATTTCATGAAATTTGATATTATAATAGTTTAAGTGTAGATCTCAGTTTAAAATACTTGAAAAAATCAAAACTTGAAAAATTGAATTTTTTTTTCAACCCCACCCCGTCATGTGGAGTATCGTTGAATAGGGTTTCTAAAATGAGTGTCAGGTTTCCTAAACGATTTTTTGTCACATGTACCATTTAAAAAGTTCAAACTTTCTGAGTTTAAAGACCACATCATATAGGTACTTTCCTTGAACATTATTTTGAGCACTGTGGGAACATAACTTTATAAGTTACAAAGAAAAATTGAATTTTTTAAACATGATCATAGCTCAGAGATCATTGACCTCACAAACATATTTCATACTCATTTACGTTTTTCTAGTAGTCAACCACCTAATGACATCGTAAAAATTTGGTTTTTATCATTATCATAATCATCGTCACCATCTACGAAAGCCTATCATATGCGCGTCTCGACACGCACTTGACAAATTATTTTTAGGGTTCCGTACCTTAACCAAAAAAAAGCGGACAAGTGCGAGTCAGGCTCGCACATCGAGGGTTCCGTACAAACACGTTATTAAAATAATTAAAAACCTGTTTTAGCATGTGCTAATGTTGTGCTAATGTAAATGCTCGCACTTGTCCGGTTTTTTTTAGTTTGCTTAGATTATTATGTTCCTAAAACAGTTTTGTTTTATTAAACAGGCATGTGAATGAAATTAAATGTCGGTAATTTCAATTCAACCACTTGCAACTGTTTTGGTAGTGTATTGAAATATTCGCAGTCGGTCTGGATTTCTCCGTCCTAATCTGAGCCACGCAAATCTGGTTCTAGAAACCCACTAGAATGCGATGGGTCGATGACATCAAAAGAACGGTAGGCTGCAAATGGATGCAATCGGCAAGAGACAAAAGTGAATGGCATAAATATAGGCAGGACTATTCTCAGCAGTGATTATCAAAGTGCATCAATGTACTGTACTGTACCAGCCTTTTTTTACAGTCGTAGGCCTACCCACGAAGGATAATTAGGCCACGCTGGCCCAGTGCGGGTTGGTGGATTCACATCTGCCATCGAATTTCTTCTACGGACGTATGCAGGTTGCCTCACGATGTTTTCCTTCACCGAAAAGCCAGTGGTGTGAAATTCCGTACATAAATTCCAAAGAACTCATTGGTACGGGACCGGGGATCTGAACCCACGATCTCACGATTGCAAGGCGCGTGTCATTACCTCTTGACCACCATGGCTGCAATGACTGATAATGTTTTAAATATCACCCCTAAAAAACGCTTTCGGCCGCGTACGCAACCAATGTTCGAAACTGGTTGCGTACGAGGAGTTTTTCCTCTTCGTAGACAACTAGTTGCCATGGAAGAATATATTTTTCCGCAGACGCAACCAACTACTTTTTTTTACATTACTACACTACGTGTCATAGACCTACCTAGGACACATAGGACACTAATTATACCTGGAAGGGCTACCTAGGACAAGAGAATATAATCCCGTCAATGGTTTCCAATCCCGGGATAACAGAATTTTTGATGCGCAATCCCGGAATCCCGGGGCTATCCCAGGATTAGAATACGTGGTTTCTCATTGGCCTCAAGTGAAAAGAAACTTAAATAATTTCTAAATAAAGTTTTTGAAAATCGTTACAAAATTACACAATACACAAATGAAAATAGATAAAACGTCATTATTTTTCGCAAAAAATGGCATGAGCTACTTCAACCGTGTACAGAATTCACGAATAGTTCGCACGGATCGATGTAGCAATTTTCATTGCAGTTTATCAAAACTGGCTAAGCCGATTAAAAAAAGAATGAGACCAATTTCGAAGTATATCCTTTCCAATAAAAAAATATACGTACCTCCTCCGTTTTGTCGTCGGTCAAAAATAAACTATAATTTTAC
The DNA here is from genome assembly GCA_949316475.1 of Hypomecis punctinalis. NCBI lineage: Eukaryota > Metazoa > Arthropoda > Insecta > Lepidoptera > Geometridae > Hypomecis > Hypomecis punctinalis. Next base: position 12,199,992 of record OX438797.1, read on the forward strand.
AAGAAATCAAGAAGACAGCGTAAAAAATATATGTAGAATTTCGATAATTCAATCGACGAAATATAAGAGCATCCAAGATGGCTGGTAGAGATCGGAACGAGGCGGTGATGGCGGCTTTGGGCCGGGAGAAGGCAACAAAATTGGCATAGGATGTAAAAAATGTGTATTTGTAATTTATAAGAAATAATAAGCATCGTGTGCATGCCCCAAGCATGCATGCTCGCCATCGAAGGCTCCTTCTTGCGGCGATATGTCGGGCCAGGTTGTTCTCCTCCCTCAAATATGGTCGAGGAGAACGATGGCTGGCACATGTGTCACACTCGTACTGCGGTATCGGTCGGGTACTGCTTGCGGGTCGCCGGTCTGCTCGTGGCATTCACGCAGTGCATTGACTAACTTAGGCTAAGATTTCTAGTACCTACTAAGTACCTCGTGTCACTCGCGTGCATATCTAAGGGTTGTTTTTGTCTATATGTAGTACACGATATTAATATGATTATATGGTAAGGTTTAGATGATTTTAGGCATGATTGCGCCAATCCCGAGCTTAGCCAAGTACCTACAGTTCCGGGATTTTCGGAGCTAGAAAGGCGGCGGAGGCCTTCAGGCGGCCTAAAAAACTCTGACACCAGGGCTAGCCACACGGCCTATATATAACTTACTTACTTCAGGGCTAGAAAATGGTCGAGATCCCGAGATCCTGGGATACGGGATCCCGGGATTGTATAATCTACCTACGACACCAAGGTACTCCATAGCAATAGTATTCCTATAGCTAATATCATTGATATGGAGTACCTAGGTGCCCTAGGTAGAGAACCTACGATTCCTACAGACCTTCCTACGATTTATTTTATTCCCCTCGCCACGGTAATGGTATCCATTACCGGGCCCTCGCTCACCTCGCTGCAGTCGTCGCTTTGGGAAAAAAAACTAGCTACGGAACCTTACATAAACGCGCGAGTCACACGCTTCTCACTTCTGGCACATTTTAGCTAGATTGATCACTGTTGTAAAATAGATATTTTGTTGTTCTTTGTTTATGTCTCTTGGCACAATGTAGCCTTTATTGATATTGCCCTATAGGTACCTACATAAATTGTTCAACCCTAGAAACCAATAAATACGCTAAAATATTCGATGTAATTACGTACCTACTTAAGTAGTAGAAACTGTCAACACCTACAAACATACCTATACAGCATTGGACAAATGACAAGATACAGCTTTATTGATTTCACTTTTGATGTACATAATATAAAACAAAAGCTGGGTATAATAATTATATAGCGCCTAGAACTTATTAAGTAGGTAGGTACATACTTCTACTTGAGTAAGTACCTACTTGGGTAATTTGTTGGTAAGTAGGTATTTAGGTGCGCCTGCCTACCTACTAGTTAGATACTACGAGTGAACGAGCAAGAATACAATTTTATGTATGAGATCATCGATAAGTATACACAGCAAATGTAATAAATATAAATATGACTCACCAGTTATATGTACTTGCTACAGAGACCGTGTGTAGGTTATCATTATCACTACTACTCATGAACGTCACACACTCTGCATACAATACACGCTGTCCATTATCCGCACACACTTTAACATTTCACGTAAATTAATTAATGTAAGTAAATACGAAATTAAATCATGATAGCGTACAAACATTTCCTTTTGACAAGAGATAGGTATTTGTAAACGTTTGAGGACATGAAAGAAAGAGAAACCGACTTGAGAAACAAAGCAATGGAACAAAAATCTTTACTGAATTTGTCAATTTAGGACCTATACCGCCATCTATGTTTTATCAAACGCAATAGTTCCTAAGATGACAAATGGCTGACAAACAAAAATGACATTTGGTATGCTTGAAATGGTGTTTCGATGTTGTTGTTTTCATTTTTAAAATCGAAATAACAATAGTCCCTCTAGTTATAAAAAATATACTGGTTATTAGAAAGTTTCTACGTTATCAAGTGTTTAGCAGTTTTGCATGTGTGATGTGCAAAATAACAAAAACCAAATTAGGTATCTAGCTACGAGAGATACGTTTTTTCAAAGTTACAGCGTTCATGGAGGAACAACTTTTTGTGTCTGCATCTGTTGATTAAAATTTGAAACATAATAAGCTTCTAAACAAGGTCAACAGTTTTCGTCAACTCGTAGTAGACAAAAATAATTAAAATTAGTGATTATTATGAACAAACGATCATCTATTGTGTTCACTATAAGTCTTCACCAAATATACCACCAAAAGTGTCCGCGAAAATGATCTGTGCCTTGTTTTTCGCAATCACAACGTTACATGAACATGGATGACCTAAAATGCGAATATGTGAAGAAAAAAAGATGTTTGGGACTCACAAGAAGTGCAAATTGAAGAAATTATGTTGTTTCGTACGTCGTCACACGACAATCATTGACCAAATCATACCATCACCAAACAATTGGTGTATTGCTCGATAGCAAAAGTGAAAATGTGATGTGTCAAACTGATTGTTTACTTCGCGGACAGGTGAGTGGTCTGTAGAAGTGGTACGCGAGGGCGGCGGGTGGCGGGCGGCATGTCTGGTCGGTCGAGTCCTGTAAACGGCGGTTACGAGTCCGCGAGGCTCACCGTCCGCAAGGACCTGTTCCCGGAGGCGCGCCTGTCCCCGGAGGCGGCAGGCGCCTCGCCCGACCTCGACGACGACCTCGTATCCTACGTCAAGCTGGAGACCGACTTCGAGCAAAGTATCGACGAGATTGCCATTCAGAAGCAGAAGCTGATGGCCAATGGAATGATGTCGTCGCCATCCCGCTCGCGCCACAAGAAGCACAAGTCGAAGCGCGATTTGGACCGCTCTACCCTCAACGGATACCTCCCCCAGGAGAGTAAACGCAAAAAACGTTCTCGTCATAGGACTCGTTCGAGCCGAACAGAAGTTCCGCAAGTGCTTAGTGGTAAAAACTTAAATTTAGTTAGTAGTAGTGCATATCGAGGTGGCAATGATGAGAATGAAGAAGATGATATGGAACCTGAGCTGGAAGAAGAGGCGGAAGAAGAAGAGGTGGCGCAGAGTAGTTCCGATGATGAAGTGTTAAAGTACAGTGTAAAGTTACCGTTAATTAACAAACCACGTCAGAGTGGGAAACCCTACAGTCATGAACTTAGTCAATTATCTACTAAAAAGAGAAAAAAAGGTAAAGAGAAACACTCTCATGTGGTGATACCGTGCAGTGGCAAGCCTCGCTCTATGATGGAGTATACTCGTAGTAAAAAGAAATCGAAGAAGTCTGAGAGTGTTCCCGTGCCCATCCCCGTACCCGTGCCTGTTTCCTCTGTACCCACATACAGGAGCCAAATTGTAGATACACATACAATGAAGATTAAGATTAGGAGAACAAGTGTCCATGAAACTGTAAGTAATAATTGTATTTTTGATAACATATCACTATCTTGTGAGAATATGTGGGTGAAATGTCATTATGCATGATTTTAATGTACTGACTACTATGTTACCCCTCAACTGCAGATAAATTAAACTTTATTCTGTTTTGTACTTTTATTCAGATATAAATGTGTTCCTGTAAAAGATATTAGTATTTTGAGTTTTTATGATTTATTTATTTATTTATTTACACCTTCATGCAGTGTTGTCAGCTCTGAGGTATTTTCCTTTCAAGAAAACACTAAAACATATATTAAATAAGTGTTATTTAATTTTAGGTACCTACTTATGCAAATGGAGTAAAAATAATGTAGGTTTTATTAAGTGGGTTTTATCAATTTCTGGGGTTTAGGTGGAGTTAATGCAATTTTAAAAATAGCAAGTGTGTCCCAAAAATGCACGATTTAAAAAACTAATATCTCAAATGCTTAATTACTCAACTTTAAAAAAAACTAGACATATTTAGGGTTTCCCAGTAAAATAAGGGACTTACCTTCAACCTATTTTATGGACATCTAGAAACAACTCAAAATTACCACATGTACCTTTTTGTTTGTTTGTTTGTATACCTAAATAAAAGGTGCATTATGTATTTTATGTCATTCTAGGGTTAATGCAGTATATGTGGGCTCTAAAACCAGAAAGGTCTCACCCTTTTAGTTTTTGAGATAATAGTAACTTTCAAAAAATGTGTCTGAAAATTGTACCTTGCTATCCAGTTAATGTTGTGACTTGGGGTGTCAACATTATTTGATTTTTATGATTATTTTGTATAGCTCAATACAAGTTTAGTATTAAGGCTGATGCTCTTGGCTTGGCACACAAAATTCAATTTTATTCTGAATTTTTGCCATTTACAGATAAACTACTTATTGTAAGTTTACGAAAAAAAAATTGCAGCCATGAATAAGTAGTGTTTATGAGGTGCATACACCTAGAAACCAAAATAGTGATTATAGTTTGTGCACAAAAGTGCATAAGTAACTAAAAAGTAAGGTGAAAATCAATTGATGCACTTTTGTGTATGGACTGACTACTATTTTGGATTTTAGATGTATGTATAGTAGCCGGCAAACAACTTGAACGTTAAACCATAGCTACCTCTCTTTTGTTTTCTCTGCTAACGAAAGGGAGAGAGTGATATTTTTTTGTTCAACTTACATGCCGGGACCTATACCTCATAAACACTACCTATCCATGGTTGCTAAATGAGTTTTCATAAACGTAGATTAGTAGTATCTGTACGCCAAAAACCCAAAAATAATTGAATTTTGCACACTGACCGAGACCATCAGCCTTAATACTAAAACTTTGGGTTTTATTTTTTATTGTAACTTATGAGCATATTTGATTAAATAAATAATAAATATTAGGGGATATTTCACACACAGTCTCTGACCGAAAACTAAGCAAAGCTTGTGATATTATGGCTGCCAGAGATATACATAGGTACTACAGATACATATTTTTAATAATACCTAAATAACACCTAGACACAGCAAACACCTATGTTCAATTGTTCATTCCCTCGGTGGGAATCGAAACCATGCCTTTTTGACCCAAGAGTCAGGGTCACTAACCACTGAGCCATTGAGGCAGTAAATTATTTAATTGTGGTATTTATTTATATTAACTTAGTTTTAGCTTTATACTTGATGTATGTATGTAAAGTGAACTCTGCCTTCTGAATTTCTCCATACATTTTTGCATACAATGCATACCTAGGTCTCTCTCTATGTGATACCACTACACAAACTTGAACTGGAGTCTTGTATTTTTGCGCTCACGTTTATAAAATTGACCAATCCTCGAAAACTGTATTGTACTGAAAGTTTGATAGTCTAGTGAACAAGCCTACCAACAATGAATCTCGAAAATTAACAGGGTGAAATTTTGAATTCCTCCAGTTTTAGGGCCCACATATACCTTACCTACAGGTTTAAGTTTTTCCATTATTGTCAGCTTACTGTTGAGTTCTGTACCCAAAGTGGGAATATCTATTTCTTCTTTGTTTACATCTACATGAGATATCATTTAGAGTATTTAATTTAAAGTTATTATAAGATCTTTGAAAGAAGTTTTCCCAGGTATAGTTTTTACTTGATACCTTAGTGCTGATAGATGACACTATCCTAAAAATTTTCTAAGTTGCCCTTAAAGAAAAAAAACACTTAAAATTCATCCACAACACTATTGGTTACTCACTCTCACAATCACTGTAGTTCAGTGTAGGAACAGGCCGAATCAAAGTTCTTGGCGGCTGTGATGTCAGCTACAAACTGCTGATAACCCAGTTCTGACTGAAACTAACTTGACAGCTGTGCGAGGATTGGCTTTCGCGCAGCTCTTTTAGGCTCTTTGGGGCAGTTCAAGTATTACATAAGCAGATTTATTACAATTATTTACCCTCCGCCCCCCTTGTCAGCAAAAGTAAGCAAAGCTCTTACCCCTCCCCCCCATTTTTACGTAAGCATTGGTACATGTATGCATTTTTATTTTTTTATTGATTTATGAGCAGCAGATTTAATTCTAGAAATAAGAAAATAGATTTAGGTTAGAGGACTTTAACAGACATATGCGTAAAGAATCAAATAAAATATGGCTGACTTAATCACTATCTAGACCCCCCCACCCCCCACGTCAACAAAAATAAGCAAAGGATAAACCCCTATAGTGCTTAAGTAATACTTGAACGGCCCCTTTGAGGCTCAAACTGGTACTCTCATCATCATTATCGTCATCAGTCCTTGATAACCAACTGCTAAGCATAGGCCTCCCATTGTTAATGCTGTTCATCTTTGTCCCTTGTCTATTGCATCCATCTGCAGGCTGCTGCTTGCTTGATGTCATCAACTTATGACATTCTTTCTGGCATTTATCCTATTGATGTTGAAATTCCACCACTTAAAATGGTACTCGGATTTGACAATATTTTAGTAAAAGTTGAATCATACAATGTGGTGACTGATGTTAGCTACAAGTTGCGGATAGCTTAATCCTGACTGAAGCTCACTTAACAGCTGCGCTAAGATTGGGTTATCTACAGACTGTGTTTCAACCTATATGCAATATTTTCAACCAACTTCAAAAAAAGGTCGATTACTCCGCCAATAATGAACCACTGACGATTTTTTTTTCGTTTGGTTAATTAAATTTTATCGAAATCAGCTGAGCTGTTTTTGAAAATACCATTCAAAAACATTCAAAAATGCACAATGTTAATGTTCAAGTTTTCACTTCTGCCGGCACTCCCGGAGTGCAACCCGTTATTTTTAGGGTTCCGTACCCAACGGGTAAAAACGGGACCCTATTACTAAGACTCCGCTGTCTGTCCGATGTCCGTCTGTCTGTCACCAGGCTGTATCTCATTAACTATATCATGAATGAGTGATAGCTAGACAGTTGAAATTTTCACAGATGCTGTATTTCTGTTGCAGCTATAAGAACAAATACTAAAAACAAAATAAAATAGATATTTAAGGGGGGCTCCCATACAACAAACCTGAATTTATAGCTGTTCAATATTAATAACGGTGACAGGTAGACGCTGGAAATACTCATAGAATATTTAATTGTATGTTTACTTCCATAATTAATTATTAAATTAAAATAAAATCAATATTCAATGGGTATATACAGTACGGAACGTGTGCACGAGTTCAACTCGCACTTGGCCGATTTTTTTGTACGTATGTTACTCGACTACTCCGCCAATTATGGACCGATTTTGATGATTCTTATTTTTGTTTAGTAGATTCCATTGCGAACTATTCGAATTCATACCATTTTTGCCGAGGAATAAAAATATGAAACTTTGAAACAAAACAGTTACAGGTGGCGCCACCAGCGCCGGCGCCGACGTTGTCAGTGTCCGATATCGGGCAGCGCAAGTCCAAGAAGAAGCGGGCGGCCTCGCCAGTCGCCAGCGAGAGCTCGGGCGAGGAGTATGACCCGGCCAAGGGGGACACGGCGGCCGCCATGAGCGTCGCCGCTCCCAAGTCGAGGCACACGAGGCAGAAGGCGAAGAAATCTAATAATAATAAATCTAACAATGCTAAAAGTAAGGGTAAGTTTTCCACTACAATACATACCCATACAGCCATCACTACATAATTATATAAAATAAGCTTTGCTTAGTTTGGCAGATACCGTGTGTAAGATTGTCCCTTATTATTTATTTATATACAATCATCACTATATAATGTAAAAATGCCAAGGCGATGTATATGTATAATCAAAGTCATTTTTTTGAAGTGATAAATTCATTAGCGGTGTTTCGCACATTTTGGGATGTGTGTTAAACACGAAAAGGACACGTGACCTGATAGAAAATTCGTAAGTCGGAGGGAGAGTAGACCGCCGGCGCGGCGTAGGAGAAGAAGTAGTAACCCCCTCTCTTTCTACCGTGCGGCGAAAATGTATGCCTGCTGCTGTTTCGTTTCAGCGCAGGGCGCTTGTGCGAGTGTGCGTGAGTGATGTTGTGTACACATAATTTAATATCCACATAAATGATAATACTTTTATACTGATAAATAAAGCAATTCGTGCGAGATTGATTGTTATGATGCCACATCTAAAACTCTCTAAAATAAATTGGTTTCTTGTGTTCAATGTGCTCAAAACACGAGATGATTTAAAATTATATCCATTCACTACATGCCTGTCCTGGGTCTGCCCGGACTACGAATGAGTGAATAGCTAGAAACCTTTCAGAAGATATATTCTGAAAGAAAGTGAAATCGTAATGCTATCTTCTGGTAGTTTAGAAGATCTACATGCTAAAAAGTTGTCTTTGTATTTTAAATTTAGTGATTATACACAGTCAGGTCATAAATTCTGTCACATGTTTAATATAAAAATAATTGAAACAAGTTTATTCATTATGTAACCATTTATGTACCAAAATGAACTTAACAAAACATAGATACTTATGACAATAAAGTTTATTCAAAATTACCTCCGTGATTTTGAATACAGGCCTTCAATCTGCGGGGCCAGTCGTCTATCGCAGCACGAACGAGGTCCATGTCAATATCCGCGGCTGCCTCAATCAAGGATGTCTAGAGTCCAAATTGGGATGAGGCTTTGAGCACGCCTTTTCCTCCAAGTGTTGCCATATCTTGTAATCTAACGGACTCAAATCTGGACTGGAGGAGGGCCAGTCTTCGTACCGGATGAAGTCGATTTCACGCGCCGCCAGCCAGTCTTGTGTGCTCTTCGCTCTATGAGCTGGCGCCGAATCTTGTTGGAATACCCAGTGCCTGTTATTAAACATGGTATGAGAAACAGGTTCCACAAGGTTCGTCAGGACTGTATTTTGATACACAACTGCATTCGTTTTTACACCTTTCTCACAAAAATGTACCTCTGTTAAGCCCCAATAAGAAACTCCCAACCATACCATGAGCGAGGATGGAAAATGACCTCGTTGGACACGCGGAATACGGTTGCTCGCTTCTTCACTACTGTGTGCGGTACACCTTATCATTTTGTTTGTTGTAGCTCTCTTCTACGGTAAAAATTTTTTCATCCGAAAAAAGAATATCCCGATATTTTTTCCCGCGTACCGCTTCAACAAAGCGCGGCATCTCTTCAGTCTCAGGTCCATTAGACGAGCATTTAAACGATGTCTTGTTTTTTTTCGATATGCCTGAAGCCCTAAGTCTTCATTTAATACCCTTTTCACCGTGGTTCTGCTTAACCCCATCTGAAGGGCCAACAGTTTCTGCTTACGTTTGGGATTTCTTTGAATTCGCGCCTTCACAGCTTTCATCACTGCTGGAGTCCTAACAGACCGAGAGCGACCACTTCTTGACCTATCATCTACACTAGAGTCTTCATTGTATCGTTTGATGGTACGGTAAACGAATCTTTTGGTTATATTCAAATGTTTGACATACTCAAATTTGCGCGTAACCGCAATGATGCAACGCAATAACTGCAACACGGTCTTCTTTAAGCGTCCACTCCATATTTAAATATGAGTAAAATTCTAAAAAGCATACATTTTTATTTTCATTAACAATTCGAAATTCGAATTCAATAAACTTTTTATGGTCAGCATTCTAAAAGAAAAGTTTTTACTGTGTGACAATACTTATGACCTGACTAGGTATCTAGCTAGAATGAAAGGAATCACAATATCCACACTCTAGCTCAGCTCAGATGAGTTGACGAGAACAAAATAAGTGGCAACATTTTGGTACTAGAGTGGCTGTGGTGTTTATCAAGTCTACTATTCACACATAGATGAACATATGTTATATTAAAACTAGCTGAACCGGTGAACTTCGTCTCACCATCTCACCATCAACTGTCAATAACAACTTATACATGAAGGAACATTTTGTATGGGAAAATGAAATTTGTTTTTTATTATTTTTCTCGCTACTTTCCTTATACTTTCGTCCTTACTCTGAAGAATATCATCAATAGTAGATTGTATCATATGGGAGCAAAATAAGATTTTTACGGCGAGGGCGCTTTTTTGAATCCAGATTGAAGTGAGGGATCCTAGAGTAGAGAATTCTTTAGTAGAATCCTGAACGTACCGAGAGATTCAAAGTACGTCGCCCGAGCCAAAAATATATTTTGCGCCCGAGTGGTACACTCTACTTTTCATCACCTCTATGAGAAAACAAAAGGCGCCTCATATTTTATTGTAATGTAATATTATTATTTAATAAAACGTTGAACGTAACAACTAAATTGAAATTCAATGGTATCTAAAAATAAAAGAAATTAACTTAACTTATATTTACATTCTTTTCATTTATTTTCTTGGCGCTGAACACTAATTACAAATACTTCCAAATTCAAAAAGTGCGCAGCAAAGATTATTCCGGCGCACTTATTTGTTTCTAAATTCAAAAAGTGCGCGGCAAAGATAATTCCGGCACACTTATAAAGTTCCTTATAGAAAACACCACCTTTGGGCGCACTTAAAGGCGAACCAAGTAGTCCTTTTCGAATAGATGTGATGAAAAAAATATTCCTTTGTTATTTAACAGTGTTTTTATGTAATGTTACAGATAAAAGTGAAAAGACTGAAAGAAATAGAATTAGTACAGCAGAAGCTAAGGATGCGGGACCTCAAAGTCCGTGGGCCAGTTCGTTGCCCACCGAGATTCTACTCAAGATCTTCGAGAATGTCGTCGCCTCACAGGGCAGCTTACCTACTGTGATCAGGTAAGACAAACTTTTACTTTCTTATTATGAGTACAAGACAGCGACAGCTGAAAAAAATACTTGAGTGAGTTTAATGCTATAATAACTTTTACATAGCACTCATAGCGTCGCCGAAGTTAAATAGCGTTCGGCACGCCCAGTCTTCGGATGGGTGATGACGGGTGGCATTTCTAACTGAGCGCTACCATGGCTCAGATGACACGTGAAATTGTCAACCGTCTAACTATGTCAGATGCGTTGTGGCGGCTTAAAAATTGGCACCAGCGAAATTAGCGTATTTTTGGTTTTCTATCAGTAGTACCATTGATTAGTTCCATTGATGGTACTACTCGCGTATGTATATTTGGTACTAGCGACGTAGAATTTAAATCCTCTACGTCGCTAGTACCATTAATCAGTACCACTGATGGTACTATTCACATATCTATATGTGACTAGTACCATTAAAGCCTCCAGGCCCGGAAAATAGTATCCAAAGGTTGAGTACCTATAAAGTTGCATACATCAAAAAAGTATAGATACGTGAGTAGTACCATCAATGGAACTAATCAATGGTACTACTGACAGAATACCGAATTTTTACATAAAAAGATACACAATATAGTATCAAATGCAATTGATTGTCCATCCTTGTTGGCTATGATTGGCATGGTGACTCCATATAGATCAACCCCGCGCAGAATTGAGCTCCAGCTGCACACACCTCACTTTGATACCAACTATCGCAAAAACTCTTTCATTATCCGTACTTCTTTCAATTTTAATCAAAATTATTCCAGGAATGTTGATTTGTTCATGATGAAACGAAATTCGTTTAAAAAATTAATCAGTAAATACTTTTTTTGATAAAACTAAATCTAAATATGAAAACACTTTAAAAAGAATAAGTAAGAAGAAAAGAGATATTAGTAGGAATAAACACCTTGTTAAAGTAGGTACTAAAGGCACGAAGTAATCGACAGGTACAAACTTGTTTCTGGCTTTTATTTAGGTATTCTTGTTGTCAACTTTATGAATTATGGGAATGATATTTATTGTGCATAGATAATTTAGTTAAGTCCATATTATCTCTTTATATACATATATTCCGTATTGGGCACTTTGTACTTATAAGTGAGAGCTGTTTTGGCTTATGTATTGTCATTTAACCTCTTCTTACTGTGTTTGTTAGAAAGCCGTTTGTTTTCCATGTAAAATAAAAATAAAAAATAAAAGATACTTTTCTTTTTTACTACTCCCCATGTTTTTACGCTCGTATCCATACTAATTATAATGCTAGGTATGGTATGTGATTCTAAATTTTACTATACCATCTATTCCTATCATTGTTTATATTTTTCTAAGATAGCATCTATACTGCGTGTGTTGACGACCGAATGATGCATATCTCAAAAGATGCCCGAACGCGTAGGGGTGTATTCGGGCTATGTATGACCCCTTAAAACCCCTTCGTGGCCTATTTCTTGAGCCTAATTAGTGGATACCAGGATCTCCATCTAAACGTATGTTCTACTAACTGTATCTACCTTTCTCGTATGCTGCGTTTAGCAATACTCCTGGAAAGCTTTCGCTTTTTCTTCGTCTTTGATGTGGTCGATCTTAGGTTCGACTCTTGGCCAGGCAGATGCTTGAATAACGAATTTAAGTATCTGTTCTGGATCTAGGTATTAGTAGTCTTCTGTTTTATGTCACTAACACGGAACCAATCCCGAGCTATAAGTGTAAATTATTTACTATTATTATTTACATAGTTTGACGACAGCCACGAAATTTAAGAATGGGTCATAAAGTGCAGATGTTTCATTACCCTCAACTGTCGCTTATAGAGGTTCAGATAAGTAGTACTCTCAGTTATAGAGGTCCATGAGGGAAAATCGACTCTATTATAGAGGTTTTGGTCTCTCACTTATAGAGGTATTTGAGGGGTAAAATGACGGGACCTGGCAATTACTCTCACTTATAGAGGTTTCTTGCTTATCCAATTCTCAGTTAGCCAGGTTTGACTATTTATTTATATTAACTACTTGTTTCAGACTGGGTAGAGTGTGTAAACAGTGGCACAGCGTGAGCTGTAGCCCCGAGCTGTGGAAGCACGTAGATCTAGCGCAACATACTGTCGATAAATGCAGAACTGACTACAAATTAGTCTGGCTCTTGGAAAACCGGTTATCGAAATGTCTGTCCTTGAATATTGGTAAGTGTGAATTTGCAAATTTTTACATAATTATGTTGATGTCTTACGGCTTTATTTATAAAGGTTCAATAAACCTGGTTTCGCTGAAATGTGCTCCGACTCTTTTGAAAATAAAAAAGGTACAGTCAATTCGCAAGTACTTTGGCTCTTATATAGAGTCAAAAGCCCAATTAGCTTCAAAAAACCTTGGTGTTCTCTCTAAGGTGAGACGGTATTTCACACCTCAGCAACTGCTTAGTCTTTATAAAGCGCAAGTCAGGTCTTGGAAAACTGCTCTCTCCTTTGGGATGGTTCTGCCAAATACCAGTTGGAGGCTTTGGAGTCCATTGAAAAGCGAGCCAGGAGGCTGATAGGCAACGAAACCTTGACCCAGTCGAAGCTCCAAAGTCTCGAGCATCGACGTAGGGTGGCGTGTCTGTCTGCCTACTATCGGATACACTTCGGAGAGTGCGCCCAGGAGTTGCACAGTCTGGTCCCACCTGCCCCTTTCTTCTATCGTACGGCTAGACAGACGCGACCAAAGCGCCACTCTTTTATGGTGGACATCCTACGCGTTAGAACCAAGCGTTTTGAGTCCACATTCCTCATACGAACTGCCAGAATGTGGAACGCTTTGCCTGAGTCTGTCTTTCCGTTAAAGTACAATGTAGGTGTCTTCAAATCTCGAGTAAATAGGTATCTTCTAGGTAAGCGTGCTACATCCTAGACCGCATATCTGCTTAACATCAGGCAGTGTGTAGTCAAACGCAAACCTATTTGAAATAAAAAAAAAAACACTCAGCTACGAGTTCAGGCTTTAGTGGTAGCGGCGGGGTATACGAGCGTTCGGAGCGATTGATCCTATATTATGCAGCTACGTCCTTTAGAATAAGCTTCTTTACAAAAATTAATTTTGCCGATAACATAAGTCATATTCGAAAAATAAAAATACGTAGGTATATCTTATTTTACTTAATTCTTTTAGAAAAATAATTATGAATTTTTTTTAAATGTGGTCAAATGAGACCCAAATAATAACTTTTGAGCAAGTTTTAATTATGTTGCGCGAGCTGTACATCTACTTAATATCTTGATGGAGTGTATTTAAAAATTTGGTTTTGTTGTTCTGCAGCTCAATGGAAGGTTTGCAACGTGTCGTGGGTGTTGGCCTGCATAGCTGATTATTGCCCTTCGCTGGTGGAACTCAGTGTGGCCGGCTGGAGTCGGATAACTGCAGACCAGCTGTTCGAGCTGCTGAACGGTCTGCCAAATCTGCAGCGGATCGATCTCTCTCTCACGGTAAGACGGTATTCACATCCATCGTTTCGAACTAATACAATACCAGTACACTCCAAAGAGAAAAGAAAACGACACACTGATACCTTAACTGGTGTCTTTACATTAACACATACAAGTGAATTAAGCTGAAAACATACTATCGGACGCGGCTGACGGACGCGACTGACAGCCGCGACTTAGCAATGTGCACAGTCTTAAAACATCCGGTGTGCCAGATCGCTCTCGGACGTCCGAAGGCTCAGTGTACTTTCATAGTCTAGATACCAATCAGTCGCGGCTGTCAGTCGCGTCCGTAAGCCGCGTCCGATGTATCCGTAGTATGTTTCCAGCTTTAAACGTGGCTTCCTATTTATAAAAAACTTTCCAAAAACTCCTTTCTTAATTTTTTTTTTCACTCCGCCCTGTTAGAAAGAATGTTAAGAATCTTTCCGGCAGAAGTTAGCAAACTTTATCACACAATACCACCATAACTAGACCACTGCTGAATCACAAAACAAGTCGATGTGTTGTAATGATATTTTTCTCAAACATAAAAATGTGAGCATTACTTTGTCAACCTTCTTGGAGATAAATCGAAAGTGCTGTACTGGCCAATTAAATACGAGCAGCGGCCAGCAATAGTTGTGTGAAAATCCATATCGGTCGTGTTTTGCGGTCGGCAATAAATGGCTGAAAATTCATATCTATCGTGTTTTGCGGCCGGCAATAAATAGCTGAAAATTCATATCGGTCGTGTTTTGCGGTCGGCAATAAATGCCTGAAAATCCATATCGGTCGTGTTTTGCGGTCGGCAATAAATGGCTGAAAATCCATATCGGTCGTGTTTTGCGGTCGGCAATGAATGCCTGAAAATCCATATCGGACGTGTTTTGCGGTCGGCAATAAATGCCTGAAAATCCATATCGGTCGTGTTTTCAGCCGGCAATAAATGCCTGAAAATCCATATCGGTCGTGTTTTGCGGTTGGCAATAAATGGCTGAAAATCCATATCGGTCGTGTTTTGCGGTCGGCAATAAATGGCTGAAAATCCATATCGGTCGTGTTTTGCGGTCGGCAATAAATGCCTGAAAATCCATATCGGTCGTGTTTTGCGGTCGGCAATAAATGCCTGAAAATCCATATCGGTCGTGTTTTCAGCCGGCAATAAATGCCTGAAAATCCATATCGGTCGTGTTTTGCGGTTGGCAATAAATGGCTGAAAATCCATATCGGTCGTGTTTTGCGGTCGGCAATAAATGGCTGAAAATCCATATCGGTCGTGTTTTGCGGTCGGCAATAAATGGCTGAAAATCCATATCGGTCGTGTTTTGCGGTCGGCAATAAATGGCTGAAAATTCATATCTATCGTGTTTTGCGGCCGGCAATAAATAGCTGAAAATCCACATCGGTCGTGTTTTGCAATCGGCAATAAATGGCTGAAAATCCATATCGGTCGTGTTTTGCGGTCGGCAATAAATGGCTGAAAATCCATATCGGTCGTTTTTTGTGGTTAGATAAATTACTGTAAATCGCAAAAGTCAAAAAACATTGTAAAGTCATATCTGACGTGTAATTTAAAAATAGAACGACGTTTTAGTCCAACAACAATATATGTGATTTGTTTTTCTCCAAAAATGGCTCAACCGAGTTTAATAGCTTACAAAATTCGAATAGTTCGCTGCAATTGGTATGTACAATTTTGGATTATCTTCGATTTTTCAAAAACGGCTCAACCTATTTCAATAAGATTTAAATAATTTAGGTATGACCTATCAAACAAATAAAGTTAAAATCAAGCCATATTCGAAAGAGGCTTTTATTTAAAAAATAAAAGAAGAAATGTAATACAAAAGTACCAGGCGCCCAGAACTAAACAAAGCTTTTCAATAATGTTATGTTATCATCGATAGGAGTTTCCTCTAAGAAGTTAATTGCCTCGCATTCTTTGAGAGAAGTACTATACAAGCCTTGACCACACACAAGTGTGCCTCGGCCCACAACTCGCGCACGTCCATTAATGCCTCTGTTGCTGGCCGCTGCAGTAATGTACTATAGCCAGTGTTGGTTATTTCAGTCGGAGACGGGCGGGTCCAGCACGTGTCTGTCGGCCGCGTCGATGGCGCGCGTGGCGGACAAGTTCGGCGCGCGGCTCACGCATCTCACGCTCGCCAACAACAAGTTCACCGCGCTGCCGCAGATCCTCGCCTCCGTCGCGGTACGTACCGGACCTGTACGGGACCCTGGGGACTGGCCGAGTGTATAGTCAGGACGGTAAACACGTCGCCAGCACGGTCTGTCGGCCGCGTCGATGGCGCGCGTGGCGGACAAGTTCGGCGCGCGGCTCACGATATGTTTTTTATTTCAAATAGGTTTGCGTATGACTACACACTGCCTGATGTTAAGTAGATATGCTGTCTAGGATGTAACACGCTTACCTAGAAGATACCTATTTACTCGAGATTTGAAGACATCTACATTGTACTTTAGCGGGAAGACAGACTCAGGCAAAGCATTCCACATTCTGGCAGTTCGTATGAGGAACGTGGACTCAAAACGCTTGGTTCTAACGCGCCGGATGTTCACCATAAAAAGGTGGCGTTTTAGTCTCGTCTGTCTAGCCGTACGATAGAAGAAAGGGGCGGGTGGGACCAGAGAGATCAGAGATTGTTTTACATTTGACATTTATTACACAATAGGCCCGGTATTAAACGCACCCGCACACAAATCAGCCATCTCCTTTACTTGTGACATATTTTTTGACCTTTTTGAGCGAAATTATGACTCATCAATGTGTTAATATTTATGGTGTTTTCATAAAAGCGTATTGATGGGTACAGGCTCACTGCATGAACCTCGAAGTGCTGGACATTTCGGGCGCGCTGGCGACCTCCCACCCCGCCGCGGTGCCGCTTGAGGCGCTGCAGAAGGGCTGCCCCAAGATGCGAGTGTTCCGCGCCGCCAACTCACAGCTCGTCCTCGCTTCCGCCACGACATCCCAGCAGGTATGTTCGAACCATTTCGATATGTGAACCCTAGCAGTGTGGAATATATGGGGCGCGCTAGTTAAGCCGGAAACATACTATCGGACGCGGCTGACGGACACGAGAGTGTGGATGGGGCGCTCGTGTCGCCTCGTCTCGCCTTCGCGTCCGTCGCCACGCACGAGGGCCTCACCGAGGCGCTCCCGACAGTATGTATGGGGCAAAAGAAGAGACACGCCGTGCTCGAGGCTGGCGCGGGTCGAGTCGTGCGTTGCCAGTTTGAATGCATAGTCAGGCGGGTCTCAGTCCGCTAATTGCATACGCGTGTTCTCAGATGGAGTGCAGCGGCTGGACGGCGCTGGAGGAGCTGTCGATCGCGGGCGAGGCGGTGTCGGAGCTGGTGGGCGAGTACCGGCTCGGCGACGACGCGCTGGCGCGGCTCGTGCGCGGCGCCACGCGCCTGCGCCTGCTCGACCTGCGCGGTCTGCAGCGCCTCACCGACTCCGGCCTCGTGCGCGTGCCCGCCTGGGACCTGCAGCACCTCTTCCTCGGAGGTAACTGTCGGCGCGCCCGAGGCGGTGTCGGAGCTGGTGGCCGAGTACCGGCGAGGCGCCGATACTTGATTATATACTTTAACAATTTTGAATGTAGGCCCCGATTTGGTGACTTAGTCCTAAAGAATTACCGAAATGTCCCAGAAGTACCGAAAAAGAAACTAATATCTTTTATCAAATTTATGTGCAGGGTGCAACGTGACACGGCAGAGCAACGCGTGCCTGGAGCTGATCTGCGAGAAGTGGTCGCACAGCCTTATCGAGCTGGACCTGTCGTGGGCGTCCGCCACGCGGCCGCTCGACGACGCCGTCGCCGCGCTCGCCGACTCGCCGCGCAGCAAGCTCAAGTAAGTATACACGACGTGACGTCACATCGACCTGGACCTGTCGTGGGCGTCCGCCACGCGGCCGCTCGACGACGCCGTCGCCGCGCTCGCCGACTCGCCGCGCAGCAAGCTCAAGTAAGTATACACGACGTGACGTCACATCGAGCTGGACCTGTCGTGGGCGTCCGCCACGCGGCCGCTCGACGACGCCGTCGCCGCGCTCGCCGACTCGCCGCGCAGCAAGCTCAAGTAAGTATACACGACGTGACGTCACATCGAGCTGGACCTGTCGTGGGCGTCCGCCACGCGAACGCTCGACGACGCCGTCGCCGCGCTCGCCGACTCGCCGCGCAGCAAGCTCAAGTAAGTATACACGACGTGACGTCACATCGAGCTGGACCTGTCGTGGGCGTCCGCCACGCGGCCGCTCGACGACGCCGTCGCCGCGCTCGCCGACTCGCCGCGCAGCAAGCTCAAGTAAGTATACACGACGTGACGTCACATCGAGCTGGACCTGTCGTGGGCGTCCGCCACGCGGCCGCTCGACGACGCCGTCGCCGCGCTCGCCGTCTCACCGGGCAGCAAGCTCAAGTAAGTATACACGACGTGACGTCACATCGAGCTGGACCTGTCGTGGGCGTCCGCCACGCGGCCGCTCGACGACGCCGTCGCCGCGCTCGCCGACTCGCCGCGCAGCAAGCTCAAGTAAGTATACACGACGTGACGTCACATCGAGCTGGACCTGTCGTGGGCGTCCGCCACGCGGCCGCTCGACGACGCCGTCGCCGCGCTCGCCGACTCGCCGCGCAGCAAGCTCAAGTAAGTATACACGACGTGACGTCACATCGAGCTGGACCTGTCGTGGGCGTCCGCCACGCGGCCGCTCGACGACGCCGTCGCCGCGCTCGCCGACTCGCCGCGCAGCAAGCTCAAGTAAGTATACACGACGTGACGTCACATCGAGCTGGACCTGTCGTGGGCGTCCGCCACGCGGCCGCTCGACGACGCCGTCGCCGCGCTCGCCGACTCGCCGCGCAGCAAGCTCAAGTAAGTATACACGACGTGACGTCACATCGAGCTGGACCTGTCGTGGGCGTCCGCCACGCGGCCGCTCGACGACGCCGTCGCCGCGCTCGCCGTCTCACCGGGCAGCAAGCTCAAGTAAGTATACACGACGTGACGTCACATCGAGCTGGACCTGTCGTGGGCGTCCGCCACGCGGCCGCTCGACGACGCCGTCGCCGCGCTCGCCGACTCGCCGCGCAGCAAGCTCAAGTAAGTATACACGACGTGACGTCACATCGAGCTGGACCTGTCGTGGGCGTCCGCCACGCGGCCGCTCGACGACGCCGTCGCCGCGCTCGCCGTCTCACCGGGCAGCAAGCTCAAGTAAGTATACACGACGTGACGTCACATCGAGCTGGACCTGTCGTGGGCGTCCGCCACGCGGCCGCTCGACGACGCCGTCGCCGCGCTCGCCGACTCGCCGCGCAGCAAGCTCAAGTAAGTATACACGACGTGACGTCACATCGAGCTGGACCTGTCGTGGGCGTCCGCCACGCGGCCGCTCGACGACGCCGTCGCCGCGCTCGCCGACTCGCCGCGCAGCAAGCTCAAGTAAGTATACACGACGTGACGTCACATCGAGCTGGACCTGTCGTGGGCGTCCGCCACGCGGCCGCTCGACGACGCCGTCGCCGCGCTCGCCGACTCGCCGCGCAGCAAGCTCAAGTAAGTATACACGACGTGACGTCACATCGAGCTGGACCTGTCGTGGGCGTCCGCCACGCGGCCGCTCGACGACGCCGTCGCCGCGCTCGCCGACTCGCCGCGCAGCAAGCTCAAGTAAGTATACACGACGTGACGTCACATCGACCTGGACCTGACGTCACCATAGCGCGCGCCTCACCTAATCTACAGAAGTCTCTAAGCTAGACTGCTGTAACTTTAATTACCGGTACTTGATACCAACCTTACCAGATCCGTCTCTGTGTATGCTTGTTTCAGTTACAAGCGTTATTTATACTGACTCGTATTTCGTTTGTTTCAGAACGCTCAACCTTTGCGGTTCATCCGTGTCTTTGGAGCCCGTGAAAAAAGTACTCCTCAAATGCATAAACATAGAGTCGATCAACCTGAGCTCGTGCCGCGCTCTACCCAGGGGCATGAAACGTCTCTACACAGGTAAAGAGTTGCAGGACCTCAAGGACAGCCTCGACCCGGAGAAGATCAAAGCCAAGGAACGAGAAAAGGAGGCCAAGGAAAGGAACAAGAAAGGGAAAGACGTGAAAAAGACCGAAGCCGATTCCAAATCGGACTCGAAGGAGTCCAGTTCTAGCGCCCTCGACACGTCCGACGCTAAAACGGAATCTAAAGGACAAGACGACTCTTCCTCGTTTTTGTTCCAAGAGCCGAGAAGCGTCGCGAGTTCGGGGCCGAGCGAAAAGAGCACGCCCACGCCGGAGACTTTAGTAAAGGCTTCACCGGACAGTAAAACGTCGGATCCGCCCGGCAAAGATGATTCTATCAATCCCGTACCAGAAGGGAGGAGGTCTACGCGAGACGCCACCCCCAAGCTGCTGAGTCCGCTGCCGCAGTCCCGGCCCGACTCCTCCTCCACGCCGCGGCCCGAGCCCGGCAAGCCCGACCGAGGCAGCCCTCACTTCAGTCCCGTCCCCAAACCCGATAGTCAAGTACAAAACAGCCCAGACGTTCAACCCGAAGCGGTGAAGGGCAACTCCTGGAACATAGGCCCCTACAAAACTACTCCCACTCATAAGTCTGAAGCGAGTCCTCTAAATAGGTTAGATAGTAGCAAATTAAAACACGGCAAAATGATAGAACAGTGCAGTCCCACTACGTCGCTCGAAAACAAACGGAGTCCGGAAGCCATCAAGCAAGACATAAAAAATCCCAACAACTGGAATTACGGGAACTACAGTCCGATGCCGCGGCAGGAGAGCCAGTTCTCGTCCCAGAGGAGTCCGTACTCGGCCCAGCCGAGCCCCGCGCAGCCCAGCCCCTACTCCACCCAGCCGAGCCCCTACTCCACGCAGCCCAGCCCCTACTCTTCGCAGCCGAGCCCGTACTCGGCGCAGCCGAGCCCGGACACCAGTCAGATAGTGAAGCAGGACTTGCAAAAGTCTGGAGCGTGGAATTCCGGCAACTACAGCCCGATGCGGAAACACCACCAGCCGTTCTCGCCGCACCCTTCCACGCACACCAGCCCCGACCCCGGCGTGGGGATGAAGGCGGACGCCATCCGGAGCGCGCCCAACCGGACCCCCGGCCAGTACAGCCCCATGTCGCGCCAGGACCGGATCCACCAGAGCCCCTACTCCCCGCGGCCGAGCGTCGACCCCGTCGCCTACGCCAACAAGAAGAGTCCCGGCATTGGCAACTTCAGCCCGATGATGCGCGCGGACTGCCACCTGCCGAGCCCCGACCCCGGGCCCGCGCGGCCCGCCGCCGCCGGGAGACCGCAGGACGTGTACGGCCGGCCGCTGCCCAAGGCGCCCGACATCCAGAATCCGGCGCCGCTGCCGGACATAGCCAATCAGTGGGGAGTGGAGAGGTTCAACCAAATAGCGAACGCGACCATGGAGGCGATGGGGTGGGGCGTGCCGTCGTTCGGCGCGGAGCCGGCGGGCGCGCGCGCCGAGCCGCCGCCCATGCTGAACACGCCGCCTCCGCAGCCGCAGTGGGCAGGCCTGCCGCCGTTCGGCGCGCGGCCCGCCGACGAGCTGGGCGACCCGTGGACGCTGGGCCAGTACCGCGAGGAGCCGCCGCACCAGCTGCACGACGCCTTCGTGGAGCAGAGCATCAGCTTCGAGTCGCTGCGCAGCCACGCGGCCGCGCCGCACGCGCTGCCCGCCTTCCTGGACGACGCCTTCCCCGAGACGTCGCGGGTGGAATGACGGCCGCGTGCCCCGCTCACAACTGTGTTCCGACGGACGATTGCGGAAAACTCTACGAGAGTTCTCCCCGCGCGTAGGTTTAGGGTGAGGATGTGTTTCCGAGTGAACAATTATTATATAAAACTTTGTACATAAGATTATTTAGTTAGATCTAAGATTTAAAAAGCTAGGTACGCAATAACATTATTTTGCAGTCGATATAGTCTATGAGAATGATATAGAATATAAGAAAGAGAAGTATAACTATAAGAATAGTTAAATCATCCATCGAGTTAGATATTGTTGGATTATACTCATGTTTTATGTCTTTATTTGAATGCCAAAATGTGTTTTCGACTAGGCCAAAATGATTATTTATTTCATTTTTAATATCGTCGATTTTGTTGAGAAATAATCGGTTTACAGTGCACTCGAGTCTATGAGTATGTCGTATCGGCTGAAGCGGCCATATAAAGATTTTAAATGGTACATTCTTTAGACGGAAGTGTTAATATTGCACAAAAGCACAGATTTACATTAGCAGTCACAGCTGTTGTAATGTAATGAAATTAACATTCCT
This sequence comes from Hypomecis punctinalis, assembly GCA_949316475.1. Taxonomy (NCBI): domain Eukaryota; kingdom Metazoa; phylum Arthropoda; class Insecta; order Lepidoptera; family Geometridae; genus Hypomecis; species Hypomecis punctinalis. The sequence goes on from OX438797.1 coordinate 12,222,402, forward strand.
CTTCACAATATCGCATTTTCAGGTTGATATCGTCGTGAGATTTTCATAAAATGCATAATATTGAAAGGACTTCACTTCGTCTAGATGCTGTAGATATCGTTAACATTGGTTGATAAAATTATATTGTTGACATTTCATCATTAGGGTAAGCAGAGGCTAAGGAATTACTGTTACAGCTAAGTTAGTTATTTTCATGCGTGTGATTGATCATATTTTCGCCAAAAAGCATAATATATACTACAGTAATATCACAATGGAGGTCAATGGATTTGTTCTATGAAACAGCTGATTTTTCTCGATTTTAGGGTTTTCTCAATTATAATCATGTAATTTAAAGCAAAATATTGGGTTTTGCGCAGCTTGTACCTAACTTCACAGCCGCCAAGAAGTTTGAATTTCAATTTATTTATTTTTTTTATTTTTGATTCGGCCTCTGAGCATTGTGCAACACAGTAGGTCACAATTGGTATCCTTGTACCATATTAGGCACAGTTCCTTAGCCATAATAATATTAAGATTGAGCTTTTCATTTAAATATTTGCTACTGAAATGTTCCTTTTGAGAGCACTTTTGTATTATTTCAAACTACCTATGCCATTTTAACATAACAATGGGTTAGTTGACTGATATTTGATTTATTGAAATTAATTGAAATAATCTTAGTGAATAGTTACCATAAAACTGGTAACTGTTTACTAAAATTAAAGATTTGAGAAGCAAAGCGGAGCTTTGGCGGGAACGCGGAAAAGTCATGTCGTCCCATTGTATTATTTTGTTAAACTTGTGTTTTATCAGTGATAATTAGTGAAAAATTGTGGTATTTCGTTGATTATGAGCTGATTTACGTGCATGAGTGTAGGCAAGTGATATAATGTGACGTATCAGGTCGTTCCGTGTTGTTACCAAAACTCCATAGACGCCTCTAGTAAAGTCTCCACTGCTTTACTGAGGTATGACTTGGACGACGTTTGGACTTGACCGCGACTTGATTGGACTATGACGTGACTACGACAGTGACTATTTTGATAAAATATCAAAAATTATTAAAACTTAATACTTGACACTGGCAAATGCACAACAATGCGACGCTAAACAAAAGAAGATGAAGAAGAGAAGCAAAGCGTCATAACTTTTTACGGTAGCGATATACAATATAGAACTATATTAGTCACACAAGAAGATATACATTTCAGGCACTACGCCATGGAATGCCTCATTGCGCTGCTTTGTATTTTTTTTTTACTTAATTTCATTTATGCTTCGTACGTCACTTCGCGTCTATATGAAATTAAATCCTACTTATTCTATTAAAGTATTATTTTCCTGATTTGGTGAAAAGAGTCACCGTAGAATGTATTAGAAAAAATCTTAGTGACGAGTGTTATAATAAACTGCTCTGTGTGTGAAATAATTAAACTGATTCTGTGATCACTTCCGGTTTTCACTCTGTGGATCACGGAGACATCATTAAATATCCGTTTCTCAGTGGTCATGATGAAGTCTATCTCATTTTTGGTGGAACCATCGGGGCTCATCCAGGTCCACTTCCTGTGAGGCGGCTTCTGGAAGAAAGAGTTCATCATGAAGAGTTCCTCTCTCTCCAGAAAGTCAGCCAGCCTCTGGCCCCTGGGGTTCCGTTGTCCATATCTAAATTGCCCCACTCTCAGCTCATCATCGCTTCTTTTGCCCAACTTTGCGTTGAAGTCCCCCATAACAACAGTAAAGTGGGTCTTAGACGTATGTATGGCCTGACGTCTTCATACATAGTCTCCACTTCGTCATCTGGGTGTGACGAGGTCGGTGCGTATACCTGAATGATCTTCAGCGAATACCTCTTGGATATTCTGAGTATTAGATATACAACCCTGCTCGACACACTTTCGATGGTGATAACGTTGTTAACGAGGGACTTATGAACGAGAAAACCGACACCACCTTGGGACCGCTGGTCACCTTCCCGGTAGTAGAGCAGGTTGCCGGATTTCAGAGTTATCGTGTCCTCTCCCTCTCTACGGACTTCAGACAACCCCACAATATCCCAACGCAACCTACTCAACTCTTCTTCCAGCTCAGCAATCCTCTCGTCAGTCCTCATTGTGCGCACGTTGTGTGTTGCATAACAATCAAATGAAGTAAATCGAGACAGCGAATGCAATTACCATCTCATTATATTAATTAAACATGGTATAAGCCGACAAGTTGGCGTATGTGAAGTTGGCGACAACCTGCGCAATATCCAATCCTGACTGGAGCTCACGTAAAGCTGCGTGTTGATTGGGCTCCGCGCTGCTGGTAGCTAACTTCACATCCGCCGATTTGTATGATTCTTGAGACTTAAGTATTATGTACAGCCTTGGCTAAAAGTATTAGGCACCCTGTATTTTTACTCTATTTTCTAAACTTATTTCACTCCTTTTTGTCATTTTTAACACAATTAGGTGTCAATTTAATTACATCAACAGAAATGAAAGCTTGTTTACTTGTTGGAGTTCAGAACACAAGTGACCAAACATTGACTGATAAGAACCAATAAAAACGGAGTCCTTTGTTTTCGGTCACCAGGCGTTTTATAACAAAGAGCCGCTTAATATTCTAAGAAGTCATTTATGACCCCGGTAAGACATTTAAGATAAGCACTCGGTTATTGGTTAAGTAGTAAACATGCATTTTGATTTTTTAAAGGTGCCTAATACTTTTAGCCAAGGCTGTATGTACAATGCACGTAAGTCTAGCGCTGAGGGGTACTGTGGAGGGGGTGGCTGTGCATGGTGACCGGCATACTAAATCCATGCGCAGCCATCCCCTTCACACTGCGCTCAGCGCTAGACTTATATGCCGCGACATGTACATTATATTTTGTTGACTATGAGTTTTGATACTGTATGTTTTACCGAATATTATATTGTCTTTTTGTAGCTATTTTGTTTTCAAATGCAGCTACTGGTAACATTAAACATTAACGAGATTCCTGAATCGAAAGAATGCATAATTCTCTACTGCAATTTTTATATAGGTATCGCCACACAAATCGGCGGATGAGAAGTTAGCCGCAGAAGACACTTCGCCGTGATTCACTAATTATTGCGCATGTGTGCACAATGCCTGCACTAGCGGCGAAGTAGTGAGCACGGGCGCGCGGGAGGCATGAGGTTGGCGGGCGGGCGTGCCCCGGCGTCTCGTCTCTCTGGCTCCCGCGCATACCTATATTTTGCCTTTTGCGCAAAGTTCTCCGCATAACTTCCCATCCGCCGGTTTGTGTGGCGCTGATTATATTATGTATTTCGTCGTGTTGTGACTATTGCATTTTTATTTTTGTGTTATATTGCAAATACATGTATGTTAATTGGAAATTATTTTCTAAATTTTATTTTTACAAGTTTTGTATGTAGAATTTGTTCCCCAGCTAAATTTCATTGGTTCTCGAGTTTATTTATATGGTTTGAAAGAATCTCAATTGACATTTAAATCGCCATTTAATAGAAATGCATTGTGAGTAGCGATCAAGTGATTGATCATTGACTATAGTGAAATTTACGTACCAATTATCGTTTTTGGTATTTATTCTCAATAATCATGTGTGAGAATACACATGATAATTCCAGCATAATAGTTTTTTGTACTATTTAATTGCTTATTAACGTCAAAATGTGAATTTGCGTAGAAAAAATGCGCTCTCACAATCGTGTGGCTAATAGATTCGATGTAGCTGTTACGCCATCTAATTATGTAATCAAAATATTAATTTTGCACATTTTATATTTTTATACTCACATGACCTGTTAGCTTTGTAAAATCATGCCTAGAATCAATCTAAAAATCGTGAATGCTAAGTACAAAGTGCTTTGTTCGTTACGACAAAGATACATTATTCACATTGTATTTAAACAAAAACCATGAATGCCACCAAATATTGTTTCCAATACCTACATTAGCCTTAAAAATTGCCTAATGTTTTACTGAAGAGAATATTTTATAGTTTTATTAACTTATTACAAAATGAGAAATAATTATCTAATTATACATAGAATGTATAAATAATATTAGGCAAATATTATGTTAATAATCGTGTACCATAGTATGTATAAAATAAAGTTGATTAATATCTGTAAGTTCTGTTATGTAGAGATTTTTGTTTGTAATATTGTTACACCTACTGCGTGGACTTCTCACAGGTGGTCCAATTTTTATAATCTAACCAATAAAATATCGATGTGGTTGTACATTTACATTTTGAATAGAATGTACTCTATTTATTAAATTCTTTTGTTGAAAAACTAGCATCCCGTCTGTTTTGTTGTCCAAGTCCTTTGCATATTCCCAACATTCATTTTTTGTTTGAACTAGCATAATAATTATATGTAGTGCATTCATTCAAGTATTATAGTACGTTTCCATTATAAAATTACGAAAATAAATAACGTTAGGCTTGCTACACATAGTAGGCTTGTCTGACCGCTTAACTTAGTCCTTGGCTGCGCGGGGACAGGAGGACTGATACAAGTGTGGGCGCCGGGGACCTGCCGCCCGCACCTGTTTCAATCCCCTTTGTCATCTACCCCCGCGCCCTTGTACCGCGCAGGCGACGGCTCAGGTAAACGATCAGTATACTGAGTGTGAGTTTTGTCGTAAACATGACGCGCTCTTCGGCGAGCGCGTAAGCATGTAATTTGTATGAACTTGTGTTTCAAGAACGCGCCGCTAGTGGCGCTGTACATTTCTTCTTACAAATTACATGCTTATACGCGCTCGCCGAAGAGCGCGTCATGTTTACAACAAAACTCACACGCAGCATACAGACTATAGTTGACAATATTTTTTTTATGTCCTCTTGTAACAGCTAACCATAAACAAAGCCGATTAACGAAAACAAAAATAAAATCAGCTTAGAAATAAAGAAGTTACAAGCATATTTATTTTCTTGCTAGACAAAGAGCGCACTATAGCAAAATATGACGTTACTGCCCGTAAGTGGCATACATTCGCCATACTATATGTTCAGCTTTGTGGGAAAGGGACAAGGCATCTCTTCTTTATCCCCACCAAAATCTTTACAAGCTTATTACTCTGAACTTGATTAGCCAATTTTAATTATATTCAATACCAGTCAACTATAACCCGCGCTACGCAAGTCGGCGGATGAGAAGTTAACAGCAGATGTCACTTCGCCGTAATTCGCTAATTATTGCCCATGTGTGCACAATGACGCCGCGTGGCGTAGTGGTGAGCGCGCGGGAGGCATGAGGTTGGCGGGCGGGTGTGTCCCGCGTCTCGTCGCTGGTTCCCGCGCATACCTATATTTTGCCTTTTGCGCAGCTTTCTGCGCCTAACTTCCCATTCCCCGACTTGTGTGGCGCGGATTATACCCTATTATATTATATGCATTCCTTCCTGATTCGGCACTGTCGGTTGGTAAAATTCAAATGTGTAGATGAATGTTCTTTGGAAAAAGCCGATCTCGATAAAGAATTCTATTATTTAAGTCCAAAACAGTTTTCCGATTAAAACGTGAGTCGCGGGCCGTTGTTTGGATAGCCCAGATGTAGGTAAATAATTCGGTTCGGCAAATGCCGAACAGCTTTTTGCTAGGCCGGGCGGCCGCGGGTCTGCACGTTCAAGTGAGCCGAACACGTATAGTCGCTGTTACGGGTCGGCTTTGCCGTTTGACAAATCTGCCAAACCGAATGTGTGAGCAAACTTGACGCCGAATGAAAACTGCATTGTACCGATTGGACCCGAAGGAGCCGCCCCGATCGCCACAAGCCAAGTGATGCCGGACGTATGTAGTATACCTGCTTCGGATTTCGGCGTTGTCTTTCAACAAATTTCATATAATTTCCATCATTGGAATATAATATAGGAATCGATGATCTATTTATTGTAGGTAGGTACATACTAATAGGCATGATGAACCGGTAAAAAAAACATGTAATTAGTCCGTTAGTTAGACTATTAAAAAACATTGGATACTTTTTTTTTACTTTCGTCAATCATCATCATCTGTGGTCCTTCCACCGCCTTCTTTGGCGTGTTGAGTATTGGCCTCGGGGTCTCTCCCCTTTGCCAAGGCTGGGCGCCAGAGGCTACGACCTCTGGGGAATATGGTTTGCCGCCGGTGCCGATTCTTTTTTTAGAAGGCCTCAGTGGCTTTTAGGTCTGAGACGTTCGGTCTTTGCGTTTACGTCCGTTGTATTGCTTATTAATGAGACAAGAGATTTTTTTTTCCCTCCTTTTCTAAGATTTAGTAGTTTCCTCGTTGTTGGTATTGCTATCGTCGTCATTTTCGCGCAAAATCTCTCGAGGGAGCGCGCGATATGTTTTGACGTCGGGTGGGCGGGTTTTCGTCAATCAAACAATAAATGACAAAGCTAAACTTTATCAAAGTTTGAGAGTGGGGGCTCATGACGTCACTAGTATGACGTAGTCTGTACATTTAAATAGCACTCGTGACATCACGTTGAACTTTAACCGGATATATCTTCATAAATTTAAGTTTAGTTGACAAAAGAAAAAAATACGAGTACGATACACTATTTTTAAATATATCTATACCTACATCATATTTGTTAGTCATCATGCCTATAAACAAGAAAAAAGATCTACAATTTGTTGCAATAATAAACCATTTATTATTATTTAACATACATACACAGCATATATAATATAAACAACAACATGATAAAATTTATATTATGCGATAACAATTCGATAAATTAACTGATATTATTTACGTAATATTATACAAGACTATGAATGTAAAAAAAACATAATTTTGGATTTTAATATTTTACTGAATTACTTAATGTGATAATTATTATATTCAAAATAATACTTTTTGATTCAATATTTCGTTTCAGATCGTTTTATTAAAATAATTTCTAAAAGTGATTCTGCAAAAAAGTATTATCAATGCTTCCCTGCAATATTCAAATAAAAATACATAATACTCTCTTTTTTTCATTTAAATGGAATACAGACACATAATAATACCACATGAATAGCGTTATTACTACGATAAATCTCACATTTAGCAAAATCAAGAATGGATCCCACAGTTCATAGTATTTACTGGGCTTTTGCTTTGTATACCTATCATTTTCTTATTCGGTTGTATATTGGTCACCGGCTCCTATTATTAAGCTTAAGAGAGGTATACTGAGCGCCACACAAATTGAAAGATGGGAAGTTATGCGCAGCGTTCTGCGCAAAAGCCGAAATATGGGTACGCGCGGAAGCCAGAGAGACGAAACGCCGGGGCACACCCGCCCGCCAACCTCATGCCTCCCGCGCGCTCCCTACGCCCGAGCTCACTACTTCGCCATTTGTATAGGCATTGTGCACACATGCACAATAATTAGCGAATCACGGCGAAGTGTCATCTGCGGCTAACTTCCCATCTTTCAGTTTGTGTGGCGCTCAGTATATGTAAACAAAAAAATACGTCTATCCCCCGTTCTCGGCTCTACTACACTCATAAATAAATAGGGGTCGGGATACAATTTTAAGTACTTGCAGAAAGAAAGTCAACATAAGCAAAACATGGATAAGACCTAAAATCCCGGGAATCAACGTATTTAGATTTGCTGTTGGTTTCGACTTTTTAATTTGTTCTTTACTTTTTCTTCCATAATATTTAGTTTACCATTTTATATGGTTTGTCTGATAGAAAATGAAATACTATTTTCAAGATTGACATACAATTTACAATCTCTGAAAATAGTAAGTTCCGCGGGATTCCACAGGCATATTCATATTATTGATATCACAAATCGCAAGTACCCCTAGACAAAAAATGAGTAAGTAGTAAGTACACACTCAAGTAAGTACATTTCGCGGCATATAAGTTTAGCGCTAAGCGAAGTGTGGAGTGGATGTCTGCGCATGGGTTTAATATGGCGGTCACCATGCGCAGTACCCTCAGCGCTACACTTACCTGCCACTACCTGTATCTGGAGTCGCCAAATAGTTTTGAGCCGAGCTGTACCTAATTTTCGTACGCTGTATCTGTCTGTACAACAAGGCAGAAGGAAAACTGTAGGTAAACCAATTTCAATAAAACTAGAGACATTACAAAAATTTGACAAAACTCGTTAAGAGCCCTCAAAATTCGAAATCCGAATTTCGTATAGGTGGAATCTAACATATTGTGGGGTGTGATATTAGCTACAAGCTTCGGATAAGCCAATCATCGCGCAGGGAGCTTCATTCAGGATTGGGTTATCCGCAGCTTGTAGCTAACTTCACAACCGCCAAGTTGTTCGATTCCACCTATACGAAATTCGGATTCGGCCTATATAACAAACAAATATACAAGAATTAGGAAGTAATCTGACCCATCCTTAGTTTACTAATAAGGTCCAATTATGAACGCGCCATCGTAGTTATATTAGCAATTTAGAACATTACTTTTTGAACGACGAACCACCGGAGAAGGTATACAATTCGACGCGTTTGTATATATTTTTTTTTATGTATAACCACGCATAATTTTTTTCATAGTAGTCAGATTTAAATATTTTTTTTTATTGGATAGAATATACTTCGAAATTGATCCCATTTAAATTTTATCGAAATTGGCTGAGCCATTTTTGATAAATCAACAATAATGTGAAAAATGTTACATCGATCCGTGCATACATATAAACATTTCTCTTGAAGTACTCTATCTATTAAAACAAACTGCATCAAAATCCGTTGCGTAGTTTTAAAGATATAAGCATGCATGGGGACAGACAGCGGAAAGTGACTTTGTTTTATACTATGTAATGATTCTGTACACGGGTGAAGTCGGTCATGCTATTTTTTGCAAATAATAATTATTCACTTTAGGCATTCAATAGAGAGAACACTTTTTGCGTTGCTATCAAATTTACGATGTCGCCTTCATAATTGGGCCTAGTCCAATTACAGAAAATTATGGCCGTCATTATGGAATGTTACAATCCTCTTACCAAAATAGTAAACATTATAGACTATCGTATTCTTCATAGTTGAATTCAGTCGCGCCAAATTCGGCCGCCGTGGACGGAGCCAGCAGGTCTTGCTGCGGGTTGGAAGTCTTCCGCTCGCTTTTCGATTTCTTATGCTTGTGCTTCTTCTCTTTCCGTTCTGATTTGTCGCTGTAGTCGCCTCTGTCTTTGTCTTTGGACTTCTTTTTAGATTTCTTCTTTTCCTATAAATATATTGGAAGTAAAAAAATGGTTTACTGTAATGTCGGTTTACGGACGATAATTTTACGAAATACAGGAAAAAAAGAATTTAACTTTGCAATAAATATCCGATCCATATTTTTATAAGGTTTAGGATCACTAAGGGTGCTTGTACACGAAGCAAGTAGCTTGAGCTAGTAAAGATGCGAGTCACACGCGTAAGTAATATGCGCAAGCTACTTTTAATCTGTTCAAGTTACTCGCTTGCACTTGTACATGGCGCAGTAGCAGTGCAGTACGCACAAGTTATTTGCTCGTGGTCATGAGCCGAAAGTGACCCGCGCGAGTGACAAGCGCGCCACAGAGCACGCGGAAACGCGAAAGTTTAGCTTTGTCATTTATTGTTTGATTGACGAAATCCCGCCCACCTTACGTCAAAGCATATCGCGCGCCCTCGCGAGATTTTGCGTGAAAATGACGACGATAGCAATACCAACAACGAGGAAACTACTAAGTCTTAGAAAAGGGGGAAAAAAATCTCATGACTCATTAATAACCAATAACTAATATCCACTGAGAGGCCTTCTAAAAAAAAAACCGCACCGGCGGCAAACTATATTCCCTAGAGGTCGTAGCTTCTGGCGCCCAGCCTTGGCAAAGGGGAGTGACCCCGAGGCCAATACTCACCACGCCAAAGAAGGTGGTGGAAGGACCACAGATGATGATGATTGACGGCGTTGGTAGCTCGCTTTGGTACATGATCGAGTCGCTAGACCCGCACATGTTTTTGAACGTTAAGTTTACGATGCATATAACCCGCGCAAGTGCCTCAACATGCGCAAGCTACTTGCACCATGTACAAGCACCCTTACTGAGCATAAAATCACAAAATGCTCACAGATCCAGGTGGAGCTTCAAGCGCCATCTTGAAAAAACGTTTTTGGCCGATACCTTGGAAACTATGCACTTTAGGGCAAAACTAATATAGTAGAGAATAAAATTTAGTATCTTATGTTCCCAGAAAATGTAGTGCAAAGTCGACCAAAATAAACGTCTTTTTTCCTGTACAAAGCGTCTTATGAAAACATTTTTGAATCAACAACTGATACAAACCGAATGCTTAGGCCAATCGTGCCTCTCTATCGCTTGGTTCGCGCTCTCGCTTTTTTGTTTGTATTTGTATTGATATATATATATACTCCTTACCCCCAACATAATTAGGGAAGTTTTTTAATTAATTATTTACATGCTAATGTTTTTTTTTTTAATTTAACCTGTACTGTCCCACTGCTGGGCAAAGGTCTCCCCCAATTCCTTAATGTTTAATTATACAATAATATTTGCATGAGAATTATATACACAGCTAAAGAGAACCAATTAAGAAAAAAGAAACAAAAACTTCAAACACCACAATCAATATCAGCAATTTTGAAAACTAGATGTTTGGTATTACGCGCGCTCTCGCTTGCATGCTCGGCTCAGACGTTACGTGATACTTTTTATTGCGTGCAGCCGGCGTTCATTGATTTATAAGAGATTAGAGGTTAGGTTTATCACACCAAAAAATTAAAATCAATTTTTAACATAAACATAAGGTAAACAACCCAAGTAGCACAAATAGTGGCAAATAGCTCGTATATTATATCTACTTGCAGACTTGGGTGAAATTTACAACCATTATGAAGTTCTATATAGGTGGAGAGAACCCTTATGCAACCATTATAGAACCAAGTGGCGAAAAATTGCAGCTTATTTTTAGTTCCAAATGGAATCTATAGCAGTTCTCAAGATCACCATGAGTGGCAATTAGAACTATGAGTGTAAAATGTGCGCAGTGAACGATTCATTGAACAATAGTGCGTTCGTTCATTCAACGCGCTCGGTCATTGAGTGATAAATGAGACGTCAAAGTTATTCAGAGTAGCGACAGTCCGCGATAGCTGTAAAATTATATTTTGTGTTACGGACGGTATTTTGAATGAGATTGGCGCGGCCATAGTGCATATTATACTGCTGTTTGTGTTTGGTGACAATACATAATATTGTATTTGCTTCCCTGCACTGAAATATCACAAAAGACATTGCGATTTTTTTGTTACTGTGAAACTATACATTGTTTTCTTTGTAAATTTCAACGGGCCTTCGATTTGATCAAGACTTATTAAAAATACTGTGCTAAATTAATAAACGAAATAATACTATTGAAAAGTAAAACTGTTAAAAACCTGATATAATAGTTTTAGGTTAAGTATGATGTTAAAGTACATCAATCATAACTATCAAAACTCTGTGTTTACGCATCAGTGTGATAAAAATCATGTTCAAAACAAAACATTTTCAAGGTCTCCATTTTCTAAACATGGCGACGTAAAGAAATCTTATAGTTCTTAATATCACTAATATATGCTCTATTTGCACCTACAAGATGTAAAAATCACTTATTTATATCTTGCGAGTGGCAAAGCAGTGGATCTTATTACCAATAGTAATTATTTTATCTTTTGTAGATCTTCCAGTGCCTGTGGATTAGGGGTCCCAAAAATGATAAAAAAGTTTTACTTATTTCCATGTTATGGAATTCATTTTTATAAAGGTCCTGATGTTTTAGTACTTTGATAGGCCTATGCCTAAGTGAGCGTAAGACAACAGCTTAAACAATATATATACACATATACGTTATTATAGTAGCAATAGTTATAATAATAATATAATACCTAATTTTGTAACTGATAGATCTTTAGTGGTTTCAAATAAGTTGAAATTGCTGCTTTTGGTATTCCAGAACCCCTATAGAAACTTAGTTACGCGTTGAAGTGGCGTGGCAGAGTACACTAGCCCTTAGAGCTGCAAATATAACAGGTTTCAAAAGAGCTGAAAAATGATACCTTTAGCTACTACAAGAGATATATTCCTCTATTGTATTACTTATTTGGAACTAAAAGTGCCAAATAAGAGTACGATAGCGCTTAGATTTAGGAGTTGCATATATGTGATTTAGAGACCTTATATACAACCGATACTTCTGTATAAGTGGAAATTAAAACCTGTATGTTACTTTAGGTAACAAAATCGGTTTTATGCTACCGTAGGAAACAAATCAGAAACAAAAATCTTTCCTATGAAACTACGAGCGACTTCTTGTACTCATATACAAATAAGAGTTGTGTTTGAAGCTAAAGGTTTTATCAAACACTGTAATACAACTAATTTGCAACTTAGAGCTATAATATAAGTTGCAAAATTCACTAGTGTGCTACTTGGGAAGTACATGAGTAATTTCATAAAGAGCAAACTTATGTTCATGGGTAATTTTATACAATGCTAAATTAACAGTGGTTCCTGCACTAGGTTGGGCCTGTATGGCGGGAAACCTGGTACGATTTAAAATGTGAAATAATTATTTACTTTTAATGTATTTAACAACACTATTAGAATTAAAAAAATACGCATTAGTAAATAACAATATAAGACCAAAAGTTCACAAACGATGTAGTAGTTTTTTTTTTAGACCCCACCTGGAATGTTTCTTACTCTTACAAACACTTCAGACTTCCCAGTTATTTAGTTGTCAAGCAATAATGCATATGAATAATGGGTCCCACAGACCCACAGATTGCCGCGGCCAACCGTGCTGTTTTGCTTTGAAACGCAAAGGGAGCCGAGCCCAGGTCCTTATCGGCAATGCGTGGTGGCGTGGTTGGCGTCTAGTCTGTCTATTGAACAAAAAAAAACTATTCAAAATGTTTCATAAATACCTTTTCAGGTTCTTTCGCCACCGGCACTGGATCTTCACCACCTGTGATCAAGATTTTGCACAATGAGCGTCAACAAATAAATTAGAATTCTTAGCATTATTTCAAAATACTTAAGAGTTACCTTCAGGCGACCTCCTGGCGCTCGAGTCGCCCGCCCAAAGTGGGAAGTCATTGTCTATCGACAAATCTATACTGCGGGATTCAAACAGCGGAATGTTTCTGTTACTGTCGACATTATTATTTATTGTAGTCCTGCTCATGAGCCTGTCGAGGTTGTCTGAGGGTCGTGCCACGTGCTCGGTGGGCTTGAGGACCTCGAGGGTAGCGGCCCCGCTGTCAACATCTATGTCTAGTTCGTCTTGATCTACTATCACTTTTGGATTCGTTGTGTCGTCATCACTGTAACAAGAATTTTAGAATTAAAAAAATACTTAAAGGTGACGTCCACAAGTGGTATAGTCCACAAGTGGTATGTGTTATTCAGAGAAAAATCGAACCAAGATGATATATACATCATTTGAAAACTTGTTATATGGGCTTCCAAAAATATTTAATTTAGATTTTTTCACACCTCCAATTTTTTTTAAATGCTAAAAATAAATTGTATGAAAAATAACAATACAGCTTATTATTTTTTCTAGTTTAGCAATACTAAAGTGCTTCTATCGTTATTTTACTTGCATACATATCTAGCTGATTCTTCCACATTCATATCTTAATTTGCTAAAATTAAAAATTATAACCTACCAGTGTGACCAGTTATTAGGTACAATGTGACAAAAAATCACTTAAAAAGTGTGGCTAATTGGTAAAAATGCTTCTATTTAACAATTTGGAGGTTACTTAATCAGGGCTGCTAGAGATAAACTACCTATTGAGCGAAATATATTTATTTTTTCTAATAAATTCGTAATTAATAAAAAAAAATATCGGAGGGGTCTTTTTGTGTTTTTAACTGTCGTAATAGACTCAGAAAAAATATGAACTTTCTCGAAATGTAACGAGTGTTGTGGATAGAATTTTTAATTATTATTATACCAGCCTCCATACATTTTGTGGACATGTCCTTTAAAATTTTAAAAAACAAGCTTTTGCTGAAACAAGTACTCGCCAAGACGAATCAAACAAGCCGAAACTCGATGAGGTTGCGTCATTTCATTACAGATTTCCTATGACCACCTTCCAGCTCCATCATTAGACCTTGCTTACCATTGAAAAACAAACTACTTTCCCAGACGATTCAAATGAGCCTAAACTCGATGAGGTTGTGTCGTTTCATTGCGAAGTTCCTTTGGCCGCCTTCCAGCTCCATCATAAAAGATCAGCACCATGTCATCATAATATTGCATTGTCACGCCATTTACTCAAGTATGCAAAATTTCAGCTCAATCGGTAAGTGGATCAAATATAATTTGCAAGATTTGATGACAGACATCGGACAGGTGAAACAAAATAAAAGCTTGTAAAAAAAACAAGCGAGTTTTATAGTTTTCAGGTTTTCACACGTTTTTACTTGACAGAGTGTCAAGTGGGAGATTTGCAAATCAAATCGAATTACTTTTAAGTCGCGTTGACCGAGCGCGCCGCACACACGCGAGCACATTGACACACACGCTTGAATTAGCCAATCACAGACGTTGCCGCGCTCGTGTTCGATCGGTTGGGCGCTCATTACATTACCGTAAAAAATACTCTCACTTAGCTATTCAGTTTTCTGTACGTAACACAAGATGGCGCTGTGCCATTTCCATAGAAATCACATCAAACGTTGACGCGGTCGAGCTCGAGCGAAAATCTCGCACTTAGCCCTCAGGTCATTAGTTAGGCTTAGTACAGTACGCGCGAATAATTAACATTGACTTGGAAGTGTAGGATGGAATTGAATGGTTCATGACAAATATACAGTTACTCCTACTTACGTGCCCTGCACTAAACCGAAAGTGGCTGATTAAGACCACCATTATGATCAACTCTTACTATGGGGCCAACCCGGAAATTGAGAAAAAAAAGTCGGCTGCTCCAGACAAAATTGCAACTCGGAATTGACAAAATATGACACAGCTGATTTTTTTCTTGGATTTCGGGTTCGCCCCATATTAAAAATCGTTCATAATGATAGTCTGAATCATACCTTTTCGGTTCAGCACACCAGTAGAATAAACCAATTTAACACTCTACAAAGCCAGCAAAGCCGTAACCACAAGATTATCTGTTTCGAAAGGCTGTCCACTTTTTATTCACTATTACTGTACGGGTCCAGACTCGTGGTTACACCGCTTTGTTACACCAGTGTGACTACGAGGAAACTTTTTTACTCGTGGTTACACCAATGTACTTCTTAGGTAATCTAGACATAAAGGAACAACCCCCTTCTTCTTCCGATTTTAGACTATGCCGACGCTTGCTATCTTGACTTAACCCAAGAGCAATTCGACAAGCTTGAGCGTCTCCAAAATCTATGTATACGGTTTATTTTCGGCCTCCGGAAATATGACCACATTTCCCAATTTCGTAATAAGCTCAAGTGGCTCCCCATCCGTCTTCGCCGCGATACTCACATACTTTCCCTTCTCTACAACATTCTCTTCAAACCTTCTTCTCCTTCATATTTACGCTCTCGCTTCACTTTTCTCTGTGACACTCACTCTGTCAATCTTAGATCTTCTAGCAATCTCCTTCTTTCCACTCCATCTCATTCTACTATTTTTTATGATTTTTCTTTTAGTGTCCGAGCAGTAGCGCTCTGGAATGACCTTCCTGTGACCATCAGACGTGCACAGAGCGTTGAATCTTTCAAGGCCCAGGTTCAGCAACATTATCTCGCAAAGCTCTCTCTGACTGATCCACATATCACTCCTCGTTATTAATTTGTTTGTAATATAATTATTTACGTATAAGTATGTTTATTTTTATTGTATGTATTATTTGAAGTATTTATGTATGGCTATTATTATGTAGTTTATTTTATTGTTGATTAGGAATTTTTGGTTTTCATTATTTTATTATTATTATTTTGTATTTACGTTTACACCGTCCTTGTCGTATTTACGTTTCCTCGCATCCAAGAGAGGTTGTCTGGAAGAAATCGCTTTTAGCGATAAGACCGCCTTTTGTGCCTTTTCTGTCTTTGTTTCTTTTGTTATGTTTTCTTGTTGGTGTCAATAAAGTGTTGTTGTATTGTATTGTATTGTAACAAATGAAATGTGAAGATTTCTAAGAACTTTGAGTAACTAACCTGTCACTATCGTATTCGACTTCTTGATTGACGTTCGCCATTGGAGTGAGGTCCTCCAGGAAGCTGGTGTCCAGGTTGCCGGCGTAGAACTCGTCGAGAGCGCCTGAAGACGCTGAGATATTGTTGCCAGAGGGCGTGCTGGGTATGCTGCTGAAATAAAAGTTATATTGAATCCTACGCCTGAAATGTTCCAGTGCTTTATATCCTTATTAACAGTCCACTACTAACGTTAGGCCTATGTTCACCCACGAAGGGTGTTTGGGCTATACCCACTACACTTACCCAGCGCGGACTAGTGGTTTAACATACATATGCCATCGAATTTCTTCAACAGACGTAAGCAGGTTGCTTCACGATGTTTTCGTTCACCGAAAAACCAATGGTATAAATTCTGTACATAAGTTTCAAAGAACTCGATCTCACGAGTGTAAAGCGGGCGTTACTACTCTTAGTCCACCACGGCTTTTAATGTCACAGTAAGACCAATAAAAACCAAATTCATTCATTTTTGAGTCAGCTTAGTACCCAGACAAAGATCGCTCATTTTTTACTGGTACTGGGTTTCTTGTACTATGTATGCCTGTGTTTCTCCGGTGCTGTGTGAATGAGTAACAAACAAACCAAAAAACACTCGGTGAAAAAATGCGTCCAAGAACAAGCAGATTAAGTGAAGTTAATTACGAATGTGATGTAAAAATCACACCTAATATAACGTAAGTGTTAGTACGAGTTTATACGGAAACTACAGTCTCCATGTGTCTCTATATATTTTTGTACAGCGCCCCTGGTGGGACGAGGTAGAACTAACACAGTGCGCAGCTTATTTATTTTAATTTTTAGGGTTCCGTACCTCAAAAGGAAAAAACGGAACCCTTATAGGATCACTTTGTTGTCCGTCTGTCCGTCTGTGTGTATTTCAAGACTCTTTATCTCGGGAACGCGTAAAGATATCGAGTTGAAATTTAAACTATATACGTAAACCTATGAATTCTTGCAGTTGTGTAAAATAAAAGCTTCTCAGTTACCGTATAAAAAAGTTAGAGCCGTTTATGTAGTAAAAAAACGCATATTTTAACGCTCACAAAAATCAAAACCTACAGGGTACTTCCCGTTGACATAGAACTATGAAATTTGGCGAAGAGCATTGTCTCAGAGTACACATACAGGAATAAATCTGAAAACTGTACATTTTTATTTAAATCACATAAAAATAGGGCCTCAAAATTCACAAAATATGGGTTCAAAATTCAAAGTGAGTAAATCATATCATGTAAGGTATCATATAAAATAACTTCATTAGCACATGCTAAAACAGGTTTTTAATTATTTTAACAATATGTTTGTACGGAACCCTCGATGTGCGAGCCTAACTCGCACTTTTTCGTATATTGTATTGGTGTATACTGTATAGTGTTTTAATAAAATAAACTTATACTACGGCCTCAGTCTTTAGATATTCTAACCTTTCGTGGTGTGGTAGTCGCGGCGGCGTCATTTCCATGCTGACGGTGTGTTTGGGGTTGGCCAGCTCGGGACTGACGAACTGGCTCTGTTTCACCGGCGCGCTCTCCACTTTCGGGGGTGTAGGGTTTAGCGACTGCGCTACCTGAGAATAAAGTTCGTATATCAATATTTCGACGTATGTCCAGATCATCTAGGGTTAGGGTAACCTTCCCTGTAGTCCAATTATTGTATTTATCTGCTCCATGTTATAAAGATAAAAATTACGAAAGTTCAAAATTTAATTACAATTTGAATCTTATTTAAGTAGAGTGGTTTATTATACAGGGTGCTGCTTTGCTTTGGGCGTTGGTTACTAAGGAATCGCCTGCAAAAACCTGAAAAAATCAACTGCTGTTACCATACTGTTTATTTGGTCATTTTGCACAATTTTAAAGTTGGTACTAGTAAAAGTTGATCATCATTATGAATATAAATACTCCTCTGAAAGCCCCTGTTCTTAATAATTACTACGCGCTCATGATTTTATCCGGGCTCGGTTTATCATTGTCTTACTAGTGTTTATTATAATTATACTCTTTGCCAGTGGGTAGACGTTATGTGGAACTATGGGTTTCCTCGCGCCGAGCACGATACTCGGCGCTCGCTCGTTGCTCGGCCGCGGCTCGGTTTATCATTGTCTTACCAGTGGGTTGACGTTAGGCGGAACTATGGGTTTCCCCGCGCCGAGCACGATACTCGGCGCTCGCTCGTTGCTCGGCCGCGGCTCGGTTTATCATTGTCTTACCAGTGGGTTGACGTTATGTGGAACTATGGGTTTCCCCGCGCCGAGCACGATACTCGGCGCTCGCTCGTTGCTCGGCCGCGACTCGGTTTATCATTGTCTTACCAGTGGGTTGACGTTATGTGGAACTATGGGTTTCCCCGCGCCGAGCACGATACTCGGCGCTCGCTCGTTGCTCGGCCGCGGCTCGGTTTATCATTGTCTTACCAGTGGGTTGACGTTATGTGGAACTATGGGTTTCCCCGCGCCGAGCACGATACTCGGCGCTCGCTCGTTGCTCGGCCGCGACTCGGTTTATCATTGTCTTACCAGTGGGTTGACGTTATGTGGAACTATGGGTTTCCCCGCGCCGAGCACGATACTCGGCGCTCGCTCGTTGCTCGGCCGCGACTCGGTTTATCATTGTCTTACCAGTGGGTTGACGTTATGTGGAACTATGGGTTTCCCCGCGCCGAGCACGATGCTCGGCGCTCGCTCGTTGCTTGGCCGCGGCTCGGTTTGCCCGCTACTCTGCTTTCTCTTATTCACCAGGCGGTCTACGAATACATTGTATTGCGCTTCTTCCGAATTCTAGAAATAACAGTGAACATTTTTAATCTAGAGCGATCAGGGGTTATCATGCCATTTCAGATATAAAAACTTAACTGGATTTTACATGTTTCAACAAGCATGTCTTATAGGTATATTTGTTTGTTTATATATTAATTAAAATAAAAAAAAAATCGGATTTATTAAAATTTGGATCTCGGACAGGATGAGTGTAGGTGGTATTTCCGTGAAAATGCGAAATTCGATTTACTTTTATTTGTATAGAGCAGAGCTCTGTCGTGATCGAATATGAAACATGACACATTAACGAAGCTAAGTTTACCTAGTAATCTTTAGGATTGCTTACCTGGAAGTCATCAAGCTCTTTTTCAATTTCCTCCATATCTTTTTGGTTCCTTTGCAGCTGCTCTAAAAGGCTGGTTCTTTGCAGTCTCAAGAATGGAACGCTCAAGAACTTGTGCAGTAGACGGAGACCAAAGCCGTTCCTCATGGAAGACTCGGCATATCGAACCGGTGCGGTCCTGCCGAGTAAGATTGAACGTTAGAGGAATTGACGAGTAAATGTTGAGGAATTAAGAAGAGAAGCATAGGAGCAACATACTTACCTATTTAGCCTTGCGTTGTAGAGAGCCTGGTCTATGTGGTGTGGGTGAACCTGTCTGTGATGCTGCATGTCGCAGTGGTTGCCGAGCACCACCACGGGCAAATCTGCTGGCACTTGGGACAGCTCTTTTACTACATAGTCAAATGTCCTGGAAAACAATAGGCATGCCTACAATTCGTCAAAACAGGTTGTCTGAGGATGTAATCTCAGCAAGGACTATAAGCACATTTAAGAATAGACTGGACCTTTGAAAAAAGAAGGAAAAAATATCATTGACAAATAAATACTAATTTTATTTGACTCTGTTTGATATAGGCACATCAGTATACACTGCTCTGCTGATGACTGGGTAAAAAAATATTATTATTATATAATAATATATATCCCGTTAGGCGTTATGCGGAACTTTAATAGGCTATATCTATCATACACTTTTGTTTAATCAACAACATTTTATTGATTAGTAATAATTATAATGTATAATGTTTTCACTAAAGTAAGTAAGTTCGTATAGGCCGGGTGGCTAGCCCTGGTGTCACGAGTTTTTAGGCCGCCTTCAGGCGGCCTAAAAACTCTAACATAATATAATGTTATAATATAATGTTTTCACTGGTGTTAATAATGAATAATTAATTTCATACTTATCGAGTCTCATTGTATTTTTTTTTTTACCTATATCTTAGACTGTTATGTATTATTATGTATTTGTGTATTATTCTTTATGTACCTATCTAAAAATATGTGACTAATATTTTTTGATAATCTATCTGACAGACTAATTATATATTTGTAGTCATCTAGCCTAATAGCACATTGAAAAAAAAGACTGACAAACAGTTCTCAAACAGCTGAATATAAAACCTTAAAACATGTGTTGTTTTGAAACTTTCGCGATTTGAACACATTATTACTATATACTACGGGACTAATCGCGCACTAAAATTACGAGATCAATAAATACTCGGCCGAGTTGCATCAACCGTGACGAAACGTCAGATGAGGAGGTATTTACTTAAAACATGTGTTTATTGTACAGATCAATGGCATAAGAAGAATAAGAGATTGAGATCTTGGAAATTTATCCTCTAAAAGGGATAAAATAACCCTTATACACTAATAAATAGGCTTTCTACACCTAAACATCAGTAACAACTTGATCTACCTTGGCTGCATAAAAAGATTCTTTGATAAAGGAACCCATCCTTATTTACTTATTTACTATTGTTTTGTTATTGTATGATTTTAATTTGTTTTGTTCTTTGTAATTTATTTGACTGCTTTTTTTTAAATGTTGACATTCATAAGTGTACACTGATGTACCTATATTTGAGAAATAAATGAATTGAATTACTTTTTGCTGAAGATATTTTGTAAAGCAATAAATACCATGGTTTAGTAATATCCAACATCAATATAACTCCAGTGGCATTCTTGTACACATCCAAAAACGTAGCATCCAAGACTGGCGTTTCAAAGGCATCTTCTGCTGCTGCAGTACTTTGATTTTCCAATTTTAACCCAACTGGAGTCTTTTTCTTTGTTCTACCTTTGTCCACTACTTCCCAAACTTCAACCTAAAAAGTTTTGGAATATTTACAACAGATAGTAACTTGGCATCATCTTACCAGGCACAGATGTCCACTGTTAGACAAAGACCTCCTTATAAGCATACAGATTGTCATCAAGACCAGATGGAAGTAGCTTGCATCCAGCACAATCTCTTAATGAAGTCAGTCCACCTTGCAGGAAGTTGAAGTCATCTATCATCCTTATAGACTGGATGTTGTTGTAGTAACCCAATATGTAGTCTCCAATACCAAGCCACTCTTCATCTTGGGGAAGGTTGTGTGGGTTGTGCCAAGAACTTATATGTCTTTCCAATTTTGTAATTGGGACACCCAGTAGCCCTTCCTGCATCGAGTAGGTTATAGGGTTTAAGCTCTATTTAATACAGATACTCTAATCAATTTTTAACACATTCCCTGTGTAGCTAGGATTATGGGTATAACCCCTTAAGAATAAACGCAAGTTTAGATTAGAATGGAACATAATTCTTTTAGTTAAAAAAAAATGACTACTACTACTACTAACAAACTATCAATGCTCACATCTGAATGTCAATCAGAATTAATAAGCTCATACATGTACACATTGAATCACCTTTAAACTAGTGTGCCCTCATACCCCAAGCTTGGGATATACACATACAATAACAAACTCAAATTGCAGCATAGATGGGTCTTGCACAGGGAACATGTCAACAGAAAAGGCACTCACAGGATGTAGAGCCTCGCATGTAGTTGATCTTGAGGTTCAAACCATTGTCTGAGCACTTTGCGGGAGAACATCATACCTAATCATCTACATTATGTGGCAAGATACGCAATAAGATCTTTATGATCTCCTTAAAAATTATGATTTACACTTGTCTGTGGCAGAATCATTAGTTCATTTGTTTGTCATAGAACATCCACTGCTGGACATGCTGGCCTCCCCTAAAGATCTCCAATAAGACCAGTTTGTACCAGCTTGGATCCAACGCAATTCTGTGGTCTTAATGAGGTCATCCATCCACCTTGTGGGTGGACATCCTATGCTGGCTTGCCTGTTCATGCTCTCTACTCGAAAACTTTTCAAACCCATTGGTCATCAGTCATCCGCAGTATGTGC
The DNA here is from genome assembly GCA_949316475.1 of Hypomecis punctinalis. Classification (NCBI taxonomy): domain Eukaryota; kingdom Metazoa; phylum Arthropoda; class Insecta; order Lepidoptera; family Geometridae; genus Hypomecis; species Hypomecis punctinalis. Next base: position 12,244,606 of record OX438797.1, read on the forward strand.
CCTGCCCACTGCTATTTTAACCTGCCAATCCACTAGGCTATGTCCATAACTTTGATTCTTCTATGGATCTCTACAGGCAGATCATTAATATTATTGGAATATTTTGTAGATTTAGATTTTTATGTACAAAAACTAGGTACTTCATATTTTATTTATATATAGTATAATAAGTTACCTTTACAATGTAGTCAGTATTTTTGTAAGTCCAATGTATTGGGGCAACCTGAATCTGATCTGTTGGTGCATATTCTTCAATAAAAGGCCCTCCTTGTAGTCTTTGAAGTAAACATGATTTACCAACATTACGGTCACCTTTGATCAGAATTTTCACTGAAATATCATAAATGTAATTTCACTGAAATATTGTAAATGTAAACAAGATAAATATTTGAATAAGTATGTGCAGTTAATACCTACTATGAATATAATATATGATAATTATAATAACAAGATAAACCAGTTTCAAGAAAAGATTTCATGGATTTATAGCAACAAGTTTTAAATGATATCGAAAAGTGATAGATGTGATAATGGTAGTAAATTACAAATAAGGAACGACTATAAATACTGTTAAAATGTACTCCTTTCGAAAATTTCTTCTGCAATGACGAGGACATGGGCATAGGAGCGGGACAGCGTTCGTCGCCGCTCCTCGCCAATTTCTTCAGAGCCGAAAACATTTTAGGTCAGAATATATTTGTTGAAAGATTTAATGCCTGAAATGCCTCACATCTACCGATACTTTCGTTTTATTTAGTGGTTCTATCTAAGTATGTTTTACAAATCAATTCGCATTTAGTTTGCATTACATTTGCACTTTACGTTTGTTTGTGTCAAGTCAATACTCAATAGTCAATTGTCAAGCTGGTTTTGTGTGACAGTGACAGACTAGCAGATTATGACAGTTGACCAGAACTGTCAGACATTTTTTATATTCATGGAATCTAAGTCTTTAAGGTTAAGAATCTTAATTTTTTCTACCAAATCTTAATCACAGTCATAGTCGTGATCTAAAATCTAAAACATAGAGGATATAGGGTAATCTAAAATAAATTAAATAAAGTCACAGCACTTTAGTGAGACATGATTTGAGCTTGCTTAGCCGTGACCATGACTTTACCTTGGGCACAAGTCCTGTGACTATAAAATGATTAGAATTAATTACTTAGTTTCCATGGTCACAAAATAGTACAAAAAAAACTGTATACAAACAATTCCTAACCTATAATTACACAAATCTAAACAATTTTTGTGATTTTTTTAAACCTTTGAATTAAACATCAAATTAAACACGGAAGAACTGTTCGTTGTACTGCACCTTATTAATACGTTACGCAAATGTACGATTGGCAATCTAAATCTCGTACTAAATAGTTTGCGCGCTTTTAATTTTGTGTTGTTTAAACTTCTGTATATAATAATAATTGAACATATTTGGTCACAATTATGCTTGGTTACGGAAACGCTGGAATCCCTGATAGAACTTGGCAGCCTCCTGTAGCAGTACTGGAAACAACGTAAGTATTAGTTGGCTACTTTAGTGTAAAATTAAATTCAAAGAATGTTGTTCCTAAGCTTCTAATTTTACTTCCAGGATGGGTCCTATCACTGTTGAAATGTATTGGAAACATACACCCATCACCTGTAGAAACTTCATGGAACTCGTCAGAAGAGGTTATTATAATAACACAAAATTTCATCGAGTCATCAGGGATTTCATGATACAGGGAGGTGATCCTACTGGCACGGGGAAAGGTGGTCAGTCAATTTATGGACCAACATTTGATGATGAAATATCCTCGGATCTGAAGCACACAGGAGCAGGAATCTTATCTATGGCTAACGCGGGACCAGACACTAATGGTTCCCAATTTTTCATAACAATGGCTCCAACTCAATGGCTGGATGGGAAGCACACAATATTTGGCAGAGTACAAGCGGGAATGCAAGTAGTTAAGAGAATTGGATTGGTGGAGTGTGATAAAAATGACTGTCCAGTGGATGATATAAGAATTGAAAAGGCATACATCTCTAAATATTAAGTTGTTTAAGTCAAATAAAGTGTAACTGTGCATTTGGCAAAAACTATAATGGTATTTAAGGTACAATTTTTATTTTAACCTGTTTTATTTCTTCTAAATATATTATTAGCAGAAACATAAAATACTTGTATTAAGTTCTTTAGATGGTTCAAAAATTCAACACTAGGTCTAGGCACCCAGTCCATATGAATTTACTTTAGTGGTGTGTCACTGTTGCTTTAAGCCGAATCAAACTGCTTGGTGTCTGTGAACCTGTGGAGAGTTATTGTGAAGTAGTACATTCCTCATTTCAGCAGAGTGGGGATGTACACAACTTGTAGCTAACTTTGCAGATGCCAAGAAGTTTCATTTGGCCTATAAGAATTGTGTACTAGTTTCAGTTAACTTAGTTATTGCATATAGCCTAATGTTATCCAGAATTCTAATTTAGTGAATCTAAATTAATTAAATAAAGTAAGAAAATGTTGGAAAGAAAATATTCGTATTGTCTATGCGCTATGCCTTACACCGGATATGTCAAATATCATGATGACAATCTGTCATTGTTCATTCTATATTAGTCTGTGCATTGTTCATTCTCACTTATTCAGCTCGCCCCTGTTTTGTTTGTGTCATCCCTTTTTAAATTGCATTAAATCATAACCAGCGTGTGCCCTGTGTAATAGGGCCTATTCTGTGATCATAACATATTTTTGTATAATTTGACAATAATAATCTTAAATTAATATATTGAAGCTTTTTGAATAAAGCACCAGTGATATTGAACTTGTTTAATTCCTGTGAAATCACGCTACTTCACATTTATACGATCTCCACTGCAGCCATCTACTTGCTGACAGAAAACGACGTTAAATTTCTCATTTAACATTTATTTAAACATATTTTTAATATACTAATGATTCATATTTACACAGAATTGACTACAGCACTAGGAACTAACTTAATCCCATTTAGATTTCTTCTTTTCAAATATTTCTTTTCCATCCTTGTCTATGGCAGAATAATAGCCCATTGATTCATATTTTTGTCTCATGTATGCAATGTACCCAAGAGCACCAGCAAAACATGTGAGGCCAATAGCCATAATCACTATGTTCTGAAACAGAAAGAAAAAATGAAAAACAATTCTTTTGGGGTGTAAAATATTTTTGTTTTTTATGCAAGTAGATGTATGTGTTTGATCAGATCCTATATGTGTAAGTGTATTGTAGACTTTGTTGATATAGATTTTGAGTTTCGAACAGATACGAACAAGAATATTCCTATAGGTGAACCTTAGAGCAAATAATTTATTTGCTCTGAGTAGCTGAACATGTTTGTGAGTTTTATAATAATACTAGCTACACGTCCCAGCTTTGCCCCAGTATGGACAGATTTTAAAAGTATAATAAACAATTGCAATTATAAATTAAGATATAAACTAACTTTTTGCTCAAGTTGTATCAAACTGCACACTACGTGCAACTGGTTAAAATTGGTTAAGTAGTTTAGGACTCCATTGCAGACAAACAATGTGATGCATAATTTATATAATATATTAAGATTATGCTTGGAAGGAGGGAGATCACTGCTGAGAAAAGGCATATCAAAATACCAACAATCAATTGGTTTTACTATTGTTACACTGCTGAAGAAATCATAAAGACTTGAATGAACCCTGACCTGAAGAATAGTAGCCATCTAGGGTGAACCAGCCAGTTCACGACCACTTAGTGGACTAGTAATCTTTGAAGTGACATTATTCACTATAATGATAATGTTCTGATTCAAATAATACTCAGAAGTTTAGAAAAAACCTTAAATAATTGAAAAAACATAAGTTTTTTTGTATTTTATGTTAGTAAGTATAAAATAAATAATGATTTATCAAAATGTGCTATTTTTTAGTTCCCGACCACATGTGGTCAGTTTGCGTCCGACATTTTCGTTAGTTGACGTCCACTCAAAAGCCATTGAAAAAAGAGCCTTAGTGCATGTTCTTAGGGTCGTAAATAATAACATCATCAAATGATCATGTTTAAATGACATTTAATTTTAGTTATCTAATATTATTCAATCAATTATTTTAATGGTATTTATTTTTCACCTATTCACACTTATTTAGTAATTTTAAAAATAGTATTAGTCATAGTCATAGTCATATTTATTGGTAAAAATTTTTACATGTCAAATTGTATTATTTATTTATTCAGTATTATTTACTTATTCAGTAATTTTTGTATGGCATAAGACACGTGGTTGTTAGCTGACCGATTGTCGACCGCCGAAATAATGCTTTATATTTTAATGGTAATCAACACATTTTGCTGGTCGCATTCTGAAGTGTACATAAACCACGTCCTAAAGATCAAACTGATAAAGACTAAAATGCTGTACCATGAAGTATCAGTTAGAAAATTTATGAAGAAGATCGAAGGGAAATAGTCATTTGCCGACCATGTGGTCGTGAAATGATGCATACACAATTTTAGTAGGTTAGTTTGCCGAACACCTATTATGTTAATTAAAAGCGCATATTTTACATTAAAATGACCCTTTAGGGGTAAAAATGTGTTTTTCTAAACATTCCAAGCTACATTTAGATGCGTGAATCTCGACAAAAACTTGTTTTAATTGCGGTTGAATAAGTGTCCTCTCACTATTTTTTTCGTAAATTTGTGCAACCAATTCCGACACGTCCACTATGGGTCTGGTTTACTGGCTCATTGAAGTGCATCACATATCAGAAGACAAATCACAGTGTCGCGAAGGGGAAGCGATAGACTAAAGTATCGTTCAAAAACCAAAACAAACGTTGGCGTGCTTTTATTTAACTATTTATAGTGGTTTTATGAAAAAGTGGTCGTGAACCGGTGGTGGTCGGCAAACTGGCCATTTCACCCTATAACATTTACATTCAGAAGTAGGAGACTAACAAGTACAGTGTTTTGGACCTATCTAATTCCAATTATATTATTAAATAAAACACTCAATTAAACTTCTTGGTGTCAATGAATTTAGCTACAATTTCTCATGCTGATGCGCTATGACTCGCCTCATGTTCATAAGTTCATATACACCAAGTTTGGTTGGCCTATAAATATTGGGTCTAACTTAGATAAGATTGGCACAGGACTAGGATGACTGGCTACATGCCAGACTCCGGTGTTCAGCAGTGGTTAAATATAGGTTAAAAATAAAGAATATCCAAGTAGGTGAAGAGGATCCAAAACATCATGTGTGATTCTTGTGCCAGTCAGCAAAATCAATCTTTATCAGGTCCTGTCCCAATCGTGTGCACAGACATTACAGGTACCTAATTAGTTATAGGCACACTAAACTTCAATTTCAAGGAGTGCGAAGGTGGGTATAAACAGTAGTACTCTATGGAACATAGTGTGCGATGTGTGGTTCTTTCTAGCATTTGTGGTATGGCTGAGCACGAAGTACATATAATTAAGTATTTTACTTACAGGTTTGGCATAAAGTTCGAAGTTTATTACTCTGAAAGCTGTGGTAGATCTCATGGACCGAAGTCCTTCTCCGGGTTTTTCTGTATTATTATTACTAGACATAATTGTTTCTGTTTACTGATTAATTTAATTACGTCACAATTTATTCATTTATAACATAAAATTGTATTAGAAAATTCTAATTCTTGTGTTGATTAACGATTTGATTTCTTTTTTTTGCACAGATTTTGCGTCATTTTGTGTTTGTAGTCTGTAGCGTTTGATTTTCATTTTTTTTTTCTTCCGACATTTTTTACCACGGAATTCCGGGGAAACTAAGTCCTATTTAAGTTATGAATCTGGGATTAATATTTTTAGTAATAATACATAATTTCAAAGTTCAATGACTAGATTCTTAATGATAATACTTTTTCTGTCATATCTGAACTCTATTTTTATTTGCATAATGTAGTGTTCATAATACAACAGTTTTTATTGCTTGTATTTCACAGAGTTTATATTTTTTCATAAGTTTTGCTCAAATCCGACAATCACCAAGCCAAACTTTCAATTTTTTTGGATGTATTTTATCTAACGTCAACGTGATTCATGCAGACTGATGACACTAGCATTTACAAAAATAATTGACAGCTCGGGGTATGCGCGGCGTATTGTCCATGGCATAGAGCTATTACTACCACAGATATCTGTAAAATACAGATCTGTAATGCTGTTGTCGAATCAATATTTCACTATGTATTGCCTTTGTTGTAAACTCCCGATAATTAGGGAAATTGTGTGATTGACATCGTTACCTTATTTCATAGTTGTACAATATTATAGATGCCAAATCAAATATTGTACAATTTAGTTGACGTGAAAGTAATAAAACTTTAAATTGCCAAGGTTCTTTTTATGGGTAACGCCCATTAGTAAATATTTAAATTTATATGTATCCAAATTTAAGGGTAAATTAACTAGATATTTGATTTATTTATTTATTTACATTTTCAATAAATAACATTACAGTCAGTTATTAATTTTGTTATAAATTACTTAAAAAACAACTTAGGTAGGTTACGTTCGTACATCTTCATTATTCAAACATTTTATTGGTAGGTATAGCGAATATTATTGAACGCTTTACTGTTCCTGTACCCACTAATTGTATTTTCAACCGCGTCGAAATATAATGAACATATTTGTGAGTACTTGGTATCCAATTCGCTTGCCCTGTGGTGTAGCAGCAGTCCATTTATCCCTCAACATGATCAGACGGAATCCTGCAGAATTTCAACAAGGGTTAGACTTAGATTTTTATAATTATAATATTACGGTTATATGAAAGACTACATAACTATTCAGAGGCGTTATGTTAATTTATGGCTTCTCCTAAAATAGAAAGAATTTATAATATTTTAATATTGTACGCTCGGCTCAGGCGGAATGTGACAATGAGTCATGCTTTTTTCGCGCGTGCCGCCGGCGTTAACAGATTTATAAGACGTTATAATGTCAAAATACCTTTTACCTTCAAAAAACCATCGAAAAATAATGATATTTTTTTTTTGTTTTACATGAGATTGAGATTAATCATTTTTTTATCTGGTATAAAGGCATGGTTATCTACCAAATATGCGATTAATTTACCTACATATTTTGGATTTTTTAAAGCGTTGCTCAGTGTAATTATGCCAAAGCGTAAATGGGCAAATAATAATAAATATCATAGGTAAATATGTACATTTCATTTTTTTGGTATTCATGCCCGAAAAAGAAGAACTCCTTTATAAAACTTAAATTAAACGCGACGAATTAGGTAATTATATTTTAACATATTTCTCTATAATTTTACAGTTCATTACACAAAAACCTAAGTTTGATTTTATATTATCGAGAATAAAATTTCTGAATTAAAAAAATCCGTATCTCTTAGCATTTTTACACAAGATAAAAGCTTTAATAGTAATCTTACATAATTTAATAATGACATAGCGACTGGTTTAAAAAAATAGGGAAATTTTTGGGGAGATTTATTGTAATGGCACCACAGATGTTTTGAAATTCATAATATACATTAAAATTACAATAAAACTTGTAAAAATACAGCTTGGGAATCAGAATACCATTGTGTAGTGATTGATCTGAACAAAAAGATATAAAATGTGATATCTACAGTGTAATTCAATTGCGATTATGGTGAAAATGCGACTACTTACGAATGAAATGATATTGCTCATTTATCTCGTACGCCGTTGCTTTTGCAGCCAATTACGCTGCAGTAGTTCATCGTATATTGAACGCTTATCACGGTAAGAGTGAGTTTTTACGAGAACTTATGCTCAAAACTTTATTTTAAATAAATATGCTTATTTTCCAAGTGATCAAACAAAAACCGCAGCTGTTTGTTATTGAAGATACTGTCAAAAGTGACATGATCTTCAGAAAAAAACGCCAACCACCACCAAATCGAGATATCTCTTTCTAACTCATGCCGCCTTAAATCAACGCATCTCTTTCTGGCTCCGCATTATCCCTCTGGTAGTAATAGCTCTATGATTACTACAGATATCTGTGGTCCATGGTAAACTGATAGTCTATGGTTGTCGAAAAAAAGTAAAATATGTCAATGTTACCATTTTTTATTATGTAGCTAGATGTAGTAATTCTTGCAATTACTTTTATTAATATATTACACAGTTAAGAAATAATGTTAACAAACCTTAGAAGCTTAGGTAGTCTTTCACATTACACATTAAAAATAATTGATTATAAACCGGGAAAAAAATATCATAGGTTAAATTATTACATACATTTACATACTATTAAGTATATCAAGTATGTGACTATTTGTCGAGTTTGGGTTAGACATAAGAGCAGCGTTGTTTGAGCTGCGGTAATAAAATTGTTACATAATATGTTTTCCTGCCTTTTCGAAGAAAATGATGTAATGATTGTTAATTATTATTTAAAAAAACCTTTGTACTTAGACTAGATCAAACAACGCTTCATTGAATATCGTCATATTAAATAAATGTGATGTGAAACAAAAAGTAGGTTAGGTTAGGCATGATAAGTAACGCCAGAAACAAATTATTCGTGTAGATTAGGTGTGCAACAAAAAGTGTTTATCATTATTATCTGCAATAAAACGTGCTGTTGTACAAAGGCTTCTCCTATTTTCTCCGATTTTCCAATAAGACCAATAAAAAGCGGCTTGCAACTAACATGAGTCATGACAATATGACCCTGTAGTCACAATGAACTTCGTATCTCAAATATTGAATGTTAAGTCGCTAATTTAAGCAATTTTTTTCGCTCGCCTTTTGTCACCCATGCAATATTTATAAATTTTTTCAAACCTTTAATTTAAATTATTTTTCGATCGGTTCAAATTAAGAGGCACTCGATAAAATTCTACCCTATATGATTATGTATTAATAAACCGGGTGAAATCTATCATTATGGGCTACTATTATATCAATTAATGTGCGACTATTTATCTGGTTTGTGTTATACATAAGAGCAGCGTTTTATGAGCTGCGGTAATAATATTGTTATACACGGTATCCTGCCTTTTTATTGTTCGGCTCATTATAACTTGCCTGAAAATGTTTCGCCGATGTTTCACTTTGACAACCAAACTTTACTAAAGTTTTTAATGACGTTTCAGTTAGTAAATAAATAAAAAAAGAATTAAGAATAAATGAGATGTGAAACTAAATGTAATCATCATTATTAACAGCAATGGATACATTCACCACTGTACATAGGCATCCCCTATGGTTTTCTAATAAAACTGATTAGAAACGGCTTGCATCTAACGTGACTCTGTGATCACAATGAAAGAAGTGGAATATGTAGTATCTCAAATATTTTAAGTTAAGTCGCTGATTTAAGCATTCGTTTTTGCCCGCAATTTGTTGCCCACTTTGTATTTTCGTATGCTAATATTTTTGGTTTCTTTTATACGAATTTCTGGTGCACGGTTCAAATTAATAGGTGCTTGTTTAAATACTAGCCTATATATTATGAGTGTATAAAATACCATAACGATTAACGACGAAATGAGAATCATAAATCATTAAATTTTTAGTGTTTCAGTAATGTTTTAATGCTACCCATTTACTAGGCAGTAGGTACCTACTTCTTGCAGATAAAAAAGATAAAAATATTTTGAATACCTTTTATTATTTTACTGATTACCTTTATTATTTTACTCACAAAGCAGGGAAAAAATACTTTTTAGACCAGAAACATCATTTTAATTTTCAGTCCAATTTAGCAATTTTCGGTGGCAAAAGTTGGTAGCTCTGAAAGGGACGCCAAGTTGACACTTTAATTTTCTTGTCAAATTGTCGGATTTGTCGGTTCATTTTGATGAGAAAGTCAAATAACTTGAATTTATCATATTTTAATATTAAAATGCCTTACGTTTGCTTCTGAATTAATCTTCCAATTCAATTATATTTAGTCCCGAAGTGCTTACATAGTTTTTTCCTGCAATTATGGATGCAGAGGCTGATCTTCATGGTGATGGTCCTGATGGCGCGGAAGTATCTGAGCTAGCCGAAAGCCAGGCAGCAGACGCTCTTGATGAACTCTCTGAAAATAATGTTACAAGTCATGAAGATGGAGCCGGGACTGAGGAATCAGGTAGCTTTGTATGCCGTTATATCTGTGGGTTTATACGCGCTAACTAATGCACTTCTTGCGACACGTAGAAATGCTACATTTTGTATTTTTCTGCCTCTGGCTCTGTTTGTTTTGACGGCATTCAAAACTCAGAATTTCGAATTTCATTAATCTTGTGTTGGCTTATTATTGGCAATGACCTCAAACATTCCAATGTCTCCATTCACCACATGCCTCATGTGGTATCATGAATTGTTTTGTAATTAATATTATGAAGTTAATAAAAGTTTCACCAAATTGCATGTAATGACAAAATATGGTTTTGCACTTGTTTGCCTAACTGCATAATAGTTTTTGCACATGTAGTGGTTTTGAGTTTGTAGAATGTAACATTACTTTTTATGTAGTTGCCATTGGAGATCCCACGAGTAGCAGCGATGCCCTGAATATTGAGCCGGAGGTGTCAGCTGAAGGTGAAGAGCAAGCAATTCTTGAACAAGGTACATCTATCTTTTTCTTTTTTCTGTATACAGTGGAATCTCGATAACTTGTATCTCAACAGAAATGCAAATAACTTCGACTTATTGAGTCTTCGACTTAACAAGAAGTTCGAGATATGCAGTATTTGATGGCTAAAATTTTGACTTAAGAAGACGCAATTTTGGGCATATTTTTGGCAGAATAAAATAAAAGTCGATTTAAATCTTATCATATTTATTACAATGTGATTACAATCAATTACACTTTAAAAATAATCTTATTGAGCTACCTGACTACATACTTTTTCTGCTATCTGGCAATAAGTAATGATCGAAAAAATTAAAGGTTTCTTCATTACCTTATGGTATACAGCTGTGTATCATAAACTTTTTTTACTAAGAAAGTTTAATGAATAATTTATCCATTGCAAATGAACAATAAAATAAAAGCACGGGACATTCCTTTATTGTTTTATTGCTCCGAGTTCCGGGAATTGCAAGTAGGACATAATTTTTTTTTCATAACTTCGACTTGTAGAGTCTGATTTACTTACTTAGTACGTTTTCATTTTCAATAACTCGAAAGTTATCGAAAATTAAAAACATACTAAAATGCTTACGCAGGGAAATAACATTTCATTCGAATGTCTATATAATTCGAGATACCAAGTATTTGGGGGTTCAGCAGAAGGGAACAACATTTTATTTCGACTTACTGATAATTTCGACTAATCGAGGTTTGAGTTACAGAGATTCCACTGTAGTTGTAATTTTTGGATATTTCTACTCAATGCAAATGTCAGCATCACTTGCATGTTTATTTTATGTTTATTTTTAAGAATTATTTCTGTAAAAATTGTAATATGTGTTGTTTTCATTGCACATAAAATTATGTCTATGTTTAGACATAGACATAAAAAGGCTTGACATTCCAATTGAAGTTTTTTAATTTATGTATAATTATTTATTTATTTTTTTAGTTTATATGTATATGTATAAATTAAAAAAAATGCTATACTGATTCGGAATAATACTATTGGCTACACAAGTAATGCTGACTTTCGCGTCGAGTACTTCAAAATAAATACTTCAATACAACTTGTAGACTTCTTTAGATTTTGAAACTATCTGTCATGAATATCTTTATAAATATTACAATGTTTTACATGTCATACAGGCCTATGTCCTACAGATGAAAGTTTTCTGGCTAATATGATAATGGTTTTCTTAAAAATCACTAACTTAGCTTTAGTGAATATCACTAAGCATCTATCAACATAACTATGCATGTTGCATTTTTGCTTAGCACCTTATTTACTAATCTAAGATTTTGTGTGTAATTATTAAATGTTTTTTTTTGGGCATGCATTTTTAATGTACTCTGTGTGTGTCTGTGACATAGTCAGTTTTAAAATCTTTTGTATTTTTATATCATTGTATCTAGTTAAGCTTACAAGAGTTATTATTGATCACAAAAATTGAAGTCTCATTTTTTCTGAGCCATAGACTGTTGTCTTGAAAGCCACAGGAAGAAATTTCGCCTTCATGGAGATAGACTAATAAAGTGTTAACTTAAAACATATTATATATCGTCGGTGATACTTCAAAACCGCTTATGAGCACTTTGTAAATACCGCGTATCTACAAATTCCAAATTTTACAGGAGGAAGAAAAAACATCATATTTCAAAAGTTTCTCAATATTTTCTTGACTGAACTCTTTTGTGATATCTCTGTACCCTACTTTACTAGTATAGTAAAAATAATTTCCCATAATCCCCTTAGATTGCAAAATAAATAACTTTCGCGGTATTGAATTTAAAAAAATCTTCTTTTTTTGGCATAACCACAACAGATACGTTGTTTTGTAAAACAAATCTTTAGAAATCAGTTCTTTATTTAGCTTAGGGATTACAAATATAAAACAATACAAATTTGAAATATAACATTCTACAAACCTTTGCAAAATAACGTAGTCATATAAACTGAAAAAAATAGCACGAATTTCTGCTCAAAATACCAAAGTCAGTAATTTAAACATAACAAAAACTTATTTCAATGGTTAAATTAACATTTCCATAAATGTCCAGGGAGACAGCCAGCGCCTCCCCGTGCTTCTCCATGACCTCACTCCAGATGTGAGTGACGTACGCTAGGAGGTCCCCAGTAGACCGGTTTCGGCGAAAGCCGTACTGGCGGTCACTGACTAAGTCAATCGCTTCCAGGTAGGCCAGGAGCCTGTTGTTAAGAACACGTTCCACACTCTTACAGAGTATAGACGTGATCGAAATTGGTCTGTAGTTGGCAGGGTCGGCACGGCAGCCCTTCTTGGGAACAGGTTGCACGTTAGCAAGTTTCCAAGATTTGGGCACTTGACCTGTCTTCAGAGATAGGCGAAAGAGGCGAGTCAGCACAGGCGAGAGTTCGGGCGCACAAGTCCTCAGTACAATGGCCGGAATACCATCAGGGCCACTAGCCTTGTTCACATCTAGACTGCGGAGAACTTTGAGAACCTCCTTTTGCCGGATATGTATTTCACTCATTACAGTGCCACAGCTTGGCAAAGTTGGAGGTCTCGCACTACCGGGGTCCAGACGCGAAGACTCAGCAAATTGAGTTGCAAATAAATTTGCTTTCTCTACCACGGTATGGGCCAGTGAACCATTAGGTTTCAGCAACGGAGGCAGTGAGGGGCGGCAGAAGTTCGCTTCAACCGATTTAGCTAGGGACCAGAATGCCTTACTACCCGCAGGGTAAGTAGCAAGCTTGTTCTTTATTCGACTAATGTGATCGAAGCGAGCCTTCCGCATAACCCTTTTTCAGGATTTAGCAGCCCTATTGAATGCCTTCGTTTCGAGCATCGACTCAAGCCAGGTATGCCTGATGCTTTTGCGCTTCGGCGCGTCCACATTCAGGCCCAAACCAGGGCCGAGATTTGCTAGACAGAGGCACGTCGGAAAATGGGATGAAGTATTCCATGGCGGTACGAAACACATCTGTCACGGCATCCGCGCACGTAGAAGGATCATCGGAAGAAAACCACACAGGCTGCCAAGGATAAGATGCAAAGAAACACCGCATCTCATCCCAATCCGCTAACTTGTACCGCCACACCCGTTGTGACCCTTTGGGGCTGGGGTCTGAAGGGGAGTAGATGGATACAGATTTCACCAGACAGTGAGCAAATGTACCTAACGGTGAGGAAATCGCAACTGAATAACGGTCTGGATCGGTAGTTAGCAGAAGGTCCAAGCAGTGAGTAGGCTGTGTGCGAGTCAACGTCAGGTACCCGAGTGGCGCCTTGAACCAGCTGGGTGAGATTAAGTGTCAAAGCAAGCTTACGCGTCTCTAGCCCAGCATGATTTGTGTCCAGGTATGGGTGAAGCCACTCTTTGGCGAGTCAGCACAGGCGACAGCTCAGGCGCACAAGTCCTTAATACAATGGCTGGAATACCATCAGGGCCACTGGCTTTGTTCACATCTAGACTGCGGAGAACTTTGAGGACCTCCTTTTGCCGGATGAGTATTTCACTCATTACAGTGCCACAGTTTGGCAAAGTTGGAGGTCTCGCACTACCGGGGTCCAGACGCGAAGACTCAGCAAATTGAGAAGCAAATAAATTTGCTTTCTCCACCGCGGTATGGGTCAGCGAACCATTGGGTTTCAGCAACGGAGGCAGTGAGGGGCGGCAGAAGTTCGCTGGAAGAAATATGGCATTAAAGAAATGGTATAAATAAACACAATGTACCTGCTCTACCTGCCCGATAATCTCAGAAAATCATTTTTTTCGAAGTACTCACGACACGCGTTGCGATATGGTTGAAAAAAACGTAAATACGCGGTATTGCTGCCAAACTTGTGTGATCAACCGTTCCGCGGTATTGTTTTGACAGCAAAACGGGCGCATCTTATAGGCTATTAGAGATCGTGTGACATCTATCAGGGGCGAATCAGCGTGAGGAATCTGTTGGCGCGATAACTCAATTTCGCTACTTTTGTAGATACGCGGTATTTACAAAGTGCTCATAAGCGGTATTGAAGTATCACCGACGATATGTACCTACCTAATCTAATAAAGTTAAAATGCGCAATATTCTCATTATTCTTTTTATATTATCAATTAAAGTAAGACCAATCAGATTACATAGACAACAGACATATTTTAGACCTAATTTTGTTATGGACCCAAGATCTAAATTGAAAACCAATAATCAGCCAAGTGCGAGTCAGACTCGCGCACATAGGGTTCCGTACCATATAGAAGCCCCCTATAATTTTTTATTTATTTATGAAGGAAATATACAACTTTGGAAATATTCTGTGAATATTTCAAGCATCTTCCTGTTGCTGTTATTAATATAGAGTAAAAGATCAAATTTCTTGTATGTGACCCCCCTTAAATATTTATTTTAATTTAATTTAACTATTTATTTTTGAAGTGAATATATATTTAGCTAAATGTATTGTGAATATTTCAAGCATCTACATGTCACCATTATTAATATAAAAATTCAGGTTTGTTATTTGACACAGCCTGGTGGTGATAGACAGATGGACAGCGGAGTAATAGGGTCCCGTTTTTACCCTTTGGGTACGGAACCCTAAAACCACCTATTCCATGTAAAAAGTTTATTGTCTCACCATTTTATATAAAACAGTATATTTTTACCACAATTTTGGGGTTGATCCAATCATCAAAATTGATCATAATATTAATAATGATATCCTAGAATAGCTCCATTTCCTAAAAATACATTCTATGTAATTGTCTTATGTTGTTGTACACAACATCTCACTCAGTATTCATACAAAACATGACTTAATTTCTAGGGCATGCAGATGGTGATGAGGAAATGGACATAGATGACACAGCAGCCGGAGCAGCTGATGAGTCAGCATATATTGGCGACAATTGCTTATCAACCCCTGTAAGAAAAAAATACCTTCGTTTTCTTATATTTTTTGACTATATGCCTTAAGGGTTTAAGGTCACATCACACAAACGAGGGAGGCGCGGATAGGGCTCGCGATCCGTTTTCTCGGGGCTCCCGTCTAAGTGTGACGTGACCTTTAATTTTGTTTTCGTGTGGTTCCATGTGTATTTTCTTTAGTTTTTTTCTTGTTTTTTTGTCAATGTTTTCGCTATACACAAATGATGGTGCCACACTGGAAACTACTGTAGTTAATGTTTAAGTATATTTCCCATAACTAATAATCCGCTCAAGTGTTATTTTATATTACTATAAATTAATATTAATTACTGTTAATTATATTTTTTGAAGATTTTTTCACCATTGTCAATTGTGTTTGTATCTCAATCTTTGATAAATACATATTTGTAAATATTTTTAATTTTCGTACTGTGCTATTCTCATCGCTCGTTGGTTTAGGGGACGGCGTTCATTGTGTAATGTTTTTTAGCATTGTTTAACGCCCTTCTGGTTATATGTGGTGGTGATGTTTTATACTGCCTTTCACATATTTAGTGGTTGATGCCTTATTCATGAATTATATGTATTCTGTGACAGGCCACAACAGAAGACAACTCTCCTCAGGACACAGAGGGGCACCTGGACCCTCTGCTGAAGGAGCCGGGGCTGGACGAGGAGGGGCTGGGCGGCGCCGCGGAGGAGTCGCCCGACCAGTCCATCAGCTCGGCCATGCCCACCGACAGCGGCGTGGGAGAGGTTGATGGTGCGCCTTTGCTACAAGATGGTATATTCTAGCTGATGTTTATTCTTTTCTATTTTTGTTTTTTGGCTTCTGTTGGAGTCTCGTGATTACGCCACTGTTACTAAGAGGGAGGCCAAACGAGCATTATATTGTGAGACGCGAGTCACGTTAAATTCTCAAAAAAATATGCTCGTATGGCATCGCCGTAAACGAGGACAATTTGTAGTATTACTGTGTTTATGAATATAGTCTTATCGCCTATCGTGAGTGGTCGGTCCACTGCTTAACATATTAGCTATGGACAAAAAAACCGGGCTCCTAATATGAAGCAAAAAATAAAAAAAATTAAGGTGTGGTGGTCAAAGACTTAAAAATACCAGTACAGAGTATAACATTTGGTTGGTGTTACAGATGAGTCGAGTACAATGGACGAAGACATGGGCGGTGGCGAGGGTGTAGCCAGCAGTGACGACGTCAATGATATCAGCAGTGCTGCCGCCGAGGTGCTCAGCACTGGGATCAGGTAAACTTTGTCATTTAGAACATGCTTTGGCGAATTTGTCTTTTTATGGAGTTTTCGTATGGAACTGTGCGATTTTGCGTAGTCGCGCATGAAAGTCCTTGCACTTAGCAAAACAACACCCTGTAATGAATTTGTAATATAAATGCAAAAGTATTTTATACTTGAACTCACGTATTTAGTAGTCATACTATAGTTTCGACTGCATTTGGCGATCTTTCTCAAATTGAGGCTAGTGCTAGCGCGCGGAGCCGTGTCGCAATGCACTGACGTTAAAAAATAAGTTAAATTAATTATCCTACTAATATTATAAACGCGAAAGTTTGTGAGGATGGATGGATGTATGGATGTTTGTTACTCTTTCACGCAAAAACTACTGAACGGATTGAGATGAAACTTTGCAATAATATAGCTTATATATCAGAATAACACATAGGCTATAAATTATAATGATGTTGCGTCAAAAATCAAAACATCATGCTGGCTAAGCCGCGGGTAAAAACTAGTAACTTCATACAGATCAATTACTAGACAATGGGAAAGAACACGTCTACAGAATGTATGGAGGCTGGTATAATAATAATCAAACAATCTAACCACAGCACTCGTTACTTACTCTGAGTCCATTACATCATTTATAAACAAATAAGAGCCCTCCGATTTTTAAAAAATTAGTTTAGAGGTTCTTAGGATAAATAAATATACATATTTGACAAAATAGGTTAAAGAGTTATTTTTGTCATAAACATTTCAAAAATTCGAATGTAGGACTCGAACCTACCTCTTCGGATCACTAGCCCGACGCTCTCTCAACTGAGCTAATTCGCAGTCCTGACAATGCGCCGAATTTGTTGAAGTATTGTTATTTATGAAGTATTTGTGAAATTAGGTTAGATTATTTCTGGCTCTGATTAACCAACCTTGTAATGGCTAAAGCAAAATCATTTTTATTAATTAGACCTAATTTTTACATATAATACATATATTTACTATAAATTATAATGATGTTGCGTCAAAAATCAAAACATCATGCTGGCTAAGCCGCGGGTAAAAACTAGTAACTTCATACAGATCAATTACTAGACAATGGGAAAGAACACGTCTACAGAATGTATGGAGGCTGGTATAATAATAATCAAACAATCTAACCACAGCACTCGTTACTTACTCTGAGTCCATTACATCATTTATAAACAAATAAGAGCCCTCCGATTTTTAAAAAATTAGTTTAGAGGTTCTTAGGATAAATAAATATACATATTTGACAAAATAGGTTAAAGAGTTATTTTTGTCATAAACATTTCAAAAATTCGAATGTAGGACTCGAACCTACCTCTTCGGATCACTAGCCCGACGCTCTCTCAACTGAGCTAATTCGCAGTCCTGACAATGCGCCGAATTTGTTGAAGTATTGTTATTTATGAAGTATTTGTGAAATTAGGTTAGATTATTTCTGGCTCTGATTAACCAACCTTGTAATGGCTAAAGCAAAATCATTTTTATTAATTAGACCTAATTTTTAAAATGATTTTCTTGAAATTTTGCTCTTACTGGATGCACCAACTTCTTATGGATTCTATAATTTGAGCAAAATATGAGATAAATATGGATGACATAATTATTATATACAACGGGACTAATCGCGCACTAAAATTACGAGATAAACCCGTTACGAGTCTACCCGTGACCACGGTCGATGCAACTCGGCCGAAACGTCGGGATGAGATTTTTTTCGAGACGAGATCGAGGGATTTATTTATCTCGTAATTTTAGTGCGCGATTAGTGTCGTTGTTCATAATAATTATGTGTTCAAATCGCGAAAGTTTAAAAACAACAAATATGGATGAATCAGGTAATAATGCAAATAAAAGAATGATCGAAGCATATTAATATGGCTAAAATGGAAAAAAAATGTGGGCTGTATTTCCATTTTCCATTGGTTAGATTTTTCTCTGAATAATATACCATTTATGGACGTTTCGGCATTGTGAAGGTTTTAAGCCTTAACATGTGATTTACTACAGTTCGAGTACAGCCGAGGGAGGCGGCGACATATCGAGCAGCGGCCAGTCGGAGGCCACTCTGATATCCTCCACAGCAAACGGGCCAGCCGTGCTGCACTCCTTCTCCCTCACTCCTCAGCAACAGCAGGCCAACGAGTATGTACCACACGAGACCACATCAGTTCTGAACGCTTCAAGGAATGGTTGTTTTGTTGTAACACGAGAGACTAATTTACTGCTAGTGTAGTGTAGATGTGACTCGTGATGCTGGGTACTCATATCGCCGTTTGTGTTTGTTTTATCTAATCAAATATAGCGATGTGAAGTGGCATAGTCCGAATCATACAACTTGTCAGCTATGATGTTAGCTACAAGCTGCTGATAGCCCAATACTAACCGAAGCTCATTTAAGCCTGTGCTACACGGTATTAAACAGCGGTTTGAAACAGAGGTTCGAAACAGTAAAGACAGTTGTTTTATACCAAAGGATTTGTTCCGTTACCGGTATTAAAATAAATAAAAATTCTAACCAGATCAATGATTGCTGTTTTATAAAGAGCATTCAAAATGTAATTATTATCTGAAAAAAACATTTTTAAAGCCCTGCAATATTTAGAAAATCGATAATATATATTTGGGGTATGTAACGTGAAACGGAACGGATATCTCGTAAAGAAACACGCTAATCTGAAAAAACTCAAAGCCAATTTAAAAAAAAAGTATATTAGAAATGTCAATGTCAAAGGAAATTGAATATTAATTTGATTTTCGATCAGTGTTGCCACCTTAGCTCTTTTGGAGCTAGATCTAGCACTGTTTACTGTAGGTGAACCCCTTGTATTTGTATTTGTTTATTCATTAGTGTAATGATTTAGCCCGGAAAGGGCTATCTAGCGCTTATTTGCCCTATTTATTTTCGTAGAAAATATTATTTTGAATTTCCAAAATACTTTTATAAAATAACTTTTATAAAATTTAAAA
Organism: Hypomecis punctinalis; assembly: GCA_949316475.1. NCBI lineage: Eukaryota > Metazoa > Arthropoda > Insecta > Lepidoptera > Geometridae > Hypomecis > Hypomecis punctinalis. Next base: position 12,264,371 of record OX438797.1, read on the forward strand.
AAAAAATGCAAGGCTATAAATTATTTTTTATTACTCCATGGAGCTTTCAAATTTAAGTACATTCCTAGAAAAATTAAATGATCTTGGTTAGAATTTTAATACCGAGTTCCTTGTAAATCAGGTACAACTCCTTTCATGTGACATTCAAACGCCCTTGGTAGCATGGCTTGCGTTGCAAACCACTGCCAGAAGCGATGGTTTGAAACCGTCTAGCCGCATGTTTAAAACCACGCGTACGACAGTCACGCTGCGGCAGCGAGCGCGGGCGCACGTTACTACGTTTCATCTACCTATAAGATGGCGCAAGAGCAACTTGAACATGAAGTGATTACGTAATTTATGGAATTATATAGAGACTTGCACTGCCTTTGGGATTTTATTAGTAAAACATACAAATACCCTAATTAAAAAAAAATAAGCATGGGATATTTTAGCTAAAAATTTAAAATCTATTGACCCAAAGGCAAACGCCGCGTCTGCAAAAAAGATAGGTAAAAATGCATCATGACTTCGTTGTAGTATAAAATACTGTAGGTACGTGAACGAGATTACGACACGTCCTAACCACGCAACGTTTTTAAAAACACTGTTGGTTTCAAACAATGTAGCCGGCAATCCGCATCTCCCTTCTGTTCAAGGTGACCTTGGTTTTATACCTCATTTCAAACCGTGTAGCATAGGCTTTAACGGCTGCTGTTAAGTAAGCTTCAGTTAGTATTGGGCTATTCGCAGCTTGCATCATAGTTGTATCATTCGGCCTATACAGGGTTATCTGCTTGCCCTGTACTAAGCTGAAAGAGAGTGACTAAGACCATTATTATGAACAATTTTTATTATGGAGCCAACCCAGAGTTCGATAAAAAAAATCAGGTACATATTTCATACAAAATTCTCATCAGGAATGAGGAGATCCGTAGAAGAACCAAGGTTACCGACATAGCCCAGCGGATTGGCAAGTTGAAGTGGCAATGGGCAGGACACATAGCGCGGGGAACTGATGACCGATGGGATCGAAAAGTTCTCGAGTGGAGACCACGCACCGGCAAGCGCAGCATAGGACGTCCACCCACAAGGTGGACGGATGACCTTATTAGGACCGCAGGATCGCGCTGGATGCAAGCCGCTATCAACCGGTCTTATTGGAAATCATTAGGGGAGGCCTATGTCCAGCAGTGGACGTGCTATGGCTGAAATGATGATGATACAAAATTACAACTCGGTGTTAATGAAATGCATGGAACAGCTGATTTTCTCGATTTCAGGGTTGGCCCCACAGTAAATTGTTCACCATTGGTCTTAATCACCCCCATTTTGGCTTAGCAACCTACAGGACAAGCTGATAACCCTATATAGTCGAATAAATCGCCTATATTTCCTTATTTGGACGAAGGAAACAAACAGTAAATACGCATGTGTAGGTTAATCCTGTCTGCCACCACAAATATGTATAGAGTTTGTGCTAAAAGAGAAGCGTCGTGTACTGAGCGCCACACAAATTGAAAGATGGGAAGTTAGCCGTAGAGAGCTGCGCACACCCCCCCCGCCAACCTCGTGCCTCCCGCGCGCTCCCTACGCCCGAGCTCACTACTTCGCCATTTGTATAGGCATTGTGCTCACATGCGCAATAATTAGCGAATCACGGCGAAGTGTCACCTGCGGCTAACTTCCCATCTTTCAATTTGTGTGGCGCTCAGTATATGTGAGGTCGCCCGTATGCCATTTTACTAATTTTGTTACGTTGACAACACTGCTCTATCATTGTTAGTACGACTAAATGTGTTTGATACTTGGTAGACACCAATTCGGTTTTCATCAGTACTCTACCGAGCATAGTCGGTACCTTTGCTGCTGATTAAAACATACTATAAATAACCTCGAGAAAATACACGAACACCGAATAGCGATGTGAGGACCCATCATTATATTATACAGCATGTTTGTTAATTGTCATGTTTTAGTATTTGGTAATGTGACTTAGTAGTTGCATGTTTGGTCACCGTTTATTGGTTGGATTGTCTTGAAGCCTTCAGAATTGACTCCATAGGCTGGACCCCGACAATCCTATTTTTAGAGCTCATTACCCAGCTAAATGATTACGAGTAGATAATAGACATTCTCAGCGGTGATTTATTTCAGGAATAGTACATTGTTCACCGAGAGGAGAAAGTGACCGATTACCGTCGAGGGTGTCGTTTGAAGCCCGAGCCATAGGCGAGGGCTTTAAAACACCCGAGATCGGGAATCGCACTTTCTCTCGAGTGATACATAGTGCTTTATACTACACCTACGAGGAGAATAAATTCTACGAAAACTGAATCCTCAAACAACACACAAATTGAAAATGGCGCCAATGGCGTCTGCAATGTTCACATGTTCTTTTTCAAATTGTTTGACACCATCCAACACACAGCTAGTGGCCAGTGTCATTTTGCGAACTTGGAGATAAAAACTCACTGTAAAAACTTTTTGGCTCTTGATATTTAGGTTACCAGCGCATAGTCTTACCCAAAATTAAAAAAGAAAAACCACGTAAGAAATGGATTTTCATACACTTTTCTCTCCCGCTCAGATGCGTTTTCTCGCCGCATATTTGTTCGATATGCAATGACGTACTTTCTACTGTAAATTTGATAAAGTATCAAGGTACTTTCCGAGCAGGTGTAGTATAAATTAATAATTCAAATCTAACTTTTTAATATATTGAGATTAAGTACATTTGTCATGAAAAGCTCTAGTTTGTTTGTTATGGATGAATGTGTAAATATATTATATGTATAGTATCCAACCAACCCTATAATACAACACCTAACTATTTTGGTTGTCTTTTGGCATGAGAAATTATTACAAATACAAAATGACCTGGTTATTGATATAAAGGACATGTCCACAAAATGTGTGGAGGCTGGTATAATAATAATCAAAAATTTTAACCACTACACTCGTTACATTTCGAGAAAGTTCATATTTTTCTGAATCTATTACATCAGTCAAAACTAAAAAAGAGCCGTTTTTTTTAAATTAATTTTGAATCTATCAGGGTAAATAAATATATATGGCTCAATAGGTAGTTTATCTATAGCAACCCTGGTTAAGTAACCTCCATTATTGTTAAAAAGAAGCATCTTTACCAATTATACTCAGTTTTAGACACAAAAAAATGGAGGGATAAAAAAATCAAAATTAAATATTTTGAGAAGCCCACAAATCAAGCTTTCAATTGATGTATAATTATATCATCTTGGTTCGATTTTTCTCTGAATAATATACCACTTGTGGACGTCACCTTTATGAAAAATAATGAGTAGAGTTGTCTTTGTTGTCTAATAATAGAAATGTTTGTATTTAAAGTTCGTGTATAATCCAGAGCTATAGGCCGATTCATACAAGTCGGCGGATGTGAAGTTAGCTACAAGCTGCACCAAAAAAAAACAATCCTGCCTGAAGTTCACATGAAGCTGCGCGTTGATTTTCACGCAGCTTGTAGCTAACTTCACATCCGCCTACTTGTATGATTTGGCCTATCAACATTTTTACATTGGAAAGGGGCATAAATAACATTTATAAGTAGTTATTTGTGTTTGTACCATAAAACACCTGAATCTGGTGATGAATACATTTATGACATTTCTATGCTGTAATAGGCTATACTCTATAAAATTTAACTTGATCTCTGCGACAGCTGTCAGAAAAATCACGCCTACGAAGTCCTGAATTTCTTAATTGTACAGACAGTACCTGTCTATGTCATACTTATGGGCGTGCCGATTAGTGATGGGCGACGAATGATCGTGACCACAGAGTTTTAGATAGAATTTTAATTAAAATATCGATAGTTTATACTAACGATATTTTAAATAAAACTTAATTTATCATTAATTTTATTGTATATTTTAATATCATAACATTTTTTACACGTGTAATTAAATTAAACCCAATTATATGTTACATTAGCACCGATATTAGTGAAAAACGTCGATAAATACTATCGTTACATTATTATGAGTATTTAATTAATATCATAACATTATTTACATGTGTACATACTTGATCTTAAATAATAGTAAGTAAATAAAATCCAATTTCGCACCTTCAACTACTCATTCGATTTTATTACATTGTTTGAAAATCGATTTTTTCCACCACTATCTCAACTCTAAAAATATCAATCTTCTATGTCAATGTCACTGTCGCAGAGATCAAGTTAAATTTTATAGAGTATAGTTGACAATATTTTATGTTCTTGTAGGTAAAAGCTAGGTAACTATAAATAAAGCTGATCTACGAAAACAAAATTATAATAATATTATTTTTCATCAAAAAATGGCACTGTATAGAATGAAATTCGCGTTATCGCTAGTTTCTATTAAGTGGAACTCAGGAGTCATACGTGATAGCGCGGTAATTATTTTGCATATTTATAGAGTTTATTCAGAATAATCGATTCATACAAAAATAAGTTGTTTTAGCAATATTTACAGTTTGAAATCAATGGTTTTTATTTATTATTTAAATAATCGGCGAGTCGGACTTGCACACGAAGGGTTCCGTAATGTATACAGCACCCCTTAATTATTTAAATTTTACTATTTATTCTTTCATTTATTTACAGAATATTTAGATGTATATTCACATCTAAATATTCTGTAAATATTTCAAGCATGTAGATGCTGTTACCATAATTAATATCGAGTAAAAACCGCTAAAAATTCAAGTTTGCTGTATGAGAGCCCCTCTTAAAATATAATAATTTTATTATATTTTTAGTATTTGTTGTTATAGCGGCAACAATAATACACATCTGAAAAAGTCAGCTTTCTAGCTATAACAGTTCATGAGATACAGCCTGGTGACAGACAGACGGACTGAGGAACGGACAGCGGAGTCTTAGTAATAGGGTCCTGTTTTTATCCTTTGGGCACGGAGCCCTAAAAATAACAATTCTATATGTCAGCTTTAGCCCGCTCAAGAGCCAGCATGAATTATAAATCATGGCTATCATCTGAAAGAGGAGGTTATGGGCCACGCGTGGGTACGCCAATGATCGACTCCGAGCGATTGAAGTGGTTTCAGAACGCCTCAAAGTTCTCAATCCGCCCAAAAATGCTGGGCGTAGAGCCTTTCTACTAATGTGACTCGTCCGCATATATTTTTAAATCTGATTAGGCTTTAGTCGTGAAACGATTATGGCAGCCCGTTTTACTATTTATGGACTGTACTATATTCAAAAGAGACTGGAGCCCTACGCTGAGTAAGTGTCACGTGTTCTCTAAAAGTAGAGTATTGGGGGTCCAGCCTAAACATACCGGGAACGCACCTGATATTAAATTTTAATAGTTATCTGAATTTCCTGACGAACAGATTCAGCGACGCGGACACGTCGGAGATGGAAGGTGCTGCCGATACCATGCCGTCGGTCAGCGAGTCCATGCCGCTGCTGACTCTGTCGGCCAACGGTGCTGGCTTGTTGTCGCCTACGTTGATGCAAGGTAACTTGTGCAAGCCTTGTTTTTAGCGATTTGAACACATTATAACTATATACTACGGGACTAATCGCGCACTAAAACTACGAGATAAATAAATACCTCATCATCCCGACGTTTCGGCCGAGTTGCATCGACCGTGGTCACGGATAGACTGATTATTTATCTCGTAATTTTAGTGCGCAATGTTCTTTCTTATAGGAACCTTTAAGTGTTGACACTGACCTTTTAAAGTTTCGTCATTCAATTGACAACATTTCAAATATTTTTCATATTTGTTTTTATTTTTTTTCTGAAAGAATATGGAAAATTAAGAAACACGCATTTTTTATTTTCTCGATATGACTCATATTTTGCGCAAAATTAATTTTTGAAAATGAGCTTATTCCAAAAGGTCGTAACTGCATAATTCTGGATTCATAAAGAGTAATGCTGTAGCCACTTTCTAAAAAAAAAATAGGCGCATGCTTTGCTGTCACTGTCAGTAGTGTCAGTAACAATCAAAACATTCATGAATTCACAACTAAATAACATTCCATGAAAATAACAAATTCAATATTGTCTCGACAACAATTATGTCTCGACATAAGCATTGGATGATATTAATGCTTTTGCTCCGCGAATTTCGGCCACGTTATAGGCGTCGTTTTCTCGCATATATTGCAGTAGCATCATGTAATCTACTTTAGGTAGATTACGGCTGTCGGCCATTGTGTAGCCGTCCGAAACTTTCATTTTGTTAACGTAAGTAACCAGGAGAGATCAAATAAAAACTTCCATGAGAACACCAAACAATTTTAGGACGTAAATTATGAATTTAATGATAAGATTTATGTCAAGTCGAGCATACGTATGCTTGCGTATAACCTCGCTAAGCCTTGCTTGACACAATAACGAAAGAAAACGTAACCGAAAGTCAGTGTCAACTGTCATTTTATATTGCTAGTGTTTTTTTATCAAAGGCAACTGAACATGAATTATGAATCCGTAAACGGCTTGGCGGATGGTTTTTATTTAATAACTTTGTAGTTACTGCACCAATAATTTTGGAAAAATAAGCATAATCATCAGAATCGCAATATCTCGAAATGGTTTTGGAATTTCATAGCCTTGTGAAATATGAAAACTTGTCAATTGTATGTTTTGTGATTAGAGATGTTTGAAAACCGTGTTTTTAATGGAACCATCTCGCGATGTATACAGATTGTAAAAAGAAACTCGCGAATCGGTGTACAGAGATATGAGATTTGGAATAAAATAGTGTGTGGAGTCCCTCCGCGCGAAAGAAGTGAAACTTCGACGCAACAGTGCTTTCATACCCCCGCCATGGTAGCGTTAAACGTTTAACGCAACCTTGTTGGATGTCGCATTAGAAGTTTCACTGAAAAAGAACAGACACAGACGAATTGAGAACCTCATCCTTTTCTGAAGACAAAAAAAAAAAAACTAACGTGTGGTTTTAGGAGATGAGGGCGGCACGGGCGGCGTGTCTTCGTCGGGCGGTGGCGCGGGCGTGGGTGGCGGCGAGGGCGAGGCCGCCGTCAGCAGTTCGCAGGCCGCCAACGGAGCGCCTCTGCCGCCCGCCGACGCCGCGCACGCGCTCGCCACGCTCGCCAGCGCCGCGCTGCACCACCACCACGACCAGGTACCCACACCACGGCCACGTACCCACACCACGGCCAGGTACCCACACCACGGCCAGGTACCCACGCCACGGCCAGGTACCCTCACCACGGCCAGGTACCCACATCATGGCCAGGTACCCACGCCACGGCCAGGTACCCACACCACGGCCAGGTACCCTCACCACGGCCAGGTACCCACACCACGGCCAGGTACCCACACCACGGCCAGGTACCCACGCCAGGTACCCACGCCAGGTACCCACACCACGGCCAGGTACCCACATCATGGCCAGGTACCCACGCCACGGCCAGGTACCCATACCACGGCCAGGTACCCACGCCAGGTACCCACACCACGGCCAGGTACCCACGCCACGGCCAGGTACCCACACCACGGCCAGGTACCCACACCACGGCCAGGTACCCACATCATGGCCACGTACCCACGCCACGGCCAGGTACCCACACCACGGCCAGGTACCCTCACCACGGCCAGGTACCCACACCACGGCCAGGTACCCACACCACGGCCAGGTACCCACGCCAGGTACCCACACCACGGCCAGGTACCCACATCATGGCAAGGTACCCACGCCACGGCCAGGTACCCACACCACGGCCAGGTACCCACACCACGGCCAGGTACCCACGCCAGGTACCCACACCACGGCCAGGTACCCACATCATGGCCAGGTACCCACGCCACTGCCAGGTACTGACACTGAAATGCATCAACCAATATTCCGTACTGACAGGTATAGTTAATAGGTAATTAATAGGATACATAGGTAATTAATACAAAGTTCAGCCTGCAGCCTGGGTGTAAAACGCCGGAAACAGAAATTGTTAATTTTTTTTTAAATTTTAGTTATGTTCTTGAATGTGTCACGTGACTAAAAAGAATAATCGACATTTCAGAACGACACAGAAGAGGGAAAACAAGATGAAGACGCGTGGTACACTGTCGGCATTGTAAAAGGAACCACTTTCACTGTAAGTAACTTTAAAATTTAGATTAATGAATTGATAAACGACTAGTGTAATGTTTCAACATGACATAACAACATCGATGATACGTCGATCCGTGCGAACTGTTTAGTTCTGTACACGTTTGAAGTTGGTTGCCATTTTTGGGAAACATAATTATTGAATATCTTCAACAGGTCCAAAACTACATCTCAGACCCGAACATCGACCTATCAAACCTGTCTCTGGACAACCTGCCGGAGCTGGCGGGGCGCGCCACCACGCCGCTGGAGCACGGCACGGCCTACAAGTTCCGTATCGCCGCCATCAACTCGTGCGGACGCGGCGAGTTTAGTGAAGTGAGTATTATAGAGTCGACGACTCTAGCGCGAGGCATTTTGGCTATAATTTGCGTAGGATCAGAACTGTATCGACCTCCAATCTGTCGCTGGACAACCTGCCGGAGCGGTACGACTTATAAATTTCGCATCGCCACCATCAGTTCGTGCGGACGCGGCGAGTTTAGTGAAGTGAGTGTTACCTACGACTCTATCGCAAGGCATTTGGCCTATTTGTATAGGACCAGAACTACATCTCGAACCCGAACAACCTGGGGTAACGGGCGCCGTGCATGCACGCATTGCTACGCACACTTTTAAGGCCGATTCACACATACGGCGGGCGCCATTGATTGTGTGGTCGTCCATTGAAACAGGTACAAATAGACACGCCGTACTCCCGACCCGCACCGCGCCCGACCCGCACCCGACCCGCGCCCGCCGTGTGTGTGTTTCGGCCTTTAGCTTAAGTTGTGGAGAGCTCGGGTGGCGGCTGTGGCTGTGGGCCGTAAATATGATCGCGTGCGTTACACTATCTCAACGGCTACTATAAAACTGCGTTAAATAACTTTTAGTGTCAACGTACGAGTAGGCTATTGATTGAACAATCGGTTTAAAATGATTTATTGTTCTTAGTGTACAAGTGTATAGGCCTAAAGTATGTTATCGTTCTCCTCCAGGAATCGGCATTCAAGACGTGCCTGCCTGGCTTCCCCGGCGCGCCGTCCGCCATCAAGATATCGAAGTCTGTAGAGGGCGCGCACCTGTCCTGGGAGCCGCCGCAGGTCGCCGCCGAGGGAATATTCGAGTACTCCGTGTACCTGGCCGTGCGCTCCAGTACTCAGCCCAAGGTACTTATAAAACATCGATGTCTGTAGAAGGCGCGTACCTATTCTGGGTGCCGCCGCAGGACACACAAAAAAATACTTAAAACTCCTCTAAAGGACATGTCCACAAAATGTATGGAGGCTGGTATAATAATAATCAAAAATTCTAACCACAACACTCGTTACATTTCAAGAAACTTCATATTTTTCTGAGTCTATTACATCAGTTAAATACAAAAAAGAGCCCTCCGATTTTTTAAAAATTAATTCTGAATTTATTGGGATAAATAAATATAATTGGCTCAATAGGTAGTTTATCCTTAGCAACCCTGATTAAGTAACCTACAAATTGTTAAATAGAATCATTTTTACCAATTAGACACTGTTTTTAAGTGTTTTTTTTGTCACCTTGTACCTACTAACTGGTCACACTGGCAGGTTACAATTTTTAATTTTAGCAAATTAGGAAATGTATCTGGTAGAATCAGCTACAATTGCAAGTAAAATAACGATAGAAGCACTTTATTATTGTTAACTAGAAAAAATACAAAGCTGTATTGTTAATTTTCATACAATATATTTTTCACCTTTAAAAAGAAATGGAGGGATAAAAAAATCTAAATTAGATATTTTTGAGAAGCCCGTGAATCAAGCTTTCAAATGATGTATATATCATCTTGGTTCGATTTTTCTCCAAATAATATACCACTTGTGGACGTCACCTTTTGTAGTTGCAACTTTTTAACAATAATCGAACTTTAACTTTAATTTATGAATATATCGTTAGCAGGAGGCGTCCAAGTCGCAGCTGGCGTTCGTGCGCGTGTACTGCGGCAAAGCGAACACGTGCGTGGTGCCGCAGTCGTCGCTGAGCGCCGCGCACGTGGACTCCTCCACCAAGCCCGCCATCATCTTCCGCATCGCCGCCCGGAACGACAAGGGCTACGGGCCCGCCACGCAAGTCAGGTGGCTACAAGGTACGCACAATTTCATCATTTAATAAAGTAACGGTAGATTATGCACCTAGAGAACGAAGTCGGGCGTCGTGTCAAAGGTTGCATATTGGATCCTGAAAGTTGTGAAGATGTCTAGTATTCACTGGGGATTCTAAAAATAACTCCTTCGTCACCGAACGTACCGTAACTCCCTCTGAACGATAAAGGTTACGGGCCCGCCACGCAAGTCAGGTGGCTACAAGGTGTCTATCACTTACGAAAGCTTTTCTCTTAAAATAATTCTCTGTTTCACACATACTGCTGTGAAATTAATTTAATACTTTCAGCTTAAAAGCCCACGTGTACCATCCAGATTGCAAGCCTACTACTTCTTTGCTAATGTTACATTCAAATATTTTAATAAAACATATCTAAACGACGTACCTACTAACTTAGTTTTGCCTCTCCCATTTAATGTCAATTGCATATTTATATATTATAGTTCGGCCGTTCAGAGAATGCGTTCCTGACACCTATCAGTTAGTCACGACTAGTGATGGGCACAACATAACACTGAGTTCGTTACCGTTCCTCCAAAATGGACCGCCGCATTATTTTTAAGATTATTTTCGGTTTAAATTGGCGGAATCATTTAAAATTTATATTTTAGGTATTTAAGTGGAAACCAAAAAAGGTAGGTACTATTAATATAATAAAATTATTTTATTTATTCTTTGTTACAAAGTCTATGCAATAAAGTACATTGAATTGAATGTGCGTACAGAATATTAATCAGACTCCGATTCGCTTGAGGAGGTGGTGTCTTCATCATCATCTTCGCCTACATGTATAATTATATTATTATCAATAACAGAATCAATCCTGATATCGCGCGTGCGGTTTGGTCGTAGTTTTATTTTTATATTTCATGAAAGTTATCTTATAGTCCATTATTTTCAAATTCTTAAAAAGAAAAACAAAACGTATTATTTTACAAAGTATAACTGTATAAGAACAGATTACGATACTATTATTGCCTGTTATTGTTAGCACAGCACTACAAATATAAAGCGCTGACATAACCTTGTAATAGCGCAGTATAGATTTAGAAAAATATTGTTTACCAAGTTATTTGACACTCAGTTTGGCACAAAATTATAACATTCATTGATAATTGATATAATAATGTTGTTTTAATGCTCATCAATTGTTAAAACGGTAAACAACCAGCAAAAATATTTTTATCGTAACTGCAACGCCATTACAAAGTTACGTCGTCAGTTCAATCGCGACGTGTCAGGAACGCATTCTCCGAACGGCCGAACTATAATGATGGTATAGGCGAAATCAAAGTTCTTTTTTTTAACCTCAACTGTTCAGAGACGCCTAGAAGTTGATTTGACCTAGACCTTATTTTGCGCTTATTTTTTTAAGCGTGAAATGAAGTAATAATTTCAGTGGTTTAATTATTTTTATCCATATTATTTATTTAACTTGGTAAATGCAATTTACGCCGACACCACCCTATACGGACGACGGACACCACATTTCGACAGTATTTTCAGTTTAGCTCCTAATCCAGTTTCTTATATACGCCCATTATAAAACTTAACAAGGATATTCTAAACAATGTTAGCTATTTTTGGACAAAAAAAAATAAAAATGGTCTAACGTTGTAAAAAAAAAAAAAAACTATTTTTTCATAATTTTTTTTTCATTACCAAAAATACAGTTAAAAACCTCATAAAATTAAGTAATAAATTCTGTGGTTTAATTATAGCAATCTATAATTTTGTGACATGGTAATTGGTTTTGAAGTACTGCGTGCCCACCGGTTTGGCAAAATTTCAAAGCCCCTTAATTCCTTAACCATTCATGATATTACAAAAATATTTGGCACACGCTTCAAGAACACGTATAGGTAGAATATATATTATTAAATATTACCGAATTGCAAAACATGGATCTTTTTTACCTGTCCGCTTCGCGTGAAATGCACATATTACAAGCTTTTGAATTGTTTCACATGTCTGTCATCAAATCTTGCAAATTTTGATCCACCGGTCACCGATTGAGCGGGAATTATGCATGCATGTGTAAATCGCGGGACAATGCAATAGCAATATTATAATGACATGGTGCTGATCTGATGATGGAGCTGGAAAGTGGCCAAAGGAACTCTGTAATGAAACGACGCAACCCCATCAAGTTTCGGTTCGTTTGATTCGTCTTGGCGAGTACTTGTTCAGTAAAAGCTTGTTTAAAAAAAAAGTTCTTGATAATATTAAGCATTAGGACTAAAACAATATAATTTTACCATCAGATAGACTATCAAAAAATATTAGTCACGTATTTTTTCTTTTGACAATTAAACGAAAATTGATGAAGATTATAGCTTGTCAAGTTCCGCGTGACGTCATAAGTGCCATACAAAATATTTAGACTATTCTACTATTTTTTGCGATTTGAACACATTATTACTATGTACTACGGGACTAATCGCGCACTAAAATTAAGAGATAATAAATACCTCAAAATCCTGAATCCTGTTGTCAACAAATGTAAATCGCGTAGTGTAGGCAGCAAGACATTATTAGATACCGTCAGTGTCACTGAGCTAGCCGGGCGTTTGTGTAGTGTGTCGGAGTGACAATTTTGCAAGTTCAAGTTGAAATGGCGGTACCAGCTGTTTCTCATTCCAGTCTACCCGTGACCACGACCGATGCAACTCTGTCGAAACGTCGGGATGATGAGGTATTTATTTATCTAGTAATTGTAGTGCGCGATTAGTCCCGTAGAACACAATAATAATGTTGTTTGGTTGTCAAAAAAAAAAAATACGTGTCCAATATTTTTTGATAGCATAACTCACGGAATAATAAGGCGTTTAAAAAAAATAGTTTCACAATACTTACTAGATGGCGTAATAGTCATATAAATTGATCTGTCATTATCAACTGGAATAGGGTGTGAGAGAGAAACCTATATTAAAGTCTCCAATATATTACTGAGGTATGACTTGGACTACGTTTGGACTTGACCACGACTTTATTGGACTATGACGTGACTATTTTGATAAATATTACTAAAAATTATTCAATCTTAATACTTGATATTGGCAAATGCACAACAATGCGACGCCAAAACACAAAAAAGAAGAAGAAGACATCTTGACAATGACAGTACGACTTCCATAGTCAAAGGATCGACGATTTCAAACTATTGTCGCCATCTATTGGATACATTTATCACAAATTTTTTTTTTTTAGAAAACGCCTCGTTATAATATTTTTTTTACCCAGTCATAATGCCTATTCTTGTTACAGATATCAAATCGACCGGCGTGAAAAGGGCGGGCGACAGCAGGCTACCGGGCGCGTCGCCTTCGAAGCAATCGAAACAAGTCCTGCACTAGTGGCCATGCTGTGCTGTGCTGATAGAACGTATACTGTGTACAGAACTACCGACTCTTCCGTGACGTTACACGGTTAGTTATGACATCATATTTTTACTAGTAGTTGTAAGATCACAGTTTGTTATTGAAATCTCATCTACTCATATTACGCCATTCTTCCATAGACGAGACATTCTACCGCGGTATTGTAACATCGTGCCCTCAATGTTTATAGTTGTAGCAAATAATGTACGTATAGTATAAAACTTTATTTTGTTATGGTTCTTTAAAATATGTATTGTATTAAGATGGCTGACTGATTACAATGAAATGAGTGAAACAAGACAGGTTTGAGTAATTATTTCGAAATGTTAAAAACATATCTAGGAGAATAAATGTGAAAACAAAACGAAATGTATTCAGTTTTCTTTTTAGACCCTGACAGGTTATTCTTAGTACATGTGATCGCTCGCACATATGTATACAACTATTCGAGTATAACCCTAATTTGAGTACAGGATTTGAAGGACAAGAAAATATACAAAAATTGCATTTGGCTTTTAATACTTAATTACATATTATTGAGTACACTATACATTTGTTTCATTGCTATAAAATGCTATCTATTCAAAACTCCGGTAGGCATTCAAAAATGAAAATAAATTACAAATCATTATTATATTATCTTTCGTTTTATAGAAAATTTCCTATACTTAAGATATTCGCGTTTTATCATGATATTAAAGCATTATCATTACTTTTATAGTTTGGACAATTTATAAATATTATTGTGATTATGTAGGTTCCCCAAACCCCTTGCGGTTAAGGCCGAACCTAGGTCACTGAAAAGAAAGAAAAAAACATTTGTTAGTAAAACCGTAACAGCTGATTTCTATTTCTTAGTGTAGTAATGACTTCTGCGCTGTTTTATTTTAAACTTCACCCTTATTTTTCCGAGTTTTAGAATTATTTTCAAACTAGCTTTTGCCCGCGGCTCCGCCCGCGTGGTATTTTGACCTTTGTGCTATCCCACAGGAACCTTTTATTTTTACGGGATAAAAATTAGCCTATGTCACTTTCCGGCCCTTGAACTATGTCCATGCCAAAAAATCAAGTCGATCCGTTGCTCCGTTGCTGCGTGAAAGAGGAACAAACCAACAAACATTTCGGATTTATAATATTAAGTATGATATCAGTTTGACCACGTTCTACTTTATGTTTAGCAGTGCTCGGTACTGGACGGATCATGCCACCTAGAAAATAGTGCCCTGTAATATGTCGATTAAGGCCATCATTATGAACAAATTTGACAATGGGGCCAACGAAATTATGATAAATATGACGTCGAAAAATATACAAACACAGTTCTGTGATAATCCAGTATTACAACTTCGTAAAGTAAAATTGTGACGCATCCATTTACAATATTCACCAGAGAAGTCGTTCCGAAGAGATTGTGCCATCCGATAACGGTATTGGATATTTCTGACAATACTCACCAGAGAATTAGTTCCGAAGAGATTGTGCCATCCGATAACGGTATTGGATATTTCTGACAATACTCACCAGAGAATTAGGTCCGAAGAGATTGTGCCATCCGATAACGGTATTGGATATTTCTGATAATACTCACTAGAGAAATAGTGCCGAAGTAATTGTGCCATCCGATAACAGTATTGGATATTTCTGACAATACTCACCAGAGAATTAGTTCCGAAGAGATTGTGCCATCCGATAACGGTATTGGATATTTCTGACAATATTCACCAGAGAATTAGTTCCGAAGAGATTGTGCCATTCGATAACGTTATTGGATATTTCTGATAATACTCCCCAGAGAATTAGTGCCGAAGATATTGTGTCATCCGATAACGGTATTGGATATTTCTGATAATACTCCCCAGAGAATTAGTGCCGAAGTTATTGTGCCATCCGATAACGGTATTGGATATTTTTGACAATACTCACCAGATAATTAGTTTGAAGAGATTGTGCCATCCGATAACGGTATTCGATATTTCTGACTACTCACCAGAGAATTAGTTCCGAAGAGATTGTGGCGTCCGATAACGATATTTCTGACAAGTTACCAGAGAATTAGTTTCGAAGAGATTGTGCCATCGTATAACGGTATTGGATATTTCTGACAATACTCACCAGAGAATTAGTTCCGAAGAGTTCGTACCATCCGATAACTATATTGGTTATTTTTGACTCACCAGAGAAGTAGTTCCGAAGAGTTTGTACCATCCGATAACGATATTGGAAAGATTGATGTCGTCTAGCATGATCTGAGCTACGCCCATGAACACCTTTTTGCCCTCGATGCGGCCGTAGTCGCCCCACACCGTTACCTGCAATGCAAAACCATAGAACTGTTAAATATTTGTGGACTAAATAACAAATGTCGATCTACACATCGAGATAGTATCACTATATCCCATATCTCTAAAGTTCGTGAGATTGTAACCATTTTATTCCTAAAATACGTAATGAGGATATAATATATGAGGAGATAATAAAAAGGAAGAGGGTTCACCATAAAGTTTTAATCTTTTTTTTAATCTTAAAGCTTAAAATTTGGCAAAAAATGAAGTTACTATATTTTTTAAAATGGCATCGGTTACGCAATTATGCATACAACCACCACACAACCCATAGAAAGTACTGATAATTAATCATCGACATTACTTGTACTTGTTATACGTCTACTACTTTCGTCAGTTTTTGGGAATTGGCAAACACATTCGAGATGGAATTTTTCGATTTTTGATTTTTCTATTAATACATCTGTAGGTTTTCACTGCCTTAAAGGAACTTTCTTCGGAATGGTATTGGGAGATGAAATAATCTATACCAGATATTTGGGCTTGTGGTGTGGTGCTTACCTGCAAGATGCAGCCTTTGAAGTTCTCTCTGAAAGTTAACGTTTGCTGGTAGAGCGGGTCGAGCGTCCGCCGCGCGGTGCTGGTCTTCGCTTTGGCGATGCATTTCTTGCCGCTGACGAGGTACACTTTCACGTAGGGCGCGGGGAGCGTCCGGCTTCCTTGTCGCGCCTGCAGCCCTCGCGCGCGTATTACCTCCACCTGATAATGATAATGAGTTTGTATTAAATAAGAGCTACGGGACCCATATAAAATTATGCAAATTAATTCAATCGATATAATGAAACGAAATGTTGAATAATGAATAACTATTTCATCCGAAACCTGCTGTAGTAATTTTGGGCACTGAAACTTCCTAAAATAGAAGCAGTAGGTAAATTGGCAACGCGATGTCAGATCGTCAAGGGTCGGCACGCGGGTCTCGGCGAAAATTGTCAATTCGATCTGTTCTGAACCACCTGCCTTTTTAAAAACGCTCCTCAATTATTTTGCAGTCTTTATTCCATTGTTGAAATATGCTGAGTCTTTTTTTGCTGATGGCTTCAAACGGTGATTTTTTTTTTTTTTTTAATTATTCATGACCATGGATACAGAGTCCTTCAGTCGAAGTCTTAAATAATAAACAATTTACAAACATATTTTATCAAAATAGTCACAGTCGTAGTCTCGTCATAGTCCAATAAAGTCGCTGTCAAATCCAATCATAGTCCAATTCATACCTCAGTAAAGCAGTGGAGACTTTACTAGAGGCGTCTATGGAGTTTTGGTAACAACACGGAACAACATGATACGTCACATTATATCACTTGCCTACACTCATGCACGTAAATCAGCTCATAATCAACGAAATACCACCATTTTTCACTAATTATCACTGATAAAAACACAAGTTTAACAAAATAATACAATGAGGCGACATGATTTTTCCGCGTTCCCGCCAAAACTCCTCAAACGGTGATAGGTAATTAAGTATACCAGTGCAGTGCATGTAAATAATAAATGATGAATTTATTTCAGACAACACGGTAACACAGTAAATCATTAAAATCAATAAATAAAACTAATTACCTAACATACATAAAACCTATGTATACCGAAAGGATGGCTAACAAACCAGTTTTCACTATTTGTCATCGGATCACCAAGTTAGCCACACAGAACAGACCCTGATACCAATAGAATATTAAAGCATCAATTAGTTAGTACAAAATATCTACCACCGATATTTTTATATTAGGTACAATACGACGTTATCCGTGAAAACAATAAGACTCGGGGCTAAAAGTGAAATCAATTTTGACGGATCGGCTATGCGCTTGTGGCGACGTGGTTTGTTTACGTGCATGTATCATGTGCGAGTCGGACTCGCGTACGAAGGGTTCCGTACCGTAGGGGAGCCCCCTTGGCCCCATTTGAAGCGTCTACCTGTTGCCGTTATTAATACGAACATAATACGAAGGTATACCTAACCTACATCATCTGTGAAAATTTCAACTGTTTGACAGAGAGGCAGACGGTTGGACAATGTAGATCTATGATTATGATTTTGAGTAAACCGCACAGAAGAGTCGTACCTCAAGGAATCCTTTCTGGTAGCACATGGATAGCTGGACGTCGCCCAGCGTGGGCGCTCCCAGCACTTGTCTGCCGACGAGCTGGCCCGGGCCGAGGCCGTCGATGAAGTCCGAGATACCGCCGCCGTCCGACGAGCCCGAGCCTCGCATGCCCGGAGACCACCTGCGCACATCGGACATTCGATAATATCCGTCAACGTATTCACCACCCCCAAAAACGTCGATAATCGGCTGTTCAAAAAACCTGGGAAGTGTATTTATTGCCTCCCTTATGATAAATAACGTATATGGGACATATGTACGCTGTTTATCATAGAAGGGGCAATATACTTGCTAGGTTTAGACTTTGGACAGCCGCATTGATGTTGACTAATAGGATTTTAAAAGCACGCGACTTTCTGAATAGGCTTAACTTTTTGACCGCCTTAATTTGCCTAATTTTGCCTTTTTATATGGGGCCCGATTTTTTGTCTACCATAGACATAGTTTGCGCCCGGAAGTGCTGGTCAGGCATTGGCAACGTCGGCGGTCAAAAGGTTAAACGTCTCGTCTCTTTTTGATTAGCCGTATAGTTAATCATTGACCTGGGAGTCTAAGAGGTATTCCTGAATGTCGGAGATTGTCTCCCTCTATATTTTTCGCTTTGAAAATGTCATAAAAATAAGTATAAGCCGAATCACAACTTGGCGCCTGTGATGTTAGCTACTAGATGCGGGTAACCCAATCCTGATTGAAGCTCACTTAAAGGCTCCTTTACACACAGGCGGTACGAGCGGTATAGCAGACGGGCGGGCATCTGTATTGTACTGGTTATATAAGAAGGGCTCACACAGGTCCGGTCGCGGTACTGCCGTACCGCCCTTTACCGCTCGTACCGCTCTACCGCTCGTACCGCCTGTGTTTGATGGAGCCTTAACACTCAACAGCTGCGCGTGGATTGGGTTATGCGCAGCTTGTAGCTAACATCACAGCCGCCAAGTTGTGTGACTCGACCTTTACCGGGTGACTGATTTATATTGATTTATTTAGAACGGTCAGGAATAGCTTTTGGGTCTGAGGGAGTCGCGTTATGAGCTCGCAAGTTCGGAACGCGAAAGCACTGCACGACGGGCGGAAGCTTAAGATTATTAAAATAATGATTAGCTGGTAAAATTGAAATAAACGTTCCAATGATAGCTGAAGCATTACTTTCATACGATTTTCTAGGATTTCATAAATCCTCAAAATTACAATTCCCTATTAAATATTTTATTTTTTTTACTGAAGTTTTCATGTGTTCCGTGTTTATATTTTTTTCTGATAATTTCATTGAAATATTAGTGTTGTTGTGTAATTTCTAAATGAAAATTTTGTCTGAGCAAGTCAATAAAAGAAGATTGAATATTATTATCAGATTTTAGTATTGTGTGAATGTTGAGACCTGTAGTAATCATGCATGAATAGCGAAAAGCAAAGGGCGGATCTCAGGATCTAAAAAAGACAATATTAAAATAAAGAAAACTCTTCAAACCTTGATTTTCGCTACCGATAAAGAAATGAAAATAATAGGTAATAAAATATTATAACAACATTGATACAATAGTGAAGAAAGGGCGGTAGTTTATCGGATGCATCGGTTAGTAAGTTTAGTATATAACGTGTATAATTAGGAACAAGAATGTAAAATATCTATCTAGTAGTTTAGTAATTTCAGTGGCAGGTGCTAAAGAGACTAAATAATGGTCGGCATCTAGTTTAGATAAGTAGTTTTGATAAAGGAAGATCCTAAGTATACAAATATGCTACAATTTCTATTAACTATCTAGAATAAGTACATATTGAGTTCTAATTAATATGTACAGTCTATAATCTGATTGTCAATTTTACCTGCTATTGATTCATATCAGACGATGAACCTACTAATTGAAAATGTAATTTTGACTGAATACTTTCAAAAGATAAGTAAGATAGTACGTAATATTGGCGATAAATTACAACGCTATCGAAATTGTTTGAAAGACTACAATAAGGTAGATAAAATGTATTTATTGACATTGATTCGTTGAGAGATTATATGAAAGTGATCGTATTGTTTTTGGTGAGACATGCATGGTATCGAGGCAGGTGTGTATTACATAGAATAAATAGACATTTTAGATGTTATCCAAAGTCATATGCAAGTGCAAACATCACAGGAACAGGCAACATTTATCGTCCAACAACCGTGCATCTTTCTAGACGAACTCGGACGTCGCAGTACGTCGTGGGAAATTACAGCTGAAAAAATGTAAAACAAATACGAAACCTAGCGCCTCGAATCACCGGAGATAAATGTAGCTGTCTCGGGCGGAAAGTCGAGAGGGTGCATGACCTATGCGAAAGAAGACACGTGCGTGCTGAACAGAAAGAGAATGAGTGACAAACACCAATATAAACCGGCAACATGCGTTACAAGACTGAGGCACACAGAGAGGGCGGATATAGAAGACGCGAGCAACATCGATGCGCACATGTATAGAAAATAAGGAATCGTCTGCGGTTATAGAGCGGAACGGTCGAGCGGGACTTACGATGATCCCTCCGAGCTAGAAATCGAGACGAGGCTGGCGGAGCGCACCTCGTGCGACCGTGTGAAGGTGGTGGTGGCGGGCCCCGAGCGCTTGCGCCGCGCGCCGCCCTCCTGGCGGGACGGCCGCGCTGCCCATAACACACATCAGTCACGCCGGCTGTACACATATACACGGCACGAGCCTAGCGAGCACGGACTACTCGATGCGATCGAATCGGTTATACACATGGCCCTGTCGTTATGCGCGCTCATTTCTGCCATGAGCGTTGATGCCCGATGTCGGGTCGGAGCTTCGATCAAAGCTCCCGGCGGTCTCATTCAAGCTTAACAATGAGGCTTTACAAGTTAACATTTAGCTTGCTACACAAAAGCGACACTGAATCATCTATTATTCCATGTATCATGCTGTGCTATCGGCGGCCGGTTTCGGTCCCTAGATGTGAGGGGGGAGTTCGCGGTCGCGGTCTACCGCCCGACGCACTATTGTGTCAGTGTCGGGGTCGGGCCGGGGGCCGGCGGCGAACCTGTCGTCGTCGTTGTCGCTGGAAGCGGACGAGGCGCGCGACACCCCGCCCGCGCCGCGTAGCTCGCCCGGGCCCACCTCCTCGCTGCGTTGCACCGTGAACGAATTTTTGCCACGTTTACCGAAACCTAACCTCCTTTTGCGCCCTGTCGATATTGTACACAGTGAATAGGGGAACTACACCGGTCCGTCTCCATATGTCGGTATTTAATTCAAAATCTATTTCTCGATGGTCATACTACCACCTCGTATGTACGTACCGAGATCGGGTTTGCTAAATTTGATCGTGTTCGTTGATTGAATTCTACTGTGGATATTTAAGGTACATATTTCGTGGGGCTAAACGATCGATCATGCTGTCGAATAGTAAGACGATGCGGGGTGTGGAAGGCGTATGTTTTGTGATTCACCTGTGGCGGAGAGTTGCGAGGTGGAATTGCTCTTCTTGCCCATACCGGGGCCGAAGTAGTCGCGCGGCTCCGCCTTGAGCAGCGCGTCGTCGCTGGCGGGCTCCGGCTCGCTCGTGCCGCCCAGCGCAGTGTCGCTGAGACTGCCGTCTGTGCACACATTATCTAGTGTTCATTTCAACAAACCATTAACTTGTTTAGCAATTAGAACTGTATCATAGAAAGAATCGAAGTTTACCTGCTTTTTCATCCGGCGGCACGTCGGCGTTACTCAAACTCCGCGTGAACTGGCCGCGCCGCGACTCACGTCGCTCCAGCGGCTGCGGCTGGTTGTTGTTGCGGCCGTTCTCCCGTCCTCCGTAGTCGTTGCTGCGCATCGATTCCCGACGTGGAGCGGGTTTGGTCGCAGATTGTTCCGTTGACGATGTTCGTTTATCGTATCGCAACGAGTCGCATCGTTCGTCGGGGCGCGCGAATCGAGGCTCCTCGGGCGAGGGTTCCGGTGAAGCGTCGCGAGTGTGATGAGGTTCGCCGAGCGGCAAGTGTGAAGCGACGGGGGTGAGCGCACGATGGACCGAGCCGGGGTTCGGGGGAGAGAGAGCAACAGACAAATAATTAGCAACATATCTAAATTCACGATCTAGATGGTACGACGGCGCTAAAGAATATGATCGATTACGAGCCGTTTTAATAATAGATGGCAGGGGCTTCTTAAATGATAGATCGATGCTAGATTGAGGTGAGAGGGAGTTTGGCGACCGGTACTCTTGGAAGGTGGGGACCTCGTTGATGCTAACTACGTTCGTGTGTTTTTTGGTTGGGTCGGTGTTTTTGTCGGAGAGGTTAGTGAGTGATGATGAATTTATTTTAGTTTTAGTTGAGAGAGTCATCATTTTAAAAATATCTTGTATTTCATCCGGTGTCGGTAACACCGTTTCGGCGGATGATTTTAGTACGATCAAAGAGTCGGAGTATCTTCTACCGGTCATACATTTGATCTTAGGATTCTGTACTTCCTGCGCTTTTAGTGTTAATTTTTCACTTATTGGGCTTGCTTGTTTGATTTTGCTCAGGTCGAATGATTGCATTTTATTAGAGTTACTGGTTTCCGCAGTTAAATCGAGAGATAAATATTTCTTCCGATTGCTCCGGTTGGTTACAGCCGAATTGCTATTTTGTATTTCTTTAACTTTGGCGTTTTTATTGCTATCGAAAGTTTTTATCTCTCGATCTCCGCTGTTTTGTTTTTCTATGCTAATGTGAATAGTCGTTTCGGCATCACTTCCCTCCGTTTCATAACCGTGATATCGAATGTTGTTATTATTTCTTTGAGTTAAATCTGCACTCGAATTACAATAGTAGCTATTTCTATCGTTGCTCAAATCGACAGCCGGTATATCGGGAAGTGATCTCATTTGCGAGCTTTGCCGAAGCAACTGTTCAACATTAGGTAATCTCCTTTTCCTGACGTCTTTAGGTTTTTGGACGCTATAAAAATCTGCATCGAGTGTCACAGCGCGGTCTTTCCAGACCGGCTTATGTGCTTTTTTCTTGTAACCGTGCGATGGATTTTTCATCATCGCAGGCGCAGGACCGTAGTAAATATTACCGGGTAGAGACCTTTCTCTACTCAAAGCGATCCGTTCAGGCACGTGTCGCATTACGGGAATTTGGAAGATGTACTCTTTCTGATTGTCGGTAATTTTATACGTGTTGGTGTGAACGGGGTATTCGGGGCAGCTGTGACTTCGCGAGTATGCGTGTCGGCGGGATTGTTCTCTAGAACAGGAGCCGGCTGAGCGGCTGCGGGCGAGTATGCGACGCAAGCGACGGTTGGGGCGCGCGCGGTGCGCATGCGTCCCTAGCTGCATCGACTGCAAGCTCGCCTCTCGACTACGGAGTTTTCTGCGCACCGCTCGCTCCGCACTCGCCGGCACGCATACATAAGGCAGTACTCTGCGAAAGGGGCGGGGAGCGGGGGTAGCACTATCGCAAGAGGAAGATGTGCTGTTTGGAGGGAGAATGCGCCTCCGGCTGAAAAGTCATCGGACTAAGTGTTAATTCAAAGAGGAAAATCTATTTGATGAACTGTTTGGTTGACGTACCACACCAATTTTTTGCATGACACGAGTAATATATTTGCAAAAAAGGTTATCCATTGTTCAATTTGCATACTGCTGCTCCTGTTCTATTTTTGTTTTCCTACGAGACGTCACATGCCGGCTCCACCAGAAAACCGGTTGGTTCACAACCAGCATACGCTGAGGAGGGAACAACGATTAACAAATAAATTATTTTTTTAGGGTTCCGTACCTCAAAAGGAAAAAACGGAACCCTTATAGGATCACTTTGTTGTCCGTCTATTGTTCTGTTGTCTGCTGTTCAGTTGTGTAAGAGAAAAACTTCTCAGTTATTGTATAAAAAAGTTAGTTCCGTTTATTTCGTAAAAAAACGCATATTTCGATATACGACACTCACAAAAATCAAAACCTACAGGGTACTTCCCGTTGACATAGAACTATGAAATTTTACGAGAAGCATTGTAACAGAGTACAAATATAGGAATAAATCTGAAAACTGTACATTTTTATAAAAATCACAAAAAAATAGACCCTCGATTCACAAAATATGGATTCAAAATTCAAAAAGAGTAAATCGTATCATGTAAGTGATGTACCTTACATCACTCATCATATTAAAGATGTTATGCACATGCTAAAACAGGTTTTTAATTATTTTAACAATCTTTCGTTGTATGACGAGAAAAGTGAAAAAAATAAAAATACTTTTTTGTCAATTATAGAACACAAGTTGTTAGTTTTGACGGACAGAATAAGCCCCTAAGAGGATGCTAATTGATTAGAAATAACCCTGTATACTTAGAGATTTTAACAACATACTTCCCAATTTTGTGATTTTTTCTGGATTCACCCTCGGTGTGCGAGCCTGACTCGCACGTGTCCGGTTTTTTAATGCAAAATAAGGCTATATTTGGCCACCAACTCGCGTGATCAAAGATGTGTTGTTGCTTGTTTCGCTTCGGAGCACGCTGTGCTGGAGTCATGTGTAGTGGTGTGGTGTTGTACCTGAGCATGCGTGTCGGTCGCGGGCGCTCGGACTGCGTGCTGAAGGCGCTGGAGGTGACGGAGGCGACGGACTCGAGGTCGGAGTCCGCGGCGGCGGCGTCGGGCGACAGCCGGCGGCGCGGCGGCGCCCACGCGCTGCTCGACCGCGCCGCCAGCTCCGAGTCCGACAGCCCCGCGTAGTGCCGCTCCCACCCTGTGCCCCGCACATACCTTGTCAACTCCCTCATTCTACTCAACTCTTCTTTCTTTTGAACAATATTTACAATTCAGGCTAGACTAATTTACAAATCTTTATTCTGAGTTCGTTAATTATCTTTATGTTATAAACTAGAACAGACACACGCTGAGGCACTCATAATAACAAGATCTGTTTTAGCATATTTTTTTAAAGCTAATCGTCTGTTATTGGCAACAAGTTTGGTATAAGATATTCTAATTCTATATACACAATTTAAATGACGAGGCACGTCTGTTTTGAAATGCGTTTTGGGTACACATGTTTAATGTGGTTGCCTCAGGTTATGTGTTTCTGTTTCTAAGTCCACACTTTTAATGACCCCTGCTATTTACTTAAGCAGCAAAGCTGGATATTTCAAGAGTTCGATTATAGGGCTAGCTTTGATTTCAAATTCCAAACATCAAATAACTAAGAGTCGTTGAGACCGAGATGCGACGCGAAGATACTTGAAACGCGACGCCGTATGGCGTAGTAATCATAATCAAAATAATTTTTATTGCTAATATGTCTTGAATTACAGGTCAATTACATTATAATATTATATATAGTACCTATGACGCCACGTAGGCAAATTAAGAAAGACGCGTAAAATAACAGAGGTACTCAGTCACTGAAAAAATCGAATTACTCGCGCTGTTTCACGCGCGGCGTGCTGTATACAAAATAAATAATTGTATCAGTCGTCAGACTTCTTACAATATTATAGAATTATTTTCTGAAACGTTTAAAATGATGTTCCACGTCGTCTCGCATCGCTTCTCGGTAAACTGACCCGAACTAATATCAGTCTGTGTTCAGAGTTTATTTGTATCAATGGCATGTTATGAAAGCCGTTCATGAATGAGGGGCTTATGGTTTGCTTTCATTTGATAACTAAAGGCAACTATTGTTATCTAGATTCTAGACTATTATAAAGTACTAGGGCTTAACTGAAATCGTGCTGTGAAGCCACTGCGCGGGGCGGCGGGTATTTTCGGGATCAGAGCATAATGTTGCATCGCGATAAATATTTTATGTCTACAACACATTATGATTTGGTAATGGACACTATATTTAGCAATTACTTACATATATTAGGTAATAGATAAAGATAAATTATCATGGTTCTATGGGTCTAAATTTGGTCTTTTTTTGCTCTTTGTATAGTTTTTACATGTCTAAGAAGTTTCTAGATTCTAGATCTTCTAGATTTTACTCTATTTTTTGGGGATATTATAGGTAGGATTGTATGTAGACTTGTTTGTAAGATTTAGCGAGCTCTCATAATATGCTTTGAACCCTCTGGCGTGCATGTATTGACCTTGTGGCGTGCTGCGGTAGGTGAGTGTCGCGCCAATGTGGTGCGGAGCGATCCACTTACGTTCCTCGAGGTCGGCCGACACCTGCGCGCGCGCGGCGCGCGGCCCACTCTGTCGTCAACCAAGCAACGTTAGTACGCACACCGACCCGACAACATGTACCCGACTCGTACGGGGCCGGCAGCGACAGAAGCGACATTACGTGGAGGATAGTTAACGAATGCATAAGCTACTGGGCAGATAAAGAACCTCAACGTTAACCAATTTAATTATGATGTCCGAATTCTGCTATCTGGTACCGTTAAATTGGTAGCTCAGACAGTATTATTTGACAAAATGACTACTGAGCTTTTTATCCCAACTTAACGCTAATGCATAACTTAGTCTATAGTTTTGCATCCTTTTTATAACGTCTGCTTAGGAAGTTGCCGGCTCCGGGGCGCCGTTCACATCAAGAGAATTTTTGTAAATCAATTTCACGTGAAGCGATGGTCTGTGACAGCTGAAGTAAAATTTTAGAAATGCAAAGAGGATCAGAAAATGTCTAGGAAGTTCAAAATCGTTTTGAGGTAAAGTTGGTAAAAATAGTTAAGATAGGGACAAGTCCAGGGAATTTATTGAGAGTTATCACTGGACAAGTGGACATCCTGATGATGTTTTATCGTTGGAACGTCTCTGAGGTGACGGCGGCCGGCGCTGGTACCGACCTGGTGGTGCGGGATCTGCGGCAGCTGGCGCTTCTTGGGGCTAGTGGTGGGCGTGGCGGTGGCGGAGCGCGACTGGAAGCGCGGCGCGTACGCGTGCGTCGGCAGCCGCGCCCCGTCCGCCCCGCGCTCCTCGCTCACTGCAATGCATTACCCACATTCCCGCTTCTGATCTACTCCTGTACGCAAACACCGTACACGGTAGAAACATATCAACTACGGTCGTCCGGGAACGCCGTTTGTGACCATATCATGCTCACGAATGAATGAGCGCACCGAGCTCGCGCCTGCCGAATCGGGAAACTCACAGTTGGAAAATACAAATAATACGAATCGTTGCGACGATTCGGCGAAACTGGTTCGGCGCGCTCGCGATAACTATGACTAGAGTGGAAAGCGTGCTCGTAGGTAGAGAAGGAGGAGGGCGAAGGAAGATGCGTGAGGGAAAAAATAAGAGTGGAACAGAGCATGGAAGACAAACAGTAGTGGCAGTAAAGTGGTAATGAGCGGACGCGAGAGAACGTGCGTGTTTCGACGATAGTGTTCCGTGCGGGGTCGAGCCCGCCGCAGTCCGACGTCCGCGGACCGATCGGTCGCCGGGACGACGGTCGCGTACGGTCGGTTAGCGGAGCCCGGGGGCGCCGAGTGCGGCACCTGTGTAGCGCCAGTCGCGGTCCGCGGGCGGCGACAGCGAGCGCCGCGGCGACTTGCTGCGCGCGCGCGCCGGCCGCGCCACGCCCGCCGCCGATTGCGACCGAGCCACGCTGTACCCACCGTTCTGCGTAAACCAGCCCGCGTTAAACTCACC
The DNA here is from genome assembly GCA_949316475.1 of Hypomecis punctinalis. Classification (NCBI taxonomy): domain Eukaryota; kingdom Metazoa; phylum Arthropoda; class Insecta; order Lepidoptera; family Geometridae; genus Hypomecis; species Hypomecis punctinalis. The sequence continues at coordinate 12,292,007 of OX438797.1, forward strand.
ATACTGACGCTTTAACAAATAATCAACTACAATACAGATAGCCTTACCCGTTCTCTGCTCATTCCGGCGGCTCGCACTCTGCCCGCGGGCGACATGTCGCGGTCGCGTCTGTTGGACCGACTCCCGTCCATATCCATCCGCTACAAATAAAAACGGTGTTGTCAAAATTACCATAACTCTACTTCTTTCACCATATTCTCTCAAATCTGCTTCCAATATTGTGTTAATGCTAAGCATTCAATTTTGATGACAATATTTATCTACATATCTGACTATTTATTATTGTAGGTACCTATACCTAAATTTTGTTCATGTAGTGACATTTATATTTTCCAAAAATTTAGGAAAACGATATGATCATTAAGTGGCCAAGATTGAAGAGTCGGAAGGTGCATCGGTTTCGTTCGTCGTCTACGTCCTCTTCGCGATAGCTTAATATAAATAAGTAGGTATTTTTTCCCACCCTAGAGGTCGTTTTCCCCATAGGTCGCAGCATCCCACGCCCAGCCTTAGCAAAGGCGAGAGACCCCGAGGCCAATACCTACTCACCACGCCAAAAAAGGTGGTGGAAGGACCACAAAAGAATGACTTATTCCTTACATCGTGTGGTGGCGGCGGGCTGGAACTGGACGCGAGGCTTGACAGCGAGTGGTGTCGGCGCATGTCGCACTCGCTCGGCGTGTCGGAGTCGGACAGGCGGGAGGTGGACGTCGACGGCGGAGACAGGTGCTCGCCGTCCGCCTCCTCTTCGCGATATCTCTGTTCCAGAAAATACACGGTAACTGGGAGATAACTGAGCATACAAAATACAAAAGAACACTGGAGATTCAGGGCTCCCCTGGACAACACCCATTATTATAAATACCGGTAATATCGACGGCGCCCGGGATAAATACAGGGCTATTCAAATCTAATGTACTAGGCCGAAAGGAGGTGATTCAGACCATCATCGTTATGAACAACTTTTTCTATGGAGCCAACCCAGAATTTGAGAAAGAAAATCAGCTGTTTCATACATTTTGGTTATGCAGAGTTGCAATTTTGTATGGGATAGCTGATTATTTTTTCTCGAATTCTGGGTTGGCCCGATAATAAAAGTTATTCATAATGACGGTATATAACCCTCTTTCTACAAAGACCAGGGTAAGCAGATAACACTCTATGGATAAAATCAACAATCAAATCAAATAAAGTCCAAACGATAATTTTATATTCAACTCAGCACTAGTACAAAATCCAGTGAAGTACTTACCTACATACAACTTTATATTGAAGTGATAAATTATGATAGATAAGTATTAAATAAAAAGAAAGTTGGGTTTCCTCGGGAGACAATGGGTTTCTTGAACATAAAATGTGATTTAAAAACTTACACTAAAACTTCCAGATTCTTCGTGAGGTTTGAGAGTGTACCAATTAGGTTCATGGGTCATAAGGATGCTGTCGAGATCCAGTAGCACTTCTCCAAGAAAATCATTTGGTCCATATCGATTTAAGTCCCATACCGTCACCTAAAAATATATTAATTTATGAAATACATGCCTACTTTCGACACTAACGCAATATATGGTAGATTGACGAAAGAGCGATGAGGTTTTGCCTTGTAGGTCGAACCAAGTGACATTAAATGATGATGATACTTATAAGTAGAGACCGGATTTGCGTATTTAAGCCTTCCTCAGCGGTAGTAGCATACCTATTTTACCAGAGGTCTAGTTAATATTATCGGTACATTTAGAATATTTTTCCGAGTGCAATGCACTCACCCTGCGTTAATATCGTGAACCCGACCAAAGGTGATGTCCACAAGTGGTATATTATTCAGAGAAAAATCGAACCAAGATGATATATACATCATTTGAAAGCTTGTTTTATGGGCTTCCCAAAAATATTTAATTTAGATTTTTTCACCCCTCCAATTTTTTTTAAATGCGGAAAATAAATTGTTTGAAAACTAATAATCCAGATTATTACTTTTTATAGTTTAGCAATCATAAAGTGCTTCTATCGTTATTTTACTTGCATTTGTAGCTGATTCTTCCACATTCATCGCTTAATTTGCTAAAATTAAAAATTATAACCTACCAGTGTGACCAGTTAGTAGGTACAATGTGACAAAAAACAATTTAAAAGTGTGTCTAATTAGTAAAAATGTTTTTAATAAGCATTTTGGAGGTTACTTAATCAGGGTTGATAGAGATAAACTACTTATTGAGCCAAATATATTTTTTTATCCTAATAAATTCAAAATTAATTTTTAAAAAATTGGAGGGCTCTTTTTTGTTTTTAACTGTTGTAATACACTCAGAAAAATATGAACTTTCTCGAAATGTAACGAGTATTGTGGTTAGAATTTTTGATTATTATTATACCAGCCTCCATACATTTTGTGGACATGTCCTTTAATAAAAACATTTTTAATGATCGAAGACACAATTTGTCCAATGAACAATTTCTTGATACGTTTACCTAAATATCAAATAATTTTGATGTCATTTAATGTTACTGTACCTGTTATCGCTTTTCAAAGGATAATTTACTAATTGCAGACTGATTTTGATTTTTGGGTTACATATCCTGCACTTAGATGCTTATAACAAGCTTGTGATGTTGTATATAATCCGGTATCTACTTATAAGGATTGATATAAGGAATAATAGTGAAACATTTAGACTTGTAATTACCTCCAGAGTTCTCTTCTTAATATCGGTGATCCGGATACCGCAATAAACGAAAGTTTGATTCCATCGCGGTTCTAAAGTGTTAGCTAATGTCTTCGTTCTTCGTTTGCTTTTCTCGCTCTTGTCTGGGAGCAAAAAGATCTTAGCATAAGGGCAGCGAGGGGAGCCGTCTGTTCGGGGCGTCAGGCCGCTGGCTGATACCAACGTCACGAGCAGTTGGAGCGCGGAAATGTCGAAATAAACTTTAAGCTGGAACAAAATGAATCAGAAATGAGGAGGACCTCTGATAAATTAATATAAGTTACCGGCATAGGCACATTGGAAGCAGACTGCTTAGTCTAAAACAGGTTCAGGAATCTTTATGGGAGGAAGGTCAGCAAATACCTATTGTAGAGCTAAAATAAGTCATATTAATAAATCTGTGTGGAATGTGGATACCATGATGTTGCTTCCAATGTGTCTAAAACAGGTTCAGGAATCTTTATGGGAGGAAGGTCAGCAAATACCTATTGTAGAGTTAAAATAAGTCATATTAAAAATCTGTGTGGAATGTGGATACCATGATGTTGCTTCCAATATGTCTAAAACAGGTTCAGGAATCTTTATGGGAGGAAGGTCAGCAAATACCTATTGTAGAGCTAAAATAAGTCATATTAATAAATCTGTGTGGAATGTGGATACCATGATGTTGCTTCCAATGTGTCTAAAACAGGTTCAGGAATCTTTATGGGAGGAAGGTCAGCAAATACCTATTGTAGAGCTAAAATAAGTCATATTAAAAATCTGTGTGGAATGTGGATACCATGATGTTGCTTCCAATGTGTCTAAAACAGGTTCAGGAATCTTTATGGGAGGAAGGTCAGCAAATACCTATTGTAGAGTTAAAATAAGTCATATTAATAAATCTGTGTGGAATGTGGATACCATGATGTTGCTTCCAATGTGTCTAAAACAGGTTCAGGAATCTTTATGGGAGGAAGGTCAGCAAATACCTATTGTAGAGCTAAAATAAGTCATATTAATAAATCTGTGTGGAATGTGGATACCATGATGTTGCTTTGCCAAGCCAAGTGGGAAGTGGAAGCAGACTGCTTTCAAAACAGGTTCAGGAATCTTTATGAGAGGAAGGTCAGCAAATATTGTAGAGCTGAAATAAGTCATATTAATAAAATATCTGTGTGGAATGTGGATACCATGATGTTGCTTTGCCAGGCCAAGTGGGAAGACTGTCAAAGGTATATCGTCGCTTTGGTGGTGAAGAGAGCTAACCCACAAAATCAAATTTTGAGATAATGAGCAATTAAGGGACTAGGGTGAACTACAAAATATATTTTTTATAATATCTTCTAAACCATTGGTCCGATTTTGATGAAAATTGAGTCGTATAAGGAAAATAGGCTTATTGAATCCACGTTTAAATATAATAATTGGTAATTATCTATGTAACTAATTTTACTAAAAATGTGGGATGACCTCTGTTCACCACCAAAGCGACGATATACTTACTACATTAATCACTATGAACAAAACAACGTTTTCTGTTGACCAAATGGATGGAACAGGTGATATTTTACGTTGTTTTGGGGGAGTAACCCCCAAAACAACGTAAAATATCACCTGTACCATAATAAAAGTGAGTGTAATTAGTTATTGTTACCTACCGTGCTAATTTGATATAAATAAATGATAAATAAAAATGAGAAGCCCCTGTGCTATGCAAAACATCGCCTTGCATAACAACCCCGATCGCCTAATAATAAGGCAAGTATTAAAACGTAGAATAAAAAGAAAAGGAAAGAGAGGAAGGGGAAGACCACGGAGGGCATTTTTAGAACAGATCAAAGAGAAGGTAGATGTCATATCGTAAAGGGTGGTGAAGACTGGCTGAGAACCGCGAGACGTGGAAGTTGACGTTCAATGACAATAGCCGTGCTCTAAAATTCTGAATGAATTAAATTAGATACGAACCTGTATTCGTCCAGCTACGTTTGCATTGTGATGGTTGTGCCGAGGCCGACGCCTGGAGTGGACATCGGGCGAGCCCGGTGACGTCACCAGCACGCTCGGCTTCTCGCACCCGGCCATCGCTTCCGTGTACACTTCTAGGGGATGAAAATACTATACTTTGATACTATATTTATATATATTTTTGGGACATCTGAGAGAAGAGGCCATGTGTAGCCTCTGACCCCAAACTAAGTAAAGCTTGTGATATGGCTGCCAGAGACTGATATACTACATATACTTATTTTTAAATACATACTTATATAGATAGTAACTAAATAACACCCAGACACAGAGCAAACACTTATGTTCTTCACATAAATATTTGCCCTGGGTGGGGATCGAACCCACGCCTCTTTGATCCAGAAGTTAGGGTCACTAACCACTGAGCCAACGAGGCAGTCAAATGGTAATAATGGTTCATAAGGGTATTCAGAAGTCCAAGAATTTTAGGCGCAGTGATGGTCCTGATAAGGCTTTAAAGCCTTATCAGGACCATCACTGCAATAAAACTGCTAATTAGCAGTTTTATTCGGTTTTCAGGCCATATACAAACCTAAATAATGTTTATGGCTGGCATTTTAATATTAACAATTTATTTTTTGTGAAATTATGTTTAATAGATTGTGCGTTCGTTCGGTCATAGGACGTTCACTGCTGGACATAGGCTTTAATGATGTATCCCCTATAGATCTCCAATAAGATCGATCGGAAACGGGCTTGGATAGATCGTCCGTCCTCTAATAGATACTATTTTATTTCCCTGCAAATAAAATAAAGCCTTGTGAAAATCATCATACTTACTATCCCATTTGTTAATTTCATTTGGAATTTAAAAAGAACATATTATTCCATTCCGTCGCAATAATGTACCTAGCACAACGTTTTTGCTACTTTACAAAAACAATTGAGTTTCTGCAACCTACACAAATATCTACAAATATAGAATGTATGTGTCTATAGACATTAAAGCTGTTCAAACCCTCTACCAGTTGGCAGCGTGCCTAAAAACCCTGACGGCTTTACCGCGTTGAATTGCGATGCACCAGCCAGAAACTATGAAAATGTAGGCACCCAAGTCCTCGAATAGTATCATGTGCCCACTACACTATTTTTCATTTATTATGCAAGTCTACAAAACCGAGATATTGCTAAAGTTGTAGCACGTGCTACGTGATTTATGCCGAGATTGTGACGTTCGGCTACAAGATTATGGAGACAAGGAGACAACCATTCTAAAATGTTCTGTACAGCTAGGTACTGCTGTTTAATTTCTTATTCTTCGATATTTTTGCTGTTGTAGGTAATGTCCAGCGTACCGATTTCACATTGTCTCTCTGTTAAATGCAATAGATACGATTGAGTGTATCAAAACCTACAGGTACCTATATTTGAAATGAGCTTTCAGCATTAAGTAGTTACTTTCAGTGATTATGCAGCATCTGTTAAAAATTGTTGGAAAACGCATAAGTTTCACAGTGTCACAGTCCGCTCTTGATGTAATGCCACAAAATTTTCAAGGACTTTTGAACCGACATCAAAAAAGGAGGTTATCAATTCGTTTGTACATTTTTGTTTGTAAGTTACTTCGATTAGGCACCTACTCCGCCAATTATAAATCGATTTTGATGATTATTTTTATCTTTGGCAGATCATACTTTAGATTATCATATTTACTATATTTATATATAATGATATTATATTTATTATTAGATCATACTTTAAATCTGCTGAGTGGTTTCGAAAATTAAAAATATTCAAAAAATGATCGATTCAAACAAACTATTCGAATTTTGTACACGCTTATTGAAGTCGGTTGTGCCGTTCTTAGAGAAAAATCTTAATTTCGGGTGTCTGTTAACAAGGTGCCTATTAGATAAGAGCGAACGATGTGTAGGTATATCCCGACTTTGTTCGGGAAGTTGGAAAAGGAATAATACCTTTATGAGTCCTCCAGGGCTGCGCGGGAGGGCGCGCGGGCGCGAGCGGGCGCGACACCACGAGCTCGACGTGCGAGTCGTGCTTGGAGTCCGCGATCACCTGCGCCACCTCCTCCGCGCCGCGCCCCTGGAGCGGCAGCCCGTTCCATTGCAGCACCTCGTCGCCTGCACCACGCAAGCTAATATTGTACTCTAGAAAACCAATCTTTTCCCACTGATGAATATCAAGTAGCCATGTATAAGTCTGTCTGATTTCCTCGTATTCGTAACATTTTTTGTCTGTGGAATGTTTTGTTTTGCAAAGACTTTTAACGTAGAGTACTGTGAATAGAGTACATAATTTTACTTCCAACAGTGTATAGATAAAATACTCACCGATTCGAAGCTGCCCTTCCAAATCGGCGATGGAACCCTTCTTTACTTTTTCGACGATAGCACCCCGAGTGCCATCCGGCAGCAATTTCCCGCCGACTACTTTCAGACCGAGGATGGAGGAGTGAGAGCCTCCGTCCACTACAGACTTTCGCAGCACCATGTGTCCGATCATCCTCGAGCCGTCGGCCGACACTTGCCAACTGAGCGGGAACTGCCACATAAACAGCGTTAGTCGATCACTTCTACACTCTACGATATTTTCAAATTGTTCAAAGAGACATCAAACAGATTATAAAGCTAGATAGGTACTATAATACTATCACACAGAAAATGTACAGAGAGGATTGAGACATCTAGCCGAGGGTGTGGTACTATACACGAAAGTGCACATTCAGTTTTAGGAAACCGGTGCATGCCCGCAAATGCCATCATGCTGCAGCCAAACACAAAAACAGATCACATAAAACGCACACGAGAAGTTTCGTATATTCTAAGTATTAGAATTATAAAAGTGTCAAGTTTGTGATCCTTACAGTAGGTAGTAGGTAACTAGTAGGTGATCATAATTAGGCAGATCTAAATGTAATTATTCAAATATTTAAAAGAAGGTAAGTACGAATCACAGTGATGAACCTACTTCAGACACCAAGAGATCCAAGATCGTATTTTGTTGACTAACCTAATAAGGTAGGTACTTTTTAAAAGTAGTTAAACTAACTGAGAGATCTGCTAACCTTTGGGCAATCGCCTCTGTTCGAATCTTCACTCGATGTGAAGGTGCTAGAGGTATCGATGCCCGAGTCTTTGGTGGCCGAATCCTGGCTGGTCTGTCGCTCGGACTCCCAGCGCAGCGAGGCCCAGTCGTGCGGCGCGGCTGACGCGTCGCGCCCGCCTCGGGGGAACGTCGCAGCACCCTCGTGTCCGTCGAAGCGAACTGTCTTTTTTCTCCTTTCCGTGAAACGTCTATTGTCAGAAGAGTCTTCCCACAGATAAGCACTCTTATATACAGTTCTATCGGGGCGCGGGCCCTCGTCGGGCGCGTAGGGGCGCAGGTAGGCGCCCTCGCCGTCGTCGCGCGCGCGCCACCGGCACTCCGTCACGGAGTCGAAGCTGCCGCCGGCGCCGGTCGGTGCCGTGCGCACGCTCTCGAACGTAGCGCGCGTTTCTGCTTCGTAATCGCCCGGCGAATGATTAGTCAAATTGTAATAATTGTTGGCAGCAACGTTGGTGTTGCGCAGGTGCGGATGCCGAAGAGAAGCGCACGCTTCTAGGTGTCCTAAGAATGATACGGTATCAGTATCAGAGATTCGAAACGGGTGTAGCGACACCCGCCCGCGCCCGGCACCGCTTTGTTTTTATTTAATTATATTTTCCCTACTCCACTCCAGCACCGACTGTGTGAACCGTTTACTGTGGGAGATTTTGCTATTTAATTTTGTATAAATTGTTTTTAACGTCCCACATTAAAATTCAAAATAAATAAATTGAAAGCAGTGATCACGCAAAAGCGGAAAGATGTGTCGACTTACCCAAGTAAACAGTAAAACAACACGGAAGTAAAGTACACGTTCACAATTTCAATCCAATTCACTTTTTACAGTTATTTTCAGTAAATATAGTTTACACTTCTTTTCGCCCAAGCATGCGACATTGGTTGAACCAAAAATTTGTGGATGTGGTAGTATTAGTTATACTAATCAGGAATAAATGTATCATAACGTATTTTTCATCTAAGGATATTAAAAGTTTTTGGTTCAAACAATTTAAAATAGAAGTACATTTACATTGTTATTTACTATGATACACGATATATATGTTCCTATTAGAGTCATAGATTTGTCGTTCAACTCTAGGAAGTAATTTAATAAAAATTAAATAGCAAGAAAGTTATTAGAAAATAGATTCAGTTTCAATGTGGTTTGGAATACTTCCCGATATTAATACACGGTGCACCCTGGTGTTCTGGGATTATATCTACACTAATATGATAATATTCATGTATCGATACCTACCCTTACTACATACTGATTAAAATTACTTACGTTATATTAAAAAATAATTATTAAATACTAGTACCTAATGTAAATGTACTTTTATAATGAATTGATTAGTAAAGAGACTGATTGTTTTGAAAGAAAGGACGTAATGTAACAAACAGCCATCACAGTTGGTCGGCCAGAGGAAGAAGTGTACAAAAACAAGGTACTGAAACATCTAAACTTCAGCAATATTACAACGCCAAACATTCCCGATAAAACACGCCCTCTCACCGATAGAAATTTATTCATTTTGTCGTTTAACATCGCCTGACGCTGGCTTCTGGAGGTGTCGGAACCGCTTCTATCTCTACTAGGACCTGCGAACAGGGGCGAGAGGGTGACCATAAGGCGAGGAGCGGCGCCGGGCGCGAGCGTCATTCACATACGTCATTCACATCACATGCTATTATCTCACTAAACGCTCATCGCAACAATCGTCGGCTTCAAACTTGGCGCAAACAGGTCGACCACCAGTTGTGCGAAATTTGAAGCCATCAAGTCCTTTTGACGCAGACCGAATCTGAAAAAGAATCGACACGGTGTATCTCTGAATACATTGTCACATTCGATGATTCTAATGCAATGACACGTATACGAGCACTACCTACATGAACAGACTTGATGATAACAGAGGTAGGTATTAGACAAGTTTAGGTGCTCGACTATTCGTTTCTGTGGAAATATGTATGCTAACTTAGTAATAAGTACATAGTATTAGTTTATTTACCTGAAATCATTATGTTTGCTATCGATTGCACCTCGCACGGAACACCTTAACTTTATCAATGCGCAATGCAAAAGGTGAAATGGTATTATGTCAGTAACTCGATTAGGCTTGTACGTCTCGGTAAATGCGTTCGTGTGGGGCGTATGTATGCGGAGAAGTGTGAGTGTATGTATGGATGATAAACAAAATCATTTCGGATGGAAAGGATTTGTTGTGTCGACCGTGGTAGGACAGGGCGATGGGTGGGTGAGAGCGTGCGTGGGGAGTACTCACCGCGGTCGCGGTACTCGTCGTTCTCGTCGGAGATACACTCAGGCACCTCGTCGTCCGACGAGGACGAGCGCGGCGGCATGGGCGGGTGTGCCGGCCCGTGCGGCAGCAGCTGCGCCGGCGGCGGACCGGGGTCCACCACGCCGTACGCGGCCTTCTGCCGCGGGTGCAGCAGGTGCGGGTGCGTTCGAGCCAACCCCTCCAGCTCGCCGTAAGTCCTCGGCTCCTGCTGGCTGTACTGGCGCCTCAGAGCGCTGCCAGATCTCTGGAGAGGAAGATTCTCCTTCTCTGCCGCACTATGTGCTCTCTCCAGTTTCGGTCTTTTATCTAGAGTGGTCTCAACCGGTGTGGGAAGACCTCGTAGATCGTTTTCCATTCGCCATAACATAGAATCTTGTCCAGAGTTCTTGTGTATCCATTGACCGGTTTTTGATAAAAGTTCTTGCTTCTTACGGCACAGAATGCATACCCAGATAACCTGTAAGCGCCAATTCCATTCGTGAAGACGTGGTGTTGTGTATCTTTACAAACAAGTGTCGAACCGAAGGCACGTTTCTGAGTTTAGTTTTGCTTACCTTATTAGAGCGCAGGGTGACCTTTCCGCCGCAGCGTGCGCAGCACCTGACCCTGCAGTAGTGGCACGAGTGGCCGACTCCGTCAGCGAACTTGGTTTTGAGGCAGATGTGGCATGTGGCTGCCAGCTCCACGCCGGCAGCTCGTTGGAGCTCGTTTCTGGTTCGTATGGTCTGCTCTAGCACAGCTACTTCGTCTTGCTTGCGTCTGTCAGCAACCAGGTATTCAAAGGTTATTAATTAGCAGGTAAGTATTGACTATTGATTGTAATAAGACTACGAATTATTGTACTAACTACAGTGAAGGCGGTCTACTCGGAAACTATTTGTCTAGAATCTAGAGGTTTGTGGTTCGAATCCCAAGGATTGTCTTTTCCATGGAAAATCGTATCTATTGTTAATTGCTGCTAGTTTCAAACTGCCAAGGAAAATATTGTGAGAAAATCTGTGTCTACGAATTTTTTCCTATAATTTCTATATGTTACGGAAGAGTTTGCATATTTGCCTACACGAATTTGGCCAGCATCGTAATTTATGGCCTAAAACATCTCGTTATGAGAAGCTATGCTCAGCATAAGGATGGAGTTTAATCTGAGTCGACAATAAGTCGGGATATATTCAACTTTACGTCACGTTATCATCTCAGATCTTATTTTTATTTTAAGTTCAATCCGCTGGACTATGTCGGTAAATTTGGTTCTTCTACGGATCTCCTCATTTCTGATTCGATCTCGCAGTGAGACTCCGAGCATATCCATAGCTCGTTGGGCTACTTGAAGCTTACTAATTATCAATTATAAAATCTATATATAACCACGCCTATGATAGCTTTGGCTATCGAAAAGTGCTTATTTTTCTTCAAAAGGCTATTTTTATTAGTTTAAAAAAACTTCATGAGAGGTTTTTTTTAGGAAAGCATATATACTATTAGTTTTATAATTAAACTTTATATAGTATGAACTAGCCGATACGGCGAACTTCGTTCCGCCTAACAGTCGATTACCGTAGCCTAAGTTACTTCTTATTACATCAGGTACCTGCCTATAAAAGTCCCGTCAAAATCGGTCCAGCCATTTCAGAGATTAGCCGGAACAAACAGACAAAAATTGTAAAAAATGTAATTTTGGTGTATGTACCATATATATATTCATATGCATGTAGTAAAAAACGGTTATTTCAATATTACAAACAGACACTGTAATTTTATTTATTGGTAAGTATAGATTATCTTCCTTGATTGACATTACTTGTTCTATTACATCTAATCTACCAAAGAATATTTTCTACATTAACAACTATCAGTTGCTTCGATCACCAATTCAGTTGGAATAAAAAAAATACCGGTATCTTTTCAAAAGAGTAAAGTTAATTAAATGACGAAAAAATCGAATTAAATATAGGTGGTCATTAACACTTTTCGATATGCAAGCTGTCATAGTCGTGTTTGTAAATAATATTCGATAAAAAATATGTCGTATAGCAGGTCCCCGGTTGTGGCGATTTTGGTGTCAAAATTATGGCATAAATAGTAATTATAAACAATGTAACAACATAAATGACTGCCTCGGTGGCTCAGTGGTTAGTGACCCTAACTTCTGGATCAAAGAGGCGTGGGTTCGATCCCCACCAGGGCAAATATTTGTGTGATGAACATATAAGTGTTTGCTCTGTGTCTGGGTGTTATTTAGTTACTATCTATATAAGTATGTATTTAAAAATAAGTATATGTAGTATATCAGTCTCTGGCAGCCATATCACAAGCTTTGCTTAGTTTGGGGTCAGAGGCCGTGTGTAAGATGTCCCAAAATATTTATTTATTTATTTATTAAATATTGTTTGTGTGAATCTCAAATATATTTATATTTTTTAAATATTATTTGATTATTAAATAGTCTGATTAATGATACTAAGATGGTTATTTTATTCCACGTTTCTCTCTCCCCCTATAAGCTTCTTGCGTTCACGAACTAGAGTTGGACAGTTTTGTGACAGCACTATGGTCCGCGATGGCCTTTAGTTACACATCCATAAAATGTTTTGTTACGGAAACTTTGCTCTGATGCGCTCATGGCTATTTTTATTGATTCAAGCAACGTCTAATCATAGAGATAGGTACAATACCGTTAACTCCAAAGACATTATAAACACGAATTGGAGAGTCAAACAGGCACACATGCCATTTTATAATTGCCCGGAGATGATGAATGTAGGTGATAGGTATGTAGCATGTATGTACGTATTGTAGGTATGCTACAATACCTATATACATGCACACACTAATAATATACCTACATAACGGAATTCAATGTAAGTACGAACTGTACCACAGCAATAGCAGGTTAAAAGTATAAGCAAGCGTAGTGTTTTTATTTTACATAGATAACGGTTATTTGTTTTCACCACATTACACATGATACAAAATCCGTAAAAAGTTAAAACAGATAGTGGATTAATCGTTTCGATCTCTTCCAGGAATTCCAGGCAATCTCCGGATTCTCGGTACAGAGACGGCTTCTTACCTACGAGAAATTTCAGATCTGTTATTTATGAAACGAGAGGCCACAATTTATTTTACAACCGGAGCAACCCCTATGTAGGTCACAAAGTAGGTCAGTGATATGTTGGGATAGCGCAGCCTAAAATATGCAATTGAATAGGTACGAGTAACTACTTATTTTGCTTCACTTCTGAAGACGCCTTTCCTCGTTCGGTGTTCGCACTCATTTCATAAAAAATGCGCTCCATAAAAATATTTTTATTGGACACGTAGAGTCGTAACCAAACAGGTTGGTACTTTTGTTCAGTACAACACGCAGAAAGAAAAATTGCATTGATGCCACAAGATCATATACCTAACAAAATGTAGGCTTAAATGTAAAATTAATGCCTGAGAAAAAATGTGTTTTATAAAAGAACCGAAGTCCTTTTTTCTCTTATCTGATTACCAAACAAAGGGAATGACGTACCTCTTTACGTCGCTGTAGAGTCGTAAATGGATTGTAATTAAATAATCGCATTAGGTAGGTATCCACACTTTCTTTTGAACGTACCTAGGCTACTTAGATGCAGTGGTGATGCGTCACAATGCCAGCCACTGCGCGAGTGTCACAGCCGCGCACTTTGCTCTACACTATTAACTAAAAGCAGCCACGCAATGTTTTTTGGGACAAAGGACCTCTGAATATGAAAAACAAACAGCATGGTAGACAAAATTCAAGTTACGGCTCAATATCACTTTACATAATAGGCCTCTACGTCATCGCATCACTTGACTCGAGAAGGGCGCATCGCCAGTGTTTAGATAAGGTTTTACATTATGAGCATCGCTTAATATTTATAGCTAACATTAGGACCGTTCCCGTTGCCATTTTCTGATAGATTGAAGAAGCCGAAAATCATGCACTTTTCACATTAGAACAGAATGAATAGAAAAGATAATATGAATATGGCGTCACGAGGTGTAGAGCGGGGCGGGGAGGCGGTAGCGGTGGATGTGGCATGCGGTAAGTATGCGGGTCGGTACGGCGTAGGGCGCACCTCATGATCTCGTGCTCGCGCTGCTCCTCCTGCCGCTGGCGCATCATGACGCCCTCGATGATGGCGCGCTCCTCGGCCGTGAGGTGCGAGAGGTCCGGCATGTCGGCCATGGCGGGCGGCGGCCACCGCGTGCCGCGTGCGGAGCGCGCGCCCGCCGCCTGCTGCGGTGCTGTGCCCGCGGCGCGTACCACGGCGCGCCACTCTGCCCGGAGGTTTATTTAATAATGCCGGACGGGCCAATGGCGCGCTCCCGTCTGCTGACGTCAGCGCGACTATTGATCGCCGACGCGGCCGCCCGCCCCGGCCGCGCCGGCCGCCCACCGCGCAGCCGCCTGCCCACACCGATGCGTGCGCACCGCTTGCGCCGCGCCCGTGCGCGCCACTATACTAACTCACAACCACCCACACAAACCATTTGTGGCATTCCTGTCTGGTGCTCTGACGATTTGGTTTATTCAAGAAAACTAGTTTGTTTGTAATACAAAAAAATATATTACAACTGCATAGTAGTACTCGGTGCTTTTATAAAACTTTTAAGAATGAAGCACAGCCTAACTCAATTAGCCCTTATCTTTATTTTCAAACAGTATATTGAGGTAGGTACATTCTAGGCAGAGTAAGTTAACGTGCTGCATCCTAGATCTTATTTTTGTCCAAAAGTGGTTAAACACGAATATATTTAAAAAAAATTGAAAACAGTTCACAATACGTGTCATTGGACTACTTTTTGGATCGGTAGACGAAAAAGTTAAATCGGTTTGAGTGGGCGCCTAGTGCTACGATAGCTTGTTCGTCCTCCTAAATTCAGTAGAGCCACGGGTAATGACCAAGTTCACGGGTAATTAGATTGTATAGATTGAGCAGCTATAGAATACTGATCGTGCCATGGGAGAGAGAAATTTCCTTTGGCACAACTTGTTGAACCAAGCAGTAGAGCCACGGGGGATAGACGGCCTATAAGTATGTCGTGTGTATTCGAGTATTGTACGACACTATTGATAAAAATAATTCTAATTATGAAGTATCTAATATGTACCTTACCCATTCCCACTTCAACTGCAATTTAATAAAAAAAAGACGTATTTTTTTTTTCAAAGAAATCGCAATATTTTTGTTCAGAGCTCAACGTTATCGCGCCTCGCATGATCTCGTTGAGCCCCCGCTTTCTGCATATATCAAAATACTCTATGGCCCCCGCTACCAGATACGAAAAGACCGACAATAATGTAAAACTCGAGAAAAGGCTAGGCTAGTCTAGTAGAGGGACACTACAGGCTCATGAATAAACAAAGAAGGGTATCAATGCAAACCACGAACTTTGCTACGTGAAGCCAACGACTACCAGTAGACCTAAAAAATGTAGCCCTTACCGCGTAGCCGCGTAGCTCAGAGCATGTGATGTGACTCTCGTAGCGTAGCTGGTGGTGCTTTCGTAGTTCGTAGCGTCGTAGTCGATATTAGCGTCTACGATGCTACGAGTTTGTGGCCCTGTGTCAAAGAAGTATAATAATACTACGTACCTGTGTCTAGTTTTATGATAAATCGTTCTTGATCCAGTGACCTGTGTTCACTGCTGAGCACAGGTCTTCTTCTTAATACAAGAAAGGTTGGTTGGACTGGTTAGATGATAAATAACTGCTAAATCACGAGACAGCAAAAGAACAGTTTATATTTTTATTACGCGCTATTTATAGTTATCTATAAATATACGAGTACAAATCATTACATCAAACTTGAGACAATTTATTTTCGTATTATCATGTATCTATGTATTATGAACATATCATATCAGTCACAAATTAATTCCGGCATCTCACATTCTCCTGGCAGGTGGTTCACATGGGGATTGTGGAACAGGGACTCCACGCCGTTTCCCCACGGGAATCTCTTGGTGCGGATCCTCATGTATTCATAGTCACGGCATACTCCCTTATGCGGGGGCGAGGTTCCGAGACAGCGGAAAGATTGTATTATTATAAGCGGAAAGCAGACGAATAAGGCGAGAAACATGTATTTCTTCCAAGTGTTTTTTCCGTGATGGAATCTCGGGCAGCAGGGATTGTAGGGAACGGGTCCGGGGCGGCAAGTGGAGGGGGGCACGATCTTCCGGCCGCCGCCGGGCACCTGCGGCCCGCACCCGCACTGGCTGGGCGGCTTCTGGGGCGGACAGCACAAACTGTAGCACCGCGTGTGCATGCCCTTAAAACTTTGAAGCAGCTTCATTACGAAAATTTCACTATTCGTTTTTGTTATTTCCAAAACTTTACACTATAAATTTAGATATTAAAATGTTACATAACCGAAACGAGTTTATTTTTTAGGTGATTTGTAATTATGACACTATGAGTTTCATCATTGTTTTACAATAGCCTGACATTTAGATGTAAGTAGGCAAGAGGTCTTTGTAAGTAGGCTACTATCTGTGAAGTAAGCGAAATAAAAGGGCGAAACATAGGTAAGTAGAAGCGTCCAGTTAAGTACCTACTTCTACTGAGCTGCTCGAGATATACTCGTAGATATAGCCAGGGGAATAGAGAAGTGAGTTTTTAATTGACCGAGCGAACGAAGTGAAATAAGCTCAGTTTTGGCTCGACAATTTTGCTTTCATCGGTCTCGATGTTGATTCTCCTCTACAGTTCACATTTTTCTGCGTAAGTTGAGGAAATGAAGCAGGTACAGTAGTTTCGTATATTTTGTATGTGTTTTGCTGTGTTTGGATGTTTTGGCGATTTTTGATTAGAAGTGGCATTTCCCTCAAAAAGGAGGATATTTTCTTCAACGCTATTTATCAACAGATTTTGATAATATTCGGTCAGATTATTTGGTATCTGAATTCTATGACGATTTGCGAGTATGAATAAAATCGGCCAAGAGAGAGTCGATATATAAGCTTATGAAGATTCACTTAAACAGATACGACGTCTACTGTTCAGAGTACTACTAGTAAGTACCTAAGTATTATTAATCCATATCGCGGTTCATCGATCTATTTTTATCTGATAAGATGTACCTACCTACGAGTATCTACTGCGGTGTTTGCGTTTAGTAGGTAACCTCGCTGGCACAAATTAATAGTAGGTAGGTAAGGTAGGTACATTAAGTAAGTTCGTAGATAGACCGGGTGGCTAGCCCTGGTGTCATAGTTCTTAAGCCCCCTGAAGGCCTCTGACATGGCTAAACGGTTAGAACCAACGGTGAAGATACCGTTGATTGATGTTATATCCGAACCACGGTAGCGCTCAGTTGGAAATGTCACCCATCCGAAGACTGACCATGCCGAAAGTTGCTTTGCTTTGGTGATTGCCGACAACCACTTAGTCAACTACGCTATGAGCGAGTTTGACCAAATTTTCATTAATGTATCGTCCTGATTTGTGACTTACCTAAGTACCTACTTATGGGTGTCGAGTCTATAATTATAATTATATTGATCGCCGTAGATTACCTCTCCTTGTTGTGATTTATGCCCTTCTTCTTCTTCTTCTTCTTCATGGGTTTGTGCGCAGAGGGGTCCAACTCGGGGCGGTTGGGGGCGCTATACTAATCAATAAAATAATTAAATCCTTTATTAAATTAAATCAAAATTCATTTATTTCAGGCCAAAGATCCATAAAATTAATTAAAATACATACATTTTTCACAATTATCACAAATTCCAAAATCCATAGGTAAATCAGCAAAGTCAAAATAAACAATAATTATTAAATAGAGATTATTTTAGTATCTTCTCTTCGGCATCGGTACAGAGACATGTACATATCACAACAATGCCGAAGAAAAGTACAGTCCACCCTCTCAGCTATCATCATCAGGACGGCGTTGGAGCTGGCCCGCACCCTGCGTACCAGGGACGCGCTCCGCTTGCGCATGCACGTATGAAAGCAATCCGTGCGCGCGTCCGCGAACATGCCTGAGGCGCTACAGAATCGGGGCAGCCGCAGCACCATTCAGAATTCCGTTATTGTACAGGACTCGGAGGTCGCTGTATTTTCTCTTTGTATAGTTAGCCCACAGGCTTCACGTGTAGAGGGATGTACAGTAAGCTCTAAACAGAGTACCTAATCTTGCGAGCAGCGTGCGAACCTACGGGCTATCATGTTCGCTCTTACCGACAGCGCCCTCCGCTCCCGCTCAATGCCATCGTCGTCTCTCAAGTCGGCAGTCACCACATGTCCCAGATACTTAAAATGGTCCACCATGTTGAGGGAAGCCCCAGAAAGAATAACAGGTGGTATTTCCTAAGGACAAATTTTGGTGGCTGGCTTTTCTTCACATTGTAGGTATATTAGACCGTGGCCACCTGAGTAATCCTCACAAACTCGTATCAGCTTTCTCAACCCACAGACCGATGCGCTCAGCAGCACTATGTCGTCCGCATAACTTAAGTTATTGACACAGACATCGTCAATATGGCAGCCGACATGAAGACTGCTGAGCGGTACGATAAGCTGGTCCATATAAAAGTTAAACAGGGTTGGCGATGTCAATCCGCCCTGTCTCACACCGCATTCAAGCTGATACGGGTCCGACATCGCCCCCGCTCATCGGACGTTGTTGAACTGGTGTGCATACCAATACTGGAACATGTTGACAAGTTCTTTAGGCATTTTCGTTTTCCTCAACTTAGTCCAGAGGAGGTCGTATGACACCAAGTCAAATGCCCTGGATAAGTCGAGGAAGCAGGCATACACCGGAGTTTTACGATCAGTATAATATTTGACAGTATGCTTAAGACACAATATATGGCGCTTTCAGTAGATAACCTAGGACGGAATCCGAACTGGTTATGATGCAGTGTTACGTAGCTAATTAACTGTGTATTGCATAGCGTCAAATACTTTGGCTATGATAGTAGCTAGAGAGATAGGCCTGTAGTTACTTTTGTCTGTTAAGTTACCAGTTTTATTCTTCACTACGGGCACTACCACCGTTCTCATAAAATCCTCAGGCAAATAAGAATGGCCCACGCACGAGTAGAACATTGCCAAAAATCTACAAATGTGGTCACAGTCTGTGTTGGAGGTTGTTGTTGGTGTTCAATGCTGAGTCCGTCGTGGCCTGGCGACTTTCCATTGGAAATTTGTTTTATCGCTTACGCTACATCTTTCGCCACAAACAATGTCTCCACTGGTTGACCGTTCATGTCAGCATTAATCACTTCCCTCGCCGGTCCCAGCGGTGAACTCACAGAGAAATGATCTCTGAAAGCATTAGCAATGTCCTTGGGATCACTCACTCCATCGACGCTCGCAGGAAGGCCAGCCCCCCTACCGCCTAAAGCAATAGCAATCGTAATAGCAATCGTTTATGACTTCATTTTAGTCATTTGGCACCGCCTATGTGACGTTAGCCATCAAAGTTGTTCATTCAACGATTGCTTTCGCAATCCGCCTTAGGCGGTAGGGGGGCAGGTCGTATGTGTACTTTATTAGTATCCCGCCAAAAAACCACGAAAATTACCTTTGGAATGTTTTTCCGCTATAGCATCCATTTTTATTTGGTCTTGGTGGTTTTGACACCATTTTAACCGAGCCTTAAAGGTTCTCCTGCTGTTGCACATATCTTTGTGGACACATCCTGTCTTAGGCCTACCACACAATACCCATTCTCTGAACCTAGCCCTGGCTGTCCCGTGAGCCTCGCTGACGTGTTTGTTCCACCCCACCAAGCGCGAGCTAACCCCACTCTTTCTGCTGCTCCCTCGATTCGTCACTGCCGCCTCTCGAAGGACACCAACAATGTCAGAGTAAAGCTTATCAAGAACACGCCTGTGGTCACGATTATCACAAAAATGGTCAGCACAATGTTGAAAGTCAGTAGGAAAATCAATAGTTTTCAATTTAGTGTCTTAATTTAGACTTTCTCTTCAATTTGGATTACCATCGTGACTTTAAAACGATAAAACGCATAAAAAATAAGATTTCCACAACAATATTAATAATAAAGACTCTGACTAAAAAACTTAGTGTCCATGCTCATTAAAACGTAATAAAAAAAACCTGCTCGCCGACCTCATGAGCAGCGTTGCCGATTTATGGAGAATTCCCTAAATTACGGAAAATTAAATGTCGATCGGGGGATATGTGTGTGTATTGAAGATTAGTATGGGAATTGATTTTAAACAAGGAAAATGGGGCTATAGTTATGATAAGAACACACACAAAACCCGATTACATTTTTATATCATATAACGCTTCTGCTGCCGCAATAATTGTATAACATGATATTTGAAAAGTTGGTAATTTCCACAGTAACTTCAAATGTTTATTTAATCGATCACTAGGTGCATTTGTGTTACGTTTTCTGTTTATGTGTAGTTCCAAGAATACATAATAGCTACATTTCGTTTATCACCTGTAATCAGTGTGGGAAAAACATGGGTAAACCCACGAAATTCTAGGTAAATAGAACTTCTTGGGTAAACCCATTAAGGGGGGATCGAGTTAAGCATTAGATAACAAAGTTATAATTATTATACCTACCGTTATTTTCGTGTAACGAGATCAAATAAAAAGTAATTATTCTTAGGCTTCATATAGGTACAGATTATAGTAGGTACCTCTTTATGTCACAACAAATATTTTTATATATTGCAAAAATAATGCCATTTTGTTGATTATGTGCTATAATTAAACACAAAATTAACACAATGATCTAGCAAAAGAATTACAATAATACTTGGAGAATTTAGGTACTGGAGAAGAATACAGTGTGCGTACCCCTCTGTCATGGTAATAGTGACACGAGTCACCAGACATTTCATTACACAATTTTAGACTTAAGTGTCTAAGCAATTAAGGCGAAATTAGATTATCAGCATCTGGGCTGCATTGTTCTCGCTCGCTCCGCTCCATAAACCCGTCAACCGTTAACATTTCGACTTTATCCTTATATCTTTTGGTTGAAACTTCAGTGAACACCTCTTGCCCTGCGCCTCCTAAAGCTGACAGAATACGAACGATGAATGCGAATCGTAGTGCGTTTCTAGTCCGGAAATAAACTGCATGTAATATAATTAAAACAACATTCATTATGTAATATAACTTATTTTTTTACCTTTGCCGGCATTTTTTGCTGTCCAAAATGAACAAACGTTTGCATCAAGCACCTGATAAGCTCGATCTCCCCCCTTAATATTAGGTTTACCCACGTTTTACCCATATTAGCGTAGCGATGAACATTAGTTTAACTAGTAGTTCTCCGTGAGTAGCTTCAGTCATAAATAATGCCACAAACTAAGGAGATACTTGATGCATTTTTTCTGTCATTTAAGTAGGGAATTTGTGGAGAACCAGGATTTAATTTGGGCAGTTCCTATTGGATTTTTCAGTTGAAAGTTTTGGGGAATTAGAGAAACCCAGTATTGGTAGCTCTGCCGGTGAGTCCCACAGCGTTGCCAGATACACAGTAATTACAGCAGATCTACTGTATTTTCATAGCATCTAATGGACACCGTATTTTTATAAAATTAAATAAGTACAGTGTATGGAGACACTGTATTTTTTCTTGGCAATAAAAAACTAAACTTTTCTTAGTAGTGAACGCTATTTAAGAACAATATCGTAAATTATTATATTAACCTTTTTTTAATAAACTCATATAGTTAATATAAGAGCAGTATTTTACAAAATTAATTTGCGATTCAAAATATTTACCTACCACATTCTATTCTCTTTTTTTTTTTTTAATTTTGTTATGTCCCTGATTTAAATTTTATAATATTAAAATATGTGTATAAATACATAGGTACATAATTATGTTATCCAAGATATTTTGACCAATAAATGTTGTCTATACAAAACATCCACATACTAGTAGTCGTAGGGAATTAATTTCATTCAGTTTAGTATTTTGCTGCTACATAATATGTGTACCTAATTAATGCTGAGATGTAATAATAATTGTGCTTTTATAAGTCAATAAATTTTTATGTTCTTATTTAATCGAGTTCTTATTAAATTGAACCGAGCAAATTCGAATTAAAGGTGTAAAAGAAAATTAGAAATCGCACACGGAAATACTAAATGGGCTACATTTTGTGGCCCATTTTCCCTCGCAAAAGCGAGGGAAAACAAATGCCTTAATCAGCGACTTCAAACTAAATTTTTGAGATACTCGTACCAAGTGTTCCACTTGTTTTATAGTGACTGCAGGGTCACGCTGGATCCAAGGCCACTTCCAATCGGTCTTATTGTAAATCTATAGGGGAGGCCTAAGAACAGCGGCAAGTCCTATTGCTGATAATAATGATAATTGCTTTTTGTTCACCTACATAAGAGCGATTTGCTACTAGCACTTCTGTTTTTCTAATAGTTTGATCTAGTGAAAGATTTAACAAATGATAATTGTTTCAAACGTTATTGTCATTCAAATAAACAAGAATTATACCAAATGAAACGTTGTCTTACAAAAATTTGCTAATCGTTGGTGGTCAAAGTGAAACAGGTGAAACGTTGGTTGGAAAGTAATAATCGGCCAAACGATTTTCCTCGAACAGGCAGGAAACCGTATGTAACAATATTATTACCACAGCTCATAAAACAGTGCTCTTACGTCTAACTCAAACCCGACAAATAGTCGCACATTTGATATATAATAGTTGCTCACCTATGATATTTTTCATACGGTTTATTATTATCTCTAAAATCAAATTAGCATAAATTTGTGATTCGCATGACCTCACCTAGAACAACGGCCATTAAAATAATCGCATATTTTAGAAAACAAACAAATGATTATATGTCTTTTAATTACACAGTAAACATTTTAATTTTCTCGAACATACGGTATATTAAAATGGTCAATACTATATATTCGAAAATCTGATCTGGTAGCACTGTTCCCCACCCAGTGACGTCATTCAGTTAATGTTTTTAGTTGAAAAGACTCAAAAGTACTTTATCCGGGCTGTCGCGCAATCGGGTTGAATCGGGTTCTGTAATTCGTTGTTCATCGAATCGAGTGCCGGTCCGTGGTTGTAGTTAGGTAAAGTTAAATCTAAATTGTTTAAATAAAATAAGTTATGTTTTCGTGGGAAATCATTTGATCTAAAAGGATATCTATGATAGCTTCCGATTCTACTATATTACATATTATTTTATGTAGTTCGTCCCAGACTTCAAACCATTCTTGTGATCTCAAGCCCGGTTGTCGTATTAAAAACTCAATAATATTTTTTGCTATTTAGTAAAATTTAAAACTATTTTACCTTACCTACCCAATTTTTAAAAATATGTTTTACGTCGATCAATCTAACTTTATCGGAAGCCGGGTAGTTTTGTGTTACATATTTACACTAACTTTGTTTTTGACGTTAGTACACACAACAGCAGAAAATATGGATTCAAAAGCCCTCTCCGCAGCCGTCTCCAAGTTTTCAGCCAAGTTTTGTAATGTAAGTATTGTAAATCTAGTTTTCTCTTTGTAGGTAATAAAATTCGCTATGTGTATTAATTTCTTCTTGAGAAGGTAGGTAGGTACTAACCATTGGGATGAAAGAAAATTTGCTAAAGCATTAGGTCTTTTGCACATTGTACCTTGTTAGCAGTAAAAATTATTTCTTGAAAGTATTGATTAGATTTTCAGATGATAAAGTAAAAATTTAACTTTATCAAAGTAAAAATATTCTTTTCTACCTACCTACATACCTAAAAAAATATAATTTCATAGTATGTAAGTAGTTGAATCAAATAATTTGAAAAATTACATTTGGAAAATTTCAAAATGTGGAAAATACCATAATTGCACAATCTTAAGACAGCATTGTTTCATAAATTAAAAGACCCCATTACTCACTGTGTGAGTCATGGGAAAGTCACTTGTTTCTTCAAACCTTCAAGCCTTATCATATTTTCTTCTTGAACACATTGCTTGCAATCCTCACTTTATTTATTTTAATAAATTAAGGCAATTTTATTATGAGGTGCCAACTTGTCCATACAAAAACAGGAAGTTGTTATCTACCTCTAAATGTTATACAATTTGAGTAATTTTTTTCATGTAATCGGCACTTCAGTCACTAGGATTATATGTCTTAGTTTTTACAGATTTATATTATTATGAACCTCTAAAAAGTCATATTATAAATATTACATATCTGGCTGAAAAGTATACATAAACTAAAAACTTTTCTGAAAAACATAAGTAGTAAGAGTGTGCAATATTTCTTACTCTAGATACGGTTGCAAATTTCCTTGATGTTTTACGGAAAAGCCGAAAACACTGGTTTGATTCAGAATCCTCTTAGGACCTTAGGTTGACTATAGTCTCTAGGCAATTGCATAGACTCATTAAATGTTCCTAGTTGAATCAAAATTGTACTCCCATTTTGAAGCCTGTAGGCTACTGTACTGGCAACTAGGCCAGGCCAACATTTACCTAAAAGGCAGTAAAAGCTAAAGAAAACTACAGTATGACCGAGTAGCGCCCAGTAAAAAAAAAATTAAAATGTGTTTCTCGGAAACATTGCCTAGACAGACAATGTCGCA
The DNA here is from genome assembly GCA_949316475.1 of Hypomecis punctinalis. Lineage (NCBI taxonomy): Eukaryota > Metazoa > Arthropoda > Insecta > Lepidoptera > Geometridae > Hypomecis > Hypomecis punctinalis. Next base: position 12,316,639 of record OX438797.1, read on the forward strand.
GAGCTCAAAGCTCTATCGAAATCTGAATTCTGAGCAACAAATATGTGCTAGTTTTAGATATAAGAATAAGATTAAAGGATTTCAATCCAATGTAGTTTAAGAAGATTAGAGGGTAGGAACATTATATAATTTGATATATTTTCCACTTGAATCAAACTAACATGGAGGTACAGTAAAGTTTTCTAGGTACTATTGTAAGTCACTTGTTTTTGATCAAAGTGGATAGGTACCTATCAATTATTTTATACATTGTTTACTTTACCAAACAATAGATTGATATAACACCTGGAATTGATAACAGAAATTGTGGTTAAACCCAATATATTGCGATAATATATGGATTGGGTGGGATATTATTGTTAAGTTATGGACACATTGGACAGGTATATCTAACTTAATGCCAACTTATAGATCTAGCTATTATATTACTATATTTTTTCCTTTCTTATTTTGGGTCGACAATAAGGAAGTATCCCATTTCATAACAATTAAAAATATGTTATATATTAAATACATTTAATAATTATAAAAATAAATAATCAAATACACACGCCATGTCTTATTCCATTTTTTTTAGATATAAAGTTTATTCACTCACAACAAAATGTATGAAAATGCTGATGTTTTATTCGCAAGATTGGGGAGTCAGTCACATAGTAAATGTTGATCATAACATAATGATTAGTATAATAATATCCTAGAACGTAAACATGTGTTAGAACAATACCTGGTATAGAATGAAGCACTTTATTTCCTTTTTTCCTTACTACCACCTAACTAGGCAGTCCCAACAACAAACTTTCAGTTTGTTGAAAGGGCTGAACACGACCCATACTGTTCACATTGTACTAGAGATGTGCAGAATGTGCCATCTTGGTTCTAGATATCTGCTCATAACTATTGTTATTAATGAACTGTTATATTTTAGGAACTGCCAAAAGACAAGAGTGTGATTGCTTCGCCTCTTTCGGCGGAGTTTGTCTTGGCGTTGCTGACCCTTGGAGCCACTGATGATGTGCACGATGAGCTGCTGGCTGGTCTCGGCATTCCTGACGATGACTCGGTATGTACTGTATATGGTCTCTGGTACTAATTCACATACGTGTGGTGGTTTTTTTCTACTTACTTCCTGATGTTAGGCAGATATGTGATCTAGGGTGTAGCACTCTTACCTAGAAGATAACTACATATTTATGTACTTGAGATTTACACCTATGTTGTATTTTAGCAGAAAGACAGACACAGGCAGAGGGTTCCACATTCTGGCTAATCATATGAGGAATGTGGGAAATGTGTTGCTTGAGTCACAGCAAATTCAAATTTCTTTTGGTTTTGTCAATAACAACATAAATAAATACACACTGCGATTTCTCATAAACCGATTTAGTTTGTGTATGAACCCTAAAAATTGCCAGTCTATGCATATCTTTAATATAGCTTCACATGTTAATAATCTATTACAAGTAATAATTTAAATCATAATCATTTGATGCAACTTTTCAATTTATCACTCAAAACATATAAATTTTCCTGAACCCTTATAGAGGATTAATTAGAAATAGGAGGTAGGAGAGGAGTATAGTAGCCGGCAAACAACGTGAATGTTAAACCATAGCTACCTCTCTTTTGTTTTCTCTGCTAACGAAAGGGAGAGAGTGATATTTTTTTGTTCAACTTACGTGCCGGGACCTATAACTGGCAAAAATATGGCGCTGAATGAGTAGTTTCGCGTTATCAATTTAACTCTTAGCATTAGACAAAGTCCCTGTACTTTTCGATATGTGTTATGCATACTTCTGTACAAAAACCTAATTTTCTTGTTTCATTTTAGATCCGGTCAGCGTTTTCAGCAGTGTCATCAAAACTGAAGGGCATAAAGGGTGTTACCCTCAACGTAGCCAACAAGGTGTACATTATGGAGGGCCCGTACGATCTGAACCCCACACTGAAAGAGGATGCCGTTCAAGTCTTTGACGCTGACTTTGAAAAGATTAATTTTGCTAATGGAAATGCGGCAGCTAGCACCATAAACTCGTGGGTAAGAAAACATCCTTACCTACTAATATTTTACTACTATGTGTGAATATTAAAGTGAGGCGTCAGTGTTTGTGTCAATATTAAATATAAAATAGCTATAAGGTGTTGCTTACAAGAATGAAACTAGGACCTACTAACAACTTCAATGGCTATTTATTTTGTACTTTCATAATTTTTCTGACAATTTTTCAAAATTTTCATGGTCTTGTAACAGGAAGGGACTAATTATCCTAAACAGAGGGAAACCTAGCTAGGAATTACAGCTCAGCCATACATACAATCAAAATTTATTTTAGCTTTTTATTTCTATTTGTAAAATAATACATGTATGAGCCAAGTTTGAAACAACAGCAATAATACAATTTAAGAAATTACTATCATCATCCATCCATCGATCAGCCATAAGAAGTCCACTGCTGGACATAGGCCTCCCCTATGGATCTCCAATAAGACCGGTTGGAATCCTGCGCGATGCTGCGGTCTTAATGAGGTCATCCGTCAACCTTGTAGGTGGACGTCTTACGCTGCTCTTGCCGGTACGTGGTCTCCACTCGAGAATCCACTTCGACTCCATCGGTCATCAGTCCTCCGCGCTATGTGCCCTACCCATTGCCATTTCAACTTGCCAATCCGTTGGACTATGTTGGTAACTTTGGTCCTTCTACGGATCTCCTCATTTCTGATTCGATCTCGCAGAGAGACTCCGAGCAAAGCCCTCGCCATAGCTCGTTGGGCTACTTGAAAATTACTATTTAATTCAATTTCCACATTACTGTTGACTTTAATTTCCTTCCAAATATTTTTTATTACTTTACAACCTTTTAAAAATTATATACTAAATAAATGTTAGAGGGTAACCTCTAATAACAGAATCTACCTACATTTGTTAAATGCTGAGAATCGTGTAAGATATTTGTATATATATTTAAAAACCCGAAAGTGTGTTTGTTGGTTTGTTACTCTTTCTCGCACCAACAGAGCAACGGATTGACTTTATTTTTGCCTTGGATATAGTTCAAAGGTCGGAGAGTGACGTAGAATTCTTTTTATCCCAGAAACTTAGATTATTCAAAGTAAATAATCAAAGCCCAGAAAAATAAAATAAAAGATGGAGAACTGTGGACGATGATGATGAAATATATTTTAGACATCTGCATAATAACAATAATCAATTAATAAATATGTACTTATACGTTTGTGCTATGTTTTCTAAATTGTACATAATTCTAAGAATGCATATTTATTTCAATAATGTTTATCGCTAATATGGGTAAAACGTGGGTAAACTTGTTAAGGGGGATATCGAGTTTAACAGAAGTCTCCATCGCGCGTTTGCTCATTAAAATTATGTTTATCGTTGATATCATTGAATTGTGACGTAAATCTCATTGGTTGATATAGGTAAAACGTGGAAAAGCTCATTAAAGGGAAGATCGAGTTTAGCAGCTGTCTCACTCGCGCGTTTGCTTATTCAAATAATGTTTATAGCTGATATGGGTAAAACGTGGGTAAGCCTGGTAAGAGGGAGATCGAGCTTAGCAGCTGTCTCACTCGCGCGTTCGCTCATTCAAATAATGTTTATAGCTGATGTGGGTTAAACATGGGTAAGCATATTAAAGGGATGATCGAGTTTAGCAGCTCTCTTTCGCGCGTTTGCTCATTCAAATAATGTTTATAGCTAATGTAGGTAAAACGTGGGTAAGCCTGGTAAGAGGGAGATCGAGTTTAGCACCTGTGTCACTCGCGCGTTTGCTCATTCAATCAAATCTTGTTTATAGCTGATGTGGGTAAAACGTGGGTAAGCCTATTAAAGGGAAGATCGAGTTTAGCAGCTGTCTCACTCGCGCGTTTGCTCATTCAAATAATGTTTATAGCTGATGTAGGTAAATCGTGGGTAAGCCTGGTAAGAGGGAGATCGAGTTTAGCACCTGTGTCACTCGCGCGTTTGCTCATTCAATCAAATCTTGTTTATAGCTGATGTGGGTAAAACGTGGGTAAGCCTATTAAAGGGAAGATCGAGTTTAGCAGCTGTCTCACTCGCGCGTTTGCTCATTCAAATAATGTTTATAGCTGATGTAGGTAAAACGTGGGTAAGCCTGGTAAGAGGGAGATCGAGTTTAGCAGCTGTGTCACTCGCTCGTTTGCTCAGTTATCAAATAATGTAAAATTTATAGCTGATGTGGGTAAAACGTGGGTAAGCTTGGAAAGAGGGAGATCGAGTTAAGCAGCTGACTCACTCGCGCGTTTGATCATTCAAATAAGGTTTATCGCTGATGTGGATAAAATTTGGGTTTTGTAAAGATCGGCAGCTGTCGCACTCGCACGTTTGCTCATTTAAATAATGTTTATCACTAATTTAGGTAAAACGTGGATAAGGCTGTTAAGGGGAAAATGGAGTTTAGCAGCTGTTTCACTCGCGCGTTTGTTCATTTAAATGATGTACTTTGCTAATGTGGGTAAAACGTGGGAAAACCTTTAAGGGGGAGATCGAGCTTAGTAGCTGTCTCACTCGTGCGTTTGCTCATTTTGGACGATAAAAATCACCGGAAAAGGTTCTTAGAAAAAATATCATATTTTAATATAATTTATTATGAAACAAAATATTATTTTGTAATTATTTTGTTAGAACATTGTGTTATAAATTATAATCATCGACTTAATCAATCACTCGATCAAAAGATTTTATTGACTTCATAATTATTTTTTCGCAAAAAATCGCAACACCTACTTCCACCGTGTACAGAATTCGCGAATATTTCGCACGGATTGATGTAGCACTATTCACATTATTGTTGATTTATCAAAAATGGCTCAGCCGATTTCGGTAAAATTTAAATGGGACCAATTTCGAAGTTTACTCTATCCAATAAAATAAAATATTGAAATCGGACTACTACGAAAAAAGTTATGCGTGGTTATACATAAAATATATAACATATATATACGCGTCGAATTGTATACCTCCTCCGGTGGTTCGTCGGTCAAAAAAGATTTTTTTAAATCTGTTCACAATTGGCGAAAATATCGATGAACACAAACATGTACACAAAAAATACATACGTGGTAAGACGAACGTGGTACCTCCTCCTTTATGGAAGTCGGTAAAAAAGGTACTAACAAAATCTGTAAATGAAACTTGAGAATAATAACTTTTCATTTGACCACGTTATACAAAAATAACGGTATTTATCTTTGTTTTCTAATGCTAAACTCGATCTGCCCCTTAATGGGTCTACCCATGTTTTTCCCACTATGGCGATAAACATAATGTAAATAACTATTGCGTATTCTTGGAACTACACATATGCAGAAAACATAACACAAACATACCTACTGATCAACTAATTATTCTGTAAATGTATAAAAATCGTTTATGATTTGGTTAGTTTGTGAAACAAATGTCAACGTTTCAGATTTAGAGTAGGTATTCACAGCTTGAAATACCTTTTAAAATAACAGTTTTGAAATCGCCAACACATTAAATGTGATATTATTTGTTGAAGCAACAGATCTGGAATAGAATACCGAAAAAACATCGATGTTTGTTTGTGAACCTACTAATACTTTTGCATTAAATGGCATTAATTACCGTTAAAAGCTCGTAAAAATCTAACTTACTTAATACATTTCGTGTTGTGGTGTAATTTGAATAGTTTTGAGGATAAAAATAACAGATGAATTAAATTCTGTTGAACTATGTATGAGTCATTGATACCTACAAACACGTGTTTTGGATGACCATTGGCTGTTTTGTTTATCTGATAAATGAGTAAATGTGAATGAATACTAATGATAGCTCACACATTACTTTTGAAATATAATCATCATCGTCATCTTGTGTCAATGGCAAACTAAAACTTTTTCGCTGTTATTTTTTTTTGTTTATAAAGCGAATGAGATTTTGTTAGCTAGAAGCTAATAACATCCTCGCTTCTCGCGCAGCTGACATAACGAATACTGCGCAATGACTCTCCTCGTGCTTACAGACGCCAAAAAGTTTGATTCGGTGTATATTCCTCTGTTAACGAACATACATATAAGGATCCGCCACGCAGGCGTTATATAAGTTATCAGATTTTACATGTCTTAGAAAATACCTACCAAACCTAGTTTTTAGGGTTCCGTACCTCAAACGAAAAAAACGGAACCCTTATAGGATCACTTTGTTGTCCGTCTGTGTGTATGTCAAGACTCTTTATCTCAGGAACGCGTAAAGATACCGAGTTGAAATTTAAACTGTATACGTATATCTATGGTTTCTTGCAGTTGTGTAAAAGAAAAACTTCTCAGTTATCGTTTAAAAAAGTTAGAGCCGTTTATGTCGTAAAAAACCGCATATTTCGAGACTCACAAAAATCAAAACCTACAGGGCACTTCCCATTGACATAGAACTATGATATTTGGCAAGAAGCATTGTCTCAGAGTACACATATAGGAATAAATCTGAAAACTGTATATTTTTATTTAAAACACAAAAAATAGGGCCTCAAAATTCACAAAATATGGGTTCAAAATACAAACTGGAGTACGAGTACTCGTAAATCGTATCATGTAAGGTATCATATAAAAGAACTTCATTAGCACATGCTAAAACAGGTTTATAATTATTTTAACAATGTGTAATTTTCGATGTATGACGAGATACTTAGAGATTTTAACAACTTACTTCCCAATTTTGTGAAATTTTCTGAATTTGTACGGAACCCTCGGTGTGTCGCATTTGTCCGGTTTTTGTTTTGTAGGCTTCCTCGAGATGTGTTTCCTCATGGTTTATTTGTGTCTAACGGTAGTAGGTGAATCGCAAGGTTGAAATAGCATACTTTACGGCAGGCAACGTCATCCCACATTATCTAATCGCTACTTGGCGATTGCGGATGCAACTTTTAGTAGTTTACAAATAAAATACAAAAGATAGTAATTTTATTGTACATCAACTGATTTCAGCATTTTCTTACAATCTCAGCAAATTAATGCAGAAAAATAAAAGCTAGGCGTTGAAAAGTTGAAAAGCATTGTTTTAGATATCACAATTTTCGAATGAAGTAAATTTAAAAATCAGCCAATAGAAATTCTAAGTTTCCAATATCAAAGTTTGAACTCATTGAAGGTTGAGTCATTTGTAAACTGTGTTCGTCTTAATTTTTTTAATTGCAACTTCATACGAAACTGCCTATATATGTGTACTGCTTCATACGTTGCACTTCAAAGAAATCTCACAAACTTTCTTCTTTTCAGGTTGAAGGAAAAACTAACAACCGTATCAAGGATCTCTTATCCGGAGACAGCTTGGGTGTCGATACAAGACTTGTCCTCGTTAACGCTCTGTATTTCAAGGTAATACATATTTGAATTTGCGATATGTATCTCAATTATTCCATTGCGCTTAAAAAAACAATGTTTTGAATTTAAATGCCAATGTCAAGGCGTTTCATTATTAGGCAGCGTTATAAAGCTTAGCGGAGCGGCAACCGTAGCTAGACGTGGAAATCTGTTCACGCTGTGGTTTTCGTATATAAATAATTAATCATCGTTGGATTCATTGATTGCATATTATATCCGGGAAATACTCATGCATGTACTTATCAATAGCATTAGATCACTTATTCGTAAACGAAAACTAGTTCCGTATATCCATACATTTTTGTGAAGCGATCTTAGCGGAAACGAGAAAGAAAATGTGTGGAGCCACATAAACGATAAGTTTTCGTTTAAAAAGCTTTAATGTACACCTTGGTTAATCTTTTAAATCTATTTTTTTGTCGGCCCTGGTCGTTTTAGTTAAATAAATATTGTTTTTTTATTATTGAATTTTTCCGACGTTTTAACAGGAAAATCCGCTTCTAACTATGTGCGGTCCGCTGAGAGCCAACATGCATCCTTATCTATTTTCAGCATAATATGAGCGTGTGTGCGCTGGAAGTTCAAGGCTAAATGACATGTTCTATCTATATCATTATGCTCTCTGCAAGTATACGTGTACATTTTGTTTAAATCGATTTTTAAATTCAACTGGCAACAAACAGATTGTTACAAGGTTTACTTTTGTATTCTTGCCAATAGAAGTAAATTAATATATTCATAAAAATACTATTCGGACAACCCTGAAATCGTGAAAAAGGTGTTACATGCAAAAAGTTCATTTCAAATACTTACGACGAAATCGTCGTTACGACAAAACTCTTTTTGTAATCATGTGTTTTTTTGATTTCAGCATTAACCTAAGTAAAAATTGTAAAATAACGTTTTATTACTCTTGTATTTGCCAAAAGAACAATACACCGTAATGAAGATTTAAGTATAGATCCTAGTAATGACTTTAGAGATTCTAAATGAATGATTCATCAAACAACATACAACAAAACTGTCCATATCGAAATTGGTTTATAATGGCAACATAATAAATATCGGTTAGAATTTCTATTCAAACAGTTCTATATTTTCTGTTTCGTCTATCGTGTTTAAAAAACAAATCCATTGTAGTTTTGACTTACTATAGAATTATGTGTGCATTTTGGCCTTGGACATCTGTGGCACTGACACAGTATGTGTATATACATTGACATAGTTACCTATCTTTGTACATATGTAATACCTACGAGTTGTGGTAAACATTACTGTTATACATACCTATACATATTTTTAGCCATAAAAATATTTTTTTTTTAATTTATGTCAAGAGATATCTTTACATTAATTTTATTTTAATCTTTGGGAAGAAAAGTATATTTATTTGATATTCAAATTACTATAGGTACCTTGAATCGTGATGTGAGAAAAAATATAACAAGAATAAAATTTATTTTTTCAAAATTTTATCTAAATGAGCTTCTACTAAAGCAATCTAACACTTCCAGTGTTGGTGGTATTTTCTGAATGAAGGCAAGATATAGCGTAGGATGGGCATGATGACTGAATAAAAAAAACATTATTATAATCCTCCTAACTCCTAGAAGAATTAATGTGCTCGTTAGTTATTATTTTGTGTAAGTCTTTTATGTTTTTTGAAATGTTCATTCAGAAAAAAAATATATAATTAGTCCGTGAATTAGATTATCACAAATTACTGGACACGTATTTTTATTTTGTCAATAACACAACAAATGGCAAAGATAAACCTCGTCAAAGTTTGGGAGTGGGGGCCCACGTCTCTCACGAAAGTCTATACATTTTTATGACACTCGTGACGTCACGCGGTACTTTAACGGGCTATATATTCACCATTTTTTGTTTATTTGACAAAAGAAAAAATACGTGTCTAATATTTTTTAATGATCTGTCTGACGGACTATTTACATTTTTTTTAGTCATCATGCCAGTTGGTAGATATGGCAGGAAATGGGGAGGCCTCTCAGTCAAGAAGAAGTGAAGAGTTAAGATATGGGTCAGAATAATTGTGACAGTGTTTTTACCGTACCGGCCACCAGACTTATCCACTACTCTTTGTTCTATCTTCGAAAAGGTATCCGCCACGCTAGTAGGTTGGTCCAAATACGCCGCACGCCGTCGAATTTATTTTACGGACGTAAATATTGTCGTAAATGCCCATCATCATGTTTTCCGAGCGAGCGATACATTTCAAAAATTCGGAAAATATCACGTAATTTATTTCCTGCATAAAATTATTGTCTTTTATTAAAGTACCTATCAAAGCAAATTGTATTGTTTCAAATATATTCACGCACTTAGAGAAAAATTACGAATTTTGAAAAATCTTACATGAGGTTAGGGGCGGGGGAGGTGGTCGAGGTAAATCTCACCAGGGAGTTAAAAATCATTTAATTTATGGACGCCCTCCTTATTTTTAATAATATTTGTCCAGGGCACATGGAGCAAGCAGTTCGAGAAGCACTTGACTCGGCCTCTGCCTTTCCACGTCGCAGTGGGCAAGACCATCGACGTACCCATGATGTACAAGGAAGACAACTACAGATATGGTGAAAGCGAACAGCTGCAAGCTCAGGTGCGTACCTTCCATGTTTATTATTTTCTTCGGTTTAATATCATCATCATCCACAGCCTTCTTTATCTCACTGCTGGGTATAGGCCTCTCTCTTACTGTGCCATCTGCCTCGGTCCTGTGCCAATCGTGTCCAGGTCCGACCCGCGATTTCGACTATATCGTCAACCCATCTTGCAGCCGGACGACCAACGCTCCGCTTACCTTGCTTCGGCCACCATTTTGTGACAGCCTTGCTCCACCTTACTCGGTTTAATATAGCTGAAATATATGCAAATTTAGATCTGATTTAAGTTATACATTTTTGATTGTGAGTTTTGCCCGACCTGTCATGAGCATGTGTACAATGCGATTAAAATAAGAATAGGACCGGCCTAGCGCCATGTTGTGACGTCACTACGGGAACTTGGTATAGTGTGCAAAAAAAGCAATGTTAAAAAATATTGGCTTGTTTTATATTGTAATAGCACGTACTTTTTTATCTGATAGGTAGAGAAAAAATTAGTCTAAAAACGAATCATAGGTAGGTAAACTAAAGTAAACACAGAAACACATTGAACTGTCTTTATTTAGTGAATGTACGTATTTTAATTTTAATCGCTCAGCTCTTCAATTCCACTCATGTCCTGATGCCCAACTGAATCAGACTCCTCGTAATCGTCGTCATCATCACTGCTGCTGCTACTACTGTCACCTACATATGTTTATAATGAAACTGAATGGGCCATTGTCATCGTCTTCAAGTAATTCCCTTTCGAAGTAGTCTTTCTCAATCCTTTTTACATGGTTTACTTCTTTCTTCCAGTCATCTTTCGTGATTGATGCGTGATTTTTTTTTTGTAACGCTTAACATCAGTCGAACGTATAGCTTGTATAGCGTCTTGTAGCTCCAATGTATAAAAAAGATGGGAACCATTGGGAAAAGAAATTAAACACAAAAACTAGATAACCCACCCTTTCTATATTTGAGAAGCAACTAGCCAACCAACCACGAGAAAACTGGAGGTGTAATCAATTGCAAAACAGCAAATCATAATGAAGTATAAAAATATTAGGTAATTATTAATCAATGTCTGGGTAACAATATATTATTGTTAATTGATTAGTAATAAAAATCTGGTCAAGTAGGTATTTCTTCTTTTGTAAATCAAGCGAAACAGACAAAGATATAGAGTACCACAGTGTAGGGGTAGGGGCTCGTGACGTCATTCCTCAAAAAAATCCAGTTTAGCGTGACGTCACGTAAAAATTAACTGACTATATTTTACATCATTTTTTGTTTGATTTTGTAAGAGGAAAAATACGTGTGTAATATGTTTTGATAATCCAACTGATAGACTAATTGTATTTTGTGGGCACCTAGCCTATTCTAACCGGGATTCTTAAAATGCGCATACGCCGGCTATTGCTCACGTGTAAAAATAGACCAAGCTCTCTGCAATCGAACATTTGGTAAACAAACTCTAAAGTAAACCATACTTTCAGCAATTTATAATATCTCCCAATTATATTAATGAATTCGTTGAGCTCGTTTAGTAAAATGCTAAAGTTTAACTACAATAGTCTGCCTACGCTTAGGAAAAAATAGCCATCACCTTCTTTAGAATAACATTACCTAAATGTGGTATAGTAGGTAGTAAAACTAATTGTTTACCAATGTTAGACTTCTGTTGACGTCATATAGCTTAACATACCTAACTTTTTTATGTACTTATTTCTAAGCTAGCGACCCGCCCTCGCTTTGCTCTGGGCATTATACAGATTTACAGTATTTTTCTACTATAATAGTAGAAAAATACTGTAACTATATTACTATTGTAATAATATGCATTTTATACATAAAGAATATGTTTCTCTGGAATCACTGAGGTGTATGAATGAAAACAGCATTAAAATCCGTTGCGTTCTAAACGTACAATAAGCCCAATTATGAGGCGCCATCGTAATTATAATAGCTATAGTTCGGCCGTTCAGAGAATGCGTTCCTGACACCTATCAGTTAGTCACGACTAGTGATGGGCACAACATAACACTGAGTTCGTTACCGTTCCTCCAAAATGGACCGCCGCATTATTTTTAAGATTATTTTCGGTTTAAATTGGCGGAATCATTTAAAATTTATATTTTAGGTATTTAAGTGGAAACCAAAAAAAAGTAGGTAATATTAATATAATAAAATTATTTTATTTATTCTTTGTTACAAAGTTACAATCTGTATTTCTATGCAATAAAGTACATTAAATTGAATGTGCGTACAGAATATTAATCAGACTCCGATTCGCTTGAGGAGGTGGTGTCTTCATCATCATCTTCGCCTACATGTATAATTATATTATTATCAATAACAGAATCAATCCTGATATCGCGCGTGCGGTTTGGTCGTAGTTTTATTTTTATATTTCATGAAAGTTATCTTATAGTCCATTATTTTCAAATTCTTAAAAAGAAAAACAAAACGTATTATTTTACAAAGTATATATCTGTATAAGAACAGATTACGATACTATTATTGCCTGTTATTGTTAGCACAGCACTACAAATATAAAGCGCTGACATAACCTTGTAATAGCGCAGTATAGATTTAGAAAAATATTGTTTACCAAGTTATTTGACACTCAGTTTGGCACAAAATTATAACATTAATTGATTATTGATATAATAATGTTGTTTTAATGCTCATCGATTGTTAAAACGGCAAACAACCAGCAAAAATATTTTTATCGTAACTGCAACGCCATTACAAAGTTACGTCGTCAGTTCAATCGCGACGTGTCAGGAACGCATTCTCCGAACGGCCGAACTATAATTATAATATTTCGTTTCTTTTTCACTTCAGACTTTCGATAGACAGAACACTTTTTACGTTGCTATTAAATTTATGATTAAATTGACGATTTTACGATTGCGCCTTTATAAATAATTGGGCCTAATCGCCGCGATGCGACTTGTTTTATACTATGTAAGATTGTAGATATAGCATCTAATAAATATGTAGCTAGAACTACCTAAACTGTAACCAACTTATTTGTGCACTAAGAAGTGGCGCTACTATCGTGATTCCAAACAAAATCGATGGTGTTCTATACTTCGTTATATCGTTTGGACACCGCTCTGAATACGTTGGTTAGCCTGCAGTTTGGCTGTCAAGGTCAAACGAGTAGTTAATCAAATGAGGCTAAGTCTATGTGACCTTCGTCTCTATTCTATAGGAACACCACACGTAAAGTACATTATACTTTGCCACGTAACTTTATGTCGCTGACCAATAACAATGCGAGTTATTTTTTTTATCGAACACGAATTATGAATAAGGATAATGCACTTAATGTTTGTTCCACCTACGCGTATTCTAGGATTATGTAGTCATCATCGTGTTTCAACTCGCTCGATATAAGTCTCATTTAGATCTACCGACGAACATTAATTACATACAAGGTCAAAGTCGGGTGCAGTGATATTATGGCCTCATTTTGGATTGTTTTTCGGGTACTGAACACTTAGTAGGCACACTTTTTAACGGGAGTCGTTCAAACTGCTGTATTAAATACATCCATGTTTTGTTTTATAGATAGATATATTGTGATAATTATTATTGTAGCCTAAGATCAGGCAGGGAAGGCCTAAAAAACGCTGGCTTGACGATCTTCACACTTTCCGGGATGGTTGGCGGGATTTGGCTACAGAATGCGATAAATGGAAGGAAGTGGGGGAGACTTTTGCCCAGAAGTGGGACAGCATGTTAGGTTAAAAGATCAGGTGTTTCTGTAGACGACATACATTCTAGTCTAGGATATCTTGTACTCATCGTTTGGACCAAGTTTACTATGGGATCTACGCTGGGATCGCATCAAAACATTCTATCAGTTTTTTCAAATATTTTATCAGAAGTCAATGTACTATTTGTAGAGTGGTTTTTTTGTTCTTAATTTCGGGGTTACTCCCTTAGTTAAAGTTGGTCATAATGATGAGTACAATGATATGAGAATATGTATATTGTCTGGAAAAAGACCTTGTACATACAGTTTCTTTGACATGTTTCCAAAAGTAGAAGTAACTTCATCGGTAGCTTGTTAAAATATAAACCGATCTCCGAAAGCTTTGACCTCGAACGGGCTTAGAATTTGGTTATTCAGACGTCAATGACTGTAATAATTAGTAAGTTCTTAAATGTTTCGTCGAGGGCCTGGTGGTTAGCCTGGGTGTCAGTATTTAAGCCACCAGCACCTCTAGCATGGCAGGGGGACTAAACCATTTTGTACACGTTTAATGTCAGTTGTCAATGTCAATTGTCAATCTATACTTTTGTTTCCTAATGCTGTGTTGCGTTGCTGAAGGCCTCTTGAGTCCTGTGACTAATATAATAGCTAAACCTTTTAAGGAATGATTTATATTAGAACGGGACGGGCCCGGACGGAGCCCGTACGACGCACGTTTTATACATTTTTGTAGTGGCCCGTACGACCAACGCCCGAACGGGACCTGTCCGGGATTTTACATAAAATGTATGGAATGTGCGTCGTACGGGCCCCCGCCTGGGCCCGTCCCGTGCCCGGCCCGTTCTAATATAAATCATCGCTCTAACAATCGAGATCTCCTATTTAACGTTATTTTCGAGTTACGGCAACGTTCAGTTGTAAACATAGTGCCGACCGTTGTTTAACATCGGTGATATTAACACGTTATTAATGTCCTTTGATATTGTTATAATAGAACTTAATTATACATACATATAACATATTCCTTATCTCAAAATATTTTTACATGTTATAGCACTTCATGTATAATGTTAAAATGCTTCTGTGCTATATATTTGTCTTTCTTGTTATTTCTATTTGTACTGGTAATATTTAAACATAAAAAACCAAAGACCAAATGGCAACGATAAACCTTGTCAAAGTTCGGGAGCGGGGGTCGTGACGTCACTTCTAAAACAACATTTGTATCTGATTTGTTACGTGGAACTTTAACGGGCTATATCTTCATCAATTGCTACATCTATAAGACAGGATGTTTGTCTGTATGTATTTTTTCTGTATGTTCGCCAATTGGGAACCGATTTAGTATATACTCTTTCGATCTAAAAAGAACGATTTAATAAGTTCTTTTTAGTTCGAAAGAGTATAGTAAACCTCCCGAGGTGGTCCCATTTAAATTTCATCGAAATGGCCTGAGCCGTTTTTGATAAATCAACAACAATGTACATGGATGTCACATCGATTCGTGCAAACTATTCGAATTCTGTACACGGTGGAAGTCGGTGTTGTGAAAAATAATGATTAGCTATCATGCCCATTGTAACGACATTTCAGCTTCTGCAAATGAACTACGTCGGCAACGAAGCGAGCATGGTGGTCGTGCTGCCGAAGGAGATCGACGGCCTGGACGGGATCCTGCAGAAGCTGGCGGACGGCTACGACCTGCTGGCCGAGATCGACCGCATGTACAGCACCAAAGTGCAAGTCACCATCCCCAAGTTCAAGATCGAAACTGAAATCGACCTGGGGGAGCTTCTGCCAAAGGTGAGTAGATATATCAAATAAAAATTCTGGTCTTTTTACACAGATGCTCTAAAATACATACATCCTACTAATTTTATAAACGCGAAAGTTTGTGAGGATGGATGGATGGATGTATGGATGTTTGTTACTCTTTCACGCAAAAACTACTGGACGGATTGAGATGAAACTTTGCAGTAATTAATATAGCTTATATATCAGAATAACACATAGGCTATAAATTATAATGATATTGCGTCAAAAATCAAAATATCATGCGGGCGAAGCCGCGGGTAAAAAGTAGTTATTACATAATTGACCGAGCGAAGCAAGTGACAGAGGTCTCCGTTTTTAGTCGATGATTTTGTTTTCGTCTGTCCAGATGTTGATTTTCCTGTACAGGTCGCCATTTTAAACAACCTTCAAGGAAACTTGGTACTCATTCATTCTATAGGTATTTATGGAATTTTCCTTCGTTGGTGATTTTTGATTGGGAGGTATATATTTTCTACAACAAGGGGGGAAATTTGCTGTCGCGCTATTTATCTGCCGATTTAGATAATATTTGGCAAGATTGTTTAGTATCTTAAATCTTAACAAGATGTTGCGGTATGAATTAAATCGGTGAAGAGCGAGTCCAGATAAAGATTATGAAGATACAGTTAGAGAGGTGCTGCAAGGTCTACTGTTGGAGAACTATTAGTGTGTACTATGTATTTTAATTTTGTGTAAAAAGGCCATAATTTTTTTTCATAATGAATTGTCGGCCGTATGGCCTATTCAATATTGCCCGGGGGTATCACTCCGCAGCTTAGGCGTGTCCAGCCGGGCGTCACCTCACGTTCACCTCTGATGTGACGGGGCTATGGGCTACCACTTTATAGACAGTGACAGAATTACGACTTAGCGAGAATATTAAATACTAGTTTTTACCCGCGGCTTCGCCCGCATGATATTTTGATTTTTGACGCAATATCATTATAATTTATAGCCTATGTGTTATTCTCATATATAAGCTATATTATTGCAAAGTTTCATCTCAATCCGTTCAGTAGTTTTTGCGTGAAAGAGTAAAAAAACATCCATCCATCCATCCATCCTCACAAACTTTCGCCTTTATAATATTAAGTAGGATTGTGTCGTCGCAAGGGTCGCTAATTTTGTTTGTTATAGTTTATTTTAATAGTCCACTACAGGACGTAGGCCTACGCTCGAAGGGTGACTACTATTTATTCTGTGATATTACATATATATGCATATAGTACGGCCTGCTTAGTTTAATCTAAATTGGTACAAAGGACTTACCAGTATAATATGTATTGTGCTTTAGGGTACGTACAGATAGACACAGAACAGCAGAACTTCTCTCTCTTCTATGCAGATAGACACTTTTAGAGTTCCTTGTCTCAATAAAAAATGCATTATACGATACGTATCTCTATATGATTATTTGTAATATTATATATCGCTTGTGTCTATTTGTGACTTAACATGACATCAGTCTGCATGTCGTAATTATTTTCCCGTTTTGACTTTATAATTAGAAATGATAGGTTTAAATGATAATATGACCATATGACCCACTAGGTAGATGGATATACTTATGCAATATACACTACATACACTGAGAAAAAAATCGCCACTAAATATTACAAAAGTCCTTTGTATTTGGCGAAAACACTAAATTTTAGTATAATTTAGCAAAGTTTTGCTGTATCTGCAATTTTTATTATTTTTTACTAACAGTTTTGTTTTTGTAATTGTAATTCCTAAAATACGATTTTAGTAAATGCAGATATTGCAAAAGTTTAATATTTATTACAAATTTATAGTAAATATTGTTAAAGTTTTGTAAATTCCGCAAATTTGATTACTATTTTCAAGAAAAGGTAGTTGTGTTTCTTACAGTTTATCTATTTTGTAATTTTAGGTAATACTTTTAATGAATTTTAAAAAACGTTTGTAATTTTAAGAATTAACTATAGTTAATACAACAAAAATATTTAGTTTTACCTTTTTGTAATTCCAAGCAACACGCTTTATTTATTTCAACACGGGTTTGTAATTTTTAGAAAATATAAAATTATTGGTACAAGAAAAGATTTAGTTTTTACCTTTTGTAATTCCAAGCATCTCGTTTTATTGATTTCAACACGCATTAGTAATTGTTAGAAAGAACTTTAATTGGTACAACAAAAATATTTTGTTTTACCCTTTTTGTAATTCCAAGTAACATGCTTTTTTAATTTTAATACACGTTTGTGATTTTTAGAAAGAACTTTAATTGGTACAACAAAAATATTTAGTTTTTCCCTTTTTGTAATTCCAAGTAACACGCTTTATTAATTTCAACACTCGTTTCTAATTATTAGAAATAACTTTAATTGGTACAACAATAATATTTAGTTTTCCCCTTTTTGTAATTCCAAAGAGCCATGCTTTATTAATTTCAATACACGTTTGTGATTTTTAGAAAGAACTTTAATTGTACAACAAAAATATTTTGTTTTACCCTTTTTGTAATTCCAAGCAACATGCTTTATTAATTTCAACACCCGTTTGTAAATATTAAAAATAACTTTAATTAGTACAACAAAAATATCTAATATTTCCCTTTTTGTAATAACAAGCAACACGCTTTATTAATTTCAACACTAGTTTGTAATTATTAGAAATAGCTTTAACTGGTACAACAATAATATTTAGTGTTTCCGTTATTGTAATTCCAAGCAACATGCTTTATTAATTTCAACACGCGTTTGTAAATATTAGAAAAACTTTAATTGGTACAACAATAACATTTAGTTTTCCCCTTTTTGTAATTCCAAAGAACATGCTTTATTAATTTTTCACACACGTTTGTGAAATTTATAAAGAACTTTGACTGAGTAAAGTTGATACAACATAATTATTTAGTTTTTCCCGTAAGCGTCAACACACGTTTGTAAAATTTAGCAAGAACTTTATTTGGTACAACAAATATCCCTTTTTGTAATTCCAAGGAACACGCTTTAATTATTATGAGCTTTTAGCGGCTTCGCCCGCGTTGCCTACATGAATCAAAATATGACGTACTGTTTTTTCAGAAACAAACATTATAAGCGCTCTTACGATAATAATCTCAACTGAAATTACAAGATGACATAATTCCCAAACAAAGCATTATTGCTTTTCAACAACAAACAAAGTTATAAAATTACTAAACTAGCCGTAAAACGTAAACTTATCGCCTATAACAATAGCAAATATTAGATCATAAGTAGTAGTAAGTAACAATATTTTTCCCAGAACAAATTATAATAAAATGATTTTACGCTATGGTCTTGAGTCAAGAGTAAAAAAATGAAGAATAAGCATAGCTGCTGGATTCTAAACGCTTACAAATAAAAAGCAAATTTTTGCCTTTAAAATTTAATAAGGAATGGTTAAATATATGAAGCTATTAAACGGAAACGGAAAAAAGTTTACGTTTACTATCAAAAGTCATGGTAAGGGCACTGAAGTTACTGGAATAATATACGAGATAAGTTTACACTTTAATACTCGAAAAATCTCAAATTAATACTTATGCATTAATTCTAATTGCATTAATTGGCATTAATATTTTTTCTGATGCCGCGTTTTCTGTTCCCGCCAACGTCGTTGAAATATTCTTATTTGATGGCTTTGGGTTTGGTTTCAGTAGTTCAGTCACTAAGTATCATACGAGTACTTCGTAGGGTTTGACATGCTTAGGCGATTAGTACTATGTACTTACAAAAAAAATCCACCGCGTTGGTACCTAGATAGGTACTGGTATAGACAAGTATTGGTATCTGATATACCACTGGTTTGGAAGATGAAAAAAAATTGATTTACCTTGTTTTTGACAAGTTTTCATATTTCACAAGGCTATGAAATTCCAAAACCATTTCGAGATATTGCGATGTTGATGATTATGCTTATTTTTCCAAAATTATTGGTGCAGTAACTACAAAGTTATTAAATAAAAACCATCCGTCAAGCCGTTTACGGATTCATAATTCATGTTCAGTTGCCTTTGATAAAAAAAACACTAGCAATATAAAATGACAGTTGACACTGACTTTCGGTTACGTTTTGTTCCGTTATTGTGTCAAGCAAGGCTTAGCAAGGTTATACGCAAGTATACGTATGCTCGACTCGACATAAATCTTATCATTAAATTCATAATTTACGTCCTAAAATTGTTTGGTGTTCTCTTGGAAGTTTTTATTTGATCTCTCCTGGTTACTTACGTTAACAAAATGAAAGTTTCGGACGGCTTCACAATGGCCGACAGCCGTAATCTACCTAAAGTAGATTACATGATGCTTCTGCAATATATGCGAGAAAACGCACAAAACACGCAGTTATAGGATCTAGTCGCCGAGAATCCATTGTGCCCTAGAAATTCCAATCCTTGGCCTTAGATTCTATGCCTAGCCGATGAAGATAGATTAATTAATTAGTTATTATTACAATATAAAGGCTAAAGATATAGCGTAGTAATTTATGATTGAATTTGTTATTTTCGTTTATTTAGTTGTGAATTCATGAATGTTTTGATTGTCACTGACACTACTGACAGTGACAGCAAAGCATGCGCCTATTTTTTTTTTAGAAAGTGGCTACAGCATTACTCTTTATGAATCCAGAATTTTGCAGTTACGACCTTTTGGAATAAGCTCTTTTTCAAAAATTAATTTTGCGCAAAATATGAGTAATATCGAAAAAATAAAAAATACGTGTTTCTTAATTTTCCATATTCTTTCAGAAAAAAAATTAAAAAACATACGTAAAATATTTGAAATGTTGTCAATTACAAGCGTGGGTTTAATCATTTTCAAAACACGATTGTCATTTGTATTGAAAGGAAGAATAATTTCAAACATGAGGCTTTACTAATTTCAAGATACTATTGTAATTTTACTACAATACTTTAGTTAATGCAACATAAACATTTAGTTTTTGGTCTATTTTGTAAATCCAGCAATAAGCTAAGTAATTTCAACGAAATGTTTTGTTATTTCCAGTAAAGTGTCCGGTGTGTTTTGCTTTATGAATACGATCCCGCCTTTTCAGCAGCCATTTCGTAGTTGCTTGCAGTAGAGTAAACATGGAGAGTGAAGTTCAGTACCAACAAACTGTGTTTTACCAACAGATTTAAACACTGTGAGTGACAATTGACAATCTTACCCAGGAGTCATTGTTATAATAGCTATACAGTCATCTTACTGAGTAATTGGAGTCTCAGTGAATACGATCCCGCCTTTCCAGCAGCCATTTCGTCGTTGCGTGCAGTAGAGTAAACATGGAGAATGAAGCTCAGTGCGTACCAACTAACTGTGTTTAATAGTGTAGTGTCATAAGTACAGATTAACCAGTGTAAGTGAAAATTGACAATTTTACCCAGAATCTACGGAGTAACTGGGTTTCTCCGTGAATACATTATACTCACCGGCAATGTAAATTATGTTTTATTGTACATGTGGCTGTTTCGTGTGTTATATTATAAATGTGTAATACTTAAGAAATATATAATATGACTTCACTTGAATCTTTATTTTTATGTTTGCAATTATTATTCACCTTGTAACTTACATTTAGATTTTCCAGTTTATAACCTTAGATTCGTTTTGTAAGATATGTAACTCAAGTAGTTTCAATAGCTTAATTTTGTATTATCTAGTTGGTTTTTGTAATGTCTAGTTTAGTTCTGTGATATCTACTTAATAAACCCTTTCCATAAAAAAGTTATAAAACACTTCAAATTGAAATATTTAAAACTGTATACTTATAGGTTATTGTTATAAATAGGTATACAGTTTTTAATACATATTTCAATTTGAAGTGTTTTATAACTTTTTCTTGAATAGGGTTTACTAAATTGATAACACAGAACTAAACTAGACATTACAAAAATCAACTAGATAATACAAAATTAAGCTATTGAAACTACTAGACTTTTACTAGATAATACTGAACTAAACTTTCGAAAGTACTAAGGCTTACTAGATATTACAAAACTAATCTATCAAAATTACTAGGTGTTTACTAGATGATACAGAACTAAACTTTCGCAAGTACTAAGGCTTACTAGATATTACAAAACTAATCTATCAAAATTACTAGGTGTTTACTAGATGATACAGAACTAAACTTTTGAAAGTACTAAGGCTTACTAGATATTACAAAACTAATCTATCAAAATTACTAGGTGTTTACTAGATGATACAGAACTAAACTTTTGAAAGTACTAAGACTTGACTAGATATTACAAAACTATTCTATTAAAATTACTAGGGGTTTATAGATAATACAAAACTATAATTTCGAAATTACTAGGACTTTACTAGATATTACAAACTAATCTATTGGATCTACTGGGGCCTTACTAGATGTAACAAAACAGGTATTAATAATTCCTACTAAATATCAATTTGTATTTTTTACAGGGCATTTGTTGTCCTCGGAATTAGTAAAATCTTTAGTATTCTTTACTAAGATTTTACTATGACTTTGCTAGCTATAACAAAACAGGTATTAGTAATACCTACTAAATATCGATTTGTATTTTTAACAGGGCATTTGTTGTCTTCGGGATTAGTAGCATTTTAGTAAAAAGTACTATGGACTTTACTAGATATTACAAAGCTAATCTATTGAAACTACTGGGACCTTACTACATATAACAGAACTGATATTGTAATACCTACTAATTGCATTAACAAAAATCGATTTGTATTTATTACAGGTCATTTGTTGTCCTCGGATTTAGTAAAATTTTAGTAAAAATTACTAATTTTTTGTTAGTTTTTCTCTCAGTGTATAGTAATGTAAACATCCAATAGTAAGTAATCCAACATTTAGCATCAAATGATTAAAGAGAGAAAGATATTCTACTGCTATGTGTTCAAGCTGTTGACAACTCCAGCGAAACTCGTTATTTCCCCCACTATTCATTCCAATGAAATTTAGCAGCAATTGTTTATTTTTCGCCAAAAATGGCACAGCCGACTCTAATACACACAAAATTCGAACAATTCGCTCGAATCGATGTATAACATTTTTTGATTATTGATTTCGATAAAATTTATATGAGACCACTTTAAAAGTATAATCTAACAAACTAAAAAAGAATTATCAAAATTGATTCATAATTATACTGGTGGAGTAATCGCGTAACATACATACAAAAAAACACAGTCAAATTGAGAACCTCCTTTTTTGAAGCCGGTTAAAAAAGTCTGGCTTTCAAATGACTAAAGTTGACTCATGCAATAGTCACATTAGTCTGGCGTCTAATTTTATCACTGTTTGCTACAGTCCTGCAACTTGAACCACGTATCCATATATATCCGTATCCATATGCCCTAATCGGAACTGATAAGATTGCAGCGCTCGTCATGAATCGATAAGCACATACCAATAATAACAATTCCAACGTGACAACGCATTATGTGAAGTCATTTTAAGATTAATTAATCCATGCCACTTTCCAACTGATACATTAATTCATACAGAATTCATAAGCCTCTTAGCTTTCGCCTTGTTTAGTGGCAATTTTAAGATTTTACAGTCTTTTGTGCCTAGAGTTTTTTTCCACCTCCCTATACGAAATGCCATTTACTTTGTCTACTAATTTAATCCAAAAATACTCCTTTTTTTTTGGGAAGTATTTTTTGGGCTGTTCCCTAAATATCTGGATCAGGTGAATTAATTAACGGGAATGTATTTATTTATTAGGTAGTTGATCAATTAATGCGACTGATTAACATGGACTGGAGTATAAAAACAATTGGTCCGATACGTTACGCTAAAATGTCAGACTAATAATTATATGGCCAGGAAAAATAGTTACAATGGGCAGAAAAGTCGGGTGGTTGGGAGGAGTGGAAACACCCAAACATTGCTTTGGTCTCGATAAACGTATTTGCATTTTTTTAATTTTACAGAAAATTCACATTATGAACTTTGAAGAATTATACGTGTTTTTGAAAGGTGTTGTGAGTTCGTACAGGCTGGGTGGTGGCTGAATTCGACATCGAAATCGAATCGACATTGACATTGACATCAACATCGACGCCAAAATCGATATCGACATCGAAATCGACAGAGTTTTGGCGGGAACGCGGAAAAGTCATGTCGCCTCATTATATTATTTTGTTAAACTTGTGTTTTATCAGTGATAATTAGTGAAAAGTTGTGGTATTTCGTTGATAATGAGCTGATTTACGTGCATGAGTGTAGGCAAGTGATATAATGTGACGTATCAAGTCGTTCCGTGTTGTCACCAAAACTCCATAGACGCCTCTAGTAAAGTATCCACTGTTTTACTGAGGTATGACTTGGACTATGTTTGGACTTGACCGCGACTTTATTGGACTATGACGTGACTACGACAGTGACTATGTTAATAAAATATCAAAATTATTAAAACTTAACACTACTCGACACTGGCAAATGCACAACAATGCGACGCCAAACAAAAGAAGAAGAAATCGACAGTTTAGTTACATTTACTACGACTGAAATGATTATATAACACGCTAAATATATATACGGGGGTTACATATTATACGTCCCTTTTTGTTTATAGATCTGCAAAGAATGAGATGTATTGCCAACCAATTTAGTTGGGTTACCGACCCACACTTTCCTGCCCACATAATGCATTTCAGTGACCAAAAATCTATTTTGTTACCCGTTAGACGTTTTTCTATAATTCATTTCTGTTTATTCTTGTGCTAAGTCGCACCTGCCAGACTTGTTTGCAACCGTGCCTTTTCTAATTTTTTATATACCTAAAGTACAGTATACACCTACCCGGTTAAATCAGTGTCTTTTTTATTGTAGTTTTCATTACATTGTCATATCGTAGGTCCAAAACCGAGGTTCTCAATTCGAATGCATGTTCTATTTGTACATACATACAAAAAATAACATACATTATTGCGTGATCACTTCGCTAATTATGACCCATTTTGATAATTCTATTTTTGTTTGATAGATCAGACTTCAGAGGTGGTCCCATTTATACCCTATCGAAATAGGTTTTGCGGTTTTTGATTGCGATCAAAAAAATATATACAGTCGAATTGAGAACCCCCTTTTTTAAGTCGGCTAAAAAGAAAGTTTACTTTAGGTATATTGCTAAATATTTGGCTCCCGTGTCCGAAGTGGGTGAGCCCACTTACGATAACGTTATCGCCATAATATGATAATGAACATATATTTATCTGCTCTGTGACCTGTAAAGTCGTGTTGACAAGATTCTGTAATCGAATCTTCGAGCAAATACCTATCTACAGCGGCTAGCTAGCTATGCGGCGTTGTAGTCTGCTTGCAATCGCCTTTTGTCGTGTTTTTTTATAGTTCAAAGGTTAGACAGTGACCTTTTATGGGATATCACAGAACCAAAATAACACAGTAAAAGCTTTTTTTAGGGTTCCGTACCAAAAGGGTAAAAACGGGACCCTATTACTAAGACTCCGCCGCCCTTCTATCCGTCTGTCTGTCACCAAGTTGTATCTCATGAACCATAATAGCTAGAACGTTGAAATTTACACAGATGACGTATTTCTGTTGCCGCTATAATAACAAATACTATAATTAGGAAAAAGTTAATATTTGAGGGGGGCTCCCATACAAAACTAGGAATTTTTAGCCGTTTTTCGCTCTATGTTAATAACGGTGACAGGTAGATGCTTGAAATATTCACAGAATATTGAGTTAAAGTTTTACTTTAAAATTAAATAATTCAACTAGATTAAAATAAATATTTAAGGGGGCTCCCATACAAGAAACGTGATTTTTTTGCTCGATATTAATTACGGCAACAGGATCCGAAGATGCTTGAAATATTCACAGAATATTAAGTTGTATATTCCCTTCAATAATAAATCATTAAATTAAAATATATTAAGGGGGGCTTCCATATGGTACGGAACCCTTCGTGCGCGAGTCCAACTCGCACTTGGCCGATTATTTAGAAACTAATTTGATAACACGTACTCAACGTGTTATCACACAACGACAAAATTAGTTTGCGTTGCCTACGTACGTACGTACGTCCTACCTTATGAGTATTATTATATCTTCTTTGCTTATGGTTAAGCCGATATGCGGTCTAAGGTGTATTAAGCTTACCTAAAACTTCTATTTTCCTTCTTTCAGCTCGGCATTGCGTCCATATTCGACCCGAGCAACACCGGTCTGACCAAGCTCCTGAACGTGGCGGAACCTTTGTTCGTGTCGAAGGGAATCCAAAAGGCGTTCATCGAAGTCAACGAGGAGGGAGCTGAAGCCGCCGCGGCCACAGGTCAGTTCTATACTCTACTGCTGTCTCGGGGAAATGAGGGTATTAGGGAAAGTAACGTATTTCATTTACCAGTGACCTGAAAACTTGACCAAGGGTATCAATTGATATTTTGTTCCAATCAGGAGCATGAATATAAACATTAGTTTTCTATCGACGTCAAAAATTGTTCTCAATTCGATTGTATGTTTTTTTGACCGACGAAACTGAGGAGGTACTTAATTCGACGCGTATATATTTTCTTTTTATGTATAACCACGTATAACTTTTTACGTAGCGGTCCGATTTCGATAATACTTTTTTATTGGAAAGAGTGTACTTCGAAATTGGTCCCATTTAAATATTAGCGAAATCGGCTGAGCCATTTTTGATAAATCAACAATAATGTAAAAAATTGTACATCGATCCGTGCGAACTATTTGCGAATTCTGTACACGGTTGAAGTCGGTCATGCTTTTTTTTTGCAAAAAATAATTATGTATGTAAGTCACTCGATTATTCTGCCAATCAAGAACCGATTTTGATGTTTTTTTCTTGTTTGGAAGACCATACTTCAGAAGTGATCTTCCGATTTAAATTTTTATCGAAATCGGTTGAGTAGTTTTTGAAAAATCAACAATCAGTCAATCTTCAAGATTATTTTTCGCAAAAAATAGCAGACCGACTTCACCCGTGTACAGAATTCGCGAATAGTTATTTGTATTCGCACGGATCGATGTAGCATTTTTCACATTATTGTTGATTTATCAAAAATGGCTCAGCCGATGTTTACTCTAAATTAAAAAAAAATATTGAAATCGGACTACTATGAAAAATGGTATGCGTGGTTATACTAAAAAAAATATACGCGTCCAATTGAGTACCTCCTCCGGTTCGTTGGTCAAAAAATGGCTTGTATCGATTCGAGCTAACTATTGAAATTTTGTACGTAGATTGCAATAATTGAAGTCGGTTGTGTCATTTTTGGTGAAAAATAATATTATAGTAGAAACTCTTCAACACTATAAATTATATTGAAAATTGATTATTTGAAATTTACAGTCAGCTGGAGTGAAATTAATTACCTATATCCTCATTTCCTTGTAGTAAAGCACTTTTGGCGGGCAAGATTTTAGTGGCCGTGGTTTTTCAAACTATGATTCCGTAATTATTTTATGTGTGCAGTGCATCAAACAAACGTTTTTATAAATATTTCTGATTAAACGGCCTTTGCCCGATAATTTTAATAGTAGTGTTCTTCTAAATTCATGTAATAAGTATTTCCGTAAAAAAATGAATTATAGCTATAAACCTTCGAGCAAATATCTACAAATAGATATTTGCTCGAAGCTATAAACCTTCTAGAAGAAAATATATTCTCAGGGTTATTGCAATTCGTTGTGTAGTTTAGCTAAACACAGACAGACACACAAAAATGCGACTCTGCTTGTTAATAAATGTAGTTACAGTGAAGTGGCAAACAAGTTGACGGACATCCTGATTGTCTCTATTTATTATTTATATTCTAACTGCAAGTCGTTAGTTTATTTTCGTTTCTATTATACTCTATAAAATTTAACTTGATATCTGCGACAGTTACATATTGGACATATTTAGAGTTGAGATGGTGATGGAAAAAATCGATTTTCAAACAATGTTGTAATGAAATCGAATGAGTAGTTGAAGGTGAGAAATTAGATTTTATTTACTTACTATTATTTAAGATCAAGTATGTACACATGTAAATAATGTTATGATATTAATTAAATACTCATAATAATGTAACGATAGTATTTATCGACGTTTTTCACTATTATCGATGCTAATGTAACATATAATTGGGTTTAATTTAATTACACATGTAAAAAATGTTATGATATTAAAATATCCAGTAAAATTAATGATAAATTAAGTTTTATTTAAAATTAACTTTATATAGTATAATATCGTCAGTATAAACTATCGATATTTTAATTAAAACTATCTAAAACTCTGTGGTCACGATCATTCGTCGCCCATCACTAATCGGCATGCCCATAAAGTATGACATTGACAGGTACTGTCTGTACTATTAAGAAATTCAGGACTTCATAGGCATATTTTTTCTGACAGCTGTCGCAGAGATCAAGTTAAACTTTATAGAGTATAGTATGCTGCATGGGATGCAATTTCTTTATGCCTTTTTTTGCACGCTGTGTTTTGTTTGTGTTTCAATAGTTTATGCACACTTGATTTTTCTATTTGAAAATAAACTTTTTGAACATAGCAATAAAGTCGCAAACTATAATATTAACCATGGCCGCTAAAACCTTAACCTGATTCTTTTAGTCATGCACATGAAACTGATTGAAATTGTGGGTTAACCAATAACATAATTATATTTTACCTACAATATTATACCACAATATTTTATTCCATGACTGGTACAAGGGGTGTGCACAAATACTAATATAACATAACATAATAGACATTATGGTGAAAATAACCCAAGCTTATTTTTATGGCATAATTATCATTTCCTCTAATTTCTTGGTGATGGGTCAATGTATCGCAATTTTACAACGCATCGGTAAGGAAATAATCTTTTTCGAGTTTTTGTTTGTAAACTCCTCTAATGATTTAGGTTTGCGAGGCGCTAAATTCGCCATTTTTACATCTATGACTTACGAAGCAGTATGGATTTTTTATTCACTTCTATTGGTAATAATTATTTTTGTGACCATTTTGTCCACGATATTTCACTTTTTTTTCTTTTTTTCGGGTTTTTGATTAAGTGATTGTTTTATTTTTATAATATTGTATATCACGTACAATCGTACACACATGGTCAATTGACCATGAAAATGTATAATTGGTAACAGTTTGGTAATAACAAGGTAATTTTTTTTTGGTGTTTTTGACCAAATGTTTTGCCAGCGTTATGTTCTATTATTTACTTTACGGCGATCTGAGTTTGTGTTTTGTTTCGCTTATTGTGTGTGTGTTAAGCTTTGTTGTTTTAGTTTTATTATGTGTGCTCGGAACATGTATAAATGTATTATTTACCAGTAGTAAGCAAGGCTACATTTAAAAATTAATATTTTTTTTGTAAATTTTGGTCAAAAATTTATAAAATCCGGTGTTGAGTATGAAATCGTATTAATACAACAGATTTAAAATATCACCTAGAAACTAGAAATGCACAATTTTTTGCCAAATATCTAAATAATTGATATTATTTGCTCTCTTCTAATATTTTACTGATCTAAATTTGTTAAATCGCTTACATGTGTACTAGTAGCAGCCCTAACACTCAATCCATTTCTGCATCTGTCTTACTACGCCTTATCTAATGCCTTAAAATTATCACACACTTTAACAGCTAGAATTGTTTTAAATATTTTACACTGTCGCGTGGCAGAGGCGACAGCGGTATGATGTCATTAGTTAGTAATGTCGTTTAAAATCGAATATTAAAGACACATACACACAAATAAAGGAATAATTTTTGGTGGTGCGGAGGTGTGCCTCGTCACAGAGCGCATAACCAATCAATCAAACACTGTCATGATAAATGATTGTCTTATATTTCAAGATAAGCAAATTTTTTTGTTTTGTTTTAAACGTGGTTTTAAATTGTTTTTGATCTTCTCGATATTTTCTAGTAAAATTATTGTCACACAAGAATATGCTGCCTCCGTAGCGCTTCAGTATGCCGGCGGCTCATTTAGTAACAACCGACCGAAAAAGACAAATAGTAAAATTGCCCTCATTTTGACACATTGTGATATAGTACTCCGACAAAAAGTTGTAAAGTTTTGCTTCACCACTACAAACATTCGATCATGAGGAAAATGCAATAAAGCATGTCCGCATGTAGTCACTACATCTCAGATTGTCCTCTCAACTGGCAAAACAATGGATGTTTGTGATATTTCAAGGCAACACGGTTCAAGTAGTGACGTAGCGAACACGGTAACCAATCGTTTTCACCCGGTCTTATAAGAAACCTATAGGGGAGCCAGGTAGATCGGCAAGTGCAGCGTATGGACATGACAGATGATTAAGACTGCAGAATCTCGCTGGATGCAAGCCGCTACGAAAATGGAGATTTATAGGGGAGATCCATCCATCAGTGGACCGTCCCAATGCTGAAATAAAATAGTAGCCTGTACATAATGAAATGCACGAGTCTGTTGCATGGGTTGCCCGGTGTCGGTTCTGTATGTGATGTTTATTGACGTGCGTTGTGTGTGGTGGCAGCGGGCGTGATACGCAAGAAGCGCGCGTTACTGACGCCGCCGCCGGTGCGCGAGTTCACGGCAGACCGGCGCGCGCTGTGGTGCGTCGTCGTCGACGGCACCGTTGCCTTCTCCGCTGCATTTGTTCCCGATGTCAACAACGCCGCCGCGCCGGCTCGCGATGAGCTATAACTTCTGTCTATACTGCCTGTGCACTTATAACAGAGAAATTATGAGCGAGCTAAAACACTTAGTTGGTCGATCTTAGTATATTCCTATTTGCCACTATGCGTCAATAATGTAAAAATGTGCCTGATACTGTTTAGCAATTGAAGTGTATTTCGTGTAACTATAAAGTTTCGGTGAATAAACATAGAGACGTACTAATCGACGGATATTACGACTAATCCACGAAGTAAGTTAACAAGTTCATCATTTAATACAACTATTCGCTTGCAATTTATTTTCCTCGTAATAGGAGAATGGGTTGCTTAGTAGCTCATCTATGTGATGATATTTAATGATGTACGTTGTTTGTGGTGGCAGCGCTGATATTTACCACGAAGAGCCGGAAAATATCGCGGTCGCCCGTGGTCAAGTTCACCGCAGACCGGCGCGCGCTGTGGTGCGTCGTCGTCGACGGCACCATTGCCTTCGCCGCAGCATTTGTTCCCGACATCAACATGACCGCCGCGCCCGCTCGCGTCGGACTCTAACTTACGCGCTCCTTACTGCCTGTGCACTTAAAACTGAGAAATAATGAGTTAGCTGAAACATTTAGTTTGTCAATCTTAGATTCCTATTTTCCGTTATACGTCAACAATGTAAACGCGTGCAGATATTGTTTCGTTCGTAAGAAGTGAAGTGTATTTCATGTAACAATTAAGTTTTCGGTGTATAAATGTAATGTAGGCGTTACGACTAATCCATGAAGTAGAATAGTTAACAAGTTAGTCGCTTAAACAACTGTTTGTTTGAAATTTATGGTCCACATAATGGGGTTGGTCGGTATCGGATCTATGTGTGATATGATCTTTATTGATGTGCGTTGTATGTGGTGGCAGCGGCGATATTTACCAAGCAGAGCCTGAAAATATCGCGGTCGCCTGTGGCCAAGTTCACCGCAGACCGGCGCGCGCTGTGGTGCGTCGTCGTCGACGGCACCGTTGCTTTCGTCGCAGCATTTGTTCCCGACATCAACATGACCGCCGCGCCCGCTCGCGTTGGACTCTAACTTACGCGCTCAGTACTGCCTTTGCACTCAAAACTGAGAAATAGTGAGTTAGCTGAAACATTTAGTTTGTCAATCTTAGATTCCTATTTGCCGCTGTACGTTAATAGTGAAAAAGTGTGCCTGATACTGTTTAACAATTTAAGTGAATTTCGTGTAACAATGAAGATTTCGGTGAATAAACATAGAGTGGACATTACGACTAATCCACGAAGTAGGTTAACAAGTTCATCGTTCAATATACATACCTAACTGTTCAAGTTATTTTTCACATAATGATGGTTGCTTGCTTAGTAACGTATCTACGTGTGATATTTAATGAACTGCATTGTATGTGGTGGCAGCGGCGATATTTATCCAGCATAGCCTGAAAATATCGCGGTCGCCTGTGGTCAAGTTCACCGCAGACCGACGCGCGCTGTGGTGCGTCGTCGTCGACGGCACCGTTGCCTTCGACGCAGCATTTGTTCCCGACGTCAACGCGACCGCCGCGCCCGCTCGCGATAAACGCGCTTCGTACTGCCTGTGCACTTAAAACTGAGAAATAATAAGTTAGCTGAAACATTTAGTTTGTTAATCTTAGATTCCTATTTACCGCTATACGTCAACAATGTAAACGCGTGCATGATATTGTTTCGTCCGTAGAAAGTGAAGGGTATTTCGTGTAACAATTAAGGTTTCGGTGCATAAATAAAGAGTGGGCGTTACGATTAATCCATGAAGTAGAATAGTTAGTCGTTCAAAACAACGGTTTGTTTGAAATGTATGGTCCACATAATGGGGTTAGTCGGTATCGGATCTATGTGTGATATGATCTTTATTTGATGTGCGTTGTATGTGGTGGTAGCGGCGATATTTACCAAGGAGAGCCTGAGAATATCGCGGTCGCCCGTGGCCAAGTTCACCGCAGACCGACGCGCGCTGTGGTGCGTCGTCGTCGACGGCACCGTTGCCTTCGCCGCAGCATTTATTCCCTACGTCAACGTGACCGCCGCACCCGCTCGCGATGATCTCTAAATTCTGCGCTCCGACACTTAAAACTGAGAATAATGAGTTAACTAATACATTTAGTTTGTTAATCTTAGATTCCTATTGACCGCAACACTTACAACAATGTAAATGCATGATACTGTTTTGTCCGTAAGAACTGAAGTGTTTTTCGTGTAATTATAAAGGTTTCGGTGAATATACATGTTACGACTAAACCATGAAGTAGAATAGTAAGCAAGTTTGTCGTTAAAAACAGCTAGGTATTTGTTTTAAATTCATTTTCCACATAATGGGGTTGTTCGGTATCAGATCTACGTGTGATATGATCTTTATTGATGTGCGTTGTATGTGATGGCAGCGGTGATAATTAGCAAGAAGTGCGCGATAGTATCATGGCCTATGGTGAGGTTCACCGCAGACCGGCGCGCGCTGTGGTGCGTCGTCGTCGACGGCACCATTGCCTTCGCCGCAGCATTTCTTCCCGAAGTCAAAGCCGCCGCCGCGCCCACTCCCATTGAGTTCTAACTTTCCTGCACCACACGGCTTATGCACTTTAAACCTTTAGTTTGTCAAACCTAAGCACACTTTTTGACATTACTCTGTAACATTGTAAACGTGTATTGTATAAGTTTTGTCACTAAGAACTGATGTTTATTTCGTACGAATCTGAGTGATTCTTCGGTAAACGGATAAAAGAGATCGAGTATAGAGTCAACACTTACGACTAATCCACGAAATAGAATATTTAGCGAGTTAATTTAGCAATTATTCGTTTGAAATGTATTTTCCACAAATGTCCATGGGATGCTTAGTGTCGGATCTGGGTGTGACGTTTATTGATGTGCGATGTATGTGGTGGCAGCGGGCATAGTACGCGCGAAGTGCGAATCATTGACGCCGCCGCCTGTGACTAAGTTCACGGCAGACCGGCGTGCGCTGTGGTGCGTCGTCCTCGACGGCACCGTTGCCTTCGCAGCTGCATTTCTTCCCAATGTCAACGCCGCCGCACAGTGTTTCGTGTAGAAACAGCCAGGTGGACCAAATTATTTATTTTTCGACATTAACTATTATACTTACTATACCGATATATTTTTTTTAACAAATTGATCATCAACGTCATGCCTTTAACATTACGACGTCTAATCTAACTCTTTAAAAAGTTCCTAAATGGTCGCTTAGAACAGAGTTGCGTCCAGTACATCCCCGCAGACGCCATACGCTACGCTTTTCGATGCTTGGTCTCCAATCAAAGAAAGGACTCCGTTCGTGTACATCTAAGTTTTGAGAGTTCTATTTACATAATCTTAGTGAAATTCAGTTTTAAATGTTGTCCACCTTTTTTGATCTTTAACCTTGTTGATCTTGGCTTGTTGACGACGAAACACTGCGCCGCCGCGACCACTGGCTTTAATCTCGATCTCTAACTTCTCAACATCATACTACCTCAGGAAAAAAAGAATTCAACTTTGCACTAAATTTCCGATCCAATTTTTTTTATGAGTTTTAGGATCACTTACAGAGCATAAAATCACAAAATGCTGACAGATCCAGGTGGAGCTTCAAGCGCCATCTTGAAAAAACGTTTTTGACTGATATCTCAGAAACTAAGCACTTTAGGTCTAAAGTTATGGAGATTATTATTGTAGTGAAAAAATTTCGCATCTTTTGTTGCAAATATTTTTTTTGTAAAACTTGCCGTTTACGATTTATGGCCCATTTAATGAACCGGTTTTTCTATCGCGGCCGATAACTCTTGAAATATTAGAATACGCAATAAAACGCATCAATCCATTTTAAAAGATCAGTTTATTTCAGTTTTTTATGTTTTGTTTTTCGGCCGCGATAGAAAAACCTGTACATTAAATGGGCCATAAATTGTAAACGGTAAGCTATAGCAAAACATTTACTGGAAACAAAAGATGCAAAATTTTATTCTCTACAATAATGGGCTCAAGGATTTTTGCCCTAAAGTGCATAGTTTCTGAGATATCGGTTAAAAACGATTTATCGAGATGGCGCTTAAAGCTCTACCTGGATCTGTCAGCATTTTGTGATTTTATGCTCAGGAAGAGATCCTAAACCTTATTAAAAAATATTGGATCGGAAATTTAGTGCAAAGTTGATAAAAAAAGTCTTTTCTTTTTCTGAGATAGGTATACGGCTTATGTTAAGTTTGACAAAGCAAAACCCTTTACTTTGTCAAACTTAAGCACACACATACATTGTAAACGTGTATTGTATATGATAATGTTTTTTAAGAGCTGAAATACATTTTGTGTAGCAATTGAGTGTTTCGACGAACAAATATAAAATAGGAATTACGAATAGTTCACAAATTAGAAATTTTAGTTTATTATTTCAATTTTAGTTTATAACGATACTATATGCTTAATTTAATAATATGGGGAATCTAAATATAAAATTTTAGTTTAGTATATAAGAGTAGTTACCTAGTAGTTTTATTTTTAAAGAATGGACATACTTTCATAGAGCTTACACTGTGAAATTTAATTTTCAAATAACCCGTCCTAAAGATCTTTTCATAGTAAACTATTTCTAGGTATCACATAAAAGTATCTAAAAAGTATATATGACTAAAAAAGCCCCTAGTTTGTCTCGATTTCGAAAAGGGTTAAAGTAAAGAGTGGGTGGGGTTGGGCTTTGCTGGCTGACCGTGTGCCCTGCGCAGGCATGGTGATGATGATGCGGTGCGCGATGCTGCCCGAGCCGGTGCCGCGGTTCGTCGCCGACCGCCCCTTCCTCTACCTGCTGCGCGCGGGCGAAGCGCCCTCTTTCATCGGCCTCTACCGCGGCCAAGTCGAAGCCTAGTGCCCAACTAAACATTTTACACATTCGACGCGCTTCGAACTAGTTTTTGACCTCCTGTACTATGAGATGAATCATATGTGCTCATTTGAATCCGAACGTTAAAACATCCACGTTATTACGTCGTCAATCGTAGCTAGGACGTTTCGTGAGAGCTTTCGTGCTAAACATATGGGTGAAACTTATTTGTTCAAGGTTAGATTCATCTCTTATTATACCTTGTAAAATATAGCTTGATACGCGAGACATTGACATACGCGTAATGACTCACGCACATCAAGTACCATATTTTTTATAGTGAAAATGTCGGTTTACAATGTTGTACTTCATGGTCGAGATGCACGAGCATGAAGTACATAAATCGGGCGGCTCAGCTTTGCTGTGCTTTTTGCCGTTGGTTTAGTTTATGTCCATAAACTTTAAATTATTGATGATGTTTGCACGTGTCAAAGTTACCGTCCATATGTGAAGTTCTGTAGGACCATTTTGCTTTGTAATCATAATTGTTCAAAATGTACAACACGATTGCGTATCGTGCTGAAGTTCGATAAAAAAATCGGAAGGAAACGAATTGGTTCGATCCTAGCACTTGGACAGTAGATGATGGCCGTCGAAGAACCGAAAAAGAGAGCGAATCCATGAGATTTGGGTCAATAATTAGTTTGAAACGCGTCGCAATGTGTGGATTGTAGGCTACCTGTCCACGGAATCCGAGTAAACTTTGAACTCATGAAGAAATGCCTTGATATTACTTATGGTGCTATAATTTGTGCAATTTTGTAGGTTGTAATTAAATTGTGCATCGGTTCGCATTTCGATTCCTTGGTCGGGTAACCTTACATTCCAACTTTGCATTCTATAAAAACATTTCACTAATGTTATTAAAATTACTACACCTCATAATAACCGCAAATTAGATATTGTAAACGTAAAATGTATTTTTTTATGTGTATTAATGTTCTGTGAGCATTTTATTTTTTTACTTGAACAGATCTTAGAGATATAGCAAAAATGGTGCAATTGTAACTTATTTGAATATGAAATACAAAAAAATATATTTATTTTACTCTGCATTATATTTTTTTAAAATCGCAACATGCCCAGTTGGTCTCATAATTATTTTTTATGGATTTCTTAATAAATTAATATTTAAGTATTCTACGTTGTCATAAGATGTGATACACAATTACTTAATAAGGCATGTCGAATAGAATGTTAACGAAAAGTATGGTTACTATCTATTAAAAATAAGCCTTGTTGCGCAATACGTTTAGTTACGAAGTTAAGCGTGTTACACACATGATGGGTTCGGCTCATATGGATACAGCCATAAGGCACCTTAGCCGAATATCTGTTGATAAGTACGCGTGTGTTGCTTTAGTGAATCACAACATTATTAATCAGCAATAGTTATCATTCGTAACCACAGGCCACGGGCCTAGCAATAAAAGCAGATAAATTATTTTTGTAGATTTTCGGTCGCATCGAATATATCGAGACGCACATGTGTGTAGGACGCTTTATATCGTAGAGCAGTGATAAAGTGCACTTAATAAGTACTGCATTTCGTATTACTCGTGTTTTTTATCGATTTATATTTTAATACAAATATTTGTCTGAAGAAATGTTATTTATCTCAATAAAGCTAGTTAACATCTACTTGTTTATTTTAATTAAACACCTATTGCCAAAACTAAACTTTATTATATGTAGGTAGCACACATAATGAAATTAATTACATGAACTTCTGATTATCCCCTGAATATTAATAACTGAAGCATATAATACACACAAACTCACATCACATATAGTTAATTATAAAAGGTGTTTTTTTTTGTAAAGTGCAGAGACATTCAGACGTGTAGGTATACATATCATCATTATCAGACTCAGGACGTCCATTCCCTCACGGACATGGGCCTCCCTTATGAATTTCCTAAAATTATGTGACCGCTAGGAAGCGTAAATGCTCATGTCGAAGGTGTTTATACTCATCACTGTGATCAACTTTTTCTATGACACAAACTGCAAAATTTCGAAAAAAAAATATCTGCTTATTTTTATTTCGTTGTTTTTTCCACGACTCTGCAGTTGGTCCCATAGTGAAAGTTGTTCATAATGATGAACTTAATCACCTCTGGAAGTCTCTGCACTTTTCAAGCCCTGTAGCCTCGATATTAAAGGCGCCATCGTAAATTTAATAGCAAAATAAAATATTGTGCTCTCCATAAAATGCATTATAGTGAAAAAGAAACAGGAATATTGTAAATTGCTAATAAAGTTACTATGGCGCCTTTAAAATTGGTCCGTGTGTACTTATATATCCTGAATCACAACATGTGGCGACCAAGGAAACTTTAATTCATTACGTATAACCTCATTATCACTAATGGACATGCATATATCATATGTATATTTTAAAGCCCTAATGCATGATATCTGGCAATGCCACAAACGACTGAGGTAGGTTGCATGATCGCATTTATCTTCAACTAGTTTCAAGCAATTCTGCACCATTAAATAAATAAAGCAATACAAAGGAACCACTAAACATTAGTCTTACACTAAGCCCGATTGCAGAGGCGCCAGCGTAACTATATTAGCTAAATAGCATAGTTCTGTTTCTAGTTCTGTTTCTTTTTCACTTTAGGCATTCGATAGAGAGAACGCTTTTTACGTTGCTATTTAATTTACGCTGGCGCCTCTGAAATCGGGCTTACTGTGCCCATAGAACTACGATAACAAACGTATAACATGACATGTGCAGATCAAAATTCAGACTGAAGCAAAGGTTCTAAAGACAAGCAAATAATGCTATTAAAACTCTGGTTTACTTAACCGCAGCTAGGATAATGCCGAGCGTTAAGCCCTGTATACACCCCCGTATAAGCTCAGACCACGTGAAATTACTACCGATCGGCCATACCCATACTTGATTGATGATCACCACTGATTCAGGGCAAAGACCTACCTTCGCCGGCATCTGACGCGCGTAACATGTGGGACGAGCTGCAATAGTTTTATGTCTTGACAGACTAAGGCAATTGATGCCTGCGACGCCAGTCAACTAACCAATCACCGACTTAGATATCACTATCGTCGATCGACAAGCTATATCGCTAAGCGACTCATTCATTTTTTTTGGACCATTATAAAACGAGAACAAAGCAACATGTGTACCTACTAGAATCGAAATTCAACTCGCTTTTGTAGAGTTCAAATAAGGAAACAAGAATTTTTTCAACGACATTGATGGCTGCGTGTGTGTTCTCACGCAGGAATGTTAGAAGACTTATGCTGTATGCAGCTAGAGTTCACCGCCGATCGGCCATTTTTGTTTCTCCTGTTTTTCTACGACACACCTGCCTTCATTGGGAACTACGGCGGTCAACTGAAGCAGAACGTACACGTCAAAAACATCTATAAACCGGTCTATTTAGAACTCTGAGTTCTGTTACTCCACTTACAAAGAGTTATTATACTCTTACTCTTGTTTTTTACAAGTCAGGCTGCATAACATTCATTCATGTTTAACAAATTAATTGTTTGACCACCAGCGTAATATTCATTACGTCAATGATTGTAAACGCATTACTGGTTCTTTTGTAGAGTGAGTTCCACAAGGCATTTTTGATCACATTTGTAGAATTGATCATTTGAAATTGATCATCATATGTGTACATTGAAATCGTTGGTCATGGAATTTCCGGACGGCCTTATAGCTCTGTCAAACTGTATTAGGCCGCTGCTATACAAATAACACTCAGTATCTGTTTTTATCTTTTTGGTCTTAACTCCTCGCAGGTCGAATTAAGAGAGAACTAATTATGTTAGGTACTAATTTAGAATTCATTACTTAGGTAATACAAAATTATATCTATGTATATATAATACATGATTTATATGCAATATGTGTGTTATTGCATTAAAGCAGTGAAATCACTAAGGAGCTTTTATTTTCGAAGACATAATGAAATATTGGCGACATCATTTGACCGTGTATATGCTGTCGCAGGCTGGGTGGAGACGCAGTTGCGACGACAGCCTCCAACGCCGAAGT
Source organism: Hypomecis punctinalis (assembly GCA_949316475.1). Taxonomy (NCBI): domain Eukaryota; kingdom Metazoa; phylum Arthropoda; class Insecta; order Lepidoptera; family Geometridae; genus Hypomecis; species Hypomecis punctinalis. The sequence goes on from OX438797.1 coordinate 12,355,752, forward strand.
TCACCGCGGATCGCCCCTTCCTTTACCTCCTGTACGGAGATAACGCGATAACTTTCATCGGATATTATCGCGGGCAAGCCAGTGTTGCAGAGCAGAGATTGTCGCTTGGCTGGTTAAACTGCTGCCGCTGCCCAAGTTTCTCTTAGAACCTCGAACCCACTGGCGCATTCAGCGTTCGACTTTCCAGACTACGTATTTCATATAAGCCAGTGGTGTCTCAGTAACACTTACTCGTACCTGCTGCTAAAACGTGCAGTCGTACCTTTTGGCAAACCCACTGGCGCATTCTCCATTTTTAAAAACATCCCATATGATTCCCACGAAAAATCGAATGCATGAGGGACTATCATTTTACCTGAATCCATTAAAATAAAAGGTAAAAAAATATTTGGGAAGCTTTGTTTTTCTGCCCTGGCGCAGGTAAGGTGACGATGCTGATGTGCGCGCTTTTGCCGCCGCCGCCACTTGCTTTCCGCGCTGACCGGCCCTTCCTTTACTTGCTCCGCAAAGGAAAAGTGCCCGCCTTCCTCGGCTTCTACCGCGGGCAAGCTGCTTAGTGATTCGAAAAATAATGTCATACTCCCTGGCAGGACCACCTAGTTATGTTATATTCTCGTAATATATAATGGAAAAAATATACCTACATTACATGAATATAACTAGGTGGTGGTGGTGGTGGCCAGGGTTTATGACACGAAAAATAGAGTTTATTGCATCCATAGTCAATATAATTATATGTGTTGCATCTTTCAAACAGAATGTTATACTGAATGAACAATGCTAATGCTAACCTGTCTAGCTGGTATTCTATACGATTTCTTATTAGACCAAGCCCGAAATCGTATAGAACAGAGGTAGGTATACTATACTCATCATTATGGACAAGTCGATGAACTTTTTGTATGCAACTGCTTAATTTTTCCATACGAAAAAATGGTCAAATAAGACCAAGCCCGAAATCGTATGGATAAGATGGATGAGAAATAAAATATGAATTGGTAATTCCGAAAATTGAAACTGGTCGAAAGACCTCTAATTACCGAAGTTCGCTAAAAATATCTATTTGCTGACGCTTCATGTTTCTGCCCTGTCACAGGTATGATCAAAATGTTGAAGCGTGCGAATTTCCCAAAACCGCCGCCGATTGTGTTCCGAGCCAACCGGCCCTACCTTTACTTGCTGCGCAGCGGCCAAGCAGCCGCTTTCATTGGCTTCTACCGCGGGCAAGCTGGATTTTAGTACTACCCAAAACGGCTTTTGCAAGAAACAACACTTTCAGTACTAGTTTATGAAGTTGAATATTGTAGAATTGTTTATATTTAAGTTATCTATAATCCGTGGTTGTATAATCTGGAAGTTGTATTTTAGGATCTGCAGGATCTCATTTTTCGTCTCAGAGAGTTGGGCTTACGTCAATCCCTCTAAATGCGGGTTTTCCCTTGCTGCGTATACACTTTGAACGATTTAATTCTCTTTTACCTGGCCTCAGGGAGCTGTCGCCCAGTTCTTTCTACCTATTGAGGTCTCGGATTTACAACGACGCGTTACCTGAGGTCATTCTTTCCCAAAATCAACTTCTTACCGCTCAGGAACGTCTCCAAAAGGTTTTATTGCGTACGTGTTTTGCTATTGCAAAGACTACGTATCTGCTCCGAACGGCACCTACTGAGATGTGTCCTAAAGAGGTTGCAGTTTTTGACGAGACATTAAAAATCTCTATAGAGTAGTATTTGACTCTATAGAGGATTGCCTCAACATTTTACTCAATGACTCGAAGCGGACGCAGGCGGTGTTGCCCTCAGAAAAATTACAAGTGCTGCCGATTCGGTATGGAGGTCTTGGGGTGCAATGAATGGGTGAACTCGGTTTGCCTGCTTTCTTGGCATCGGCGCATGGGGTTGCTGATCTTGTCTCTGTCATTCTTCATAACGAAGGTGCTAAGACAAGCATATCTTTTGTGTCCGGTGCTAGAGCAGTGTGGTCGACCCTTAACTCAGATGTCAAAAGACCTCACGTACAGCGATCTTGGAGCTAAACGAGTCCAGGAGTAATTGTTGAGCGAGGTTGCGGAGGCGGATTTGGCAAGACTGAGGGCGGTGTCGCGGTCAGAATCCGGGGCATGGTTATGTGGTATGTGAACCACATACTTGCATCTGCGGTTCCGTAGTGAAAGCCGACGGCCACCATGCGTTGAGTTGTCGTCGGTGTACAGGAAGGTGACCGCGTCACCATGCTATCAACGACTTAGTCCGAAGAGCCTTGGTCTCGGCAAATGTTCCATGCGTTCTGGAGCCGCCGGGTCTCAGTATGTCTGATGGCAAGAGGCCGGATGGACTGACTCTGGTACCGTGGAAGAATGGCAAGTGCCTGGTAAGTCAGCCTGTAACCTGAGTCGCTCCATACACTCCTCAGCGGCGGCTGCTGAGGAAGCTGCGTGTAGGAAGCGTAAAAAATATGCGGCTTTGGAGCCGCAATACCTTTTTGCGCCCGCTGTTGAAACTTTGGGTGCTTGGAGGACCGAGGCCAAGGTGTTGATTGACAGATTGGACAGCGGATTAGGGAAAAGCAAAAGTGTGGTGACCCCCGCTCTAGCTGTTCCCTGGAGTATAGGTTAGCCATTGCTATTCAACGGGGTAATGCGGCCAGTGTTTTGTTGTATTGACTTTCAATTTTGTGATAATTACATTGTTTTTAGTTTCAATTTTAGTTGAATCACTATTAACAATCGTAATATTAAAAGTGTACAAGCCGGTCGACCTAACCCGCAAAGTCGAGTTAAACGGGTAGTATCATCTTACATTCTTATTTGTCTATAAAAAAAGTAAGGATCATACGGTATTGGTCAAATAAGCGTAAAGTCAACATCCATAAAAAGACAAACACTCAAAAAGTCAAATACGCAAAAGGTCAAACACACAAATGGTCAAACACGCATTAAGTCAAAAGTCAAACTCGCATAAAGTCAAACACGCAATAAGTCAAACACGCAAAAAGCCAAAGTCAAAACACGGTATTTCAGACACGGCAAATAGCATAAGCAAAACAAGTCAAATAAATAAGATCGGCTAAGCGCGAATCCGACTCCCCCGCACGTAAGGTTTCCGTACCGTTCGAAGTTCGGTGATAATATTTTTTAAATTATGGCTGGAAGAAACTATGCTAATTTTAACTAACTTAGTAATCGTTTATGCCTGATTGGTGACTGCGATTCATTAGTACGCTTACTAAGGATCATGTTAGTGGAAAAATCTGCGTAAAATTGTGAAATTTGTGGTCACAGTACCTAAAACTATGGTTCAAGGTATTGATTTTCCTCATTTTTTATTTTATTTTGTCTTTTGAAATTCAAATAACCGGTTGGGATTTTTTTAATATTTTTCCCGGGACTGGTGTGACCCCCTTTTTCACCCCGTACCGGCTTGACGTTGAGTTCAGGGACACCCTGTATAAACGCGTCAAGTTCGTCCGTTTCGTCGGTCAAAAAATCTTTAGAAAAGGCAATTGGAACCTTAACGTCTTCCAATTTGGAAAAACGTAATTTATTGCATTGTATATATTTCTTTCTAGACCTGTATAGTGAGTCTTGTATATTTTTAGAGAAGGTATGTAGTCCATATATGGCCTTTTATTTCTTAAATGCTCAAAGTTATTTTCATATTTTTTCTCCACGCGGCCCATATCTTTGCATACGTCACTTTCACACTTTGCTTTTGCTATGTAAACTTCGTTGCTTTTTTATCTGCTTGGCAAGAGTGAAAACTTTGGCGTATAATTCATTTTCTTGCACTGTCCATAATGAAAAAAACCATTGATAAAACCAAAACAAACAAAAACAAAAGCACTTAGAACGATTGACACAACGCCAATTAGAAAAATGTTTATTTTTTATGTTACAGTTGCAACGATATCCGCGGTGCAACAAAGTGTAGTTCCCCTTTTTATTTCGGACAAAATTGAGCAATTCCTCAGGTTGATCCATTTTTAAACAAGTGTTGATGAATCTTTGTCCAGAAACAGCGTTGACTACACGGCAGTTTTTTTTATAAAAACATTCCAACTTTTAATTAGTCACATCTCTGTGTGTGAGTGTGTGAGTGTGTGTGTGTGTGTGTGCGTGTGTGCGTGTGTGAGTGACCATCCGAAGATGAGTGCAGTCCGCAGCTCGCACTTGGCTAGCTTAGGGGGGTCTCCCCTAGTAGAGCCCAGCAGTGTGACTTATATTCTTGAGCATATACGATTTTGACATTTTGCGTGCTTGACAATACGCGTGTTTGACAATATTGACCAATGACGAGATTGACATTTCGCGTTCTTGACAATATACGTGTTTGACTAAACGCGTGTTTGACTAAACGCGTGTTTGACATTTCACTAAAATTTACATCCCTTTGTCATTTTCCGTGTTTGACCAAATGCGTTCTTGACCTATAGTGTATAATCCGACATGGCTAAACGGTTAAAACAACCGAGGCCTATTTTAATTTGTCTATAGAAGCCTACCGTATAATTATACGTTGTTCATTATATGAAAACGGATTAAGGACCTTTTCTTCAATCTAATAACAATCGTTTGATTTTCTGCACTGATGCAGGTTTCGAGTACGTGCTGATGTGCGCGCGTTCGCCGTCGCCGCCTCCAATTGTGTTCCGCGCTGACCGACCCTTCTTTTACTTGCTGCGCAGCGGCAAAACACCCGCCTTCCTTGGCGGCTACCGTGGGCAGACCGCAGCTTAATACATATTACTACGACGTACACTTCAGACTACCATCAGGTCCGATCGGTTAATACTCGTGTAGAAGTCGAAACCCAGTTTCATTAGATTGGCATAAAAATACCTTTACAAAATCTACAAAAAATATTAACATAAATCAATTAAAATTTCTTTTTACACATTTTATTTTCGAAGAACTCTCCACTTTTATCCCATCAAATTAGTTTTTGTCAACACTGGCTGATTTTCTACCCTGGCGCAGGTTTCGGAATGATGCTGTATTGCGCGCAACCGCCGCCGCCGCCTCCAGTAGTGTTCCGTGCTGACCGCCCCTTCCTTTACTTGCTGCGCGGCGGCCACGTGCCTGCCTTCGTCGGCGTCTACCACGGCTAAACAGCAGCTTAATGCTAAACAAGACACAATAATTATTATTCTATGATGCAAGATATCATCCACCATAACTATTGTGATTTTTTTATTGTTTAATTTCTATTATTTTATTGTTTGCTTATTTTGCTGCTTCGTAGCGCTTTGGCTTGGTCACATTGGTGTTATTATTAATGTACGACCCATAATAACGGTTCGTGACGCTGACCTTAACATAAGTCTAGATTTAGGTACTGTTTTATTCTGATAGTTTTGTGTATCTCGAAAGCTGAAATTGTGAACTGTACGTGCAGTCCAGAAATTCCTTGTATAGAATGACTACTGAAAGTTGGAGCGGCGGTGTATACTGTTTGGTAATTAGAGTTCCGTACCCAAATGGTAAAAACGGGACCCTATTACTAAGACTCCGCTGTCCGTCTGTCTGTCTGTCTCCAGGCTGTATATAATGAACGGTTATAGCTAAAACGTTGAAATTTTCACAGATGATGTATTTCTGATGCCGCTATAACAACAAATACTAAAAACAGAAATAAATATTTAAGGGCTCCCTTACAACAAACTTGATTTTTTTGCCGTTTTTCGATCGATATTAATAACGACAACAGGAAGATGCTTTAAATATGCACATAATATTAAGTTGTATATTCCCTACAATCGAATATATAAAGGGAGGCTCCCGTCTCTCCGTCTCCTGTACGGAACCCTTCGTGCGCGAGTCCGGCTCGCACTTGGCCGATTTTTTTTGTGTAGTCGTCATTTGATACTAAAATAGTACTTATGTACAAATTTTTATATTTAGGTACGAATTTGTACAAATTATGTACCTTTATTTCCACTATATATATTACTTACATGAATATAACTAAGTAGGTGGTCCCGCCAGGGAGTATGACACCTTTCTAGGCGGCTACTGTGGGCAGGCCGCAGCTCAATTCTTACTTCATACTTGAATTGGAATATGGCCACAGCATTTCCTTGCCGACATGCCCTTGTACTTACTTTATGTACTGTGCATCGGTGGCGCCATTGTCATCTACCGTGGAAGAGCTCCACGCTAACACATACTAATCACGCAAAGTTTTCCCTAACTGTGATGCGATTTATTTTGGCTTTCAATCTGAGTTGAAATTTCAATTTCACTTGGATATATGTTATTTACAATCGTAAACTCTCTTCTGTAACATTTGTAAAGGCAGTTCGAACTAACTCCGAAAAGTTGAGTGTACATCGCGTCTTATTATGTTGTCGTACATTCTAATTTGTCTTTATAAGTCATACGATTCCATCTCCCAATTCCTGATTCGATCTCCCAGCAATTGTTTGATTTTATGGCGAGCAATGCAAGTTCCAAGTTCATGCGGGTGTGCAAGAAGCAGCCGCGTATTGTGTTCCACGCTGACCGACCCTTCTTTTACTTGCTGCGCACTGGCCAAACACCCGCCTTCCTTGGCGGCTCCCGCGGACAGGCCTCAGTTTAATACATACTACGATGTACACTTTAGTCTTACCAACAGATCCGATCAGTTAATACTTGTGACGTAGTCGAACCCAGTTGCATTACCATAAAAATATCCTTGCAAATTTATCTATAACAATATTTACTTTCTATATTATATCTTGTATTTTCGAAGAATTCCACTTTATCCCAATCGAATTGTCAACACTGGCTGATTTTCTGCCCTGGCGCAGGTTTCGAAATAATGCTGTGTTGCGCGAGTCCGCCGCCGCCGCCTCCAGTAGTGTTCCGTGCTGACCGCCCCTTCCTTTACTTGCTGCGTGGCGGCCACGCGCCTGCCTTCATCGGCGTCTACCGCAGCCAAACTGCAGCTTAATGATTTGCAAGATATCAATCTCCATATAACCATTGTGACAGTTTATTGTTTACTTTCTATTTATTTATTGGTTTATATTTCTCTGCTTCGCTGCGTTTAGTTTGGTCAGGTTTGTTAACCTTAAAATAAATAAGCATAGATTTCTTTGATTAGGTATGTGTCTGTCTAGATGGACAAATCACAAAGAAAACGGCTCAGATCTTTGACATTGTGCGCTTTATGTCTAACCTGTCATATTTGTTTGCGTATGCACCAAGACTATATTTTTGGGCCGTTTTGCTCAGCCGATTCAGTAAGTAAACAGATACGTAATCAAAGATAGATTTACTATGTATCTTATTCTGATACCATTGTGTATCATAAGAGCTAAATTTGTAAACTAACAAATCTCGATGACAACTCTCTAATTTGATGAGTAACAATGTATAATAGTAACTTTTTATTGATTGTTAGACTTTTTATAATAATCACAAGTTAATGCAATATAATTTTTCTTATTAATTACAACATTATCTATTTGACACAACCTTTAAGTCAGTTGTATAGATACTATCAAGTTAATAAAATAATGATATTATGTATTTTCTTACAAACTATGATGCGCTTCGGTTTGGTCATATTTGTTATTATGGTGACATGAGCATAGATTTTCCAGTTATATTCCGATATTTTTTTTATAATATTGAAAGCTAAAATTGTGAGCTGTAAAGTCCAAAAAATTCTTTGTATAGAATTACTGCTCGACAACCAATTGCGTTAAACGAAAATTGAAACAGGTAAGAGTTGACGCTGTTCGGTAATTTTTGTATGACTATTTTATTTTGCAATCAATTTCAGACAAAGTCTACTATAACAAGTCCACAACAAGTCACAATAATAATATAATTTAAATAGTCATAAATATCAAATTATAATAAAAACAATATAAAATAAATAAATAAATAAAATAGCCTTTTATTCAGATCTACTTACTAGTTACAATATTAATAGTATATGGGGTATTACAATATAAACATACTGTAATAATAAAATTTAATCTAATAGTTGCTGTTTGCTTGTTTTCTGTAGATCTGTTTGCCAATCGGCAAAAACAATATAAATAAATTTTAATTTTTAAATGTCAATGTCGTAGTCAGAACAGAACAGAATATAGGTCCCATGACGTGAGCTTATCCGATTTCGCCAGTTTCCTAGGTGCCTGACTGAGCTTCGCTGCACGTCTACTTGGAAGCGTTGGTAGGTCTCCGTGCCCTTTAAATTCACTGTAATACTAATTATGCATTGTATTGCACGCAGGTATGAGGATCCAACCTTTATGCTACACATGGCCGCAGCAGTTCCTTGCCGACCGGCCCTTCCTTTATGTACTGCGCTTCGGTGGCGCCCCAGCCTTCATTGGCATCTACCGCGGATAAGCTCCACACAAAACACGCAAACTTTTCCCTCGATTTATTTTGCCTTTCAATTTGAGTTGAAATTTAAATTTTAGTTGGATAATCTTATGTAAAATCTTAAGGCCGGTCGAACTAAACCCGAAAATATTAAATGCGTCGTATTATCATGTTATCATGCATTCTAATGTGTCTATATAAGTCATACATAGGTACTTTGTACTTTTTATTAAATACCTAAAAACCTATCCGCTTTCCTTGGCGTCTACTTTGGACAGGCTGCAGCTTAATACATACTGTACAGTATCAGCCTTTTTAATAGTCCACTGCAGGACGTAAACCTGCCCACTAAGGGTATTTGGGTCATATCCACAACCCAGTGCGGGTTGGTAGATTCACCTACGCCATCTATTTTTTTCTCTGAACATATGCAGGTTGCCTCACAAGCCAATGTGAATCAATTAATTTTCTAAGGATCCGTGAACTGAAAAATGTTAAGAAATGTCGATTTGCATAAAAATATGCTTACAAAAGTCTATTAATATTTAAAAGTCTATTAATAAATATACAATACAATACAACAACACTTTATTGACACCACAAGAAAACATTACAAAAGAAACAAAGACAGAAAAGGCACAAAAAGGGGGTCTTATTAGCGATTTCTTCCAGACAACCTTTCTTGGATGCAAGGAAACGTAAAGACACAAGGGCGGTGTAAACGGAAAAATCAAAATAATGAAAGAAAGTTACTACAAATTCCTAATCAACAATAAAATAAACTACATAATATTTAATAGCCATACATAAATACTTCTAATAATACATACAATAAAAATAAACATACTTAGATGCATAAATATATTACAAATAAATTAATAACGACTGATATGAGTATCAGTCGGAGAAAGCTTTGATAGAGAATGTTGCTGAACCTGGACCTTGAGAGATTCTATGCTCTATGCACGTCTGATGGTCACAGGAAGGTCATTCCACTGAGCTACTGCTCGGACACTGAAAGAAAAATCATAAAAAAACAGTAGAATGAAATGGAGTGGAAAGGAGATTGCTAGAAGATCTAAGATTGACAGAGTGAGTGTCACAGAGAAAGTGAAGCGAGAGCGTAAATATGAAGGAGAAGAAGGTTTGAAGAGAATGCTGTAGAGAAGGGAAAGTATATGAGTATCGCGGCGAAGACGGATAGGGAGCCACTTGAGCTTATTACGAAATTGGGAAATGTGGTGAAATTACCGGAGGCCGAAAATGAATCGTATACAAAGATTTTGAACACGCTGAAGCTTGTCAAATTGCTCCTGGGTTAAGTCGAGATAGCAAGCGTCGGCATAGTCTAAAATAGGGAGAAGAAGGGATTGTGCTAACGCAACTTTGGTAGCAGTGGGAAGAAATTGCGAATTCTTCGTAATGATGCAGAAGAAGCGTACAACTTGCGCTTCACAGATTGTATTTGAGGACTCCATGAGAGACAACTATCAAAAATAATACCAAGGTTTTTGACCTCGCTACTAAAAAAGGATCGTAATACCGCTAAATACAATTTTACTTAAAAAAGTTTGATCGATGCGTGCAATTATCCTAGAGCTACCAATAATTATGGCCTGCGTGTTAGTGGGATTGACTGTAAGCTCTCGAGATCGGCTCCAACATTCAATACGGCACAGGTCATCATTAAAAGCTGCCACAGCCTCATACAAGTGATCGATTGTAGCTTGAGAGTATATTGTATTTTCGAAGAACTCTCCACTCTTTTATCCATGTCGATTTGTTAACAATGGCCGGTTTTCTGTCTTGACACAGGTATAACAATAAAACGTTGCCGACGTTTGTCGCAGCCACGAATTGTACGAGTATTCCGTGCCGACCGTCCCTTCCTTTACTTGTTGCGCGGCGGCCACGCGTCTACCTTCATCGGCGCCTACCGCGGCTAAACTGCACCTTAATGGTCTGCAAAATATCAATCATCATATCCATCGTGATTTTTGTATTATGCTCATTTTCTATTATTCTGTTGTTTGCTTTTTCGCTGCTTTTATACACATACCGACGCTTCTTTTACTTGCTGCGCAGCGCTAAAACAACAGACATCCTTGGCGTCTACCGTGGGCAGGCCGCAGTTTAATACATACTATTACGTAAACTTCAATAAATCATTAGATTGGATCGGTTAGTACTCGTGACGAAGTCTAAACCCAATTGCATCAGATAAACATTAAATTAAACATTTTAATTGTCCTATATTTTCGAAGAATTCTCCACTTAATACAATCAAATCGAATTGTTAACACTGGCTGTTTTTTTGGTGCCCTGGCTCAGGTTTCAGAATGGTGGCGTATTGCATGCCTCCACCGTCGCCACCGCCAACAGTGTTTCGTGCTGTCCGCCCCTTCCTTTACTTGCTGAGCAGCGGCTACGCACCTGCTTTCATCGGCGTCTACCGCGGCCAAACTGCAGCTTAATATGCAAGATATCAATCACCATAACCATTCCAATTTTTATTGCTTACTTTCTATTGTGTGCTATTTATTTCGCTGCGCTTCGGTTTGGTCAGATTTGTTGTTACGCTGGCCTTAAAATAAAGATGTTTTATTTTGGTATTTTTGTCTATCATGAAAGCTATAATCGTGAACTAATTCGCGAAAGCAAAATATTTAATTTGAAAAGTAACAATGCATGATTTTTAACTTTTTACTGGTTGTCAGCATTTTATTATCGCAAGCTCTCGCAATGTATTTATTTTCTTAGTATATTTTTAGTTTTATATTCATATTTTTAGTATATTCTTAATATATTTTAAGTACAAAATTATTTTTGGTTATAATATATGAATAATTTGATTATAATAAGTCAGTAATTCAATTGTAACGAATGTCATTAAGTAAACAAAACAACTGGTGTTTGATAAGTAATTTTAACCAACTTTAAAAAAGGAGGTTCAAAATTCGACTTTTTCTTTTTTCATAGTTTTTTTGGATGTAAGTACCAATGTTACGCAATTACTCCGCCAATCAAGAACCCATTTAGATAAAATTTAAACGGGACCACCTCTGAAGTATGATCTACCAAACAAAAACAGAATCATCAAAATCGGTTCATAATTGGCGGAGTAACACCGTAACATACATACAAAAAATATCGAATTGAGAACCTCATTTTTTGAAGTCGGTTATAAACACGTTTCGTTCAATAAGAGTCGACCAACTTGATGCGTCCCCTAAAATACAAAAAAATTAAGAGCTGTCCTCGTTTTTTGTGCAATTCTGCGGTTGTAAATGCCCTGGCACAGGTTTCGGAATGTTGCTGTGCGCGGATTCGCTGTCGCCGCCTCCAACAGTGTTCCGTGCTGACCGCCCCTTCGTTTACTTGCTGCGCGGCGGCCACGCACCTGCCTTCGTCGGCGTCTATCGCCGGCAATCTGCAGCTTAATGATAATAAATATAAAATTGTTTCATTGAATATAAGTCAATAACATTCATGCGTCTTACAAAAATACATATGCACTACATTACTACGCAGATATCTGGCCCTTTTTTCGATTTCTAGTGGTGGTGACTTTTTGCCCTGGCACAGGTTTCGGGATAGTGCTGCAGTGTGCGCGTGCGCCGTCGCCGCCTCCACTAGTGTTCCATGCCGACCGGTCCTTCCTTTACTTGCTGCGCGGCGGCCGCGCCTCCGCCTTCCTCGGCGTCTACCGCGGCCAAACTGCAGTATAATGATTTTCAAGATAACAATCACCATAACCATTGCAAAATGTTTTTTTGTTTACTTTCTATTGTTTGCTAGTTCCTTCTTTGCGCTTCGGTTTTGTCAAATTTGCTATGCCAAATACTGCCATTGCCACTGCCATTGGCAAAGTTGCTATTTGCTTCTTTTTTTGCTATTTGAATCTTAACTGAAACTGATCCGTTTTAACTTTAATTATTATTAGCATTAACTCTTTTTAGACTTTTTACTTTCGACTAACTGAATCTATTTCTAAAGTTTCTGCTCTGGCACAGGTTTCGGAATAATGCTGTTAAGCAGGCGTCCGCCATCTCCGCCTCCAATTGTGTTTCGTGCCGACCGGCCTTTCCTTTACTTGCTGCGCAGCGGCCACGTACAAACCTTCCTAGGCTTCTACTGTGGACAAGCTACACCTAATTTCAAACCCATGTCAAACAAGCGAAAACAGCCCTTTGCCGGTACTGCGGAGATAACCAACCTGAAAATGAAACAACCGAATAAGTTCCCTTGAAAAAAGTAAAGATATTATGCTAGCTTTTGACATCATTCTATTTCTTTCTGGTGGGTACTGGATTTGAAATAAAGTATATAATATTCTAATAGAGCTTCATATCTACATTTTGCTTTTCTTGTTGTTTGTTTTTATTATTTTGCTTTGCTTCTTAACGTTTTGGTCCAATGACCCTTTATTATTCGACCCTTACATACTTACTCGTAAGTTAAGTAGATTTGTTGAATATTGTATTCATATATTTTTATCATATTTGTTAATGCTTGAAATTGTGAATACGGATTTATATTATGCTTAAGAAATAGATACTTAAATAATAACATGCACACATTTTTATTCGTTCGTTTTTAGAGATATCAGTATCACATCACGGACTATTTTTATGAAATGGTTCAATAAAACAGTTGTATCGATTTTAGTTATTCAAACCAAAACTGTTAGATGTATAAATGTTTCTTTAATAATGACGTCATGTTTAAAAGCAGGCAATAAAATGCACTTTGATAAACTGTACTAGAGCACTATTATTGTTCACAGAATATATATTTTCGCATTGCTATGAACTTTGTTATACGTACTAATTACTATGCACTTATTACTTGGATAAAATTATGTTTCAATCTACACTTTTTCACTTAGAAACAAAGTCAGATTACATTAGTGCCATCAATGAATTAACACACGTATGCACGTATAAGGTATTTAAGAAGCCTCCACTTTTTAAGTCAATTCTACAACTTTTCGAAGTGGTGCATCCATGTGCCGGAGTCGTTTATGACTGTTCCTCTGTGCTATCATCATCAGCTTGTATCAACTCTCTGCTGGGTATTCGTTCTCTACTTTGTGTAAGTGGTGCATCCATGTGCCGGAGTCGTTTATGACTGTTCCTCTGTGCTATCATCATCAGCTTGTATCAACTCTCTGCTGGGTATTCGTTCTCTACTTTGTGTAATTTTTTCATGTCTCGGTCTAATTTCGTCCACGCATGATTAATAGGTATTGGGTCCGATAACTTTGAAATGTACCGAATTTGCCTCAGGGATAGATAAAATTGGTTAATTGTGCACTCTGGCGCAGGTATGTATTTGGAGTTTTGCTCGCGGAAGAAGCTTCCGCCTACACTGAAGTTTTGTGCTGATCGACCCTTCCTCTACTTATTAAGGTGCGGCGACTCTCCTGCCTTCTTAGGCATCTACCATGGAATAGCCGCAGTTTAGTCTACTGCAAACTTCTTTAAATTAAACTGTCTATCGAGATAAAAACAAGTTGACAGTTAATACATTTATCTCAAGAATTTATTAATATTAGCCACGTCTATATAATGGGGACTTGCGTCTCAACCATATTTCCACGCTTCTCATTTCTGGTGAAAAGCTAAACTTTTAGTAGGTAGAGTAGGTGTCTTTTGCGTCGCTTCTTTGATCAGGAAACTTATCTTGAATTTAATTATTTACTCATTGAATCTTTCATTCAATAATTATTGTTTTTTGACTTAAATATTTAGCATAAAAATGTTTGTGTATAAAAATATATTATAATAGGGATGTTTACTGGGTATGAAAATCATTATTATAATTAGTCCGTCAGTTATGAGAGGCTAGTGCCGTCATGAACCCCCACTCTCAACCTTTGACAAGGTTTATCTTAGTCAATAATTGATTGACAAAAGAAAAAATACGTATCCAATATTTTTCAATAATCTATATGACGGACTAATTATATTTTTTTAGTAAACATCCCTATTATAACAGCCAAGGTCAAAAGTTATTATACCATCGAGATCTTATCTAGTTTACCATTATAATTTGTTGTATGATGTAATTAATATTTTCCCAATTGTTGTAAATATGTTATCGTTTCATAATTAATATAATTCGTTTTCAAACTTATTAATGGTGTTGGTAGGACATCTCTGTGGTGTTGGTATATCGCTGTTCATAGTAACTACATAATCGCAAGCTCTAACATTTTGTACCTAGTTGCTGTTGCTAGTATAATTTGTATAATAATAGTTGTAGCTAAGGGTACACGGAGCAAGTAGCTGGAACTAGTAAAGATGCGAGTCACACGAGTAAGTAATATGCTCAAGCTACTTGTTCAAGTTACTCGCTTGTACTTGTAAATGGTGCAATGGTGGAGCAAGTAAAGACACAGGCTACTTGCGCAAGCAGTACGCACAAGTTATTTGCTCGTGGTCATGCGCTGTAATGTAACATTTTTTAGGCAGTTATTTAGTGCACAAGTAGTTCGAATCAGCCTGCTCAAGTAACATGCGCGTGTGACCAGCCCGCGCCACAGACCACGCGGATTAGTTGCGCGGGTGGCTCGCTTTGGTACATGCTCGAGTCGCTAGACCCGCACATGTTTTTAAACGTTAAGTTTACGATGCATATAACCCGCGCAAGTGCCTAAACATGCGCAAGCTACTTGCACCGTGTACCAGCACCTTAACAACTAAAACCATTGTTTTAAAACTAGGTAACCCTTACACAAATAGATCGGTCATCGGCGAACGGTTGCTGAATCATATAATACCGAATAGGCGAATAGTTTTCATTCGTCCATTGTCGAGCGTGCACCTTTTGAAACTGAAAAGGTTTTTCTTTAATGTCATACCAACTAACAAAATCTTTTGTTATTTTTGAATATAGTTCAAAAGGAAAATACAACTTGTACAATATATAATTCTTAAAAACCAGACGGACTACTAACACAGCTCCCGTTACGGAAATTATGTTGCTGGGGAATGTACGAATAAAAAAGGTGATGGAAAATTAGTTTTAAAGCAGAAATAGATGTTGCTAGTCCTCTAGCGATATAGATTTATAATTATAAAACCTGATACAGGTATGATGATGGGTTTCGGTTCACGGCCGTGCTATCAGCCGCCTCCGAAGGTATTCCGGGCCAACCGACCCTTTCTCTATTTGCTGCGCGCCTTCGACACTTCGACCTTTATCGGGACCTACCACGGCAATAAATAACTTAGGAAACAATTTAGTAAATTATGTTTACACTGAAAATAAAAAGCACAAAATACCTATTATATTTGCAATTAGTCTTACATTTGATTTTTTAATTAGTTTTGTTTATTAAATCATAGATGAATTATTATAAAATGACACTATCGAACCTAGATAAGGTTTGGCTCAGTGTCTGTGTCCTTTATTTATAAGCAGCATAAGCCTAGTACAATGATGCCATCGTCCAAAGTTGACCGATCCCCGCTGTATATACCTACATATACATACGAGCTACGGTTCAGTAATCAAAGATGCATTTTCAATACACTAAATAACAATTATGAAGGAAAAGCACAAACGGCTCATGTCGAAAGGGAATTCGAAACTGCATAGCGCTAATCTGCATATCTGGATTTCGGGCAATATTATTTTCTGTCAAATCTAATAAACAAACTGTCGTTATACTCGTGTAGGTATTGCCGTGCCACGATGCTCATCAAATTTGAGAAAATCGTACACCAAAAATAATAATCTATTTTTATTAGATACCTGATATTCATACAGCCCCAATTTTATTAAATTATATAAGTAATGTGTCGTTTATAAAACGGTACTGATTATTTTTAAAGATGCATTCTATATTTAAGGCAGCGAGGGTAGGCTATTACGTACCTGGTTAAGTACTTAATGGGAAAACATATTTGAGACTGAGTTTCCACTACGGAACAGCGCAATGGAAGTGCGAAGTGCTCTTTTTGAGCAAAATAAAAACAGCCAGTCAAAAAATGTTTTATTTGTGTATACATGTTAATACTAACTACTGCTTTGATTTTAAATAAATTTTGGCGACAGTGGTTTCGATATGAATTATGCCCCTCGCATTTCCACCTGTTTTCCTGTTTTCCCACCAGGATTTTCCACTATGTACAATACCTATTTGTAACGTAGATTTTATATCAAAATTTTTATATTGTAATAAATACGATACCAATTGAAATAAAATTAACTGTAAAAACCTTACTTACTCTTGTGAATCTCGCGGTATATACTTATTCTCAAATATTTTATGTGATAAATACAAATGTAATGTAATGTTTGTTTTTATAAATATTAGATATTAAGTCAGTTTTTTAATACCTGTGTGCCTGTGTTTAATGTCATCAACACAAAAAACAACTTTTAGTTTATAATCTTGTAGAGATATTTTATTTTAGAAATTTACACCACTCTATACAAAACGAGTTATTGCTCTAAGTTTTATATGAAGAAAGACAAAGATATTTTTATATAATAAATAAATTGGCTGTGCCTTTGTTATTTCGGAAGTTTCGATTCCGAGTGCATTTTAAATGAAAGGTCTCTATAAATGTATTTTATCTATGCTGTTGCTTATATGATAAATCATTGTTCACTGTTGTGATTTTCCGAATAAAGTGCTTTATATTCATGAAGTGGTTTTTATTGATATATTTATAATTAGTAAATAGATATTCGGGGACATCTTAAACACGGTCTCTGACCTCAAACTAAGCAAAGCTTATAATATGACTGTCAGGGACTGATATTATTCTACATTTAAACACATACTTATAAATTTAATAACTTAATAATAGAGTAAACACCTATGTTCATCAATTAAATGCTTGTCCTAGTTGGGCATCGAACCAACGGCAACGCCTCTTTGGCCCAGGAGGCAGGATAACTAAAACACTGAATTTATTTTACACTTGGACATCCACATGAAAAGTGTAGAATCATTATGACATTAACGTTTATTTTATTTTATAGATTCTGAAATAATAAAAGCAAATCCGTTTAATACCATTTTTATTACTCTTTAAACTATCGGGCAAGTGCCTTTATTAACTACACATGGATCATCCACACTCCACAGGAATTGTTCTCAAAAGGACAGGTTCTGAAAAAGACATTCTAAAAAAGACAGAAGTACACTTAAACATAAAAAGGAAAATAAAGTTTTTTTAACACCCTTGAAGGTATTACGTGTATTTTTATTCGATTTATCAATATCATTCAATGAAGAAAGGTCGAGATGTTATTGTGGTGGCGTTTTAGACGTTTGTCTTGATTGGTTTTGGCACCTTTGATGTCTGTCTGTGTTGCATTCGTGTCTTTGTGTTATGTACTGTGTTCGCTATAACTAAACATTAAGTCGGCGATGTCCAATTAACAAAAGGCTAAGGTTATTTTCGTATTTTTAGTTAGCTCTGCATTGCAACTAATGCATCTATAGAAGAAAAAACTGCACTAATTGGCTACAAAGAATATTCCTTTGTCTTCTGCGCATTTTTCATTTTTTCTGGTGTTTACTGCTACACCTAATTTTAAATTTGCTATCGCAAACTATTTTTTTTCTTGATGAATTTTAATTTATTTTTATGTACTTAAGTAATGTTCGTTCTATTTGTTGTTGATTTATTATTTTATTTCAGCACTGGCAGTCTCGTTCTGTTCAGCTATGGTGAACTTTGACCCGGTGCAACAATTTGTGGCGGATAGGTCCTTCTTGGCCGTGATCGTCGCTGACGGAACCCCTCAATTCCTGGCCACTTATCGAGGCGATTTCTAATGTAAAACTAGCACCAATAAAGAAAACAAATGTGCGTGTTCTCTGGCTTGCATAACTAATACGCTAAGCGCTAATGCCACTAGAGGCAGCCTCGGGCCGAGCGCCTTCCTCTACCCAAGGCATTGCAACTGGATACACGGCCTTCAGTCTGAGGCACGCCTCACCCTCGAAATGCAATGAAATGCAGCCTCAGTCCGCCTCAAGTAGAGGCTGTTAAATGGATACATACCTATATTATGTACGTGCGAGCAAGAGGAAACGTACTCAATTATTGTTTTCTTTATTGACGAGTTCTTCTACTAAATTATCGATGATTATGTTGAATGGCCATGACAAAGATTTTATGTATTAGTATTTACCCTCCCATTGCGTTTAGCAACTATATATGTATGTGTATCTTTGTTGTTTTTAAACGATGAGGAGGTACCTATTTATTTATCTCGTAATTTTAGTGCGCGATTAGTCGCGTAGTATATAGTAATAATATGTGTAACTTTTATAAAAAAAAAGTTCATACCTATTTTAAGAGATGATCACTAGTGCATTTACATATACATAACTTATACCTACCTCATTGTACAATAAACAAAACTTACTGCCTACCGTAAACTCTGACACCAGGGCTAGCCACCCGGCCTATACGAACTTACTTTTACAGTAAATTTATTTATTGGCTATTACTTTGATGGTTATTGTATTTTATTCTTAGTGTGTTTGTTTGTGTTCTATTTATACAAAGATTACGTTTTATTGAAATACAAACTTGTATGTTTATTCCCTATAAATGAATAAGACTGCGTAGTATATTACACTTAATAAAATTTATTTTTTTATGTTTTACTAAATCTAATACGTAAGATAATAAGTGCCATTGATACCTACCTATATTTTTATACAATAAAAATTTGCATCTATTAGAAGGCTATAAAATTGATGGAAAATGAAAACAATACAATATTAAGTATTACTTAAGTAGATGCATATTTATGTGTATTTTTATAATTATTACTTCTTAATTTAATCAAATATGTTTTTCTGTTTTATATTACATATTCGTTATATTTAAGTATATATCTATTACGTTATTATTTTAATTATATCTATTTGTTTACTTATCAATAAACTATAATAAATGTTAATAAACTTGTTTAATATACGAAAATAATTATGAACTGATATATCTACAACTCCGCCATACAGCTAGATATATACACATATTTACCTATTATGTACAATACCTACAGTACGATTACAGTATTTCAACAGCTAAAATCAATGTTGTTCACGCAGGATAATTAGGTGATTTATCTGTTAATTATATTATCTATTTCACTAACTATATTTGCATGTATACCGATCTGAATATTTGGGACATAATATATATAACACTGACTGTTATAGTTAAAGTAGATACACTCTAATTGGATATCTGAAGCCTGGGTCTGCCTCGGTTTATCGCTTATTCGTGTCTTGAGCTGAACAAGTTTGTGGATCTGCAGCGTTTTCGTTCTAGGACTCTGTGAAATCTATCTAGGAACGTAGGAAGGTAAAGGAATATCGCCAGAGTACGTGGGTACGCTTTTTAAGAAACTAGGTAATAAAAAATAGCTTTGGCGGTTTCACACTACGTGTAGGTACGTACGTAACTAAATCATCGTTGATGACCGCTATCGTATTTCATACACACATAACTGAGACAAACAGAATAAGCAGCTCTACGATCCTTTGTACGTTTCAGATTTTGATATCACAGATTTTCTTATGCATTTTTTCAGACAAAAAAATAATGTTTAGAGGCGAATTTTTTAAATGAGTCTTTTATTGCCGTTTCCTTCTGCAAATGCAGCTTGTCTACGTTCTAGATTTAGCTCGTTTTGTTCTGTGCCAGATAAGGACGAAAGGTAGGATCTGTCTCCAAAAACCTAGGCAGGTATAAGTACAAGATAATATACCTAGTAACACTAAATAGTGTGCTATTTTTCTATGTACGAGTATATATAGAGGCGATGGGCAAGTTTCGCCCCATACTCGTGATGCTGATTGCAAAGTCCATTCACCTACTGTTTCTAGTCACAAGTCACAAAACTACTGACCAAAAACTGATCTAGAGGGTGAGCTAACTTCATAGACCTTCTAGCTAGTCCAGTGATAAGGTGTCTTAAGTTATTAATTTAACTGACATTATTTAGTGCTGTGCATTATTGCAACATATACCTATTACTTATGTCCCCAAAAATATTTTCGCTTTCCATACAACACATACACATAGTAAAAAAGTTAAATATTTTCAGCTCATCAAATAGCAAGACTGCGCGAAGATCTGGACGTGACAGAAATGTATGCTGACCATCCTTTCCTATCACTAGTCCTAAATGTCGCCAAAAAGCAGAAGATGATCTTGTTTTGGCTCACTTACAATGGGGAAAACTAAGCATGTTAGTACCTGTAGTGGTAGAGTTAGTATAGAGAACACAGTACTGAGTAGTTATTAGATGAAATATAAAAGAAAGGACACGTCCACAAAATGTATGGAGGCTGGTATCATAATAACTATAGAGTCCCTCGCTACGCTCAGGGTCCAATTGTGGCCCGTGGCATAAGACACCACTTGGTTCTCTTAGTACATAATCTACTATTTCACATATTTAAAAACAATGGAGGGATAGCAAAATAAACAATAAATTAAATATTTTTAGGAAACCCACAAAACAAGCTTTCAAAAATGATGTAAATTATATCATCTTGGTTAGATTTCTTTCTGAATAATATTTTTTTCCATTTATGGCAGTCTCTTTTAAGATATTCCTTAACTGAGCTGTATTTTCTGCTTGTAGTTAATTTTTTTTAAAGTATTAGATGAAGTAAAACAAAAATCCGCTATCGGGCGTTGGTTTCCGGACATAGGTACCTATATTTCCCATAATTTTATTAGTTATAGGCAACGAATGAATATTTTTCTATAGTAAGATTTGTTATATATTTCGGTGATATAATTAATAATAATTTAGCCTTTATTTCCCAATATTCACACTAATTTACAGAGTTTCAAAACATTTCTAATACATAACAAACAATATGAAAATAGAGTTAAAAATTCTATAAATATGTATTTAATAATATTAGTATTGGGTCACCCATTTTTGGGTGTAGGCCTCCTCCATCATTTTCGATTATATATGCAGCTTTAAATAAGAAATAATAGGTAGTCTAAGTGCAAATATATTTAGTAGTAAATAGAAGCGTTTAAGTAATACCTACGGAAATCAAATATCAAGAAACCTTATCGATTATGATTTGCTTTACGCAAGATTAATTATTCCCATTAATCTGCCGTTAAAAACCCTTGCTTATTTAAGAGTGCGGAACAATTTATTCACCTACCTTGACTGCTGAAAGAAATCAGTTAGATAAGAACTCTTGAACGGTTAGGTGGTAATGTGTGATTGAAATCCCTATAAAATTTAATACTAATTTTCAAAGACGAATCGTTTTTAAATTTTCGTAACGGACTACCGTCATTTGGTCACACAAGTGAATGAAAGAATTCTACATTTTTTATTATTTTAATATGAATTTTGTGATAGTGACATCAATACTGTTTGGAATGAATACTGAAGTGAGCATGTATGATATGCGTGCGCCTTTCTTCAGCCGAACACAGTTGAGTATTGCCAATAGGCGTCCTGCCACTAACCTCGCTTTGCAGCACCATATTACACTATTCCAGAAGCAATGCCACGTAAAAAACATGTTGAAGGAATGCCCAGTCTATCCCGTAACATCAGATACGAATGATTCCATGACGAAATCCGATAGCGTTTCCCGAGGTCATCCGCAGAATAATTCCAGAACAGATATTGAGCAAACAGCTCAAATCAATCTAAATACAAATCCCTCACCATTTAGACGAATGATAGACCAAATAGTTGATAAAAATATTATGCCTTTACACGGAAAGTTGGACGGATACCTACCCCACATTACTGAGAATCTAATTGATTCCACCATGAGTGGTAAACTTAATTTGAAACTGGGCAGTTTCTTTACAAAAAACAGTGAACTAGTAAAAACGACAACGGATTCTACAAAAGCACTTGTAGCAAATTCATCTAAAGAAAGTGAAGTTGTAAAAGTGACAACGGATTCACCGAATGCACTGATATCAAATTTATCTAAAGAAATAGAAGTTGTAAAAGTGTCAACGGATTTACCGATTGCACTTGTAGCAAATTCATCTAGAGAAAATTCAACCGTTGAAATTGGAAATGCTACTGATGAAAATACATCGCGTGATGTATTGGCTCAGTCTTTGGACAGTTTCGAACGCAAGTTTTATGCGGTAAGTGATCTTCTGTTTCTATCATATTTTTTAGTAGAAATCAAGTTTGAACTCGGTCATAAACTGTGCCTTGGCCTTGACCTAAGCAAATGAAGTAGATTTGACTGATTTATTAAAAAAAAATCGTAAAAACATGATGCTTCTAACTATGCATAGGCCTTTTCTTTAACTCGCCAGCAAAACATGTGGGAAATTAGGTGCATCGCCCACCCCAGAAAACTTCAAAGCCAATACATTCTAGACTTTTCTTGGGTAGGCAAAAGTAGCACTACCTCTAGATAAATTCTCTAGTTATGCTAATGATGGCAGCTCTACTGGACACAGGCCTTCTTTACGTTAAATTGATTTTATCGAGTTTTCATGAACTCTATTATCACATAAGTAACAATATATGCCTGTGTAATTATAAAGTACTTAGGCCTCTTTCACAGACAACGTTTAGCAAACTGTCATCATTATCGCCGACTTCGCGGCGCGAAAATGGGATGAGCTTCGTCCAGTCGGGGCTGTTCCTGCAGCTCGCCCTAATGGCGCTTTCCACTGAGGTCGGCCCGGAGACTAGAAGGGAGATCGATGAATGCTTGGAACTCGATGTCTCTGACCAGGTAAACTTCCCGCTATATAGCCCCAAAAGTGGCATGTCTGCTTTGGCAGACAGGCTTTGGCAGCACAGATGCCGGCCGGTAGTTGTGATTGAGATTGGTGAATTTATCTATAGGCCGAATCAAACTCCTTGGTTTCTATGAAGTTCCCCTCTCTTGCTTCGCTATCATATGAATATATTGCGCATCCACTCGTCTCGTGTTCACAGACATCAAAAAGATTGTTTCAGCCCCCCGCGCTCGGAAGGGTAACAGTTACTACTGATTGCTCCGCATTTATTTTCACTCCTGTGCGTAAAAAAGTTGAGTTTTTGCCGTAGACATTATATAAATGTACAGTATTTAGCTGACCAGTGATAGTGTCGTTTACTCCAAACAATTTCGACTTGTGGTTTTCAAGATATTAGCAAAAAACAATCCAAATTATTTGCTAACCGTCCCGCGATTTAAATCTGCACTCGGTTAACTCGCTGTGCTGCGACGGTGAGTCATCGCTACGGTCGCTAGCCGGCACCGCGCCCGCTCACCGCCGCATTACCCCGAAGCCCCAAGCGGTACGATTGGACTTGCCGGACTCATCGACACGACGATTCTCAGCTGTGCGTTATCTATTTATTCTTCGTTCTTTGCCATCATTTTCGCACTCGCTACTCAAAATGTTCTGTGCAGCGTGTTGCAGTAATATTAATTCAAAAGAAGAAAACTACTTGACTTGTACACTTGAAAGCTGCAGCAAGTCCTATCATCTTTTGTGTACTGGGGAAAAGGCTACAACTAATTCGCCAATGAAGGCTTGGATATGTCCCGAATGCCGTTGTGCTACTAAAAAGGGAGGGGATAATATATATAGCCTTACCCCTGTGGGAGCTATGAAGAGAAACAGAGATGCGAACGTTACGGTGCGCACGAAAGCTACAAGAATTCCCTCTGGAGAGCAAACTATCGAAGGCGATACTCAGGATTTGGCCTACGAAATCCGAATGCTACGAACCGAAACAATCAGGATGAGAGATCAATTATCTAAATCAAACTCTCTCCTTGCTTTTTATGAATCGCAACTCAACAAATCTACATCGATTATAGCAGAGTATGAGCAAAAACTTTCCTTGTCGAACTCGGTTATTGTAGACTATGAGAGAAAGATAGAGCGATACGGAGATCAGATAGGAAAACTTGTCGAAAAGCTCAAGAACTCTAACAACGGTCATGTACCCGTCAGTTCTCCAAAAATGTCGAACTCTAACAAGACACCGTGTTTGACGCCTGCTCCATCAACGGAAAACACATCTTTGCGCCCTGTTGTCTCGAGCCGCACGTCTCCTCAGTCAAGCCGTAGGATACAGAATACAGATGAGCAGTCGGATAGCTCCTTTGAAGTCAGCGGAACTGCTGGCGGCACACTAATCTCTACGTGTAAAAATCTGCCTTCAGAAAAGAACACTCATCTGAAATCGCGATCTACAGATGATAAAAACTGGACGGAGGTACGCTATAAGAAAACGCGCCAGTCTGTATCTCTCCGCTGTGTAGCTGGGCCTGCGGTGACGTCGCTTAAGGCGGCTGAGTCACGTAAGCATTTTCATCTCTGGAATATGTTATCGAATTTAGAAGAGGTAAAAACATATTTGAACGAGTTATGTCCACAGAGAGCAATTACGGTAGAACAATTGCGGACATCACAGAATTATAACTCTTTTAAAATAGGAGTTCCTGAAGACTGCTTTGATAAGTGCTTTTCTGTAAACGTCTGGCCAGAGAATGCACGAGTGAAGATGTGGATTAATTATAAAAAACACAAACCTAGGTCTGATGGCGAAACGTTTCATCGTGGGGTCGGCGTTCAGTGAGCCGTGCATCGAGAAACAACCAACGATTGATATTTTCTATCAAAATGTTAGAGGTTTGAAGACTAAATTAACGTCTTGGCGTTCTAGCGTACTGGCTTCAGACCATTTGTTAGTAGCTGCTACGGAAACGTTCCTCGACTATTCAGTGGAGGATGCCGAGGTGGTGCCGGACGGGTGGACTCTACTGCGCAAAGATCGAGGGTCTCGTGGCGGTGGGGTCCTCCTCGCTGCTAGACCTGGAGTGACTATAAATCGTCGAAAAGAACTGGAGTCGCAGTTGGGTGAAGACTTGTGGGCGTGTGTCACATATCGAGGTACTTCTTTTGTTGTGTGCGTGGTTTATATTAAGCCAAAGGCTACTGATGCGGTCTATATGAATATATTTTGTAATATTGAAAGCTTTTTGTCAACTTCGAAACATAGTTTTTTTGCTTTAGGTGACATTAACATGAACAGTGCCTCTATTAACATTAAAAATTATTATTGTTACTTTTTGACATTTTGTAACTTAGTAGACTATAACGAAATTGTAAACTCTCATGGCGGTATTCTTGACGTAGTGTTGGCGCAGGAGTGCATTGAGCCGCAATCGAAGCGGGTATGCGTGCGCGAAGCCGCGGAAGGGTTCGTCGTGATTGATGCGCTGTATCATCCTGCGCTCGAGATTTTGGTAACGCTCCGACCATTTGGCGGCACTGGTGTTCGTCTGCAGCCAAGTAATATTGACCCATCACGTGATTGGAATTTTAATAAGATAGATATGCCACTCTTTCTATCGATGCTGGAGGACACTTCATGGGCTCCTGTCATTGAATGTAACGATATCACAAAGGCAACAGATGCATTTTATGAGATAATTTATAGTTTGTTCGATGCTTCGGTTCCTAAAAAGATTAGGCGAATGGCTAAAGGCAGGTATCCAGTGTGGTTTGATGCGGAAATTATAAAGGGCATTAAACTTAAAACTAAACTGCATAAAGTATGGATGAAATCGAAATGTATTACGTCATATGAACAGTTTTCAGATGTGCGTGCCTGCTTAAAGTCTCGCATATCTCAAGCGTACAAATCTTATATGGCGCGCATAGAAGAGAACCTACAACAGTGTCCTCAACACTTCTGGAGACACGTACATAGCCTTAGGTCCAAGGGGGGCTTTGAACCGCGTGTCACATATAGAGGAAATATTTGTAGCGGTGTAGAGGCTGCGGAGGCATTTGCTAACTATTTTTCCAGCGTTTTCCAAGATGATCTTCCAGTATTAAATGTAAATTTGTGTTTGGAACAATCTGCTCATAGTGGCTACGTCACCCTACCAGAGGTATCACCCTCAGACATTGAGCGCGGTATTAATAAGTTAAAATTAGGCAGCTCGCCAGGCCCCGATAGCTTGCCTAGCTTTATTCTCAAAACCGGTAAAAAGCATCTAACCATACCGTTGCTTCACTTATTGAATCTTTCTCTAATAAATGGGAAGTATCCTGATCAGTGGAAGTTGTCTAGGGTGACTCCCATCCCAAAGAGCAATAAAAAAACCTTGGTGGAAGAATATCGCCCAATCGCAATTCTATGTGCACCTGCTAAAGTTTTTGAGCATATACTCTACAAAGAAATATACAGACAAGTCAAACAATATGTTGGTGAAGAACAGCACGGTTTTAGGCCAGGGCGTTCCGTAAATACTAATCTGTTGTGTTTAGTCGATTATATTTCGAAGGCTATGGATCATGGTTCCCAGGTTGACGTGATATATTTCGATTTCCAAAAAGCATTTGATAAAATTGATAACGATATTTTATTGCTTAAGCTTTCGTCATGTTTTGGATTTTCTACGGGTCTTTTGCGTTTCTTAGCGGACCTCATGGGGGGCAGGCGTCAGTATGTGAGACACGGGATTTACGAGTCGAAACCTTACCACACTAGATCTGGGGTAAGTCAAGGCTCCGTAACCGGACCATTGTACTTTCAGATGATGATTCATGATTTACCTAAAGTACTGTCATCTGCTCAATGTCTCCTGTACGCCGACGACCTTAAACTTTTCCTCGAAATAAAATCACACAGAGACTGTCTACGCTTACAGGATGACATCAATAACATTTATGAGTGGAGCGTGAAAAATAAGATGTTATTTAATTTTAGCAAGTGCAATGTTATGACCTTTGACCGGAAAAAGAACCCAATACATTTTAGTTATAGCTTAGACACAACCGCCATACATAGAGCTAACCTTGTAAAGGACTTGGGGGTCACTTTCGACCGTGGTCTGACTTTCCACGATCACGTGTCTGACCTTGCCAAGGAATCGTACCGACGCCTTGGGTTTGTGCTTCGAAACGCGAAAGATTTTGAGAATCCACAGGTTTTGAAAACCCTTTATGGTTCCTTGGTCAGAAGCAAGCTAGAGTCGAGCGCATGTGTTTGGAACCCACATCAGGTCACGTACACGCGATTGCTTGAAAAAGTACAAAAGGCTTTCCTAAGGACACTATATAAAAAGCAGTACGGATACTATCCTTTTATGTATCCCACTAAGTTTTTGCTTGGACATCTGGGATATAATTCGCTCGAAGTGAGAAGGACGCTGGAACAACTCAGTGTCTGCCTTAAAGTGCTGAGGGGCTTAGTAGACTCTATTGAGCTACATGATTTATTGTGCGTGATGTTTGTGCCAGATAGACCTGGGGTCCCGGTGAACAGGCGCGGCCGATTGCCTAATTTATTTCACGTGGAACATTGTCGCACCATGGCTCGCTCTATGTCACCCTTGGTGCGCGCTCGCAAACATTTCAATGCGCTCCTGGCAGCCAATACTGAATTTGATATTATTTTTGACAACTGGAAAACTGTAATAACTGTTTTTAGGACATATTGTGAAAATCTAATTGACCAATGGGACAATAGTAATCGTGCAAACAGCACTATTGACATTTTTGAGCTGCATGACTCATAATTTGACATTTGAAATAACATGACATTAATTTATATATTTTTTTTTAATACTTTGACATTACGATTTATTTCATGACTTTTATTTTTTTTTTTTTATTTCTTATTGTATCGTTTTATTGTACACTGATTTAAATTCATTGATTGTATAATTATAATTTTGTGAGATAGATGTAAATGTATTGTACTCGTTTTTATCTCAATAAAATAATTTGAATTTGAATTTGAATTTGAATTGTTATGGCCTATACCTGTAAATCTTTTCAAACATTAAGTACATGTAGTTATGCTGAAACGAAGAAAAAATATTGGCCGATAAAAGTATAGTTTTATTCAATGCAGGGTTATTTGAATGACTTATCTAAATACGATTTATAGGGGTGACTACCATTGATACATATGAACCAAATAAATAAATGGACTGTGAAGATTTGAGGGCCTTGAGCAGCACATTCAGCATTAATAATACTAATGTTAGCCCACCTTACACACCATATGATTGACGGATGGCTCTAACCAAATCGGAATGTGTATGAGATCATTAACTGATCAGACTTATCAAACGCTATATAGATGCTCCATGTTTTTTTTTAAATTATTTATCTACTCAAGTTACAATATTTTACAACAAAGAATACCAAAAAACCGTCAGGTTAGTATTGGTACCTTTTAAATCAGAGTAACGAGCAAAACAGCTGCCTACTATTGCTACGAGTACGTTAATCCAGTGAAGAGCCAAAGAGAGTGTTAAACGTACCGCCTGACCCAATAACGCCATACTTGTGTCTAGGCCGTAGTAATTTACATTTTCACGCTTTTATTATGACTGTAAAGTAGCCGTCAAACACTAACAGTTCACTCACAAACATGGTACCAGCCTGAAATGCACAAAAGAGGGGTACTTACTAAGGAACATTACAAAGATTGGGTCAATAGTACCCACACAAATTGGATGTTCAATGATATGCACTTATTCTATAAAATAGAAGACGGAAGTTCTAGTTAGCATGAAGAGTTCGGGCCTCTTTAAGAGTGATGTTTAAAAGATGGCATAAAATGATATTAAGGTCACATTTTATAGTTTATTACAGGTACAGCGAAGTACGAAAGAGTAAAATGGTACCTATTTGGTATTATTTTTTTCTCAGAAACATCCCTTATACAGATGAACATACAAAGAAAAACTCTATTTAGAGTCGTTTCCGATTTTTGGAGAAACAAATTCGAAACAATACTGAGAATATTTCTTATTAGTTCTTAGATACCTGCTGTCCACTCTTTTTTAAATACGTATCCGTAAATGCTGACGAGACCGAGTAAGAGCATGAGCGAGCATTGAAGATTGACATTGAACAATGAAGTATTAGTGTGAATTGGATATGTATCGATGTACTTATGCGATTCGAAAAGTCAGTGTCTTCAGTTCAAAAATTTAGCCTCTATGTCTATGCTTTTAGGAAAGGCTGGAGTTAATAAACAACACAGTGTCTTCCCTGCCGGTGTCAAGCGAAGACTTCAAGTTCCGCTGGTCGTCACGACTCGTGCTGCGTTCGCAGAACGTCAGCGAGAAGTTCCTAGCGGACGCTGCGCCCGCGCTGCGACTGCAGGTGGACAACTTCAATGGAACTGAGACGCCGAAGGAAATGGCGGATGCTCTTAACCTCATGGTGAGACTTGTATGGCATTAAGGTATCAAAGGCTAGTCTGCCTATGCGGCTGACCTAGGTATTATCGGGCAAGTCAACTAATTCGTGCTGACGGACGCTATAAAGTTGCTCCTGCAGATAGTTAACTTTAATTCACATTCATGATACATATTTGTACAATACCTACCGTCCTACCTAAGAACGGGCTCGATTGTTACCGTAGCTACAGAAAGCAGTTCCAAGCTGATAAGTGGTGCATTGTTATATTGCTTTCATATACCTAACGTATAGTTTCAATTTATGTAGTAGATTTTATTATTAGGTATATTATTGTAAGGTGGAAGCAGATTCCGGCGGCGCGATCCACAATACGTTCGAGGAAGACGAACTCTCAGGAGATGTGAGGGCAGTGCTAGTGAGCACATTGTACTTTCGCGCGCGCTGGCGCTCCGCCCCCACGCTACTGAACGGCACGCGTGCCTTCCACGACGCGGGCGGGCCGCGCCGCGCCGCCAGGATGATACGACTCAACGACAACATGCGGTACGCGCGCCTCGACCGCTGGGACGCTGAGGTGAGTTGACTGCTGGAGTGGTAGCTACAGCTTTAACACGCGCGCCTTCTACGACGTGGAGATTTTACTCGTAAATGAACTTAACTTAATGTGGTAGTATGTGATATAAATAGTATCTGCATGTATTTTTTTCCTATAAAATACCATAATCATAAAGTATGACAACACTTCGTAGTAGATAAGTCTTGGTAAAGAACAATGAAATTGGTAAAAAGACAATTTATTGAGGTAAACAACAGTAGTTTTATGCTACATAAAGTTAATCGTATCTAGAAGTTAACGGTGACAACACATCTACGCAGCCTTAACTTATATCAGAGATGATGTTATGTAAGTTTACATCTAAAATGTTTATTCCCCGTACGGAATGTAAGCCAATATGAGAATAAAATAAGTGAGCGCTGCCACTATGAAACACAAACTATTTAGAATGCTAGCGAATTGCATCCAGTCAGCGGCCTGCGAATTGTCATCGGCGGAAGTGGCCGCTTCTTCCTTTAGAACTTTGGTGTCCGACGGATCAAACTCTGTAAAAACAGCGTATCGTCCCGGGCCACTGCTTACCAAGCGGTTTACCTTCACGATCCACATTGGCGCCGGTTCCATCTTGCGCCTCAGGGCCATAAGCAGTAAAGTCTCCAGAATCCCCACCAAAGTCACCACCATCGAATCGCGAACGAACGATAGAAGAATAGGGGTCTCCGCGCTGTGCTTCGGAATATTGTAACCGATCTCGGTTAAAAACATAAAATGCCCGTATAGGCTGAAACAAATGAGCAGCAGTCGAACGTTATCCTTGACGTCGAGTAACAACGAAATTAAAGTGAGACACACTATCACGAAGGAAGGAACCACGACGATGGCCGCCGGGCCGGCCGCCACTCGCCTCATCACGAACGTGTACTTCAACATTGGGTATGTCGTGTTGGGCAAGCCCGCGTACTTCCCGGGGAGGCGGTCGTGCGTCACCTTCATCAGCTTCCAGCCGGGCCCATCCTGATAATCGTCAGTGATGACCGCTCTCTCGTTGTAGAAGGAAAAGTTGACCTGCTCTCCCGTGTGCATCCAGGAACCGAAGTATAGGGTGCAGTTTTGTTCGTCGTAAGGCCACCTGCGCAGAGAGGTGCGGCAGATGCCAGAGTGCGTGAGGTGCGGTACGCAGGTGACGGTGCCGTCGCTGGCCACGAGGCACGTGGTGTAGATCTGGTCAGAGTTGATCATGGTGGCATCCGCGTTGAACAGCGCCATCCGCGGCGTCCAGAACTCGTGACTTTCCACCTGGATTTCCTTGATGTCGCCGTAATTAGCCGGATTCCATGGCAAGAGCTCGTCCTTCCACGTAAGAGCCACCCAACTGTGTAGCGTGAACGTCTC
Organism: Hypomecis punctinalis; assembly: GCA_949316475.1. NCBI lineage: Eukaryota > Metazoa > Arthropoda > Insecta > Lepidoptera > Geometridae > Hypomecis > Hypomecis punctinalis. Next base: position 12,387,208 of record OX438797.1, read on the forward strand.
CTCTTGGGCGTCGAAGCTAATGTACTTGATGGCAAATCTAACTTTTACGTTGATGGTGCTTTTGTGGTCTTTCACCGGTCTGAAGTCGTAGTAGGTGTAGGCGCAGAATAGGTCCTTGTGAAGTTTCGCTTCGTCGTGAAGGGCAGGCTCTCGCTCGGCGGGGCACTCATACTCCTCCGCCGCCACCACGCCACACAGTATCACCAGCACGAGTATTGCGCTCGTTCCCATAGTCGCAGACTCACTGATCATACGCCTCAACAACACATAACTTTGCATTTGAGAAACTTGACACCGCTAACCGCCCCCTGAGATAACTTTCGAAACGGCAGATGACGTTACCCGATAGCGTAGGTATTGGAGTGTTCGCGTTTGTTCCATTTGAACTGAAATTGGAATAGCTTTGATTTATCGATATCTGTTTAAATTAGTGCATTAGCAACAGAAAGCTAGTCGAAGAAGTGTACTTCTGATAAAATCAGTTACTTACATTAGTTAGATGTCAATAAAAATAAGGATCGTACATAAATAGCCTGACCGTAGATATACGAGCGCGCTCGACTACCAGCCAGGCACAATCCAAGCCACAAACACTGTTACTAACCTGATACTATACCGTACCTGAATATTAGCTTTATTTGTTTTGTACAATTGTTATATTATCTTCTTACCGGTCTACAGTTTACATCGAAAAATACGGCTGCCATCGAAACTAAAATATTTATCTTCAAAGCAAAGAAGCATCAATTATTTTGAAGCATGGTCTGGGCCCATACCCAAATATCTTCTCTTAGTGGCGGGAAACGGCGTTTGCGTTTATTGGCTGGTGTTCGCGATTGTGGCTCGTTTGTGGTAATACTAAGATCGTATTGCAGGCGTTGGAGATATTCTACTCGACGCCGGGGCTGAGTCTGGTGATGCTGGTGCCGCGCGGCAGCTCGCTGCGCAGCCTGGCGGCGGCGGCGGCCAACACTAGCCTTGGAGACATCTTGGATGCCATGCAGCCGCTGCGGGTGGCCGCCACCCTGCCACTCTACACGCTACGCATGACTCTACTGCTGCCTAACAAACTGCAAGCTGTATGTACCTATTCATATTCATAATATGTGTAATATGTATGTCTATAATAGGTATGGGCGTAGTTTAGGGGTGGGGGTGCTCAGTGCCTTTGAAACTTCTTTTAACACCTCATAAAACTTGAAAGTGTGGTTTATTTTTTGTTTATAAATCGGCTAAGTTCGAGTCGGACTCGCGCGCACGACGGGTTCCGTGCCGTATAGGAGCCCCCTTTATTAATTTTAATTTAATTAGGTAGGTATAATACTTTGAAGTGAATAAAAAAATATCTATATTAATAATTTCGTCAAGGGGTACGGTAGACTGGATTGAAACCTTTCCTAAATGATAAAACATAAAAAAATAATGATTTCGAGTCGACAACATATATCCGGAAAATTCGGATTATCGAGTATTTTAATAAATTATAACGGTTCTGACAAACAAATCGCAGTCTCCATATTGTCAGGCACATGACATATCTTGAGCCGTCATTCTTCTTCTTCTTTTATGTTTTGGCGTCGTATTGTTGTGAATTTGCCAGTGTCAAGTATTAAGTTATAATAATTTTTGATAATATTTTATCTATAACCATTAGATTATAGAAGGGTATAACCCATCAATATGGAATGTAAGAAAAAATGCCAAGTCGATGGTATAACCATAGGTTCCAACGTGCTATGGAGAGGGCTATGCTCGGTGTCTCCCTGCGGGATCGAATCATAAATGAGGAGATCCCTAGATGAACCAAAGTTACCGTCATAGCCCAGCGGATTAGCAAATTAAAGTGGCAGTAGGCAGGGCACTTTGTTCGAAGAACGGATGGCCGATGGGGCCGTAAAGTTCTCGAATGGACCACGGACCAGCAAGCGCAGCGTAGGATGTCCACCGACTAGGTGGATTAACGATATAATAAAAATCACAGGAACACGATGGATGCAGGCAGCTTCCAACCGGCCTTATTGGAAATCCATGGGAGAGACCTATGTCCAGCAGTGGATGTCCTACGGCTGATCTATCTAGATAGATAACCATATAAAAAATAATACTGGTTAAAATCTTTACAGTTGAAGTTGACTTTCTTTACGTAATATAAGAATGTACATTTTCAGTAGGGACCTACTTAATCATTTATTTTTGAGTAATTTTAATTTTGAGCAAAACATTTTACTTTGGGATATTGTATTACACAAACGTAAAAAATCGTGAGTACCTATTTCTTTAAATGAATGTCTTTCATTGATCTTTCATCATTGTTTTGCTTGATTATACCTACATCATTTATTTAACAGCTGAATCTCTTTGCATTTGGTAAACATTCTCATAATTGTAGAAAATGGATGCAGCGAAGGGCTCTTCGTTAAGATGGTGATCGAGTAACAGCAAAATTATTATCAGTGTGTGTATTATGAGTCACATTTCACCCGAGCGAAGCCGGGTTGTCATCTAGTAACTAAATATTCTTTTGAAGCATGAATCTGTTGCCGTTCTTAACACATATTTAAAATGTATTATAAATAATTATTAATAATTTATTTTAAAATATATTTATTTATTTTATTTTTAGTATTAAATGTTGTTATAGCGGCAACAAAAATACATCATCTGTGAAAAGGACATGTCCACAAAATTTATGGAGGCTGGTATAATAATAATAAAAAATTCTAACCACAACACTCGTTACATTTCAAGAAAGTTCATATTTTTCTGGGTATATTTTTTTTTCTGGTATACATCAGTTAAAAATATAAAAGAGCCCTCCGATCTTTTTTAAATTAATTTTGAATTTATTAAGATAAATATATTTGGCTCAATAGGTAGTTTATCTCTATCAACCCTGATTAATTAACCTCTAAATTGTTACATAAAAGCAGTTTTACCAATTAGACACACTTTTTAAGTGTTTTTTGTCACATTGTATCTAATAACTGGTCACACTGGTAGCCTATAATTTTTAATTTTAGCAAATTAAGAGATGAATGTGGAAGAATCAGCTACGAATGGAAGTAAAATAACGATAGAAGCACTTTATTATTGCTAAACTAGCAAAAATAAATAGCTGTATTGTTAATAACTCTTCCAAGTTTTTAATACAATTTATTTTCCACACTTAAAAAAACTGAGGGATGGATAATCTAAATTAAATATTTTTGAAAAGCCCATTAAACCAAGCTTTCAAATGATATATAATACATCATCTTGGTTCAATTTTTCTCTGAATAATAAACCACTTGTGGACGTCACCTTTCAACTGGCCAGATATGACCGTTCATGGGTTAAGTCTGGTAACAAACAGACACACGGACAACGGAGTCTTAGTAATAGGGTCCCGTTTTTACCCTTTGGGTAAGGAACCCTAAAAAGGAACTCGCGTCTCACAGTTGTAAAGCGAGCGTCTTCTCATTTGGGCTAACACGGCTTCTTTGATGAATTTAAAAACGTATATTACTGATGAATATATCTCAGCTCTCACATATCATGTATGTCGCCTCACATTCTCCTACGTAAGCTGCCACGGCTTCTCTAATAAAATTAATATGTAATATATTTCAGATGAATATATCTCGTCTGGTGGAGGGTGCCGACGGGTCGGAGGTGCGGCTGTCGCTGGCGGTGCAGCGCATCATGTTCTGGGCGGAGGCGGGTAGGAACGCCTTCAAAGATGATGGTAAGGGCTTGCGTTTCACCACTTTTTGTACTGTACTTGATTTTTTAACTGTCTACTGCTGAACATAGGTCTATCATAGGCGTACCTAGAGTGGGACGCTTGTGGGCGTTAACCACCGTAGAGAAACGTCTTCGACCACTTGACTTGAAAGTTTATACATTTTAATTTCTGAATAAGTATATGCTGCTGGCCCTCCTATAGAAAATTTCTAGCTATGTCAATGGATCTAGGTAGGTACTAATTTCTACGGCACATCTTACCTGACATGAATTAATTTATAAACGGAGATACAGTGTACAATCTTAATTTTTATACGGAGATTCAGTCCACAATGACCAACCTGAAACTCTAGAAAAAAAAACAGCTTCTTCATACAAAATTGCATCTTAGATTCGACAAAATGTATCAAACATTTTTTTGGCGATTACCGGGTTAGCCTCGTAATAAAAGTTGTTCATAATAAAAAAGAAAGAAAGAAAGTTTATTTCCTAATAACTCATAGTGAAAATAATCATGTTACAATACGGCTTAGTACACTCTATCTAAGTACCTCTACCCAAGAAGAGTGATCCCAATGTGAGTTGGTGGTCACATTACATTAAATAAATAAATAAATATTTTGGGACATCTTACACACGGCCTCTGACCCTAAACTAAGCAAAGCTTGTGATATGGCTGCCAGAGACTGATATACTACATATACTTATTTTTAAATACATTCTTATATAGATAGTAACTAAATAACACCCACTTTCCTCACGAAAATCCAGGTGTAAAGCAAAATGAAATCCGATTTTCCAAACGAAATATTCAATGACCTTAGACAAAATGTATGGAACAGCTGATTTTTTTCGCGATTCGTGGAACGGTCCTTTGAAAAAAATTGTTTGTAATTTACGAGTACCTACAAATATATCCTACATGTATGCATTTTGCATAACACCGTGCATATATTTTTCTGTAGGCGCAAAGAAAATATTATCAAACGCATGAGTAATCCTTGACATCCTGTTGACCCAGCACAGGCGAACCCGAGCCGATGACTAACGCTTCCACTAAATTTGATAATTCGTCCACGCGACAGAAATAACTACTAATCTAATCATTGCCTAACAGTGTTATCAAGATAGGGTTATGCAAAACTGTATATAGTACAGATAATAATTTAATTTTGATTGCCTATGAAAGCTATACGCCTCTCCATAATACATAATATAATATACTCACCCTATAAGGCACCTAGTAAGTAGGTACGTAACAATCACATCCATCGAAAAATTCTTTCTTACAAATGTATGTAAAAATGGCATTACCGACTTCAACCGTGCCCTGAATTCGAATAGTTCGCACGGATCAACGTGTCGTCGATATAGTCATTTTCACAATTTTGTTGATTTTTCAAAGCTACAGCCGATTCCAATAAAATTTAAATGGGTCTACCTCTGAAATATGGTCTACTAAACAAAGAAACTCCAACAGTGGGAGTTTTTGAGTTGTTTTATGTCTCTCTCTACCTAGAGAAAAAGGACATGTCCACAAAATGTATGGAGGCTGGTATACCTAATAATAATCAATAATTTTTTTAACCACAACACTAGTTACAATTTGAGAAAGTTCATATTTTTCTGAGTCTATTACATCAGTTAAATACAAAAAAGTACCTTCCGATTTTTTTTAATTAATTTTGAATTTATTGGGATAAATAAATATATTTGGCTCAATAGGTAGTTTATCTCTAGCAACCCTGATTAAGTTACCTCCAAATTGTTAAATAGAAGCATTTTACCAATTAGACACTGTTTTTAAGTGTTTTTTGTCATCTTGTACCGACTAACCGGTCACACTGGCAGGTTACAATTTTTAATTTTAGCAAATTAAGAAATGTATCTGGAAGAATCAGCTACAAATGCAAATAAAATAACGATAGAAACACTATATTATTGCTAAACTAGAAAAAATACAGAGCTGTATTGTTAATTTTCATACAATTTATTTTTCACATTTAAAAAAAAACGGAGGGATAAAAAATCTAAATTAGATATTTTTGAGAAGCCCATGAATCAAGCTTTCAAATGATGTATATATCTTCTTGGTTCGATTTTTCTCTGAATAATATACCACTTGTGGACGTCACCTTTGTGCTCAACAGGATGTAGCACAGTGGGCCACAGTTGGCAACTCCTATGGAACTACGCCTTAACATAGGAATTTATACAGTTTACACAAGGTCTCTTTCGATTTGCTTCTTTAGAATTTCAAATTAATATTTTTTAAACTTGGCAACTCCTATGGAACTACGCCTTAACGTAGGAATTTATACAGTTTACACAAGGTCTCTTTCGATTTGCTTCTTTAGAATTTCAAATTAATTTTTTTAAACTTGAAATCTTGAACGACTAAGATTTAAATTGTAGAATGCATTTCAACATTGATAAATGTATCTTTCAGCCTTCAATCAAAATAAAATATAAAATAATATAAATAGTAAAATACTTAAATAATGTAAGTAAGTAACTAAAAGTGGAAGTTAAACGAATTCTAATTTAGTTAAAATTGAATCAGGCGTTACTTTACGGAAGTTCATATTTAAATCTGCATTTCGCAAACTGCAAACCGATATTTAAAACAGAGTGCTAATTTTGGTAAATCGTTGACAAAATTTTAGACCAATCCTGTATGCATGTCTTCAGGTTTGCACTGCGATGTAGATGGCTGAAAATAAGCTAATTCTTAATTTTAACAGGCACCTTTTATGTAAGAGCCTAGTGCTACAACTTAGACCGTATTTTTGCTAAATATTAGGCGTGGTGTGATCTAAATCGAATCTGTATTTAGTGTGCAGATCTTTTAATATCCTACAGCTGAACATAGGCCTACCCACCAAGAACGTTTGGGATATACCTATACACTAATCAAGTCCAGTGCGGGTTTGTTGATTGACTACGCCATCGAATTGACAAACGTGAGCTGACTTCCTCACGATGTTTTCTTTCACCGAAAAGTCATTGATGTACTCGTAAGTTTCAGATAAGTTTAATGAACTCATTGGTTTGGGACCGGGATTTCGATCCGCGTCTCTACGACCTCACGATGGTAAAGCGAGCGTTATTAGCACTAGGCTACCACGGCGTTCGATGACTATATCGTAAAAAGAAAATAGTCATACATACGAATTGAAAACCTAAGGTAAGGGTGCTATTTAATTTTGGAACAGAGCTGCCAACTGCAACTGCTTACAGCACGTGCAGCGGCTGATACAAACTAGCAGCTGTGGCCAAAACAAATGAAGTTGGTCGCAGCTACACTACAAGTTTGTATCAGCTGCTGCACGTGCTGTCGCCAGTTGCAGCTTGGTTCCAAATAACACCTCTAGTCTTACCACAAAAGTTTTAAGCACGCTTTAGAAACTGTTTAACGGAACAAATTGCACGGTTAAAACACTGTTTAAATCTTTTGTGGTAAGACGGTTAATTTCCTGATTTGGTTGCAGGTATAGAGTGGGACGAGCCGCCGCAACGGGAGGTGGTTGTGGACCGCCCCTACATATTCTACGTGCGCTGGAAGAATAAGACCATTATGAATGGAAATTTTGTACTTTAGTTTCAGCCAATAGGGACTTCTTAATGTAAATGTAGTAAGTAGGAGAGGTATTAATGAAATATATCGGTAATTCTGTGCAATTTGCAGTTTGGTTTCTTTACCGCCACAGCTAAAGAACTTTACGTAAGAAAGAACGTACTGTCTAAATAATGACACTTCAGATTTACTTACCAGTAAGCATTAAAAAAGTGTATCTACTAGGAGTAAAGGATATATCTATTTCGAGTGCATTAGACATAATATGCCTACTAAAGTATAGCTACACTTGCACACATTTCTAAACATTGCGTAACTTGAATCAATATTGGTGCAGGAACAATAGCTTTACAAAAGCCGGATGATGCCCTTCGATTCCAAGAAAGTAATTCGCCAGTTTGCTACTATTTCAATAGTATGATAATTGTTTCAATGCGTACCTACATAATTATAATATATTGAGAGACCGGGCACTCCGATGGGAAGCCGCACAAGTAACATTGCATATCAGTTAAGTATGTAATAAACACGTAGGTATGTGAGCGGAACATCTCCGTATTCGCCATAAATTTTACTATGTAGGTATTTCTTTAATTCTGTAACTAGAAGTAGGTACTTGTACAGTATTTTCATATCATATAGACCTAACAATTCTGAACGGGAACGGCAGCTACCAAAGAAGAAAATCAAAGGAAAGAATGTATTACATATCCCTCTTAGCCCTCGTTCTTGGACAGTGGGGTAAAGAGGATTCTTATATCAAAACTATATGATCACAGGGATTTTGTGTAAAATAGACAACTTAAATCCTTGGCGCTAGTGAACAACAGGTAATCTAAGATATATGATGTCAATGACATCGAGCTTCGCCTAGACGCAGCGAAAGCTAGAAAATTTTATCGATACCAAACTACTTATCAGCGCTTAGTACAAATGTGCGCATGTGTGGGCAACAAAATAAGGTCAAATAATTTCCCTAAGGACCTTGCGTGCCAAAGTGCTGACACAATTACTACTTTTACCTCTTATTTCTAATTAAACCTGGGATTATGGGACGCATTAAACTGTTTTCTACAGGTACCAACTTACCAAGACTGGGTTCAGGAATATAGTAGAAAACTTAACTTTTCCGTTCGTGAGGAAACCGTAGCAAAGTTACAGTAGGTCACCTATTTATATTTATGGTACCTGGCTGGGTAGCTATTACTGTAGGTATTTATCGAGAATGTAACACGCTATGCCGTCTTATTTTCCTTAGAAATCAGATGACTGAAATCGTATTTAGTGCTTCAACTACCACGAAAATTTTCGGGTCTGGACTCGTGGTTACACCGCTTTTTACCACTCCGAACAGAACTCACGGATTCGCTTCGGAAGTATTGCGAAACTACCCTTACGAGTAGGTAGGTATCGAGCGCTACTTTGATGATCTACATTTTTTGAGGCATCAATAACACCCAAGTTAATTTTAGTTAGGTACTCTAATCTACATACATTGTTAGTAAATCCATGGCGCAGTACATTGGCAAGCCATTAAATCGATTTACTACGCTCGTAGAGACGTCATGGCTCTGCATGCCACAGTTGGCCATGTTCCAGCATAACCAATGACCAACGTGCGAATAAATCTAGCCAGATATATCTGTAGGTGCAGTTATCTATCCTTTACGTATGTACTAGTACTATAAAAAAATGTATTATATTTTCTTTCAAAGTTGCATACGTATGGAAAGGATAAATAAAGAGCCTTATTATCCTAGGTCTGTAATTTCTTCTTCCTACGAGTATTTTGACCTACCGATATACGTTGTATCAGTTAAACTGTGTTACATAGTGTAAAGTATTTCAGATCGCTGTGGTCACATGATAGCAAAAACAAGAGGTTGCACTCCGGGAGTGCCGGCTGAAGTGAAAACTTGAACATCAATATCACACTCACACAAGCACACTCGCGCAAGCGCCCTGCGCCGTCTTACGAATTTTCGATCAGGTCACGTGTCCTGACGTAAGTTTAAATTTTTTTACCCATCCCAAAAAGTTCACAACGCCGCTAAAGTATTCACTTCAATAACTAAATTAAGCTTGATTCACATAACATTGCTTTTACGAATTTCTGCTCAATGGCCTGTACATAATTTTTTGTTAAAGGTTCGTAAGATGTACGAACGCGTGATATTAGTGTTATGCAGAGCACACTACTTGTGCACCGCACGTGCGCTATGCAACATCATGACTGAGAAATTGAACTGCACACAGGGCCGTACCGTGAGTCTAAAGGGCTCTGGGCTAATACTACTTAGGGGGCCACCTAATAACACAAAGACAAAAACAAATATGACATTCGTTCGGTCGTTTCAGCCATAGGACGTCCACTGCTGGACATAGGCCTCCCCTTTCTCCAATAAGATCGGTTCGTAGCGGCTTGCATCCAGCGCGATCCTGCGGTCCTAATGAGATCATCCGTCCACCTTGTGGTGGCGTCTTACGCTGCGCTTGCCGGTACGTGGTCTCCACTCGAGGACTTTTCGACCCCATCGGTCATCAGTCCTCCGTGCTATACGCCCCGCCCATTGCTATTTCAACTTGCTAATCCGCTGGGCTATGTCGGTAATTTTGGTTCTTCTACGGATCTCCTCAGTCCTCATCTTGCAGACTCCGAGCATAGCCCTCTCCATAGCTCATTGGGCTACTTGAAGCTTACTAATAAGACCTATAGTGAGAGAACACGTTTATGTGTCACGTCATCACTGGCAACACACACTGGTCGAAAACATTCGACTTGAGGCACTGAGGTATGTCGGAAGAGAATAAGTTACGCAATTTTCCAACGCTGCCCAGCTTTTAAAATTATATATATTTTTACATTATCGTCTATTTGACTTTGACTTAGCTGGGGGGCCCTAGAATCCACGAGGCCCTGGGCAGAAGCCCAAAAAGCCATAAGATAGATCGGGCCGACTGCACAGACCGATTCGTACCCGTGCAGCGAATTCACCAGACCTATACACAGTATACACACCACCCTTATGTGAATCAAACTTTAATTTCCTACAACCAACCAACTACCACATTACATTGTAAAAATATAAAATTGGTAGGTTGCCACTTATATGGTAGTCAATAGTTTGCATTAGGTAACTTAGCCATTTTCTATAACAGGCACCATGACCAAATAAAAACTAAATATTATCACAAAATAAGAATATATTTAACTGCAAGTACTAAAACATAAACACAAAAGACAATAAATATTTATACAAAGAATGAAAGTAACTTAATTTTAGTCTTACACCTGTAATGAATTTGAATGTTGGTGGTTATAAGAAATCAAAAATAGTCAATTGCTCTTAAAAATAGGTTCTAGGCTAACTGTGAATACTTCATGTGTATTTTGGAATACTGCTTCCTGGAAATAAGAAAAAAAGCCAATTAAAATCTAATAAAAGTACCAAAATTTAATTATAACTGAAATCATGCAAAAAAAAAATATTATGTCAAGGTAATCATAAAGGTGTATGGTTTTATACACATGATGTAGTAATGAGTTGTTAGTAATAATTATTAATAAAATAGTAAATTTTTGACTTATGCAGAATTTATTAAATTGAAATTAAGTGTAATTACAATTAGACATTCTTACAACTTGACACTGTCGTTATAAATACTCGTTGACTAGTACCATAACATTATAATACAAATTGAATTAACAACGCCATCAGCTCTAGACTTATACCCCCTTATGAAGAACTCAGTATGCTTAGGCTATAGTTACATTTCTTTTTATTTTACCAGAGTTTAAAATTTCGGCGAAAAAAAGAACAAATCGTGTAGTTACTACACAAACACTACTTCCGAGTACTTATAAGGAGGTACGAAGAGACAGCATAGTAAATTACATTTTAAGCTGAAGTAACATCCAGTTTATACTTTTTAAACATTTGTTTTTGAATACTCAAAGCTACAATTTACATGCAATGTAACGCACTTAGATAAAATACATACATTTTGTCATAATATTCAAAGATTAACAGTGTAATTATTTCAATAGTAGTGTTCAATTGTAATTTAATTTTACTAAGAAAACCGTGTACAGTGGACAATCTATGCACTTCAATGTTTCTGTCTTATAACACTCCAATAGTCAATACCTAAGTTACATCAATCCTACACTAAAATAGATAAGTAGGTATTAAATTTTAGTTAAATACATTGCTACAGCTGCTAAATTCAATGCTTAGCCAGACATTTAACAGTGCACTAACACCAAAACGAAGACCAGGACACCATCAAATTAAGTCACGATGAAATCAGAAAGTAAAGCTACTCTTATGTAGTTTACATGCTTATTTTATAGAACTCTACATTCTAAGGTATCTGTACTCAGCCACGTCGCGAATCTATATTCTTAATTATGTCATAAGTTCCATTTTGGTCGACCACTAGTCTTATTTTGGAGTTAAACCTTGAATGGTTCAGTAATTGAATCGACGTATTTAACTTAAGCAGTTATAGTTCCAAGATTAAAGTCATAAAAATCCAAATAAATATACTATAATTAACTTATCAAAACCTACGACCAACTTAACCTAGCTAATACCTAAAGTAAAATATTAATTAATTAATTTCAATTATTTAGGCTGAGTTGCACCATCTTTGGTTACTGTCAAATCTTCCAGCAAAAGTTACCTAATGTTTTTTGAAAGTGTTTGACGATATAATTGGATGGTGCAAATCAGCAACACTGGTAATAATAATAAGAGCTTGGCTCATAGAAATAAGATTGAATTAATATCCCTCAGAAACCCCATGTAACATAATATTTTGAAATTTTAATCTCAAGACATGAATTTCTTGTAAACCTTGAATTAAAAATAGCTGTGGATTTGCAACAAGCAGACAATAAGATCAAACAGGGATCCAATGAAACCCTTTAAATAACTTTCATTTTTAATGAGAGTATTCAATATTTTCCAGCATCTGGCGATAGTGAATAGGCCGAAAAGTCGCCACGGATTGATTTATCAGCTAAATTTAACTTGGAATGCTTTATTACACAGTATAAAAAATATTATCCTAAACTTGTATCTCCAACTAGGTATGAATGGGCACCTAATTTTAACATAAAAGCTGATCTAACAACATGTGATGGACCATTAGACTAGCAATATATCAATTTGGGCGCTATCAAAAAATTTCAAGAATTTTTGTGGTGCATAAAGTATTTATGTTTTGTGTAATTGTATACACAAACATTACCTATATCACCCTACCACCTCCAGGTCCACAAAAGAACACAGAATCCTTGGTTCAGAGATATTTTTTATTCTGTCCTAGGTTTGTGGGAAAAAGTAAATAACTTCATAGCACTCATACCAGTCAGTTATAAAGTCATTTCAACACCCTACTTGTGTATCACAAGGACTACATAATGAGACAGAAAACTTGCTAGACTGGTTTAGTAAGAATATTGATGAAACTAATTGAGTTTATTACAAAGCATTCTAACAATATACATGCTTACTAATATAATACTTTTATGATATTGCTGAAATGATTCTATATCAATACTGGGTATACACTTATACAGGATGTTAGGACAAATTACTAATTTAATTTCAAGCTATGATAAATTTAAACTTACGAGTAATGGTATGAAAGAATGCTCATATTAGAGAAATGGAAATACCAAACATTGACACAGTTTTTCTATAATTTTAGAAGTAATATTTTTATATTAATCGGACTATGAAACAGTCAAGAACTCTATGTTACTTGAGACTAATACATATACTTAATATACTAAAAATAAAATGGATCTAGCTGTAATAGAGTTTCAATCCCAATGTTAACTTAGACATAATAGCTGTGGTATTTTGAAAAACACACTACCACCATCATGGCAAGATTTACAAGGTATCCTTCTAAGATAAAATATTTTTTGAAGTATTCAATCAAGGAAAATCAAGATAATGCTCTAAGCATAGGAACAGTGGCGATGCACAATGTTAAGCCATAATCTGTCATACTAACTTTATAAATATTAATAACAATTGTATTTTATTATAACCTAAGACCATTGATGCTAGACTTCGGACTCCCAAATTATTTGTTTACATCTGGTGGCAAAAGAAACATTAATATTAATTTTATTAATGTCATTGATAATAATTATTGTAAGTAAATAAAATGTCCAAGCAATATTAGGTGTAGGAGTGGGTAGCCTTGCATTCAAATTTTAAAAAACTTGACAATATCAATTCTGTTGTACTGTGTCATATTTCAAATTCAGATTAAAATAATACAGTCCCAAAAAATTTTTTCGTCAAAACTTTAAATAGTACAACAAAATCAACATATAAATCACACATAATTCTAAAATGATAAAAACTGTACAATACAAACAAATTTTGTAAAAAAGGGGAAATTGTCAAATCGTGCTCAAAATTACACTCTTGCTCATTAGCACATAAAAAAGATAAATATAGTAATAGCAAGCATCACCCGGTGCCGCCAGTGCCGTCTCAAGCCAACGTCATTATCACTATATCAGTTATCAGCAGGAAAACATTCTTTCCCGCTTAACAGATAAGAACACTGTATTAAATATTAACACCATAATTCAACAATGAACAACAGTTATTTTCATGACTGCCATGTCAGCCACCTGCCTGTAAGCATGCTATCAAAATTGCACTAAGTATGCATGCAACATGCAGCAATCAATTAGCATGTTGCACATACAGGTTTAATAAGAAAGGCGAACTAAGCTGAAAGGGTGTGGAGGAGATCATAATTATGAACAGCTTTTATTATCAGCTCAATCCGAAATTTGAGAAAATAAAATCAAATGTCCCATGAACAAAAATTGTAGCTCGGAATCAACAAGATGTATGTAACAGCTGTTTTTTCTCAAATTTGAAGTTGGCTCCATTGTAAAAGTTGTTTATAATGATGGATTAAATCATCCTTATTCAGCTAGTTAAACCTTACTGAATAACTCTGAATAATAAGTGCCATCTTTGACCCAAGCTTACAAGCAGCAGTTGGGCAGTCTAACAGTTCTGTCACTTCAACAATCCAGTTACTAAAGTGGCATGTTTAAGACATAATGGACATCTTTTCCTTAATGTGGCATTGAAAGTTTTAATTTTCATTCAGTCATCAGGTTATGTTTACCAACTTAACTCCTGTCATATCTATCTTGCTAAAGATTTTAGTCTTGAGATAGTTTTGTGAGTATACCTATTTAAATTGGCAATACAAAGGCCTAATTGAAGAAACTGCTATATAATACTAAAAAATACATTTTTAGTATTTAGAGAATTAACAAGGATCAGAATTAGTGATTTAGAGTCATCATATATCATCAAACTTAGATGAGTCATTAGTGACAAAGATAACTTGGATCTTTGTGTAAAAAGAAGCCCTGGGTGTAGGTATACCTAAATCACAATGGTTATGTATGAAATCAAAGTTTTAATAATATAATGTCAACAGTCATATTATACACCTATCTACTGTTGTATTTGTTATTAAAAATAGACAATATGTATGATTCATAAAATAACTTTACAAAATATATTAAACAAATACATTTTCTTTCAAATACCATACATGAAATCTACACTAGCAAATGGATATGGGTAAATGGCAATATAAGGAATTTATAATGATATTGATTTGATACATTTTTAAAACATGCGCCAAGAAATCACACTACTAGAGGAAACAATGATAATAGTTAGGTGATTTTGCTTTCACCAGTAATGTCATTCAGTCACTGATTAACAAGGTAGTGCAACAATAAGCTATTAGATACATAATGCAATTAACATATTTCAGACATTTACTGTGAAATTCCGTAATTGACCCCACCTGTGTTTAGGCCAGTGTTCTCGGAGGCGGCGGGGGCGGACGGAGGCGGCGGCATGGCGATCGGCGGCGCCTGTTCTCCCTTGGGCCGGCCCTCGCCGCCCGGCTGCACCGTCACGGGTTGCACGCCGTCCGAATCGTCCCGCTCCAGCGTGTGGTAATCACCGGACTCTTCCGGGGGACGCGGCTTGCACTTCCCACAGCAGCAGTTGCAACAGCAGCACAGGCAGCAACAGAAGTAACAACCGGTCAAGATACCGCAAATAATGAACGCTGCCTTGCACCAAGTGCTAGTCACTACGAAATAGGCGTTGACGTTTTCTTCTCCAAACTGTTCGGCGATGTATAGTCCGAGGGAGCCGTAATTGTCGTAAATATTTCGTTTCGTCGCATCGCTGAGAATCGTATGTGCACGGTTAACTTCTTTAAACTTTTCTGAAGCTTCTGGATTATTGGGATTTTTATCTGGGTGATACTTTAACGCCAATTTTCTGTAACTTTTCTTGACATCGTCGGCAGTTGCAGTTTTGGGAACTTGGAGTATTAAATATAGGCTGTCGCCTGCCGTTGAGAGTTTTCTTTTATCCATATCTAGTCAACTTTGGTGGTGTGATTTTCAATTAAAAAGCAGTTTCCACAATTAATATTTTGTAAAATTAGGTACAATCACTTGTAATGAAAAATGAAGGATGCGCCAGTAAAATTCACAGAATAAAAAAAGAATGAACGAAACCACAGAGTAAACGTCATATTTACCACAATTTAGAGTAGAGTCCAAAAAATGTGTATCATTTTTTAAGGCTCCTTTACACACAGTCGGTACGAGCGGTATAGCAGACGGGCGGGCATCTGTATTGTACTGGTTATATAAGAAGGGCTCACACAGGTCCGGTCGCGGTACTGCCGTACCGCCCTTTACCGCTCGTACCGCCTGTGTTTGATGGTCCCTTTATAAAAATATTTTACCACGTGACTTTATTTAAAATGTCCCACACACATCTGCGGTCAATTTTAATCAATCATAAGTTTAGTCTTGTTTTATCTATCAATTTCGGAGATTGGCCGTACACTAAGCCGCAGACCGCAGCTCTCTGCGCATGCATTCTACATCTGACATCTACAAGTGATTATGACAACTTTTGTTTCTGATGACAATAATCATTGTCTATCAATGTCAAGTGTCAGACAAATGTCAATGCTCGCTCGTGCTCGCAGTTCTTGGAGAGGCGCACATTTCGAGCGATACAAAAATAAAATATATTTTTTTCATTAATTTGGTGTAAATATGAGTAAACAGTAACATAAAATCTTCAAAAAAGTGTTTCGTCCACTTCCGTTAAATTGCTATATCGTAGTACTAGTATATAATTTTCTAACGTGCTGAAACTGTACAAGAAAGAGTAAAACGTTTGTACGGATAGAAATAGCAAAATAGACGAGCTATTTCTATGAACATTATTTCTAAAGTAGTACTAAACTAATATGGCTACAATGAGGAGCCGTGAAATATTTAAGTTTTATCAAAGAATTTTAAATCGTAGGCCATATTTAGTACAAGCTGTGCAGTCTGGCACCTTAATGGGTGCAGGAGATTTGATATCTCAGACATTAATAGAAAAAAAATCCCTGAAAGAAGTTGACTGTATGAGAATGTTAAAGTTTTCCTCTATTGGATTCTTTGTTGGCGTAAGTGCTGAATTCATTGACTTTCATCTATAGACTAGTATGTAACCCATAATCCATAATTTTTGTAAATGTGGTATTTATATTCTCAAAACTATTGTTAAAGAACTAATATTTTACTGCAAAAATAATGACAGTACCTTTACTACAAGCAGATGCAGATGTCAGAAATCTAGCCACCTCCTTATGCATTGAACAGTATCCAGAAAGATGACAAATGATTAGTTATGATTTGAACCTTCAGTTGTCTCATATTTATTTATGTATTTCCAGGGCCCTGCTCTACGAGTTTGGTACGGCGTATTGAACAAACACATAGGCTCTGCTGGAAAAGGGGTGGCAGTTAGAAAAGTATTTATTGACCAAATTATTTTTGCACCTACATTTTTGTTCATGATACTTATCACCGTCGGTGCCATGCAGGGGAAGACATGGGACAACATAAAAGTGGATCTGACTAGCAATTACTTTGATGTTTTAAAAACTAATTATTATATCTGGCCATGGGTCCAATTGGTTAATTTTTACTTTGTGCCCCTTCAATACCAAGTACTCATAGTGCAGTCAGTTGCACTATTCTGGAATACATACTTATCGTGGAAGACAAACCGAAGGAAGGCACTTGATGTTGAATAGTATTATTAAATTGAATTGTGTCTGTAGTATGTATGCTTAATTAAAAATATTATTCATTTTGTACAATTATTTTGTTTTTACTTATTTATGTATTTACAATTAAATAATACTACTTTTGGTTTTTACCCTCTATCCTACATTTTTGGGAATGTTAAAGCAGCACAAATTAAGAAAAATGAGATGTCTTGAATAGAGAGCTTGAGTAACTATAATAAATATAGTATAGTTTTATTATAATACAGCCAAGTCAAAGAATAAAATTGTGTATGACAGACAATACTGTGTAGTCAAATGCAATTTATATTTCTAGCCGGTCTTATTGGAGATCTAAAGGGGAGATCTGTGTATAGTGAACATCCAATAGCTGTTATGAATTTATGATGATGAATTAAGTCAATCTGATGAATGTTGAGGCTATAAAGTACCTAACAAAAATATCAGTTTTGCACAGAAATATGTGGTTAGGCTAAGGCGGCCAACCGTCCCGCATTTTGCGGGACCGTCCCGTAATGCCAGACGAAATCCCGCTTTGAAATTATTAGTAAAATAGTCCCGTAAAACGTTGTATGCGTCCCGCATGTCCCGCATTCCTATTTTTCTACCACACTTCTACACAACACCTACAACGCGCGCACGGTCAACAGCGAAGGAACACAGATTACCTATAATAGCGACAAGCGTATCGCGCAAGGGCTAATCTCGTTCTCTTTCTCTCTACTGATAAGGCGTAAGAGCGGGAAAGGGGCGCACGAGTAATGGAATTGTTTTGATTTTGAAAATTAGTGCACGCCGTGACACGATATCCCCCCCCCCCCCCCCCATTCACGAAAGGTTAAGTCCCGCATTCAGTTTTCGGAAAGTTGGCCGCCTTAGGTTAGGCAAAGGTACAATGCTGAATGAGAGCTGCTTGAACAGAATCCCATCTAAGTCTAGCCGTTGATACACTAACAGTAAATGATTAATTAGAAGTTTAGAACTGAATATCTAATAAATATCTCTACCATTTATTTTAACAAAAATCGCGCCATACGATGACGTCACGATTCCGTCATTCATTCATATTTCCATTCAAGCCACAGTTTCAATCATTCGCTCACTGATTGTCATTTTGTCCAATGTAGTCTGTGCATTTGTCAATCAAAATTAAAACTCGCGGGCTCGTCCGTATTCAAATTATTTTAATATTATTAATTTATTCGCTGTACGGTGCGGTGCCTACTGCCTAGCCTTGAATTAAAGTAGGTAAAAATTATAATTTATTCTACATAATTTACATTCAAAACTAGATACCGGAATGTAATATTACTAAGTACTTGCTAAACTTGCATATCAAAAATTTTAAAAATAAAAAGGATAGTGCTGCCATTTGCCGGTTTTTATAATCCTTCTTACGTCATTTAATCGATGTGCTAAAAAATCTACTTTGCTTGTTATCTATAAACTTCGATAATCGATTTGGATTATCGAAGTTTAGGACCTATCAGTGCTGACATTTTAGCGCTTTCGGCGCTAGATCTAGCGCTTTTTTGCTATGTTTAGCGGGCACTTGATAATTTTAGCGCCTAGCGGATAATTTAGCGCTTTTTTAATTTTTAATATGGTAGCACTATTTGTTTCGTGGAGAATAAAATTATTGTCTATGTTCAATTTTGTGCTCTATGCCAGCTGGGTTTTAATATGGCAATAGAGCACGGGGAATTCCATGAACATTAAGTACGGTTTTTTTCATGTTTGATTCACTTTGCTTCTTTCATTTTCATTCTATCTATGTGAGCGCACTGAAGTTGAAGTTTAGAAATAACGTTTTAAGCACTGATTTTATTAGTTACTTTTGTGAGTGTTCCATAGTGTTGTGTTGGTTAACTCTTTTGAAATGGATGTACCATTATAAAAAAAAACTGTGTACAAACAAAGATATAAAGCCGAATGGGAGAAATCGCCCAACTTTAAACAATGGTTGAAACCTGTGCCTGGAGATGATACAAGGGCAATGTGTTTGTATTGTAGGAAGGATTTTCTTGCCAAATTAAGCGATATCCAGAGACATTGTGATTCAGTTCATCACAAAAAGCAGGCGAAACCTTTCTTGGACAAAAAACAAACACAAATCTCTTCAATGCTGCAAAAACCCGTCGATAAGCTCTGTGTTGAGGCTAAAGCCGCAGAAGGTGCTCTCTCAATGTATGTTGCAGAACACACAACTATACAAGCAATTGATCACCTTACCGAATTGTGTAAGAATAAATTTTCGGATTCTAAGGCTACTACGGAAATGAAATTGCACCGAACGAAATGTACAGCAATAATTCAGGAAGTATTAGCACCTCATTTTAAAGATTCTTTGAGAAATGATATTGGTGATAATTCGTATAGCTTGATTATAGATGAATCTACTGATGTTTCTGTTCGAAAATATCTCGGTATTGTTGTTAAATATTTTAGCAGCAGTCGCAACGAAATAGTTTCTACATTTTTAGGGCTGGTTGAATTGGAATCTGCAGATGCAGAAGGAATAGTTTCGGCATTAACAGCACAACTTGAAGCTTTTAAACTTGATAAAAGCAAGTTAATTGGAATCGGAACGGATAATGCTTCGGTTAAGACTGGAGTAAACGCAGGTGTCCATAAAATATTGCAGGAAAGGTATGCTTTACCCAATCTAGTGTTGATAAGATGTGTCTGCCATTCGATTCAATTGGCAGTGTCACATGCGTCATGTGAGACTATACCAAGAAATATAGAATTTATGATAAGAGAAACTCACAATTGGTTCAAGCTTTCACCGAAACGAAAAAACGAATATAAAAAAATATATGAAGCGATAAACTGTGGAGAGGAGCCACTTAAGATCTTAAAAGCTTGTGATACACGATGGCTGTCAATTGAACCCGCGGTAACTAGAATCTTAAGTCAATGGATAGAACTGAAATTACACTTTCAATTAATGAGAACTCGTGAAAATTGCTACCAAGCCGAATTATTATATAACATGTACAACGATGAAAGAAACAAAATTTATTTGCAGTTTTTGTGTGGAATCCTTAATAATTTACAAGGGGCGATAAAAACTTTTGAAAACAAAAATTCTGACCCATGTCTCCTCTACAATACGCTACATGATTTGATACGAAACATGTGCACGAAAATAATAATAGCGCAACCGAGAATGCAGTTCGAAAGCATTAATGTGAAAGAACATCTGTCTATGTCGCCATACCTTGGTTATTTATTTGAGAAAGAGATGAACGAGTCTTCACTAAATCAGGATGAAAAAAATGCAATGAAGAAGAGGTGTGTTGATTTTATTACTAAACTAATAAATGAGCTGCAACAAAGACTGCCTGAAAATTTAAAACTACTTAAAAACTCTATGGCATTATCTGTTTCCGTCATTTTAAAACCAAACAGAAATATTGATAACTTTATACAAGTTTTGGAAAGTCTGGGTTACACAGAAAATATGGATAATATTATTCAGCAGTGGCAAACTGTTATCCTACAGAACTGGGAAAATACAGAAGATACGGTGAAGTTCTGGACAGAAGTTCAACAGTCGAGGGACGCAGCTGGCTGTTCTCCATATAAAGAATTATTCAATGTCGCGACAAAAATAATGAGTTTGCCACATTCAAATGCTGATATTGAGCGGGTGTTCAGCTTAATGAATGTGGTTAAAAGCAAGTTGCGAAATGCATTGCATTTAAAAACTATTAACGCCATCCTATTTATAAGAACAGGATTAACCGCGGTTAACAGCAACTGTTATAATTATCAACTACCAGCTGATATTTTAAGTAAGATAGGATCATCCGAAAAATATAAAGTAAATACTACTGAACCTAACCAGCCTGGACCCTCGAGTTCAGCTATGATGGAAGAAGAATTCTTTAGTATACCCAAACTGTAGGTATATAATAATATTTTTATGTTTTCTCTTCTCAATTTTATTATTGTAATAAAAAGTTGTTTTCACTACAATCACGTCGTATTTTATTTTATTTCTGTCGTGCGTATGATGCTTTTTACACGATCAATGTGATTACACAATCTACCATACTAAACACATAGAGCAAAACAACGGAGCCGTAAACGAGTTGCGTTTATACAAGTCGCAATCTGCGTCTCGCTTCCAAAACTTTATCAGAATTGTTTTGATTGCTCATGGTTACAGCTCATGTTTAGTATGGGAGATTATTTAATCACACTGATCGTCTAAAAAGCGCCTCAGTTAAAAGTTCGAATTTAGCGCTTTATTGACTCGTTTGAGCCGATTTAGCGCTTTAATGGCTCGTGAATATATTCGAATCTAGCGCTTAGTACACCGCTGTCAGCGCTGATTAGATTTTTTCATCTGGCAGCACTGGGACCTATCGATAGCTGCATTTAATTTTGTGGTTACTTTTTCAAGAGTTACGCCTTTGCGTACATAGCGTGATCCTGTAGGATTATCCTGTTGCCGGTTGCCTTTCAGTTTCGTCACAAGTATTGTTTTGTTTGTTGAATTTGTAGAAACCATGGTAAGGAAAATAAGTTAAATAAGCATGTATTCCTGAGAAGGTTCCAGATTCCGTGCAAGGTTCGTAAATGCGCCTTATTGGTTTCAGACTAACAAAATGGACAACTTGGTGCTGGTGTCGTCAAACAAGATATTCGGAGGGTACCAGAAAGTGTACTCCCATGAATCGGCGGAGTTAAAATGCAAGATGAACTTCTCGATCTACCTGCCGCCGCAAGCCGAAGGCGGGGACACGAAGCTTCCACTAGTGTACTACTTGTCTGGCCTCACATGCTCTGAACAGAACTTCATCTCCAAGTCTGGCTTCCAGAGGTATTACATAATTTGCATCTTATAAAATATCAGCTGTTTTATCAGTACATTTTTTGCCAATCATGTCTCCTTAGCATGCTATAGCAATACTTATTGTTTACTTTTAGAGATAAGCTTTAACTTAAGTACCTATTGTATTAATGATAACAGTTATGCCATAATTAAGCACATATGTAATGGTGCCTACATACTAAACATAAATGTAGCACTACAATTTTAACTTTTATTAGAACTTTAGATATACATAATTAAAGCTGCAGTCTTCAGTTTATTGACTGGTTTACATTATTCCATTCCAGCTGGAATAATGTAAACAGGCAATGGAATGCACTGCAACAATAACAAAAACAGAAACCATCACCCAGTTTACAATAATCCAGTTGCACTCCAGCACTGGATTCGATGGCTGGACGGAATAATGTAAACTAGTTAAGTCACTTCAACGGCTTCAGCAACTATTAATTTTTCTTTAGAATTTTATGGCATGACAGATGAACAAAATGTTAAAAATTCAACCATAACAAGGGTTTTATGCCTAGTTGTGATATGATTATATCGGCTAGGTGGCAAGCTTTGTCAAAGAAAATATCCTGGCTAAATAATATAAGGCTGGCTAAACATGTATCCATACATAGCAATTTCTCTATGACAATACATTTCATTTCATTCATTTGCAGGTTTGCTGCAGAACATGGCATCATTGTAGTAGGTCCCGATACATCACCACGAGGTGTGAAGATCCCTGGCGATGACGAGTCCTGGGACTTTGGTGTTGCTGCCGGCTTCTACCTCGATGCTGAACAGGAGCCCTGGGCTAACAACTACAGAATGGGCAGCTACCTGAACAAAGAGCTTTACGAGCTTGTGATACAGGCTTTTGGAAATGTTGTAGATTCAGATAAAATTGGCATCATGGGCCATAGGTAAGAAATTTATCATATACTTTAAATGTGTAATTCTTATACAATATTACAAACATGTATTGTACAAAACTGGGATCTTAGAAACAGCTCTAAATGATTTGGATGAAATGTTTAATTCTAAGTTTATCTGTATACAGGGTTATGTCCTTATACTGTACTAAGCCGAAAGGATCTGACTAAGAACATAATTACAAACATCTTTTACTATGGGGCCAACTCAAAATTCGAGAAAATATTAGCTGTGTCATACTTTTTGTAGATTTCAAGTTGCAATGCTATATGGTACAGCTGATTATTACTCCTTTTGGCTTAGTAGAAGGTAAGGAGATAACCCTGTATGTATGCGATATTCCCCTAAAAATGCGTTTTTTTATAAACTATGATTTTTTTATAACACTGTCCCGTGGCAATAGTTGATGTTAACTTCTAACCAAGTGTTGCTTGGTGCAGGTATTAAAATATTATATTAATTTGTTGATGACATAGTGTTATTTTAAAATTTCTCTATATTGTGCAATAAAATCAAGAATATCTGTGAAATAACTAGATTCAACTAGATTAATGGAAGACCTTTGCCCTGTCGTGGGAAGATAGATATAATATGAACTCATTATTGTTCACACCAAAACAATAATAAAAATAGATATACAGGAGAAGAAAATTACATTTACTTTAATACTTTTACTGTTGTAGTTCTACATAAATTATTCATAGTTCAATAATTTATGTAGAGCATATTTTGCATTGCATTCATCCATCAAATTGTTTCTATGGATAATAAGCAAGTTTCTTTACAATGTTTTCCTTTAAAAGCCAGTGCTATGAAGAGTCATAAGTTATGAAATAATAATTGGTATGGAGACTGGGATTTGAACCCACAACCTCATAGTGTTATCACTGTTGCCACAGCTTCAATTCAATAAAATGTTGCTATAAAATTAAACATTTTACAATGTTTTTTAGCATTAGCAACTAGAACTACAATATATCATAAACATAATTTCATACATCCAACACATTTTTACTTGTTTTTTTTAGTATGGGAGGTCACGGAGCTCTTGTCTCAACACTGAGAAACCCTGGCTTGTACAAGTCTGTCAGTGCCTTTGCTCCCATTTGCAACCCCGTCGCCTGCCCATGGGGAGAGAAAGCTTTCACCGGCTACCTCGGACCAGAGAAAAGCAAGTGGTCTGAATGGGATGCTACAGAGTTGGTCAAGAAGTATAATGGCCCCCCACTCACATTGTTCATTGACCAGGTAAGTGTTTTCACTGTTGCAGGTTTACAAAAACTATAAGTGCTCCCATTTCAACTGCCCTGTTACTTTTATTGGCATACAGTAAGACTCAAATTGTACCATTGATGGGTAATATTTTGTGAATGTGTTATCTTCGTTCAACCAGATCATTGCATACTGTGAGGATAGATGGTGGTCAAATGCTCACTTATCTATATATATAAAAATGAAATCCGTTTTCCGTTGTCACGACATAACATGAAAACGGCTTGACCGATTTGGCTTATTTTTTTTTTTGTAGTTTTCTAATACTCTGTACAAGGTTCTTACAGAAAGCGAAACGAAGTTCGCCGGGTCCGCTAGTTCACGATAAAAATGGTGATTCGAAACGGTCCCCAATGGTGTAATTTTTCTTTTTTCCATATCATCATCATCCACTTTTCACTTATGTTTTAATAGGGTAGATGACTCATAAAAATATAAGTAGTCCAACATCCAAAGATATAGCACGTTAAATTTCCACATGACGTCATCTCTATATAGCTATATTTTTTACATAGAAGTAACGTCGCAAGCTCCTACTCCCGTACTTTAATGCGCATTATCTTTGTCAATTTTTATTTGATTGACAAAAGAAATATTAGACTAATTTAATGTTTTTTTTTAAACCAGTTAGTAAAACATGCACCGGTGCAAAATAGGCATCAAAGTATGGGTAAGTAATATATATGTATTTTTCATTTTATAATGAAAACATTTTTTATTATAGGGTGCTGCAGACAAATTCTACATTGAAAAGCAGCTCCTGCCTGAAAACCTCGTGGAAGCTTGCCGCTCGGTCAACGTCCCGGTCATCCTGAACCTTCGTGAAGGCTACGACCACTCCTACTACTACATATCCACTTTTATCGGCGAACATTTCGACTTCCACGCTAAGATTCTGAAAGCATAGCAATTAAGGAAACACAAGCATCACAGTCAACTCTAATCACAGACATACAAGTACTATAGCAGACGGAATATTATTACCTAGTTATATTTATATGTCAAACCATGATCTTTTACCCTTTTCGTACTCAGTTACAACTCAATAGTGGCATCTCATTCTTTCACCTATTGCAACACTGACTCACCCATAAACAAAAGTTAATGCGTGGCATATTTATTCCTCGCCGCCATCTTAGTCGAGACCTAAGAGACGTGCGAGTATTTGGTGTTTATTTAAGAATATTGCTTTTCTGGGACTAAAATACAACACAAAAGTATTCATTTACTATGGTGAAGTGCAGTGCGTATCGATGTGCCAGTGCTTCTTACAATAAAACACCTGGATTGACGTTTCATCTGTAAGTTTTTATGTGTTTTTGTTGTGTACCGGAACTTTTTTGCGTCTTTTCTTAGCTTATTTAAATATTATCGTAACATTTAACAACGTTTTACGTAGGATTATTTATCTGAGTTACTTTTGGTGAGTAGTATTGACCTAAAGGTAAAGAAATAGACAAAATCAGGATGAATTTTGATAGGTAATGATAAATTTTGACAGCCGAGGTACCTGAAGGACGGACTCAGTAACAAAGGCTAAATGTTTGAACTCTGCATTTATATTTTATCGTATTTTAAATGTGAAAACAATCAAGAACGATATAGACTGCCTCAGTGGACCAGTGGTTAGTGACCCTTAGTCCTTTGATTATTTACTTGTCCTGAGTCATGGGTCAAAGAAGTGTGGGTTCAATTCCCACCCAGTTCAAGTAATAATGTGATGAACATTATGTATTTGCTTTTTGTCTGGTTGTTATTATCTATAAAATATATGTATTTATTATAATTATGTATACCTATCTAGTATATCAGTCTCTGGCAGCCATATCACAAGCTTTGTTTAGTTTGGGGTCAGAGACGGTGTAAAAGATGTCTGATGTTTAGCCTGGCTAAATTAGGCAGTAAGATATAATACAGAAAGAATTTCACATTAATATTACTAGCATGGACATTTCCAAATTGATATTTCATGAAAAACTTATCAATTTTTTAAGTAATAATCCTAAATACGGCCCACGCTTTGGTGAGTTTCAATGTGTGTGTATATGCCACTCTGTTTAATACCTAATTTTCGGTCTGCTATAGTACTTGTATGTCTGTGACTCTAATGCATTTCTGATGTACCTCTTTTAATTATTTTTGTATTCTAATAAACTGTTATTTATTTACAGAAATGGCTATCATTGAAAGAAGCAGTCTTTTGAAAACATATAATTATTCCTCTGTTTATACATAAACAATTCTGTAACATTTTCTTAACAAAAAGGTTTTGCTATAATATATACTACAAAAACAATTATTATCTTCCGGAGTCAGATTTCCTGAGTTGATGGTAATACTGAAGGAACTTGTCTCTATTGCCCCATACATGCCCACCCCAATGGCACCATGCCCTGAAAAAGAAAAAAAAAACATTACAAAATTCAGTTACTGTTTATTCTACAACATAATTTTGTCACTTGCTTACGATGTTAGCTATCTAGTCATGTTTTATTTGAAAAACTTTTGTTTTTATCAAAAAATAATTATTTGCTCTTAGCGACAAAAATACCGTGAGATGATAACCTTATGGCAATAAAATATTCCATTGCGAATATTATGGTTATTTGATGATAAATCTGTTATTTTAATTATTAAATTACACCATGGTCATACGCCATCTAAGGTCAAGGAGACGTGATAAGACGTTTGTCATGTTGATTTTAGATAGTAAAGTCAAGCAAAATTTTAGACTAATCAATTGTTTTAGGGAGTAAAAGCTGCTAGGCTAATACTCTACGTTCTAGACTTCTAGAGTATTGCGAATAAGCACAACGATATCCTAGAGTCTAGGACTAAGTTGAGTTCGTCGTTCTGACTGTCTCTACGGAGTTAACTCCGAAATCGCAAAATTAAAATCGTTCACTCACATGCCAAATAAAGCTCCACCCAAGTGCGCTGCATGGTCGAAGAATTTCCATCCGAAAAGAACGCCCGCGAAATCAACACTCATTATTACTTTTATAGCCTGTAATCAAGGAAGTTTTCATTAGAAAAATTAAATTTAAAAGCTACACTAATTTTAAATAGATTTTTTAAAATTTTAAAATAAAGTAAGTATGTGAATGTGTTATTATCTTACCGTGCCAGCGGCGAAAGTGTACATCGGCAAGAAAATGATGCTTAGTCTGGTATCGGGATACTGCAGGCAAACGTACGACAGCACCGCCATTATTGCACCAGACTGAAACAACAATTAGCATTTTCGATCAAGAACGGTAGTTTTCACAGGAAGTTAATTTCCTTTTATACAAGTGTAGTTTTTTATATCGTACGTACGTAAAGGGGATACCTTGAGGTGTTTTTCATATGTATCAAGGGTGTAAATGGTTTCAGTAAAGGACAGAAGAAGACAAAAAGAAGCGTCAGTTCACAGAGCGCGGAAACTTGGAGACGTTTTTCACAATCGAGGATGACTGAAACCAAGACCACAGGAACACGCGTGAAGCTAGCTGTTAAAGAAGAGGCGTACATTCTGTAGCGGACAGGCTGTCTGATACCAAGGCCGCAGAAATGAGAAGCAAGCTGCTTCTAACTGGGTCTTATTGGAAAACCGTAATCCATAGGGGTGGGTACGTCCAGCAGTGGACAGGAATAAATAAATAAAAATTAGGGGATACCTTACACATAGTCTCTAACACCAAACTAAGCCAAGCTTGTAATATGGATGCCAGAGATTGATATACTGCATATACATATTTTTTTAAATACAGGCAGTCCTCGACTTACGTCGTTTCAAGTTACGTCGAACAATGTTTTGACACTATTCCTTAAACATACGTCATTGGTTTCGATTTCCGGCATAGAATTCACTTGACGCGAGGTTAATGTCCGTGGGGCCGTCGGGGCGCGGTGTCGCCGTGCGGGGATTACCCCGTACATGCCGCTGATTTTGATTAATTACTTCAGGGACACCGGACAATCAAGATTTTACATGTAAACATATGAAAAAATATGTCTCGACTTACGTCGTTTCGATTTACGTCGCGTATTTCGAGAACCTTACATACCGTACGAGGACTGCCTGTACATAAATATATAATACCTAAATACCCAGACGCAGAGCAAACACCTAAGTTTATAACATAAATACTTGCTCTAGGTGGGATTGAACCCACGCCTCTTGGATGCCATAGTCTGGGTCACTAACCACTGAGCCACCGAGGCAGTCAAAACGGACAAAAAAATGAGGACGAGGTACTCACGGCGCCGAGGCTGAGGCCGGGCTGGTTGGCGAGCACCTTGTAGAAGAAGCTCGCGAAACTGCTCACTACGCCCGCGCTCAGATACAACGCCACGAACTGCTCCTTACCCAGCGACGCCACCGCGGCTGCAAGCAATCATAATGCAGTAGTCAGTGCAGTAAATAGATGTGCTATACATACTTATATAGCTATATACACGTTGTTATGATTTTATCATTTTTAGACTAGCTAGATAATAATAAAAACCTGCCTAATAATACTAATAGAAGTCGGACTAATCTCGCCAAAAAATTAACAGCAGTATTTAGCGCCTCGTCTAGTTATATACTTTACTATCATGGTAGATAAATAAAGAATATGAGTAGTGTAGAGGTAAGTTTTTTTGGGGGCAATATGCTGTCTCACTTCTGGGCAAAGGTCTCCCCCACTTCCTTCCATTTATCGCGCTCTATAGCCAAATCCCGCCAACCTTCCTGGAAAGTATCAAGATTGTCACGCCAGCGTTTTTTAGGCCTTCCCTGCCTTCGTCTGCCCTCCGGTGCCCACTGGGTGACGATTCTGGCCCATCTCTCGGGGTGCATACGAACTTCATGACCCGCCCAATTCCATTTTAATTTAGCAGCAGTTTTGGCCTACATCAACTACACCTGTGAATCCTGTGATGGAATGCAGTATAATGTTTCGAACTCTGTCCATCTTCTTGATGCCTATCATACTGAGCTCCAAGTTCATTATGAAATTATAAATACTACTGATTTTTTTTTATTACCTGGCATGAAGCTGTACAAGACATACATATTAGCAGCTAGATGCAGCGGCGAATGATGGCTAAACGTTGACAGCACCATCGGCCAGCACAAAGCGCCTGAAACGATTTAAATTGTTATAAAAATTAGGTCTAGCAGCAGATTTTCTACAATTCTTTGAAACTGAAACTACACTATTAACCAATCAGTTGGATGAACATTTTGTAACAGGTGCATATTTGTCTATAAGTATACATAGTGCTATACATATTTTAACAAAATAACCATAAAAATCACATAATGTTGAAACATTATGTGATTTACATTACATTACACAACATAATTTGGGGTATCCCAGGGTAGCATTGCTGGTCACATTTTTAAAATTGACTGTAAGAACTGTATCCCAGAAATTAAAAATATTATGGGAATTTTAGTTATTCCAGTTTATAACCCTACACCTACAGCACTGCATGTCTTAGTTTTGCCAGTTAGATTTTTAGATTTGAGTCATCTACATATACCTTTGAAAGTCCCTGCATTTTTCAACACAATGTAGATGTTAATATTATAAATCCGAAAGTATATTAGATTGCAACTTTATCATGCAGCAATGGAGTGACGAAGGTTACTAATGTCACTAATGCATGGAGGAAAACGAAACGGCCGCGCATATGCTTCTAGAATGCAACAGCGTGGCGGAACAACGAACAAGCATCCTTGGATCACCGACGACGCTCTGGGACGCCTGAGCCAGCGTCAGCTAGCTGCTGGCCTTCCTCGAGTGGCTTAACTAGGCACACGACTCAAGCACAACGGGCTGCCCTCTTCTGCAGCCTGAGTGCGAGAAAGGCCCGCGCGTCAAGGTTCAGTAGGTAAGTTTGTATAGGCTGGGTGGTTTGCCCTGATGTCAGAGTTTTTAAACTGCTTGAAGACCTCTGACACAGAGAAACGGTTAAAACAACCGGGGCCTACAATTAAACGTGTCACCCGAGCTACAGTAGTTCTCAGATGGAAGTACCACCCGCGGTCACCCATCTTAAGACTGACTGTGATAATCCAAGTAATAAAATGATATAGCATACTTCCTGAAGGGTTTGAGCAGAAGTATTTAAGCATGAACGGTTGCAGCGACCGCACGCGCCACATGCCAAACACGATCACGTTAGCAGCCAGGATTGGGTAAAACACTTTCTCATTGTTGTTTAAAGAGTTCCACCATTTTTTTAGCGGGCCAGCCTCCGATTTCTGAAAAACATTTTAAGTTTATTATATCTTTTATCTACAAAAATATGTATTTAGAAAATAATATGTATGTATTATGAATATGTTATACAAAATTATATCAGTCTCTGGCAGCCATAATTATCACATGCTTTGCTTGGTTTGGGATCAGAGAATGTGTGTAATATGTCTCTAATGTTAATAGAGAAGCTAATTTGCACCAAATATAGATTTTTTACCTATTTTAAAATTGTTTTAATATTTTTTCAAGGGAATTCAAATACATAATCTGCTATTACTGTACCTATGTCAAGTATATACAGTTTATTTTAAATAGAAACTGAAAAATTAAAGTTATCATGGGCTTTTTTCAATCCAGAGTAACTTAATTTTTTGCTGTTTTATTTTAGGCAGAAAGTTGTTAAATGGAAGCTTAATTCAAATATTAATAGAACTTACTATATATAGAACTTATATATAAATTTGTAGTTACTGTTACTCTATTTACTGACATTAGTGTTGGACCATGTTTACTTAGAAGGGACCAATCACTTACAAAAAGGTGAAACCCATGAAAACCAAACTAGTAACATAATAAATACAAATACAAATTAGTAACATAACTATTAAACAGCAAACAATTGATAATCTTACAGATGGAGAAATTACTTTTTTCTGGGAATTTCCCATCCATGTGCTTGGCCGCCGAAACAGAGTGAAGGCATGGGCTCGCAAGTTTTCATACTCCCAGATGACACAAGCAGTCAAGCTTGCCGCTGAAACCTGTAGGGTAAAAAGTTACTATAGATGCTTCGAGCAAATATCTACAAACTGACTTCGATATTTACATTAAATAATGTACAATGACCCGTTTTCTCGAATCTAGACATGTCACATAATTAGAGCTTGTATCTGAGGACTTTGGCATTGCATGGGGTTGTAGTCAGCTTACAATCGCCTTACAACTAACTAGAAGCCTGCCCACTACGTAGCTAGGGCAGGGTTTTGGCTCGGACACTTTTATTTGCACGATTGTGACTCTACAGATATTTGCTCTAAGTATAGATTTAATATAACATTTTAGCATAGTAGGATTTAATTGTCCCTACTTATAGGTACATTGCAATATCTGCTGAATAAAGAACATTTAAAAAACCATAAGTACCTAATGCAATGTTCATAAGATGATGAAATATGGTTGTTGTAATAACATTCAGAGAAAAGCTATATGAAAATATCTGTTTACTCTGCAGCCTAATAATGCTGGAAGGTAAGATACTTACTCCAAGTGTAAAAAAGAAAGGTCTGACTAGTCTCCTAGCATGTAAAGGTCCAGTTTCGATGTGATAATGCAGGGGATCTGGCTCAAGCTTTGGTCGGCGTCCGCCGCGTCCCGAGTTGTGCAGCGAACTACGAATCTGGTAGCGGAAATTGCTAGCAGGGCCTCGAATTTTCTCCAACAGGAGAGGCCTGCTGGAAAATAATAATTAATTTTGTTTATTCACCTTTTGTCTTCCTAACCTATTCAACTTCAAAAATCTTACCAACTATTCGTCAACTCCGCAGCCGACCAAACATTTCTGAAGAACATTATATTATTATGAATTATGCTTATCTGGCATTATTCCGTTCAATTTTAATATAATCTGATACAATCAGATGTAAACAATAAAATAGAATATTTTTATTAAAAATTTTCAAATCAAAATAAAAGTTGACAATGTTGACCTTGACATTTAGTTGATATTGACATTAGCAAACAAGGAGGAAAAAGTTTTTTTTATTATTGGCGTCGCATAATATATATGTCAATTTTTCTCTAGTTTTATTACAAAAGTAGTCAGTCATATTGTACATAGGTCAAAGTCCAAGTCTTTGGTCACAACATTATTTTCCAAATATAGGAAAAATCTTCGAAGATTTGGATGAAGGCACGATGAAGAGAAAAAACGGCGAAGGACTTAATCCACATAATATGAGTACATTTGTAAAAAAAAATAACCCTTAATTTTTCATTTTGCCGCTAAACCGCAGTCTCACAAAGCGCGCCAATTTTAGATTTTGTTAAATTACCTGCACGGGATGGAGAAAGGTGTGTAAAATAAAAATCATGAACGTGTAGATAATGTAATTCCTTAAAATAATTGATTTCTTGCAGTTACTTTATGCCTGTCTTTTGTAGCAGCGACACAAAAAAACCGTATCAACTGCTTCCGCTCCCCCTACAGCGCCACGTGGCCACGCATAACGTTCATGAACGTTCATAAAAATACATGATTATAGTGTTTTTTGATGTTTTTAGGGTTCGGTAGTAAAACGAGGAACGTAATCGCACGCTTAGTAGCTACAAATTCATACGTTCGTTCGTCACTACGGCTGCTACGGCGCACCGCGACCGACTATAGCATACCGAACTGACCGAACTCCAAAGCGCGTAGGTATGATTCGCGTTCTGACCGTTTGTGTGAAGACGGAATACTTTTAGATATAAATTCATAAGCCATGGTGGTCTAGTGGTAATGATACTCGCCTTACGAAGCCATGGTGGTCTAGTGGTAATGATACTCGCCTTACGATCGTGAGGTCGCGGGTTCAAATTCCGGTCCCGTACCAATGAATTCCTTGGAATTTATGTACGGAATTTCACACCACTGGCTTTTCGGTGAAGGAAAACACCGTGAGGCAACCTGCATACGTCCG
This sequence comes from Hypomecis punctinalis, assembly GCA_949316475.1. NCBI lineage: Eukaryota > Metazoa > Arthropoda > Insecta > Lepidoptera > Geometridae > Hypomecis > Hypomecis punctinalis. The sequence goes on from OX438797.1 coordinate 12,420,646, forward strand.
TAGAAGAAATTCGATGGCGTATGGGAATCCACCAACCCGCACTGGGCCAGCGTGGTGGATATGGCCCAATCACCCTTCGTGGGTAGGCCTACGTCCTGTAGTGGACTATTAAAATGGCTGGTACAGTACAGTACCATGAATCGTGATAATGGTAACGTGTAGTCGCTGAAATTAGCAACAAACACATTTTCAAAAACTCATTGTCGAATCATCATGTCATCATGTCATGTCGAATGGTAACTATATCGTCGCGTTTGAAACACACTTATGATACTACGAAACTGTTAAACGAACCATTTGTGTGAGCTAACTTTTCTACTAACGCCATCTATATCTTCTTCGGTAAACTTTTCACGGTAAGAGTGGTGTACTGAGCGCCAAACAAATCGACGGATGGGAAGTTATGCGCAGAGCACTGCGCAAAAGCCGAAATATAGGCATTCGCGAGAGCCAGATAAACGAGACGCCTGGGACACACCCGCCCGCCAACCTCATGCCTACCGCGCGCTCCCTACGCACTACGACAGGCGGCATCTGCATTGCGCACACATGCGCAATAATTAGCTAATCACGGTGAAGTGTCATCTGCGGATTTGTATGGCGCTAATATACTTAAGCTGAATTTGTGGGGTAACCCGGGAACCGCGGGTGGCATTTACAAATTGAGCGCTACCATAGTTCGGATGACACGTTAAATTGTAGGCCCCGGTTGCATTAACCGATTAGCCATGTCAGAGACCTTTAGACGGCTCAAAACTCTGACACCAGAATAGCCAGTAGTCTTATACGAACTTACTTAAAACAAAATGCAAAGTCGATGAGGCCGAATCAAACTTCTTGGCGGCTGTGAAGTTAGTTACAAGACTGAAGCTGGAAACCGAAAGAGACTGATTAAGCCGCTATCCAATCTCAAAATACCTGTATCACAGAGCAATATACAACAAGAGAGATAGCGCTATTGTCGCTTGAGGCAATTCTCAACCGCAAAAATGTATGGACCATGGATTTATCATATAAAAGTCCTTGGTATGGACAATCACCATACAATCACTATCACTAGTTGTCAACTGTCAAATATATGTAAGTATTGGAATTCGACAAGAATTTGACACTATCGGCAAAGAAGATATAATAATACTACGTACTATCGTGACAAAAACACTGCAACTAGCCGCTGAATCGAGATATTTTTCATGTCTCTTTCTAACTCATATTGAATCAATGGATCTCTTTCTTTCGTTTCTCGATGACCACATTAATCTTCTGGTACCTCTGTGACCTGCGGCCTTATTTTGTAAGCGCTCTGACGTTCGGCTTCGCTTTTTCTCCTGCTCGCGCCAGTTACTCACGCCGCGACAGCGAGCGGGAGGAAAAGCGAAGCCGAACGCCAGAGCGCTTACAAAATAAGGCCCCTGTATAGAGCCCTAGTCAAACTGACTTTTTCCCATCAAACCTTGAAGTGGTCGTATAGGAAAAATACACAATATTCTCAAACTAGCATTCGCACCACGACATAATTTTTGTCGACGTGTCGAAGAAGTGCAAGATACAATAGATAGGTACCTACTTCACTATAATTCGTCTCGTTCTGAAACGTCAATAAATTATGTCGTGGTGTAAGTATATGCTAGCCCGGCTAGTCCCATTTTCATATAAATTATGTTCCTGCTTAGAAAATCTTTGTGCATAAGTAGGTACTAGTAGAGCTGCAAAAAACGATTTCTGATTTCAGTTCAGCACGGGTAGCATGGCAAAGAGACAAATTGTCTTTCCACCATAATATCCCATCAAAGAAGAAATTAAGTAAGTATGGATTGTCAATGACAACTGCCATGGTTTTTCTCTTTGCTATGCTACCCATGCAGAGCCCTTAGTCTAGGTTTTGCGTAGTTTTTAAACTTTCGCGTTCGCGTGTGGGTCCATACATTTTAGTTCTTCCTCGTTTACGCCAGGGGCGCTGTACACAAATGTATAGAGCCAAACGGAAACAACTGTAGTTTCAAATTACGTGTAGTAGTGTAGTGGTAATTTCTAAGTTTCTAAGCTTCCATTCACAATATCATCAACTATCACGAGAAAAAAAATAGTTTCCTACTGCTACCTAAAACTATTGCTAACCAAAGGTCACAAATCAATATCGGCTCCAATTTTTACTACTGAATAATATAACTCGACAGTCGACACACTTCTGCGCTACGGTATTCACGCACACAATCAAATTCCGCTCATATTGTACATCGTCAAGTAATACCGACAAAAGAGCTTTGCATACGGACACGGTCTTTATTGTGACACGGTTCAATTTCGAGGGTTGCTGTAGGGAGAGCTGGCCTTGGAGTGCGCATGCTCCATTCACAGTTGGTTCTAGACCGGCCGGACCCTCCGCAACTTCAGTACTCAGCTGTACCCGAGCGGCGTACCGTGCAGTGCAACCGTTTCCGAGGACTTAAAAATCCTACATTTAATCGAAGTGAGTACTCAATTTCCCCAGTACCGTGATATAGGCCGAAATGACGGAAAACACGTGTCGGTATTTTATAATTCGGGATTTAATTAAGTGTCACGTTAATTAACTAGCGGCGTTCTAACAACGCTACAACGTTCTCCAACGTGACCTTTTTATGATGCAATAGAATCTTATTAGGTCTAGGGTGGTCGGATTTAGGTCACGTGGTTCGCAGGAAGATGAATTTTCCGTAATGTGGATGGATTTTAGCGCGAAACTCGCCAAATGGCGGCGAATCAATAATGTGAGACCATGTGGAATTTAAAAGTGCACACTCGGTGCTCAATGTTCTTACATTGAGAGAGATTGTCTTTTCTATTTAAATTTTATTGCTTTTGTCGTGCTAAATATTCTGGTAGTGCCAAATTTGAATAGTTTACGGCAAGGCAATTAGTGATTACAGGTGATTTTCGCAACCTATAATTGAAAATCGGTTATTGCGTTAATTTCTTGCAAATTTGAAGTCTTATATTTTTTTTTCAGAAATGATGAAGCAAAAACCCACCAGGAACGGCAGCTTTCTCGAAAGATCGCTTATAGACTCAGTATTGTGACGCACACACTTTACACGATATTAATCTAAATTATTTTAATATCCACTTCTTATAAAACTACTTTACCTTGGCTTTTGAAATTGTGATTACCGTACCTAAATTGATACTCATTAAGTATTTGATGGTTATTTTTCTACGTAGTGATATTTAAGTTTTATAGCAGCTACTTGGTATGCGACTTTAGATAGAATAGGTTTGTTACAAAATGCTAAAGGCAGTAAACTGTGTAAGCCAAGCTTGTTAAAAATTTAATAGAAAACTGGTTAGGTGCTATTGTATGTACTAGAGATTAAATCTAAAATGAGATCGTAAAGAGAAGGAAGTACAAGCTGAGTGATGGAACCTTATTCGAGCGATTTGCTGTGGGTGGTGATATGTGGGTTCGTGGTAGCCTTCGTGCTGGCTTTCGGCATTGGCGCCAACGATGTGGCCAACTCATTCGGCACCAGTGTTGGAGCCAAGGTGCTCACCCTCACGCAGGCCTGTATCCTCGCCACCGTGTTTGAAATTGCTGGTGCTGTCCTTATAGGTAAGAAATGTTTTAATGAAAAACAAAAAACTACCAAGAGAATTAAAAAAGCTAAAAAACACGCTTAGGAGTAATTTTTTTTATAAATTCATTGTCAACGGTCTTTGATAGGTGTGCAAAGTTTGAAGAAAATCTGATCGCTCAAAGTAGGTCAAAATCGAGCTCAAAGGGGTTGGTTACAAACATACAGGTGAAACTAATAAAAGCGTGTTAAAAAGTCATGTTTTTTGAAATTTTATGCAAATGTGACGCTTACCATTAGGCAAGAGATTTATGTTGGTTCCTCCAACGAATAACAATAATAAAATCTTAATTTCAGAAGCTCCGTCAAATTATAATTTTGTTTTATGATACTTAACATTAGCCAATTGGGTTTCCGACCGTTTTCAGTATTCAGCGATTCTACCTACCTAATCTATATAAGCAAATTCCAAGTCGAAACTAGCTTAATTGGTAAAGCGGATTATCCCGCTATAAAGAGATTGCTTAGTCACGGGATTTTCTGTACCTAAGCTAATCATTTCTATCCATTGAGAATAGAAGTATGCCTAATAAGGTACCTACTATGCAAATTAATGTTTCTATATGTATAGGTATTCGAATCGTTGTAAAGACTTTATGTACCTAGTCCCTTCTATGTATGTATTGTCTTGGAGAACCTATTTTCACAGGATCAGAAGTATTAAGAAAACTAGCACTTTCAAATGCCTATTGGGCTCCCTAGCCTGAACAGCCTTATGTGAAGGACATTTTTATTATTTCCATCGTCACATTATCATGTCGGCTGATAGGTTTTCATTTACAATATAAAGGGGCAATGTCCAGCAACAGTTTACTAACAGTTTGCAATTTGCATCTAGCGCATTCTTACATTTTTTAATTTTCGCACACTTCGAGACATTTGTCTTTTGGGGGGCTGCTACGTCAGCGACGGCAACTAATTGCCGTCAAGATGATGATTTCAAGTACGGTTGCCTTGTAGCGACCACCCGCGGCAAACTATAGCTCGTAACAAATCTTTTTGTTTCTAAAACGATCACGAAGCGAAACCACAAGTACTTTCCACCTTATTTCCACCTAGCTAGGCTAAGCTTTAAAGCTTTATACCTAAAAGTCCACCTTCAATGCAATCATCGTATCCATTACAGGCAGTGATGTTCCTGATAAGGCTTTCAGACCCTCTATAAACCTGCCTATGGCTGCAATATTGAAGCCGTGTTTCCATACAAATATTTGGTATGAAATTACCGCCATTTTATCAAATGTTCCCTACATTTTTACTAAAATACGACCCTTTTGAGGTTTAAGTACGGACAATCTAAATTTGACTTGTAAAAACACTATGATTACAGGGTACAAAGTATCGGATACTATGCGCAAGGGCATACTAGACGTGTCTTTATACGACAATGGCGGCGAGCGGTTGCTAGCGTGCGGGTGCTTGGCAGCACTGTTTGCGGGTGCAGCTTGGCTTATCGTGGCCACGGCACTGGGGCTCCCTGTCTCCGGGACGCATTCCATCGTCGGTGCCACGGTCGGCTTCACGCTCACTGCTAAAGGACCAGTCGGGGTGCAATGGTGGATGATCGGAAAAATAGGTGAGATATCCGAATAGTAAGCAGCGTAACGGAAATTTAGCTGTCCAATCTGAAAATTTGCTAGAGTCATGTGCGCACGATCGCTTACGGTCGAGCCGTCGGGGCCTGATTGGGTCCGGAGTTATTAGGACTCCTTCACCGGAGAATACCTACGCATGTATTCGCCCCAATAGATGCCCTATTGGGAAATATAAATGCAAGTCGATTTTTTTAAGTCACTCTCCGACCTTTCAACTAAGCCGAAATCAAGTCGATCCGTTCATAATGCGTGAAAGAACAAACCAACAAACACACTTTCAGATTTATAATATCAAAAAGGAAGTAAGGATGCTTAATATGGGAGTTTCCATGAAAAGAGAGTACTAAATGTGGGCAGAACTAGGATGTCCAGCAATTTTATTGTTTCAACAATTTTATTGTTAGGAACTCATGACAATGATCACTGGGAAAAAACATTATTTTAATTAGTCAGTTAGTTAGATTATAGAAAAATATTGAATACGTATTTTTTCTTCTGATAATCAAACAAAACAAAACAAAAAAAAACAAAAAGTGACAAAGATAAACCTAGTCAAAGTTCGGGGGTGGGGGTAAAACTTAAACGTGAAACGTCTATGTATACTTTTGTAGTCTAGTCGTGATGTTACGCGGACTTTAACTTTAATTATTATACCTTCTTTGCTTTAACTTAAATTATCATCAATATTTGTTTATTGATAGAAGAAAAAATGTGTCTAATATTTTTTAATAAATAATATAATCTATGTAACAGACTAATTATATTATTTTAGTCATCTAGCCTATTCTGTTTGTTTCCAGTGTTATCATGGTTCATATCTCCTGTTTTGAGTGGAACAGTGTCTGCGCTTCTGTACTGGCTGGTGCGCCGCTTCATTCTTCGCACGAAGAACCCCCTGCAGTCTGGCCTCAACGCGCTACCCTTCTTCTACGGGGCTACTGTCGCCGTCAATGTCGTCAGCGTCGTTCATGACGGGCCTAAGTGTGAGTGTTCCAGTGTTATCTATCAGCTCTATCAATATGAACGTTTTGCGACTTTGCGTTGTCTTGCTCGCGCCAGTTACTCTCGTTAGGTACGTGAGGGAGCGAGAAGCAAAGCCTAGTCGAGGAGTCAAATTGCTTAGATAAATCGCATAGACATGGCAGGACAGTATTCGCGTTGCTGTACTGACTCGTGTATTGCTTGCGTAGAGTTACGCAGTACGCTCTATGAGGGCTTAGTGCTGCTTCAATAATCCTGGGTCAGCATCAGAGCTAGTAATACGAAATATCCAAATAAAAAAGGTGGTAAGAGGGCATTGCTGCATATCACAAACTTATATATATGTATCACAACAATTACATGGCGCAATTGATTTTCAAAACGTGGACGTTCATCGGATCATTTGTGTTTTCTTGGATTTAAAGTTTTCGGCTCTACTATCTGTAATGATTTTATCACAATATTGTCTACGGAACCCTTCAATCAAATATCTACAGAGCCATAGACCCCAAGTGAAAGTAGTAAAATAATGTCCGAGCGTCATACATACCGACTTAGATATTTACATCAAATAATTCACAATGACGTTTTTTCGAGTCTAGATGTTATGTCACCTAATTATGGCCTGTAACCGAGCACTTTGGTATAGCGCGGCGTTGTAGTCTTCTTGCAATCGCCTTACGACTAACTAAAAAGCCTGCCCATTACGTAGCTTGGGCAGAGTTTTGTCCCAGACACTTTTTTTGCACGATTGTGACATCTTATAAGTGTCCAGTCAAAACACGCAGTCTGACAGTTATATGTACAGTAGGTACCTCAATCTACCTCTAGGTATGTTATAAGTAACCACCTAAATACTTATAGCTGTATATCTTAGCTCAAATAAAGTATTTTCAATGTTTTCATTTTAGTACTGGCGATGGACCGTATTCCGCTTTGGGTGGCGCTAGTGGGCGCGCTGGCGCTGGGCGCGGTAATCGCGCTGGGAGTGCGGCTGTTCCTCGTGCCCTACTTCAAGAAGAGACTGGTCGAGGCGCCCGCGCCCGTTAACTTCTCGCTTGGAATGTCCAATGGTAAATCAATATATTCATATTTACTTTATTAATAACGTTTTGTTACAGGTTAATAAAATGAGTAAAGACATTCAATTAAAATTAAAAAATTGCAATTATTTCTTCACAAAGTAATGTCAAGACATTAATTCAAACGTAGGTATAACAAAATCCATAGTGGTCTTGTGCTAATGACAGTCGCCTTACAATCGAGAGGTAGAAATGAATTCCTTGGAATTTTTGTACGGAATTTCACACCACTGGCTTTTCTGTGAAGGAAAATATCGTGAGGCAACCTGCATACGTCCGTAGAAGAAATTCGATGTCGTATGTGAATCCACCAACCCGCACTGTGCCAGCGTGGTCGATATGGCCCAATCATCCTTCGATCGTGGGTAGGCCTACGTCCTGCAGTGGACTATTAAAAAGGCTGGTACAGTACAGGTATAACAAAATACAATTTAAGATAAAATAAATATATTTATGTAATAATAATACAAGATGTCAATAAATTATCTAACAATTACAGAATCTCATCACCGTAAAACATCATAACTGTAAAAACCTAGCTCGACAAGCTTGTCGTGATTTGAAGCTGCTTATCGTAGTCGCAGTGGTGATCCCCGGCAGTTTGTTGTAATATTGTGGATAGTACTGGCGATGGACCGTATTCCGCTTTGGGTGGCGCCATTTCTATGGTTACTTTAATTTCATGGTGCTCGCCATATTTTTAGTTAACATTTTCATCGAGTACCTACTCTGTCTCATTTTATTCTTAATTTTAATGAATATTTTATATACATGACGGATAGATGACACCACTTTTTACTATGAATGTTTTATATATTTTGTCGAAAGTATATATTTGTTTTTTTTTTTCATGATTTCAAGGTTGGTCCATAGCAAAAGTCGGTCATGATGTACAATAATATCCAATGCATGTGATCCACAGTCTATTTTTCCCAGTAGTATACAATTGCCATTTTTTGTTGGACCTACCTGGCTACCTGAAAATCCGGCCACTTTAACCACGAACAAAACTCTAAAATGACTTGAGCAAAATACGTCATCATGGGTATAGAATATTAACTCTATACCTGTGGAATATAGGACCTTAAAGAAAGAAGGAATGCCTTCAGCTCTTTATTAAGCCTCACCAACTTCACTAGCTTACTAAATTACAACCTTCAACAATTTCCAGAAACGACTCCTGCCAACACTCCGACCCACTCAAACAAGAGCGTGCCCCAGCGTCCGACCTCCATCCTCTCAGAAGAAGGGAACACCAAAATCCTCGAAGCCATCGAAGAGGGTGCCGAAATGGTCGCACTTAGCGAATCGGACAAGATTTCTTTCGGCGCTAAGAATGCTAAGAACCTCGCTCTATTGGCCACTATGGATGACTGCAGTATACTGTCCAGAAGTTTAAGCCCTCCACACAAGTCAAGACTTCAGCTTATAGACGCAGATCCTCAGATCAATACATTGAAATATATTGACGAAACGTTGAGTTGTTGTAAGAGTTTGGATTCGGCTCAGTTAGCGGGGATGGGGGAGAGTTATGACTCGAAAAACGGGTTTTTGGGAGGGTCTTGTGATACGATAGCTCGAGGAGAGTTTGACCGACTGGCGGCGGCGCGCGCGCAACCTGCGGTGGAGTTTGAGACGCCTCCGCCGAGAATAGAAAAGGTATGGATAATGTGACAACTACACGATTATCCAGAACTGGTGTACTGAACCGATTGGAGTTGATGCAGGCTACCATTTTGAGTATCTTTTACTATGGGGCCAACCCCAAAAATCAGCTGTCTCTTACTTTTTGTCAATTCCGAGTTGCAATTATGTATGGAACAGATATTTTATTTTTCTCAAATTCCGTGTTGCCTTCATAGTAAAAATTATTCATAATGATGGTCTTAATCGCTCCCTTTTACCTTAGTACAGGGCCATAAACCTTTTTTTTTTAATGTTATATACTCTTTGTTTACTTTCAAACCAGCAGTTCTTTAATTTGATACTCAATTTCTTATTCATTGACTACTTAAATAATTATTTTGGATCTAATTTTGAAGTGTTTAGTATTTTAGTAAAGCTCTATGCTATATGAAAATCTAATTAATGTTTATTTTTAAAGTAATAAATAATTACGTTCGTCGTTGCTTCGAAATTGTTGGTAAAAAAAACATCAACGCACTCACGTTTTTTTTTAAATTTTACGCGCGTTGATGTCTTGTCTACCGCGGAAATCGTTTTCTTATTTTTACGCACGTTGATGTCTTTTCTACCGCGGACATCGTTATCTTATTTTTACGCGCGTTGATATCTTTGCTGGCGTGGAAATTATTATCTTATTTTTACGCGAATTGATGTCTTGTCTACGGCGGAAATCGTTTTCTCATTTTTACGCGCGTTGATGTCTTTTCTATCGCGGAAATCGTTATCTTATTTTTACGCGCGTTGATGTCTTGTCTACCACGGAAATCGTTTTCTTATTTTTACGCGCGTTGATGTCTTTTCTAGCGCGGAAATTGTTATCTTATTTTTACGCGCGTTGATGTCTTTTCTACCGCGGAAATCGTTTTCTTATTTTTACGCACGTTGATGTCTTGCCTACCACGGAAATCATTTTCTTATTTTTACGCGCGTTGATGTCTTTTCTAGCGCGGAAATTGTTATCTTATTTTTACGCGCGTTGATGTCTTTTCTACCGCGGAAATCGTTTTCTTATTTTTACGCACGTTGATGTCTTGCCTACCACGGAAATCATTTTCTTATTTTTACGCGCGTTGATGTCTTTTCTAGCGCGGAAATTGTTATCTTATTATTACGCACGTTAATGTCTTTTCTAGCGCGGGAATTGTTATTTTATTTTTACGCGCGTTGATATCTTTTTTACCGCGTAAATCGTTTTCTTATTTTTACGCGCATTGATGTCTTTTCTACCGCGGAAATCGTTTTCTTATTTTTACGCGTGTTTATGTCTTTTCGACCGCGGAAGTCTTTCCTAAAGATAAGTTCGTAGTTATAAACAAATGTAACAATGGAAAACCCTAGAAATCGCTAAACTTGCCTTATTTAGAATCATAGTTCTTTTTACGAATTCAGGGTTGGACCCACAGTCATAGTCTGTTGCTCATAACAATAAGTATCGGTACGATTTTGCTTTCGTCTGTCCGTATGTTGACATTTCTCTACAGATCGCATTTTTCAACGAATCTTGACGAGACTTAGTACAGTTTCTATATATTAATGTTATTTTTTGTCGCCTACAATTTTTGCTTGCAGGGGTATTTTCCTCAAAAAAAGAGGAGCTGTCGATTTCATGTCGGATTCATCAGCCGATTTCGATAATATTTGGCAAGATTGTTTAGTAACCCTAATAATCCTTAACAAGATTTGCGAGTATGCTCCAAATTGGTCAAGGACGAGTCGAGATGTAGGTTTATAAAGATTTAGTCAAAGAAATGTGTCGCGAGGTCTACCGTTCGGAGAGCTAATAGTTAAATATATTTAATGTTTTTCGTAAGTAAAATTTCCTTTCTTCTTCAGAGTGTGGAGAAGCCCGCGTGGAGTACGGACCGCGAGTCCCGCATAGGGATATTCACTAAACATCGATGTATTGAATCCATTCGATGTTTACCGTTCGATACATCGGATTGATACGATGTTTTGACAAATGTTTTTCTATTCGATGTATCGATGGTTTTATTAAAAACATCGAATCAATGGAAAAGCTAACTAACGAATAATATATTTCTAGTTCACATAACTTAGTAGGTATTGATTTAATAATTTCAATTTTTAACAATTGTTACCATGAGAAAAAGTTATCTGATTTTTCTTGAGGTTGGCTGCATTGGTTAAATGAATGGATATTGGATAATTTTGTTTACTCACTCACTCACTCCACTCGCTCCTCCCTCCCCCGCTGCAGTTTGCTGGTATTTGTTGTTTGTGAATTGAAATTTACTCTAACTAATCTAAACAAGTAATTAAGTGATACGTGATAAGTGCATTTTAATATAAACTAGCTTGACCTAACATTTAATTCCATGCTCGTAGTTGAAAAGGTATGTAATAATGTTATTATGCTTAAAAATATTTTTAACCTAACCTCAACTTGTGTGTGACCAACAATCTAAGTTTTCTAACATTTTGGCCCAATATTCATACTAATACACGCACTATTGCACGAATAATTCCTCTAATAAGTTGTTTTGAACAAATTAAATCACGTTTATTTTACTTTTTTTTTACTTAGAATGTCGTGAATTCCGTCAATAGTGATGTGATTCTACAGTACAGAGTGGTAAATTAATCGATAAATATATACTTCCATTACCTACTTTGTTTTCTTTTTTCAGTTGATTAAATGATGGCGCCTCCAAAGAAGAGTAACGTGTGGCAGTTTTTCACTAAAATTGAAGGAGATGGAAACCTTGCAAAATGCAAGCTTTGTCAAAAATCTATTAAATCGAGTGGCAATACGTCAAACTTGATTGGGCACGTAAAACATATCCACAAAGCTGCGTTTTTAGAATTAAATAAAAAAAACTTGCAAGCGACGAGTAATGTAAGTTCATCCGATGTCGACAGCGAAACAATTAAAATAGTCTCCAAACCTGCTGTCTCCAACCCTGAGTCACTGCCATCAACCAGTACAGCTGATACGATAGAATCGAAAAATAAAGCTTCAATATGCTTATCAACAGAAGATATCCATATCAATGATCCTCTCCCTCCATCTTTAAAGCGTCAAAAGTCGATTGTAGAGAGTTTCGAACATATAAATTCATTTTCGGAAAGTGGCGATAAATTTTTGAAAATAAATAATGCCTTGATTTATATGCTTTGTAAGGACAATCAACCATTTATGATTGTTGAAAATGAGGGTTTTCGTAATCTGATGAAAGTGATTGCGCCGCATTACAAGCTTCCCAGTAAAACGACAATAACTCGCTGGGTTGACGATAAATATGATGTATTATCAGCTGTTTTCAAAAATAAAATAAAAAATGTAGAAAACCTCACCCTTACGACAGATATGTGGACAGAAACAATGAGCATGAGAAGTTTTCTTGGGATTACAGCACACTTCGGTATAGGTATTGATTTTTTTTCAATAACTCTTGGAGTATATCAGTCACTTGAGCGTAATACTTCAGAGAACATTGCTGAAATGCTTCTTAATACTTGTGTCGAATGGAATATTAACACCGATAGAGTTTCGGCTGTAGTTACTGACAATGCAGCATCTATGATTAAGGCCGTCGATTTGGCTTTTGGTAAGAAACACATTCCGTGTTTTGCGCACACTTTAAATTTAGTTGCTCAGAACGCTTTACAACAGTGTCCAGAGTTGCAAAGTCTATTAACAAAGGTTAAGGAAATTGTTACATGGTTTAAACAAAGTAACATTGCAAGCAATGACTTAAGAAAAGCCACTGCTAAAGAAACAAAATTGATTCAAGAAGTTTCAACAAGGTGGAACAGCACTTATTATATGCTTGAGAGATTTTTAGAATTACACATTGTCGTAAACGATATAATTATCCGCCATAAAAATGCACCAGCAATGGTCAATGCGTCAGAATTGTCAATTCTCTCTTCAGTATTACAAGTCTTACGACCGCTCGAAGCTGCTACGAGAGAAGTATCCGGCGACATGTACTGCACTAGCAGCAAAGTAATTCCTTTAATCCATTGCTTAGTTTTAAAAATTCAAGCTCTCACATTGGTAGATTCACTCGCCAATGAGTTGAAATCGATTGTGCTTAAAGAAATAGAAAAAAGAATGGGTTCTATAGAGCGAGTTACTCCACTTGCCATAGCCACTGTACTGGATCCACGGTTCAAAAAAATGCATTTTAGGGACGCACTAGCTTGCTCTACAGCAGTCGCAAAAATCAAGGCCTTCATGAAAAATAATACACAAACGTTGGAAATGTCGGAATCTGATTCAGATCAATCGGAAAAATTAGAAGATAGTTTTTCTTTATGGGAAGACCATCATAAATTAGTAAACAAGAGCTGGAAAGCAACGCAATCTGAAGATGCGATTTCTGATGAGTTATCCATTTATTTGAGAAGTCCTGTAGGACGATTGAATGAAAATCCTCTGGAAATCTGGAACGATCTCAAAATTCAGTTTCCTAAACTATATAAAATTGCTTTCAAATACTTGACTATTGTTGGGACTTCGGTCCCATCCGAACGGTTATTTTCGAAGGCTGGCCAAATAGTAAATCAGCAAAGGAATAGACTGAAGGGTAAACGTTTGAGTAAACTTTTATTTCTACAAAGTTTGCCTAAACAGCATTGGTTTTAAAGCAGATCACAAAAATAAAAGTATTGATTTAGACTTTAGTATTTTTTGTCTCATTTTGTAATATCTGATGTCGTAATAAAATATTTCAAATGTTTTTTTGTTTTACTTACATTGTCTCCCTTACAATAACTACTAAACCCGAAAAAAAACATAAAAGTATTCGATGTTGAAAAAACATCGATGTTTTCAAGCGATGTATCGAAAAACATCGATACAGGGTTATGATGTTATACATCGATTAAAAACATCGATATATTTTTTAAATGAATACCCCTAGTCCCGCACCGTGGGCATGACTCCCAACTCTAGTGCCGCCCCTCTACTCCGCGCGCCTTCCCAGGAGTTCCCAGGGGGCAGTGTGTGCGGCTGCGCGCCCAAGCCTGACAAGATAGTCCCGCCGGGAGACACCCTGAGGCTCTTCTCGTTTCTGCAAGTTCTAACTGCAGCGTTTGGCGCTTTTGCTCACGGAGGAAATGACGTTAGGTGAGATTTTAAAAATGACGCAAGATATCACTGAGGTCTTGCATGAGTCAAGATTCATCCCAGTTTCTTTCCATTATCCTTAAAAAGAAGGGGTGCGACTTGGAGATAAGATTACTTATGATCCCGACGTATTTACTCAGCCTTAAATGACTCCATTCAAAGCAAATCTCTCTGTCAGTCTTATGATTCGCTACCCACCATAAAGTATAGGTTTCTTATACCAAAATGGGCTGGTTATTCTGGATGTGACTTCAATAGTCTTATCTTTACAGCAACGCCATCGGTCCGCTGGTGGCGCTGTGGCTGCTGTATTCGGAGGGCGAAACGCACGCAAAGGCGGAGACTCCTATCAGCATCCTCGTGTATGGGGGCGTTGGCATCGCGCTCGGGCTGTGGCTGTGGGGCCGCCGCGTCATCCGCACCGTGGGAGAGGACCTCACCAAGATCACTCCTGACTCGTAAGTACCGTACATTGTGGGCCAGGATCTTATCATGATCGCTGCTGACTAGTCCGGGTCGTATGCTGTGGGTCACGATCTCGCCAATATCATTCTTGGCTCGTGATTACTAAGGAGGTGTTAGCATCTCACTCGGGCTGTGGTTGTGGAACCGTCGCGTCATCCGCTCCGCGTGGGAGGACCTTAGCAAGATCGCTCCTGACTTCTCGGTGGCGTAAGCCGTGGATTAGGATTTCACCATTTCGCCTGACTAGTGAGTATCGGGTTGGTGGATTCACATAAGCCATCGAATTTCTTCTACGGACGTATGCAGGTTGCCTCACGATGTTTTCCTTCACCGAAAAGCCAATGATGTGAAATTCCGTACATAAGTTCCAAAGAAACTCATGGCCACTGGGCCAGCGTGGTGGATATGGCCCAATCACCTTTCGTGGGTAGGCCTACGTCCTGCGGTGGACTATTAAAAAGGCTGGTACAGTACAGTACAGTACAGTGAGTATCGCTCACACTAAAGGCCACGATGTTGAAGGAACACCATTACGACAGTATGATGTGAAGTTACACTGTGGCTGCTATACTCGGAAGACAAGGGACCGACAGCGAGACGCAAGCTAAGGCGGAGACTGCTATCAGTATCCTCTTGTATGCCATGTTGGCATCGCACTCGGGTTGTGGCTGTGGAGTCGTCGCGTCATCCGCACCGTGGCTGAAGATCTTGCCAAGATCACCCCTAACTAATGAGTCCTCCTTAATGTTAATCACCACGATGTTACCCCTGACTTGTCTGTACCGTATATAGTGGTTCATGTTTTCCCCAAGATCACTCCTGACTAGATAGTCCGCCTAGTCGGTGGACGTCCTACGCTGCGCTTGCTGGTCCGTGGTTTCCATTCGAGAACTTTATGGCCCCGTCAACTATTCGTTCTTCGAACTATGTGCCCTGCCCACTGCCACTTTAATTTTTAAATCCGCTGGGCTATGTCGGTAGCTTTGGTCTTGAACTTATTCATAAGACCCACAGTAAAGGACCACGTTTTAGTTCCATATGTCATCACTGGCAACACACAACTATCGAAAACTTTCGTCTTGAGGCACTTAGGTATATCGGATGAAAAGGCCATTTCCGAACTCTGCCCTGCCGAATTGGATTCGGCGATTGACCTCTTCCTTAAAGTTGGACTTACCTAGTTGGGACTACCTACCTACTGATGTTTTAGTGTATGCAGTGGCGTATTATCCCTAAGGCAAAGTAGGCATGTACCTAGGGGCGCGAGGGTACAAAGGGGCGCGCTTGTGGAATTATGAAATATAAAAAATAATTGCCCCAGTTCTACTCAGTCCCCATTTCGCATCGCGGACTTGTATACTTGTATACGATGTGAAGTTAGCTGTGGTGCTTGTGTCGCCTCGTGGAGAGTGTGGCGGCACCATAAGGTGCAGCACAGCGGTTTTGGTCAAACTACAGTTCGACTTAATAGTTATTTTTAATATACGGGCGCCGATGATATGATTGCCTACGACGCTCTCAATGTTTAATCCGCCTCTGAGTGAATAAGGCATCATCTATACCAATATCATAATTATCATTATCTTGTCTCATGAGTACCTACCATCCATACTGTGAATTAGCGTGAGCTAGCACTTATAATAAATAAATCACTCGACTCGCGAGTATTATTTCCATGTACAGTGGGAGGTTGGTATAGGCGGCGTTTTTGCAAAAACCCGACTTGGTAGTAGGTATATACCTTTTTGAGTAAGAGTAAGAAATGTCATAGCTATTGTCTAATGTGTTTCGTCCGCCCTAGAACTTTAGAGTTTTTGGGAAAGACATGAAAGACAAGTTTTTTTTAGTAACGACATAATTATGAGATTTACGAGGCTCCACCTACGCCCTACTTCCTGGCTGTTGGTATAGAACAAATTTTAATATAACATCTCTAACTATCAATGTAGCAGCCTATACCTAATACCTATATCATTTTATAGTACATAGCATAAAATACTAATAATAACACGTTCGATTGGCGCTAAATTAAGTTTTATTTTTCCTTGTTCCTTATTTGTTTACTATATAAATAACATTTGGAAAATCCATACCATAGTAAATTGGTATGCGGCTTCATAATTAATCGGTACCTAGCCGTATTTGCGGAGATGATGGGGTAGTCCGTAGGGGAAACTAGGTCCAAATGCGAATGATTACCTATAATTTTATATCTGAGTATTATTAATACCAGAACTAAAAAAATCTAGTGTTCGAATTTATGTATGAACGATTTTGATTCATTATCGATCTACTCGTAGTTTAGCAAATCTGTAGGTTTAGGTTCTCGATATTCTTTTAGGTGATTAGGTTCTTGATATTCAATTTAACGTGTCATCCGAGTCGTGGTAGCGCTCAGTTGTAAATGCCACCCGCGGTCACCCATCCGACTGTTTAACTTTGGTGGTCACTGACAGGCATAGTCAAACTATGTTGCGCAACATTTGAATCTTGCTCCGCCACTGAATATACCTTATTGTCTACAACAGAGGCTTTACAATCGAGCTGGGCGCGGCGCTGACTGTACTTGTCGCGAGCAAAGTGGGGCTGCCTGTATCTACTACGCACTGCAAGGTGGGCTCCGTAGTCTGCGTTGGGTATTTCTCGGAGAAATCTGTCGACTGGAGCTTGTTTCGGTAAGTAATGGACTTTTGTCGGGTACGCGTGGTTGCCTTGGCAAACATACCACAAACATACATGCATACTCCATTGGAGTACCTAGAGATTATCGCTAGGGTCATTAGCCTACTTTTGCCAACCAGAAAATTATTGCATCGGTTGTGGCCAATGGAATTTATGTAGTAACCATATATATGTTTTGTGTGAATGTCGAAGATTGAACATTTCTTTAAAAATATTATTTAAACACTTAAATTGTCTACACAAATCATTAAAATTCCAAGTGGTCAAAAATTACACTAAGATGGCAACAACTAGTGCAATCTTACTGGCAAAGACCTCGATATGGGTATTTGCTTACTGGGCCTTTATCGGGTAAGAAAATTAAATTGAAATTTAAAATCCCTCATAAATGTTTATGTGCCAAGACAGATCTCAAAAAAAAGCCAAGCTTTTAACTCTATACACCCTAACTCTACAAGCTCTTCACAAACTCTACACCTTAGTATAATAATACTACACATTATATCTAACTATCGAACATAAACTCAAAATACTTTTAACAAAAAAAATGCTATTATACCATTGAAGAATACTTAAACGAAAAAGTTTCAAGCTCACAAATCATTATAAAATAACGCTAAAATTTGACATGTACGTTATACTTTGTTTATTATACTTTTTGCGACACCCTAACGACAGGGTATAATGTGTACTGTGTTACTATTATAAAAGTGTAATTGTAACTAGACATATTATAAGGCAATTGTATGCCGAAATAAATAAATATCTTCTTTGACCGTAGACAATACTAATACATACAAAGTTATCCAGAACTGGTGTACTAAGTCGAAAAAAGGACATTCAGTCCATAACTACGAACAACTTTTACTATGGTGCCAACCGAAAATCCCCGAAAAATAATCAGTTGTTCCTTATGAAATTGCGACTCCGAATCGATACCCGAAATGTACAAAACAGCAGATGTTTTTCTTAAATTTTGGGTTGGTCCCATAGTAAAAGTTGTCCTTAATTATGGTCTTAATGACCCTTGGGTTAAATAATTAAGCACTTTTTTTTCAGGAACATCATCTTCGCGTGGATGGTGACGGTACCAGCTGTGGCTGCCATCGCCGCACTCGCCATGTTGGCACTTGAGACCTTCTGCGTCTGATCTCAATTACCCTAACGATAGAGTCGATAGATACTCGCTTTTGTCACCTAATTCTCGTCTACGACGTCTCGTATATACTTCTAAGTCTGAATCTATCTAAACAAGTGTCCGATGATCGGGTATGACTGTACTTTTCCGTCGTATTTTACGTTTCAAATGAGGGTAGTGGGAAATATTTTGTACCTACTGGTAACGAAGTATATGGGCCAAATTGCACCTAAGTTTTTTAACACATTTACTTGTTCAATACTTGCGATATTTACCTCATAGCTCAAGGATAACATTTATATTATTGTCGTTTTCTGACCAATCAAAATGGACCTGTGAAAATTTTGCACGAATTTTCTTTGAATCAACTGGATGGAAATATTATTACCATGTCATTATATAGGGTTATTTCTAATCAATTAGCATCCTTTCAGGGGCTTATTCTGTACATCAAAACTAACAACTTTTGTTCTACGACTTTTATTAATTCTAAAAAAAAAATTGTTTTTCCATAGAACAATATCGTTCTCCCGCGACTAAATGTATGGAACAGCTGATTTTTTTTTGAGTTTTGACAACAGTTGTTAGTTTTTTATGTACAGAATAAGCCCCTGAAAGGATGCTAATTGATTAGAAATAACCCTGTATAGGGGTGTACCAAATAATTGTATGCGTATTATTTTCGTAATTAGATACCTACTAAGTAATAAATAAAAAGAAACATGATTTTCATTTAGATTACCGACAATCTACGTTTAGGTTACAATATGGCCCTACTTTTCGAGCCTTGGTGGCTTCCATTGGGTTCAAAACAAATTAAATATAATTAATAAAAATGTGCTAGTCACAATCACCAAAGTATTTAAAATTGTAGAAATAATTACAAATGAGCTTAATTTAAGTAAATGGGGATAGCCACAATTTTAATAACATAAAAACAACATTGATGAAATAAGGATAGTCTTTACGTAAGAGGTTTAGGAATTTAGGGTATCTAGGTACCTGTGTAATATTACCTAATAACATAGTTTTGTTTCAATAAAGAAGTAAATTC
Source organism: Hypomecis punctinalis (assembly GCA_949316475.1). NCBI lineage: Eukaryota > Metazoa > Arthropoda > Insecta > Lepidoptera > Geometridae > Hypomecis > Hypomecis punctinalis. The sequence goes on from OX438797.1 coordinate 12,440,035, forward strand.
AGCACGAAAATGGTAAACGTTTAGAAAGAAATAGCCCTTCGTTATCCCCTTAAATACTTTCAAACAAAACTAATAATGACTACTGTTTATTTTGTATCAACTATCCAAAAACTAACTTGAAAAACACTGAGCTATACCTACTAACTTCAAAAGATTTATAAATCATATGCCAATGTTATTAAGGTCTTTAGAAGTGGACAATGTTGATCAAATTTTCTTCTTCTTGACTTATTTTTTTTTATAAATGTCGTTAAAATTGATATTTTATACACAGGGTTACTTGAAAAACGTCAACTTTTGTTCTACGAGTTTTGAAATACAGTGGTCTGGATAGTCGCGAATCCGTATAAATGAAGGCCAGATAATCGAGGTTTCACTGTATTTTAATTTCTCACTCCTAACCCCGCGATTCAACCGGAAAGTTACAATGATATTTTATTTTTTTATGAAAGTAAAATCTAACAAATTATCAAAAGTCGAAGAAAAACTTTGTAAAAAAATTATCAATCACCTCTCTGGTCTTGCGAAGTTGACTTGTTTTACAGGTTAACCTGTTTATCGGGTCCTGAATGAATTTCGAAAATTCTATCAAGAGGATTTAATTGGACATTTATTTACGAGTAGTTTATGGAATGTTCTTAATTTTATGTGAAATGTTTGATAAAAATTAACTACTCCATTAAGCTCGAGTATCTAAATGTTTTGTATGTACCTATAGGTTCGGTGTGACCTTACAATGCCAGTATTTTTATAGAAGTGTTTTAAAATCGTAAGTAAAATGGATGATGGCCCCGACCCCGGCTAGAGCTATGCCTTTCATATTTTAGTATTTCTTTGGAAATAAATAAATGAGTCAGTATCAAGGCGAAAAAGTAGAAATGACAATAAAAACAACACTATTATGACACACTGTTAGTCTGGGACTCTGAAATAGCGAAAAAAAATCATAAATCCTTACATTTTGTTGCAAGTTAACGATACCTACTGTATGAGACAGCAGTTTTTTTTCTTATGTTTCGGACCCATTCTAAAAATTGTTCATAATGAGGAGTACAATGCTGTCCTAGAATAATCTTCGTCTATCAAAACACGCCGTATAATCAGCTTGAATATTCACGCTAACGCGTGAGGCGTAGCCCTAGAGTCAATGTTTTTTTAATGAAAATGCCACCGGTCAATGTCACACAAGTGACCGAGACGATCTCGAGCAGACTAGTTTGATTGATATTCATTAAAAGGATGATTTTTATCTGCTATAGAATCGAAAGAGATAGCACTAGTGGGGAACGGGGCCTTGATGGTGACCAGACAGCAAGTGGGATGAGGATATCCGATAGCTATAAAGATTATTTCTTCTGTGCCGATAGTAACTTATTTGCCTACATAATGCTAATTTTAGCTTTATATATTTCTCCGATATTCATGAGATATACAAACTAGAAGGACTACAAATAACAATTCCTTTCTTACTTAACTGGTCCTACACATAAATTTCTGACAATCCTCTCCCTCTTGTTGTACCTACTAATGAAGTCTGAGCTTTAAGAAACCAGTGGCTTTATTACGTAACTTTTCTCACCTGCGGTTTTGAAGAACGTTTTATGAATTCCATTTAGATTTTTACGGAGAGCAATCTGGTTTTATTAAAAGCCAATGTTTACGTAATAAGGCCACATGACTGAATTGATATTGATAAGTGGACATCACAGAGAGACATTTGATCCATTTTGATAAAAGTTGGGTGTTAGGGTTGCATTTCTTGTCGTATAATAATTTTCATCCTAGCATGAGAATGGAGTTTTTTTAGCATAACGGTGATCTCGTACTATTTATTGGCCTACATTCTTTCGCCATCGGATTAGCATAATTATCTTTATATAACTCTACACTATAGCGATCGCATCGAAGGAATTTCTTTTTATTTTGTGAAATCAAATGCTTATTATATTAATTATATTAGTAAGTAACTGTAAGATTATAATTATTACGGTAACAATTTAGTTAATTTAGAAATCAATAATTTATTTCACTTGTTGATTTTGAACATTGTAATATTTTATTCGAATGAATGATTAAATATGAAGTACTTACAATTTATCGATATGAACTTATGCCGTCTTGCCACAAAAGTTTTACGCACGTTTTAGCCAATAATGTACCTAGGTACAAATTGCACGGTTAAACAGTGCTTAAAGCGTGTTTAACTCTTTTGTGGTAAGGCGAATGATGTTTGCTATTAAATGTTATGCGTGCTTGCATAGTGCTTGAGTTTCCTTAATTACCTATTGTTAATAGTTTCGTGGATATGATAGAAAGATGGTCTGTTTGACAAACAATAATAATTGATTATCAAGCTTTAGCCCGCAATACCCTTAGCTTTAGCCATTTTATGCCAAAATGTATAAAAATATGCGACAAGAATGGTAACCATTCTTTAGATGCCGAGATGTGACGTAAGACGCAATTCAATTTAGACATTGACCATGAATCCGAATCGGAACATCTACCGGCCCCGATTATTTTATAATAAATGAATACAGAATGCACTTGGTTGAATATAAAACTCAATATGAGGATTTATTTGATACACTTGAATGTTAGAAGATACGACCACTGTTCTACCCGAGTGTCTTTGAGCTATCTAACTTAATAGGTGACATTGTTGAATAAACATAGTTGATGATATAATGTATTTGTTTTATTTATTTACTAGTACTCAATAATGTTTAAGTGTCAACAATCGAAATTCTCAGTAGTCTCAACCATCCCTAGAATTTCTTTACGCTTACGCTTTGGTACCTACGATTACAAGATAAATACTCATTACTCATACCTATCGGAATATACGGGGCTATCCAGACTAGAGTACTAAGTCGAAAGGAGGTGATTCAGACCATCGTTATGAACAACTTTTACTATGACGCCAAACCGAAACAAAAAAAACAGCTGTTTCATACATTTTGTCGATTCCAAGTAGCAGTTTTGTATGAAACAGCTGATTTTTTCTCTAATTTTGGGTTGAACCCATGGTAAAAGTAGTTCATAACGATGATGTCTAATCACCCTGTTTTGGCTTAGTACAGACAGGGTGAGCTGATAACCCTGTATTACCTGTATACTTTTTAGTTATATACTTATCTAAAAAAACCTATGTATACTTACTTTTATAATTTTCAACTATTTTACATATCCATCCATCTATCCATGAGCCAAAGGACGTCCACTGCTGGACATAGGCATCCCCTATGGATCTTCAATAAGACCGGTTGAAAGCGGCTTGCATCCAGCGCGATCCTGTGGTCTTAATGAGGTCATCCGTCCACGTTGTGGGTGGACGTCCTGCGCTGCGCTTGCCGGTATGTGGTCTCCACTCGAGAACTTTTCGACTCCACCGGTCATCAGTCCTCCGCGCTATGTGCCCTGCCCATTGCCATTTCAACTTGCTAATCCGTTGGGCTATGTCGGTAACCTTGGTTCTTCTACGGATCTCCTCATTCCTGATTCGATCCCGCAGAGACTACGAGCATAGCCCTCTCCATAGCTCGTTGGGCTACTTGGAGCTTACTAATAAGGCCCATAGTGAGAGACCACGTTTCTGTGCCATAAGTCATCACTGGCAACACACACTGGTCGAAAACTTTCGACTTGAGGCACTTACATATAGGTAGTATTAAAGTAAAATGGTATCTACGAGTAAGTAGTGTGAATACTAATGGTCTACCTACGCAATACAATACAAAATGTAGTTCTGATTGTGACGTAGTATTGTACTTAGTAGGAAATAGCGACTTCTGCTAGTTCAGAGACTTATATGAGACCTACGTTACTTTAAAAGTAAAAATTCTCAGCTATAAATCTAGTTATTTTTTCTTAAATATTACTTAATAATGAAAATACAGTTGTTAGCTCGTTACTAATTCAGGAGCCTTTGGGTAAATTGTTCAGACTATAATATTGTAAACTTATGCCTAAATAAATAATTTTATTTAAATAAAAAAAAATAGATGAATGAGCTTTTGAAGAACTTTTTCTCGCGTCTGAATTTCTTTATAATTAGACGATAATTATTTCATTCACAATATTAGGGGAAATCCCGTACACAAAGTGGATCTGCGTATGTATACTTGCGTATTTAACAAACGACATAAATACCTATCCCACCCCAAAGCAAAAAGCACCTTAACTCCGAAACCATAGTAACAATCCACTTGAGAGCTTGAGGCACTTGAAGTTGGAGCCCATAATATGGTGAGCCGGTTTAGCTTTCAATAATATTTTGGCGTCGTTGGGTCGCGTCTCGCACCCGCGCTCTCGCGTCTCGCAGGCCCCTCTAGGTATAGCAACCATTCTCAAAGTGTGGTCCACGGAGCCCTATAGTTCCGCAAAGACTGTGAGGATTATGATATTAACTAAAAAAATATAATTTTTTAGCGACAAATATTTCAAGATGATAATTTTATGTTTGAAGATTTGGGCAAATATATCCCACATAATGCACGCTTCTCTTGAAGTGTATTTTTCCAAAGAATAGAATATAAAAATTAAAATGAATGGTTCTAAATCATTTTCAGTTCAATTTCGTAACTACAGTTTAATTTATTATATAACGAGCTGTTCCATTTTATCATGATTATTAAATAAAGAATGTTCACATTTTTTGTTTATTTTACGGTTCCGCCAAATATTTCACTTTCCAACTGACCAAAAAAGTTTGAGAGTGGTTGCTCTATAGCATCGTGGGTAACCCGACCGAACCAATCAAAGCAAAGGCATTTGCTGGTTAGCGCTCCAAACGTTATCGTCGGCAACAAGTAACAATAACAACATCCATCCGCTTCAACTATTTGGCTTGCATTCAGTGGTCTCGAACCTACCGATTTTTCGGTATTTCTACCGATATGGGCTCTGTCCTACCGAAATACCGAAATGCAACGATTTTTCCACGATTTCAGAGAATATGTGGAAATTCTCCCGATCTTTTTACCGATTTCACACTTCTAACTTGGCAGCCCTTTTCATTTATGTTTTAAGTTAAGGAGAATCCCTCAATAGCAATAGTAAGCGCACAGCTTAGAAAAATCCCTGTTATAGGGGATTCCCGTTTGGGAATTCCCTATAACAGGGATTACCCAAAAACTTTCGCTCGGCTATATATACAGGATTTCGGGGTTAATTTATTCATTAATATTCTTAACTTCGAAAAGAAAGTTTGCGAAGTGTTTAAAATTGTGAAAATTATTAAGTTAAAATGTCGTGTGACGAGAAACCGAGTACAAGCGCAAAAAGAAAAAAATATCTACAATTTTATAGAAAAGAATGGGAGGAAGAATTTTCAGGATGGCTGCAAGAAAGTAGTAAAGGCGTAAATTATGCCTATTGTAAGAGTTACTGTTGTAATAAGGATATTAACATAACATCAGGGAAAGATGCTCTAAAGAAACATAGTTCTTCACAAGGACACTTGGTATCATCAAAGAATATAAAATCACAACCGAAGATATCATCATTTACTGTGAAAAAAACTCAAAAATCTGATACACTAGTTAAACAAGGTAAACATATTTAGTAATTTTTTACAACCTACTATCTATTTACCTACATTGTTATTATTATTTTGTTTTCTACTAATCGTTGTGTATGGTACTAAAAACTAATTATGTAAATAAGCTACTAATAATTAATAAGGCTTAAGTGTGTTTATAATTAGTTTGTAAGTTAACTATTTCTGTATAATTAAACGAATTTAATTGAATTTTGTATTTTTTTTGTCATATACCGATTTTGGGAACAAATAGGTACAAATATACCGATTTTAGTGGACAGCTCTACCGATTTCGCAATTTGACGTTCGAGACCACTGCTTGCATTCTGTTATTTATCGTCACACAAGTTCAACGTGTTTTGTGTTCAACTACCTGAAAGTGCTTTGTTCTCCGACGAAGGACGAAGTTTAGAAAGCCAAACGTAAGTAATGTTATTTTTTAACTTTACAATTTAAAGCGTGTATTAAATGTAGGTACTTAACTAATTCAAAACTAAAATAAAATATAATGCGCTCGCGCCGTTCTAGGAATGTGTGATGTGTTTGTATGATGTCAGAATTGAAAGCTCATGTTACAGATACTTTTTGCATTTCTAAAAGTTAAGCATTTTATGATGGAAGAGTACTTTGGTTAAGTGAGGGTTTCCGATTAAATTAATATTCGCTTCGCACGCGTGGTATTTTAATTTTTGTACTGCCTATCCCATGAGAACATTTTATTTTTCTTGGACAAAAAGTAGCTATGTCACTTTCCGTCTTTCAAACTATGTCCATAGCAGAAATCAAGTCAATCCGTTGCTGCGTGAAAGAGTAACAAACCAACAAATACACTTGCGGATTTATAATAAGTATTAGTAAGGATAAGGATTAAAATTAGTAATTTAGTAAGGAAATAATACAGAGCGGGGTTTTTTTGCGTGGGAATTTATTTCTTAATTAGTTACCTATTGGTCTTTTCTAGTAAAGTTGAACCTAATAACTCCTTTACTGTGGAGGTTATTTCAAAGTAAACACCTATGTGTTTTAGGCATTTAATAATATTTCACCATTCGTAGGCTATATTCAGCAGAAGGCTATGAAAAGGCCGATACTGACCAGCGTAATTTATGAAACAGTCGAAGTTTCATCAAAATCGATTATTTATAAATGCCACGTGAGGAGATCTTCACCGTTTAGCCTTGTAAGAGGCCTTCACTCGGCTCAAAAACTATGCACCAGAGCCATCCACCCGGCCTATTTGTATTTTCTTAGGTAAAGGTACTGATCAAAATTGATTCAATAGTTTACTGTTATCGAGATATGGACTGATGCGCGACGAAGTTTACATTTAAAAATAACCAGTTGGTAAAAATGTAGACTTATATTTTTTTTATATACTCATTTATATCTATTAATACGTTTGCAGGACAAAATGGATAACGACTCTGTGCCGCTATACCCCCAAAGTTATCCCTCTCCTAAGGTAAATAATAAAATAATATATTTATTGATGTAATAAGTGAAACTATACTATAACGTATGTAGGTTCATATATCAAAAATATATTTAACTGTGAGTTTTTTACTTAGACTTCTACAAGACGATTTTTATCTTTTTTCGCAATTTTGGGGTTGGTCACAAATTTAGGAATTGAGGATATGAAATTTATTTTGTGGTGGATATGAAATTTGTTGTTTTTAGCAGAGGGATTGGGAGTAAGTATTGAGAGGATGTGAGGGGTTGGTAATTAAGGATCGGTGGGGGTTGGTATGGGGAGGGAAGGTTTTAAATATTTAAAGGGAAGGTTAGAGTGACTGAAAGAAAGTTGAGGAATAAGTGCTATGAGAAGTGGCTGGCTGCAGGATAATTAGCCGGTGATGGTCTTCCCTCCTGCTGCCGCCTTGTAAAATAGAACGGTTAGGTTAGTGAGTGTAATAAGTAATAACGTAAGGAGAAAAACAAACGAAAACCATGCCTTCCCGTACTACAGTATGGACTACATGGGCCAATTTATCGCGTAGTCAAATAGGGGAAATTATATTACATGAAATATGTTTCCGTTCTTTTTTGGCATACGCCAACGGAACGGAACACTATTGGATAAATGAATAAAATAAAATCTAAAATTTTGTGAGTGAAAAATACATTGGTTTTATAAATTTAAGGTGACACAAAACGAGGCTGTCGCAATGAACCATTCGAGACCAGCGCACTCTGCACCTCCTCCACCGTTCAATCAACATGTAAGTACATAATATAATTAAGTAGTATATTAATATCGCACAATATATTTACACATTACAATAAAAAAAAATTGATATGTTTTTCTGTAATATTTAAATCACTCTTGCACCGGATGTGCGATATCTCCTCTCCTGCGGTGAGCTTATTATTATGACTTATAGATAGATACCTATCTATATGTTACGTGATGTTCCATGTTGCTAGTAGATGCCATACTAAATAAGGAATGCTACGAACATAATCCTACTAATACCTATTATAAACGCGAAAGTTTGTTTGGATGGATGGATGGATGTTTGTTACTCTTTCACGCAAAAACTACTGAACGGATTGAGATGAAACTTTGCAATAATATAGCTTATATATCGGAATAACACATAGGCTATAAATTATAATGATATATTGCGTAAATGTTCCACAATATAACGATAAGTGTTAAGTAAGTAGGTACAATTCTGATATCTGCGAGATGTCTGCGAGCTAGAGTGCGTTTCAAGAAATGTCAAAAAAATCAACTGTCGAATCGAACAACCGTCAAATCGTTTTTTGTTTTATTATTTTTTTGATTTTCCACCTCCTTTATTAAGGGTGGGGAGGTAAGGCCTCGAGTTTGAAAGACGGAACGTGACATAGTCTACTTTTTATCCCAGATAAATAAAGGATTACCATGGGATAGCACAAAAATCAATATATCATGCGGGCGAAGCCGCGGTTAAATACTAGTATTCTATATACCTACATCTAGGTAGGTTGCTGCTTTGCAAAGTGCCAGGGGTTCTATTTTATAATATATGCATACGTATAGGACGTATGCATACCTATATTGTGGTCGCGCGACCAAGTACAATCAGGGACGAACTTCGAATGGCTAGGAACGTATACGGATCTTTGATAGATTGTATGGAGAATTGGTCAAGTTCCGTGTATGCGTCCTAGCCGTCTCCATACAAGTTACGTATACGTTCCTAGCTGCATGTTCGTAAATTAATTAGGTACCCCAAGTTCAATTGCCCCAGGAGCGAGCATTGAAGATGTGTGTTAGTGCGATTTGGATAGCAAGGTAGGTTCGAAATGTTAGTTTCTATCGGTTCAAAAATTGAGCTCCAGGGACTCTAAGATGTAGGTATTCAACGTTTGACGGCCCTTTAAATACCTACTATTTAAAACTGAAACCACGAATCATCTACATCATTAAGGAACAACTTTTACTACGGGACCAGTCCTGAGATCGCTGAGTCGCATACATTTTGTCAAGATTCTATCTTTTTGTATGGAAGTTGTTTTTTCTTTTTCACCTATTAGCACAAGAATCCTTTATAAATAATCGCTTACACTGAACTCTACAGTGTCGTGTGTGCAATTTATTTTGAATTCGATATGTTTGTAACACGGTAGGTATTACACTTTACTGCTACTGTGCTGTGCCTGTTGTCCGTCAGCAGTCAGCATAAAATTAGCTATAGGTACACGACTCGGATTTCAAAAGCGGTGGTTGGGAGCATATTGGATTTATGATGTTTTTGCGGCTTTTTTCACATCGCCTGTCCAACGTAGGGTCTCACGACTCATGCTTCTAGTGCAAATCCCACGTGGTAGCCAGTTCGTGATCTTCTTACGTGAACTCACGCAGAGACGTAGCTCCTGCTGTATCTGTCGTATAAAGACACGGAGTCTCCGGGCTATAGGGGCCCCGAACGAGTATGTGGGGACATACTCGATTCAATGTTTTACAACCATTCATCGATTCATTGGATTCATCCTCATACATGCCCTCCCAAAAAATGTTGAAGGCAAATTACGCAACTGACACCATGTCTGATTCTTTTACATAATATTAATAAATCTTTATTTCAGACAAAAACTTAGTCCATAGGTATTACAGGTGGAATTTGTACTACAATTATTATCATGTAATACCATGTAAAATATTATTCCAATATCCCTGAATAGGGGAATCAAGCTTACTAATAATTATGAACGGAACAAATTTCTTAGGGATTCGGTTATTATTTTTCCGGTGCTCGTGACAAAGTCTTTGTCTATGATGTTACAGCCTGTCCTGCTGGGGCCTGAGAACACGATAACGACGTGCCCCTTCTGCAACGCGTCTATCAAGACTGCTGTGCGGTACACCAGCAACACGCGTACTCACATCGCCGCCGCTCTTTGGTGTTTAGCGTGAGTAAAGCTCTGTTTTCCTAGGCCACGGTAAAGGTATCGCAGTATTCCGTCTTCACACGGAAACGGAATTCAATCGGAACGCGGAACGTACCTTGGAGTTTGGTACACACTCTATACTGTCTCGGTACACAACAGTCGTAGGGGTGTGCCGTAGTGACGAACGATCGTGTTGTGGGTTTGTAATCAGTAAGCGTACGATTTTCCTACCAGGCGGGCAGCCCTAGTGCATATTAAGTATCTACTGCGTGGCCCTGCCCACGTGGGGCAGTAGGTAGCTATTTATTTCAAGCACAGGGTAGAGTCGCAATACTGCAAAGATACCATTAGCTGACGGTGTCCGTCATATAGTAGCCGTCAGATATACAGCGGTGAATGACGTCACCAGAACTTTGCGCGTTACCTATATTTATAAACGACATATAGCGCGCTTTCCTAGATGGCAAGAGATAGAGAGATAATACTTATACGCTGCTGTCCCCTTAATAAAATCTCTAGTTACGCCAATGGGACTGTCTTTATGAAGTTATGGTCTGAAAAAATCTGAAAAAAGTAAGACGTACGAGCGTGGAATATTTCTTACTCAAGCGATTGACATCAAAAACATACTTAACATTTTGTCACAATTTAAGGGGTGAAAAGAGTTTTCTCCCAGAACGTACATAAAATTTATGCGGGCGGAGGAGGTCACATAGTAACCAAATACACAGAATTTGTATTCAGTAAAATTGCCACGGTTTTCGAGATATTTAAAATTTTCAAAATTTTAAGAAAAGGCACACCATTAGTTACCTTTTACAATCCTGTGACATGACTTCTAGATTATTTTTGTGTCTGTTTTATGCAAAGTAATTTCGGATAAGTTCACTATTAAATTCAAACAGCCATTTTGGCGCCGCATCATCAGTTTCGTTTTTTCGTATTTTCTTCTAAAATGTTCTAAAGAGAAAATCTAGTGATTCTTTGAGCTTCTATTGTAAAAAAAAATTATGACCATCAAAGTGCCCATCATTTTAAATAACTTGTATAGTTCACTACCGTTCTAAAATGGTGTAACACATAGCAATTGAACCATCCAGTGAAAGAGAAATAGCTCATAAAGCAAAGTTAAACGTTTTGAAACTCCTAAATTCACAACATTGGTTTTGATTTCCCTGTTTCATTGAATTGTACTGCTAAATAACTCAAAGATTCTCGGAAACTGACTAGCAGCTCGTGTAGGGGTACTGAGGTAATGTCCGTGTCTTTTATGGATCTTATATAGTAACCAAGGGTCTGCCTTTTCTTAAAATTTAGAAAATGTTAAATATTCCCAAAACCATGACAATTTTACTAAACACAATTTTTTGTGAATTTAGTTAGTAGTGACCTCCCCTGCCCGCTGGTAAAGTATTATCAACTCTTTACTGAACACCCTGTATACATATTTTTGTTTCTGAAAGCTGTAACGCTATTGTAAAGCTGTAACAAGATTGTTTCTTATCTAAATACTAACAAGAGTATGCACGGTCAAGAGCGGGTCAAGATAGGTTTAACAGAATTTCCACAATTCTGTTAAACAGATGCGAGGTGTTCGGGGACCTACAAATTTATAACAATAGTAATATAATCTATGTGATCAGGTGTTGCTGCTGCTGCATCCCATACTCATCGGAGTCGGCCAAGAACGCTGACCACTACTGCCCCAACTGCCAGCGTTACATCGGCACCTACCACAGATAGACTACGCACATGGGCATATAGCCCGAATCACATAAGTCGGTGGATGTGAAGTTAGCTACAAGCTGCGCAATATCCAATCAACGCAGCTCTATGTGAGTTTCAGTCAGGATTAGATAACTTCGCCGACTTGTATGATTCGGCTACCTAGCATATGGAGGTGGCTCGGATGATCGCACACCTTCCCACCCTACAAAACATAAGAGACGCCATATTTTTTTTTGGAGTGGGCAATAGCTAGCCTTGTCACCCCTCTCTCCCCCCCTCTGGAGAATATTTCTAGCTAAGCCAATGACGACGCATACTGTCATGCAATGAAGAGTTATATGTTAAATACCAAATTCATATTATTTTACGGCTAGCTAAGAACATAAGTGATCACAGTCGCATTTTTTTTGGTAGGTAATTGAGTAACACCTACTTTCGATCGATACACGTCAACTAAAGTAGGTAAAAGCTAAAGTATACAGAAAGAATTCCAAGTACAATCAAAAAATGCTACTTGGATCACTTTTCTTTTTCTTAAATACCAAATACAGGGTTATTTCTAATCAATTAGCATCCTTTTAGAGCCTTTTTCTATACATCAAAACTAACAACTTTTGTTATGCGTTTTGGCATAACTCAAAAAAAAATTGGTGTTTTATAGAAAAATATCGTTCACCAGCGACCAAAATATATGGAACAGCTGATTTTGTTTTGAGTTTTGACAAAAGTCGCACAACATAAATTGTTAGTTTTTAGGTACAGAATAAGTCCCTAAATTGATGCTAATTGATTAGAAATAACCCTGTATATGTATAGACATACATACACAGAGCGCCTGTAATCTATGCTCTTTAGTAATTACGTTAACAATTCCAGTATCATTCTAGTAAAAACACATGTTAGTTTCCATGTGTTTTCTGAGTCATCTACAGGCAGGATGTTAGACAGGACGAAACATATTAAAGGTTTATGTATGTCCCACGTTTAGTATTGATATGATATACTGAATTGAGCACAACATAACCGTTTATATTTGTGATTAGTATCTTTAAAAAAATGAGTCTCATTACAGAAAACTTTATTTATTATGGAAAATATGTATTAATTGTTTTTCATATTAGGAACGACACTCGTTTAAATTAAAACATAATTTGCAAGTGTGTCTAACGGGCGTCACTTTTTTGCATTAACAAATGAATACCTATACCTAATCATATATCCGATAACTTCGTGTAAAACACCTGTAAAGCATTTATTACTAGTATAAGCGTGTTTTTATTTTGGTATGTTTATCCTTAACAAAACGCGTAAAGACTAAGGCCACGTACGCACGCACTATGCGGATGCATGAATAATGTATGAAACCGTAGACCGCAGACGGCTGACCGTATTGTAGAGCGTGTGAACACGGTTTCGTAAATCTTTCTGTGTGGTGTTAGAACGCAACCGCATCCGTATAGGCCGAATCAAACAACTTGGCGGCTGTGATGTTAAATACAAGCTGCGGACTGCTGCGGATAACCAAATCCTAATTGAGTTCACTTGAGGCGCCATAGTATCAGCGTGATTTTTCATATGAGCGGGTGAAGACCAATACGCCACCGGTTTCGTCCGATTTTTGCATTCAAAAATCAATATAAATTTGATATTACCACATTTTCCTAAATTTTATGGATGAAAGCTATAGTTCAATGTGCATAAATAACAGATTAAAAAAAATTGTAAGCGTGTAGAAAAGTGCCCAAAAATGCAATAAACTTTTTTAGAAATCATGAATTTGTTCTAAAAAGCGGTATCTTGGCATTTAATTTCTATCGAGCGAAGTTTTTTGAATTGTGTTTAGAGTTATTGAATGCCGTATAGTTTTGAGAATATTGTGTATTTTAATTTTATACGACCTTCAAGGTTTGATGGAGAAAAGTCAGTTTAAAGGCTCCATCAAACACAGGCGGTACGAGCGGTAGAGCGGTACGAGCGGTAAAGGGCGGTACGGCGATACGGCAGTACCGCGACCGGACCTGTGTGAGCCCTTCTTATATAACCAGTACAATACAGATGCCCGCCCGTCTGCTATACCGCTCGTACCGCCTGTGTGTGATGGAGGCTTAACTAGGGCTCTATACAGTTATTACCCGCAACTTGTAGCTAACATCACTGCTGCCAAGTTTGATTCGGATAGTTTGGTAATTATAACGTAGTTAACACGATGAGGACTTAGATATTTACGGTTCTCGGACGTACTTTACGTCTGGAACACAAGTTTTGTATTTTAGTAATAAATAATATGCCATATCTACTTGTTTCCTTTTTATCCTATTGTTTATTTCCCTCATCACGGGAGGAAATTTGCTGTAACGGCGTTTATCAGACAATTATGATAATATGTATAAATCCATTTCATACCACTGGCTTTTGAAGTGAAGGAAAACATCGTGAGGCAACCTGCATATGTCAGTAGAAGAAATTCGATGACGTATGTGAATCCACCAACCCGTACCGGGCCAGCGTGGTGGATATGGCCCAATCCACCCTTCGTGGGTAGGCCTACGTCCTGCAGTGGACTATTAAAAAAGGCTGATACAGTACAGTACAGTACAAATCCCAGGGACGTTTTATCCCCGGACTAGAAACGCACTACGATTCGCATTCACTACATTCTGTCAGCTTTACGTGAGGCGCGGGGGAGGAGGTGTTCACTGAAGTTTCGACCTAAAACGTGCGGGGATAAAGTTGAAACGTTAACGGGTGACGGGTTTATGCAGCGGAGCGAGCAAGAGCAATGTAGCCCAGTTGCTGATAATCCATTTTCGTTTTAATTCCTTAGACGCTTAAGGTCCAACAATTTGACGGCACGAACTCCTCTATGGGCGTGGCTAAAATGAATGCTATCTCAACTGTCTAGCTCGAGAAAGAGACAGACTCGGTGATGAGCAGTAGAGGTAGCGTGTGCGCACACAATGAAATATCACAATATGCGTATTTCGACACGCACGCCCACGTCTGCCATTTCATTCAACGCGGACACTATAATATTGAATGAGTAATCGTAAATCCAAGCTGCGTGAATACCTGCCTTGTAGAGTTGTCACGTCGCATGTTTATTGAATTGAATCTAATCTAATCTAATACAATTATACAATATAATAATACAATACGTCAAGTAGTTATCCAAATAGTAGAGACTTCGCGAGCACATTTTGTAGTAATTTCGAGTATAGGTACTTAGTCAGTTCTCCAAATTGCACATTCATAAATGTTCTCAATAACAAAAGCAGTACGGTTCAATTTCGCAGCAAAATGCTCAGCTCGATCTTGATCGAAATACCTACATTCTTATTTTTTTTAATATCTGTCATTATAAGGATGCATTTACTCATCATTACGAAAAACTTTTACTATGGGACCAACTGCGAAATATCGAAAAAAATAGCTGTTCTATACAAAAAGTTAATTAATTCTCGACAAATTGTACGGATCGGCTCATCATTTTTCGCGTTTTCGCAGTTGGTCCCATAGCAAAAATTCGTGAGGAGTAAAATACGTTCTTAAAATGTTACGTACTAAAAAAGGTTAATACCTACTTACATACTTGTTGGGATTTTGACTATTATTATTTTGCTAAATATTATCAGTCGGTTGATAAATGCCTACTAAAAATGTCGCTGATGACTAAAAACTAACAACCGGACAGATGAATAAAAATTTTGACAATCCAGAATATACCTTCGCTTCTCCAATAAAGGACATCATTCACGTTCCATACATTTTTGGGCTAAATCTAAAAGTGCCGGCCAAATTATAACTAATGAGGACATAGTGTTAGTGCATATTATTCTGAGCATTTTATACTATGGGACTAACTCTCATCGATCACTCCCTGGGTAGTTATCGAGTTTTGAATATCGTTTTTGTAATTTTAATTGAGTTGTTATTTTTTTATGATATTTTGCTATTACTTGTAAACCTACTCTCTAGGATCCCTGGGTAATTATCGAGTATTAAAATCAAGTATTTTATTAGAAGAAAGTCGTGTTAGTTACACCATTTATAACTCAAGAATGGCTGAACCGACTCGGCTGTAAATTGGTGGGGAGGCAGCTTAGAACCAGGAGAAGGACATAGAATACTTTATATCCCGTTCCTTTTTATATTTTTTGATAGTTATTCATCTTCTCTTGTTCATATCATTTTTCCCTTAAAAAATCGTTAGCGAAACTGTCACTTATCACAACGACGCTAATAGGCCCAATTTTCAAGGCACCGTCGTAATTATAACAGCTAATTAGAATATTTCTGTTTCTGTTTCTCTTTAGGGATTCGATAGCGAGAACACATTTTACATTCCTATTAATTTTACGATGGCGCGTTCATAATTGGCCCTAATATGGATTGACGAAACGTAATAAGATGAAAAGTGACATATATTGACTGCAGACTTTTATAAATGTCACGCTTAGCATAGCAAAGGGACAAATTGTCTTTTGACCATTACAGCTCCTCGAAAAGGGAATATAGTATGGATTGACAGTGACAACTGACATTAAAATTGGACTAAATGGTTTTTCATGCTACATATTACAATGACGTTTAATACCTACTGGGCCGTCATTTTGTCTGACATTAAAAATATTTTTAAATATACCGCCATTAGAGGTTAAACATGTATCTTTATTCTACCTTTATGGTACAGAATCCATACTAATATACGAAGAAACGAATCGACTTGATTTTTAGGAGTAGTATGGCATGAGTATAAGTATCTTGACTCTAAGGTTATCAACCTTGACTGTGAATTGTGACCTTGACACGAACATACATTTCTGTTGGTTTGGTTAGGATTGAACAGTGATAAAAGTCTCAGTTCGCCTCAGTTGCGGCACTCCTCATGAGGCACGCAACTTACCGGCCAGCCTCTCAGCTGCCATAGTTAAAAAGCCCAGAAAAGCGGCCCAACCACGAGTGCGAACTTCTAAGCTGCCAAGGGAGAAAAAACCCAAAAAATCGGGAGACCTCGAGCGCCGCCTTCTCAGCTGTCTCAGAAGAAACCCAGAGAAGCGGCTCTGGGATTCCCGCGCCGCCCATAAGCCTCGGCTACTAAGTTCCCCCGCCACGACAAGGCGGGAACCCGTACACTCTAACCTTACTCGTATCTTAATCAATAGAAGCATTTATAAGTATAAGGTATCATAATACTTTAGGTAGGTAGGTCAGGTTAGGTTTGGACAGTGGCAAGGTGCAAGGGTACTTGACTTTTTTTTATAGAGCAAGTGCCTTTATTAACTACCACTAAGTACAAGACTTATAATGTAAAACGTTATAAACTACCACTACATAACAATCAATTGGATCATCCACAGACCCTTGAACGTCTATAGATAGTCCAAATACTCAAGCCCACTGCCAGTTAGCAGCGTGCCCAGCATGCTGGCAGCATTGCCACGCTGATTGGCAATGCATATACGTTAGCCAAATAAACATCACACACACACGTCGTGTACACCAGACGCTAAGAAAGACTTTTAAAAATAAGACCGGCCACCACGGGCACAATGTCTCAATTTCAAACGGCTGAAATACGTAACCACTGCCGAGGTTAGCATATTTGCGCCGTTGGTGCTGCTCCGAATCGGCCGAACATTACTGTCTTTACCAAAGTGAGATAGCTCAACCAGATCTACATTTTGTATGACAGCTGTCGAACTTAAAAGTAGTTTATCTCCGTAACTGTCAACTTTTGATTAATGCTATCTTCACGAAAGTGAGATAGCTCAATCAGATCTACATTTTCTATGACAGCTGTCGAACTTAAAAGTAGTTTATCTCCGTAACTGTCAACTTTTGATCAATGCTATCTTCACAAAAGTGAAATAGCTCAATCAGATTTACATTTTGTATGACAGCTGTCGAACTTAAAAGTAGTTTATCTCCGTAACTGTCGACTTTTGATCAATGATATCTTCACGAAAGTGAGATAGCTGAACCAGATCTACATTTTGGATGACAGCTGTCGAACTTAATAGTGGTTTATCTTCGTATCTGCCGATTTTAGATCATTACTGTCTTTACAAAATTAAGATATCTAAACCAGATCTACATTTTGGATGACAGCTTGAACTTAAAAGTGGTTTATCTCCGCAAATGTCAACTTTTGATCAATGCTATCTTAAAGGTGAGATAGCTCAATGAGATCTACATTTTGGATAACATCCATTAAACTTAAAATATCTCAATGTAGGTATCACCGTTAGGTTAGCTACCTACATTCTTTAACTTTCGCGGTACGAAGTTCGCCGGGTCCGCTAGTAAATAATAAAAGTATATGACATCAAATGGTTGGAAAGCAATATGTACAGATTTTCTATACAGTCAAATAATCGTAAAATACTTTTAGTCTTATTCATCCTAAATATTATGCTTATTTTTCTCTATTGAGATCTCAAAAAGTGTCAATAAATTGTTGGTGGACTTATACTAGGCTATGATGAAAATAATAACATTTTAGTTTAGTTTACAACCGTCATTTAATGACTTTTTAGAATAATGTTGTGGTGATCTGAAATAACATAGATTGTTTAGGGTGTTTCTCTAAATTTTCATGATGTAAAAATGAAACACATTTAATAACTTACGATTCGGACGTAGCCGCTGCAGCAACAACATTCTCTTTATTTTTTTTCCAAGCTGCGGGCTTTCCCTTCCTTTTCTTGCGAGGGGTACTTAGTTTCAGAGGGGTTTTATTGCCAAACCACTAGTATGGTTTTTTTCTGTGTAATAATACCAAACAAAGTAAAATTACTAATTAAAATGTACATAATTATATGTACTAATAGTATATACTAATTAATTATTAAAAAGCTCTAATGAGAGAAAAAAATATGAAAAATAAATAATTTAAAAATTCGATAACTACTCAGGGAGTGGTCCTAGAGGATTGGTACCATAGTATAATATGCTCAAATTAATATGCACTACTATTATTCTATAATGAAATACTTTGGCCGGCACTTTCGGAATTAGCCCAAAAATGTATGGACTGTGAAAGATCTCCTTTCCTAGGAGTTTGCAAAAAAAAGGTTTATCAAATTTTACTACGACATATAGAAAAACGTGTTTGTTTTCTCGAATTAGGTACGCCCCATAGTAAAAGTTGTTCCTAATGATGATCTTAACCACCACCTTTCAATTGAACAAAATCATACTGTAGGTAAGTAGGTACCTACATATTTTTCGTAATATTATTAGAGTTGTATGAAATGTTCTGACAAATATACCTAACGTAAGTGTATCTAACCTAACGTTCTGAACTCAGAATAATGAAACAGTTCAGACGTTCGGCTTCGCTTTTTATCCTGCTCGCGCCAGTTACTTACGCTACGAGAGCAAGCGGGATGAAAAGCGAAGTCGAACACCAGAACGCGTACGGGGAACGGCTAAGTACCTTCTAGAAGACAAAATGAGCCCGGTCCGTTTATAATGCACTGCGAGCGTAAACAAACGCGCTCTACATACGTTAATCCAGAATTACCCAGTACAATTGTTAATACCTACTACTAATAATAATCACCACCTACCCATAGTTCAATTTGTAGGATAATCAAATAACCGGCAAGAAGTCCAAAGAATATACCTACGTCAATACTTCCGAAGTTGAAAACAATGATCGTCCGATCGTCGAATAATGCGTCCTTATCATATAAGATATTATATGGTCTGGTGAGTTGGTGTCGTTGAACTCTGCGTGATAGGTAACACAAAGTTCAACGACACCAACTCACCACGGGCACGGGCTAGTGGAGAATGGCGGCCGGACTCGGCCGAAGCCGCGTAGCGTACGGGGGCCGCGCTGGGAGCACGCGCTACACGTTCCGTCCCGCTCCCCGCGCGGGGTACACAGTCGGGTGAAATAGAACTATAATTTTTACCTAAACACGGCCGCGTAAAAATGCGCGTAAAGGCTTTTGCTCATAGTGAATCCTGTAAAAACTGCTAGATGAATTAGTTCAAATTAAAGTTATTTAAACTTGAGAATATATATGCTAAGATTATTGCTCAATTACTATGGACTCAGTCTAGTTATTGTGCGATTTATTTAAGCCTAAAGTTTCCTTAAAATCAGTGTTAAAATTCAAATGTTTTGAGGCTTATTTTAGTTGAATGCATAGTTTTGATTACAGTTATTTTTAGCAATAATCATAGATTATGTCACAATAAATTGATTTAAATCTTAGTTTTAGATATTCAACATTAAAAAATCGTGTATTGTACCATGGACGTTTGTATGGAGTGACGACTAACTTGTTCCACCTTAAGTCTAAAATTGTGCAATGAAATGTCTGGTGTCTCATTCACATGTAGGGAGGATTTTTCTTATACCATGACAGACGGGTACGCGCACTGAATTATTCTCCAGTAGCTAAATCCTCCAAGCCAAATCCTAACAAGATCGGCGAGTTGACGAAGAGTGAATCGACATAGGCTCATAAAGAATTTCACTTTCAGCTTTCAGTTAAAGAGACGTGTCGAAATTAAACCATACAACCAGCTTGTTAGTCTAGTCTAGACTGTTATACCAATAAATTAGATAAATTAGGTAAGTATTACTACTTTATTAATTTCATCATATTATATTACATACTATGTAAAATTGTACATATTTGCCAAGAGCAATAATTTTCATTTGTTCCCAACGAGTAACACCCTCAACTGTCACACTGTTACTTGATGGGACATTTTAAAGAAAAAAATTACCAGTTACACTGCCAGTCACACTGTTACTCGTTGGGAATAAATGTTTGTTAGTAATTTCCCAACATGACTGTTACAGGATTTAATGAAAAAAAATTCAAACAGATTTTTCAATCATAATGAGGCGTTTTCTCGAAAGAAAAAAAAAATAATAACCTCTCTTGCTTTAACCGACCGGCTTGGGGTGGAAACCGCAAGAGCTAAAAACTTAAGCTCCAGGGTGGAAGTGTAAAAGGGCATAACGCCGCGAGTAGCGTCTAGTGAAAGCGCAGCACACCTCTCGACACCCGACAGCCGTCCACACCAATGTTGCCCCTCCGGCGCCAACGTACGGTAGCCTTTATGGGGGGCCCATTTAGTGGATGGCAAGTCACCACCCGCCTAAATATTTTGAAATGAGGCATTACTTGGCGGGTGCCGCACCTCATTCCATAGACCAGCTTATAATCCCTTAGTAATTCATTAAAATAGCCCAAGAAGTCGTCTTTACAATAGTTTCCCTTTTCCTATCACCCAAAAACTGTATTTTTTACTTAATGATTGTAAAAGGGCCTCTTGGTGTTGGTTTCGGCCCCATCAATGCCCTTAAAAGATCCGGGGCAACCCGTGAGTTGTAAAACAAATAAATAATAATAAGTAACAAACAAAAATTACCTTGATGAATGCCGATAACAGTTTTACATCCATAATTAAGTAATTGTATTAGCCAATGTTCTTATTTTGTTAATTCAACTATTCTTTTCATTAATTCTTGTAGCAGTGTTACTGGTTAGGAAAATACTAATAAAAAAGTTCCCATCGAGTAACAGTGTAACTGGATGGATTTTTTTCTTTAAAATTTCCCATCAAGTAACTGTGTGACAGTTGAGGGTGTTACTCGTTGGGAACAAATGATAATTTTACAGTAAACTAGTAAAACACATATTTTGTTACTCATTGAAATAATGATTGGTCATTGAGTTCTGTGCAAAAGCTATCTTCTTCCTTTGTATAGGTAGTATGTTAAATATATTGAAGTATTTTATAACTATTTTCTTTTACACAATTTTCATGTACATCTATGACCAATTTAAAAATAAATCACATTGAACTTGGACACACATTAGAATGTATCAGTCTAGCGCCCAACAGACTGAAGCACGGAGCAGCGCGTTTCGCCTTACACTTTATTATCATATCATTACTATTTTTCACATTGAGATCGAGTTGCCTATTTACTCACAAGTTTTTTACACAACATAGGTCGCTCTCACTCACAGGTAGTTCCGTGTAACGCGAACAGCGTTGCGTAGTATATCTTCCCTGCATTATTTGCATTGAGCTCAAACCTTTTTTGAGGCGCGAGTAATTTAACGCGAAATACTGGTTGGTGAGCACGCGCAATAGCCGGGCAATGCGCGTGGCAAAATATTTACGCTTTAGCTTGAGCTACCTTGTGACGTCACGCGCTGAAGGCGACAGCTTTCCACGCGACGCGTAGCAGCGACGGTCTCGCGCTTTACGTCTTCGCTATTGTTGGAGTGATGATGATGATGAGATGGCGCGAGTTCCACACACAGCATACTGATCAGCGCGCGCAACAGACGGGTGCGGCGCGTAGCGGTCTCGTGCTGGATGTATTGGTTGTTGACCGCGTCTAACAGCCGCACACCGCGTAATATCGTGCACTATTTTTCACATTGAGCTCGAGCTACCTTACGACGTCACTGTTGGCGTGAGTACCTCACGCGGCATACTGACGGTCAGCGCGCGCAACAGACGGGTGCGGCGCGTAGGGGTCTCGTACTGGATGTATTAGTTGTTGACTGCCCGTAACGGCCGTATATGGCGCTAAGTGTAATTCAGCTCGAGTTCCAGTATGTTCACATTGAGGTCGAACTACCTTGTAAGGTCACGTGGTGCCGGCGCGAGTTGCTCACGCGACGTATTGATTGGTCAGGGCGCGCAGCAGTCTCGCGCGGCGTGTAGCGGCGGCTTCGCGCTGTATATCCTCGCTATTGTTCGCGTTGAGCTCGAGCTGGCCGGCCGCCTTGACGGCGCGCGCGCGCCGCCCGCCCTCGCCGCGCCGCGCGTGCAGCGCCACGCCCACTTCGAGCAGCGTGCCGTCCCAGACACAGCCGTAGTACGCGTCCATTGCATCGCATGCGTTACCCGTCTGCAATCAAAATTGTATACCAGATTAGATAGGCAATGAACCCAAGGGCATATGTAGTGTAGTGTGCCCTGCTAGTTGAGAAAGGAGGATAGTATTTTTGAGCTGAATGTTTGTCTGACTTGAGACATTCCAATATGGGAACAGAGAGAAAATAAGAGATCTTTTTTTACAGCAAAGTATAAGTACGTATTTGTGTAGTATCTGGATGCACGAAAAAAAAAGATTGTTGAATCACCAGCTGAAACAAGCCAAACGCTTAGGCCGATCGTACCTCTCAATCGCTTATTCCGCGTTCTCGCTCGCACGCTTGGCTCGGCGGAACTTGATACTAATGTTGTGCTTGCAGCCGGAGTTCATCGATTTATAAGACGTTCCATACATCCATGCATTAGCCTTAAGAAGTCCACTGCTGGACATAGGCCCCTATGGATTTCCAATAAGACCGGTTGTAAACGGCTTGCATCCTGCGGTCTTAATGAGGTCATCCGGTGGATGCTGCGCTTGCCGGTGCGTGGTCTCCACTCGAGAAGTTTTAACCCCATCAGGTCATCAGTCCTCCGCGCTTTGTGCTCTGCTCATTGCCATTTCAACTTGCCAATCCGTTGGGCTATGTCCGTAACTTTGGTTCTTCTACGGATCTCCTCATTTCTGATTCGATCTCGCAGAGAGACTCCGAGCATAGCCCTTTCCATAGCTCGTTGGGTTACTTGGAGCTTACTTATTTTTTTTTTTTTTTTTTTTTATACGGCCCATAGTGAGAGACCACGTTTTTGTGCCATAAGTCATCACTGGCAACAAACACTGGTCGAAAACTCAAATATAAAAATCTATAAAACTGAAAATACAAAGGTCTACAAGACGTTATCACGTCGAAATAGTAGCAAATTTGATTATGTCTTTCAATATCGCCAGGCCGGCTCGGGCGCCGAGTCAGCGGTTAGTCAGGCGGCCGATTAGCTGGCCAAGCCGCATGATTAGTCGCCGTCGAGTTATCAGCGGCCACGTGACGGGCGCGCGGCCCGGCGCGCCGGCCCCGGCTCGTCGGGCGCGCTTGCTGCAGTGTCACGTTACCTTCTCGGCGAGGCACTTGAAGGCGGTGGTGTAGTCGGGCTCGTCGGGCAGCTGGCAGAGCGCGGCGGCCTGCGTGGGCGCGGCGAGCGCGAGCGCGGCGCGCGCGGCCCGGCGCGCCAGCCCCGGCTCGTCGGCGGCGCGCTTGCTGAAGTGCCAGGAGCCGGCGGCGAGCGCGCACAGGTAGCGCCGCAGCGCGCCGCCCCACCGCCCGCACACCATCTCCACGTCGCCGTACAGCCGCAGCCTGGCCAACATTACATCACATACAATAAAAAAAAAAAAATTACACACTTTATGTCATGTGTTACAAATGAGATGGCGTTATTGCTATTAACGAGTTGAAAACATAATATAACAATAATTCTGCCTTAGAAAACTTTAAAATTTGTCCGATTGCTCTATAGTAATAAAGTAGGTAGTACAAAATAAATGACACTTGGGGTAAGTTATGTTAAAATTGATTACATATCAGTTTCTATAGACAAAAATTGATGAAGTTTCTTCAATGAAAAAGAATGATAGTCACCAAGAAGTGTTATAGGGGTAGAGGCGGAGGGCGCGCTCCAGCAGGTCGGTGAGCGACTCCAGCAGCAGCTTGGTGCTGTAGTTGTTGCTGTTGGAGAGGGTGGACGGCCACAGCGCCGTGTACTCCACCACCAGCTCCAGAGACGCGTCGTCCAGCAACAGGTTGTGGATCCTACGAACAATTAATATATTAGGGACGTCTAACACACGCTCTTATGACCCCAAAACAAAGCTTGTAACTTTCCATAAATAATTCTTTAGACTTTTTAACTACAAAATATCTGTAATAGACTGTGTCTCTTTGGCTCCCGATATTCTATAGGTGTTCAAAAAGGTGTGAGGACTTTATAAAGTACCTATACTGTTACTACTGCCAGGGTTGCGTTGTGTGCCAGTAGATAGTAGATTTTTACTACAGGAACTAAGTTGCGCTAGGACTCAGTTCGAACTTCATAAAGGTTGCCAAATGCGGTCGAAACAATAGTCTATCGACTTTAAAATTTTCCGTGTGTTGTTGCTCGTTGGTACACGTATGCAAAAAAAAAAAAAAATGCTGGTTGATAAATGAATAACTTACCTCGCGAGTAGTGAGAAGACAACGCTAACCGCGATGGGTTCGCGTAGCGTCGCCAGGAACGCGTTGAAAGCGTTTCGTGCCTCGGACTGCGCCGTGTCGCGGTTATGGGGCGCGCCGCTCGCATTCCGCTTTGTGCCGGTAGATGGCAGGCTGGTGAATGCGGTCAGAGCTGGAACAAGAGAGTAAGTAAATTATAAATACATGGTGTAATTTGCAAAGTGCGGGGAGTTTCAGCGGTGTATATGCTCCTCTTGTAATATTTGCTTCTTATAATAGAATGCCCATTACTCTCCTCCAATATCAAGTTTCTTACTCTTTATGTGTGTAAAGCAGTTGGAAAACAACTCGTCCCAAAAATGTTTAAAACAGAAATACACAAGGTGTGGTTTTTGTCTATGTCTATGCAAAGTGTAAAAATTTTAAGAGGCACTCATTATTTTAAACTACATTCAATGTGAAACCAACTGTGAAATCCCGAAGAAAAATAAGCTGCTCCATACATTTTGTCGATGGACGTCAATAGACTTTTTTCGCGATTTCTCCAGTAGCCCTATAGTAAAAGTTGTTCTTAATGATGGCCTTGATCACCCCTTTTCGGCTTAGTACAGGGAAAGCAGAAAACCGAGCGAAACCGAGAGAAACACAAGCTCCCCGGGCGCGCCGCAGCCGCCGCCGTTGCCGCACCCTCCCACTCGCACGCGTATGTTCGGGTGGTGTTACCTAGGTCCCAGAGCGGTCGCGGGAACTTCCTGTTGCCCTTCCCTCGCTGCAGATCGTGGCAGGCGGCGCAGAGCGCGGCCGCGAGCTCCCCGGGCGCGCCGCAGCCGCCGCCGTTGCCGCACCCTCCCACTCGCACGCGTATGTTCGGGTGGTGTTACCTAGGTCCCAGAGCGGTCGCGGGAACTTCCTGTTGCCCTTCCCTCGCTGCAGATCGTGGCAGGCGGCGCAGAGCGCGGCCGCGAGCTCCCCGGGCGCGCCGCAGCCGCCGCCGTTGCCGCACCCCTCCCACTCGCACGCGTATGTTCGGGTGGTGTTACCTAGGTCCCAGAGCGGTCGCGGGAACTTCCTGTTGCCCTTCCCTCGCTGCAGATCGTGGCAGGCGGCGCAGAGCGCGGCCGCGAGCTCCCCGGGCGCGCCGCAGCCGCCGCCGTTGCCGCACCCTCCCACTCGCACGCGTATGTTCGGGTGGTGTTACCTAGGTCCCAGAGCGGTCGCGGGAACTTCCTGTTGCCCTTCCCTCGCTGCAGATCGTGGCAGGCGGCGCAGAGCGCGGCCGCGAGCTCCCCGGGCGCGCCGCAGCCGCCGCCGTTGCCGCACCCCTCCCACTCGCACGCGTTCACTATCAGGCTCCAGCACGCTTCTACCACCTGAGTACCAACAGTTAAAAGCCTATAGGTCCTATTCTAATAAAAATCAGCGTTTTTTGGTTTTGTTACGCAGCGATGAAACGGACGGATCGACTTGATTTTTTGCATGAATATAGTTTAAACAAGGAGTTTAAAGGACAGAAAGTGTCATGGCTACTAAAGATAGACTTTGTGATCCAGGGAACGAAGTGGATATGTTATTTAGTTGATGGTTTTTAAACAAATTCTGAAGATCTGTCTTCAATGACCATGATTCAATGATATATTAAATTTTTTATGATTAGATAAACGAATACATTTATTGTACACTAAAAAAAATGTTTTATTTACCTGTGGCCTGGGTATGATGCCGTCGCCGGCAGTAACAGCCGCGATGCAGGCCTTGCATTTATTCGCCAAGCTCTTCAAGTTCAATCGATGATGAGGCCACTCGCTGAGCACCACATTGACTTGCAACAATAGCACTTCCCAGGATAAGAGTCGGCAAAGACGGTAGAGGTTGGGGTCGTTGCCCCCGCCCAGTTGACTACGAGCTTCACCTTCGAGAACCGATAAGAGGGAAAGCGCTGCGCGCGCGCAACCGGCTTCGGCCCTGGCCCGTGCCGCTCCTGATACGACATACCCAAAATCTTGCAAAAACCCGCGTGGTAAAGACACTATAGCGTTCGCCAGCGCCCCCGCCGGTTTCCACGAAGGACTCAACTTCCACAAAGGTGAAGGCGCTTTCATCATAGCTAATTTCACGAGACACATTCGAACATCGTCAGCTGTGGATGACTCGATTAGACGTTTTTTGAGTTTTCCCATCTCTAGCTCTGGCACTGTATTCAACTCGAAATCTGGCGTGTCCCAATCATCAGTCAGCAATTCTGATGGTATATCCATGCTTTCGTCATCTATATTAATCGGATCGTTCATAATCGTGTGTAACTGCTCATCAGAAATCAACCTTCTTCTAATCCTCTCTGCCTGGTCTCCAACATGTTTTCTCAAGTACTCCTCGATTCTATCGATCGGCAAGCGGCATTGAGATGTAGCTAGATGAAGGAAAAACATTCTTAAATTGTCCCAATCTGCTTCGGATAAGTTTGATGTTAACACTGGACCGAGAGCCCAGAAGAGTAAATCAAAGAACTTGATTCCAACAGTCTTGAATTTGTTCAAGAAATCTGGATGAGTGGATGGTATACCACCTTCGAGGGCATATCTGACTGCGTTTAAAGCTGACACTCTATTGAGAAGATCTCTGGCCACTGTGAATGCTCCACTGGATGAAGAGCCTTGGATATCGAGCTCTGCCACTTGTCTGTGTATTATTGGGATTTCCCTAGCCAGGTTATCAGCTTGTAGTACTGCTATGATTCCAGTGTAATGATTTGCTATTGATTCTTGCAGTTTTTGTAACAGGGATGGCTCTTCATTTAACAACTCATAACCTAGATTTAAAGCTCTGATGTATCCCACAATGTCATCGTTTGTCATACTTGCGTAGTAGAAGTTACCCCAAGGCACCGTGTTCTGTAATCCATATCCGTTGGCAGGTATGTATTTTTCGAGTAGATTAGAGTTTTCTCGACAGCCGAGTATGTGTTTTTTGGCCATGTCGTGATGACCATAAAAGAAGTTGTTGTAACACAGATCGAAATGGATTTGCATTGCGAGTTCATATTGTGTTATTACATTGTTGCCTGCGTTCCAGTTATGGTTCATATCATCAGAATCCTCAGTAAGGTGAATGAAGGACTCCATTACGGGTATTTTGATCTTTGTAGGTTCCCTGGCTCCCGTTTCATATTGTGCTAACATTTCCTCTAAAAATTTAATACTCTGCATTCGAGATGCTTCACACATCCTTAAGACTTTTTCAAAACTTGGATTCAAAATAGAAAAGTTGTTTTCTCCTTGCATACCAGGTCTGGAAAAATAAGGACTTAATCAATTTTTAGAATTGTACATCAACAGTAACATCAATACCAATTTAATTGTCATTTATGTATGTGCTGATGTATCATATCTAAATGACATTGATATGATGAAGCCCTTCAAATTCAGAATATTTGTGTGATGGATGCATTGTTAATTTTTGTTTAATAGGTAGGTATGGTTTAAGTAATACATATTACTGTACTGTACCAGCCTTTTTAATTGTCTACTGCAGGACGTAGGCCTACGAAAGGTGATTGGGCCATATCCACGCCGCTGGCCCAGTGCAGATTCGTGAATTCAGATACACCATCAAATTTCTTCTACGGATGTATGCAGGTTGCCTTATGATGTTTTCCTTCACTGAAAAGCCAGCGGTGTGAAATTTTATACATAAATTCCATGGCATTCATTGGTACAGGACCGGGATTTGAACCCATGACTTCACGATTGTAAGGCGGGTGTCATTACTACTAAACCACCACGGCTCGTAAGTAAGTAAGTAATATTAAAGGTTTCACAAACTTACAAATGCATATAAGACATCTTATTAGACTTGGCATAGAGTGCAGTTTTAACAGGGAATCGGACCACCCATCTGTGATACAGAGTCAAAGCAAACTGCACATGGGGCAGCACTAGCAAATCCAATGGAACATCCTGTAAATATAATATAAAGCAATTGAAATAATGATGCAGCTTTACAGATATTACAGATAGAAGCTATAAAACCTTTAGGATATAGCACATTTGGAAACTACCTACTCATAGGAAGCATAGTTTCAAGTGTTAGACTCCTCATCTCAGTTATTAATATATTATAGGACATCTATATCTAGAAACTGACTTTCGCTTTCCAATAGGACCAGGTGGGTGATTCTGTATGAAAACAAGTGTGTAACGAGCTCTAACATGCTCTTTATTTTTGAAAAATTCTTATCAAAAATATTTATTTTTCAAATATCATAACTTAAACTCAGTTTTTTATTCATTTTAACGTAATTTTATATTTATCAAATATTTATCCAAACGAAATTCACGGAAATAAAAAAATACTTACCGCGTTACGTTATGTAATTAGAGAATCAGGCCCCAGTTCTATATAGTTAAAGTTAGCGTCATCTAGAAAGAACACTGGAGTTTCAAACTTCAACAAGGAAATTTCAGGCCTATGGCATAGTTAGTAGGAGTTTAATTTTCTTGGAGGCAGCTTTAATTAAAGCTGCATATGATATAACGAGTTAAAGGAACGTCCACAAAATGTATGGAGGCTGGTATAATAATAATCAAAAATTCTAGCCACAACACTTGTATTTCAATTTACATTTCCAATTAAATTACATTTCCATAAAATTCATATTTTTCTGAGTCTATTACATCAGTTAAAAACAAAAAAAGCCATCCATTTTTTTAAATTAATAAACAAATATATTAGGATCAATTGGTATAATATTATCTCAAGCAACTCTGATTAAGTAATCCCGAAATTGTTAAATAAAGGCTTTTTTACCAACTAGACACACTTTTTAAGTGTTTTTTTTTGTCACATTGTGCCTAGAACTGGTCATGCTGGTAGGTTATAATTTTCAATTTTAGCAAGAAAAGAGATGCATGTGGAAGAATCAGCTACAAATACAAGTAAAATAACGATAGAAGCACTTTATTATTGTAAAACTAGAAAAAAAAACTGTATTATTTTTCATACAATTAATTTTTAAAATTTAAAAATATGGAAGGATGAAATAATCGATATTAGATATTTTTGAAAAACCCATAAATCAAGGTTT
Source organism: Hypomecis punctinalis (assembly GCA_949316475.1). NCBI lineage: Eukaryota > Metazoa > Arthropoda > Insecta > Lepidoptera > Geometridae > Hypomecis > Hypomecis punctinalis. The sequence goes on from OX438797.1 coordinate 12,469,835, forward strand.
CAAAATTAAATGTTTATATCATCTTGGTTAGATTTTTCTCTGAATAATATACCACATGTGGACGTCTCCTTTCCTTGTAAATTAGTTTGCCACTTCAGTGTTCCCTTTTACATGACACAACATAATTATATCATCCAATGTTTTTGACATAATTTTATATTACTCAGTAAAAATTGATATTCAGCCGGAATCATCTAAATTATTAAATATTATGTACTAAGATATGTATGGTGGTTGTCCAAGTAAACAATTTTCTTTTTGGGAAGTTGAAGAATAGATATGAATTAGTATGTATACCTGAGGAGGGACAGAAAATGCTCCATCAGTAGCCATGTAAACCAGATCATGCATCAGTTGCTGCTGAGATTGTGGTGCCAGTTTCGCTTCAAATATATCTGTAAAATCATAATTATACAACTGTACTTGTAAGAACTAACAACTTAAAGTCTTCTTCAGAGTATAATAATTGTTGTAAGAAATAAGGTCTCTAAGAAAAAGATATTGTTTTATGATTATTTGACAATGTGGGATATTATTTGAAAACATTAAAAAAGTCATTCATATTCCTAATCATTTAATTGTTACAGGTTGAGGCATATAAGTGTAATGCTGGCCTAAGTGTGGAGGGGATGGCTGCACATGGGTTTAGTATAGCGGTCACCATGCGCAGCCACCCCCTCTACAGTACTCTCAGCGCTACACTTATGTTGGGTTGGCTACATTACTTTTCTGCCACTGCTACTTTTAATTAGAAAACATTCTGATAGTCTTAATAATAATATAGGCTAAATTGAACTTCTTGGGGTCCGTGAATATGAGATGAGTGGCTCCACAGTAACCAATATATTCATATGTCATAGGCGCACCAGAGGGGTCACAGATTGTTGCTTGTAGTAACTTCTTAGATGCCAAGGAGTTTGATACAACTTATGCATATATGTTCATTGGCCTCTCTATTTCACACATTTCTTCCACTTACCTAAATTCCAATTAAGTGTAGCAGCAACTCTAAGTGCTAAAATCTTTAGTGCAAGCTGCTTCCTTGTGTATTGGGCTGGAGCTGGAGTGCCAGACAGGGGTGGAGTAGGTGGAGCATCCACATCTACCACCCGTTCACTCGTAGGCTTTGAGTTGCCAGTTTTATTATCCACAGCCAGGAACACTTCTATTAACTCACATTCTGAAGGTTCTATAAAGGTAAGATATGGAATTGTACAAACAACAATGTAAACATTAAGTGTTTTTGCTGCTTCTACACATAAAACCATAAAATGTTAAATACAACTTTCATGTCTAATGACAGCAGATTGATTTTGTGATACAAAGCTAGCCTCTATACGGCAAAAGCACTAAGAAATATTATTTTAAGGTATTATTATGAGGTTATGTTTAGATAAACATTACATTACCTGGATTTGGCCTGGAAAGGTGGTTTTTCAAGAGATTCGGATCCAGCAGAAACTCAAACCATAGTATTGTGTCTGGAGATATAGGGACAGTGCCAGGTCTCAGCAAATCGACATCCATTATTATAAATAATGCAGTTCACACAAACTTAAAGTACTGGTTATTTAGCCTTAGGATATTAGTCTTGTCTACTTTTAACTATTTAGCATTATTGAATGAAAGAATTTAGTAAATTTATTATATGTATTACTTTTAAAGAAGGAAATTAGAAAAATTAAATGTAATCCGCGATATTACTTCCATCGAAGTCGACATAATTCCTCTATGGAAGTCGAGCTCACAAACTAAAGAGATACTACGTATCAGACGACCGTCTGCCGAAGATTTTTTTAGGCCGTAACGTTATCTGTGGTGGTGCCAATTGAACTTCGCCCCCCGCATACTTCACCCCTTCGCCTACAATGCCATACATACTATTACTTATTCTGTGACATCAAATCGTATAGCTATATATAGGTTTCTATAAATTAGTATTTTTATTTAATATTTTGAGGAACTGAAAAGACTATGGGCGAAAATGAAACTAAATTTATCACTGTTTTGCACTGCACTTTATTATTTCTTAGATGTAAAACAAAAATACACACTGCATTGGTAATTTTTCATCCAATTTATGTAGAGGAGCCGGTCATCTCGAAACACGATGAATTTATCTTGAAGTAAGTTACTGAAGACACTAGATGCACACACAGGAAAAAGATTAAATCGAGGATGTCAATACAATGACTTTTCGAAGTTTTCAAGGCGTGAAATTACTATTGTTTATTAATATTTTCCGTAAAACTGTAGAACAACAAGAGAAAAGATGGCGGATGTCGAAAGCAATGAATGAAGTAATCGCAGATATAATGCAGCTTGTTCATTCATTTCTAGGGATATTTTCATTTGATCCCCGTTCGGCCCATGGAAAGTTTTTTTTGTATGTCAGTGAGTCGGCGGTGGTCGAGCTATAATCTAAGAAGTCGAGCGCTGACAACTGTCTGTTGACAACAGTTGAGGGAGCCAATTATGTACGACCTAGTAATTCACGACATGATAATGTACAGCCTGATATTGTACGGCATGATAATTTGTGTCACTGAACATGGAATATCAGGCTATGCAATATTGGGGTGTAAAATACAGGTCGTTCATTATCGGCCGCTGACGATAATATCCGGCACAGTATTGCACAGCCCGATATTGTACGGCCTGATATTTTGTGTCCCTGGACCTTGGTTATTTATGGCAAGGTATTAGTTCTCTGAGGTAATTCGACTCTGTTGGTTAGGCAAGGTATGAACAGTGACAACAATGACAGCCTGAAACAACCTGTCCTTTTTACGAGTTAAGGATACTTTAAAGGTATGCGCGGGAGTCAAAGAAATGAGACGTTAGGACATACCCACCCCCCAACCACATCCCCCCGCGTGCTCCCTTCACCCGTGCTCACCACTATGTCACGCGGCGTCGGCATTGTGCACACATGCGCAATAATTAGCGAATCACGGCAGAGTGTCATCTGTGGCTAACTTCTCATCCGCCGATTTGTGTGGCGCTTAGTATATCTCTGTGGAACTGACCGAAGTCAAAGACAAACCAACCTATAGGAGCAAATATTCTTCATGCCAATAATGTACAGCCCGTATTTTGCGACACAATAATGTTCAGCATGATATTTTGTGTCCTTTTATTCGGGACACGTTTTATCATGCTGTACATTATTGGGTCACAAAATACGGGCTGTACATTATTTGCACGAGGTGATATTGTCCGGCCAGTATCGTACGACACGTAATGTACAGCCTGATAATTGGTGGTATGGGACATGAAATACGGGCCGTGCTTTCCTGCACATACAATTTGGTATCATCAAAAACGTTCTGGGGTGCGTTTACGCACTCCAGACTAAGATAAAAATTATCCTGGCTAACTCTATGTCACCCGTTTAGGGCATCCGTCAGGAGAAAAAACCTCCTGGCTAAAAATTAATCTGCCCCGTTCACGCACTCCAACCGGTATAATTTTTCTCCTGACTAGGCTAAGTTTTATCGAGGTTTTTAGGTAGATAAATTTTATCTTGTGTCTGATTGGTGGTGGTCAGCTAGTTGTCATCGAATCGAATTTGACAGATCATTAAAAAGTTTGACAGATGTGATTGGTTTGTCGTAGATTTGAGCGCTATGATTGGTCTAGAGCTATGACGCCGTTTACGGACGCCCGTCAGAATAATTTTTATCCAGCATAAAAATTATCTGGAGTGCTTAAACGCACCCCTGTACAATGTATACCCCTTCTTCTTCTTCTTTTGTTTGGCGTCGCATTGTTGTATATTTGCTAGTGTCAAATATTAAGTAGTTAAGTTTTGAGAATTTTTGATATTTTATCAAAATAGTCACTGTCGTAGTCACGTCATAGCATTGAGGAAGGAATCAGAAGGAGATGGTGTAATGACATTTAGATACTTTGACATGTAATAGTTTAAAAACCGAAATAATAATCATATAGGCGTCTCTTTCAAATGTACGTAATAATAATAGACCAACATTATACAGCACAGTTTCGCTATAGTGTCTATATTTTTCGTGACGTGTCGCGCGTGCCTGGTCCGCCATATTGAGTCGAAAAACAATAGCGATGTTCTTATTATATCAAAAAAACTATCGATATTTTGTTTGTGTTATTGATTAGCTGAAATTTTGAATTTTTATTTCATTTCACTTTTCATGTCTTTGACAACTGTCATTCCAGAATTAATACAAGTAAAATGGCATGACAGGTGTGAAAGTAACAGCTGTCAAACTAAGAAGTATTATTATCTCCGTAACTATCGAAGCTAGACCATTACTGTCTTAATAGCAGTAATAACACTCAATGAGATCTATTAGATTGTTCTAATGACTGCTGTCAAAGCTTAAAAGTGAATTATCTCCGTAACTATCGAAGTTAGACTACTGCTGACTTCACAAAAGTGACAGAGCGCAATTAGATCTATATTTTAAATGACACCTGTCAAACTTACAAGTGGATTATCTCCGTAACCATCGAAGTTCGACTATTGCTGTCTTCACAAAAGTGATAGAACTCAACGAGATCTAAATTTCGGATGACAGCTGTCAAACTAAAAAGTGGAATACCTTCGTAACTATTAAAGCTAGACTATTGCTGTCTTCACAAAAGTGATAGAGCTCAACGAGACCTACATTTCGGATGACAGCTATCAAACTTAAAAGTGGAATATCTCCATAACTATTAAAGCTAGACTATTGCTGTCTTGATACAAGTGATAGAGCTCAACGAGACCTACATTACGGATGACAGCTGTCAAACTTAAAAGTGGAATATCTCCGTAACTAATAAAGATAGGCTATTGCTGACGTGACACAAGTGATAGAACTCAACGAGGCCTACATTTCAGATGACAGCTTTAAAGTGAAAAATCTGTGTAACTATTGACCCTAGACCATTGCGGTGTTTACAAAAGTGATAGAGCTTAAAAAGATCTACATTTGATGTGACAGCTCAAACTTAAAAGTTGATTATTTCCGTAATATTGATAGCTGTCATCTGAAAGATATCATATCTCTCTTTGAGCTTTATCACTTTTGTGAAGACAGCAATGGTCTAGCATCGACAGTGACGGAGATAATCCCCTTTTAAGTTTGACAGCTGTCATCCGAAATGTAGATCTCATATCAGTTTAGTGAAGACAGCAATGGTCTATAATAGATAGTTATGGAGATATTCCACATTTAAGCTTGACAGCTGTCATCCGATATGTAGTTCTTATTAAGTCCTATCACTTTAATCCTAAGTCATACCTCAGTAAAGCAGTGGAGACTTTTCTAGAGGTGTCTATGGAGTTTTGGTAACAACACGGAACGACATGATACGTCACATTATATCACTTGTCCACACTCATGCACGTAATTCAGCTTATAATCAATGAAATACCACAATTTTTCACTAATTATCACTGATAAAAACACAACTTTAACAAAATAATACAATGAGGCGACATGTCTTTTCCGCGTTCCCGCCAAAAAACTCGTCCTACCATTCTAGTGTGGATTCTTGAATATGACAGCTGCAACCTTGACATCTGTAATTTTTAGGGTTCTGTACCTCAAAAGGAAAAAACGGAACCCTTATAGGATCACTTTGTTGTCCGTCTGTCCGTCTGTGTGTCTGTCAAGACTCCTTATCTAGAGAACGCGTAAAGATATCGAGTTGAAATTTAAACTGTATACGTATATTAATGAACTCTTGCTGTTGTGTAAAAGAAAAACTTCTCAGTTGTCGTTTAAAAAAGTTAGCGTCGTTTATATCGTAAAAAACAGCATATTTCGACACTCACAAAAATCAAAACCTACCGGGTACTTCCCGTTGACATAGAACTATGAAATTTGGCGAAAAGCATTGTCTCAGAATACACATATAGGATTAAATCTGAAAACTGCACATTTTTATTTACATCACAAAAAATAGGGCCTCAAAATTCACAAAATATGGGCTTAAAATTCAAAGTGAGTAAATTGTATCATGAAAGGTGTCATATAAAAGGACTTCATTAGCAGGCTAAAACAGGTTTTTAATTACTTTAACAATGTGTTTGTACGGAACCCTCGATGTGCGAGTCTGACTCGCACTTGTCCGGTTTTTTAAATAAAAGTTTGCCATTATGTTTGATTCGGCTAAAATTAATTTGTGTCTGTGGCGTCCACACACGCCACAATTATATTGCGCCATCTGCGCCGCACTGATTGATTAAATAGTGCAACACCATCTAGGCGCCCTTCAATGTATTTTATCTGTGTTAGCTTTAAGATTCACATTCATTCATATTGTAAATCACTCACACACTCACTCATCTGCTCCCGGCGATTGGACGCACGGGCTCTCCACGTAAATCTACTGTAATTCAAGATTAAAATTATAAATTGGCCAGTAGGCCTAGTGCAAAGTGTGTTTATCATTCTACTGCAAGTACTACCCTAGAAACACCTCGACTAGGAACCCCTGCGCCAAACTGGTGACCCCGACGTGATCGAGCCCATCCAAGCCAGCCAGCCCGCACGGAGCCGTGAGGCAAAGCAATCTGCAGCATCGCGCATCGTGTCGTGTGCTGAGGAACCCACCTCGCACACGCTCCAGTGTCATTTGCAAGCAAAACCAACAACCACATCCAATCCATTCATTTCCAAAATCAGTCGCCATTTTGAACGCTCCGCTCAAGCGCATCACAAGCCATCCGCATTTCGCATTGATGCTAGCGCCCTCCTAAAATCCGACGGCGGTGTGAAACAACGTAAAGTGCAATCTTTTTTTTTCGTTTTAAAACTTCAACAGTTGGTGCAGTGAATCAATCAATCCCGGATCAAACCGTCGTCAGTCACACGTTCCCGAACGAAACTGTCATTTCAACTTGTCAGTGTCAACATCAGCTGGACTTATCAGATATCAACAAAGATATCAACACGTTATCAATTATCAATTACGTACCTAGTTTCGTTTCAAAAGTTAACCGGCAAAATATTTGTTTTCATGAACGTTCTTTCACAGTAATATCTATCATTAATTGTTCTAAGAAAACAGCTAATTATTAACCAAATTGCATTTTTATGGTGTGCATGCGGATATTTTTCTTGTACTAATTCTTTGGGTGCCTATCGCTGTCTTGTTTTCGTGTATGTATTACTGCTTTGTTTACTAGCTCTAAGTGATATAACCGATAGTTTTAAGGGCGCTTGGTGGACACATTTTAACACCCGTACGGAGAAAAAAAGTGCTTTTGTAATACTAACAAATATTAATTTTTAAAAATGGCTGAAAACGCGGACGATGCGGTTATTGATAAGGCTGGGGCCGGTAGCACACACCCTACTCCGGAAGTGCATCGCGTTTCCATCCGTACCCCTTCCTTCTGCAAGGACCGCCCGGCGTTATGGTTTGCAAGCTTAGAGGCCCAATTTACTATCAATAAAATTACATTGGAAAGCACAAAATTTAGTTATGCTGTTGCACTTTTAGATACTAACTGCGCTTGCGAGGTAGAGGATATAATAATATCACCTCCCCAAATTAACCCGTACACCACCCTTAAATCAGCAATAATATCCCGATTTTCAGACTCCTATGAAGAGAAAGTGCGTCGTCTGCTGGAGAAGGAACAAATGGGTGACAGAAAACCATCTTCTTTTCTTCGTCATCTCCGGTCGCTTGCAGGACCTGCATTCCCGGACAAGCTGCTTCAGTGCATCTGGTCGAGTCGACTACCCCGGCAGTTACAAATTGTCTTGGCCGCTCAACGACTCGAGCAACTCGGTGAGCTAGCGGAACTGGCCGATACCCTAATGGATATCCAGTCACAACCATCGCAGGTATGTTCAACATCACAATATACCCCACCAGCAACCGAACAAAATGCACTTTTTGCTCTTCAGCAACAAGTCGCTGAGCTCACTCGTACCGTTGCCGCACTCTCGGCTACAGGGGGACCATCAAACGACAGATCACGCGGCCGTAGCACTAATAGATCACGTAGCCGCAGCCGCTCACGCCCGCGGAACCCAGACCTTTGCTGGTACCACGACCGCTTTGGAAAGCGAGCCCAAAAATGCACACCGCCATGCACCTGGTCTAACAACAATGATTCGGGAAACATGAACAGCGGTCGGTAGTGGCGAGTACCGACCGCCCGCCCGCAAGCCGTCGCCTTTTTGTACTGGACCGGGGTACAAACCAAAGATTTTTGGTTGACACCGGTTCCGACATTTGCTGCTTTCCCCGGCGACTGACCAGAGGCTGTCTTACAAGTAGCGGGTATGACCTAAGCGCAGCAAACGGAAGTTCGATCAAAACGTACGGCAGTATTTCCCTGAATTTAAATTTAGGACTACGCCGAGACTTCCATTGGAATTTCGTTATAGCCGATGTCAGCACTCCGATTATTGGCTCAGATTTCCTCAGTTTTTATAACCTCTTACCGGATTGCAGGAATAAACGAGTGATTGATGGCACAACAAAGCTATGGATACCGGCTTCAGCAGCGAAGTCTCTCCAGGACAGCATCAAGGCCGTGACATGCGGGAACTCGCCCTTCGAGCAACTGCTCGCCGAGTTTCCCGACATCATGCGCCCTCCTGGGATAAACAGAGTGATGAAACATACCACGGTCCATCATATCAACACCACTGATGGCCCGCCGGTAAACTGCCGCCCTCGCCGTCTAGCTCCGGACAAACTGCGCATTGCTCAACAAGAGTTCGACGCGATGGTCCGTTCTGGCACTGCAAGACCATCAAGCAGCTCGTGGTCGTCGCCTCTGCATCTCGCTCCTAAAAAGGACGCGACATGGCGACCGTGCGGCGATTACCGAGCGCTCAACGCCCGGACCATCCCAGACCGATACCCGGTACGTCATATAGGCGATCTCTCTCAGAACCTTGCTGGCTCATCCGTCTTCTCCAAAATTGACTTGGTAAAGGCCTACCAACAGATTCCCGTGAGTAGCCTCGATATTTGTAAAACAGCCATCATTACACCTTTTGGACTTTACGAATTTCCTTACATGACGTTCGGGCTGAGAAATGCTGGCCAAACATTTCAACGCTTCATAGACGAAGTCGTGCGCGGCTTCGATTTCTGCTACGCTTACATCGATGATATATTAGTTCATTCATCCAGCATTTCTGACCATATTCTACACCTAAAAGCCCTTTTCCAGCGTCTGGACGAGTACGGGGTGATGGTCAATCCAGCAAAGTGCGTTTTCGGGGCTGCTGAAGTGTCTTTTCTAGGATACAGTATCAGCGCCCAAGGCACACGGCCACCTGAAGACCGCATTCAAGCACTGCGCGATTTCCCCCCTCCAAAAACCGTGCAAGGTATGCGCAGATTCCTCGGCATGCTGAATTTCTACCGTAGGTTCTTGCCCAAGGCAGCCAAGTTCCAGGCGCCACTCATCGACGCCGTAGCCGCCACCGGGGGTAAAGGCGCAAAACCTTTCCCCTGGACACCGGAGCTGGAAAAGGACTTCATTGCGTGCAAAGAAAGCTTGTCTTCGGCAACCATGCTGAGTCACCCTGACCACCAAGCGCAACTCGGCTTATTCACGGATGCCTCAGGTACTCATATCGGCTCGTGTCTTCAACAACGCCATGACCAAACTGACAGCTGGCGACCTCTCGCATACTTCAGCAGAAAACTAACTGCAAAGCAAGCAGAGTGGCCCACATACTATAGGGAACTACTCGCCATATACGAAAGCGTACAGCACTTCAGGCATATTTTGGAAATCCAACACGCAACAATCTACACGGATCACAAGCCGATAACGTACGCCTTTCAACAACGACGAGATAGACTTCCTCCGGCTCAGCTTAACCAGCTCAGTTTCATAAGCGAGTTCACGACGGACATCGTGTATGTCAAGGGTGAGGACAACGTGGTAGCAGATGCCATGTCACGAGTAGAAGCTGTCTCCTTGGCAGACGACCACACAGCACTCGCTCAAGCTCAAGACAACGACGAAGAACTAGAAAAACTGCGCACTAACTCATCATTAAAATTAGAACAATTGCATATTCCAGGAACGGACATTCAACTCACCTGCGATACATCTACGGGAAAACCGAGACCGTACCTGCCAGCGTCATTCCGCCGCCCGACGTTCCAGAGGCTGCACAATCTCAGCCACTCGAGCGCGCGCGCAAGCGCCCGCCTGGTCGCTGACCGTTATGTGTGGCCCGGCGTGCGCAAGGACTGCATGGCCTGGGCGCGCTCATGCATCGCGTGCCAGCGTTGTAAGGTCTCCCGACACATTACGACTCCGCTCAGCAACTTTCCCGGTACGTCGGCACGGTTCACTCATGTTCACCTGGACATAATCGGAGCACTTCCCCACTCTGACGGGTACACATACTGTTTGACAGCCGTCGACAGATTCACCAGGTGGCCAGAAGTGTGGCCGATGACAGGAATCACCGCCGAAGAAGTAGCCGAGACATTTGTCTCTGGGTGGATTTCGCGTTATGGCGTCCCACTTATCGTCACGACGGACCAAGGACGACAGTTCGAATCTGCACTTTTCAATCGCTTACTGCAGATCTGCGCCACAACACGCACAAGAACCACCAGTTACCATCCGCAAGCAAACGGCATGGTAGAACGCCTCCACAGACAACTAAAGGCAGCGCTCATGTGCCACAACAATTCTTGGAGCAAGGCCCTACCACTGGTGCTACTCGGCATCCGCACAGCACTGAAGGAGGACTTACAATGTTCTTCCGCAGAACTTGTGTATGGCGAACCTCTACGGTTACCCGGAGAGCTCGTCGTACCGGCAGCAACCAACCGCGACACTAACACAGAGGACTTCGTGAACCAACTCCGCTCAAAGATGGCAAGCCTACGGCCCACTCCCGCATCACGACATGCAAACCCGTCGACATTTGTCTTCAAAGACCTGCCGACGGCTACACACGCATTTTTACGAGACGACACGGTGAGGAGATCACTTCAACCACCCTACACTGGGCCTTATAAGATCTTGACCAGAAGCCCTAAGACTATCTCATTAGAAGTCGCAGGCAAGAATCATGAGGTCAGCATAGACCGCGTGAAACCAGCCCATCTGGAAGTTGAACAAGAGCCACAACCGCAGCCAACTGTAGCGCCTGCCTCTCCAGATCCTGCCCTCACGCCTCCACCTGCTCCTCAGCCACCGGCTCATACTCCCTCCTCTCCTTCACAATCCACTCCCGCCGGCACAGTCATCACCCGCACCGGTCGCAGAGTAAGGTTCCGCGACATTCTAGACCTCTAGCATTAAATTATGCGCCATACAGGTATATATATATTTTTTTTGTTTATTTTCTCTTCGTCAGTCTCCCGACTGTATTTTTCTCCGTAGGGGGGTGATGTGGCGTCCACACACGCCACAATTATATTGCGCCATCTGCGCCGCACTGATTGATTAAATAGTGCAACACCATCTAGGCGCCCTTCAATGTATTTTATCTGTGTTAGCTTTAAGATTCACATTCATTCATATTGTAAATCACTCACACACTCACTCATCTGCTCCCGGCGATTGGACGCACGGGCTCTCCACGTAAATCTACTGTAATTCAAGATTAAAATTATAAATTGGCCAGTAGGCCTAGTGCAAAGTGTGTTTATCATTCTACTGCAAGTACTACCCTAGAAACACCTCGACTAGGAACCCCTGCGCCAAATGTCGATAGTTTTATCGATAAGTACGGGTAAATCGATAAGTGTAGTGTGGTAGTAACAACACTAATCCGCCGTATTATGTGCGGTGGGTATGCAGGTTTTTCTCGTCGTTAGGGCAACTCCATTCTGATTCCTTCCTCAATGCGTCATAGTTCAATAAAGTCGCGGTCAAGTCCAAACGTAGTCCAAGTCATACCTCAGTAAAGCAGTGGAGACTTTACTAGAGGCGTCTATGGAGTTTTGGTAACAACACGGAACAACATGATACGTCACATATTATATCACTTGCCTACACTTATGCACGTAATTCAGCTCATAATCAACGAAATACCACATTTTTTTACTAATTTTCACTGATAAAAACACAAGTTTAACAAAATAAAACAATGAGGCGACATGACTTTTTCGCGTTCCCGCCAAAACTACAATATCTACCCCAAAGTGACCCCAAAAACACAGAGCGTGCTCAAAAACCGCAGAGCTAACGCAACTAGAGAGATAGCGCTGTTGTTGCTTGAGGCAACTCTCAAACGCAAAAATGTACGGACAATTACTATCACTCATGGAAGTAATATGTACTACAACTTGTAGCCAACATCACAGCCGCCAAAAAGTACATAATAGGTATACGCTTCTAGAAGAAGATTATAAGCTTCGAGAAAATAACTACAGAGCCAAAGTTCCTAAGTGAAAGTAGTAATAAATGACCGAGCGCCGACACTCATACTTACTTAGTTAGGTATTACATTAAATAATTCACAATGACCCATTTTCCCGAATCTCGACGTTAGGTATGTCACCCAATTAGTGCTTGTAACCGAGCACTTTGGTATCGCGCGGCGTTGTAGTCGGCTTGCCATCACCTTACGACTAACTAAAAAGCCTGCCCACTAGCTTAGGCAAGGTTTTGACTCAGACACTTTTTTGCCCGATTGTGACTCTATAGATACTAGCTCGATGGTTGCAAGACGATATTTTGTCTTTCGTCTATTTACAAACCTTCGCCGCTCTTTGCAGATTGCCACTCTACTTCACAGGCGGTGATACATAGGTAGTTAGGCCGGACTGCAGACAGCAACAATAAATTCATAACACTTATTGATATTTGTGTAAGAAACAAACCAGTGACAATAATTTTCGTTTTAATTATACACAATTTTAGTTAAGAAAAACAAAAGCAACAGAATCGACGAGAATACACCTTAGGTTCTACCTAATAGTTGTAATGTAGGTACCTACCTATATATACATAGGTGGATATAGCCAATACCTTCATAGTAGATGAGACCTAGTGTGTGTTATCTCTTCGATAACCAATAAATTACCTATCGGCACTGTTGTTATCACGACATGCTCTCAAGCAGTCGCTTCAAGTAGATTACAAACATTTTTCATCATCTAATTTTTAATTTGATATTCCAGTCATTTTCATATTTATCGACTACTATTTAGTCAGTTACACGTATATAAGTACTTGTGAATGTGACTTTACACGTACGAGCACTGTGTTTCAAAGAAATAGCAACTATACAAATATTACAGCATAAATAATACGAGATTAGTCGCGGTTTGCTTACGCTCAAGCGAAGTTACCAAAAATGGCGTACACAAGTAAGTAAGATTCTAATTTATATTTTATCGTAAAGTTATTGTTTCATGAAAAAAGACGCGACGCGACGGCTGGTTAGTCATCCTGAAACGTCACAAAGAAAAAAATAGCTAATAATAATACTAGGTACCGTGAAACATGCCAACTTTGCATCCAAGGATTTCTTTGCCCAGAATGCAATCTGCAAGGAGATCCGTTTATATTGAAAAATATTCTAGTGTTATGGGAACATTACTAACTTTGGTAGAAAGTAGGTTTTACGTGTCACATCGCTGAATACATCGTTGGTAGCCAACTTAATTCAGTAACGTGTCGGAACCTGTCGAATACGATGCATGTTTACGCGGGCAAATTTTTGAAGAAATTTTGCAGTGAACTACAAGACATGGCAAAAACAAAGGGCGGTTTGTGTTATTGTATGTTATAAATATCGAATTGCTCAGTGTTTTAACCGTAGTTTCGGCGATAAAGGCTCACACAATCAAAAGATATGATGATGGGCAAAGTTATCTAATGATTTCAAGACCTCAGAATGGCTACTTTGCCAGCGTTCAAAAAAGTGTTAGGGTTGTCACTTTACAATAAAACATGTTTTATTTTACTAATTTGCTAAATTAAAGAAAAAATATGTATAAAAATATATACTATATTAATTTATTATTAATATACCTGTATTAAAAGTTGTTATTTTTTTAAAAGAAAAACAAACACAAATCTCGGGTCCGACAAAGAAAGTCTAGTCCAGACGTAAAATAGGGTCGAGAATGTACAAAAATTACTCTGAAAAAATGCTAAAATTAGCATGCGAAGCAGTTAAGTCAAAAAAAAATCTTCCAGAGATGCTGAACAACAGATTGGTGTACCAAGAAGGATAATAAATCAATAAAATTACAAAACAACATGTTAAGTCTGTGGGGCATCCAACTGCAAAAGAAGAAAATAACACTAAGGGTTTTACAAGTTTCTGATGAATATGGGTCCGATATATGAAAAAAAAAAACTCACAGACCCATAAATTCAAAAATCAAAATCCTGGTGATGCATGGTTCCAAAACTTTTGGTCTAGACATAGTAATGAATTAACTGTAAGAACTACTCAAAATATTTCAAAGGCAAGAGCAGAAAAAGGGCCACAAAAAATCGCAGAATATTTTGATAATTTAAGTGGTGTTTTTATGATAATTTTAATTTTTTGTTTTTATTATTATTATTTTGAGCCTGTGTTGTCCCACTGCTGGGCAAAGGCTTCCTTTCCCTCCTTCCAGACTCCGCGATCTACTGTGTTGGTGGCCCAGTGATTTCTTGTGATTACTAAAAATTACTAACTCAAATGTGGCAGCCCTATCACATTGAAATCACGACTTTTATTTAGTATGGAAAAGAGAAAAAATTACAAGGTAACATTGCCCACTCATTTCAAAAGCAAAGTTGTTTCATAATCGGTAAGATTTTTAAATTAAACTTCTTCATTGCCCTAATACTTTTAATAGTTTGTTTCTCACTGGCAAAAAGGCTATACTTTCATCAAAAATGAACACGGGTAATGTTGGCTAGAATTGCAGATAACTTTGCCCGCCATCAAAATCAATGAAATGTTGGACAAAATGTCGACTTTTTAAAAAACTTACTAAACTAGACCATGCCCATAATCCTGCAGATTACGGCATTAAAGAAAAAATACCTCAGAACTAGTAAAAAAAACAGATACTTCAAGTTTTCTAAAAAAAACGGGCAAAGTTGGCATATTTCACGGTACCTATTGTTTAAAATATTCCAATTACCGAGAAACCTTAATGTTAGGTATGTTTTTTCAGTGTTAGCATTCAAGTAAGAACCTAATTTTAAAGTATCGAATTAAGAAATATCTAGTATCGACTTGCTGCAGCTTCAGTACGATTTTGTAATAGTTTCATAGGTATTCTGTTACAATCCTGAAAGCTACTAGGTAACTAAAGGTTTGGAGTTGTAGAGAAATAGGGATTTCTACTTCTCTCTTTTTCCCTCTAGTATAGGTACTCGTATTAGACGATGCCAATAGTCTGCGTAAATACAAACTTTCATAAAATAACAAAAAGCAGAGATGTAAGTTCATAGGTACTTACTTAGGCTATTTATAGTTATTTATTGATTTTCTGAGTACTCTCTGGAGTTATCGTGGTGTAACCCGATTCGTTATCAGTTTTTATCGGTCGCATCAAATATGCCGCTGTGTTCAAAACATACTTAATAACACCAAAATGTGCGCAAAACATACGAAACATATTCTTTTAAAAAACATATTCTCTCAATGCACTGAGAGAGTATATTAGAGTGCATTGCGAGACGGCTCCGCGTGCTAGCACTCGCCAACTTGAGAAAGGTCGCCGAATGCGACCGAAACTATAGTCGTTACGACTATCCCCACACGTGAGTTCAGTCCCGTTATATATAGTATAAAATGTGTGAAAACCACGTTAATTTCCATAGTAAAATACTAAAGTGATTTTTGTTTGCTCTATAAATTATTGTTATATCGAATTAATACTTACCTATAGGTATATATTAGGCCCAATTATCAAGGCACCATCGTAATTATAGCTAATTAGACTATTTCTATTTCACTTTAGACATTTGATAAAGAGAACACTTTTAGATTGCCCTTAAATTTACGATGGCGCTTTCATAATTGGGCCCCATGGTAGGTATAGGTACCTATATGTATTTAGGTTACAGATAACACATCATTGCGTAATTTTATCTAAAAGAATTTCTAGTTTCTTTAAGATCTAATGTTACCACAATTAATACGAATAAATACATTTGACTTCAAGATATTTTACTTCGATGTTTTCCATTTACGTAGCTATTCCACGACCCGATGACGGCTCCTACGAACTTGGCTACGATCATGGGCAAAAACCATTCTTGCAAATTAATGTTCATTGGCTTAATTAGCGTAGGTATTGTAATGACAAGAAGGCATAGCTATATCACGAAGGCTCTAGCTATATTCTCTATCTCTCCCTAAATAAATTTACTTAATTTTAAATTTAAAGAAACCAGAATGAAACAAAAGAAAGAAGAAGCCATTGTATCTATATTATTAATAATATTCTTATAATTAGATTACAGAAGATACATCATTGTGTTTTTTTTTAAAATACTTTCTTATTTCTTCAAGATTTTTTTTTCGGAGTTCACGTAGCGATTCTTCGGCCCCATGGCGACGACCTCTACGAAATTGTCTATGGTCATGGATTTATACCGTCGTCCTTTCTTTAAAATCAGTGTTTATTGGCAGAATGTCGCGGCTGTCAGTCGCGTCCGTCAGCCGCGTCCGATAGTATGTTTCCGGCTTTAGCGTAGGTATTGTAATGAAGGCATAGATAGCTCTGTGCTCTCTCGCTCACTCAACTCAATCACGACCTCCAAAAAGGAGGACGTTCTATGTTCTCTATCTACGTCTGTATGTATTTTTTGTGTATGTTCATCGATAATTTCGCTAATTGTGACCCGAATCGAAAAAAATCTTTTTTAGTCAATACTCCCGAGGTCCCATTTAAATTTTACAGAAAACGGCCTAGCCGTTTTTGAAAAATCAACAATAATGTAAAAAATTCGAGCGGAATATTCAAATTTTGTACACGATGGAAGGTAATACAAATGGACGTTGTACCCATTTTAATACAATATTCTTATATTTAGGTCACACATTGCGTAATTTTTTGTAGAGGATTTCTGGTTTCTTCAAGATATTCTTATTTAAGGTTTTCCACTCACGTAGGTATTCCACGACACGATGATGCCCTCCACGAACTTATCTACGGTCATGGACAGAAACCGTCCTTGCAAATGAATGTTCATTGGATTAATAAAATTATCCTAGCCATATTGTTATTACTATAATAACAATATGGCTAGTTGCCGAAGATTGTCTGTCAAGAGGGGGGAACCTTCTAATTTAGGTACTTTAAATGTAAAGAAACCTGCTTCCGAAAGAAAATTCCCGTGCCGGAATTTAGAAAGAACATAAAACAACTTTGTATCTATATTAATATATTCTGTAATCTAAAGGTTACATTTGACACATCATTGCGTAATTTTTTGTAGAGAGGATTTCTGGTTTCTTCAAGATATTTTTATTCGAGGTTTTCCACTCACGTAGCTATTCTACGACATGATTATGACCACTACGAACTTGTCTACGATCATGGACAGAAACCGTCCTTCCAAAGATGACGTCCACAAGTATATTATTCAGAGAAAAATCGAACCAAGATGAGATATACATTATTAGAAAGCTTGCTTTATGGACTTCTCAAAAATATTTAATTTTGATTTTTTTATCCCTCCATTTATTTCCCTCCCATTAATTTTAAAAGAAAGGGAGGTCTCTTTTTTGGTTTTAACTGATGTAATAGACTAAGAAAAATATGAACTTTCTCGAAATGTAACGAGTGTTGTGGTTCGAATATTTGATTATTATTATACCAGCATACATACATTTTGTGAACATGTCCTTTGTTTTAATATGATATTGTTATATTTAAGTTACAGTTGACTCGAATCATTGCGTAATTTTCTTAAAGGATTTCTGTAGGTATCCTTTAAGTTTTATTTTCGAGGTTATCCATTCACGTAGAGGTTCTACGGCCCCACGCGACGATCTCTACGAACTTGTCTACGGTCATGGACAGAAACCGTCCTTACAAATTAATGTTTATAGGCTGAATTAGCGTAGGTATTGTAATGAAGGATATGTCCCGTCGGCTCTATTCCCTCTTTCACCAACTAATTTTATTATTTAAATTCATAAAACCTCAGTGCCTATGCATGTGAATTTCGCAATACAAAACGTCATTGTATAAGTAGAGCGAACTTATACGTAATCATCATAATCATCAGGACATTAGACTGGTTGCCTATCATCCAACGCAATGCTGTGGTCATAAGTCGTCTGTCCAATTTGAGAGCGTACCCTACCTTACCTTACCTTACCGTACCTTATGCCGCTTAGATCATTTTACGGGCTTCCATTTGACTAGCTCTTCCATCGAATTAAACCTAAATAGTTATTCTGTTTCTTTTTCAGTGGACACCAATGCCTACAAGCAGATAAGTCAGAGCACGGAGAACACAGTATCGATTGAAATGGACCTGCTGCAAGTGGGCTCGGAGCCGATCGGGATGAGGTGTCCCTATTGCCTGGAGGATATGATGACCAGGGCCACCTACAGAAACTCCACTCTTACGCATGTCATCGCGCTCGTCCTTGGCATTCTGTTCTGGTAAGTATCTTATGGGTCCCGGTTGTTTTAACCGTTTAGCCATGTCCGCAGCCTTCAGGCGGCTTAACCATCCGACCAATTCAAACTTAATTACTTACAGTATCTTGCTTGAGTATCTGGTGAGTTTTTAGGAAATTTTGAGATGTCTACTCAACAAAGAGTTTGAAATATTTTGTTCCTGATTGCAGGATAGCCTCTATACTATAGTAAAAGCTAAAGCATTTTAACTCGATCTCAAAGAAGGGTTCTCGCAGTCATACCTATTCAAGTTAAAGCGAATCTGTTAGCTCTACCCACCTTTTAATAGTCCACTGCTAACATAGGCCTATACAAAAAAGACTTATTGAAAAAAAGACCTAGGTCATTTCCACTACGCTACGTTAGCTCATTCCAGGCTGTTGGATACATATAAGCTATCGCATTTCATCGTATGGCGGTTTCTTTACGGTGGCATGATGAGAATTTATAGGCTACCTTGTTTAGGTACTTATCGACTTATTTTCGATATTTCAGGTGGTTATGCTGCTGTATCATCCCATACATCAGCAAAAGGTGGAAAAATGTGGAACATTACTGTCCTAACTGCAGCAAATTCTTGGGTGTTTATTCAAGAAAGTCTATAATTTAGTATATTATTATGTACAATTGTACACTAACGTATCTGTGTAGCCTATAGTATTTTTTTCAGATACTTATAATAAGAGAGCTAGGTGGAAATGTTAATAATATTCGATGACTATTTTGAAGAAAAAATTATAAACTAGTGTAAAACGAATAACAATTAGGTAGGTACTATTAATCAATATGGAAAATCCATAAGGAAGAAGTTAGTCCTTGCATGATTATAACAATGCATTTACCTATCCTACTTGCTTACTTCAATTAAATCTACGTGTTGTACGATACCTCAATAATTCTGTGGAATTTTTTAGATAAGATAAGATTTAAAATGCTTATTTGTTAATAAACTAGACAAACCAGAAGGAAAAAATATTATCAACCACAAAATTAAATGATAATAAATGAAATACCTAACACAGATTTGTAGTAGCTATAGCTAGATACTACTATTAGATATCTATAATTACTTCTACTATTATAGAAAGTTTGTGTGTATGGATGTTTGTTCCTCTTTCACGCAAAAAATACTGAATGGATTGAGATGATACTTTGCATTAGTAATGCTTATACATCAGAATAACACATAGGCCAATTTATAAAGATATATTGCGTGAAACGACGTTCGCCGGGTCAGCTAGTATCTTATAAAATATTGCAGGTACAAGGTGTCCTATAGTTAAATATTATATAATGTACCTATTAAGTACAAAATATGATGTTATAAAGAGAATAATGAGCAGTGAATGGCTAAAAAGTGGACATACAGGGTGATTGGTAAACAATTAGCGTTCTTTTAGGGGCCAGTACATCAAAACTAACAACTTTAGTTCAACGACTTTTATCAAAAATCAAAAAAGAAATTGTTGTTCCATAGAAAAATTTCATTCACCCTTGGCAAAATGTAAGGAACAGCTGATTTATTTTTTTGAGTTTTAACAAAAGTCGCAGAACAAAGTTGTTAGTTTTGATGTACAGAATAAGCCCCTAAAAGGATGCTAATTGTTAAAAAAACACGCTGTATAGGTGCTATATGGAACCAAGTAGAGTAAATTATTTAGTGTCCTGAGTGAAGCGAGGGGTTCAAGTCGCCCAAGACAAAGACAGACTTGGTTCTAGTGGTGCATACCCTACTTTTCATGCCTCCTGCGAGAAAACCAAACCCCAGCAGTGGTTCATGCAAACTAGTAGCAAAGAAGACTAGTAGTGCAGCTGTGACCGTCTTTATGTGTGTTGGCCACAGCTGCACAGGCAGTTGCAGTTGGCAGCTTGGTTCCAAATTTGACCCTAAAATCTGCATTTTAAGTCATAAAACTTTATTTTAGTTTCTGTAAACTATTTATGTAAAATACTTAAAACGTTGCGTGTAAAGTTATGTTAGGCTAATCTTAAAAAATAACCTTGTATACTTTTGTCATACAATTTTTCTAAGATTACATGTTACTTAGTTTTTCTTTATAACCCAAGAATTTTTATTGAGATTTTGTTGAAAAATTTGAAAAAAAGTTGTCGGCATGGCATGTAGTAGGTAATAATACCCTTCCTTGGAATTCGGATAGGTAATTATGTACCTAAGTAGATAAACAAAACAGTATTCAAATTCATTATACTTAATATCAATTACTTATTGATTGTGAAAAGGTAGATTATTATTTATTTTCATTCAATGAAATGAATTATGTAAGTTCAATTTATCAATAAAATAAAGTTTCGTATTTACAAAATTAAAACGTTTATTCCATAAAACTGCATATCTATACCTATACTTTTATATCTTATCATATTCAACTATCACAGGAAATGAGAAGAACTTAAGTATAACAAGTAAGTAGGTAAGAACATATTCTAATACATGATCAAAATATTATAAAATTAAACCGCCTTACAACAAAAGACTTAACACGCTTTAAACTCTGTCTAACCGTGCAATTTGTACTGTTAAATATTATCTAAAGCGTGTTTAAATCTTTTGTGGTAAGCCGGTAAGTGTCTAGCAATTATTTTTAAAATAATATTACATTGATAATATCTAAGTACCCAGGGTATATGTAACGATAGTTACTCTACTTACTATTGTGACAAGAAGCAGTATACGGTAGACGTAATTGCTAGCTGATTTAAACATGTTTACTGAGGATAAGAATAAGCTTTTTTTAGTGTAGTACCTCAAACTTTCCATGTAACCCTGTATACTTCAATCATATGAAAATGGTTTCTATCGTGACGTTCTATAATGACGACGACGACGAAAAAAAATGTTGGCATTAATTTGTATTTTTATTTTGCGACCGTTAAAATACTCTTTTGGGAAAGCACAATAATAATTTCACCACCAATTATAACGTAAATACCAATTTTAAATTATATTAAATTGATACAAAATATTTACAGAGCCATTTCGATCGTTACGACATTTATCTGAGATTTCGTTATTTTGCCTTTGAATTTTTGTTTTTCGAATGTGTGTTTGGATACACGATATTTTTTTAATCCATAGTTTCAAGATCTGACAAAAATTGGAATAGGGCAGAAAAGGAAAGTAAAATTTGAACTGCCTGTTCCCATCACAGAAAGCGGCAGTGAAATGGGAATGCGTTACAAAATTCCAGCTATCAAAGCTAGACACGACGCGAGGCGAGGCGCTCCGATCACGAGGGAGTGTAGGAGCCGACAAAGGCGCGGCACTTCGGGCAGTAGTGATTGGCAGTCTTGCACGAGCGCATGCAGTACGGCACGAAGCAGCCGCAGCAGCATCTGAAAGGATAAGCAATTTGTTGTTAAAAAAAGGTACGAGCGAGAGATTCAAAAATGTTTTATTTAGGATCAGTCTTATTTATGTTCCTCTCTGTAATCATATACCTAAAAGAGTTGCTCTTATATATAAATACATAATAATTATACAGGGTTCTCTCTAATCAATTAGCATCCTTCTAGGGGCTAATTTTCTGAACATCAAAACTTACAAGTTTTGTTCTGTGACTTTTGTCAAAACTAAAACAAAAACAGCTGTTCCATACATTTTGTCGTGGGTGAACGATTTTTATCTATGGAAGAACGTTTTTTTTTTGAGTTTTGACAAAAGTCGTAGAACAATAGTTGTTATTTTTGATGTACAAAATAAGCCCCTAAAAGGCTAATTGATTAGAAATAACTGTATATAGGTACTACAGCCGATTGGTTTGTAGTTATGATGTTTGATAGGGATAAAGTATATGTTATAGGTACATTATTACGTAGGTGGTAAATGTGGGCAAACCACATTCGACCGATTCCCGGAAAAAAGAGGTTTAATTCTTTTTTTACTGGTGCACTGCCATAAAAAGATACAATGATACCAACTAAGTACATATTTCGTTACTGCAGTCAGGTCAGCACAGCAAAAAATTTAATCAATACTTCGTAGGTATTCAACGGAATAAATTCCTTAACTCATATCCGGCTGCAATATCGAAACATAGTTGCATTATTCATTCTGTTCGATAGAATTTCGTAAATTGGAGAGCTCTTGTCTCTTTATGTGTGATTGCACGGATGTTTCGTACAGTCCGAATGTGTGAGTACCTAGCTATTGTAAACGCAACAAACTGGTGTTTCGAGATAACGAAGCATTTTTTCAAAAATGTATTTTTTATAAAATAAATTTAACGTTTTACCTGATATGACACAGAGTAGACCTCTACTCTGTGTCAAATCAGACAAACAAAATACATCGTAGCGAACTCGCTACGATGTATTTTATTTTTTAATGTGTTACAAAATATGAATGGTATCACTATATTTTTAGTAGGTATTTGTGACAAAGTATAATCAACCCCTGAAACTAAGATAACTAAAACACGAAGCGACAATGGATCTATTGCAAGAGACACGGTGAGAGTTTGGCTGCAAGGTTGGCCCTAGTCGCGGGGTGCGTGATGACAGTGCAGTGGTGTGTGTGTGGGAAACCTAATACTTGTAGATCAACATGAACCCATGCTGTTTTACGCGTACATTTCTGATTATGAACCTATTCAGCTAAAACACAAAGCGCAGCTGACAACATATGGGTCCTATTATTGGACAGGTTACGTAGTCGACTCTGGCGACGACGCATCTATTGCAAGAGGCGCAGGTGGAGCCAATGGGGCTGGGGCAGAGTTAAGCGACAGTGCCTGAGATAGGCTCGGGGTGCGTAATGACCTGATGACCGTGGTATGTGGAATATCCTAATATATATAAATCGGCACGAAGCTCGCAATTTTATTTTACGTGTAGGTAGGTATTGTATATCTCTTATGAACTTACCCAGCTAAAACACAGAGCGCAGCAGACACGATGTGTGTCCGGTTATTGGGCACATAGTCGACTCTTGTCACTACGGATCTATTGCAAGATGCGCAGGTGGTGCCCGTGGGGCCGGGGCCGAGCTTGGCGGCAGGGCCGGCGCTAGGTGCGGGCTGCGTGATGACCGTGGTCCGCGGGGCCGCGGCGGGGGCCACGAACCCGGGGGGAGGGGGCGGGTTGTCGCCGAAGTACGATGGCGGGGGCGCTGGATTCGGGTGTGATTGCTCGTACGGCGGAGGAAGGCCCATCTTGTTCTCCACTGGAAACAAATAATGAATAAATAAATAACGTGGGGGGGTTGATCGGTATTATATTCTATATCCTATCATTCATAATTAATTTATCAATATGGCAAATTCAATTCTTTTCAATATAAGGAAGTAATAAGGTTGATAACATTAAACATTGAATAGTAGATTTGTAGTTCCCGTAGGATAGGCAAAACTCTTTTTATTAGCTTACCAACTTATCCATTTCCATGTCTAATATATGAAGGTAATAGTAGATGGGCGATATGTTACGTTGGCTGTAGACTCATGTATAGAAGAGGTATGCAATAAAAACGATTGAATTGAATTTCCCTTTTTTTTTTTTAATCATTTCATAGGTGAAATGATTACAGCACAATGGTGTTGAACATGTTTAGGTATTGTTTATGCACAAACATGGGAAATAAAGAAATCTTGCAAAATGAGATCACCGTACTGTGTATAGTAGCACAAAAAATCCATTAAAATATGGTATAGTGGGTGTACCGGTTGTGGCCACTGACCCGGTTGTGGCCATTAGGTGTCAAAATTATTGAATAAATGATAATTATAAACAATGTAATACCATAAATATTGTTTGTGTGAATCTAAATGTTTCAAAATTTATTTTAAAATATTAATTTAACATAGAATTGTCTTTTTAATCCTTAAAATTCTAAATGGCTACAAATGGTACTAAGGTGGCCACAACCGGTGCTTCTACCCTACCTAATTAAATGTGCACAGTAAAACAACCGCATTGAATGCTTAATTTGAATGGATTTTCATATTTTCTAATTTGGTTTTTGTTCATGGCAATGTCAAAAGATAATAAAATCTGAAAATATGAAATTCCTTTAAATGAAGATTGAAATGAAAGAAAATAATTGGAAAATCATTTTCCAAAATAAGCAAAGCAAATAATTAAATACCTACTGTACAAGGTAATGGCCCAAGCTCAATATATTTCTGCATTATCTCTTTTCCTATAGGATAGCCTAAAATCTTCTAGATGTAGATTAAATAAATAGGGCTAGATTAGATTCTAGAATAGGACTACTACACCAAAATGAATGTAGGTATGTATGATTTTTCCTTGCTATTTTGGCTAAATGTTAATCAAAATTACAAGTTTGTATGTCTGCTAGAAGTACCATAAAATTATGATGATCGTTGAGTGAATATATTAGTGCGTCAGTGACAAAATTAAAGAACTTTGACTAGCAATAATACTTAAATTACTGGTTCGCTTTTGTTGAATTTTGGAAATTTTCTTTATTATATGAAGTTCTATTGATTCTGAAAAATTCAGTCGTCTAGCTTTATCCAGAATGAAGTTACAGGGGGTTGAAAATTGCCTGAAACATGGCCTGAATGGCTTCGGGAAAAGTATGCTTACGCGGCTGTGCTATTTTGCTCGACTTGTTTGTAATTACTGTATTAATTACTAGCTGACCCCGTAAACTTCATCTCACCATCTGTCAAATGTCAATGACAACTTTTACATGCAGGAACATTTTGTATGCGAAAATTTAATTAATGTTATTATTATTTTACTCGCTACATTTTTATATTTTCTCTCCGTATAAACTTTTCCTGGGCTTCCACAAATATTTCAAGACTGAAATTAGCCAAATCGGTTCAGCCGTTCTCGAATTTAAGCGAGACTAACAACAACCACGATTCATTTTTAACACGCTTTTATTAGTTTCACCTGTATGTTTGCGTGGTGTAATAAAATTAAATTTGATTAAATGACAGTAGAAATTAACGATAACATGGCCCGCCCCTTGACACTATTGTTTCAAACATTTGATCAACATTCAAACGTTTTGAATTTTGGAGGAACGGGTCATTTAATCGCAGAAAATCTCTATGCACCTACTATACTTCCTCGTCGCTAGAATCACTCATTATAGGTTTTTCACTTGTTTTCTAGTTTATTATTTTTATCGTATGGTAAAACACACACACAATATGATGTGAAAAGAAAGTAGCCGCGTACCCACCTAGCGCACAGGCTCGCGCGGCAGCCTCGCGAGCCTAATGCCTCGGCTGGTGTGGACGTGCCTCGGGCTGCCTCGGGCGCGCGTTTGCTCGGCTGAGCACGGCTCGGCCCCGAGCCATCTGTTGTCGGTAAACTTGATGCGCTCAAAGGTGCCTCAGTGAGCGCTGTGTGTTAGATGGGAACGGTTATGTTCTGGCTCGCGCGCGAAGCTACTTCAAGTTTTGTCCATTACAGTGTTTGTCTCTATCTATAATATTGATATCATGGGCAGACGCTCATACATTTTTCTAATGCAGAAGCGTCTAGGTTTTTTCTTGATACGTGACTGTTTTCGTTTTTTTAAACAATAAGCAGCTAGGAAAATAGCTGCAGCTGAAAATACACGACTGTCCATTTCGAATTCTCGCGGACTTATGATGGCTCAGCCTGCCTCGCGAGGCGGCCTCGTGTAAATTGAACAAAACTACTGAGGCTGCCTCGGGAGCCATCGCTCGCGATCTGGACACCGAGGCCGCCGCGCGAGCCTGTGCGCTAGGTGGGTACGCGGCTAATGGTACGTGCAAAGCAATATATAAAAGTACGCTAAGAAGTTTCCAAGTCTGAGTTTTTAACAAATTAAAATTGTATGACAAATTCGGCACCATTAAGGTAAATAGGTTTAATGATGTTTTGAATTCACAAACTTGGTGCACACGATGTTCTAAATTCAATTTTACTTTATCGTCTAGCGGATAAAAACTGCTTATGCACTCAGATATCGAAGAGCAAAAATACTCTTTCCGAGATGGGGGGATGAAAATATTATAATAATTAACTACTTCTATGAAATTAAATCAATTGATTGAAACTTACTTACTTGAGACTGGTTATGTTCATCGCAGTTGTCGTACTATTAAGTGATTCAATTAGCCAGTCACGGATTAAAGAATAAAAGTGATCGCATTTGTGGTGAATGACACCATTCACGAGGTACAGTGCCACTATCTGACTAGATGGCGGCGTCGCTACCATCGTTTATACTGTTGCCAATATTTTATGTCATGCCAAAATTCGGTAAAAATATCAGATAAATCACACTAATACGAAAGTTTGTGAGTATTATATGTATTCTTGTCTATCCCTTTCGTTTTCAAATGGCCTTCTTTTAAAATTGCTCGTTAATTCCTTTTTCGGCCACCGGCTCAGATAAGTTTGTTGTTCATTATTCAGAAACAGGATAAAAATAGAAAAGCTAAGTAGGTAATGGCCCTAATTACCTATTAACGTCATTACCATTTTTCTTCACATCACCTGCTCAATTATGACTAGTTAAATTACATTTATAATATGCTTAATATCATACAGCTAGCTTGTGCACGCAGTTTTTCCGCGCGCGTGATACCTACTTTGATGTTTGTGCTATACCTATCCCATAGGAACCTTTTATTTTTAGGGGATAGTAGCCTACGCCACTCCTAAATCTTTGAACTATATGTATGCCAAATACTATCCATCCATTGGTCTGTTTCTACGTGAAAGAGCAGCGGCCTTATTTTGTAAGCGCTCTGACGTTCGGCTTCGCTTTTTCTCCTACTCGCGCCAGTTACTCACGCCGCAAGAGCGAGCGAGAGGAAAAGCGAAGCCGAACGCCAGAGCGCTTACAAAATAAGGCCCCAGGAAACCAACAAACACTTTTGGATTTATAATAATACTAGCAGACCCACTGCAGCGCCATCTGGCGGGCTGATTTGAGAATATAACCTCTTCGGACCAGGGGTACAAGTATGTGCACCTCACTTTTTCCTCAAAAATTTAAAAAAGCGCTATCTTGCGGCAATTGGCAATAACACCACGGCTTACTAATTAGAATTGTACTTTTAAAAATAAACACTTGTGGCGCTAGAGGCTTACCGTTACTTGAAGAAATGCATTTGAGTTTCATTGTTAGCTGTTAATTGAGATGCAACGCGTTCCGACAAGTTTAAAATTCGGTAAGTAATAAAATTATCCCTATTTTCACGATTTTTTTGTTTATTTGTATTGACAACAAACTATATTTTTGTATTTGAGTAAAATATTTCGAATTCTGCGAATATTTTGTTGTTTTGCGACACACTTTATTTATGTTACACAGATGTGTACCTCAGTACTTACCGTAGTATTTTGTACTGATGGGGGTAAATTACATTTTATCTTCTTATGCAGTTACCACAATGAATGAGCGAGAAATCGAAGAATTGCTAAACAACAGTGACTGGGACTTCTCTAGAGACGATGATGTCGAGAAGTATTTACCTCTAGAACCCAGAAGTCAGTCACCATTTCAGCCAAAAGAAGAAAATGAAAACAATTAAGAGGAAAATATACAAGAACATTCAAGTTTATTTTGGCGCACCAAAGATATAGTTTTCGTGGTCCAGACATTGCAGATGATTTACAGATAGCGCAGGGAGCTTCTGATACCCATGTATTGTCTTCATTTTTTGAATATTTAGGCCGTGACTTTTGGGAATTGTTAACAGAACATATTAATTTGTATTCTTCACGCAAACGGGATCTAAAATTTGTAAATACCACTGTAAGGGAGATGATTCGTTTCGCTGGCGTTCTTTCAACTGATGATGGGGACACTCAAATATCCTCAAGCAAAAATGTACTGGAGTAGGGACCTAGCCTAGATCGATTTTTCGAATTACGAATTCATCTACATTTTGTTCAACGTGTGTCGGTGGTGCACCAGTGGATACGTGCAAACGCTGGTGTAAGCAACAAAAACGTAAAATTGATATTGCACAACCAGCTGTAATAAAAAATTATAACACCTATATGGGTGGCATTGATTTGTGTGACAGGTTGATTGCTTACTACAGGTCGCGATGCGAACAAAGAAATGGCCAGTGAAAGTGTTTTGCCACTTTCTTGATCTCGTAGTGGTCAACTGTTGGATCATGTACAACCGTTGCTGCAATGAGGAAGGAGTTACAAGCAATGGAATGCTGGGACTACTGCAGTACAGACTAAGCCTGGCCACCGTCTTGACAAAATATGATGATGGAGAAGTCGACCCTTTGTTCACACGCCACAGCTCCAGCACCCGGCCAGGATCCAGCCCTAGTACCAGGTCAAGCAGATGTGATGAAGCAGAATTGCCTGAGGACACTGAGCCACCCAATAGAAAAAAGGCACGTATTGTGGTACGCAACCAAAATCAGAGGTGAGACTGGATGGTGTAGGCCAACAAAGTGTCAGCCATCAACAGTCAAAGTGCCGCCATCCCACCTGTTCATCGCGTTGCCGCACTATTTGCATAAAATGCAACGTTTACTTATGCATTCTCAAGAATAACTGCTTCGAACAATTCCACGCTTATAAGAAGTTTGGGCCCTGTTGAGTACTGAGGTACACATATGTGCACCATGTTTTTTTCAAAAAAATATTACTAAACACATATTAAAAAACTGTATGTACTTTTTATTTTACCTATTCTCAACATAATAAATCACTGAAATCACTTTTATATACTTTAGTTTAAGCTCAGGTCTGAAGAGGATAAACCATCCAGGGCGCCACCCAAACGCATATAAAAATCATTCAAATCGGTCCAGCCGTTTAAGAGGAGTTCAGTGTATAGTACTCACGTATAGTAGAATCACGTATAGTTAGTAGGAAAAGTAGGATAGTATATCCTACTTTTCCTACTAATACTATAAACGCGAAAGTTTGTGAGGATGGATGGATGGATGGATGGATGTTTGTTACTATTTCACGCAAAAACTACTGAATAGATTGAGATGAAACTTTACAATAATATAGCTTATATATCAGAATAACACATCCTACTAATATTATAAACGCGAAAGTTTGTGAGGATGGATGGATGGATGGATGGATGTTTGTTACTCTTTCACGCAAAAACTACTGAATAGATTGAGATGAAACTTTACAATAATATAACTTATATATCAGTATAACACATAGGCTATAAATTATAATTATATATTGCGTATGCGGGCGAAGCCGCGGGTAAAAACTATTTACGTAAAAAGATAGTATCCAGGAAGTAAATAAAGATGTCCACGAAAAACAAGATATCAAGATATTAAAAATAAAAAAATATGACTATCAGGAGAACCTTCTTTGTTTGCCTGCGCGTACGACCTCCTTGTCGCCCGCGCCGCGCCGAACTCCTTCGATTGCGCTTAAGTTTTGAATTTGTGACGTCGACAGTCTTTTATTTTTCACTTTGTTAAGTACCTATTTATTTACATTTTCTAAGTATTTTGTATCGCGATTTAGTTCGCTTTTCTGCTGAACCTAATGATATAAAATGAATTTTGTTACAGTCAATGGAAATAATGACTTAGTCTCAAATGAAGGGAAGAAAGACCAAAACCATCAGAAACCCAAACCAATGAACTCATCCAAAATAGTACGTACGTACCTCTCTCTAGCTTCTCTTTAAAAAAACTTTCATTAAATGTAAGTAGGTATTGCTCTTTGTGTCAATAAAGCATTCGGGTTTAAAATCTGTCTTTCAAATCAGGGAATCGCAAGTGCGATCAGTCTAATTTATAAGTACGAGCAATTAAGTTTCCTCAGATTGGCTAAGTACTTATTAGAATACTTTTATACCAATCAGGTTTGTCTGTCCTGCCTGATGCGCAGTATAGTACTTATTATAAATAACTATAGACGCAGTATAGAGGTACTTCGTTTGCAAGCTCACTGTATTTTATCATCGAATAGGCATAGAAAGTTTTCTCTAGAAGCTATGTCAGCGATACGCATGGAGAGTCATGTTACCGTTTTGGAATTCGCAAGCAGGTTCCGAGTCAGACCGCTGCGGTGGCGGCGTCGGTGGCGGTGACGGTGACGGTGACGGTGAGGAGTCTGAGCGGTTGCGACGGTGCCCATGCCGCCGGTGTCGGCGCCTCCGCCACCGCGACCGCCCGCCTGCTTCACAAATATTTGCCAATCATAATAGTAGCCAATTAAGCTTAGGCGCAAAGTTTAGTATTTTTTTGTATATTAGAGGACATCTTATACATGTTATCTGGCCCCAAACTAAGCAAAGCATGTGATATGGATGCCAGAGACTGAAATACTACATATACATATTTTTTTAAACTCATAGCTTGTCATTTTATTTCATTGGGTTCATTGGACGGGTTTCGATTATGGTGTAAGTAAGTAGGTATTTATTTTTGGGTATAGGCTTGGTATTAGATTCAAGTATTTTGTAATGCTCAAATAGGTGAATGATTATCTAATTATTATTTATAAACCATGTGTGTGTATCTAATTATAACCACGGTTAATTTGAAATCTTATTTCTTTTTACTAGAATGTGTACAAGTGGGAGGAGACAGCACTAAACCAGGATCAATAGCATTCTCTGGACATCTGGACTCATTTTGGCTAGCAGCGCCAGAGGAGTAGATAATTAAGTAAGTGAAATATTATTGAATATGCAGTACCAAAAGAAACGATTTATATGGCATACTAGCTGCACCCTGCGGTTTCACCCGCGCAGCTCACGATTGTGTTGGGTACAATACTGAGTAAAATGTCTTAGTGGCAATTTAACAATTAGGTAGGTATATCTGAAAAGCCGAGGTGGTCTAGCTGTAGTGACACTCGCCTTACAATCGTGAGGTCGTGGGATCAAATTCCGGTCCCGTACCAATGAATTCTTTGGAATTTACTTACGGAATTTCACACCACTGGCTTTTTGGTGAAGGAAAACATCGTGAGGCAACCTGCATATGTAAATAGAAGAAATTCGATGGCGTATGTGAATCCACCAACCCGCACTGGACCAGCGTGGTGGATATGGACCAATCACCCTTCGCGGGTAGGCGTACGTCTTGATTAATCATAGATAAATCAATAAGTATACTCGAAATACCTACAAATTAGGGCGTACGGCGGATAGGACTCAAAATGTCCGCCATTGCGTACATAGTTTATTTTGCACCGAAAATGGCACACCCGATTTCAATCATAGGTACAAAATTCAAATAGTTCGCTCGAATCGATGTGTACCATTTTTTGAAAATGATGATCTTTAATAAACGACTGATGAACTGAATGGAACCACAAACCACAACATTATTTAGGTATTTAATTCGTTTATTCTTGATTTCTATAAACTGCTCGTCAAATGAAACCGCCACTGACATGATGTAGCAAACAAAAAAAATCAACAAAATCGGTTCATAATTGTCCAAATAATTGCGTAACTTTCATACACAAAAAACATACCGCTGAATTGAAAAGCTTCTGTTTTGAAGTCGGTTAAAAAGCATTGGTATGCGTCATGCACTCATGCATAATGACAATATAATTTGCGTACTTTCTTAGCAATGAAAATTCTGACTTCGAAACAATTCGTTCTAAAAATAGCTTTTTCCCCGTTTTTAACGCTGATAGGCGATACAATTCAGAAAAATACGAACACCGTGGTCGATTAATTTTGTTTAAGTATATCTATGCCAAATTTCAAGTCAATCGGCCTAAGGAATCGTGTCCTGCCATACTAACTTTACCTCGCTATTTCACCCACTTAGAGCTTGAATTTCGTAAAATCCGTTCTTAGTGAGCACCTATATCCTAAAAAGAAACCCCTTGTAAAATTTGAGACTCCTAGCACTTGTAGTTTTTGAGATTTCGTGAAAGGTGAGTCAGTGAATCACGATTTTATATATATGTATATATATACATATTTACAGTGTTTGGTGTGGTTTGGTGAACAATCAAAGTCGAGACGCTGAGGGCTTAGAAAAATATAAAATATTCGATGAATATTTTTCTATGACGGTGATGCAAAAGCAAACATATTTTTATTTCTTTGTCCTTAATTAACTTTTGATGCCATCCGAGATCTCAAAAACTTAGTTTTATTGAACTTCGCGTCGCATCCATTATGTAAGTACTCACATGCCCGACACGTAAGTAGATACAATACCTACTTATCTATCCATCTACCTATACTGCAGCGCTCATAGCGTAGTTTGAGTAACACCTAGTTAGCGATCATCGCAGTTAAGCAACATTTAGCACGGTCAGTCTTCGGATAGGTGACCGCAGGTGAAATTTACAACTGAGCTCTACCACAGCTCGGATGACACGTCAAATTGTAGGTCCCGATTGTTTTAATCGTTTAGCCATGTCAGAGGCCTTCAGGCAACTTAAAAACTCTGACACCCGGGCTAGCTACCCGGTCTATACGAACTTACTTTATCTATGTACTAGCGAAGTTTGTTGCACATATTCTCAGTTTGCTGATAAGCGAATGTAGCTAAGCATATAAGATTACGTTTGGCTAAGTCCTTGGTGAGGCAATAAATGAATGTCCGCTAGCCAGATTCAACACGACTGTCTACGCATTCAAATTCTATTTCAAATAATCGAGCTTTAGGTATTCAAAACTGCGATAAATTTCGGTGTCTTCAAATTCAAATTTAAAATCAATGGTATTGTTACGAGATGGGTTCTTGGATAATCAGTTAAAAGGCCGATTATTCACTTTGCGCTTTATTGCACAAAATCACGATACGCATGACATAACTGTTCGCACAAACACTTCACACTGGGACTGATATTCACACAAACTAGTCACTTCACAATCACTGGTACTGCACTTGAACACGAGATGTCATCGCTCGACGGTAAACGAATAACTGAGTCCCCAAGGGTCGGCCGGCGTATTTATATCCGTTATTACAGTCTGAAATTCACTAGATAATTCGTGACATTACTAGATCTAATAAACGTTATTGTGTTAACAAGTAAAAAACTTGAAAGTTCGAGACTTATTGTACCTATTATTTCTCCAATACGTTAACATCAAAACAATTAAAAAATAGACGGCAGACAAAAGCCGACCCCGTTCGAGTCATAAAACCATAAATCTCGCATTTAGGTGTAAACAACTCGCCGTCATTACCGCGCGGCATACCTACTGCGTCACACTATATTCTTAGTAGGCATAGGACACCCTAGACGGCATCTCTGCTTAGGCAACATCAGACAGGATGTGGTAAAGTGCAAACCTATCATTTATAAAATAAATCGAAATGGAAACGCTGAAAATCATATTATTATATATATTGGCTCTAAAACTTTTCTATGTATGTGTTAAAATATTTCACGAATATCTCCTACAATGATATAAATAAACAAAACTAGCAAAATGGTCTCCAATCCTCGGAGATTTCATGTGACACTTACAACATTGTCTGATCGAGTCCGTAAGTCTGATAAAACAAACTTAAAAGCCAATCAAACTACAGAACAGCTACAAATAGAAACTCAACCGCTATATAGGTACCCCTCAAATAATAACTCAAAATATAGGTATAGCAACAAATCTAGCCATGACATTCCAAATTATAAGTAAAGATGATTTGAATGATTCTTCGCAACCCAAAGTCGGTCAAGGCACCTCAAGGTACTCGTAATATGGAAACTAATATACTAATGGTCATTATACAACCGCAAACCCTTTTTCATCTAAGTGGTTAGTATTTTTCATTTCTTTACATTTATGTACTTCATAGATGTGCTTTGATGCATAATTTTAACGATGCATGGTGTTGACATCGTGATAAGAACGACATGAATATATTATTATTGTCGATACCATAAATACAAGCTGTGGTGGTCTAGAGGTAGAGTGACACCTGCCTTACAATCGTGAGGTCGTGGGTTCGATTCCCGGTACCGTACCAATGATTTCTTTGAAATTAATGTACGGAATTTCACACCACTGGCTTTTCGGTGAATGAAAACATTGTAAGCAACCCGCCGGCATACGTCCGTACAAGTAATTCGATGGCGTATCTGAATCCACCAACCCGCACTCGGCCAGCGTGGTGGATATGGCCTAATCACCCATCGTGGGTAGGCCTACGTCCTGCAGTGGACTATTAAAAAGGCTGGTACAGTACCGTACATAAATATACAATACTACAATAGGCAATGTTATTTGAAAATCAACCGATATTATTGTAGGTAGGTAGGTACTTCTGAGCAGTTCTGATCTGATCTGATCAAGTCTTATTAATTTATACTTACTGTGATCAAATATAACGACTCATGAATATCCAGATAATTATTGAAATCGCAATAAAATCGGCTGTTGTCATTGCTGTTATTGAATCAAAAGTTCATTGACTTTGTATAAAATATATGGAACAGCTGATTTTTCCGATAGCTTATGACCTTACATTGGACCACCGACTTATTCTTTGGTATCGATCCGAATTACAATTATTATTATACATATACCGCGACAAGACATTGGTGATTAGTGTACATATATAGTTAGTTTAATTTATATTTCCATCTTTGAATAATACTGCCGAATGTCTTTGTCCGTAATTTTGTTTACCTACGCAATAAGTACTGTGACAGTGCATTCATTTTGCTTGGTATTTCCTATTGACATCCAATTACAAACAGTCAACTAGAAATATTAAAAGGAATTTAAAGAATTCAGTGACTTGGCCGATGACGTTAGATTGATATTGAATTGCTAGTAAATACAAACAATACAAATATCTATAATATATAATATAGGTATATAATCGAGACAGTCATCAACGTTACCAGCATGTTGGAAACGTCACTATGCTTGACGTATCCAAGAAGGTACATATTGAAGTCTCAGAGCAAATAAAAAAATCAAGAGAGAACGTTGTTAAACAGTCAAGTGAGGCCAGTTTTTTAAACATGTGTGAGTGCGTCGGTGTTGCGCCGCCATAGTACGACTGACAAGCCAAGGCGTAGTTTCGTTGTGCGTGGATCTGTGTGTGTAATTGTCTGTACATGGCTTCACTTGTTTGTTCACAACATTCACTCTTGATTATTTTATTTGATCTGAGATTGAAGTAAGTAAAAAAGAGATAATGCAAAAAATATATCGAACTTAGGCTCTTATACTGTATATATCTTGTACTGTATTCATCATCCTACCCTTATCCCACTAGCTGGGGTCGGCACAGCACGTTTCTTTTCGCCACTTCATTCTATCATACGTCATCTCATCATCAACTCCTTTCTCTCGCATATCATTTTTCACAATTCATCCACACTTTTTTTGGTCGTCCCCTACCATTTCTGCCGCTTACCATCATGTTGAGGGTCCTTTTCGTGACATGACTCTCTTCCCGTCTTATGATATGCCCATACCAAGATAGCCTGCCACTCTTTAATTTCTCAGTCACTGGCGCATTTGCATCTCCATTGCATGCAATTTCCTTTCATTCTCCCCTTTGGTGGCCACCAAAGAGCCACCAGGAGAGTTATCAACACTCTGATCCATACAATACGACAGGTCTTATGATGCTCTTATAAAGGACATGTCCACAAAATGTATGAAGGCTGGCATAATAATAATCAAAAATTCGAACCACAACACTAGTTACATTTCAATAAAGGTCATATTTTTCTGAGTCTATTACATCAATTAAAACCAAAAAAGAGCCCTCCGATTTTTTAAAAATTAATTTTGAATTTATTGGGATAAATCAATATATTTGGCTCAATAGGTAGTTTATCTCTAGCAACCCTGATTAAGTAACCTCCAAATTGTTAAATAGAAGCATTTTTACCAATTAGACACACTTTTAAAGTGGTTTTTGTCACATTGTACCTACTAACTGGTCACACTGGTAGGTTACAATTTTTAATTTTAGCAAATTAAGTGATGAATGTGAAAGAATTAGCTACGAATGCAAGTTAAATAACGATATAAGCACTTTATCATTGCTAAACTAGAAAAAGTAATAAGCTGTATTGTTATTTTTCTTACAATTTATTTTTCACATTTAAAAAAAATTGGAGGGGCGAAAAAATCTAAATTAAATATTTTTGGGAAGCCCATAAAACAAGCTTTCAAATGATGTACTCGTATATATCATCTTGGTTCGATTTTTCTCTGAATAATATACCACTTGTGGACGTCACCTTTTCCCTTTTAGCTTAAGGGGCATCCGCGGATCGCAAGTACTGTATTATTGAACCTTGTACTGTATTATTTGCTTTATTTATTTTGGAATTTTTCTCCTGTTATTTTCTTTCATAACAATCTTCATTTAAAGGAATTTCATATTTTAGGATCTTATAATATCTCAATTATATCTAATAGCCGCGTACCCACTTAGCGCACAGGCTCGCGCGGCAGCCTCGCGAGCCAAATGCCTCGGCTGGTGTGGACGTGCCTCGGCCTGCCTCGGGCGCGCGTTTGCTCGACCGAGCACGGCTCGGCCCCGAGCCATCTGTTGTCGGTAAACTTGACGCGCTCAAAGGTGCCTCAGTGAGCGCTGTGTGTTAGGTGGGGACGGTTATGTTTTGGCTCGCGCGCGAAGCTACTTCAAGTTTTGTCTCTTGCCGTGTTTGTCTTCTGTAATTTTGATATCATGGGCAGTCAGGAGGAGTCCATTCGCTCTATCTAGAAGCGTCTAGGTTTTTTCTTGATACGTGACTGTTTTCGTTTCTTTAAACAATAAACAGCTAGGAAAATAGCTGCAGCTGAAAATACACGACTATCCATTACAAATACTCGCGGAATTATGATGGCTCAGCCTGCCTCGCGAGCCGGCCTCGTGTAAATTGAACCAAACTACTGAGGCTGCCGCGGGAGCCATCGCTCGCGATCCGGACACCGAGGCTGCCGCGCGAGCCTGTGCGCTAGGTGGGTACGCGGCTATTATCTTTTGACATTGCTTGTAAAATATGGCAGCGTGATGGCACAAAAGTTAAATTAGAAAATATGTGATTTCATTTAAATTGAACATTAAATGAGGTTGATTTAATCTGCGTATTTATTTAACATCATTTAATGGATTTTTTGTGCTAATGTTTAATATAAATAAGTTATCATCAGGAATGTGAGGAGACAAACATTTTTTTACAAGATGTTTAGCGACCTTGAACAATGCAAACTATAATAGAAGGGACGGCAGAAGAAAAGAGAGGAAGAGAAATACCTAACTTAGCATTTTTAAACTGGATCAAAGAGAAGGCGGCAACCATATCGCAAGCAGGTGAACTCATTGATAGAAAACCGGAAAGTTTGGAAATTGCTCCATGATGAGCATACGTATTATTAGGTACCTAGCTGTTAAGTTATAGTGGATGAATAACATGTCCCATTTTACTATCTTGTAAACTTAACAGTACCTAATAAAGTAACAAACAAAGACAATGATCTTATATTGTAGTGTTTAGGTAGATAAAAGTATAATGTTACTTGGGACTTTTCGATAACACCAAGACATTGTGACCAAAACTTAAGAGCGTTTGTTACACATTTCATTGACCTTATATATATAGGTACCTACTTGATCCGATCAACAAAAATGTCTTCGCCAAGTTGGTATTTATGAATTCATGTGGCATGAGATTTATGGAATTTAAAATGGGATAGATTTATCGTTGGAAAACCAAATGAAATCGCTAGATCGTTGCTAATAGATTATCAAATCGATGATAACAAATAATTTGGTTGCGAATTATACTTAAATAAGATGTCGCAAGTATTGGAAGTATTCAGGGCGTGACTTACAAGGCTTTATTCTTGCAGCTATAATGCTGACTGGTTTATGAATTACATTGCCGATTGTTATACCAGTCAGCAGGTTTAGGAATTATCGCATTGATATGATTCATTTAATAATTACAGTTGCAGGTTGTTGCTTTTGCTGATGGGAAATTTTAGTCTACCTAATATAGCTGCGGTTACGTGAGCAATTTTCAGAATTGCGAAATACTAAGAGGAAATGATTCTGTACATTCACTGTAATTACAACCCATTACATGATATGACTAAGCTACAAATTTAGTACGTTTCCATGTGATAAATATTGAAATGGAAAAAACTAGATGCCTACTTTACATTTGCGTAAGCGTTATAAACAAAAACAATATTGTCCATGTATTTTTTTCTTTTCAGGTTTTTTCCCACAAAAACAATTATTCAATTAAAAATTCCGATTGTGCTCGTATAACATATCAATAAATTACTTTATTACTATTAAAATATTTAGTCAGTGTCGTTGTTATAACAAAGAGTGATAAAGAGGATTCATCTACGTCTATCATAGTTGATCTCTGACGGAAGGCATGACGTGTTTTTATCTAAATGTTAAAACCAGTTTACTTACATGTTGCGTCCATTATGTATGATGAAATTCAACCTTCGGTCCGATTTCCCAATCCTTCGCCAAACTGTCGCGGCACAAGACACTGCACTGTAGATACCGTTTCTTAATTTTTGATATTTTACGTTAAAATATTGGAACGATGATTTGGGTATAAACGAGGCAGAGTTTACGCGGAGAGTGAATGCACTCCGAGCTGCGCGGGCGCCTTGCGTCACGTCGAAAGAGAGAGAGCCTCCTCCGACCTCCCCAAGCATCGAGGAGCGAATGAGACAAACAAGTCACGGCTGAGACGTCACAGAACTCGTTGTTTACGTATCAGCTCACTGCTTAATTACAATACCGATTACTGCGCAACCGAGGAACAAAGCCTGCTTCAAAGAGCGCCATAGTGCACGTATTGCAACACGCGGAATCGTAGAATCTTGGCAGGCGAATGCAGAGGAATATTCTTGATCCTATTGTCTTTCCGCGACGCATTGTAAGCGCCAAATGGATCGTAAAACTTATATGGAGAACGTAGTGTCGCGGACCACCCAAGACGCTTGCATGTATTAGCGATATGATTTATCATGTAGCTGTATTATATGATAGCAATAATGTAAGTTGGATATCATTATATATTTGGTACCTACATTATTAATGTTACACATTCTAATGTGTAATGATTAAAATTATATTGCGTGAATCAAATGGTATTCATATGGTAGAAAACCCTGTCATAAATTTGATACACAGTCCATCACAGGTGACAAAGGTGGACAGATGAAAAGGCACGCGCTAAACCTAAGCCGCGTTCTTTCCGTTTTAGTTCAGTATTACGTGTGATGATGAATAAGTTATTTCGATACACATTACGTTTATGTTTTATACAGGGTTATTTCTAATCAATTAGCATCCTTCTAGGAGCTTATTCTGTACATCAAAACTAACAACTTTTGTTCTACGACTTTCGTCAAAACTAAAAAAAAAAATGTTTGTTGTTCCATAGAAAAATTTAGTTCACCCGCGACAAAATGTATGGAACAGCTGCTTTTTTATAGTTTTGACGAAAGTCGTAGAACAAAAGTTGTTAGTTTTGATGTACAGAATAAGCCCCTAAAAGGATGCTAATTGATTAGAAATAACCCTGTACATATAATGTATTTTATTGGTATAATAAGCACAATTTTAGAGGCGCCATAATAATTTATATAATATACTAGTTGACCCGGCCACGCGTTGCTGTGGCTAAATAAATTAAAATTGCGACTATAATTTGAGATTTAAACTATCCTATCTCTCAAGTTGGATCGAACTGCACATGGTGTGCGAATTTTATTATAATCGGTTAAGTGGTTTAGGAGTCCATTGAGGACAAACATTGTGACACGAGATTTATATATATTAAGATAAGCTGCTATGGGTTTATAATCTGAAATAAATTAATTTGTGCTTTGACACGACGATTTGACGATTTTGCTTTTATCTGTCCGGATGTTGATTTTTGTTGACAGGTCGCATATTTCAACGAATCTCGACGAAACTTGGTACACAGACCTATATAGAACCTACTAGTATGTAATTTTCCGAACAGTACCTACCTAGACCTCGCGAACTGAATCTTCATAAACCTATATTACGACTATCTCTTGACCGATTTGGTTCATACTTGCAAATCTTATTAGGATTTAGATACTAAGCAATCTTGCCAAATATTCGATATAGAAATCGGCCGATAAATAGCTCGACAGGAAAAACTCCATTGATTTACCAACCGATTTGCGAGTATGAACCAAATCGGTCCGGAGCGAGTCGAGATATAGGGTACCTATTGAAGATTCAGTTAAAGATGTGTCGCGAGGTCTACTATTCGGAGAACTACTAGTTTTATTATTTTAATTTATATTGTCTTGCTACTCTTCAAAGAGCCATCTATGCTCAAAAGTTTGAGTTACGTTGACTTCTGGTTTCATAAGTAAGCATCGAAATCGTTCGGGGTTCAAAACAACAAGTATCTACTCGCCGACCAAAAGAGGGCAGAATGAGTCTCGGGTAGGAAAATCGTGTGAAATTGCGCACGCAGGGTTACATAACGTTGTTAGAGGGATGGAGGGCGCGCGCAGCGGGCGAGCGCGGGGCGCGGGGCGATCGATGCGCGCCCGGGGGGAGTCAGTCGAGCGGCGAGAGAGCGACATGGCGGCGCGCCCACACCGCGCGGCGGCCCCGCGGCCCTGGCCGCGAGAGTAGGTCGCCATGCGCGATGCGGTATGAGGCAGCGCCGCGCCCGGCGGGCCGGCCCCCGCTAGCGGCGCCGCCCCCGCCATGCGAGCGCCGCCGCTGCTGCTGCTGCTGCTGATGGCGGCCGCGGGCCTGGCCGTGAGTCCGCTCGCGCGCCTCAACCCCTGGCTGAGCGCGTGCGACCTGGAAGAGGAGGGTGCGGGCGGCGAGCGAGAGTGCGGCGCGGCGGCGGCGTGCGGCGGCGGCGGCGGCGCGGCCGACGCGCTGCGGGGGCGCGACGTGCCGCACCTGTGCGCGCTGGGAGCCGGTGCACGCGCGCGCCGGCTCGCCGAGCTGCGGCTGCGCGCCTGCTGCGAGCGCTCGCCCGCCTCCGCGCTCGACCGCAGCGCGCGCGCCCACGTGCAGGCCGGCGGCGACCGCTGCGAGCACACGCTGCGGGACCTGCTCGCGCTCGACGCGATGGTGGCGCGCGTGCACTGCGACTTCGTCACCATCCTCGGCCGCTACGACTGCGACCAGCCCTACTCCGTGCACACCTGCGACGAGTGCCAGGTGAGTGCACCGCGCCGCCCACACGCGCCCCCATCACCGCCGCGGCCGGCCGTCTCCACAACACACCTTCACCGCCATGTTTACATCAAGTTCACATTTAGTGTTTTCAGCTATTGAAATACCTACGAATTTGGGACGACTAACACATTGGAAAAAAGTCGTTAGTGAAAAAAATAAAATAAATGACTCATAAGTCGGCATCGTAAACTGTAATCGCAACCTTTAGCAATTCAATAACCATGAAAGCCGCACAGTTGTGTTTGATGGTTGTCGATATGGCACGCGAAGAAATGCGTACCTACCCGACAGCGGCGGATGATTAGATTA
This sequence comes from Hypomecis punctinalis, assembly GCA_949316475.1. Taxonomy (NCBI): domain Eukaryota; kingdom Metazoa; phylum Arthropoda; class Insecta; order Lepidoptera; family Geometridae; genus Hypomecis; species Hypomecis punctinalis. Next base: position 12,511,834 of record OX438797.1, read on the forward strand.
CCTACATGATGATTGCAAGTGTGTATCGATCTATTCGAGGAGGCACGTTTCTTCGAGTGTAGTGAGAACAAGAGTGGTGAGTAGGCGAGGCTGGCTGCCGGCTTCGATGTGTGTGTGGATGATGGATCTCCGGTCTAGTCATTTGTCAGGCGGAGTGTGCGTGACAGCCCGCGCGCAGGGTTAGGGTTAGGAACTAAAATTTCTATGATTATTCCGACAACATCTTCAAAACCATCAATTTTGGCAGAATGTTTTGTACCACAGTTTCTATTTATTTACTCAACGGGCTCCCCTTAGTATTTTCACAATCCTGAGTATTATAGTACTAGAACGTCTAGGACCCAGTTTTTATAATCATATTTACCTCATCTTGTATGTCTACATGGTTCCAAAATGTACTTTTTTCACTCTTTACGTATTTTTCAATTCATAATAACTGCTTTTATACCTATGTAAGGTGACTTTTTATACCAATTCAATCGTTGTGTCGTGAAACATAAAATTTACTCTACCAGGGACCCAGAAAATATAAGACATTATGTTACTAGACTCGTGTTTCTATCTGCCTACATTTCGCAACTAGGATTTTCGAGTCTTTTTAAATGTAACATAATTAAACCACTTATACTATACGATACCTAAAGCTCAGATTTGTTCGATGTTCACATTAGAGAGTGCAAGCAGGCATCTAATCTGAATATCTATTGTATGCGACCAGTGACTGCAAGTAGTAAAAAAGTTCAATTCTTCTAGTTACTCCAGACGAGAAGCTGGATATGCTTCTCAACTTGTAAAAACTGGGATTTTACTATGCTCATACGAAATTACATTTAAAAACTCTCCTGCACTGCCGTAGAGTTCATCACCAATCCTCTCCTCTCTTCACTTCGAACTGTTCGCGCTTTATAAAACACATACCTATAATTATTTATTTCTTGCTGGTAGGTACAATTTTTGTCGAAAAGCTGATTTTTGTATCGGTTGTTTGCTATTGGAATCAAAGTTACAACGTTTTTTTTTTGTTAAGCTTATCAATTTTTAAATCATTATTTCCAACAGCTTTATTTTCCTACATCAGTGGTAGGACTTACACGATTGCTTTCGATATCAAGTACACCACTTTCAACGTTTTTTTTTAGTGACCTAATCATTTTAATTTTTCATTATTCTAGAGTCTTTTATTTATACAAATTAGCCAAAATTTTAGTTTTACCGCGGGAAGAGATTTGCAGTTAATTTCTCAAAAGGCATTTATCCCGTTATTTATACTAACTTTAATTTGTTTCGATATTACTATTTCCGGTAGACTCTTTCAAACTAAATATTCTAAAAAAATTTAAAGAGTTTTCATACAATTTGATTTTGATTCAATTTTGCTCGTGTAGCTAATTTGCTATCTCTGTGGATTCAGAGCTCGACACTCCACACATTCATATTATACTATTTTCTATGATTAATAACTTATTTTGTACTGACACACTAACATATGTAGTAGGTACTAAACGTCTTATTTTGCTTCACTAAAATAATAATTACGAGAAATAATGGTTGAGTTGAATTATGTACTCCTGTGGTCCGAAGTTAATGGATTGGGTACATTTTTAAACAACCGTTTGTACATAATTATAATAGAAATCTATTATATTTTCTTTTTTTCAATCGAATCAGAAATGAGACGATAGTAGACGAACGAAAGCTACAGAGCCCAGTGGATTGGCAAATTAAAGTTGCAGTCGGGTAGAGGAAGTAGCACATACGAACAGGCCACGGATCAGCTAGCGCAGTGTAAAAGGATGCAATCTGTGTACACAACTTGTCTTCTTTTTACTGCTGTACAAATTTTAGAGACCTACCTATGTGTCCTTGTTATCAATAAATAATAATTGAAAAACATTCAAATACAATTGAAAAAAATGTACAGGAAAAAAGCGTGCTTCCTTTCAGCGTTCAACGGCATAAAAAGTATATATATGTATTTGAAAATATGGAAACTATTGATTTTTGTTACACAAAAATATGTATTGTTTTATGAAAATAAATAAAATCAGTTCTTCCTCACATTTTGTCTATCTCGAGTTGCAATTTTGTATGGAACAGCTGATTTTTTTCTAAAATTCCAAGCTGGTCCTACAGTAAAAATTGTTCATAATAATGATTTTATTCTCCCACTTTTCGGTTTAGTACCTACCCATCTCTCCTTTCTGAAAAACCCTGTTTATAAACCCTTTGTGAGTACCATCAACCTTTGTGAGTAATTATGTCAAGGATGATGCGAAATAGTATCTTCCTAATTGCGTAGCTACCTATATCTTTCAAATAAAGTTTATATAAAATATGTTAAGGAATAGCGTGTCAGGGTCCTATATATTTTTCTTACTGTGGCTGGCCAGTGAATCGTGGAGTCGAGTAAGTTGAGTTGAAATCAAAGCATCTGAAAGCTTTTTAACATTTGTTTCCCTCCACGCGGTTAAGCTTAAGATATCGTATTACTGTAGCTTGGCAAGCTTGGCAAACCTCAACAAGCCAAACCAGCAAAGTGCAAGCATTTCAAAATATAGAATTTGCCATTTATTGCTTGAAATTCTGCCAACTCTACCTATAATCCATTTCAAATAGCTTCGCAGTCGTAATCATATAAATGACTTATTCCTCAATTTGCTGTGCGGTTGCTTTTAGTGATAAATAAATGTTAGACAATAAATGTTATCTCTGACCCCAAACTAAGTAAAGCTTGTGTTATGGCTGCCATATACTGATATACCTACTACATAAACAATCATATGTTTAAATACATATTTCATCAGAGCAAACACCTATGTTCATCACAAAAACGCTTGCCCTGGGTGGGAAACATACCCACACCACGTTGATCCAGGAGTCAAGGTCAACCACCGAGACAGTCAAATGAAGTAATATTTTTTTCTTTGTTTCTATATTGTCAAACTCTATACATTTTCCCTTATACCTACTGCAAATACTTGCAAATAAAAAATATAGTCAAACCGCAGCCCAGAAAAGGAAACCCAAACCTATTTCTTAAACTTCAAAAGTTATTTCTTATTCAACTTTGATTTCATCTTTTTTTATATTCATTTTATATCATCTGTAGGTACCTACCTGTTCATTCATTTATTTACATAGTTAAACAACAACCGATGACTCATAGAACATAATAGCATTATTTACTGATTAATAACAGCATGTTTATTAATACATACCCACCTTATCATTATCATTATACACACCATAAGTTTTGTCTGTCTTACGGTACTCGCTGTGCACATTTTAGTCAAGTACAATATTGCATCGATCAATTGATACAGTCGCAATCGTAAAAAGATGAAAGAAAACTTACACACTAACGCATTAGTACAAAATTAAATGATACCGTAAATCCTGAATACTTCTTAATGGATCGTATTGTGTATTCAAGTATGCAAATTTCGTTGGTAACAGCTTGTAACGTAAGAAAATGGTCCGTAAAATAATGTAGCTGTATTGTCATAAACAATGAGATGCAATCTACCCTCAGTTCCCGCGATTATGGCTCGGACTAATACGAGCGCTCATTAAATTAATCTTAGGATTACACACCTGTTTCACGCGTTATAAACAACAGACAGGGAATTTGCCTTTGTATAAAGCTTATAAAAGTCCGAGAGGATATTCTTTACATACTCGAAGCCTTCTGAAATTTATACTACCTTAATTTCCGCGGCTTCGCTTGCGTTATCTTAGTACATGCTTAATATGATAACAGGCCGCAGTTTGTTCTGCGTTGTTTAAGTAGGTACTTACAAATGATACTATAGAATACTAGCTGCGCCCCGCGGTTTCACCCGCGAAGCTCACGATTGTGTTGGGTACAATACTGGGTATAATGTCTTAGTGGCAATTTAACAATTAGGTAGATATATCTGAAAAACCCGTGGTGGTCTAGCTGTAGCGACACCCGCCTTACAATCGTGATGTCGTGGGTTCAAATCCCGGTCCCGTACCAATGAGTTCTTTGGAATTTATATACATAATTTAACACCTATGGCTTTTCGGTGAAAGAAAACACCGTGCGACAACCTATGTGCATATGTTAGTAGAAGAAATTCGATGGCGTAAGTGAATCCACCAACCCGCACTAGGCCAGCGTGGTGAATATGGCCCGGGTAAGCCTACGTCTTGCAGTGGACTATTAAAAGGCTGATACAGTACAGAACAGTTATATCTCACACTGATAAGGAGCATCATATTATTGTTTAGTGTAGGTATCACCCTTTGTGGATAGGCCTACGTCGAGCAGTGGACTATTAAAAAAAAGGCTGGCACAGTAGGAACTATAATTAAATATCAATTTTTCTCATGGTATTTTAAAGCTATTTTCATCTGTAACAACGAAATGTGGAAAGACAATTAAGCAGGTTGAAGGTTGCGCAGCAGCATTTTTGGTGTTCTTACCGTAAGGAGCAACTCATGAAGCAAGCCTGGGGGAGCGAGTCTATGTAAAAGCTCTACAGAGCGGCGTTTAGCATTGTCTCCAGCACCTGATCAACAGATTCTTTGATTTTAGGTATCTGTCTACATAATCAAAGAACAGATGGTTACATTTCCTAGATTTCCTGATTGGTAATTTTTAAAGCAAATAAAGTGTATTTGTAAAAAAAAAAACACGTACATTTACAGTAAATCCATTATGTTCCGGAATACATCTGCACTATTTGGAATCACCAGATGATGTAATGATTGAAATCTCAGCAAGAGGTTTATGTCATGAGGGATCATGATACACGTCCACGTTATTTTCTGGTTGGCGCAGAAGATCCAGGCGGCCAGAATCCATCGATACAATATTACCATGCTGCCATTCTGGATTTCAAACCAAATTCACCCATACCTCCATGATATTGTCAAAACGACAATGATCGCCATTGTGTGTAATAATTGTATGTCGTCATGTATGAAGGATATAATTCTTGAAAGGGAATCTGAATCACGTTTTTGCAATTTGATACTATTATGTGACGCCTGGTTGCCGCGATTATGAATCCTTAAGTGAGCAGTTTCATTAGGAGCAAGGAACACTAGAAGTTTTTACTTTATAATCTATCAAAATGGGTTGCAGGGTCGCAAGTGAAGGGACATTTCAATCTACACTAATATTATATAGAAGAAAAGTATGTATTTTTGTGTGTATGTTTGTAATGAATAAAATCGAAAACTACTGTGCCGATTTCAAAAATTCTTTCACCATTGGAAATCTACGTTCACCTCGAGTAACATAGGCTATATAAACTTATTTCCACCTATGCAAAGCCGGGGCGGACCGCTAGTCATAAGTAAGTAAGTTCGTATAGGCCGGGTGGCTAGCCCTTGTGTCAGAGTTTTTAGGCCGCCTGAAGGCCTAATCATAGATAAATAGACTCGAAATATCTACAAATTAGGACGTACGGGGGATAGGACATAATATGGCCGCCATTACATAGTTCCTTTTTGACCTATGATGTAGCAAACAAAAAAAAATCAACAAAATTGGTTCATAATTGTCCAAATAAACGCGTAACTTACATACACAAAAAACATACCGGTGAATTAAAAATGTATTTTTTGAAGTCGGCTAAAAAGCATTGGTATGTATCATGCACTCATGCATAATGACAATGTAATTTCCGCACTTGCTTAGGTAAATAAATTCTCACTATAAACAATAACTTTCGCAGTACCTACGAGTACGTAGTAAGTATTAATTTACTAAAGAAAAATGGGAACATAATTATAAAGAAAGTGAGAGCGGAAAAGTGAAAACAGCCGTGGCCGCCTCCTCTATTTTCTTAACTCATTGGTTTCTATAAATCTGGATTTCAACCATGTCAAATGTCAACATGCCATATTGACAAAATAATTATTTTGTCAAAATTTTGATTAATTAATCAAATACACTAAGATTCATGATTATTTACATTTTAGACGCATGGTAGTGTAAAAAGTTTCAATTCCGACGTCGAATTCATTCATCCCGAAAATAATTTTTTTCCCTTTTTAACCCAGATAGGCGATACGATTCGTAAAAATAAGTAACATGTGTTCAATCAATTTTGTTTAAGAAAGTCTATGCCAAATTTCAAGTCAGTTGGCCTAATAAATCGCGCTCTCCCATACAAACGTTGCCAAGCAATTTCACCCACTTAGGGCTTGAATTTCGCAAAATCCATTCTTAGTGAGCATCTATATCTTAAAATAATCTACCATGTAAAATTTGAGACTCCTAGTACTTGTACTTTTTGAGATTTCGTAATAGGTGAGTCAGTGAATCACGATTTTATATTATATAGATAGATAAGCCCGCGGTTTGACCAGCGCTGTTTTGTACATCTTTAAAATGTTTATAGCCCGTGGTTTGGCCTGCGTCGTTTTATAGGTACTTCCTTAAAATAATTGTAAGCCATGTTTTGGTTCTCGTTTTTTTTTTTCAAAATATTATAGCCCGTGTTGTCTTAGTAAGTATTTACTTACAATAATTATAGCCCGCGGTTTTGCCCGAGTTGTTTTAGTAGTTATTTAAAAATAAAAATAGCCCGCGATTAGGTCTGAGTTGTTTTGTACTTCCCTAAAATGATATTTCTATGATTAATGTAATGTTTGACGTGTAATATATATCTGTTGTTGAATAAAAATACTGAAACTGATTATAGCCTGCAGTTTCCATCGCGTTGTCTTAGTAGGTAATTATGTAAAAATTATAATAGCCCGCGGTTTGGCATGTGTTGTCTTAGTACTTACTTAAAAAACAACAGCCCGCGGTTTACGCGTTGTATAAGGTACACTTAATTTTCCTTCAAACATTTAATATTATAGTTGTTACGTATAACTATACATTCCATATGTATTTTTGTTATATATTTCATTTGAATACCCTAAAACCTAAAAGGAACCACTTACACTTGTCAAGATCAAGATAACAGCATCCCATGTACTGATTTGTGTAATGGTCTTCTTCTATACTTTCTATACTTCGTTGTACCAACTTTGGGATTTTATCGCCTCCCAGGATGAAAAAATCACAAATGATGAATAAATAGTTTTGTATGAAGAACATTTTAGCCAAGTTTAAAATCAATCGGTCCAGGAATTAAAAAGTTTCATACAATTTCGAAAAGATTGATGTCTAAATTGATGTCTTTTCGGGCAACATCCATGCATTTAAAATTGGCCTGGTACTTTCTAAACTCTGATTAGCTTGTGTTTATTGGAAATTTTTGTATCCAAATAAAAGTAAGGTATAAAAAATTGTAACAATTAGGTGACTTCAATTTTGTTCGTTATATTTTATTGGTTTGAATTTAAATTTTGTTCCCGTTAAATTTTTAAAAAATTCTAATTGCTGTGTCACTTGGTTCTTGTTTGTCTTACGTATGTTGTGTTGGTGTGCACAGTGTTGGTGAAGTTTATCAATAAAATCAAAATCAAATTAAATCAAAGGGGCCTTTATTACCCTTTTAGAGACCGAATTTTCATAAAACCGTTCTTAGTACACCATTATGTTATACAACACATCTATGGTAATAGTTTCAAGTGTATAGGTTAAGCATTTTGGACTGTAGACGCCAAAACAGTCACGCACGCCGAAGCCTTTTATTAATTTCTGTCTCTTACTGCTGAAGACAAGTCATTTTTTTACTAAATTAATCTTAAGATTACACACCTGTTTTCCGTGTTAAAAGCAACAGACTGCGAATTTGCCTTTCGTACGGCTTAAACGAGTCCGAGAGTTTGAGGTAACGCGGAATAGGGTACTTATTACCTACACGCTTTACATTTTCTTATCTCAATTTTTTTTCAGCTCAACTTCGTCATTAAACTGTGTCGAGTGCTCAGAACGTACGTTTTTCAACATTTTTTAACCGACAGAAGGTTCTCGTTGGCTTTGTTTTTGTTTTACTAAAGCTATCACACTTGTCAAACTCAACTCCTATTATGGTAGGTAGTAACCTATCTTCCGATATTCCTCAGTGCCTCAAGACGAGAGTTTTCGATAGTTGTGTGTTGCCAGTGATGACATATGGAACTGAAACGTGGTCTTTTAATGTGCGCCTCATGAATAAGCTCAAGATAGCCCAACGTGCTATGGAGAGGGCTATGCTCGGTGTCTCTCTGCGGGATCGAATTAGAAATGAGCAGATCCGCAGACGAACCAAAGTTACCGAAATAGCCCAGCGGATTAGCTCATCCCTTAAATTGTAACAAAATGTTATGCTTTTGGCGTCAATAACTTGAGTAAGGAATATGAACGTACGGCGTACGAGACGTCTCTTAAGCCAATTTTTTTTCGTAAAATATGACTGGTTATTTTTAAAACTGTAAAGTCTAAGACGTTTAATCGTAGGAGATTGAAGTGCTGATTGCAGGAAAAAATCACTGAAACTGGATAATTTTTAGAGATAGATAAAAGTTAATTGATTTTGTATGGCCAAGTTCGCGGTTCCCACAAGCCTTATTAACATTTATTACATATCGACTAAAACAAACTTTAGATATGCTGCACGATACATACCACACAGGAGTTCGTACTCGTAGATAATACTTATAATCAGCATATAAGTAACTATTGTCTATATGACTATTCCTCCAAACAGCGTCGAACCTGAGCGAGCGTTTTCAGCTGCTGCTTATGTTGGCAATAAACTACGAAGCAGGCTTGGAATCGGAAGTCAAACATTGGAAACTCTGATATTTCTGCGATTGTATTTTCGAAATTCTAATTAGATTTTTTGTGCTGTCTTCTAAATTTCTTTCTTTTGTTTTACTTATCTATTTTAATTTGTGTAATTTTGTAACGTTTAAAAACGTTATTTAAGAAATTACGAAGAAAATTCTAATCCCGGGATAACCCCGGGATTACATTTAAAAAATCCAGTAATCCCGGGATTGAAAGACATGGTCGAGATTGTATTCTCTAGTCACTAGGTATATTGTTTCGAGAATTTCTAGTATTAAATTGATCTTACTATTTTAAGCGCCATAAATATGGCTTTAAGTACTAGAGTGCGAGATAAGCGAGATCGAATCTAAAAATTTCAAGTTTGAGTTTGGCTCTATATGTTTTTATAAAGCACACCTGTAGGACAAACTATCAAGTTTGTATAAAGCCACTTAAAAACTTTTGGTAACCACACACGTTTTCGTTTATTTTACAAACTCATGCTAAGGTCTGAGTATATTTGTTACAAACTTTAAACTGGTTCATCATCTATCTCTTACTTTTTTTTAAAGAATTGTTGTAATTGCAGTTTAATAAATAATAGGCTTGTGATAACGAGCCCTTTATAATTACGACAAGTGATAGACCACACTACTTATTAAATAAATCTTAAGATACGCACCTAGTTCACGCGTTATAATTAAAAAAAAAACAGCTTTGACTTTTGTATAGCTTATACTAATCAGAGATAAACGAAATCGACAACAAATCGAACCAAAAAAATATTACAAACATGTGTATGATAGCCTGCCTATCGAAAAGTGTTCATTTCGTTAATATTTTTTTATTATCTTTACCATTTTGATAACTGGTATTTTTATTCCTAATGATACTTTCTAAGGTAGAGAACAATATGCCTTGGTAGGTTTGCCATCTTATTTTTGTTGTTAATGTGTTCATGACTAGGTAGTCATGAACACATTCGTACTTATGTTGACTTGTTCATAGCTCCTTGCCACCTGGCAAGGAGCTATGAACAACTACGTCAACATAAGTACGAAACCGATCTGATAACAAGTCAACATTGGTATCTTAAAGAACATAATTTAATTTTAAAACTAATCATACAGGCTTGTCTGCGAAAACCACTCATGAAATAATATTAATCTAATAAAAAATAGCCACGAACACTTTTCGATAGGCAAGCTTTTATAGCCTTGTTAAATAAATAATAATTGATAGAAATATGTCTCATTTGGTTATTACATCGGTGAAGGTCGATCATCGCCGGCTTCATCACCACATATCTTATTTATATTTTAAAAATAGTTGTCATTGCAGTACTGTAATTATTAATCCCAAAAAATGGCAAAACCTCCTCCATCCTCCATCGTGTACAAAAATCGAATATTTCGCTCATTGTTAACGTTATTGTTGATTTTTAAAAATGGCTCTGCCGATTTCTGTAAAATTTCAATGGGACTATTTCGAGAGTACACCCTTTCGAATAAAAAATTTTTTTTTGATTCGTTTCACAATTGGCGAAATTATCGATGAACATACACAAAAAAATACATATAGACGAACATAGAACCTCCTCCATTATGGAAGTCGGTTAAAAATAGAACTACTAGTGATAACGGACCTCTTCTAATTACAAAAAGGGTTAGGCAATATCGTTCATTAAATAAATCTCAGGATTAACACCTGTTTCATGCATTATAAACGCAGCGAATTAAAGTCCCAATTGGCCCAAATGGCCAGAACATGATGTTGGGTACACTCATAACTTTCTCTAATCCATATTTTTTCTGATTAGTCATAATGCTTTTAATTCTAGTAGTTCTTCGAACAGTACACATCGCGCACATCTCTTAAACTGAATCTTTATTAGCCTATTTCTCGACTCGCGTATCATGTAGAGGAAAATCAACATCTGGACAGACTAAAGCAAAATCTTTGACTTAAAACGGATACTTCTCACGGAGATGGAGATCTTTCACTTCGTTCGCTCAACAATGTTTTTTATAACTTTTTTTTTCGTACGTTGGCTTGACTACATTTAAATAAAAGCATTTTCATCAATTGGGCACAGTTATTAATGAGTATCTTGAAATATAGTTCTAACTGAGCTGGGAGTTTGCATTCTATAATTTTAGTAAAGTATGGGATAAATGTGGAAGAATCAGGTAATAATGCTCGAAAATTAACGATAGAAGCACATAATTATTGCTAAAACAGAAAAAATATTAAAAGATTTATTTACATTTTTCATACAATTTATTTTTACCATTAAAAAAATTGGGGATAAAAAATATAAATTAAATACTATTGAAAAGCCCATAAAACCGGGGCCACACGTTAGCTTTGTTGGCTAAAACTGTCGTCTTGATTTCAACACTCCATTGTGTGGATCGGACTTGGACTAATATTGGACGCTAACCATAGAACTATAGTAAAATTGACTCTGAGTGGCTATTCAATTCGTGGCTAAGCGTGGATGCAAGTCACCGTCCAACCCCCCGTGTGACCCCGGCATAAAAAAAGCTTTCAAATGATATATATGTTTTCTTCTGAATAATATACTGCTTATGGATATCTCTTTTGAATAAAGCAAACCTGACCCAGTCATTTCCCTAAAATATTCTTTCTTAATTAACTAAAAGAATTTTTTACCATTTTTTTGTGTAGCAGTTGAGTAAGTAGGTATCTAATGACACCAAAACACAAAAGAGGTGTAGCTACTTTTGAGAATAGTCGTTACTAGAATAAAAATATATAAAAGAGCCTTTATTTCCCAAGTATAAAATGTTCACAAATATTTAACAAAAACCTACAATAGATCAGCCATATATAGGCTTAGTGGTAATCAATTAGCATCCTTTCAGGGGCCTATTCTGTACATCAAAACTAACAACATTTGTTCTACTATTTTTGTTGTTGAGGAACTGTTGTTACGAAATTTTCTGGTTTTGTACGGAACCCTCGGTGTGCGAGCCTGACTCGCACTTATCCGGTTTTTTTTATTTAGGCCCTATTTTTTATGATTTAATTAGAAATGTACAGTTTTCAGATTTATTCCTATATGTGTACTCTAAGACAATGCTTCTTGCCAAATTTCATAGTTCTAGGTCAACTGGAAGTACCCTGTAGGTTTTGATTTGCGAGTGTTATAAAATATGCGGTTTTTTACGACATAACGACTCTAACATTTTTATACGGTAACTGAGAAGTTTGGTTTTTTCACAACTGCAAGAGACTATAGATATACGTATATGGTTTAAATTTCAACTCGTTAACTTTACGCGTTCTTGAGATAAAAGTTCTTGACATACGGACAGACGGACAACAAAGTGATCCGTTTTTTTCCTTTTGAGGTACGAAACCCTAAAAATCAACAAAAAATACTACATCGGTGATATGTTGATTCATTCAAACCATTCGAATTTGTACACGGTTGTAGTCGATTGTCCAATTTTTTTTAAATTGTCATCCTTGTATAAAACTATGCTCAGTTCTAAGTAATTCGCTTCTTTTCATGAAGTTTTATTATTACGCACCTGCTACAAGTTTTTAAAAAACCAGATCATAAGAACAATCTGATATACATTATACTATGGACTAGTGTTATACTAATGGACCTCTTTTCTAAAAAAAACATTTGAGATAACACACCTGGTTCATGAGTTATAAGCAAGTACAGATCTGTTCAATCACGAAGGCGCGCCCCTCCATATTTATTGAATGTAGTTGTACGACAGTGTAACCCTCTTACCTAAGTGATCTAAGTGATATTTTATATTTTTTTTTACTGTCTGTACTATTAGCCTCTACACGCACACTAAGGCGTTGTGTACAAACGAGGTCTACGCGTATAAATGCAAACCAATAATTTACTGTGGAGGGGCGCGACTTCGTGAGTGAAACGGTCTGTATCTGTAAACTACTGACATTTGCCTTTGATACAGCTTTTTTCTTTTAAAAAAAGTAGGTTAGTTTCTTATCCAATCAATTCGAAATTTCCATGATTAGGTTTTTAGGTATTATTTAATTTTAGCCTTAGACGTTTACGTTACGATACGATACCTTCATACGTTTTTTCTGTTGTAGACTTACCTATATTTTGTGAGACCGTATGTAAGATGTCCCATATTTCATATATTTATAGTATTTTATGAGTAGGCTATGAGTAGAAACATCATACCTAACTCTCTAACTCTATCTTAACACATAGTACGATAGTATTTTAGTGAATTGTAATATCTGCATAGAGTTACATATCAAAAGCTTAGTAAGCTAAGTCGATTTCAAGTTTCCATATCATTCATTACTGAAAGGCATTAAAATGCGTTCCATGTAATAGTATAGTGATTATTACATTCTTATATTTTACGTGACTATGTAGATTATTCTAATTTACCACATATTTCTATACTTCCAGATATGATCGAAGTTCCACTTACTTATTCTATTCTAAGCCGAATATATAGCTTTTAGCGAGGCAGGTGGCTTTTAATCATGTATCAGCGGCGTTATAAGTCCATCTGAATAGGTTAGATAAGTCGGTTCGAGAGTGGAATCGGCTAAAAGCAAAGTACGGTCGTGAGGCCGGGGCCGGCTGGAGAATGAAGTTTCATTCAAAAACACGCCTCGGATTGAGGTTAAGAGGCGGTGCGCAGGCGTGCGGGCCGCGCATGCGTCCATCGCGCTCCTGCTCCGCAATGATTTCACCTACCTTTCAACATTTTCAACTTTATATTATACTTACCCAAATAGCTATACCCCGCATTTGAAACTATTGCCAGCGTAACACCACATCCCTAGATATAAACAACCGTAAATTTAGCTAGACAAACGACTCTAAATCTCACTTAAAACGCAGGAAATCTCCGTAATTTTCCTTGTCATTAAACCACCCTCAGGTCGGCCGTCATGTCCAGTTGGTGACCTACAAAAGTAAAGAATGAGCCTACTCAAAAAGCTTTTTAAAGAAACCGATACCTGAAGATGACGAATTCACGGATAAAAGAGATCCCAAAATATTAGTAGAGCGTAGGTACCGATCTGAGTGATGCTGGCCGAGACAAAGGGAACAATAGCCAGTGGAATTACGGTCTCAAGCCTTTTAGACGAGAGCTGTTGCGAATTCTTCATTATACCTACCTACAGGTAGATACATAAAATTCGAGTTAATACCGCAACATCCTCTTGAGTTGCTACTTGGCAACTTAGTTGTTGCTATGCCAAATAAATATATATCCAATAAAAATATACAACGTTACTAATAACTTACCAATTAAGGGCATCTTTATTTCTTGTTGAACGAGATCATTAGACCAACTTTGAAATCGTATATGGAAAACAGTTGTTCCATTCAAATAGTTCATGGAATTTCGACAAAAATATGACACAGCTGATTTTACGGTGATTTTAGGATTGGTTTTGTAGAAAACGTTGTCCAAATTTTGGTGAGGTTGTGCGTAACTTACAAGTGTCAAGTGATATTGTGTATTAGGCAGTTTTACGAGTACTTATCATAATCATCATTCAGTACTTTCCTCCCGTAACGGTCCACCGCCGCCGGTCAAAAAGCCGTTGTAGTCTAGAGGTAATGACACCCGCCTTACAATCGTGAGGCCGTGGGTTCAAATCTCGGTCCCGTACCAATGGATTCCTTGGAATTTATGTACGGAATTTCACACCACGGGCTTTTGGGTGAATGAAAACATCGTGATGCAATGTGCATCCGTCCGTAGAATAAATTCGATGGCGTATGTGAACTGGGCCAGCGTGGTGGATATAGCCCAATCACCCTTCGTGGGTAGGCTTACGGCTAACAGTACAATGGTCCACTGCTGAGCATACAAGTAGATATTTATAAAATTTTAATGTCTTTCAACAAAGTTAAATATTGGCAATTTGTTTGTAGGTACTTATAAATGACTTAGCAATGACTCTAAATGATAAGAAAAATTATAAGCGGTCCCGGTTGTTTTAACTGTGACTATTATGTGTTCATTATGGGACAGATTGCGGTGCTTCAATGTCACTGGGCAGTATAGCGACAAGTTATATTACAAGATTATTTTTTGCAAAAAATAGCATGACCGACTTCACCCGTGTACAGAATTCGCGAATATTTCGCACGGATCGATGGAGAATTTTTCACCATTATTGTTGATTTATCAAAAATGGCTCAGCCGTTTTCAATAAAATTCAAATAAAACCAATTTCAAAGTATATTTGTTCCAATAAAAAAGAATTATTGAAATCGGACCACTATGAAAAAAGTTATGCGTGGTTATACATAAAAAAAATATACGCGTCGAATTGTATACCTCCTCCGGTGGTTCGTCGGTCAAAAATGACAGTCTAGATGTGGATTTGTACTGCAAATAGGTTGTGAATATATAATTAACAATGTGTAATCTAAAATGATACAATACTTTAAATCTATAAGAAACCACTTAATTTTCTATAGACGTTTCAACCACATAGGTATCACCATTATTGTCAAAAACGACACGACGTCAAGTGGCGACAAGTTTTATTCATAATTATTCATATTCATATTATTTGTTGGTATCAAAAATATAAAAGATACACGTCGATAACTTATAATAATTACATTCGTTTTTATGAAAATTATAATATCACTTATAATAATATCATTTTTGCTAAGTGGCACATAATTAAATTGTACTGACTAGATACTAAAATTCCCGAAAGTGTAGATGTGGGTCGAAATGCAAATAGGAAACAAGTAGGTAATTCATACATATTGCAACGTTTTATAATAGTGCAGTATTATAAATCTATATAAAATCATTTAACTCTCCACACACTTCGGTCACAGATCACCAGTATTGTATGGTGACAAGACTAAGTAATATTAAAATTCCCAAAAGTGTAGATATGGGTCTAATTGTAAATACAATCAATTACAATTAGGTATACCAATCTCACGCCTTCAATTTTTTTAACACTCTTAAATATCCTACCTCGAGACATGGAAGTTGCTTCACCGACAAGAGCCGAGCTCTTAAATTTTGAATGAATATCCTACAGACGTATCGACCGTAGATAAACATTATTGTTAGAAAAGGCATAGCAACTAATTACTGCGTTCATTAAGGGACAGATCGTGGTGCTTCAATGTTACCGCGCAGTATGGCGACAATTGATATTAAAATTCCCGAAAGTGTAGATGTGGGTCGTAACGGAAGCAGATTGTTAACCAAGTATATATATTATTAGTAATTTAAAAGTTATAACAATCCCACGCGTTCAATTTTTGTAGAACTCTTTGATATCTTATAGACGTAACGACTGCAGATAACAATTATTGTTAGAAAATACATAGCGACCATTTACTGCGTTCATCGAGGAGTAGATCGCAACTCTTCAATGTCATCGCGCAGTTTGGCCACAAGTGATATTAAAACTCCCGAAAGTGTGGCTCCTAATGCAAATACAACCAACTACAATTATAACGATCCCACGTCTTCAATTTTTTTAGAACTCTGTAATATCCTACCGCGAGACGTGAAAGCTGCTCCACCGACAAGAGCCGCGCTTTTAAATTCTGAATGAATATTCTATAGTCGTATCGACCGTAGATAAACATTATTGTTAGAAAAGGCATAGCAACCAATTACTGCGTTCATTAAAGGGGCAGATCGTGGCGCTTCAATGTCACCGCGCAGTATGGCGACAAGTGATATTAAAATTCCCGAAAGTGTAGATGTGGGTCGTAATGCAAGTAGGTCAGGGCAGCGGCGCCCGGAGCCGAGACCGCCGCAGACGAGCTTCCACGACTGTGGGAAATGCGATTTCACGAACGTATATTTCGCTGGGGAACTAACTTGATTAGTTGATGGATATTATCAGATTCGCTCACTTGCTTTGAAGCTAGATTTCGGCGAAATATATTGTTCTAGTTTTTAATCCATAGAGTGTTTTGTAGAAATTAACGAAGTATAGTGCGATAAAAATCTGGTTGCAGAAATCTGCCCGTAACGATTTAAAACAAATTTTAAGAATGTTTTCGAATCAACAATCGGTTAAGCTGTCGAGGTGATAGATTAGTAATCAATGTAACCAATGATTACATTATGATAACATAATAAGACTGTCTACCTTAGTAACTACTTACTACATACGTAATGTATACGCCTATTTAAGTACATTATTTTTTACCATTAGGGCAAAATTTCAAACCTCGGAGCACTGAAGAATTTTTTAAATTATTTTTGCGATAAAAGCGCCTAAGTTTATGTTTTTCACCGACTTCCAAAAAGGAGGAGGTTCTAGGTTCGTCTGTATATATTTTTATTTTTTGTGTACGTTCATCGATAATTTCGCCAACTGTGAACCGAATCGCAATAATATTTTTTATTTCGAAAGGTGATCCCATTTAAATTTTAAAGGAATCGTCTGAGCCGTTTTTGAAAAATATACAATAATGACAATTACAATACAATTCGAGCGAAATATTCGAATTTTGTACACGAGGGAAGGTGGTGGTGTGCGAAAAATAATTATTGTACATACTACTCATCTGCATAACAGTCAAACAGATTTGGATTTTTAATAAAGGATTAGCTTATGCCAATAACAAAAAGGGTGCTTTATCTCAAAAATACCTGTAGAATACTGAATTGAAACGCAGCGCAGATAGTTTCCAACAAACCTCCGAAAAGGAAGAAGTTCTAGGTAGAAAGGAAACCATCTACCTATTCCTAAGTCCTAATTTCGTTTCTTTTTAAATGTTCATTGTCCCAAATGGTGCCAATATTTTGACTTGATAAAGCGAAAATCGTTGAAATTAAGTTCACTTATAAATTTCATAACCTTGGTCAGTGAAAGTTGTTAAAGTCTCTGGTGACACGACTAATTGGACCTGTAACGTGTCATCTGAGCCACGATAGCGTTCAGCTCATCGATGCCACTTGCAATCGTCCACTATTTAATTTCAAAGCCTTCCAGTTTTTTATCGAACGTTGATTGTTACTACCGCTAGTAACAATCAACGTTTTACTTGATAGGTCTCAATTTACTAAACTGTTTTTATTGCATTATATTATAAAAAGTCAGCAATATTTTAAAATTAAGTTTAGCTAGAGCCGTCAAACATTCTTCAAAATCAAGGCCAACATTTTATCATCCTTCAGTATTTTTATTACTATGACCCGAAATACACGCTTGTGTGTGTATATAACCACAGCAACGAGTAGCTTAAGGTTTTTTGGCGTCCCTTATCCTGATTCAGTCCTTTCCGCGATGGACGCCAATACGCCATAAGTAATAGTCTATCCGGTGTCCAGACACTTACAACCTAACAAACAGACTGGTTTATTTTATGCCATGTTTGGGTTTCTGTCTCGACATGGCACGTTGTTTGTGTGACTTTTCTTGTTACTATTTCTTCTGGTTCTCAGAGCAAATAAAAAAATCAAGAGGGAACGTCGTTGAACAGTCAATGTGAGGCCGGTTTTTTATACATGTGTGAGTGCGTCGGTGTTGCGCCGCCATAATTCGACTGTCAAGCCAAGGCGTAGTGTCGTTGTACGTGGATGTGTGTGTAATTGTCTGTACACGGCGAGGCGTAGTTTTGGTTGGCTTCACTTGTTTGTTCACAACATTCTTTCTTGATTTTTTTATTTGCTCTCAGTTCTGGTTATAAAAAAATTCTGATTCTTTCGTATTTTTGTTTTAGTTTGAAATTTTCAGATTACTTTTTTGTATTTGCTAATTACTTACGTTGTCTTAGGTTCCGATTTTTCTGCAATTTTGAGTTATTTTGCACTTGGCGATAAATATTGTATTATTTTTATTTCCTGCCGTAAAATACAATAAAACTAGGTACATACTACACTCATAAGAAGCAATTGTCTGATTACACTATGCACTGCCAGATTAATATTTTTTTTAAATGTTTATAAATTGTTGGCTATACAGCAATTATGACACAAGTTATTCAGAAAATTTCACAAAGTTGTTAAAATCTCTATACTATATCATCGACTAAAAAGTTTTTTTTTTTAACTTTTCTCGTCATTCATTAAAAATTACACATTGTTAAAATAATTAAAAATCTGTTGTAGCATTTGCTAATGAAGCTCCTTTATATGATATCCTTACATGATACGATTTACTCACCTTGAATTTTCAACCCATATTTTGAGAATCTAGGCTCTATTTTTTGTGATTTAAATAAAAATGTACAGTTTTCAGATTTATTCCTATATGTGTACTCTGAGACAATGCTTCTCGCCAAATTTCATAGTTCTATGTCAACGGGAGGTTAACCTGTAGGTTTTGATTTTTGTGAGTATCGAAATATGCGGTTTTTTACGACATAAACGGCTCTTACTTTTTTATACGGTAACTGAGAAATTTTTCTTTTACACAAATGCTAGAAACTATACATAGACATACGTATATAGTTTAAATTTCAACTCGATATCTTAACGCGTTCCCGAGATAAAGAGTCTTGACATACACACAGACGGACAGACGGACAGACAGACAGATGGACAGACGGGCAACCAAGTGATCCTATAAGGGCTCCGTTTTTCCTTTTGAGGTACGGAACCTTAAAAAGATCTTCAGTCCAGCAATTTGACCACGCGAATTTTATATTCTGTTAGACAAATCGGTTAGACGATCAATTTATTAAGGCCATCTGGAAGAACTGTACAAAAGTAGATATTTTGTTATATAAAAATGTATCTTTCACATATGGGAGAAAATGATCGAAACAATTTCGAAGTAGGTTTCTTAAGAAATGTGTAATAGATGACGCCTTTACACGAGATGATTCCCCGCAAAGCTATGGATCTTGGATACTCCAAAAAAACGGTGAACATGATCCTTAACCATGAAGAGTAAGTAACGCATTGTTAACGCCGTCAATGTTGCAGTTGAATATATGCGAATGCGAATGCTTTAAAATCTGAAAAATAGCACTGTGATTTATTAGTATTTAAAATAATTTAAACTACCAACACCTGCCATGCGGTGTTGATTCAAAATCTGGATTTACATGAAATAATCGTACTAATTAACGAACCATTTTGAATTGATTGATCATTATTACAAATGTAGCTGGATTTCCATTAATACATGGATATGTCAATGAAAACAATAGGTATACTTATTCATATTATACCTGGCTTATGAGCTTTCCGTGCGTTAAGCTGAAAGCAGATCATTATATTAATCATTATCAACACATTCCGCTATAGGCGCAACTTTAGAATTGAAAAGACCAACCGCATTGCACGCTTCATATGCACTAGTTCTTTTTAAAATAGTCTACTTTTATTTTCTATTTTCATTTTTTTAGCATCCGTCACAAGCTGGCAGGTAGCTAATCGATGTCAAACAAAGACGAATCAGCAATTCATTTTTGAGCTGCAAAATTTCAACGCGAAAATTCTCAAATAAATGTTGGTGAAAAATGTGAAGGGCAGTGAACGGGATTTTGATTGTTGGCTCGGTGCACCGCGGATTGACAGCTCATGGACCGCGTCGCGTCGGGGCCTGACAACGACTCCCCGCCCTGTAGACGGTATACATACATAGATATCGGGTATACGGACGCCTTGTCCACACATTGGCACGTGCTATACATGTTAAGATTATTCGATTATTGTATGGTATACTGGAGAACATAGAGAACACTTATCAAAATAAATAATATATATCTTAGTACAGGGTAGAATATTTTTTTTTAAACATAGCTTATGGGTATGTTGCCTCAGTACAACGTGGGTTGTTAGTTCAAAGACTGCGTCGTGCCGGGACTTGACAATGACAACACACCCTTTAGATAGTGTAGACATCGGGTATACGGACGTCCAGTCGACACTTTGGCACGTGTTGTGGCTGTAAAGGTTGTTTGATTATTTGGTGGATATATATTAGAAAATATTGTTGTAATGAAAAATAACAAATCGACTTTTTAGCTTGTTCAGCTATCTATATTTTGATCAATTCTAATAAAATTATATCAATCTTATTAGAATTGATGGAAATATAGCTAAAAGCTACTCATTCTTGTTCCAATATTTTTTTTACAATTAGCAGTGGACTTGAGCATTTAGATAATATTTAGAGCATTAGTAGTCTGTGGTTATAATAATCTAATTATTTTTTATGAAGTTGTAGCGTTCTCAAGTACATTTTCCGTATCAAAAAATTATAATTTTATCAGTAGATATAATTATAGTAAACAAAATTAAAGTTAATAAACTTATAATTCCGTAATACCTATTTGACAAAACCTCAATACTGTTTAATCATCGGGAACAATGACTTAATAACTACAACAACACGAGTTAATAATTACGACTGTAGCACCGAATAAATCCGTCGCCTAATCGAACAGCCAGTAATTTATGGGCACATAAGGTTCGCCCCCATAACACACCAGTTGCCATGCCATCTTGAGTGGCCCAATTAGCGTTCATGTATCCGTCGCGCACCTCGTGTTCAAATGTTTGTTCTGATCCCATTTCCGTGTACGTTGCTTTAGTTTGTTGCCTGTCATCATCATCATCACATTTTCAGGTCAATGTCATAATGTACAGGCCGAATCAAACTTAATTACGTCTGTGACGTTAACTTCAAGCTACGTAAAACGCCATTCGTCACCCCTGCTCACATATGACTTTGTTAATACGCAACAACTCGCCTCGTGTTCACAGATGTCATGAAATTTGATTCGACTTGTACTAGACGTCCCATGTAGACTTTAAATAAGACGAGTAGCTTCCGTCCAGCGAGCTCATGTGGTCTGTCACACGATTCGCTACATACATGGAGACCATGTACTCGTACCTGTCACGTAAATCATTTTAGAACTTACAGCCTTATCGACTATCCGTTATAAAAACTATGTTTCTTACACATTGCAACTTCAACTCGCTAATCTGTTGTGCTTTTTCGGTAATTATAGTTCTTTTTCGGATCTCCTTATTCCTGATTTGATCCTACATAGAGACTCTCCTTGTTCTATCTAATTGCTTGTAGTTTTATGTAACAGCAAAAAAAAGGAAAAGTAAAAATTGTTACTTAGTTCTATTATGTCATGTCTACGGCATCAAGCCGGCGGCTTTTGTCATGTCTCTCATGTTTTATTAATACGTTGCATAAATTACTTGATGCAGCGTTCGTTTAGTGCGGGAATTACCGAGCCCTTAGTGGGGCACTTTAAAAGGTTTCCATGGGGCGATGAGACCGACCGCTTGACGCGACTACTGTTAATTTAAACTCTAAGGATTCGTATACACAGTCCATGTTATAGGTCGATACGTTGATTAGTTGATTTGTTTTTGACTCTATTTATAGAACATTGTAACAGCACATCGTATAAACATCTCTTTCTGTATAAGAAACTATGATTATTTTATTTCAGTTTTCCATTATGTGCTACACAAAAGCTTCAATAGTTTATTATTTTTTTAATTAATTTAATTTAATTTTTAAAGGACATCTTAAACACGCTCTCTGACCCCAAACTAAGCAAAGCTTGTGATATGGCTGCCAGAGACCGATATACTACTTATACATATTTTAAATACATACTTATATAGATACTACCCAAATAACACCCAGACACAGAGCAAACACCTATGTTCATCACATAAATATGTGCCCTGGGTGGGGATCGAACCTACGCCTCTTTGATCCAGAAGTCAGGGTCACTAACCTCTGAGCCATCGAGGCAGTCAACAATACAAATTAAACAGTAGTAACAATAGTTCTCTGTTAAGAGTTAGCCTACTCATACCTATTTTATATACATGTATAATACAAACCTTACCTAACATTTACGCGCATAGGTTTACAATCACAAAAAATGCTTACTAACAGTTTTGCGATTAACATTTCATAACAAAATAATTTTGCTGTGATAATTTGGGTGTAATTAACTTAACTTTTTTAAATTCGATGGACGAAAGGAACATTATTGTTTTTAGTATATTCTGATACACAAGTTACCAAATAATGTTTTGTTTTAATTTTTATTTCATACCATAGATCTACCACACAGTTCTTTAAAAAAAAAACAAATTAACACGCAAAACACTGTTATTTTAACATAAATGTCAGCCTTTCTTAATAAATAGAAACACACAAATACCTCCATTAAATGCTCTAGCTAGAGCGTGTAAAGCGATCTTAGTCAACAAAAGTTGTTGGTTATAAATGGTTATAATTACAAGTTGAAACATAGGAAAACATTGAAAAAAAGTTCTAATATATATTTTCTACAGAAAATCAACTGAAAACGTAAAACTCTGTTACATATTTTTTTTTTTTATTTATTTAAACAACTTTTACAGACATATTATAACTAATGCTATTGTCTTAAAAACCTAAAAAAGGTTTGTCTAGACAACAGATTCTCGTAACAATAACTACATTCCAATCTATAATTAATCGAACATACCAATAATTACAAACAATAGATGCTCGCTGCGCGCGAAAACTCAATAACGGCTGGTAGGCAGAGGTAGAAACCGAGTCCGCATAACCGGTTCCGAACAACAACGAGTAGTTTCTTTATGCCTAAACGCAACCATTGCAGCGCTCGCACGCACGTTTCGCATCGATACAGCATGCTCCATTTCATGCAAGATCTAAATAGAATTTATTTAAACAAGGTTTTTTATTTTTTATGGTAAGATTATTTTTTAATTCTAGTGGTAATTTATTTATTAATGTAGGGAGAATGTATTTAGATGTTTTTTTTACCGTATGTATTGTTAAATCTAGGCACTGACAACATGTTTTTGGAAACACTACGCGTAGTTTTATAGCTAGTTTAAGGAGTTTGGATTTCCTTTCGAAAAAATTGTTCAATTAATAAACACATGTCGACTTTTTTGTGAATTGGAATTATACCACAATACTTAAACAGCTGAGCGGGATCGTTTGAATACTTATTCTTTATTATTGGGGGAACTATGATTTTGAGCAATCTGTACTGAAGGTTGTAAATTTGGTCTAGGTACGTTTTATAGGTACGCCCATAACTACTCAGCCCATAAGATATTATGCTTTCAACCAGGGCTTTATAGGTACATCGTCAGTAACACATCATACGGAACTCTCCTAACGCTGTAAAATTTGGCCATAACTGCTCGCAGCTTAGTACACACTTTATCAATGTGTTACATGTTGCAATAAATAAATGTAACAATAACATACCATTGTTCCTAAATAAACAAAAAAAAAACACACACCTCAATTAAATGCTGTGGCGTGTAAAACGATCTTAGTCAACAAAAGTTGTTGGTTATAATTAGAGGCAGACGAAAATTAATATCTGCTCTGACGCGAGGTGAAATGCGCCGCCACCCTCCGTAGGCGCGTAGGGCGGGTGCAGTGTGATCTAACCTCCGCTAGCTATATTCCGAAATAATATGATATTACCGCAGCGGTGGAACTGAGCGTTTAGTTGTTATTATTTTAATTGCTATCAACACAATAATAGTTTTAGAGATGAAAGCTTAGGGACAGCATTAAAAATAGTAGCAATAGTAGTTGGGATTTAATTATGCCGTGTTCTAGGTCTTTGTTCTCGATAACATTCCAGAGCGTTACGAATGTTATATAAATATGTGATTAGGTAAATGTCATACGTGCTGGATTATACTTTTTATTGCGTTTACCTTCAGTTGCGTTGTGTTGCAGGATAGATGGTAGTGAAAACAGCTATTTTTACTATAATAAAACATTCATAAAATATCTACACGTAAACCCAATTTATTGTTTCTAGACAAGCCAGAATCCTATAATTTAAATATCATCTATTATGAATAAGTAACAATATTTTGGAGCTTTTGACGGACTGTAGTCTCCGTGGAGTGTAATAATAAAATAGATAAAAAAAAATACAATGTGGCCACTTTATGAAGGCAACATCATAAATTTAATAACAATTTTAAATATTGCTGTTTTTTTCACTGTATGCATTTGACAGAGAGAACAATAGTCTAATTTGCTATTAAATTTACAATAGCGCCTTCATAATTGGTCACATTGATTCGACGAAACATATCGGAAGAAACCTCGTAGTCCATAAACAATCATATCAGTAGTACGTAGCTACGTAGCAACGTAGAGCATCTACGCACTCTACGGGAACGTAGAATGCGCGTAAGCTTTTCTGTAGAAACAGTTGATTTCGGATGAGTAAAACCACTCAAATTAAAACTACTTAAGGCAATCCAATATGCTAAATGAGGTACTTTAATTGACAGTTTAACATTAATTAACATAAAAAAATAACAGTTTATTAGATGATATCGAATTCATTCCATATTATTTCCTAAATTAAACTACCTTATTAAGCGTAACATTGAAGTAAAGTAGATGGAGATGGTGGCATTGTTATTTTTTATGGGTTCTTATATTGAGATAAGTGGTTCTGCGCAATGCATGCAGATGTGTGAAAATGATTCTAAGAAGCGGAACAACGCAATTTTTAATACCTTAGCGATATTTTAGGAATGATAGATTCTGAATTAAATAAACTTTGCTCTTGCGCAACGTGTACCTGGTATGTTGTACATACCAGGTATGTTGTACATACCAGGTATAGCAAAGTGAAATTAATGTAACATCAAATGTTGATACATCCAGCCTTTACGAAGTATCGCCAATGGCAAAAACGAAGAAATTATGTAACGATGTCAACGAATTAGCGTTGGTGCTGGCGAGGCGCCAAGTGCAGCGCTGCGGGGCGCAGAGGGGGTAACTCTCGTGTGGTGTCAAAGATACACGAATCAGGGCTGCTGGATATTAGCTCATAGATTCTGCGCAATGTTAAAGCCAGAGTGTTGTCTTAACCCCTAGTATTAGTTTGTCAAGTTATTTACGCCCTGGCAAATAAACTACATTTTTTAAGAGACTTTTGCACTACCATCTTTTGGCATCGAGTTGTCGCAATTTCATTTCCATATAAAATAACTGACTAAATGCTCACCCTATTGTGGTACACAAGAAATAATTTTAAATTTTGACCACGACATGGCTTACTAAAATAATATCTAAGTAATAAAAAATATCTCTTTCAGTTCAGTTTATTTCATGATACTGTAAAGATAATATTTAGGCGAAGAGAGAGAGAGAGAGATTTTGTGCGAAAGGAGTAAGTATTACCTGCGGTAGTAACTCCAACGGTTTAGGAAATAATATGAAAGTTATACCACACTCACGAACATGACACCACAAGACGCTCATAAACACATATTGAATAAATTAGTTAGTATTAATACCATAGTTTGAGAAAGAACAATTTATTTTAAGTGGATATTTGATTTAAAAACTTAATTAATTGTTTTCACGCAACTGCTCAAGCAAAAAAAGCGATTGCCTAAACAGCTAAACTAGAGGATTTTAACGTCCGAAGTGTCGTTAGTTTATCAATTAGGTACCTCCAAACAGTACGCTACGCAACATGTTTATTGAAAGAAAATGTATTACTCGCAGTAGTTCTATCATAAGTTAAATTCTGGCACGTATAAACCTTGAACATTTATAAACCTTTTACTTATCATACTTAGGTACATCGTTACACGAGCGCTCTCTAGCTAATTAAAAAACATCTTGTAAATAAGTTTGCAAACGTCGCTGAAGAGGTATAACCTCAGAACAATATTTATTTTTGCGAAAAATAGCACAATCACCTTCAACCGTTGCTATCTACTTACAATATTCGAATAGATCACTCAAATCGATGTATGCCATTTTTAGATTATAGGTATTTACTGTTGATGTTTCAAGAAGAAATAAACCAATTTCATGAAATTTATATGGGGCAACTTCGAAGTATACTCTTTCCAATAAAAATGGGAATTATCGAAATCTGACTGATCTGTAAAAGTTGTTTTGATTGTCGTTGTCTTGATAACCTCCTCCGCTCCCTTGGTTAATAACTAAAACTATATTGTTCTGAAGGTAGAGAACTATAGATACTAAGGTCAAAATATCAGCTCAAGCGTCACAATGACAAACACAGCCATCATGTACTAGAAGACAGTTCCCAAGATAACGTCTGAGTAAACAGCTTTAGCATGGCCGGTAGCGATCGTGAATCGCGACGGTGTTTAAGCTAATCATTGTTTCGGACGGGAGCGATTCATATCACGGCCGGCGGCGCGAAAATTATGAACTCCAATTAATGTCAGTGCTCACCCAGTTACGTAAATACTGGGAACATTACGCAAACACCGAGCTGTGGGACAGTGAACGAGCTGCCGACAAATGTCAAAGCTGTAATGTGCTTTGAATATATTGCTTCGTTCGCCTGCGTCCTGCCTAAAACTGTCCCATTGGCGGGCGCGTTTGCGGAAATAAAACTGAACTTTTTATGTTAGAGTTTCTATATTTTTCTTTACATAGCTAATGAGTCAAACTAGTATAATAATTACTATATAACTGCTTAGTATAGCGTCAGGTAATACACATTAGATGTCCGCTGGTATGTCTATACATGCGAGTACAAGCACTAGACAAAAATAATTTTCGTGCAAATCTTACGGAGTGTGATCACGTGCGTGGTTTTTATTGAGGCTGAGAAATTTCATTAAGGGCACAAAATTTATAAATATTTTTTTAAATAAATTCGTATAGGCCGAGTGGCTAGCCCTGGTGTCACAGTTTTTAGGCCGCCTGAAGGCCTCTGACATGGCTAAATGGTTAAAACAACCGAGAACAACAATTTAATGTGTCGTCCGGGCCACGGTAGTGCTCAGTTGGAAAACGCCACCCGCCACACGGTTTTTGCACGGTCAGTATTTAGATGGTCACCCATCCAAATACTGGCCGTGTGAAACGTTGCTTAATTTAGGTGATCGCTGACAAACACCATGTTTATATGTATTTTACTTTTTGACCAACAAACCACCGGAGATATACAATTCGACGCGTATATATTTTTTTTATGTTACTTTTTCGTAGTAGTCCGATTTCAATAATTCTTCTTTTATTGGAAGGAATATACTTCGAAATTGGTCCCATTTAAATTTTATCGAAATTGGCTGAGCCATTTTTGACAAATCAACAATAATGTGAAAAATGTTACATCGATCCGTGCATTCTAGCGATGCGCCCCGGCTTCGCACAGATGTATTATACATTTCTCTTGAATTACTCTATCTAATCAAAATCTGTTGCGTAGTTTTAAAGATATAAGCATACATGGGAACAGAGAGCGGAAAGCGACTTTGTTTTATACTATGTAATGATTCTGTACACGGGTGAAGTCGGTCATGCTATCTTTTGCAAAAAATAAATTATTGTTAAAATGATGTGAAAAATATGATTGCCTTAGTTTTACTCGACAATTTTGCTTTTATTTGTCCAGATATTGATTTTCCTTTACAAGTCACATTTTCCAACGAGTTTTGACGGAATTTGGCGCGCGGGTTCTTTGTCATCGAAAATTTTTGATTGTAAATTTCCTCTCTTTTTGAGGTAAAAAGGGGGAAATTTTGCTATAGTTCTATTTATCAACAGGTTTTGATAATATTTGGCATGGTTTAGTATTTCAATTTTCACAATTTATGAATAAATATCTCGACGACATAAACGAAATCGGTCAGAGCGAGTTGAGATATAGGCTTGTCAGGATATAGTTGCGAGAGAACATATGCGAGGTCTACTGTTCGGAGAACTATTAGTAATACCCTAAGACCGTCCGACATAATCATAGGCAGGAAATGATCTGCACCCTCCACCAGATCCCGTGGAATCGTGATTCTACAGGATCTGGTGGAGGAAAATGTGTTAGCGTCGTGACGCTGGACTGGAAGGTGGCATGCCCTGATTAAGCCGCCTGCTCTGCCGGAAAAATAAAACACATAAATGATACCAATAAATCTACAAACCTACTCTAAGAGTGTGAGCATTTGGAATGTCACATTGTAGTCCAAAACTTTGTAACTGAGTTTGCGTTCCACTGCGCTCCAAACAAAGTTTGTTTGTGGAAAACATGTTTAATTCTCACTTGCCACTGTTTAAATTGCATTCCGTTAATGAAATAGCTAACTCTCCAGGATTGTGTGTCTAATGATTGTAATTTGAGATTGTTTCAAATTATAATGTACTGGTTCGTTAGATGTAATTAATATGTTTCCATGTTACCTGGGATTTATTTTACACGGTAATTAGTAAAAATAACAAGTGATTTTTATATTTATGTTGAAACGTATAAAAATCGATCGTTTGTGGGTGCTCACTGCTTACCTTGAATTGTTGATGTCAATTGCAAGCATAGTTTTTTCAATGCCGATATGGCGATATTAACTATGATTTTGATTTTGCTTCTATACTCCTTACTTAATATTATAAAAGAAAATGTGTTCGGTTACTCAGTCACACAGCAACAGAGAAAGGCATTGACTTGATTTTTTGGCTCCGATTTGGATTTAGATGGATATTTATACTATATAAAGGGTAGAGAGTAAAGTAGGCTACTTTTTACCCTGAGAAAAAATAAGTTTTTTATTGGATAGCATAAAAATTAAAATAACACGCGGGTGAAGCCATGGGCACAAGCTAGTACCAACAGAATATTTTGTAATTGTTTAAAGAACAGTTTTTCATCGTAAAGTTGATGTGTAAGAAATTTGCTAGATACAGTTTTTTTGAAGACGTAAAATAAAGAGTTCGTCTATAGGTGCCTACTTAATTTGAGACAAACGCAACGTTATTCTAAATCATAGGTATGGGCTTTTTTTTAAGATGATAGATGATACTTTAAATTTTTTTGTAGGTGGGTTCCATGACACAATTTAAAATGGAACATGTTTTTTTTACTTAATATAAATAAAGTAAAACATATACAATAAGCGGATTTTAGCTATTTAACGGATTTATACGAATGGTCCCATACATTAATATCACGAGCCTACTCGTACCTACTCGGCATGACACCGAGGCATTTGTGCAAAAAGTGTCAATTTATCAAATGCCGAGTGGCAGTATCCCCCAATCCAAAACGCCCAGACTCCACCAAAGCCTACCGGAGCGAAAATAGACCGTAGGCCC
Source organism: Hypomecis punctinalis (assembly GCA_949316475.1). Lineage (NCBI taxonomy): Eukaryota > Metazoa > Arthropoda > Insecta > Lepidoptera > Geometridae > Hypomecis > Hypomecis punctinalis. The sequence continues at coordinate 12,541,589 of OX438797.1, forward strand.
ATTGTAGAAATGCAGACACCACACCACAATCACACTGAACATACAATACATATATTATAATACTATATACAAGGTTATCTGCGGGGTGGCAGTGCAGGGCAAAAAGTGGGTGTTGTTGTCATCATAATGAACAACTTTTACTATGAATGCCAACCCAAAATTCTAGAAAAAAAAACAGCTGTTTAATTGTTTATTATACATTATGTCCATTTCAAGTTGCAGTTTCGTAATAATATAGGTGTAGTCATTTTTGCCAATATTTCCTCAGAAAAGAACAAAAGAAAAACTCCGTTTGCGCGTGATTGTGTTTGATATCTCAATAGGCAAATATGGCATTTGCAGTAAACTTGACTAACTTTAATGATTTGCCCATTTTCACACTTCTTTGATCCATTCTGATAGTGTGGGCCCAAGATAGGTTATTGACTACCTATACCTGTGTGAAAAAAGCCTGGGTTGTTTATATCAAAATTATTTTCCACTTGGTTCCATTCATCATAAACTTACAATCCGCTATATTTTGGATGAAAGCAAATTAAAATAAATAGATTTTTGTCCAATTTTCTTATTTTTATAAAACTTTTGAGAGAAATCTCCTGAAATATAATGAAATTTCCGTAAAAATCCATTGCGTTACACATTAATGTTATAGTGACTTAACTAATATTACTAATTTATTTAAGTAATTATTATTTAGAAAATTTATCAAAAAAACCATAATATTGTTTGCCCATCGCAGTTTTTTTGTCACAGGTTATACTTGATAGGTGCTGTAATTCTTGTTTATTGTCGTGATAAAAGAAAATCTTACAAAGAGGGCTTAGACTATGTACAATAGCCTAAAAACCTTTAAAATACAATAAACAAATTCACAAAAAAAAACAACGGTATTAAATGCTTAACTAAAATGGAATTTCGTATTTTCTAATTTGATTTTTGTTTAAGGCCGCCATGACGCCGCCATATAATTTACAAGGAATGTCAAAAGATAATAAAGATCAAAAAATATTACAGTCCTTTAAATAGAGATTTTTATTCAAGAAAATAAATAAATAAAGTAAACCTTAGTAAACCTTATAAATATATATTTGAATTATCGACACGACGAAGAAGATTCAAGAAAATAATCTTTTAAAACAATTAATTAAATACTGTAAGTACCAGGTGATGGCCTAAGTTCCGATATATTTTTGCATTATCACTTTTACCATACTTATATTATTCTCGAACAAGCTGCAGTTTTTTCTTAAATGTATAGTACCGGAAAGTACAAAAACTGAATCATGTACGACCTACATCAGAGTGCTCAAGAGTGAGTCATGCTGGAGTGTATTCTTCATTTAATTACATATGATACGAGTACAATGAATTTATTTGTCTACAAAAGGTGTAAAGTCTGTACTTAACAGGTAACAATAACCCGAATAAAACAGGTACATAAACTGAATAATACAACTGCATTATATTTAACAACATGTCGCTGGTAATAACAGGTATAGCGATGTATTTTGATCCATGTGTGATATGCTTTGATTGTTCTAGTAGCGGAATCTAGGGAATTATCTGTGTTTCGCCCTAAAGGCCCGTTCACACGGAACATCGGTAAGTGAACAGGTCGATTAGCCGATTAATCCTGTAATTGATTGCGCGAGCTTGGATAGCCCAGCTGTATTGTTACAAATCTGTGGGTAATGGCCCTTATATTCGATACATTTGTTACGTATTATGATTTTGTTGATCCCTATTTTATCATAGAACTAGTCAGAAAATTATCTGTTGAAATCATTAAGTACCTAACCAAAAGGAGTCGACACGCCTAAGCGCCAAAGTCTGCCAAGTCAGTGGGGGGTGAAGAAACGCACACAAACCAAAATATAAGCAAGTTTACACGCACACAAATGTAATTTGAATTAACTAACACTAGCTGAAAATTAACGCAACACAAGTGCAACTAGACCGATATATTTATACAAAGAGCATGACCGCCGGTCACGTACTTTTGGCAGAGGGGTACGCTTTACAGTGTCGACTCCTTTTGAATAGGTACTTAATGGTTGAAATAGAGCTTTAAAAATAAATTGAAGCGGATAAAGTGCAAGAAAAGTTCTCTCGATGTGTGATTCCAAGTCAAAAGTGTACATGAAAATCATGATTTAAAAAAGTCCTTACCATAGAAATTTCACAGTATTTCGACGCTGTTAAACCAAGATACCTAGTTTTTTTTCATACTACTGGCTTTTCGGTGAAGGAAAACATCGTGCAACAACCTGCATATATGTTAGTAGAAGAAATTCGATGGCTTATGTGAATCCACCAACCCGCACTGGGCCAGCGTGGATGTGGCCTAATCACCCTTCGTGGGTAGGCCTACGTCTTGCAGTGGACTTTTACAAAGGCTGATACAGTACCTAGTTTGAATTTGTATCAATTAGTCTTCTCTTCTAATACGTGGAATTTAAAATGTACTTAAACTCCTTCGAATCGGCTTGATCGATTATTATGATTTTTCTTGTGTATTTTATACCCAAGATTTGTGATAAGAATGGCTCACCCCAAAAAAAACGTTATATGACAAAACAATGTTTGTCGGATCAGCTAGTATTTCTTTAAAAAATATCAAGTAAGAATAAACATTAACTGAAAATGCTCGACACAGCTGCCATCTATCAGTGTAATTTTGAACTTGTGTCACTGTGCTATTTTAAGGAACAGTCTATATAAAATGTTAGCATTTGGGTAAAATGAAAAAAATAAAACATGTCCAAAATTGTAGTGAACTGATTGATTGTTTTGCGGTTTGGTCGATGCTTTAAGTAAAAGACATCAACGCGTGCGCAGCTTTCATATAACTACCTGCCATGCCATTATCGGGTTATAAGGTTAGTGTAAGACAATTATAAGGTTGTCATATACTAACTAAAAAGTAGTCCATTGTATCCATCACTATAAACTACTTTTACTGATGAATAAATCCTGAAATAATGACAAAATCGTGTTCCATTCATTTTGTATGTAGTCAACCCTAGTTCTTGTTCTGAAGGTAACAAATATAATAATCTTGAATACGTCTCAATAAACTTTTTGTGCGAGACAGCTGATTTTTAAATTCAGTATCGAGTATTTTTTGGCTCAACAAAGCGTGTATCACGTACAACAAAATTAATAAAAAAGTGCAGTCTAAGAATCACATATAACTGATAATTTCGTGGAAAGACTTGTCTTCCTTCCTAGCAAAACAAAACTGCTATCGACAAACTCGTTAAAAACCAAACCTTCAACCAAATAACCAAGTAACCAAAGCTTTTATTCACATGCACATGTTTGTATGCACAATAATAAGTAAGTTCCTATAGGCCGAGTAGCCCTCGTTTCAGCCATATGACGTCCACTGCTGGACATAGGCCTCCCCTAAAGATCTCCAATAAGACCGGTTGGTAGCGGGTTGCATCCAGCGCGATCCTGCGGTCTTAATGAGGTCGTCCGTCAACCTTGTGGGTGGACGTCCTACGCTGCGCTTGCCGGTACGTGGTCTCCACACGAGAACTTTTCGACCCCATCGGTCATCAGTCCTCCGAGCTATGTCGACTATCCTAACTTTGGTTCTTCTACGGATATTCTCATTCCTGATTCGATCCCGCAGAGAGTCTCCGAGCATAGCCCAGTCCATATCTCGTTGGGCTGCTTGAAGCTTATTAATAAGGCCCATAGTGAGAGACCACGTTTCAGTGCCATAAGTCATCACTGGCAACACACACTGGTCGAAAACTTTCGACTTAAGGCACAGAGGTATGTCGGGCGAGAAGACGTTACGCGATTTTCCGAACGCTGCCCAGCCGAGTTGGATTCGGCGATCGGCCTCTTTGTTGGAGTCAGACCTACCTAACTAGACTACTTGTCCTAGGTAGACATACGCGTCAACGACTTCAAGAAGCGAGTTCCCAACTGAAATAGGGGTGGGTACAACATGGGAATTACACATAACCTTTGTCCATGTTCATTTTAAGACCCACCTGTTGAGATACTCGATTTAGGCCTTCGAACATCGTGCTGAGTTCGTCCATCGACTTTGCCATGACCACGATATCGTCGGCAAACCGAAGATGAGTGATGTATTCGCCATTTATGTTGATGCCGAATTCTTTCCATTCCAGGAGCTTAAAGGCGTTCTCTAGAGTAGCAGTAAAGGTTTGGGAGATCCTTGTCGTACGCCTCTCTTTAAAGGGATCGCCTCGGATCTCTCTTCCTGTACTCGGACCGACATAGTGCCGTTATTATACAAACACTTCAACACTTTGATATACCGATAGTCAATACGGCGTCGTTGAAGAGACTCAAGCACAGTCTTTTTCACGAAGCAACGGAGCAACGGATTGGCTTGATTTTTGGCATAGACATAGTATGAAAGACAAAAAGTGACATGGCTACTTTTTATCCTGAAATACGGAAGGTTCCTATGGAATAGCACAAAAATCAAAATATGTATAACGCGAGCGACGCCGCGGGATAAAGCCAGTTATCTAAAAAAAGTAACAAAAAACATGCAATTTTTTTTAGAAAAATTTTTTTTTACGTGTATTAGTTTTTTGTTATTCGCTTTAACATTTATAAAATTTTCATAGGAAATTCATAAATAACGATTTCATTGCTATGTTTCATGTTCATTTTTATTAAGATTATTACAGAAAATAAGTATTGTACACAAAGCTTAGTAATGAAAAATAGTGATTGTAGCTTAGTAATGAAAAACTCACATGCTTAGTAATGAAAAATAGTGATGGTTCAAAACGTGCCCAGCCGTTTTCCCGCTCCAAATTGAGGGAACAAGGAGAAGCGATGGCGTAGACGAATTTCAAGAGTTTCTTTTACGGTTAAGAAGTGGCGCGTGCACGAGTAGCGGCAGGCCGTCTCCTATATTCGATCATGTACCCTCAAGTTCTTTTAGATATGTGAATAAGAATCATAGTTATCGGTTTTAATGTATCAAATTAAAATGTTATCTTATGCACTTCTATTTATCAAATGTGCGAGCGGCTGAAAAATACTAGTAGTGTAGCTGTGGCCGACAAAATTTTTTTTGGGGCATAGTTTGTATCAGCCACTGCAGTTTGTGCAGCCGTGGTGGTCTAGTGGTAGTGACAACCGCTTTACAATCATGAGGTTGTGGGTTTAAATCCCAGTCCCGTGCCAATGAGTTCTTTCAGATTTTCACACTTGATTTTCGGTGAAGGAAAACATCGTGAGGAAACCTGCATATGTCCGTAGAAGTAGTTCGATGGCGTATGTGAATTCACCAACCCGCACTGGGCCAGCGTGGCGGGTATGGCCCAATCACCCTTCGTGGGTAGGCCTACGTGCTGCAATGGAATGTTAAAAAGGCTGATACAGTACAGTACTGCACCTTCTGTGCAGTGGCAGTTGTAGTTGGCAGCTCAGTTACAAGTGGCACCTTAAAAAATAATATAAGGTATGTAATTTTGTCAGCAAAATCTAAAAATTAATTAAAAAACTCGAGAGTCAGCTTTGCTTATTACGAATCCCGTGTGTTTTTTTTTCATTCTACAAAGAATAAGTACTTATGTGAGCACAAGCCGATTCATATTTTTAAATATTTGTTACTCGAATTTTTAGTATTTTTGTCATTGCCTTCGTCGATGATAAAAAAATCGACAAAAATAATACATATTTACATAATGTTATGATAGAACTGAAAAGTAGGTACGTTTGCGTACTTTTCATCTTTATCAAATCAAATCACGAAAAATACTTGTGAAACATTCCGTACCTATTGTAATACAAAACTCTAAACAGCTACAACTTATTTATTTAACAGTAGTTTTATAAGGTATTGCTATGATTCCTTTAGGTATGACAAGTTCAAGGTCACATTTTTTATTTTAACTTTTTAAATTACTAAATAGAACAAAAATACTAAAAATACAATCATTGAACTAATAATTCAAAACTGTAATTTATTTCGCAATTTTAACTGATTTTTAAGTAAGTGCGCATAAATCTCACGTGGTAAAAAATGCGTCCAACTTAATTTTCTATTTACTGAAAAACAAACAAAAGAGAAGTAACAGAACAACCAACGATGAAACAATACAATAGATCTTCTATTTTAAAATTAAATAATGTATTGTTTAATTCCTTACATGACATCAAAATATAGAGTGACCACAAGAATACCTACACCTTCTCATCCAGTGAATAAAATATGCCAATATCACCACATGCCTAATGGTCTTGGCTGTGCACTGTCTGTACATTAAACACATTCGGCCATCGTTCTGTTTGAGTTGAAATCATAAAAGTTGTTCTCATCTATTAATCCATGGGCGGGCGGCGAGGGGGCGCGGGAGCGGGCGGCGCCGATCAAACAGGCCGGGGAATCAATATGGCCGCCGCCCAGCTGATCCGTGACCTCCGCACCCCGCGCGCCCGCTCACCCTCCCCGCACCCTACACCACCAAACTTGACGCCAGGGTTGCCGGTTTGTCGGGAATTCCCCAAAATGCGGAAAATTTGGAACCCATTTGGCCGTTCGTGATGAGAGTGGTTTTTTTGGGGAGAAGTGTCAAGATTTGTAAAATATGATTATGCTAGTTTAATTTTGTTTTTTAATATCACATTCCGTCATAAAAACAATATTTAAAAGTGCTGTCTTCTTAAATTTTTGCTGTAGGTATTAATGGAAAATTTTGAATCACCACGTTTGGTAGTTTTCACTATATTTGCACACGGTTTCTAGGGATATTCAGGTTATAACCATTGGCAGCCCAGGTCGGCGCTCCGGTTTGCAAGTTTTGTCATGACGATCTCGCGATGTTGCTCACTGGCTGTGATTATGCCGCGCTTATAATCTTCTTTCGCTTTTATCTGACTGATCGAGACTCCTGTGAAGATTGAATACCTACCCATTCTATAGAATTTATTAGAAAAGTTTCAGATGTGATTTAAGAATATAATAATACTTACGTCTCGGAACTTAAAGACAAAAACACCAAACTATATACCTATAGTTGAACGTGTTTCACGCGAGCAAGTTTTTAATTTTAACCTAACTTTTAAAACAAGCCACGTGCTTCGGTCGTGTATTAAAAGCGGTGCAACGATAAAAAAGTCACCAAGTAATACGTGTTATTTTTTTCTTATTCATTCAATAAATATTTAAATTTGATATTTTCTGTCAATATACAAAAAATGTACTCTTAAAAGTACTGAAAAGTTAGATTAAATGTTACATTTAGTTTCTCTTTTGGATTTCAATATATTTTTATACAGCCTATGGTCCACCATATTCTACGCTCAGAAGTAAATTTTGCTCAAAAGATTCGGTATCCGCTAAACCTGGGGATACATTTTATCCCCAGATTTTGCGAGATATCAGAAATCATCTTTTACTGTGCTAGGGAACGGGATTAAATTTCACACACAACTCTGTTTAAAATCACAACTAAGCATTACACACCATTGACTAATAATGGTGCTTAAAAAACATCATATTACTTATTCGTATGCGCACACACAACTCTACATTTATGCAATAGTAGATTGTATCATATTTTTACGGCGATGGCATTTTATTGAATCTAGAGCGAAGTGAGGGATTCTTTTGTAGAATCCTGAACGTAGCGAGGGATTCAAAGTACGACGCCCGAGCCAAAAATATATTTTGCGCTCGAGTGGTACACTCTAATTTTCATCACCTCTATGAGTAAATAAAAGGCGCCTCATATTTTATTGTAATATTATTATTTAATAAAAAGTAAAACAACAACTAAATTGAACGCCGCAATACCCGAAATTAAATGGTATCTAATAATAAAACAAATGAAAACTTATATTTACATTCTTTTCATTCATTTTCTTGGCGCTGAATACTAACATTACAAAAACTTCCAAATTCAAAAAATGCGCGGCAAAGATCATTCCGTCGCACTTATTTGTTCCAAATTCAAAAAGTGCGCGGCAAACATAATTCCGGCGCACTTATAAAGTTCCTAATAGAGAACACCACCTTTGGGCGCACTTAAAGACGAACCAAGTAGTCTTTTCGAATAGATGTGATGAAAAATGTTATTTGCGGTATTTGATATTTGTTACATTCAAGTTTTGCGCGCCGGGAAAAGAAATGTCCTGGCTCTAGAGATATCTATACAGGTTTTCACAACGTCAACCCATAATTGTACCCGTTACTATAACCACGCTCGGTCAGTTCGTTCAAAATGTACTGAAAGAAAATGTGCTTTGTTTATTTTGGTTTTGAGTCTCAGCTGGTTTTAGTTTTGATTACATGTATTTAATAATAACTAAAACTTTACAGTCGCCTAGTTGGTACCAATTACATTTATTTTGTTATCAATTATTGTATTATCAATAATTGTTATATCATTACACTGATTGTAATTGTCATCATTGAAAAATTACTTTAGTAGGTAATTAGAGAATAAAACAATTTTGCTAAAAAAATACAAAACAACGACGTGGAACTAAAACGTAGTTATAAATTATTCGAATATTATGCCTCTATATCTTTTTGGAGTATTTGACAAAACGTGTATAGTTTAAGCTATTATTTATCTATTGCATAAGTATTGCAAAGTTATATAATGCCGAGGTGCCTAGTGTGTACAGTTACTGGAAATTTACGCGCAACCTCTTATTCTAGTACATCAAGATGTAAAACTTATGCTTTAAAACCTTCCTCAAAATAGCAAAATAAAATCAGCTAATTCAAAGAAAAGTTAATTGATTGTCGACAAATGTATAGAACAGCTGATGTTTTCTCCGCAATTACAGGGTCGAGCCACAGCCATAGATAGCCACCAACTTTTAAGTTAGTCATAATGACTACAATAGTTGCTCTACAACAGCAATGATTCTGTATGACTATAGTGTCTCGTATAGATCTTCTTAGCTGACTGCGCGAACGAAGTGAGAGTGAGTCTCAGTTTTGACTCGACAAGACTTCCGTCTGTCCAGATGTTGATTCTCATCTACAGGTCACATTCTTCAACGGAACTTGACTAAACTGGATACACAAGTTCTATATATTTTTGAAATTTTAGTCGTCGCCGATTTTTCCCTCAAAAAGGGGGAAATTTTGCTGTAGAGCTGTTTATCAACCGATTTCGATAATATTTGGCAAGATCCTAACATATTATAAATTTATATATAACATATTACTAAATCTTTTAATCTTTGTTTTGTAAATCTTGTCGCGAACCCTGTTCTGTACTGTATCAGCCTTTTTAATAGTCCACTGCAGGACGTAGGCCATCCCACGAAGGGTGTTTGGGCCATATCCACCACGCTGGCCCAGTGCGGGTTGGTGGATTCACATACGCCATCGAATTTCTTCTGCTGACATATGCAGGTTGCCTCACGATGTTTTCCTTCACCGAAAAGCCAGCGGTGTTAAATTCCGTACATAAATTCCAAAGAACTCATATTTATGAAGAAGATTCAGTTAATCTGAAACGTGATCTACTTTTCGAAGAACTACTAGACATATTTTGGTACCTACCCTTACCATTGACTTCTATTTACCCCGTCCTTACAAAGTGTTGTAACAATTCTATGGCTGCCAAGTCGTTCGTCTGATTTTATGAGTGAAAGTTATGAATGAGCCCTGAAGCGTAAGACGATTACGAAGGTTAGTTTATAAAAGTGCGGTTAATTAAAAGTTAGGGGCCGCACTCGGCTGCACTGTAAGCCGCCCTTTGAAACTTGGCCGTCTGTCCCACGACTTCACGACTCATATCGTTTGTTATCTTCACGCTTGATAGGCAAATAGAAAAACTCTTTATTGTTCACACCATCACATCCAATTAATTTTGTAGTTATTTGTTTTATTAGTACTAATTCATGCTAATTACTCTCATTGTTTAGTATAATCCTAATAACCAAGCAATAATACTACCAATAATTCTTATCAAATGATTACTTCCTAACATTGACACATTCAAAGAAATACCAATAATTTACTAACATAGATAATTTTATTAAATATAAGACACTTATATCCAAAAACCGTCTTAGAATTTTGCCTTAGTGCTAAGTATGGAACTGTTTACGTACGATACTATATTGTCACAAGCATACATTTCTTGCTTAGTATTTTATATCAAAATAAAAATATTGTAAAAGACTGAACATTTACTTTAACCTTAACCCTGCCGCAGTTTTATTGACTGGACTAGTCTGGCGTGAATAATCCCTTGTTTGTGTATCTCCGAACTACGCGCCGAGGTCAAACGCATTATATTTAACTAACAAATAAAATTTTAGGAACAGTAAGCAAATGTTCTTATTAATTCATACTTGGATAAAAGAAGAAGAATAAGCTTTAACAAATAGAAACTATTAGTAACTCTTACTCAATTTTAAACACCGACTCTAGTGGAATACTTGCCGCGAACCCAAATAAAATATTTACTCGTTCCCGAAATGGCAATATTAGCACAATGGATGACAATGTCTAAGTCATCATCAACATCTCGCCCTTAACCCACTAGATGGGGTCGGCACAGCACAATTCCTTTCACCACTTCAGTCTGTTACACCTACGTCATCATCAATTCCTTTCTCTCGGATATCAACTTTCATACAATTCACCCACACTTCTGTTGTCGTACTTCCTAAATATAAGCTGTTAAATGTTTTTATGCTCTTTAGTAAATAAAGGTTAATATAAAAACTTTTTTTTAAATTAAGTTTTGATGCTTTATACATTTTTTGTGTAAATAAAAGTACGTTGTGATAAATTAAAATATTAACCAAATCCAATCTACTTAATATCTAAACTTGTTTAGAAAAGATTTACTTTGTAGAAAATTCTATAGACGACATCGATATATGATCTAAACTTGTTTAGAAGAGATTTACTTTGTAGATGATTTTGTATACTTTATTTAAATGGGGAAATTCTACATACGACGCTGATATATGATCTAAATACTTGTCTAGAAAATATTTACTTCGTAGGTGATGATTTACACTCTATTTAAATAGGGAAATTCTAATATAGACGACACCGATATATTATAGGAATTTCATAGTGTGTCAGTATCATAATATCATAAGATACAATATAGTATCTTCAGTACTTACATAAAATATATAAATGGTAGGTAGGTACCTATGTATTTTTAAATATAATCTAAATTACCAGATGACAAAATATCACGTATCCTGTCATATTATAACTCGAAGCTCAAAAGTTGGGCAAGCTAAACAGTATTTTGATATGCTAAATTAATATCCATTTTGGTTGCAAATAGAAAATAATCCGTCTCGGGTCTGCCATAAAAATGTCTCCAAATCTAACGTCTGCCCAAGTAATAAAAAACGGCACGAATAAAGTAAAATATTCCGTAACCGCGTTGTGCATCACAATATTGTATCCAACACATTTTATGGCACCCGGGATGAATACTTCCGTCCGCCTCAGACTAAAATGTAGGCAAGATCAGTACCTACTGCGACGAACGTGTCTTACAAGAAAAACCAGTGGTATAGGTTTTTGTGTTTTAAAGTGGCGGCAAAAACATTGCTAAGTTTAATCTAACCTTCTTATTTTTATTAATTGGATTTCGCTTAAATCTGTAACCACATCAAAAAACTAAAAGTAAAAATGATTTAGGTAATAATTTCTTTCCAAAGTAATAACTTAAATATTAAAAACCATTATTTCAATATGTTTTCATTTAATTTACGTTTTTTGAAACTTTTCACACAAAACTACATACCTACTGTTATCTAAATGCGTGTCATCTTATGTAGGTACCTAAGTGCACCGTAGATGCACTGCACTTAATTTAATTTATTTTATGTATTAAATAAAGTAAGCAAGTTAAAAATCTGTATCAAATGTTAGAGGCTATACCAACTCAAGACAATCTTAAGTATTAAACTTCACTGTATTGTTCTTGATCTAATTCATTGTCTGTATTTTCCGCCATTTCAACGTGTTTAATTATTATATTCTCGTACTACGTAGTTGTGTTTTAATTCGTTTTAGTTTATTTTCTCTATTAAATTAGAATCATTATGTTAATATATCAATAAACCTTTCATACATGATAGCCTGCTTATGTCGGAGATTAAAACAATTCAAGAAAATTTGTAGCATAATTTTCCTGCATACAAAGATAACCCACTGTCTGCAACCGTTATCTCAACGTGCTCCATTGTACGTAGGTGCTCCGTAGTTGTGACAGCACTTAACCGCCCAACTTTAAGCTCGCGTTTCCGTTACTTTTATCACGGGAGTAACTTTTTAAATTGATGTTTTTCCAACGAATCAGTTGACGACTTTAGTTTTAAAATCTGTTTTCTACTGAGGGAACGCGGTTAACGGCTATAGGTATAGTTACAGCCAATTTCAGTGAAATGTGTGTCTGTTGATCTTTATATACAGCTGTAATGAAGATACATTTATTAGAAAATCGAACCAGCTACCATAGGCAACACACTACAGCAGCACACTGAAAATTAACGTAAAACTGGAAAAAAGTGATCAGAACAAATGACAGTATGGCAATCCCTCTTGCCTGCCCGCGCGTACCTACTATTTGTCGCATACGCCGCAGTAGGTACTGTCTCACTCTCATAAGTCTAAACTATAGTTGTTGATCTCTGAAATATCTTATTACGCTCAGGGTCAAATATGTCACTCGTGCTACAAGACACTACGTTGTTCTTTCGGTGCACAATCTAATGTACTATTAAAACTGATAGTGAAAATATATTTACACTAGGTATTTTTTGTAAAGCGCAAGGCAAAGCAGATCTATATGAAAATACGTATTAATACCACCGTGCTGAAGTCAAGCAACGTTTGGTACGGTCAGTCTTCGAATGGGATACTGGGGGTGGCATTTATAAGTATTATAACTGAGCGCTACTGTAGCTCGGACGACACGTTAAGTTGTAAGTCCCGATTGTTTAAACCGTTCAGCCATCTCAGAGGCCTTCAGGCGGCTTAAAAATTCTGACACTAGGACTAGCCACCGGGCCTAAATACCACAATTGTTTTAACTATAAACATATTTCAATATTTTAATCACATTTATTGTACTTATAACATATTATGTGAATTATTTTACAATTCAGTATCAATTTTAACCGTTGCAGCAATATTACGTTAAGCACGATTCACGTGTAAATCGGGTTTTATTACTCAGAGTCAGCTTTAGTATTTTTATATATATTTTTGTCACAGTTTTTACTTTAAACCAAAAAGAATTGGCAATTCTTTTTGGTTTAAAGTAAAAAAGTCGATGGTTTTTACGAAAACGAGAGCCAACCAATTGTGTATGAATAGTATGAATAGGTACATACGGATTTTGTGCTGCGTGTTTCTTTAGACGGTTTATTCCCAGTGTTAGTACCAATCTTACTACCAGTAGTAAGAACGGTAAATGAATTACCGTTCTTACTACTGGTAGTAAGATTGGTAGAAACACTGGGGATAAACCACGCCGGATATATTCGAGGATGTCATTTTACTTGTCATTACTACTTTGCCTAAGAATATTACGAATATTACGTATCAAACAGATATTGTTATCTGATTTTCATGTCTTAAAAATATGCCTAAACCTCAGAACAATGACAAGTAACAGAAGTATTGCTAAATTTTACTCAAATAAAAATCACAAGTTGGAATGTCAAAATGGTTAAAATATGGTCCCACTTTTCTTCTGTCTTTTGCGATATGATCGAAAATTTAAACCTTCAGTTCCAGTAGAAGGTTCAAATCTCTGATCTATTTTACCTTCTTAGTTTCCATCTTTTTGAATTTGGACAGCGGAGATGACTCAATGCTAGTTTATGAAACCCTTCGAAATTACGTAAGTTCGGGTGTACATGTATCTTCTTCTAACACCTTTTAAATTTCATTTTTAAAATAGGACAAAGTGATGTACTCGTATATCTCTTGCTATTTTAGTACGTTTTATACTACTTTAGTTCTTATTATATGTCCTAAACAAAGCATGCACATAGTTACGCGCCAAACTGTTACCTAGTCGCCAAAGTACATATAAACCTATCTATACCTGAGCGTCTTGAGGTGTTATTATTTAATGTAGTTTGTAGTTAGACGCTGGTAATTAATAGCTATAAGCGTGAATCAGTGTCCGAGACAAACCAAATGGTTTTTAGGTATTGAACATCTTTATTTTAAAATATAATAACAAAAAACATATATTATGATGAATGAATAAAAAAAATAAGACTTGGAAAAATTCGGTGATTTTCCATAAAGTTTTTGGAACACTGTAAAAATTGGTCAAAATGACCCTGTCAGTATATATAAATTATACTGTTTTGGTAGAGTGCGGTTACCATTAAGGGTACTCGGTATACGATTCTTACCCCAATTAATATGTAAAAATATGACCTTAATATTTGACCCGGCAGATCTGCTGACAGATCTGCTGGCAGATTTGCCGGTCCAATCAACAGCCAAAGTGGTCAGTAGGGAAAAGTAAGCATCCGCGTATGTACTCGTATTTTACTGTGTTGTAGGTTTGGCTACGACTATTTATTGTACATAATAAGTATTATTGTAGAGCTTAAAGCGTAGTTTGACTAAGTATTTCTTAGCGATTACCGAAGTTAAGCAACGTTCAGCACGGTATCCCGATTAGTGACCATGGGTGGCATTTACAACTGCAGCTCGGATAACACGTTAAATTGTGGGCTTCGGTTGTTTTAACCAATTAGCCATATCAGAATCCGGTTCAAAAATCTGACACCAGGGCTAGCCACCCGGCCCATACGTACTTACTTCAAAGTAAAGATGTCAATTCATACTTATGTATATAGCGAAAAGAAACATTTAAGTTGGTTCAAATTTTGGAAGGCTTATCCTTTTTTCTGAAGTCAGTAGATAAATAACTATTATTTTAATAGCACAAGAAAAAATTATCTACACGAAAGTAAGGTTACAAGAAGTATCATATTTAGATTTTTTTTGTGTATTTTCTCTCAAAGTAGGTTTATAGTAACTTTCTCTTTGTGAAAAACATTTCAAAAATAGACGCGTTCGCAGGATTTGAACCTGCATCTCTCTAGGATTCCGGCCCAAATCCTGTGAACGTGTCAATTTTTGAAATCTTTATCACAAACAGAAAGTTTCTATAAACCTAGTGTGTGAAGTACGATAAAAATAATTTCATAGGTTTATGGTGTCTAGAGCGAGTTGCGATCATATAATCTAAGGTTGCTATACTCAGATAACTGCTATATCAAGCAGGACTGAATAACTAGAAGATATCACTTTTTGACCGACGAACCAGCGGAGGAGGTACTCAATTCGACGCGTATATAATTATATATAGGTATATATTTTTTAATGTATAACCACGCATAACTTTTTTCATAGTAGTCCGATTTCAATAATTCTTTTTAGGGTTCCGTATCTCAAACGGAAAAAACGGAACCCTTATAGAATCACTTTGTTGTCCGTCTGTCCGTCTATCCGTCTGTCCGTCTGTGTGTATGTCAAGACTCTTTATCTCGGGAACGCGTAAAGATATCGAGTTGAAATTTAAACTGTATACGTATATCTATGATTTCTTGCAGTTGTGTAAAAGAAAAACTTCTAAGTTATTGTATAAAACAGTTGGAGCCGTTTATGTGGTAAAAAACCGCATATTTCGACACCCACAAAAATCAAAACCTACAGGGTACTTCCCGTTGACATAGAACTATGAAATTTGGCGAGAAGCATTGTCTCAGAGTACACATATAGGAATAAATCTGAAAACTGTACATTTTTATTTAAATCACAAAAAATAGGGCCTCAAAATTCACAAAATATGGGTTCAAAATTCAAAGTGAGTAAATCGTATCATGTAAGGTATCATATAAAAGAACTTCATTGGCATTTAGCACATGCTAAAACAGGTTTTTAAATTATTTTAACAATGTGTTTGTACGGAACCCTCGATATGCGAGCTTCACTCGCACTTGTCCGGTTATTTTTTATTGGAAAGAGTATACTTCGAAATTGGTCCCATTTAAATTTTATCGAAATCAGCTGAGCTATTTTTGATAAATCATCAATAATGTAAAAAATGCTACACCGATCCGTGCGAAATATTCGCAAATTCTACACGGGTGAAATCGGTCATGCTATTTTTTGCAATAAATAATTATATTGATGAGGTTTCATTGGTTATTTTTCTATGTGTGTTGTCTATGTGTTGTTCATCAATATGAAATGTAATATGGCTTCAACGGTTCCTATACAAAACGGCCTTTTGGGCCTGTCTATTTAAAACAGACAAAATGCCAAGTCGAGGTGTTGTTCTTTCTGCGTGTTTGTATGTATGTATATCGATAAAGATTTAATCCATTTATCTGTCAGGATTTGGTCAAATATGAGCTGATTCTGAACAAAAAAGTTAAATGAAAATACAATGTAGGCATCCACGCTATTTAATATATTACATTCAATTATGAGAGAGCGGCTCGCCCTACAAAAGAGAGCACGTGGGCGTAGTAAATGCCATGGAGGGTTACCGCAACACCCCTTGCCAGCCGCCCGGGTCACTAACACGCATCGTTTTATTTTAACTACCTTTAAGGGATCATATAACTTTTACATGAAAAATTTGATTCTGATACTTAGTGCATCATCATCACCATCGTCACATCAGCTGTAGGTACACGTCCATTGCTTGACTTGCGTAAGTCTCCCCTATTTCTAAAGCGGCTTGCATTCAGCGCGTTCCTGCGATATTAATCAGCATTTGAGAACAGTGAATACCATAACAAATTGCCAATTGGCAAGTTGAAGTGGCAGTGGGCAGGGCACATCGTTCAGAGGACTTATGACTGATGGGGTTGAAAATTGCATCAATACTCCCGTCGTCACTACTACATTTTGTTTATTTTTACTACCCTTTGAAGCAGTTTATCACTTATACATTAATCCTGATAGTCAAGCATGCGGCCACGAAACGCCACGAAAAGAACACATTTCGACGTGTGAAAAAGTGACATATATACTTTGTCACAACGCTGGCTCGTTCTGACACTACGAAATAAGCTAAACTAACGGCTGGAATCCGGGCTCTAATGCTTATATATATACTGTTAATTGATAAAGAAAAGTGTATTTATCTCTGGCAATGCAATTTATTAGGAACAATGTCATACTCTTAGATTAATTATTGGTCGGTCAAGCGTAGCGAGACTAATCATTACTCTTCAAGGTCATACTTTTAGGTAGCACTTGAGGGCAGTAAATAGTTTAAGGGTTACCGCAACACACCTGCCAGCCGCCTGGCTCACTAACACGCATTGTTTTATTTTAACTACCCTTCGAAATATATCATAATTTTTAAATAAAAACCCTGATAAAATAAATGCATTAATCTCTAGTTTATATCGGTTTTTTATAAATTTCAAATAAGTTTTCGTTTGACTACAAATTACCTGACGTTAAGCAGATATCCGGTCTAGGGTGTAGCATGCTTACCTAGAAGATTCATATTTACTCAAGGTTTGAAGACACCCATGTTGTACTTTAGAGGAAAGACAGACTCAGGCAAAGCGTTCCACATTCTTTCAGTTCAGTTCATTCGTTTGCTTTCAGAAGTTATGATATACTTATTCAAAATTATGAACAACTTTTACTATGGATGCAACCTCAAAATTGAGAGAAAAATAATCAACTATTAATTCAAAATACATACATTTTGTCGAGAGTCAATGAACTTTTTGTACGGAACAGCTGATTTCCCCACGCGATTTAGAGGTTGGTTCCATAGTAAAAGTTGTTCATAAAGATGAATATGTACGTAAATTATACCTTGTAAAGCAACACCTTATATCCTCTAGATATAGAGTTTGATATATTTACATTCGTGTTGCATTGCGAGTTACACATGTTTTCCACGTGCTAGAAAAAGAAACATGATTTTCGTAGAATCAATTAGGAGCTAAGTGCCGTCAAAAACGACTCAGCCGATTTCTACAAAATTTAAATGGGACCTTTGAAATATGATATACCAAACAAAAAAAAGTATCACTAAATTCGGTTCATAATTGGCGGAGTAATCGAGTAACACATGTACAAAATAAAACACAAACAGTCGAATTAAGAACGTGCTTTTCCGAAGTCTGTTAAAAATTGCAGCCACCATTAACAAATTATTGAGGCGCTAGAATTTTGTTGGCGCGTGTTATTTGTTTATTGGTTTGCCATCCCTGATCTAGACTTGCTCATATTTTTCGACCGACGAACCGGAGGAGGTACTCAATTCGACGCGTATATATATATATTTTTTTATGTATAAACCACGCAAGAAATTTTTCATAGTAGTCCGATTTCAAAAATTTTTTTTTTTTGGAAAGAGAAGATTTACTTCAAAATTAGTCTTATTTAAATTTTATCGAAATCGGCTGAGCCATTTTTGATAAATCAACGATAATTTGAAGAATGCTACATCGCTCCTTGCGAAATAATCGTGTATTCTGTACACGGGTCAAGACAAGACGGTCATGCTAATTTTTGCAAAAATAATCTTGTGTTAATACTCATATCCCTGTCAGTAGTATATCATCCTAAAATCAACAATAATGTGAAAATTACCACATCGATCCGCGTGACTACATGAAAATTACCACATCGATCCGCGTGACTACATGAAAATTACCACATCGATCCGCGTGACTACATGAAAATTTCCACATCGATCCGCGTGACTACATGAAAATTACCACATCGATCCGCGTGACTAAATGAACTCTGTACACGGTTGAAGTCGGTTATGCCATTTTTGGCAATAAATAATTATATAATTATAACTTATTTATGCTTACCAATATTATAAATCTGAAAGAGTGTTTGTTAGCTTGTTTATTACTCTTTCACGCGGAAAATGGAGGATATTGCAGCGGTAGTCAGCTAGTAGTAAATCATAACTATGAGAGCTAAAAATTCAATGTTTCATCGTATTTTTTTTTGTCATCAAACAACGTGAATTCCTTTGATGACACTTATGGTCGCATTATCAGTATTTTTTTTTAAATATGGCACGATTGTCTGAAAAGGTCCACTATCCTTACCCTAGAATCCCCAGATAGTATTATTAAATCTGTGGCGTAGGTTCGGGCGGGCCGGCGGCACAGAATAAGTAATAACGTGTCGGCGGCCTCAAGGGAGCTCCCGGAACGCTCGTGTCTGACCACTGCCGGCCGCATCACACCGCTGTCACTACTCGTTTCGGATATTATATTTTGTTGCCACATCTGCCTAATACATTATTGAGTGGAGAATGTTCTCATTCAGATATACTGGCTTTCTTGTCTTATTAGTTACAATGTAATGATTGTCTAGGTTTTTGGTGAGACCTCTACAATCGTAGTATATGGCTAAAATAAAAAATCTGGTATTCCAAACATTTCATCGAAAGACGATGAACGTTTCGGATCAAACAGCTGATTTTTTCGCGACTTCAGTGTTGGCCGTAAAGAAAGCGTTGATCATAATTATGAGTTTGATATCCTAGAATATGACCATAGTCCAGAGAAATATCACGTACGTCATCTGATCATTTTTGAAATGGTGATAAAAAACCGGACAAGTGCGAGTCAGGCTCGCACATCGAGTGTTCCGTACAAATTCAGAAAATTTCACAAAATTGGGAAGTAAGTTGTTAAAATCTCTATACCGTCGACAAAAAAGTTTTTTTTTACTTATTTAAAAATATATATTTTTTTTTTATGTATAAACCACGCAAGAAATTTTTCATAGTAGTCCGATTTCAAAAATTTTTTTTTTTTTGGAAAGAGAAGATTTACTTCAAAATTAGTCTTATTTAAATTTTATCGAAATCGGCTGAGCCATTTTTGATAAATCAACGATAATTTGAAGAATGCTACATCGCTCCTTGCGAAATAATCGTGTATTCTGTACACGGGTCAAGACAAGACGGTCATGCTAATTTTTGCAAAAATAATCTTGTGTTAATACTCATATCCCTGTCAGTAGTATATCATCCTAAAATCAACAATAATGTGAAAATTACCACATCGATCCGCGTGACTACATGAAAATTACCACATCGATCCGCGTGACTACATGAAAATTACCACATCGATCCGCGTGACTACATGAAAATTTCCACATCGATCCGCGTGACTACATGAAAATTACCACATCGATCCGCGTGACTAAATGAACTCTGTACACGGTTGAAGTCGGTTATGCCATTTTTGGCAATAAATAATTATATAATTATAACTTATTTATGCTTACCAATATTATAAATCTGAAAGAGTGTTTGTTAGCTTGTTTATTACTCTTTCACGCGGAAAATGGAGGATATTGCAGCGGTAGTCAGCTAGTAGTAAATCATAACTATGAGAGCTAAAAATTCAATGTTTCATCGTATTTTTTTTTTGTCATCAAACAACGTGAATTCCTTTGATGACACTTATGGTCGCATTATCAGTATTTTTTTTTAAATATGGCACGATTGTCTGAAAAGGTCCACTATCCTTACCCTAGAATCCCCAGATAGTATTATTAAATCTGTGGCGTAGGTTCGGGCGGGCCGGCGGCACAGAATAAGTAATAACGTGTCGGCGGCCTCAAGGGAGCTCCCGGAACGCTCGTGTCTGACCACTGCCGGCCGCATCACACCGCTGTCACTACTCGTTTCGGATATTATATTTTGTTGCCACATCTGCCTAATACATTATTGAGTGGAGAATGTTCTCATTCAGATATACTGGCTTTCTTGTCTTATTAGTTACAATGTAATGATTGTCTAGGTTTTTGGTGAGACCTCTACAATCGTAGTATATGGCTAAAATAAAAAATCTGGTATTCCAAACATTTCATCGAAAGACGATGAACGTTTCGGATCAAACAGCTGATTTTTTCGCGACTTCAGTGTTGGCCGTAAAGTAAGCGTTGATCATAATTATGAGTTTGATATCCTAGAATATGACCATAGTCCAGAGAAATATCACGTACGTCATCTGATCATTTTTGAAATGGTGATAAAAAACCGGACAAGTGCGAGTCAGGCTCGCACATCGAGTGTTCCGTACAAATTCAGAAAATTTCACAAAATTGGGAAGTAAGTTGTTAAAATCTCTATACCGTCGACAAAAAAGTTTTTTTTTACTTATCTAAAAACCTGTTTTAGCATGTGCTAATGAAGTTCTTTTATATGACACCTTACATGATACGATTTTTCACTATGAATTTTGAACCCATATTTTGTGAATTTTGAGGCCCTCCCTATTATTTGTGATTTAAATAATAATGTAAAGTTTTCAGATTTATTCCTACGTAAATGTGTACTCTGAGACAATGCTACTCGCCAAATTTCATAGTTCTATGTCAACGGGAAGTACCTTGTATGTTTTGATTTTTGTGAGTTTTAAAATATGCGGTTTTTACGACATAAACGGTACTAACTTTTTTAAACGATAACTGAGAAGTTTTTATTTTACACAACTGCAACATAGATTTACGTATACAGTTTAAATTTCAACTCGATATCTTTACGCGTTCCCGAGATAAAGAGTCTTGACATACACACAGACGGACAGACAAAGTGATCCTATAAGGGTTCCGTTTTTTCCGTTTGAGTTACGGAACCCTATACATATTACATGTACCTAATCGATTTCGTATGGAACAGCTGATTAGTGTCATTCAAAATACAAATCAATTTTCAGATCTAACCTTGATTTTGACTAGCATTTTTACAAGAATCATTTTGAATTTAATGTTTTTATTCGATCTACGATACATGCACACAAAACTGCCTAACATGGAGTATTCAGATCATGCAATGCATCGTTATTCCCGAAACATTAAATATCGATATCATTCGAAAACAATTGAATCGGCATCGATCACCAGTTGTGATTGCCCGCGACGAATCCATACAAGCCTGATTTGCTCCGCACAATGAACATCTCCGAAGTCGAAATTCCTTCCGAAGCGGATAAAGGAACAACGGTTTAAATGCAAATAAGATTACAATTAGATATTTAGATCCTCTCGCAACCCACTTATTTCGAGACAAGCCTCTTAATACTGGGCTTGTTTAATCAAGTATTTAATAGACGAGGCGAATGAGCGTTTGATAAATATATATACCAGATATGGATGCCTTGACGTGGTTTCGGTTATTAATTTAGTGTTTGAATGTTTATGTTTGCTCGAAATGGTAACATAACTTGGGGATGTGTTTAAAAGTTATTATTTTTATTACTCCAGATAGAGTCTAGTTAGCAGTAGTTTGAAACGGTAGGAGTTTTTCGGATTTACCTGCGACAAATAACGTATACTAAGTTACAGCTGTATATTTTACAATTTTAAGTTGAGGTGTATAAAATCTTGTCCAGTGACTTATGTACGTGTAGGTTAACCTCGTGTTTAATGCAATTTTGAACTCAGGGCTCAAACCCTTACAAAGTATAAACCGCAAAGGAATATTGTAGAGATAAAAATGTGTCCTAAGAATGCAGCAAAGTTGAAAGGCAGCCGGGCAACACTCGTGGGCAGGGTAACGCTACCATTAGGGTTACACAGAACGTTGACATTGGATTACAAATATTAAGCTCTTGTACCCATAATGAATAACTTTTAATATGTACTATGACAACCAATCTTTAAATCGAGAACATACATCAACTGTTCAATGTTCAAAACTGTTGACTGCTTCGGTGGCTAAGTGGTTAGTGACCCTAACTTCTGGATCAAAGAGGCGTGGGTTCGTTCCCCACCCAGGGCAAATATTTATGCGATGAACATAAGTGTTTGCTTTGTGTCTGGGTGTTATTTAGTTACTATCTATATAAATATGTATTTAAAAATAAGTGTATGTAGTATATCAGTCTCTGGCAGCCATATCACAAGCTTTGCTTAGTTTGGGGTCAGAGACCGTGTGTAAGATGTCAAAAAAAACTTACTTATACAATTAGTTTCGAATATGAACATGACTGACTTCAAAAATCACGAATTTTGTCTCTCCTATATTTTTATAGATATCACGTGACATCACACTTTGTCAGTCAGTCAAAACTGAGGATGTTTTCCGTGGACATTTTCAATTTAGTAAAATGTTTGTATGGTACCTTTCCAATAATTGAATATCACCTCACCATACTGACTTAGCATAATAGGTATCAAAATAAGTATAATGGTGCGACCACACACTCAGCGAGGCAACACGAGCATCACATCTGTAGCTAACTTCACATCGTAAACAAGTATACAAAGTCGGCGATGTGAAGTTAGCTATAGAAGTTTCTTTAGAAGCTTCTGTTGCTAACTTCACATCGCCGCCTTGTATACTTGTATACGATGTGAAGTTAGCTACAGCTGCGGTGCTCTTGTCGCCTCGCGGAGTGTGTGGAATTGTGGATGCACCATGATACTTGAATCAAGTCAAATGTGTTCCTAACCATAGACCAATTGTCGTAGCCTCCATCCAGTGCATTACAATTGTTCCGCCCAAACCTTAGCTATGGGTATACTGCTACAGAACTCTACCTACTTTGAAATGTGGTAAAGTATAACCAGCAAGGCTCTCTCAGCGTAATAACCGCGGAGCTCCTCGAGACGGCAACAATGCGCGCCCGGATTACTTGTCAAACAACTTGACAACACGGAATTCGTAAAACTCACCTTTTTTGATACGACGCTCGAGTTTCCCGCAATGCTCGTCAACAACCTATCGAATTGATTTACAGTCTTTTGGTGTTTCAAGTTGGTGTTTCAACTTGGGGCTGGCTTTACGTTCTTAGCGTGGGTTTTATGTCTATTGCGTTTGACTAACATATAAAAGTAAACTGGTATCAGCCTGTCATTTCATGTATTATTCTGCGGGTACTTTTCGGAGTTCGTAATTGAATTCCAAAAAGGAGGTAGTGAATTAGATTGATTTTTTATGTATACAATATCTTAGTTGATTAAGAACCGGTTCGACATTTTTGAATTATTATTATACCAAAAAAAGTTCAATTTAGAGTATTCTTTTCGAGCTTTTGATAAAATCTGGATTGTATATATGAAGTTTACTTTGAATAGACCCAAAACCAACTTGATCATTCTTGTCTCTAGAAGTAAATGGCTCATAATACTTTTGAATACCTAAGTAAAATTTCGAGCGTAGCTCGTAACACATTCAAACAAAGAGTTATTTTTGTGATAAACATTTCAAAAATTCCTAATCCTATTGTTGGATGCACTATAAAATTAAAATCATTACATGCAAACAAATCCTAATATAGGTATTTAGTCACGTAAATAAAAATAAATAACTAAACCAACAAAACTATCGGCACAGAGACAATTTTTAATTTACTCGTTTAAAATTGCAGATTTTGAAGTCACAGGTTTCAAATGCTCTTTCATTTAGCCGAGCGTTCATGTGAAACGCACAATTAAACAACAGGAACAAAAGAGCTTCCGCGCCGCCTGTGTTCCGGTACTTATGATTGCTATTGTGAATATGGTGCATTCAATAAATCGCTGGAAACGAGTGGGGCGATCCGTGAAGGCAGCACCGGTCACAGCGCGGGCTGTGAGGAGGACCAATAAAATACTAAACACCAAGGAACCTATCCATTTAAAAAAAAAAACATACCAAGTCGATGATTCTTCATACATAGGTTGTGTTAAACATTTGAATATGTTTGTCTTTATAGTGCAATAAATAAGTACCTACAAATCTTACAGGCCTTACCCCACACACGCTATTATTTACAGATTTATTGTTTTACAGATTACGGTCTTATTGAAGATCCATAAGGGAGGCCTATGTCCAGCTGTGGACGTCCTTCGGCTGATGGATGGATGGATGGATGTCTTACAGAGATTTGTAATGAATTATTATTATGAATAAATGCAATAATTACTAAAGTCAGAGAGAAACAATATAGTCAATTATAAATAAGCATAATTCATAAGAAGCCCAAGCGCTACGCTTTTTGTTAAGGAGTATATAGGTTTTGGTGTTTCAAGTCACGCAGGTACACCGAAGAAAGTTCCTTACAAAAAATCAAAAAGCTCAGCTAAGCAACTTAAAGTAAGCACTTGACTGATTTTCAAGTACCTATATAGAATATCTGTAGTTGTAGCTGTTGCTGCAGAAAATAAAAAAGCAGCTTTTTAGCCAATCGGGTAACTCCACGGACGTCTAAGATAGACTCGAGAGTCTGTTCACAACATTTTTTTTTATTCCTTCGCGCTCTCAAATAAAAACCAAGACATAATTAACAACACACACCAACGGGAACGTTATTCAAAATTGAGCCTTTACGTTTCCGTGTCGCGTCATAGCTGCAGACGCAGATGCAGTGTGTTTAGAATAGAATCCTGCCCGATGGAGGCGAGAAGTCGGAGGCAGCCCTGGTCACAGGCTGCTTGACCCAGAAAGCTGGAGTGGCGCGATCGCGTCGATAGCGCGCGCTCGCCTCGCTCCCTCTGGCCTCCGGCCGATACAGCCGACACACGCTCCACATCGGGCTCAGATATCGAACTCGAACATCTAATTAAGTTATGCTTTGTGCTAGTTTGTAAAAATAAACAAGCTTAACGATCTTGACTGCCGCGCAATTATCTGCAAATAGCGCATTGAGGTCTGCTATTTTAGCACGAGCTACGTACGTTTCGACTTGCTTTATGTTGTTGCGATAATACATAATAGTGGTTTAGTGTAATAATTATTTAGATTTATAAATTGAACTCGGTAATTAGCAATTAGCAAAAATGGTATGGGTGAACATTTTTTTAGGAAACTGCTTTCACAAACGTTTCTATTATGTACCTACCATCTCTCTGAGCCATACGACCTCCACCTCCACTTTTATAAATAAGTCTCTTCAATTCATAAAAAAGACAGAAAAATATTATTCTATTCCTCATTTCCAGAAATACAGATTTTCACGTAGGTAGCATTTATAAGTTTACCTAACAACCTTTTTATACGTATATTTCCGAATAACTACTATTTCAACCACAAACCGCTTTGGAGTAGTTTCGCATGTTCATAAATGGGATATAATTATAATAATTAACGTACATGTACTTACATGAACATCAATGATAGATATATAATCCATACATACCTTGACAATGGCAATGTAAATGTTCATTCTCGTGTACTCGTGTTTATCAATGAGCACCGCGATATCAACATTCAGGCATCTACAAGATACTTGCTGCTCTATAATTACGTTAATGTAACCAAAGCAGTCAAGAATGAATAGATTCGCAGACGAACCAAAGTTACCGACATAGTCTAGCGAATTGGTAAGTTGAAATGGCAATGGGCAGGGCACATTGTTCGGAGAACAGATGACCGATGGGACAGTAAAGTTCTCGAACGGAGACCACGCACTGGTAAGCGCAGAGTAGGACGTCCAGCTTCCAACTGGGCTTATTGGAAATTCATAGGGGAGGCCTGTGTCCAGCTGTGGACGTCTTACGGCTGATAATGATGATGATGATAAACCAAAGCAGCTATAGTTGATCGTAAAACCAGAAACAAAATCGTTTCTTGTAAAGAAAAGTAAAGGCAATGAAATGCATAATTTTAATCACATCACACTACATATTGGTTTGTCTAATCCACGTAAAATATATTCATGTCCGTACGATTGAATCGAGTTTGTGTATTTGCACAGTTTTTCCTAACCCCGGATACCGGCACATAAAATATTACCCCAATATTCGGCGCCCTTTTGCGTGCCCTGTCAATAAAACCTTACAAATTTCCTCAGGCAGTATCGACAGTTTCGTTTCGTGATGATAAAATGTTTCAAGAATGTAAATTCTGTATGTGTGGGAAACTGTTATTTGGGAGTTTTCAATAAATATGTCTGGGCAGAGGATTGGGCCCGCCCGCGCGCGTCGCCGCCGCTCTGGGCTGCGACACTCGCCGGGGCGCGGGCTGCGGGGCGCGGGGGGAGCGCCGCGGGACCGTTGACCTGCCCTTCGTCCCTTCACGACTTCATACAATCCCTGAAGCATATCCGCTGAAATCAACCTAAACGTCAAACGGTTAAGTGTAATTTCCTTTACTAGATTTCTCCAGTAAAATCTTGTACAGAAAATTGGTTTGAGCCATTTGCAATCGTATTTCAAGTGAATTTGGTGCAAATTGTTTCAGTCAAAAGCCGGTTCAGTATGAAATGTGTCTATGATTACTTTTACTGCGCCTACTCTTATATGTGAATGTTTAATAAGGCATGTGTTAAGGTTTTCTATAAAATATATTAAAGTAAGTTACTTGCTGTAGTAAAATATCCATCAATTCAATTCACAATTATTAATCACAATGTTTGAATCTGATTAGTAGATCAGATCAACTAAACATATTATCTTGTACAATAACAAAATTATAAAGAAATCGTATCTGTAAGGTGTTAGAGATTCAAACGTGAGATGTAACGGGCTGCTGTTATTTAATTCAAATTAAATTACATATATTAAAAAAAAATTTAAAAAAAAAAATTGTAACAAGTATCATGCCAATAACTAAACTTCTGTTTTAGTACTCCCCAACTAAGACAAGAATAAATCTACTGTTGCAATAAAAATAAAATCATCCTAAAATTTGGACTTATAATTATGTTATCAACATCAGTCAAAGAATCTGTATAGTCTGTGCTAGTTTAAATATCTTCTTCTTCTTCCTCTCCCTGGCTGTATTCTCATTTTATTTGGGGTCCGGCCTCCTAGTATTTTTGCGCCACTCCGCACGGTTGTTGGTTGTCTGTTCATTGGTATTTGTAATTTTCATGTAATTGTTAACGGTCTGCATCCAGGTCATTGGTGGACGCCCACGGCCTCTTCTTCTATGTTCATTACTCTCTTGGTCACATGGTCATCATCTCTTCTCATCACATGGCCGTACCAGCGCAGGCGGTCTTCTCTAAGCTTTTCCTGTATCTGAGTGATTTCTTATTTTATCCGTTGTAGAGACTCCCCCTGCCCAGCGTAACATGTTCATTTCTGTAACATGGACTTTTTCTTCATCAGACTTTCTCATAGGCCAGCACTCAGATCTATAGAGTAAAGCTGGTCTTACTGCCCTTTTGTATACATTGCTCTTAATTTTAATCGGCATACGAGAGTCGCATGGGATACCAGACAGTGACCTCCACTTCAGCCAGGCTGTCTGTACTCTACTTTGAATATCCTTTTCTACACAATATTTGGGCGCTATGATGGATACGAGGTACTTAAATTCTTCAACTCTGTTGTGTGGTCTATGATCAATAGATAGACATGGGATTCACATTACATAATATATTCATTTTGTTGTCAGCATACAGTAGTGACCACGGTGCTGGTTTTTGTATTCTGCCGTGATATAGTCCATTACCAGGTTGAACAGTGGAGGACTCAGAGTCGAACCTTGACGAACCCCCGCTCGGACCTCAAATGGTTCACTTGATCCCGCAGGACTTAGCACTCTTGAGGTTACATTATAGTAGAGATCTTCAAGAAGCTCTATATAGTGCTCCTGGACCGGGTATGCTCTTAGTGCTTGCCAGATTAGTTCTCTCGGGACTCGGGCGCTAGTTCACTCGCTAGTTTAAATGTGATTAGTTGTTTAATTATGAGCATGTATGTGACTCGCAAATCCAAATTTATTTATTGCAAAGCGAACAGTAACAACTAGCCACTAGCGTCATTTGTGTAGATACCTTGTAGGAGGGTTATGGGGGGATCTCGTTGATAAGAGACATTTATGACTCGACAAGATTACAGCAGCAACAATCACATATACATATAATAAAATCTAGTACATTGTCTAAAAGCAGTTATGTAACTGTGCCAGGGCAGAGAAAAAGTTGTAAAATTATGTAAGCTGGTGCATGCGGCATACCGCGCATCGCCACCGCAGCCCGGTGCGGCTGTCACCTTGCACTGATAAAGGACTGCAGGTATCCAGGTCAAATGGACAGATGGGTAAAAATATATCTTTATTTGATAACCACTCTACAGTAGCTTCTAAAATAGAAAAATACTACTTCTAAGTTCCTGACTGGCTATATTTTCGCATAAATCAGTCTATATATACGACGCTAAGTAGGTACATTGAATCCGAAATGAGGAATGAGAAAATCCTTAGAAAAATGTTGCCTACGCAAGCCAGATGATAAGCATCTTTGCGATTAAAAAAATTGTATTTTAATATACTCGTACCTACATGGTTATTCCTAATCAATTAACATCCTTTTAGGCGTTTATTCTTTACATCAAAACTAACAACTTTTGTTTTGCGATTTTTGTCAAAACTAAAAAAAAATGTTATTCCATAGAAAAATATCGTTCACCCGCGACAAAATGTATAGAACAGATATTTGATATAGAACAAATGTTGTTAGTTTTGATGTACAGGATAAGCCCCCGAAAGAATAAATAAATATTTTGCTTAGCTTGGGGTCAGAGGCCGTGTGTAAGATACACGGCCTCTGACCCCAAGCTAAGCAATGGTTATGATATGGCGTTCAGAGACTGATATACTATATATACTTATTTTTAAATACATACTTTTATAAATAGTAACTAATAACACAGGATGTTTATTGATTAGGAATAACCCTGTATAGACAAAACTATTTAATATATAGGCTATAAAAATATTTAATAAACTGCCAGATAATCTAAAACAGATCCAAAAGGAAAACTGTTTTGTAAAACAACTAAAAATTATTCTATTATCCAAATTATTTTACACATTAGACGATTTTTAACGATAATCTAGAAAACATAAAAATAAATCGTTACAATACAAATAATAAAATTGCCATACCCTTATAGGGTCATATGTAAAACTATACTAAACATGTTAGTTAAGAACAGCATATGAACTTCTTATGTTTATGAAATTTGATTTGAGTTTTGAGTTTGAAATTTTCATATACCATTAAATCGAATAATGTTACCGCCATTTCATCAGTTTTACACGAAAAATGATCGCGTATGACCACATCTCGATGAAATCTATAATGTTATCTCGATTACTTAAGTAGCCTTTACTTTGTACTTACTAACCAACCTAGATTTTGCTACGTGTAAGTTTTAACTTGATTATACTCTGAGTACCAAAACTAAACTTTCATGAGCTTCACATCGCAAAACGAGGAGTGTGACTAAGTAAATCTTTCGCGTTTGTTTTAAATTTGTGATTCCGCATAAGTGTTGTATTCATGCAAGTGATTCTGTATGTCTGTCCGTGCTATTATGGTCCCTGAACAAATATCCTCTCCTACGAATGGTCTGATATCGATGTGTCTTAGGTATGTTTAAAATTTGATGGGATTCTGAGCCAATGGGGCCATCTCAAGATGATTCTTAGCTGTACTTCAGCGAAATCTCTTAGAAACAGTGGTTTACTTTTTCATTACGAGTAACTGCATATTTTCTACTAAAACCTATTCTGACAATTGTGGCTCCAGTTCACTTTATCAAATTAGGCAGCTGAGTGAATAAGTATTTTATAATGATGGTACCAGTTAC
Source organism: Hypomecis punctinalis (assembly GCA_949316475.1). Taxonomy (NCBI): domain Eukaryota; kingdom Metazoa; phylum Arthropoda; class Insecta; order Lepidoptera; family Geometridae; genus Hypomecis; species Hypomecis punctinalis. The sequence continues at coordinate 12,572,118 of OX438797.1, forward strand.
AGGCCGTACGTTCGGGCTGCGAGCCGCCGGTGGCAGTCTCGCTGCACACATGCTTGCACTCCGCTGGCACGCTGCCATTTTATACGGAAGTTATTATATTGAAATATACACGGAATTATAACAGGCTTATCTCGGCACTGCCATGCCAACAAAATATTTTGCTACTATTGTCGTTTTATGAACTCCGATGAGTCTTTTGTTTCGTTTTCAGCTTTTAGATTATTTTGACGGTTCAGTTTTTGCTTACTTACCTACTTTGTTTGAAATAATTAATTTCGAAAAAAATGGCAAAAGCGACTTCCATCGTGTACAAAAATCGAATAGTTCGCTCGAATTGATGTGTACAATAAACCGGTTTCAGTTAAATTTAAATGGGACCATCTCGGGAGTATACCCTATCGAACAGTAAAAAAAAAAGATTTTTTGATTTGGCTCATATTGGCCAAAATATCAATGAACTTACACAAAAAAATATATACATGACGAACGTAGAACCTTCTCCTTTTTGGAAATCGATTAAAAAGAACATATCTTAGAAGATATTTCCAATGATGGATGTATCACCTAAACCAGTACATCCATGTTTCCATTATACAGTCGATGTGTCTAGGGTAGAAATAAAAGTCGTAAAGTCAAGTCGTAAACTTTGGTAATTTTTTAATACTTTCAATTTTCCTAGTATTTTTTAAGTTTTGGACCTTTCTGTCCTCTCTGGTCTTCTGTCCTGAATACATTTTATACTACTTTACTGGACCAAAACTGGTTGGAAAATAAGAAAATAGTAGTAACAGAAATGTGTAATGCTGTACCGTTAGCATTACACATTTCTGTTACTAGGCCAATCAATTACATTTTATTATTATATACTACGGGACTAATCGCGCACTAAAATTACGAAATAAATAAACTTCAAATCGCGAAAGCTTAAAAACAACAATTCCATTTTATCATCTAGGTCACGGATCTAGGTGTACTCGTAGTCTACAGTTCATGTTTTAGAGTGCGTGAAAAAAGAGCTGTAACTACTGAACTATTACCATAAACATATAAAAAATCAAACGAGACTATTAGGCGTTTCCGCGATGATCGTCATCCTACAGCAGAGATACACATTACACGTATTATCTCGGCATCAATCATATTAGGGCGACGACGTGCCGCGTATCATACGTCTATTTGGACGTGTAATGAACGTATTATTTTGTAATTAATACACTATGGCGTGATCTAAGTCATAATGCATACTAATTACTTATAATACGATTGATTTATAAATTAGACTTAATATTTTAATAGGGCACAAGTGATGTGCACGTTTCTGGTTGTATCATAAGTATTACCTAGAGACAGTACACCAGAGAGACAAAACATTATTGATATCGAAAATTTGTACTTACCTTTTAACTGGACAAAATAATAAAAATATCGGTTCTGAAACATCTTACATGCGAACTAACCCACCAAATATTATACCTAATGATTGATAAACTTTTGATAAACAATTTTTAGTGATCCATTCCAGATATTACAAAATACATGAACACGGAAGGATTAAAACTTGTGAAACAACTGACGGCCGTATCGCTGAAGGTGACTTTATCGGTGGACATAGCAGTCATGATCGAAATCTACTGAGCAGTTCGTAAGAATATTTGATTTGCGAAGAATTTTCCAATCATTGATGTACCTAAGGGTACATTATACTATGAGGCAAGTCTTTGTCTCTATGTAGTAAATAGAATAAAAAAAAATATAAAGTCAACCATGAGAGCGGATAAAAGAGAACTCCTAATCAACAATTTGTATCACCCAAAAGCTTTTTACTTGTCGGTGATATCATTACATGTACCTAACCTCACCATTATTTTACCTAATGATTGATAAACTCTACTTTAGTGATCATCCAGATCATAATACATAAACACGGAAGGATTAAAACTTGTGAAACAACTGGCGGCCTTATCACTGAAGGTGACTTTATCGGATGACATAGCAGTCATAATCGAAATCTACTGAGCAGTTCGTAAGAATACTTGATTTGCAAAGAATTTTCCAATTATTGATGTACCTAAGGGTACATTATACTATGAGGCAAGTCTTTGACTATGTAGTAAATAAAATAAAAAAAAATAAAAAAGTCAACCATGAGAGCGGATAAAAGAGAACTCCTAATCGAAAATTTGTATCACCCAAAAGCTTTTTACTTGTCGGTGATATCATTACATGTACCTAACCTCACCATTATTATACCTAATGATTGATAAACTCTACTTTAGTGATCATCCAGATCATAATACATAAACACGGAAGGATTAAAACTTGTGAAACAACTGGCGGCCTTATCACTGAAGGTGACTTTATCGGATGACATAGCAGTCATAATCGAAATCTACTGAGCAGTTCGTAAGAATACTTGATTTGCAAAGAATTTTCTAATTATTGATGTACCTAAGGGTACATTATACTATGAGGCAAGTCTTTGACTCTATGTAGTAAATAAAATAAAAAAAAATAAAAAAGTCAACCATGAGAGCGGATAAAAGAGAACTCCTAATCGAAAATTTGTATCACCCAAAAGCTTTTTACTTGTCGGTGATATCATTACATGTACCTAACCTCACCATTATTATACCTAATGATTGATAAACTCTACTTTAGTGATCATCCAGATCATAATACATAAACACGGAAGGATTAAAACTTGTGAAACAACTGGCGGCCTTATCACTGAAGGTGACTTTATCGGATGACATGGCAGTCATAATCGAAATCTACTGAGCAGTTCGTAAGAATACTTGATTTGCAAAGAATTTTCCAATTATTGATGTACCTAAGGGTACATTATACTATGAGGCAAGTCTTTGACTCTATGTAGTAAATAAAATAAAAAAAAATAAAAATAGTCAACCATGAGAGCGGATAAAAGAGAACTCCTAATCAAAAATTTGTATCGCCTAAAAACGTTTCACAACATACTCGTAACATGTAATTTCGTAAGCGTCATACAATACAAAATAAAATGGTGATTAGTTCATTTGAAATTTTACCCAACACTAATAATTTTGCTATCTTTGAACAAAGTTTAGTTACATAGAATTTTATACAAGGCATACAGGACAGAACGGTAAATATTGAGCCTTTGAATGATTGAGCACGCGGAGGAAACCTCGAAGCGGAGCTAAACTATAAGCTGGGCAGAGTAGATGTCGCGATCGATGGCGGGCACGTGCAGCCTGCACCCCGCCCCGGCCACGTGACGCCTCCACCAACGTGAATCACCGTTCACTATACGGGCTTCTTTGTGCTTCACTTTGTACACCCATAGTTATAGGACGGTCAAAGGAATGGATTGTACGTTCAGCGGTGTTAAGGAGGTGACTTTAATCGAGAAACTTCGCGCCTGTTTACTCGTACAAAATACCTATTTATTTTGATGTGTTTACTGTATAGCAGTATAGCCGATGTAAGAGATTATATTTTATAAACGAAAACTACAGTAGTTTCCGTAATACAGGTTTTTCGTAAAGCGTGGCGAAAATGAGGAAGAATTGACGAAATGTAGATATGGACCCACACGAAAATGCTTGTATATAGTTTCATTGTATTTATTTACTGTACAAACCTCATTAGAATATTATGTTTTCTGTGAGTGAAAATCCAAAGTCTAAAGATAAAGCCGAATGATTGGATTTGTGCACTACTAATTTCGCAGGCATGAGTCTCCAAGCAATGGAGCAAGAGCGCATGATTCGTTTGTTGTTTCTGTCGTGCAAGTTTGACTACTCTATTATATTCAAGATTTTTCGTCATTGTAGTTGACATTTCAAGCTGATATAAATGTTTTATTTTACTTACTATTGTTATACTATACTTTAAAAAATGTTCGAACTAATTAAAATCTTAAGAAACTCTCCATCAACTTAGTGAGGGTAGGTACGACTTTTATTATCCCTGTTTATTTCAAAAATTAGTTGCAATGACTTTATAGTCAGAACATAATTCTGTAGAGATTTAGTAACAGACAAACATCTGGGTGAAACAAATCGCTGGATCAATACGACGAGAATAGTTTGAGCGAGTTTGAGAGATGAACCGGAGTCGGTGTCATGTCAGGTTGCGGCCGTCGTGTCGGACTGTCAAACCAGCTCCAGTTCCATTTCAGGTGTATGTGGGACCGAGGCGCGACTTGCCCACGAGCCGCAAACTCTGCTGCATATTTGATGTGGACCGTCGAGGCGTGCGCATCAACAATTTACTTCACCGCTTACCTAAAGGCCCGAGGCGGTGCTTAACTACTCGACGCCTAACTCGTCGATCGATGTTGCCGTTTAAATCGGAATTAAGCCGCCACGACCCACTACCCGGCGCATTGTTTCATCACTCCGGGGACCGGCTTGCAATATCTTGGGCGTGCGATTAATTCGAGCACATCCGCAATTTGAAAGGCTTGTTGAGTTTACGTTTAATTTCGATCAGCTAATTCAGTCTCTTGTGGGAGTTGAATAAACGGCGGGTGTGGGTAGTGGATGAGGGTTGCCAGTGCTCGCTCCGGGAAGTTTTGCGCTATTCGAGATGTCGCCGCGTCGCGCCGCCGCCGGGCACGCGACCCACATGCTCAAATATTTTTACTCTAATGTAGTTTTAGGTAGATGTATGCTAACAGCAAACATCCATCCTTTTGCCGAAGACATGTTTTTACTGAAGCTAAACAGCTCAATACAGTTGATCTTTATGGATAGTGGTTTTGGATGTGAAGGAAAACATAGATATTAAATATGGCCTGATGTATCAGTCTTGTATGATAATATTTTCTTTTAAGCTTTATAACATGGTATATCTCTACCTTCTACTAATTCCATAAACTAACTTTAGAGTTCATTTCATTTCGAGAAGCTTACAATTTTCCAATGAAAGCACAGAAATAATTTACGAACACAGGTAAAAAAATTAACTGGATGAATTATTACCCCCCACTCAAGTACATATTCTAATCATATAAACTCAATATCTTCTCAATGGCTTCTTTATCCAGGAACCAACCACCCACCCTGGTCGCATATGAATTCCATTTCAGTAAAAGAAAGAAACTACTAAGGTCATACTTTGTTTTTATTGGTCCCTTGATATTCATTCCTAGCTATCCTTTTTTGTATAAAATATAACATTATACTACTTTATATCGGAGTAAGGCAGGGATTTTATAGTCTCACATTACATGCAGCTCTGTCACTTTTATGTTGCTTATAAGTTTTCTATTCAACATATAATATATTTTTTTTCCGATAATATTTCCTTGTAGAGCACGTACAAATAGTACCTATTGTACTTGAGAAACAATTTAATGCCTTGCATTATCCAGGTTCGCGCGAGTTGAACATCGGCAAGAAATTTTAATAAAGTCTCTGACGTTATGTAAGAGTTTGACACTCTTTATTATAGTATACGTTCGCAGCGTTCATCGCATAAACATGTACTTTACTAAGGACCCAGTTCCCAGCATTTCTTTATAATTAATTCAGAGAAATTCTCAAGTTGGGCCGGTACCGATCCGAGTGGACCAAATGTACAGTTAGGACTGCGTTAAGTTTTATTTTACCTTTTTATTTATTAAAAGCGTTCATCTCTTCCCCTATTTTACTTACAGTACCAATTTGCTTGAATATGATATTTTTCAATTCCGAACTTGAGATTGTTATGATTTTACTGCGAAGTTTTTTATACGTTTATTGCGATGGTTTGAACATTGGGGTACGAATTGTAATTTCATCAATTTTAAATCAGTGTTTTGTGTTGATGATTGTTGTTTGTTTGGGGTTTTTTTTAGAAAGATGAATTTTTGTGAGACCATAAAAACAACGTTTATAGTTGTCGATAATGCCCTTTATAAACCAATGCGCAATGGTTATAAAACATCGGAAGCAAACATTTTACAAGCTCTACAAACAGTAACTTGATAAACCATACAATTTATTTTTAATAGTAAATCGTGCCCTAGAGTGTGTTAACAAAGTCGTGATTTTTATGAGACCACAGACTATACTACTTATAACTAGTAGTTCTCCGAACAGTAGACCTCGCGGCAGATCTCTTGAACTAAATCTTCATAACCTTTATCTCGACGCGAACCGGACCGATTATTTGGATTATACGCGTTTATAGAAATATGCTTAAGATTAAGACACTAAACTTGTGTAAATTTGCCAATTTTCCTTTTTTTGAGGAATTATATTGGAATAATAAACCCATGTACCAAGTTTCGTCGAGATTCGTTGAAACATTAGATCTGTAGAGGAAAATCAATATTCAAATCGATGAAAACAAAATCGTCGAGTTGAAGCAGAGACCTTTGCTTCGTTTCGGTCAGTAAATAAATATCACGCTAATCGGCTCGAAGATGTCAGAAATGCCACTGCTGGGCAAAGATCTCCATTTCCTTCTACGAGTCGCAATCCCTCACATCCTATTTAATCCTATCCTACTTAATATTATAAACGCTAAAGTTTGTGAGGATGGATGGATGGATGTTACTCTTTCACTCAAAAACTACTGAACGGATTGAGATGAAACTTTGCAATAATATAGCTTATATATCAAAATAACACATAGGTTATAAATTATAATGATATTGCATCAAATATCAAAATACCATGCGGGCGAAGCCGCAGATAAAAACTAGTATCATAATATGTACAAAAAACTGACAGTGAAATCATTATAATCAAATATCAGTCCCAACAATAACTGCAATATTTTTTCAAATACGCATCTCTACAGCAACTATTCCTAAAGTGTATATGTATAATAAACCAAAATGTTCTCTCCACGAAATAAAAGGATAGGGTAATTTGGCAAAACTCGCGAAGAGCGATGCATTTTCCGTTTCCGCCAGCATTTAGCGGCGTGACAGGTCCCGATGGGGCGAGAACAAATTATTATAAATGGATGACCAACAGAATACCGCCCACGGATCTCCCAGGCCTTGCAGCGCCGCCCCACTTCGGAATAATGCGATCGTTCCGGCTCAGAATGTGATGCAATGTGCTTATTTGTACTCGTAAAATGTAATGAAGTAATGTAAAAAAAAAATTGCAACTATTTAAGATAATTGTCGCGTTTGACAAAAAGCATTTCAATACCACGTTTTCCATGCAAAAAGTTTTAGTTACTTGAATTTGTGTTCTTCGAAGACGTTTTCGATATTTGAAATCCTTCAGTAAACGTGCACATAGAGATATAATAATCGACTAAGTGCGAGTCGGGCTCGCGTACCAAGGGTTCTGTAGCGTATAGAAAGCGTAAGCCCCCCTATATATATTTTAATTTAATTATTTATTTTTGAAGAAACATACACCTTAATATTTTGTGAATATTTCAAGCATCTTCCTGTTGCCGTTATTAATATTGAGTCACGTTACTTGTATGGGAGCCCCCCGTAAATATTTATTTTATTTTAATTTAATTATTTATTGTTAAAGTGCAAATGTAAGTGTGTGTGTAATTTGATTAAATATTCTGTGAATATTTCAAGTATCTACCGCCGTTATTAATATCGTGCGAAATACGGCTAAAATTCAGATATGTTGTGTGGGCTCCCTTAAATATTTTTTTCTGTATTTAATATTTGTTTTTATAGCGCTAGAAGTACACCATCTGAGAAAATTTGAAAATTTCAACGTTCTAGCTATCATGCACGGTTCATGAGTTACAGCCTGGTGACAGACAGACAGACGGACAGACGATTTTTATCCTTTGGGTACGGAACCCTAAAAAGCAATTCTAGGTGTTACACCTCATACACAATTTCTATACGTAATATTAGTACCTAGTATTAGCAAGTTTTTAGAACTGCGAATCTTTCTTTTTATAAACTCGTAGACCCGCGTAGCACGCGTAGCCGAGTGCTACGAGTTGTTTAAACGATGACTTTATTCGGGCGAAAATGCACAAAAATGACAACTATACAATGTATACAGTATACAACAAGCATACAATTAAAATGACACTGAGAGAATGAGAAGAATAAATAATCGCATTGAATAATTGCGTCAAAATTAACTCAAAACATTTTATTTCTCTGCCAATAGTGAAGTTCAAAATGATATTTTCACGATTTTTTGCTACGCCCGCCAAATGCAGAAAGCTTATTAATTACAAAACGGATACTTCAATATCTATTACTTTTTGCCTCTATCGGTTACCGTTTGCTTTGCCGGTTTATCCAATTGAAGTAGTCCATTTGCCAGGAAAATTATTTCCTTCCATTTTAAATAATTCTGAGCAGTAGGTACTTGATTTATTTTTATTCAATCGCGGTAAAGCTAGCGGGAAGTTTTTACTGTTTACAGAGTTTAAGGTTTTACGTACAGCCTTAGAACGAATTTAGGTACAACGCGGTCACATTAACTAGACGCTTGACCATGTGACGTTATTTTGGCGCTCAAGTACGGTGTGCAAAAAAAAACGGCCAAGTGCGAGTCGGACTCCCGCACGAAAGGTCATCTATAAAAGATAAATTTCTATCTGTTTATTAAGATCGAGTAAAAATTGCTTAAAAATTCCAGCGATTAATGTGACCGCGTTTTATGAACAATTTTTATAATAGAACAGATAAATAATTATATAAATAAAAACAATAAAATATAAAACCAGCAATTTTAATTTAATTACTTATTTTTAAAGTGGATATTTAACCAAATATTGTGTGAATATTTCAAGCACCTGTCACCGCTATTAGCTAGCGAAAAACGGCAAGAAAATCAGGTTTATTGTCTGGGAGAGATAAAAATATTTATATGTGTTTTTCTATTTTTAGTATTTGTTACTATAGCGGCAACAGAAATAAGTCTTCTGTGAAAATTTCAACGTTTTAGCTATCACGGATATAGCCTCATGAGATATAGCCTGGTGATAGACCGACAGACGGACAGCGGAGTCTTAGTAATAGGGTCCCGTTATTACCCTTTGGGTACTGAACCCTAAAAATAAGAAAGCGAAAGCTATGTTTTAACTATTTTTAACTTATCTATGATTTGAAAAAAAAACGATCATCGTGTTTGCGCTCTCAGTATAAATATGTGTTTTAAATAGTAATAAATTACTAACCACAATAAAATAAAATTTTCAATAAGAAATTCTCAATGAGCCATACTTAATACTAAGGGAACTATGGCCATATTTTCTTTATCCAACCTTTCCCAATGTTGAGCCCAGCCACGCCGAGAACATTTATGTTCTCTATTGTGTGAGTTTTAATTTTCTAAAGCCGTTTTAAAATCCATTACGTATAGCATTGTGCCGTTTGCAACCATCCATTTAATTTGTTCATTCTTAAGCGATTGCTGCGCCTATTAGTCGGGTTTGAACGTAGCTTAGCTGTTATGGGCGTCGATTTTTCAGCCGGTAAATGTGGTCATTATGTAAGGGGTACTTTCTTTTTATTATATCAGCAAATAAAAGGAGCTGTTTATATTGCGTACCGCGATTTCATCTTCTATTCAGAACTGAGCGCTATCTGTATAATGGGAATGCCATGTATGTTAAATAAAACTCCCAAAAATAAATTAAAATAAAAAAATGGCTAAGATGACACGTTATAATTATTTAAAAATGGTAAAACCGCCTTCCAACTTGTACAAAATTCGAATATTTCGCTCGAATTGTTTACGTTATTGTTGATTTTTCAAAAACGGCTCAGATCTCTGTAAAATTGAAATGGGACCACCTCGGGAGTACACCATTAAAACTAAAAAAGGAATTTTTGATTCGTTTTTCGTTCACTATTGGCGAAATTATCGATGAACATACACAAAATAAATTCATACTGACGAACATAGAACCTCCCCCTTTTTGGAAGTCGGTTAAAAATGAAGGCCGGTTGTTTTAACCTCTTAGCCATGTCTGAAGTCTTCGGGCTGATTAAAAACTCTGTTACCATGGCTATTAAAGCCGGAACACAGTGCACAGTCTTAAAACTGCGATCAGGCACACCGGATGTGCCCGACTATTTCGCTCTCGGACGTCCGAACGCTCAAGGTCGTCCGAAGGTGACGTCTGCGACTTATGTCCGATAGTGTGCACGGCTCAGTGTACTTTCATCTACTTTCATAGTCTAGATACCTATCAATCGCGGCTTTCAGTCGCGTCCGTAAGCTGCGTCCGATAGTATAATTCGAACTTAATCATTGGTTTTTATCTCCCATTTTCCAAGTTTTTAATTTTTCTGAGATATTATACATTTTTTATGACTACTTTATTTATTTACCTGGGAAATAACTCTATCTAGTAACTCCGCTGTCATCAGAAGAAATTTGTTTTAATCTATAACTAAAAAGAAACGAATTTTCCTGTTAGCTCCAAATGATTTATGTTTGAGTTATTTTTCACTAAAAATAAGTTACAGCATTTTCCTTAAGTTAAGCGTACTAAGGCGTTAAAATTAATTTATATGTTTATTTGTTCAAAAAGAGGAGGTTTACAAAATTAACTTAATTTCATAACATCACACACACACATCACGCCTCCCTATAAAATGTTTTGACGAATTTAAAATAGCATAGAACATGTTCAAGAATAAATAATTAATAATAAAGTCAGTGAGAAAGTAGTGTAATGAAATCAGTCTAACTTTTATTGTCCTATCTAGGAAAGATTACTCACCTTATATTATAATTTCGAAGTAGTGATGGGCATACATTTGCAGATGTACCTAATCTTAATTAATTTGTTGATACGTGTGCTATTAGTATTTTCTGAAACAAGAAATAGCTAATACATATTTAAAATAAGCAGAAACAGCTGAGCTGTTTTCTCAAAAAATTTTAGAAACTTAACCTAAAATCTATTTATGTATCAAAACTTCGTTACAAATAAGCATTTTTATGTAAATCCATTAAGTAAGTTCGTGTAAGCCAGGTGGCTAGCCTTGGTATCAGTTTTTAGGCCGCCTGACCCCCTCTGACATGGTTTAACGGTTAAAACAACATTTAATGTATTATCGCAAATGCATTAATATAAAGGTATTCGTTGTATTAATTTTCATTAAATATCCTCTAAATCACTTTTAATCGGTCCTACGTGAAAAACTATATAAACTTGATGAAAACTATGATGAGGCTTTACCAAAACAGGCAACCTCAATATATAATACCTTATATTGGAAACCATAAAGATTTAGTTTTCCATCGCTCTCCAGTTAGCAGAAAGTTACGTAATACTTCATAGATTTCAAGCAAAAGCCATTGTAAGGATTCTAGCGGCAGAACACGTGATTGATATTCCGTCTGGGGTTATGCCTAAGAAAAAGTAAGTAAAAACTAGCTACGTCGAGAGGGGCTTCGCTTGCGTTAGGTGTGGCTGGTGGAGCTACGAAGAAACTTGCGACGAGGTCGCACGAGTAGGTACTGAGTTTGAGTTTTTTGTATTACATGGCCTAAGTTTAGTTACATACATGTTTACGCACATTTATGTTCTTTATCCAATCATATCTTGATGTCTTTCGTACATGTTGTTTTTAAACTTTCGCTATTTGAACACAATATTATTATATACCTACTACGGGACTAATCGCGCACTAAAATTACGAGATAAATAAATACCTCCTCAGTATACAAACGCGGCCAAAACCCGCCATTTAACATTAGCTATCAAATTGTACGAAAGACATTATTATTATATACTACGGGTCACGGGGTAGACTACCCGATGTAAGTCTACCCGTGACCACGGTCGATGCAACTCGGCCGAAACGTCGGGATGAGGAGTTATTTATTTATCTCGTAATTTTAGTGCGCGATTAGTCCCGTAGTATATAATAACAATGCCTTTCGTACAATGTGATAGCTAATGTTAAATGGCGGGTTTTGGCCGCGTTTGTATACTGAGGAGGTATTTATTTATCTCGTAATTTTAGTGCGCGATTAGTCCCGTAGTTTATAATAATAATGTCTTTCGTGCAATTTGATAGCTAATGTTAAATGGCGGGTTTTGGCCGCGTTTGTATATTTTCTCATAAATTAAAATTAATCAAAAAATATGAGACGTATTTGTCTTTTGTCAATTAAACTAAAGTTGAAGAAGAAGAGGTTACGTGGAATTTGAACGGGCTATGTTAAAATTCCACGTAACCTCACAACTAGACTATAAAAGATGATACTTCAATGTATAAAAGTATTGACTTTTGAGACTTTTGATAGAGAAGTGACGTCACGAGCCCCCACTCCCGAACTTTGACAAGGTTGATTTCTTTACCCACTCATCATGCCTATTCTACCTTAATAAGAGTATGAGTATTACTTAAAAAGTAACTGTCATTTAAGTATTGGTAACTAAAAAAATACTATTAAAATAAAATAAATATAGACTATATCTTTGACCGCAGCAGCGCTTAACATTAGGAAAGTTGAGGTCAAAGCGAGCATACGCCGCATAAAAAGCAAATAATTTAATAATCTATGCCACTATTCCCAAGATCGTTGTTTCAATAAAATTATGGATAGTCCATAAATGTAGCTGTGAATGTGTAATGCTAGCAGCCTGTGTTTTATCTCAATTTTGCTATGTTAGGGGGAGAGTGAAATGGATTGAAGCAATGTATACTTACTTACTTTTGTACAAATTTCTTAGGGGTTATGGTACCCCCCTGATGACTTCACCGACGCTGGCGACGATGGTGTCACTAGTCGGCATAGTCACTACTGTATCCTATAACTAACAATGTAACCGTTGCATTTAATACTTAAGTAAATTCAATGAAATATCTTCACAATTTATAAAAAGCTAACTAAGTCGTTGAATAATAAGTTTTGTTAAGCTCTGTTCTGCTAATGTTGCTGCGTGTTATACTAAAAAACATCCAATAAACTTACAAATACATTTTCGGTCGGTAAATAGGCCGACCCGCGAAAGATGATTGGACCATATCCACCCCACGGATTAGTGCATATACATACTCCATTTTTCTTCTGCGAACGTGTACGGGTTGCTTCGTGAGATATTTACCAGAAGCCAGTGGTGTGTAATTGATTCTATACATACTTAAATTCAACAGAATCTATTGTTACGGGACCGGGCTGAAAACAATGTTTTCCAACTAAGTTACTGGGGCTTCATACAGCATAAGCAGCGGGTAATTAGAGTAATTAGCAGGATCACATATGGGCTCTAAAGTGTGCATGTAAACAGAGCGCGGATGCGATGACTTGTCCATTCAAAGTCTACTTTAGTTCTGTTAAAAATCCATTGGGATCGTGAGCGGGCTTGAGAACCCACGCCTCACGCTTGTTAGGCGAACGACTTTCCAACTAAGCTACTAGGGCTTCATACAGCATAAGCAGCGGGTAATTAGAGTAATTAGCGTGATCACACGTGGGCTGTATGTAGGTGTGCGTGTAAACAGAGCTCGGCTGCGGTGCCTTGTCGGGAGCACCCACTATGATTGATTGGGCGTATTGGCGTAGTCTGAAAAATTACTTTAACCGACACGACAGCGACACGATGTTTGGTTTTAATTATGATTTAAGACTTTTTTGTTGTTTTTAAACTTTCGCGATTTGAACACATAATTATTATATACTACGGGACTAATCGCGCACTAAAATTACGAGATAAATAAAACCTCCTCATCCCGACGTTTCGGCTGAGTTGCATCGATTATAAGATTTTTTTCGTAGTCAACCTTGTAATCAACGTTAGTGTAATAATTATTAGAGAAATTATTATTTTGTTATAAAACAATTTTAATCGTTACTTTGAGTAATACGCGATCGCAAAAGCGGCCATGCAAAATAATAATATTTTTGACTAATTTAACTCCTACTGTTATTTAATTTATCGAATCATATATATGCAGTTTACAAGAAAACAATACAAAAATAATTGAAATCCTAAGAACTTTTTTAAAGCAAACAAACTCAAGGTCTGAACATGACTTGTAAAAACGCATCGTCGTCGGAAGGTATAAGAAAGAGCAACGCTTGAAGCTGTGCTCCAAGATCTGAGGTAGCCCGCTGAGACAGCGTTGCTTGACATGATGTTCATTTGTTCTGATTTGTTAGACACCCAGCGGCCGCAACTGGCAACATTACGTGATTAGAAAACATTAGTTGCTATGAACTTGTTATGGGTAGTGGCTGTTACGACTAATATAAATGTGCCCATCTAGTTTATTGCTGCTACATGACACAGTAGTTACGGTTTTGTGTTTATGTTGCCGCTGTTTCCTTAAACACTGTACTTACCTAATATTAATGGGCGATAACTATTCGAGTCATTATCGCCATCATCATTTTATCAGCCGTGGAGTATTTATTGCTAGATAGAGGTGTACTATACAACCAAAAGAACCCGTTGCCAGTGGTTCACTAATGATACGTAAACAAGAAAAATTGTTCAAAAGATTTTTGTTGGATGTCGCAGTGACACTTTATAAATTGCGTACATTGCGACTTTGTTACTCTCACTAAGTTTTTGGGCTCTTTTATTCAATGTTGGCCTATATTTAAGAATCTGAATCTAATTTTAAATATTAATGTACTTAGGAGTCAAACAAGAAATTGCAAGAAATTGTAAAAAATGTAAACCTTTTGGTATTAATGTGTCTCGCTCTAAATTAGGCTACTATTCACCATTAAACTGGATTGTTGGGAATTATAATGTAATTCATGGCTCTAAAATTGATGTTAGCTATGAGTGTTGTTTGAAAAGACAGTATGAGATTGATGTCTTTTCGGGCGACATCCAAGCATTTAAAATTGGCCTGGTACTTTCTAAACTCTGATTAGCTTGTGTTTATTGTATATTTTTGTATCCAAATAAAAGTAAAGCATAAATAAATAAATTTTCTAACAATTAGGTAACTTCAATTTTGTTTGTTACATTTGATTTGAATTTAAATTTTGTTTTCTGTAAATTTTCCAAAAAATTCTTTAATTTTGTCACAGTAAAGGTGACGTCCACGAGTGGTATATTATTCAGAGAAAAATCGAACCAAGATGATATATGCATCATTTGAAAGCTTGTTATATGTGCTTCCTAAAAATATTTAATTTAGATTTTTTCACACCTCCGATTTTTTTTAAATGCGAAAAATAAATTGTTTGAAAAATAACAATACAGCTTATTATTTTTTCTAGTTTAGTAATAAAAAAATTCTTCTATAGTTATTTTACTTGCATTCGTAGCTGATTCTTCAACATTCATCTCTTAATTTGCTAAAATCAAAAATTATAACCTACCAGTGTGACCAGTTAGTAGGTACAATGTGACAAAAAATCACTCAAAAAGTGTGTCTAATTGGTAAAAGTGCTTTTGTTTAACAATTTGGAGGTTATTTAATCAGGGCTGCTAGAAATAAACTACCTATTGAGTCAAATATACTTATTTTTTCTTGTAAATTCAAAATTAATTTTAAAAAAATCGGAGGGCTCTTTTTTGTTTTTAACTGTTGTAATAGACTCAGAAAAATATGAAATTTCTCGAAATGTAACGAGTGTTGTGGTTAGAATTTTTGATTATTATTATACCAGCCTCCATACATTTTGTGGACATGTCCTTTATCATTTATTTTCTTTTTTTTGCGATGGTGTATATACTCAAGGCAAGCTGTCTTCGCCTGTAATTGCTATGTCACTTAGTTTCTTTTTATTCTGTTATTTCGTGTGTTGTGTTGGTGTGCACAGTGTTGGTGGAGTTTATCAATAAAATAAATAAATAAATAAATCTGAACACATGCCTAGGACTACACGGCAGACAGCCGTTTAAAAAATAAAGAGACTAGTACACACTGTGTGTTAGTTTAAGGCTTTAATTTATAATTATAATGATAATATTAAGGCCTTTAATTTATAATGCGTAGCTGTTTGAAACAGATAGCGAACCTGTCCTCGATCCTGAGTTCACCACTAGTGTCCGAGGCCGAAATGATACCCAGGTGGTAATAACCGGATAATAAGAGCGAAACAGGGTTAGTGAGAGTCGACCGCTTAAAGTATGGTGTAAAAACGGGACCCTATTACTACCATTTAGTTACATATTTTCACTTCAAAAATAAATAATTAAAATAAAATCAATTAAGGTGGGCTTCCATACGGTACAGAAACCCTTCGTACCCCTCGCACTTGGCCGACTTTATTTAATACCAAAGCTCTTTTAAAAATTGTTCCTTTAAACTGTTTATTAGGTTACCGTTCATGAGGTCGGCATTGTAGTAATCATTAAATATTATATTTATAACGCACATAACGTCGTTACTCATTCCGTCCTACCACAAAAGTTTTATGCACGCTTTAGACATTGTTTAGCAGTACAAATTGCACGGTTAAATACTGTGTTTAAATCTTTTGTGGTAAGGCCAATTGTATCCTAAGATCGTATAAGTAAACTGATTTGAAGCAAAATAAAATTATAATGAAATATAAAAAATATAATTTAAAGCTTGTGTTTGATTAAAACAAATTTTGCGTCGTAACTGGCCCCCGGTAGTTAATTATAGAAGTTATTAGGAATCACGATTTTAATTACGAAACCTTACATTACTAGCTAATCAATACACAAGCCAGGTTTTTTAATTTAAAAAATCCACTTCTTTTAACCGGTCAAAAACATGAACGCCTGAGGTTTCCAACTTTTGCTGAAAACGAAGCACTTTTTGCTAGCCTTGTTAAAACTCCAAGTACAGCTGTTTTGTTTTAATCCATCGGCGTAGCTAGAGTTTCTTTTTTCTTTTCCTAAGCCTCTTTGCAATACTCTACAAGCCCGACAAAGGCTCGGAAACGAGTAAATTTTATACTTTAGTAGCACATAATTCTCCTGTTTATTAATTTTGTAGAAATCCTTTTTTAATAAGTAAATCTATCAGCCAAGCTAGTTTTCTCGAACACAAGATAAGCGTTTGGAAAAATCAATATTATTGATTAATTCTAGTTTGGAAAAAATCTTAAGCGTTGGTTGTTATTTTTTTACTGTTACTGAAAAATCCCATGAATATAACTTGCTAACATATTTTAAGAAATAATTGTCAACTATAAATAACTGATTCTTGACCATAATACTAGGCATAATATAGTGCTGTGTTACACCGGGTTATTTAATGGCGTGTTTCAAAAACTGAGCAGTGCAGCAGAGCTGACATGGGTACGCGTAACGTTTAAAGTCAGACGACCAGTATATAGATATACATATTTAAATATACAGGTATAGTTCGTCTAGTCACTCAGTAGCATAATAAATAATTAGAGAGCACTATCAACTCTTTATTTTATGTCATGATAAACTTTTCTATTTTATACATGAGTAGAGTAATTAAGTTCGTATAGGCCGGGTGGCTAGCCCTGAATTAAATCAATCAATGAATTAAATCATTTCTACATGAGTGATTTCCTTTTTTCGTATTTATTGAAAAATGTAAATCCCGTTTAGTTTCTGTATTAGAAGCATTAGAACGAATCGAAACCGAATGCTCGCAGGATGTATCGGTTATTAAATTATTGCGTTAATTGAGCCGCCCCTTGTCCAACACGCGCTAGACGAGTATTGTGGCTCGACCACAGACTTCGCGTGATGGTACATATTGTCTCAATCTAGTGGGTACCTAACCTTTCTGCTCAAAATCACCCATGCGCGTACCGACAATTAATACACGATTACTACTCACAAAGCACAACAAATCACTTATACAAATGCGCTTATACACTGCATTCCGTATTGTCTTAGCCTCTAGCCATAGTTTTGATGCGCGTCCAGGTGGATACTGAAATGTACAGTAGGTATGTTTTGTAATTATGCATTTTTCAGTGTTTGATTTTTGTGATTCATACTTTGTGATTGCTACATACAAGTGCATCGCACGCCAGAGGCACTCGTATGTAGCAAAAATCAAACACTGAAAAATGCAAAGGTAAAGAAAAGGCCTCTCTCTAGATCTCTGTGGGCTCGACACCCTCCCAGTATGTTAACGTATGACTCAATGGATGATGTTGTCTGCTGTAATTAATGGTGTTTCCGATGCCATTGTGAAGCGCCCAGTTTTAATTAAACTGATAGATACCTCTAATATATCATCCTTCGATTACGGAGTACAGTTGTTTGCATAATCTCTTGGCTAGGTTTGCTCTAATTTCTAGTTACATAAATTAATATTTTATTTAAATAGACTAAATCACCAATAACTAACAGATAGTAACAAAACAACACAACTAAACTAAAAACAAACAAAATAAACTTAGCACATGGCTATGATTTCCTGTACCAGCCTTTTTTTTAACAGTCCACTGCAGGACGTAGGCCTACCCACGAAGGGTGATTGGGCCATATCCACCACACTGGCCCAGTGCGGGTTGGTGGATTCACATACGCCATCGAATTTCTTCTACGGACGTATGCAGGTTGCCTCACGATGTTTTTCTTCACCGAAAAGCCCGTGGTGTGAAATTCCGTTCATAAATTCCAAGGACCTCACGATTGTAAGGCGGGTGTCATTACCACTAGGCCACCACTGGCTATGACTTAGCTCTATGATTTATATGTCGTCACATACTTAACTTTCATTTATGTACCTAAATGAGTTTGCTTTTGCTAATATTAAAGGTTGTCTAAGTCTAGAAATAATAAACAATTTGTGCTTGAAAACTTGGCACAAAATTCGTGATCAATATTTTGTTTTTCTAAGCTAGCTAATTATTTGGCTAGACTGGTCAATTCTTATAGAGAAACTTAAGCACGCTATTATGAAATACTTCTACTCGACGTTACTTATTATAACTAGCCAAATTTCGATAGTGGTCAGGTAGACATTTTCTATCACCAAGCTGTTCGTGTCAAACGCCAAGTAAAGGTCCATACTAAAAAAACAGCATCCTCCTTGCGCGATGCGTCGAGCTTGCGGCAGAAGCTTCACCTCGAGCTTGATAACTAATTAATCACTGCCTCGGTTACCAGTGTAATTTCCGCACACAGTGAAAAATGCTGAGTAACGATAAAAGTGAGAAGGGTCGCGCCAGCTGCCGCTCAGGCAACCCGATATTACCAGCACGTAGGACATCGAGGAAATATTTCTAATTAGAAACCTCAGCCATCTGAAAATCTTTAGATATCAAAGCGATCACCTTTCAATTTATATTTTTATAATCCAGTAGCTAAGCGAGGGAACTGCGTGCCAATAACTAACAGAATAACGATAGCGATAGAATTACTAGAACATTTAATTATCTATAGTTATTAATATTTTTGGTTTGGTTGCCATGGCAAGCAGGCCCCGATTTTTCTATTTAGCCATCTCAAGTTTTCAGATTCAGATGGCTTCGAAAATAATGATTGCCCGGGAATCTGTGAAACTCTAGTGAGCTGGCTAATACGAATTTACAAATCCCGTCTAAAATAATAACTAAAACCAGGATGGCACGGACAGCGCACCTGTATAACAAGTAGGTAGAAGGTACCAACGTGTGGCCTATCAAGTCGGTACAGGTTGCGCACTGTTGTTTCAAACCTTCCACCAATTAGGTCCAAAAAATGACTTTGGCTTAGGTTTTACTTGTGTGGCGCGGATAAACTATGAAATGTAGATTTATGATAATGTGTGATGAAAGAAGATATGAAAGGTGTTATGTTGTGGTGTTACAGGAGACATACCGGCGGTGGGCGTGCAGCACTATGGTGCCGCTGTGGGTGGAGGAGGGCGCGGAAGAAGGCGAGGAGGGCGCGCGGTCGCGGCGCACGCCCGAGCACGAGCACGCGGCTCGCTGGCACGCCCGCCACCTGGAGCGCGTGGGCCACCTGGACCGACGGCGCGGCGCGGGCGGCGTGGTGGGCCGCTGGGTGCGCGCCGCCGCCGCCGGCCCCGGCCGGCCGCTGGCCCGCCTCAAGCCCTGCCTGTCCGTGTGCCAGCTCGTAGAACAGCACTGCCCCTACTTCCTGCCGGCCGATCGCGCCCCCGCCTACCCCACGCAGTACGCCGGGGAACCCACATTCTTGTGTCTCGGTAAATTCTACAATATTATATTATTAATAATGTATAGGCTACCTGCCCTGGCTTTAAGCTTTTATGATATTGCCTATAACCATCCAAAATATGTACATTATTCGTTTGGATCATTCACACACCACTGAAGGTGAAAGTCTAGAGATGTCCTAAATGCTAGAGCGCTCTGCCAGTTGGCAGTGTGGCATGCTGGTCGTAAGTATTGCCACGCTAGGTGGTAATTCAATATAATAATAGGTACATAGATGAACAATCTTGATGATTTCAATGATCCATCTATGAGTAGGTATATAATTAGTAGTAGTATTGTAGTTTGTTTAATTGTATTTAGTTCAATGTGCAATAGTCCTGAGTTAATTCGAAATTGAACTAACTACATAGTTTCTCTTTTTATAAATATAGATTATTTTCACCGAAATTTAAATCTTATCCATTGAATGGGCTTATAAGTACTTAGATACTACATTCTTTTGATAAATACTAAAAGGTTCAGGATGAATCACTATAAGCTCTCTCCCACATTTGAATATTAAAATTTACTGTACTTACGTAAAACTGTAATTGACTATTGACTACATATGTATTAACTACAGTGAAAGGATTTGCACTTTAGTATACACTGGACGTGGTTTACTTCGATGTACTGGACTAACACATATTGATATTGAATGGCACATGAATACAGGTATATTTGTAGAGAAATATACAGAAAATCTTGCAGTGTGGGACTACGAGTAGATTGTATCCAGTGACTCAAAAAACTCATTTAAATATGTTAAATAAATACAATCTGTAGTATCAGGAGTAAAACAATCGCACTGAATGCTTAATTTGAATGGAATTTCACATTTTTTAATTTCATTCTTGTTCAAGGCCGCCATCAAGTCGCCATATTTTACAAGCAATGTCAAAAGATAATTAGTAAAATATTAAAATCCTTTAAATAAAGATTATTATAAAATAAAATAATGGGAAAATCATTATCCTAAACAAATAAGGCAAATAATTGAATACTGTACAAGGTAATGGCCTAAACTCGATATATTTTGCATTTTCTTTTGCTTCTCTCGTTGCTCTTTTCTGTATATCCAGAAAAAATAATTTCTTTTGACCCAGATATGTCAAACCCAAAATAATACTATCAACAAACACAACTAATACACCAGCTGCCTACTGCGCCTGGGTTAAACCACATAAAAGGTACCTAATATAAATATCTAGGAGATTTTTTCTGCATTTTAAATCCTTTTAATTCCGGTGTTTACCTAATTTTTATCTTACGAACATTAGTAAGAAATACTTAATAAGAAACAAATCACCTATTTGCTATACCTAGCTAAAAACCATACCCAGCTCTAGAGATGTAAATAAATCTTTAAAAACATCATTTTATAATAAAACTGCAAATTAAATATTCTATTTATTTTTATGATCATTATGAGACAAATGCACTTCATAAAAGAACTCTACATAGCAGAATAATCTCTACGTAAATAAATAAAAGGCATATTTCTTATGAAAGCTCTGCCACATGTCCGCCCGCATGTGGGAAAAGAGAAGCTAAAACCAGAATTAAGGCCAATACAGGAGCCCAAGAGGGAAGTTTTGCTTCTTTTTTTGTAATATGCATATTCCATTTCCCCGAGAAACACGAGTTACGGGTTTTCAAACTTAATCTACCGGTATCTATTGTATACTTGCGTAAAACCGTTGTTTATTATATTTATTTATGTGATTACAAGAACGCTGTAAGTTAACATTGGAAAATTCCTTGAAACTCGTATAGTGCCTCTACCGCATAACAGCATAACATCAAGTCAACTTAGGCAACTTGACTTAATGTTTCTAAAGTGTATAAAATCTGAAACGCTCAAGTTACTGTACCAGCCCTTTTTAATAGTCCACTGCAGGACGTAAGCCTACCCGCGAAGGGTGATTGGGCCATATCCACTACGCTGGTCCAATGCGAGTTGATGAATTCACATACGTCATCGAGAATATCTTCTACGGACATTATGCAGGTTTCCTCACGATGTTTTCCTTCACCTAAAAGCCAGTGGTGTGAAAATCCGTAGGTACAAAAATTACAAAGAAGTCATTGGTACGGGAGTGGGATTTGAACCCACGACCACACGATTATTAGGCGAGTGTTACTACTACTGGACCACCACCCCGTAAGTTACGCTCAACGCTCAAGTTAGGCTAACTTAGTGTACACGTGCATTACATACGTGCAGTACATTAATTTCTTTCTTTTTAAGAGGACTCTAATTCGACCAGAGTTTTCACGTTTTCTGTAGAACATTGAGAAAATTCGCTGTACATTTTTGATAAAGTTTACGTTCCGGGAGAAAACTCTTTTCACTCTTTAAATCGTAACAAAATGTTATTTTTTTTGTGTCAATCGCTTGAGTAAGGAATATTGCACGCTCGTACGTCTTACTATTTTCAGAAAAGTTTTTACTTTATGTTTACTTTCAGCCAAAGTTTTGCATAAAATATGCTTTGTTCATTTAAAAAAATGTAATAACAAGACGTATAAACCTACCGATTGAAGTGCTGATTTAAAAACAAAAAACACTCAAATCGGTCTCAACAATCTCATCAAATTCAGTAATATTTAGTAGCTTATTGTTTTTGTAAGGACAAGTTGGCGCTTCACAATTGCCTTAACACACGTCCACAGAATCCATTAAACTTATGTATTTTCGTGACGCTCACACAAATTCCTATTTAGCATCTTAGGTTCCCTCCTCTACTAAAGCTGGCATTTTGTTTTTTTACTTATTAGGCGCGTCTTTGCTTTGACTAATTATTGCTTCGCACATTTTTGATTTAACTCGTGTCTCAAGCAGTTCGCGCAGCGGTGGTCTGGCAAACGTTCAAGGAAGTAACTGGCCGAGCGAAGCAAAATTCTGAGTAGGGAATTAGCCGGCGGTCATGTTAAAAATTAGTTATTTGTGGTGCAATTTTTGCATTAGATAATAACTTACAAGTAGGTTCAGTAATGTTAACTAATATACGAAAATAATGTAATGTAAAAAAATAATAAATTTAGCTAAGTACCTACGTGCTAGTAGGTACTTAGCTAAATTTATTATTTTTTTGAACACGATGAACACTCGTGTTAATCAAATATTAGTGTAGCATGTGTCGTGTTTCCAGACCCTCGCATCCCGGAGACGGGCGGGCAGGCCAACAAGTCGAACTACGGGTGGGAGGAGTGCTGCTACTGGCACTGCGAGGGGCGGCTGTGCTACCAGTGCTCGGCGCGGCTGGAGGAGGCGGCGCGGCCCGAGGCCGAGCCGTGCGCGCCCGTGGAGGAGCGCGTGCCCTCGTGCTCCGTGCCGTACGCGGCGGCCCGCGCCGCGCCGCGCCGCGCGCGCCTCGTGCTCGTGCTCGTGCTCGCCGCGCTCGCTCGGACCCACTGGACCGCCACCGCGTCTCTAGTGAATGTGCGCGACTCACGGTTATAGTTTTACGTTCACGGGTGACCACCCCCTCGACCCGCGATCGCCGCGCCGCGATCAGAACTTCTATTAGTACTATAATTATGATAATAAATAACGCGAGTTTGCGAGATCGTCGCGCTCGCGGCCGCGGCGGCAGCCGGCGCCGCCGCGAGCGCCCGCTTCACACTGTAACTTGATATTTGTGTCTGATTGTTCGATGCAGCTACAAAATAAAAACACCAAGATGTTCCGGATAAACGATACTACATTACATATATCGTAGGCGCTGTTAGCCGATGACGTTCTGTCCACTATGTATTATAATATAGTACGAACAAACTCACCACGTTGTAGATGACATCACAGGATATACGAGTGGAATATTATGTTATATAAGTGAAGATGTTATATGTATTTATATTTTAAATAGTGTTTTACAGTTATATTATTCATAAGGCACACACATACGTATATGATTTCGAATTATTTTTGCTGATTAGATGACATAGATGCAATATTTTAGACCAAATACTTACGAGGATTGCGACCGTTCAATATTATCAAGTGTACATACGAAGCGAACTTTGTGTTAGAGAGGGTGTGAGGATACATTACATAATTAATTATAACCTATTGTGTAGACACCGACACGTCGTGCAATAACTAATGTATGTATGTACCTAAACCAGACTACTATTAGGTATGTGATAAAGAAAAGACTTCATATCGATAAGCTAGACTAAATAATGTCAGCTTTCCACAAACTGAGAATTGCATTTTAAATAACAAAACTTTGATCTGAAGTCTTTTTTCTTTTGATCATGGTGACAATAGTTGTACGAGTATAATGGGATCGTTTCTTAGATCATTATTTTTATATAATTGCATACGGCACGGGCGGGGCGCATCGAGGCGCGCACCGCATGCAGTTCGAGCGATAAGCTTCTATTTCTATGCCACTTGAGTCAAGTTGAGTGTTATGCTCCAAAATACTGTGGGATTAGCATGAATTTTATGAATCGAATCGCTATTGAATCGTATAGATGAAATCTCCATAAAAGGAGTAGGCGGAAAAAGTATTTTCGACTGCATTTGTGCTAACCCTAGGATACTCCTAAGTAGTTGACATAATTTATTAGCGAATGTTTTAATCCTGTTACCAGAAAGATTGCCTAATATCATGCCATTGGCTGTAAGCTGTCATTACGTAACGAGTGACCAAGAGAGCACGCGCCACGATGCTCGTCGCCCGTAGAAGCAAAGCCTAACTAGTTGATGGTCTACTAATACTATAAATAAATTGATACAGATAGAGCTAAATAATGGTAGTTGTTGTTTTATAAGGAAAATGAAGTATGGTATGACTAATAACGCATATAATGAAAATTATATGTAATATATCCGTCTTATGAACGTATGTATATTATGCAGTTGTAACATGGTTGAAAATGATTTTTATATGAATTGATTTTTATATTTATGAATGTAAATGGATATTATATCGATAAATGAATAATTACAGCCGTCACAAGGGTAACATCATTTTTAGTTTAGGTACGGAGTGAAATCGTTAGGTTCGTATTATAGTTTGAAGGTACACTGTAGAGAATCGTTGAGCATTATGTGATCTGAACCCATGGATGGCTAAGACTTTAGCAACGGACGTTTGTTGAATATTGTCCTCGATCGAGGATGTAGTTGTTGTATTCGAATGATAATAATATTAAGTAAGTTATTTTTTACGTTTTTAATGTGTATATAAAATGTCAAAATAGATTTGTTGTTTCCACTTCCACGTTTGATTAAAGCCACCGAAGGTGCTAAAGGTCTATTATTGCTTCTTAGGGCTTATTTTGTAGCCATCTTCCGACACGATTTGGCCTGTTTCTGCTGTGTGGTAGAGTTGCAACTATCGACTCAATCGACGCAGTCCCTTCTTCACGACGCGTGTTACTCGCTTTTCAATTATCTGAAATTTCAATACAAACAAACGTAAAACAACAATTGCATAACTGAGCAGTACAAATACAGTAACTGCCGATGCATTGATACGAATACAATAGGTATGGGATGGAGAACCCAGACTGAGCAAACGACTACATAAAATGTATACCGAATACAATCAGCGACTTTGTCATTCAAACATTTCAATACCTATATTGAGTTCATGTATTTTATTTTTCCTGTGGTGTTCCTTTTAACAACATAAGGCCCTAAATCTCAACATGGGCGCATTTTTGATCATTGCTTTTTTGTCGTGATACATTGAGTTATTTATACTCGTGTTAGGCACATATTACTATTTATTATATCCCTTCTAGTCATTTCTTTTTATATACAGAGATAAGTGCAATGTCTAGATAGAATCAGTGCACATAACCGTAATGCTCTATCTAGATTGCACCAGTGCCGAAAAAGGGCCAAACAGGTCAGTTTTTGATGAAATGACAATAAACAATGGAATGGAAGTTACAATTACTTACGTGCTTTCGCGTTAGTCCGTTCTCTTGGTCTGGACGCTTCTCTAACTTACTATTGTGATGATTAGTACTGAATCACCACATAAATGTGCTGCTTGTACCTACCCCCCAGTGCCTTCACTTTAATCAGAAGTGATCGCGTCAAAATAACAGTCATTATAACGATAGTATGGAATTACTAGTACTTGTAGTACCTAAATATAGTTAGAAAAAACACATTTTACTCAAAGTTATATGTTGTTTCATTACAAAATATTACGATATTTACGTTTGTAAAAGTGTATTAGATTTTATTTCACGTTTATTCGTACTGTTTATAATAATATTTAGTTACGATAAACTCATGGATAAACTTACTGTTAAATCAGATAAAAGAAATTAAAAATTCATTAAGTCTTAAACGATAAATAGATGATTATATAAATTTCAAAGTAAAATAAAGATCACCATCGAGATAAATCTATGAACGCGTTCGCCTACTGTATATTTCGTTGCTCTACTGCATAGAGCTACACGATATCTAAATGTACTTATGTAAATTAACTACTATCGAGGTAAATTTTAGAATAACTATTGAATTACTAGAACCTAATTGAAACAATTTTGAGCACTCGTTAAAACTTACACATTGACCGTGCATTTCTTCTTGAATGTCGCTACTACGCTGCTAATCTTATTCACTATTCTAACTAGAGTAGATAGTTAAAGACCAAAAGAAGTAAGTTCAGTCTGAATGTTGTTGATTAGCACGAGTTTGTAATGTCTACATTTCATTAAATAACAAACACGTATACCATAATCGTTGGTGGGTTAAAAGTTACCGTAAATTTACAGCAGACACACAACCTTTCTTAGTAATGGTATAATCTAACCGTTCTTACAGAAGGAATGCAACTTCGTCGAGAATAATATTGTCCATTTTGTACCACACTGGGTCATAAGTAAAAGACTCCAAAAAAGTCAATCATCGATTTCCTAAGACATGGATTTTTAAGTTTGCTAGTAGAAAATGTATCCCTAGAGAGAGAAAGCTTTTAAGAGATCAGAAAACAGACTAATTTGTCTAAATAAAGTATGCTGCACTTGAAATTTTAAAATTTAAACAAAATATATTGTTAGCATTGAGTTTTAAATCGGGACACAATCATTTTTGAACGCTGCATTAAAATCCATATGTCATGTTATCTCGATGATAAAATAGGTACTGTTCATTTGTAAATTTTTAATAAGATACTTTTGCAGGTAATTGAAATTGACAAATTAAATTGTGAAACTTGTTGCGGGACCAAGTCTTGCTGGTTTCTTTACCGTTGCGTCGTTAAAAACATTCAAAACTGCATAGTTATTATTGAATAAGTGAATCCAACATTTTGGCGAAGTTATCCATGAGTATTCTGCACTGTCAATGTTAGAATAGACTCAGACCAAGCGAACAAAGTACTTAGAATCGAGAAACGTTGTGCTGTCGTTTTATTTCATTCAAATATTACTAAAACAAGTTAACCGATGTTTTGGGTTCAAAGTAAAAAATATAGACACTATTCAATTATTTTTCTTCTAGAGTCTTAAGTGATTTTTTTTCTGTTGTTTTGTTCCTGTTATTAATAGAACAAATCGTTGAACAACAAGGAACAACCCTATAAATACTACAGTAAAGTAATTTTACTACGTATTTACTTAAAAATTGACTGATTATGATTTATCTCTTGCTATTATTGCATGCCGTGCTGTTCATTATATACCTATGTAGGTATATAATGAACAGCACGGCATGTTTATTCTAATTCTTAGCATTTTGTTTGCTAAGTCTGAGTCTACCATTAGCTGTTGAAGCAACAGCCGCGATGAACGCCATCTATAGATTTAATATAACCATATTTTATATTTGTTTCGTTAATCGTTCGATGATAGTAAGTAAATTACTTTTTTAAAATAATATACGTATGTTTTGATGTACATAAATAAAGTTAAATGTTTAACGCACAAATACCTAATTATGAAAACAAAAATGCTGACGATGTAAAGCTGTGTACGAAAAATATGTATTTAGCTGTAAACTGGAAAGTAATCGATTAGGATTATGAGTGTAGGTAATTTTGCGCTCTGTCATTGATGACGAGTTGCTCATTTCTTTTGTTGACCTTGTGCGTTTTGGTTTTGTCATTGTTTTCTAATTCGCAAATTCACACCAAACATGGCAATTGTTTTGAATAGTTAGGTTTGTTTTGTTTGAAAAATGAGCTCGTAAACGCTCGTGTCTCTATCGAGAGAACATTACGTTTGGAACTTTACATTTTACACACACACACACGCACAAAATATAAAAAGAAATTGCTTTCGGGGTCATTAATCTAATGCAGACTGTATAATAATATGTTGATTACCTATCCATTTTCACTTCCAACTTCAAAATAGATTAATGTAAGCAGAACACCAAAATGTAGCCTTTACTGATATGTACATACCGTAACGGATGAGAATATACCAGCTACAGAAATATTAACAAAAAATAAATAGAAACTAAATAATAATAGATAGGTGATTTTAAAAATGACATGGTTCACTTTCGACATTATTAAGAGAATACTTCGTATGAATTTTGAGTCGCACATATTCCTAATCTATGTTTATAGAAACACTGAGATAAACCTCAGTAACCATAATTAATTTTAAGTGAAAATAAAATGAGCCAATCATTTGCCGTAATAGAAAAATCTCGGGTAGACCAAAGCGACTTAGTTTCTTAGAGATACTTATTTATTAGTTATTAATTTAGCAAAAAGTGTATAGAATTTTCTAGTAATCAATAACAAGAGGTTTCTTTAAATATTTTATTTCTAAAAAATCATTTTTTATCAAATAGTGTGAAGTAGGTAGTTGATATATTCTCATTCACGTTAAGCATATAAAATCTAATTGTAGAAATACACATTTGTGGTTATTTTATATAAACGGTTTTATAAGGTTCCAAAATTAAATTAATTTGTTCATCATTGCCAATAGATAGGTATCTTATGTTTAGGTGTACGAGTATAAAATATGTAAGCATGCGTTTCGATTATGAATCTTTCTAATGATGAATTTTGAGATCAATAGTATCTATATGTACATTTTCAAAATAATTATTGACGCTTGGGGTCAAATTAACTCAGTCAAATAACTTTTAGCTGCTGCAGTTATACCTATATATTTTGTTTAATATGTGTGAATTTGTTTTAGTACTTTCCGTCATAAAGCTAGACATAGATTTTGCATCTTTGCTTATTGTTAGATGCACAATATCAAATATCCGAAAGTATATAAATATTACAACGAATGCGACATCCATACACAATATACACTATTTTTATCAATGTTTACTTCTATTTTTTCTAGCTTCAATGATATTGCGCCAACGAATGTGATGGACTTCTGGAAGAACGAACAATATTTCTGTTGCACGCTCTCTGTTCGAGATAACAAAAATCTCGAAGAGATCTTAGCTACGATTCACTACGGTCTGCAATCCACGATTTCGATGGATAAAATATTTTCATATCATTCATATCTCAGATGTCTCAGAAATAACCTGACTGATTTCGGTATGAAGTTTTTATTTCACGCATCTTTTCTGTTAATATAATTTTTTATTACTTTGAATTTCATACTACACTTAGGTGTATCACACAGAATGGATATAGGTATTATTTGTACATTCTGCAGACCATCCAAACATGACACATAGCAGTAAGAAGGAGCGCTCCATACATTTTACAGAATTACCCTTGAATAGAAGTCACGTAAGAATAATTAAATATCGAAAATCGTATGATCGTATAATCATTGCTCAATAATTTATCAGACTTTTTCTTTATCCCTTTAATGCCTCAAGTCCTCAACATAAGACTATAACTTTAGGTAATAGATAGACACTCGAGTGTTGAAACAGAAATACTGTTGTATTTACCAGAGCTGTCAGGTAATGGTTTTGTAGCGCTACTTGCTGCCGCGTGGAGTCCGCTGACAGATCAGCTAAACTTATATCTCCGTCTTCTCAACTAAGTTTGTTTCCATTGAACGTGATCAGTGTGAGATTAGAAACGTACAATACGCGTACGTCATGGCCTTCAATTTTATAGACAACAAGTTAGTCGCGTTAAGGTTACCAATTGATGTTTAATAAAAAATCTTATGAAGAATTAAAATATAATTACTAGATTTGTACTAATTTGTACTTTATTCGACACGCCATGGTATAATACGGTCCACGTTTGTTTGCAACCCCGAAAGTTTATCTTTGTAGGATGAAACAACAGTTACGAGTCGAGAGTGCCATTTTCATAAACGTAAGTAACGTAAGTTTAAGTAGGTGCATACCCATCACAGATTCCCCCCTATAGATACCGCATTAGTTACATTTGACCAAAATACGTCTAATTTTGAGAAAGTGGCGCTTCCGGAAATTGAAGCAGTGTTTATTAGTCTTAATAAGGTTACGCTTAGCAATTAACCAATAAAGATTTGAATGTGGAATATCGATATGATGCATAAGATTCGAATGATTTTATTTTGTTGATATGTTAAAGCCGATACGGGGTGCGCTTCGTTCGTCTCAAGGGCGGAATCTATAGGGGTTATTCTGTGAGACCATAATGTTCGGTATCGAAACAGGGCTCATGAGAAACTTCCGCTTCTCGTGAGCCGAACCTTTCTCTTCTAAGTAGATTCTTCACGTTTACATAATTATATTCCATAACATTGTATAAATGACAACTTTTATATTATTTTTATTTTTTATGGTTACTGCCAGTAGCGGGCCGACTTATGTGTATTTTTATGAACATCTGCAATACACAATGCAAACAAACTTATTATGTTCCACTGCGGTTACACGTGTACGAAAAAGCTTTTCTGTTTCTTTAACAAAATTTGATTGTTTTGTTTTCAGTTCCGTATAGGTAATATCAAAATAGTAGTTATTTTACTTTTTACATAAATGTTCATAATTAGCATTAATGTAATGTATGTAATTAGTGTTTTCCATTAAAATGTAAATGTTTGTGTTTGATAGCGTTATGTTGATCTAGAGGAGAGTTGTAGATCAGTTTGTTTACGAGTACGTTAAGTTCCACGTAAACTGGATTAGTTAGAACATTTTTTACTGTTTACCCTTAAGTCGTTTGTCGTTTAAGGGGTATAATTCAAAAACCGTAATTCTATAAAACGTCGCGTCGATTTCATTATTCCTAATAAGTTCTAGATCATATAAATATATTTATATTACGAATTTGAGAGCACTATCTGAAGTTAACGTATTTTATATTTTAAATAAAGTTGCGGTAAATATAGTTATGGCACCGTCGGAAAACTATAAATAAAATAATTTTCGACCTGTGTACAGGTTCGCTTGATAAATTTTAATATATATTTAAAATAATATCATTAAAATGCCTAATTGATAGTGAGAGAGGTAGTGTAGTGTAAAGTGTTGTCTGATAATTACGTAAGCACCACTCGGCGAGTGCCGTACACTGCCACACGCAGCCCATATATATTGATATGATCTAGGATGTGTCGTAGGTGTTTCTCGAGTAGTGGTCGTGTAAGTCTTATGTTATGCCTTCTAAATTATAGTGCGCGGCGCGTGTCGGGTCGCGCGACGGCGGCGTAGCGCCATGTACCTACCTACATACTACATAGGGGACGCTGCTATCCCACTACGTTACATTCAAAAACACACTCAGCGACCCCTAGGGATCTAGTAGCAGTACAGCGTACATATTATAGTTTTCGTATATAATATGCGAACGGTATGCTAAGCTGAAATATATTTATATAATTAGATGTCTTCAGAAAAACAAAGCGAATGAAATTTGAATAAACTTACTACATTTAAAACTAAAAGTCATGTAATGGATTAATTACAACTCACATTAGCTTGGTTTTCTTTGTAAAATATTATAACGACAACTTAGGTCCATACAGTGTATCGTACAGCGAGATTTATTGAAATTCGCCAATAGTTCCGCCTAGACTTAGGTTCATATAGAATACTCTGCTTTGTGAAGCTTACCCTGGGATTTTCAAAGATACCTAAATGCTAATTATAATCATCATAATAGTTACGTAACTTGAACACTTATCTGTACATCAGTCCGTGGTGCGGGTATGGCGTAGCAGTTGCTTAGCGACGATTCTTGAACGCTACGCCATCTCGTGCATCCGGTCGACCGTTAAAGTAAGTTACGCTACGTGTTACGTTACGTCGTCGCCGCGCCTCCCCGGCCACCTACACCGCGGTTCTACACTCGAAATAAGAATAATCAAGTTCTAAAATTCGTAGACAGATTTTGAAGTTTAATATTATTTGCATTTTCCTAAGAGTTAGAACGATTGAGACAGTAAGTAGGTCACACGACCGTGTTATGATGAATTGTGGAGATGTTTATTAAAAATACGTTTATGAAAATGAAATAAAAACGAAAAATATTGTCTTATAAACATGTAATTAACTTAAGAAGAATTATTGGAGAACAAAAAAGACGTTGAATAAACCGATAAAAAATACAAATGTGAGTATCATTTTTCCTAAACCAACTAAAAGTAGAGGGTCTACGAATGTACCTACCAATTAAAACTGGATACGAAAGAAAAGTCACCACTATTGTCTCATTAAATATTTTAATATAAAAATCATCGCTTACGTCAATATCACACTCGAACTTACATCATCTATTTATATTAAGTATAAAAACTATGACTTCGATTTAAATTATCGTTCTCGCAACAGTATAAAAAGTCGTGATCACAGTTCGCGCACGCTACACACAATGTATCGAACGCGTCTATCAGGCACACTACACATCACAGCGGTGAGAATGAACCTGGGCGTGGCACGTCGGGTGTGGCACGCCGGTCAAGGCACGCGGGCACGGCACACTGCGAGCGCGCTAGGCACGCACCCGCAGAAGCGCTGCCACCAGCGCTACCAAAGTCGCCCCCGTTGAAAGGCCGAAACGCGTGCTGCTGTTCCCTCCCGCACTCGATTCAGGACCATCTGAGAGAACACACGTGACTTGCTTATCGTGAACAAGTGTGAGCACAGGTAAAAGCGTGCACAGTGTAGGAGTGAGTAAAATAAAAAAAAACACACTTGGCTTATCGCAGTTTCTTAATGTGTGAAACATTTCATTCTTAAGCGTCTGTGTCATCGCCAAATGTGTTTCCTATATAATTTCGTGGACATAAATAATAATGAAAAAATGAAAAGACAGACAATTTAATGACACATGTAAATGATTAGGTAAATGAAATAAATAATATTTAACCATGAATTTCACCAAAATTTTCTGACTATGTAATAACAAACCAATTATTACATTAAGTCTATCTACATACTATCCAATGATACTTATACCATATGATACTTATACCATTGTAATAGTTTCGCTCTCCCTGAAGATCATTCACGATATAGAGCACGTTTTCTGCAGCGTATAATTTAGGTGAGAATGAAATCGAAAATACGATAAAGTTCATGGTTTGACACAAAAAATGAAAACAAAATAAACCTACAAATGCGGGTGAGTGGTGTCGCGGCGGAGGCCGGAAGCCTCCTAACAAAACGAAGCGGCTCGATGCCACGAGAATACTCTACAGTCTAGCTCCGCCTGACTGAACGCTGACCACTGAAACATTAACTTTCCTTTAACCTCAACTCGCTCTCTTCACCGCAACCGAACCAGGGTGCAAACTACGCTACACACTCTTTATAATATATACATTCTAGTATTTTGGCAAACACGCGCAATATACATGCAGATGCCGTTAAAAATATTCATTAGTTTTATCTAGATAAGAGAATTACTCGGTATACTTTATTTTACTTCATATTAGTTCTTTCATCAATCATGCATTGGTGTTAGTTACAAATCTATGTCTACATTTATGAAAACTTGTCCGGTAATTTGAGCTTCCACCTAAAACCTTGTACGACGGTTGGTGTTATTGTGAATCAAAAAACCGTGCATTAATTAAATGAATAGGTGGGCTTACGTTAACTCGTCGACGAATTTAAATGTAGACGGACGAGTGTTAAATATTCATCACCAGAACTCTTATTTTATGTTTCAGGTTCCCTACAAACCGAGTCGACTCTAGATTATACTCGAATACTTGTGTGGTCAGTCACCAAAACCAAGGAAGTGTGTCAAGGAGCGAGCACTTCAAATGTGTACGGTTATGTCGCTCAAATTCAAAGCTTATACCAACCAACAATCAATGTTACTCTACGCTGTAACCGAGACTACAATAAATCTAACTATTGATGTTTGTGATGGAATATGACAATGAATTTATGATTGGTAATAATTATATTATACTCCGGACACCAATAAACATCTATAGTATTACCATAGGTATTACTAATGTGGACTTAAAAGCGAACTACTTAGATTACTATTGCGTGATGTTATGCGAAGACATTTCATTAATTTTGAAAATTGCAAACGAATGATTCAATTTGAAGGGCTTCTCACATAAATGATCGGCAAGATTCGCTTTTAAGAACACTTCTACCACTAATATGATCTATATAGGTGTTCATATAGTGCTAACAACTAGTAAGTAAATATCAGCATGCCAAGTAGCAAGCGGCCTAAAGTCAACCCAGCAACCAAACCAGCATCGAAGCAACATGCATCATGCAAAGGTGAAATGAAGTAGAACGTACAGGCAGCGCGTGACAAGCTCGCCGGTACTAAAATCACCGCTTATGTATATAATCTCACTGGTATTTCCATAAAATTGTTTAAGTAACTAATTGAGTCTTTATTGTCTATGTACAATGTTCAGGAACTCTCCACCGAGGCTATTTCCTGAACCAGAAGAATGATCTGGGAGCGGATGATTTTACACCTAGAAACAAAACACAAACATGGAAAAATGTCCCGGCACCGAACACCACGAGACGTGTAGTGGCGAGTAGTGTGGCACACACGCACAAATTGTTCTGATGTGAATAACAACTTAGTTACGTACTGTAACAATCTGGTGCAACATAGAACAACACAAGTGATTGTTATAAGTTTAAACAAAAAAATATTTCTTCAAAAATTTTGGTGGATTTTATTAAGAAAGAACCGCAAAATTTGCAATAAGAAAACAACAATCGTGTATCATAAATTAGACACTCGATAGATATACCAAAATTTTTGTTTCTATTAAAACAAAAACCCAACTGTATTAGAAAACAAAAAAAAACATTAGTGCCAGTGTATCAAAATTCAAAATCAAAGTGGTGTAAACATTTGTATAAATAAAATTACTAAGTATAATTATTATTAATCGCGTTCATCTTTGCAGGGAAAATGTGACAGATTAAAGAAAATCGTCGATAAATGATAATTAAAAGACTTGTCACAATAGTCCCTGCCGCAGGTGTGTCCTGGCGCCCAAGCCACGGCGACATCGCAGTAAGGGACCGACCACCATCTGGCGCGCTCGTTTACCCCACACCGAGTCGTAAGCCTTCGCCAAAGCCATAACAGCAAACACCAACAGCCACGGGTTATTTGACGTTTAGCAGCAGGCGCTGAGTTAATATAATCCAACTTGATGACTATTGCGTCGCCAATTCTTTAAACTTAAATAATTTGATCACAGTAAAAAGTAATTCCATTTCTTTTCAATGTTACGTCAGTGATGGAATTTATATTTAGAGCAATCAAAAGTTGAGCTTAGAGAATAGGAAACAAATCTTCGTCAGTTTTTAATATTGGCAAAATTTTCTTGTTATTGGGTTAAGCGTTGTTAGTTGCATTAGATTGAATAAGATTTTACTATGTTAATGTTTAAATATTTATTAGTACCATTTGGTTAATATCTACTTTGAAAAATAAGAGTCACCGTCAATGTTGTTAGTATACAAAAAAAAAACAAAAAATCACATCAGACACAACAGATTAAAGTTGATCGAAACAAACACAATGACAAAAGTAGAAAATGTCAGTTCTAATCTAATAGACACAGTTCATGGTCAAGACAAATAGAGAAACACAAACTAAAAGGTCACAAGAGACACAAATAGAGACAAGAGCGAACATTTAACGGTAGAGCTGTCGACAGGTGGTAAATCCCTTCTGGTCAACTGAAACGGGTAAGCTCTCTTGACAATTTGATTTATGAAACAGTCTTATAACTTTTCGAGTATTCATGCAGATCAAGGCAGATTTTCGGACGTGACAGGAGCATTTTGCTTCGAGCTTATACACAGCTTTTGAGTTTTGAACACATCACAACTGAATAAAGTGCCTTTTCTTGGTTTCTTGGTTGTCGTTTCATATTTCTTGTTACATATGCTGATTACTTTAAAAACTGTGCGTGAAAAACAGAAGGTTCTGCCACATCCGTCATACTGCAAGATTGCATGAATAATGTATCTAAGTTGTTTCGTTTGATGAAATTGTTTAAGAGGACGATTTTGTGTTATTTAGTAATTTTGTAACTGGATAAAGAGAGCTACCCTATTTTGGTTCAGGTGGTACGATAATACTTTTAAGACCCAAAAATTTAATGAATACTGAAATTACTGAATTATTTTGTAGCCATATTTTTTCTAACATAATTTAAATATTTGCATAGATCATTTATATCCCCTATCGGAGAACGATAACTGTTGGATCTCTAATAAGACCGGTTCGAAGCGACTTACATCCAGCATTATCCTGCGGTCTTGATGAGATCATATGTATGGTGTCAATCGCTTCAATAAGAAATAACAAGCTCGTAATTTTTATTTTTTTGTTCAGAAAAGTTTTCACATAGTTTATGTACCGATACTTTTCAGCCAAGTTTTTGAGTCAAAATATTATGAATTTTAAAGGCTTATAACTTTAAGGTCATTTAAAAAACTATAAAAACTAAGACGTTTTAACTCTAGCTAGATTACATGAAAAAAAAACATTCAAATTCGCTTATTATTAAAAACAGCTTATTATTTTTGACCGACGAACCACCGGAGGAGGTACTCAATTCGACGCGTATATTTTTTATGCATAACCACGCATAACTTTGTTCATAGTTGTCCGATTTCATTATTTTTTTTATTGGAAAGAGTATACTTCGAAATTAGTTCCATTTAAATTTTATTGAAATCGGCTGAGTCATTTTTGATAAATCAACAATAATGTGAAAAATTGTACATCGATCCGTGCCAAATATTTGCGAATTCTGTACACGGGTGAAGTAGTTCGTACTATTTTTTGCAAAAAAATATATTTTAGCTTGTTGTATGGCCAAGTTCGCGATCACACTTGCCTTAACACGTGTCATCCTAGCATACTATCCCGCGCTACCACCTGAACCCCCTCCCCCCTATTCGTTTGGGCGCCGGACATACCCGCGTCGTAGATGATGTCGCCGACGTCGTCGTCAGCGGGCAGCGGGGCCTCGAGGCGCGCGTTACCTCCCACGGTGCCGCGCGGCGCGCTGCTGCAGCCGAGCCACCAGTACGCCAGCGAGCGCGGGAACGCGGGGTTGTCCGTGTCCACCTGCAACACAGATCAGATGATGTAGCTCATGGCCGTGACCCACCAATTACATAACAAACAAATAACAACATTTTTTTTTCATTGTCAATGTAACAAAAAATAGCAATTTCGGAAGTGGGAGCACGTGACGTCACTAGGTATGTGGTAAAAATCTACCTAAGCGTGACAAGACGCGGAACTTCAGCGGCCTACATCTCCATCACTTTTTGTTTAATTGACAAAAGAAAAATGCCAATAAAGAAATAGCCTATGTGATATTCTGAAGTATAAGCATTACTATTGCAAAGTTTCATCATCATTTTTTCTCAATCTGTTCAGTAGTTTGTGCGTGAAAGAGTAACAAACAACCATACATACTCACAAACTTTCGCGTTTATAATATTAGTAGGAAGCGGATAGTGCCACAGTGACAAAATTTCAGCAGCAGCAACTATTGCTGTTCATGTAATACTTACAGCTCGCTGACAGACAAACAGGCAGCGGACTCTAAGCGATGGAGTAGGAATTCTTTACCATCGGGTACAATACAGTAGAAAAAGTAGAAAAAGATGTTTTTGACGATGGAAATAATTATATTGTTACTGGCACTAAACATTCGATCTTTTTTTTTTTTTATTTCAAATAGGTTCGCGTTTGACTACACACTGCCTGATGTTAAGCAGATGTGCGGTCTAGGGTGTAGCACGCTTACCTAGAAGATACCTATTTACTCGGGATTTGAAGACACTCACGTTATACTTTAACGGGAAGACAGACCCAGGCAAAGCATTCCACATTCCGGCTGTTCGTATGAGGAATGATCTACATCAACATCCTCAAATATAAATTTCAACAACAGATACTCACGCTAAATGTTCTATCATTAAACCGCCAGTACGAGCCTCCCTTGAAGAAGTACGTATAGCCGTTCGTGTATTGTAAGGCGGCGTCTATACTGTCAGGGATGCCCTCCCAGTTAGAAAGAGGCTTGGGGTAAGTGGCCTTCACCGGGGGGCGCTGCGCCGGGTCGAACCGCCAGAACTTGGACCCTTTGTAGAAGTAAATTTTGCCGTTGCCAGACCAGACTAGAGCCGCGTCTATATTGTCTGGGATGCCGGTGAATCCTGAAAAAGAACGTGGAAAAGAATTGTGAATAATATTTTCCACGTATGACAAAAAAGCTACCCGAAAACTGGCCGTGTTTTATTTATTGCTACGGGTGATCGGTAAGAAACACCAACTTGAAACACGCTATCTTCAACATCATAATGCCAAAAGTACGATAATATAATCTAAAAGACACGGACTCCGAAGTCTATGGACAGGATAAATATATTATTTAAAAATACGCTAAAAGCTACGATATAGCGGATACGGACGGCACGA
This sequence comes from Hypomecis punctinalis, assembly GCA_949316475.1. NCBI lineage: Eukaryota > Metazoa > Arthropoda > Insecta > Lepidoptera > Geometridae > Hypomecis > Hypomecis punctinalis. Next base: position 12,610,915 of record OX438797.1, read on the forward strand.
TAGGTATAGATTAATACAAATCATCGGCTTGGTTTTTCGTTGAATAAAAAAACATCAGAATGGCGTATGTGAATCCAATAGCCCGCACCGGGTCAACGTGGTGAATATGACCCAATCGTAGGCTTATGTTCAGCAGTACTATTTTATAATAGTACAGTACAGTAGGAACAAGCTACGATTGAAGCGCTACAAATTTTTTTATTTAAAACTTAAAGGAAATATAGGTACAAAACATTTATTAAAAATAATATTGATATCCGTTTGTTTTGCAAAAAATCCATGATCTTTGCAAAAACACGAGTTGCCTTAGTATGATTGGTTAATCTAACTAATTAACTGTGTTTTTTCAGAATTCCTAGGTTTTCTTTTTACAAAAAATCGCCTTATCAATTCAACCTACAAATTAGCTGAACAACTAAACGAATAAAAACAGACCTCAGCAAATACTAACCTTCGTTGATTTCCTTGGGATAGTCCCCGTCCATCTTCTGGCCATTGTACCGCCAGTACTTGGAGCCCTTGAAGAAGTAGGTCTTGCCGTTCTTGTATGTGAAGGCGGCGTCGATGTTGCCGGGCAGGCCGGGCCAAGCGCGGGAGATCAGCTTCGGGTAGCCGGACGCTACGCCGTCCTCCGTCAGCCGCCAGTAGTGCTCGCCTGGAGACCATGGCTCGTATTAGACAAGAATATCTGGCCACCGAGCGTCTGTCGCTCGGTTTTAAATGCATTTATGCAATTATTTTGTACAAAATTGCATTTTTAGTAAAACACTGCATATAATATAAACTAGTTGTTCTCCGAACAGTCGACCTCGCATCTGATTAACTGAATCTTTATTAACCTAACATAAGAGCGTGTATTATGCTTTTGACTGGTTCATAAGTTCTTTCCAGTTAACTGAACAGCCTCTCCAGAAAAAGCGATATCTTCAACAATATGAGTATTCACTTCAAAATGATAGTAATTCGTCGTTACCTTTGAAGATGAAGGTGCCGCCGTCAGCCGAGTTGAAGATGGTGTCGATCCTGCTGTCGGCGCAGAGGGCGGGGTCCTCGGCAGATGGCGCTTGCGTCGTCACTCGCGGCACTGAGGGCACCGCTCCGCTGACGCCGCCGCCGCCGATGTCTGTCTGTGTCTTATGGCCGTATAGAGCCTGGAAAATGTAAAAGAAACATCATGACCTGTCCTTAATGTGCTGTCTATTATTCGTAATTTCCGCTTTATTGCCGCAGTAAAAGTTGTCGATAATATTGAGGACAGCAATATCCTGGATTGACATTTAAGTAAGTATTAACATTCTTCTGAACATAGGTTTATCCAGAACTGGTGTACTAAGGCGAAAAGTCATTCAGACTAAGAACATACCATTATGAACAACTTTTTCTATGGGACCAATACAGAAATGGAGATAAAACAGCGGTTTCATACATGTTGGCGATTCCGAGTTGCAGTTTTGTAAAGAAGGGCATTTTTTTTTCGAATTTTAGCTGGTAAAAGCTATGGTAAAAGTTGTCCATAATGATGGTCTTAATATCACTCCCTTTCGGCTTAGTACAGGGCAAGCAGATAACTCTGTTTAATTATTTACCTGTATTCCCTGGACGTCATCCTGGTCGAGCTGGAAGGCGGGATCGAAGCCGCGGTAGAAGGGCGCCATAAGAGCTGAGCGCACGTCACTGTGCGACAACCCTAGCGAGTGACCGAACTCGTGCGCTGCAACCTGAAATTTACATAGGTACACCGTCAGTATTCTAACCACACTCAAAAGTTATCAAACCAATATATGGTACTATACTTTGACTATTTAAGGTCTTTGGTACATAGGTTTTCTTCTACACCAGCCCCCCTACCGCCTAAAGCAATAGCAATCGTAATAGCAATCGTTTATGACTTCATTTTAGTCATTTGGCACCGCCTATGTGACGTTAGCCATCAAAGTTGTTCATTCAACGATTGCTTTCGCAATCCGCGCAAAGCAATTGATGGCTAACGTCACATAGGCGGTGCCAAATGACTAAAATGAAGTCATAAACGATTGCTATTGCTTAGGCGGTAGGGGGGCTGGTTGTTTTTTGATGTACTTAGTTAAACTAGTTAGTTTTAAAATACGTCTGATGGTATTAATTTTACATGTTAATTTTCCCTATTATATATTGGTATATTTTGTGACAGAAAAGCGTATTTGAGACATTTGGAACGTTAGTACGTTTGGATAAGTTTAAAATTTTACTGACTACTGGATACCTACAAAATGTTTATGTTTTTATTTATTAATTTTTTTCGATTTCTATGTATTTAAGAAAAATGCAATTTACAGTTTACGAGCTAATAAACGTTACACTCTTAACTTATAAAAAAATATTACATAATATTGTATTGTAGGCTTATTGTACCTATGTTACTATAAACATGATGAAATTACATTTACTCAACCTGCATAAACGCATAGTTCAAGTTTCGTAAATAACCGAAAATGTGTAAACTATCACAAATAAATGTGTAGGTACATTTTAATCGATTAACTGGAAAATATGTTGTTGTTTGTTATTAATTTATTAAATTGCAATAAAAATATTAGTCTGATGCAAATAATAACCCAGTTTCCAATATTTATACTTTTAAACCCTTCCCAAAAGTTCAAAATACTTTAAAACAATATTTTGATTTACGTTCCTTTGTCGCTGTTTGTTTTCTAATTACTAAAACACGAATGATTAAGCTGAACTAATATTACTTGGCTGATTGCCTCTAAAACAGCGTCATCGGAGTGCAGCGTCGCAGTGAACAAACTTTGCTAAACAAACTTTAGGGACGTAAACACTGACACACTGCACTAATTAAGAAGAGTTCATGTACCTACCTACGTTATTGATGTACTTACCTAATTTATATCTCGATAACGTACAACGATGTACCATGTAGGTTTTTATCTGAGGCTCATTGTCATCAAATGTTATTTGTTTTAATGAGACAATAAATGAATTTTGAATTTTGCGACCTTTTTTGTAAGGCTATTACGAAGTACTTACGTATTTACGAAGGTACTACTACTTTATATTTTATTACTTTATATATTATTACAGGACATCTTACACACGGTCTCTGACCCCAAACCAAGCTTGTGATATGGCTCCCAGAGACTGATATACTATATATACCTATTTTAAATACATACTTATATAGATAGTGCCTAAATAACACCCAGACACAGAGCAAACACCTATGTTCATCGCATAAATGTTTGCCCGGGGTGGGGATCAAACCCACGCTTCTTTGGTCCAGAAGTCAGGATCACTAACCACAGGGCCACCGAGGCAGTCAACTTTACAATCGTAACGTTACGAAGTCATTTGGGTAACGTTACATTGAGAATATTTTAGGAATTTAGCATTTGGGATCTTCTACATTTTGCTGAGTTTCTTCATGAAATCTGGTCAGAAAAGTGTAAATACGTAGACGAATATATCTCAGCGGCTATGTTATGGATCTCAACTGGAGACCATAAAGTCTTAGCGTAGCTTAGTGGGTATAATTATCCGCCCAGTAGGGAAACCAAGGACCTAATAAAGACCAGCAGGAGCGCACTAACTGCAAGCGGACAGTAACCAATTATTATTGAACTCTCTCTATGGGAGTCTTATGTATTTATCAACGGCCATCCTACGGCTGAGATAGCTTCGAGCAAATATCTATAAAGTCACAATCGTGCAAAAAAAGTGTTCGAGCCAAAACCCTGCCCAAGCTACGCAGTGGGCAGGCTTTTTAGTTAGTCGTAAGGCGATTGCAAGCCAACTACAACGACGCGCGATGCCGAAGTGCTCGTTTACAAGCACTAATTAGTTGAAATAATGTCGAGATTCGGGAAAAACGGTTCATTTAGAATTATTTCATGTAAATAATAATAATATTTGGTATGTATGACGGCGCTCGGAGTTTTTTACTACTTAGTAAAGTGGCTCTGTAGATAGTTACCCGAAGTGAGATAGCAATGAACCTACCTGGAAAAGATTAGTTCCTCGCCGCGAGTTGATCGACCACTGCTCCGCGTCGTCAAAGTGAGCGTCGCCTCCGTACACCTGAAACACACATCACCTTTATCAGTGAGGTCAAGACTCGATTAAAACATACGTACGTGAGGATTCGTTGCACTATATGTAAACAAAGCATAACTTTGCATGAATCTTCTTGTAAACAATAATGTAGGAAAATATTTGTTAACATTTCCATTTATTAAAGCATTGACGATCTCGATACCTACGATAATAGGTACTTAGATTGCCCTAATAAGTACCTTCTCTTAGCCCAGAACAAATATATCATAATTATGTATCTCTACCTTTTATATTTAGAATCTAAATACATCAAAATCTTGGATGGTGAGAATCCTCTCGTAGGTAAAACCGTCTACGTTAATCGAGTATGTATTTTGATTCTGTCCAGTAACTGATGTACTTTTAACGAAATCAGTATCCATCTTATACGATGTTTTACGCTAAGAGTTCTTCGTCTGATATTGACTTAGCATTACAAAACTAACGCCAGGCAGGTCGACTCGACAAAGAGTTCAGGGACTGTTTGAAAAGTATGCTAAACGTATTTTCTATTCGATATCTTTTTACTGGTTGTACTATAATTAGTTTTGGCGTTGCGACCGCCGCCTGGTTAAATCGATTCGATGGGCGATGAAGCAACAGTTTACTGCAAGTCACTATCAATTCAATTATGGTAATTTTTTACTTTATTAATCTGGGTCTCGAACTTAAAGCGTTGAATAAATTAAATTAGGATTTAGTTTATTTTTGTCTGTATCTTCAATACCTCAACATTCCATTTGAAATGAAATTTGGTACCTGGGCGACCTAGTTTACTAGATAAAAGATATCTGTGCAATTACTTAAACTGTTAGAGGGATTTCCAAGATACATGAAATATTCGAATACACACGAATTGTCCGCTTAAACTAAAAATGACAAGATTCAAAGTCAAAACACAACACTCTCCCAAAGAAGCAATAGCAATAAACTAGCATTCATGTCAAGTTTGCGTGTCAGTTCCCAATGTTAGAGCACCGCTATCAGGAATATTCAGTTACAAAGAAAGCACCTTTGAAGGCTCCACTAAGTTTGCATCTGAGATTTGATATTCAAGGCTTTGGTTACTTGAAGCAATTTACCACGTGCTGCTTTGTCATATCCTAGGTGCTGGGGTAAGCTACACATTATAATGATGACAACATTGAAAGGAGATATTGTGGCTGGTAATATTTCTGTGACAACTACCGACACCATTTTTGTGTGGCAAGTTGATGTTTTTATGTGTTAATCTGCGTTATGAATTACGTTTTTCGATATAATAGGCCAAGATTAATCAGCCACGGAATATCTAGCTACGTACTACATAAGTAGATATCTACCTAACTATTAAATTTAGGTAGATATCTACTTATAAAAATAAAAGCACCTTTCAACATTTTTGCATTAAATTGAAATCATTATAAAGGAAGTATCATTAAATTAAGTGTAAGTAGTATAAGTTAACAGTTTTAATACCTAATTACGCAATTTAAAGAAACAAAACCATTTCATCCAACGCAATAGACGCTTAGCCCACATTTGCCCGTTCTCCTTTAATTGCTTTGTAAGACATAAACGTCAACAGTTTAATGAACGTAACATTTACTTAACCAATAGATCGCTTAACTGTTTAGCAAGTTAATCTCGTAAACAAGCACAAGAAAGCGTTACAGGTGTGATGTCACATTTAGGCAGGAGTTCCTATTCGTTACGGACAATCTTCAAGCTCTTATTGTTACAACATTACACAAATATTGTAAAACACTTGTGACGATTTTTTTCTCCATTCTGAGAATGACGCGAGGCACCAGGACCGAATTATAATATTTCATGTACCATGAAGTGTGATTGTATTACCATGCTTTCACCATTTACATGTCAATGAGTTACTTCCGCTGCCATTACTTTGAATAAATATTTCATAATATTGACAATAGGTCGCGTTTGGCAACGAATGTTACAGAATCCTTAATATGTTGTTTTAAGCAGTTTTAGAGTGGTTTTGTACTTACGGGGAAGTAAGCGTGGGCGAGGGTGCCGCCGGGACCGTCGAAAGGATCGCCGTCTCCGTGCTCTCCTTTCTCGAATCTAAAAAGTAGAAAATTATTAGGGATTGCTTTTGCAAATAACTTCATTAAGGCTGAGTGGTTACTCTGATATTGATAGAAATTATACGCTTGCTATTTTTATAATAAGTGTGTAGCCCTAATATATTATGTACATTATCCGTGATCAGAAATAAATGAAAAGCGATCGAAAAATGAGAAGACGACTGATTCTTTAAAAAACTTAAGCTATGTGCATCACCATGCAGTTCTTTTAGAGTCCTATTTTTAAAAGAAGATCATCTTTAGATGCCATCTATAGGATCTACGAAAATTTTTAATAGGCTCGTTAAAGAGATAATCCTCTTTAGATACCAATCCTAGGACCCACATCTAATTGGCTTTATGAAGTGACATTAATCTACGGCATCGGTGCGTCGGTAGGTATTGTAGATACCTGGTAATTTTCCACACGAACCGTGTGTTTCTAAAAACTACAGGAAAATATGCACTACCTATCTGTAATTACCGTCCTATCTAATGATGGGATTCTTTGCATGTCTACCGAATTACCGATATATGCATGTACGAGTATTTATCTATATATACATGTAGGAATATACGCCATGATCATGAACCAAATAAAAGGTTCAGAATGACCTCCAGCGGTTACGCAACGCAGATGGTCGCGGATTGTGACGAAAAGCCCTATTATACTGGCTGAATTATCCGCACAATAGCGTTTTGGCTACCTCTGCGTGCCCATTAACCGAATATTTTTTAGTATAAATGTAAATAACCAAGGGATTAATAGGCAAGTATAATACGTTCCCCTTTACTCAACTGTTTAAGAGCAAGCATAGTCTTTTTAGGGTGTTTTTAAGTGTTAAGTAGGTACATACAATAACAGAAATGCTAAGAAAACAAAATATTTGAACGATGTACTAAATAATTTAGAGTTAATATATTAGTTAACTTTAGGAAAACAAAGAATAACAGGATCGACTTCTACAAGACATACTATTCTATACTAAGTACGAGTATTTAACGACGCAAAAACAATACCTTGAAATCTTTAGAAAAATAAAGAAAAAAGACAATTCTCAATATACAACCCCACTGAACAAAATAATTATTAGAGCGCAATATTCTATGTTCAGGTTCAATGAGATTGTGAAATAAAACGTCAAAGACTCAGAGGGTAATGAACATTTTTCAAGACCTGTAAAAATCCATAAAAACGTTTTAAAAAAGGAAGAAGGTAGGTAGAGGTACCTGATTTCAATGTGGACCTGTCCAGTCCTCTTCTGCGTGAAAGTGAGGTCTGTATAGTCGGACCACACTGCGAAGGCTTTAGCGAGCTCGGCATCTACTTCCGCGCGGTTCAGCTTCGACGGGTACTTTGAGATCTTGTAGGTTAGGTTCTTTACACGCCACCTTGAACCTGCGTATCAGAAATAATAAACCTTACAATTAAAATACGATCATGTAAAAATATATACGAGTATATATATATATATATATATATAAATCGCTACTTTGGAAATACAACCTACTTTGGAAATTAATGAATTTCACTATAAGCCGCACATTATTAGAAAAAAGAAGAGGTGTTATTTTTTTTTTGTTTTCGGCGTGTACCTACCTATTTAAAAACTAACGTACGTATGTAAAAACATTAATTTAATGAAGTAAATACTCGCTCTTTTTATTTTCGGCGTGAGTCAATAATTAGTATATCCTTCTTTTTGTTTAGGTACATTCTTATTTCATGATAACTTTTTATTTGCTCACAAAAAGTTTGTAATAGAGCAGTAAAAAATATTCGAAGTCTCGCATTTTCTTTTTTTTTTGCAAAATGTATTAAAGTAAAAAATAACTACAAATGTATGTCTGTATAAGAATGTAGCGCAAGGTGAAGTCAAAAATAAAACCTGTAAAAACTATAGCGTGTGAAAAACAAAACGGCTAATAGAAAACACAGTCATGTGAACTCTACTGTGCTAGCTATGACGAACGAGGGTTGTACACGCTAACATCATTTTTTCCTACTCGTGAGTACCTACACCATAATTTCAGGCTTTTCTCGTTGTTTTGTAAATCTCTAGTCTACCTATATTTATCAGCATTTATCACATCGTCACTAATCAATTTCCGTATTCTCCTACAATAGACTGTCTAAATACTACGCACCTTTGACAGACACTGAAACTTGTGTACGAAGAATAATGTTAATGGACGGACAAAACATAACCGAGCTTTGCGTATCTTAAATTCGTTGCCAATAATAATATTATAGGGGTATCTTACCCTGAAGAGCGTATCTTTTGGCACGGCTTTCTCCGAAGCCGACTTTGTCTCGCACTCCACATCTTGGCAGCGACATCATTTTTGTTGTTTCATCGTCCAATTCACCTGAAAACAAAAACACACTGTCAACAACCACGTGTTGATTTTTATATAGCCAGAAAAATGCTGAAAACAGGCCGTCTAGAAACGATAGATTTTCTTTTTTTTTGGTAGGAATAGACGACGCCGCGTTGCGACGTACGGTTTTTATTAAGCCGCCTATAAATCTTGCAATGACTAAACTTACATCGATTAAAATTCAAGCGACAAAACATCTGCTTTTTGTAACTGACGACAAGGAAGTAATTACACAATCACATCGACCAAAACCGCACGCGGAAAACTTTGAATAAACAGGAACAACGGTTTAACTGAACCGCTGGTTAACCACCGGTTAAAAATGAGCTATGACAAATTTGAATGCGTACATTGACGTATTGTATTTTGTATAAAACCGTAACAAGAAGGAAAACTACCTGATCTAGAAACTCTCAGGCACGACGTGAACAGCTGCGATAAAATTTTCTTAGTCTGCAGCCAAACTGACATCGCGAAACGTGATTTAAATTTGTAAGGATGTTAATGCTATCATTAAAAGCTTAATCGAATGCTAAGATGATGTGCTCGCGTCTTGAACCGAACTCGTGCAGTGACCGGTAATGAATAATGTATTCATGCGTGTACAGCGATGCGTTATTTGCTTACATAATAACATTGCCTCTGCTAGAGTCCAATAAACTACTTCTTGTGTCAAGGCACGTACGGACAGAGACGATACTGGCTCTGCCCACATAATTCTACGTGTTCGAATAGTTGGCTGCGATCGTGTATACTTATAAATTGCTTTGTCAATGTGTGCTTTATAATAGCCGTGATGAGAACGCATCAAGGCTACTGAATTGCAAAGCGTGTAACTACCGGTCACCGGATCAACTACCTATTACGATTTATTGAATCATAGAACTATGTAGGTATTGTATCACCAGATATGAAATACTTATCTGATAATATAGGTAGGTGTGTAGGTATTTTTTCATACTTTTATGATAAAGACCGGATATCGGAAATAGGGGAAAAACAATGAGCAAATAGGAAGTGAATTTGCGATAAAACCATTTACAATAAACATCTCTACCACAGATTAGTAATAATTGCACAATTACTTATATTTCCTTTGTCAAGCTACTCAGTAAGAAAACAAATTCATTTAGAATATAATGGATATCCTAAGCAAAGACTTAGCACTTTAATTAAATGCGTATATGGGACAGTCGGTTATATCTTTACAGTAATTGGTAGCGTGTTATTAACAGTAGTAAAGGCATAATGTGCGAAGAGCTGGCCTTGTAAGTGAGCCGGTCCCGGGCCGGACGTGGTAACGTAGCATTTATCATTACGTCAACCTCAGTAATCCAAGAAATGCACCATCATTTGGATCACTCATCGATTCTATGTAGGTACCTTTGCATTTTCAACGCACTTCAAATTAAGGAGGTCCTCAATTCGATTGACGATATCGAGATATAATCGATTTCGATGTTTTTTTTTGTTTGGTAGATCATACTTCAAGGGTGGTGCCATTTAAATTTTATCAAAATCACGAGTGCTTTTTGAATAAACAACAATTTAAAACTTCGTCCACAAATCGTCAATTCGAGCGAACTGTACGTAGATTGGTTGGCTATGCCATTTATGCCCAAAAATGTTTCTTTAAATAAAAGCTAAAGGTGATCTTCGTGTGAAGATGTTTTAAACCAGTCCAGTATTTGTTCCGTCAATTCATAATGAACAAAAAAGGAATTTTTAAAAAACAACTTCTCTTTAAGGTTAATTATTTGTATAGATAATAATAACCAATCTATAATACTATAATTATATTATATTATATGGGGCTATAATTTATAAATGTGGCTTGTACGATGGATACCTATGGGAAGTGGCCAAATGAGCGTTTCTGGTTTTTCATACGACACAATATGAATTCCATTTTGTGAATGCTATGGTAAGTAATAATCCGGTATCCTATGGCAACCAACGGATATTACATCGATCACGAACTAAATTGTTTCAACTTTCACAAACCACAAGACAATTTCAGATTGTTCCGAGCATTCGTTCCGAAGATATTCTATTTATTTGAGTTACTAAACTTTGTCGTAAACTTTATTACTTTGCAAACATCTCACAAAAAAATAATTAAAAAACTTCATGACCGCGATATTGTGGAAATCTGCAAAGCATCAAACCTAACGACAGTTTTTTTATCAAACTAAATGAAAACGACCGATAAAAAAATCTAGATTGTACAAAAGGCAAAAACATATTTTTTATTACACAAGATAAGCCAAACAACTTCCTTAAAATAATGAAAGAAAGAGTACATCTTACAGCTCAGGTTTATGAACTTAGTACCTTGAAATATGAGTCAATGCAATTTAAAGTGAAAAATGGAAACCTTTTACTTATTTTTTTTTTACCTATTTTGATATCATTGCTGAATACAGGACTTTCCTTTTCGGTGATTAATATTTGATTTGAGTTATACTGCCTGATCTAGGTACATACTACGTACTGATATACAACCGAAATATTATACTTTATTGTTTAAAACGATTTCTAAGTAAAGCCACACTTGCTCAATTAAAGTACATGTATTATGTAAAATACTCTAACAAAATAAATTACACTTACCTATCTGTTTTGTCGTAGAAATTTATTATATAGCGACATGGATGATTGATAAAAGTTACTAGTACTGCCTTAACCTGTAGAAAAACATACCTGTTGAATTAAGGCCAGCGAAGCTCTGGAATTCAGCAATGGCGCGTCTCCACGAGCTCTCATCCATGATATGTCCACTTGAGGGGTTCCGTACTGAAGGACTGAGGTACCCATATTGAGCCAGGTACATCTGGAAGTAGGGGTCTCCATGAGTCTGCCGTATCCAGTCATGGACATGGGCTCCTGTTGTATGTTGAGAGTATCGTACCAGCAACCGCAAACTAAGTAAAAGTGCACATTTCTTTACTAACATCTATGTGACTTTGCATAGTAATTTGCTTCATAGTGATTTAAACTTTACACCATTGTGCTTTTGCATTGATAATGACGACAATAATAGACCTAAAAATGTGTTACGATTTCTTAACTTGAGGTATCTTAGTCACTTACATTTTCATAAAAAAGTTCAAATAAGAGAAATAGTGACTAAAATAATTTCAAGTAGAATTTCTAATTAGGATTCTCCCACTTGACAAAATGAATTAATACTACCCATAATCGTCAGTCACATATCAATGCAATAAATAGTGTGTATCAAATCTACAAAGTCTGTGATGTGCATAGTTTTTGTGCAATACTTTCAACATACAGTCTAGGGTTATCGTGCTGTTAGTAGGTTATCTTTACAGTCTACATCTATTTTTCTATTTACATTGACATTGAGATGGATTTCCCTGGCCATTAAATACTTAATCTCTTATTTAATTTTGTCTTCTCATGTAATATTAACTAAATTACCCGGTAGCTTTATCATTTGCTTTGGTTTTCGCAATTAGCAAATTTAACTTCGCAGTTTAAATCGTAATAACATAGCAAAAAAAATCCGAGCAAGCTGTAAAACCATCACCAAGTTGTAAGGAATCTACTACAAAACTACTGTTTGCTCTGTTAATTTTAGAGGATGTTGAACTATAAACCAAGTGCCTCGTCCCATAAGACAATTTTTAACTTAACTCTTGACCAATAACAAAGACGTGTAAATGAACTAAATGTACGAGTAGGATTTAAATGCTATTAGAGCCGTGGATAATAGTCATAATACAGAGAAATAATACCTACAAGAGAGGTCCTCCCAAGACCGCGTGCCGATTTACAGAGATCTGTATCAGGATTATGAGGTGTTAACGCGGTTGTAGAGCTCACGTTTATCTCATCTACAGTCCCCACGTTACATTATCTCGCGTCACCGCAAGGTTATCCACCCATTGTTTATTGTACCCTGATAAGGATATCGTGGAAGAACCAACGCAAGAACGTTAAAACACGCCTCTGATTTCTTATCGAAATTAAAAAAAAATGTTTCGAAACAATGCATTAAAACAAACAGCGCTTAGAGATTGTATGTTTGACTTAATTTATCTGTTTGGTTAGTGCGTTTTGTTTTGCTCTGAATTTCAATTCTTTCATAGTTAAAAATAGGTGCATATATCACTGTGCAGACATACCTAATGTTGATGTGAAATAATCTAGTTTTATTTCTAGAAAAAACCAGTTACTTTATTATTTTTTCTCATTATTTTCTTAGATTTATTATCAATATTTTCATCGGTGAAATATAGAGGAAGCCCCAACGAGTTTTGTTTTCTTGTATTTGATTAGAAACCAGAAGAAGTCAAATTCTAAAGATGCCGTTAACGATTTGCAATGTTGGCTTAAGATAGGCGAAGACATGGGCAGCCTTGAATGGAGGCATCGAGTGCCGTGCTTGGAATTACAATGCGCGGGCGCAGGTCTCGGCCTGGCACAAAGCATTACAGCGCGTGGCAGACACTTCTTTGTTCCTCCATGTCGGTGCATCACTGAGCTGGGGATTCCAGCTAGGTAGCGACACTGTCACCACAAATATTTACTATCGGCTCCTGAGCCAACACTGTCAAGTCAACACTGAGCAAATTGCATTTATTTGAACCAAACGAACTCGACTGATTTTTATTTTACCTTTGTCTGCCAACAGTCCCATAAACAGTCAATTTACTTACTAATTTGATATCATGTTCTTGAAGAGACGTATGGGTCATGATCTGACCGTGCCTTAAATAATTCAATCGCTGTACAGGGTTTCAAACCAATAAAAATGTGTACTGCGCTGCACCACACATGAATAAATAAGTTCAAAACGCAGCTATTTCCATAGTATTTTGAGATTTAAAGTATTGTTCGGAATCGTAGCCCGTCGAAGTCGAGAGCGGGGCGTTGACACCTCGACTCTGGCCATTGTTCGCCAAATGGAACGGCCTTAACATTGGGAAGGTACCTACTGGTGACGAATCCGTGCCTACTTAGTAAGTAGGCAGTAAGCACAGACAGACAGGAACCTAAACGATGGCTGTAGTTAACATCGTGTTTCCTCAAGCAGGTGTGACTTCTGTGAATATGTACTTGGCTTTGTTGTCTTACAGCATACAAACTGTCGGATGAAATGCCCCGTAAAGTGGCACATCACACAAAGCTCAGAGAGTTTGTGTTCGAACATCAATAAGTAACAAGGAAGTGTACTCCAGGCGTACGCTCGGCAAGCGCAAATTAGCGTGTGATAGAGAAACTGTCCAAAGTGACCGAACAAACAGATCAATACTTGAGGAAATTTCTGAAACAATGCTAATTTTATTTCAATGTCTCCTCTATAGTAAATTCTTATACCTAAGTGGCCACAACGAAGGCCACTTAGGTATAAGAAAAAAAACTTAAAGTTTTAAAAGTTGGCCACTGATGTTAACTTTTACTAATTACTTTTTACAAATTTTACTACAGACTTGGTTTTGTCGGGAGAATCAGAAAAGTTATTTTTGTTATTTACTATAGAGGAGACATTGAAATAAAATTAGCATTGTTTCAGAAATTTCCTCAAGTATTGATCTGTTTGTTCGGTCACTTTGGACAGTTTCTCTATCACACGCTAATTTGCGCTTGCCGAGCGTACGCCTGGAGTACACTTCCTTGTTACTTATTGATGTAACAAGGAATTACATACCACTGCCCAAATAACAGAGTCCAAAATCACGACGACTTGCGCATGACGAGTTTGCAACATTACTTATAATGAGTAATGTCGATAAAGCCATGGTGGGCGATAGGTGATAAATTGGCGAAGGCATATCGGGGTCAGTGTGCTTCGTAAGTAACGGGCATCTGTCAGGCGGGCGCGAGATGCTGCGCTCCACAGACCCACTTAAAAAATCTCTCATGCAAATTTAACTGCCTCGGGATACAACGGCACGTATTACCACGCATCGTCGCTAACCGACAATGCTAATTGGTAAAAATATCCTTGCCACATGCCAATTCCGACTAAAACTACATGCATTCGCAAAGAAAAGGGAAAGCAGAACTAAAGCGAGTTCTTAAAGGATGAGTAAGCTCGTACAAGACTCGAAAACAGAAAGTGATTCTAACGTAGATTGGTGTGGTGAATTACGAGTAAGTCGAGTGATTAGGTAAGCTGAAGTAAATAGTTTAAAAGGCAGGACTAAAGTATTGGCTCTCTATGCCAAATTCCTTTTCTGTAATAGTTCTATATATATATTTTATTTATTTAATAAATTAGAAAAAGGGCTAACGTGAGGTCGCGCTCAATTATGAACAATCGCAAAATACCAGTAGTGTTACCAGTGCGTTTTAGGGTGAGGAGACGGAAATTATGAAAAAATACAGTTTCTGTGGACTACTTTTTTAACATGTTCCAATACAGTTTTTAATATTTATAAGCCTGTCAATATTTTTATTTCAAGAATATAACGGATGTGCTTACGGTAATCATTACAAAAAGCGTAGGTACTGGCACCGATCAAAATGGTCAAAACACGTGTTATGAGTCAGGCACTGACACATGCACCGATGACAAGCTTGCAATCGCACCTTCGAAGGAACCTTGCAAGGTACTCACAATGTGAATGACCTTTTCTTTATCCCTTATTGGAATATAATTAGCAAAATACTTTGTAAATTTATTTCTTAACGTAAAATAAACAGTTATATTTTGCTTGTCTGTTCAGTGAGCAGATTTTTTTAAGAGAGCAGGTTTGTATTTATGTCCGAGCGATACAATTAAGAGAGCTTATTTTTAATTTGTTAAAAATACGTTGAATTTAATTTATTATTTCAAATCTTAACTACATATGTAATTAAGTGCCTCAAAACACTTGTATATTTGTCGCGGCGCTCTTATTCATCTGACAATTGAAAGCCATTGAGATGCTACAATTTATTTAACGCTGAATGAAGTTGGGTAGGTACTCAATAACTAAGTTGTTTAGTCATAAAAACCTAAGAAAGTTTCACGGTACGTTATCAAAGAGCCTTGGTATTGTTTGAGTTCGGACACGCGCCCGTCGGTACGACATAGGTAGTTCCTGACTAGCCCGCTGTCTGTTTGCTTAATGCGTAATCGCTGATTCAGTATCCGCACTTACATATCACGTAACGGATCCTTTCTACCTGTCAATGAACTAGTCAGAGTTTTCAGGGTCAGTGGGTTACTTTATGAACAAAAAATGCACTTTTAATGCGCATTACATATTTGATGATTTCATGTCCATGCATAAGCAGGATGACTCTACAGCAATACCCATAGTTGCTCCAGGGCGATCCAATTAAAATTTTCATACCAGCAAAACCAAGCTAAAATATATAAACGGTTTATTATTTTTAATAACTCAATCATCAATGTCAATAAAGTTCTCTACATAATATATTATATTTTAGATAAAAAAGGAAGTGGTTTATTTCCTTTATAATCTATCTCTACATAATAAGATATAACCCTTTAAATCAAAACGGTCTACATTTACATATTGTAGGTATCATGACTGACATGCGCAGTTACATTCGAATTCAATGTCTTATCTCTATAGAAACAAAAAACGTTCGTCGCTTACGAATATAATAATCATAACAATTGAACATTAATCTTAATTCAGTGACGTATTCAAGTTATTTGCATGTCACAATAGTTCAATTACGCAACGTGACACAACCTTCATATTTATGGCTGCAATTTTCCATAATTATTTATTCATCCACGCGAACAAAAAAGGCGCAATAAGTTCACATGTGCATTACTGGATAAGTATCAATAGTAGAGCTGTAACAATGTAAGCCATGCGGGTATTTGATGACACCTTCGTAGTGCAACTGATTGCAAGCATCGTTCATCGTTATTGTCGGATAAATGCTGCATTGGCTGCTGCTGCCATTCAAGCATTTAGTCATAACTTTACAATGACATAAATACCTAATGAGAACAAATCGGAGGTTTTGTGCAACTGAGTCATGTAATGCAACTAGCAAACTTTTCGCTTAATCATATCAAAACATTTTAAAATCGTGATTCAACTTCAATATACATAAATGTGACCCATATATTCCAAAATTTGTGTTGATTTAAACAATACGCTATATAAGCCGTGGTGGTCTAGAGGTAGTGACACCCGCCTTATAATCGTGAGGTCGTGGGTTCAAATCCCCGGTCCCGTACCAATGAGTTCTTTGGAATTTATGTACGGAATTTCACAGCACTTGCTTTTCGGTGAAGGAAAACATCGTGAGGCAACCTGCATACGTCCGTAGAAGAAATTCGATGGCGTATGTGAATCCACCAACCCGCACTGGGCCAGCGTGGTGGATATGGCCCAATCACCCTTCGTGGGTAGGCCTACGTCCTGCAGTGGACTATTAAAAAGGCTGGTACAGCTATAACAAGACAAGACTAACAAACATAGCTTCACATATTTTCGGAACTAAGCTTATAAAAAAAGTTACAATCTAATTGGGACCAACTTTTATTCAAAGTTGATTTGTTGAGTTGAGTTGATATTTTGATTGAGTCATAATCATTGTTTACTGATAAAAGTTTGTTGCACTCTGAACCCGCAACAACTATTCACACGTCAGCACAATCCAGCTCCATGCTATCATAGATTGAGTACTAGCTGAAATGCAATTTTGAATAGGAGTAGCGAGTATGATAAGTAGCATCACGCAAGCTTCCTGGAAGTGCATCTGTTCTCGTCGATGCCTCCGATATGCCTTACCGGGAACCGGTGGAGCACGTGCAAAAATTCATAAACATTTCCTATTTCTTCTAAAATAGGTCAGAAGAGTTAGTCTTCCTCAAAATAGGTCACACAGTGTGTGACTAAATGTTGTTAGTCATGTAGGCAGGGGATGTCCAAAAATGTTTTCGTGACGATGAATCTGGTAGAAATAATCGTAGGTATGACATAGAAACTGATATTTAGAAGATTTTTTTGGAGCAGTACTCTCTACTTCTTTGTAATTTTTGTTGGATAGATTAAACATCATCTCTAACGCTTTAAATTTTCATGTAAAGTTTAAACTTCATTCCATACCATGTATATTTATCGAAGAAAAAATATACTATCCATCTAATCAGTATGATACATTTTTGTTAATCTAAAACAATAATGAAATTAAAATTATCTATGATGATCGCCCAAACACGTTTGAGGTTACGTAAAAATAAAACTTTTTAGACTTGGAGTAATTGAAACTTTATAGCTGTAGCTACCTTTTTAATATGGCTTAAAATGGCAATAAGTTATTTCCATTCAAACTAATTTAATTGTTAAGGTACGGAAGTAAAACAAGTATAGCAATATGGATCTACTAATCTATTCTCATTGCATCTTGTGCTGATGGAAAGGAAGAACTCATGTCCATAGGTACCTAAGGTACAAAAGGAAATTACTTATCACGATTTCCTATCCTCAGACAATGAATCGATGGTTCTTAGAAACGATCTAGGTAGTACAAATCATGGTTGCATTAGAGCCAGTTACAATGCTAACGACCGAAGCTCCCACGCGAGCGGACGTGTAGCGCGTGTTCTAACATCTGCAATTTCAAATGAATCTCTGAAGAAAGATTTTCCTTAGTCTATCGGTGTAGACCTTATGCCAGTCTCGTTATAGCCATTTTACTTCCACTGCTGTGTCCTTTCAACTGCTATAATTTCGAATTACTATACCTACCAAAAACTGTATCAAATAATTCGTTGTTTAACTGAGACCGAGGCGCTTAGTTTATACGCCGTACTGTGAAAATGCACTCGATTGTGTGCTCTAAAAATATGAACGAGATTAAGAGAGAGCACCAAAATCTTCAATAGTTGTTAGTTGACTATTAAATTTAAGTGCAGAAGGAAAGTAAAACTATTGTTGTGTCGAAAGTAATGTATACTTGTTTTCGCAAAGTTATTACGAACCTATGTATAATACTATAAATCAACAACAACAAATAGATCGCGAATGATGTTACACCGGATTACTAAGTAGGTACCTATTGCGAGTGTAGAGCATACCTAGGTAAATACAAATTATATTCCATGAGCAACATTATAACGTTTAACTTAATTGAAATAAAGTATGCATTGTTATTGTTATTCCGTATACTGATACCACGCAGTTGCATAGAATAACACAAATTATTGACACGTTCTCGATATGTATGAAGATACCGATGGAATGAGTTGCACCATTTTCCCACTACGCCATGCGCACCTTGTGGCCTAGATTACATACAGGTGTTTATTTCATTTAATTAGATCATTTATGTATATTGTGACTTATTTATTGCTTAATTTATGCTATTTAATCCATTTTACTATATGGGGTAGTACATTTCATATTGCGCACAAATACTACAAATGAATAATTCATAAAACGTGGCCGGTAAAGTACCACTTTTCGTAAACGTGTGTAATTATCCTATGTAACGTTTTATAATACGTGATTTAATATGTAACAGGTAAACAGGCAAAGTTGTTAGGTCCAAAAAAGGCAATGCTTATCAAATATAAATCAAGTGAAGATGGCGGGCACGATCTTGGATTGATGTGTTATTTTTGCACGTGCGTGAGAAGTTGCGTAATGTTTGTGTGCTATGTATGGGCAAATTAATGGAGCGTCTCACCCCGTCCCGTCGCCATGATAATTACTATAGGTAATGTTTATCTCAAGACGTGAGACGTTTCAGGAATGCGATGGTATGTTGATTATGCCCAGATATACATATTATCATATAAGAGCACGACAGCTACGAACATCGAGATGTACCTGTAGAGATGGCGATGACAAGGTTGCAGTCCAATGTGTTTAATAAAACTATTGCGTATTTTATGTTTTTCTAGAGATTGAGACTATGTTATGATCTGATCTGTATTACTTTTAGCTGCTTTATTACTAAACATATTGCAAGACACTGATTTTTGGAAACCAATTCATGCAACTTCATGAATCGGTGGTATTTGATAAAATGTTCAGCAATCGAGACATATTGTGGAGCATTTTTAGGAAACAAAAAGAACCGTGACGTTTTTGTACAGGTGACATGACAGTGAGCTTAATATAATGATGTACATATTATTATCAAAAATGACGTAGAGCCAGTACTATTAAAAATGACCATTTACCCTCTCCTTACTAAAAATAAATTCAAGTCAATACTATTATTTCACGCATGCTCAGTACAAAAATACACCAAACAAATAAATTACCTCAATATAGACACATATCGAATAGCTAATGGTAACTGGCGTCTATTATATAATAAACATCAACATGTTTGTCTGTCCAGCCCTCGGTATGTCCATATGTTGATTGAATTCATTAAGATGCGGTTAGAGTTCCAATTAAACTGATGAACTCTCCTATTATACGTTGTTGATGAAGGCTTCGGCCACATGACAGGATAATTGCATGTCGAGTTTTTTGCTTAGATTTAATGGTAAGATAAAGGAATAAAATGTAATATTTGAGATAATATCAGACAGGATAGAAATAAATAAGATCTCAGTTAACATAGCTTACTTAAATATCTTGTAGATATGTACCTAAAAACGAGCAATACCCGCATGTATGAATTGTGGAATTTTTAAGACACAAAAAATATACGTATTTAATCTATTTATTCGTTGATTATTTCGGATCTCGAAAATGGCTCTAGCAATTTTCCTAAAATTGGATATTCAGGTAGAACTTTTCCTCATAAATATATCAGTATTTAAGAGGTGCAAAATGTTTGCACCCAGCTGTTTCAATATATTCTCGGTAACGATCTTATATTTTTCATTTTCTTACAAAATATATTTCCTTATTTTTTCCTTGTATAAATAAAAAAAACAAAAACATTGAAGCAAAATCGTCTAGCTGTTTTCGAGCTTTATGTTTGGAAAGACAGGTTTAAGTCATATGTCCAGCTAGATCGGACCACGCTGCTTATCCAACCTCACAAGCACACAAACAATACGTCGGCAATTATTTCCAATTACTGTGATTGTCAAAAGATTAAAATAGAATCTATCGCGTGAGTAGCCTCATTTTTCCACAGTAAAAGTTTTTGTTTCAGTCTGGCCTTTGTCCGTAATCTCACGTTTGTCACGTGGCGGCACATTGTCTCCAATCTTTCAGATAATATAATGGACAGCTGAGATCTGCTGATTGCTTGCCAATCATCTTTGTAACACGTGTTGCGATCTTGGATTATCTATTATTTACTGGCTAACTTATAAAAAATACTGCAAGTATTAATTGCCTTATTTTATATTCATATACGTTACGAGTATCTGTTATAGCACGTTACTTGTAATTTTTTAATTATTTGTTAAAAGATGAATTGGTTACGTTGGAATTATATGAGCAAAATAAAATATTATACATAGAATTGAATTATGCATAAAACCCTGTAACTGACAATCCACTATATTACTCTACAACTTTTACGATTTGAATTAATTTTTATTTTATACTTATTACGCCATAAGATCGCATAATAATAAGATTGTTAACTAAATTTTCTCAAAATTATTCTTCCCTTAAACTGGCAAAATAAAATAATAGATTTTATAATTATAGATGACAGTAAGATAGAACGCTAACAGATTTCGGATTATTAACTTTGGACGCGTTATAATTTTTATGTTTTTTTTCATAATGGATAGACTCGACGTGTGATAATTTTAACGATTTTTATTAAATTTATCGAATAGACAATTCATCGGCAGTGATCGAGTAACACGGTGGAGGTGCAAACAATAAGTGGTGGCTGGCCGGCACTGGCCGTGGCGGTGCGGTGCTCGCGGCCGAAGGTCGGGCGCGCTTCCTGCGTGCGTGACAAGCATGCGCCTGCGCCGCCCGCCGCCGTACCCAGCAACGTCCACCTAGCGTACACTACCTACTAGCGTATTGGCAACTGTAGCAATCACTGAAACCGCTTATGTTCTCCAGGAAATAAGAGATGATAAGTCGCCTTATAATTCGAGATCTCAGAAATGACCTGACTTACTTTGTCGCTAATAAAATGCATCGAGTTGTACCTACTTTGAGTGTATGCACATTTGATAAGCTATGCCGATGACTACTCTGATGCGATACAATTTATTAGTGAGAAAATAAGTAACGTCTGGCGGCCCTTATTTAATTTGTTACTATTGGCCCATAAGGTGAATCCTATTTGCATGAAAACAAAAACCAGTGAAAACCATGGGTATATACAGGGTTATTCCTAATCAATTATATAGCATCTTTTTAGGGGCTTATTCTGTACATCAAAACTGACTATTTTTGTTCTGCTACTTTTATCAAAACTAAAAAAAAAATCCATAGAAAAATATCGTTTACCCACGATAAAATGTATGAAACAGCTGATTTTTTTGAGTTTTGACAAAAGTAGCTGAACAAAAGTTGTTAGTTTTGATGTATAGAATAAGCCCCTGAAAGGATGCTAATTGATTAGAAATAACCCTGTATACCAGATACTAAGAATTATACTTAAAATTTATCTGTTCATACAATCTCCCTAAAATTATTTTGGCTTGTCTAAACTAGACAATGAAGTATTAATGTGTAGGTATGAATGTCTATTTAATTCCTCCTCCTACCTCTCGGCATAGTCACGTTTTAAAAGTTCTACAGAGTACATTTTAAAATTAACTAAATTAATCATTGACATTGATTGACAATACTTTATAATTGTTTATCATCTACTTTAATCGAACGCAAAAAACTGATTTTAAATTAAACTGAATAAAATTGTTTCTTAAAGTAGTTTAAGAGGTTACTTTGGAATAACACCATTGTCAAGTTCACCTGACGTCAATACATATTTTTGAACCTTTTACTTAAGCCGAATAAAAGACATTTCGAAGGAGCGCGAGCGTGACTGGGGTTAAAATTCGCGGGCATTGTGCGGTAAAGCATTTCGTTTTTATCACGCTCGTCTCTGGACACGTGACGACGGCTGATGAGATCGTGAGATACAGAGATTTATGTTTCCCCAAACCCAAAGGTACCGCTTGACACCTCAGTGACAAAATATACTGACTTTAACTGCCTAGACAATACAAGACAAATATAGAAGAAAAAGTTTGAAGGACAGCATAAATTACGACTTACTGCAAATATTTAGAATTATTATTTTCCCTCAAGTTGAATGGACTGACAACTATGTCCACAGTTCATTGTTCTAAACAGACAGAGGAAATTTTACGAGAGATGTCCGCTCGATGTATGGGACACGATTCGAATTTTTATAACGCACTTATCGAGTCAGGTTGAAGTGATGAAAACAAAGAGTTTCTCGGCGCTTTCTGGCTAGGCTATTGTTCTCCGTTCGGATATTTGTAAGGAGAATGACCCCCCGTAAAAGGGTGTGTTAATCTTAACATAACAGTGGCATCGAATGCAGGAAATACCAGGGCCGTGACAATGTAGCCTTCCACGTGTTGGTCACGTGACGCTCAGGTACAATGAACCAAAAATCTGTATCAACAAAATGTTCTTTTGTTAAATTTGTCCCTGCATTTTACGGACTCAGGGTTTGATTTCGTGACCGTAACCAATGCGCTACGCACGACATTCGTATGCACCGAACCGTAGCCTAGTAACGATTTCAGCATTTCAATATTTTCCGTTCATTTTATAGCACAGGCAAGTGTTTATCGGGTCGTACGGGAGATATGATAATTGTGTCCTTCGTGAACTAAAACCTTTTGTGGCCCTGAACGAAATTAACACACGTTCGTGATAAGTAGCGTATAAGTTCCACGCTTAGTCGTAAACGATTATGAACTGAAATAATTATGATGATGATAAATAAAAACACGCGCACGCTTTTTCATAGAAGAGATGCGCACTATGATTTTTAAGAGGGAACCAACAGATTCACCTTGATTGTTAATTTTCCCCATCTAATGCGTAAAAGGGAACCACAAAACTGGTCTAGTTACCTTGAAACGTATTCAAATTAGGTAATCTTTCATACGTAAGAGGTGTCGCCCACATATGATATGGTAATATGGGAAAATACATTCGTCTACTCGGTGAAACTAGAGTATTTTCCCGCTAAAGTGATTGTCATCTATGGCGTCAAATCCAAGCTACCGGTTTGTTTCCTAATCATAGGCTTGACTAGTCAAAGCCTCATCAATTGTGGTAATCCCGAGAAGACTCGTTTGTCTTGCGGATGTAATCTTTATTACCTTTTCTTACGTTTTATGTTACATGCCAGCAAAAAATTAAGACTTCAGTTTAATTTGCACGATTTCTGTTAGCACTTTTTAATAAAGGACTAATTGCATATAGGTACTTTACTCATATTTTGTTTTATATCCTTTTTAGAGAACTTCGTCGAGACTTCTTTTAGAATGAGATCTTGTAGTGTTTTGCTTTTTCAAATTTCAAATATATTATTTTTGATAGGTTCACGTATGACTGTCGACTGTGCAACATATTTTATAGCATATATGTAAAATTTAAATATAGATATGAATTGACTACGACTTTTTAATACTATTGAATCTAAGTAAGTGTGTCGTACATAAGATCGATTAAAGTACCTATATGGTATTTTGAAGTTGGACCTTACAAAAAATAGCAAGTGTGTAAAATTAAAATGCCGCAGATTATTTAGTCACGCTTATTATGTTCTTTCTCAGCAGAATAATTCTTGCCAACTGAGAGTCGAAATCAAATTAGTTAATCCGCAGCGGATGTTTCTTTTCAAAACTTAAATAGGACTGTTTGAACACCATAAAAGTGCGTGGAGTATTTAGCATGCAAATCGTTCATTTTACAACTTGTTTACATGAATATTGTTTGCTTAGTGATTGTCATCTCATCTATAATAAAATCTACCTTGACGACGTATACCTACAACAATTCTACTCGTACTACGGTATTCTTTTTTGCCAAGTGTTGTCTATTATTTATTTTCTTACAAACAATGGACTTAACGTGCAAGTAAATGTGTAATGTAAGTGTGTGTCCCAATGTATCATAACACATATAGAGTTTATACTTAGAAAAAATTGTACAACAAATATTTTCAGAAGTAGAGTCAGCAATCAAATCAAACGAAAATTGTAAACGTAAAAATTGTGGTTAAATGTGACTAATTCATAAATTAATTATTTAATTAATTAACAAATTACCGCAATAAAGAAAATATACATAAAAATATTATTAGTTCTTTGATGACTTTCCATTTAATATTATTTCCTTCCCTACTATGTATAATGAACAAGTTTGTACACTCATACGCTTTATATAATATTAGGTACTTGACAGCTCATTCTAGTGCTCAGTATTCAATTTAGCGTTCAATAATGATTTAAATAGTATTTAATGGCTGAGTGGTTTGCGTCAGTCGCCGGTTGCTGCTCTATGACCTAGAACTTGGCGGCAGGCGACCTGTAAACTGGTCCGTGACTCAGAGCTGGATTCCAAGAAACGATGAGATTGTATTGGCAACGCTTCCTTTTGAACCCCTTGGAGACGAATTAAGGCGAACAATTGCGAACTAAATCAACTTTGTGACTCAGTAAGTTGAACATATGTGAGAAAGTGTGTGACTAGAAGCACCACGTAATTATTGATAAAAGAATTATGTTTGCTTAAAGCGAAAGGCTAGCCTAAATATGTTTTTGTGAGAGTTAAACCACCCAAAACTTTTTAGATGGCATAAGTCTAGATTAGACTACACTCTAGTCCTTAGTAGACACCATCGTAATTATTTCATTAGCTTATAATATTTTCGTCATTGATAATTTTTCATAATTCAAATGGTCCATCATTTACTTTTGTTCAAATATACTTTCTTTGTGTTTATCCGTATTATAGAACAAACTTTTGCTCGTTTAAATCTCTAGACTAAACGTAGTATTATTATATCTTCTTTGACTAAACTAAACATCGGCTTTGTTTTCTGCCATTCTAAGTATTTTTTTACTATCGTACCTACTTTAAGTGAGATAATACTACTTTAAGTGTCTTCTGGAAGTTTACTTTACTCCATTAAAGAGCGATTACTTATCCTGATTCATACAAACACTTACCTACTGTCTTGTAAACACATAATACGTAAATGACGTAACATTCATTGAAAAAACACTAGAATGACCAATATGTTACCAACTTCACCTTTACACATATGTTCATTACGATTCTGAGTCATTGTTACGCAAACTATAAAAGAAGTCAAACAAAATGTTCTGAGTACGTTGCGAAATGGGTGTTACTTATCTTGGCAGGGTATATGTGGGTTTATGAATGGGCAGTGTAGTAGATCTACGAGTGAATGATACTACGGATACGATCAGTGAATTCGGTTCCGGAGGCGAGTGGTTCTCGGAACGTTGAGTCAGCCCAAGGCATTACGTGGACAAGTCATTTCCGATACCGAGGAATCTCAAATTGATCGATGATATTTCTGCTAATAGCAACTAATACGTGAGGTTGTTTTACAACATTACAACTATTTTATAAAGCAAATTATTAACAAATACAGATACCTATAGATCCAAATTGTTACTTATCTTATATTTAGCATACCTAAATAGAGTTAAATAGATATCCATCTCAATATCTGTTTTAGTAAGATTAAACATTATAAAGGCCAAATTTTAGAGGAGCCATTGTAATTTTAATAGCAAATTAGAGTAGCCCTGTTTCTTTTTCACTATATTCATTTGATAGAGAGAACACTATTTTACGTTGCTATTAAATTTACAATGGCGCCTTTAAAATTGGACCCTAAATGTATTATTAAGAAATGTCCAAGAATATGGTAGCTGCTGCTATGTTAAAAAATGTGCATCGATTTTGCACGATGCCATTCGTTAGTTAGAAATCATTAGTTATTCTATTATTGAACATTTCTCTATGAATTATACTGACGTACTATATAATAACTGTTTAGTAGAATCTAGGTTAATAGAGGGAACTTTTTTTCGAGTAACGGGGTGTCACTTGATTTCAAAGAGAAAGGGGACAGGGTGGTTGCTCAGGGTTATTATCAGCTCTTTCTTCCTCGCCATCCTTGCGTGTGAAAGTAGATAGAGAAAAAGCATCATAATATCGAGTTAGTATAATTTTGAGGAATTAAACTCACCATTGCTTTATCGGTTCCCCCGAAGGTCGGAGCCGCGCTGCTCCTGGTGAGCAGCACCAGCGCCGCCACCGCCGTCCATAATATCCTTAACGTGCTCCTAAAGCTTACAAACGCCATACTTCTAGATTCTAATACGCTATTTCTGACTAAACTCATTGATCCCAAATATCTATTATAAAAAATATCTATAGGACGTATTATTCATTACTAAGTTAACGTTTGCGCTAATGACTAAACTTGGTAAATAAACATCGATTAAAATATGTTCGAACCTATCGTTGATATGTTCGAGCACAACCCGTAGTCGATCTGAAACAAGGAAACAAAATTATTAGATTTTATATTCATGTATATCATGAGATGTAGGCATCAACACGTCACATTTATTTCTGTCAGCGATAATCCTGTTTTTTTAAATAAAACTAGCAAATATTCACGATAAACAGCATTCTTTAATTCATTCAAGCCTCACAAGGTAAATTAACTCTGTTAATCAAAGGATAATTTTATTTCTGCCCGACTGTCGAGGGTTTATTAATTTAGAAAATTATGTTTTATCTAAACGATGAGGTGAGATTTTTGTCTGTCCAGTGATATATTTTTACAGTTAAAAATTTTCATGCTAACTTTCATTAAGACTCAAATGAGCTGCTAAGAAATAAAGACAACAGAAGCGTATGCCTACAAATTATAATAAGGCATTGTACTGTTTTTTGTGGAAGTAGAGCCGAGCGCGTTGACAATAAATAACAATCTGTGAAGAGCACTTTACGTACCTACTTATATTAATTATGATATACCTACAAGATTATGTAAACAGCAGGCGCATAAAGTGTATGTTTTGAGCAAGGGGTCATCTCATCTCAAACACGTCATCGCAGTATATCCGCGATATCATTTATTTTGGTGACTCACGCGCAGGCTGCGCGGCCAATTCGTAATCTCCTAGTCTGGTTTTAAGATCTTAGTATTCATCTCAGGTTGGGCAAACAAATTTCACATGGAAGAATGTAGTCAGAAAAAAGAAATTCCACAAAATCACAATGAACTGATGACACATCAATTGGTATTTGTTTTTATCGCACGTGGAAATATTTCCTTGCAAAATATCAAACATAACTCGAGTGTTCTCTATCTCTACAGTTTGTGGATGGTATTTTATCTATTGTACAAATAAATGGCAATTGTCGATAAAACAGACGGCGCAGTGATGACTATGACCTACATTTTTGTGAGCGCGGCACCTCGCTCGGCCAACATGTCAACGAAACTATCACATAAATGATTTATGGTCTCTACCCAGTCTCAACTGCCTATAGCATTGATAGAGCAAGAAAATAGTTTCTTGTAGCATCGAGTGTGCCCGTCATTTAAAGTTCAAGTTTATATTCCTACTATGATTTGTTTGTTAAACCATTCATAGCCTCTACGTAGAGTTAGATTTGAATGAAACGGAAATCGCTCTAATTACGTAAATTTGTCGATATGTGTAGGTTTTTTTCCATACAAATCAACGACTAAACGGGATTATTTATTTTTAATACATTCAACTGATGGGAGTGATAGGTTTTACATTTCACTATGTTTTCAAAAGACCACGACTAAAAACTATTCAATAAGTAATCGTCTCAATATGATTAGACACCATAATTATCCACTTAATTACAAACTTCTTTGTAATAAATTGAACAGAATATTTTGTAAACACTGCCTAATTGTACATAAATTGAATTAAACCGAGTAAAATAAAACTGTAATTGCAAGTCAAACAAAGCGTCACCGGCAATTTTACGGTCTTCGAAGCGTTACGCGCCTCCGCAGCACCAGTTTCACCGGCGACATTGGCCGCGCTCTGTTACCTAACATTTACCAAAACATTTTCCATGGATTCGTTCCGTACGTTTTGTTTTTGAGATCAAGAAGCTTGCAGCTGTTTTTGATAGTAATTCTAACATGAAAATTTGTTACGCAGCGGATTAGTAGGTAGCGGCAGTTAGCTCTGTTGGCTGGTCATATAGCATCTAAAATTAATAGACGATTATACGTAACTCCGTAAGTTTATCGAATGATACGAGTACTATGTGCTAGTAAGCGCAGCATAGGATATTCAACAAGGCAGGACAAATACCGCAGGAACACACTGGATGCAAGCCGCTTTCGACCAATACATACGTACGAGTACATCGTACATCTCTGAAAGAGGCCTGTCTAGCAGTAGATATTTAGATACGATTATGAAACCAAAAATCACAAGGTTTTGAATTTTCAATTTGATTTTATCGAAATTTCAAGTTGAATAATCAAAAATCTAAAAATTCTAGTAAATTAGTGTCACGATCTGGCCTCGTATTTCTTTGTATTTCAAAAACATTTTTATGCAGGGCCTCGAATTTTTGTATTTTAAAAAGAGTTTTATGCAGATTTTATATATCAGGGTTAATTGGTTTTTTGATGGTCGAATGCGGTGACAATCACGTGAGCTGTAGAAAATTGTCTCCAGAGGTTGTCTAATTCAGTTTTAGTCCATTAACCAAGTACTTTTTGCCTTGACACTTCACATTTATAATTAAAGTCAAATTATAAACAGTAATTGATTGCAACAAAATTACGATGAAAAATTGATGATAAAATTTTAAATCAAAGACCACACGTAGTAGCTACCACATTTAATTTTTAGCAAATTTTTTAAACAAATAACAAGGATTTCCAATCATGTCTGTAATGTTTCGAATCTCACATTTCATTTAATAAACATTCATTGATTTAGTATATTTTCCCACATTACATTTTTGGGTTAAAACTAAGATGTTACACATAACTTGATTAAGTATAACACAGCGGTTTTTATGTAGATATTTCGTTTTAGATAAATGTATTCAAGGTGTCTGGCATCATAATCAATTCAAAATGTATTTATGCTGCTGATTTCTAAATAATGTCGTAATACAAGCAAAGTATACACGTTTAATACATTAACATCTTTAGAAAGGTTAAAGTTCAAGTTCAAAATATGCCGAGCCTAGTTATTTTTTGAATGTAAAAAATGTCATTGTGTCTCTGTTTTTCTGCTTTTTTTAGGGTTTCGTACCTCAAACGAAAAAAACGGAACCCTTATTGGATCACTTTGTTGTCCGTCTGTCCGTCTGTGTGTATGTCAAGACTCATTATATCGGGAACGCGTAAAGATATCGAGTTAAAATTTAAACTGTATACGTATATCTATGATTTCTTGCATTTATAGTAAAGGAAAAACTTCTAAGTCATCGTATAAAAAAGTTAGAGCCGTTTATGTCGTAAAAAACGGAATATTTCGACACTCACAAAAATCAAAATCTACAGGGTACTTCCCGTTGACATAGAACTATGAAACTTAGCGGGAAGCATTGTCTTAGAGTACATATATAGGAATAAATCTGAAAACTGTACATTTTTATTTAAATCACAAAAAATAGGGCCTCAAAATTCACAAAATATAGGTTCAAAATTCAAAGTGAGTAAATGGTATCATGATACCTCATATAAAAGAACTTCATTAGCACATACTAAAATAGGTTTTTAATTATTTTAACAATGTTTAATTTTCGATTTATGACGAGAAAATTGAAAATAAACTTTTTTGTCGATGGTTATAGTATGGAGATTTTAACAATTTACTTCCCAGTTTTGTGAAAAATTCTGGATTTGTGCGGAACCCTTGGTGTGCGAGCCTGACTCGCACTAGTCCGGTTTTTTAATTACATTTATTGATTTACTAGTTATTGCACGCGGCCTCGCCCACGTGGTATTTTGATTTCTGTGCTATCCCATAGGAACCTTTTATAATTCGGGATAAAAGTAGCCTTTAGATGTCATTGTCCGTCTTTCAAACTATGTCTATGCCAAAAATCAAGTCGATCCGTTGCTACGTGAAAGAGGAGCAAACCAACAAATACCCTCTTTGGAATTTTAACATTAGTAAGGATTTTAATCTGGGGAAATATTAACTTACTTCAAACTTAGCAAAAATGCAGCCAGCTTGTCGAATACATTGGTGTTTACACTGGTAGACTTAATGATCTACTTATTACTAACTTCATTCAATTACTACTTGAATTTCATAGTAAAATTGATCTTCTGATACTCCATTAATTGTTATAAAGTAGTAATAAAGTAAAAATTGATCGTAAAGTAAGTAAGGTAATAAACTAGATAAATATTTTGGATATATTTTATTTTAGTCAATTAAATAAATATTTTGTCATCTTCATATAAGTTACAGAGTTCTTTGTGTTCATTTAACATGCGTATAAAATCTAACTTAACATTGGAACAACCATAATACAATGATGATTGACCTTGATGAAATCAATGTTAAAAATTGACAAATCAAACATAATCAAGAGCCTTCGAAAACCAGTTTTCCGAGTTAATTCATTCAGGATCGTGGTCTGTAGTGTGCCCTTAAACTTCGCGATCGACATCATGATTGCAGATGCGCGACTCCGGCGCATCCCAATGAGCGTCTGGTCTCGAGGGTGACGTGTGCGCACTGCCGACCCTGGCGCCCTTCCTACTTCCGGATCCTCGCCGCCAATACTAATCACCACCCATTATCGACTTATCAGATACTTGCACTGCCATTTTGTCGCCATCATACTTATTTTATTGCCGCTCGATGTAGGTACTATTATACGTATAGATAAGCATTAGATATTATAGTGAACGGCAGAGCTTTTACGTTATAGGATGTTAAATGTCTGTGTTTGTACTTTCAACAGGTTCTAATGATACAATGTTAAAGAATTTTTGTAGGTACCTACAGCTTTTAGTCGACTAATAATTCTAACGCCCGCTCTAATAAATATACAAGTTCATGGTAAGTAAATCTTTATTCATATGTTAACATACCTTCTTAAAATCCCAACGATAGAAGATAGAGCAACAAGAAATAACAGGGAACGGCAAATTAAAAAAAAAAATGCGGTATTTTTACTACGAAAATTGTAGGTATTGACTAGTGCATTTAACAAACCATCAAAACATTTATTTAGATCATTCTAAACAGTATAAGAAAGCACCGACCCAGTTCGAAATAGAGGTGAAATCTTATCAGTCGCATCTAAGCCTACGCAGTCGCGTCGGCGTAAGTAGGTACCTATTCACAAAGAGGTGCCAATGAAAGTAATCGACTAAAAGCTTAACTGTAAATGGTTACCAGTAAGTACATAGTGATACACTAATGTCAAGTTCAGCGGTTTTCAGTAGGCTGGCGGCGTGAATACAATATGAGTCAGACAAGTTAGTGGTCAAAGCACACGCTACGCTAACCACTCGTTTGTTTACGTTAATTATTATGACAATTCTCATTTGTATTACTAATCAGTGTACCATAATAATAAGTATATATGTACTTCTGTATGGAGTTGATGGCCTTGAGTAAATATATTCGAATATTCACATATTTTTATCGACGTCTTATCGCAAGTTCCGTTTTAGGAAAGCCTTAATACACAGATTAATCGGCAATGTTGTTATAGAACACTTTATCAGAAACAAAGCTGATATATAAAAGAATTCAAAAAGAACGAGTTCACGTAGATCAGTAAGTTGTTATCAGCGAGATAGCGAGTACGGCCTTATCCGCATCTATCTGATAATGTGCGCGATGCGTTCTTATCGCCTATTTCTTTGAGAATACTATTTCAATAGAAATTATTTTTTCAATTTAGTGTACTTAAAGGCATAGTACGCAAAATTAGTGTACCGTGGCGGGTTACGACAATGTCAGAGTTGGAACAGTGTTGGCCGTGACACCAAACTAGCAATAATTGACTCCGAGATTTCGATTGATTGCACAGATTTGACAACGTCATTAAATTTATTCTGGTGCATTTTCACTGGATAGTATTTTGTGCAACTTTATTCGGCTGATTGCAAGGTGCAAAACTCAATTATGCACAACTCGGAAATAATCAGAGCTATTGTGAAGTAGGTAGAGCTCGTTAACTGAGGTAGGTATTTATCTATGATGACATTACATGAACGGAGTATATTTTTTCATTGGAAAGGTTGTTGTGTAGATGGTTATTATTAGTTAATAACATGCGATTGTCCTGTATAGATCTATAAGTAGATTTATAAGTACTTGATGGATTAACACTAACTTCTACTTCCTTGAGATTTGGTTCTAAAAAATAGTATATCCTCACTTTCGATCTCTTTATCATTCATCAAGATAATGAACAACTTTCTACCTCATTCATGTTTGCGTTGACAATACTCAAAACTAATGGAAAGCAATGTTTGCGAAAGCGATGGACACAAAGTAAAACATCCTAAGAGCTTACCTTTAAAAGTGGTCCAGTTAGAAGTTTACGCAATCCTTACTATGAAACGTCGAGTTTTTCGTCTCACTAGTGCGATCACGTTCGAATCTCTAAAACTATCGAAATTGAGTAATATCGATAAAAAATAGAGTTCAGTTAAAAAATCACAGTCACTTTTGTGTCACCAATTGTCCCGCGTGTTCACTTTTCTTTGCAATTGCACGAATTTTCAAAGAAAATGTGTGAAGTTTCGCGATCTGCGATCGTGGCGCCCCCGAGCGGCGCGACCTATCGCAGTGCGCGTGTTTGGCTGAGTGTGCGCCGCGCCGCCCGTCACCGCTTATATCTAACGTGAGCGCCCCACCACGCTCCGCCCGCCGCAGCTGCGGGCGCTAAGCCTATCCCGCCCGCCCTTACGCACTCCCATCAACTTTACGCGCTTTCATCGAAACCGTGAAAAACTTACTGTAGGTATACTGGATTACTTTTCTATATCATTTCAAATCAAATAGTGTTAGTTGAAACATAGTCACAACAATACCAATCAATGAGACCATAAGACAAATAAGGTACATTATTTTTCCAAATTACTAAGTACTTATGTTATGTAGGTACTACTTATACTCGTAACAAAAATTGATAAACATTAAAAATATTTTTTTCGATTGGAACTTTTATATTACGATGGAATAGATAAGCTCGTCGCCTGATGGTAAGTAAAACTTAACAATACCGGCTTAACAATATCAATCAGTACTAACAGAATTTATGACCTCTATTAGTTCAAATCTCCTAATTTGAAACCAAGTACAATCTGGCTACTTACATACAAACTTACGTTATAGGATAGTAGGTGTTGTTATCAACACTTGCTATTAACTTAAAAAGTCACGAGTAGGTACCCTAAAATTTGATACTTCCTTGGTCAGCGGACTTGAGTCAAAAAAGATGAGCAAGACACGTCGTGACGTCTCCTATAGAGCATCGTGGAAAATCCGTTTCAGTAAAACGTCTTTGTTAAACAGGAAGGAAGAAATTTTAATTCAAGTGTGCCCCACTTAAAAACTTTCAGAAAGTCAATCGTAGCTTAATTGTGGAATCGAAATAATTAAATATTTAAATTAGATTATTTTTTATTTATAAAAAATACATGACAGATGAGATAAAAATATTTTCTACAATTATCCTTCCTTACGATTACTCATATTATAAATCCGAAAGTGTATTTGTTGGTTTATTGGTTTGTTCCTCTTACACGCAGCAACGGAGCAACTTGATTTTTGGCATGGACAATAAGGACATACCTACCTAGTTTGAAATACAGAAAGTGACATAGGCATTGTTATGCCGGAAAAATAAAAGGTTTCTTTGGGATAGCACAAATATCAAAAAATCATGCGGGCAAAGCCGCGGGCCAAAGCTATTAAATTAATAAATTTATTTATATCTGATTTAAGAAATAAGTGCTCTTTTTGCGATTTCACCGTTGATCCTATCGCAAAGTATGTATGTGCGTATCACTGTAAATCCCTGCACTTTG
Source organism: Hypomecis punctinalis (assembly GCA_949316475.1). Taxonomy (NCBI): domain Eukaryota; kingdom Metazoa; phylum Arthropoda; class Insecta; order Lepidoptera; family Geometridae; genus Hypomecis; species Hypomecis punctinalis. The sequence goes on from OX438797.1 coordinate 12,645,408, forward strand.
CATAGCAACACTTTCGATACATACAGAACATAAAACTACTCATCGTATGGACACCATCACCGAATCGATTTTCTTGGAAAATTACTACTCAAACATTGCAAGCCTTAAAATCGAACATTGATAAAATATACGTTCTTAATAAGCCCGATTACAGAGGCGGCATGCGCCAGCGTAAATTTAATAGCAACCTAAAAAGCGTTTCTCTATCGAATGCCTAAAGTAAAAAAGAAACAACTATGCTATTGTAATTACGATGGCGCCTCTGTAATCGGGCTTATTATATATATATTATCTTATAATCGCAAATAATAATAGTTAAATATATCTTACAAAATTACCTTCCAAAATCTCGAAATGTTAACCCTTGTGGCGGGTTACCCAGGTTAGGTATAAGGAAAAATAGGGAAGCGTCGAATAAGTGTCGTTTATTCATGTACATTAATAAATCATGAAACCTTCCTCAGTGAGTCTATGTTTTGATTTCCTTTATGGAAAACATAGGAAATAATAGAACGTAAATATGCTTACTCATCTATTTAATAGTTTTCTCAAAAAACGCTATTATGTGCAATATAACGTTGTCAAACACGTTATTTATGTCGGTAGAGTCGCAGATCAATTGCTCCTTCTCGGTATATAGGTACCAGATTGTAATTACAATAGATAAATATCATATATATGTACGACGTAGTCATACATGGATGTATATACAGGGTTATTTCTAATCAATTAGCATCCTTTTAGGGGCTTCCAAATTGGTATTCTATAGAAAAATATCATTCACCCGCGACGCGAAATGCATGGAACAGCTGATTTTTTTTTCGAGTTTTAACAAAAGTCGCAGAACAAAAGTTAATAGTTTTGATGTACAGAATAAGCCCCTGAAAGGATGCTGATTGATTAGAAATAACCCTGTATACTATAATAAAATGAATCAGCCAGTAAATAAGTAAATTCGTAAAGGCCGGGTAGCTAGCCCTGGTGTCGGAGATTTTTTATTTTTAGGCCGCCTGAACTAAGTATAATCCAGTAAAGTTACTCGTCTTCAAAAAATAAGCTTTACTTTACTATTTTAACGAAAATACTAGCTTGAAGCCATGGTGGTCTAGTGGTAATGATACTCGCCTTACGATCGTGAGGTCGCGGGTTCAAATCCCGGTCCCGTACCAATGTATTCCTTGGAATTTATGTACGGAATTTCATACCACTGGTTTTTCGGTGAAGGAAAACATCGTGAGGCAACCTGCATATATCCGTAAAAGAAATTCGATGGCGTATGTGAATCCACCAACCCGCACTGGCCAGCGTGGTGGATATGGCCCAATCGCCACTCGTGGGTAGGCCTACGTCCCGTAGTGGACTATTAAAAAAGCTGGTACAGTACTAGCTTGAAATTGTAAGTGTTTCAAATATTTCAAGTGTTCATTTATATCAATTGTCAGTTTTTGAAGCGAAAACTTATTTAGCGGCGTTGTGCACGCCGATGGCAAAGAAGATATAATAATACTCGATGGGTAAAAATGTTAAACTCGCGCTAAGACGATCGAAAATTCGTAAGACGGCGAGGGGCGCTTGCGCGAGTGTGTGTGTTTATCATTTCTGTGGTAAAATACAATAGTGATATTGTATTTAACCACACAAAAAAATAATTAAAAATAATAAAAAATAATTATAAAAAAAGAAAGAAAAAAAAAACACACAAATGATAGTATGTACTTTATATGTTCAAGTTTTCACTTCAGCCGGCACTCCCGGAGTTCAACCCGTTGTTTATTTTTTCTATGTGACGTGGGAAGGTTGATGACAGTGAATGGTCAAAATTTTTCATATTTGGTTTCATGGTGCTTTTATTACCCATAGTTTACATCCTTGTAAGTATATTTTATTTGTAGGTATCTCATGGGTCCTACATAATTATTACGTAATTTTTTCCTGTTAAATACGAAGTAAACGGTGGCGATATTTATTTACAAACTGCAATAAAATATGTAGACTAATGTATTCAAAGGCCATGAAATGGTAATAATTGTAAGATAACTCGCTAACAGTTTGTCCAATCGTGACGAAATCTTATAAACAAACAGTCACCTATACACAATGTAGCTGACATTTCAAAATGGGTGAAATCAGTAAGAACTTTTGAAAGTAATTTGAATTGAGTTTAGCGCGAATTACTTACTCCAAGCAGCAATTATAAATACATTCAGAAATGACTGTGTTACCAAAAGCTGTACAGGCAGGCCTATTGGTAAAGTTCGCACAACTTTTTAAAGGCGACTTTACACATTTAGGCTAGTACTTTAACCTTGGGACCAAACCTGAAATTACAAAAAATCTTCTGTTTCATACATTTTCATCCAAAGTTCAATAAACTTTTACACAGTTATTTTTTTGCGATTTCAGAGCGAGTCTCAAAGTAGAAGTTGTTCATTATGAAGTAGGAAATAAGTCGCTCTTAAAGAAGTTGTGCGTATGTTTCTTATAATCCTGTATTAGTATCCTGTACTTATATCTATATATGTATTCAAAAATAAGTATCTGTAGCATATCAGTCTTTAGCAGCCATATCACAAGCTTTGCTTAGTTTAGGGTCAAAGGCCGTTTGTAAGATGTCCCAAAATATTTATATTTATTTATTTATGGAAGTACTTGTTAAATTGTCAACTACTTTTCTATCAAGAATAATAGCTCTTTTATTATCAACATTCTGTCTACCTAGACCAAATTATATAATGGTGACATATACCTGCCCCTTTTTACACGACTACTCTAAAAATGAGTGTAATGTATTTCTGTTATATTTTCATTGTTATAATTTTACACGGTCTCATAATTGTCTCATTGCGTTCGAAATTAAGTATACGACGAAGGTATAGTCAAACAAGTCTCTTGAATTTTTAATGAGGACAAAGCAGTTAACGCATATCATTTCACGATTTCAAGTGAAGCTTGTGACATTTCCGATTACACAAACCAATGAAAAACCCACCACATTTAATCATCCCTTCGGCGTAATCAGCCATCAACGATTGTTATTGATGGATCTAACAAGACAGTGCGGTGGTACGTTTTTGGTTAGGGCCCGTCCATGAGTTACATGAAGATCATTTTAATTTGCATAAAATTAAAAATAAATAATTTTAACATATCTTTAATTAGAAAACAAAAATAATAAAAGACAAACAAATAAAGCCAATTATGACTAAAAATTTTAACACCAAACTTTCTTATAATTTAGATTATCAGAAAGTTTGGTATTAGCTCTGCTATTGCTCTGCTCTATCTAGCTGAAAGTAGGCATTGAAATGCCTACGTAGCAATTATTTTTTATTTAAATTTTTGTAAAATGTTTACCGATGACACGTGCACGTGCACGTTTTAATAATTCCAAAAAGATAAAATTTTACTGAAATGAGAAAAAAATTAGGAGAGAGGGGGAATCGAACCGAATCTCAACCATTACGGGAGAGAGCTGAATCACGGCAAATATCTTTTTTTTTTCATAAAACAAAAGCGTAAAATTGCTATAGAATTGGGTACGTATAAGCAAAACTGTATATAAAAAAGTTGCATTATTTAAAATAAATCCAACCCGGTGAAGTACGGATTTACATTGGAAATTACGCATTTCATTTAAAGATAGTTTATTGCCAGGGGTCGAAAAAATGTGAATATTAAGAAAAAAAGAGAATAAAAATTAAAGTGTACAGAATTTTTTTTTTAAAATCACGTCGACCGATCGGTCGGACCAAGTTTTCAGCGGGCCGATATCGTCCAACGTAATATATGGACGCCCCGTTAGTTTTCGAGCATGAGTTTACCAACAAGCGTGGATGACAAAGCCATTGTTCTGTTGTTCGTGGTGACTAAACCTGGGGAGGTTTCCCTGCAGTCGGTGGAGGCAGGTGGTGAGGTCACCGCGGGGTCGAGGTCACGAGTGTTGTGCTTATGAGTAGTCTGCCCTTCGCAGCATCGACCACCCATGTGCTCCTTGATGGCATGCCAAGTTTACAACCTACCGCCTTATTGTACGATAATTATATGCACATTGTTGGAATTAAATATGCAAAACTGACACGATTTTTGTATAAAAATTGATTAATTCTAAAGAATACTTGGATACATCCCAATATACCGGGCGTTCCTCTGAACGACTGAAATATTTATTGTACTCATCATTATGACCAACTGTTACCATAGGACGAACTGTGAAATCGTAAAAAAACTAGCTGTTCGATAGAGTACATAGTCAACGAACTTTTAGAATGGAACAGCTGCATTTTTTCGCGATTTCGCAGTTAGTGCCATAGTAAAAGTTGTTCGTAATGAAATACTTAATGATTGGTTACAGTATTATTAACACAGAACAGCAGAACTAAATTACTAAACACGCTGTAAACCGCTATATCTATTTATGTACAATAGGTAGCAACTACATAGGTAAGTACATATTCAGATACCTTCATCGTACCTGAAATTGGTGACTACGCTAATGTTCTAATATACCACTGTTCAATTAGTGTAGAATTGCAGCATGACCACCATCATTATCATATTCATCCGCATCCTTCCTTGTCCTACTTCTGGGTATAGTGTAGACATCTCTAATCTCTCTCCGTCTTATGCCAATCAAGTCCAGGTTCAACCCGCAATTGTCACAGTACGTCATACATGTACCATACATTTAATATACTCCAGGTATCGCATAAGGCAACCACAAACTTGATTCTGGTAACCATTTGATTGATCAATATCAGTTGTATTCAGCGAAAACGTTACCTGTATTGTGACTAATGGTAATAACTATGAAACACAAACATTCAGACTCAAGAACTCAACGTATTAGAGTGAATTTTTCTCCGAAACCGAAGCTTTCGTTGCTTTTCGGCATCGACCCGGCGCGGCGGCGGCTGTAGGTGAAGGTCGCCAATTCAAATCGCTCTAGTAGGTTGGTTCACCCCATTTCCACGTTTGATTAAATTAAGCGGTTTCGCATTTTTCAGTGTAGGTATAAAGGTGCTTTGAAATGACGTTTAGTCTGAATGAAGGAAGTTTATTATTTTATTTGGTCTAGATTCGGGAAAAAGATATGACGGCATATACCTATTTCCCAAATTTTGAGAGAAAGGGAGAGTGAGTGAGTATTATAAGAGAGCGTATGTTTTAAAAACGAGTACAAAATCGTGAAAAGAATTCAGCTGATCTATACTCGAAAACTTCAGGGACTTTTGACAAAATGTATGAAACAACAAAAATGTTTTCGCGTTTTAAGGGTTTGTTTTCATGCCAATAGTTGGTAGTAATTATGAAAAAATATTCTAGAATCTATTGAAAAACTTTGTATTTATTCCCGACACCATGTTCTCAAATCAGTTCTAGATTATATTTCTGCAAGAATACAAAAACACTTATCGCCCGTGACCTACAGAGATCTTCTATCAGCATGTAGACTTTAAGGAGGAGACAATAACAGGACAGGAGAAACAATAACTAATTAAGGAATTAGTTCCTGTAAAAGTATAAGAAAAAGTCAGAAAGGTCTGATGTCTGCAACAAACGGTGTTAAAAGTGGGTTTTGTTAAAAGCTATGACAAGGTTACGGGCGTTATGGCATGGACCTTATTGTAATTGTTACATGCAACATTGTTTTTTTATTTATACAGGATGGATAGCTGACGCCGACATTTATTTAATTTGACCCACAGGTAGGTAGTACCTACTAGTAACCAGTCATAAAAGCAATAAGCAAAATAACCATAAATTGAAAAAAAAAACAAATTCAAACAAACTAAATAATAAATAAATCAAGTAGAATTATACTCTATAAAATTTAACTTGATCTCTGCGACAGCTGTCAGAAAAATCACGCCTATGAAGTCCTGAATTTCTTAATAGTACAGACAGTACCTGTCAATGTCATACTTTATGGGCATGCTGATTAGTGATGGGCGACGAATAATCGTGACCACAGAGTTTTAGATAGAGTTTTAATTAAAATATCGATAGTTTATACTGACGATATTTTAAATAAGTCTTAATTTATCATTAATTTTCTTGTATATTTTAATATCATAACATTTTTTACATGTGTAATTAAATTAAACCCAATTATATGTTACATTGGCATCGATAAAAGTGAAAAACGTCGATAAATACCATCGTTACATTATTATGAGTATTTAATTAATATCATAACATTATTTACATGTGTACATACTTGATCTTAAATAATAGTAAGTAAATAAAATCCAATTTCTCACCTTTAACTACTCATTCGATTTCATTACAACATTGTTTGAAAATCGATTTTTTCCATTACTATCTCAACTCTAAATATGTCAATATGTAACTGTCGCAGAGATCAAGTTAAATTTTATAGATTCCTTCCTCAATGTTTTATAGAGTATAGTATTCATTCATGTCATTTTGACATTAGCCTAAACAAAATAACTATTCCCGCCCCGTTCCCGCTGTTTTGACTAATGTCAAAATAGGTTGCTCCAAAATGTTGTTTTAGAAAATTGTATGTAACTAAGTAAAGTAAGCTTTTATTTACGAAATCTTTATTTATCAAAATTTAAGTATATATAGTAAGTATAAAAGGCCAAATATGTGATTTCATTTAAAACGTCGCCCTGTATATCACAGTACTATGTAAAAAATGTACCCGGCATGTCGATCTTGTAATAACTTAGACTAGACACACCACTCCATCATCAAGACCTCTCTAGGCTTTCGCAACCAGGATAATTGACTAGTAATTGATTCAAAACACATAATAGCCACCTTCTAATGTTTTTATAACGTGTGACAATTACGAGTAATTGGCTAGAGTAAATACTTAGCTCCTGTTTACTATAAAGATGTTAGATATCTACGATTTTACGTCAATAGTTATATCTGTACATCAGATCATATCTTTACAATATTGAGAGCGCAAGAGCGCCTACTTTGTAAGTTTATTTATGTACTCTGATCCAAAACTGATTTTCGAAGCCTGTGATCGACCACTGCTAAGCATATGTTTTTCTTCTTGTACGCCACTTCTCCCGGTCTTATTTCAATACTGTCCAGGATGGCCTCGGGATTTTCAAAATATCGTAGGTACATAGTTACTTAAAATTACGTAACGACTTCAGTAAATCAAGTTGAATAACTTTGCAAAATAAATAGGGAATTTTGTTGAAAATCAAGGAAATTTTTGTACAGGACAGTCGTTTTATTGTAATTCCCGTAGGTATTTGTTTAAATCGTCCTTAAGAGATTTTGCGTAGGTGTTTTACCAAAAGCCTCTATTTGATTATCGTTTACGTCAGCTTCTCTACCTGCCTCAGTCTCAAGCGAACTCAAGTGACCCACATTCATTGTACATATTTAATGTTTCTTTTTCAAAAACAATAATTTCGTCCAAACCCTCATCGAATTACTTACCAAATACTCATTCATCTATATTCTGTAATAACTTAGGAAAATATAATTAATTTAAGCAAATGCTTGGAACGTCCGTGTTTATTGTTAACCGACTTCAAAAAAGGAGATTCTCAATTCGACTGAATGATTTTATTTGTACATACATATGTATTATATTACGGGATTACTTCGCCAATTATGAATCGATTTTGATGATTCTTTTTAGATCATACTTTAGAGGTTTTATTTAAATTTTTTCGATATCTAGAAACATAAAAATACTACATGGGATGACTCATCGATTTGTACGAACTATTTGAATTCTGTTCACGGTTGCAGTCGGTTGTGTATTTTGGTGAGAAATATTTATTTCTTACAAAAAAACAATAATTTCACCCATACCCAAATATTTGTTCACCTAAATTCTGTAACAACGTAATATTTTATGAAAAGGTCTCACGTCTCACACATTCCTTTAGTTTCTTGAATGCAAGTGTAGGTAGGTAGTCAAAATTGAGGGCCGCGGGTTTTTGTTTTTAAAAAGACAAAAATGAATTTTCACTTATTTAATTATGTCCGATTACAATGGGAGTTGAATTATAACTAACTTAAAGCTAAACTAAAAGCTAACGGGAGCGGTCTTATCTATCGACTCCCACGCTAATGCATACCGGACCACCGTAGAGCCAGACGCGTACTCAGCGGTTTTGCCGTCCGGCTATTCTGGGTAGAGCTGCTAATGAACAACTGTTATTGTTGCTGACGGTGTTCCAGCATGCATGACTCCTCCCTCCTTAAGATCGAAATTATCGCGCAGATTTTCTTTGCCACGATAATTTCGTCGATAAAAGTAAAATGAAACACAAAATGTAAAAACTATAACTAAAATTACGTATAAAATTAGTGTTCCTATGCTTATTCTCTTCATGTTAATCGCACTATCTCGCTCACTATATTGACCCATTTCACTTTCACTTTTCACTAAAATGCTGGCTAGTTGCTGTAGGTTGGTGAGGTCTATGCCCTTCACGTTCAAGGGCTCCACGAAGCGCGTCCTCTCCAGCGGCACCAATGCAGGCAGGTTTATAATGGGTAATGCAGGTAGAGACAATCTTCTTGAGTACTCTCGATGTTTTCTCATGACTAAGCCTTCGACTTCGGCTTCGCAATCGTCGTCTGTAGTCACGATGTAGGTCCCTCGCAGGTGGTGATGGGTTATCTCGTTGCCACAATTTTGAGTGAGGAGGACGTCCGTCCTGGCAAACACCATCCATCGGTTGTCCTGTATTTTCTGCACTTTTACCTCTTCTACGTCAACTGGTATCTGGTGGCACTGCGTTGTATCCGTTGCGAATCGGAGCAGGTTGGCAATGCAGGTATCCTTGACCAAGGAGGATGAGTTATCTTCTTCACAGAGAAATAAGGACTCTTCTATTTCCTTACATGGGCGTGTTAGTGACACCGTTTTCAACCTTTTCGTCAGTAAATAGGGAAATTTTGGCAGGATAACGTGAGTTTGGCTACGGGAATTTGAGACAGGTAGGGGGAGGACCTTGTAGTATGTATATGTGTCGTTTTCTACAAGGGGTATGTCCATAATGAAAGTTATTTGATTTTCCTTCGCGTAAGCTTTTAACTCTATACATTGCTCTAATTTCAGTAGATTTTCGAAGTTTGCCGTGAACATAAGTTTACCTTTTCGTTCTACATCCTTAAGTATTGACAACAATTCGTTAGAGTCTAAAATAGCTTGGTGTAACATACCTAACTTACTGAAAGCTACAGTAGTTTCAATTTCGTCCAATATGGTATAGAAAGTTTGGAAATTATGGAAAAATAAGTGATACGTGTTAATGATCTTGAGAGTATCCTTAGTTGCGTTATCGCTAATTAACTGTTGCTTAACTTCCCAAATTGCCTTATCCAATTGAATGAAATTGTTTCTAGTATCGTTTGTAATGTTCACCAATGATTTCAGCATTTCTACGACCACTGTTACTCTTTTATTTTCCGTGATTTGCTTAGATTTTATATTTTGTATTAACGTGTCATATTTCATGGCGTCGTCATTGTCTAAATTTCCGGAAATTAATTTGATTATCGATCCCAAGGGATTTAGGAGGCCGCGTTTAACTCTTTTAACTGGCATTAGTTGGTTTAATTTCTGCATAGTAATATTTTTAATAAAATCTGTCTGAGTCTTTATGTCGTTGATGCCTGCGTTAATAGGTTTGTTTCCGAAATGGTTCTCTACATGCTTATTCAAATCTAAATATCTATCAAAATTAAAATCTAAATCGTCTCTGATTAAACTTAAATCTAGAGTCTTAATAATAGACCACTTATCACTACTTATAAGAGCTTGACCTTCTTTGATCGGGAGGATTCCGGGGTTATCCCTGATCTGCTGAAGTAGAAGGGCCAGGGCAGCTGACGTCTGCAGCAGGACCAGGGCGCACCTGTGAAGGACGTTTTAAATCCTTAATTGGTGCTTTAGTCTCACGACCTTTCATTTTAATCGGTACTATGTTCCTGTCTATTTCTCCTACGACTTCCGCCTTTTCGTACCGCGGTTTATCCTTTCCTCTTCTAACGTTTACGCCTTTTACGAAAATAGTGTCTCCCTCCTTTACTTTGAACTCTTTTTCCCCTCCAAGTTTCTCCTTGATTTTCTTTTTAATATTTATAGCTTTATCTGTTAAATACTTGTATAGGAATTTAATGCGGTTTTTGTGGTCTTGCACTAATTTTTGTGTATATTCCCTGTTAAATTCGACATTAAATGGGTTCTTAGAGTCGGTGTGACCGAATACTACTTCGAAAGGCGTTAGTCCTGTGGTGGAATGGATTGTATGATTATATGACATGAGCGAGTAGGTCATTACTGACGCTGCATCTGTGAGTTTGTGTTCATATTTGGCTAGCCTATAAATTTCGATAAGGGTTGAATGAAACCTTTCGACCACCCCCATTGAGTTCGAATTGTGTGGGGTACCAATATGTAAGTCTACCTTATAGAGGCTTAAAGTTTCCTTCAGCAGGGCATTATTGAATTCTGACCCGGAGTCAGCACTGATTCTATGTGGTACTCCATAGATAGAAAAATACCTAATAAGAGCCCTAATTATTTCAGGTGTGGTTTTGTTCTCAATCGCCATGGCTTGTCCGAGTTTACTGAAAGCGTCGACTAAAGTTAGATATGATTTTCCTTCTATGGTGAAAACATCGATGAAAATCTCTTGGAATGGTTTTGTTTGTGTCTGCGTGAGTTGTAGTTCCGGTTTCAGTGGTTTCCTGTCGTACTTCATGGTTTTACAACCGTCGCACGAATTTATTATGGTGGCTACTGTAACCTCCATGTTATTCCAATAGTATGTTCGTTTTAGATGCGTAGTCGTCTCTTTTATTCCTCGGTGGCAGGTTTTTCCAATATGGTACTTTTTCGCAATTTCTACCTGCTCATTTTCATCTTCAATATATATGACCCTCTGCGTACATTCGATAATCTTTACGGTATCCTTTTTGAATAATGTGGTAATTACTTCGGCGAATTGTTTTCGGTGTCCTTTATCTTCAAAATAGATGAAATATTTCACTTTTGGTTTAATGTATTCTTTTAAGAACTGTTTTACTAAATCTAGTCTTTCCAATGGTAAGTGGACTTCCAAAATTTTTTGTTTTGGCCTTGATAAGTTCTTTACTGCCAGCTCTCCTCTGAACCACGTGTGTATTAATATTTGGTTCGGCTTAGTATCGATGGCTTCGTTCATAATGGGGATTCCGGAAGAATCCGTTTCGTAAACTGAATGTTCCGTTTCCGAGTGTTCCGATGCTGTCAACGTATCGCTTGTTGCGGATGGAATAGAAAAAGGCGACCTTGGTTCATATAGAGGGGTAAGCGGGGCGTATTCCGATTCGGATGACAAGATGATTGTGTCCTCGCTTTTATCTTCTTCTGATTCTGACGGTATTATCTGGTAGACGGTTATATTGTCGTCGTCTGGAGTGTCTCTATCTGTTTCCTTTTCTTGGTTTCGCTTCTGTTTCTTTTCTACATTGACCTTCATAGAGTCGACGTCTTTCTCTATCGCGTTGACTTTGATACGCGATAAGGCATCCGCTACACAATTTTGTTTTCCTTTTTTATAGACGATGTCATAGTCAAATTCTGCCAAACGGAGCTTCCACCTGGTGAGTTTGCTGTTATGTTCCTTCATATTATTGAGCCAGGCAAGGGGTCTATGGTCGGTATAGATGGTGAACCGCCTACCGTATAGGTATGGCCTGAAATGCTTCACGGCCCAAACAATGGCTAATAGCTCCTTTTCTACGGTACTATACCTGGTTTCAGCGTCGTTCAGGGTGCGACTGGCATAGGCTATTGGTTTATCAGAGCCTATAGGGCCCTGGGATATTACTGAACCGACCGCGAAATCCGACGCATCAGTTGTGAGTATAAATGGTTTTGTAAAGTCCGGGAATTGCAGGATAGGCGCATTTACTAACAGCTCTTTACATTTCTCAAAAGCGCCTACAAATTCTTCTGTGAGTTCTATTTTGTTTCGCTTTTTTAAACAGGATGTTAAGGGCCGGGTGATTTTGGCAAAGTCCTTAATGAATTTACGGTAATATCCCACTAGTCCCAAAAAGCTTTTAATTTGGGTAGTCGTTGTTGGAATTGGGAAATTCAGAACGGCCTGTATCTTATCATCATTAGGTTTAAGTCCATCTTTAGTTATCATATGGCCAAGGTAAAGTACCTCTTTGCGGAAGAATTCACACTTATCCAATGTCACTTTTAGGTTTGTCTCTCTCAATCGGTCAAAAACCATACGCAATTTCTCGACGTGTTCTTGCAGGCTAGATGAATACACGATTATATCATCTAAGTACACGAGGCAATGCAGTCCTTGTAATCCTCTGAGCACGTTGTCCATTGCGCGCTGAAACGTAGCTGGTCCCGTTTTTAGACCGAATGGCATTCGGGTAAACTCGTAGTGACCCGCTTGCGTGGAAAACGCTGTCTTGTGTCGGTCTTCTTCCCTCACTTCAATTTGGTGGAATCCGCTCGCTAAATCGATGGTACTAAAATACACTGATTTCCCTAATTTATCAAAGAGATCAGCGATATTAGGCAGCGGGTATTTATCATCCGTGGTCATTTCGTTGAGGCGGCGATAATCTATGACCATTCGGTATTTTCTTTCGCCTGAAGCGTCCGTCTTTTTGGGTACCAGGTGAACTGGTGCGCTCCAAGGTGAGTGCGATTCCCTTATGACGTCATTTTCTAAGAGTTTGGTCACTTGGTTCCGGATTTCTTCATTATAAAGGGGTGGATGTCTGTACGGTCGAATGAATATGGGGTCTTCGTTTTTGGTTCTAATTTCGTGTTTGACCTTGTTTGAGAAAGAAAGTGGTATACCTTCGCAGTGGAAAATGTCTCGATATTCAGAACATAATTTTTCTATAGCTTCTCGTTCTTCTTTATTGGTGTGGTCTAGCCGTAACTTTTTTAGATTTTCTTTTAGGAGTTGGTCAACCTCGCAACTACTCGAGGTTACGTTTATGTTACATTCGTCGCCTTCGTGTTTGGTTACTTTAAGCGGCTTAGCAAATGCCATTGAAATAGTGTCTTCGGAAGTATTTTGAATCACCGTGTACGCGAATGAATTTTCGCACGTGACAAGGGCACTTGGCATTCTTACTCCTTGTCCAAAATCGACAAAATCTATGATGGCCTCACCATTTTGTAGGTCGGTGGGGACTTTGACTCTTGATTCTGTTCGGGGCTCTAGTAGTATTTCGTACGGCGGGTTGTATATAATTGGTATGGTTGTGTAGGGTGTTTGTAGGATCTGATTTTTCATGTCGATTGTAGCTTCTAGTTGTTTCAATAGATCGCTTCCTATTAGGCCGTCGTAACGACTATCGACGTCATACACGTAGAACTTGTGCTTGCCTACGCATCGGAAAGTTTTTAGTAGCGGTATGCAAATGGCCTCACTGTGTTGGCTACGGGCGTGGGTACTTATCACCTCGAACGGCTCGTAGTATTTGAAAGCAGCAAAATATTCGTCCGCTTTTGCAGGGCTAATGAAGGACCTTGTACTTCCGGTGTCAATCATGAAGCGTGCTTTGATTTCAGGTATTACTATGTGCGGTAATTTTAGAACAGAACTGCAATTTAACTCTATTATTTCGGGTGAAAACTGGAGGCCGTTAACTGAAAATTTTCAGTACTCGTCATATCTGCGTAATCGTACGCCTCCGCGGGCATGTCATGGACTTCTGGGACCTCTGTATTGTACATGTAGTTTTCGTCGTAATATGCGGCATCGACATTTTGCTCGGTTGTTTCCTCTACAATTTCGTTATTATAGAATACGTTTTCTGTGTCAGCTGAGGCATTCAACATGTTTTGCCTCAATGGTCGGGCTGTCCTCATCGAGACGTCCGGTTCTTCTAACGGTTTGGGGCGGTTTGCGTTTGGCGGGATGCCGAATTTAAATCCGTGGCCAAAAGGTTGCTGTGGCATAGGTGGTCTTGCAAAATTTGAGTTAAATGGTGGTCTAGGACCTTGTCCGAAATTGAAATTTGGTCGTGGAGCGCCGAATCTAAAGTTCTGGGGTCCTGCATTTTGATTAAATCTGAAACCTGTTGGTGGGGTGCTCGTTTGAAAATTGGGTCTAAAACCAACCTGTGGGGGTGTGTTTTGGGGCTGAAGGCCGAATCTGAAACCTTGGGGTTGTTGCGGAATACCGAACTTAAAGCCTGGGTTAGGCGCAACGAATTTGTTTTGAGGGTTGGTTGGTAATCCGAATTTATAGTTATTATTTGGGATGGTGCTTATTGGTTTACTGGGTGCGGCCGAGGCCTGTCGCTGTTTTTGTTTGGCGTTAAACTGAGTCATAAAGTTGACCTCCTCCGTGACTATACTTAGCGCGACCTCTAAATTGGGGCACCCTTTCAGGCGTACGATGCGGATTAAGTCCTCAGTCAGATTGTATAAAAATACATTTAATGCCATATACTATCATTTTAGCCGCTTTTACTCCTTCGTCAGTTAAAAGATTAACCTTGGCAAAGAGTGTGCTACGGGTCTGCTGTATCCTGTGACAAAAATCTATGTAACTTTCCCCGTTGTTAATACGCATTTGTTCTAATTCAATCGCGATACACTCCTCGGAGCGTGGGTCGCCGAAATGCTGAATTAATACCTCTCTGAGCGCGGGCCATGAATTTATATCTTCGCGCTCACTTAGTAGAGCAGCGGCTCTACCATGCAATCTACTGGTAATTGCGTGGAATACATATTGTTGCTGTACTGCATTAGTTGTTGAGCCATACCCGTTATATATATAGTGTGCTTTTCTTATAAAAAGATTTAGCAGATTTTCTTCCCCCTCATATTTAGGTATTATACATAATAAATCTTTGGGTACAATTCTGATTGGCTGGTCTACCATTTTGTTATATTTATCTTAATTAATACCTTAACACAATTTATAAAACTAGTTTAACTAAGTAAACGAAATTATAGCGACGATGTCAGTACGCAAATGGAAAATCAAATAACGATTATTTGGTCTAACCAACGGAAATAAATGAAAACAGGGAATGGAATGCGAAAAGGTTTACTCACATAACGCCCGTCTTCATCCTTCTGCTGTAGTTAGTAATGCCTTGTAAAAACTGCCGCGTCCAATGAAGACAAATTTATTTGTTGGTTCGGATTGCTGCGAGCCCGGTCACTGAATTTAAGAAACCGTAACTACGTGTACGCGCGAATAGCACCTTACGACTTTACGCGACGTATCCCAGCAATCCTACCGGCTGCGCCAGTCAAAATTGAGGGCCGCGGGTTTTTGTTTTTAAAAAGACAAAAATGAATTTTCACTTATTTAATTATGTCCGATTACAATGGGAGTTGAATTATAACTAACTTAAAGCTAAACTAAAAGCTAACGGGAGCGGTCTTATCTATCGACTCCCACGCTAATGCATACCGGACCACCGTAGAGCCAGACGCGTACTCAGCGGTTTTGCCGTCCGGCTATTCTGGGTAGAGCTGCTAATGAACAACTGTTATTGTTGCTGACGGTGTTCCAGCATGCATGACTAGGTAATGGTTCGTAGGGTATTCACATTTATTTTAAAGCAATTTCGCATTGTTTAGGATTTTCTTTTAGGCAAATAAATAATGGGCAATAGATTTGTCTGAAATAGTTACATGGGCTGTATTTAAATTTAGAGATCAGTGAATATCTAGAAATCTTTTAATTTTTTAAACAAAATTCTTAGGATTGCTGTCAGCTGACGGCAAGCCCGGCACATGTTGGCTGCATTACCACGGTGAAAAAACCGTATGAGCTTCTATTCTACTGTTAAAAATACAAAACAATTTTAAAAAAAAAATCTAATCATCTGTAATTATATGGAGCTTAATTATAAACAAAAAAAAATGTTGCTCTGTTTTTATCACCTGTTAGTAAAGAAGTGTACAGTAGAGATCTAGAGAGTGGCCTTATCTTTACCCGACGCGGACAGTTATGATGAGCGCAATATGAATAAGTGATACGTATGAAATTATTGGCTTTACGCGCAGTTATGTGTTTTGTGCAAAAATTGTTCCCCGATAGATTGATACGACATGCGCCATCTCGTGAGATCTATACAGTGAAGACTCGTCTTCAAAATATTTACTATCCATTTTAAATAAGTAGCTACTTTGACTATTCTTAGTCCGTCCGTCGAAGTCACAGAGCTAGGATCTCTGTGGTCGAAGTAGTAGTACTCAGTGTTGCCAACCCTACTGTTTTATCAGTAGAGTTGCTGTTTTCACATTGATGATCCTGTTTTCTGTTTCACTCCTAATTTTTACTGTTTTTCAATTAGTGTTCGTTGCCACCTATTACCTACCTACCTACACTAGGAAAATAGTGTTGTTTTTTTAGTTGTCTGGGGTTGGCAACACTGGTACTAGTAGTCTAGTAGTGTATTGTTATATAGCTGAGAATCGAGGAACTTCACAAGGTCAGAGTTATCAAAAAGCACTAAAATTCACCTTGTTTACGTGACGAACTTTCGCAATAGCGCGTGCCACAGTCCCACGAGTTTCAGCTGCACTATCGCCGGCGCCGCAGCCCTATCGCTGACCACACCTACAACGTGCCTGAAGCTATTAACAAGCTTGTAATATTACGCAGCCACTTCAAATTCAAGACGAATGTCGCAAATTCCTCAGCTTCGTTGACTAAGGCCTAATATTCAGCAAAGCGGAGCGGAGATATGCGGAACGTTGAACGAACTATATAAGCAACGTTGTATGGGTTGCCTGGAAGAGACAGCTTCCAGAGGCCGCCTAGTGTTATACTAGCTTAAAATTTTAATTTTTGTATTGCTTGTATTGTTCTTTTTATTTTGTGCGTAGAATAAAGAGTTATTTGTTTGTTTGTTTGCTGTATACGTAAGCCCATTACACAGAACGGAAGCCAGGAGACTGAGATGCCTCATCACTGACAGCAGATACCCTATTATTACTCGTTCTGCAATTCAGCTAAACCTGACTGCGCACGTGCTTCCGGCGTATCTGTCACAGATGCCTTAAATTTAACTCTAACTACCTAACCTTTGTAAACTTACCATAATGCTTAAGGAAATTACGTAAAACGTAACGTAAATTTTACATAGCGTACGTAAACTTTAAAAAAAATACTCTACATGCTCTCGTTCACGACAGTGTTTTGCTTCTCTTCAAGCAAATACCTATGATGCCAAGCTTTTACGGACTTCCAAACTGTGCCTATCTCCGCTCTACTCTCGTTTGGTGGAGTTTGGGACTAAAAGAGGGTGTGCAGCATTGTTTACGATCTTGCCAAAATGTAAATATCTCTCTTTCCTCCTTCATCCATACATTCTAAATAACTCTTAGAAATACCTTGCTTTATATCCGATTCCATTAAACATAAACACTGTTTCAATGATTTTACGGCCTTCAGACATAAACGAGATGTAAATGCTATATAGGGTAAGAGTCAGTCAGACTGTTAGACCTCCATAACTTATAATAACCTAAAGTTTCTCGGTGCATGCTTGCAACGCTCCCGAGGACGATGATCCTATCTTCTATTATATAAAAGGCTTCCCTGAGTGACTGACTGACAGACAGCCTACAGCCCAAACCGCTTAAGATATGAGCTTGAAATTTGGAATATAGGTTTATTGAACGACGTAATGGAGCACTAAGGACGAAAATTTTGAACTTTCGACCTCAAAGGGGGTAAAACGGGCCCTATTCGTTTGTATGTAACTTTTTATTCCCTGTTCCGATTGACTTGAAACTTCGTATACATGCTTTTCAAACAAAATAAAAGTTATGTTTTTTCCTGTTTTTCCGAATTTCCCTTATCTAAGGGGTCAAATAAGGTCCCAAAGTTGGTGAAAAAAGCGTCTATTACATCCAACCAGCTGAACGGTTATGGTTGAAATCTGGTATGAAGAAAGCACACAGCAGGTTTCAATAGAGGAACTAATAATATCCAGGAAAATCTATAGGTTTCCTTAGGGATAGCCAAAATAAATCAGTTTAGGCTACAGCCCAAACCACTGAAGATATAAACTTGAAGTTTGGAATATACGTACATTGTACGACATAATGAAACACTAAGGATGAAAATATTGAAAAATCGACCTCTTACGGGGTAAAACGGACCCCTTTTGTTTGCATGTAACTTTTTATTCCCTGTACCGATTGACATGAAACTTTGTATAGATGCTTTGGAGAAAATAACAATATGGTAGTTTCTGTTTTTCCGAATTTTCCTTAAAAATGTTCCTTAGGGGTCAGATAGTTATTCCCAAAGTTGGTGAAAAAGCATTGATTACAGCCAACGAGGTGAACGGTTACAGATAAAAACGGGTATGTAGGAAGCACACAACATGTTTCAATACTGGAACTATTATTATCCCGGAAAATCTACAGTGTTTCTACGGGATAGCAAAAATTAATCAGTTATAATATAAAGCTAGGGTAAATGAAATCTAACGAAATTTGTACGAAGCTAGACATTAACACAAATTACCACTTAGGGTACTGATATCCCGGAAAATTTGAGTGGGTCCGTCGGGATATCGATTTTATAAAGAAAATACTGAAAACTGTTCGAAGATTAATGCAATATTGTTTTAAAATATATTAGACCATTTCAACTAATAAATTACTATTGACGTCCTGGGATAAGTCCCGGATTCCTTGTCCGCTAGACCAATCTTAACCCTGAATAAGCTTAAAAAATAACTTGAATGCGCTTTTTATAATAATGTAGTGAAGTACCTAGAATAAAATTAAGATAATGATTCATCCTTAAATGGGGCAAAATGGGTCCCTAATAGTTTATGTTTTTTTAATGTGAGCCAGTAGTCTTAAACTTAGGGTACATTTGGGTCAATATACTCGTACTAATTGCTATGGGATCAATCCTGAAAATCGAAAATTACCTACCTATTCTATACATTTTGTCGCGGGTCGATGAACTTTTTGTGTTAAACAGCTGATTTTATTTACTTACGTGATTTCGGGGTTGGTACCATAGTACAAGGTAAGTCAAATGATGAGTATAATAGCATCCTAAAACATGACTGTCGTCTAGATATACCTATACACTAGGTACGTGTTTCTCAAATTAAATTAAATATAACTACTTGTGAGCCATTTTTTTCATCTGCCTGTGGACAGACGACGTCTGAAAGTCCCACAAGTGTCTCGATCACTTTTGGCTGCGTGAACGGTTTTGGGCGAGATTATCATGTCTCTCGGGAAAAATAAGTTCAGAATAATCAAAATTAAAGTTCTAATGACCTAATGAAACATGTCGAATACCTGTACCGACCTTAATTAATAGTGCACTACTAAACGTAGGCCTACCCGCGAATGGTGATTGGGCCATATCCATTACGCCGCCGCGCCGGCCGAGTGCGGGTTGATGAATCCACATGCGACATTGATTTTTCTCCACGGACCTATCGTATGCAGGTTGCCTCAATGTTTTCTATCAATGAAAAACCAGGAGTGTAAATTTCCTTACATAAGTTCTTATACAATTATTATTTTTATTGAATTAATTTCAAATATTCAGCTATTTATCATCCAAAAGTTCACGTACTCCGTAATAAGCTTTAGAAACAAGTGAATTGAATAAGCAAATACTAAGACAATGCAGGCCAATCTGTGGGATATTATTACAATTTTAGGCAAATACTGAGACTATTCAGGCTGAACCATAGGAAATATGCTTGCAAATAGTACGACAATAGGCTCAATTATAAAGGCGCCATAGTAAATTTAATAGCAACACATAAAATGTTCTCTCTATCCAATGCCTAAAGTGAAAAAAAACAGAAATAATTATGCTAATTAGCTTCATAATTGAGCCAAATGCGGGCTTAACCACGAGCTATTATTATTTTAAGTAACACAGTGGGACAAACTGTGGCTTATTATCATTTTAAGCAATTACAAATACAACGCGGGCCAGACTGTGGGCTATTATCATTGCAAGTAATACAACAACGAAGGCTAACGGCAGGTCAACATAATTTTAGGGAAGTATTAAGACAACTCGAGCCAGACCGACTATTAGATGTATTATTACAAGCAAGTGCCAACGAAGATAACGCGGGTCGAATCGCGGGCTATTATTTTAATCAAGTACTAAAACAACGCGGCCCAAACTGTGGCTTATTATCATTTTAAGTACCTAAGTATTATTAACACAACACGGGCCAAACCGCGGGCTATTATCATTTTGAGCCAGACTATGGGTTATTATCATTGCAAGTAATACGACAATATAGGCCAAACGGCAAGCTTTTACAATTAAATAAAAATATAATATAAAATAATTTATAATGTTAAACAAATATTCGAAATTAAATTTCTAATGACTTAATGAAACGACGGACGGACAACGCGGGTGTTAAACTGCGTGCTATAAATTTATTTATTTATTAAATAACTAAAACGGCACATAAAGTACCACTTACATTAGTTACAAACATTCAATATAACTAATTTTACAAGAATAATTATTACATAATGTCAATTAAAGATAAAATTAGGTGTACTGTACATATTCATAATTAGAACTAAATCATACATACATAAATATATATACCTCATTCAAATTAATCTTCCATATTAAATATATAAATTACCATCTTAAGCAAGTACTAAGAATACGCAGGCCAATCCGTGACCTATTATCATTTTAGAAACAACTTTCGTGGGTAAGCCTATTTCCTGCAGTGGACTATTAAAAGGCTGATACAGTACAGTACAGTATAAAGACAACGCGAACCAAACCGCGGACTATTAGATATTATTATGAGTAAGTACAAATACACCGTAGATCAAACCGCGAGCTATTTTCATTTTAAACAAGTACCTATGTACTAAGACAACGCGGGCGTAGCCGCGGGTTTTAAGCTAGTTATTTATAAAGTTTGTATCATACATATTGTATTTGCTAAAACTAAACTAACCACTCTTCGTGGGTAGGCCTACGTCCTGCAGTGGACTATTAAAAATCACTTCATCAGTGCGCGTGCGCCAGTCGACGGGAGCGCGCGTATTCCCTGAAGAAGGAGTACTAATTTACTCCAAATCCGGTCGGGTTCCCAGTGGCCCGGCCGTATATCATACGTGAGTGGGAACCGGTGTTTTATTTGGTATGACTATTAAAAAGGCTGGTACAGTACAGTACAGTAAACTAAGCCAAAGTATTTGTCTGGACAGGGGTCAGATTTGTCAAAACTCTCTGGTTCGTATGAAGATTTGCATGTTGTCCGAACGAGCGAAGCGCCTCCGTTCAAGTACCTATACTCTATAAAATTTAACTTGATCTCTGCCGACAGTTACATATTGACATATTTAGAGTTGAGATAGTGGTGGAAAAAATCGATTTTCAAACAATGTTGTAATGAAATCGAATGAGTAGTTGAAGGTGAGAAATTGGATTTTATTTACTTAAATTAATTAAGATTAAGTATGTACACATGTAAATAATGTTATGATATTAATTAAATACTCATAATAATGTAACGATAATATTTATCAACGTTTTTCACTATTATCGATGCTAATGTAACATATAATTGGGTTTAATTTAATTACACGTGTAAAAAATGTTATGATATTAAAATATACAATAAAATCAATGATAAATTAAGTTTTATTTAAAATATCGTCAGTATAAACTATCGATATTTTAATTAAAACTCTATCTAAAACTCTGTGGTCATGATCTATCACTAATCGGCATGCCCACAAAGTATGACATTGACAGTTACTTACTGTCTGTACTATTAAGAAATTCAGGACTTCATAGGCGTGATTTTTCTGACAGCTGTCGCAGAGATCAAGTTAAATTTTATAGAGTATAATCATAATTTTATTTCATTTGTCGGGATGTTGATTCTCTTCTACAGGTCGCATTTCGAATCTTAGCGAAACTTGGTGCACGAGTTCTAATGTTATAATTATTATTAGATTTTTGTAGTCGGCAATTTTTGATTTTTATTTTCCTCAAAAATATAATAAAAATGCTGTAGCGCTATTTTTAGGCGATTACTACTCGGATCTACTATTCGGAGAACTTTTAGTAAATAAATAGTTTTTAAAAGTCACTAGTTAAACTAGTATCTAAAGAAACTTATAGGTATTGAAGAGTATAAGTACTAGATAAATAAATAAAGGATGATCTAAATCGCGTGTATACAATCAAAGTATTTCCACAGCAATTACCAAGTTAACATAAGCCAGTAATCGTTCGATGTGACACTTTTTTCTAAGCCACGTGTAAACGGTTATTTATTATTGTCGAAGTGAAATTGCAACAGTGTTGAAAATAAATAGGTACGTAGCGAAGTTACCCGTATCTACTTAACTGAGAACTTATGATGTGATGAGAGATAAGTACCTTCATTATTATAGATAGATTGATAAAATAAACAAAAAAAAACATTTAAATGTAGAGTAGGTACGGGAATGGGGAATTGCAATATTTAAATCAATATTAGAAATGTATTTTTAAGGGCGTCAACTTTCTAGCATCTAGGTACATCAAAATAAACATTTCAAGTGACTCTGTTTATACAGCTAGCTACCATTAGGCCAATCGCACTAAAAAATTACAGCAGAACCACAATTGAACCTTAACTGAACTTCAACTTTTTGTCTATTTCCGTATCGCGCTAATGATTTTGACAAAAGTTGAAACGCAACTCAATCAGAGTTGGAACGTAACCGCTGTCAAACGAACGGTTGGTGTATGAAGTTTAGCGCAATACCGAATTCTTTAAAGTTGAATTGAAACTTAACTACAATTGCAACCGAACTTTAACTGAATTACAGACAGAACGCAGCTGTTTAAAATGAACACGATTGGACTGCAGGACTAACCATAGCAAGTACATATAATCTATAAACTCAATTCCTGCTCCACAAATGCTATTACAGTTTGAAAGATTACTTTGACGACAAAAACAAAACAATTAAAACTTAGTAATGATATGGACAATACACGTGATTTAGTGGTTAGATGAATAATTGTGTTAGGTTATGTGGTATTTTTAAGTTTAATCTAAGGATACATTCTTAGATATAAGTCCTTTAAGTACCTATGTTTGCAACGCCCTAACAGGGTATGTACCTAGCCATTAAGATTAGTGTACATAATGCAAGAAATAAATAAATACTAAATACTAAATCTAGCTATAAATCAAATTAGGTACGTAACTACTGTAATACCTGAATACTGAACAATTTTTCATCGAGTTACTTTACCGATCTTTTACGTTCATTGATATTAAATCTGAGTATTAAATACACAGATATCTGTAAAATAATTAAATACAATGGAGTAAATACAATGTCAGAAACCAGGTGACGGCCAATTTTTACCCGTTCTTTGTCTTGTCAACTGTGATTTAAATTTAATTATTAATTTAGGTTTTTTACTTATCTTACTTCTCCAAAGACGATTGTTAAAACATCTCTGTTTCGAAATTGCGGAGGTATCATTTCAGAATTTTTCTGTACAAACAAAGAGCTTTAACAATGCTTAAGAAAGAGGCAGTTTTCACCCCGTAGGATCATGTCGCATTAAATCTTCGACGGATTTCCTCGGAATGCTACTCTGGCATGGTGTTCCGGTAATGTAACAAAGGCATTACTACTACACTCTACATTTACACTCAAATCCTTGTCACTCTTGCTGTTGAGTTACATAAAGCAATGAATAAACAACTCTGAGTAGCTGTGAAAAACATTGGAAGTCAAAGAAACTATTTCTGAAACAGAGAAAGTTGTTTTCAGCGAATATTTGTTATTAGTTGCAAGGAAACGTCATGGAGTAGGTAATATTAAAAATAATATGAATAATTATTTTTCGCAAAAAATGGCAAAATGGCCTTCCATCGTGCACAAAATTCAAATATTTCACTCGAATTTATTCTTCAAAAACGGCTCAGCCGATTTCTGTAAAATTTAAAAAGGACCACTTCGGGACCCTTTCGAACTAAAAAATAATGAAAATGTTCGTTTCGATTCACAATTTGCGAAATTATTGATGAACATACTCAAAAAAAATACATCAAGACGAACATTGAACTACCTCCTTTTTGGTAGTTAGTTAAAAAGTTGAGTATATTCTGGAAGTAAATTTCATTCAAATAAAAAATGAAATAATAGTTTACGAATAAATTGGATTGAGAATTAATGAATTAAATTAGTTATTTACACAGAAAATTGATTATATTTAATTTTCTACACAGAGCACTTGATAACTACATTATTATTGTAAGGCAAAGTGGCTATTTTTGTGTGTCAGTCAGTGTATCCGCTTAAATATTCTAAACTACATAACAATTTGCAATGTGGTTTTAATTCTCTTTTAGATTTTTTCCGGAAGGTCCTGCAGAATCGAGACGAAGAAGTATAAGCTCCGTTTTGCTTATCTCTACATTGTGTTTTATTTTTCAAGTTAACAAACGAGACTAGATGTCCAATTCGTATTATTTTTCTTAAAAATAATTTAATATTTACCCACACGCGGGATGACTTGTCAAATTTTCTCAGAAATTCTGCTTTTAAGGAGAGCTACGTTGTAAGAGCATAGCTATAATTCATCCATAGTCGGGTAAATAACAAGTGATAGCTAGCTAATATTTCAGCCCATGACACAACCATGGCGATATTTCAGCTGTAGAGAGTGAATCACGGGCGAGGGAGAAAGGGTCATGGTCACGCTTGAACACTGACCCGTGACGCACGAAAGTGACGTAATCATCAACAAGATTTTTTTTGTATGTAACCAACATAAAATCAAACTATAACTTCACCAGTGCATTCAAGGTTATCACTATATAGTATAAAACAAAGTCGCTTCCCTGTCTATTTGTCCCTATGTATGCTTAAAACTACGCAACGGATTTTGATGCGGTTTTTTTTAGTAAATAGAGTGATTCAAGAGTAAGGTTTATATTATGTATAATACACCTGTGCGAAGCAGGAGCGGGTCGCTAGATATTAATAAATTTGAATTAATCGCATCATTGGCCAATGTTTAATCATCCTTTTTTTGTTATTTAGAAACGAGGAAAACCTGTTTCTTATTTGTTTACAAGTACAAATTCGTAGCAGGACGTGGACGACTGGACGTTTGTCTATAATATTGACATAATGAGACGAACCGACTACAGATGAATTATGCAGATGCACTTGCTGCGAGTACCTACCGTAACTTTCCTTAAAAGAAGAATTTCTGAGAAAATTTAAAAAGTCATCCTGCGTGCGGGGGAAGTAAATAGTTTTTAAGAAAAATAATACGAATTTGATTTCTAGTCACGTTTGTTAACTTGAAAAACACACAATGTAGAGTTAAGTAAAACTGAGCTTTCAGAGAAACAATTCATTAGTTTTGACATGTTGATAAATATAAAGACTAGTTAAACAATACGTCATTTTTTTCCTTTTACGTACAATTCAACAATGACTAAATAATTTAACTCGAACTTAGTCTGATACCATCCACAACTGTCTTATCATTGATCTAGTACAGCTACGAGTACGCACGAGTTTTACCACGGGGGATTTTCCAACAACCAATGTCTTCAGAAACGAATGCATGCAAGGAGTTGTTTTATAAGATGTAGATATATAAGATACTAGCCTTTTTAATATTCCACTGCAGGACGTAGGCCTACCCACGAAGGGTGATTGGGCCATATCCACCACGCTGGCACAGTGCGGGTTGGTGGATTCACATACGTCATCGAATTTCTTCTACAGACGTATGCAGGTTGCCTCACGATGCCAGTGGTGTGAAATTCTGTACATAAATTCCAAATAACACATTGGTACGGGACCGGGGATTTGAACCCACGACCTCACGATTGTAAGGCGGGTGTCACTATCTCTAGACTATCATGGCTTCAATTTTTTATAAGACGTAGGGACTTTCAAAACTAAGGGACCAATTGCGAAATCGCGAGAGAAAAATCAACAGATCCATGAATTATTATGGAAAGACTTTTAGAAAAGAAAACTTTGGTATGGAACAGATGATTTTTTTCGCATTTTCGCAGCTGATCTCATGCATTCGACTTATTAAGTTTCATTGACATCAATAGTTCTTAAGCAGTTAATGTAAAGTTTTGATCGGGTTTGAATTGCGACATGCAGGACATATTTAAAACAATATCAATTTGTTTTATCTGGTAACTGGGAATCAGTTAATTTAAACGTCTTTTCTTTGAATTTATACAATTAATGCCTTAGTCATCTTTCACATGATACAATCAAAATATGTTCCGAATAAATATGAAGTATATTTTTTGTGATTGAAGCAAATCCACCATGTTAAAACAAAGTTATATTTGGGAACATTTTGGAGCTTATCTTCAGGGACATCAAACATTATTGTATACCCGTGCTAAAAAATGTTTAGGACAGTCACATCACGTGTGTGCGGCACCACGTGGTGGACTCAGTACCATGGCGATGCTTTCGAATGGCGTACGTCCATCCAACATAGGTACCAACTTTATGACTTTAGAACTTTATATATCAACGATCCAATTTGATACCAATTAAAGTCATGTTTTGGCTCCATATTATACACAATCATTCTTGAGGAATAGGTTGATGGGGTAGCCGAAAAAACAGTGTTAGCATAAAGATAAATCTAGATTTTTTTAAGGTCACGTTGATTTGTGAGTTGCTAAACAATTTTTGTCGTCAGCTTTTTTATATGTACCTACTCTAAGGTAAAGAAAAGTCGTCTAGCGACAAAGTCGGTGTTTTAGCAACATTTAATGGACGCCGTCTATTCGGAATCATCGTCAGTGGTTTAGATGAATCATAGCGGCACGCTCCAATTTTAAACCCGATTCAGTATTATTTCCGAACTATAACTATAACAAGAACTTCATCCCATGGGAATCACCAAGTTCTAAGTCCACGGTAAATCCGGGATTTGTGGGGAAATCCTTAATGTGAACATTGGACAAAGCTCAAATAATTTTCTGCAAAAAGAGCTATTACAAATTACATTTTAAATAGGTAGGTCACGTGTTTTATCTATAAGGAAAGTCAAGGTAAATGTTCTCCATAATTTACGTAACTATCAACATGACAGAAGAGTATGAAGTTTACTAATCGCGAAGGAATTCAATCTCCTAGTTTTGCGGTAGTCAGGTTTCGAAACTTTGTAAAACGTTAGATCTAAAAGTTTTGGTCTAGGTGTGTCTGCAATCATCGAAGTCAAGCAACGTTCGGTACGGACAGTCTTCGGATGGGTAACATTTACAACTGAGCGCTACCGTGCCTAGGATGACACGTTAAATTGTAGATCCCGTTAGTTTTAACCATTTAGCCATGTCATGGGGCTTCAGGTGGCATAAAATCTCTAACACCAGGGCTAGCCACCCAGCCTATACGAACTTACTTATTACAGTTGTTTGTTCTACAGAAACTAGGTACTACCGCGAAATACAACAGTGGTATGCCGCGCAGGGTTTTGAAGTGGTATAACTGACCCTTCATGCGCTTGCGTAACGCTTAATACCAGGCAAGCATATTGCCTGATAATTAATTATTTAAATAAAACGTAAAGAAAGAAAAAGTAAGTTATTTTGTGTCACAAAAAGTTGTGTTGAAATATGTGCATATACACAAATACGTATCTGTTTATGCATCCTGACTTACAATATAAGACCTACGACAGTAACTAGCAGTTGCCATAATTTATCAGCCTACATATTGTCCATCGGAAAAAGGATGGTGAGTGAGATTCCTCAGGACTTGTTATGATCTTATTTGGTAACTCTGACTCATCTTGATTGTTCCTAAACAGTGAGGAGTGAGTCATGCGCCTTCCTCTGCATCTAAAGTGTCAGTTCCCAGATATCTCAATTGGGCGGATTACATCCGTTAGATAACTGTTGCTTAGGCTAGTCACTTAAGTTATTTTTGAAAAGAACATCGTGTTAAAAGCCTGTGATAACTCGTTGCTAAATAAAGTATAAAAATAAATATTAGGTTAGGGGACATCTTACACACGGTCTCTAACCGCAAACTAAACAAAGCTTGTGATATGGCTGCTAGAGACTGCTATACTACAAATAAATATTTTAAATACATACTTATACAGAGAGTACCTAAATAACAACCAGACACAGAGCAAACATCTATGTTCAGCACATAAATACTTGCCCTGGGTGGTGATCGGACCCACGCCTCTTTGACCCAGGAGTCAGGGTCACTAACCACTGAGCCACCGAGGCAATCAAACAACAAAGTATTTCACTATATTTGACTGCCTCATTGGCAGTGGTTAGTGACCCTAACTCCCGGGCCAAAGAGGTGTGGGTTAGATTCCCACCCAGAGCAAGCATTTAAGTGATGGACATAGGTCCTTGCTCTGTGTCTAGATGTTATTATGTATACATGTATGTATTTAAGAAAAATAGGTATATGAAGTACATCAGTCTCTATAGCAGTCATTTCACAAGCTTTGCTTAGTTTGGGCGTGTGTAAGATGTTCTTTAATATTTATTTTTTATTTATTTGTGTTACATACACAATTCAGCACTCTATTACAATCTGCTTCAACATTATTTTAGCTGTAGGACGCCCACTGAATTACTTAGGCCTCCCATATGAATTCCCAATCAGACCGGTTGGAAGAAGTTTGCATCCAACGTGTTTCTGTGGTCTTGAATGGATTATTTATCGGACCACCTGGTTGGTGGACGTCTTTCCTTGCACTTACGGTGACGTCGTGGCTTCGGTTTACGTGGTTCTATTGGAAATTTACGACCCCGTCGACTATCTATTTAAAATTGCACTAGAGTCAGTAAAATCAAATTTATCATAGCTTTAGGCGTATCAACAGTAAGAATTTGGACGCTCTACCAATTTGTTTTTTCTGTAGATAGTATGTGTTGTAAGTAAATCTAAAATGAGATTGCCTCGGTGGCTCAGTGGTTAGTGATCTTAACTTCTGGGTCAAAGAGGCGTGGGTTCGATCCCCACCCAGGGCAAATATTTATGTGATGAACATAGGTGTTTGCTCTGTGTCTGGGTGTTATTTAGTTACTATCTATAAAAGTATGTATTTAAAAATAAGTATGAGTAGTATATCAGTCTCTGGCAGCCATATCACAAGCTTTGCTTAGTTTGGGGTCAGAGGCCGTGTGTAAGATGTCCCAAAATATTAAAAAAAAACTATGAAAACAGATACCAACAGGACCTTAAATTGACATCAGGTATAAGAGCAAATCTACGGTACCTTAGCAGGTATTTTAGAAAAAAAAACAGTTTCTTGTGGCTCCGTTATACTGGTCCCTTAATAGTTAAAAAAATAATCACCCAATATATAACATGCCAAATCTTATCACGTAATTACATTTCGATGATCGAAGCAACTTCTAAGATCATAGCACGTGTCATGGAGGAAAACACTATAATTAATTGATTCATTAATCGACCTAATCCATATTAAATTAATATATATAATAAATAATTATGTTGTGGTCAGCAATTAACAAGAAGTATATGACGTAGAAACTACAATCTCAGGCATATGGTCGCTCCAGTCAATGTTATTGTAAATAACTTTAACCTTCTCCCCATAGTATTTACGTCAGTGGATCGGAGACCAAATGTCTTACACGAAATGAATCATCCGTTTATTAAACCCATGAATCATTACAAGATGCCCCAGTAATTATACTACGGCTGAAAGTTTTTACTACAAGTATTATTATTATGAGGAAAATATCCATTTGCAAAATGTATCTATGACAGATAGGTAGGTACTCCGGAAACACAACTAGGTAACTACATAAACAGGACAAGAACTCAGGCGAGGATGTGGAACTTTCTCGGCCCTTTAATTCCCATCTAGTAGGTATCTGCGTGCTATGTATGTATCGCTGTGGAGATTCAGAATGGATGTTGGTACCTACTAAGCCGAAAGTCGTGGTGGTCTAGAGGTAGTGACACACGCCTTACAATCGTGAGGTAGTGGGTTCAAATCCCGGTCCCGTACCAATGAGTTCTTTGGAATTTATGTACGGAATTTCACACCACTGCAAGGAAAACATCGTGAGGCAACCTGCATATATCCGGAGAAAAAAACTCGATGGCGTATGTGAATCTACCAACCCGCACTGGGCCAGCGTGGTGGCTATGGCCCAATCACCCTTTGTGGGTAGGCCTACGTCCTGCAGTGGATTATTAAAAGGCTGATACAGTACAGTACTAAGCCGAAATGAGGTGATTCAGGTCATCATCACGAATCACTTTTACTGTGGAACCAACCCGTATAAGTATTCGTAGTATCTCCAAATCGAAAGTAAGCCTCTAAAATCAAATTGATTGCCTCGGTGGCTCAGTGGTTTGTGACCCTGACTACGGGATCAAAGAGGCGTTGGTTCGATTCCCACTCAGGGTAAGTATTTATCTGATGAATATAGGTGTTTGCTCTTGTGTATATGTAGTATATCAGTCTCTGACAGCCATATGTCAAGCTTTGCTTAGTTTGGTGTCAGAGACCGTGTGTAAGATGTCCCCTATTATTCATTTTATTTATTTATTAATCTAGAGTTATTATACTCGGTAAGCATACTTCGTAGAGTTTGTGCCTGCGTGTCACCTTACACTAACAAAATAATAATACCCTTTCACTAAATACGGCAATAAACACGAGTTATTCAACTCTGTGAAATAATCATTCTTAGGTATACATACTCGGTTTTAACTAGCGCTTCACAGATATTATTTTAAAGAAATAAACAAACTTAACCTCAGCCAAACCTAAGGAAAACTGACACTTAGGTGCTACATTTTTAATTGTCATAACTTTATTACTACTTAGTATAAAACAAAGTCACTTCCGTCTATCTGTCCCTACAAGTGCGTTCGGGGAGCCTATTGATAGCAAAATTAACAGTTAAAAACGCCAACAACGATCACATTCAACGTTTGTTTTGTAAGCAAAGGTGGCATTTTTAACTGTTTTCGTTCACCGTTCGGATAGCTCAAAAACAGTTAAAAATGCCATCGTGAACTGCCACTTTTGACCCACCTGCGGAAGTGGGTTCTTTTCTTTGTGATCGTTTGAGTTTGACCTTTTAGCGTTCGTTTTGGGAAGTGAGCAAATGTATAATTATTAGCGAAATGGGCGAAATTCCCAAACCGAACGGTTTACATCAACGCTAATTTTGTAAATGCTAAAAATGCCATCGAGTCCATCTCGAACGCACCTTATGTATGCTTTATATCTTTAAAACTACGCAGCT
This sequence comes from Hypomecis punctinalis, assembly GCA_949316475.1. NCBI lineage: Eukaryota > Metazoa > Arthropoda > Insecta > Lepidoptera > Geometridae > Hypomecis > Hypomecis punctinalis. The sequence continues at coordinate 12,676,680 of OX438797.1, forward strand.
GATTTTTTGATGCGTTTTTTTAATAGATGGAGTGATTCAAGACGATGGTTTATATGTATAAAAATAATGTAAGTATAAGTATTAATAGAATGTAATTATATAAGTAAGTTTATTTTTGTATTATGTAATACATGTATGTTTATGTGTCTAGGTAGGCATATATATTTATTTCAATAAATATTATTTATTTATTGGTTAGGTGTTAGTATTGCTTATTTTTGTTTGTTATAAGTGTTCATTGTTTATTTTTAAAATGTTTTTACTAAGGCCGCTGTTTTAGTTAATTTGCTATTTCCTGTCCGTTCATGGTTGCCTGGAAGAAATCGCTTGAAGCGATAAGGCCGCCATTTAGTGTAACTAATTTTTAATGTTTTTATTTTTCATGTGTTTGTATTGTATTTGGTTAAGCTAATAAAGAATTATCTATCTATCTATAATAACAAGAAGTCAGGGCAGCTCGCTAGTTTTTTATATGATTTTTTTTTTCACTTGTGTTTCACCATGGACGGCAACGGTGCTAATACCTATCAATATCCAATAATGTCCATTTCATACAGATTATTTTTCATAATTTGTAATATTTCATTTGAATCAAGGTACCCATATCTTTTGCTAAGATTTTTCATGATTCTAATGCTAAAGCAACGTCTAAACTACAACTTGTTGCAGTAGGTTTTTTTTGTTACGGTAAGTTATTTTTTGCATGTGTGTCAATGTAGGTGTATCTTTAATAGCTATTGCTTGTCTGATAGTTAGATGCACTGAGCTCGTGGACCTTCGCACACTGCCAAGGGCAGCAGGGAGGTAAATAGGTGCCATACCTGCATTATCATAATTAATGTAATTTCCGCGGCCTACAGCGCATCCACGACGCTAAAATAACATAAGTTGAATATTAAACACTAGTTAGACGCTACAACTACATTGTTACAATGTTACCGTAGTACCAATATGCCAATTACTACTAATCTGTAATCGGTTGTAGGAATATTACACTTCACACTCTGCACTGTTGAAGTGACAGAAGACCCCATATTTCGACACCTTAATTTGGAGGAATTTCAAGTCACGACTGCAGCGTTTATATTGCCCTAAACCGCGCTGCAGAGACGTTATTATTACCTATGTCACTTCTATGAGTTTTAAGTCAATGCAAATTAATTGATAATGACTTGATTGTCATTCATCGGTGAGATACATTTTTGCCAAATAAAGACATCTTTCAGATGTAACGACAATGATTATAACGAAATTAGTGTAAATAAAAAGGTTTTACGTAGATCCACTGGAAAAAAGGCTTTGTAATACAGAGCTTCAAATTGCAAAAAAATCTGATTTAGGTACGCTGGACTTGGTAAAACCATCAAAAAACATGTAGATAATTCTAACTTGCGTGTCGCATCATTCTATGATATATGTAATGTAAAATAGTGTTAATAAGAATGTAAGTACGGCCCTTACCACTTACGTAAGTAGACAGGACTTCACGGATAAACCAAAGTGCAAAGTTAGTAACTAAAGCAAAGTTGATCCGCAGGCCAGTTGTTACAAAACAGCTATAGCTCATAAACGGGGTTCCCAGGCTCAGCAACTACTCCTAATCCATTGTTGAACATCAGCTATAAAATTATGGATTAACTGCCCTTTTAGTTATGTAAGTACCTAACTGTACCTACTGAAGTAGGTGCTTGTCCATGATTAATGTGCAACTCAACTGATCGATGGAAAAAATAAACTGCTTACTACTACGTAGTTATAGTTACAGAAGTATAGTTAATTATGTCAGTGCTTTTTCACTATACACTTTTACAATGTTAAAACCTAAGTACTTTATTATAATTTACCTATCCGGAATTTAGTCATAGTGATAGAAAAAAGTTATACAAAGAAAAATAATTATTTTCATCAAAATCAACTTTTACAAACAAAACACATCGGTGGTAATGTTTGAGTTAGGATAAGATGAATGTATGAAATGTGTCAAAGAAGTCTATAAAAATACAGCTGTAGGTACGAACTAGAGACTCTTGATTAGATGAAGTGCTTAACATTATCAAGCTGCAAGCGTACCAGTATTTGTACCGTTGCCAACTCATTGGAAATGTGTGAAAATAGCTGCAGCACGTGTATCTTCCAAGCAATTACCATATGTAGGAAGAGATCTTGTATTATTCAAATTGCTGAAGCAAGTAGGTTCAATAATAAATAATAATTATTACGCATACAGACAAGTCGATCTAAGATCTACTGCCTATATGCCAATGTTGTCAACTTGTCACCGTGTGTCTATTATTCACCTATCTTTTTATTATCTGGACAACGGCCAGGGCTCAATAGGCACGCATCCAGCGTTTCCTGGTACCCACTGACTGTATTACCTTCAAGCGTTTGCAGAATACCTAGTTCCTTGGTACAGTTAGTAATGTAGGTACCTCGGCAGCTCGTCACATTATGCAGCCGCCTTCTTGCACTATTCCACGAAATCAACAAGAGCAATGACCCGAGCGCTGACTCCGATGGGACACTGCTAAAACAATCTCAAAGTTCACGAGGAAAACCAGTTCTGACATCGATATTATTCTAATTAAGCGGCTAAGTACCCCGTAGGTGAGTACGAAGTCGAATAATGTGCCAATCGGCATCAAACGTGAGGAAAATACGAACATCGATTTATGTTAACTTAAAATTCATGAACCTACGGACAAACGAGATTACAAAGAAGAAGGAAGCGAGAAGTCTACGGCTGCGACACGCGCGGCACATAAAAAGCGGACAGATGACCACGCGAGTTGCGGACCGTTGCCGTTTTGCTGTGTCAATGCACTAGGTTGTATCTGTTCGCGCTCTAGGACATCGACAGGACAATTTTTACGTCCGATGAAGTTAAATGCGCGTAGTATTGACCGATGCCGAATATTTGACGGGCCAAGGCCGGCAGGAGCGTTGTTTGTCTGCGCGGAGCCGCGACCGCAGCATCTCGGATGTCGCGCTAATTCCGCGCGCTCGCTCTGAATCGCTAATCAGGCCGGTGGGGCGACACCATCAGTATTCAGGCGACACAGCTCGCTGTACACGAGCAAATAGCTAAAAATACAACGGCCACAAGGGCGATTCATGGCCGACATGACCTTACCTGAATCACATAAAACGGTGATGATAAATCAGATGTTCACTTCCTGCAGGAACTGTTTTCGTGCTGGCACTCGTCTAAGCAAATAAAACCTGAAGAGACAGATGCCAATGAAGATAGTGAAGCATTTGCATGTATAAATAGTCTGCTACACTGAAGTTTTATTAATGTTTTGCCATGAGAATTATAAGGTGTTACAAAATATGGTACTTTAAACTAAAGTGGGGAATTTTGTCATTTAATATATAGTATATATAAAACATCAGTTCATTCAGCCGTCCTATATTTAAAGAAAAAAAAATAATTAGGTAAAGCACCATTAGGTATACATACAAAATTAAGGACAGTGGAGTCAGAAGAATTAACCACATGATGATTCCGTAAACAAAATTTATTTATAACTGTCCCTTTTATACACTCAACATTTACTTATACATTTATACACATACCTACATAATTATTGACTATAGGTAATGAGTTAGGAAGACTTGATGTTGCTCTACTACAGGGTAAAAGCATAACTTACTTTTCCCAATCTTAATAGTATCACTAAATAGGCATTCTACAAAAACTAGTGAGTCAATGTCAACACATCAGTATCTTGTCTGACACAACACACAAACACATATCAGGATTTTCTTTTGAGTGGTTCGTAAAGCTAACCACATACTTTAACGCGCCGAAAGGAGCCGAACGCGCAACAGTCAGCATTTTTTTATGAAATCTTATGCAAAATCGCGCACCTGTCTGCAACGCATTATCAGTATTTAGGTCAAACGCTGTAGACACTTGTGGTTCCGGCGCGCTTCGGCTCCTTCGGCCGTCGCCGTACGCATTTACCATTAGACAGTGTAGCAGCAAAAGCAAAGCGGGGGCGATCAAAGTAGTAGGCAAGTACATTAATTTTAACAATAACAATTGACAGGCACGAATCTAAATACATCAACGATTCCTCTTTGGATCATTTTTATATACCTATCTCAGAATCGGCGCAAAACTTCTCCGCTAAAACTTTTCCATCCACTATATATATGGAAATTGTGAGGGCAAAACACGCAAACTCAGGCACTTCCTTAAACTAACAATTGACAGTCGCAAACCCGGGGATTTCAACGATCCCACGTTGAAACACATCTATATCAGAATTGTCGCGTAATTTTTCCGCCAAAGCTTTCTCTTGCGCTAGAGGATGCCACGCGCCAAGGGTGCAGGCTACATCCTCATTAGGCAAATAGTAGTGACACCTACGGGAAGCGCGTGCGCTGGGCACGTATTCGAACAATCGTACACGTTGGCAGCGGTGGAGGGATAGCCACAAACCTGGAACAACGACCGGTCAACGTTCACTCCCATTGTTCCAATTTAAAAGAACATATTATTCATACATATTACTCAGCTATGTGCAATCAGACTTTTACCAGTAATAGATATTAGGTATTTAAAAAGCACGTTGTTCAAGTTTCCGTGGTAACTGTGATAAACCTGTGAATATGGCACACCGTACATTCACCGCAAAATAAAGTGGCATATTTGTCATAGAGACAAATGTAGTGCGTAATGGATAAATTCTAAAGAGAAATTAATAGGCAAAGCGCTTCTGGTGGTGCAGTTGTCCATAAACGACGGTGACCTCTTACCATCATGAGGCGCATAAACATTACGTGACTACATAAAAGATTAAAAGACGTTTTACAACATAACTACATATATATTTTACTCAACAGATTATATTTATTGGCTAGACAAGCTCACCTATAAACCCTGAAGAAGGTGGGTTTCTCCTAAGGCGATAAGACGAAGTGTCCTGTAGAACAGACCACAGCCCCCACAGCACTCTAGGATTCAGAAGATGGGCGTCCACGCCCGGGCGTTGCTCTAATAACCTGAAAATCATTCGATGTTAGTCTGAAATTCATTTAAAGCATTGCTGTATATGACTCTTGTTACACGTTTTAATATGATGGGTACATAAAATAATTACTGTACTGTACCAGCCTTTTTAATAGTCCACTGCAGGACGTAGGCCTACCCACGAAGGGTGATTGGGCCATATCCACCACGCTGGCCCAGTGCGGGTTGGTGGATTCACATACGCCATCGAATTTCTTCTACGGACGTATGCAGGTTGCCTCACGATGTTTTCCTTCACCGAAAAGCCAGTGGTGTGAAATTCCGTACATAAATTCCAAAGAATTCATTGGTACGGGACCGGGGATTCGAACCCACGACCTCACGATTGTAAGGCGGGTGTCACTACCTCTTGACCACCACGGCTCAAAATAATTACACCATCACGGAATTTTCTCAAGGACTCTAGAACTTACTTGCCTACCTCATATTTAGATTAGATTCGATCAGTCGTCAGATGGGTGATCGCGGGTACAAAAAATGTAGGACCGCGGCTGTTTTAAAGCGTTTAGTCATGCCTGAGGCCTTCAGGCGGCTTAAAAACTCTGACACCAGGGCTAGCCACCCGGCCTATACGAACGAGTATACGTACGAGGTACGAGTACATGATATGAATACTGGTAAACACAGGCGCGGGATTTCCTATCTTGGGCCACGAATGACCAAAACTAATTGATTACGTATTTGGAAAATAATGGATAGTGATGTACCTACCTACCTACCATTTCTATTGGTATGTGGTTTTACAAATTCGAAATGGCGGTGCAGGAAAATTAAAATTGTGGACAAATTATCAAAATACATAATGCAAAAACACTTTATACAATAATATGAATTTCACAAAATCGATCAGATATCAACAATAAAATATTTGTTTATTGTTGATATCCGATCTTCACATAGACCACACAGCCCCCAGCGGATCAGCAAGTAGAAATGGCAGTAAGCAGGGTACATAGTTCGTAGAACGCATGGTCGATAGGACCGTAAAGTTCTCGAATGGAGACCATGTACCGGCAAGCGCAGCGTAGAACGGTCACCGAAAAAGTGGACTGATTATCTAATCTAGACCGCAAGATCACGCTGGATGCTAGCCACTTCCAATTAATCTTATTGGAAGTCCATAGGGGAGACCTATGTCCAGCAGTGGATATCTTACGGCTGATAATGATGACGCTGACGAAAAAATAATAATGTATATAAAAAAGGCCTCTCAGTGGTGGCCTCAAAATAACTCAAAATACTGGGCCTAGCTCGTGATGTAAAAAAAAATAAAACAATAGACAATAAAAGAAAAAATAATAACAATCTCCGTACAACTTCAAAAACATTCTACAATATTAGAAGCTGCATCCTTCTGGGATTCCGGCCCAGATGCTTTGTCCAAATTAAACTAGAAACCCTTGTGTGCGAAGACGTCGAATTAGAGAATGTCTATCATTTTTACCAACTAGTTACTACGTTGTTTGAAGCGCCATCTGTGAGAATTGCTTTAAACCAGTCAGTCACTTAATGTGAAATTATTAGAACTCAATTTTTGTAATGTTTATCATAAAAAAGAAAGTTTCTATACACCTAGTGTGTGAAGCACGATAAAATCATTTTCAATATTAGAAGCCTTCTAAAGTTAAGCATACCTTCAAAAAATAATAAAGTACCTACTTAATTACCTTTTATAAACAGGAAACAACGGGTAATCAGGATTGTGGTACCAGTCATCTAAAGTCGCAGTGTAGTTCGAAGGATCCCATATGAGAATAGAAATTCCTTGGTATAAAGGATCATCTAAGAATTTATATTCAGGCTTCGCTACCACCTGCAACAAAATATTTCCTTACAAATGAACACTAATATTGGTGTTCATTTGGCCCAACAACGTATAAACATTGCCATTCAGCGTGGCAATGCTGCCAGCATGCTGGGCACGCTATATACCAACTGGCAGATAGCTTGAGCATTTTAATTATCTTCAGACCTTCAAGGGTCTGTAGATGATCCAACTGATTTTATGTAGTAGTAATTTTAGCATAAGTATTGTTAAGTATTGTTGTATTTTGTTGCAGTTAAGACACTTGCCCTAAAAATAAATTACTCACATGATTATATGACACAGGCTACAAAAATAACCTAAATCTGTGAGGCCGTAAGAATTATGAGTTTGAGTTAGGTACCTGCCTACTTATAATAGAAGCATAATGCCGGAAAGTACATAAGGTATTTTACGTCAACAAAATAATAAGTGAATTCATTACTTTGTATGCAATATTGTTATTAATAGAGGTGGCTAAGAAACATGATCACATATTTACATAATAATTATAATTCTAGGTTTATTTTTTAAATAGAATATATTGTTGACGTTTAGATACACCATAAATATAAAGTTCCTAGTATTTGCAATCCAAAAACGTAATTCGCATATCACACAACAAAACTATTTAAGTAATAACTGCACTTACTTGTGAATTCAGGATCCTAAACGTAGTTTTTGATCCGACATCATCCGTGAAGTTTTCAGTGGGCGCATTATTGAATCTTAGCACCATTTCGTGGGAATCTGCCGATAAAGCGACGGAATTAACTTCCGAACCTTTGTAAATCTTTTCAACGACAGCACTGATCGTGACGACCCCAATACCGACTTATACGAACATTTTATGACGGCGCCACGGTTTTATTTCTTGTGCAAAACTGGAAATCTCTTGTAGAAAATTCTAGTTTCTTCGTTTGGCCACATTTACAGTTATATTGGTCGGACTGTATTGTCATAATTGTTATAATTCGTACAAGGCCTCGGCGGCTCTCAAACTTGGGAACAAAAGGTATTATTGCAACGCTCAACTCTATCACCTATAATAAAATTACACGGCCTTGAAAACAACAATGTTTCCGCTCCATTTCGATAATTTAGAAATAAACATAGAGTAGATTCTCTAAATATGGACCACCTATCGTTTTCATTGAATAAGACAATTAAGTTGTAAGCCAAATCAGTCTTTATTAATATTAGAAATAGATAAACTATCAAGTTACAGCAATCTGTAGATATCTATTTAAAAACCCAAAAAAATTCTAACAAAGTTTATTTTTTTGTATAATATTACAAAGTTAGCTTTATAACAAGAGGTAGTTTAATATGGACTACTAGGGTTTTAATATGGACTACGGGTACCTAATATGGAATACAGGTATACAATAAGGACATTTATAATTATTTTTAACAACAAATTATCTCATTTATTAGGAACTTCTTGATTACAGTCTCATAAACAAAATACTTATCAAATAAGAAAAGAGGTTAAATTAATCAGATAGACAAAATCCACACACAAATGCGACATCGTCAACCCCAGCACATTCTTCGTGGCCCCATCTCTTGCAAGAAAGGCATTGGATCCATTGTTCTCCACGAGTGTCTTCTGAAAATAACCCCTCACAAAAAAACATTTAGCATTTTCACTTTGGACTACTGTACATTCATTAATCTAAATATGGACTACCAGTCCATATTTAGAACCTCACGCTAGGTCCATATTGCAAAACAGTGACTTAAATACGAAAAAATTTATTTTTTAAATACCACGACAATTTACGTTTACACTTTGTTACAACAAGATCTAATGAAAAAATGTCAATTTCGACAAAAAAACAACTGACACTCTACCTTTACAAGAAAAACTAAGAGAACCTTAGAAAACTTACCAAAAATATACATCAAATGTTGGAGAAATCTCAAAATGGCGACCACCGACACGCACTTGCTCAAATCGTCTCCGAGTTCGACTAACAGGTTGGTGCGTGGCAGAAGCAACGTACGCAGTCAACTTCACACTAAAAGTGGTGACAACTACCGACCTATGCCTGTAGTCCATATTGTAGGACTAGTCCATATTTAGAGAATCTACTCTACTACAAGTAATTGAATAAGTGAAATCTTTTTTCATGTCGGTCTTGTTGGTTCATTAGTTGGGTAATGACACATTGTAATAACGCGTGACCCTGCGTAAAATATTTAGGATACATTTTGTTGTTTTGTCATATTAATAAGCAAGTACGTACGGCTTACATTACTTAGGTATTTGTATCACTATAATTTTAACTAGACTTTTCACCCCCACTTTTTCACAAATCATCTCTCCGCCAGTTTGTCTATACAATAACATATTGTTAATAGAATTACAAAGTGGAGCTTATAACTTCCACCTTGTATTTTGCGATGTTATCTGAAATTGGAGGGAATTGGAAATCGCTGATCATTTTACCTTTTTTCTTCTTACCATTTTGAAATTGGACAGCCGAGATAGCCCGATGCTAGTTTGTGAAACCCTTCGAAATTACGTATTAAGTTCGGGTGTATGTGCATCTTTTTCTAACACATTTTAAATATCATATTTAAAATGGTACAAAGTGATGTAAGTATATTTCTTGCTGTTTTAGTACGGTTTCTATTACATTAGTCCTTTTTCTGAGATAAAAAAGATTTGTCTGTTTGCCGTACTGATAGTACCTACCTACAAAAGGTCGTAAAGTATCCGCCATGAGTCCATGACAGTCAGCAAGCATTTTTAATTTTCCACACTATGAGCAAGAACTCGACCTAAGTGATAATTAAATAACAGAATACAAGCGGATGACATAATTTAACTAGGTAATTAAGCCATCCGAAGAGATAATCTGCACGTTACACATCGATAAGTAAGAAAGCGAAACAATGGGAGCAAACAACATGATTATAGATAAAAAGATCGATAATTGCGGAGATTCTTGTTTTATTATAGAGTGAACCAGTCACATTTTCCATTCGTGCCTCGTTTTGATCCATGGACTCGGGGTCCAATCTTGTATTTCAGGGTCAGACATTATAACTATTTATACCTTGTAAAATATAGCTTGATACGCGAGAAATTGACATTGACATACGCGTAATGACTCGGGCACATCAAGTACCATATTTTTATAGTCAAAATGTTCGGTACACAATGCTGTACTTCATGGTCGAGATGCACGAGCATGAAGTACAACATTATGAACCGAAAATTTAAACTATAAAAAATATGGTACTTGATGTGCGTGAGTCATTACGCGTATGTCAATGTCAATTTCTCGCGTATCAAGCTATATTTTACAAGGTAAGTATAGTCATTTTTATTTCCTATATTTAAATGCTTCATGTCTCTCGAGCTCTTTTCTTATGAGATGAGTTTACCCATAAACATGACGCATGCAATTTGCTGAATTTTGCTGATTGCAAGCTGAATTTCAAACAAGGAAGAAATACGCATTACAAAATAAAGGACCAAACTACACAAATACATATTTATGCAAATCCAGTGAGATGTTCCGCGGGAGTTATTGTTCAGGCTGCAGAGTCAACAACCCAAGGGCCTGCATTATGCATGCCCCATTGTACGCTTTTGGACCATACTACAATGCCCGGCTCAAACAAACGACACGCTGTTTGATAGCTACTCACATGTTGAGTACTTGTCGACGAATTCATTTTGTAGTGTTTCCCGTGGTGCCTCACATTTTTGACCATAAATGTTAAGGGGTGACAATCCTGTATACAGTCAATGAAACATGCAGCCTATTTACTCGTATGGTAGAGCCGCAAACGTTATATCGATTTATTATGCACATTGCATTTTTGCGCGGTTGAAACATACCATTAGGGGAAGTACGTACAAAATGGCATATACGGGTAAAACGGCACACCACCTGTATCTCCGATTTGGTGGGTCTTATCGTTCTTCTAGCAATACCATCGTATGCTTCAATTGTCTATTATCGAACTGTGAAAACACTATCATTATTGGCTCAGTAATTTTTTCTCACCAATTTTAAATAGATAATTGGCGGTTACAAGTTTTTTATCGTCGCTAGGAGTTTTTAAAGTTTTGTTAAGTTATTTGCTTTGAAACTTCAATGTAAAGTTACGTTACTATCCTGTTACTTTCATCCTTGAATTTTGAATTTCGTTTTGATAAAAAAAAATCGAGTATTCAATTATTTTTGGGCCGTTTTTTTGGCGTGTTTTTTATTTGCATAAAAAACAGTACGGACAAAACGGCATAGGCATACAATGGACAAAATAACAAGATTTTTTAAACTAACACTAATTACTATCACCTGCCCCAAAAGGAAGTCTTATAAGTAGTTAGAGCAAGAGAAAACCAAAAACTCAACAGTCAAAACTGTCTGTAAAGTTTTGACGTCAAATCTTATCATCATCTATTTTCGCGCTCAAAACCTGGAGAAGCTTAGTTAAGTAACATGAATTGTTTTCTTAGCGCAGTTTAATGCGGAGACTTGTCTAAAACAACTAAAAGGTTTATTTGTGCATTATAAAGGTATATGCAATTTTGTCCATTACGATAGTCGTCCATTTTGTCCGTATAGTATGGACAAAATGGTTTTTCATAGACCTCTGTTCATAACGAATTATTTCTTAGTTACCTTTTATAAATTCTTGTTTTTATATGTTAAATATATAGATAAAAAATCATATTTTCTGTGTATAAAATTTCCTGGTTCTATACATAAAAATAAAGAAATTATGAAAGAAATAGAAAACAGTATGTCGTTTTGTACGTACTTCCCCTACTTATTTGGAGATTTTAGTCAACTAGAAACCTGGTCTTTCTTCGTAAGCATCGATGTATATATTCATAAAAGTTGGGGATGAACATCGAAATAATTACGTGTTCGGACAAAATGATTGGGGGAAAATGCTTCAAAAAACAATGAACCCATAGCATATTATTATATCTTCTTTGCCCATAGTTAAATAGAAAGCGAAATAAAATCGAGACAAAATAAAATGCAAACATCGCTTCAGCAGAGCTTCGATTTGATTGATACCTAGTAGTTAGATAGATGTTTCTTCTGACCATACTTCGTGTTAATGACCACGACAAAACAACATATTTCTCCAAATTCATCATGTAATGATGTTGTTTTTGTCCGGTACCGTTGTGCATTTAAGCCTAAAAGAGATAAATCTGACGGACTCGTTTTTGATTAGCGCGAAATGTCTTTACATACAAAGAAACTGCCGCCTTTGTGATGTAAGAACGAGTTCTTAAGATAAAGTACAGATGAAAGCCTACGCAAGGGATGCAGGAAATGTGCCTCATGTGATTATATCATAACATACTTGTTTAATTTATTTAATTGCGTTTATCAAGGCATGTACAGGAAATTTAGATCATCCTAAGCAAGATAGAGCTTACTTCGACGAACTAGATTTTTTTAAATTGGCAACTACTTGATCCCGCAATTCTATGTACCTACATTATTACTGTATACTTCTTACTAAGTTGTTCCTGGAATTTTATAATGCTTTAACTTCCACGAGCTTCTGAACATAAATCCCTATCTCTAGATATTCATAACTTAGTTGCACCTTAATCGACAGATCTGTAAAGAAAACAAGATAGTTTTTATAAAAACAGTAAAATGCACACTTCTGCCGGTCGGAAGCGTGTGTCACGTCTATCCCACGTCTGGGCAATAAACTTATCGAGTTCTCGAGAAAGGACAGAGGCATGTCCTGCGGTTGTAGTGACTAACGCTAGTAAGTAATAAAATATTGTTTTACAAATATGAATCACGAACGTGCATTTTTGTTGACTTGTGTTCCAAGTCCACGCGCTAACCGTCTGTGGACATCTGCAATGTCCAATCTGCGATATGACAGTCGGTGCTTTGCTGATTCTTTATCAGAATGCATCAACCTGTTTATAATAAAGCTGCCTGGAATGCTCCTACATGAGATAGTCGCTATAAGAATTTCCATAGCCGGTAAAATTTAAATATATTATATAGGTAATAGATCAGCGATAAGACTTTTATTCAGGCATTAGCATAGATTAAGCAAGTTGGATTTTCCTTCGCGCACGCGCAGGTTTTACTGAGGCTTAGGCAAATACCGAGCGCCGGCGCCAAGGCGTTTGTCGTCTGCGCCATATCAGCATATCAAGTCATCACGCAACTCGATGTAAAATGAGCTTTATTGGAGTGGGCGCGAATAAATCACATCGGAGACGGCTAGAACAGAATGAGCAAATTGTAGCGATTTCTACGTATACTAAGTGTAAAAGGTGCGTTCCGCGTGTACTAAGAGTACCTATACACAGGTTCACCGACACAACCTCTTCGGGGCGATTTCAAGAGATAATGAGTATAACTTCGAAGTAGGTACATGTCAACCACTATAGCTAAAGGACCAATCGCGAAAAATAAATCAGTTGATAGAAAAAGTTCATTGACTATCGGTAAAATGCATAATATATAAACCTATTAGTGTTTACCCGCGGCGTCGCCCGCATGATATTTTGATTTTTGACGCAATATCACTATAATTTATAGCCTATGTGTTATTCTGATATATAAGCTATATTATTGCAAAGTTTCATATCAATCCGTTCAGTAGTTTTTGCGTGAAAGAGTGACAAACATCCATACATCCATCCTCACAAACTTTCGCGTTTATAATATTAGTAGTATAGTAAATAGTTATTAGTAAGCACTCAATTATCGCATTACCCTGTAAGGAGGTTGCTGTACGCTGAAACACAGGCACTAGCCTAGTATGGCAACAATATATATTTGTAAACTTTCTTATGCCAGATTAATGGATGAATTCTAATCATGCTAGGTGAAATTTTATATAATAATACAACAGGTCAATTCAATGATTCATTTTATACGCAGGTATAGATTTAGACAAGTGAGTAATTTATTTATTTTCCCTGCTTTTAGGTAGATATATGACTGAATACGGATATTTTACGATTGCATGTATTGGTTCATGTACCTACCTATATATTCGTCAACGGGGGAAATAGCTTTCTCGACGACTCATGTATTTCACTTGAAACAGTCGACATTATCCTTTAGAAAACCACATACCTAACAAAGTGCAGTACAATAAAACCAATTGAATCACAATATTTGACCAATTGATTCACCCTTTGTTTCATTGGCCCTTATTTTAGGCTCTTCGAATGAGTAATTTATGTTACTATATACAAAGCAAGATTTCAGGAACACTCCGCCTTCGCCTGCGTATATCCAACCCTCTGGAAGATCTAAAGCAAGGGAAGCCTACGTCCAGCAATGGCCGTCATACTATACCGAGATAATGATGATGGCAAAGTCGGGCAGTGATCAATATTTATTCGCATAATTCGCATACGATTTGGGACGTTCGCCGAAGAGGGCAGTGCGCGCATTTTAATGCGTCCCACAAAGCAGAGATCCGATGCGATAACTGACACAATACTCGGTCGCTCACCCATACACTGCCCATAATACTACTTCTCATTATACATTGACTTGGCATTACAACACATTTATTCTAACGTAATATTTTTCAGAACTTCAATGTCACCAAACCCGCTAAAGTATCGAATGATTACCGTTTATAGCTACCTGCTCGCATCCTACAGAGTCAGTGACGGAATATGAGTATAAAAGTAATTATCCTAGAATTTGCTTTTTATTGTCTTTAAAAGACTTTACTCGGTAGTCTAATAAAAATAACTGAACCGATAAAAATCAGTGCTCGAGACCGACAATAAATTACAAATTGATAAAAGATACTTTCGCCCACACGTACCTAGTCAGAGGTGTCAAAAGTGGGCCACAAACGCGCTCATAGCGGGTTGTTGATCTATGACACAGAACCAAACGTCAAAATAAATAATAAAGGTTGTAAGTAAAGCACATTTAGGACGTTAACTGTAAATAGACAAGCAACTAAGGTAGGTAGAGCGCGGTTCACGGAACGCAAGTATCGGCTGCCAGCTCATGTGCATGTGATTCATCGTCCGTATGCACTATGGCTCTTATTCTGCGTGCCTCGTCTCCAATTTTAATGAGATAAACGCATGTTCTTAATCTGCATCATACGACATTGAGACACGCATTTAATATCAAAGTAAAAAAATAGAGTCGTAGTTATTGGATAGAAGAACCTTACCTATAAACTCTCCCAACCGGGAGCCAAGCAGAGCCCCTGAACTGCTTACAACAGCGCAAGTGTTATAGACGTGACCTTCGTGTAGCGGAGACTTCGAGATCCGGAACCCCAGCCTCGCAAAAGGCTCATCCTCAGCCTTTACAGTAATCATTTTAACATTTTTCAACGCACACTTGACGTCTTGCCCCGAGGCTTCCTTATTATTGCCTCTTTGGTACTTGACGTCGTAGATGTTCTGAGAATCTAATCCCGAACGGAAAACTTTGCTCTCACCCATTAGCACTCTATGAAACTCTTTGAGTAGCAAATCTTTGAACTCTTTTGTTTTCGTTTCACAATCTGAGGCGGCATAATCATAGCAAACGTATTTTTCACTGTCGAATTCTAATAGGGGTTTGTGAATGTTTGGGAATCTTGGACTTCCGTAGCTTTTTCTCACTACTATGTTCGTGGACGGATGACCCTGAGAGCCTGAAGTCTTACCAGCTGTTAATATACCGCTGCTCCACACGGAGCCGACGGCAGACCTCCGTCGTTTGTGAATGAACAGCGTCGAATTGAATGGCGACTTCGAATACTCTGAATATTTTTCTTGGAAGGTCAACGATGTCTTGTGCGTTTCTGGCGTCTTATCAAATAGCCTCTGCTTTTCTATATACATCCAGTACTGTGACCAGATCAGATATAAATAGCCGCACATACCGAAGCAAAGGAGGTTAATAAATACCCAAACAGACATCGCTGCAGCTTTCATTGTTCAGATGGTACGTATATGTGTATAACCCTTAATTTACACTGTAAAACACGAGGAACACGGGTAGCTTATGATTAGAATGATGCAAATAAGGTATAAAATCACAACCGCATTAAATGCAAGAGATCTCGGTGAGATGCGAGGGGACGTAGGGCGGAACGATCAGCTGTGGAGAGGAGCTAGCGCGCCTGCGTGAGATGCTGCCCGCAGTCCTTGTCGTCTCGACCGCGGCGACAATCAAATAGCGATTTTGCTGCAATTGTCCGGTGGCAAGGGTGGCAACTGCGTGACTTCAAGCTTTCAATTTTATGGCTCGTGAAACTGAAAGCTTTGTTTTTTTTTTCATATTTGTTCTCTTTTCTAAGGGGCAGCCACAACAACATTTTGAAGATCATTAGCAATAAATTCGACTGTCCTATATTAAAACACTGGGTTGGAATGATAATACCAAATTAAGAGTAGTAATAGATTGTATCTAAGATAATTAGTTTTTTCTGTCAAGCTATTATAGTAATAGTACCTGTGTGCTTCATAGTTTGTAAGATTTTCTTGACAGTGTTAATGTAATGTATAGGTAGTCTATGTTTTTATGTACTTAGATATAATTTTGTATGGACCTCTGATGTCTGAAATAAAGTTTTATTATTATTATTTTCTGTACTAGGTAACGTTTTTTTCTTCTTATGGTAACACATTTTATCATAACTTATGCAAATCATTGTACTAATCAATAAATCAGTTCATGTATCATAATTTTTCGCCAAAAATGGCACAACCGACTTCAATCAAACTACAAAAACTTAAATTACCCATACCACGTTTAGAAATTTTCAAGAAAGGCCCCATGTACACCTCATTAAAAATATATAACCATATACCCAATCAAATAAAAAAGAAACAAATAATAATACATTCCAGAACAAACTCCGCAGTTTTCTTATAGAGAAGTGCTATTACACTATCAATGACTTCCTAGAGGATGAAATCAGAAATTGACAAACTGTATTTAATAACGCGATAAGTATTATTTATAATAATATTTATAGTAATATTATACAATCGATAAATTTGTTTTTAAAAACACTCTTTATTCCTACCACAAAAAAGTATACCATACGTAGAAGCGCTTTCACGATAGCACCCGTCCTCCTGACGTCTATATGTGTGCGTTTCTCAATTTCGCTTCCGTCTCGCTCACTCCTGCACGGCGCGAATCTCTTCAAATAATAATAAATAAAAATGTATCATTAGTGCCTAAAATTATAAATAATGCAATTATTGTACCTCGTGTAATTGTGTTATGTGCATAAGCTAAGTATGTAATATTGTATAATAAGAATAGTGCTTTAATAATACCTATTTAAGTTTGTACTAGCCATTGCTGCGCCCTCAATACAGGGTATATATGCCATATGTTTAGTTAATCTAGTTTTTAACTGAATTATGTATATATTTGCAATAAATGTAAAAAATAAATAAATCATTGTAATCTACGTACAAAACTCGAATAGTTCGCTCGAATGATACTTATACTTACTTGTAATGACCTACTTATACCATTTTAAGAATATTGTTTTTTTTTTATTTGTCAAAAACCACTCAGGAGATTTCAATACATTTTAAATGAGACCACCTCTGAACAATGTTCTACCAATGAAAGAAAGAATCATAAAAATTTGTTCAAATTGGCGGAATAGTCGCATAACATACATACAAAAAAATACATTCGAATTGAGAACCTCCTATTTTTTGAAATCGGTAGAAAATGATTTTGATGCTTACGTACTGGAAAGGAAATGGATTTGGGAGGGTTAAATTCAAAATTGAAATGTTCTTGATAAATACCGTTTTATTTCCAAAATTCTTATTAAAGCTGGTTTGTAAAAACCAAGGTATTTCACAACCAAAAGGTGTTAGTATTTCTACTAGGTAGTGTTATCAGTTAGGTAATTATTATGTGCATATTTTATATCAATAGTTTAGTTCGCAATTTTTTACAATTTGCCTACTTAGTTAACATATTTTCCAGAAATAAATTAGGTATATTTAATGAAAAAATTGATAGTAAAGGATTTTAAGGTTACTATAACTTAAAAGTTTAAAACTTTATATTAATAAAACTTTAAGTTTGGAACGTTTCACTATTGCTTAGCTCTTAACTTCTTGGCGGCTGTGATGTAGGTACAAGCTGCGGACAGTGGTCTCGAACCTACCGATTTTCGGTATTTCTACCGATATGTTACCTACGAAGTTGTCTTTTGGGACAAATTTTTCCAAATTTCTACCGAATTTCACGATTTCAGCGAGTTGTGACGAAAAGGAGGATATGATTTTTGGCTGTTTGTGTGGTGATCAGAGTCCGGTGATACTCCACTCCGGTGATAAAATTTTGGAGTGATACTCCAGAATTCGATCATTTCAGGCTATATAAAGTACATTATTTTAAACCTGAAAATCCTTTCATAGGTACCGATTTTTGCTACTAATATACCGATTTTCTTTGGTAATTCTACCGATTTCGCAAATTTTCGTGCAAGACCTCTGGCTGCGAATAACCCAATCCTGAGTGAAGCTGATTTAACAGGTGCGCGAGATTGGGTTATCCTGCTACCATCACAGCTGCCAAGTTGTTTGATTGGGCCGACAAAATGATTCTGAAAACCAATTTATATTCTGGAAAATCTAACAGATTATTTAATACGCAAGTTAGCGATACATTAGTTATTATTTTATGAATTATTGTTTATGTTTGTAAAATTAGGTTATGTATAATTAAATAATTCTAAAGCTAATTGGTACTTTGTACGATATGAGGTTCATACATCTAATCTTGATCTAGTGGTAAATCTTTAAAAAAAGATCTACCACTATACCATAAAACGACGTAAAATAAAAGCGACTAGCAACTTTTAAAAATTAAAGACAAATAATATTAAATATCACAAAATGCTGTGAAATGCGTGTTACATACCTACATAGAATTTCGTACCAATATGAGTTGGGAAGAAAAATATTTTTTTTTATCATTAACATAGCTTACGAATTAAGCCCATTCTATCCATCCATCCATCAGCCATAGGACGTCCACTGCTGGAGATAGGCCTAAGGCCATTTTTCACAAGAAATATATAGCTATAGCAAATTTTAAGTCTCATTTCGTCATTTTATCTCTTTATTCAATTTGCATTCCCTTCAGTCTTCGGCTAAACAACATTTGTAGTAAAAACTTTATTTTGAAAACCATTTTAGAACCGTTAAGTATTTTTTGACAATATTTTTTTTTATTTTAATTAGGTTCTAAGCTAACGAAAATTAGCATTGTATACAGGGTTACTTCTAAAACACCAGCAACCTTGCAGGACTAAATACCTAACACCATAAACAACAACATTTGTTCTACGACTTTTGTCAAAACTCAAAAAAAAATTTGTTGTTCCATAGAAAAATATAGTTCACCCGCAACAAAATGTATGGAATAGCTATTTTTTTTGAGTTTTGACGTAAGTCGTAAAACAAAAGTGGTTGTTTATGGTGTTAGGTATTTAGTCCTGCGAGGTTGCTGGTGTTTTAGAAGTAACCCTGTATAGGTACAAGACCACGAAAACATAAAATTACTATTGTTAAAATAAAAAAAACTATACAAAATGAAGGAATTTACAATATGCAATACAGTACAAAAAATATGAATTACTAATATTTTATTTCACAGAGAACACAGTTCGCCAAACAAACAAAAACTATATTTGACGAATCATACTTTCGGTGAAACCTACTTACACAAGAACAAGTTTTTTCGTTCTACCAATTTTTAAGTAAACATTGCTTTCTGTAAATAAATAGAAACTGTAGTTGCTTTGTATAAATCATACGTAATTCCTTAAACGCATCTCATCATCTTAAAATTTTAATATGTACATTAAAATAATGGGGTAATTTTAAAGGCACCATCGTAAATTTAAAAGCAACGTAAGATATTGTTCTCTCTTTCAAATGCACATGGTAAAAAAGAAACAGGGTTATTTTAAATTGCTATTAAAATTACGATGGCGCCTTTAAAATTGGCCAAAATAAGTACCTTTACTAAATATGGTTTCAAATAACGAAACATTTAACAATCACTTGGTACGCCTTTAATAAATAACACAGCAAAGGAGTAGAGCGATGGAAGTAATTTAAAAGTAATATATTACTAATAAAACTTATTCTAAAATCAATAAATTAGTTAAGTTATTGCACTATTAAAAAAAATATTGCTAATAATTATTATTTTTGAAACTTCGTTGACCTAATATAGGTAATATTTCCAGTCTGGATAAGGATAGGGAAGGGAAAATAATACTTAAAGGGTTAACAATTTTATATTTTGTAAGGGTATAGGCCGAATCAAACTTCTTGGCGGCTGTGAAGGTGCTACAAGCTATTCGAGCAAATATCTAAAG
Source organism: Hypomecis punctinalis (assembly GCA_949316475.1). NCBI lineage: Eukaryota > Metazoa > Arthropoda > Insecta > Lepidoptera > Geometridae > Hypomecis > Hypomecis punctinalis. Next base: position 12,696,896 of record OX438797.1, read on the forward strand.
AGTAACAATCGTGCGAAAAAAGTGTCCGAGCCAAAACCCTGCCCAAGCTACGTAGTGAGCACGCTTTTTAATTAGTCGTAAGGCGATTGTAAGCCGACTACGCCGTGCGATGCCAAAGTGCTCGGTTCAACTGTTAGGTGACATAACGTCAAGATTCGAGGAAATGGATCATTGTGAATTATTAAATGTAAATATCTAAGTCGGTTTTTCAGCCTTGCGAACAAGCCGGTTTCCGAAAAGGCTTTAGCACCATGGACCACATTCATACGCTGCGGCAGGTTATACAGAAGAACGAAGAGTATAATCTGTCACTTTGCTTAGCGTTTGTGGACTATGAAAAAGCCTTTGATTCGGTCGAGACATGGGCTGTGCTCGAGTCTCTCCAACGATGCCGTATTGACTATCGGTACAACGAAATGTTGAAGTGCTTGTATAATAACGCCACGCCACTATGTCGGTCCGAGTACAGAAAGAGAGCTCCAAGGCGATCCCTTTAAAAAGAGGCGTAAGACAGGGAGACGTAATTTCTCCGAAACTGTTTACGACTTACTTTGGAGAACGCCTTCAAGCTCCTGGAATGGAAAGGATTCGGCATGAATATCAATGGCGAATACCTCACTCACCTTCGGTTTGCCGACGATGTAGTAGTCATGGCACAATTGATGGAAGAGCTCGGGTTTCTCAACAGGTGGGTCTTAAGATGAACATGGACAATACGAAAGTCATGTGTAATTCCCATGTTTTACCCACCCCGATTTCTGTTGGAAACTCGGTTCTTGAAGTCGTTGACTCGTACGTCTACCTAAGACAAGTAGTCCAGTTAGGTAGGTCTGACTTCAACAAAGAGGCCAATCGCCGAATCCAACTCGGCTGGGCAGCGTTCGGAAAATTGCGTAGCGCCTTCTCGTCCGACATACCTCAGTGCCTCAAGTCGAAAGTTTTCGACTAGTGTGTGTTGCCAGTGATGACTTATGGCACAGAAACGTGGTCTCTCACTATGGGCCTTATTAGTAAGCTCCAAGTAGCCTAACGAGCTATGGAGAGGGCTATGCTCGGAGTCTCTCTGCGGGATCGAATCAGGAATGAGGAGATCCGTAGAAGAACCAAAGTTACCGACATAGCCCAACGGATTAGCAAGTTGAAATGGCAATGGGCAGGGCACATAGCGCGGAGGACTGATGACCGGTGGAGTCGAAAAGTTCTCGAGTGGAGACCACGTACCGGCAAGCGCAGCGTAGGACAATGGAAATGAAAACCCACAAAATGGACGGATGACCTCATTAAGACCGCAGGATCGCGCTGGATGCAAGCCGCTTCCAACCGGTCTTATTGGAGATTCATAGGGGAGGCCTATGTCCAGCAGTGGACGTCCTTTGGCTAATGGATGGATGATGATGATGTAGCTAACATCGCAGCCGTCAAGTTGTTTGATTTAACCTATAGTTGTCCAATATTGGTCACATGAATCTCAGAGATTTAAGGAGTTCAACGTGTGTATTAACTCGAAGTAATGGTGACTGAGAAAGTATCAAGCCTTAATAACATCAGTCTCACCTCGCTAAAATCTATGGAAGGATATAGAGTAATTACCAGTATTCTTGATACTCTGGCAGTTGTACAAACATACGTCAACCATATGGAAAACAGGCAAAGATGACGAGTAAAGTTAGTTTTAACTTTCATTAATTGTATTGTACATCAGAAAGCTTGGAGTAATAAAGCTGAAAAGACGTAATAAAGGATCAGTCCGACCAGTCACGCTAGGACCCAAGGATATACGATGGCGAACAGATTCAGTCACGCCAATCTCGGCTGGTCGTATTTATGGTGCACATCGAACAACATACAACATTTAACTAGTGGGACAGCATAAAGGACATTTATTTTTTTAAGGAGACAGGCGAAGATGCTCACTTTTGTCTACCTCAGAAAAATAACAAATCAATATTTGTAACTCAATAGATTGAATGTTTCTAAGGTGCGCGAAGAAGGTTAAGGGTGAGCATCCACTGGTGTCCCCCTTAGCTTCGCTATGATAAAGGTTCAGTTTCACCGCGCTAAGATAGCGCTAAAAAGTATAAGATCGTAACCAGCTATAAGACGCGTCTCAGTGATCGCGATACGTATGGTGTTAAAACTAGAAGTGAAGGATCAGTTTGGCCTCGCCAAAATATGGAACGCGGCAGCGTCGGAGATGCGAGTTTAAATAGTCGCAGTCGGACAAGTTGTGTCATGATTAAAGCTGGGAGTAGTGACGGATCAGTCTCACCTCGCTAGGATAAGGAAGGGTATAAACAGGACATCGACTAACGTTGGAGACTAGATTGGATAACGGTCGCGATCGTTCAATCACGTATTAGGCCGCGAGTTGAATAGCCGTGGCGTGGTATTAAAGCTAGGAGTAGTGAAGGATCAGTCTCACCTTGCTAGGATAAGGAAGGGTATAAACAGGATATCGACCAACGTTGGAGACTAGATTCAACGGTCACGGTCGTTCCGTCATGTTTAAAGTTTAGCGGTTGCGGTCGTTCCATCGTATATAACGTTACTAATCAGAGTAGCCGTCGCGTGGTGTTAAAGCTAGGAGTAGTAAAGGATCAGCCTCACCTCGCTAGGATAAGGTAGGGTACAGTATATTGACCAACGTTGCACGCTACAGTTTCAGCGTCATGATCGTTCCATCACGCCAGAGTAGCCGTCGCGTGGAGTTAAAGCTAGGAGTAGTGAAGGATCAGTCTCACCTCGCTAGGATAAGGAAGGGTACAGGATATCCGCCAGCGTCGGACGCTACAGTTTCAGCGGTCGCGGTCGTTCCAGCGCGTGTAGGGCGGCGGGTCGGGCGAGCCGTCGCGGCGCGTAAGAAGCGTGGAGTAGTGGAGGAGAGGCAACATCGCTCCACCGAGTACTATCGCTCCGAGAGGCGGCTTGTGGACTAACCTGAGAAAGCAAATAGAATAATGTTCAATGCAGGCGACCTTCATTCTTCATGGATAGGCCTACGTCCCGCAGTGGAATATTAAAAAAGACTGGTACAGTACAGCAGGCAAGTTCATATTTTAATGTGCATTGTTGTCATCTTCATAGGACTTTCAATACAATGGGCAAAGGTATTTGTACAGGTATCCAAAACTTCGCCTGCACTATGTAGCCCATCAAGTACCTAACCAAAAGGAGTCGACACGCCTAAGCACCAAAGTCTGCCAAGTCAGTGGGGGCTGAAGAAACGCACACAAACCAAAATATAAGCAAGTTTACACGCACACAAATGTAATTAACTAACCGCCGAGCATGACCGCCGGTCGCGTACTTTTGCCAGAGGGGTACGCTTTGCAGTGTCGACTCCTTTTGGTTAGGTACTTAATGATGTAGCCTGTACTTGTATATCATTTTAAAATATCAATAATAATCAAATTTATATTCTGTTAAAATTTATAAAACATAATTAACTCGGTATGTTTACGTAATTTATGAAAAATGAATTATCTTATGTATAAAAGATGCCGCCATATTTTTCTACAGCATAGAAAAGGACAACAACAAAGATTTACTAGGCTTGATTTTGACACCTCAAAAAGAGATCTATTTAAGTTTCCAATATAGTTCGATAAAAATTAATAACTCACCATGGCACTGAGATTACGAAGAGTGTATACGAAAATGCCAAAACCAAATTGACCCAGACTCTCGTACATCGTCTCAGGTTGTTTGATATCCATTGACTTTGAAGAACTGGAACAAGACATAAATATTTCTTTTATATTTAACACGTTATTGAACATTCACGGATTTTATCAACCTTAGGAACATTATCCTTATAGTCTTAACTCTTCGGGACTTATCGCGCAATACATTTTGAGATAAATAAATACCTCTGTTTTTCTGGATATTTCGACTGAGTCACATTAGTCGTGATCACGACCGACGACGGTCCCGTGATACTCGTATAAGAATTGTGCTTTAATTGCAAAAGTTAAAAAGAAACTTCCTATTTTTGCCGTAATTTGTTTTATTTTATTTTGTTTATTTATTATTTCGTTTACAAAAAGTGACCCAATCCGGGTGCAGTGCCACGGTCGAAGCGAACACCTGCACAATCCCAGCAGCCTGTACTTCCAGGTGTGAATATTGGCATCCCTCTGTTATAGGTCGTTCAATTCGTTGAGACAGTACTTGCGGAAAATTATAGTTTGGTACTCACACAAAGTAACCCAATCCGGGTGCAGTGTCATGGCCGAAGCGAACACCTGCACGAACCCCAGCAGCCTGTACTTCCAGGTGTGGATATTGGCGTCTCGCTGCTCCAGCTCGTTTAGTTGCTTCAGACTATATGAACCCTTGCGGAACAGGGAGATCGGGTCCGCCGCGGGGAAGTTCTCGGGGCTGTACGGCTGCAGAGTGCCACTCTCTACTACACCCACTGCTGTGTACTGTAACAAAATAAAAATAAAACAGGACAACCCGCATTGGGCCTGCATGGTGGATTTCGTCCAATCTTCGTGGGTAGGCCTACGTCTTGCAGTGAACTATTAAAAAGGCTGGTACAGTACAAACAGGACAATAGCCGTAGCAGCTTTAAAGTAACGCAGGAGTAGAAAACTAAAAAAAAGTATACCTACTTTAAAATGCAATATTTTTCCCCAAAATGGGAACCAACTTCAACCGTGTACAGATTTCGAATAGTTCGCACGAATCGACGATGTATCATCAATGTTATTTTTACATTAATGTTGATTTATCAAAACGAGTCAGCTGATTTCGATAAAGTTCAAAATATGAGACCATCTCTGAAGTATGATCAACGAAATAAAAAAACTCATCGGTTTATAATAAAATTGGATGAATAATCACGTACAAATCGTAAAATACATGCAAAAAAACAAACAGTCGAATTGAGAACCTCCCTGTGAAGTCTGTTAAATTTTTTTAAAGCAACTCTAAAGTAATACGTGTCTAGAAAAGTATACCTTCAAAAGCGACAAAGCAGTCATTTTAGAAATTATAACGCGGGATTTTAGATTTTTACGCAAACGTAATGTGTATGATTATAAATAAATATAAATATTTTTGGGACATCTTACACACGGCCTCTGACCCCAAACTAAGCAAAGCTTGTGATATGGCTGCCAGAGACTGATACACTACATAATATACTTATTTTTTAATACATACTTATATAGATAGTAACTAAATAACACAGAGAAAACACTTATGTTCATTACATAAATATTTACCCTGGGTGGGGATCGAACCCACGCCTCTTTGATCCAGAAGTTAGGGTCACTAACCACTGAGCCACCGAGGCAGTCACCGAGCCGATTATGAACTGGGGTCTTATTGTTTAAGCGCTCTGACGTTCGGCTTCGCCTTTTCTCCTGCTCGCGCCAGTTACTCACACCACGAGAGCGATAGATTTCCAAAGGCAACAGTTTACCCCCACAACAAGGCGTGTTTACAAAATCTTTGTATCAAAAAAAAAAAGGTTCTCTGTGAAGTAACGGACGATAACTTTACGTGATAAGAAAACATTGTTGAATCATCAACCGTAACAAACCGAATGCAAATGCCGATCGTGCCTCTCTATCGCTTGATCCGCGCTCTCGCTGCACACTCGGCTCCGGCGGAATGCGACACTTTTTGTGTGCAACCGCAGGTCTCGTATCTCGTGGTGCAGCGCGCTCTCCCGGTGGTAGTAGAACCCGGTGTGCAGATTGATGTTGTCGCGCTCGGGCCGCGAGGCCAAACAGTTCTCGAAGAAGTCATTCACCTTGCGCTTCACATATAAACTGGTAACTTACAATATCATACTTCCGTCCGCATAAGTGACGTGCACCCTTAAGTCCCCTATCCCGTGATACAGTGCACTCTCCCCGTGATAATAGAAACCGGATTGAAGCTTGATTTCGCAGCGCTCCGGCCACGAGTCCGACCAGACCTAAATAAAGCCATCCTATTTTAACACTGTCAGCAATGTGGGTTTCACTGAACAAGGGCATAGATGTAGGATTGTGATGGCCCGGCCTGATGTAGAATGTGTCAGAGTCCACCACATAGTCTCTCCAGTCTTTGTGGTACCAGTATGTTTTATGAGACTCATCCGCTGGCTCGCTTAGGAAATTCTCTTGTTAAAGTACAATGTAGGTCTTCAAATCTCGAGTAAATAGGTATCTTCTAGGTAAGCGTGCTACATCCTAGACCGCATATCTGCTTTACATCAGGCAGTGTGTAGTCAAACGCAAACCTATTTGAAATAAAAAAAAAAAAAAAAACCTCGTAGTAGTAATTCACCTTGCGTTCCACATCTAAACATGTTAACGTTAAACTTACAATATCATCCTCTCGTCCTGCATAAGTGAAGTGCACCCTCAGGTCCCCTATCTCATGGTGCAGCGCGCTCTCTCCATGGTAGTAGAACCCGGAGTGCAGCTTGATGTCGCCGCGCTCGGGCCGCGAGTCCGACCAGATCTCATAGTAGTCATTTACTTTACGCTTTACATCTAAACCTGTAAAGTGACGAAACCTGCATGTTGTAATAGTTCTTTATGTATGCTGGCCAATATTAGTGACCAATGTGAAAAAATATCACTACTAGCTGCCATTCTGCCCATGGCTTCACCCATGTGATTTTTAAATTTTTGCACTATCCCATAGAAACCTTTGATTTTTCTGGGATAAAAAGTAGCCATGTCACTTTCCAATTTTTGACCTATATTCATACCAAAAATCAAGTTGATCCCTTGGTATTTTACCGTGTGAAAGAGTAACAAACCAACAAACACTTTTGGGTCTAAAATATAAAGTAAGGGTGTAAGGATTCTTGTAGAGCAAAGAGGCATGTGTTAAGCTCAGCAGCAGTGCAGTGCAATATAGGGCCAAACAAAGTATAATATGATCTAAATAAGGCCCGCTTAGGTGAGAATTGCCTTTGATTGTTCAAGGTTGAAGAGAAGACTTACCTAAATAAAGCCATCCTATTTTAACACTGTCAGCAATGTGGGTTTCACTGAACAAGGGCATAGATGTAGGATTGTGATGGCCCGGCCTGATGTAGAATGTGTCAGAGTCCACCACATAGTCTCTCCAGTCTTTGTGGTACCAGTATGTTTTATGAGACTCATCCGCTGGCTCGCTTAGGAAATTCTCTTGTTCTCTGAAAACATGAAGAATGCCAGTAAGGATTAGCAGGTTGTTGCTGTTACAAAAAAAAACATATTTTTTAGATAACATCCAATATTTTAAGTTCATAACATTAAGTTTCTTTTTTACTTTACCATGGCCAGCCGGGAGGCTAAGGCCAAGTCTTTGGTTCGTAAAATTAGACAAAGAATAAGACAGAGAAGGTAACCCCCGCTTAGGGTGGTTCTTGGTGCGAGAGATATCCTTCACCATTCAGTGTGGTATTGCTGCTAGCATTAAGGGCACCTTTACACCAGAAACTATCAGGGGTGGGCTATTTGACTTGTTGGTGTTGTAATAATATTAGAATTTGCAATTTTCTACATTGTAAATTAACTTAAACTGATTCGATGGCTCATTGGTTAGTGACGCTGACTTCTGGGTCAAAGAGGAGTGGGTTCAATGACCATAGGTGTTTGCTCTGTGTCTGGATGTTATTTAGGTACTATCTGTATAATTATGTATTTAAAAATATGTAAATGTAGTATATCAGTCTCTGCCAGCCATATCACAAGCTTTGCTTGGTTTGGAGTCAGAGACAGTGTGTAAGATGTCCCCTAATAACTATTTATTTATTTTTTTACTTTGAATAAAAATAAATACTGAGAAATAACTTAAACTGATTCGATGGCTCATTGGTTAGTGACGCTGACTTCTGGGTCAAAGAGGAGTGGGTTCAATGACCATAGGTGTTTGCTCTGTGTCTGGATGTTATTTAGGTACTATCTGTATAATTATGTATTTAAAAATATGTAAATGTAGTATATCAGTCTCTGCCAGCCATATCACAAGCTTTGCTTGGTTTGGAGTCAGAGACAGTGTGTAAGATGTCCCCTAATAACTATTTATTTATTTTTTTACTTTGAATAAAAATAAATACTGAGAAAAAAGTATCTAGTACTGTGTAGTACTATTATGTTGAAGAACTATTTTATGATGAAAGACCCATTAATTTAATGAAATAGTATTTTTTATTCTCCATCATCAGCACAGGTCATGCAGGAGGCATGAGACATTGTATGATGTAATTAATTAATAGTTAGATGTTTTATGACAATGTAACTTTATTCATGATCAGGTTGATTACATCATGCTCAATAATTCTATGTACCTATGTCCAATTGACCTTTGACATCTTAGGTGCGACTGAATTACTATTTTCCAATTAACTCCTAGACTTCCACAATATAAATTACTTACGTAGCTTCCTCAATCCACTGATACATCTGTACACGCTTCCTGAGCTTTACAGCTTGTACATGTATATTGTAATCGGGCTCCGATATGGGCTCCAAGATGCGCAGCGGACCAACTATGTGCACCACTCTGCCTTCATATCTAGCTGCTTCATCACCAATATGTACATCTATGCTTTCTGCTGCAGAGACCAATTCTTCAAGCATCAAGTTACTCTCTATAGTTCTACCCTGTATTGAACAGTGAATATTAGTCTCTTTAGAGAATTTTTTCACATTAATACTAATTAGTAATAGTTAAAATTAATAGCTACCTCGGCCCATATCAAGAAATATGTCACGCCAGAAAACAGAACCAAACTGAGAATTGTAGTCAGCCAAGTTTGCCTGAATTGATGTTTAACGGACGTCCAATCCATCTGTAATGGGAATTGATTTTTATATTGATTATGTATTTGATATTGTAACTCAAAAACTGAACACAGAGAAAGAAATGTTAAGAGCTAAATAATGCCTACAATTGTTCTATTAGCTAGTTCTCGGGTCACACAGCGTGCAGTTCTATGTAAATTCTAGTCGGATAAAACACACGTTAAAAGGAGTAGGTATATTTATTTTCAACGTAATTTTCGGACTAAAATTTTATTTTTCGGCGACGAAAACAACCCATACCAAAGGGAAAGACTGACAAGATTAATTTGAGTCCCTACTCCCTGTATTGTACGGCATGTATTTGATGACACGATATTGTACGGGCTGTAAAGCATGGCCCGTATTTTATGTCCTGTTCCAATAGGGAAGTTTCCCGTTTTCTAGTTTTATTTTTATTAAATTACACTAAGTCTGCAATAAATTAAGGTGTTTTTATTTTTCAATTATCTTCAAAAATGACGGAGTTATGAATTTTTAAACATGACCGCACGAAATCAAAAAACCTCGCGACGGATTTACGCGTGTGACGTCATTCGGCTTCAGAGCCGCGCCGTGGGTTAGGCGGGAGTAAGGAAAAAAGGAAATAAAGTGCTTCATTCTATGTCGGGTATTTTTCTAAGCCACGAATACGTTCTACAATATCATTGTACTTATCTTTATGTTATGATCAACATTTACTATGGGACTAACCTCCCAATATAACGAATAAAAAGTCAGCATTCCCATAATTTTGTCGTGAGTAAATGAACTTTATATCTAAATGGAACAAGACTTGGTGTATGTGTCTAGTGTACTGCAGTTTTTACATCTGTAACTATTAACTAGTAGCTCTCCAAACAGTAGACCTCGCAAGTATACATTTTCTCGTAATAAGTTCTCAAAAATGCACAACTTTCACAGGTAAATATATTCTTAATCATAAAAATGGTAAGGTTCTTTACTAAGATATTATTGTATATTATGGGACTAAGTAAGTAAGTTTGTATAGGCCGGGTGGCTAGCCCTGGTGTCAGAGTTTGGGACTGATCCCCTATACAGGGTTAGCTAGCTAGAACTGGTGAAGCGTAATATATTTTGTTCTAATAAAATACTTTAGATAATTTTTTCAAGGCTTTTATTTTCTAGTCCCAATAAGTTGTCAAGTGCGTGTCAAGACATGCGTATGATAGGCTTCCGTAGACGTGACGATGATTATGATGATGATAAAAACCAATTTTTAAGATGGTTGATTACTAGGAAAACGTAATTTAGTATGAATTCTTGGTTGCCTGGGAGAATTCGCTTAAAGCGATAAGGCCACCAGTTAGAAACCTATTAATTGTATTGTTTTGTCCCTGTAATTTTTTTATGTTATGTGGTTGTCTATGTCTTGTATGAAATATACATGTGAGGTCGATGACCTCTAATGTTTAAAAATTTCAATTTTTTCTTTATAGCTCTAAAATTTATGATTCCACAGTGCTCAAAATAATTTTCAGGGAAAGTTTTTAATATTTTATTTATTTTTATTTTTACATTCTTAGAAACTAACAGCTTTTATATTACAGCTTATAAACTTAAATAGGATAACAAATAAGCTAATTATAAGTTTCTACTAATAGAAATATTATGAGAACTTTAAACGCTTGAGAATAATAATAAAAAAAACTTAAATTTAAATTTAAATAATGGAACACAATGTCACACTCGTATTTCAGTATAAATTAAGATATAATTCTTATTCAATTTAATTTTGTTCATACATTACTAAAAAAACGGTCACTCAGCTGCTTCCTAATAGAACGAACATTAGAATGAAATATGTCAATATCCAGGTCATGCAGTAAATTATTATAGGTGCTACACGCACGACTTATCACACTATTTTGGCGATAATTTGTTGATGCTGCAGGTGGTTTGAAAAAGGGGCTGTGACGAAATGTTCTGGGTGGGGTAAAAATATTGACCTTGCTCAGTAGACTGGGACAATCAAGGTTAGAAGTTATAACTTTTTTAAGAAAAATAACATCAGATGTTTCTCTACGGTGATATAATGGAAGGAAATGATGTTTAGCACAAGATTGTAAGTAGTTTTTATTCTTAGTTTTAGTTTTATAGTTAAGGAAACGAATGAATTTCTTTTGAACATTTTCTAGACGATCAATATACACATTGTATCTAGGATTCCAAATTTCAGACGCATACTCCAAATGGCAACGTACGTACGTACTATACAAAATTTTAAAAGATTTTGCCGATTTAAATTCTTTAGTAGATCTCATAATGAACCCGAGAGCTTTAGAAGCCTTTTTTACAATGGCTGATATATGCTCATCAAAGATCAACTTAGGGCCATGAATCACTCCCAAGTCTCTCATAACTGGCACGCGAGTTAAAGTTTTATTTTTAAGTGAGTAATTAAATTTAATAGGAGTAATTTTCCGAGAGAACGTTAATACTGCACACTTCGAGACATTAAGATCTAATTGGTTCAGTAAACAGTAACTATCCAGCCTAGATAAGTCTTGTTGAAGTAATAAGGCATCAGTTTCAGTATTTACAGATTTGAAAATCTTCATGTCATCCGCGAAACTCAATAGAGTGGAGTTTTTTAAACATGAGTCAATATCAGCTACGAAAATTAAGAAGAGAAGAGGACCTAACAGTGATCCTTGAGGAACACCGCTCGGTACCTGCATCCATTTAGACATATAATTACCAAGCACTACCGCCTGAGATCGATTGTTAATATAAGACGCAAACCATCTGAGAAGGTCACCTCTAATACCTGCATTATCTAATTTTGATATTAATAGTGAATGATTAATTTTGTCAAAACATTTAGTATAGTCCGTGTATATAACATCTACCTGAGCCCCCTTGTCCATAATCTCTGATATGAAGTCATTAAGAAGTGATAGGTTAGAAACTGTTGACCTACCTCTCAGAAAACCATGCTGGGAAGTTGGCAGAGAACCTGACAAAGCAGAATAGAGCTGTTCGTATACAATTTTTTCAAGTACTTTTGCTATAATACACAGTTTTGAGATAGGTCTGTAATTATCGACTTGGGTTTTAGAACCTTTTTTATGTATGGGCGTTATAAACGCTTTTTTCCACATCACAGGTACATAGCCTTCATTTATAGATCTGCTAAATAGCTTGTATAATGGTATGCTTAATTGGTCAGCACATTTTATAAGTAAAATAGGAGGAACCGAGTCCGGCCCCGCCGATTTAGCAATGTCGAGATTGATTAATTTAGACTTTATTAGCAAGGGAGTTAAGTTGATAGATGCGATATCTCCGTCAAGCGGTTGAGATGCAAAGCACTGATGATTGTTAGCTGCGCTCTCGTTGGGGGTTGAGAAGGTGGAATGAAAGTAGTCCGCGAAAAGATCACATATTTTATCTCCAGAATCAGCAGTAACGTTTTCATATGTCATCGCGTTTGGAAGCGAGTTAGAATTTGAAATAGATTTAAAATAAGACCAAAAGTATTTCGGGTTGTTTTTGATCGAATTTTCGACCTTAGAAATGTAATGTTTATGACATTCGGATTCTATTAACTTAGCTCTTTTGCTTAAAACTTCAATGGATATCCTATCCGCAATCATACCATATCGCTTAAACTTACGCAAATATTTAAACTTTTCTTTAATAATTTTAATTAGAGCCTTTGAATACCACGGTGGATAGGTATTATGGTATATGGTCTGTAAACGGCGTCCGTTCGTTACACGGACATAACAAAGTTTTAAGGGTTCCTCGTTTTACTACGAAACCATAAAAATGACTGAACAAAGTGATGGCTGTCAAATTCTAGAATCCATATTAGGATGACATATCAGGTCTCAAAGTGACAGCTGTCAAACTTAAATGCGGTTTATTTCTGTAACTAACGATTTTAGACCATTGCTGTATTCACAAAAGTGATAGAACTCAACAATATCTATATTTCGGATGACAGCTCTTTAAAGTAATTTATCTCAGTAACTGTCGTTTCTATACCGTTACTTTAGGCACAAAATTGATAGAGCTCAACAAGATCTACATTTCAGATGACATCTGTCATGCCACTCTAGTATGAATTCTATAATAATATGCCATATAATGGCAGATGTCACTTTCACATCTGTCATTTTCGGAACTAAAAAACAAGTCCTGAAAAACCTATTACCTACAATGACTTTGTAAGAACAAATATTAGGCTGAGAAGTTTTGGATAACCCTATACAGGGGATTAGTTCTATAGTAAAAGTTGGTCATAATTTACAATGATATTTTAGGACAGAATATTGTAATTATGAATATATTTGCCTGTGCAAGTTGTGCATTTTTGAAAACTGATTACCAGAAAATGTTCACCAAAATGTAAACTTGTGAGGTCTACTATTTGGAAAACTACTAGTCAATACATACAGATGTAATAACAGCAGAACAGTAGGTACACACGTCAAGTCTTGTTCCATTTAGAAATAAAGTTCATTTACTCTGGACAAAATCATGAGAATGCTGACTTTTTATTCGTTATATTGGGGGGTTAGTCCCATAGTAAATGGTGATCATAACATAAAGATAAGTACAATGATATTCTAGAACGTATTCGTGGCTTAGAAAAATAACCGACATAGAATGAAGCACTTTATTTCCTTTTTTCCTTACTCCCGCCTAACCCACGGCGCGGCTCTGAAGCCGAATGACGTCACACGCGTAAATCCGTCGCGAGGTTTTTTGATTTCGTGCGGTCATGTTTAGACATCCATAACTCCGTCATTTATTAAGATATTCGAGTAATTTTTTCACTGTGTCTAATATAATTTTAACGTCCTTAAATGTTTATAATTATTTTTAGTTTTGATGATAAAGGAAACTTCCCTATTATCAAGCTGTACAATACATGTCGTACAATACTGGCCAGCCGTAAATAAGGTAAGAGTCAAATCCACACAACAGGGAAAGAAAAACAATAAAAAAATTGGTTGCCTGTAAAGTCGGTATACGGGCGAAAGTTTTACGTGACAACGACTTTGAGTGGTAAATGTCTGTCTCTCTCGCTCTTAGGCGGGCTAACCATGACGCGTGCCTCTCACTCGCTCTCATTGTGAGCGCATAACGTGAGCGGAGCGTAACGCAGTTTCTTGAAGTGTCACCCGGCAAACCAATTTATAAGACGTTGTCACGTCAATATGTTTGTGTAAACGAATCATAACATTGGGATTTTTTTAATCTATGGGGGCCATCAAATATCATGCTGTACAATAATGTGAAGTGCAGTACGTGATTAACCAATAATGTACAGCTTGATATTGTACGGCATGATATTCCATGTCCCGGAACACAAAATATCAGACCGTGCAATATCGGGCTGTGCAATATTGTGCCGGATGTTATCGAAACGGGCCGATAATGTTCGGCTTGTATTTCACAGCCCGATATTGTACAGCCTGATATTCCACGGCCATCGACACAAAATATCATGCCGTACAATATCAAGCTGTACATTTCGTACAGCTGTACGTTTCGTTTTACCTTGTCGTGAATTACTAGGTCGTACCGTATTGGCTCCCGAATCATTGCTACGATTTTTGATTAGTTGATTTGACATTGACAATTTGATGACTTTGATTTTGATGACTATGACACTGACAATTTCTCAATGCAAGTACGGAATGCAAGTACACCTTAGATTATAGAGGGGTTTTTTCGGCTGTCAAACGTGAGACGCGAGACATCGTAAAAATTAGAAAATCAAATAAAGTGCTTTTTTGGGCACTAATAACAAGTTTTTGGGGTTTATTTGTGTGGTGGTGGTAACTATAGCACGGGTAAGTAGATAACACCTAACATAGTTGTTTGTTTTTACTAATCTCCATAATGGAGGTTTGCCCGAAACCCCCGGACCCTCCGGATATTTCCGATCCACCGACGTCGGGAACTAAAAGAAAGGCCCGAGAAAACGAAAATCAGGTGAATCAACCCTCAACAAAAAAAACTATCACAAATCCCGAGATGGCATCAGCGTCTATACAAGGGTTGTACACCCACCCAAATTTGATTATTGGGATAAAGGAATACCTACAAACCGACAAAGGACCGTTTGTGGTCCACGTTTCCCGAACGGAACCAGATCTCACGGCAGGTACAACTATAAGACCAATCAAATTCGGTCAATTGCTATTTAAGCACAAAATCTCTAATATATGTTCAGACGGAATTAAAAAAGTAGGCAGAAACAAAATTTCTGTTGAATTCAAAACTGGAAGTGATGCCAATGCATTCTTAGATAACCCCATCCTACCAGAAAATCAATACCAAGCCACCATCCCTACCTATAACATCACAAAAATGGGTGTCGCCAGACAGGTTCCAGTAGACCTCTCCATGGACGAGTTCGCCGAGTCAGCAGTACTCCCCAATGGCTGTGGGAAAATACTGAAGGCTAGACGGCTCAACCGAAAATCCACAGTTGACAACCAAACCTCTTGGATACCGACGCAGTCTGTTGTTATAACTTTCCAAGGACAGATCCTTCCACAGAGAATATTCCTCTTCCACAACTCCCTGCCAATCGAAATGTACCAGTTCCCAACAATCCAGTGCCTTAACTGCTGTAGATTTGGACATGTTAAGGCTCAGTGTAGGTCGAATGCAAGATGCTTCAAATGCACTCAACCTCACTCAGGTGACACATGCCAAATCTTAGAGCAGGAAGCTTCGTGCCTTCATTGCAATGGACAACACTTTGCCATTAACAAAGGTTGCCCTGAGCAAGGAAGACAAAAAGCTATCAAACTCCTAATGTCCCAAGACAATATATCCTATGAGACCGCATCCCAAAAATACCCCAAAACACTGAGGCCTTATGCAGAAGCTCTAAGATCACCAAATCCCGCCGTCACTTCCCAATAAATCCCATCCACTCAAAGCCCCCAACAAATGCCAACTGGAAGGTCATACCGAAAGACTGTTTTCTATTCCCCCCCCACCAGTGGACCCCAAGAGAAGTCATATGACAGGGCTGCCCATCAGGCTATAGTAGCTGATGAGCCATCGGTCTTGCCTAATGGATTCTCTTTAACCCAACAAATTTCTTCCCCAAGACCTCAAGAGGATAATCTAATCGAACTCTTACTCTCCATGTTGATCACTATTATCTCAAAGAATAATTCATCCCTACCGAACAACGTTGCCCAAAAACTTTCCCAACTCATCTCTATATCCAATAACTATGGATCAAATCCTTCAATGGAACACACGAAGTCTCCGTCCCAAGAAGCATAGTCTCCTTCACCTAATTAACAAATTCACCCCGTCAGTCATTGCCATCTCGGAGACATGGTTGGACCCAGGAACTCGTTTCAGAGTTTCGGGGTACTGCTGTCTCCGGGATGACAGGGCTGACGGGGGCGGCGCCGGATGCGCCTTATTTATAAGGCGCACACTTCCTTTTTCCCAAATCCCCCTTTCATTCCCTCACCCAGGTATTAATGTTGTAGCTGCTAAAGTCCTTGACATCTCTTATGTATCCCTATATATCCCCCACCCACATTCAGGAATGATAGCAGATATATTACACCTTATCTCTTCCATTCCCCCCCCTATCATTTTAATGGGTGACTTTAATGCACATCACACCTCATGGGGATCTAGTGATAATGACTCTTTTGCCCTGTCCCTTTTAGAAGTCTTTGACGACACTAATCTCTGTGTTATCAATGATGGCTCCCCAACCCGAAGAGTTAACCCTTCCCAAGACCCTAGAAGTGCAGTAGACCTCACAATATGCTCACCTAACCTTGCTTCTATGATTAATTGGCAAATTTTGCATGATTCATATGGCAGCGACCATTATCCCATAATGATAGCTATATCCAATAGAGTCACTCCAGCTATCAATTTTCATCCATCCTTAAAATACAGATTATCCAACCCTGATTGGTCATCTTATTCCTTATCCCTTGATAATAAACTAGATTCCATTCCTTTCTCCTCAAATTCCACTCCCATTGAAAATTACTCCAAATTTGTAGAAGCAATAATTTCCAGCGCTGATGAACACTTCCCACTCAAGACACCACCAAAATTCAAAGTTTCAACCCCTTGGTGGGATTCTGAATGCACAACAACCGCTAAAAGTAGGAAAGAGTCTGAGAAAGTTTACAATGATTTCATGACCGTTGAAAACTATCTAAACTACCAGCATAAAGCAGCTAAAGCAACAAAGCTTTTTGCAAAGAAAAAAAGGCAGGGTTGGATTAATTATTGCCAAAATCTCTCACCTAGAACCCCAGCAACATTAGTTTGGAAACAAATTAAGAGGTATAGAGGAACTTTTAGAAATGATCATGTAAGTGCAGATACAACCTCATGGATTGAAGCGTTTGCAGACAAAATGTCTCCTCCCTCAGCTCCCCAAGTAATGTCACACACCCCATCTCCTAATCCCCTCCCAATCACGAACAGTCTGGAAGATAGGTTCTCATTCGCAGAACTTCAAACAGCTCTAGATGGTTTAATAGACTCAGCTCCGGGAGAAGATGGAATTCCTTACTCATTTCTAAGAAATGCTACTGATAAGAGTAAGAAATATTATCTTCAACTTATTAACTGTTTCTATGAACAAGAGATAATCCCTCCTCAGTGGAAAACCCAAGTAGTCATCCCTATTTTAAAGCCAGGTAAGAACCCGTCTGACCATAACAGCTACCGACCAATCGCCTTATCCTCAGTTTTAGTGAAAGTTACTGAACATATGATCAAACATCGTCTCGAATGGTTTGTAGAAAGGAATAGTTTGCTAGCCAACACTCAGTATGGATTCAGGAAAGGTAAAAGCACCTTAGATAGCTTAAGCATTTTAACGACTGATATTCGCATGTCTATAGCTAAAAAGGAATACCTAGTGGGAGTTTTCTTAGACATTGAAGCTGCTTATGACAATGTACTGCTTCCGGTACTCAGGAGTATACTCAATGAGCTGAGTGTCCCAGAGAAGCTAGTACGATTTATACTTTGCTTGCTCTCTGAAAGAAACATCATTGTTAAAGGCCCAAATGGTTATCTTCCCCCAAGACCTGTTCGGAAAGGCTTACCACAAGGCTCAGTCCTTAGTGCCATATTGTACAGCTTATATACATATAACCTAGAGCAGTCAGTCCACCCGTTTTGCCAAATTTTACAGTATGCTGATGACATAGCTCTATATGTCCCAGAGAAATCACTAGAAGAAGCAGTCGACAAACTAAATAATGCCGTAGACCACCTTTCAGAATGGCTAGAGGAACATGGCCTCTCGTTGTCAGCCACTAAAAGCAGAGTTGTTGTGTTTACTAACAAAAGAAATATCCCCCCAGTTGGCATATATATAAACAACGAAGAAATTCCGGAAGACACCAAAGTAAAGTTCTTAGGTATATGGCTAGATCGTAAATTGTCAGGCATCACTCACTGTGATTATGTGATTAAAAAATGTGAGAGAAATATTAACATCCTACGATCCCTTTCTGGCGTATGGTGGGGAGCTCACCCATTTACGCAAAAGTTGCTTTATAATGCCCTCATTCGCAGCCATATGGATTATGGATCATTTCTTCTCGATCCATGTAACAAATCAGGACTAGAAAAGTTAAATAAAATTCAGGCAAAATCTTTACGCATAATTCTCGGTGCAATGAAATCTTCCCCAATTAACGCTATGCAAGTCGAGTGCGTAGAGCCACCTCTGTCCCTTCGTCGATAATACCTATGTGACAGATTCTTTTTCAAATTAGCAGAAAATCCTGATCACTCTTTACTCCTCAAATTAAACCAGCTCTCCGCTCTTTATCACCCCCGTCGTCTGGAAGGCGACGACATCCCTTGCTTACTACGAAGCTTATTATTGCTCTCCCGACTCCCTCACCCACTTCATCAAAATTCAAAACTGCCAATGTACTCTGTCTCATATGACTCATTAATCTTTCAACCTGATATTATTTTAGACTTTGGAGTCGACAAAAATACCACTGAAGCCAACAAAATTTTCGCTCAGAAAATTAACACAGAGTACCAAGGTTGGACCAAAATATTCACAGACGCGTCAAAATCCTCTCTCTATCCAGTTGGAGCAGCAGTGTGGATTCCCGCAACTAGAATAATTTTAAGTTACAAGTGCCCATCTGTTACTTCAGTGTTCACAGGGGAATCAATTGCGATCCTAGAAGCCATCCTGTTCGTAAAATCACATGGTCTCAATAACTCTATCATTCTATCAGACTCTAAGAGCTGCCTCCAATCCATCCTATCCAACCCATTCCGTTCGAAAACCAGATTCCCAACTACCCATAAAATAAGAGAAGCCCTATTGGAATGTCACAAATTAAAAATCAACATTCAATTGGCGTGGATTCCAGGTCACTCAGGTATCCTCGGCAATGAGCGTGCTGATGCCTGCGCCAAGGATGCTGTTACGTCAGGATCCTTAGATTATTCATATATATACGCCCATGACATGTGTACCATACTAAAACCAATGATGCATGATTCTTGGACACAAAAATGGCGAATTTCTAAATTGGAAAAAGGCAAATTCTATGCAGATATACAACCTGAAATACCTCATAAACCCTGGTTCGCTAAATATACCAAGCTGGATAAGAGAACCACATCTGTAATTTGTCGCCTCCGTCTTAACCATGCTTGCACCCCAGTATTCCTGGCCAAACTCAGGATTAGGGATCACTCCCAGTGTGAGTGCGGTCTCGATGAGGGAAATGTGGACCACATATTTTTTAGTTGTCCTTTGATGCAGTACTCCTTATATGATGCCATCCCCCCAGAAATCCCTCGTCCCACCTCTTTCAAATCCCTCCTACCCCTTGTATATACCCCATTTGTAAATATACTATGTAAATATATTAACATTAATAAAATTAAGTTGTAAATAGTATTAACCACTAATTATATTGTAGATTAGTATATTTTATGTGTTTGTGTTCGTCCTATTAGTTTATATAGATTATACTGTGTTTGTTTCAGAGGTGAAGGGTATAAAATCCTAAAAACTGTGGACAAATTAAATACAGTATTTCATTAGACACCGTACAAATTCTCTACGTTTGATGGCAGTACTACACAAGACATTGGCGAAATTGTGAAACACCCTCACAGAAGCCACAAACAAGAATTGAATTGAATAGATTATAGAGGGAACACAGACATATAAGAGTAAGTATATGTCTGTGAGAGGCATTGAGGAAGGAATCAGAATGGAGTTGCCCTAACGACGAGAAAAACCTGCATACCCACCGCACATAATACGGCGGATTAGTGTTGTTACTACCACACTACACTTATCGATTTCCCGGTACTTATCGATAAAACTATCGACACAAATTAATTTTAGCCGAATCAAACATAATGGCAAACTTTTATTTAAAAAACCGGACAAGTGCGAGTCAGACTCGCACATCGAGGGTTCCGTACAAACACATTGTTAAAGTAATTAAAAACCTGTTTTAGCATGTGCTAATGAAGTTCTTTTATATGACACCTTTCATGATACGATTTACTCACTTTGAATTTTAAGCCCATATTTTGTGAATTTTGAGGCCCTATTTTTTGTGATGTAAATAAAAATGTGCAGTTTTCAGATTTAATCCTATATGTGTATTCTGAGACAATGCTTTTCGCCAAATTTCATAGTTCTATGTCAACGGGAAGTACCCGGTAGGTTTTGATTTTTGTGAGTGTCGAAATATGCTGTTTTTTACGATATAAACGACTCTAACTTTTTTAAACGACAACTGAGAAGTTTTTCTTTTACACAACAGCAAGAGTTCATTAATATACGTATACAGTTTAAATTTCAACTCGATATCTTTACGCGTTCTCTAGATAAGGAGTCTTGACAGACACACAGACGGACAGACGGACAACAAAGTGATCCTATAAGGGTTCCGTTTTTTCCTTTTGAGGTACAGAACCCTAAAAATTACAGATGTCAAGGTTGCAGCTGTCATATTCAAGAATTCACACTAGAATGGTAGGACGAGTTTTTTGGCGGGAACGCGGAAAAGACATGTCGCCTCATTGTATTATTTTGTTAAAGTTGTGTTTTTATCAGTGATAATTAGTGAAAAATTGTGGTATTTCATTGTTATGAGCTGAATTACGTGTATGAGTTTGGGCAAGTGATATAATGTGACGTATCATGTCGTTCCGTGTTGTTACCAAAACTCTATAGACACCTCTAGAAAAGTCTCCACTGCTTTACTGAGGTATGACTTCGAATTAAAGTGATAGGACTTAATAAGAACTACATATCGGATGGCAGCTGTCAAGCTTAAATGTGGAATATCTCCATAACTATCTATTATAGACCATTGCTTTCTTCACTAAACTGATATGAGATCTACATTTCGGATGACAGCTGTCAAACTTAAAAGTGGATTATCTCCGTCACTGTCGATGCTAGACCATTGCTGTCTTCACAAAAGTGATAAAGCTCAAAGACAGGTATGATATCTTTCAGATGACAGCTATCAATATTACGGAAATAATCAACTTTTAAGTTTGAGCTGTCACATCAAATGTAGATCTTTTTAAGCTCTATCACTTTTGTAAACACAGCAATGGTCTAGGGTCAATAGTTACACAGATTTTTCACTTTAAAGCTGTCATCTGAAATGTAGGTCTCGTTGAGTTCTATCACTTGTGTCACGTCAGCAATAGTCTAGCTTTATTAGTTACGGAGATATTCCACTTTTAAGTTTGACAGCTGTCATCCGTAATGTAGGTCTCGTTGAGCTCTATCACTTGTATCAAGACAGCAATAGTCTAGCTTTAATAGTTATGGAGATATTCCACTTTTAAGTTTGACAGCTGTCATCCGAAATGTAGGTCTCGTTGAGCTCTATCACTTTTGTCAAGACAGCAATAGTCTAGCTTTAATAGTTACGAAGGTATTCCACTTTTTAGTTTGACAGCTGTCATCCGAAATGTAGATCTCGTTGAGTTCTATCACTTTTGTAAAGACAGCAATAGTCTAGCTTTAATAGTTGCGAAGGTATTCCACTTTTTAGTTTGACAGCTGTCATCCGAAATTTAGATCTCGTTAAGTTCTATCACTTTTGTGAAGACAGCAATAGTCGAACTTCGATGGTTACGGAGATAATCCACTTTTAAGTTTGACAGGTGTCATTTAAAATATAGATCTAATTGCGCTCTGTCACTTTTGTGAAGTCAGCAGTAGTCTAACTTCGATAGCTACGGAGATAATTCACTTTTAAGCTTTGACAGCAGTCATTAGAACAATCTAATAGATCTCATTGAGTGTTATTACTGCTATTAAGACAGTAATGGTCTAGCTTCGATAGTTACGGAGATAATAATACTTCTTAGTTTGACAGCTGTTACTTTCACACCTGTCATGCCATTTTACTTGTATTAATTCTGGAATGACAGTTGTCAAATTTGACATGAAAAGTGAAATGAAATAAAAATTCAAAATTTCAGCTAATCAATAACACAAATAAAAACTAACCAAAATATCGATAGTTTTTTTTGATATAATAAGAACATCGCTATTGTTTTTCGACTCAATATGGCGGACCAGGCACGCGCGACACGTCACGAAAAATATAGACACTATAGCGAAACTGTGCTGTATAATGTTGGTCTATTCTTATTACGTACATTTGAAAGAGACGCCTATATGATTATTATTTCGGTTTTTAAACTATTACATGTCAAAGTATCTAAATGTCATTACACCATCTCCTTCTGATTCCTTCCTCAATGGTGAGAGGGAAGGTAGTAACATGAGTATTGATGACTGTGACACTGACAATTTCTCAATGCAAGTACGAAATGCAAGTACACCTTAGATTATAGAAGAAAGGTAGTAACATGAGTATTTTTTTTACTGTTCTAACAACTTTCAACTGTAGTAGTAAGAAGAGTAATTCGTTTACCGTCCTTACTACTGGTAGTAATAATGGTAGTAACACTGGGAACAAACCACATTTTTAATATAATAGAAATCTGTGTTTTTAATTGCATTTTGACTCTATAGTCTAAGGACTATAGACACCACAGAGCTATTGTATCTCTGTGTTGTACTATACAGAGACTACTATTGATACATAGGTACAATCTAAATTACACTTTCGGCCCCTATTGCAGGCTCTGATGGAGCCAGCAGCAGTCCCGTGAGCGCTGCTGCTCCTTCCAAACCGCTTTGGGAGGTTCTTAGCTCACTCAAAAGTTCTCTTCCTGTTTTAAAACGCATCCCGCGTGGTGCACGTTTTTCGGTTGCGCAGTGTTTATCTGCTGCTATTCGGAATGTTATTTCTAAAAATTCTTTAGTCGCCTGGGAACACCTCTTGACTTTTCCCTACGTTGTGCTTTACGTACATTCGGACCCAACAAACAAAAAATCCCTTACCACTAGGGTAAAGGAAAATTGCGTAAAGTACAGCGCATTGGAAGAGAACTCTTTAGATTTTGAAAGCATTATTCCGCCAACAAGGCAGAATAAACCAAATTCTAAAAAAACAGACGATTCGGTTACCATTAAAATAGTAGAGAGCAAAATTAGTGATGGCGATATCAAAGGCGCCGCACGAGTCCTGTTCTCCAGCGACACTATTGCCCCCCACACACCCGATACGGTCCAGTCACTCCGTGACAAGCATCCGCCGGCAGCATGTCTCCACCTGCCTGAGCCACCACACCCTGATGACGTTGTCATTGAAGTGTCAGCTCAGGAGATTGCAGCGGCCGTTTCTTCTTTTCGGAGCGGCTCAGCCGGAGGCCTAGATGGTCTCTCGCCTCAACATCTAAAAGATCTTCTATCTTTTAGCTCTGGTGAGGTGGCTGAGTCTCTCTTGAGAGAATTAACGGGTTTGGCAAATCTCATGTTATCTGGGCAGGTCAATGATGACGTTATCGAAGTCTTGTATGGCGCTAACCTATGCGCACTTGTCAAAAAAGATGGTGGCATCAGACCTATTGCTGTTGGCACCACATATCGTCGTCTCGCAGCCAAAGCCGGTTGTGGAAAAAAGGTTGCTCTTTTGAGTAGCCTTTTTCAACCAATACAGCTTGGCTTTGGTTCGCGGGGTGGATGTGAGGCTGCTGTTCATTCGCTTCGTACTTTTCTCGGTCAAAATTGTGGAGAGGTGTTGCTTAAGGTGGATGTCAAAAATGCTTTCAATTCGGTTAATCGAGACGCCTTGTTGGCACAGGTCAAAGACAAAATTCCCGATCTTTTCAATTTTCTTTGGCAATGCTACGGCAAACCCACTAAATTAATTTACAAAAATGATGTTTTGCTATCTTCCGTTGGCTGTCAACAAGGTGACCCTCTCGGACCAGCCATTTTCAGCCTGGCCATTCATCCAATTGTTCAACGTCTCCAATCTAAACTCAACGTTTGGTATCTGGATGACGGGACTTTGGGTGGCGATGCGAGCACAGTCCTACGTGATTTGGAAATTCTTATTGACGAGTTTCGTCAAATTGGTTTGGAGCTAAATTTTTCGAAATGCGAACTTTTCGTTTGCGACTCATGTCCGGATAAAGATTTGATACTTAACAAATTTAATGATTTGGCACCTAACATCAAATCGGTAGACAAGTGTTCTCTTCGCCTTCTAGGTTCGCCGATATTAGATGAGTCTTTTCCGCCTTTCGTTCAAGAAAAAATTCAAAATTTTTTGAATGCCTCTGATAGGCTACTCAAAATTAACGCCCACATGGCTTTTACCATTATAAGATGTTGTCTGTTTGTTCCAAAATTTATGTACGCTTTACGATGTAGTCCATTGTGGAAACACAATGAGCTCCTTTTGAGCTTAGACGATGTTGTAAAGCAGTCCCTAGTATCGGTTTTGAATATTGACATGAGTGAAAGGGCGTGGCTACAAGCCTCCTTGCCTGTTAGGCTTGGAGGGTTAGGGGTCCGCCAAATTTCAAGTGTTGCTTTACCAGCTTTCTTGTCCTCCATTCATAGTACTCAGAACTTGATTGAAAAAATCCTCGCACCTTCTTTAGGCCATTCTGGCGTAGATGTAGCTCATTTGAATGAGGCAACGAATGCTTGGAGGGTCGCTTGCCCAAATACCGAGCTTCCAAAGACTTTATCGTCGCAGAGACTGTGGGATCGGCCGATCTGCGAACTAGCACGGAAATCTCTTCTAGACACGTGTCCTAGCGTCGCGGATCGCGCTCGTATCCTTGCAGTCTCTGTATGGGAGTCCGGTCTTTGGTTGCAAGCATTGCCCTCTTTCAATACTGGTAACCTTTTAGACCCAACTGCATTTCGTCTAGCTGTCAGCTTACGCTTGGGTGCAAGGTGTTGTGAAGCCCATCGCTGTCAGTGTGGTACTGCAGTTGACCAGCTCGGTCACCACGGTCTCTCTTGCTCAAGAAGCGCTGGTCGGATTGGACGCCACGCCAGCCTTAACGATGTCATACGCAGGGCTTTTGTCACCGCCAATATCGCAGCCGTACTCGAACCGAGTGGGTTGGCGCGTGGTGATGGCAAAAGGCCTGACGGCATGACGCTGGTCCCATGGAAGTGTGGACGGCCCTTAGTATGGGACGCAACTTGCGTCGATACTTTGGCACCGTCACATCTTCCTGAGACTCAGAGTAGGGCTGGAGCGGCGGCTAATTCGGCTGAGCAGCACAAGCGGCGCAAATATGCTAACCTCGGCAGTGGTTACATATTTGAGCCATTTGGAGTTGAGACTTTGGGTCCGTGGGGGCCGGGAGCTCATCTCGTTTTCAAAAGTCTTTCTGAGCGTCTGGTGGACGCGACGCGTGACCAAAATGCTGGTGTTTATTTGGCTCAACGTATAAGCATTGCCATTCAGCGTGGCAATGCTGCCAGCATGCTGGGCACGCTGCCAACTGGCAGTGGGCTTGAGCACTTGGATTATCTTTAGACCTTTAAGGGTCTGTGGATGATCCAATTGCTTTCTATGTAGTAGTAGTGTAGTATTGTCATTATATTAAAGTTATTGAAGAAAAAAAAATCTAAATTGACTAATGACTATATTACACATTACATCTTTTAACCATGTACCTACTTAGATCAGTGCCATTATGTTAATTGTGGTTAATTTATAATTTGTATTTTTTCAATCATTTAAATCGTTTCGTGACTAATTTGAAACTCCATTTTCAATAATAAATTAAAACTAAATCCAAATCATGACTAAAACACAAAAAACAACAGCAGAACTAGATTTCTTTCTTTCTTCTGTGAGTATAATAAACCATTACGGGAGCAAAAAAATAAAGAGTAAACGCATTAAAAATGCGAACCCAGTCAGGACTAATTTTAAAAAATCATGTGACATGATTCTGACTATTGACGTATTGACTATTTTGAGTATTTTTGAGGAATTCCTATATTGTACAGCACGTATTTGATGACACCAAATTGTACAGGCAGGAAAGCACGACCCGTATTTCATGTCCCATGCCACCAATTATCAGGCTGTACAATACGTGTCGTACAATACTGGCCGGCCATTATCACCTCGTGTAAATAATGTACAGACCGTATTTTGCGACCCAATGATGTACAGCATGATAAAACGTGTCCCGAAGAAAAGGACACAAAATATCATGCTGTACATTATTGTGTCGCAGAATACGGGCTGTACATTATTGGCACAAATAATATTTGCTCTTATGGGTTGGTTTGTCTGTGACTTCTGTCAGTTCCACAGAGATATACTAAGCGCCACACAAGTCGGCGGATGAGAAGTTAGTCACAGATGACACTTTGCCGTGATTCGCTAATTATTGCGCATATGTGCACAATGCCGACGCCGCGTGGCGTAGTGATGAGCACGGGTGAAGGGAGCACACGGGGGTTATGAGGTTGGCGGGCGGGTGTGCCCTGACGTCTTGTTTCTCTGGCTTCCGTGCATAACTTTAAAGTATCCTTAACTCGTAATAAGGATAGGTTGTTTCTGGCGCATCGCTGGCCGCTGCCGCGGCATGCTCGCTCGGCTCGCGCATTGTTGTCATTGTTCAAACCTAACCTAACCAACAGAGTCTAATTACCTTAGAGAACTCATACCTTGCTATAAAATAACCAAGGTCCAGGGAGACAAAATATTAGGCCGTACAATATCGGGCTGTGCAATACTGTGTCGGACATTATCGACACAGGCCGATAATGTACGGCCTGTATTTCACAGCCCAATATTGCACAGCCTGATATTCCATGGCCAGTGACACAAATTATCATGCCGTACAATATCAGGCTGTACATTATCATGTCGTGAATTACTGGGTCGTACATTATTGGCTCCCTTTTTGAGGTTATTTGTTTATTTTGAATGAAATGAGAAAATTGAGAAACAATAAAAATGGGATTAATTGTTAAATCTTTTGTCATTTTAACTAATAGTCGCATGTATTTACCATGCGTTAAAGTGTCTCGGTCAATACATCATCGTGTACCTATTTTAGATCTCTATCATCAAACAACAGGTATTTTACATAATGTGTCTTGAAACAGTACCTACTCCTAGCCAGAAAAGGTACCTGGATTCCGAAATAGTACCGTATGGCACAGTCCGTAGAAATAAACAATTTGTAAATCCTATATCTAAAATAATAATCATGTCACCTGAAATCTAAAAATCATGTCGTTTCATTTGAACTTAAGTATTCCTATAATCTCATATATAGCATCATACTGAACTATTTACAGGACAGATATTATCTGAAGATCAGTTACCAACATTAAGTAAAAAGCACCCAAATATCGACAAATTAAGCTATGAGAGACTACAATGCACGCTGCAGATATTACAAAAGTTTGGCATAACTGCGCTGGATGCCTGCAACAACTTACATGTCTTCAGTATGAATCCTATATCCATGGATAACTACGGCGAAATCTTAAAAGAGTGCAAATTCAATTGTATCAAAGCTAAACATATTATCAAGTGAGTGCAGCATATAGAACTTTATTTTTTAGTCAGCCTATTGTGTCCCATTGTTGGACAAAGGCCTCCCCCACCTCTTTACACGCATCCCGGTCCTCCGCCAAAATGGTCCAGTCGGACTGAAAAGACCGAAGTTCGTCACGCCACCTTATTCAGGATCGACCCGCCGGGCCTTCTGTAGGCTCCCATTGAATGACGATCTTCGCCCATCTCTTGGGGGTGCATCCGAATCATGTGGCCTGTCCAGTTTCACTTCTGTTTGGCTGTTTTGATCCCAACATCGGCAATTCCAGTTTTTTGAGCGAATGGTATTATTAGGGATTCAGTCCATTCTTTGAACACCTAGAATACTGCGCTTCATTGATATATAATCAAATGAAATATTATCAAATTCGTTGGATACTCTGAAAGAGTTATGCTTCTAAAATTTCGGATTGCACCTAACAAAACATTGACTCTGATCCAAGTGTACACTCTATCATGTTCCCATTCGAATGATGAAAATGATATTGAACTAATGTACCTATAATATTATGCTGTTGCATGTGGTAGCCACACATTTGAAGGCCTTTTCGTCCCCAGTTTTATGACAGAGCTCTGGAGCTCTGCCTATAATGTCAGATCTTAAACTAAATAATAGAAAAAGAAATTAATAAATAAGTAAGTCTACCAATATTGTAATACATATATGGGGTGTGCTGTTGTGTGCTGTACCTTATTTGTGAAATAAGATTATGTTTAGACTGCCAGAATGTGGAATGCTTTACCTGAGTCTGTCTTTCCGTTAAAGTACAATGTAGGTGTCTTCAAATCTCGAGTAAATAGGTATCTTCTAGGTAAGGGTCCTACATCCTAGACCGCATATCTGCTTAACATCAGGCAGTGTGTAGTCAAACGCAAACACATTTGAAATAAAAAAAAAACTTAATATGAAACAGTAAAACAGCTTAAATATAAGGTTTTCCAACCTGGGCAAAAGTCCAGGCACATTCGGGCTCCTCTAGATGACACCAGTGTCTCTGGATCTCTGATTTTTCTGATCTGTCCTACTTGAAGGTGGTCATCGTAGCTAACTTCACATCCGCCAACTTGTATGATTCAGCCTGAAACTACAACATAATATGAACCACGTTGTATATTTTCAGATATCACACCATAGCAAAATCAAAAACCATTGCTAGCTTGAAAAAATCTGGATTGATCAATGATGACGTAGTGCCAGAACAAGTATTACTAGACTGTTTCCACAGTTGGCCAGCAAATAAAAAATCATTAATACAGTTTTCTGATACGGATACCACTCTAGGTAAGATCTTTTTCAAATAAATAATAAAGAGGCCGCTAGCCAGTTCACCAGGCAAGGTGCCTTGCATTCAGCACTGCAAGGCACCTTGCCTGGCGGTTTTGCGGTTTTAGTGAGGTCATCTGTCTGTAGCTGTGCCAGTGCACATTACTATACGCCGAATCAAACCTTAAGGCGTTTATGAGAGTTGTACAACTCTTGTTGCTAAATTCGCAATGTCAGCAGCAGTGAGAAGTGAGGATTTGCGCAGGTTATTTTTTAAACGCCATTTAGTTTGATTCGGCCTATACCTACTTGTCTATTATCTGATAAATAAATGGCAAAAGTGTGGCTCTTCCATAGACAAAGAACTTTTTCTAATAAGTTTACTAGTGCCTAATACAGTGTGCCAAAGATTTAATTTTGTTTTCAGTGACCATCCGCACCAGTATACTAGAGAGGTATCTCAAATGGAGGCTCTCAATATCTACTGCAGAATTCCAAAAGTACTGCCGCAACTACCTCCCTCTAAGACACAGGCCGTTTGCAGACATCCAAGAGTCATTAGACTTAGCCGAAAACGAGATCAAATTCGATAACGATAGCATAAGAAGAAATGGCTTCATTATATCGTCGGATCCGCTGAATACAAGACTGATTTTAGACAATGTATCCACGCTAGCCGGGATGGATATAAGAGAAGCGCTTAGAATAGAGCCTGCAATATTGAAAAACAACTACAATGCACTACTTGAAATTAGAGATTTACTAGAGGTAATATATTGATTTCTCTCGACCCGGTCTAACACGTAAATGAAAGAAAATTGGAGTGATCATGAATGGGTGCCGTGTTTGGCGTCCATCCATTAGACTTAAGTCATTTGGAGCCACGCCAAATGGCGCGATCGTGAATGCCCATCTTAAGGATTCTTTCTTGAAATACTTTACTTGGATTTTGTTTTTTTTTCTTTTAAGCTGTTCTGTCCCACTCCTGGGCAAAGGTCTCCCCCATTTACTTCCACGAGTCGCGATCCATCGCAACTTCTTGCCAACCCCTCTCGAATGAGTCAAGATTGGCACGCCAGCGTTTCTTGGGCCTTCCCTGGCTGCGTCGTCCGTCAGGCACCCATACTCCGTGATGATCCATGCCCATCAGTGAGGCGGCTTTCCGGCCGACATCAACCACCCCAGTGGTTTTTCCGGAATTTAAAATAGCCCTATATAATACCATGGACTAACATGGTTTTTAGGGTTCCCTACCCAGAGGATAAGAATGGGACCCTATTACTAAGAGTCCACTATCACAGTATGTTTGTATATCTGTTACCAGGCTTTAGATCATGATCATCACCGTGATAGCTAGAAAGTTGAAATTTTCACAGATTATGTATTTCTGTTGCCGCTATTACAACAAATATCTACTAAAAACAGAATAAATAATATTTAAGGGGACTCCCATACAAGAAACCTGAATTTTTATCCCTATTTCGCTCAATACTAATAATGATAACAGGTACGCTAGACATATTCACAGAACATTTAGTTGTAGGTATATTCATTTAAAAAATTAATCATTCAATTGAAATAAAATAAATATGTAAGGGGGACTCCCATACTGCCCCCGATAGTTAAAAAGGCGCATCTAACATCTCCCACTTTGAAATCAAGATGATTATACTAGCAGATATATATTTTATCTTATATGAAAAAGAACAAGATTTAAACAAATAATAAATGTATAATATACATCTCGAGACTCGAAAAAAAAACCATCTGCCAGTACATATATGCATCTTAATCTCGAAATAAGAGATGTCAGATGCGCCCTTTTAACTATCGGGGGCAGCATACATGAAACGTGATTTGCTCAATATTAATAAGGGCAACAGTCACAGAATAATGACATATATTATTTAGTTATATATTCTTTTCAAAAATAAATAGTGAAATTAAAATAAAATAATTATATTACGGGGGGGCTTCGTGCGCGAGTCCAACTTTCACTTGGCCTATTATTATTCTTTATGTTACGAGAAATGACTCAAGTAATTATAACGACTATAGTTTCGACCGCATTCGGCGGTCTTTCTCAGGTTAGTAAATAAATAAATAAATATTAGGGACATCTTACACACGGTCTCTGACACCAAACTAAGCAAAGCTTGTCATATGGCATGTACATATACATATTTTTAAATACATACGTATATAGATAATACCACGTTACACACTGGCGTTGTCCCATCTTCCTTGCATAACAGAGAAAGCTGGCGATGCTGCAGCTAAAGCTGAAAACCTCAAACGGCACAAATATGAGTCGTTGGACAGAATGTACCATTTTGTGTCGTTTGGGGTTGAGACTTTAGGTCCGTGGGGGCCGGACGCTCACCTTTTATACAAGGATCTGGCTAGGCGACTGGTAGAGGTGACACGTGACCAGAATGCTTGCCAGCATCATCTATTTTGGTCAAAAAATAAGTATAGCAATTCAACGAGGCAACGCCGCCAGCATTCTGGCCACGATACCCTCTGCCCCGGGTCTTTTAGATTAGTTTTATTTTAGTAATATAAGTAGGTATTTAGTATTAGTTTTTATTTTAAGTAGGTTAATTTTAATAGTTATAGTGTTTGAAATGTTTTTTAAGTTTGGTCAAAATATTTTAATTATTTCAATTTGTTTATTTACAGAAAATGTAACTTACAGCACTTAATACTAGGAGATAATACCTAAACACCTATGTTCATCACATGCATACTTTCCCTGGGTGGGAATCGAACCCACGCCTCTTTTATCCCGTAGTTAGTCTCGCTAACCACTGAGCCACCGAGGCAGCCGGCGAGAGTCAGAAGCAGTTGGCGAGTGCTAGCGCGCAGAGCCGTCTCGCAATGCACCTGACACTGGCAAAGTCGCAAGGCATTGCGAGACGGCTCCGCGCGGTCTCGTTATTGTTCCGATCGGAGCTCCGTCGCTTTCTACTAGTGAAAATAAAATGTACAATACGATTTATTGCTAATTTTTCAGAGCTACAGGATACCTCTGAAAGCCCAAGTGACTTGCCTGAAAGTGTACTGCATGCGCTCCGATACAGTCAGAGAACGCCTCGACGAATTGAGTCAACTGAAAGAATTTAAAATACTGTCGACTAATCCTAGGGTAAGAAAGAATAAACTACGGATTTAGAGTTTGTGCAAAAAGCGAACCGTCGCGTCGTGGCGTTACGGTGAACCAACAATAAGATTTTAATCAGCAGCCAAGGTACAGCTATACTTGGTAGACGCGAGTACTGATGAAAACCGAATTGGTGTTTACCAAGTAGGTATCAAACACTTTTAGCTGTACTAGCAATGACAGAGCAGTGTTGTCAACGTAAAAATTAGAAATGGCACACGTGTGACCTCACTCACGATCCTTCTCTTTTTGCACCAACTCTATTTTTCACTTTTCTTTATTTTCGGTAGTACTGTACCAGCCTTTTTAATAGTTCACTGCAGGACGTAGGCCTACCCACGAAGGGTGATTGGGCCATATCCACCACTCTGACCCAGTGCGGGTTGGTGGATTCACATACCCCATCGGATTTCTTCTACGGACGTATGCAGGTTGCCTCACGATGTTTTTACTTCACCGAAAAGCGAATGGTGTGAAATTCCGTACATAAGTTCCAAAGAAACTCGGGATCGGGATTTGAACCCGCGACCTCACGATTGCAGGTCGGGTGTTACTACCATTAGACTACCACGGCTTCGGATTCACGGTTTTTCGGTAGTAATGCCGCTAAACATAAAACCGAGAAATTAAAAGTCAACATGAACAATATTTTTGGCTAAGATGATGATTTTTTATTATGATGATGAATATTTATATTGTGATTGTAAATGTAATGAAGAAGACGTTTTAAGTAAAGCAAGTTTTATTATGTAACATAATAAACATTACTTATTTGTACAAACTTGTGTTCGTCAAATGTACAACAGAAAACAACATTTAATAATAGTAGAAAGTCAAATCAATTTATCTGAGAAATTAGTAGTTACACGTAAATTGAAATCACTCTAGTTTCCGTATAGCTCTATACATTTTCATACAGCGCCCCTGACCGAAACAAGGAAGAACTAACAAAAACGTATGGAGCCACATGCAAACGCGCAAGTTCAAATAAACTACGCGAGAGGTCAGTCCAGGTTTACACGTAAATTGAACACATGAATTAAATAACAGTTGTTTCCGTATTGCTCTATACATTTTTGTACAGCGCCCCCTGGCGAAAACGAGGAAGTACTAACCAAAATATATGGAGACTCACGCGAACGCGAAAGGTTATGTAAACTACGCAAAACCTGGACTAAGAGTTCTGTACTAAATAAAGAGTGCACTCAAAAAAGTCGAGCATCAATTTTATTTGTGACTTCCTTCCTTTCTCAATGAAGTTATTTTTATTTCCAGCTCCTGTCATTGGTGGTCCACAAGAAGAAATTTATGACCAGGCTGAATAAAATACAGGCGGCTAAGAAACAATGCTACAGTTTCAATAATCTTATTGCTTCTAAGAAAATTTTCAATAAGTAAGCTTACTTTATTACTTTCATGCATAATAATTTTAATTAAAAAAAATAATTCTTTGAAAAATATATTATTCGTGGTGTTATGCTAAACTAGTCTAAACGAATCATAAAGTAGGTATGACATTTTTTAAACACCTTTTTTTCCGAATCTTTTGTTGGGTATGTACGACAAAATGTATACGAACAGCATACATTTTGTCGATAGTCAAAGTCATTGAGATTTTTATCGCGCCGAAGGCGCTGACTGTGGCCCACACATAAATAAATGACACACACAAACACGCGTGTTGTTATGACGCCATTAAATTTGATTCGGCCTCTACCTAGAAATTATTATTATTTTATTAATCTATTTGTTTCAGTCGTTACAATCATAAAAATATCATAAAATTACAATTATAAGGGATTCAGAATGTCATCAATATAAATTAAAAATTAAATAATATATATAAAGAGACAACACAGACAGATAACATAGTGAGTAGTGACATCACAATTTTTGTCCCATAACAATGACCATCCACTTATCTTGTATGAAGCAATCTAGTTTATTTAAAATCAACACAAATTACATGTTACTTTCAAAATAAAAAAAAATGTTATTAGGCTTTAAGGTTGTACCTTTTACCACAAAAAAATTGTAATTATTTTCAGTTACATCACAAGCTTTGGAAGCAAGACTTGCGGCCGAGATATAGAAGTCTTAATAAACTCATCGTTACAATTAAAAGAAGACACGAGCAACACAAAGAAGTCTGATCCCAAGGGCGTAATGCCTCAGTTGAAAAGGCACAAGTACTGGCTACACGTCGCGCTCAGCGTCATCGATGAGAATTTACAATATCTGAAGTCTAAATTCGACGATCAAGCTATTTGTAACAACTGCCAGATCGTATTATATCCTCTGTAAGTGTTAAATAAATAATAGTTCATTTTTACATCTGCATTTCAATGGACTTGTTCCATAGAAAAAGTCCGTTGACTATCGACAAAATCTAAGGAACAACTGATTAAATTAGATATTTTGATTTAAAAACGCTTCAGTCAACATCCAAGTTTAACTCCTGTACCAAAGAGACTGAAGTTCGATTCCCACTCTGGGCAAACATTTTGTGATGAACATTGGTGTTTGCAGTGTGCCTGGATGTTTTTATGCAATATAATATGTATTTTAACCATTAAGTACCTAACCAAAAGGAGTCGACACTGCAAAACGTACCCCTCTGCCAAAAGTACGCGACCGGCGGTCATGCTCTTTATATAAATACTAGTTTTTACCCGCGGCTTCGCCCGCATACACAATATATCATTATAATTTATAGCCTATGTGTTATTCTGATATATAAGCTATATTATTGCAAAGTTTTATCTCAATCCGTTCAGTAGTTTTTTGCGTGAAAGAGAACAAACATCCATACATCCATACATCCATCCATCCATCCATCCATTCATCCATTCAACCTCACAAAATTTCACCTTTATAATATTAGTAGGATATCGCTCTGGTTGCGCTAGTGTTAGTTAATTACATTTGTGTGCGTGTAAAGTTGCTTATATTTTGGTTTGTGTGCGTTTCTTCACCCCCCACTGACTTGACAGACTTCGGTGCTTAGGCGTGTCGACTCCTTTTGGTTAGGTACTTAATGATCTTAACAGTCCCTGGCAATATTACAAACACTGCTTAGTTTGGGGCCAGAGACCGTCTGTAATAAATATTTATAAATGTATTTTTTATCAGCTCAGACATCGACCACTACATAAACAACCTGGTGAAGATGCGTCGCGGTGACAGGACCAAGGATCAACTAAGTGCCGAAATGGACCTCATCTATAACCACTTGGATCACTCAGCGCTCACCGACGACCAGATGTTGAGCCTCGTTCTGTATGAAATAGAAAAGAAGTACCACTTCAGTGGGGATGGAATATGGGCGCGACAGGACGGGCTGAAAGCTGATCAAGTTAGGAGCTAGAACATAGCGAAATCGTTGGTGAGTCGATCTCACTTATGTTCGTCGTAGTATAGAAGAAACACGATCGTCAGTGATCTCATTTGTATAACTATCGCCACTTGGATCACTCAGCCACGGTAGAATATATCAATCTAACAGTATTGTGACTCGGCTCTGTCCTTAAGACGAGGCATCGGGCCGACAAACACGAAAACGAGTACTTTTGAATGCGCGATGTGAGAGAACGAATGATATTGATTGAAATTTAACAAATATCATAGATATGGGAAAATCTTGAAAAAATTAATGAACCGGAAAAAATGTTAAAAAGTGACCGGATTTATTTAAAAAAAACTTACAAATTTCTCACCAAAAAAAGGTTTAATAATTCGAATACTCAGAATTATCAGCGACAACACCCCATTATTATTTACGAATAAAATAGCCAGATCACTTTTCTAATTAAAGTAAGTCTAGTAATTAATTAAAAACTCACTGCCGCTTGCCGCTCTAGCGCGACCGCGTAAAATTTGTCCGAGTGAAGAGGCGCGGTACTCGATTTTTGAGAAATAATAGTTCGTCAATGCGTCACCTTAAAATATATACCTACAGCGCCACGTTGCCACGCAGAACGTATCGCGCGCTAGGGCTGAATAAAGAAATTCGTTGTGAATGAAAAAGAAAGCGTTCAAAAAGTGCATACTGTGTTTTTGATGCTTTAAAAACGTTAATCGCACGCTTACTAGTTACAAATCCACACGTTCGTTCATTAATACGGCGCGCCGCGATTGTCCGTATACCAAGAGCATACCGCACTCCGAGGCGCGTGGGTATGATTTGCGTTCCGACTGTTTTTATGAAGACAGAATACTGTTAGATTTCATTACCGTGTCTCAGGGCTCACTGACGATCAGGTTCTGCTCTGGTTTTCTATTAGATCGAAAAGACACTTCCCACTTCAGTGGGAAGGGAATATGAGCGCGACAGGACGGACTGAAAGCTGATCGAGTTAGGAGCTAGCTAAAAATTCTAACCACAACACTCGTTACATTTCGAGAAAGTTCATATTTTTCTGAGTCTATTCTGTTGTAATAAAAACAAAAAAGAGCCCTCCGATTTTTTGTAAATTAATTTTGAATTTATTAGGATAAATAAATATATTTGGCTCAATAGGTAGTTTATCTCTAGCAACCCAGATTAAGTAACCTCCAAATTGTTAAATGAAGCATTTTTACCAATTAGACACAGTTTTTTTTAGTGATTTTTGTCACATTGTACCTACTAACTGGTCACACTGGTAGGTTATAATTTTTAATTTTAGCAAATTATCACATGAATGTGGAAGAATCAGCTACGAATGCAAGTAAAATAACGATAGAAGCACTTTATTATTGCTAAACTAGAAAAAAAGCTGTATTGTTATTTTTCATACAATTTATTTATTGCATTTTTTTTAAAAATTGCAGGGGTGAAAAAATCTAAATTAAATACTTTTGAGAAGCCCATAAATCGAGCTTTCAAATGATGTATATATCAACTTGGTTCGATTTTTCTCTGAATAATATACCACATGTGGACGTCACCTTTGTTGATGAGTCGATGTCACTTATATTCGCCGTAGTATAGAAGAGACACGATTTTCAGTTGTCTCATTTATACTACTATGGCCATTTAGATCACTCAGCTTTAACCGACGACCAGGTTTTGAGACTCGTTCTCTATGAGATCTAAAAGAAGTAGTACTTGATGGGATATGGACGCGTCAAGACAGAATAAATACTAATCATGTTAAGAGTTAACACTTTCACTGCGGAAAACATGCACGTCTGTGTTTTCGATTCTCACACCAAAGGGCGGCTACACGCGCCAGGCGTGTTGCATCGAATTCCATAGGACGGTGCGAGAAACCACATACGTGTGTGTTTTATCAGAAGTAACGCCAAAGCGTACAAACGCGCGAGGCGTGGGAAACGATTTTTAAAAAAAAAACACTAAATTATGGTAAATTACATAGTTTTATGCTACTCTATCAAATACAACATGCTGGCAATTTTTTTTTCATGTAAAATTTTTTTTTTTAAATTTTCACAAAGTTAGACCATTTTGACTTTTTTTATTTTTTGTCCAAAAATAGCTAATATTGTACGTGGGCGTTTCAGAATTTGCAGGCACCTTACAAAAGTAGCTCAGCAGTGAAAGTGTAGCGAAGGCAAAAGCGTAGTGAGTCGGTCTCAGATATTTTCTAATGTTCTAAAAATTGAGCTCGTAGTCAGAATTGTTATCGTACATTTCACAGTTAAGATATCAAATGGTTATTGTATCAAAATGAAAATATATATTTTTGTTTATGCGTATTTGTTTGTGTTTCTATGTTCTTAAATTAAATATCGTAAATTAGGATGGTATAGTGATGAGAAAAAAAATCTCACTGGTTCTATGATAGATCTAACATTAGAGCAAGAGGGGATAAGACCGCTACGGGAATATCTTTGTAATTTTTTAAAACTTTATACAAGGCATCAAGGCGTCTACGAGCCCAGCAACACAGGTAAGAAAGATCACCAAATATGAAACTAAGGTCGCGTTGGCTTTAGCAAATAATAAGTAATAAAGGTGTATAAAATTGTCTCTCAAATTAGTTATAATATATACAATTATACAGTTTCTTAGGATTCCATACCCAAAGGGTAAAAACGGGACCCTATTACTAAGACTCCGCTGTCCTTCTGGCTGTCTGTCACCAGGCTGTATATCATGAACCGTGATAGTTAAACGAAATTCTCACACATGATTTCTGTGGCCACTATAACAACATATACTACTAAAAACAGAAAAAAAAATATATTTAAAGGTTGATACTTGAAAATCTTGAAATACTCACAGAATATTAAGTAAAATATTATCTACAAAAATAAATAATTAATTAAAATAAACATTTAAGTTGGGCTCCAACAAGAAACGTGCTTTTGCTCGATTGTGATAACGGCAACAGAAAGATTCTTGAAATGTTCACAGAGTATTAAGTTGTATATTCCCTTCAAAAATAAATAGTTTAAAGTATACTAAGGGGGGCTTCCATTGCGAGTTCGACTCGCTTTTGGCAGATTATTTTTGTAATAATATTAGAAATCACGCCCTACATCAACAGACACATTATTGGTCGATGAAAATGTCAAAGTCAAAGGACCAAACCCCTTCCCAAATTCACGGCATTTACGCATTTCACGTCTCCATGTTTGGTGTACCTATAATTCAATTTCAATCACTACATAGTAGGTGTATAGAATAACAAAGTTTGTACCTTGTCTCACCTGTCTGTCTGTCCCTATTTATGCTTATAGCTCTAAAGGCCAAAACACACAGAACGCGTGCGCGGGTCGGGCGCGGGGCGGGCGCGTTCTGTGTGTTGTCGTCCATTGAAACAGGTACAAATAGACACGCCGTACTCCCGACCCGCACCGCGTCCGACCCGCGCCCGCCGTGTGTGTGAATCGGCCTTAAACCTACGCAACGGATTTTGATGCGGTTTTTTACATGCTTTTATTAGTTTCACCTGTATGTTTGCTTGTAACCAACCCCTTTGAGCTCGATTTTGACCTACTTTGAGCGATCACTGATCAGATTTTCTTCAAACTTTGCACTCCTATCAAAGACCGATGACAATCAATGCATTTATAAAAAAAAATAACTCCTAAGCGTGTTGTTTAAAACTACATTTTATATTATTTTAATAGATAACTGATTTTAATGCACCTGTGCGAATCCGGGGCGGACCGCGGATCGCTAGTTGTAAGTTATACTCAAATTATTCAATTAAAGCGTTACTAACGCTCTTCAAAAATACACGGATTATTCCGCGGGTAAAAACTAGTAATCTGCGAAAGTTTGTGGTGATGGTGAGTTGAAATCGTCGCTGACAAACCTAGCCATAGTTCCGAGCGACTCGCTCAGTGCGTTTTAAGAACGTACAACGCCATCTATGTACTACTGAGGTAATTACGTCGTAGTGATAAAATGAGAACTTCACAATAGCGAAGAAAATGTGGCACCAATGCGTTTGAATTGCAAAAATGTATGAAGTTTATTCTATTATTTGCTTTATTAGTTTTCGAACATGATTCAGTTCAGACAAGATAATTTTTCGCAAAAAATCGCAACACCGCATCCATGTACCTACATTTTTGTTGATTTAACAGCTCATCCGATTTCAATAGAAAATAAATGGGGCCACCTTGGAAGTTGGAAGTATACTCTTTCTAAAATTATACTCTTTCCTAAATAATATTTTTTGTAATCGGTTCATAATTGGCGAAAATATGAATATGAACATACCTTTGATTATTTATTGTCTAGATATCTAGTAACGCACCAAAAGCGCCCAAAAAAATAGAGTATAACTGTTACACTCTAACCCCGCCCGCGCCCATTAGTGACGCCACAGACACCGCGCGGATAACACCTAGTATTATTCTCTGTTTCGCGGCGAAAATATGACGTACTGTGTTATCAATCTGTGCCGCAACTACAAGAGACGTTTGAAAACACCTAAAACGATTTCTTATCACAGGTAAGTACATTTCAAACAACTATTATCTTGTATAATTAGAGAAAATCAGTGATAGAACTATCGCTATACATACTACTGTGATATCTGTGTCATTAGTTGCCAGCTTTCAAATTGAATATTACCCAAATTTTGTTCACATATTTTGTACCATTTTTTATAAGAAGATTAGGAGGTGAAATATTTATATTTTTTCTTTATATTTTTAGGGTTCCGTGAGAAATCCGTATCCTTGTATATTTGTATTTTTTTAGTACACTACATTGTATGTAGTTGTGTATGTATAAGGTGGTGGCGTATACTCGCAGAATACGTTTCTTTTTAATTATTAACCGACTTCAAAACAAGGAGGTTATCAGTTCTTCTGAAATATTTTTATGGGTGTTTTACGCGAATACTCCGCTATTGATGAACCGATAATTTTTTTTTTTACTAGTGTTTCAAGGTTGGTCCCATATAATAATATATTTTTTTCATTAGGATCAGAATTTTTTGAGAAAAATAACAATAATCCAACAAATTAAAGATAAAGTTTAGGCAAACCAATTTTACTTTTTTTATTCTTAATTTCCAAAATTACTAGTCCTATTTTGATGCGGTCTTCTGTGATGGGTTGAAGTTTGATTGGTGCACGCTAGGTGCGCTATTACCATGAAACTAAAAAAAATAACATAAGCCACGATGTTAAATCGAAACGCAATTTATTTAAAAAACAAATACAAAGAGAAGGTCATTAAAGTTCACCAAATATTAATTTGGTAAACTTTGATGACCTTTGCTAAGTACTAGTTTCTCTTTTGTGTGGATACAGATACCGATGTAGCTAAATCTTAATAGACAAAATAGAATCTTTGCAGTTAGTAATCGCAATAAGTAAATGTAAATTTAATTGTCCTTATAACAAATGCATAGCTATACGAAAACCTAAATACCGTGGTTTCATAATATTTGTGTCGTCAGTTTTGTATAAATACTCGTATGTACCTGTTACATGAAAATAAATAATTTGTAAAAAAAATGTATTTAAATAAATTGTAACAAAATATGTTTTATTTTTAACATTATATTATAACCCTATAACCAGTATAAATCTACTTATAACCAATCAAAGCGCGGATAAAGCGCTAAGATGGTACGAAAGTTTACGGAACCCTTCATGCGCGAGTCTGTCTCGCACTTGGCCGGTTATTCAAATTATTTCACATCACAGCATATTTGTCAACTTTGTGGAAATGATTTAAAAGCTAGCAACATTACGCACACAAACATGGGACTCGGCGCGCTTGTAATTACAGTGTAAGGCAATTCATCTGTGTGCGTGAACACTCCTACATGCGTGCCTAGCCTGGCCACCTATTCTTATTACCGTTGCAGCGCTACACTCCATCTTGACAATAATTTATCTAAGGTTTGCATCCAGCTTCCATCTATGTAGGTATCCACCAAAAAATGAGGTTCTCAATTAGACTGTGTTTCATTTAGTATGTATGAAAGTAAATTAGCATTTTAAATGCCAGTAATAGCATATTTTGAATGAATAATAATTATAAATAATTATTTTGTAGTAAGACACCTTCAAAATAAGCGTAAAAAATATTAGGGAATAAAGGGATAAGATATAATTGTATTAAAATGAAAATAACTATTTTTGTTTAAGCACATCTGTATATTATTCTCTGTCCTTATAATTAAATATCAAGCTTATTGCTTCAAAACTTAACATAAAATAGCAACTTATTTTAAGACAAAACATGCAATAAAAGTAAGTAAAAAAGTTTTACAAATAGTAACTGCTGACCCTGCTATACAAATCGTTTGGCATGGCAACAATTAACATTATAGGCCGAATCTTACCAGTCGGCGGATGTGAAGTTAGCTACAAGCTGCGAAATATCCATTCAACGCGCAGCTTTATGTGAGCTTAGTCAGGATTGGATATTGCGCAGCTCGTAGTTAACTTCACATCCGCCGACTTATATGATTCTGCCTATACTTGCTTATAACTAGGATATAAAAGTTAATTTTTGGTACCTTTCGTTGGAATATAAATTATTATGTGGTCCCAAAATAATCTCTTTGGAATGGAGATCGAAAATGCGTCGTTGTATAGTTTTAAACTAAACCTAAACTTATTTATTCGTTCATACTTTTACTCGTATCTTTGCGTACCCACCTTTTATATACCTTAAAGCAGCCATTCTCAAACTGTGCTCCGCGGAGTTTTATGGTTCCGCAAAGCCTCTGTGGGGGCTTCACGAGAATACTGATATTAATATATTAAAGAAAAATGAATAATTTTATTTCATTTTCTTCTAGCGGCTCAGAAATGTTTCAAAATGAAAAATGTGTTTGAAAATAATACGTAATGCGTGTTTCTTTTGAGACATACTAGTACATATTTACTCGAAAAACAGAATACAATAATTGAAATGACCTACTTAATGGATTCTAAATCCTCTTCAGTTCAGTTTGAAACCTCCTTTTAGATAGTTAGTTATTATGTAACTTTTACATTTTATCGTGACTCCTAAATAAAGAATGTTCATAAGCAATGTTTTGTTTATTTTAGGGCTCCGTCAAATATTTCACTTTCCAAAAGCGGAACCTTTTTGTAAACTGTAATATTTGACGGAGCCACCACTGTTCACAAAAACGTTTGGGAACCGCTGCCTTAAAGTACAATTCCATAGCCGACTGTAGACTACAGTGTCGCCACGTGACAAAACGTTTGATTTTAATATTATAATCATTATATTTCGGAGCGTTTGAATGTACTGTACAGTTGTCCAGCCGCGGCAACACGTCGTTGCTGCTGCTAAGTTTAAGCCATATATTCACTGAGCAACAATGTTTCGGATACACTGTTTCTGAAACATCACGTAGATGTTTCCAGGTACTGATTTGTTTCCGTGTTTCACGCGGTAGTGTTGACAGAAACAAAATAATTTTATTGTCTCTGAAACATTATTTTTTGTTTCTAAAACACGTAGCTTACGTTTCTAATACAGAGTAAACTCTGTTGTTGAGTTAAACAATTGTTGCTCAGTGAATACATGGCTTTAGTCGGCTGCGGTTTTACTTTATTGTCTTAAATTTTACTGCCTCAATTTGGCTTTTTTCTAATTCTGTAATTTTTGGCACAAATCATTCACGTAAATATAAAATATCTATGTACAAAATAGTGTTTATAAATAATTTCATTGTTTATAGAAATATATGAGTATATAAAAATAGGCACTGATAAGGTTCACCTAAATAACGTTAATGTTTTTAGACGAGCCTTGTAAAATGTCATTTTGTAAACCATCAAAACCCACCTCAAATTTCGCTCCGGTTGCAGATTCACATAAAAAATACTTGAGAATGTTTTAGTAAAATCTAATTACTCTATATAATACTATCTACTTGTATAAGGCACTGCGAATGCACGATTTCACCAAACGTATAAAAATGCGGTTGCATCGTAATCTACTTATAATAAAAATTAATAATACGTTATTTATAAAAAAATCCTCTACCTTAAAACGTATCGTAGTCGGATGAAAGCGGTAAGACTCGTGTTATTATTTGCAAAAGCAAAGAAAGTTTTGATTTTAGTAAAAAACCAAAAACATAAAACAAATGTTCAGGCACAGAATTTTGTAATCTAATGATATCTTACAAATAACAAATACAGGTAATTATTATCAAAATGCAAACACGGATATAATTAAAC
The DNA here is from genome assembly GCA_949316475.1 of Hypomecis punctinalis. NCBI lineage: Eukaryota > Metazoa > Arthropoda > Insecta > Lepidoptera > Geometridae > Hypomecis > Hypomecis punctinalis. The sequence continues at coordinate 12,740,711 of OX438797.1, forward strand.
CTCGAAATAACCTTAAGATAAATGTAATTAATGGATAATATCGTAAGTATCTATTAATAAGTAAAATAATTATTTACATTATTTATTATTGCAATATCGCGAACTCTCTACTATAAATTAAATTCTTACTCACCCATATTATTCGAACGCATGGGAAGCTACTTGCCAAATTCCAAAACTACATGTGCTGATCATTGAGCTATTATGTACTACGTGCTAGAGGAGACACCGCAATAAATTGTAATGTACAATTCAGTTGTCTGTCTGTCTCTAGTCACTTGCAATACATAGAATTTTATACAAAAACATTGTGTTGTAGAAGAAGCGAAATAAGATTATGTATTTAATTCTGCCAAAACTATTCGCATCTCCTGATTTAGCATACTTAAGTGCGTGGTGGATATGGCCCAATCGCCCTTCGTGCATAGGCCTATGTTCAACAAAGGACTATTTGAAAGGACAGGATATGATAAAACATCGTAATTTGATGCGGAGTTCCCTCTATGTCGAAGTACATAATAGCTTTATGGGTATAACATGTTGAAATACTGATAATACTCCTTTTCGAAATTACCCTTCTCACTAAGATAATTTCGAAAAGGAGTATTTCAGTTCAAAAAAGGGGGAAGGGTAGTGTAGGCCTGGCTGCCAGTGGGCTCCATCTTGACCACGACAGGCTGCGACAGGTCGCCGCCGGCTGCGTGCCGTTCCATTTCATAGTGCTTATCGTGAGGAACTAACGCACACTTGTCGTAGTCTTCAGGCGGGGCGGCATAGCGCGGAGGCTCCTCCTGTAGCGCGCATGCCGTGTATTTCTCTTCGTGGTCATGTCTATACTCGAGTTTTTCCTCATGGGAGTGTGCCTCCATTTGCGGCGAGTGTGCGCTCAGCATGGGGTAGTCTCTTACTCCGAGCGGTGGAGGACTGCCCTCGCCATAGTCGTACCCGTGCCGCGGCGCGAACATTTGCCCATCATGTCCATTCAACACCGTCGTGTACGAATATGCGGGCTGGGAATTAAAACCCGGATACTGGCCGGCGCCACCCGACGAGAGCAGATGGTGCGAGGATAGCTCGTACGAGTGCTGGTACGACCAGGAGTCGGCCGGAGCTGGCAGCCCGTTTTGTGGGAAGGCGGGCAGGTTGCCGCCGATGCCGGAGAACCCGCCTCCTAGCGTTGTGGAGCTCGGCGAACTTGAGCCGATGTATCCAGTTTTTCGTGGAGGTTCGCGTTTGCGCCACTTTGCTCTTCTATTTTGAAACCACACCTGCAACAAAATACTGGAATTAGTTACAAAAACATAAACAGATTATAAATCCAAAGAAGCCTTTCATTTCACCACTTGCTTATACACATTTTTTTTCAGTGTTCCAGTGCTATATTTATTTATTACAAATAATGTACACAATTCACCTTAAAACTAAGTGAACTTAGTACAGTATACACATTATTGTATATTATACATGTAGTTATATAGCACATGCTGCAGTATGCATTAAAAATTAAAAACTAAATACGTAATAGTAAACAGTTACAGCAAGTACGCACTAGGTAATCTTTTTGGTCACAAAAGTTAGGCCCGAGTTGCTGCGCAGGTAGGCTCAAACCCGACACTCGAAATATACGTTTTGGGTAACAAACGCTTGTCTAACTTCCGAGACCTCCTACGCGTACTACATTCACGAGAAAATAAACAGGTTACGTACTTGCACTCGTGATTCTGAGAGGTTGAGCTTGAGAGCCAGTTCCTCCCTCGCGAACACGTCGGGGTAGGGCGCGCGCTCGAACGCTCGCTCCAACTCTTCTAACTGGTACGCTGTGAACGTTGTCCTGTTGACAAACCAAACGAAAAGCATATTGAAATAATTATGTACATTGTAGGTAAGTACGTACAATTTGAAATAAAAACAAACATCCCTCATAAAAAAAACAAGGCAAGCTGTACGACAAGCCTTAGTTTAAAGAATTACTAGCTCGGCATCACAGTACTAAGACGCGCAAACTGACAATTTATACATATAATCGAAATTTCGTAAAACTAAACCTACCTCAGAAAACTTAATGTTATGTTTCGTTCAATTTATCAAATACGGTCATTCATTTTAAGATTAAATTTCAACTTTATTCATTACCTACATCAAATGATAATGTTCATGAACAATGCTGCATAAATGGTAATAACAGTTTAAACTTACTACAATTCAAACAATACATTCCATATTTAAGATAATTTATTCACAAACGAACGATCGCTATCTGAGCACCGGCGCGGGCGCATCTACCATCTGACGCGTGCAATATGGCGATAGGCTGCGGGCCGCACGCGCGAATTGATTGAGCGTGAAACTAAATTCACCCCCAGCCCAGTCCGCCACCAGTGGCAATGCTGTACTGTTTATTAATTGCCTGCCAATCTGCATTGTAAACTATAGAGGTATTTTATTCAACCTTAATTGTTTTCACCGCAACCATTTGTTGTGTTCAAAGTGTTGACATGTAATGTGGGAATATTTTTTATTATTATGATGATTTCTTAAGTTTTTTTTGTATGGTTGGGGCCATGAAAAACTTCAAAGATTATGAAATAATATTTAGTAAAAATTCTATAGTTTTGTTTTGATTGCTTTTACGTGGATAACTGATAAAATATTTCCGCACCAAATTATTGGATATTTCATTGTTTAGGAAAATACTTCTCGAATGTAAGATTACTCGAACTAAGAGTGTTCACGTAGTATTAATATATCTTCTTTGGTGTTGCTATAGATAGGTACCTATCAACATTTTATGTTAAAAAAAAACATTTGCCGTCTTACCACAAAAGTTTTACTTTAGACAATGTTTAACAGTACAATTTGTACGGTTAAACTGTGTTTAAAGTGTGTTTAAATCTTTGTGGTAAGGCGTTTTATGTTCGACTCGGTCTCTAAACTTATGGATAAAATTATTTTGCTTTCCTTAATATTATGCTGTAATATTATCAGTTATACTTATGTTACATATCATACAACTTAACAACAGACAAGTCAAAAACTTTCTATACAATGATCATGTTGCGTTCAGACTAAAGAAAACTTAGCTAGAACAAAATATGGATACCTAACTAAATGATTGCTAACACGCGAACAATAAAATTTCTAGAGCAATTACAGAACCCCGGTATCATTAGAGATGGTGTTGCCTGATGTACATAAGTACCCCGGTCAATGCACGCAAAGATGCAACGATAAGGCAATTGACTCCCCGGAGTTATACGGGTAATTAATGTATCAAATATGGCGACACTTTTTATGACTCCTTAGAATTAGCAGGGCTCATAAAAAGGCGCCTGCATCAAGTGTTTTGTTACGATCATGGAGACTCCCTGCTGATTTTTGATGGTGTGTAGATTTTTAGAAGCGTAGATGTTATCTAGAAACCGTTGAACTTGTAAAGACGCGGCTAGTTTTCAGGAAATTAAACCTCTTATTATTATTATATACTACGGGACTAATCGCGCACGGGTAGGTTGAGTCTACCCGTGACCACGGTCGATGCAACTCGGCCGAAAGGTCGGGATGAGGAGGTATTTATTTATCTCGTAATTTTAGTGCGCGATTAGTCCCGTAGTATATAATAATAATGTGTTCAAATCGCGAAAGTTTAAAAACATCAAATTAAACCTCTTATAAGTATTTTAAAAGTAACATAGTTTTGAGCCGACTGCCAAAGAAGTGTTTTTTTTTTAGGTTTTATTTTATGAGTTTTGTAGGAGTTTTTGCTCAGCGTAGGACGTCCACCCACAAGGTGGACGGATGACCTCATTAAGACCGTAGCATGCCGCTACCAATCGGTCTTATTGGAGATCTATGTTCAGCAGTGGATGCCCTACTGCTGATGAGTTTTGTATAGCCAAGGATGTCCTGTGAAGCTGAATAGTAAGAAAATGTGTCATAGTGAAGTCTATAGTATTCGAAGTCTGCTAAAAAATTGCCTGCTTTTGTGACATTTTCAGCAGTTAGACATTGGAAACACGCTAAGTATTGCTTGATCCTTTGTGTTTATTAAATTGTTTATTTATCGTGTTTACTGTCGATACAAGATGCAGAGTACAAGTCGCACTACATAAATACCTACAACCTACGCGAAGGTCGAGTTTTAGGTATCAACAGCTGTGATTATTTCACTGCGCAGTAGCGATTGCGCATGGGCCCCCGCTGTTCGAATTGTATTACAGATGCACAGAAGCGTGCATAGTTTGTGAAATTCTTCTCTTCTCTTTGTTTATGGACTCGTCTGTACTAGAGTTCAACACAAGCTTGGTAGTTTTTCCAAATCCAAGCATTAATCATATACTCGTACCTCAAACTATAATACCTTTACCACCTCTAATCATACCAACAATCGTTCCACTCCATATGTCGTAAGTACTATAATTTTAAACGTCATCGTATTAGCCATGCAAATATAAGTAGGGGCACCACACATTCCTGTGCATGGAGATATTGAAGGGGATGCGACCCCTATACAACACCTGTGCTTGAGGGGTGACACGTGCCCATAAATATACTCTTTGAATTAAGTCATGCGTAATGGATTTACACTTATGATTATTTAATTTTGGGTTCTGACAATTGGGTATTTTATAAGGAATACAAGTGTTTGTATCAACTTATGATGCTCAAAATAAAAATATTCATATTAAAAAAAACGGTTCTTAATTAGAAATATAATGGTCTATGTGAGTTTGACACTCGTTAGATAAACAGAAATAATCGTAACCAACAATACCTCGCAAATTGAAATCGTCCATTGTAAAAGGTGGTAACATATCATAAACAAGTACATATTTTACATAGATAAGCATAATAAAACTTTCTTAGAGAGCTTCAGTGATTAGTAAAAAGAAAACTTCTAAAAACAGGAATGTCATTTGGTGCTACGTCTCTACGAATCGTAGTTTACTTCGTAGCGTATTCACGCGGTACAGACTGTGCTACGAAGACGATCGTCCTGATCGTAGCAGTCGCTACAAGTTCTTATACGTGTATGGTGCGTAGATGTGAAACGCGTAGCAATAGCAATATGTTGCTTGTAATTTGGTATTTTTATAGATTGCTATATTCGTACCTATTGTTTCAATGTGCTTTAAAACTAACTAAATGAAAATCGCTACTGAAACAAGCAACGACTACTATCTGTTAAAGTGTGGCAAACTAACCTGGTTTTCTTCTTCTTAATCCCATTGTTGTCGCCCTTCTTCTTGTCGCTCTTCTTAGTGGTGGTAGTGGTGGGCGCGGGCGGCGGCGGCGGCGCGTGCTGGTGGTGCACGTCCGCCGGCTGCAGCAGCAGCGGCTCCTCCTTGCGCTTGTCGAAGGGCAGGTCCTCGCGGTAGACGTCGCCCACGACGACGGCCACGTGGCGCTCCTTGCCGAACTCGGCGAACATGTGGTCGTCGAAAGGCTGATCGGGCGGCGGCGCCGCCGGCTCGAAGGCGCACTCGTAGCGCGCGGTTGGCGCGCCCTCGCCGCACACGTACATGTAATGGTCGGGCGGGCGCGCGCCCGCGACCCCGGCCTCGCTCGCCTCCGTCGCTGCTGCTGCTGCTCCTCGCGCCCAGCTGCCTCGCCGCTCGCGGCCCGGCTCCTACCCGGTGCACTACACCGCGCGCGATATCACTTCATTTAACTCTCGGGATCGATGATCTCGCGCCCGTTCGTATCCTCGTGTCCGTCCCGGTTAAATGGCTTTAATCAGCTTTAACGAACTAACCGAATTTGCTCCGCGGTTGGTCAATTTATATTACCATAATACGAGAGTCGAGGCGGTTGCGGAGCCAATGAGCGGCGTGTGCGAGACCGGCGGCGGTCGGTGCGAGAGTGGTATTTTGACTCGTAGTCTGCGAGCGGAGGAGAGAGATTAGATGGTGCGAGGCGGGCGCTTAGGACGTTGGGCGCCAGAGCGGCGCGCGCCAATAGCGGCGTGCGGCCCTCCCTCGTGCGCGGGGCCCTCGCTGCGGGCGCGCGTGCACCTCATGCGGGATTCCCACCGAATATCAGAATATTGTTTGTTTCGATGGTATTGTATGCGTCGGACGCCCACATCATTATGGTGAAAGTCCATAACGCGTCATTGTAAATCCGTATCAACACCACTCGTATGTCTACTCCATGATTTATAGCCGTGGGAAAAGTTTTGTCAAAAATTTGGCAAGTTTACCCTTGGTCACCTTTTTAATCGAAATCTACTGCTGCTAGCACCACCCACAGCCTATAAACATTGTCCTATCAATATCTACTGAATAATCGCAGTTTACTAAGATTTTGGGTATTGTAGGTCAGGTAGATACGCCTTGTACCAAATACTGAATTATCGATATCCAAACCATCCGTAGACTTAAAAAAGAACACCACAAAACACCGGTAAGTAAGAAAAATGCATGCAACGCAAAGCGCATCTCCCGGGCGCAGCTGGAACAACGCGCGAGCCGCTCGCGCACTGATGCCACCGATCGGCGCAACTATCGCTTAATTATTAATTAACAGTTATTGCCTGGGATTATTAATAAAACATTCGCCCTGGCTATTGGCACTTAGATTAGCGTCGAGGGAGTAATGGCGCATTTCAACAATTTCGGTTGTTATTTAATTGAAGTCAATTTAGATGATCAGAGTCTATTTAGGTTGGTGCTGGCTCGCCAGCGGGATCTCTGCTTCATTGGGCTTATTGGTGACTTTCAGACAACACGAATTGCACTCGCTGATGCACTTCTCGTCGCGTTTGCAGTTTGCGGAACTTTTTGGATATGTGTCATGGACGATAATTCAACAAATCGATGGAGCTTCGCGGCTATGGCTGGCTGGTGATCTGGAGAAGCTTCCGATTCTAAGTGGATGCACAAGGAGACTGTAGTGCAGTGAAGTGATCGTGAAATAGATCGCGTGGTTCTGTGATATCGTGGGTGTGCGTGTGAATATTTCGTCAACGGGCGGGCGGCGCTCGGCCGGCCGATCGACAAGTACTTGTATGTAGCTATAATTGTGCCTACTCCGTGACGTGGACGTGCACCAAATGTCATCTTTATAATACATGCCCAGTACTTAACTAACTGTATTACGTATATCTAATTCATTCCATAAGCTTTACAGTAAACGTTGCACGAGATAGCAGTCAAAAATACGACTAAGAATTTTTTTTTATCAACTTTATTCTTTGGCAAAAATTGAAAACAGCCGTCATAGTGCATAATTTTATATTTTAGACCAAATAAACATTGACTCCCATCAATACGCTAATCAATGGCTAAGGAAAAATTACGAATGAGTTTTTTCAAAACTTTCATATCAAAATTCAATTATATCTGTGACACTATTTTATTAGTTATTAATCAAATAAACTCCGGGATATTTCTTCTCTACTTCGGATCTTTTATTATTCTTTTTTTTACCGTGGAAGAATACGAATATTAATTATATACTTAGCTTACTTACTAAGCAGTCCAGCTTAAGGCTCGGTCTTTGATAATAAGTCCAAACGAGACGGCTCAAACGTGGAACACAGAAAATATTATCTTTTGCCAGATTTACTTTACATCTGCAAAAACCTTTGTTTTTTTCGAATATGTGACTCCCGTTTGTATTTTTGATTGCGACTTGTAGTTTTACAATTTAATCATAAAAATCAAATACATATTGTTGAAAACCCAAGGCACGAGTCAAACAGTTTTTTTTTTCTAAAACTGACCATATCTCAAAGAGGGTAGAAATTCCGATCTTTCCGGTTTTAGAGTATTTTATTATTATACAGTTAGTAATGCCATGTTGGTAACGTACAGCTTTATTGTACATCAACACAATGAAAATCGGTAAATGAATACTATCCTTATTACGCTGCATAAGCCTAGTCAGTGATTGGTCAGTGATTTCATAGAAATTTTAGTGACAAAACTAGTTGATTTCTTTTTTGAAATGCGGTCGTATTTTAAAAAAGCCTCAAATAAGATCTAATATAAAATGCAAGATTTGGTACCTTGCATTTTATATTAGATCATGGCATTATATGTGATGATCATACTAGTAACATGGCATTTCAGAATCTACACAAATTGCGCCAACTTTTATTATAACTTGACATTAGTACTTTCATACATTTTTTACAGTGTGGCATAACATAAAACATGTTATCGTTGTAAATCTGGCAAAAAACTTTTTAACAAATGTAATTTCCGGTTGTGTTTTTGATTGTGAGTGGTAGCACATTTATCTAGGTTTACAATTTAAACATAAAAATTAATGTTGAAAACTCAAGGGCACGGCTTGAACTGGAAACCCGTAAGGTGGCATTATTGGTCACATTCTAAAATTGACCATATCTCAAAAACCAAGAGGGTGGGGTTTCCAATCTTTCCGGTTTTAGAGCCCAAATATACAGGATGTTTTAGCATTTCCGGCTTGACGTTGAGTTCAGGAACACCCTGTTATGAAAAGGTATAATGGAGAATAGGCACCAAAAACCAAATTTTTAACGAAAGTAGTTTAAAGTTTGGGATTGCAGGATGACACTTGGATAAAGCGGTTTTTTGGTTGTGAATAATGCCAAAGCAGTCCTTGTATAGGCATGGGAGTAAACGCATTGGAAAGAGCGGAAAATTTATACGAGTTAGCATTCAGTGGGCAGGGCACATGGCACGGATGCTTGATGACCGATGGGGTCGAAAATTTATCGAGTGGATACCACATATCGGCAAGCGCAGTGTAGGACCTCATCAAGACCGCAGGATCGTGCTAACAAACTACTTTCAACCGATCTTATTGGAGAATCCACTGGGAATGCCTATGTCCAACAGTGGACGACCTATGTCTGATGGATGGGTAATGATGGGATAGATGGATGCATGCCATTAATATCTCATTTTCGCCCAAAATAGCGCTAATACCTTGTAACCGTTGAAATAATACTTATGAATGTTAATAAAACTCTGAACCCTAACATTATAATATTGGATAATTAAAAATTCATACTATATTCATATAAACTTTCTTTTTGTGATAAATATTTCAAAAATTGACGCGTTCGCAGGATTTGAACCTGCATCCTCTGGGACTCCGGCCCATATTCATATATGGTCATATATATATTCATATATGATCAGTACATTTTTTGGGAACTTATGGGGACAATGATTTTATTCGTCTATCTAGTTGTTGTTTGAATGATGACTTTTTACAGGTGTTCATAATAGCAGTGATTCGAGAAAAAAAAAACTTACTTCATACTTAGTTTTCGGTATTCGGTAGTTTTTTATCAAAGACTTAGGGCGCCTTCAAATCTGCCGCAACTTGTAGCGTTGCAGCAGCGTGGCTGCAGCGCTGCCGCTGCTCTGCTTTGTAAATACATATCAAAAAAGATCGCATGACTGCAGCGCGAATACAGCGCACGGAGCCGCTGTGCAGTCTCGAACTGCAGCGTCTGTTCTACTTAAAAGAACTTTAGCCTAAACTAAAAGAAAAAAAAATCTAAATTCTCGAGATTCGACGTCATAATATTATTTATTCAGTTTGATTGATATAATGATGTTTAATATGTTTTATAAGTAGAGTTTGACCAGTTTAATAGATTTCAGTTATTAAAAATCCGCCAAAAAGACAGAAATTATTTGCTAGAAGTTTTAAAGTTTTATTGATGGAAAAGATTGTATATATTTCTGTTTTTTATTTACTTATCTTTTAATTTTTACTATATACAATGAGAAAAAAGTTTTATATGTATCTAATATTCTACATGTGCTTTAAAAAAAGTAAACAAAATCAAAAGTGGATGGTAGCCATTTTTATCGACTTTAGCCACGCCTGTGCACCATATTTGTGGCCACTTTTTATAAGTTTTTGTCCCAAGTTTATGTGACAAATGGTTGTTGTCAGTTTTCTCGCAAACACCTTGTTCCAAATATTTCTATCGCAATTCCTTAATGCAAGATGTACAATTGTACATTGTACGTAATTTTGCAAGATTTTAGCGTGAGTTTTTTAGCTATTTGAAAATTTTAAATGGGCAAAACTTGTATTGATCTATTTAAAAATCTTGTGGGCCTTAATTTAGTAGAGGTCATTATACGGCTGAGATGATGATCAGTATGACATAGATCGGCATCGTGTGAATATATACAGGGTTATTTCTAATCAATTAGCATCCTCTTAGGGGCTTATTCTGTACATCAAAACTAACAACTTAAGTTCAGCGAATTTTGTCAAAACTCAAAAAAAAATTTGTTTTTCCATAGAAAAATATCGTTCGCCCGCGACAAAATGTATGGAACAGCTGATTTTTTTTTTTTAGTTTTGACGTAAATTGACGTAAATAACCCTGTATATTATATAGGGTTATTTCTAATCAATTAGCATCCTTTTAGGGGCTTATTCTGTACATCAAAATTAACAACTTTTGTTCTACGACTTTTATTAATTCTCAGAAAAAAAGTTGTTGTTCCACAGAAAAAAAAAATCGTTCACCCTCGACAAAATGTATGGAACAGCTGATTTTTTTTTTATGTTTTGACAAAAGTCGCAGAACAAAACTTGTTAGTTAGGACGTACAGAATAAGCCCCTGAAAGGATGCTAATTGATTAGAAATAACCCTGTATATTAGTTGAATATCACTTGCTTGTTTTTTCCTATTATCACAAACTAGCCTATTGGTTTCCTCAAGCTTGAGCTGAAATTAAGTTTGAACCTAACTTTGCGTCACAAGCATAAAATCAGTTAGCGCATAGTCAAGTCACTAATGTATGACTTCTACCAATGTATTCTAAACGTCTTGTATCAAATACATGTAGTAGGCACAGTAGTCTATCCACTGAAACATTATTAACGACAATCTAATTGTTTACGTCTGAGCATTACATCTTCCGCGTTTTTTGCGGCCTGTTGTTTTTTTATGAATTCGATACATATCTCCTATGTACGCCAGTATCTAGTGAGTCATGTGACGCGTAGGAGCTTCACATAAAATCTCTCTGGCGACGGGCGGCGACGCAGAATCTGCCGCTCGCTCAATTGGACTCAATTGCCTTTAATTGACTTCAATTGAAATGACCTCGCGCACCGGCTCCGGTCCCGCTCCTAGCCTGACACTTTTACATCTATCTTTTTTGGAGCTGACATAAAAGCTAAGATAAAATTCATTGCCCCTAATAAAACTACCCACTGCAGTGTTTGGGTGTACGAAGTGTAGGTATCACGAAAATTGTAGGATTTATGTGTAACTGAGTTTCGTATGATGTCAGAAACTACAATGAGTATACGACTATAGGTACTCGATTTTCAGGGATTTTGTTATATTTAGAACATTTTGGGACCATGAGACTAAATATCGTTACACGTTATTGATAGAGCAAACATATATACACTAATTTGACCAAAGAAACAACTTGAATATTGTTTACTGAAGTAGCTCACTTAAAAAGTGCAACATATCGACGGTTGAAAGGCAATAATTACCAAGCGACATATTGGCAACTTTACACCAGAGCGTTTTAAAGTTTTATTTTTTGGAAAAAAAATCATATAAAATTTTCTATTACTCATTTCTACTCGGTTCTAATAGATTATAAATGAAATTTAAAAGCTTTATGAACTGTCATTTAAAAAATATGATTTTTCTCAATAATTTAAGAGATAGTGTCGGTTAGTAAAATTTTGATCAAAATCACAAACAGGTAAAAATTACTAACCAAAAACAAATTTTTATCATAAAACATGTAAAATTAACTATACCCCAATATTTTATGATTATATTTGAAGCAAAATGATGCATCCAGAATAAACAGATGTTTAACACATAGGTAAAATGATCGAAATAAAAAGATAAACCACTTTACTGCCAGGCAATTTCAACCATAGTCCTATTTAAATAAGGTAAGTGTAGGACAAAAAGTCCTACACTTACCTTCCAAAAAAGGAACAACCTAACAAAAATTCAGGTTTGTACACTACATTAGAAACTTTTGCAAAAGTTTTCAACGGATATCGTCATCACCAATTCTCAAACAGCCCTTGTTGTTATCTACAATCACTCTCTGCTGAGTATGAACCTCATCTGTTGATGAATGAAAAAAAATGCTGTCAAAAATATTGTCACAATAAAAACTACTTAAAATTAAAACTTTAAAGTTGACATCGGTTTCTGGAACACCTATCTAAATATTTATAATAAAAATCAACCATGTCAAATCATTACCTATTTTATTGTTAATTATTGTTTCTATTAATTTGTCGTTGTCGTTGTCTTTGCAGACATTGCACAGCTGGACTAAGGCCTCCCCTATAGATTTCCAATAAGACCGGCTGGAAACGGCTTGCTTCCAGCACGATGCTGCGGTCTTGATGAGATCTTCCGTTCATCTCGGAGGTGGACCCATAATCTAGATATCGAGACTACGCTGCGATTAGGCCCACAGTAAACGATCACGTTTCGGGAACACACAACTGTTGCAACTCTCGTCTTGAGGCACTGAGGCTTATCGGATGAAAAGACGTCATGTGGTTTTCCGAACGCTGCCTAGCCGAGTTGGATTCAGCGATTGACCTCCTTCTTGAAGTTGGATTTACCTAGCTGGACTACTTGTCCTTCTTTTTTCCAAAGAAATGTTTTATGGATACTGTAGTAATATAGTGTAGGGTAGAATACATATATTTGTATACCTACTTAGCGTAAGTTGCTTAAAAATAAATCAGTGCTTGTCTGGATCCCGATGGTTTCACTCACATCACAACATGGTGACAGCGGTGTTTAATTGTTAGAAAGTGTTAGTAAAAGTAATTGGTTCGCGAAGTATTTTTCAAAGTATCGTTAGTTTGTGATAATGGAACACGCGCGGCACACCACTCCAAGATAAAAAAGACGACTAGCGGCAATTGGTTCCCCAAGATTAGGAAGAAGGCGTTTAAGTGACCCAGCCGCACCCATTATTCGAGGAACTAACTGGGCAAAATGCTCCCAAAAGTTCCACTTTTCATCGAGGTGTAGCCCTAGATACTTCATCGTAGGCTTCACCTTAATCGATTCACTCCCTAGTGATTCCGGCGCTCGTCGAGGGCCATGGAATACCAGGGCCTCCGACTTGTTCAGCGCTACTTGGAGTCCCAGTTTCACTATCCTTCTCGCCACCACCTGCACCGTTGCTATCGCAAGACTGGCAGCCTCTTCGTAGGTTCTCTGTTCACAAACCCATGGCAGTGTATTAAATGCGTTGGCGATGTCTAGAGACACGCCACCAACACTTGACCATGAGCCACCCCATCGTCCGAGTGGGCTTTGACACGTTTAACAGCGTCGATTGTAGACCGGCCCGCCCGGAAACCAAATTGCTCGTCGTACAAGTGTGGACCAATAACAGTCTGCCTATCTAATTTGGCAGAACAAGGTAAACATATTGATATTCTCTGCTTCACAGAACATAACATGAAGCAGAGTGATACTGAACTTCTGTCCATTCCCAATTTCAAACTAGCGACACACTTTTGTAGAGCTCAGAGACGTGGAGGCTCTTGCATCTTAGTAAGAAATGATATTAAATTTAAGGAAATGAATACAATAAACGATTACTTATCAGAACCAAATATAATTGAATCTTGTGCTATAGAGTTGACTGATCATAAAACCTATGTAATAGCAATATACAGACCTCCCAAAAATAAAAAAAAGACAACTGATCTATTTTTTACTAAACTACAGGACATATTAGATCAACTCTGTTTAAAAAATGGTTTTAAAGTTATGGTTTGTGGGGATTTTAACATTGATATATTGGAAAAAAACCCTCGTGTAAAAAAATTTACTGATATAATTACAAAGTACAATCTCAATTTTTATTTTAAACAACCAACGAGACTAGGCAGTGGCACTAGCATAGATAACATAATTCATAATATCCGAGGAGGATCAGGTGAAATACTTGAACTGGCTCTTTCGGACCATACGGCACAACTGTTCCAATGCCCAGTTAAAAAGAGTTGTCGCATTAAGTCCTGGTATATTATAAAGCGAGACTATAGTGCAGATAACAGAAGAAAATTTTTCGAATGTATAAATAGTCTTAGTTTTCAGGATGTTTATGATAATAACGACCCAAATAAAGCATTTAGTACTTTTCATGAAACTTTCCTGTTGTTCTATAACTTATGTTTTCCAGAAATTAAAGTAAAATGCTTTCACATGAATAAACCAAAATGGGTATCAAAAAGGGTAAGGTTGTGTGCTAAGAAAAAAATAGACCTGCTTTGGAAATATAGAACAACTAAAACAAATGTTTCAAAAAACACGTATCAAACATATGCTAAGAGATTTAAAAAGATAATCAACTTAACTAAGAGAGCCCAAAACAATCACTATATAAAACATGCAAATAACAAATCAAAGGCCACTTGGGATGTTATTAATAACCAAAAAACCAGGTATCCAAATAATACTATCTCTGACATAATAACATCAGAAAAAGAAGTACTGAAAGATCCAGAAAAAATTGCAGATCATTTTAATGACCATTTTGTAAATTTTGCAGAAAATAGCCCTAACGTAACCAATTCGGAACGAAATAGAAATACCAAGGAAACTTTAGGCACTGCACATCCGAAATCACTTTTTATGACCCCAACTATACCATTTGACATAACTAAAATCATTAGCGCCTTGAAAAACTCGAATAGTGTTGGTACAGACGGAGTCGCAACTAAAATAATAAAAGATGTAGCTGTTGCAATATCTCCGGTTCTAAGCTATATTATAAATATACGTATGGAATATGGCGTGTTTCCAGAGTTGTTAAAAACCGCAATTGTCAAACCGCTGTATAAAAAAGGAAACAGATGTGATGTAGGAAACTATCGCCCCATAGCTATTATCCCTGTATTTTCCAAAATTATAGAAAAGGTGATATTTACCAGAGTTTATTCGTATTTTGAGCATCACAATTTATTTACAGAAAATCAATATGGGTTTAGAAAAGGCAAAACGATAAATATGGCCATATTTAATTTTCTCAAAAAGGTAATGACTAGTCTAGATAAGAACTTTAGAACGATAGCACTCTACATGGACATGACTAAAGCCTTCGACAATGTCCACCACGATATCTTATTACAAAAGCTTTATATATATGGTGTTAGAGGTATTGCACATAAGCTCATAGAATCTTATCTTACAAACAGATCGCAGATTACTCAATTGTCTAGGATGTGCCAAAAAACAACAACTATTAAATCATACCAATCTAAAATAAGATATGTACGATTTGGCGTACCTCAGGGCAGTGTACTTGGGCCTCTATTATTTTTAATTTATATCAATGACATGGTAAATGCTTCGAATCATCCTATGACCTTATTTGCTGATGATAGTACAATTTTATTTACAAGTGACAAGCATAGCGATATAGAATTTGACATTAATAATACACTGACATCTATAATAAATTGGTTGACTAGTAATAATTTAAATATAAACATTGATAAAACTCACATTATGGATTTTAGGATAAAACAAAATAATATTATAAACTTTAACATCGAATATAGTGGAAAGCAAGTCACTGAAGTAGAACTAACACGCTTCCTCGGACTAACCATAGATAAAAATCTGTCATGGAAATTCCACATAGATAAAATTTCGAAAATGTTACATAAATTTGCGTATGCTCTTTTTCAACTCCGCAAAACAGTTAACGAAACTGCATTACTAACGGCGTACTATGGACATGCTGCTTCAATTTTACGTTACGGTATCCTATTCTGGGGAAATTCAACGGATCGTCTTAGGGTTTTCAGGGCACAAAAGCGTTGCATACGATCTATTTGTGGTCTGAAACGACGAGACTCTTGTAAAAAACAATTTGTTCGGTTGAAAATACTTACGCTGCCTTGTTTATACATTAGTGAAATTGCTGTTTTCATTAAGTCCAATCCTGCCGGCTTAGCATGCGACCCGAAGCAATTATTTCGTCCGAAATACCAATTCGTGTGAAGTAAATTCGTGTCATAGAATCGTGATCTATGGTCACGAAAAACTAGTGTCGCCCTGTGATTAAATAATTTGGATATTTAATTTTGCAATGAAGCAACACTGATATAGTTCATTCAAAACACAGGGGTGCGTTTACGCACTCCAGTTTATGATAAAAAAAAAACAGGCTAAATCTATGTCACCCGTTTAGGGCATCCGTCAGGTGGAGTGCGTAAATGCACCCCAGTGATTCCAAAGGGATAATATTGTGGTCTGTGGTCTATCGAGATAATCTAAAAGAGATCCATTGATTTAATTTTAATACAACATGAGTTAAAAAGATATATGAAAAATATGAACTCTTGTCAGATTTTCCATTGAAGAACGTTACATTTTATTAAAAATTTGACAACAGAAATACAACAGATAACAATAAAGAAGGAAAACCATTCCTCACAGAGGTACCTCTGTGATTATCACAAAGGTACTTATACGATTATCAATGATCATCATAGTTTACTCGTATATTATGACTGAAACCTTGAAATGAATTGCTACAAAACCACAAATTAATTTGTGTTTTATGCGTTGGAGTTCATACATTGGTCTTTGAGTGTATTTTTGCATCCTGTAAAATATTGTATCGTACTACAACTGCAAGCGAAGCATAATTAGGATACAACATATTCCATAATAGTTAAATAGGACTCAAGTGTGTGTCTACTGTCAATAATAACTGTGCAAAACTGATAAAAACCTTATTTTACGAAAGTGAACCTAAAAATGTCCAAAGAAATTGATGTGAATGATAAATAAACATGAAGAAGTATTTTTAGTTTTATTTATAAATTAACTTCTATATATCTATATAAATAAATATATAGTAAAATAATATGTAAACTTATTGAAGGATTGAATATTATGCATAGGTACAGGAATTAATAAATATTTATGGAGCCAAAAAAGTAATGTCGCCATTTTGGTAGCCATGTTTTAAAAAATAAATAAATGTCAAACTCTAAAATATCAGCCCGCTATTGGTTGTTCGAAGATTCCTGTCTGATACGTAGTACCTTTAGTAGTCTGTGAGAGTATCACTCAAGAGCTCGGTGCGCTGTTGTAAGTTTGATATTTACAGCGTTACCAATACCAATTTTCCTAATTACCGAAAACCCAAAGTAAAATTCTCTCTACTGGGGACAAAAAATATCCCGATTTCCAATCTAAACTGATACCTCGCCAAATTGCAATCTAGAAGAAGTCTCAGCTCGGAACCTGTTTTAAAAAAACTACCTCGCTAAGGGATGATTTATATTAGGACGGGGCAGGCACGGGACGGGCCGGTGATAGGCCGGACGGGGCCCGTACGAAGCCCGTATAACGCACATACGACGCTTGTTCCATACATTTTTGTTGTGGCACGTACGACGCCCGGACGGGGCCCGTCCGAGCTTTTACACAAAATTTATGGAACATGCGTCGTACGGGCGTCGTACCGGCCCCGTCCAGCCCGTCCCCGGCCCGTCCGGCACCCGCCCCGTCCTAATATAAATCATCCCTAAATCGATACAATAAAATATCTATCCCCACAACAATCTCCAATGGAGATAACACCCCGTAATTTGACAAATCCTTCACAATTCAGCAACGCTGGTTGTTTATTTAGTTAGTTTTGCCTATCTCGTAGTATTTCGTCCTCAAAAAGTTTGACGAAAAGATATTCGCGGTGAAATGTCAAAATACGGCTAAATTCGCGTGCACATGTTAGAGTTTGTCGACGAAAGTGCCACAGGTACATAAATCATTCGCGAGAATTCTACACCACAGAGTAAAAACTGACGAAATAAGTGTGTTGTCATGTTAGGGGAGGTAGAAGTATCGGAATATTTCTATTTTACTCGAAATAAGATCGTTCTCGTGGGTCGCATCCTAGATGGCCTGAACTCTTTAAAGTGTGGCCAGTAGGAAGTAGGCGAGAGGGTTGCTTACATATTGTCCCTTCAAAAACAACATTTTTAAATAAAAGTATATTCTGCATGGCACCAATTATTTACAATAAAATACCAGAAACCATTCGTAATAATAATGATCTAAATATATTCAAAAACTTACTGAACAATTTGTTAGTTAAAAAAGCATACTACAGCGTCGACGAATTTCTTTCAGATAAAAACATGAGTGGCATAATATAAGTCATTTTTGCATTATACTTACATATAAGTGTTCAGCTTGTTGACCTTCTGTATCATGACTGATTTGACAATTAATTATTTTTGACATTTATATACTTTATATCTGATTGACATACTGTTTAATTGATGTACCTAATTTTAAACTTACTATGTTTATATAGCTTCAAACAACCAATTGTCTGTATGCCATTGATGGCGGAGGCTAGAGAACTTTTTATAATTTATTCGGACATCTATGTATTTACATTTATACCTAGTTTCACAGACTAATAAATCATTGTATCATTGTATCATTAATCCTATCAAGATACTGGATGAGGCAAGCAGCTATAACGCATTCGAACAGCTTGTCCACCTCATCTAGCAGTACTATAGGGCGGTACGCGGAGGGAGAGTCCGCAGGGCGCCCATCTTTCCTCAGAAGGACTAACCTATCCATCTTCCGTAAATTTAGGATCTGACCTGTCTCCAGACCGGTTGGACTACTTGCGGTATCGCTGGATAGACTCAAGCACAGCCCATGTCATGACCGAATCAATGGCTATCTCAAAGTCCACATATGCTAACACACCAAATTACCAAGCTTCTATCTCGCTTCAATTTACTCGCTTTTTTTCGATTTTTATGTACTTTTAACAATAGATTTAAATCAATGCAAAATATAAATTTAATAATCTAATATAAAGTCATATCTGAAAATCTATAAATATAAAGTCATAAAATCTTAATAATGCACTTACCGAGTACACAAACAAGCTACGAGATTAAGCACTTTGCACCATGCGCGCACGCATGCGTGTTGTCTAAGCGACAGTTCGGTGAAGACGTAATCGTTATTTTGTTACCAACAGCCACTTAGAATCTGATTTACAGTGCGGATAAGTGACAAAACAAAAAAGGTGCTGCATGGATAAGGTCACTTTTAGAGAAATCTCATATCAGAAATAGTTATCTAAGTAACATAAACTTTAAAAAAATCGGCGGGTAGAAAATTACTTAACGACAAAATATATCCTGTTTTAGGCAGGTAGATATTCACTACTTCACATTTTTGAATAAATTATATTTAGGTAAAAAGTACTAAATGACAAAGAAAGTCTATTGAAGGTGTGTTAAAAAGTCTTAAATTACGAGAGAGAAAAACAACAATCAGGTAAAAATTCTTAAGTAATGCTAATTCCTGGGTACTCGCAAGGCAGAAAATACTTTATGTTTGGATGCATTATTTAGAGTCAAGGCAAAAATTACTTAGTGTAAATTATAAAAATCTAATCCTTACTATGTGAAAAATATTCATAAATCATTAAAATTTTAGTCGCTTGGACGCCGAAAACTGTGAAAATGTGTCTTTTTTTTAAGTTACCAAACGACAACAAACTTCGTCCTAGCGCCGTGAGAGTCAGACCAATCGACGCAGTTTTTTTTTCTGATTTCAGTGATATATATAACTCAATATCGCCCAAACTGTCGCTTGGTAATTTTTGCCTTTCAAGCGTCGATATGTTTCATACTTCATAAAAAGTAAAATAAAACACATTTGTAAATGAAGCAATTTATCCTGATTGAAAGAGTACACAATGTCATGACGCCACTTGCCGACGGTATGATCGTTAAAGACACGACACATTTTGGCACGTGTCCTATCCGGTGCACAATTGGACTTAATTAGGAAATGGCGGCGCGGCCCGGGAGACCTGCCACCGTACACTCATTTAGATTACAATCACGAAAATAAATTTTCATAATTTGCTAATGCCCATAATTCAATTCAAAACAATGAAAACTATTCGTATTTAGCGAAGAGAAACATGAGTCTTCTTCTTCTTCGGTTTTTTCAATTTGCTGCTTCCCCAGAAATGACGGTGTTCTTTTGTACTGCTAGTTTGCTCATCGGCTTCCTCGATAGTGTCCAAAAGTCGTGAAAGTCGGTTGCTTTTTTCTCCTAATACAACAGTACGACGACTATCCGTAGTTTTAACGTCAAAATCATCATCGGAGTACCTTTCTGCTGGGATAGTAGTGGTCACTTCATCGAATCTTAAATGTTTGCTGACGCTGCTTGATGATGAAACTTGTCCGTAATCATCCAGTCGCCTAAGAGATGCCCCTGGTTCTAATATTCCCGCTCGGTCGTAAGTGTGAATTTGTAGCTCTCTTTCACTGGGCGAGTCGTTTCCGTTTTGGGACTGCAAGGGTTTCTTTTGTGATTGTGACTTTGCTGGAGCTTCGACCACGTGCGGCTGAAGATTTATAGAATCACTTCGCCTAGTCCTGGCTACTGTCTTTAAGAACTTTAAAAGATTAAGTTCGTCTGAATGCATCTCAGGCAGTGGTTCTTCCAAAGTAAGCAAAGAGTCAAGATGGCTTTTGAGTGAAAAATCATATGATGCCGTTGCAGTTCTTATAGTTTGTCTGCCACCCACTTGAAAGTTTTGTTTCTCTTTAGGTTGTTCTAAGTGCCTCAACTCTAGGCTTTCACCAGTTTGAACCGCTGTGTCATGTACTGCTGCTGCCATTTTACGAATCTCCAGTTCGGTAAACGAATACATTTTTCTTGACCCTGGTCGATCCATTCCAGATGTCAGCATTTTATTAATTATGATTTTTTTATTTTTTCTACAACAGCAACAACATATTTTTCTTAGACATCGTAGACATACGTTTTTGCGAGGTGGTGCGATATCGTCGTAAATGTCGTCATCATACATATGACTGTGGTAGGTCATTTTCGGATCATCACCTATCTCATGCGGCGAGCGCATTATGGAATCCAAATACAAACTGCAAAAAACATTATACTGTTACAAATAGACATAATACTACATACCATTTGATTTGGTAGCTTTATTTACGTCCAATATAATTGTCATGACTTTAATACAAAACAAAATTTTCAGCTTACTTTAGAGACCCGTAGTAAAGAAAAGCTATTTATTATTATTATTATATACTACGGGACTAATCGCGTACTAAAATTACGAGATAAATACCTCATCATCCCGACGTTTCAACCGAGTTGCATCGATCGTGGTCTCAGGTAGACCGTAGTAAATAGGTAATAATAATGTGTTCAAATCGCTAGTTTAAAAACAACATAAAAAAAATCTACTACTGAAAAACTATAATTTAAGCAATAGCATAGGTAGGTATTATCACGCAGACAGATGGATTGGTGAAATAAAGTCCCGTTCGTCTCAATCACGTAAATTGAGATTAAAACTTTTGTTTTGTTCGGTAATATTAAAAAAAAACATTTGTACTTTTAGAAATAAATGTGTATAAATATAACCAAATACAAACGTACACATTCTCCACGCCATCAGAGTAAACAAAGAAAGCGTCCGCCACCCGAGGCACGCACCGCTTCAGCCAGTAGTGGACGGCGTAGATGATGGTTAGTAGAACAGCCAGGAATGTGAACGCTGCCAGGTACACGTTGTACTGAAGCGCCGCCGTCTGACCGCACATCAGGCGATCCTCATCGTAAACATCTGAAGGATTTCACATTTTCACGTTGTGTCTGTGAACCCACCTGGCAAAATCGTAAGCACTTTTACCTGACTAGGTAGGACCTGGCTTTTAGAAAACTGGTTCTCTTTTTTGAAGATATTCAAACAGATTATTATTATATACTACGGGACTAAACGCGCACTAAATTACGAGAACTATTATATTATTTATTTATATTAGGTATTTATTTATCTCGTAATTTTAGTGCGCGATTAGTCCCGTAGTAGGTATATAATAATAATGTGTTCAAATCGCGAAAGTTTCCAAAAAGGACTGGAAATTTTGAATTTGCCAAAATGTTAAATTAGAAGGAGAATCGGAATTTATTGTAATAGAAGTCTCTATCGCCTGTGATATGAATAGATTGTTTTTTTTCTATTATTTATTTATATTTTGCAAATATAGGTATATCTACACAATTCAGCTATTTACTTACTTACAATTCTACATACTATCATGTTCTTTGGGCAGCGTAGCTTGCCGCCTTTATAACAATTATGACTAAACGTCCTGGAGGATTTGCCACCATTTTCTAACAAAAAACGTAATAAAATACAAATCCAAAAAATGTAATCTACAAGCTAATTAAAAATTTGGATTGCAATACCACCGTAGGAGCCACAGTTAGGCACACCATCGCAGGCCACCGTAGAGTCGAGGCAGACACGCGCACCCGCCACCTGGCACTCTATCATGTTCTTTGGACACCTCAGTTCACCGCTCAGCAACGCCCTAGCGGCTGTTAGCACTATCACCATGCGATCTAACTGTATGAACATAACGTCCATAAATTACGTGAGGTGTTTGTGGAGCTGAATCTCGCCAAACCTAATGTATTCGGAGAATAACAGCATAAAAATTGAGTTGTTTAGAGTCTTCAATAAAAGTATCTATCAAAGCACTTACAGTAAAACTGAATTTTGTAAAATCTCACGTGACATTGGGGGCAGGGGGAGGGGTCTAGACAAATCTCATGATATCTCATCAGGTGAGTAAAAAAAATGATGACTACCTTACAATACAATACCTTACGTGAGTTATGGACGCCCTCTACATTGATTTTTGGGCAGCTGTATAAAAATATACCTATTAGCTGTATGCATAGCCTAAAGTTTAAGTACTGTGCAAACGTAGTGTATCAATAGCAAGACATTTATGTTTTATAGTTTGTCAACTATATGTACATTTTGGATCTTTAGCAAGATGAAAGTTTCACTAGTAAAATTGGGTTCTTTTATCGTCACCGTAAGGCCTACGACGGCTATTTATTCACTCGTCAATCTCTAAATCATAAAAATCTCAATCGTACAAGGTTCCTTTATTATCATCTTAGGATTCATTAACATTTCCATACCCTTATTCCTTCAGGTAGGGTCGGTACAATATATACGCAGTACAACATATTCTCCGTTCGTCTTCATTTCATTCATCTAGAATTGTAGACCAAGCTCAGCGATTAAATAAGATAGTATAAACAACATACCGAAAAGTTAGTAGGCGCCAGAACGATCCGCGAGGAGTTGAAAAGATGGACCTGGGGTTTCTTCAGGTCGGTGATGTCGCACAGGTTGAACAGAGGAGGGCCCACAAACTGGTGCACGTGACGTAGTGCCACGCGCCCGTGCAACTATGGATTATATGAGATTTTTGAGCTACATACTCGTAATTTCTCCGAAATTAGTTTACTGTTCCTGGAATAAGCACGGTCACTCTTCTGATGGGTGACCGCGGGCGGCATTTACAACTGAGCACTGCTGTAGCTCGTATGACACGTTTAATTGTAGGTCCAGCGGCCTTATTTTGTATGCGCTCTGACGTTCGGCTTCGCTTTTTCTCCTGCTCGCGCCAGTTACTCACGCCGCGAGAGCGAGCGGGAGGAAAAGCGAAGCCGAACGCCAGAGCGCTTACAAAATAAGGCCCCTGGTTGTTTTACCGTATAGCCACAGCGTTTAGACATGGTCTATACTCTTATTTACTTTAGTGCTTTTGTTTTCAATGTAGTATTCTGTAGGTACCTAGAGGAATACCATAGATGGTCCCATAAAAATGTAATACCTAGTTTGGTTCAGTAGTTTTGTAGCAGTTCCAGAAAGACCGGACAGTAAGCAGTTCCGGATTGAAGAAGGCGGTGATTTTGCTTGATCAAATATTCTTACAAACAGCTAGTGTGTTTTGATGTGCAAAATGTATCGGATTATTGTTATGATTTTTAAGTACGTGCGTTAATTTACATTCAAATTTTGTTGTTACTCAAATTGTCTCCCAGATAATACGTATATTCACCTCATCGTCTTGTAGCTCGACCAATTGCGCGAATTCTTGCATATCTGCTATATTGAAGGTTAGCTCCGTGGTGGTGTCGACCATTTTTCTCGTCGTAACGCTGTGGGGCTGCGCATTTTCGATTGCTATTGAGTGAATATTCCGTTTCTTGCGTTTTAACCTAGGTTTCAGCGATAAATTATTTCCTACAGAGTAAAAAATGGAGAAAAGGGGAAATAATAAAGAATGGACACAAGCGTTAATCCCGCGAAATTGTTAAGTCAGATGGCTTGTCTACTATTGTTTGGACCGCATTTCGTGACCTTTATTAAGATCGAATCGATCGGTTGGTCCACCGAGTGTATATACGACACACCGTCTGACTTCATTTCGCTGGAGTACCCAATACCGTATTTTATAATAATATAAAGTGTGCAAAAACTACGCTATATTCTGTAGTCAAAAAAAATATTGGGTCTTGTATTTGTTGTGTCGCTGTCGTGCTGTGTAAAACAGACCATCCCGTACCAATGAGTTCTTTGGAATTTGTGTACGGAATTTAACACCCCTGACATTTCGGTGAAGGAAAACATCGTGAGGCAACCTGCATACGTCCTTAGAAGAAATTCGATGGCGTATGTGAATCCACCGATCCGTACAGGCCTGTCCCGTATGTTTCCAAAGAAGCCGGTTGTAAGCAGCTCTCATCTACATTTTTACTGCGATTTCTTTATGAGGTCGCTTGTCCACCTTGTGGGTAGATCATATTATTTGCTCTATATCACCACGACTTGTCATCCAATATTTTACAAGAACAGCTCTAATTGTATCTCTGACTCACGCTTTGTGTTATGCAAATTCACAAGAAATCCAGCGACGTCATTGTAAAAATACCTATATATGCCTTTTCAGACAACACTACGTACTACTGTACTGTAGCCTACATCAAAAGTTTAGTACATATTTTGTCAGATGTACAAATCCTAATTTTAATTTTTACTGCAAACATAAGGTACATTATGTTTCTGAAGATTTTGGTTTGTTGTTCGCTGTTTTTTCTTATAACTTTCCGGAAAAAAGCCTGTATATGCTCGTAAGACTAGATGCATGGAAAATAAGGTTATTTTAAAAAATACTCGCATACCTTTTTACATGAATCGAACCGTTTTGCTCTTTTGCTATCCTATGCTGTTCCTAAAATGTGTACGTAACAAATCATAACACTAATGACGTATTTTTTTTGTTTATCACCAAGTGTGACCTTCCATCCGTCCATCAGCCATAAGACGTCATCGCTGGACATAGCATCCCCTATGGATCTCCGGTAAGACCGGTTGAAAGTGGTTTGCATCCAGCATGGTCCTGCGCTAATTTGATGAGGTCATCCGTCCACCTTGTGGGTGGACGACAGACGTACCTACTACGCTGCGCTTTTCAGTACGTGGTCTCCACTCGAGAATTCTTCGATCCCATCAGTCGTCAGACTGACCACTGTCATTTCAACTTGCCAACAAAGTGGTCTAACGGTAACTTTGCTTCTTCTACGGATCTCCTCATTTCTAATGCGATCTCGCACATGTTTCAAGGTCGAAGGATCCCATTATTAATGTAACTTGTCATCTAATCCCTCAAATAAAAATCCAAGAGGACGATGTAGTAATAAAATAATGCACTACATTGTAGTGTAGTTTGGACAGTTAAGGTCCATAAAACTCACGTCTCGTTTTTATGTGTTTGTTGTGTCGTTTCCTCTGTAATGTCATCGCTTGTATTGCCTCGGATAACGTCAGCTACAGATTGGTTGAGTAAAACGGCCATTTCAGGGGCGGCCTGCACCAGGTTCTCCCAAGATTCGTGCCCTACCATCGATCCTGTCACAATTGCATTCCTGAAAAACAAAACTTACATTTTCATATTTTATGTAAACTTTTCATCCGAAACCTTGTTATTTGTACACATATAGGAATAAATCTGAAAACTGTACATTTTCATTTAAATCACAAAAAATAGGGCCTCGAAATTCACAAAATACGGGTTCAAAATTTAAAGTGCGTAAATCGTATCATGTAAGGTATCATATAAAAGAACTTCATTAGCACATGCTAAAACAGGTTTTTAATTATTTTAACAATGTGTAATTTTCGATGTATGATGAGAAAAGAGAAAAATAAAAAAAACTTTTTTGTCGATGGTTGGTGACGTTATAGTATAGAGATTCCATTCCTTCTTCTTTTCCCATTTTTTTTAAATTTTCTAGATTTGTACGGAACCCTCGATGTGCGAGCCTGACTCGCACTTGTACGGTTTTTTTAGGTACGAGAGGCGAAAATCACTTTTCATAATCGTCCCATGGACATACAAACTAAGCGGATAATTGTATTGTTGCATTTATGTGTTCACAACTTCAAATTCAATGTGAATTATCTCTGGTATTAGATACCGGATTCTTGAATCTGCTGATAAAAAAAATACCAATGACGCCACAAAATCTAGCTAGTTTCAAAAATGTCTCGCTTACTGCTTTTTTATACCATCTGCTGGCGTTTCAGTGTTCGACAATTTGGCAGACGTAATTAATTCGATAGAAATACTCGGTTGTTTTTGTGATTCTGAAACTTAATAAATAGGAGTTTGTAAGTTGTCGTAGGTCCTGAGCAATGGGTCTGTTCTCTATAGAGTTAAATACAACATATTAGTACCTGCAGTTAGATAATAATGAAAAAACATAGACAAGTATTGCATCGTAGGTAATGACGCTAAAAATATATTAACGAAAAAAAAATAAAAGAAATAGTTTTTTGCTAAATAGAATCATGTTTAATATTTTCATAAATCACGATCACTATTCAGTCAACCTCTGAACATTTTATATGCTAATTAGCTTTAGCCCGTGGCTTCGCCCGCGTAATATTTTGACTGTTGTGCTATCCCATGGGAACCTTTAATTTTTCGCGGTTAAAAAGTAGCTTATGTCACTTTCCGACCCCTGAACTTATATCCATGCTAAAAATCAAGTCAATCCGTTGCTGAGTTACTTACTGCGTAAAAGAGTAACAAACCAAAAAACACATTCGGATTTATAGTTTTAGTAAGAACTAATTGATAGCTGCATATTATTGTTCATCACATCTATTCGAAAAGGACTACTTGATTCGCCTTTAAGTGCGCCCAAAGGTGGTGTTTTCTATAAGGAACTTTATATGTGCGCCGGAATTATCTTTGCCGCGCACTTTTGTGAATTTGGAAGTATTTGTAATGTTAGTGTTCAGCGCCAAGAAAATGAATGAAAATAATGTAATTATAAGTTTTCATTTGTTTTATTGGATACCATTTAATTTCAATTTAGTTGTTACTCTACGTTTTATTAAATAGTAATCTATATATATAAAAATGAAACCCGTTTTCCGTTGTCACGACATAACATGAAAACGGCTTGACCGATTTGGCTTATTTTTTTTTTTGTAGTTTTCTAATACTCTGTACAAGGTTCTTACGGAAAGCGAAACGAAGTTCGCCGGGTCCGCTAGTATTACAATAAAATATTAGGCGCCTTTTATTTTCTCATAGAGGTGATGAAAAGTAGAGTGTACCACTCGTGCGCAAAATATATTTTTGACTCGGGCGACGTACTTTGAATCCCTCGCTACGCTCTGGATTCTACTCTAGAATCCCTTACTTCGCTCTGGATTCAAAAAAGCGCCCTCACCGTAAAAATATGATTTTGCTCCCATATGGTACAATCTACTATTTTGTGAGGACTCCTAGTTCCACGTTACTTATATTAAATGCCATAGAATGTAAAACTCACCATTATTTTTCCTGGTCTCACCACCTGTCTGTTTTGTGGTGTCCTCCAACAAAATTCGAGTAGAGCTCAAAGGTAGAGTTAGTTGCTCAGCTATCGGTAAACTTTCAGTTATCAAATTCGATCTTTCTGATATTTGATCATTGTCGACGATATTTTCAGTTCTGACCACATTGTGAGCAGTAGCGATTTCTTTAAACTTTGTTGAAGATGTTATCACAGTTATTTCTTCTGTTGAAATTTCTTTGCTTGTGCTTTTTACCGTAGTACTTAAATCACAATAATGCGCATTATAGTAAAATAACTTTTTAAAATTATAATTATCGTAAAAAAAATATTGGGTCCCGCCTGCTACTAAACATAATGTAAATTGTCGTAGAATTTCAGCTCTTATTGAAGTCTGTTAAATTAAAGTAGTCTATTGGGTTTTAGTACCTAGGTAGTTAATTTTCTCAATCTTGTTTCAGTATTTTTAGTGCGTTACTAATCTGTTGAATTTTTGCAGTCGGATTGAATTATTTTATAATTTATTTTACTAAGTAAACGGTTGTACATTGTTGAATTAATAGAAAAAAAAATAAAAGGTAAGGCTCACCTTGAAATCAAACTGGTAGGAATTCTCGTAGAAAGCTTAGCTTCATTAAGTTTTGTAGGTTTTGTGTGGCTTGTAACATTAAAAGTAGCTCTGCCATACTCAAATAAGTTTTTATATAAATATGCTGTAAAATAGCCTCTGTATTATTGTTTTATGTATAACTATTTACTATGAATTTATTTAATTTGTACTTACTATTATGATATGTACCTAGATATTTTGCACAATTACATTTTATCACCCAGTTCATAGTTTAAGTAAAGATGATACCTATCTAGAATTGTTATAGTAAAAACAAACAACTTGTTTTTTTTTCTCAAAATGTGGGAACCAATCCTGATTATTCCTGACAATATTTTAATTACAGAGCAGGCAATAGCCGCTATGTATTATCTATGTAGTATATACAAAAAAAACTATACTTTGCTCACATTTCATTAAATGTACTGTTTACAACATTTTACATCTATTTGACTTGCTTTGCTACTGATTGAAACTTGTGTATTTAATCTTACCACTTTTATTGTGATCCATATTAGATATTCTTCCCAAAAGCTTTGTTTCATTAGGAAATAGTGTTGTTTTTAAGGTTTCTGCTTTGGTTTTGTTTAGTTTTTCAAGTATATCATCAATCACTTTCCATGAGTCTTCTGTGTGTTTCAGTGTTTCTTTTGTAAAATCTTTTGTTGTAGGAAATGAATATTTTGTAATGTCATTATTTTTTCTTGTTATTGTCTCGGACATCATACGTCTGTAACATAGAGTTAATTTCTATTCCGTTCTGTTGCATTTTTTTTAAGCTAAAGACGCCACTAAAATTATTTTGGTCCTTACCAATTAGTCTCCAAAAAACTTGGTGTGACGACGGTATTTCACACCTGAGCAACTACTTAGTCTTAGTTTATAAAACACAAGTCAGGTCTTGCTTGGAATACTGCTCTCACCTTTGGGATGGCTCTGCTATCAATTGGTGGCTCTGGAGTCGATTGAGAGGTGAGCCAGGAGGCTGATTGACAACGAAACCTTGACTAAGTCGCAGCTGCAAAGTCTCGAGCATCGACAAAAGGTAGCGTGTTTGTCGGCCTTTTATCGGATACACTTCGGAGAGTGCGCTCAAGAGTTGCACAATCTGGTCCCACCTGCCCCTTTCTTATATCGTACGGCTAGACAGACGCGACCAAAGCGCCACCCTTTTATGGTGGACATTCCGCGCGTTAGAACTAAGCGTTTCGAATCCTCATTCCTCATACGAACAGCCAGAATGTGGAACACTTTGCCTGGGTCTGTCTTCCCGCTTAAATACAACATGGATGTCTTCAAATTCCGAGTAAATAGGTATCTTCTAGGTAAGCGTGCTACACCCTAGACCGCATGTCTGCTCAACATCAGGCAGTATGTAGTCAAACGCAAACCTATACGGATTAAAAAAAAACAGAGTGGTGGTTCTTCCCTATGTGCTTTTTTAGTGTAATATTTTATTTTAAATTATTTATTATATTTCTTTATAAAATAATATCAAGTGATATCTAGATCTACGTTGTTCTGAACAAAGTGAAAAGGAGATACGAGTGTAGGAGTGTGTTCTATCGACTAATTTAAACAACTTTCTCGTCGGAAATATGCTTTTATAACGGAATAAAGCAAAGAATATAATATAATAATTCTACGTACCTATAGTCATAAATTCACCTGTTCCATTATATCTAATGTCATTGAACTTTTTGTATGGAACATTTGATTGTTTTAGTTTATAGCTACTATTTCATATTTTTTTCTAAATATATTTACAATAATTATGACTTACCTATATTTGTAAAGTAAATAAATAAATATGTTATTTGGCAACATTCGCTAAATATTCTTTGCAAAATTGTGAGCAAATCAAACTATACCTAATAAGTAATATATTAAGTACATAGTTCAGTACATAGTAAATTGTCACTCTATTATATGATTCTTACTTTGTTATCGATGTGTAGATTTTATTATGGCTATATTTGGTTCTTGTAAAAAATTATGTTACTTTTTTTTAATATGTAAAAAGTGTAGCGATTAGTAGACCATAATGCTGTATGTTACATTTTTCTTAGCTAAATAATTTTGAATATGAATTTTGTATGCATCTCTATTTCATAATTTACTCGTACCTGTACGAATGCCGTTGTGAATGAAACAAAGTTCTGTGTTTCTTGAAAGTTAGACGTCTTGTACTCTGGTATCTTTGTTTCTGTCTCCTTTTAGAAGTCGGGTTAAATTGTGGTATTGTCAATCTAAGTAGAAATAATGTGTTAAGGCAATTAAAATATTTTTTAATATCCTATTTGTTTTATTTAATTTGACACCTAAGTATATAGTAGATACACTGGTTGTGGCCATCTTAGTGTCATTTCTTACCACTTTGAATTTTAATGATTATTGTGTAGACAATTTTAATGATAAAATAATATTTTTAAAGAAGTTTTCAAACTTGACATTCACACAAACAATTTTAAATAAATATTGTTAATTATATTGTTACATTGTATATATACTCTTTATGCAATAATTTTAACTTCAAATGGCCAAAACCGTGACAGTGGCCACAACAGCTGCATCTGCCTACCTCATCACTGAGAGTCAAGAAAAGTAAGCCGGCAATTTGTTCGGGAATCCAGGTAGGTATTTGAACGATTGAATTCGCTACAATCTCAATGCCCTTGGCGATATGTTTACTACAAATTTTAAGGTTACTTAACCAGCAAAGCTCTAGAAAATACTCAGTGTATATCAGGGAGCTTTTCCATAGAACAATGTGGGACTCTGTTTTGTCTGTCCAGTTTTAACCTACCTACTCAAAGTCTATGAGTGGTCTATAATTTTGTTGCCACCGAATAGGTAGACTGACGATATAATTAATATCACAGGAATGCGCTGGATGCAGGCCGTTTCCAACCAGCCTTATTGGAAGTCCATAGTAGAGGCCTATAAGTATAGGCCTACCTACCTTATATCCGGCGTGAAGCTCTCTTCAATTTCCAAGTCGTATTTAGGTTCTTCTGGTACTTCTCCGTTGCTGTCATCGGTTCTCCGCGCAGGCAGGTGACTTATCAGACGAAACTGGACTAGAGGTAGAATGCTTCTGTCGTAAGAAACTCCGGGACTGAAATTACAGTTTTGATTATTGGTATAATTGTTGCACCTTATACAGATTACTGTGGCGCAGTTTTTTTTATTAAACATTAATGTAAAATTCGTGTTTGAAAATCTATAAGGTCGTAAAGTTAAGTAAAGAAATCTCGGCCCGACCTGCAAGCCAGGTCCGTTGATATATTTCAGGGTATTTATTCAAAGTTACTGTGAGTTGTTATTTGCTTACGCTACTATCTTATCTATCTACATAGGCTCATATAGGTAGTAGTAAAATTATGGTGCATGTCAGACGTGCCCACTTTCTATCAAGTATGGGCCCAGAGGTTCAGGGCAACCAGCGCCGAGTCAGTCCTTAGCGGATTCCTTAGCGTTTGGCGTTTGAATTTAAAATAAATAAGTAGGTATCTTGCAACTACTTCTACAAGCTCAAAATTAGTGTACGGGTAGAAAAATTATTTATAAAAGGTTTGAGGGCAGTCAATTGCCTGTAATACCAAAAAATCAGCTTTTAGAAAGTACTTGCATGTTTTACGTTTACTTCCCGGGCCCTTGAGAGTAAGCACACGTTCATAAAGAGCACCTCAGCATATGATGAACTAGGGGTGCTATTTATGTGTAGGTATAATTAGAAAATTCTGTCTTTATCTGCTATATGTACAACTAGTTTTTACTCGCGGCTTCGCCCGCATGATATTTTGATTTTTAACGCAAAATCATTATAATTTATAGCCTATGTATTATTCTGATATATAAGCTATATCATTGCAAAGTTTCATGTCAATCCGTTCAGTAGTTTTTTCGTGAAAGAGTAACAAACATTCATCCATCCATCCTCACAAACTATCGCGTTTAATATTATATACTAGCTTTTACCAGCGGCTTCGCCCGCATACGCAATATATCATTATAATTTATAGCTTATGTGTTATTCTGATGTATAAGCTATATTATTGCAAAGTATCATCTCAATCCGTTCAGTAGTTTTTGCGTGAAAGAGTAACAAACATCCATCCATCCATCCTCACAAACTTTCGCGTTTATAATATTAGTAGGATATAAACATTCTCTTTGATCATTCTGTTTTTTGATGATAACTCGTAGTTTTAAAGAATAAAGCGTGGAAACGGCGGGAAGTGACTTTGTTTTATACAATGGTACCTAACTACCTACAGTAATGGTACTAACTACGTACATAGGAGTAACGTCATGATGCATGTCGAAGGTGTCAATCATGTCCGAGTCCAGAGGCTCGAGCCGGGCTGCCCCGGCGGGAATGGAATGCACGGACACGTTCACGAGAGGCACCTCTACTTCCACGTAGTCGCCGCTCACCGCCTCGCTGGACCGCCTGCTTGATGCGGGTGCTGTTTGTGTCGCTATTGTTTCTTCTTCCTCTTCTTCTGTTGTTCTGGTTGTTGGAAAACATTTGAAATAACGTACTTTCGAAACCTTGAAAATTGTTATTAAGTATTTTAAACGTAAAAAAAATTCAATGTTTGGATAAATTAACCATATCCATTTTCGAGAGCTTTTATTAAAAATATTTAAAAGCGTAATATACTCCCTGCTTGTCTTATAGTGGTTGTAGGTATAGACAAAGCTGTGGAAAAATTTGAAAAACAATGATTTCACTAAACTTGTGAAATGTCGATAAAGCTTTCCTGTATTTTTATTTTCTTTCCCTTTTATACTTACAATTAAATCGCACAAATGCAGCATGCAGCGTAGCACCGTTCAAATGCAACTTAAACGAAATGAGAGAGGTCTTCGTTTTAACTCGACGATTTTGCTTTCGTCTGTCCGGATGTTGATTTTTGTCTACAGGTTGCATATTCTAAGAATTCTCGACGAAATTTGGTACCTACACAGGTTCTATTGTATTACAAAAGTTGCTTTTCTAGATGTAATAGACCCGCCCTTAAAAGGTTTTGCGTTTAATACCTATGACCCTGTATAGGTACTAGCATTACTTCGTGGCAGTAGTAATAGGGTAGCGAGTAGTCTTCAGGGTATAAAGCTTCGGCGGCGGTGGGTTCTGTGTGTAGACTGTCTCGGGCATGGGCCCCCAGTACCCGCCGAAGGTCTCCCCCATCTCGTAGACCAGCAGCTGGGAGCTCTCCTTGCAGGCCTCCCGCACGTCGGCCGAGGTCACTTGGAGCATCATCACTATACTGCTGCCGGACTCGGTCCTGTAATCATCATCTATTGGTTATAGCTACCGATGAACGAAGCGAAGCAACAGTCAGTTGCAATCATTTTGCAATTACCTGTACTGTACTGTATCAGCCTTTGAATAGTCCACTGCAGGACATAGGCCTACCCACGAAGGGTGATTGGGCCATATCCACCACGATGGCCCAGTGCGGGTTGGTGGATTCACATATGCCATCGAATTTCTTCTACGGACATATGCAGGTTGCCTCACGATGTTTCCCTTGACCGAAAAACCAGTGGTGTGAAATTCCGTAGGTACATAAATTCCAAAGAACTCATTGGTACGGGATCGGGATTTGAACCCACGACCTCACGATTGTAAGGCGGCTGTCACTACCTCTAGGCCACCACTGCTTTATGTATTGCAATTACCTACTTAGTTAATATCATCATCATTACCAGCCATAGGACGCCCTCTGCTGGACATAAGGCTCCCCCATGGATTTCCAATAATAACCGGTTGGAAGCTGCCTGCATCCAGCGCGTTCCTGCCGTCTTAATAATATCGTCATTCCACCTGGTCGGTGAACGTCCTTCGCTGCGCTTGCCGGTGCGTGGTCTCCTTTCAAGAACTTTACTGCCCCATCGGCTATCAGTTCTCCGAGCTATGTGCCCTGCCCAATGCCACTTCAACTTACTAATCCGCTGGTGTCGGTAACTTTGGTTCGTCTGCGAATCTCCTTATTCCTGATTCGATCTCGCAGAGAGACTCCGAGCATAGCCCTCTCCATAGCGCGTTGGGCTACCTTGAGCTTATTCATAAGGCTCCACAGTAAAAGACCACGTTTCAGTTCATTATGTCATCACTGGCAACACACAACTGTCGAAAACTCTCGACTAGAGGCACTGAGGTATGTCGGACGAAAAGACCTCACGCAGTTTTCCGAACGCAGCCCAACCGAGTTGGATTCGGTGATAGACCTCTTTCTTGAAGTTGGACCTACCTATCTTAGTTGATATATCTAGAATGGAACTAGTTTTCTGATATCCATCCATCCGTTAGAACGTTTACTGCTGGACGTAGGCCTCCTCGAAGGATCTCCAATAAGACCACCTCACTGATCCGAATTTATTTTTATTGCAACTTTGATTTTTAGCTCATATGATATTTCTTACTAATTAGCCTTAACAAAAGATTTCAACGGGTTCACTTATTTCGTAATTATAAGAACAATCCTACTAATACGAGTATTATAAACGCGAAATTTTGTGAGGATGGATGGATGTATGGACGTTTGTTACTCTTTCACTCAAAAACTACTGAACGGATTGAGATGAAACTTTGCAATAATATAGCTTATATATCAGAATAACACATAGGCTATAAATTATAATGATATTGCGTCAAAAATCAAAATATCATGCGGGCGAAGCCGCGGGTAAAAACTAGTACTTTTTAATTAGCTGTAGATACTGTACTGCAGAAAAAATTCGATGGTATATTTCAATCTACCAAAACAACCAACACTGAGCTAGTGAGGTGGATATGACTCATTGCTGCTCTTTTTGGATAGGCCTTTGTTCAGCAGTGGCCTGTAAGTATGGGCCGAATCAAACAATTGGCGGCTGTGATGTTACCTACAAGCTGCGGATAACCCAATCAGCTGTTAAGTAAGGTTCAGTAAGGATTATGGATTAACTGCAGCCTGTAACTAGCATCACACTGTTTAATTAGTGTTTTTTAATCTTTCTTACTAAGTAGCCTTAATAAAAGATTTCAACGGGTTCACTTATTTTAAACTTAGTATTGTTTCCAAAATAATTTAATCGTATTGTACTGCAGAAGGAATTCGGTATGTAGTAGGTATACAGGGTTATTTCTAATCAATTAGCATCCTTCTAGGGGCTTATTCTGTACATCAAAACTAACAACTTTTGTTCTATGACTTTAGTCAAAACTAAAAAAAAAACAGCTGTTGCATACATATTGTCGCGGGTGAACTAATTTTTTCTATGGAACAACAAACATTTTTTTTTTTTAGTTTTGACGAAAGTCGTAGAACTAAAGTTGTTAGTTTTGTTGTACAGAATAAGCCCCTAGTAGGATGCTAATTGATTAGATATAACCCTGTATATCAATCCATGAAAACAAGGCACAGTTAGCGAGGTGGATTTGCCCACAAAGACCGCCCTTTATGGGTACGCTTATGTCCATCAGTGGAGTGCAATAATTATTCTTTGCAAAAAATTGCATGACCGACTTGAACCGTGTACAGACTATTTCGCACGTATCGATGTAGCATTTTCACATTATTGTAGATTTATCGAAAATGGCTCAGCCGATTTCGATACATTTTAAATGGGTCCAATTTCTTAATATATATACTCTTTCAAATAAAAAAGAGAACTATCGAAATCGGAATACTATGTAAAAAGAGATGCGTGGTTATACATAAAAAAATATAGGTAAATACGCGTCGAATTGAGTACCTCCTCCGTTTCGTTGGTCAAAAAAGCCGGTACAGTACTACAATAGAAAGTAAGGAAAACCTTATGCTAACGTAACAGCTGTAAGGCAACTCGAGGCGTGAGAACTGCACTATACGAGCGTTGGCGTCGATGACTTCTCGACCCAAGAAGATGGACGGCATCACGCGGCGGCGGCAGTGCTCAGAGATGTCCTTCTCGTAGATCAACTTCACTTGCTTTCCAGCAGACTTGGCCTGCTGCTCGAAGATCAATATAACGAACAGAAGTGTTTTTATCACGTTCATGTTTGAAGGGAACTCATGGCCGTCTAGTTTAAAAAAATATTTTTGGTCCTACTTAACTTAAGTAATAATTAATCAGGTAAGTACTTACATTGATATCTGTTAAAATGATTTAGGTTAAAGCTGGAAACATAATGTCGTACGCGGCTGACGGACGCGACTGACAGCCGCGACTTAGCAGTGTGCACGTTTTAAAACATCCGGCGCGCCAGATCGCTCTCGGACGTCCGAACGCTCAAGGTCAGCCCATGGTGACATCCGCGACTTATGTCCGATAGTGTGTACGGCTCAGTGTACATTTATAATCTAGATACTTATCAGTCGTGGCTGTCAGTCGCGTCTGTAAACCGCGTCCGATAGTGTGTTTCCAGCTTAAGGCTTTAGCGGGTTTATTTAGGTACTGTACTGTACTGTACCAGCCTTTTTAACAGTCCACTGCAGGACGTAGGCCTACCCACGAAGGGTGTTTGGGCCATATCCACCACGCTGGCCCAGTGCGGGTTGGTGGATTCACATACGCCATCTAATTTCTTCTACAGACGTATGCAGGTTGCCTCACGATGTTTTCCTTCACCGAAAAGCCCGTGGTGTGAAATTCCGTACATAAATTCCAAAGAACTCATTGGTACGGGACCAAGGACTCGAACCCACGACCTCACGATTGTAAGGCGGGTATCACTACCTCTTGACCACCACGGCTCTCATTTAGGTAGCAGGCCCCAGTTAAGAAGGCGCTATCATAAATTTAACAGTTACGTAAAAAAAATTCTCTATCGAATGTCTAAAGTAAAAAAGAAACAGAAATAATCTAAATATGTAGCTATTTTAATTACGATGGCGCCTTCATAATATTGTGTCTATTGCGTACCTACTTACATTAAGTTTGTTGAAACGTTCAAGGACGCTGGGACTTTTTAAGTTTAACGTTTTCCAAAACTCTTAATTTTGTTAAGTAGGTAATGGCACTAGCATATATTATGATCCACTTCAACCTCTAAAATATACGAATACGGTAATTCTTATACCTATGCATTCAAACAAAGTTACGCCGACGTGTCGTCGCTGCGTGGAAGCCAACAAACCAACATCCTGGAATTTAGTAGCTAAAAGGAGTTTCATTCATAACTTACTTATAAAAAAGCTTCAAAAAATTACAATATTAATTACATTAACAAATGATATTGAAATAGGTAGGTACCTAGTCATGATGTCAGAAAAATGCATGAGAGCAGCAGGGCCATACGGGTCGCGTGTCCCGCACCGTCGTCATCCATATCAAAGCTCTTTATTACATCGCGGTTGTTACTGAGGGGGACGCAAATAAGTAATATAAATTGGATACCTATCTAAGCGCTTACATTTCCCATCTGTATACCAGTACTAGGTAATACATCTACTGGTACCTTCCTATTTTTATTCTGAGTTTTAATAACAATATTGGTATGTTTTAATATATATTAAAAATTATTTAAGACAATTTCGCCAAAGCTTGCTGACGCTGCCAGTGACAAGAGAGCTGGCTCATTCCTCGCACAGAGAATCTCTTTAGCCACTCAGCGTGGGAATGCAGCCAGCGTTCTTGGCACCCTACCACACGGACACAGTATTTGTTTCGAGTTTTAGCCTTTTTTTATTATATAGGTGGGATGTATTTATATAGGTATAAGGTAGTTAAAAATTAAATTTCAGTGTTTTTTAAGTCATAAAAATAAATATTTTAAATAGATTTTTAAAAATATCTAATAGTTGTCTATTTGTATACAGAGTTATCCAGAACTGGTGTACCTACTAAGCCGGAAGGAGATGTTTCCTGAGAGGTTCGTTGATGTTTCAGAGTTAATTTCTAAAGTACACAAAAAGATCATCTTCGTACTTTCTGAGTTTTTCACCCATATTTATTTTAAAATTATTTTGAGCACTGTGATAAACTTTTTGAATTTTTTATACATTTTATATTTTTTAAACATTTTGAAAAAGAAATGATAACTTTTTGAGTTATACATTTCTAAACATGCATATAGATCAAAGGTCATTGAACTCACAAACATACTTCTTAGCCGATTATGTTTTATAGCAGTCAACCATCTAATGACATAAGGTTTTTATAATCATCATAATCATCGTCACCATCTACGGAAGCCTGTCATACGCTGTCTCGACATGCACTTAACAACTTTTTTATATGTACCATGTACCTACCATGTATATAAGCTGTACAAGTTTTTACTTACCTATTATAAAATGCTAAGACGTTGAGTATGGTTGAAATATATAACTTTTTATTTTGTCTTTGGAATGTAAGTGTAACATATAATAGAAATATGATCTCAAATGTTGGCTACGATAGGTTGTTTGTGAATAAAATGTGTTGTTAATTGGTGATAGAATCTCCATGTCAACTTTATAGAAAATGTA
Organism: Hypomecis punctinalis; assembly: GCA_949316475.1. Taxonomy (NCBI): domain Eukaryota; kingdom Metazoa; phylum Arthropoda; class Insecta; order Lepidoptera; family Geometridae; genus Hypomecis; species Hypomecis punctinalis. The sequence continues at coordinate 12,779,518 of OX438797.1, forward strand.
ATGTACCATAGTTTAACATAGGCAGGTAAACTTTAAAATTTAAGTTACCAAAAATTGCATGTCCGCTAGGATAGACTGTTGTTACTAAAAAAAATTGTACCACCATTTTACACAGTTTGTGCAATAAAATTTTACTTTAGTTTATCTTCGTTTCCGCCAGGGGCACTGTACAAAAATGTATGGAGCCATAAGGAAACTAGGTACCGTACCTAGTTTCAATTTACGTTTACCTAAACGTGTACCTACTAACCCCTCAGACCAAAAGTTTCGTTATGATTTTTATAACATATTTGCTTGTAAAGTGGCTGAAATTACACCAATTTCAATATCGTAATGTATTTCATTACGCACTTGTGCGTTATTGTAACGTAAAACGCACGAGTTTTTTTTTAATAAAGTAACATGCACGTCCAAAAATGAACGATACTTTTTAAAATCTTAGCAAAGAGCTTTTATGTCAGAAAAGTGGTCAATATTTTATGAATAAAATTAACTTTGGGAGATAAAAATTATATCGCGCGCTTTTTCTTTTCGCTGTATTGTTTTTATTTTAAAATGTCGTCAAGTAGTGATGAATTTACTTTCACTCAAGAGCAAAGAGAATGTAATAGTACTCAAGAGAGTGAGAGAGAGACTGGGGAAATTGTAACTAATAATAACTTAACAACATTAAAAATGCCAACTGGCAACGTAACAATCACTTTCAAAAATTGTTCAAATTTCTATAACTGCTTCTACAAGTAATTAAAGATTTATTCGTTTAAGAAAGTCAGAGTTTTATTAATTTCCTCGCAAATATGTTATAAAACGTCGTATGACATACGTGTGCTTTAAAAATTACAGCCTCTGCTTCCTTATAGCCCTCGCCCCACGGCTCGGGCTAGCAATATCGCCTCGGCTGTAATTTTCAACTTACCGCTCTTATATCATAATGTACTATTAACCATTAATATGAATCTATGCGCAAAGAATGTAAGTATAATAATTTATGATATGGGGCCAACCCCATCAGCTATAGGCTATTTCATACATTTTATCGATTCAGAGTTGCAATTTTGTATGGACTAGCAGATTTTTTTCTCATATTCCTGGTTGGCCCCATATTAAAAGTTGAATATAATATCTACTTAATGGATTTAATTATTAGACATTAATATTTTAGGCACATTAACTATAGTTATACATATCTGCTTGCCCTATGAATTAAACCAAAAGGGGGTGATTAAACCTAACCAGCATATAGCAGTGGGCCCCATTTTTTCATTTGCGCCAGGGCCCTTGGCTACCTAGCTACCTATGCCACTGCACTGCTCTCTCTCTCTATACATTTTTGCACAGCGCCCTGGCGAAAACTAGGAAGAAAGAAAACTTGTGTTTTTATCGGTGATAATTAGTGAAAAATGGTGGTATTTCGTTGATTATGAGCTGATTTACTTACGTGCATAAGTGTAGGCATTTGATATAATGTGACGTATCATGTTGTTCCGTGTTGTTACCAAAACTCCATAGACGCCTCTAGTAGAGTCTCCACTGCTTTAAGGCTCCTTTACACACAGGCGGTACGAGCGGTATAGCAGACGGGCGGGCATCTGTATTGTACTGGTTATATAAAAAGGGCTCACACAGGTCCGGTCGCGGTACTGCCGTACCGCCCTTTACCACTCGTACCGCTCTACCGCTCGTACCGCCTGTGTTTGATGGAGCCTTTACTGAGGTATGAATTGGACTATGATTGGACTTGACAGCGACTTTATTGGACTATGACGAGACTACGACAGTGACTATTTTTATAAAAATATTATTAAAACTTAATACTCTTGGAGCAAGTATGTACTACTTCACTATGTTAATACTTGACACTGGCAAATGCACAGTAATGCGACGCCAAAACTAAGAAGAAGAAGAAGAACTATGAGTGTCATTTCGTGGCAATATGTCATCCGTCAGACGACACAGACGTCAAGAATGTCAAAATAAATCAGCTGATTGACGGCGGGCAAAATAAAAAGATGGTTTTATTTTTCTGTCTAAATCAATAACTATGGCTCTCACGGATTATGTGGCTTCATTATCACAAAACCCATATTTTGGAGCTGGGTTTGGCTTGTTCGGAATCGGAGCTGGGGCGGCAATATTACGAAAAGGTTTTCAAACATCTATCATCCTCTTTCGAAGACATTGTATGATCACCCTCGAAGTCCCTTGCCGGGACAAGTCCTACCAGTGGCTGCTGCATTGGATCACGCAGAAAGGAGCTAGACAAACGCAACATCTAAGCGTAGAAACATCTTTCCTCCAAAAAGACACTGGTCAAATTAAGACTAAATATGACTTCATACCAAGTGTAGGACAACATTTTTTCAGGTTAGATTTACATAATATATTATATTTACCTTTTATGACAGAAGTCAGGGGAAACTGATAGTTTAGTTAGAGTTTCCATTGGCTTAAAAAGATTATATTGGGAATGGTAATATCGCTCAAAAGAGAAGTTGTATAGTAAATCCCAACACTTAAATCTTTTGTCTCTAGGTATGCTGGAGCTTGGATCAAGGTAGACCGCGTAAGAGAGCAGCACACTCTAGACTTGCACATGGGGGTGCCATGGGAAACTGTTACATTGACATCTTTTGGCCGCAACAGGCAACTCTATTATGATATTCTTGAAGAAGGTACTTATCCAATATGTTACATGTTTAAAATAATGTTTGTTACCATTTGGCAAACATGACAATATACTTACACTAAGAGTATCTACATAGTTTAAATTTTCCATAAGCAACTCACTCTTTTTTTGACCGATGAACCTCCAGAGGAGGTATAATTCAACCCATATATATTCTTTTTTATGTATAACCACGCATAACTTTTTTCATAGTGGTCCGATTTCGATAATTCTTTTTTTATTGGAAAGAGTATATCTAAATTGGTCCCATTTAAATTTTATCTAAATCGCCTGACCCATTTTTTAATAAAGCAATCAAATAATGTGAAAAATGCTACATCGATCCGTGCAAAATATTCGCGAATTCTGTACACGGGTGAAGTCGGTCATGCTAATTTTTGCAAAAAATAATCTTGTTTGCTTCTCTTATTGACTTGTTTAATTACCAATCAAACTATTCGGATTTTGTTCACTTTTGAAGTTGGTTGTGCCATTTTTTGTTGAAAAGTAATTATTACTGTAGTTGTGTCACAGGGAATAGATATAAAACAAACAGTTGTGCTATTAGAAACACATGTTTTGGATGGCACAACTAGTTCTGCGAATACAGTGTAAATGTTAATATTTAATACATATGATTTTCTATTACTTCAAGATCAATTATGGGCAAAATGGGACTAAAACCCTGAAAATTTGTCACTGCAATATAAGTATGACCACGGACACGATTTTTTTCCTATAGTCAGAGTGCTTAGTAGGACCATGGGAAAAATTTCTTGTCCAAAAATCTGGTAGGAGCACAGGCAACTAACGAGTTAGTCCATGATAAATAACTGGATACTACTGGAAGAACTGGACTGGATCTGACATCTGATCTATGAAACCACAAGAAAATCTTCATCTGTAAATAAATTATTTGAATAGCTTCTGTTACAACTACAAAAGAGAATTCAAATATTTTTTATACCTAAAGTAAATTAATATAACTATGGTTGTGCAGCAACCCTAAATGTATATTGGCCTCAGATACTAATAATGGCCATAATATTTTGCCACTCTTCTTTGTCTTCTGATAATTTGTGCCAGTCCATAATCCCACACTCATAGCATAATTTATTTTAGTGAAATTTAATATTGGTGTGTCAAATTTTTTCAGCCAGGACCATGGCATTGAAACAACATGAGGGTATGACAATTATGTACACAGCAATGGGCTCAGAATGGCGACAGTTTGGGCATCCTCGGAAAAGGCGGCCATTGAAGAGTGTAGTTCTGAAAGCTGGGCTGACTGAGCGCATCGTGGCTGACTGCTTAGACTTCATCAACAATCCACAATGGTATACTGACCGCGGCATACCATACAGACGAGGTAACTAATATACAGTGTACAGGTACATAGTATTATTATATCTTCTTTGGTACAGGTCTCAGACCAAATAATAAAATCAAGACATTGTCGTGAACAGACAAGTGAGGCCAGTTTTTTATACATGTGGTGAGTGCGTCGGTGTTGCGCCGCCATAGTTCGACTGACGAGCCAAGGCGTAGTTTCGTTGTACGTGTTTGTGTGTGTAATTGTGTCTGTACACGGCGAGGCGTAATTTTGCCGGCCTCATTTGTTTGTTTCTCAACATTCTGTCTTGATATTTTTATTTGATCTGAGTGTACAAATATACAGTGCGCGTAAATCTGGGTCTGAACCTCGCGCGAGCGGCTGTGCAGAACGCGCATTTTAGGTATTGAAAGGACGTGGCTACCTACTGAGACGGGCTCCTCTGCCGCTATGCGGATAACCCAATCCTCGCGCAATTGTTAAGTGAGCTTCAGTCAGGATTGGCTATCAGCAACTTTTTACCTAACATCAGAGCCGCCAAGCTGTATGATTCCACCTATTCCACTCGTTTTCATAAGTTCGAAAACAAAAAAAACACGTGCGTTGCAAAGGCACCTGCGTGGCACACGACTCAGCCTAACTACGTGCATCAGAAACATCAAAGCGCTCGTAGCGTAGTTTGACTAGGTGTTTGTCAGCGATCACCGAAATTAAGCAACTTTCTGCACGGTCAGTATTTGGATGGGTGACCGCGGGTGGCATTTTCCAACTGAGCGCTACCGTGGCCCGGATGACACGTTAAATTGTAGGTCCCGGTTGTTTTAACCGTTTAGCCATGTCAGAGGCCTTCAGGCGGCCAAAAAACTCTGACACCAGGGCTAGCCACCCAGCCTATACGAACTTACTTACTTAGAAACATCAAAAAATTTGCGCGCACTGTACGCTGCCTTTGTAGCTTACGCAATGACTAGGTGGAAAAGTACTGCTATGGTACAATTCCATAGGCAACTGCATGAGCAACAGCATGCTACCTATTGTGTTGTCTAGTCTAGAGATGTACAATGCGTTGCTCTAGCTACGGAATTTATTTCATAGGCATACATAAAAACAAGTAGTGTCACGACGGCACTAGTCTGCTATAGACCGAATCTAACTTAATAGCGTCTGTGAAGATTCCTACAAGAACAAGCTGCACTCCTTATCGCCGCCTGATATATGAATACCTACGTAGTATCTCTTTAGTTTGTGTATATGAATTTGCTACTGCGCAACAACTCGCCTAGTGTTTACAGATGCCATTAAGTTCGATTTGACCTATACCGCTGCATTGCTACCACAGAGTTACCACAGGGATAATGTGGTCGATCGAGAAAGAAAGAGTTACATTGATTTAATATGGCATGAGTTAGAAAGATACATGAAAAATATCTCGATTCAGTGGCTATTTCCCATTGAAATTAGATTCCTATTTTATTGCTATTTCCCGTGTTTTTGTCCCGATAGTGCCAAATTCCAATACATATATTTGACAGTTGACAACTACTAGTAATAGTGATTGTCCATACATTTTTGCGGTTTATTCCCAGTGTTACTACCAGTAGTAAGAACGGTAAATGAATTACCTACCGTTGTTACTACTGCAGTTTTTTTTATTTTTTTATTATGGGGACATCTTACACACGGCCTCTGACCCCAAACTAAGCAAAGCTTGTGATATGGCTGCCAGAGACTGATATACTACATATACTTATTTTTAAATACATACTTATATAGATAGTAACTAAATAACACCCAGTTAAAAGTTGTTAGAACAGTAAAAATAAATTACCTGTGTTACTACCGTAAAACTAAAACAACAAAAAGAAACAAAATAGGACCTGTCATTATAGAGTTGCATGACAGGTGTCAAAGTGACAGCTATCTAACTAAAATATGTTTTTTCAGGTCATAGTTCAAGTCAAATATGACAGATATCATAGTGTCTGAAAATTATTTATCGACGAGATATTCTTTCAATTTTGTGAAGTTTAACAGCTGTCATCTGAAATATAGATTTTGTTGAATTCTCTCACTTTTGACAAGAGACTTCTAGACTAGAGACAGCAAAAGTCTGAAATCGACATTTACGGAATTACATATACCATTTTTAAGTTTGACAGTTGTCACATTGCCACCTGTAATGCAACTCTTCTTCTTAGTTTTGGCGTCGCATTATTGTGCATTTGCCAGTGTCAAGTATTAAGTTTTAATAATTTTTGATAACATTTTATCAAAATAGTCACTGTCGAAGTCTCGTCATAGTCCAATAAAGTCGCGGTCAAGTCCAAACATAGTCCAAGTCATACCTCAGTAAAGCAGTGGAGACTTTACTAGAGGTGTCTATGCAGTTTTGGTAACAACACGGAACAACATGATACGTCACATTATATCACTTGCCTACACTCATGCACATAAATCAGCTCATAATCAACGAAATACCACAATTTTTCACTAATTATCACTGATAAAAACACAAGTTTAACAAAATAATACAATGAGGCGACATGATTTTTCCGCGTTCCCGCCAAAACTCTCAATGCAACTCTATTATGAATTCCAGAATGACAGCTGTCACTTCGATTTCTGTCATATGAGACTTGAACTATGACCTGAAAAAAAAAACATTTTAGTTTGACACCTGACATGCAACTCTAGCGGGACAGGTCATAATAATATTTTGTTTCTTTTTGTTATATTAATTTTACGGTAGTAACACAGGTAATTTATTTTTGCTATTCTAACAACTTTCAACTGCAGTAGTAACAACGGTAATTCATTTACCGTTCTTACTACTGGTAGTAAGATTGGTAGTAACACTGGGAACAAACCCATATTTGCGGTTGAGAATTGCCACAAGCGACAACAGCACTATCTCTCTTGTTTTACTAGCGTTACGGAATTGTATCTTTGGGTTGCCACACTCATAATAATTTGTGTAGCAAGCCTAAATCTGTATAGTATAGATAATATTTAAACCACTTATTTCTCTTCATTAGGTTATTTATTGTACGGACCTCCTGGGTGTGGTAAATCTTCATTTATAATGGCACTAGCCGGAGACCTGGAGTACAATATTTGTGTGCTTAATTTGTCTGAAAGAGGCCTCACAGATGATAGGCTTAACCATCTGCTCAGGTATGTATTTTAGACAAATTATATCCTCATATACAGGGTTATTTGCTTACCCTAGCTGTACTAAGCCGGAAGGGGTTGGTTCAGACCATCATTACGAACAACTTTTACTATGGAGCCAACCCAAAATAAGAGAAAAAAAAATCATACAAAATTGCAACTCGGAATCGACAAAATGTATGAAACAGCTGATTTTTTTTCTCGAATTTTTGTTAGCCCCATAGTAAAAGTTGTTCGTAATGATGGTCTGAACCAACCCCTTTCGGCTTAGTACAGAGTAAGCAAATGAAGTATAGTATGGTAGAGACAATATCTTATAAATAACCGGAAAGCGCAGCGTAGGACGTACACCTACGAGGTGGACAGATCTCATCAAGACCGCAGGATCACGCTGGGTGCAAGCCGCCTCCTGACGGTCTTATCGGAAATCCATAGGGGAGGCCTACTATGTCCAGCAGTGGACGTCATATGGCTGATGGATGGATGAATGCAATATTAAATACGCTGAGGATTTCAGCAACCTCTCCCCGCCCCCTAATCCTGAACCTATGTACCTAATGTGAGAGCTATCCTGCCTACAAACCGCTTCGCTGTTTGGTAGTACTTTTAATTGTACCTATGTATGTTATATTCAGAACAAATAAAAAAAAAAAAAGCGGATAAAAATTACGAATATTTTTAGCACCTATCGAAATATTTTCCAATTCCTTTAAAAATTATTTTGGTAAACCAGGAAATTGTGGCCTGGCGAATCAGTCAATCGCTGCTTTTCGGCTCAATATTGCACCCCCTTTTCACCCCCGCCCCTGTTTTCAGAACCTCCTCCTTCCTTTTAAGCCTTACGGATTAGATTTAACGAAGTAGTTCAGCAGACTGAACTCCTTGACCGTTTCTGCTAACTACGTCCTAGACAATCCCTTTACTGTACCCTGTTTAGTATTTTATTGCTACTATGAAGGACAGATTGGGTCACATCCGCCACACTGGTCCAGTGCGGTGGAGAATAAATAAATTAAGCTATCTGCTTTTACAGCGTTGCGCCTCAGCAATCGATCATATTGCTAGAAGACATCGATGCAGCATTTGTATCTCGCGAAGATTCGGCGTCGCAGAAGGCGGCTTACGAAGGCCTGAACCGGGTCACGTTCAGCGGACTGCTCAACTGCCTCGACGGCGTCGCCTCCACTGAGGCTCGGATCGTGTTTATGACTACCAATTATTTAGAAAGGTATATTTCCAATTTGAGTACAGCATCCTACTAATATTATAAACGCGAAAGTTTGTGAGGATGGATGGATGTATGGATGTTTGTTACTCTTTCACGCAAAAACTACTGAACAGATTGAGATGAAACTTTGCAATAATATAGCTTATATATAAGAATAACACACATAGGCTATAAATTATAATGATATTGCGTCAAAAATCAAAATATCTTGCGGGCGAAGCCGCGGATAAAAACTAGTATTTTATACTTACTACTATACTCCCGGTGAAGGCTGAGGCCATTTTTGGATGAGAGTCGCGTAATAACCATGATGACTGGGTAAGAAACTCATTGTAAGTCAGCGGATGAGAAGATAGCCGCAGATGACACTTCGCCGTGATCCGCTAATTATTGCGCATGTGTGCACAATGCCGACGCCGCGTGGCGTAGTGGTGAGCACGGGCGTAGGGAACGCGCAGGAAGCATGAGGATGGCGGGCGGGTGTGCCCCGGCGCGAGTATCTCTGACTCCCGCGCATACCTATATTTTGCCATTTGCGCAGCGTTCTGCGCCTCACTTCCCATCCACCGACATGTGTGGGGCGAATTATAAACGAAATAAGCTGAGTAACCAGTATTGTTAGCGATTGTATTGTAACTAATTCTTCCTTTCTAGAACGATAATACGTTCTACGGCTGGCACGGCGTTACGTGACGCCGCGCCGCGCCATAATAGCACTGTCTTCGTCTAATCCATCGACTTGGTATTTTTTCTGGTCTAATCAGTATTTTTAAAGCATATTTCCACAACTACTGTTAATCGTAATTTATGAAACTAAGAGAAATCTGACGGATGAGTCATAAGAATTGCTGTTTCGTCACCAGTTTCAAAATACTGACCTACACAGAAAAAAGAAGTGATCTGACGAAAGTGGAATCTGACGGACGTGTTCTAAATCAAATAAATTTAGGAAACTGCTCTATTTACGCCACATTAGCTTTCTTTGGTCTTGTTAGTATCACGCATCCACCTAAAACGAGTCTAGATCAATGAAAATAATTTAAATATCTATTTGTTTTGTTTTTAGATTAGACCCAGCGTTAATACGACCCGGAAGGGTAGACATGAAAGAGTACGTGGGACATTGTGAACAAGCCCAAGTAGAGCTCATGTTCTTGAGGTTTTATAAAGGAGATAAAGCTGCCGAGCATGCCAAGACGTTTGCCAAAGAGTAAGTTTGATTGGAACTTCAGAAGTAAGGCCCAAGGGGGCGTGTCATTCATACAGACAGATAGACAAGGCCCATTTACAGCGACACAAATAAAATTGTAATTATTTAATTTATTATTATAGTCGTTTGAAACTGAAATATACGGAATGACGCCGCTAAGTGTATCACACCAAAAGCTGAATAAATGAATGGAATGGAATACGGCTGATCCATTATACCTGTACCGGCCTTTTTAATAGTACATGTTGTACATATACACACCAGGGGCAATTGGGCCGTTTCCATCATGCTGGCCCAGTGCGGGTTGGTGGATTCACATAACATTATGCCGTTCTAAGATTGCCTGGGTCGACATCAGACCCTTCACTGCTCAGGCGTGGATGATATTGGCCCAAGATAGGGAACAATGGCACATAAGAGAAGAGACAGCAGTGGGTCGACACAGACTAATGATGAAAAAATCGAATTCGCCTGGAAGAAATCGCTTTTAGTGATAATGCCGCCTGTTGTTGCCACTAGTTTTTAAGTTGTTCTTTCTTTGTTTGTGTTATACATAATTTCTTCTACAGAAGTATGCAGGTTGCCCCACGATGTTTTCCTTCGCTGAAAAGCCAGTGGTATGAAATTCCGTACATAAGTACCAAAGAACACATTGGTGTGGGACCGTGATTTGAACCCACGACTTCACGATTGTCAGGCGGGTGTTACTACCACTAGACTACCATTTCAGATATGTCTATAATTCTCCGTTTTCCAGGGTCATAGCGAAAGGGAAAGTCGTCAGTCCGGCACAGATTCAAGGATACTTCATGTTTCACAAGCACTCTGCGCCGGAAGAAGTGTTATTAGACATTGATACAATATGGACACTTGGATAATTAGTATACGTATATTTCTATAAATGTATTTACATAGCTATCGTATTTTTTATTACATACCTATTTATAAACTTCATAAGTTTATAACCAAATATAAGACTTGTAACACTTGTAACTTGAAAAATTAACATGCAACAAAGTAGGTAGTTAATTAGAAATAGTAGTAGAAATCAGTCATTTCCGAAAAAACAGTTTTTTTTTTTAACTTACATGGGTACTACTACATAAAAGTCGTCAAGATAATGGGGAAGTATAATACAAACATCTTATAAATTAAACATTAAACTATCCCCGCAGCCAACTTTTAGGACGAGGCCAAACGAGCATAATTTTTTAAGCTGTTGAAAATAAATTGCTGTTTAATATAAATTACTGAGATGAATAAGTTAGTCGGGTGCGAAAGCAGTTGGTCCATGAGGAATTCCCGCTGAATTTACGTCGCAATCGGTTTCAAAATCAAGTCCTGTTTGGGCCACAGTGATCAAAAATGAGTCGACTCATTTTGTATCTTTTACTTTGTCTTGGCTGGACACGCTACCGTCTATACTCTATAAAATTTAACTTGATCTCTGCGACAGCTGTCAGAAAAATCATGCCTATCATAACATTTTTAACATGTGTAATTAAATTAAACCCAATTATATGTTACATTAGCATCGATAATAGTGAAAAACGTCGATAAATACTATTGTTACATTATTATGAGTATTTAATTAATATCAAAATATTATTCACATGTGTACATACTTAATCTTAAATAATAGTAAGTAAATAAAATCCAATTTCTCACCTTCAACTACTCATTCGATTTCATTACAACATTTTTTGAAAATCGATTTTTTCACCACTATCCCAACTCTAAATATGTCAATATGTAACTGTCGCAGAGATCAAGTTAAATTTTATAGAGTATAGATATGAAACCGAAATTACGGGATTAACGTCTCTAAAAATTACGCTCGTTCGGCACGTGAATTTTTAGTAAACAAAAAAAAAACATTCTTAAAATGATATGTAAAATAGCTAGCTTCTGGAGATGTTTGAACATGTTAAACATAATATAAGAAATCGAAAGAACATCAATAACCAAACATTTACATTAGGTACGGTATTTTGTCTTTTCCCAAAATTTGTGGGCACCCAAACAAGGTTAACAGATATCAAGTAGAGCAACTCAACATGTTAAGTATTTTTAACATTGATAGATTTCAATAAGCACAAGAAAGTGTTCGTAAATTCAAATACATTTTGACCAATAACCTGTGCATTATTCAACAGTTTGCTCACTACTTCTCCCTTGAAAATTTTGAGGATTTCCCACTGCCAATTAGCAGATATTTTCGTTATATCAAGGTCCTCGTTGTTACGATCTTTAACTTTAAAACAAAAAACATTGTTTGAGCAGTACAGTGCAAGGCACAATATGACTGGTTGGTTTTGAACGTCTTGTTTGTACTGCACTTTGAATTTAATGAGACAGTGGAAGTTGGCGTTTAATTCTACGCATGTATCTAACAACGTAATATCATGTGTCTGAAGCAACTTCTTGAGATACATATAGGGCGAATTCGTTCTCGTATTCGGCAATTCGATTGTATCCAATATCATAAACTCATTTTGCCAAGCGGGCGTTGGCGCGATTAAATTCGTTACGCCATTCGGTTGCATATTCACTATATTGTGTGCTAGGCCAGACACAGACACTGCATTTACTTTTTGTAATGATAATGGTATCCCTTTACTTATAATATTTACTGGTATATGCATAGGAGCTTGCACAGTATTTTGCATTGGGGCTGAAATAGCGTTTTGCTTCGTATTTTGCATTCGGTTCAATGTTTCTTCAGACATAAGTTTGGACACATCCTTTACCTTTATTCTCGGTGGATCTGTTTGTTGCTTGTCAGTTGTGCTATCGATTTCAGATATCATACTAGGTTCAGCGTTATCATTTTGTTTGGAAATTGGCACGGCTAAGGAAGTTGTAGATGTGATGATAGGCATGTATAAACCAGGCTCAATTTCTTGTCCGGAATTATTGTCGTCGGGCTTTGAAATAATCTTTGCCAGTTTTACCTCATGAACAGGGAATTTCTTGGGAAGTTGTTTTGGATTAGCTACTGGATTCGCATTGAGAAGTTTTCTTGTATCTGTATGGACAGTATTGGCTTCAGGCATTACTACCATATTGGGTAAACGGATAGAGTTACCGACTTCAGTATCACTTGATTCACTGTTAGTATCTTCATGGCTTTCTTCTTTGTTCTTACTTAGGTATGATTCATCATATGATTGGCATGGATGGTAGTCTCCCCATCCAGTTTCATCTTCCGTTTTTTCATGAGCTTGTTTTCTTCGTGGCATGATTCTAATATGATTAGAATCTGGACAAAATTTAACTATCGCTCGGCAAAGCCAGGCTATGTCTAATTCTTTATATTCCATGAAACGCAACAAAGGTATGCAATTGACGCCGATCCTTTTGTTGATAATTTTCCGTCCAATGCTAAATATTTTATGTTGTAATTTATTTGCAATGTCAGAAGGATTTTTACCCAGGGTGGTGTCGTGGTACCGTTTTTTTGTGTATTTATTTCCAGATGAAGTGACAAGTTCATAGAGGACTGGCGCAATTTGGAGATCGCAACCATTTTTATTTGTTGACTTTTTCTTGTCTGCGATTGTTGCCGATTCCGCATCTGACTCCGAATCGTCGAGGTTTATACACGCTTCCGAAGGTTGAATAGAGTTTCGAGATTCATTTTCGTCGTTATCAGGCATATTCGAATTACTGTCGAGAACTACAGTTTCATTCGAACTTCTAGAATACAGACGTCGTGTTTTTTTGTTTCGTTTAACTACTATATCGTCATCTGATGAGTCTGAGCTGATATAAGATGTAATTTTACTTTTCTGTACATCGTATTTTTCATCACCTCTATAGTCTGTCGAAGTGTAAATGATATGATAATCTGCATTGACATTTTGAATAATTTTATTTTTGTCATACACGACTTTAGTCTTAGAACCGGTAATATTGCGTTTTCCATCGGTTTTGTACAACGTAACTTGGCAATGTCTCTTTAAAATGTGGCCATACTTCTTGTAAAAAATACTGTGCTTTCTATATATGTGACTCTTCAATGCTTTGACGCTATACCAATGTGAACTGCAAATTTTGCAAACAAACTGTTTTGTATAACTAGCGGACCATGTAATATCTTTCTCTTCATTGCTACAGCTTCCGCCATTTGTTCTCGTATTTTTTAAAGTATCTGTATATTCTAGATCACTTGAATCACTTGATGAAATGCATGGTTTTCTCTTTTTGGATTTGCTTATTTCTTTGTTGATTTTACTTTCATGGTCTTTTGGAGATTCTTTGGGTTGCTGAGCAGCAGACACGTTCCCCTGCAAATCATGAAGATAATTATTACTAAAACAATGATTAACATTTCCGAATTTGAGTTGGCAAGCTGGAGACCTTAGTCTATGAAAGATGTGCAGTGACATATGTACAGTGAAAACAGTGGCATATTGTAGGCTTTTATCTCTAGCTATAATGTATTTATTCACCTAGATAACAAAGTCGTGTCTAGTGTTGTGTCACGGGCTACATATTGGACCTTAGCGTAGCGAGGGATTCTAGAGTTGTTTAAAAGTAAGAAATCAATCACAAAAGCACAATCATCTGAACTTAATCTCCCTATGAGAGTTTTAAACTGTACGCGTAACAGTCCACGCTCCTGCAAGGCGGTCTGGTGACATCCGTACGCGCCGAAGAAGCCGAACCGTTCCGGAAACGTCAAATGCCTAAAATATTTGACAGAAATGCGTGTCGTACGGCGCGGATGTACCTGACATTTACATCGATATCTATTTCTGCATCTACATATTCTATATCGACATCTGCATCTTCTATATCAACATCTACATTTGCTACATTGATATCTACATCTTCTACATCTACATCGACATCTATATCAACATCTGCATCTTCTACATCGACATCTACATTTGCTACATCTACATAGATATCTATTTCTACATCTACATCGATATTTATTTCTACGACGACGTCTATATTTTTTAAATCGGCATCTATATCGATATATATTTTATAGGTCAATATTGATGTCTGCATCTTGTACATCAATATCGATACCACGTGTACATTGACATCTTCTACATCTACATCGATATATACATCGATATCTACTTGTCCATCAACATCTTCTTTATCTACATGAATAACTCGATTACTCTACATCGATATCCACGTGTACATCGACATTTTTGTAGAAGACGTAGAAGCATAATATGTAAGTATTAGATAGGTACATAATAGGCCCAATTATGAAGGCGCCATCGTAAATTTAATAGTAATGTAAAAATACTTGACCTACTTCTGACATTTATACTACACCACACATTCCACTACAATGGCGCACCTTCAGCAAAATACGGCCCTTAGCCCACATGATCGTCACACGCCAGGTAAACACATAAACACAACACTCGCACACTAATAGACTGCATCTACACACACTCGCACAAAAAATAATTGCCAGTTTATAACGACATCTGAAGGGCAACTGCGCCGCTGGAGCGAACATTTTACGAAGGTCTTCCACGAGTCCATAACGGCCGACAACAACCCTGCTGATGATACTACTGGCGGACCAATCGGGCCAATGCCATTGCTAGACATTTGCGCGGACGTACCTACACACTCGGAGGTTGGTTGAAAGCACCAGGAACAGACCTTATTTCAGCTGAAATGCTCAAAGCTGACTTATCTACAGAAATACTGACTCCTCTTATACAAAAGATATGGCATGAAGAACTGATGCCAGACGAATGGAGGACAGGTATATTGGTAACGGTACCCAAAAAAGGAAATCTCAGCAATTGCGGCAACTGGAGGGGCATCACACTACTATCAGTCCCTTCAAAGGTCTTATGTAAGATCCTACTAGACCGAATGGCTAAGGCCAACTGCCTTAGCCAGCCAACCGCTAATTCGTAACAAGCAGGCAGGATTTCGCCCAGGCAGATCATGCACAGACCAAATTAACACGTTGCGTATCATTTTAGAGCAGGGAGCCGAATTTCAAAGAGAGATCTACTCACTCTTTGTAGACTTTGTTCACGCGGGAGTAAGACAGGGTTGTCTCCTATCGCCGCTGCTATTCCTTATCGTGTTGGATGGCATCTTGTCACGCGTCAATGTAGTGCCACAAAGAGAGATTGAGTGGGGTCTTACAGGCTACCTTCAAGACCTTGATTATGCAGACGACCTCTGCGTACTCAGTCACCGCAGAGTTGACATGCAAGACAAGTTGGATGACCTGCAGAGGGAGGCAGCCGCAGTAGGTCTCAAGATAAATGTGCGAAAGACCGAGAAAGAATGAGAAGTGGAGAACGTGACTCTCATCCGCTACTTATTGGCGATGAATCGGTAGAGAGAGTGGATAACTTCACTTATTTGGGGGTGTCGAGATCTGGAGGGACCGAATTGGACATTACTTCCCGGATAGCCAAAGCAAGGGGTGCCTTTGCTTGTCTTCGCCCTGTATGGCAGTCGAAAACACCTCTCTCGTAGAGTGAAACTGAGAATCTTCAACACTAACGTAAAGGGCGTTTTGCTATACGGGTGCGAGACCTAGAAAGACCACTAAGCAAGTTACTCGCCAGCTCCAAGTTTTCATAAACCGTTGTCTTCGTCAAATTGTGGAAATTTTCTGGCCGGACACAATCACTAACAACGACCTGTGGAGACTGTGCCACGAAGACCCAGTAGATCTGCAAATCAGGCGTCGTAAATGGGGTTGGATTGGTCACACTCTGCGCAGGAACGTGGATCATATTCCAAGACAGGCTCTGGATTGAAATCCACAGGGCCGGCGCAGGTGTGGTCGTCCCAGGCAGACCAGGCGGCGCTCTGTCATGGCAGAGACGAAGAGCATCGGCAAGACGTAGAGCGAAGTAAAGCGAGCTGCCCAAAACAGAACCGAGTGGCGAAGTATTGTATCTGCCCTCTGCCCCGATGTGGGGCCTTAGGATTAGAAGAGACACACACTCAGGAGCATCACAGCGGAGAATGACGTCACGAGAAATGACCCGCTCAGCAGTCCTGCTCCTGGTACTTCTACCCACTACACACATTTTTGTAGTTGATTACAGTGGTATCCATAACATGTAGCAAATAATTCAAAATTAGTTATAGGCATAGTTTCTGATATAATAAGTATTATTAAGCGGTTTGAATTGTTCAGTTTGAGTCTCGATTTGAATAAATTATGTTCCTACCTACTTGTATTCTTCTTAAAAAAATAATTACATGTTAGTAAATTTTCCCAATTTGAAATGTAGCATTAAATAAGTATTACCTTCCCTTCTGGCAAGGAGCCTGGATCCTATGACACAGGTCACCCTAGTGTGGGATCCAGTGCACTATGAATGTTAAATTAATTTAAGTTTGTATACTTTAAGGGTACCTAATTTTGTTTTTGGTACCATTAGGAAGAGCCTAGATCTCACGACACAGGGCGCCCTAGTGTGGGATCTAGTGTACAACTTGCTTTGTGTTAATTTAAATAAATGTTTTACTTATTTTTATTTATTTAAAAAGTGTTCTCTCTATTGAATGCCGGAAGTAAAAAAAATAGCAGATGTATACTAATTATCTATTATAATTACGATGGCGCCTTCATAACTGGTCCTATTATGCTTCTACAGCACATAAGAGAGAGTTCTGCTGTCCTGTGTTCTCTACATTGACAATTGACGTCTACCTTCTAAAACAGCTTAATTTTTTTTCGTGATTTTTGAAAATCATATGTTGCCTCTCATGACAGATCAAACTAATAAAAGTGTGTTAAGAATGACTTTATTACCTCATTTGAAGTTGCCGATTCTTGTGGATTGTAAATTTTGGCTCTCAGTTCCTCCTGTTTTTCAAGAAATTTCTTTTTAATTTTAAAAACATTTTCTAGTATTATTTCACATTTCTGACATATCAACTGCGGCAAACCATCAAATGGCTCAACCTGCAAAGATACACTTAACATTATTAAGTAAACAGAAAGTTTCGCACAGCTGTTACCATGAGCTTCAGTCAGGATTGGATTATCCTCAGCTTGTAGCTAACATCACAGCCGCCAAGTTGTATGATTTGGCCAATACTACAAGTGACTTAACACTAGAAGCGCGGGCGTCCTAAATTTGACCCATTCCGATGTTCTTCCTCCCCTATTTAATGTTTTATTTTGCATAGAATCCTCTAATTATTTATGACTTTTTATGAAATGTGATCATTATTGTTTATACGAGACTTCAACTACGTAATTGCAATAAATTTATTTTTTTAATCAAATTTACCTCAAAGCGCGGTTGGGTTAATTTTGACCTAGTCATGGATGTCAGCTTGTAAAAAAACTGTTTGCAAGAAATGCAAATCAAAAGAGTTTTCCATTTGCTCATTATGTGATTCGGAAGAGTAATTGCACTGCCTTTTTTATAATTTTATCTAATTTTTAACTTGAATTATTTGTCATCAATAGCCCATTTACGTTCCCAGTGCTGGGGCACGATCCTCCTTCTAACATAAAAGGGAAATGCCGGAATTATTTGTAATTGTGATTTATTATTATTCTATTTTAAGCCAAAGTACACCAAAAATATGTGTAACTAGTTTTTACCCGCGGCTTCGCCCGCATATGCAATATATCATTATAATTTATAGCCTATGTGTTATTCTGATATATAAGCTATATTATTGCAAAGTTTCATGTCAATCCGTTCAGCAGTATTTGCGTGAAAGAGTAACAAACATCCATCCATCATTCCATCATCCATCCATCCATCCATCCATCCATCCAGCCTCACAAACTTTCACGTTTATAATATTAGTAGGATCTATAATAAAAGCATTTTATTATAATTACGAGTTTTATTTGTATACAAATCTTCACATTACT
Organism: Hypomecis punctinalis; assembly: GCA_949316475.1. NCBI lineage: Eukaryota > Metazoa > Arthropoda > Insecta > Lepidoptera > Geometridae > Hypomecis > Hypomecis punctinalis. Next base: position 12,797,985 of record OX438797.1, read on the forward strand.
CTAGCAAAATAAAAAATTGGCCAAAATTGACCCATCCGTGCTTCTAGGGATGTCAGGATGTTCCGCGCTTCTAGTGTTAAGGCCAAGGATATTCCATAACTGAAGAAGTAATACTATTTTTTTTTTTATTGTAATTGTCACCTATTCCCCTGGTGTATACATATTTCAGGGTCTTAAAGTAATACTATTAGGTTGAAAACTAAATGGTGAGTATGAACACAAGGCGAGACATTGCATAGTAGGCATTTATTTATATATCAGCAGGGGAAGGAGCAGGGATTTGCACAGCTTGGGGAATTCACAGACACTATTAAGTTTGATTTAGCCTTTACCATAATGTTAAGAAGAAAAAGAATTAAAAAGCTTGATTTCTGTCTTTACATCTACTACAGAATAGACATAAAGATACTAAGATTTGTTACTAAAAATAGATGACCAACGGGATCTGAGCCCGTTTCTACAATTTGCAATTTTTTTCATAACAACTATAGGCCAAATCAAACTTAATAGTGTCTATAAAGTTAGCTACAAAGTACACTAAGTCCCACTCTTCTCTCCCATTGGCATAATTCTGACTGCTACTTCAAATGACTGCCTCAAGTTCACAGATGTCAAAAGTTTGATTTGGCCTATGTAAAACCATATATAAAATAAAAACTATGAACTTACATTGATATCAAAGCAAAATTTAATTTGCTCCTTGACACTAGGTACTATTTGGTAGTTGCCAAGCTCGTCCAAACACAGCCGGCATGTTATGAACTGCGTTGGGTTCACTGCTATCTTGTTCATCTTTTCTCCTGCAATAACAGAATTAATGTTAGTTACTTGAGACCCTATCCTTTTATTATATTCTCTTCACTATGAAATGTACACCCCAGAATGAGAATTATTAGATCTCTTTAGCTTCTCAATACTCCTGAACTTAATATTTTGTTTTTCTTTACTTTTGTTCATGACAAACACAAGACATAATATTTTAAATCAAAGTATTTGTAGCCTGCGGTATATTTTACAGTAATTTGTAAGTTATTTCATACAAGTCATACCTATATTCCTTCCAAAAACCATTGAGACACCAGCTGCAAGCTGTTCATCAGATTCAGTGGGATTTAGATGCTGGTTGTAAATATTTATCTACGCTACTTAGCTTGACTACTAGAGTATAAATTGCAAAGGCACAAACCAGGAATACAATAGTAATCGTGTCTGTAACACTTACACTTTCGAATCTTCCATCACAACTCTAAATTGAAACTTTTCACAACACCAACGTGCAAGGACAAATTCGCGGGTAAATCATTTCTTTCATAAAGTTCCTCTTCTTTGGAATACAATCAATCAACTTTGTAGATAACTAGCACGTTTTATTTATTAGCTCATGAATAGGTGACAAAACAAAACAACTATCCCGTGAAAACAGAAAATAAAATTAAATACATAGGTACAAGAGGAAATGGGTGGCGGTACTACAAAGTACCATCTTACGTGCAGTAGAAGTACTAAATAACATTAATTTTTCAGCTAAAAGTGACATCTAGCGGAGAGTAGTACGGCACTACTATGTGAAAAGTAGAGTGACAAAAAAATTACAACTCTAGTAACTTGCTGACCTTACACCTTGTTTTGTAATAATATGTACAACATGATATTTACGAAGAGTTCCTCGTGGACCAACTGCTTTCGCCCAACTAGTTGGACATCCAAAATACGTATTCCTAATGACACAACTACGTCCAACTAAGCACAACTATGTACAATTTAATGTTTTTAGCTATTCCTTATGACACAACTTCAATTAATACTTTACTATTACTATTAAAACTTTACTATTATATAGATACCTAGTAATGACACTAGCCACAATTTTAAAAATTCAAACGGGTCCACCAAACGTTATCGATACAATTTTCGACACAAAACAATTATAGGCTGAATCAAAATTTAAGTTTTAAAAATGACAGATGTCAAAGTGACAGCTGTAATATTCTAGAATCCATACTAGAATGGCATGACAGGTGTCAACGTGACAACTGTTAAACTTATAAGTCGATTATCTCCATAACTATCAATTATCAACCATTGCTGTCTTTACAAAAAAGATATAGCTCAACGAGATCTAAATTTTGGATGACAGCTGTCAAACTTAAAAGTAAATTATCTTCGTAACTATCGATGGTAAAGTATTGTTGTCTTCACAAAAGTGATAGAGCTCAACGAGATCTATATTTTGGAGATAATCCACTTATAAGTTTGACAGCATATGAAATGAAGATCTCGTTGAGCTCTATCACTTTTGTAAAGACAGCGATGGTCTAGGTCCGATAGTTACGGAGACATCAAATTTTAAGTTTGACAGCTGTCATCTCAAATGTAGATCTTATTGAGCTCTATCATTTTTGTGAAGACTGCAAATGGTCCAGGTTCGGTAGTTACTGAGATAATCCAATTTTAAATATGACAGCTGTCACTTTGACACCTGTCATTTTTGAAACTGAAGACCATGTCCAGAAAAATATATGTTCTAAGAAAATCCTGAACAAACTACTACGGACAACAAACGTGTAATACACCTATACAGAGTTGAATATTTTATTCTGACTAAGTATAGTGGTGTTATTATGAATGAGAGAAGAAGAAATACTAGTGTGTGAAATAGGTCATCATTTGAAGTGTTGCATACGGTTGTACCTACATAATTAAGCTTAGTTGTGCAATCGGGAACTGAAATTAATGACATTTATTTAGTTGTGCCTTCGGGAAAGATTTCAAAATAATATTCCTGATCGCACAATTAGTTGTGCGAAAGCAGTTGGTCCACGAGGAATTCCTCAAATTTACGTATATTAACCTTTTCCGGAATTTTTAAATCACATCTGATTTTTGTTTGAAAAATCCAATTTTGTTAAAAAACATTTTTTTGGTATATTTGGGCTAGGATTTACCATTCGAGTGCCCAGCAGTAGTTATCCAACATCCTTGAACTCAACCTGGTGACGCTACTCTATCTTCGATAATGTCCTGAATTCTTGATAAAACCTTATATCTATGCTCATCAGTTAAAGCTACCAAAATTTCCAAGAAATAACTTCAGATGTGCTTTTAGAGAATTAATATTTGGCGATTTGTTGCATTCAAAATGCCAATAGAAACTCTTTGATCACACCTACATTTCTACAATTTCCGAAAATGAATTTGACAGAATCGAGCTCTCAACAGATATTGGGGTGGGTACGATATGGGTATTACACAAATGATCTTCGTCTTGTCCATATTCACTTTAAGACCCATATGTTGAGAAACTCGATTGAGACATCGATCATCAAACAAATAAACAACAGCACTTTTTACAACCACATTACATAAAAAACAGATTATAAGCATCGTGCTGAGCTTTTCCATCGATTTCACCATGACCACGATAACGTCGGCAAATCGAAGGTTAGTGATGTATTTGCCGTTTATATATTAATGTCAAATCCTTTCCATTCCAGGACCTTGAAGGCGTTCCCTAACGAGTCCGCAAAGAGTTTCGGAGATATTACATCTCCCTGTCTGACGCCTCTTTTCAAAGGGACTGCTTTCGAGGTGTCTTCTTGTACTCGGACCGATATTATGGCGTTATTATAGGTACAAACACTTCAACACTTAGAAATCATCTTCATCATCATCATCCAAAGCCTTCTTTATCCCACTTATGGGTAAAGGCCTCTCTCTTATAGTGCCATCTGCCTCGGTCCTTTGCCAATCGTGTCCAGGTTCAACCCGCGATATTGACCATATCGTCAACCCACCTTGCTGACGGACGACCCACACTCCGTTTACCGTGTTTAGGCTACCACTGTTATCGCGATGCTCCACCTTTCGTCACTTCGTCTAGCCACGTGTCCTGCCCAGCTCCATTTAGCACTTCGATACACCGATAGTCAATACGGCATCACTGGAGAGACTCAAGCATAGCCCTTGTCGCAACCGAATCAAAGGATTTCTCATAGTCCATAAACGCTAAGCAAAGGGGCAAGTTATGTTCTTTGGTCTTATGTAAGACTAGCGACATTGTATAGATCGGGTTCATAATGCTAAAGCCTTTTCGGAACCTGACTTTTTCAGAAGGCTGGATGTCATCAAGCCTGTTCTCGAGGCGGTTCATAAGGTTCAACTCTTGCTTATAAACAAAATTCCGGAGAGAGAGGCCTATATCTAGCAGTGGTATAAATGAGGCTGTGGATGATGATGAAACATGACTCAGAAGCGGATGGGTGTCTTCAATAAAGTGTTGTCTTTTTTAGGGTTCCGTAGTAAAATGAGGTAGACATCATTTTTAAAATTTTCAAAATTGTATATTTAATGGTAGCTCCCATGCATGGAAAGGAAGGTGGGGATGAAAAATTGTTTTAGCCCCACCCCCTCAATTGGGGTGTTGCTTAATAGGGATTTTAAATGAATGTCAGGTTTTTTTAACCATATTTTAGTCACGTGTTCCAGTCGTGAGATATAGGATATATAGAAAATGGGTGTCTCCCCCACCCCCTTAATTTTTAAAGTAAAATGTTCAAACTTTCTGAGTTTATAAACCACATTAAAAACTTTCTTTGAAAATTAATTTGAAAACTGTGTTATTAAGAAAAAATGATTTTTCTAACTTCTTTTTCGAATTTAGCTCAGAGGTCGTTGACCTCACAAACATATTTCTTTATAGCAACAGCCGAACTTCTGAAAGTAGCAAAAGAAAGAATGGTTTCAGTCGCCTTAGTCCAAGAACCATATGTTGGCAATAAGGGTGTCATGAAACAGTACCCTGGAACCCGCGTTATTCAGTGTAGTTTGAACAGGCAAAAGCCAGTAAAGGCAGCAGTAATCATTTTTAGTGACAGGCTGGAGGTAATTCATGACCCCCAGCTTGTAACTGAGACTGAAGCAGCCATTTTGCTGGTGAACGAAAACCTGAAGCTGGGAGTGATTTCAGTCTACTTAGAGGGAGACCAACACGTTGATCCGTACCTAAACAGGATAAAGGCTTTGAGCGAAAAACTAGCGACCAAAGACTTGATAGTCGCTGGTGATGTCAATGCCTGGTCCCATTGGTGGGGAAGTACTTCGGAAAACAAAAGAGGAGAAGCCGTCCATTCTTTCTTTGACGAGATGGGCCTACACATACTCAACACTGGTGACACACCAACCTTCGAAGTCGTTAGAAGAGGCAAACTCTGCACGAGTGTAGTAGATGTTACCACGTGTAGCCTGCCACTTCTGGGGAAAATAGAGGGCTGGCAGGTAGACCGAAATCTAACAACATCAGACCACAATGCAATAACATTCACCCTGCGTTTGGAGAAGACCCTTAAATATTTAAGACCCGTCACTACACGCAGGTACAACACTAGGAAAGCAAAATGGTCGGATTTCATGTCATGCTTGGAAACCTCTCTCAAGGATAGAAAAGTGTCACCAGAGTCAGTAAGGGATTGTAGAAGCCTAGACGAACTGGAGTCAATGATCACGAGTTACACCGAAAGTATCCACGAAGCCTGTAAACACACTATCCCACTTATAGGCCCGCGCAAAGGAAACCCAGTTCCCCCGTGGTATACAAAAACACTCGATGATCTGAAGAAGGAAGTTCTTAGAAGAAAGAGACGGATCAAGAACGCCGCCCCCGACAGAGTTCAGTATGTAGTCGACCGATACCAAATAGCTCGTCAAGACTACAAGGAAAAAGCCGAAAAAGCGATTGTGGAGGACTGGAAAGAGCTCTGCACTAATCAGGAGAAAGAGAGCATGTGGGACAAGATCTACAAGGTGATCCGTAAAACCTCGGAGAGGCAAGAAGACCTGCTTCTGCGCGATACCGAAGGCAACACCCTGTCCCCGCAGCACTCTGCAGAGCTACTGGCCAGAACCTTCTATCCTGACGACGCTGTGAGCACAGATCTACCGTGCCATGCGGAGTTGCGGGAGCGGACAAGAGAGACGCCAAAGGACCTACCGGAAAATGACCCTCCATTTACGTCAGCAGAATTGGAATCTGTGTTGCGAACACTGAATCCGAAAAAAACCCCTGGAATAGATGGGCTTACTGCTGACATATGCGCCGCAGCTATCCGGGCTGAAAGGGAAACATTCTTAGCCATAGCAAACAAGTGCTTGTCGCTGGGATATTTTCCCAAACAGTGGAAAGCAGCGTATGTGGTCATTCTACGTAAACCCGGCAAAACAGATTACACACATCCGAAATCTTACCGTCCCATAGGTCTCTTGCCTGTCCCCGGAAAAATCGTTGAAAAGCTTTTGGTGGCCCGTTATCAATGGCATCTCCTCCCAACCATCAGTCAGAAACAGTACGGTTTTATGCCCCAGCGGGGAACAGAGGATGCCCTGTATGACCTGGTAGATCACATAAAAACAGGAGTGATCAGCAAAAATTTAGTACTCCTAGTCTCCCTGGACATAGAGGGTGCCTTTGACAATGCATGGTGGCCCGCCTTAAAAGACCAATTAGCGAAGAAGAGGTGTCCTACTAACCTCTATGAGATGGCAAACTCATACCTCCTAGACCGAAAGGTCGTAGTCAACTATGCCCGAGCGGCATGCGAGAGGGAAACAACCAAAGGATGCGTCCAAGGCTCAATCAATGGACCTACCTTTTGGAATGTAATTCTAGACTCGTTGTTGCAACTGCTAGAGGCAGAGGGAGTTTACTGTCAAGCCTTCGCAGACGACGTTGTTCTCGTGTTTACAAGTCAGTCATCATCCATCATCGAGCAGCAGGCCAATCGCGCCTTGGACGTGATTACGGATTGGGGAATACGAAACATACTCAACTTTGCAGCACAAAAGACCAATGCGATGCTCTTTACAAGAAAGTTGAAGTATGAACCCCCAAACCTAATTATGTCAGGCGTCCAGCTTAATCTTGTTGAAGAAGTCAAGCTGCTGGGCTTGGTGATCGACCGAAGGCTCAATTTCAAAGCGCACATAAACGCCCAGTGTCAAGTATTGTATTGTACCTATTATTTTTGTTGCAAATAAATTTCTTTCTTTCTTTCTTTCTTTCAGTGTAAAAAGGTAGCGAACATTTATAAACAGCTCGCGTGCGCAGCGAAAGTGAACTGGGGACTAAACAGCGAGATCACGAGAACCATCTACGTCGAAGTGGTGGAACCTATCATCTTGTATGCCTCAAACGTATGGGCGCAAGCGGCAGACCTCGAGGAAAATAAGGCTCACTTGAATGCACTTCAAAGAGGTTTTGCCCAAAAAATCTGTAAGTCGTACCGTACTGTTTCTCTCAAGTCAGCACTCGCCCTCTCAGATCTTCTCCCTATTGACCTGCGAATCCAGGAAGCGGCTAGTCTGTACAGAGTGAAGAAAAACTTCTCCCAAGAATATCTCCCATCAGAAGTGGAGCTCGAACGAAATGTCAGTTATCTGGACCAGCCACACCCGTCCACCCAGACATCTGTGGAGTTCGAGCTTCTAGAAAACACTTTTAATCTGCCCGATGGACCTCAAATCTATACAGATGGTAGCAAAATCAAGGGTCAAGTCGGTGCAGCCTTAACCTGGTGGGAAAACGGGAAGGAAGTCAAGTATTCATCATTCAAGCTACACCCCGAATGCACAGTCTTCCAATCTGAACTTTATGCTCTTTACCGAGCGACTCAAATGGTGGTAACATGCAAAAACACTGAAGTCAACATTTTGAGTGATTCAAGATCTTCACTCGAACTGCTTCGGAACCCCAAATCGAGTCATCCTTTGGTGAAGAGAATAAAGGAAAACATTGGAATGATAACTGCAGAAGGGAGATCTCTTCGTCTTTTCTGGCTGAGAGCGCACGTGGGCACCGCTGGTAATGAAAGAGCAGATGAGCTCGCGGAAACCTCAAGAGACTACGAAGGGATCCCTTTGTCCTACGTCAAAAGCAAAATTCGTGAGGAGTCGGTCCGGAAGTGGCAGGATCGATACGAAACCTCTGACAAAGGTAGAGTCACTCAGACGTTCTTCCCGGATATCGCGAAGGCATATCGGGTGACGAGTGTGACGAAATTGACTCCTTTTCAGGTACAAGCTTTGACCGGACATGGAGGTATAGCTGAATATCTGCACAGATTCAAGCTCAAGGATAGCCCAGGATGCGAGTGCGACCCCGATGTGCCCGAGACGGTATGGCACGTGCTCATCGACTGCCCAAGATACTCGGCCGCTCGACATGACCTCGAAATAATGATAGACAGAAATCTAGATGTTCCAGATCTCCATAATATCTTAGCAGATCCAGAAAACAGACAACATCTTTTGTCTTTCATGGAGAAGTCGTTCCGAATAGCGGCCAAAAGAAATTCCACGCTCCACACCAAGCAACAAAACATACCTACTGCATCACTCCCCAATATCCTGCCATCTCCGAATACCCTACCATCCCCCACTACCCCAGCAATTCAATCCATGCTCCCTAACACTCTCATAATTCCCTCCACTCCTGCATTCGACCCTTGTCCAATACGCTCACAGTCCACCGAAGCCGCACAAAACGTAATCCCCGTCCGAGAATTATCCTCAAAAAGCGTAGCTATCGATCAAATTTTGGAAAACGCTGAAATAGGAGTCCCCGGAATTCGAACCCGTGGTGTGGCTCTATTCATGGACAACAACAGGGAAAGATTTGGAATAAGCTTTTGCCAAGTCAGGAATCGGAAACGTGTGCGTCTATCGCCTGGATTAGCATGTCTACTTAACGGGAGCACCTCCAAAGAAACAATGAAGCGGAAATCCTACGACGCTATGCCAGGGTGCGAGGCAGGCGGCCACCAATTCCGACTGGTGAGATCGAAAAACAAAACGATTGCACTAGTCGAGTGGGCCGCCCAGACACCTTTCGCGCAGGCTAGCTCACTGCTTGAATATCTCAGCATGAAAGTGGACAGCACTCCCCGGGTGATAAGCGTGGATGCGATGGTGGTTGAACGGTTGAGGGCTGAAGCCGCAGACCGATTGGGTTGCATTAAGGCATCTGCGCACCATGAGGTTGTCGCTTATGAGGACAGAGGAGAAAATTTGAGTTTTCTGAAGTCCCCGAGTTGCGACCCTCATGATGCAACAAACAGCTGGGGCCACCCGATTCCAAATTCAGCCATCCAATCTGGTTCAGAAAGAGCAGAGCTAAAAGCAGCTTCTGAAAAACCCGTTTACCGTCCAACCGGTAACGATGGTTCCATATCGGGTCTTTTCAGGGCAGCAGCGCAGAGCTTGTTCCGATTCACACCAAAACAGCACCTCCACAGACAACGGTGACCTCGAGAGTAGTTTCACGATCTCAGGCAACCCGAACGAGAGCCGACATGGGACAGGTCAGTTCGCCTTGTTATATCATGGCCACAGCGCCACGAGACCACGCGAGAAACGCCTTTATCGAATACCTAGCCTTATTGAGAGCGACGAAAAATGTCAATCTCAAGAACTGCGATAACATTCTGGAGTTCTTTAGAATAGGTGGTTCGGTAAGCGAGAGTTTACTAAAATCAAGACTCGAGGAGGCGGAAGCTGCCATATACAATAACGTCACTTCCCAAGTTATCAGAGGGACTATGAAAGGACAGCATATGGCAGCTTACAGCGCAGAAAGTGGGTTTGTGGAGTTGAATGGGGGGGAAACGGAGCGAACAGGAAGACCAAAGTACGCGATACCATCGAACGACCCAATTGTTGTCACCGCCAAGTGTACCAAGATAATGCTGGACGATAGAATCCTCGAGATGGCTAAAACCATAGAACGGAGCTCGGACGTCGAGGCAGGCTGGAGAAACTGGGCGGTACCAAAGATACAATGGGTCAACGGGGTTCCAGGTTGTGGCAAGACAACATGGGTGATTCGAAACTTTGATGTGGATAGGGATGCTATCATCACTACAACAACAGAGGCAGCAAAAGACCTGAGAGAGAAGTTATCGCATCGAATAGGAGATCTGGTAAAATCCAGAGTGCGAACCATGGCTTCATCTCTCGTCAATGGTTTTGGAAAAGAAAGCTTCAGTCGCCTTCTGGTTGACGAAGCTTTAATGAACCATTTTGGAGCCATAATAATGGCTGCCCGGCTGTCTGGTGCTAGCGAACTTGTCCTCATTGGAGACATCAATCAGTTGCCCTATATCGATAGAGAAAATCTCTTCGAGATGAGGTACCATCGCCCGACCCTGGTTGCAAATATCACCCAGGAGTTGCTCTGCACACATAGGAACCCAATGGATGTCGCGTATGCGTTGAGGGAAATATACTCAGGTATATATTCCTCAGTCCCCCGTGTTAGGTCTCTTGAGCAGAAAAGGTTCAAGGGGGCTCAAATATCCAAAACCCTCCCCAACACCCTCTTCTTAGTGCATACGCAGGAAGAAAAGGAGGCCCTCATAAGTCAAGGTTACGGGGGAGGATCAGGATCACGCACCCTTACCATCCATGAAGCTCAGGGACTAACATACGAGTCGGTAATCGTCATAAAAACAAAGCCAAAAATGAGACTACACGAGAGTGTCTCACATGCGGTCGTTGCACTATCACGGCACACTGGGACCTTCATCTACTACGCCGACGACATCGAAGATGATGCCATTAGTCGATTCGTGCGGCGAGCATCGTCTGCATCATTGGAGATCATCAAGGAATACAACCTACAGATGGCCGTCAGGGATCGGAACGAGGCGGTGATGGAGGCTCTGGGCCAGGAGAAGGAGAATTGCCATAGGACCTGAAAAAGTGTAAGCATTGCGTGCAAGCCCCAAGCATTCATGCTCGCCATCGAAGGCTACTTCTTGCGGCGGCATTATGTGTCGGGTCGTTCTCTTCCCTCAAATATGGTCGAGGAGAGCGATGGCGGGCACATGTGTCATACTCGTGATCGGGTACTGCTAGCGGGTCGCCGGTCTGCTTGTGGCTTTCACGTAATGCATCGACTGAATGGCTTAGACTTAGATTTAACCATGTACCAACTCTATTTGTACAGTAAAATCTAATAATTATCTTTAGTTAACAAAGGGCATAGACCCTGGAGTCTGTGGTTAGGTAATTTTTCGATTAAAAATAAAAACATATTTCTTGGCCAATTATGTTTTTCTAGCACTGGTTTTATCATAATCATAATCATCGTCACCATCTACGGAAGAAGAAAATAGCCAAGTCAATGACGGAAGCCTATCATACGCATTTGACAAATTATTTAAAAAACTAGTTTTTTCCCGCGGCTTCGCCCGCATACGCAATTTATCATTATAATTTATAGCCTGTGTTATTCTGATTTATAAGCTATATTATTGCAAAGTTTCATCTCAATCCATTCATTAGTTTTTGCGTGAAAGAGTAAGAAACATCCATCCATCCATCCATCCTCACAAACTTTTACGTTTATAATATTAGTAGGAAGTAGGATAGTACCACCACGCTTCTGTACCATTCTTCGGGCGTTATGCCCTCGAAGACGACGGTGTTGAAAAACTTTTGAAGAACATTAAGTACCGGTTTACCACCCGCTATCAGAAGCGTTTAACTATGTACAGTACGCGCAAATATTTTCGATGTTTCTGAGTTAGGTTCAAGTCGCAACACCCGTATCTTTCGGTGACTTCCACTGAGGCTCACAAAGGTTGCTTCGTTAAGATCAAGTGGCCAGAAAAAAGTTCGCTTATTCTAGACAGAGACCCAATGGACGTGTGCGAGCCTGCGAGGATGCGCTGTTCAACCAAACTCTTTGGTTTATTATAGCCCTATAAGTTTTGCAGTCTTGGCACCAAGAAGTTGTCTGAAAAATCCTCACAACGGTCTGAATTGAATTTGACCACGCATTCTCAAAAACAGAGTCCACTGTCGTTTTCTGCCATTTTAGATGATATTGATTACGCAGATTTTGATATTCCTAGGTTTTTTTTTACAATGCTTCTTCGCAGACTTCATATGTAAGGACTGGTAAAAATTAGATGTAATAAAGGACGCGGGCTCTGAAGTCTGCGGAGAAGTATTGTAAAATAAAAGAAACCCTAGGAAAATCAAGATCATCGAAAATGGCAGAAAACGACAGTGGACAGTGTGAACGAGTCTGAGGGGTTAGTACAGGTTTACACGTAAATGGAAACTACTGTAACTCGTTTTTCTGACAGATCTGACAGCTCAAAACTGCCAAAAATGAGAGAGGTTAAAAAACGTGTCCCCTCAGTAACGAGATCGGTTAACAGAATTTCTCCGCTGGAATGGAAAGGATTCGGCAATGATGGGTTTAGGGGACCCAGGGTTGACTAAACGAAATTGACGTAATACGAGCACGGCCACAGGAGAAAGAGAGCGAAACGATGAATATCACAGCAACTGCTGAGAGCGTACAGCCGGCATTGCAAGAAACGTGACCGTGGAGCTGATGCTCCATGAGCTGTAGCCAGTGTAATGGGCTGTTTGCCCGAGGCCTTACCCTACCACCATTAATAAAGGAGCTGAGAGATCCAAAAAAAAGAGCGAAACGTCAAAACGTCAGAGCTTTTAATAAGACCACAGAGTATACAATCATAGAGTAATAAAGGCTCGCACTCATGGCCAGGTACAAATCTAAAGAGGGACATTCACAATCCACAACAGGCAATAATACTTATAATTTTTCGGTTTGCCGACGATATCGTGGTCATGGCTAAGTCGATGGAAAACCTTAGCACGATGCTCGAAGGCTTCAATCGAGTCTATTATTATATTTGGGTCTTACCCATCTGTTGAGAAACTGGATTGACGTGAAGAAGAGAAGTGAACATGGACAAGACGAAGATCCATTGGGGTGGGTACCCATGATGTACCCACCCCAATCTATTGAGAGCTTGTTGACTAATACGTCTACCTTGGTCAAGTAGTGCAGCTAGGTAAGTCCAACTTCAAGACAGAGGTCAATCGCTGAATTCAACTTGGCTGGGTAGCTTTCGAAAAACTGCGTGACGTCTTTTCATCTGATATACCTAAGTGCCTCAAGACGATAGTTTTCGACAGTTGTGTGTTACCAGTGATGACATATGGAACTGACACGTGGTATTCTACCGTGGGCCTTATGAATACACTCAAGATAGCCTAACGTGCTATGTGCTCGGTGTCTGCGAGATCGAATCAGATTCAGGAGATCCGTAGACGAACAAAAGCTACCGACTAGCCCAGCGGATTAGCAATTTAAATGGCAGGGGGCAGGGTCGGATTGGAGTACGGATGGCCGATAAGGCCGTAAAATTTCTGAATGGAGACCACAGACCAGCAAGCACTGCGTAGGATGTCCACCAATTAGGTGGACTGGCGATATAATAAAGATTGCAGAAACACGCTGGATGCAGGCCGCTTCCAACCGTTCTTATTGTTAATCTATAGAGAACGACTATGTCTAGCAGTGGACGTCCTATGGCTGGTGGATGGAGGGATGGATTCACACTGGCTCAAATTACGTACTTAAGCTACTGCATTACATTGGACAGTTCATAGATCTTTGAACGTTTATAGATCATCCAAATGCTAGTCCACTGTCAGTTGGCAAATAATAGTACATTACTACAGCGTCCAGTAAGAGACATTGAAAGACGATCGTGTGATCTGGGCCGAGACGAAGCCGGGCATAAATGTTCGAAAAGAAAAATAATTTGTCAAATATGCTTGGAAATGTGAGAATTACATTGACCTTCTTCGAGATAAAATGAAATTGCTGTACTGGCCAAATGGCCAAATGTATGTGAGCAGCGGCCGTCAAAACTTGTATGAAAACCCATATCTGTCGTGTTTTGCAGCCAGATAAATTACTGTGACTGTAAACTCATATCTTCCGTGTTATTTAAAAATGCAACTATGTTTTAGTCCAACTGCAATACAATATAATATTTTTAGCATATTCGACTTCAATCGCGTACCGAATTCAAATATTCGCTGGAATTGGTGCATACAATTTTGGATTATTTTTCAAAAACGGCTCAGCCGATTTCAATAATGCTAAATAGAGTTCATAAAAAAAAACACCTTTTTATGTCTCTATCAAATAAAAAAGTCATATTCAAAATAGGTTTATATTAAAAAAAAATAAAGAAGAAATGTAGGTAAAAAAACCAAGCGCCCAGAACAAAACAGAGTTTACCTACCTTTTCAATAGTATATGTTGTCATTGATAGGTCCTGAGTTTCTTCAATGAAGTTAATTTCCTCGCATTATTTGAGAAAAGTACTATACAAGCTTTGGCCACAACTGGACATTGATGGACTCACGTATGGGTGCCTCGGTTTCGCCTTGACTCAGAATTCACGCATCGCCCATCAGTGCCTCTGTTGCTGGCCGCTGCAGTAATGTACTATAAATGGGCTAGTAACTAAAATAAGATTATAGTACCTACCTATCTATTTTGGAAGCTTGTAAAGACGACTTTTCAAAGCAGTTTTCATCATTGGATTAAAAAACTGATCTGCACTTCACGCTATCTTTATGACACTGAATGTTGTGTTGGAAGTGAGATTGTAATCATGCACATAACAATTATAGATATTTTTGTACAATATATTGATATTTAGTTATGTATTATTATACTTACAATATTTCTGATTCCGAAATCTTTAATAAATTTCTTTTTACTTCTTGTATCTTGATATTTAAAATATTAGGTCGTAAACCGGAAACACGTCTATGACTAATATCATTCTGGAACATTCCAAAATATTATTGGTATTATTTAATAAATCGCTATCTAGCGTGTAGTAGCTGAACCACTAGCTACATGTTCTTACACATTTTTGGCTTAGATGGCGCTATTTGGCAAAGATACCTTTAGAATCAAAATATCTCAATAGATAGCACTACTATGTTCTAAATAATGACAGCCACAACCATAGTGTATCCTCGCTGTTAGCAGATGGCGCTGGGGGTCATCATTTGAAATTATTAAAAAAAATTAAGTTTTGTGGTTATGTACAAGTTAAGATCACGAAGTCGAATCGCTCGCTCCCGCTCTCATTGAAAAGCTGTTCTTGTGCGAGCCGGAGGGACTAAGCGCACCCTGAAAACTGACGTTTCAAAAATAGGGATCTAGATTTTGAACAACTTGAATTCGTGCTGAATTCAGTACCCGTCTACGGTACCAGTATAAGTTAGACACGTGGTTTGACAAGTTTTAACGTGTTCGATGGAGTTGGCATAAGTACCTAAATATTGAACAATTTAATATGGAAATGAAACTCGCCAACAGATGGCGCTGTGCACATTACAAAATTGCTCAGAATAATGAAAAACAGAAAAATTGTAAATTGCGATTTCTGGAAAACACTAAGTACTTAACTGGAAAAGAAAAGAACTAACTCATATTTACCAGGGGTATAATTTTATTTATTTATTTATTTATACATAATACCACAACTGTGGCCTATACTGACATGCGATGCGACAGTACTTTTTAACAGACTTCAAAAAAGGAGGTTATCAATTCGACTGTAGATCTTTTTTTTTGTAGGTAGGTAGGTTCTTGGTATGTTACACGATTACCCCGCCGATTATGACGATTCTTTTTGTTTATTTTGTAGATCATACTTCAGTGGGGCCACCATTCAAAGTTTATTGAAATCGGATTAGCTATTTTTGAAAAATCAACAAGTGTAAAAATGACTACACATGCACATCCATTCGTGCAAACTATTCGAACTCTGCTGTACTCGGCTGTGCCATTTTTGGCGAAAACTAATTAGTTTACTTCACAAAGTGTTCACATTTTTCATCCAATAGCTGCGCAGCGTGCGTTGCTAATGCTCATGTCTCTAATACCCCAAATTCGTTTGTTCCCCGTGGTTCTACCAGGTGTACTACTAGTAGGATTATGGGCAAGATTTCATTCCCGTGCCTACTAAGCACTCTGGCAGGACTACGGGCAAAAATTTCGTGCCTGTGGACCTACTAATATTGCAGTGACATATTTTCATGGTTTTTAGCCCCATTTTGCCCATAATTACCTACCAGAGTGCTTGGTAGGACCACGGGAAAAAATCTTGCCCGTGGTCCTACTAGTAGTACATCTGATAGGACCACGGGCAACTAACGCCCAAATTGGAGACAAAAAATATTCTGATTCCCCACTATAGTTTCTATGACTAGGTAATTTTATGCATCATTTATCTCGTGGTATGCCCGCATAGTAACTACGACGTAATCTATGATGTTTACAAGTGGAATTAACTATGACATCAGCTGCGGCTATTTGCATAGCGTTATTTGTTTAGATTTATTGGTGTTTTTGCTCAAAGAATGTGAGAGCAAGTTGTGTATTTATATTGAAGACAGGTAGGGTTTCGAGAACTTATAGTTGTTAAATACAATAATATACAAGTCAGCATCGAGTTGGTGAGGCAGTGGGTAAACGGGTGAGCCGATTTTTCTAGATTTCAAGGCACCTTTTATTCAGATTTCAGATATAAATAGAGCGATGGCTTCCGTTCGTCTCAGTTCTCGTTTTTATCTTCGGAGCGAAAACATCTCGCGTTCAGTGTATACTAAGCGCCACACAAATAGGCGGATGGGATGTTAGCCACAGATGACACTTCGCCGTGATTTGCTAATTATTGCGCATGTGTGCACAATGCCGACGCCGCGTGTCGTAGTGCCTAGGGAGCGCACGGGTGTGTCCCGGCGTCTCGTCTCTCTGGCCCCCGCGTTTACCTATATTTCGGCTTTTGCGTAGCGTTCTGCGCATAACTTCCCATCCGCCGATTAGTATAGCGTGTGTGAATATCGGTGCCAGTGTTTTGTGCGATCCAATTGTGTCGTGTGTTTAAAGTTAGAAGCAGCGCAATATCCAACCAACGCGTGGCTTTGTGTAAGCTTCAGTCAGGATTGAATATTGTGCAGCTCGTAGCTTACTTCACTTCCGCCAACTTATGTGACGCGGCCGGTAACAGTGGAGACCTTGAGACCTATCTTTCTTCTACAGATTCGCTACAATCGTACCTACCATGTTCTCACTAGTTAGCCTTGGCCGATGGGGTTTTTGTAACATGAAAACAAAGATTGATTTTTCAAGTTTAATTACTATCTTTCATACTGAAGTATAACAGGTATCTTAATTAAACAATAAACCTACAACAGGATTCACGATTACATTGAAACAAGCAATATTATTCATAGATTTTAAGATTACCTGAATTCATTACTTTGATTATATTCATTTCATTTACGTTGACTTCACAAAACGCACTTCATCATTCAATCATAACGAAAAAAAAACTTAACAAATTATTATCCTACTTTGAAGTGAATCAAAATGTTAAATAACATCTCTGGCCATGTTATGTAAGCAATAAATTCAATTCATATTCGTCATATTGCATAAAAACTGCAATGTGTCCTAATTATCACAGCACTTTAGTAAAATTGCGCATTTCAAATGACTATGTTATAATTACATTTGTATAACTTTACTTAGGAGGTCATTTAAGTATTTATACGTAGTCACCAGGGAAAAATGAGACTCTGTATAGAGCGGTCCGTCGATAACAGTACACCGTGTCGCCTTTTAATAGCTAAATCGTTATAGTTAATTCATATAACTAGTCGAGTTTTACATGCTAGGTGACCGTCTCGAGAGAAGCTTCCGATCCGGCAAATGAAACGGAACAAAATGAAATGCCTCGGGCCGATAGCGTCTATTATTGCACATGCTGAGGGCGATTTGCGCTTCATACATCCAATCGGATTCTCGCTCGGGCGGCGGCCGGGGTGCTCGTTTTATCTACGTTGGCGGCGCTTCTTTTTATTGCGCGCGTTTCCATTGGCGGGACGGTCCTGGGAGGGTCCGCCGAACGACGGTGGCGGCACCGGCGGCGGCACCGCGGGCGGCGACACCGCGCGCAGGTAGTCGATGTGATGCACCACCGGCTCGCTCGCCGCGCGCGCCGCGCCGGGGTTCCCCGCCGGCCCGGAGACGCGCGCCGCGCCCGCCGACATCGGCGCGCGAACGTTCCCTCTCGCATCGCCGCTCGGGACTCGGGCAGGCGCGATACCGTAGACGCCGATCGACGCGATGTTCTGTCTCACGTGATCGGGAACGGGTCGCGGCATGGAGACCAGCGAGGCCCGGCCATGCCATGCGACAAGTTGCGGAGGCGGCACGACTTGGACGCGCGCGGGTGGCGCGGGGACAGTCGCGGGGCGCGCTGCGGACGCGGGAGTGGCGCGCAGGGCGTGCGCGGGGTCGGGGCGCGCGGCGGCGGCGAGGTGCGGAGGCAGCACGACTTGGGCGCGCGCAGGTGGCGCGGGGACGGTCGCGGGGCGCGCCGCGGGCGCGGGGGCGGCGCGCAGGGCGTGCGCGGGATCGGGGCGCGCGGCGGCGGCAGGCCCGGCGGCCGGAGCTCGCTCTGGGGCCTGGTTCTCTCTGAAGGCCTCGCGCAGCCGCTGGCGCATGCGGCGGCGTGCGCTGCGCGACATCTGGCGCTCGCCATTCTCGAGGGGCGGCGGCGCAGGCGCAGCGGCAGGCGCGGGCGCGGCGGTGGGCGCGGGCGCGGGCTCGAGGCGCGCGCGCATCTCGGCCTCGGAGCGCACGAGCGCGTCGGCCTCGCGGCCGAGCGTGGCGAAGGCGCGGGAGAGGCGCGCCACGTCGTTCTGCAGGTCCTGCAGGAAGGGCTCGAGGTCGTGCGCATGGTCGGGCGGCGCGGCGCTGCGGTTGGCGACGCGCAGCACGGCGCGCGGCTGAGCGCTGGCAGGCTGCAGCTCGTTCGGCGTGCGGCGCACGGACAGCTTGCCGCTCATGGCGGCGGGCGCGAGCAGCGCGCGCGCGTCGGCGCCGCGCACGCTCAGGCAGCGCCCGCGCCGTTTCAGCGAGCCCTCGCACGACCGCACCGACCACACCTGCACCGAACACGCAAACATTACACACGGGACAATGAGGACAATATGAATTTACTTGATACCTTATTATTAAAAAAAATTTGTAATGAAGTGTATTTTGTTTTTCAAGAATAAAATTTTCTGTTCCACGTCCTTCTAGCCGTCTTGACAATAGAAGAACGTTTAGCTTGCCACATGCTCATGCAAACTACGGCCAACACTCTTCTTTGTATCGCATGTGTTCATTGTACAACAATATATGCCAAGATTTAGATATTTTTAATCCCTCCGTGTCATCTTTTAAGAGACGTTTAACATTTATTTTAAGCTAAATTTATAAAAAAATCATTTGTTATTGTTTTATAGAGTCAGTTTTTCAGACCTAATTTTGTTATGCATGCTGTGTTCACTTCTAGAAGGGCATATACATAAAACAGTCTACACACCAAAGCCGCTGACCCGGCGGCACAGCCGCTTAGTGCCGGCGGGTTAACCCGGCGGCTTCAGAATGTCCAAGCCGAACGACTTTGCCGGCGGCACGACAGCCGCGGCATGTGGTGTTCTAGTAATTGCCAAATAGTCGTAGAGATTGGACGTGTGTGTTTCGAATAATTCAGAAGTAGTATTTTCAGTACCTAATTGACATGGAGGAGGACGATAACAGTGATTTAATAATAGCAGTTTGTGGAGTTTCAACTACTCTATGAAAGCCGGCGGGCAACTGACTGAGTGAGTGGAGAGGGATGCCGTCGGCATCGGCATGCTGCCCCGCCGGCTTGCCCGCGCGGGCGCAAGCCGGCGGCATGATTGTACAAAACAAGGCCGGCGGGTTGGGCCGGCGATCCGTGCCGCCGGGTCAGCGGCTTTGGTGTGTAGGCCGCTTTATGCATGTCGTTTTATTAATGTGCTTTGTTTAATGTAAGTTTTAGTGTGTAAGCCCAGTTTTGTGAACCATTAATAAAAAAAAAAAAAAAAACTAAATTTATATATTTTTGATAAAAAATAATTAGATTAACATATTGTAGGCTGACGTATTTCTAGCTAGCCATGCGAACGGCTCGCGGCGTTCTATAGGTTGCGTGAAATTTTGAGAATGACCGTACTAAAAAATCTGCTTACACCGATGTATTAACAAACTTACACAATCGGAAAATATCGCTTCACGGTCGTTTCCGGACAAGGTGAACGAATATGAAAACTCGTGAGCCACCCAGGGAGATGCCGCCATGGACATCCACGCGTGCACAGAATCGTCTGGAAAACAAAAACACGTGTGAAGTACCTCACAGCAAATTGCACTTTGAATAAAATGGTTAATAAAATTTATGAGAACTGGAATATAACAGTAATCGAAAAGAATTCTCCGTTTTCCTACACATGCCACTGTAAAATAATGTAACGAATGTACTCACGAGTGAGCTCGATGACCAAGAAGAATATGCCCATGTCGTGCACGCGCACGGCCGTGACGAGGCGGCCCGGCGCCGTGGGGAACTGCCACGCCTGCAGGTACCCTCCGTTCTCCGACCGGCCCTACACATTATTCATATTATTCATGCATTCATACACTATCAATATTTACACTACACAAGGCAGAAACTGTTATACGCGGGCTCCCGTGCGGGTTTATACAAAATAAATGTCTCTGTCGCCGAGCACATTTGTGTGAAACCGCAGTGTGTCAGCTTATCAATCTCGCTACTTTCTCTCGTTACAAGGTCGCGGAAGTGTGCGCCAGGTGTCCCCGCAATCCCAACTAAAATGCGCATATCTGCCAGAGACGGAACACCAGTTTTTAGTGGGCACATCGTAGTCAGCGGGAATAAAGATTTTGCTTGGGTAAAAAAAAGGCTACGCTCGGAAGCGTTGTCGGAGTCGCAGAAGTGTGCGCAAGCGTCCCCGTCATCATTCACCCTAGTCATTTATTTACTGCGTATATGGGTCGGTTTACAGAAGGAACAAAATATAGATCGCCATATCATGACTCACGACATGCAATCCCGACTACGATGCGCAGAGATAGAATTTCCCAGGGGGTACTCTGGCCAGACGACGCGATCCCCATAAAACCACCTTGCTTCCCCATGGGGCTAAGCCATTAAGTAAGTCGCGTACCCCTCTCCCAAAAGTACGCGATCGGTTGTCATGCTCTTTATATAAATATATCGGTCTGGTTGAGCTTGTGTTGCGTTAATTTTCAGCTAATGGTTAGTTAATTACATTTGTGTGCGTGTGAACTTGCTTATATTTTGGTTTGTGTGCGTTTCTTCACCCCCCACTGACTTGGCAGACTTCAATGCTTAGGCGTGTCGACTCTTTTTGGTTAGGTATTAATGGGCCAAGCAGTAGTAATAAAAGATTTTTACTGAGTCTAAAAAACAAAAGGCTCGTATAGGCCGAAAAAAAATTAATGGAGTTTGTGAACACGAGGCTAGTCGTGACACAGTAGCGAATTCATTTGTCAATATTTATTGTTGATTTATCAAGAACGGCTTCGCCAATTTTGATAAAATTTCGAACTTTAACTGTAAAATTTAAATGGGACCACCTCTGGAGTATATTCTTTTGAATTAAAAAATAATTTTTAAATTAGTTCACAATTGGCGAAAATATGGATAAACATACACAGAAAAAAAACATACAGACGAACATAGTACCTCCTCCTTTTTGGATATTGGTAAAAAAAGGTAAGTAGTCAGTAGAAGTTACCTCGATGAGGTCTGGTGAATGGTAGTACCGCAGATGGTTGAGCAATCGAGCCAGCGGCAGTCGTTCAGGGTTGTTCTTGCAGCAGAGGCAGCGGAATAGGCCTTTGCACGCGGTCGGGGGCCTCGTCGAGGTTCGCTGTGGTCAAACAACTTTATTGCGAATTTCGAACACATAAATATTTGGCTCGCTACCCGTCCACCCACTGGCTAACCCACTGGTGGGTGTAGGGGTAATTTCTATTTACCCGTATACCCACAGCGTCAAGGTTGGAATTAATTATTTCAATCAATTCATGGCATTTTTGGTTCAGCAACAGCAGATAAAGCAGCAGTATTTATGTCTGTAGTCTCTTTCAAAGCTTTCTATAAGATAATGACATCATTTTTGTAACTTGGTTAGTTTTACAATCAACTATATTGACACCATAATGTAAACAAGGTATGGTTGTGTCTCCTCCTAATTTTCCAGCTAACCACAAGTATATGAAACTTTTTATGCTAATGTAATTGATAAGTTTTTATCTGAATGTAACTGATAACACGTTATTACTAGAAAGAAATGCATATCATTACCATAATCTACTATTTACAGTTTGGTTAAGCAAAATTCAAATACCTATTGCTAAACATTTTGACCATCTTTGCACAATACGGTATTGTAATGAGTTACATAACTATGGTACCGATGTCGTATTTTACTCACACTGGAGGCATCGTCTTCCTCGTTGATATTTTCATTTGAAGTCTCATTTTCATCAGAGCTGGATTCTGCAACGTCTGGGGTGGCTTCTGCAGGAGGTGTGCCCGTTGTCACCTTACCACCCAGTTTCTACAATAAAGTATACCTAATAAACATCGTGGTCGCCGTTTCACAGCCATAAGACATTCACTGCTGGACATAGGCCTGCCCTATGGATCCCCAATAATACTTAAAAAGTATTGTATATTTTTTATTTAAAAAGTATTTTGGTAGCAGCTTGCATCCAGTGCAATCCTGCGGTCTTGATGAGGTCTCTTCGACCTACTGACATAATAATATATATTTCATCAATATAATAAAATCCTTCAGCCAACAGTCTTGTATAGTTAGCGCCACACAAGTCGGCAGATGAGAAGTTAGCCGCAGCTGACACTTCGCCGTGATTCGCTAATTATTGCGCATGTGTGCACAATACCGACACCGCGTGGCGTAGTGGTGAGCACGGGCGTAGAGAGCGCGCGGGAGGCATGAGGTTGGCGGGCTGGTTTAGTCTCGTTTCTCTGGCTCCCGCGCATACCTATTTTTTGCATTTTGGGCAGCGTACTGAGTCTTCTGCCGACTTGTGTGGCGCGGATTATAAGTTTATGTGCAATTATTTATTATATTTGTTCAGTATTATAGTTCCAAAACAAATAACTTTGATGTTAACATTACAACTAATTAACTAAATTAGTGAAAAATCTTGCCAGGATAAACATAAATTAGGTTTTAAGGTAATGATTTATCTTTGTTTTTTATTTCTGGTAGTAAATAAACTAAAACAAGCAATACCATAGAGTCTCTACTATACAGATACAGAATATCACAGAAGTCAGCATAAATGTGCAAGTATCACAATAACAACTTGTGCAGATAACAGTGTAGTAAAGGAAATGTTTATGCATACCGTTGTGGCTTTATGGTATACTAATATCACAACACATCATATTCTGTGATTATTCTGTGTTATATGATAATGATATAAAATGGAATGGAAAGGATCTCATTATTTTTTCTATCAATATATTAATTAAATTTGGACTGTGCAATTTTTATCTTTTTTGGAAGTGAACCTACACTATCAGTTAACTGTAAAAATAGCTGTAATTGATAAATAAATAAAATGAAAATTTACTACATTGTCTTTATTCAGTTTTTTTTTTTATTGATGAAGCAATTGTTTCATAGTTATAATAATTTAGAAGAATAATAAAAATAATGAGTAGATACAATGATCTTTTGATATTGTAAGTAAATATTTTATAGCCATGTAGGTATGTACCTACCTATAGCAGGATTAACATCTTCATCTAGGTCAATAAGAATCGTATTTTAAAACGATGTTGTTGTTTGAGACCTGAGAATCGAATCAGTAAGAGAATTTGTGAATCAATTAGCGCGCAGAATGTATGGTCCTGCAGATAATAGAGCACACCCTCACTTGAGAAGCATTGTGCCATTACATGCGAGTCCTCAGACGCTACAGTCACGACGAGTGCTACCCCACGCAATTGCTGCGGACACAGAGGAAGATACTACTGAACAGCTGGTCACAGTCAGCTAATTGCTCACGTAGACTGACCAAGATCATCATAGACCACAATGCTGCAGAATGTCTTCCTGCTCAGAGTGGGAAATATCACTATACTCTTTAAAACTTAACTTGATCTCTGCGACAGTGACATTGACATAGAAGATTGACATTTTTAGAGTTGAGATAGTGATGGAAAAATCGATTTTCAAACAATGTTGTAATGAAATCGAATGAGTAGTTGAAGGTGAGAAATTGGATTTTATTTACTTACTATTATTTAAGATCAAGTATGTACACATGTAAATGATGTTATAATATTAATTAAATACTCATAAAAATGTAACAATAGTATTTATAGACGTTTTTCACTATTATCGATTAGCATTGACATCATGTAACATATAATTGGGTTTAATTTAATTACACATGTAAAAAATGTTATTTTATTAAAATATACAATAAAATTAATGATAAATTAAGTTTTATTTAAAATATCGTCAGTATAAACTATCGATATTTTAATTAAAACTCTATCTAAAACTCTGTGGTCACAATCATTCGTCGCCCATCACTAATCGGCATGCCCACAAAGTATGACATTGACAGGTACTGTCTGTACTATTAAGAAATTCAGGACTTCATAGTCGTGATTGTTCTGACAGCTGTCACAGAGATAAAGTTAAATTTTATAGAGTATAACGGCACAACAAATTGCCCAGGGGTTATGGCCTCTGGTGCCCAGCATTAGCAAAAAAGAGTATTCCCCGAGGCCAATTCTCACCATGCCTAAGGAGGTCCTTAGGCATGGTGGGAATTGGCCTCAAATTTATAATAATCATACTTTTTAAATACATCATCATCATCTGACCCTTCCACCAGGTGGTGGTTTTTAAAAAGTATGATTATTAATAAAAATAGCCCTTATCTGCAATAGGCCTTTTAAGCTATACAATAGATTTTAATGCAATATGCACAACCATCAGTTAGGTATTTATCATTCTCCATCATTTAGATATATTTTCACAGAAAGTTTATCCCTTTCAGACCAACAACTAACCAACCAACACACATTAAGGATTTTTTGCTGATACTAGTTTCATAGGATATTGTTTAGTGTTGTTAGATTTTCAGTGACTTCAAAAATTTTCAAGGGTACTTCAGTGGTATATAATTGTCGAGAGAGGTTCACAATTGTGTCATCACAGGAGTGAGACGAGGGTGTGTCGCTAGTGTACAATAATTAAAAAAGTATAACTTACGAATGCCTGCAATTTCTTAACATTTGCAATGAGCTCTTCCATTGCATAGTTGCGGGTACCAAAGAAGAATGCCCGACACACGGGGCAGACATCCAGGCGCATCTTGCAGCGCCCGCAGACGTGGTGACCTTCGTTACATTGGAAGATTTGTCCAGAAGGTATCTCATAGCACACGGGGCACTGGAGCAGGTCATCTAGGTCTGGGAGCGCTTCCACCTGTTTGATAGATGTTTGTCTTAACTAAAGTATAACAATTGCTAATACTTATTTGCTATTGCTAGGGCTTGATTCAGTCTTCACAAGTCACCAACTAAATTAGTGTTACAAACTCAAACAATTGTAGTTTGAAACCATTAAATATGCAATACCAGGCAAAGAAGATATTTTACCATAGGGACCAAATTTCACAAAATGCTTCAAAATAAGGGTAGATATATGGCTAATAAATTGGCAATAAATGTTTACATTGCAGAAGAATATTATCTTGTTTGTGTCTACCATATTTTTTTAAACTATGTCATTATACAATCAGAAAATATTTTCCTACCTAAACTTAAAGCTTGTATTTTTTACCACAAAAGATTAAATCACGCTTTATACACTGTTTAGCTCTGCAATTTGTACTGTTAAACATTGTCTAAAGCGTGCGTAAATCTTTTGTGTTAAGACGGTATATTATTATGGTGAATTTAATTTCTGGATTATTGTTAATCCTAGTCAAAAATGTCCCACTGCTTTTTATCTGACATATGGTTTCATAGATAGTGAGGTGACTTGACCTGCATGGGGCAAGGATGCTTTGGCAGCTTTGATTTGTATCTAACTCCATGAGAATCTATTACCTCTTTCCCAACATATCTAAAATTTTCAACGACTTTTGTCTTCGATAAAGCATTTTAATTAGGAAAGTAATAGCAAAATAAAAATAAAAAACATTATTGAACATATAAATACTTCTAATTTTAAAGCCTTATCATTTTACAACATCTTGTAACGTTTTTTGATAATGCAGTCAAATTAATTAAAAAAAGGTGAATAATATTGAAACCACCCGCTTTTTAATAAACAAATTATTAATTACATTTTTATATTCATTCCTGTTTCCCTATTCCTAGGGATCTAAAGCTGAATACACAAAGCAAACAAAATTAAACTTGTATTCATTGAGATTTTAATGCGCAAGTTACCTACCCACACTTGACCAGTTTTTTTATGAACATAATATGGTTTAGCCGCAATGAAGACAGTTCTTTGCTATCTAGTGCAATTTTTTCATACAATGTTGTTAAAAGTACAGTTGTGTGTAAATTAAGTACAATACAATTTATTAAAAATCAAGCCTATTCTGCAAGAGCACACATGCCATACCTACATGGAATGACGCATTCTGCTCTAGAGGTTAGGGAGAACACCCCAAAATCTAAGCACATTTTTAGACACATGCACATTATAGTGTCAGTAGAATGAAAAGGTACCTAATTTGTGTTGTCAATGTTTTCATAAGCCCAATGTGGTAACTTTAGGAACATGGCATTGATCACAATAACATGCATCTGTTCAACCATTTACACAGTGAAGCATATTTAATTTGTTTAACAATAGTATGCCACATGGTAGATTCATGGTAAATAGTGAAAAAATCATGTAAGCTAGCAATCTACCTTCATCCAAAGAATTTTGGCATAAGATGGTGGCCTTGTAATATGAATTGAGTTTCTTTTTTATACATCCACGAGCTTTTATCAGTTGAATTATTTTAGTTGTAAATTCAAATTCTTACAATGACGTGAAGAGGGCAAACGGTAAGAAAAAATAACTACATCAAACGAATATTACATAGTACGTAGAACAATGGAAATCTATATTTGTGTGCCTGATAGACCTTAAGTTGATGAATATTATTTAAATACCTTATTTTCTGTTTGTTCCGTCATCGTGATTATTTGTTTGAAAAATAAACAATAACCCAACAATCCACCCAAGACGTTATAATTTTACGTTAAAATAAAAATTGACACAGCAGCTGGTATAAAACAAATGGCGTATTAAGCATAGACTAACGCGCTACTAGACTTTATCTATCAAGCATATCAAGCACAGAAAATAGACAATCATATCTTCATAAAGCGATCCTGAGACGATAGAGCAGTTGACAATGAGAAACATCTCTCAGACAGTTGCGGCCTAACTGCGGCTTCGGCTGCGTCCTAATTAGCCAACAATCACAGATCTTCATATCTTAATATAATTGTTTCAGGTTTTATGATTAATAAGGAAGTTTTTTATTTTCCAGTTTGTTATTATCAAATCACACTGAGTCTGCAAAAAATATGATGTTATGGTTTTTCAATTATCTAAAAAAAATAACGGAAATATGTAAGGAGTTGGTAAACTTTTTATATGGGAGGCGGTCCTTGAAAACCGGCAGCGATGCGAGCTATATTAATGTTTAGTGCCATATTTAAGAATATTATTTCACGCAAAAACATATTTTTGTGTATCGCCGTTTTATTATAATATCTCTTTTTTATTTCACTAAGTAGAAAATATTTAGACTGAACTGGTAATACTAAGAGGAGGTCTACGTAGTCTACGTATCAGACAGGAATCTTCAAACAACCAATAGCGGGCTGGTATTTTAGAGTTTGACATTTATTTATATTTTAAAACATGGCGACCAGCCCTCTATTGGTTGTTCAATATTGACAATGTCATTTCCTTTTGCTGTTTCTTAATGTCACTGTCAGGTTTTTTTTTCAATTTAGGCTTAATGCAGTTATTTGGTGTAGCACATAGTTCATTTTTCTAATGTTTTTAGAACCCATTTGAAAATTAAATGGCTATGATAAAAAATCTAAAAAATATGTGTTTGAAAAGATAATTATGTAAGCTTTCTATTGGTATAACTTTTGTTTCTGCAAGATTTCAAAACCCGCATGTTTTCCATATCCTTTAAACATAATCGCACGAAACCAAACAGTCCTGCGATGAATTTACGGGTGTGACGTCACAAGACTCAGAAGCCGCGCCGTGGCTTAAGCGTTAGTAAAGAAACAAGGAAATAAAGTGTAGAAGTCGCGGCATATAAGTGTAGCGCTGAGCAAAGTGTGGAGGGGATGGCACCCCCTCCAAAGTAACCTCAGCGCTACACTTACGTGCCGCTACCTGTAGCTAGTAGACAACACTTCAATTAGCTACTGAATTGAGATATTTTTCATATCTCTTCCTAACTTTTGCCATATTAAATCAATGCATCTCTTTCTTTCTCTTCTTGACATGAGCGTTGCATACATTTCGTATGAAACTGTCTATATTATAACGTGGCGTAGACGTGGCCCATCCGGACGCCCCGAACGTGCCCTGTCCGGCCCGGCCTGGTCTAATATAAATCATCCCTAAACCAATAGATTGTTCGTTTAGGGACCGCTTTAAATATTTTCAATTTCGTTGCTGGCAACGCATGTGGGGTAAGCAAATGTAATTGTCACAGGTAATTGTCATGTTTTTTTCTATATAATATAATAAATGTCAGTGTCAATTTTAGGGTGACCAAAGGTTTGCTATTTCCCAATTACTGGGTGAAACAATTCACCTTGACCCCTGCCTAAAAGAAGGATGCACGGAATTGACAAGTTTTCATATTTCACACGGCTATGAAATTTTAAAACCATTTCGAGATATCGGGATACTGATCATTATGTTTATTTTTCCAAAATGTTTAGTGCAGTAACCGCTAAGATATTAGATAAAAACTCTCACCCAAGCCGTTTCGGGATTCATACTAAAAGTTCAGTTGCCTATGATAAAAAAAATGCTAGCAATATAAAATGACAGTTAACACTGTCAGTGTTGACACATAAAATGTAGTTTAAAAATAAAATGTCAGTGTCATTTTCAAATAACTTATTTTGCTTTAGCCCGAGAGGTAAACGCAAAAAATGCAAATACTTTCCAAAAGCTGAATTATTGGTACTAAGATATTAAAATGGTGTACATCAATACCCTGGAGTCAGTCAGCTGGGTTCCCTAGCATTTGGTGGAAGGATGCGTTTGAATTTTAAAAGTATCTTGGAACTGGTACTACTTATTCTTCTTCTTTTAAGTGGTTCTAATTTAAAGCCTGTATGGCAGACCCTGTTACATATTTCAGGTGATTGGCAGTTGTTGAACATTTTTTATATTTTTCTTCCCATAGTATATACCGCGGTACATAGGGGACTTTTTGCACTGACCTCCCGGCCTATTGACAAGTTTTCATATTTCACAAGGCTATGAAATTCCAAAACCATTTCGAGATATCGAGATGCTGATCATTATGATTATTTTTCCAAAATTTTTAGTTCAGTAACTGCTAAGATATTAGATAAAAACTCTAACCCAAGCAGTTTCGGGATTTATAATAAAAGTTCAGTTGCCAATGATAAAAAAGTACTAGCAATATAAAATGACAGTTAACACTGACAGGGTTGACATATAAAATGTAATTTAAAAATAAAATGTCAGTGTCATTTTTAAATTACTTATTTTGCTTTAGCCCGAGAGGTAAACGCAAAAAATGCAAATACTTTCTAAAAGCTGAATTATTGGTACATAGTTATCAAAATGATGTACATCAATACCCTGGAGTCAGTCAGCTGGGTTTCCTAGCATTTGGTGGAAGAATCCGTTTGAATTTTTAAAGTATCTTGGAACTAGTACTACTTATTCTTCTTTTTTTAAGTGGTGCTAATTTAAAGCCTGTATGGCAGACCCTGTTACATATTTCAGGTGATTGGCAGTTGTTAAACATTTTTTATATTTTTCTTCCCATTGTATACCGCGGTACATAGTGGACTTTTTGCGCTGACCTCCTGGCCCATTTGTTGTGAATTGTGACGGATTGATTGGCATTGACAGTGACAGCAACGCTAGCACCTATTTTTTCTAATGTGGCTTCAGTAAAATTGTTTATGAGTCCTAAATTTTGCAGTTACGTCCTTTTAGAATAAGCTACTTTTCAAAACTTAATTTTACAGAAAATATTAGTCGTATTGGAAAAATAAAAAATACGTATATGTTATTTTGCAATTTTCTTTCAGATAATAAATAAATATAACTATGTTAAAAATTTGAAATGTTGTCAATTGTCCTCAATTTTTTTGCTTGAATTTCCCTGCCCGTACCAAACTGACGTATGAAAAAGTTGTAGTTCCAATGGCTTATCGAATTGCTTAAAATATCTAGTTCCATATAAAATATTTAGTTGCATGGAATGTTTTCAGTTTTTCAGATCAATAAGGTAGTTTTATTTTTATAATGGTTACCCTACCTTGATGGTTTTGTTTCTAGTCTACAAAAAAAGTAGTAGTCGGAAAGTTGGCAACATATTTATTTCTATTTTCTTTTCATAATGACCAAAATAAACCAATAAATACTGTAAAGAAGCAGTACTAAAGATCGCGGTCTACTTATTTTAATGCAGGCTCAAATGTGTGAAGATACATCTACTGCAAATTCGACTATTGGCCTGAGTGATTCACTTGAAATTGCACAAAATGTCGCTTATCAGGGTCTTGTTATTAGTAATTGGATTTGTTTGTGAGTACTCTCCCTATAAATATATTTCGTACCATTCGTACCCAATAAAAATGAGACTGAATCAATGTGTGACAAAGTTCTAACATTGTTTGAACTTTGTCAAAAGAATTTGAATTTCTTAGAAATGAAATGTGACTTTCTGATCGTTTTTAGACTGTTATATTAATTATTACAGATGAACTAATTCTGTTATATGACCCGGTGGCTCACCTTTTCATATACTAACAGATTCACATTTTCAGATTCATATAGTGAGCGACTACATGAGCAAATCTATTCATCTATTGAAGGAGGGGCCGCATGCTTCAGGCGATTAAATGGAACCCATCAGGCTGGTTGTTCATGTAAGTAATTAATAATTTCTAGACTTAATATTTATTATTAATGTTATGTCAGCCTTTAGATGGCATTTAGAACTAAGCAATCTAATGGTGACTCAGATGACTCAGTAAAGTTTTTGGATATTATTTTACTATTGGTTGTTTCTAGATAGCTTATATTTTGAATTTCACTATGCAGAAATGATGTGTTTAATAATTATTTTTTGCCAACAATGGCATAATCAACTCCAACTGTGTACAGTATTCAAATATATGGCATGTATGTATGCCTGTCATCAATGCTGTAATTTTGACACATGAGTCCTTTTCTGTTTGAAAGCCGGTTAAAAATTATCATATTGTGCTATAGCTTTATGTTTTCACTAACAACAGACTTATTATTAACATATTTTTGTTGCAGCCACTGACAGTGGTGCAGTTGGAGTTGTCCAAATGATAGGGGATGTTAGTGATGCCCAGTGGATAGTGAACAATGCGACGGCTGGCCCGTACATGGCAGTGGTCAACACCAGACTGTTCTATGATGTTGTAGAACTGTTTATGGGACAGCCAAGGAATGTGGCTGGTGTGCTAATCTATGACAATGCTACTGATAGGTAAGTCAACTAAAAAGTAATCATAATTTATTTTATTTTTTTATTTTATAGCCTCTTTTTTTGATTGTAGTTTTTTTTTAATGGCAAGTTAATTTTTTTTATTGTTATGTGATGTCATGTTTAATTAATTACAGAAATTTTTGTCATTTATAATAATTATATTCTTTGATTATTTAGTGTCTATAGTCTATTCGCCGAGACGAGTTAGAAGAGCACTATCTCACACAATTTTTTAACTGCGATTGGTCAATGATAAACGCTAAGGTGGTGTACACAGTACTAGTACTTTTTAATCTACTCATTATTCCCGTACAGTGCAGACATGCTCTTCCTTGTGACTGTATGCTCAACTCGTGAACTGGTGAAGAAACAATGTGATTATCACAAGGAGATGAATGCCGAAGAATTTGAAAATTGGTTCAGAGAAGTTTTAAATAAACTATATAGTAATGACAGAAAGATTCGTAATAAATTTAGGAAACAACAACAGTAGTGATACGTCGTCGGCTCTCTCTCTCTATAAATTTGTATATTATAATATAATAAAATAAATTTAATAATTAACTCTCGACTTTATTGCTTTCTTTCATATCCATCAGTTATATTGATAAAAATCTTACCAAATAAATGGCTCTCAAATACGACAGATAAAGCCGCAGGTATAAACTAAGCGAATTTTTAGGAAGCGCAGTGTGAACGCGCATTTACATTTCTAAGGCATTGTTAACGCCCACTGACCATAAAAAGTTTTTTTGTCCTGGTCATTTGTATGAGCTATACTAACTCGTCTCGGCGAATAGACTATAGTCTAGTCTATAGAAGGATATATTATTAGTTTTCATTTATTAATAATAACTTTTATCAGTGACACCAGTAACTCTAATTGTTAATTTTCAACCTTCAACTTGCCTTCCGGCATAGGCTTCTTCCTGGCACTTACATTTTATTTGATCTAGTCTCATTTGTTTCCAATTTAAGCCAGCCATTTTCTTGAGATCTTCCCACCTGAGTTGTTGTCTCCCTTTTTTTTCCATCTTTAGGATACCATTCAACTACATCTCTATTCCACTTTCCTGTCCCTGATATTTTATTTACCATTTCATTAATTCTGTGATAGAGATCACGTCATATCAATAACAATCTGTTCAAAAATGTATTGCAAGCAGTAATATTTCAATCTAGCTGACATAGACATGTACTAAGTAAGTTCGTATAGGCCGGGTGGCTAGCCCTGATGTCAGAGTTTTAGGCCGCCTGAAGGCCTCTGACATGGCTAAATGGTTAAAACAACCAAGTTGTGGTTTGTATTATACCAATGTGTTTAATAGTCCATTGCTGAATACAGGCCCACCCACAAAAGGAAATTAGGTTGTATCCACCACACTGGCCCAGTAAAGGGTCGGTAATAATTGAAAATATGTATGTACATATCATCAAGTACTTATCAGTCTCTGGCAGCCATATTACAAGCTTTGCATAGTTTGGGATCAGAGACTGTGTGTAAAATGGCCCCGAATATTTACTTAAAAAGTAATAACAATGGTATAGGTTGAATCAAACTTAATAGGAGTTTGTGAAAATGAGGCGTAGTCATTGCGCAGGAGCAGTTTATTCATATGTCAGCAGTGCAAAAAGTGGGGATTTGCGCAACTTGTAGCTAACTTCACAAGCGCCGATATATTTCATTTGGCATGTATTCTGGTTGCAGAGCTAGTGCCTTTACCCAAGATTCCCGATGTCCCAACGAGTACTCGTCAGGACCGGGCAGCCAGTGCTCCTCCTCACAAGCAGGAGGCCTCGTGTGGAACGAGAAAGGGACTGGCTTACTAAGGAGAGACATCCCCTTTCCAGTGTTTTATTTACCTCAGGCGAAGATTGATGAGATTGAGACGATTCGGGACTGCTATGAAAGGTTATGCATTTACTTTAAAATGAAAAATTTTTTTTTTTCTTTTTTTTTAAACAATATTGTTACACACATTACTGTGTAAAACCAAGTTATAAGGTTATACCAATTTCTAAACAAGTACATATTTATTCACTTAGATAAGAAAAAAATAAGAGAAAATACACAATCTACCTTGACTATGTGGCAAATTATGAAGGCGCCATCCTAAATTTAATAGCAATTTAGACTATTGTTCTCTGAAATGATTTTATCGTGCTTCACACACTAGGTTTTTAGAAAATGTCCAAATTAAGCTAGAACGCTGTACAGCGTTACAAAGCATCTGGGCCGGAATCCCAGAGGGATGCAGGTTCAAATCCAGCGAGCGCGTCAATTTTTGAAATGTTTATCACACAAAGAACTATTGTTCTCTCTTTCAAATGTATATAGTGAAAAAGAAACAGGAATATTATAAATTGCTAATTATTTTAGGATGGCGCCTTCATAATTGTCCATTCATTAGGTTCTCTTATCATAATTATTAGATCTAGCACAATGCTATGTCATATCTAAACAGCTGATATTGCAATGATTCATAAACAAAACTATAAGATATACATTGCATGCGCGTACTAGAATGCAATAAAGTCAAAGATTACAATTGGAAACACAAAGTTACATTTCATCATATTTTTGTTTCATATTGCTTAACTAAATTTATACTTCGTCTTTTCAGATTTAATTTAGACAAAAACAATCAAAGAGGGACGCCGCTATGCTCAGTCCAGCTGACTTCCTTTATGTATGCCGCAGTCAACACTGAAGTGTGTCTAAGAAGGTATGCATTTAAATATGTATAGAGTGTAGGTATAGGTCGAATCAAATATCTTGGCGGATGTCAAATTAGCTAGAAGCTGCGGGAAATCATTCCTCGTGCAACTGTTAATTGAGCTGTACCAAATCCTACTTAATATTATAAACGCGAAAGTTAGTGAGGATGGATGTATGGATGTTTGTTACTCTTTCACGCAAAAACTATTGAACGGTTGAGATGAAACTTTGCAATAATATAGCTTATTTATCAGAATAACACATAGGCTATAAATTATAATGATATTGTGTCAAAAATCAAAATATCATGCGGGCGAAGCCGCGGGTAAAAACTAGTAAGATATAATAATACTACGGCTGTACAGTCAAGATTGGGTTATCCGCAGCTTGTTACTAACAACACTTTTTTTCGCTTATTGTTGATAATCGAATTTTCAAAACTACATGACATCTTTCCCCTGATTGCTGATTTTCGCCTTTATTTGCTTTTACTGTTTTGAAATTATAGGTACCTAAATTAAATAGGTAGGTAGTAAAAAAATAATATAGTTGCAATGCCACAAAGCTGAACATTTATGACCTAAATGATCAGCTATATGACAAAAATATAATCAAAAAGCTACATCATAGAAGTATGAACTTGATAGGTACCTAACAATAAACTAAGGTTCTGTGCGTTCATTCAACTTTGACAAAGCTTTTGAGGTTGCGCTAGATAGCGCAAAAATAAAACATGTTCCGAATGCTCAAGGTCATTGGCCAATCTTAATGTCGGATTTTTAGACAAGGATCGTCAAATCCCAGTACTTATTTGACAGTTTTGAAGATTTTCCATGCATTTTTGTGGTTGAGAATTGCCTCAAGCGACAGAAGCTATCTCTGGTTGTATTATTCTATGGCCGACTTACAAACCTCCTCCATTTCGTCTGTTGAAAAAACAAAATTATTTACTGGCACAAATACAATGAGCATAAATTCAAATAATAATAATTCAAACATGATCCCCAAACTGTTTTTGTATTTTGTATAAACTGGGAACATCCCAAAAAAGCCTACATAATATGACTGAAGTTACAGGGAAGTTATATTGTAAAATTCTAATTTTCACGGAGATTTTATAAACATATTTTGAATTTGTTTAAACAGTCTCATAGACCTTATAAATTGCAGATCCGCTAGTGCAGCGATTATGACACCGACCAAAGTGTGCGACCCGTTGGGCGACAACAATGTTTACTATTCACTTTTCCCGCGAAAACAGGTTAGTACCAAACACACAAGTCACATGTATTACTCAATACAGGGTTATCAGCTTGCCTTGTACTACGTAGGGTGATTAATATGCATCATTATAAATAACTTTTACTATGGGGCTAACTCGGAATTCGACAAAAAATACAGCTGTTTCATACAAAATTGTAACTCGGAATCGACAAAACGTAATGAAACGACTGATTGTAATTTCGGGTTAGTCCCATAGAGAAAAAGTAGTTAATAATGATGGTCTGAATAAACTCCTTTCGGCTTAGTATACCAATTCTGGATGACCCTGTATAGCTGCATCTCTTATTTTCTTTTCTTACGCCTTACTGTTTACGCTTATAGCTTATTACGATTTAAGAAATCGCACTATGGAAGCAACATTATTTGTACATAATTTAATAAATAGTTAATTAAGTATATAATTAAGATAATGTATTAAGATCGTGTATTATTTAAGAATCAAACTTGATGGCGTCTAGCGTCTGCGGAGTTAGCTTCATGCTGCTCAAAACCCCACCGCTGACATATAAATATGCTATGCGCAATGACTCGCCTCGTGTTCTTAGATGCTATTAAGTTTGATTTGACTTATTATTTGAAAAAAATGCTCATAAAAATATTGTGTACAAAAATTCAGTCATATTGCAGATATGTATAAGAGACTTAACTAAAATGATTTCTCTATAAAATGAGCTCATATCTGAGCTCAGTAAGTTTACAAACTATTATTTGTTTCAGGATAAAGGAGCAAAGAAGGAAAAGGTGACATTAGTTACTACTAGAATTGACTCAGCGTCTCTTTTCGATGGTAAGTCTGATTTGCACTTAAATAGATTAACAATTAGTTTAGTATGAAAGGTGTGGATGTACGTAATTTATAAGGATTGTTTCATGTGACGGAACAGTCTATTAAGTAGTACACTCGTCTTCGCAAAAATAAGTTCGCTGATGAATAAAGCTGGGCATTTTAACACTTGAAGAGTATTTCAATTGTCGTTACAAAGCAGTTTATATGCGTTGGTGGGATTCGGGGTTGACGTCATTTTACGAAGCGTCAGATTTTAAAACCTTACTAATTATTACTTACTAGTATTAATTTCTTTCATGCATATTCATTCATTGATGTCATGCAATGACATCATCAAATATGTCAGGCCACAATGGTCAGTGGCAATCTCGGCAACTCAACAACGCTAACGCAGGAAAGAATGGCGAGAAAGAGGGTAGGCCTATACTCGAGCAGTGGGAACAGGCTGTATATAGATAGATAGGTGAACTGGTATGAGTATGACAAAATTGAGTATTTTCAGGGGTATCACCCGGAGCTGCCAGCTCGGTGGTGGGGCTGGTCACGGTGCTCGCGGCCGCCGTCACTCTCTCGCAGCTCATACCCCTCGCCGACGCCGACAAGTATGGTAAGTTACGCAAACTAACGCAAACCAACTTGTACCTGTTCATAATAGGCATGATGCCTGGGTAAATAAAAACATTATTTAATAAGTCCGTAAATTAGATTATCAAAAAATATTGAACACGTATTTTTTTTTTGTCAATCAAATAACAAATGACAAAGATAAACCTTGGCAAAGTTTGGGAGTGCGGGCCGTGACGTCGTCTCTCTCACAGAAGTCTATACATTTGTATGGCACTTGTAACGTCAAGCGGAACTTTAACAGGATATATCTTCATCAATTTTTGTTAAATTGACAAAAGAAAAAATATAATAATAATAGTCTAATATTTATTGATAGTCAATCTGACGGACCAATTATATTTATTTAGTCATCTGGCCTATTCACTTGTTGTATCCACCCTTCGGCAGCGTTCGAAAAATTGCGTAACGTCTTCTCGGCCGATATACCTCAGACGTCTGCTGGTTTCATCACGATGTTTTCATTCACTGAAAAGCAAGTTTGTTGTAGTAAGGTAGGTAAACGTACGTAACTGCGGACGAGTCCCAATACGCGGACGTTACTCGGTTTTCTAATTTTTGTAATTTTCTACGAAAGTTTAACTTAATCTTATGAATGACAATAAATTCTTGGTTATATTTCAAAGTATTATACAGACAAAACTGTACACGTAGTGTAATGGTGTCCAAACCAAATTATCTCAAAAGTGCGGTGTCGTAAAATTTTCGTTAATCTGTTAATTCAGTAGCTGAATTTGGTGCCTACCCTGTCATCAACTTCAGTTCATTTCTTAGTTGTCTAATGTAATACAGTAAGTGTGCTATTTTATTACGATTCTTAGATAAATTACCTAATATTATAACCTATAATCTAGACATAATCTTTATGATTATTTATAATATTTGCGTATCCGCCTACTGGTACTCACTAAACCCGTACTTGTCCCAATGCACGGACAATAATGTCGGATTCGGATCTCGACCTTATTGCCTTGAAATAAGTCTCATTTCTCCTTGCATGTAATAACATCGTTTTCAAAATCGTGCAAAATGCAATTATTATAATTCGGTTGCGTCTTATTCCTTTGAATCAAGAATTATTTTGGGCTGGTTCAAGCAAAAGTCGTAACCAGTTTGCTTTAGTATTGCTTAAACTGTATTTTTATACATGAAAAAAAAAATTGTTTTATTTCCTACGTAGGTATATTTAAAACAAGATTATAATATTGAAGTTTATGCTTCAATATTTTTATATTATGTTTTAAAGATTATCTTAAGTAAGATTTTACGTGCTCAGATTTTGGCAAAGGACTCTCTTAGCCCAAGATTGTTCTATGCACCATCTGCGTATATGTTACAAGATAGCAATATATCGACAGATACATCGTTCTCTATGACTAGCTCATACTTTTCTCTGTCGAGCTGTGTTCTAGCAATAATATCCGACCATTTTTGCTTTGGGAATGATTGCCATCGCCCGGTTGAATATTTTGCAGGGGGTGTCGTGGCACTCATATTCTTCCACATATTTCTAGTTTTAATTCATAGGGCAGAAGTCATCGATTCCTGCTGTATATATGCAGGTGCAGCGGTGTGATCTCTAAGATTATTTCAACAGCAGCCTAGT
The DNA here is from genome assembly GCA_949316475.1 of Hypomecis punctinalis. Taxonomy (NCBI): domain Eukaryota; kingdom Metazoa; phylum Arthropoda; class Insecta; order Lepidoptera; family Geometridae; genus Hypomecis; species Hypomecis punctinalis. The sequence goes on from OX438797.1 coordinate 12,836,602, forward strand.
GTATCTTTTTCATACATCTGTTAATTAATGAGCACGCTATTCTGCGTTTCTCGTAGCATAATTGTATTTTGCGCGTGTTGGTATCTGATTATTTGTTAGACTTCAGTCTTTTGCTACCGCTTTAGTGCATTGCCATAAAATTTTGTTGCCGTTTTCGTGGTGACATATTCGAGTATTTTTCCACAGAAGTTAATAGCCTAGCTACCTAGATACCTAGATAAGTACTATCAGGCTTCTTCAAATGCCTAGCTTTATTTGTGAGTCACTCGATATATTTTTTCTGAGTCACGTAGTTTCACTGTTAGATTGAATAGAGTTGCTAAACGTTTTCCGTGAGTTTTTCTGGCTTTTTTTACTTTTACTTTGAATAGGTGGCGCATAATTGTATACTCTTGTCAGTTCACTGGTGCATCAGTGCTTATAGCTCTGTTGAAGAGATGTCTAACCTTTTATTTGTGCATGTTTATTATTCAAACTTTGTTTTTTGAGGACTGAAAAACTAAAGTTCTCATTTTTCAACGGGCAAGCTTTTTCATAGTTCTTTCTTAAAGGATGTACCAAGACTTCTGACTAAAAGCATTAATTCTTTGACCGCCAGATTTAGTGCCACTTCTGTTATATCTAGGTACGCCGTGTTCTAAAGGTATACTACTGAGGTTGCCTTAGAGACTGTGGGATATAATTATATAAGAGTACGCATTTTATTTTGTATGGGAAGACTGAATACATAACCTTGGGAATCATTTAAGCCGCTTATCGTGCAACGGACAAAATACGGTTCCTTTACCAGTGCTATTAGTGTTAACTACCTAACGTTTCAGCATTTTTTTTTCATAATGTGATTATTGTTTGTTTGAAATACATTTTATTGCATGTAAACATTATTGCATTATTATGCATTATTATTTATTTGATTTACGAGAACTTAAATGGCTTAAACTAAAATATTCTGTAATAATAACAAGTAATAATACAATATTAGGCAATTTAATTTCTAATGTAAAGCAAATAGAGTTCTAATTCGTATAGCGTCCGGGAATTGGGACGATTTGTCCAAGATTCGGGTCGATTTTAAAGTTCATAAAAATAATAATACAATAGAAAGGCAATTTGGATTCTAATATAAAGCAAATAAAGTTTATTTTCGTATAGCGTCCGGGAATTGGGACGACATTCCGCGCATTAGGACAATTCGTCCGCGGTTTGGTACATTTGGGTATTTTTTTACATTTTGGATATTAATTCCCATTAAAGCTCAAACAAATTAAAAAAAGTTTAATTGTTATAAATCTTAGATAAATGACCTACCTGGTCATATTCACTTTGTTGTTGTAAGTCTATTAGTATAAGCGTAGTATTACTTCAAAGTCAGCGAAGTTCAAAAACGTCCGTACATTGGTACGTTTACCTACAACTTCTCCCATAGATCCCTATTGACAGAGTTCAGATTACAATTTAGGAGAAATAAAGATAACTTTTTAAATTTCATCAGGAAGAATCAATGCATGAAGTCTTAAATTGAACCTTACTGTTTAGAAAACAACGTCCTATTCACATTGCTGAATGGCGAGGCGTTCGACTACATCGGGTCGCAGCGCGTGGCGTACGACTTGGCTCACGGCACGTGGCCGCCCGCCGCGCCGCTCGCCCCGCAAGACATCTCATTGCACGTCGAATTAGGACAGGTAACGCATATGAAATTAAACCTTATTGTTGAGAGAATAATGTCCTATTTACGTTGTTGAATGGCGAAGCGTTTGACTACACCGGGAAGACCTGACACGTGGCCGCCCGCCTCGCCGCTCGCCCCGCAAGACATCTCGTTGCACGTCGAATTGGGACAGGTAACGCAAATGAAATTAAACCTTATTGTTGGGGAAATAACGTCCTATTCACGTTGTTGAACGACGAGGCCTTCGAATACACCGAGTCGCAACGCGTGTCGTACGACCTGACTCACGGCACGTGGTGACATAAGTGGGTCGGCATCGATTGGCACTGCCGGGTAGTAAAATAGCATAACTATGTAGATGAATTTTCGGGAAAAATACTGGGCTGGGCGTGTCAGAACGTTCAGAAAAGCCAGGCGGTAAAATCGAATGTATGTAGTTGAATGTTCGGCAATGCCTCGACACGTGCAGAGACGCGTGACGGCCGAATGAAAACTGAATTGTGCTTATTGGATCCGAAGAAACTACACCATCGGTATTCGGTACCGTTTGGCACAAGTCGAGTGATGTCGAACGTAATGTAGTATCTGCTTCGGTCGGTTTTGTCGTTCGCCAAATTATGCCACACCGACTGTGCTCGCCCGCTTATAGTGTGTTAACCTTATTGCTTTAACTTATTGTTCAGAAAATAACGTCCTATTCATCAATTAACGTTTAAATTTCTTAAAGATTGGTGGTGCTCTGGCAGCGCATGCTGGCGATAATACGTGGCCTCTCCACGCCTTTGCTCCTTACGACACCATCGTACCAGAAGTAAGTGCTCAAAGATTTGCTGCTCGTTACCGCGATATTTTTATTTGTAAGTCGTGAAATCTCACTATGGGCAATTCACATGTGGAGCTAAAATATTAACTTTTATACAGGCTTATTATCTACTTGCCCTGTACTAACCCGAAAGGAGGTGAAAGACCATCTGCAACTTTTACTATGGAGCCAACCCAAAATTAGAGAGAAAAAAATCAGCTGTTCCATACAAAATTGCAACTCGGAATCGAGAATATGTATTAAATAAACAGCATTTTTTTTCGCGAATTCCGAGTTATCATAACTGTAGAAAAAGTAGTTTATAATGATGGTCTAAATCACCTCCTTTCGGCTTAGCACGCCAGTTTTCGAAAATCCTTTATGTATAAGCGGTATCATCGAGAAAATGCGAATTTTGACGTGACAACGTCTTATAAATTGGTTTGCCGGGTGACACTTCAAGAAACTGCGTTACGCTCCGCTCACGTTATGCGCTCACAATGAGAGCGAGTGAGAGGCACGCGTCATGGTTAGCCCGCCTAAGAGCGAGAGAGACAGACATTTTCATCCTTCTTCCTACTATACGAATGAATATTCACATTAAAATTATTTTACCACTCAAAGTCGTTGTCACGTAAAACTTTCGCCCGTATACCGACTTTACAGGCAACCAATTTTTTATATACATTTTAGTCCGAGCAGAGCTCGGTCGCTCTCTACTAGTCAATCACTAAATATCGTAAATTTTCAGATAAACGAGTTCATAAACCTAATGACCACGAACGTCAGTCCGTACAACATGACCGTGCTGATCAATTCTGAATCCGTGCGAGACCTACCTCCATCCTCCCTCCATTCATTCCGAAGGATCTTGAGCAATTTGACAGAAACCGGCGAGTTGCCCGAGTTACTTATCACCGATCATGGAAAGACGTTTACCAATATGTTCTACAACTCGGCCTTGGATGAATATGAGAGGATCGGATTTTCATACCACAATATTAGTGTGGGCAGCAATGGGATATGTGAGTATGTTATTTATATAGCTTGTCTTTTATTGCTTCATTAGTTCTATCATAGGCGTAGAGAAGGCAATGAAAAAAGAATCAAATGGAATTGCCCTAACTACGAAAAAAACCTGCATACCTACACGACACAACATGGCGGATTAGTATGGTAACTACCACACTACACTTATCGATTTCGCCAGTTTTCACAGTAAGTACAATCGACACAATATGGCGGACCAGGCACGCGCGTCAAGTCACGAGAAATATAGACACTAGCGAAACTGTGCTGTATAATGTTGGTCTATTCTTATTACGTACATTTGAAAAAGATGCCTATATGATTATTATTTCGGTTTTTAAACTATTACATGTCAAAGTATCTAAATGTCATTACACTTTTTTCATTGATAGAAGGGCACAGGTGGGCCTTGCCTAGCTTGGAAACATCTTTGCTCAGCCAAAAAAATTTGAAAGTCAATACATTCTTTTCTTTTACACTCTTCTAAACGTATGGGATTAAACTATTTTAACCGACTTCCAAAAAGGAGGAGAATTTTGTTTTTAGTTCTTTTTGAGTTTAAGGGTATTCTCGATTACGATAAAATTTAATTGGGACCACCATTTAAATTTTGTCGTAATCGGCTGAGCCGTTTTTGTAAAATCAACAATAATGTAGAAACTGTACAAAATTCGAATAGTTAGCTCTAATATTGGATTCGAGCTATTCGAATTTTGTACACGATGGAAGTCGGTACTGCCATTTTTTGCGACAAATAATACCCTCTGACAGATGACCTCATCAAGACCGCAGGATCGCGCTGGATGCAAGCCGCTTCCAACCGGTATTATTGGAGATCTATAGGAAAGGCCTATGTCGAGCAGTGGACGCCCAATGGCTGAAACGACGACGACGAAACCGATTGAAAGCGGCTTGTAACCAGCGCGATCCAGCGGTCTCGATGAGGCCATCTAAAAGAGGGTATTATATTTCGCAAAAAGTGGCAGTACCGACTTCCATTGTGTTCAAAATTCGAATAGCTCGAATCCAATATTCGAGCGAACTATTCGAATTTTGTTGATTTTTCAAAAACGGCTCAGCCGATTACGACAAAATTTAAATGGTGGTCCCAATTATATGTCATCTACAAGATGAAAATCCTACGCTACAACTTTTCAAATTTTTTACCCAGTTATTACAACAGAAGAGCTCCTAGCGAATGGCACAATGAAAGACACAGAGGTGCAAGTGAAGATATCCCGTTTGGCGACCGGCTTAGCGCGCACGCTGTACCAGAGGGTCGTCGGGGCCACCTATGTCGGAAACGTCACGTCTTCGGCGCATTTGGTATGTACGAGTATTATATGGAAACATGCTAGATACTAGTTTGGGAATAGCGCTTGCAATCTATAATTACAAAAAATAATCGTGGTTGTTAGTCTCGCTAAAACTCGAGAACGGCTGGACCGGTTGGGCTAATTTTGGTCTTGAAATATCCGTTGAAGCTAAGGGAAGGTTTAAACGGTGAGAAAATATAAAAATGTAGGGAGTAAAATAATAAATACATGAATTTAATTTTCCCATGCAAAATGTTCCTGCAAGTAAAAGTTGTCATTGATAGTTGACAGATGGAGAGACGAAGTTCACCGGATGAGCTAGTTTATAATAAAAAATACTTGTTATTATTACAGTAATTGGTATTATTTAGATTACGATACAAAAGTCGCTATTTTCATAGTACGTCCTTTAATAATAGTTCTTCGATCGACTCCAGGGGGCTCTTAGGCTAAGCTGTAAAATCTCTGCACTATGGCATAGCAAAAGGATTATACCTTTTTATCCACGTTTATTAATGTTAGTTGTCAATTTCAATCCATTCTTGGTTTCCTTTTCGCGGGGATAAATGGGTGGAAAGATAATTTGTCTATTTGCCATGTTTCAGTACACAATACATATCTACGTAGTTGATAGAATACAAACACAAAAATAACATTGTCCGGATGATTACGGATAATGTTTAGATCTTTGTACATTTTAGAACTGTGGTACAACTGAATCTCGAAAAGCAATGAAACATGTATGCAACTGATAAAATAAAATAAAATAATAAAATATCTTTATTTCAGGCATTACATTGACCCATATGCTAATTTAAATTTACCAAAACGTATAAAATAATAATAATAAAGGTGATAAATAAAATATCACAGTCATTTTCGGTTCGCACTCTGGTGCAGCGTTATCCATGATTTGAATATCGGGCTACCTAGATAGTTTCCTAAACAATGTAGTATCTCGTTTTTGGAACGTCTCAACCCAGCCCAGAAGGAAGCCACTCTAGACCTGATGACAGCAAAGAAGTCCGGAACCCGCGCATCTGCGAACATGCCCGACGCGCTGCAATAACGTGCTTTCCTCATGAGGATGCGAAAAGCATCATTGTATTGCACCCTTATGGTGTGGTACGTTTTGCGCGTATATTTCGTCCACAGCTGACATGTGTATAGGCACAGACAGTATGCTTTAAACAGTGTCGTTTTTACATCTGTGCTGCAGCTGGAGAAACGGCGCGCGAGCATGTTACACCTGATGGACAGGTTTCGTCTTTCCCTTTCCATGTCAGCGTCATCATTCAATTTCTCTGTCAGAATATGACCTAAATATTTGAACCGCTGAACGATCCTCACTGGCGACTTCCTCAAAAATACATTCGGTATTCTCTCCGGTCCCTTTCCAGCCCTGAAAACCAACATTTCTGTTTTAGCAACATTATATATGAGACCGTGCTCAGCAGCGTATCTTTCACATATAGCTAGCAGTTTTCTTAAGCCGTTGATAGAGGGGCTAAGAAGCACCATATCATCAGCGTAACTTAAGTTATTCTCACACATATATTGCCGACATGACATCCTATTCTGGTACTTCTCAGCACCTCAATCAGACGGTTCATATAAATGTTGAAAAGGTCCGGAGAGGTCAAACCCCCTTGGCGAACACCGCATTCCAACCTGTATTCGCTGGAAGTCGAGTCACCCCATCTCACAGCGTTCGTTTGGTTGTCGTACCAGTATCTCAGCAGATTCACAGTACTTTTAGGTACCTCAGAGTCGAGAATTTTGTTCCAGAGAATCCCATAATTAACTAGATCAAAAGCACGACTGAGGTCCAGAAAGCAAGCGTAAACAGAGGTGTCTTTACTTAAGTAGTAATGGACAGTTTGCTTCAAGCTAAACACTGCTGAATCTGTAGAGAGACCGGCACGAAAACCAAACTGAGCATCGTCAATTTTAAAATTGTTCACCAGCGAAGGCCTCAACAGCCGCTCAAATATTTTGCCCACTACCGTTCCTAATGAGATGGGTCGGTAGTTCGCTGCATTTCCTAGATCTCCTGTTTTATTCTTTACTATGGGAACCACCACGGTCTTCATGAGATTGTCGGGTAAATAACAAAACTTGCTGCACAAGTTAAATAAATTACTTAATTTACTATACACTAAATGACTAGCCCACTGGATGTGTTCGATGCTCAGGCCGTCATGGCCAGGCGACTTGCCACGTTTCATGTCCTTTACAGCCTTCATGATATCGTCAGGCGTGTATAAGTCGTTAGTATTGTCTGTACTGGCCGTCCGACCAGCCCGAGGTGAATCCAACACATCCAGCTTTTCAGGTGCGATCTGAAATCGTTTAGCAAATAATTCAGCTATTTTACTAGGCTCCTGCTCGCCGCCAACCGTCAATGGCAAAGTCTTTTTATAATTTAAAGATTTTGTAGCGTTCCAAAATTTAATAAAATTTTTGTTTTGTCTATGTTCTGCCAGAATATTCATTTTTATCATATCTTCATTTTTCTGACACCATTTAACTTTATTTTTAAATTTACTTCTGCTTAGTCTCATTTGATCGTAAATCTCTCCACTTGACGGCTTGCCGGCGAGCAGCCAGCCCGAAAAATCTATTCTAGCAGCCTGGTGAAGATCCTTGACGTGGTGGTTCCACCCGACTATCTTACTCTTCGAATTTTTGTTGGTAGCACCAGGATGCGAACCACTACTAAAAATAGCACCTTTTTGTAGTATATTAACTATGTCATTGTATAAAATATCTATAAATTTATAGTGTTCGTACAGACGCGTACATTGGCCTTCATGATTACAGTCTGAACAATCTAAAACATCATTTACATTACCAAGTTTCTTAAAACAATATTCTCCATATAAATTAATTTGTTTGATATTTCTTTGGCCCCATTTTACTCCATTTGGCACATTTTTTACGTTATCTATCGAAGGTGTTCGGTTTTCACATACATCATCGATATTACATTTGATAAGTAGCGGTAAGTGGTCAGACCACAACACGTCAGTTATGACCTGCACTGATTGTACTGTATTTGTGGCGGCCTCTGTGACCAAGCAGTGGTCTAACCACCTACAGGTACCATGTGCCTGGTCGATAAACGTGAACGTCTCTGAGTTAATACCTAATTTTATTATGTCAATGCAGCTCCAATTTTGCTCCTCACAAAAAGATAATAACTCCTCGCCAAAAGCCGCGCTAGGATGAGCGTTGTAATCCCCTGTCAAATACGCCACTGGAACTTGGCTCTCCTCTATAATAGCATTAATTCTACCTAAAATGCTTATAAATTCAGCTAAGTTATCTTTATGGTCGGTAGGCATATAGACACTAAAAACAAGAAAAGTTCTCATTCCAACAGATATTTGTATAGCGCCTAATCTGTCACTGTTGGTTTCAATAACAGATACATTTTTAAATTTTGACTTCCGCCAGAGCAGACAAATACCCCCATAAGGACGGCCCCGAAGCACGCCAGCGCCCATATCAACAGATGTTTTTGCTGTACAGTCAAAATCACTATCTATTCCATATACAAAATCTAGATCGTGTCCTAAGAGCCAAGTTTCCTGAAGGCATACAATATCACCTATGGAACACATTTTTCGTACATCGTCTATTGATCTTTTAATAGATTTACAATTAAAAGTAATAATACTAAAATTGGTGTCCAAATCCATATTAATTATTTAAAATTACGGGCGTCACCTTTAGGTACAAACTCACGGAAGAGCCTATACCTTACACCTTGAGGCCAGAAATTATTACATAAAAATGTACCAAGTTTGCTTTTCGGTACTATAACTTTATAAGAATTAAAGTCCGTTTCTCTTTGTTGAGCAAGTAATATCACTTCCTTACACGTTTCACCCATTTCTTGAATATGACATTTTATGTCATCTACTGTCGTCGTTTTCTTAAGTCTCGATATATAAACAGTGGACGATAATTCAGCTACTTGGATCTTGCTCGGTCCCGTTGCAGTACCACACATATTTGTTTTGTGTTTACGCTTCTTACTGCTTACTACAGTAAAGCCATCTTCGTCCTTATTCTCATAGGCCGTAGAAGCCTTTTCTATACGCGTCGGCGGCGATGAGACAGTAGGCAAAACAATATCTCGATATAATGCCGTGCGGCCGATATCAGCGGGCCTTGACCTTGAGCTCGAGGTCGCAGGTGCAAGCGCATTCTTATCGGAGCATTTATTATTCGACTGCCTGATTGAGGAGACGGTCAAGTCAGTATTTTTGTTAGATTCGTTAGAAGATTTTCTGCAAATGCCGCTGTCAATTTTGTTCAAACATGTTCTCAAGTTATTAATATCTAAACTGATTTTAGTCTGAAAACATTCCATTTCCGACTTCGTGGCAGCGTCGTTACGGATATTGTGAATCTCGTTCTTCATACTCGCAATATCTTTGAGAAGTCTCGTCACGTCAACATGGTCGAAACTAACTGGGGGTAGTTTATTTAAGTTTCTAGCAACAAAAATAGGTTGCAGCATCGGGTCACTTTCTTTAAATAGTTTAATAACATCTTTAACATTTTTCTTATTTTTATCTTCGCCTTTTCTGGAAACCTGTCTACTCCCCTGTTCTGACAAGGACTTAACCAACGTTGATTTACCTGATTCAATTTCACAATCCGTAAAATTACTCGCACATATTTGCACAATACTCAGGTCATCTAACACGTCAATTTTATTTTGAACAAAAGTCAAAAATTCGTCAATAATAATCGGTCGCGGTTCCGTCATGTCGCATGTGAAATGAAAATAAAAATAAGCAGATCACAATAACACACCGCCATAGGCAACGAGTGCTCGCGCGAGACTGATAAGGTAGCGTAGATAAGGCGATAAGGTAGCATAATGAAACTATTATGACTACGTTTATGACACATTGTGTTTTCACATTTTTTAAGTGGATAGATAAACAATAATATCTATAAAATGCCAATGCATTGGCCTATTGGACGATTTCATTGGAATAGTAAAATTATTAAAATTAATAAAAATGTGTCACTGCACAGCAAAGCTCTCCCTGTCCTCCCTCATTTTTTTCCAATCATGCCATGAACTGAAAAAACAAAATGCCAGGTTTATTAGGACACCAATAGCCTCTATTTCAGTAGGTATCACACATGGGGTCTTCTTGGTTTCATAACCTAGCATTTTTACCCCCCTCCCCCTCTTTCACCTGCATCAAAAATCCAGGTGGTTACCTTTCTTAAATCCATCCTTTAGAGTAAGACCTTCATATTAAACCTGCCAAAGGAAATCTTTTGTTCACGAAACGCCGTATAATATCTCCTAGAATGGCGACAACGAGTGTTAGTGAGATGTGGCCCTTAGGGATGATTTATATCACATGTATAAACTGGGAGCCACCGACAGCCTACTCTGTCGTGGTTGTCTGCAGGAAAATGAAACGGTAGAGCATGTTTTGTGGCACTGCAAGGCCACTGCAGAAACTAGAATCGCTTGCGTTTGCTTTGCGCTTGAATATTGCTTTGTCGTCAGCATCGATATCTTCATCCTCATCGCCATCTAATATACCATCCAAGCCACTGGAGCAGTTATGCCAGCGGCCCAGAGCCACGCTCTGTTATTTTAAGGAGCTCGGGTAGACACTGGAGGGGGAAATGCACAAAACACCCCATGCGGGACGTCAGTGCAGGACTTATCGCTCCCACTTCGAATTAGAATTAGATGATTTATATTAGGATGGGGCACGGGACACGGGACGGGACGGGCCGGATGGGGCCCGTACGACGCACGTTCCGTACATTTTTATAGTATCCTCTACGACGCCTGTCCGGACTTTTACATAAAATGTATGGAACGTGCGTCGTACGGGCGTCATACAGGCCCCGTGCTCGCCCCGTCATAACATAAATCAACCCTTAGTCTTGCAGGAAAATATAGATACGTTTTACGTTACACAGGTGGACGAAATGCTATACTGCTTCCTGAGCAGTCAAGCGTGTCGACTGCTACTAGCGGCGGACTACGCGACCTCTACCGGCACGGAGGAGGCGCCGGCAGCGAAGCCCGCGCCGCTCTACGTGGGAGTGGCCGCGTGGGCCGGGACCGCGCCCGTGTTCGCGGGACATCTGCTGGCGCTCGCGGCTGGCAACGTTGTTCCGGGTGATAAAGACGCCTGCGGCAACCTTAACGCTCCCGTGAGTGTTTAGTATTATATGTATAGCTTACTGTTTTCTTAGTATAATTAGCGCCACACAAATTGACGGATGAGAAGTTAGCCGCAGATGACACTTCGCCGTGATTCGCTAATTATTGCGCATGTGTGCACAATGCCTATACAAATGGCGAAGTAGTGAGCTCGGGCGTAGGGAGCGCGCGGGAGGCATGAGGTTAGTGGGCGGGTGTGCCCCGGCGTCTCGTCTCTCTGGCTCTCGCGAATACCTATATTTCGGCTTTTGCGCAGAACGCTACGCATAACTTCCCATCCGCCGATTTGTGTGGCGCTTAGTATAGCTCGGCGTATGTCTTCTACTAGTGGGTAGAAGAAGCCGTGGTGGTCAAGAGGTAGTGACACCCGCTTTACAATCGTGAGGTCGTGGGTTCGAATCCCCGGTCCCGTACCAATGAGTTCTTTGGAATTTATGTACAGATTTTCACACCACTGGCTTTCCGGTGAAGGAAAACATCGTGAGGCAACCTGCATACGTCCGTAGAAGAAATTCGATGGCGTATGTGAATCCACCAACCCGCACTGGGTCAACGTGGTGGATATGGCCCAATCACACTTCGTGGGAAGGCCTACGTCCTGCAGTGGACTATTAAAAAGGCTGGTACAGTGGGTAGGCATCAGGCGCGGAAAGCCAGCTGACTTCGCGAGCGACGGCCAAGATTAACTCTACTTCTATCTATACGAAATGTAGCATCCTCTAGGAGCCTAGACGAAGGATATTCTGGGATATCATTATATTCATAATTTTATGTCTAAGTATTATTATGGGATTAATGAAACTAACCATGAAATTGCAAAGATAACAATTGTATCGTCATATTATCCTAAGCATTTTTTTTCTTTTTCAGGGATTTTCATACTATTGGTTGAAGGGGTGGAATCACACCGGCGAATGCTATCAAACAACTATGAACTTCAGTCAAGCTGTTAGCCCGGCCTTTACTATATCCGGTAAGTCGCCTGGTACTCTTTATTTTCCTAGTACACCTATGCATGAGGATGTTAAATGTGTGTTCGCTACAGTTGTACTAACATACGTATTATGACCTGATGTTAAAATTAAAGAACTACTGCAGAAGACGAGTAAAAGATATGTTCGACAGTAAACGCGTTGCACGACAAGTCATAAACTGCTGGGCATTGTTATCTGAGGTGACCTTGACGTTGAAACGTAAGGTTCCGTAGTTCCTAGTTCAAACCTCTCTCGAAAAACATTTGTCGTTGATGAATAGGCATGATGACTGTGTAAAAAAAACATTTATACTACACCTGCTCGGAAAGTACCTTGATACTTTATCAAATTTACGGTAGAAAGTACGTCATTGCATATCGAACAAATATGCGGCGAGAAAACGCATCTGAGCGGGAGAGAAAAGTGTATGAAAATCCATTTCTTACGTGGTTTTTCTTTTTTAATTTTGGGTAAGACTATGCGCTGGTAACCTAAATATCAAAAGCCAAAAAGTTTTTACAGTGAGTTTTTATCTCCAAGTTCGCAAAATGACACTGGCCACTAGCTGTGTGTTGGATGGTGTCAAACAATTTGAAAAAAGAACATGTGAAAATAAGCTTCACTAACTGCAACAATTTCAATATAAATTTCAATTAGTAAAGATTTAGTTTTTTATTTTCCTCGTAGGTGTAGTATAAAGCACTATGTATCACTCGAGAGAAAGTGCGATTCCCGATCTCGGGTGTTTTAAAGCCCTCGCCTACGGCTCGGGCTTCAAACGACACCCTCGACGGTAATCGGTCGCTTTCTCCTCTCGGTGAACAATGTACTATATTACAATAAGTCCGGAGTTAGATTATCAAAAAATATTGAAAACGTATTTTTTCTTTGTCAATAAAACTATAAATGACAAAAATAGACCTTGTAAAAGTTCGGGAGTGGGGGTCGTGACGTCACTTCTCCGACAAAAATCTATTTGTACGTGACTCATGACGTCGAGCGGAACTTTAACGGGCTATACGTTCATCATTTTTTGTTTAATTACTAAAGACTAAAGAATAATAATAATCTATTTGACGGACTAATTATATTTTTTTAGTCATCATGCTTATGATGAGGGTGGTGCGCGACAGTGGCCACGCCCACGCCACGAATATTCGTATTGCGTACATTGTTGTTTATGGGTAAAACCACAGAACAGCGAACTACTTTAATTAGAAAGGAAATCGATGACAATTTTCAATGAAAACCGCTGTCGCCAAGTATGTATTACCACTGTAAAATATCTGCACAATAACTGTGCAATTTCCACTAGCTTCGGAAATATTTTTTTTACTTTAAAATAGAGCGTAGTATACTTTCTGTTACATCACCAAGATACATTAAAGCCCATAACATTAATTTGGTCATAATTTAAATGCCGAGTTTAAGTTATGAAATACACTTTATTTTATTAATGTTACATCACAATGGCAAATGCACCAACATGCCAAGCCAAAAAAAAAATATTGGGCCAATCTCGAATTTGAATATGGTATCACAGTTATTTTTTGGCATTTAGCTAGTGATGAGCGATGTGATTGTGCAGTTTAATTTTATCGATAACGTGATTTTATACTTTTTGCATAATATATGGATTATGTAACTGAATCTATATAGTGTATAATTGATGACAATGATTGTGCAGTTTTATTAGTATTTAGGAAGTTTTGGAATAAACACTGAAAAATCATGTCAACGCGCCGTATTGTATTAATTTGTAAAACTTGTGTTTCTATCAGTGGTAATATGTTAAAATTTGTGCTATTTCGAAGATTATGAACTGAATTACGTACAATAGTGTAGACAAAATAATGTAATGTGTAACGTGATTTTTTGTGTTGTTACAAAAACTCCATAAAGGGCGGCGCTATTAGTAAATTCGCTACTGCTTTACTCAGTCATGACTTAGATGTGACAGTGACTTTTTATCTACTTCCAAAAAGTGATGGTAGGTACCTACTACCTACCAGGGCTAGCCACCCGGCCTATACGAACTTAATTACTTTCTACCTACTATGTTCGTCTGTATGTATGTTTTTGTATATTTTCAGCGGTATTTTCGCCAATTATGGACCGTTTTATTTTTTATTTTAATTTTGAAATGATATACAAGTACACCCTAGCTGAAATCATTTAAATGATATCAAAGTCAGCTGAGCCGAAAAAAAAATGTAAAATCAACAATAGTGTTAAAAATTACTACATGGATGCCACATCAATTCCTGCGAACTATTTGGATTTTGTAAACGGTGGAAGTCGGCCAAATGCCATTGTTGGCAAAAAATAATCAATTGTATCTAGATTTTTGTGCTGCCTACGACTGTGACTATTTATAAAATGATAATATCATAATAGAAACATTTTAATAAACAACACCATAAATTACATGTAACAATAGTAGTAATTATCATAATTAATCATAATAGAACTTACACTTGACACTGGCAAATACATATTCCATGCGACGCCAATATTTAAAAGAAGCAGAATAATTTTATTACAATCGAATTGTTCTAGTTTGGAGCTCTATAATTGAATCATTGGATTAGCTGAATGTATACGTAAATGGTTACGTGGCCGAGTGAGAGCGCGTGCTTGTGCGAGCGGGAGATTTTTCGGGGTGATTCGTTTACATCTTTTCAATTTTAGCGTCTCTTAGTCAATATAATTATAATTATAGATATCTTTTAAAAACGGAACCGTTATACCTAGACACACTAAATTTTTTTATATGAACTATAAAATTGTATTAGGTAGGTACTTCAGAAAATGTAAATCTTTACTGAATAATAGTTCGTGCGCGACTCCCACAAGGCCGATTATGCTAATAAAATCAGATTATATTTTCAAACATACGTCAAAATAAAATGTAATTTAATTCAAAGGCAAATCACCCCCAAAATAACTCATATTTTAACAAAACTCTAAACACGTCTTCCATCAATTCTATTACAGAATACATTATGTGTATACCTTATCATCGAATGTATAATTACGGTTTCTATTTTAGGTATTGATGGTGGCTTCAGGCATCTTTATTATGTGAGCAATCACTTTTCCAAAAAAAATGTAGGAATCCAGTCATGTCGTCCTGTTGCCTCGATCCATTTACTCTTTGTCAGTGCTGGTCCAGCATGCGACCACGAAAAGCCACAAAAAGAAATCTTTCAACGTGTGAAAAAGTGACAGATATATACATCGCCATCACGCTGGCTCGTTCTGACACGTCGAAAGAAATATTACTTCGTGGGCATCCTAGCCCAGCTGGGAACTTTTATTCATAAGTAGTATAACAGTTAGAATGTGGTGCAAATACAATTATGTATTACTAAAAAGTACACCACAATCACAAATATTTTACTAAATATGCAGATAACAATAAATGTCTAATTTCAATAATATTAACTTACTATCAAAATTTATCGATATCGATAATTTTTTTGATTATAATATGCTATAATTACAAAACATTTGAAATTAAAATAATTATATTGACATCGATATTTTTTTATTCCGACATATTATTAACTTTGTAGCAAAATTTATCGATGTCGATAAAATGTTTGCAAGTTTTGCCACCACTATCAACGAAATTCTAGGCAGTAAAAGATAACGTTTATATAAAAAAATGCCCACAATTTAGACTTGCTATTGGAAGGATATTCCTCCTTTTTGTAAACTAAAGTCTTTGCTCTGTATTCGACACGTTACAATAGCGCGAACTGGCATTTTTTGGGCAAAAATTACCTCTGAAATCACTTGAACGACTGAAACAGTAAATGTCACGATTTCACGTATCTTGAGTTATAACTCATGATAGTGGCTACAAACCCCCCTCCACATTTCCTTTCTATTTCCTTCTCTTTTCTGTGGGTAAAACTGATCTTTGTTCCGTGTTTGCAGATTACGACCTGCGGTCGGGGCTGTACTCGACGTGGACGGAGTCCGTGTGGGCGACCATGTGGGCGCGCGTGTTCGTGGCGGCGGGCGGCGGCAGCGCGCGCGCCGCGGCCGGCGCCGGCGCCGCCGCCACGCTGTTCGCCGCGCTCGCCACCTTCTGGCTGCGCCGGCACAAGGACTCGCTGTTCGCCACTCCACCGCCCGGCGTCGACCCGCCCACTGCCAGGTATGTACACTAGTCAACTGTTTCCCAGACATAATAGCCATGATGACTGTGTGAAAATATCAATAACATAATAAGTCCCTGAGTAAGATTATCAAAAAATATTGGACACGTATTTTATCTTTTGTCAATCAAACAACAAATGACAAAGATAAACATTGTCCACACTCGCGGTGACGTCACCTCACTTACAGAAGTCTATACATTTGTATGGCACTTGTGACGTCACGATTAACTTCGACGGGCTATATCTTCATCAATTTTTGTTTAATTTACCAAAGAAAAAATACGTGTCTAATATTTTTGGTAGTCTATCTGACGGACTAATTATATTTTTTAATCATCATGCCTATTATTACCCTACCGCAATCCGATTAATTACTGTAAATTCTCTTGGTCATCCACGGAATAGTTGACAAAATTATCCAGACTTCAGTGGGGAACACCCCGTGCGATGTTGAGTTTCCAATTGCGTAAACTCTACTGCGGGGGCCCTGCGCGCCAGTCTTGTCATTCAGCGGCACTGGTCTCGCTGTCAGACTGTTAATGGTTGACTATAAATAAAATAAATAAATATTTGGGGACATCTTACACACGGTCTCTGACCCCAAACTAAACAATGCTTGTGATATGGTACTGATATACTACATGTATATATTTTTAATTAAATACATACATATATAGATAGTAACTAAATAACACCCAGACACAGAACACCTATGTTCATCACATAAATACTTGCTCTGGGTGAGGATTGAACCCAAGCCTCTTTGACCCAGAAGTTAAGGTCACTAACCACTGAGCCACCGAGACAGTCAGACTATGTCTATGGCATTTCCGATACAGGGAATCCTAAGGCTATTCGTGGGAGGCATTATTTTTAACTTGGAAAATAATATCTTTTTTCTTTGTTTTCAGCATACTGCGTACAGTCAATTGCTGAAAGAGAACGTGGAGTCCCAAAAAGGAAGTCTCTCTTTGGGAAAACTGTGGTATTTTATTAGCTTAAATTCGGAACATTCCCCATTAACAAATTTCTACTAAAAACAAATCGAATTACGAAAAGAAAAATCGAGTTAATACTAAAATATTATCTATATACCCAAAAAAACTTTTGTTATTAGAGCAAAGAAGAAAATAACATTACTTATTTCTTGTTTTGTGCGTTTGAAAGTATAATTTGTATTTTTTTATAAAAGTTTAGACTTGGCTTATAGACCCTAGTGTTTCTATTAGTGGTGATCTCAAGTTAGTTTGCTCATAGATGACATTATGGATGTATGCGACTTGTAAATATGTCTAATAATTTATTAACTATTCACTTTACAAGTATTAGATACTTAAGACTAAAGTTATTATTATTAATAAATGATTAAGCTTTATAATGGACACTATTTTATTTTAATCAAAACAGGTGTTTATGTACTGCATGCAGTACGAATATAATGTAATGTTGAACAGTACATTTGCATTTTGAACTGTAACCAGCACTGAGACACAGCATTGAAAATGTGATACATTTCTAACCCTTCAAAAATGGTTTCGTTGAAAATATGATCGCACTGCAAAGGAGGTATTCCAAAGAAGTCCTTTATTTTTTGGGACTTGTCGAAAATTTTGGCAAAGCATGTCTTGGCTACTTTAAATATTTTGTCCTGTATTGTAGACTGTTCTTGATGTGATGTCGGACTCAAGTTCGTATTTCCCCAAGTTTTCTTTAAAGTTAATAAGTCTTTTACACTCAAAGCTTCGACAATGCGTAATGTATCAATACTCTCATTTAGGAGAGATCTGTGGTCCTTTACATGTATTTCAGAATTTACTTCCGATATGGTACCTTCTGAAATAATATCTACGTCTGAATTGATATGTACTGCCGAAATTATTTCAAATAATTCGGAACCAGAATATATACTTCTTAAATTGAAATCGTTTTCGTTACCACTATCACCCGTGGGATCAATTTGGAAAGAAAAGCAGGATTCATAGTATGATGAGTTCGTTTTCCATACAACTGACTCACTATTACTTTGCATGTTAATTTTGCCTTTACACACATAGAAACAAATGTTTAAATATTTATCGATAACAGCCCTGTGCTCATTGTTCCATTGAGTGAAGTCATAAGTGTACATTTCTGGGAACCACGTGTTGGAAGCTGTGGCTATTCCATTCATTAATTCAACATTGAACTTAACAGATGCAATAGGATATGTCCCACTCTTGATAATGACCATGTAAGGTTTCCTTATATAATTCAACGAAGTTACATTGTACTTTTTTAAGAAAATCGTCAGCAAATATGCATGGGTCACGTTCCTCACATGCCAATTTCCCAGACTTAAAGATACCGCGTTTAATTTCTTATTCAAGGTCATGCCATAACTATCCAGTAAATCGAACAGTTTCTTCATGATTTCTGCTAAATATATATTCATTTTGCAAGCTGTTTTATTGGTGCTTTTACATTTACATTCTACAGAATGTGTTTTAAAGGTTTTATACAGAGCTACTGATGGCTGATTCTCGGAAAAGCCAACTGTACTCGATTTTCTGCTTAATGTATTCAAAGAGTGCTTAATCGTAATTTTTTGTGTATGTTTGATTTGGTTCAAATTTCTGTATATCTTCCTGCGTATTTTGCTGTTGTATTTGAGCTTGACGGCGTATACTTTTGGTATTACTGTTACCTGTCTCAAATCGTCGAGTAATTTGTGCATGGCGCTAGACATGACGTCACCTAATTTTAGACGTGTATTCATAACCATTTCTGCAGAGACATTAGCGCTTATCGATAGTATGTTTCTTTTAGAGGAACCTTCACTCATCGTTGTATGTTCTATGAACCGATTCATATCAGTTAATGCTGCAACTTTTGAAGACACGAACAATGCTATTTTGTTAGGAATATTTATCTTTAGCAAATGTTCATCCTGACTTGAGAAATCGAAGATAACAACGGCATATATATTGCGTAGCCCAGCTTGTATTGTATTTTTATGGTATACAGTCGTTTCTTGTTTGCTTTGGTTAGTTTTAAGATTAGTTGCGATCTCAGCAAGCCGATATTGATCGTACGGTTTTTCGAATTTCATAGATTTTATAGACAGCGTTATTATTGGGAATGAGTAAATTTTGTTGTGTCTTCTATGTTTTCGCACTACATTTTGATTCTGAATCCGCGGCATCTTTGAATATTAATAATTAAAATTTCACTGGTTTGAGACGTGGCGTGAAAGATGTCTGCGCCCTGAAACAACAGGTTCACCCCATAAAATAATAGTCGGAAACCTCTATGAAAGTAAGTACAGATTTGTAAAATTTTATATTATTACTAGTTGACCCGGCCACGCGTTGCTGTGGCTAAATAAATTAAAATTGCGACTATAATTTGAGATTTAAACTATCCTATCTCTCAAGTTGGATCGAACTGCACATGGTGTGCGAATTTTATTATAATCGGTTAAGTGGTTTAGGAGTCCATTGAGGACAAACATTGTGACACGAGATTTATATATATTAAGATTTTGTTATAGGCCGAATCAGATTTCTTGGCGTCTGTAATACGAGGTGAGTCTCTGTGCAGTAGGTATCAAATTCGTTACGTCAGCTGCGCGGGGATGTGGGCAGCTGTAGCCAACTTCACAGACGTCAAGAAGTTTGATTCAGCCTACTGCACTGTACCAGCCTTTTTAATAGTCCACTGCAGGACGTAGGCCTACCCACGAAGGGTGATTGAGCCATATCCACCACGCTGGCCCAGTGCGGGTTGGTGGATTCACATACGCCATCGAATTTCTTCTACGGACGCATGTAGGTTGCCTCACGATGTTTTCCTTCACCGAAAAGCCCGTGGTGCGAAATTCCGTACATAAATTCCAAGGAATTCATTCGTACGGGACCGGGATTTGAACCCACGACCTCACGATTGTAAGGCGGGTGACATTACCACTAGACCACCACGGATTCTGCCTATACCTGTGTAAAATACTCGGAATGGTATTAAACTAAATGACGTCGCAGTAGCAAGTCATGCGTCAGATTCGGTGTGGAATGGGGATTTGCGCAGCTTGTAGCTAACTTCACACGCGCCATTCAGTTTGACTCGACCTATACCGTGATTGGACAGACCCAATGGACAGATACACAGTCTACTCCAAGTCTACTCGAGTAGACTTAGAGTAGACTGTGTATCCATCTATCCATCAGCCGTTGGACGTCCACTGCTGGACATAGCTTTTATCTGAATTTCCAATAAGGCCGGTTGGACGTGGCCTGCATACATCGCGTCCCTGCGATCTTAATTATTTCGTCAGTCTACCTAGTCGGGCGGGTGGGCGTCTTACGCTGCTCTTGCTGAACTTTGTATAACATATAATATTGTATTAGTGACTCATACGTGACTGTAATGATGATTGATGACTGATACTAAACAGACAAACTGCAAAGCTCCTCGTTCCCTAGTCGTGAACAAGCCCTGTGCTTAGTGAGATTTGTTACTTACATACAGCTCTACTTCTTTAATGTGATAGGAGTAGACCCATTTTGTACCGGTATGTTCTAGCTGGGAACTTATTACTCTCCAGTGAGAGGTTCTAAGAAAGCGGTGTCTTCAAATATGTTGGAAAAGGTATCATAATGTCCGTAATGTGCAAGTTTTTCAGAAAATAAGCTTACCGAAGTATTTACATTATTATGAGAGACATCAAAGAGACACTGGCAGGCAATGTCATTTTATTGACGATGGACAAAAATAATATTGTATAATTATTTATTTAAGACGATAGACGATGCCTGCCTCAAAATAAAGCCTTGCCTCTTCTATCCTAAAGCTGGGGCTACAATAGTGGGTGAAGATTCGTGTAGCCTTGGTGCGCTAACATCGCGGAATTTTAGCTAGCGGAAGCTTACAGTAGGCGAAGACTGCTGTAATATTTTTTGTAAATTTAATATTAAATGATTATGTCGTTAATTATTATTTATTTCTGGCTGCGCCGGCACAAGGACTCGCTGTTCGCCACTCCACCGCCCGGCGTCGACCCGCCCACTGCCAGGTATGTACGAGTATACTAGTCAAGTGTTTCCCAGACATAATTATTACCCTGCCACAATCCGATTAATGATTGTGAAATCCCTTGGCTATCCACGGAATAGTTTTGACAAAATTATCCAGGCTTCACTGGAGGACGCGCCGTGCGATGTTGATTGAGCTTCCAACTGCGAGTGCGAGTCCTGCGCGCCAGTCTTCTCAGTCACCGGCACTGGTCTCACTGTCAGACTGTTAATGGTTGACTATAAATAAAATAAATAAATATTTGGGGACATCTTACACACGGTCTCTGACCCCAAACTAAGCAAGATTTGTGATATGGCTGTCAGAGACTGATATACTACATGTATATATTTTTAAATACATACATACATATATAGATACTCGTAGTAACTAAATAACACCCAGACACAGAACAAACACCTACGTTCATCACATAAATACTTGCTCTGGGTGAGGATTGAACCAACGCCTCTTTGACCCAGAAGTTAGGGTCACTAACCATTGAGCCAATCAGAGGCAGGCAGTCAGACTATGTCAATTGTCAATGGCATTTCCGATACAGGTAATCCTAAGGCTATTCGTGGGAGGCATTATTTTTATCTTGATCCACGGAAACTTGGCTGCGCGGAAAATAATATATTTTCTCTTTGTTTTCAGCATACTGCGTACAGTCAATTGCTGAAAGAGAAGATGGAGTCCCGAAAAGGAATACTCTCTTTGGGAAGACTGTGGTATTTTATTAGCTTAAATTCGGAACATTCCCTCTTCTATCGTAAAGTGGGGGCTACAATAGTGGGTGAAGATTCGCGTGGCCTTGGTGCGCTAACATCGCGCAATTTTTGCTTACAGTAGGCGAAGACTTCTGTAATATTTTTTGTAAATTTAATATTTAATGATTATGTCGTTAATTATTATTTATTACAGTTCCACACTAATCTCGCTACTAAGTCTGGTCGACGCTGAATTAACGTAGGTGTAGCCACGAGCCAAGCAAATAATCCCTTAGATGCGCGGGTATACCGACAGTGGCCCGGTAGTAAGTACCTAAATCGACTACGCCCGAATACTACGCGTTGCAACACTTGCAATAATCTATCCGGACTGTCCCGGACACACTTACCGCGTTACGAATATTCGCCGTAGTCCCAGCATAAGAACAAGAGGTTCTCCTGACAAAGGATGACTTTCCCAGTCAACGATGTTTCCAGTGACGAACTTCAGTGGTGGCGTGGAGTATATGTTTTACTATACCACATTGTAAAAAGACTTCATGTATCCGTGGCCGTGTCCGCGGGCCTCTGCCGTTTGTGGGACTTGTGAGGTTTAAGCGGAGAGCTGAAGCAAGCTGACTATGATGATGATGAAGGATATTAACAAATTGTATTATGTCCCAGAAAGGTAGGTTTAGAGGTGGTGGTGTGTCGCCACAGGGATACACTCATTCGTGATCTGATCAGTAAGAAAATATAAAAAATAGCGGCGTTATAAATTCAACTTGACAAATGCATACTATCTGTAATGCCAAGAATGTTTTTAGAGGAAAAAACTTAATATCGTAAAATATGAATGTCAATGTCGTCTGTAGAAAATATGTCAAAGTGACGTATCAAAAGTGATGTGCCATATAAACAAAACATTTTGATCGATTGTAATCTATTATTGTAATAGTCAACTTCGATTCGAAGTAGCGGGATGATTTTACTATAACATGAACATTAGATAAAACTATAAAATGCTGACGTACGTCATTACTATTCGCATAAATATTTAAAATAAAGTTGAATCATTAGTAAAATTGGGAAGCTCGTCCTGAGGTAGTCACTGTAAAATTTTTGTATTGAAAAGAGATTATGCAATAATATATTGAGCTTAGACCATTAACTTGTGCAGTATTCAATTATTTGCTTAATTTGCTTTGGAAAATGATTTTTCTATTATTTTCTTCCATATTTTTGGATCTTACTGTCTTTTGAAATTGCTTGTAAAACATGGCAGCGTGATGGTGGCATTGAACGAAAATCAAATAAGAAAATATGAAAATCCATTCAAATTAAGCATTAAATGCGGTTGTTTTACTCTGTGCATCTATTTTACATATTTTTTGAGCTACTGTACTTATTCTGTTTGCAAGATCTTCTTTGACAAAAATTTGACGTACCCTTAACCTAGTGTTCCTCCGATATACTTTTCGGATTGTCATGAAATTGTTAGTGTTTTTAATCAAAGTTATTATAACGCGGTCACATTAACTCGGCGCATCGCTGGAATTTTAAAGCAATTTTTACTTGATCTTAATAAAAAGGTAGAAAACTTATCTTTCATAGATGATGGTTCGGACCCTTTCGTGCGCGAGTCCGACTCTCACTTGGCCGGTTTCTTTTCCACACCGTACTTGAGCACCAAAATAACGTCACATGGTCAAGTGTCTAGTTAATGTGACCGCGTTGTAATTTACTTTCTTTACTGGTCAATTCTCTATTTTTGTATGAACATAATTATATTTACAACTATGTTTTTGTAAATGTCTCTCTTGAGTTATTTTCCGGTATTGTTTTATTTACTTGGTATAAAATGCATGCCATATTAAATCAATGCATCTCGTTCAGATTTTCTCAATCAACCACATTATCCTGTGGTATCTCTGTGGGATTAATATTTTTTATTAACATTGACAGTTTAACGAATAAATTAAAGATTTCCAAACGAACACAAAAAATGTGATTTGATAAGAAAGACATTGAAGGCTTAGTATCCAGAATTCCAGATCAGCTGCAAAATAATGTTAACGTTATGTAACTAAGAGTTCTATCATTTGATAAGTGACTTGACTACTACTTCGATTCAGTCGATTTAATTAATCAACTTGAATCGTTCGCAATTCCTTTTGAAGGCAGCAGCACATCACTATATTAATCACAATGAATCGGTCATTGCCTTTGATAACCGGTGTTGTTCGCTTTTGTATAAATTGCAACAGCAACAGAATATCATCGACAGTAGCAAATTGTAAGCCAAGTAATTACTCACGTCTTCCATTTCGCCGAACTTATTCAAATACTTTAGAAGCCCACAGAAAAATGGCGACATTACCGCAAGTTTTCAAGTTTGTGGACGCCAATGTAGAATCTTACAAGGCACTTTTGAAAGAGGCAGTGGCTATTCCATCAGTTTCTTGTGATATAAAGTACCGCGAAGACTGTGTGCGTATGGTCTACTGGATGCAAGAGAAGTTGAAGGAGGTTGGAGCTTCCACTGAGATAAGGGATGTCGGTCACCAGAATATTGATGGGCTGGAAGTGAAGCTGCCGCCTGTTCTAGTCGGCGTTTTGGGAACGGTAAGAAATTACATGTTAAAAAATTCCCATAAGAATAATTGGCAGCCATCCAGTCATGACAATCATATTTTTCAAAGGGAAATTTTGTTGTAGGTACTTAGGGTTATGTTTATTTGCTCCCTGTTATTGGATTTGGTAGAGATAAATGCGGTACTTATGAACATAGTCCATTACAGCTTTTTATCTCTTATTATAGTTCTAGTGGATAAACAGGATTGCAGATAAAGACAGGTTCAATCATTATGGTGTAATTTAATTTTGGTTTTCTGAGATACAACAAACTTATTTCTATTTAGGGATGTTGGATTCTAAGTTTTTACTATGTATTATAGTAAGATAATTTATTGTATTTGATTGGTTTGTTTTTTGTTGAATATATCCATTAGGACCCCAAGAAGAACACAATATGCATTTATGGACACTTGGACGTTCAGCCAGCTTTGCAGTCTGATGGATGGGAATCAGACCCCTTTGTGCTGGTGGAACGTAATGAGAAGCTGTATGGCCGCGGTTCCACTGATGACAAGGGCCCTGTTATTGGATGGCTTCATGCAATCAACGCATTTAAGGGTGTCGGGGAAGAGGTAGTAACATTATGCATTATTTTTAAGTTAACATAGGTAAATTTTATTCAGAAGGGCCATTGTTTCAACTTTAGCTGTTGGAAGTTGTAATTTTTTTACATATGTAGTGTCTGAAATTAAATAACAATACTGATTCTTAGGAAAAAAAAATATTACATACATGTGTGCATTATTAGCTTATCTTGTTTGCCTGTCCATAAATAATTCTGCTCTGAATTCTGTGATGAGAATGGAAATAATTCATTACTCATACAAATTAATAACAGTTTATTTTTTGAATGCAATTTAACCAACCACAACTTGAAAAAGTATATTTTTCACCTAGTTTAGCACTAGCTAAAAAATGAAATTGCTTTTGGTCACTCATGATTCAAATAAATTATATTGTAATTTACAATTTCATATAACTATCATACATGTACATATATAACCAAGTAATCAACTATATTCATACTACTATTGACATTTTATTTAACAATACAACATTGCAGTGGAATAAGATAAGTAAAATATATTTATTTTGTGGAGCACTGTTTATTCTGAGTAAGCATCCTGTTGGTTACAGTCCAGTAGGCATAAAGAAAACTATAATGACTACATTTTTGTTCAACAGATACCTACCTAAATACTATGTAAACTAACACAAGACTAAATATGTTTTTTTTTTATATTGTTACAATACAAATATTTCATACAGTAGAGTTTCCTTGTTTGTTATGTACAAATATTATATTGCAGAACAGATTATTCCTGGTACTTTGTGATGGTTATTTTCTATGATAAATAATATTCATTTTGTACATATAGTGCTTAAAAAAAAAAAAAATATATTTTGGGACATTTTACACACAGCCTCAAACCCTAAACCCCAAACTAAGCAAAGCTTGTGATATGGCTGCCAGAGACTGATATACTACTTATACTTATTTTTAAATACATACTTATATAGATAGTAACTAAATAACACCCTGACACAGAGCAAACACTTATGTTCATCACACAAATATTTGCCCTGGTGGGGATCGAACCCACGCCTCTTTGATCCAGAAGTTAGGGTCACTAACCACCGAGCCACCGAGGCAGTCTATATGAGGGCATAACATCTACGAAACCTTGGCAGACTGCTGTAAGACAGAGGCCTATTGTAATATGTGAGTTAGAAGAGGCTATGGATGATGATAACTGAAGAATCATGGGCAAGGTCACATAGATCTAGGGCATCTTTTATCTCATGACTTTTATCAATGCTCTTGTAACATAGTCTTGTAATCATGGTACATATTTTGATCTATTTTATCATTTGGTTGGATATGATAGCATAACTATATATCTTTATCATCTTTAGTTATTTTGTAAATCATAGTTTTTTGGATTGTAATGTGACTTATTTTGACATCAAATTGTATTTATATTTTGTACTAAAATAATTATATTTTAAATAAATAAAAAAAATCATAGTTATGTATTTCACATAGTTAATCATGTTACAATATACCATAATATTGTAGAATAACTTTTTCCTAATATTCTGTTTACTCATTTACAAAATAGTAATACTCAATTTATATTAATTTTATACTTATTAATGAAATGAAATTAATTAATATTAATGTAGTTAAATTTGTTAAAAGCTATTACTTTAATCTTCAAACATCCTCCTTCTTTAAATTTATAGGTGAAATTACTTTAATTAATTTAATACTTAATATAAACAAATTTTACGTTTATTAAATTAATGAGCATCAATTTAATTCTCTTTTAACTCATGCTATCTATAATTTTAAAATTCCAGCTTCCAGTGAATTTAAAATTTGTTTTCGAATGCATGGAGGAATCAGGTTCTGAAGGTCTTGATGAGCTTCTTATGGGGCAGCTCAAGCCTGAAGGCTTCTTTGACAATGTAGACTATGTGTGCATCTCAGACAACTACTGGCTCGGCACCACTAAGCCTTGCATCACATATGGCCTGAGAGGCATTAGCTATTACTTCCTCGAAGTAGAGTGTGCGAAAATGGATCTTCACAGTGGAGTCTATGGAGGAACTGTTCATGAAGGTACATAATATTTATACATAATTCTACTATTTGAGCATTTTATTGCATGTTGTTACTATGTTGTACATACAAAGAAGATACTATATGCAAGCAGTATACATGTAACTATGTCCAGAAAATAATTAAATTAAAAAATATTGGTCATAATTTATAACATTATTGTTTTGATCTACTATACGAGCTACACTTTACAAGTTAAGTTCTTAAAATGCTCACTGTGTTACACGGTTTTTAGGGTTCCGTACCTCAAAAGGAAAAAACGGAACCCTTATAGGATCACTTTGTTGTCCGTCTGTCCGTCTGTCCGTCTGTGTATATGTCAAGACCCTTTATCTCAAGAACGCGTAAAGGTATCGAGTTGAAATTTAAACTGTATACGTATATCGATGAACTCTTGCTGTTGTGGAAAAGACAAACTTCTCAGTTGTCGTTTAAAAAAGTTAGTCATAATATGTGGTAATATGCGTAATATGCGGTTTTTTACGACATAAATGTCGTAAAAAACCGCATATTTCGACACTCACAAAAATCAAAACCTACAGGGTACTTCCCGTTGACATAGAACTATGAAATTTGGCGAGAAGCATTGTCTTAGAGTACACATATAGGAATAAATCTGAAAACTGTACATTTTTATTGACATCACAAAAAACTAGGGCCTCAAAATTCACAAAATATGGGTTCAAAATTCAAAGTGAGTAAATCATATCATGTAAGGTGTCATATAAAGGAGCTTCATTAGCACATGCTAAAACAGGTTTTAACAATGTGTTTGTACGGAACCCTCGATGTGCGAGCCTGACTCGCACTTGGTTTTTTTATCCATGCAAATGATTTTGCAGGAATTATG
Organism: Hypomecis punctinalis; assembly: GCA_949316475.1. NCBI lineage: Eukaryota > Metazoa > Arthropoda > Insecta > Lepidoptera > Geometridae > Hypomecis > Hypomecis punctinalis. Next base: position 12,864,656 of record OX438797.1, read on the forward strand.
TCTAGATTGCTAAACAAAGGTAGCATATTTCACTCAAATATACATTTTCAAAATCCAAAATTTTCTGTTTTTTGTCCCTTATAAATTACTATAAAAAGAGCTTACATCTTAAGAAATGTGCAAAGAACTTAGCCCACATAGAAATAATATTATAATTGGCCACTTGTTATCATACCTAGTATTCTAAAATGTTTAGTTTCTTATATTTCTGTTGAATGCAAGAAATAAACTGCCGTATTTTACCCCGAAAAAAAATAAAGGCGAATTTATATTAGGTAAAAAATTAAGAAGCTGACTAGTATAATTATATAACAAGTGTGATAAACATCCCTACATTACATACTAATCTTGATGTCGTCGTGTCGACTATCAAATTTCAATTACGATAAGGCACATACCAGATTGCCGTATTTGCGATGCAATGACTGTTGCCTAGTGATATTGGATCGCTGACAATTGCTTTACAGAAATATTATGTTTCTTCACATTTAGGAAACAAATAAAAATATTTATTGTATGAACAACATGACATTGTCGTGGATTTCAGTTTTTTGCGATAGCGGACAGAATGCTGTCTATCATAGGTACATCATATCAGCCGTAGGACGTCCGCTACTGGACATAGGCCTATAGATTTTCAATAAGACCAGTCCACTAGCGCTCTACAGCCACTATAACTTGCTAGCTAACCTGTTTGTTTTAATGTTGATAACTTTAGTTCATCTATGGATCTTTTCATTTCTGATTCGATCTGGTTATTTTTACCGACTTCCAAAAAGGAGGAGTTACTACGTCTGTATGTATTTTTTTGTGTATGTTCATCGATATTTTAATAAATTCTTTTTAGTTCGAAAGAGTATACTTCCGAGCTGGTCCAATTTAAATTTTATCGAAATCAGCTGAGCCGTTTTTGAAAAATGTACATGGATGTTATATCGATTCGTGCAAAATATTCGAATTCTGTACACGGTGGAGTTAGTATTATTATATCTTCTTTGGTGGAGTGGTGTTGCGATTTTTTGCAAAATAATTAAAATTTAAAAAATAAATATTTTATTCAGATTTTGATGATATTTTGCAGCCATGTCGGATTTGATTCACCTCATGGATCAGTTGGTGGACAAGAATGGAAAAATCTTAGTAACTGGCATCTATGACTCCGTGGCTCCTCTGGTTGAGACCGAAAAGAAGCTCTACACGTCCATAGATTTTGACACGGAAGCCTACAGGTGAGCACCTACATAGTATAAAACAAAGTCGGTTCCCTGTCTGTCTGTCCTTATGTATGCTCATATCTTTAAAACTACTTTAATTTTGATGTGTTTTTTTTTAATAACTAGAGTGATTCAAGAGAAATTTTTATATGTATAATACGCCTGTACGATGCCGGGGCGGGTCGCTAGTCATTTCATAAATTGCTGTATATTTTCGAACACAAGTCTCTCTCTCCAAGATTCCAGAGTAAAATCTGTGAAATTATTTATTTTATCAATTCAATTGACGCCACGATATGGAATATCAAATATAGGTCGAATGGAACGAAATGGCGTCTTTGAACATTGTGTCCCGTACCCTTGTTATTTATGATGTCGTGTATTGTCGTGTGTTTTCGTTTATTTTTCTCAAAAAGTATAAAAAGACGAATGTGTATCTAATTTGTCAAGAAAACAAGAACGTTTGCTAAGAATCATGATTTGTAACGGTATGATATCATACTTTTTGACTGTGTTTTCAATAACTCGTAGAGATATTACATGGCTTCTTTTGTTTAATGTCTCTATTATTCTGTACAGAAATAACTAAATAGGCACTTGAGGTAGGTCACATGTGTTTCGTCAATCCTTCAACAGTCATAATGAAAATAAATTATTATCAATTGTCTCAAAGATCCGACGAGAGCAATAAAAACCAATGCGTAAGCGCTTCTTTATTAATGACTACTAAATTTAGTTCGTAATCCTCGTAAAATCTTATTTATGAGGCATCATAATAATTAATTGAAAATAAAACATTTAAAAGATGCTGGGAAGTTACGCAAATCTAAATGCTTTTTCAATTCTCAGACATTACATTTATGTAATAGTTAATCAGATTAACAATAAAGTCATAAGACTATCAGATTGATTGATAGAGCTCTTTCACATATAGGCGTTTATGTCGCGCGACTGTAGCGCTGCACAGCGCATCACTCAAAATTACAGCGGCTGTAGCGCGGCTAAGTCGTGACGCCGTCGCTAGCGCCAGCCGCGCTTCACACTCGCACGCGACTCTGCAGCGTAAACTCACGTTGAACTTGGGTTGTCTAGCTCCTTTCCAATATAGATTCCAACGGTGACACATTGTTACTGCTGATCTTACGACTACGCGGCGTATCTGCTACCATTAGCGTGGAGCGCTGCAATCGCACTTCTGTCGCATGGCTGTCGCGCTGCAGGTGCACCGCTTAAATATATATGGATACGCGGCGACAAAAACGCCTATATGTGAAAGCGCTTATATTCTTTCTCAAGTCTCGTTGACTAGCACCTGCCTACCCACCCTTATTTACGAGGGGGAAATCTACGCAAGATTACGACTGCTTTGGGAGCTGGGTTATGTGGAATTATACCAACGAAAACCGCTTTGATGACCAGCCTTTGTCCGCTCTTGGGAGTTCCGGGATTCCCAGAGGAACGCACCGGAGTTCCCAACACTGTTTGACTTCTCGAGCCTACCCTAAGTTTGAGGGTCACGTACGGTCCTGCTCCCTGGGCCCTCTGGGTGAATGGCAAGAGCCCCATCTCTAACCAATCCCTAACCCAGAGGTCCCCTTTTAGTAGGCTATTATAGGCATACCGATGCCGTGTTCTATTGCCCCGGCACCAGGGCCATGCCTACCTATCCTAAAAACTTCTTTGCTCACAACAGAAAACTTGTTAGTTACATTAGATTTTCTTTGAGGCCAAAAGTAGGCAGCTGCTCCTACTAGAGAAAATCTAGCTACGCCATGCACTTTCATGAGTTTTTTTTTCGTGTCAAGGTAAAGATCGTAATCTTTACAAATCAATAACTTGGGTCAAGTCATCTTTTCTAGAACTGTTAACCACAACTTAACGCATCCTTGCTTAGAATCAAGCGGGGCGTGTCCAAAAGTGAGTGAACTCGCATAAAAAGACATGATTTTCTTTGAAATTGCAGATCAGGAATTGGTGCATCTCAACTCGCCCACAAAGGAGATAAGGAGCAAATTCTCATGCATCGCTGGAGGTACCCCAGCCTCTCACTCCACGGTATTGAAGGTACGTTTATCGAGTACAGGAACTTACTGTAGCTTCTATAGAGTAATCTATAGCGCATCATCATTTTCAGTCGTAGGACGTCACTGCTGGATATAGGCCTCCTCTATGGATTTCCAATAAGCCCGGTTGAAAGTTGCCTGCATCCACCGCGTTCTTCTTAATTGTATAGTTTATCCACCTAGTCGGTAGAGGTCCTACGCTACGGTTGCATGTGCGTGGTTTCCATTCTAAAACTTTACAAACCCATCTGCAACTAATCTGCCATGTCATGGTTCTATAAAGTAGGTCAAATTAGATTTAGTATCGAGGCGTACGATTTAAGTCAGCTTCTAGAGCTGAGTTCGCCACAACGACTTTTATGGCTGAACACAGACCTTCACGCGCCGAAGGAGGTGCAGGCGCCGCAATCATTAGTATTTTATATGAAATGTGACGTGCGTATGCACGACTCACGTAACTATCCAACAAATGTTGTACCTGTCTAGTTTCCGCCGCGTTCAGATCTTGCGGTTCGAATTAGTGCGCATACACATACAACATATTATTTTTATTAACCGACTTCCAAAAAGGAGGAATAAATAATTATTTTTCGGACATCTTACACATGGCCTCTGACCCCAAACTAAGCAAAGCTTATGATATGGCTGCCAGAGACTGATATACTACGTATACTTATTTTAAAATACATACTTATATAGATAGTAACTAAATAACACCCAGACACAGAGCAAACATTTATGTTCATCACATAAATATTTGCCCTGGGTGGGGATCGAAGCCACGCCTATTTGATCCAGAAGTTAGGTCACTAACCACTGAGCCACCGAGGCAGTCAAGTCAAGGAGGTACTATGTTCGTCTGTATGTATTTTTTTGTGTATGTTTATCGATATTTTCGCCAATTGGGAACCGAATCAAAAATCCTTTTTTAGTTTAGAGTATACTCCCGAGGTTCACATTTTTAACAATAATGTAAAAATTGTATACATAAATCCGAGCGAATTATTTCAATTTTGTACACGATGGAAGTCGATTTTGCTTTTTCTTGCGAAAAATAATTATCACATGTGTCGGTACGACATGAGCATCGCAACACATTTAAACTTTTGTTCATATTAATTTTGAGACTTTGTTAAACTTGTATCAATTTGTACGTCTTCCATTGATTTCGGCAACCGCCACGTAGGTCGTATACACAAGATGGACCCACAATCTAATCTAACACTAAGAATACGCTGAATGCAGGCCGCTTCCAACCGATGCTTCCAAAAATAGTAAATGCTCATGTCCAGCAGTGAACTTCCGACGCCGACGGTGGTGTTGAATATTGAGTCGCTTCAATTGATCTAAATTGTAGCGCATGTCGTAATCTTTAAAAATCACCCATCCATCCATCAGCCGTAAGACGTCCACTACTGGACATATACCTCCCCTAAGGATTTCCAACAAGGCCGGCTAGAGAAAAATATGTAATGATATAATTAACAATCTTTAAAAATATGTGATGCGATATTTAGATTTGCGACTAATTTTCCAATGTAGGTAGGTACCCAAATATGCTTTTGTGTTTCCATAAAAATGCTTCATGCATTTTTATTTTTGATGTATACAAAACAGATACCGTGACAGTGGCGTGACGGTCGGCTAAAGGGCTGCTTTTGTCTAATTTTGTTTAACTTTTGTTGAAACTGTAACCTCTATGTTCTCAATATACTATAATAGCAGAGCCTTTGTTTTGCGATCGCCGGCGTTGATAATGAAATAGTTTTATGTACAATACTGTTCAATAAATGTGGAATTATAATCATCGACAGCTTATTTCATAAGATAAGATAGAATCAGGCCTTAGTGGCTTAGTGGCGCGTCTTATATGCATCAGGCGTGAGATTAAACAAGGTCCCGTACCAATAAAATCTTTGATATTTATGTAGGTCCGGATGTATGAATCTTATACAGGGTTATCTACTTGCCGAAAAGCTACTAAAATAGGCTCAATTATAAAGGCGCCAGCGTAAATTTAATAGCAACGTAAAAAGTTTTCTCTAGATTGAATGCCTAAATTGAATAAGAAACAGAAATACTCTAAATTGCTAATTTAACTTAGATGGCGTCTTCATAATTGAGCCTAATGAATGATTAAGACTATCATTATGAATAAAAATTGACAAAATGTACAAAACAGCTGTTTGTTTTTCTCGAATGCCGTGTTGGCCCCGTAGTAAAAGTTGTTCGTAATGATGGTTTGAATCACCTCGCTTGGGCTTGGTACAGCTGTCCTGGATAACCTCGTATTTATGTACGGATTTAGGTGGACGGATGACCTCATTAAGACCAGATTGCGCTGGACGCAAGCCGCCACCAATCTGTTTTATTGGAGATCTGGAAGGGAGGCCCATGTCCAGCAGCGAACGTCCAATGGCTGAAACGACAACGATGTACTGATTCACCCCGAGCTCTCCTAAACCTGGCTATACCCTCGCTAAAGAGAAACAGAATAAAAGAGCCAGTAATGACTATAATATCACTAGCTGTCCATCCCGGCTTCGCCCCGGTACGGACAGATTTTAAAAGTATAATTGAGATATAAAACTAACCTATATCTCAAGTTGTATCAAACTACACATAGAGTTGCAAAATTTGGTTAAAATCGGTCAAGTAGTTTAGCGAGTCCATCGCGGACAAACAACTTGACGCGTATTTTACCAAATGTTGTTTATAAACTTTCGCGATTTGGATACATTATTATTATATACTACGGGACTAATCGCGCACTAAAATGATGAGATAAATAAATACCTCCTCATCCCGACGTTTCGGCCGAGTTGCATCGACCGTGGTCACGGGCAGACAGATTTAGTGCGCGATTAGGCCCGTAGTATATAATAATAAGGCGTATTTTACCTATATACATTAAGAACTAGCTGACACGTAATTTATATAAGAAAATATAATGTTTTTCTCCAGGTGCTGCATTCCAGCCGGGAGCGAAGACCGTGATCCCAGGCAAGGTTATCGGGAAATTCTCCATCAGAATCGTTCCCGATCAGGAACCGAAGGAAGTCGAGAAACTTGTGTTCGATTATGTCAACAAGAAGGTGAGATGTTGATTTATTTACTGCAGTTGCTATTGTATTGATAAAATTAATGTGATAAAAATCTGTTAGTATTCATAGAAATGTATTTTTATCATGTTTATGGTAATTTTCTTTTTATTTCCCCTTTTCATCGATTGTCGACTACAATACGACAGATAAATGAAAAAGAAATATACATTAAATTAAATAATAATTTTATGGAAATACGTAGATAAATTTTAAAAGTACAAGTTTCTCAGACATAGTACATTTTAGTAGCAGTAGTAATAAACATTATTATGACAGTACAATGCTACATTAACAAAGTATAATAGTTATTTTTCCGGGACATCACACAAAAATATTGTTTAGAGTATGTGCGAAAAGAAAACCGTCGTAGCGTTACGGTGAACCAACAATAAGATTTTAATTAGCAGCCGAGGTACAGACTAAGTAAGTAAGTTCGTATAGGCCGGGTGGCTAGCCCTGGTGTCAGAGTTTTGAAGCCGCCTGTCAGGTACCGACTATACTTGGTAGACGCGAGTACAGAGGGCTAAGTGCGAGATTTTCGCTCGAGCTCGATCGCGTTAACGTTTGATGTGATTTCTATGGAAATGGCACATCGCCATCTTGTGTCTTGTACAGAAAACTGAATAGCTAAGTGTGAGTATTTTTTACGGTAATGTAACGAGCGCCAAACCGATAGAACACGAGCGCGGCAACGTCTGTGATTGGCTAACTCAAGCGTGTGTGACAATGTGTGTGTGTGTGCACGGCGCGCTCGGTCAACGCGACGTAAAAGTAATTCGATTTGATTTCCAAATCTCCCACTTGACACTCTGATGAAAACCGAATTGGTGTCTTCCAATTATCAAACACTTTTAGTTGTATGTACTAGCAAGGACAGAGCAGTGTTGTCAACGTAACTAAATTAGTAAAATAGCACACGGGCGACCTCACCTACGACGCTTCTCTTTTTGCACAAATTCTATCTTAATATAAAAACATTTAAATTAACCAGTCGCCCGCCTGAACTGCAATTTAATAAAAATCTAAATATAATCATGGTAACAAAATATTTTATGATCATTTCAACATACTGAGTGAGAGGTTTTATTACTCCTTATTTTTGTAAAGGTTTTCTCTCCTTGTTTTCAGCAATAAATAGTACTGAGGGGTTAGTACATGTTTACACGTAAACTGAAACTACAATAGTTTCTGTGTCGCTCCATATATTTTTGTACAGCGCCCCTGGCGGAAAAGAGGAAGAACTAACAAAAATATATAGATACACACGCAACTACCTACGTAGTTTACTTAAACTACGCAAAGCCTGTACTAAAGCTACTGAGTTTACTTCAATACGTTGACACTGGAGTCAGTGTAAAATGCACTGTACTATGTGCTAATAAGGTTGTTGTTCCAGTGAACAGAAGGGTTAGTCCAGGTTTACAATTGTTTCCGTATTGGCTCTATACACTTTTGTACAGAGGCCCTGGCGGAAACGAGGAAGAACTAACCAAAATGAATGGAGCTACACTCGAACGCGAAAGTTTAAGTAAACTACGCAAAACTGGACTAAGGGCCCCGAGTGTGCAGTTCTAATATTCCTGGCCATTTCACATTTATATCTGTATTAGTAAAAGAAATATCACTAAGCTTAGTTCAGTGCGTCGACACTGGAGTCGAGCTCAGTGTTAAATGCACTGTACTAAACAAGTGCTAAGATTGTTATTGTAGTGCATATAGTATGAAGAAGTATGAAGCACTAACATTTCTTGCCATTCCACACTAAACTTGTGTTAGTATTCGTAGGACAGCAATTGCCTTTAGCTTGATTTAATGCGTAGACACTGGAGTCGAGGTCAGTATATAATGTACTGTACCATGTGGTAATAAGACCGTTATTGCAGTGGGAAGAGCGCGGGTCGGTGAACAAGATGCGCATCACGGCGCAGAGCGGGCGCTGCTGGACCGAGAACCCCGACCACCCGCACTACCAGGCCGCTGCGCGCGCCACCAAGCTCGTCTACCAGGTACTATTGACATTGACGTATAAGAAATGTCGAAAGGGACTCATTTCAACTTTAATGCTGCTGCATTGACACTCAATGCTGGTTTTCAGTTCAGTCAGTATCGAGGCAATGAGTACCTGCTGTACTCGTATGTTCAGAATTATCATTTACCTCCCCTCCTAATAACAGCTTCATCACCCGCACCTCCGTGTCCCCGCGGCCTATTGTCTTCTTCTGGAAAGTTTTTAATGTTTATCTGACGGTAACTGCATAGCGTTCGAAAGTCGTAAGAGCCTGGGATTCATTTTTGAACTTCGCACGCCTTGGTCGTATACGGAACTTGTATGGAGCACTGCACTCGCAACTTCCATAGACAATATAGAGTGTTTTCATACAATCTGTCAAAGTTCCGTATACGTTCCGAGGCGTTCGAAGTTGAAAAATAGGGCCCCTCCATTTCACCCACGTGCGAGCATTTTTGTTCAGGAGTCAGTAGTAAATTAATTGACTTTTGATGTTATGATTATGTTGTCAGAGTGCTCCAGTTTGCACTACATAATCAGTTTATGACGTTATCTTACGAAATGATATTCAACCCAAATCTCACCCAAATAAATTTTTGTATGCATGGAACGATTAGGTAACTGGTAACGTTTTGATTTGTTTTGAAAAGCGCTATGCGAGACGAGTATGCGTGCTAGTACTCCAGTCTTGAAAAAGATCGTCAAATGCGGTCAAATATAGTTGTTACTATACCTGTGCTATGTTTTAATTAAAATGGAACGTTTCTCTACAGACGGATCCTGACATGACTCGTGAGGGCGGCTCGATCCCGGTGACCATCACGCTCCAGGAGGCCTCGGGCCGCAACGTGCTGCTTCTGCCAATGGGCGCTGGCGACGACATGGCGCACTCGCAGAACGAGAAGCTCAACGTGCGGAACTACATCGAAGGAGTGAGTATCTCAGAATGACAGTAGAAGTGACAAAAAAGTTGTAACCATCGAGCAAAAATATATAGTCACAATGGTGCCATAAAAGTGTCCTAGCCAAAACCCTGCCCAAGCTACGTAGTGGGCGGGATTTTTAGTTAGTCGTAAGGCGTTTGCAAGCCGACTGCGACGCCGCGCGATGCCAGTGCTCGGTTACAAGCACTAATTAGGTGACTTAACGTCGAGATTCGAGGAAACAGGTCATTGTGAATTATTTAATGTAAATATCTAGGTCGGTATGAATGACGGCGCACGGACATCCTACTAATATTATAAACGTGAAAGTTTGTGAGGATGGATGGATGGATGTATGGATGTTTGTTACTCTTTCACGCAAAAACTACTAAACGGATTGAGATGAAACTTTGCAATAATATAGCTTATATATCAGAATAACACATAGGCTATAAATTATAATGATATATTGCGTATGCGGGCGAAGCCGCGAGTAAAAACTAGTTACTTTTATACTTTCACTGAGGGACTGTGGCTCTGTAGATATTTGCTCGAAGGTTGTAACACATGATCACAGCAAAAAGGCGTCGAAAACGCATAGAAACTGCTATGTAATCTTGACACAAATGACACTAGAACTAATCATCAAATGTCACATTGGATTCTATTAATATAGCGGACAAACTTGAAAAGTGTCCTAGGTGGAGCTTATATTTTGAACTTTAATGTGATAGTAATAATGCCATCTCATTTCAAATATTCCGTCCACCCTATATACGCACATGATGAGTATACATTGACGTCATAACGTACACTATTACATCGGGTAAGTAAACAGTAGACCTGAGATCTGTCTTTCGATTCCGAGTATTAATGGTAAAGAACAGAAGAAACTTCACCAACAGTAATTAGTACAGTAGAGTCTCGATTAACCGGAATAGTTCGTGTCGTTGAGCATTAGGATAATCGAATAAATGAAAAAAGCGGTTTGTCTTTTATGTTGACTGATTTACCGACTTCCTTTTCTTCCCTTCTTTTTTTTCAATAAATCAATAATATTTATTTTATCTTAAACGGTAACACTTATAAATAAATAAATAAATATTAGGGGACATCTTACACACGGTCTCTGACCCCAAACTAAGCAAAGCTTGTGATATGGCTGCCAGAGACTGATATACTACATGTACATATTTTTAAATACATACTTATATAGATAATACCTAAATAACACCCAGACACAGAGCAAACACCTATGTTTAGCACATAAATATTTGCCCTGGGTGGGAATCGAACCCACGCCTCTATGATCCAGGAGTCACGGTCACTAACCACTGAGCCACCGAGGCAATTTATGCTTCGAAATATTTAAGTTCAGAGATTGCGCAACGGCACAGCGCGCAGCGGAGTACACTTAGCGGGGCGCGTTTAAGAACCTTCGGACTAGTCCATGATTCAACTAGAAAAGTTAATTTTGTTGATCGCGGGTAGCTGTCCGGATAATCGCGAATCCGTATAACTGAGAGCCGGATAATCGAGGTTCCACTGTATACGAAGGAATCTCCTCATTCCTGATTCTTTCTTATTGTTTTTATCCTAATTGTTTTATTTGGTCATATCCGAATAATACAATATGAACAATGAGGCAATGTTGTCTTGTCACAATATTATTGTTTTACATTTCTACTTGTTCTACATTTGTTATAATTTACATAACAAACATAACGGAGATTTCGTCGTCATGAAATACTAGGTATTCTGTGTACATTTGTAGTAAGTAATTACCATAACAGATACAACCATCTCATAGAGGGGTTACCAACCATTAGTTAATATTCCTTCATTACCATTTTGGATGCTACTTGACACGATTTTGATGAATTTTTTTATTGTGTGACCTTCCGATCATTATTTTATTGACTTTCCTTCATATGATTCATTCGGTGATTCGGTAAAATTAGATTGTAATCTTTATACCTAAGTGTGTGATTGGTTTTATCCAAAATGTGTCAGATATTTGCGAAAAGTGATGTGATCTGTTTTTTTTTATAATCTAAGCTAGAATCCGACTTCAGTTTAGCACGATTTAAAAGTATTCATAATTTTATTTTAAATGTACTGTTCATAACCAAAGCCGTGGTGGTCTAGTGATTGTAACGCTGGCCTGTCATTCTTAAGGTCTTGGGTTCAAATCCTGGTCTCGTACCTATGTGTTTCCTTGGAACTTATGTACGGAATTTCACACCACTGGCTTTTCGGTGAAGGAAAACATCGTGAGGAAACCTGCATACGTCCGTAGAAGAAATTCGATAGCGTGTGTGAATCCACCGACCCGCACTGGGCTAGCGTGGTGGATATGGCCCAATCGCCCTTAATGGGTAGGCCTACGTCCTGCAGTGGACTTTTAAAAAGGCTGGTACTGTACGGTACGGTACATAACCGTTTTATACTCTAACATACTTTCAACGTGGTAAAGTGTAAAAGCTCTTCATTTATCAATCCTACACAGACCTACCTAACGAGCTTTAGAACATTTGCACAGAGTATGTACAAATGTTCTAAAGTTCGTTAGAGTAGCAATTCATTTAAAAATGTTGCTTTAAATTACATATAGACAACTGTTTGCAAACTACCGCCTGACTTAGTCCAAGGTGTTTCTTATTATTTTGACGTGGATTCTATTTTCCCCATAATTTGTATCAAAAACGAAAAAAATCGTACATTCATCCGCTTCTCAAAACTTAGGGATTCTCAATTCGTATGTAAGATTTTTATTATTGCGATGTATTTTTTGATATCATCGTTGTTTGTAAGCCGATTCCAGAGTTTTTTTTAAGCAAAATAAACTATAACATATAAACTAACATCGTGTTATTTAATTTTTATGTACCACGAGACTAATCGCGTACTGAAAATATTAATCCTGTATGCTGAGTGTGAGTTTTGTCTTAAACATGACGAGCGCGTAAGCATGTATTTTGTATGAACTTGTTGTGTTTCAAAAACGCGCCGGTGGTGCTGTACATTTTTTCATACAAATTACATGCTTACGCGCTCGCCGAAGAGCGCGTCATTTTTACGACAAAACTCACACTCAGCATACTGTAGTACATAAAAATAATCCGCCTTACCACAAAAGATTTAAACACTGTTTATTCGTGCAAGTTGTAAAGTTAAATATTGTCTAAAGCGTGCGTAAAACTTTTCTGGTAAGACCGAATGTGTTCAAATCGCGAAAGTTTAAAAATTACATCGTTACAAAATTACTTCAAAACTGAAGCAATTTCAGAAAATTTGATGAAAATGGTTGCGCCCGCAGAAACAAAATAACAAAAATCACCATGTTTGGCTTGTCATCGACTGTAGATATTAAATCTGTTGTTGCCATTTGTCAAAATTAATAACTACGCTTTCTTTTATCTTTCAGATCAAGCTGTTCGCCGCATATTTGTACGAAGTGGGCAAGCTGCCGAAGTAAACGAATCCTAAAAGTCTGAAGAAACATGAAACTGCTCACTTCATTTAGCTTAATAACTTCTCATATGCTGTAAAGGAACATTCCTTAAGACTTCCTTTGATTAAGTACAAGTATGTATTGTGCATAATAGCAACATAATAACTTGTAGTTTGGTTGTTAGAAGACAAGTTAAAGATTCTGGTGGTCGGTAGTGGAACGGTGGTAGCGTCGGTTAAAGCTAAATGTTTGCTATATGTTTTCCGCATTTTCTTAATTATTTTGGACAATCCATCTACCAGCCGTAGGACGTCCATTGCTGGATATAGGCCTCCCCTATGGAGTCCCATGAAAGGCGGTTGGATACGGTCTATTGGCCTTATTTTGACGAGTAAATTTTATTGAGTAGATTTTTGTTGCCTGTTTTATTACGCAATATAGTTAAAACTTTAAGACTCAGAGCAAATAAAAAAATCCAGAGGGAACGTCGTTGAACAGTCAAGTGAAGCCGGTTTTTTATACATGTGTGAGTGCGTCACTGTTGCGCCGCCATAGTTTGACTGATAAGCCAAGGCGTAGTTTCATAGTTACCTGGATGTGTGTGTAATTGTCTGTACACGGCGAGGCGTACTTTTGGTTGGCTTTACTTGTTTGTTCACAACATTCTCTCTTGATTTTTTTATTTGCTCTGAGCTTTAAGAGCGATAAAACAAAATTCAAAACGTTTCACTTTCGTTTGCGCTTTTTTTAGTACTTTATTATAATCTGACTATTTTCATTATTCTCAAAAAACTTGTTTAGTGTTTTTCAACTATTAAGCTTTTAAAATGTGCGCAAAAAAGATATGATAGTTTAAATAAATGAGTCTACAGACCGCCGAATTTTTGTTTTGTCTTACATAGTTAACAAAGTCAGTTAAAGTGCCTTATATGTACTTGTTGTTATTTTACATATCTATGCTTATTTTATATTCATATAGTTATTTACAAAGTTTCCAGAAGTTAGCAAGTGAATTGTTACTGTAATTGGTAAATTGAAAGCATTTTAAGTATTCCTAGTGTAGAGTAACAATTGTATGTAAGATGTATTTTTTACAATATTCATTTTTAATTTTTTCTTATTGTTATCTTTTGCAAAACACGACGTGTTTACTTATTTTTGTGAGTTTTACTTCATCGTAACTTTCCCAACCTCCAACAGACATCAACTATTATAAAGTTACTAGTTTTTACCCGCAGCTTCGCCCGCATGATATTTTGATTTTTGACGCAATATCATTATAATTTATAGCCTATGTGTTATTCTTATATATAAGCTATATTACTGCAAAGTTTCATCTCAATCCGTTCAGTAGTTTTTGCGTGAAAGAGTAACAAACATCCATACATCCATCCTCACAAACTCGCGTTTATAATATTAGTAGGATTGAAAGAAGAAAATGAAGCTGGCACATTTTGTCTTTGAAACTGAGTTCAAAAGAATAAGATAGGTTCACAAGTACATAATTATACAGAAAGGGTGTACTAACCCGAAAGGGGTGATTAGCTTTTTAAGTAGTTTTCGTGCGTGTGCGTGATACCTGGGGGCATCATGTTAATGGTAGGGTAGACGCACTGGTTGTGGCCACCTTAGTACCATTTGTGGCCTCCTTGAATTTTAAGGATTTAAAAGACAATTCAAAGAAATTTTGAAACATTTAGATTCACACAAACAATATTTAAAAAATTATCATTTATTCAATAATTTTGACACCTGGCCATTAGGTACACTCACTATACAATGAGCTGTTATCCATCCATCCATCCATCTATCAGCCTTAGAACGTTCAGGCCTCCCCTATAGATCGCCATTAAGACCAGTTGGGAGTTGCTTGCTTTGAGCGCGATCCTGCTGTCCTGCAGGCTTAAGATGCGCAACAACGAAATTAAATTTCTATTTTGATGCTATTTCGGGCTATATCGTCACAAGAAACAGATGTTACACTGGTAAATTAAGCGTGCGGTTGATGTAATGGTATTCGTTACAAGATAAGTAATATTGAATAGATCCGAGTAATAAGTAATACGACAAAATCTGATATCCTCATTTATCGTATTCGCATAATATTTGTAAAGACCATTCAAATTAAACTGGATAAAATCGTTCGGATTTACAAATCTCTGTGATTGGCGCATATTCGCGGCGGGCCCCGCCCCGTGCCACTTCCGGACTTGCGGATAAATGGCGCTCTGTCACTTGTGGCAAAGATTATAATTATAATAATACTACTTATGCTTGTGGGGGAATAAAATGGCGGACGGAAGATTCTTAAAATCATTTATTTATTTCAAAGTGTACATGAATAAATTTAATTCCGTTTTCGTGTCAGTTTTTGACAGTTGTGTATTGCCAGTGAAGATACATGAAACTGAAACGTGGTATTTTACTGTGGGCCTTATAAATAAGCTCAAGTCAGCCTAATGTGCTATAGAGAGGGCTATGCTTGGTGTCTCTCTGCGAGATCGATCCGCAGAGGAACCAAAGTTACTGACATACCCCAGTGGATTAGTAAGTTAAAGAGGCAGTAGCACATAGTTCGATACAGATAGCCGATAGGGCCGTAAAGTTCTCCAATGGAGACCACTGACCAGCAAACGCAGCGTAGGACGTCCACCGACTAGGTAGACTGACAATATCATAAAGATCACAGAAACGCGTTGGATACAAGTCGCTTCCAACCGGCCTAATTGGAAATTTATAGGGGAGGCCGACGTTCTGCAGTGGACGGCCTACTGATGATAAATTGAATATTATTTAATTTCTTCACATTTCTGACATCATCCAACGACTGAAAATGACGATGAAGTTCTTTTATTTTAATTTTAAGAAAACATTTGTTCAACCTTTTATTTCTGCGTATTTCGGCCTCAAAAACAATGACGAAAAAATACTCGTGAAGTAATGTCAAAATTCGACAAATTTCGCTTGCACATGTTAGAGATTGTCGACAAAAGTGCTACAGCCAATAAGCACTCACGATAAGTCTTCATTTCGTTGCGTAGTCACGTTAACGTCGCCCGAAATAATCTCGAATTATTGCTTTATTGTAGAAATATTGAGAAATAATTCTTTAAATCGTGGTCGTATGCTTGCCCCGCTGATAAGGCCATCTGTCTACCTTGTGGGTGGACGTCCTACGCTGCGAACGTGATTGTACAATCAATGAATAATTTAACACAAAAAAAGTTTCACAGACCATGGGGTGTTACAAAATTATTTTGATTCACATTTCTACTCCACACACTCCAGGGTCCGTGTCCTTTGTTACATTAGGTTTTACAATTATTATTACCAGTGGAAGTCTTACATCTGATACGAAGACTACGGAAAGGGTTAATTGACCGACGAACCACCGGAGGTGGTTTCGTCACTCAATTCGACGCGTATAATTTTTTTTGTGTATAACCACGCATAACTTTTTTCATATTAGTCCAAATTCAATAATTCTTTTTTTATTGGAAAGAGTATACTTCGAAATTGGTCCCAATTAAATATTATCGAAATTGGCTGAGCCATTTTTGATAAATCAACAATAATGTGAAAAATGCTACATCGATCCGTGCGAAATATTCGCGAATTCTATACACGGGTGAACTCGGTCATGCTATTCATTTTTCCAAAAAATAATTATTTTATCTAGGTGTTACAATTTTCAATGTGATAAATTCAGTGGTAATGTATCATCGGCTATCATCGCTTTAAAACTTTCGTACCTGGTTGTTAACCGATTCATTTATGTTTTTTCCTAAGTAGCTGGAAGTATATCGTTTCCGAGTCGTAAAAGTACTTCCAGGTATAATAAAAGTGTACTAAACCAAAAATATACTACTACTAAAACTAGTTATCTAAAGTAGGTAACCTTTTCATTGTTTGCCGATCGACAGTAAAATGTACAAGCCAGGGGCGGACCCGGTTTTATCTAACGCTTTTATCTGTAATGCTTTATAATGGGGCTTACCACCCGCACTAGGCCATGCAAATAGGTAGTGTAGAGACAATGTAGGTACCTACTAGTTCCTAGGTATAGTACGTGCCACCAACGATGACACTTGAGAAACCACTTTGGTTTGTAATAAATATACAAATTCTGGATAGTAGATATACAAACGTTTATAAAACGTTTAATAGATATACAAATTCTGGATAATTAGTTTGTGCACGACTGTACCTGTGCAAGATCCTCCACCACTGACTCTCGTCAAGTATTCAAATTCTGGATAGTTAGTTTGTGCACGACTGTACCTGTGCAAGATCCTCCACCACTGACTCTCGTCAAGTATACAAATTCTGGATAATTAGTTTGTGCACGACTGTACCTGTGCAAGATCCTCCACCACTGACTCTCGTCAAGTATACAAATTCTGGATAATTAGTTTGTGCACGACTGTACCTGTGCAAGATCCTCCACCACTGACGCTCGTCAAGTCTCATCTTTGGTGGCACGCACTATATATTTCTTATTTACATATTTTTGCTTGTACCTATAGTTAGTCCTAAGCTATAGGATCAGGCTAGATTTTCCTTTAATCTGAGGCCTTAGGTATTATACAGAAAATAAATATAGATTTAACTTTACCTACCTACAGTTTCAACTCAGCCAAAGTAGGTAGGCAGATGCAGTAACAACGTACGAAAATAAAACGCTAGCTCTAATCAACCAATTAGTGACTTAGATTTGCGCAAGTTTCCGCGTACTTTATTATATTAAGCAATAAGTTTTATTTTAGTTTCCTGAAGTTAAGCAACCACCGTTCGGTATGGTCTTCGGATGGGTGATCGCGGGTGGCATTTGCTATTAAGCGCTACCGAAGTACAGATGATAGATATGTACCCAGGTTATATATTTTTAAGCTTCTGTTTCAAATATGTTGTCGATTCCGAGTTGCAATATTGTTCGGGACAGCTAATTTCTTTTTTAGAATTCCGGGATGGCTCCATTTAAAAGTTGTTCATAATGAGTAATGACGGTCTGATCAGATCCTTTCGGCGCAGTACCTACACCGTCTCCGTGCTTCCTAATTTTTATTACAAGTTTTTATTTTACTTGCAATGGATGTACCTACATAATTATGTAGGTATGTAGTATGTACCTATGTAAGTTTGCGTGGAATCTTGCAAGTTAAAGGTGACGTCCACAAGTGGTATATTATTCAGGGAAAAATCGAATCAAGATGATATATATGTCGCAGGCAATTTGTATGATTCCGCCGTTTACATACGGCGTCGTCAGTTTAAAAACGCTCGCAGTTATGTATAATGCCGAAGGCAAAATGTATATTGCCTTAGCATTTTATATTATGCCAAAACATTTGATTGACAATTAAAACGCCGTATACATAATGCCGAGGCAAATTGAAGTATTTTGTTCTGTTTCTTACCACGCGAGTCGCTGTTGATCAAAACAAACAAAATGGCGTCAAGTAGTGGTTTTATGACCCAAGAAAATATTGAAAATACTACGTGTACAAAAGGCTTTTCGCAAAATACTTGTGATTTTAAAGACATTTATTATAGTGAATTAAAAAAAAGTTACGATTCTTAAACGAAAGCAATAAACACGCTATGGACAACTTTCAAGGTTTTTCGGTACCTAAAAATGCTAAGGTTTCCATAGAATCTGGTGTTCCGAGGACTCCGCCTGAAATATGCAGGAGTCTTCCGATTGTTGCATATCGACCATAGTTAAAAAATGGTCAGAGGATATCAAAGGTGGCTAACCTGACCAATTGAAGTCGAAATACCTTAGATAAGTGCTTATGTTGGTTAGTTAATGTTAGAGTATACATATTTAATGGAAGGTCCTGAACTCGTAATAAGGACATATTGTTTCTGGCGCTTCGCCGGCCGCTACCGCGGCACGCTCGCTTCGCTCGCTCGGCTCGCGCGTTGTTGTCACTGTTCGAACCTAACCTAACTAGACTTTATATAAGTTTGACCTAAGGTCACTAAGTTTGGTTCACTTATCCTGGCGTAAAAGTCAATGTCAGTATTTCCCCACCCATATACTCCCACATCCCATCGCATTCCGAAGATCGCGGTGCAGGCTCAGTGCCCCACACACGTTTTCGTTTCGTACACTCCAACCGTTAAATGAACAATATCTCGAGATTATAATCGATCTGATTGATTTGAATTGTCCAAAATTTTTATCTGTCAATCTGATTTTTCTGAAGTGTGTTTTGTCATGGTCACCCTTAAACTACAACCGACGTTGAAATGATTACAATTGAATGAGTTGTCATTTTGCCTTCGGCATTTTACATAACGGCGAGCGTTTTTAAACTGACGACGCCGTATGTAAACGGCGGAATCATACAAATTGCCTGCGACATATACATCATTTGAAAGCTTGTTATATGGGCTTCCCAAAAATATTTAATTTAGATTTTTTCATCCCTTAATTTTGTTTAAATGCGAAAAATACATTGTATGAAAAATAACAATACAGCTTATTATTTTTTCTAGTTTAGTAATAATAACGTGCTTCTATCGTTATTATACTTGCATTCGTATCTGATTCTACCACATTCATCTCTTAATTTGCTAAAATTAAAAATTATAACCTACCAGTGTGACCAATTAGTAGGAACAATGTGACAAAAAACACTTAAAATGTGGGAACAATGTGACAAAAACACTTTAAATGTGTGTCTAATGGGTAAAAATGCTTTTATTTAACAATTTAGAGGTTATTTAATCAGGGTTGCTGGAGATAAACTGCCTATTGAGCCAAACATATTTATTTATCCTAAAAAATTCAAAATTAATTTTAAAAAAATCGGAGGGCTCTTTTTTGTTTTTAACAGTTGTAATAGACTCAGAAAAATATGAACTTTCTCAAAATGTAACGAGTGTTGTGGTTAGAATTTTTGATTAGATATTATTATACCAGCCTCCATACATTTTGTGGACATGTCCTTTGACCAACTTTCCAGTTTCCGTGGCCGTAGGAACTCCTGTACTAAACAAGATAGACCCGTCGTGTTTGAGCTCGTTTTACTCATCTTGGATAGCACTCTGCTGGCAGTGCTGCTACATAATATACAGGATCTCAAAAGCCTTTTTTTAAAAGTTATATTTTTATATTAATGTATCTTATTCAAAGTGTAGGTTAGGGTCCTAAAACGTTTATATAAGGCTCCCGACCCGTGGTTGAACCGCTATTAACAAATCAACATTAAACAATATCTCCAATTACCAAGTAGGATGCTCGTGGGGATTCCCGATCAGGGATTGGTGGCAGGGGCTCCCCTTTTCTTAGTTCTCAAGGAAATAATATCAAATCAATTTCAGGAAAATGCTATTATTAAACAATAAATAAATAAATTGTTTATTTGTTTCAACATCAACTGAAATCACGGTGCTTGTTTATGTATGGTAGTAATTGGGCAAATTAGTCGTAGGTGCGGTAAGCGGTGAGAATAGAGGCTATGTGGGTTAAATACACGTGTCTTGTGAATTATGAAGAGTAGAACATGTGATGATCTCAATTCAATTGTGGTATTACAAGCAACGAAACTACGCAACACTTAATGGTGCACAAGCCACAGCATTTTCCCTTGCTATTATAAGCAAGGGAAAATACGGGAAAGCTAAAGAACATGTTTTTTTCACTTTGAAAATACTTATAAGTTTCATTCGTGAATCTTTGGTCATTTAGAACTCTTAGCTTTTAAACCTAAAGTATCGAGTTTACTTCAGTAAAGTTGACAGCTAGATATAAGAGTACAAAAGTCAAAGCAAAGAAGATATAATAATACTACGGTCAAAGCTAACCAATCCAGTATAGTTATCTTGCACATAATTTTACGTAAGTACATAATTTTACTGAAAAGGCTAGAAATTTCGCGTCTAATAGATGTCATGTTCTAGGATTTCACTGTACTCATTATGACTTTCTTTTACTAATAGGGAATCAACCTTGAAATCGTGAAAAAAAGTCAGCTGTTCCATAGATTTTGTCGAAACTTGATGAACTGATTTCGGGGACCCTTAGAAAAAGGGGAATAATGATGAGCACAGTGATATCCGAAAATATGCCCTTCGTCTAGAGAAACACCCTGTAGAGTGGCTATTTATACTAGGTTGTTGGTAAATGACACATTACTAGTTATTATTCTGAGCTTACGCACAACCTCTTGACTCTGTGCTTGAGGGTAATTTAAGTACTTTAAGATGATTTCAACTATTACTCTGGGACCAACCAAAAAAAACATCTGCTCTACATTTTATGTTTTGTCGAGAGTCAAAGAGTTAGGAGGTGACGGTAGGTAGGATCTGAACTTTTTGTATGGAAAATCGTATTGTTTTCGTAATTTGCGGATTGGTCCCATAGTAAAAGTTAACCATAGTGATGCGGCTAGTTTCAGTACCTATTACTGGGCATCGAATAAACTCATTGCATATCTCCTACCGTATGTAAACCTAACGATAGGGCAGAATAATGACTAACATTGAAACAAATTGACATCCGCACTTACGAAAGTACCAAGTCATTGCAAGTGACCTCGAAGGAATCATTAAAGTAAGTTTGTATAGGCCGGGTGGCTAGCCCTGGTGTCAGAGTTTTAGAGCTTGAAGGCCTCTGACATGGCTAAATGGCCAAAACAACCGGGACCTACAATTTCACGTGTCATCCGAGCCACGGTAGCACTCAGTTGGAAAATGCCACCCGCGGTCACCCATCCGATACTGACCGTGCGGAACGTTGCTTAATTTCGTTGGTCGCTACAAGCACCTACGAGTATATAGTCAAACTACGCTACAAACGCTACAAAGAATAGTTTGAGACCATTCATACTCGTAAATTACGTTTCATGCATTTTGGACCTGACCAATGTCCAATGTCTTGGAAATACGATAGGTAATGCGTGTGACATAAATTATGTAGGTAATATTTTTGTCGATCCAGATAAAAAAACATGCTCTTTCATATTTTAAAAGTAGGTACTCATCGTAAAAAATGTGTTCTAAATAAATATTTGGGAACATCTTACACACAGTTTGTGATCCCAAACTAAGCAAAGCTTGTGATATGGGCTGTCAGAGACTGATATACTTAACTTAAGAGTAATCAAGTCGCTCCATACAAACGTCGGTAGGTAATCACACCAGTGTTTGCTGTTGAATATCTATAATTATTTTTTGCAAAAAATAGCATGACCGACTTCACCCAGAATCATTACATAGTATAAAACAAAGTCGCTATCCGCTGTCTGTCCCCATGTATGCTTATATCTTTAAAACCACGCAACGGATTTTGATGCAGTTTATTTTAATAGATAGAGTAATTCAAGAGAAATGTTTATATGTATAATACACCTGTGCGAAGCCGGGGCGCATCGCTAGAACGCAAATATTATGCACGGATCGATTAGCATTTTTCACATAATTGTTGATTTCGATAAAATTTAAATGGGACCAATTTCGAAGTATACTCTTTCCAATAAAAAAAGAATTACTGAAATCGGACCACTTTGAAAAAAGTTATACATAAAAAAAATAAACGCGTCGAATTGTATACCTCCTCCGGTGGTTCGTCGGTCAAAAACTAAGAATTATATCAATTTGTCTTTACAAAATATATGCCTCTTGCTAATAAAACTGTGAAAAAAATCCAATAGAATGATATAAGCCTTGGAACATTTGAATTTTGGAGAAAACTTTGGATGCATAAAACACAGAAGAACTAAACTGAGTCATCTTTTATGAAAATAGCGGCCTAGTTTATATATTCGTTATTTCAAATAACTATTATCACTACCGCTACATAGTATAAAACAAAATCGCTTCCCGCTGTCTGTTCCTATGTATGCTATATCTTTAAAACTACGCAACGGATTATGATGCAGTTTTTTAATAGATAGAGTGATTCAAGAGGAAGGTTTATATGTATAATACACCTGTGCGAAGCCGGAGCGAGTCACTTGTTTAAAATAAATCCATCCAACTTTTCTTCATTCTTCATAATTTACTACGGAGAAAACCTTTTGCGCATTTAGTACGCAGCCGTGTTAGGTAATAATTATAGGTATTTTAAACAAATATAAACAAAATGCTCCAGCAGTCAGGGTTACTAACCACGCCACTTTAGTTTGTTCTATTGATATAAAAAGATTTAATCACTATATTTTTCAGAGACAAGTTTTTGTTTGTTACTTGCTATTAAATAGGCCGAATCATACAAGTCGATGGATTTGAAGTTATCTATATAATTAGTTAATATATTTTTTTCTTTTGTCAAGTAAACAATAAATGACAGATAAATTTTGTCCAAGTTTGGGAGACCGGGCTCGTAACTTCACAACTTTGTCAAAAGAATAGTAAAGTGAAAAAGTAGAGAAATTTTATGGTCTAATGCGGAATTATGCGGGACTTTAACGGGCTATAGCTTCATTAATTTTTATCTATTTGACAAAAGAAAAAATACGTGTTATATTTTTTGGATAATAATTAGACAGACTAATTATATTTTTAGCCACCTAGCCTATTGACATTTTATTCATAGTTCTGTAATAAACTAGCATTTTCTTAAATAGTCCTCTGTTGAAATAGGCCTACCTACGAAGAGCGATTGTGGCCATCCACCTGTGGCACGCTGGCCTTTTTTTTTACCAGGGGAAATCTTTTAAAGGTACTACCGCACCTCGGGACAGGCGGGTGGTTATGTGGGAGTCCCCGCCCATTGCTGGACGGTATACCCACCAAA
Source organism: Hypomecis punctinalis (assembly GCA_949316475.1). Classification (NCBI taxonomy): domain Eukaryota; kingdom Metazoa; phylum Arthropoda; class Insecta; order Lepidoptera; family Geometridae; genus Hypomecis; species Hypomecis punctinalis. The sequence continues at coordinate 12,888,169 of OX438797.1, forward strand.
ACTATATATGATGCCTGTGCATAGGCACAGGCCTATAAGCTGGCCTAGTGCGGGTTCGTGTTTAAGGTATATTTCTGTATACAAATGAAGTATTCTAGGATATCTCTGTTATCGATGAACTTTTACTATTGTACTAACTCCATGAAAAAAATTGAAAAAATCGAAAGCAACTGAACTTTTTCTATGAAACAGCTAATTTTTATCGTAATTTCGGGGTTGGTCCGATAGTAAAAGTTGGTTATAATGATGACTTCTCTGTTGTCATGAAAATTATTTGCTGTCTAGAAAAAACACCCGTACGTATGTAATTAAGAAGTTAAGAAAACTCTAGATAAGTAGAGCGGGGATTTGCAGTGTTTATTGTAATTGCTTCCTTCTCAGCTTATCGATAAGTATTACTATTAAACTGCATACCTGTCTTCTGACTACCTACCGAATCTTATCTATGTATGACTGCACCTACTTACCAACGACTTTGTACTTATAGATAGACTAGCTTTTGTCCGCATCTTCGCCCGCGTTTTTTAGATTTTTGTGCTTTCTAATAGAAACGTTTTATTTTTCGAGATAAAAAGTAGCCTATGTGACTCTCCAATGTTTAAACTATATCCATGCTAAAATCAAGTCTACCCGTTGCTCTGTTGCTGCGTAAAAAAGTAACAAACGCTCTTTCGGATCTATAAAATATTAGAAAGATACAAAAATATGTTTACAATCTAAACGGAAAAAATCTGATTTTAATTATGAAGAGATTCTACAATAAAATCGTGTCTATTTAAAAAAAAAACGGTTTTGATCAATTGGTCATCTACTCATGTCGATTGAAGTCTTAGTGTACGTGCGCCCAAAATGCACCCATATCGCATACCTTTGTTTTATTAATAAACCACAACACCATAATTTATTGGCTTGTCTTAAAGAAGCTCATTCCATTATAATAATGTTACTTCATCGACTGTATATATTACCTACTTTCCATGCAGGCTGCGTAAGTGTCTACCGAATATGAACAGTTAACATAGCGAATAACGGTTCAGCTAACTATATGTGCAATTAATTTTGTCAACGATGCTGTGACCTTTTTGCGAAAATGTGGGGTTCGGTCATGCTGGTATTGACGAAAGTTATTCTTTTATTTTGCTTCACGTATCAGGCGCAAACGCATACCAGTTTAACATAAAGAGGATAGCGACCGGCACTCCGCCAGTCTGCTTGAGAGAGCCGAGCCGGCACTACGCTGCGTCAGGCACGTCACGCTATTCCACATTTAAATAACCCTGTGACAACACGCGATACCAAATAAACTCTAAACAACTAAGCAAATCGGGAAGCAATAGTTTTTATCCCTGCTGAACTAGAAGCGGTGAGTTATCATTGTTTATCGTAAAATCCCAGCTTTTAAATCATGCCTGTTTTTCATATATCAAGCGTTATAACTTTATTTTGCCTGCAACGATGTCAATGAGACTTGTTCAATGAGACAATATTTTTACCTGCGTCTAAATCAGCTCCTCAAGAAAAGCAGAGCTCGAAACTTATTTCTTTTTTGTTCATAAATCAGCCAGGCCGAGTGTTGAAGACGTCTGCATTTGGTCATTAAAATCTTTTTGTTGAATAACATCCATTGAGTCACAAAACTCGTCATCAGGTATTAGAAGCACGCTTTCTAATTTACTATGACGAATTTTCGCAACCATTGTAGAGTAGGTGCACATAAACAATGACCATGTCGATGTAATTCGCTGCACATGGATATTAACACAATAGCAAATCATTATACATATTTGTATGACAGATTTTCCCTCATTGTAGTGCGCCTATACAGGTATTTTCGCGGAAAAACCCACGTACCTTAGAATCAGCGCTTATACATGCGTCCGTGTGATTTTATAATGAAAACTTTGGTATGTTACCTCTGTCATTGTGTTGTTTTACTCATCTACCAAAAACCGTGGATAATATCGTTCGAGTGAAAAAGGTCTACTATACCTGCATTTTGTAATTTTGTGTTCCTAAGTAATTTATTACCGCTTAATATATCCTATGTTATGGATTTAAATGGTTTGATTAATTTTAGTTTACGAGGTGGATTTATTTATGTATCTCTCTCAAACATGCAGGTAATAAAATTGACTAGACATTTTTCAATCCATTTTCGCTTTAATTCTTGGGATGTTTTAAAATCAACTAGTATTTGTATGGGTGACCACGGGTGGCCATCGTGCAATTGTAGGTTCCGGTTGATTTCACCGTTTAGCTGTGTCTGAGGCCTTAAGTTGCATAAAAACTCTGACACCAGGGTTCGCCACCCAGTCTATACTATTTATTATTTACTTACTATCGGTGGCTCAGTGGTTAGTGACCCTAACTTCTGGATCAAAGAGGCGTGGGTTCTTTCCCCACGGCAAATATTTATGTGAAGAACATAAGTGTTTGCTCTGTGTCTGGGTGTTATTTAGTTACTATCTATATGGCGTGTGTAAGATGTCCTAAAAATATTTATTTGTTTGTTTTGTGAATCAAGCACGAAGTCTATCTTAGTCCTAGGTTCCATCACTGATGTACCTATCACATGTTTTAATCGACTTTGAAAAAAGAACGAGTTTCTCAATTCGGCTGCATTTTTCGTGTGTGTTACTTTTTTATAGGTGAACCGATTTTGATGTTTTTTTCTTGCCTTTTCTTTTTTATAATAGATAAAAATATGGAGTTTCAAGATTTGTCGACTTACCTAAGCCATATACAGCTGTCGCATTTATCGGAACAAATATAATTCTCTACTTATATATACTTGTATTGTACATCTAATTTTCAGTTAGTTTGACTCAAAAAAATAGTTTAATTAGTTATTGTTTAGAATTGTAGTTTCATTTTTAGGGTTCCGTACCCATAGGGTGAAAACGGAACCCTATTACTAAGACCCCGCTGTCCGTCTGTCTGTCACCACTTCACCAGGCTGTATCTCATTTACCGTGATAGCTAGAACGTTGACATTTTTACAAATGACGTGTTTCTGTTGCCGCTATAACAACAAACACTAAAAACAAAAATAAATATTTAATGGGGGCTCCCATACAGAAAACCTGAATTTTAAGCCGTTTTCCGCTCGATATTAATAACGGTGACAGTAGATGCTTGAAATATTCACAGAATATTGAGTTAAATATTTACTTAGAAAATAAATATTTAAAATAAAATATATATTTATGGGAGCCATATAAGAAACGTGTTTTTTTGCTCGATATTTATAACGGCAATAGGTACTTGAATTATTTCCAGAATATTAATTTGTATATTCTCTTGAAATTTAATAATGAAATTAAACTAAAATATATTAAGGGCGGTACGGGACCCTCAGTACGCGAGTCCGACTCGCTTTTGGACGATTTTTTAATTAACTGCAAATGCGAGTCCACAGATCACAGAAAGTCTAGAGATAATCCAAATACTCAAGCCCACTGCCATTTGGCAGCGTGCCCAGCATGCTGGCAGCATTAGGTAGCTCGCTGAAGTGCAAAACTTAAACGTTGAGTCAAATAAACATAAGCATTGATTGGACACGAAACACACAACTTGACGCTTAGAAATATTACAAAAATTATACATTTGAAAACATAATTTTACAAAATTTTAACATGTCATATATGACATGTAGATATATTTTTATATTAATATGTACAATGTTTTAAATAAATTAAGACTAATACCAAAGACCTTTCTTGAGGTGCAAAATAAACTCAAATTACAATACTTAATATACATAAGTATGCCATTTTACGTTTTCTGTAGCTAGTTGAGAAAATATCAGAGAGCTAATGACCATTAGGGAAAGTAGGTACGTCCAAAACAATATACTGTTTTCTATTTCTTTAATAATTTCTTCATTTTAATTTTTTTGCACAGGAAATTTGATTATTTATCTACATACTTAACTAACAAAAACAAGAATTTATAATAAATAACTAAGAAATAATTCGTTTTGAACAGTGGTTTATGAAAAACCATTTTGTCCATACTATACGGACAAAATGGAATAGTCGTAATGGACAAAATGGCATACACCTTATTATATACGTACTGCATAAATATAGCTTTTGGTTATTATAGACAAGTCTCCAGATTCAACCTGAGCCCTAAGAAATTAATTAATGTTACTTAACTAATATTATCAAGGTTTTGAGCGCGAAAATAGATGATGATAGTATTCGACGTTAAAATTGTCTGTAAATGTTGAGGTTTTGGTTTTCTTTTGCCCTAACCACTTATAAGTCTTCCTTTTTAGGCAGGTGATATTATTAGTAACATTAGTATTAGTTTAAAAATATCTTATAATTTAGCCACTTTTATGACGTTAAATTAGTATGCCATTTTGCCCGTACTACTTTTTATACACATAAAAGCCCAAAAATAATTTAACACTTATATATTTTATCAAAACGAAATGCAATATTCAAGGATGAAAGTAAAACGATAGTAACAAAAGCAAATAACTTAATAAAACTTTAAAAACTTCTATCGAAGATAAAAAATTAGTATCGGCCGATTATCTATATTAAATTATTGAGAAAAATGACAGAGCCAATAATGATAGTATTTTCACAGTTCGATAATAGACGAGGCTTAAGATAATATTTCCAGAAGAACCTTAAGTCCCGCCAAATTTGAAATACAGTTGGTATCTAAGTGACCCAAAATATTTATTTATGCCGTTTTACCCGTATATGCCATTGTGTACGTACTTCCTCTATTTATTTTATAACTAGTTCAAAGTCAAAGTCAAAATTTATTTATTCCGTAGACACAATACAGGAAATACCTGAAATCGTCTGGTTACAATTTTTAAAAGTTCTACTTAATTAATTTTTTAGTATAAATAAATAAGCATACTTTTTGATTTCCCAAGATCAGTATCATTAGATTAGTAGCATTAGGTACACAAAAAAAATATAAGAATACAAATCAAAAATAAAATTGTATCAGTATCATAAAATAACAATATTATCATCAGTTTAAAAATGTCAACGAGTTTGAACGAGTATGTTCTTCTGTTCTATGGTGTTGCCAATGAATAGATCTAGTTGTGGATCTATAGTAGAGCAAATGACAAACTTTGCGTTTAGACGGGACAGAAAGAATGGCAGCTTCGTAACTTTTTTATGGTGACTATTTTCTTCTCATTTCATTAAAAGAGTCACATCCTAAAGCGTAAGTAATTTCGTATAGGCCGGGTGGCTAGCCCTGGCGTAAGAATTTTTAAGGCGCCTGAAGGCCTCCGACATGGCTAAACGATTAAAACAACCGGTGCCTACAATTTGACGTCATCCGAGCCGCGGTAGCGCTCAGTAAATACCACTCGCGGTCACCCATCCGACAAATGGCCGTGCTGAACGTTGCTTAACTTCGATGATCGCTAACGAGCACTTCGTCAAACTACGCTATCAACGCTACAATATAATAGAAGCTCTTTCATTTCTCTGGTTGCAACTCACTCTAGATTAGAACTAGAGAAATGAAATAATTTTAGGCCATACTAGTATATTGTGTTATGAATTATTTTTTTGCAAAAAATAGCAAGGCCGACTTCACCCGTGTACAGAATTCGCAAATATTTCGCACGGGTCGATGTAGCATTTTTCATATGTTGATTTATCAAAAATGGCTCAGCCGATTTCGATAAAATATAAATGGGACCAATTTCTAAGATACTCTTTCCAATAAATACGCGTCGTACGGCGTATATATATACGCGTCGAATTGAGTAGGTACCTCCTCATTTCGGGGATGATATGTATAGTATACTACCCGAAAAAATGCAGTCGCCACGTTTATTAGGTGTTATAGCTATATGCTATAAATGATAGACTGAAGAGGAGGAAAATTATAATGCCGAATGTTACGTAGCACCCAAAATATAGAGCAACATATACAGCTGGCACTTGAATAGGAGGTGCAAGTCTGGCATTGATTTTGAGACGAGTCTCATATTGGTCAGACCCGCGTTACGCATTACTAACGGTTCGTGGCCACAATTGGTATTCCAGTGAAGTAGCGCTCCACGGCGAGAATCTTATGCAAACGTTACATACGTACGTAATACGTATCCAATCGAACGGCCTCGATGCAGCTTCTGAAAAATAAACCAAATGGGTCACCTCGAGGTCGGCAAATGCTGCCTCCGAAGCCGAACAAAGAGTAAAACGATGAGAGCGTAATATGAAATATCTCTTTGTGAGTAAACATCCTTAAATGACGCTGGCGTTTTACGCAAGAGCAGTTTATTTATGGACCGTAAACCCAAAAAAGTTTTCATGTAGATGATGAACCGTTAGTAATTTGCTGATGCACCGCTGCCGGCGTCCGGTCGGTGCCGTCGCTTACAAACTGGAAAACCTGGCCGTTATACTGCAGCAATTATGAGGCATTTATAAATGCCAAAGAAGTTGTTATAAATTCCTGGAAAATTTACATCCTTTTTATACGTAACTTGGCGACCAAGCTTTGATTGTTTGCAGAATTGCGCATAAAATTAATCTTAGAACGGTATCTTAGACCTTTTTTATGTTTTCTATATTCTACAATGTAATTTATACATTAAGATATTTTGGTTTTTAGGCAGGTACTCTGTAATAAATTACTACCTAAGTATGTACTTACTAAAAACTATTTCCTTACGGTAGGTACCTATTACTACCATTTCGGATTTACTATACCTACAACCTTTCTCGATTAGGTCGCTATTTATTAAATACCTATTTCAAAGCGCAGATCCTATTTTAGAGCAGTGATTTGTGCCGAACGCCATTAGAGTAGTAATCAATGGATTCACTAATAATGATTGGTCTCGCTACGCACAGCGAGACCAATCATTAATAAAGAAAGAATAAGAATCATTAATCAATAATGTAAGGGTTTTCAGTTGATTTTCCCATTTCACATTCCATTCAAGTAGTTCGTGGAATTATTAAATAGTCTCTATTGCTAAGTACCGTGAAGGATTTAGTCCAGTCGGTATTGACACGGTTGGCGGTCCGGTTGTTGTGTAACAAATGTGTCGAGGATGACGTGAGGCAGACTTTCGCTGCAGCAGAGCTCCCCACGCGGCCGAGGGAAATCCGAGCATTATGCCGCCTCTCGACACGACGCCGGGCCACCGTTACACTTTATAGGTATCGCCTTGGAGAGATTGGGGATTTCCTGTGACGCATAGCTCTTCTGCTTTTGCAAGGGTTTGCTCTTGCATTTATAATTCACACAATCGGTCTTTCTTATTACGCAAATCTTTGACGCAAATTACCGCGATATTTTTGGATACTCGCTAAATTATTCTTAAACTCTCCTAATTAGGCAGATATATTATGATAACATGATTTAATGGCACTTAGTAATTTGTGGTGGTAACAGCCAAACATACCTATTGTAAATTCGGAAATCATTATTCAAAAAGCAATTTCAGTCCACCGATTTTATTTTGTTGCTCTATAAATTATCTACTACATTTAATTATCACTTCATAGTTACTTATTACAAAGTATTCATACTTGCGCCTCAATAACCTCATTAACAACAACCCTGAAAACTAGTACCCAACGTGTTCAACGAGTACCTACTTACCTACATCGATTTATTCAACGCCACCTACTTTAGTGGCGTCGCTACAGCTGTTATGAACGATGGGGCTTTCCCAATCGAGAGTACACAATAAATGCAATCAGCTTCGTCAGGCGCTCGACAAATCGCCGGATCCCGCAGTCGGCGCGAGGTCAGCAGATGCCAATTAGTCATTTCCACGTCAAGCCTCGAACAACGGACTATGATTGAGCGCCTGTCAAATCTGCCTCGCCGAATCAGGGTTAGTAAGACTACGAGCGGATTAACTATTCATGAAAGCAGACCCAGACCTATCAGGGACATGATCCAAAAACGAATAAGTATTAGAAAATAAATCTCGACGCTTCATTTTATCACTTACAATCAATTAGGTTTGGTTGTTACCTATTCGTGTATTCGTTTTCGACATCACGACTTTTGTGTCAGGAAATCAATGGAGTCGAAAGTTTGAAAGTGGAATTACAGGCGATGGCTATTGTTATCCTAATAATAAAATATCGGGGTATAGTTAGTGTGTGGTTTGTTTGTGATGAGAATCGGCGAGCGTGAACTGCGGGCAGGTCGCTGCACCCTCCCCCGTGCCTCTCGCGGAGAAAGCGCCGGCGTCGGCGGCAGCGCGCGCTGCCGTGCTGCTGGCTGGCCATGCTCACTAATACGGTGTTTGTTATCAGTTTAGGCACCCATAGGGTATAAGTTTGTATCATCTACCTTCTTACATTGTGTCGCATTAATTATTCAGTTTAATTGTCACAGATTACTGTGACGTGTGTAAGATTAGTGCGTTACAGACGTCGTTCATCGTTCTCTGATTCGTTTCGGTAAAAGGCTTTGTAACTTTAAAGCTTTTGAGTCTATTTAGTCATTTAGTAACAAAAGCTTGCAAAATCATCGCGGAGTCTGTCTCACGTAATCACTGAAACGTAAACTCACGTAATCTATACAGTTGACGTTGGAATATACAAATTACTATTCTTGTGTTACGCTACTCTAGCCACTATATGTATAGAGTCTAGCTAGCAGTTAAGTGCGCTTTTGCTTTTAAAATATTTAAAAAAAGGACCATTTTACTGTAAACAATCTTGATGGTTAGTGACCATGAAGTTGAAGATGAAGCAGACTTAGAAGTTGTTTACGTATACAATGCTGTAAAAAAGCAATTCTCCTAATTTCATTTCATTTCATTATTTAATTAAGTTAGTTATTTACCTACCTAACATTGTTTCTGGCAAACATGGTATTTACCTGTACTATACCAATATATTTAAATTCCTACCTTGAAATAATTTCAAGCTCTGAAATTCCCACTTTATCTACTTATTTACGCATTCGACATTCTTTGAACGGCGTAATCAGAATTCTTCAGACGTAAAGCATTACATGAAACGTGATGCGAATCATGCAGTTTTTAATTCTTGGTATCACTTATTCATAAAAAAGGTGTTTTTTTAAATTAAGGACACGCTATAGGTACTTATGGGTAGAATCTTTTAAGTTCAAGGACATCTATTGTCAGACGCATAGAACAGGAAAACTCGTTTCTCTCTTCGGTGGTCACATATATGTGTATATAGTTTTTTGAGAGTTGGCCGATTCAAACTTTAATATTATCTGTTTTCAAAAGACAACCGTGAACAAGAAAAGGTAAGCGTGGTGGTCTAGTGGTCGTGACACCCGCCTTACAATCGTGAGGTCGTGGGTTCAAATCCCAGTCCCGTACTACCAATGAGTTCTTTAGAATTTATGTACCTACGGAATTCCACATCAATGGCTTCTATCCTATCTTCGGTGAAGGAAAATATCGTAAGGCAACCTGCATTCGTCCATTGAAAAAATTGAAGGCGTATGTGAATCCACCAACCCGCACTGGGCGAGCGTGGTGGATATGGCCCAACCACCCTTCGTGGTAGGCCTACGTCCTGCCACTGCAGTCCACTGACTATTAAAAAAGGCTGGTACAGTAAAAGACAACGTATTGAAGCATATGGTATAGTGGTGCCGTTAATTTAAAACGTAAAATTTTCTAGTACTGTCTGTAAATACATACCTAAATGTAATAAAAATATGAACTTATCCCGGGACTGATGTAAGTCGTTCCTAAAATAATGTAAAAAAATCTTTATTGAAACCCAATTTAAGTTTTTTTGTCTCTTACAGACAACATGTTGAAGCTAGCGGGGGTGGTATTGCTCGTCATATCGACTGTGAACAGTCAGTGCTTCTACAAAGACGATGCTTCCAAAAAGCTCAACCCTGAAGCTCGGAACTCCCTCTACAGGGGTCAACTGGAGTTCACGTTAAAGCTGTTCAATGCCATCAACGACGAGGTCCAAAATGACAACATCTTCTTCTCACCGTTCTCGGTGTACCACTCGCTGCTTCTGGCGTACTTTTCGGCTGGGCAGCAGACTGAAGAATCTTTGAAGAGATCTTTACAAATTGCAGACAATATGGTAAGGAATTTTAGGGCTTTTGCACATTATAATTTAATTATAATTTTGGGAAAATTGCCCACCAATGTATATGTGCCTTGTTTTACCTACAAAATTGACTGCCTCGGTGGATCAGTGGTTAGTGACCCTGACTTCTGGATCAAAGAGACGTGGGTTCGATCCCCACCCAGGGCAAACATTTACGTGATGATCATAGGTGTTTGCTCTGTGTCTGGGTGTTATTTAGGTACTATCTATATATGTATGTATGTATTTGAAAATATGTATATGTAGTTTATCAGTCTCTGACAGCCATATCACAAGCTTTGCTTAGTTTGGGGCCAGAGACCGTGTGTAAGATGTCCCCTGATTTAAAATAAAAGACTATAGGAATTCATCTAAAAATCAGCGCTCATGCTAACATGAGCCCCTTTCGTGATTTGGAATATCTACCTTATTTTGCAAATCCAGTATTACTTAAATAAGCCCGATTACAGAGGCGCCATCGTAATTATAATAGCTAAATAGCATAGTTCTATTTCTTTTTCACTTTAGGCATTCGATAGAGAGAACGCTCTTACGTTGCTATTAAATTTACCCTGGCGCCTCTGTAATCGGACTTATTTAGGTAATACTGGATTTGCAAAATAAGGTAGATATTCGAAATCACGAAAGGGGCTCATGTTAGCATGAGCGCTGATTTTTAGATGAGTCCCTATAGTCTGCTTAGAGTAAACATGTAGTGTCATGTAGGTACCTTCTACGTCGATACGCGCGCTATACTCTAGGCTGCATCTATGCTTACGATCAGGCTGAATAGGGTCAAACGCAATGCTGAATCCTTTAATACATTTTTACTAACCTGTTCGTATTCACACGGTTTCAGGACAAGATCAACCTGATGACAGCATACAAGGTGGACAAGCGCTCGCGGCTGATGAACAACAACAGCGACAGCTACGAATTCACCAGCGCTAACAAGCTGTTCTCTGCGAACGAGCTGGAAGTGCGTCAGTGCATGCTGGAACTGTTTGGAGACGAACTTGAGACTCTGGTAAGAAAATATTTCAGAATAAAATCTAGCTGACAACATACAACGTAGTTATCTACGTTGTTATCAGTTATCTGGTCCCGGCTGTTGAACAAAAATAGCGACAGCTACGACTTCACGAGCGCTAACAAGCTGTCCTCTGCAAACGAACTGGAAGTGCGCTAGTGCATGATGGAACTCTTTGTAGACAAACTTGAGACTCTGGTAAGTCATTTTTTTAAGACGAGATTAAATTTAAATGACAACATACAACGTAGTTTTGACCCACTTTGAGCGATCAGATTTTCTTTAAACTTTGCACAACTATCAAAGACCGATGACAATGCATTTATAAAAAAAAAAGATTTTAAAGAGAGATTGATGACTCCTAAGCGTATTTTTTTTATTTTTTTTTAAACTATACTTATATTATTTGTAAGTAGAGCAAAGAAATATTTATACTTACTACTAGACCATTACCAAAGCTTACAAATAATTATAATGTTTATGTGTCACAGAAAAACCTTAGGTACCAAGGACTATGATAGATTATTGTAATTAGGTATTTCCTCGCTTATAGTGGCATAACCGCAAAACGTGTAAGAAAACCCGTACGTGATATCGTGGGACATAATCCATTTCTATACCACAATGATTTCACTCCATTCTTCACGACGCAACAATGAGTACAATACTTCGTTGTAGGTAGGTACAGAACCAAGAATTTTAACCGACTTTCAAAAAACGGAGAAGGTTCTCAAATTCGTCAATTCGTCTGGTTCAAGTTCGTGGTTTTTGTGCGGATGTTACCTTTATGTTCTTCTTAACTTTCATCCCTTAAGTTTATTCCAGAAAATTATGGATACATTTATTTCTAGCTCTCCTAATACTTTAAATTAAATAAATAAATATTTAAAATAAATATGTGTAAGATGTCCGAAGGGACATCTTACATGCTTCTTACATAGAGACCGTATGTAAGATGTCCGATGGGACTCCAAACTGAGCATAGCTTGTGTTATGGCTGCCAGAGACTGATATCCTACTACGAGTAATATTATAAACGCAAAAGTTTGTGAGTGTGTATATGGGAGGGGACGACCAAATAAAGTGTGGATAAATTGTGTGAAAGATGATATGCGAGAGAAAGGAGTTGATGATGAGATGACGAGTGAAGTGGCGAAAAGAAACGTGCTGTGCCGACCCCACCTAGTGGGATAAGGGCAGGATGATGATGATGACATCAGAATAACACATAAACTATAATTTATAAAAATATCGTGTGAAATGAAGTTCGCCGGGTCAGATAGTACTACATATACGTATTTTAAATATATTATAATATATACATACTTATATAGATAGTACCTAAATAACATCCAGACACAGAGCAAACACCTATGTTTATCATATAAATGCTTGCCCTGGGTGAGGATCGAACCCCCGCCCCTTTGATCCAGAAGTCAGGGTCACTAACCACTGAGCCATCGGAGCAGTCAAATTACTACTTATTTAAAGATTTTATTTAACTTGCTTTAATGTTTGTATGTTTATTCGGGAGGAATCGTGCTACTAAATTTTTTTAATTCCTATTTCAGCTTGAAAGAAGTCGTTTGCTATGATTATGTCAATAATTATTTATTTTTAGAATCAAATAAGTTTGTATTGCAGAATTTCCGCGAAAATCCAAAAGCAGCTCGCGAGCACATCAACAGCTGGGTGGAACGGGTGACCAAGGGCCATATCAAAGACTTGGTGCCCGAAGATGGCGTGTCTGAAAACACTAAGCTGGTGCTCGCCAACGCCGCTTACTTCAAGGGCATGTGGGCCTCCAAGTTCCCAGCAGAGAACACGAAGAAAGATATCTTCTTTGTATCCGAGACGAATCAGACAATCACGCATTTTATCGTGCAGAAGGGAATTTTCCACTTCAGTAAGTTTAAATTATTATGTTGGCTTTCAGGCGACTCTAAAACTAGACACCAGAGCTAACCCCCCGGCCTTTATGGTTAATACTTAATTTCGATATCCAAGGGTCTGCTTAGATCGAGACTATATTAGAAGCGATGTAGCGTAGGTACTGAGTAAAATGAAAAAAAATATGAATATGACGGAGTGAGACAGCATAGCTGGTTTTAGTTGGAAGCAATAGTGATGATTTTAAAGTGGGTATCACCCGAATGGGATCGCACGTGGCAACACTGCATGCTTGTGTCGGAATGAAATGACTTTTGACAGATGACGAAAAAACGTCATGCCATTCCCGAGCGCGAGGCGGATTGCACCCGTGCAAATCCATTGACTTTGAAATCGGTTTCCATCCTCGATAATTCTCGTTAAATTGATTACAAAGTGATACCAGGTCAATAAAACCACCCGTTGCAGTAGTACAGAGTGTTTATTTTGGTGAGATGGACAACTGGAGACCGCCGGCGAGCTGTACCAATGAGTCACCCACAAATAACGATGGCGTGTCTAGACGTAGCACGGAGTTCAGACCGTCATTATGAACATCTTTAATTTCGGGACCAACCCGGAATTTGAGAAAATAACTCGGCTGTTTCATACAAATGTATCGAGAAAATGTATGAAATTTTTTCCTGGATTCCTGATTTTTTTTCCTGGATTCCGGATTGGCCCCATTATAAAATCTGTTCATAGCGATGGTCTGAATCACCTCCTGCCGGCTTAGTACACCAGTTCTAGATAACCCTGTATAATAATTACAAAAGTCCCAACTTATTCAAAATAATATGCATTGTAGAGTCATAATTATATATTAAAATTTATATGAACACCGGATACAACTTACGATTATTTGAACGGTCGAGCCGCTATGCGTCCGACCGTTGTTGGAGTGTTGCGCGGGCGTGCGTTGTCTGGGGCGCGCGGATTCCCTGAAAAAGGAGTACTAACTACTCTGAAACCGGTCGGACGCATAGCGGCTCGACCATTCAAATAATCGTGAGTTGTATCCGGTGTTCATATAAATTTTAATAATGAATCCTCACGCTAGTTTTAATGTCATAATTATATAAGTTCATATAAACATTCAATCCTTAGAAGACGGATATACAATATACATATTTGGCGATATCCAGCTTTTACAATGATTAATTATATTGTTAAGTGTTATTCATTTTTTAACAATTATATTGTTAAGTGTTAAGTGTTATTCATCATTCCAACGATTTCGCCAAAAAGTATAGTAGGTAAAAGTTTTTGCACTTAGGTACTATAGCTACATTAATATCTTCAAATATGACCGTTGCCTAAGCAAACATCCTGTATTATTTGTTAATAGCTCTAATCAATACCTAAATGGAAATTCTAACTGAAGATGGCAACCTAAATCTCAGACTCTACCTAAACGGACCGGTGCGGACGGGCAGTGTGATTTAGTTCGTTCGTATAAATGCCAGATTTGCTTATCAAAAACTTGTAAGTGAAGCATTTTTTTTATTATTTCTTTGCTAAGCGATATTTCTGCAATAGGCTTGGGCACTACGTCGCTATGCACTGCTCCACTACACTTTGGTAGAATCTGGGCTTCGGAATACTACCTACGTATTAATGTTATATTATGAATCGTACACAGTAGACATACTTGGAAATGATAACGTCATTTATCGCTGTTTAACATGCGCATTTTTATTAAACTTATAGATTTATAATCGTTTCTTTATGCACCTCTAGATAACTTATTTTTGAGTCCTGCGTCGTTTGGCCCCGCAAGCTGTTGGACCCGCGGGGCGAATCGACCAAGACTCTTTTTGAAGGTCCCCATTCGGCCCGCTCCAAACAATGCGGGGCGAATGGGGACCTTCAAAAAGAGTCTTGGGCGATTCGCCCCGCGATTCACTTTTTTATCTGTACATTTAAGTAGAAAAGTAGTCAATGAAAAAAATAAACATTTGCATTATTTTGAGGGCGTCATTCTATGAGTCATATGGGAGTGTATGAACAAAAATGCATTTGTTTGAATGATGCAATTGATGATTGAATGATCATCACATGAAACTTATGTACCGAATTGGTTTCACGTGTTTTGTAAACATAAATATTTCATTTGAAGCAAACAAATGAACCATTCCATGTCTTTTTATCTACAATATACTTTTTAATTTTATCTAGAATAAAAATATAATTGTCATGGGGCTCTTTAGAAGTTTGTGGGATTACCAACCGTGTCCCACAGATGCCATGATAGAAAAAGATTTTTATGGTAAATCTGTCACACTATATCTCACAAAATTTTTTGAAAATCATTTATCTTCTATCTATATTTATAAAAGAAAGTCGTATTAGTTACACAATTTATAACTTAAGAATAGCTGAACCGATTTGGCTGAAAATTTGTAAAGAGATAGCTTAGAACTAGGAAAAGGATGTAGAGGATACTTTTTTCCAGTTCCTTTTAATATATTTTTTTACTTTTACTTATTATCTGCAAAAGCTCTGTGTGCAAAAGTAATCCGTTTGCATGAACTTTGCTTTGACAGCTGTAAAAATTATAAAATGACAGCTGTCAGTTAAAAACATCAGCAACCTGTCATATAAAAAATGACAGCTGTCAAAATTAAAAGAGGTATATCTCTGTAACTGTCAATTTTAGACTATTGATGTCTTCACAAAAGTGATAGAGCTCAACGATATCTACATTTCAGATGACAGTTGTCAAACTTAAATCAATTGAATCAATTGTTGAATCAATAATAACCGAGATAAATCACTTTTAAGTTTGACAGCTGTCATCCGAAATGTAGATCTTGTCAAGTTCTATCACTTTTGTGAAGACAGCCGTAATCTAGAATCGATAATAACCGAGATATATCACGTTGAAGTTTGACAGCTGTCATCCGAAATGTAGATCTCGATGAGCTCTATCACTTTTAAAGAGAGCAGTAGTCTAGAATCAATAATTACCGAGATAAATCACTTTTAAGTTTGACAGCTGTCATCCTAAATGTAGATCTTGTTGAGCTTTGTCACTTTTGTGAAGACAGCAGTAGTCTAGAATCGATAATTACCGAGATAAATTGCTTTTAAGTTTGACAGCTGTCATCCGAAATGTAGATTTCGTCGAGTTCTATTACTTTTGTGAAGAAAGCAGTAGTCTAGAATCGATAATAACCGAGATAAATCACTTTTAAGTTTGACAGCTGTCACTTGGACAGCTGTTACTGTGACATTAGTCGTGACAAATTACACGATCCGATTTCTAACGTGTACGAGGGATTTTTCTCATCTTCATTTTAAGATTGAACGGTTGTCGTCAAAACCTTTTTTTCCCACTAAATATTCATAGAATACTCGAATACTCTAGATTTAATGTCTAAATCGCTACCGGCAACACTAGTCACCGCCCTTGTGGCATGTCTGTAACTGAACACCTTTGATCCAAATTGGCAGGAATCAACACAAGACCGACAAAACTGGAAATTTCGAGAGGAAGCCTTTGTCCAACAATGGGACATTAAAAGCTCATAAACAAACAAACAATTCTTTTTATAGCGTTGCATATCTGTTGATTTTTTGTAGTCGGATTTTTATTTTATGTCATGTAATTTTATGCGTGGCTGTACCATAAGAAATGCGTAATACTGATGCGGGAAATTGATCTTTATCAACGTGGGCCCAAACAACCACTTCTTTTATAGTTATTGGCGTTTCGCCCCGCGGGCCCAATGGGGGCCTTCAAAAAGAGTCATGGTCGATTCGCCCCGCGGGACCAACAGCTTGCGGGGCCAAACGCCGCAATACCCTTATTTTTGACCCTTTGACTTTGAAGTATCTTATTTGGGTACTATACCTACACGTACGCTATAGATAATCCTACTAATATTATAAACGCGAAAGTTTGTGACGATGGATGGATGGATGTTTGTTACTCTTTCACGCAAAAACTACTGAACGGATTGAGATGAAACTTTGCAATAATATAGCTTATATATCAGAATAACACATAGGCTATAAATTATAATGATATATTGCGTATGCGGGCGAAGCCGCGGGTAAAACTAGTATAATATAATAATACAACAGGCACGATTCAGATATATTTTTCAGACATAAAATCCAACTAACCATTTATTTCATTCACAGTCATTAGTCGTATAAAATTGTCAATAACTATTTTGCCATCCTTTAACTCGTCTAGGCAAGCTAATATGGAAGGCTTGAGTATTGATAAGAAAATTTTGTATGCATGTTATTTGACGGGATGTGAGGTTTTAATGCAATTTCCGAAGGAAAATCACGATTCAGTCATCACGGACAGTCATGATTTTAAATTCTGCTGTAAACTTTGACGATATTTCTATTAAATTGGCTTGCACGCATGGCAAAAAAGCCTTTAGTAAGCCTGCTCTTGAAGATTCTAGCGATTGGACCTTACCACAGTCTACTTGTAGTTTGGTTGATAGCTGTAGTCCTGAGTGATGTTCTCAATGTATTATATACTTATTAGATTTTACCCGCGGCTTCGCCCGTTTGATATTTTGATTTTTGACGCAATATCATTATAATTTATAGCCTATGTGTTATTCTAATATATAAGCTATATTATTGCAAAATTTCATCACAATCCGTTCAGTAGTTTTTGCGTGAAAGAGTAACAAACATCTATCCATCCATCCATCCTCACAAACTTTCGCGTTTATAATATTAGTAGGATTCAATTTATAACCAGAAAAAGTCACTGATGCTGAAGTCGGCTAGGAAGATTACTGTACCGTATCAGCCTTTTTTAATAGTTCACTGCAGGACGTAGGCCTTCATGCAGGGTAATTGGGCCATATCCACCACGCTGGCTCAGTGCGGGTTGGTGGATTCACATACTCCATCGTATTTCTTCTACGGACATATGCAGGTTGCCTCACAATGTTTTGCTTCACCGAAATGCTAGTGGTGTTAAATTCCGTACATCAATTCCAAGGAACTCATTGGTACGGGACTTAAACCCATGACCTCACGATTGTAAGACGGGCATCACTACCACTAGACCACCACGGCTTTAGCTTAAGAAGCTTAGGTATATTCTAATCATTATTCTCAATGTGCGTGGTGTTTTCCAGCTGTGAGCGACGAGCTGGGCGCGCAGATCCTGGAGATCCCGTACAAAGGAAACGACATCAGCATGTACATCCTGCTGCCACCATACTCTATGAAGGAGGGTGAGTACATATATCACTACGTAATCTACGTATACTACTACTATTTTTATCACTACTATTTCTTTGGTAGATTTAATTCTACTTGATGATGTAAAATTAGGTGATAAGAAAGCTCTAAGTATTACTAACCATACTACGTAACTACTTTTTCGCAACTTTGACCCCCCCCCCCCCCCGTGACCACCCGTGGTTTGAAAATGGCGCAAAAAATGATAACGTGGTATTTTGAAGAGCCCCCTTTCCCTCCCAGTCATCTAGGTATCAATTCATATTGCGGGTCTTAAAGTATGGGTACTAACCCTGATAGTATTCAATATACTGATACGCGTTGTATTTCCAGGAGTTACCAACATTATCGCGAACCTGACGCCGGAGCGACTAGCCGCCGTGATGGAGGAGAGCTACATGGGCCGCGACGTCGTCGTCCAGATCCCCAAGTTCACCATGGAGAGGCAGCTGCCGCTCAGATCTGTGAGTTATCATCAATATAGATACCTGCGAGTAGATACATTAGAGTACATCTAGATCACAATTATAAATAATTTTCACTATTGAGTCAACCTATAATTCTGGAAAAAAAATCAGATCTATTGTGCCATACCCTTTTTAAGGTTCCGTACCCAAAGGGTAAAAACGGGACCCTATTACTAAGACTCCACTGTCCGTCCGTCTGTCACCAGGCCGTAACTCATGAACCGTGATAACTAAAACGTTGAAGTTTTTACAGAAGATGTCTTTCTGTTGCCGCTATAACAACAAATACTAAAAACAGAAAAAAATATTTAAGGGGGCTTCTATACAACAAATCTGAATTTTTAGCAGTTTTTCCCTCGATATTCTTCTTCTTCTTAGTTTTGGCGTCGCATTATTGTGCATTTGCCATTGTCAAGTATTAAGTTTTAATAATTTTTGAATTTTTTTTATCAAAATTGTCACTGTCGTCTTAGTCCAATAAAGTCGCGGTCAAGTCCAAACATAGTCCCAGTCATACCTCAGTAAAGCAGTGGAGACTTTACTAGATGCCTCTATGGAGTTTTGGTAACAACACGGAACAACATGATACGTCACATTATATCACTTGCCTACACTCATGCACATAAATCAGCTCATAATCAACAAAATACCACATTTTTTCACTAATTATCCCTGATAAAAACACAAGTTTAACAAAATAATACAATGAGGTGACATGATTTTTCCACGTTCCCGCCAAAACTCTGTTGTCCCCTTCGATATTAATAACGGCGACGTAGTATTTAGGTGACGTAACGTGATTTTTTTTCTCGATATTAAAAACGGCAACAGGGAGATGTTTGAAATATTCACAGAATATTAAGTTGTATGTTCTATCATTAATAAATAATTAAAATAAAATATACTAAGGGGCGCTACCATTCGGTATCGGAACCCTTGGTGCGCGAGCCCGACTCGCACTTGACCAATTGTAATTGCCATTAGCCTGATAGTGATTATGGCAACGATATACCCGCGCGGCAAAAACCAGTGGGCTATGCGGCCGGCATAGTGACTGGGAACTTTAAATACTCCTTCTTAACATTATCTCCTCATTTGCAGGTGCTCGAGCGGCTAAACGTTGGCGACCTGTTCAACTCGTCGGCCGACTTCAGCACGCTGTCTCCGCAGCGCGGCATCCTCTTCGACGACGCCACGCATAAGGCCAAGATACAAGTCAATGAAGAAGGTAATATATTTACTTTTTCTTTACCAAAAAACTGAAAAAAAATTTTTTTTTGACAGAAATGGCACAACCAACTTACAAAATTCGAATAGTTCTCTCGAATTTCGATCATCATCATAGTGATCGAGACACGATGATATTTTCATAGCTTATTTACAGTTATGATATCTATCTAGTCTATATGATTATAAAATGACCGATTAAAAGGCGACTTGCTGGCACTTGGTGGACTTAGGTCCACCTTGTAGTTGGTCATTGTTATCCAATGCAGCACTCAGAATACTTTGACTAAGTATTAGTCCGCGAATCACCGAAGTTAACGTCAAATGCCTTCAAAGACCTTCAGGCAGCTTAAAAAGATTGATACCTGTCCGGCTAGCATGCGCACCACGATATAATTTAATTGACGTGTCAAAACAAGACAAAGTTATAACTGTCACTTTTCACACGTCAACAAATATATGTAGTGGTGCGTATGCTAGGCTAGCAGGGTTATCCTGCCTCGGTGGCTCAGTAGCTGGTGACATTAACTACTGTGCCAAGGAGGGGTGGACGATTTCCTCTGGCAGCCATATCACAAGCGTTGCTTAGTTTAGGGTCAGAGACCGTGTGAGATCATCATCATCATCAGCTTATTTCGGCCCACTGCAGAGTATAAGCCTCCTCCCTCTTACGCCAAATATCCCTGTCCTGTGCCAGTCTCATCCAGGTGTTGCCGCAAAACTTTTGGATGTCATCACGCCATCGTTGTAAGGGTCTACCGGCACTGCGTTTCCCGTCGCGGGGCCACCATTCAGTCAGTGTGTGAGATGTCCCTTAATATTTATTTATGCTTACTTATCAAACCTCTGTACGAAACAGGCACAGTAGCTGCAGCAGCGAGCGCCGTGTTCGGTTTCCGGTCGTCCCGGCCGGTGGACCCGACCCACTTCACGGCCAACTTCCCCTTCGTGTACATCATCTACGAGCGCCCCACCGCGTCCGTGCTCTTCATGGGAGTCTTCCGAGACCCTAAGAAGTAAACTGCACCAAATCACCAACAACACTGCCCTTTATAGTCCGGTCAAAATACACATTCAAATTACAAAAACTTCGAAAGAGCTGCATTTTGGTTCTTGGTTCAAGGTCTTGTGAACACCAATTAAAATACACTGCCAAAAGTTTCCATCGATCCAATAGGAGCTCAAAATGTTATTCAGGGTCAAACGTCACAATTTTCGGAGTAAAATTACACCGATTTTACTCAAACAGTAGGTAACTTTTATTTAGTTTATGTACTTTTATGTCTGATTAGACCGGATTACTTCATACATCTCACTTTAAATAAGCTCTCAAAATGCAAAGATCTGAACTGCAAGGATATGTCCATCGTAACTTTAAAAAACTGTGTTGAAGCTTTATAATTTAAAAAGGCTGACTGCAAAAAGCAGTGTATGTCGTTTTGGAAACGAGCAAATGCAATAATACATTATACATAGAAATTGATCAAGCTGTTTAGGTCTTCCGTTACACGTATACTAGGGGTTATTAAATCGTAACTCTCTGGGATGTATCTCCAAGTATTTATAAAAGGTGTTGTTTTGCAATGAGCAAATTTGTACTTTAGACGTATATATTCGTATATGTGATCAACTTTTTAGTATGAGATTACCCTGAAGTACAAATTCATGCACTTTGCAAAACAAAAAGTCAGAGACACTATAGTAGATTTTACAATGCTCGCTACCGCTCTCGTGACCACTGAGGTATACGTTCAGTCGTTCGAATGATTCCATTATAGCGCTCCTGTATACTGTAGATATGATTTTAAGTAACGGTGCATAACTTTATTGGCACCGACAATCTAGTTAGAAAGATTTACATAACAATGAAATAATTTGAATTGTTTTATTTAAGTCTTTCACTCCGCAGTATTCAAAATTATGCGATAGCCATCTCGATCCGCATGAAGAAGTTAACAGACGCAATACAGTGTTTTGTACTTTTAAGCTATTATTTATTTTTACTTAGTTGTATTAGATTATGTGTTAAGTATACTTAGAATAAGTTTGTTTTATGATAGTGTATCTTAAATCAGACTGGGATGAAAAAGAAGATAAATATTTGAAATCTAAAATTTGATAAATTTTTATCCGTCCTGTGCTATTTTGGAAATAATAGTGAGGGGAGAACTTAGAGTAATCTTACAATATCTGATGTTTGTTCGTACATGACATTTAAAAATTATGTAGTTCTGTAAATAAATGTACTTTTATAGTTTTCTATGTATATTTTTATTTGTTGTAACCACCCAATCCTCCTTCATTTGAATCTATAAAAATTGTTATAAAACAATCCTTCCTGATATTATTAACCCAAAAGTGTGTTTGTTGGTTTGTTTGTAACTATTTTAAGCAGCAACAGAGAATGGATTGGTACTTGTATTATGGTATGAGATTGTTCAAAGGTCAAAGAGTGTCGTAAGCTGCCGTAGGTTACTTTAATTCAGAAAAATAAAAGATCCTAATGGTGGCACAAAAATTAAAACATCACAACAAACACGCTGGCGAAGTTGCAAACAAAAAGTAAAAAAAAAAACTTTTGCATCGACTTTTTTATCTGTTCCGCTTATTTCACTAAAATGTGATTGTGGTAAAAGCGTGCTATCTTTATCACGATCCGGATCACAATGATTATTTTCCAATAAATCATCTAGACTTCGGTGATTTAGAGTCTTGTCTAGACATACAGCGATAACAATCAAATTGCTTTTGTAGACGTCGTAGAAATTCAACCGAAAGCAAACCTAACCCACCGATGTAATCCAAATAATGATCAAATTAAAGTGGCAGTGAGCAAACTCCTAACCGATAGGATAATAGATCTTAGGATCTTTTTTAGGTTGCCGTTTGCCGTACCCTAAGAGTCTTGAATCTACTGTCCGTCTGTCTGTCATGTCACCAGGCCGTATCTCATGAACCGTGGTAGCTAGACAGTTGACATTTTTATAGATGATGTTTTTCTGTTGCCGTTATAACAACAATTAGGCAGAATAAATAAAACAGAATAAAATAAATATTTGAGGACTATCATGCGTAACAAACAAATCTATTTTTTTGTTTTGCTCGATATTAATAACGGCAACAGGTAGACGCTTGAAATATCCACAGAACATTAAGTTGTATTCAATTATATTCAGTTGTATTAAGTTATATTCAGAAAAATAAATAATTAAAATAAAATTAACCAAGGAACGTATGGGTAACATAAGGGTACCCTTGGTTAATTTCGCGCGTGAGTCCGAATCTGCGTTTGACTACATACCTAATGTCTGATGTTGAGCAGATATGCGGTCTAGGGTGTAGCACGCTTACCTAGAATACGTTGTATAGAATATGTTGCACGGAAATTTTCGCGCGTGAGTCCGAATCTGCGTTTGACTACATACTTAATGTCCGATGTTGAGCAGATAGTCTAGGGTGTAGCACGCTTACCTAGAATACGTTGTATAGAATATGTTGTACGGAAATTTTCGCGCGTGAGTCCGAATCTGCCTTTGACTACATACCTAATGTCTGATGTTGAGCAGATATGCGGTCTAGGGTGCAACACGCTTACCTAGAATACGTTGTACAGAATATGTTGTACGGAAATTTTCGCGCGTGAGTCCGAATCTGCGTTTGACTACATACCTAATGTCTGATGTTAAGCAGATATGCGGTCTAGGGTGCAGCACGCTTACCTAAAATACGTTGTATAGAATATGTTGTACGGAAATTTTCGCGCGTGAGTACGAATCTGCGTTTGACTAGGTACATACCTAATATCTGATGTTAAGCAGATATGCGGTTTAGGATGCAGCACGCTTACCTAGAATACGTTGTAAGGAAATTTTCGCGCGTGAGTCCGAATCTGCGTTTGACTACATACCTAATGTCTTATGTTAAGCAGATATGCGGTTTAGGATGCAGCACGCTTACCTAGAATACGTTGTACGGAATTTTTCGCGCGTGATCCGAATCTGCGTTTGACTACATACCTAATGTCTGATGTTAAGCAGATATGCGGTCTAAGGTGCAGCACGCTTACCTAGAATACGTTGTATAGAATATGTTGTACTTTAGTGGAGACACAGGCAAAAAATGTTGTATAAATAATGTTACAAGTAGACTAATTTATTATTAACATGATATTGATATAGCCGCCAGTATAATTCGTGGGATGCAAGCTGCTTCCTGCTGCATTCGATCTACAGAGAAACCTATGTTCAGCAGTGGACGTCCTGCGTCTGATGATGCAACTGCTGTATACCTAGCAGTAAGGTTTACGGACGTGGTCAAACGCAAATCTATTTTCAATTAAAAATTAATTGTAGCAATACGACGAATATAAATTAAGAATCAGAAAAAACTATAAGATACTATAAAATTCGATATTAAAAAGTGGGTAAGTACACAAGGTACAATCAATATTTTATCCCACCTCACTCACTCACCAACAAATGCAACGTCGATTATGTTGACAAATGCGACCTGTAGACGAAAACCAACATCTGTACAGAAGAAAGTAAATTCGCTGTGCAAAAACGAAGATCTTCGCTTCGCTCAATAAACAGTTTTAGAAACTCGTCGTATTTTTAAGGGTCCGTAGCTCAAACGGTAAAACGGAACCCTTATAGGATCACTTTGTTGTCCGTCTGTCCGTCTGTGTGTATGTCAAGACTCTTTATCTCGGGAACGCGTAAAGACATCGAGTTGAAATTTAGACTGTATACGTATATCTATGGTCTCTTGCAGTTGTGTAAAAGAAAAACTTCTCAGTAATCGTTTAAATTGTCGTTCGTCGTTTTAAATCGTTTAAAGAAGCCGTAATTTAAATCGTGTAAGAAGCCGTGGTAGTCTAGAGGTAGTGACACCCGCCTTATAATCGTGAGGTCGTGGGTTCAAATCTCCGGTCCCGTACCAACGAATTCTTTGTAATTTATGTACGGAATTTTACACTACTGACTTTTCGGTGAAGGAAAACATCGTGTAGTAACCTGCATACGTCCGTAGAAGAAATGTAGGCCTACGTCCTGCAGTGGGCTATTAAAAAGGCTGGTACAGTACAGTACAGTAATCGTTTAAAAAAGTTAGAGCCGTTTATGTCGTAAAAAACTGCATATTTCGACACTCATAAAAATCAAAACCTACTGGGTACTTTCCGTTGACATACAATTTGGCGAGAAGCATTGTAACCCGGTCAAATTAGACATTCTAAGTTACATAAAGTCCCAACAAGCTGAATTTCTGTGAAATTGTTCAAAACATAACTATAAACAATGTCTAGAAGTTCCCCATCATTCCCCTGTAAGGAAAAAAATTTATTCAAAGTCAAAGGTCAAAAAAATGAGTTTTTCGCGATTTTCAGCAAAACGGTAAGTTTTATCATAAAAGTACCTCAGACAAAAATTGTAAATCATAAAATTATCTATAAAAAATGTATAATATTTTTTTCTTATGATCCACCGTTTCTGAGATATAACGATTCAAAAAGTTATAAAAGTTGTTATCGTCATAATATGCACACGTTTCCACGCCACCTATGAGGTAGTGTACTTAGCGCGTTTTTTAACGTGGTTTCCCCAGTAGGCCTACTCCACGGGTCAGTTGTGATCCTGTTTAATGTAAAACTATTGCATAATAACGGAAATTTTCAAAGCTTGGGAAAAGCGATGTAAGTTAAAAAAAGTGTTGAAGTTAATTCGTCTTATTCGTAAGTTTCAAATTCTTGTTCTTCTTCTTGTTTCTTCTTCTCCTGCTTCTTCTTCATCTTCATTTTGGATGCAAGCAAATTGCGTCAATAGCGATGTATCGCATGATACTTCGTCGGAGTCAAACGAATCCTCCATTGTTTGTGATTCAATATTAAAGCACGACCGGCCTTGACAATTTGTGCATGCCAAAGAACAAGACAGTCCGACTTTTTTGCAACCATATTTAGCACTGCATCCCTTTTTGCAGTTGCAAAAAATAGTGTTCAGCACTTTTTCCGGCGCAGGTGGAAGTAAAGTTTGAACTGGCTCTAATATATTGTTGACCAACTTCCAACCCCAGTCTGTAGGGTCTAGCTGATAACCAAGCCACACTTGAACTTGGTAATATACTCGAAAAAGATGTTGGTGAGCAGCAACTGAGGTTGGAGGAAGACAAGCTAATTGAACTTGTTTTTTATTTTTAGTATTTTTAACGAAACATGCAAATCGATGCTTATCTAAACAGGTAGTTTTTTTAGGAGCTCCGTACATAGAAAGAAGAAAGCGGATGCTGTTGGTAATACTTCTTGTTGAGTTGAATTACTCTTTTTAAAAACTTCAGCACATTGAATTAAATCTTGTTTTTCAAACATTATTTTCAATTTATTTAAATTACATGAACTTGTTCGTTAAACTTATGTATATTTTATATTGTAAGTATAAGTTACAATGACCGATAGAAAAATATTTATACATTTAATATATATAACAACTCTAGATGTATATGAATCGTTATATCTCAGAAACGATGGCTCGTAAGAAAAAAGTATTGATACATTTTTTATAGATAATTTTATGATCTACAATTTTTTTCTGAGGTGTTTTTATGATAAAACTTACCGTTTTGCTGAAAATCGCGAAAAACTCATTTTTTGACCTTTGACCTTGAATAATTTTTTTTCCTTACAGGGGAATGATGGGGAACTTCTAGACATTGTTTATAATTATATTTTGAACAATTTCACTGAAATTCAGCTTGTTGGGACTTTATGTAACTTCACTCTCATTTTTTGGTCTAAATTGACCGGGTTATTGTCTCAGAGTACACATATAGGAATAAATCTGAAAACTATAAAATAGGGCCTCAAAAATCGCAAAATATGGGTTCAAAATTCAAAGTGAGTAAATAGTATCATGTAAGGTATCATATAAAATAACTGCATTAGCACATGCTAAAACAGGTTTTTAATTATTTTAACAATGTGAAATTTTCGATGTATGACGAGAAAAGTGAAAAAAAAAACTTATTTGTCGATGGTTATAGTGTAGAGATTTTAACAACTTACTTCATAATTTTGTGAAATTTTCTGGATTTGTACGGAACCCTCGATGTGCGAGCCTGACTCGCAGTTGTCCGGTTTTTTAACTACATTTTACCTACATGTTTAGGTAACTGTTACGTTAAATGTCATATAATATAGAATATTACTTAGCTCTCGCTGGGTTACAGCTTCAAGCAAAAGTGAACAAAAGCTTGCGTACATGTAATGTAGTTTCCATTTCTAATTAATTTACTACTCCTAGAGCCACAGGGAACCTCTAATGCTTACTTAAAACTCACTACTAGTTACCATAACTTTAGAATTATGGTCATTGAAAAGGTAACTGCCTATTTATAGTCAATTTGCGGAATTCTGTAATTTCCCACACCCCAAGAACTAGTAGATAGGTATATTTTGAATACATAGTTGTTGTTAGTAAGATACAATGTTGGCCCGTGAATGAAAAACTAGGTAATTATTGCCTCTGTTAATGTTACAACTTAATGTTGATGATGAGGATGTTAATGTAAGGAATAAATTACTTTTATAAGTAGAGAACCGCCGAAAGCCGTGTAAGAATTGTTTTACACATAGGTACACTATTTAGGCAAGCACAACACTAAAGTTTTGCAAAAAGAGAAGTGTTATAATTTGCAATGTATAAACATTATTTTTTTCTCATTTTTCAAGTTAATGTTTTTTATTATATAATCTTTGTTTTGTATTTTTTTTATGTTAATGTATGAATTAGTATGTGTACTTTAAATTACTCAATTCAAATTTAAATTAATTAGTTAAGACAAGTCTAGTTTTCTTTATTATATTATCTTTGGTTTGAAATATATATAAATATTTTTTTTTGTTAATGTATAAATTAGTATTTATAATTTATAACGGAATTAATTTTTCTTTTTCAATTTTAACTTTTAAAAGATTACGTTTTATTTTTCTAAATTAGTTAAGTCTAGGTACTCATTATTTACATTTTGGCATGCTTTTTATGTTAATATGGAGAAGCCACTGGCTCCTGAGACACAGTCTTAGACTAGTTCAGGAGCCTATGGATCATGTATCGCTGTAACACATTTACTATGTCAAATTAAATGATTTGTTTGTTTGTTTGTTTGTTTGTTGTAGGTGAGGTCGCCCGTGTGCCATTTTACTAATTTTGTTACGTTGACAACACAGCTCTGCCATTGCTAGTAGGTACAATTAAAAGTGTTTGATATTTGGTAGATCAGTACTTGCGTCTACCAAGTATAGTCGGTACCTTGGCTGCTGATTAAAATCTTATTTGTTGGTTCACCATTTCATTACGGCTGATAATGATGATGGGATGACTCATGTAAACCAGTTTTCAAAGCTAAGAACTTGCTAACTGTTCCTTGTCTTTACATAGGTATATGAGATGGCCAAATTTGTACTGAACAATCCAGCTCTATTTGAGCGCTATGACAATGTCAATAAGAGGTCGGCTCCTCAAGTACGTCTCAAACTACCACAACCTAGGCTCGAGATGTTTAGAAAAAATTGTATACCCATGGCTGCTTTGATCTTTAATTCGTTTCCAGAGGAGTTGTTCGAACTCCCATACAGGAGATTTTGCTTTCAATTCAAGAAGTGGTTAGTGACGGAGTGCTTTTAGGAAGTTGACGAATTTCTTAATAAAAAAGCGTGTCGCTTCCATACATATAATAGAGGCTGTAAACATTAATTTATAGATTATAAAAATAATAAATTTTTAATAGAACTTTTCACAGTGACAATTTGAAATTAATTTTAATTTCCAATTATTGATTTTTGCACACTTTTTATGGTTGTTAGTGGATGAATATATATTTGTATAATTTTAAGATCTTTTGTATACCCACTATCATGCAAATAAATACTTTGAATTTGACTTTGACGATGATGTTAGTTCACCGTAACGTCACGACGGTCCTCTTTTTGCACATACTCTATCAGTATCGTAGCTTCTACCAAACATTATAAACCAAGGCTGGCCAAACCCAGGCCCGCCAAGACATTTGAATTTGCCCGCCAAAACGTCTTTGATCTACGATCGATAATATCCGAGCGCGCATCATTTAACGACGTTCGAGATATGCAAAACACACTGCTCTGAAACAAATTTTCTACGAAAATGTATCTTCAAAGCAGCTTACAGAGTGTTTCGCAAATTTTTGTAAAAACGTTTCCTGGGAAGATTTTCTAACATTGCTATGCAAATTTTAAGCAGGATTGGTTCCACTTATGTTTGTAAAAAAAATATTTTCAACGCTATCCTACATCAAGAATAAATATCGAACATCTCTCACTGCTAAACACATTTCAGACTTGATTCTTCTTTCTTCATCAGATCTAAAACCAAATATCGACAAATTACTTTCAGAAAAACTCCTTCACAGCTCACATTTACTAAAAATACTAATTTTGCTACTATTTTACTTGATTTGATTCACGAATAAAAAATATTGAAGCAAATTGATGTTTGTTTATTAGACCTACGTTTTGTAAGTGTGTAATCTTTTATGTATGAATGAACATAGTTTTTTGCCCAGCGTCGCCGCAGTCTCTCAAATTTTGCCCTTAAGGAAAATCTATTGGCCAGCCTTGTTATAAACCAATCGCTGGGTTTAGTTTCCTGGAGAGCCGGGGCATCACTACCACTTGATCACCACGATCAAGTGGTAGTGATGCCCGCCTTACAATCGTGAGGTCGTGGGTTCAAAACGCGGTCCCGTACCAATGAGTTCTTTGGAATTTATGTACGCAATTTAACACCACTGGCTTTTCGGTGAAGGAAAACATCGTGAGGCAACCTGCCTATGTCCGTAGAAGAAATTCGATGGCGTTTGTGGTTGGTGTGGTCCCATCACCCTTCATGGTTAGACCTACGTCTTGCAGTGTACTAATAAAAGTCTAAAACAGTACAGCTGGGTTGAGGCCGCCACTACATTGCTTTTCCTTGGATCATGTCTTGTCTAATCTCATCTTCGTGCGTGTGACTCGCTAAGAACCCTCTATCCACAAAGAATTTCTATATTCAACAAGGTAATAATAGTAGATTGTATCATAAGCAAAGATATAATTAATAATACTACTC
Organism: Hypomecis punctinalis; assembly: GCA_949316475.1. Taxonomy (NCBI): domain Eukaryota; kingdom Metazoa; phylum Arthropoda; class Insecta; order Lepidoptera; family Geometridae; genus Hypomecis; species Hypomecis punctinalis. Next base: position 12,918,251 of record OX438797.1, read on the forward strand.
ATAAGGGAGCAAAATAATATTTTAACGGCGAGGGCGCTTTTTTGAATCCAGAGCGAAGTGAGGGATTCTTTAGTAGAATCCTGAACGTAGCGAGGGTTTCAAAGTACGTCGCCCCGACGCGAAATATATTTTGCGTCCGAGTGGTACTCTCTACTTTACATCACCTCTATGAGAAAATAAAATGCGCCTCATATTTAATTGTAATATTATTATTTAATAAAACGTAGAGTAACAACTAAATTGAAATTAAATAGTATCTATATAATAATAAAACAAATGAAAACTTATACTTACATTCTTTTCATTCATTTTCTTGGCGCTGAACACTAACATTACAAATAGTTCCAAATTCAAAAATTGCGCGGCAAAGATAATTCCGGCGCACTTATAAAGTTCCTTATAGAAAAATACCACCTTTGGGCGCACTTAAAGGCGAACCAAGTAGTCCTTTTCGAATCGATGTGATGAAAAGATAATTCCGGCGCACTTACGAAGTTTCTTTTAGAAAACGCCACCTTTGGGTGCACTTAAAGGCGAACCAAGTAGTTTTTTTCGAATAGATGCGATGAAAAGGTTTAATACGACTAAAACACCGCTGGAGTGGTAAGTATCGCACTTAGTTGTAACAGTTGAGCGGCATTGTACTGTACTGCTGCACCAGCCTTTTTATTGGTCCACTGCAGGACGTAGGCCTACCCACTAAGAGTGTTTGGGCCATTTCCACCAACCTGCGGGTTGTTGGATTCACATACGCCTTGGGATTTCTTTTACTGACGTGTGCAGGTTGTTGTCTCACAATTTTTTCCTTAACCGAAAAGCCTGTGGTGTGAAATTGAGAACTATAAAATTCAATATCTTAAAACTCAGAGCACCTATGCACTGCTTTCGTTTTCTTTTCAGTATTTCTGACTTGAAAAAGGGCCCGCAAACTTTCTCATTCGCTATGCAGCCACTATTAATTTTATAGTACTGTAAAGTGGTACCTGTAAATGCACAAGCATTCGCCAACTGGCAACTGCTACCAAGAACACATAAGTGGACAGCGAGCTCACCAGTCAGCCAGCAGTAACACGTAGACTCCACTAGATCGGAGCGGAGATTTACCGTTGAAATTCGTAAGCTCATTGTAATAATTATTTTTCGCAAAAAATGGCATGACTGACTTCAACCGTGTACAGAATTTGCGAATACTACGGATCGATGTAGCAATTTCACATTGTTGTTGATTTATCAAAAATGGCTGAGCCGATTTCGATAAACTCTTTCCAATAAAAATTATTGAAATCGGACTACTACGTAAAAACCGGACAAGTGCGAGTCAGGCTCGCACATCGAGGGTTCCGCACAAATCCAGAAAATTTCACAAAATTGGGAAGTAAGTTGTTAAAATCTCTATACTATGACCATCGACAAATATTTTTTAATTTTTTTTATCACTTTTGTCGTCATACATAGAAAATTACACAATGTTAAAATAATTAAAAACCTGTTTTAGCATGTGCTGATGAAGTTCTTTTATATAATACCTTAAATGATACGATTTACTCACTTTGAATTTTGAACCCATATTTTGTGATTGAAATAAAAATGTACAGTTTTCAGATTTATTCCTATATGTGTACTCTAAGACAATGCTTCTCGCCACATTTCATAGTTCTATGTCAACGGGAAGTATCCTGTAGGTTTTGATTTTTGTGAGTGTCGAAATATGCGGTTTTTTACGACATAAATAGCTCTAACTTTTTTAAACGATTACTGAGAAGATTTTCTTTTATACAACGGATACAAAGCCATAGATCATCGTTCCCGAGATAAAGAGTCTTGACATACACACAGACGGACAGACGGACAACAAAGTGATCCTATAAGGTTTCCGTTTTTGCCCTTTGAGGTACGGAACCCTAAAATATATGCGTGGTTACACATGAAAAAATATATTTACGCGTCGAATTGAGTACTTCCTCCGTTTCTTCGGTCAAAAAATTAAAATGGCATACCTAGGTATTTGTTTCATCAAAACCATTAGTAGCCTGTTCAGCCCACCGCAGGCAGAACCTTTCTTCGTCTATTGCGAATCTTAAAGAATAAGACAACGGATTGCACTCCGCGAGTGCCGGCAGAAGTGAAAACTTGAACATATATAGTACTATCATTTATTTGGTAAAATACAATATCACACACGCACACTCGGCTATTGCTATTGCGCTTTGTTTTTCGAAATAATTAAATCATAGCTCCGCTCTGTTCCCGACTGCTGCAAAAATGCGGCGGCGAGGCACTTATGTGTTCTTGGTAGCAGTTGCCAGTTGGCGAATGCTTGTGCATTTACAGGTACCACTTTACAGTACTATAAAATTAATAGTGGCTTCATGCTCTGCCCAGCGCCGCCCGCCCCGCCTATCACTCTGCTACGTTTTGGTGGTGTCTGGGCCTAACCACCGGGCAAATTACCGGATATCGATGCACCGCCACATTACTTACGTAAGCAATGGTCACCATCGTACTGCGAACATTGACCGCCAATCAGCCCGCACCGGGAAATGTGAAAATGATTACACACGCGGTGTAATTTTGACCGAGTGATCTTTGATGCAGCCCAGATAAATAGATCTTATCAATTAGTTGTTAAGTGCGTGTCAAGACACGCGTATGGTAGGCTTCCGTAGATGGTGACGATGATTATGATGACGATAAAAAGAAAAAAACAATTTTAATTATGTCATTAGATGGTTGACTGCTATAAAAACATAATTGGCTAAGAAATATGTTTGTGAGGTCAATGACCTCTGAGCTATGTGCAAGTTTATAAATTTCGATTTTCCTTTATCACTCAAAAAGTTTTCATTCCACAGTGTTCAAAATAATTTTAATAGAAAGTTTTTATTTTGTTCTATTAATTCAGAAAGTTTGAAGATTAGAAATGAATAGTTGAAAAAATAGTGTGTCCCCACCGGACACTATTTTAAAAAAATTACTTGTATTCATTTGAGATCTACTTATACTGAAATTATCATAATATCAAATTTCATGCAATTTGGTTCATAAATGTAGTAGTTATAAGGCTTTGTAATATTAGGACGGACGGACGGATACAACGAAGGTATAAGGGTTCCTCGTTTTACCTACTACGGAACCCTGAAAACGTAGCATGTAAAAAATACAACAACTCGAGCAACAGTTCTACCTACTGTAAAAAATTGAGAGGTCAATTAAATCGATTCGGTTAATTTATTCAGTAAAACAATTGTGTTAGTAAATTGTGAAGGGTTTGCTCTCTTTCTTTATTTTAAACCATGCATTAAATTTATAAAAATTTGCTCACTTAATGAAAGTCCCACTCAATTTTGACTACCAACTGAGCTAGATTCTATCCTTCGACATGCATTGACGTCATAGATGACGAGGTTTAAAATTAGACTGAATCGTTAGCGATATCCGGAGAGCAAAAATTCATATCGATAAAAAAAATTACCTGCACCATGTACGGACTTCTGATCAGTAATACCTACCGATCAAGTTTTATTTTTAATGGACTCGGATAGATTTTTAGAAATATGTGCAAATTGTATTGGACAGATTTCATTGAAAATTTGTAAAGTCTAATCTATCTTAATACATCGGAGATTAAGATGATGATGGTTTAATCATATTCAATTGGTTGATCATCATTTTAGATATAAGAGTTTCAACTGTTGGACATAGGCTACCCTATAAATTTCTAACAAGACTGGTTGGAAGCGGCTTGCATCCAACGACCTATGCTGCGCTTGTCGGTAGGTATATTAGGCCATACGAGAACTTTAATCGACTCCATTAGTCATGCAGTCGGCATTGGTCATCAGTTCTCCGTGCTATGTGCCGTGCCCACTGCCAGTTCAACTTACCCCTCTACTGAGTTACTCGTTTATTGGCGTTCATTGTCTGTGCATGTAGAATACGATTGATGCACTGGCAGATATCCTCGCCATCCAGGCGGAGATGCGATACGCGTTTCACTCTTAATGTACGGTTTCCTGTAGCTCAGCTAATGATGTCTGGTTACGGCACACTCCGTCTGTTGTTTTCACTTCGGCTATCATTTATCACTCGTCAAATGCACGCTTCCTCACACATAAAAACTAACAATTTAGCGAAATAGATTTGTTTAGAGAGAAGCTTCGAAAGTCCAACTAGAATTTTTCCGGAACATAACAACCATAAATCAATAGTACCCAACCTACAGCAAGGCTTAATTATTGAATATCTCAGGCTCGTGTTTATCTAACTTTTAATGCGAGATTATGGTGAACTATTATGCGATGGATATTGTGAAGTGATAACTGGAAAATCGTCTCTAATTTATGATGATTGACGGCCCATCACTGGAGAAAGTTGAGTGCCTCACTAGATTCACATGTCTGTTTACATTAAGTGTGCTACGAACACTTGCATGTTTTCTTTTTATATTCAGCATTCAGGTTTGACGGATTATCTTGAACTTATGTGGGATCGACCACTTTTATTGGCAGCATAAATAAACTGTAGTGGATTGCAATACCGATGGAAGGTCGACTGCTATACTTCCGTTTGTTTGTACGCTTTCTTGAGATCATAACTTGAGTTTTGAATTTGAATTACCGCTTTAGGTATGCATAAGTAATGGCTATGTATGCCCGGTATGTTGTAAGGCAGGTCGGTGGCTTTGAATGCCCATAAACATTATAATGTCTATTACTGGTAACTTCATTTTATATACTTAGTCATACATACTTACATGTTTATTATGACGAATTCCATGTTGCGCCTTCGTGGATGTAAATTAATAGGAATGTAAGTAATGCAACAAAATTGATTGACCACGGTTATTAACTAGAATTTCCTTAGAAGTAATTTGACGCAGGTACTCGTACATAGGCAATGATAGCTCATATCATGTTGTTATGTTTTAATGCTTAGGTACATGCATTAACCACGAAAGTATCGTAATAAACAAAACAAAATGGGTATCCTCACTCTGACAATGTCCTGAAAAAATAAATTCACGACTACGTTATTTTTAATGCTGCTTTATGATAATTTGGCAAAGATGTGGTCTAGGCGACATCCTTACCAAGACGATAGGTACCTTTTTACTCTACTTACGAGCACATAATGAAGCACCATACAATGTAAGGCGCTGTGTTATTTACGAAAACACAGGCTCCAGTAGAGAGTTTCACATCACATCACTCGCTGTTTGTATAAAATGTGGAATCACCATATAAATAGAAAAAGTAAACTAAGTACATAGCTCATCGACTTAAAACAACAAAACAGTCCATATATAGGTGGTTTTGTAATAAGGCTTGAGCCGAGGTGTAAGATTAAGGCTTCACATAGCTACTGGGTTGGAGAATTTAGGGATCTAACCACATTTGTAAAGACGAACTGGGGGAGATTATGGTATAGTGTGGAGGGAAAATATGCTAAATTTTCCGGTCGAAATCCAAAATACTACGTGACCGCCATTTGGTCAGCTATAGCCACAATTAATAGGCAACATGCAAACAATGAGTGGAAAGCAGGTAGGTGAATCCATCGGAAGTATTCTGGCGTCGATAGGATCGTCTCACAATGGAACTAATTACCACCTAGGTCGGCGGAACCGCAGGAAACAATGCCCCTCCGACGGCCGCGGAGACGCGTGCCTTTTGTTCACTTGCTATATTTATCGCCAATCAAAATAACCTATCTGTGCATTAATCAAATTAAATGGACAGTGTTGGAGCCTTTGGACTTCCTAATTTGATTCTATTCATAAAATACGTGACACCTTTCGAGCATCGGCATGCACGACGCGTAGTTCTCTACTAGAATATAATGTCACGCGTTCATAACGATTTTAGATTCGGTATCAATTAATTGGACAAATACCTAGGTAGGTGTACCTACTTAGATGGAAGTGACCTTGGTGTCACTAGCTTTTTCTACTGTATTTTTCGTTAGCACCTTAAGAAATTTCAGTTTTCAAAAATTCATCAAAAATACAACAAAATAGTGACTTGGGATTTTAAAGTATCTTATATTTTATTACATATTATTAGACGATCTTATCTTATATATTATTGATTTAGGTATTTAATTTTTCTTAATCATATATTTATTTTTCTTTTATCATATTTGAATTAGTTTCTTCAGAAAATAATTCTTCTGTCCTAGAAAAAATAAGGTATGACAACGAAACTGAAGAAAAATGAAATATCAACTTATATTCAAAACATTTTATTAGCAAACTAACATAGGAAAGTAAAAATATAAGAAATTCATTAAAAAACTGTAAAGTTTAAAAAACTATGGTAGCTATAGGTATTACAAAATATGTTACACATGCCATTCGGATCGATACTGATTTTTAACTAAAAAATCTGAACACAGATTGGCGTCTTTGTGCGAGATGAAACGTAAACGAGAGAGCCAAAATACAAAAGAATATTGGGTAAGTTATCACATTTGACAATATAGTTTTAAACTAAATTATTTGGATACCTACATGGATGAAATTGATACCGAACATGAAAAATGAGCAGAATTAGTATAGGTACCTACTAAGGTACTTCAACATATCTGTCAACTTTACAAAGAACATCAAAAACTAAAGGTTTCTATGACAACAACGATAATGACATTGATATAATGTATGCGCTACGTATGATACATTGATATTATAGTCAATAAATAATTTGAATTGAATTGAATGGCATCAATTATCATGTGACTGCTGAAATAACTAAATTTAACTGTAATTCTTTTGTTACCTTTTATGAGGAAAGAGCGGAAAGAGAAAGAGAGAAAAGAGCTAGAGCTTTGCAAGAGAATTAGTTTCGCACTCTGCAAGATGCAAAAGTCATTAAGACAGCTAATTTATGCATTACAATGTTCCTTGTTTTAGTGCCATACAGTTTCAAAAAGTACAGTTAAAAGTTAACGCCCACAAGTGCGCTCTCGTTAACGTCTCGCTCGATATATCTGGCAATCCACTGAGAATCTGTCAGATCGCGGCGCTTTTGCATCTATTTACTGATAGTATTCATAATCCACTCAAACGACATGAAATCCTGATTTGGAAGCCCATTATGGCCAGTCGTGCACGGCCACAGTAGATAGACCAATGTATTAAGTCATAAAATTTCATTCCAAGCTAAGCTTAGAATGTTGGTAACAACATTTTTGCATTTTATAATTAATTGTTCGTCGGATATGCAAAATAACGACAGGAATTTTTAATTAGATTATACAACTGGGTGTTGCACAAGATTGCTTTGCGAATTAAGCTTGTGATGCAAAGGCGTCGGTATCTGCACGCTAAATTTGATTCTAGACTTTACAGTGATTTCTCAGCATCTGAAGTTCTGTTTTGGGGCCCTATAGATTATCTCTATCACTGTTTCTCTTGTCAGAAATCGTGTTAAATTGAGAGTGACCGAGATATTCTTAGGGGACCTCTGAATCAGTGAAGCATTGGAATGTATACGTGTTACCAGCAGGCTGGTGTCAGCCGCTAGCAGGCATCGTGGTATGGTCGATAGTTACACAGATAAGCAAAAATCACAGCTCCGGTTAATCAAATACAATATTTTTGTTTTCCTCGTCAACTTATCAATAAATCTCTATAATAAATAATGAAGTGTGTACCTATTGTACAGGACGGCTCTAGACATAAGGATAATGTGGACAACTATATGTTAAGTTTGGTGTATGAGTTTGGGTTTATTAAAAATCTGAACTAGTTTGTCTCTCTGGTTGTTGTAGTGACAGAGATAATATCGATTGTTCAGTATCTTTTTGAACTGATAACGATTACGCGTAGATATAAAGGCCTATTTTTTGTTAGGTTTGTCATGGTAAGTTAAAGGACTGTTACTGAGATTAAAAATAAAAATCTAGTGATTGGTTGAGTGTGTGATCGAGTATGAGTATCTGAGATAGATGTCCACAGCATCCTTAATTCTAACTACTTACAAGTATTAAATTACACATGCATGAATTATTTATTTCGTAGTTTCTTATAATCAAGATAATAAAATCTATCAATTAACTCAGGAACAAATGCATTAAAATCGTTCAATACATAACTTTTCAGGAATATAATCCTTTTTCAATATCGATTTGAATAATCAACATTATTTCTCAACATATTTCATGAATATATTAACAACCATTTATGTCCTCACAATAACTTATCAAGGTAGCCATTTTATCTTATAGGGTAAACTGGTAAATCTCTCAAAGACTCTTACATCTTACTTAAAACTCTATAAATTCGCTAACTTTTAAATAAAATACCATCTAATGAGATTCAAGTGGTAGAGTATAAAATTTCTCAAATTATTTTCTCAAACGTCTGTTCGTAATCATAATATTTACAAATAATGAGTATTGTTAACAAATCCTCAGACTTTAAACCTAACTATACATTTAAAAGATAAGTGGAAGTTTTTAAAATAAAGATAGCAAGTATATTGGTACGTAACAGTGTAAAAAGAGTATTGGAACAGTTTCTGAAATATCATGATGTGGCGGTGCCTTAAGTTTTAGAAACTTAGTTAACTTAGTTATTAACTAAAATAGTATCTAACAGTCAAATAAGAGCATTATATGGGAGGCAGTGTTCAGTTGGATTAATACTTGTGTCAGTATTAGGTTCTGGCAAGACGAGCTTAAATGTGTGCAGACGTAGATCGGTACTAAATAGGTGACGCACATGGCGTATATAAAATATCTTGTATATTATACTTATATCCCGTTTAATTACAAACAATATTATGAATAATATATCGAATCGATGTTTCATATACAGGGTGGACCAAAAGTCCGTTTACTTTTAAATTGATAGTTGCGTCGACCAGCAACGGAGAGATGGGGCGGAGAGGTTACTAATTAGATCTAGATATTAATCATATTAATTAAAATAGATGTGAAGCGCCGATATTTTTGACCTGCGCAATGCTTGATTACAAGTAGATATGTAGTTAGTGTACGAAGGGTTTTTCTGTACGCGAGATCAATTGTTTATTATCTTTGACCACGAGCCTCGTAAATGTAGTTGCAGCTAATGATTGATGATGCATACCTTATAATATAAAAGGAGTATTGTTCGCAGTCTCTCCACAAATGTGACTTTGTACACAATCGTTACGCGGTTAACAGTAGTTGCTGGAACGTCGCTTTGCTTAACCCATTCAAGTATTCAGAAGATAATATATTGATCATGACTAGCGGTTTCGTCGAATGACTAATTTATACGCATACTCTGTGATACTTTTTATATTTAATTCGATAACTAGAAAATAACAACATAATCATGATTTATCGACACTAAAAGCTTATACGATCTTAAGAACCTGAATAGAAATAACTTCAATAGAATTAGTGCTAGGTCACATCTAAATGACATTGCTATAGATGGGGACCAATACCGCGAGTGACGTGCGGAGGCCGAAATGTTACCGACAATTATTTTGACCTTAACACAGTCGGCGCTTTAATTTCAATCACAAAATTTAATTTATCTATCGATTGTTAACATGGCTCAGCATTGTCTCGCGTAAAATTGTTTATCACGAATGACTTTATGGCAGCTCTGACCGGAAACGATACAATATTTTAATGATACAAAGCTAAACTCGGAGAAACTACACGACAATCGTATGAAGAAGACTGCTATAAAAATAAAAGTTTTTTTTGATCATCATTTTAGGAAACCTAATGTTACATGCAACTATAAAAATTCCAATCGAATGTAAATATGTTTTCTAATATACGTAGCCGCCCACAGTGTGCTTTGTCACGATTAAAAAAACTTAACACACCGTCCATTTTCCTGGTACAGAGCAACAATCAATTCAAATGGTTCTGTACGTCTGCGTTGCGGTTACATTATGCTTACTCACGAGTCAATTTCGTGGACTTACATAAATATGTAATCATCGCAATTATTTATTTGCAAAAAATAGCACCGTCAAACATCAACGCTTCTAGTGCATCAATGGACAATAATGGGTTAATTTGGTAAAATGTCAATCACCAATAAAATAAAATTTATTCAGCACCAGCGAGTGCTCCGCCACCCACGAGACAGGGGTTCACTAGAATATTCCGAAGTGGAACATATGCCAGTAATTATTATGTGTACCTTTGTCTTCTACTGCTTATAAATAATAGCCGAAGCGGCCCCGCCTTAAACACTCGGACACTTGGAACAAAGAAAGGCCAATTTGTTAGACGAGAAAGGGAGCACAATTTTAAAGACCACGATCAAAACACCACTTGTATTTCTAATTTATAGCAATCTGAGAGCAATCTGGCCTCTCCCTGTATCAGGCGAAAGAGGCAATATTGGGAATGAGAAACCGTTCACTGTGTTGTCCGATATGGATGCTCAAATAATGGTCGCTGTTCCGAACAAGTTATTACGCTGAAATTTCTACCGAGAAAACGTAATGGCAGCAACTTTTCCTCGTGTAAAAAATACCGTTCAGATACAGAACATTACATGCTTACGTAAGTAAACACATACATAAGAAAATAAAGGTATTCATAGAAAAAAAATACTAGTGCGGTCGAATCCGAGAGGAAGACAGAGGTCCGATAGTTGAGCGGTGAAAGATGGTGGGTTCTGAATGCTCGTTCTTTTACTCTTGTTTTTTTTATATTATTTTTAGAAAGTTTAGTCGGTCGCGCTGCGGGAGAAATTACGGCGGCGGCGAGCTGTAATCCCAACGCTGATGTTCATCATTGTTGGCCATTTAATCTGATGTTTTAGTTTGCTTATTAAAACTTTAGGTAATTTAAAGCCGGCGGTTTTCCCATACCCACACAACGTGTTCGTCACCTATTTAGTACATCATATCATTATACGAATATGAGTATTTTTAAAAGTTTCAATGTATAGTTTCGTAATGTAATATTTCAATTTACATACTCAAAAACTTCAACCAGAAAATATATGAATCTCGATAACATTCAGGAACAAAAACACCTACAAACAGGTACGAAAATGCATGTAAATAGGTACAAAATTAGTAATATTTACAAAATATTTTATGACTAAATGAATATGGAATACAGAGTATTGTACTAAAATCAAAAGCATCGTCTCGATCACTTACGCTAGTAAAAAGTACGGTAACGGGTGGAGTTAAAGACAAATTAACAATAAATGTAACGGCCGAGAACCTTCACGTCTTCTTTTGTGTCTTTCTTACTTTTCTAAAATCACCACTTTATAATTAGCACCTTACCAAAATCATCTGTGATATTTCAGCCTTATTATGAAATAACTTATCACCATGACGAAGTTTATTTGACTATGATAGAGCGCGGGTCGGGGCGGGCGCCGGGCCGGTTACCTCGACTTGTTGGGCTTGACGGCGCCGCTGGCGGCCGCGTTCTTCTGCGCGATGTGCGTCTGGTAGTGCTTGGCGAGGTGCGCCTTCTGCCGGAAGCTCTTCCCGCACAGCGAGCACGCGAACGGCTTCTCGCCCGTGTGCGTCCGCACGTGCACGTTCACCGAGTACTTGTCCTTGAAGCCCTTCGAGCAGATGGAGCAGTAGTGCAGCGAGCGCTCCTTCCGCACGCCGTTCGACGTCGACGTCGCCGCCTGGATGTTGGTGCCCGTCTGCGCCTGCACCGACGGCGGCGAGCTCTTATTCGATAACCTCTTATACTTCTTGATGGCGTTCTTGGTGCTGGTGACGGCCGGCGAGGCGGTCACGATCTGCAGGTGCTGCGGCAGCTGCACCTCCCCGGCGGGGATCATGGTGACGAGCTCGCCGTTCACGTGATGGATGTTGTACACGCTCCGCGCGGGGTCGAGCGCCTCCACGGTGCAGTACGGCTGCATGGACTCGCCCAGCTCGGACGCTATCCGCTGCAGCTTCTCGTAGTCGTCGGGGTACGTGGACAGGATGTCGTCCACGCTCTGCGTCGACGACGGGTTCTCTCCGTTCGCGATGATCGTCTGATTATCCAGGAGTATTGATATGTTGACGTTCCCGCTCTGCGGTATCATCAACACTTCTTGCTCGAGTTCCTTGCCGTCCTGATACATGGAAGGAACGTCCGCCTTGTTATTGTTGTTGATGATGACCCTTTTTATTTCGGCGTTGGCGTCTAATTTACCCTTTTGTATGTTCGTATATCTGATGAAAGCTTTACCTTGTAATGCGCTCCTCAGTAATGATTCGTTAGATTCTGTATTTTGATCGGTTATTTTCCAATCGTTATTGTTATTATTATATTCTTGACTTTCTAATAATGACGGCGTACTAATTATAGAAGGACTTCTAGAATCCTCCTTTTTGTCATTATTGGAGAATTCACTGTCGTCATAACTAAAAGGTTCCACTTTTACTAAATTACTCGTACTAAGATCTGTGTTCTGACTTTCCGATTCCGTGTCGTCGTAAGTGAACCCTTCCACTTTAGGTAAATCTTGACTGAAATCGTTAGTGAAACCGTTTATACTTAAAATAGCTTCGAGGTCTAAGGAGGAGGGCTGCTCGATGTCGGCGGGGCTGGAGATGGACACGTCTTCCTCCTTGCCCCAGTACCGGCCCGAGCCCGAGTCGCTCATGTCCTGGTTGAGCACGGTCAGGGTGTATATCTGTCCGTCGGTGTTGTTATTGATCAGCTTATTGGAAATAGCGGTGTCGGCGCAGGGGTGCGCGCCGTTGATGTCAGTCTCCTGATTCCAGTAGAACTTGTTGAGATCCTCGAGCATGCCGGAGTCGAGGCGGTCGCGGTCGCGATCCACGTTCCAGATGGAGTCGAAGCTCTCGAGTGCGGTGGAGGCGGTGGCGGCCGGCATGGCCGCGCCGGCGCCGCCCGGCGCGCTCGACACGCTCAGTAGACTGTTGTTGTTCTGCTCCTTGGGCTCCTCCGAGAGTAGCGGATTCGACCTCGAGTCGGGCGATTCCATGAACACGTTCACCGAGCGCATCTGTTGTTTGTACTGAGCATCGGTAACCTCGTTCGACGTAACGAAATCAAAGAAATCTGACTTTGACAGTTCTGGGGCAGTGGCCGTCATGACTACCGTTTCGATATCTACCGAGGACGACGACTCGGCTCGTTCTCTCGTCAGCTTTGCTACATTAAGCACGACGAGTTTGCGTTCTGTTCGCTTTTGTACTACAGTAAATATTATCTTAATTTTAATTATGAATAACCCGATTATGACTTGTACTATGTTGGCAGTCGCTAGAGCGTCGGTAACTGTTGTGGCGCTGGGCGGAGCGAGGGCGGCCGGCGGCGCTATGCTGTGGCGCCCGTGCTCGGCTCTCTCGGCGGACCAATCGAATGTGCGAACTTGATCCGTACGTTCCTTTTTCCCATTATTCACCCCAGCCCGATTCCGCCCGTCAAGAACTTAGTTCGCGTGGCTGATGTCGACGTGAGCGTTGCACGCAATATCGTGCTCCATGGTTCTGTTGAAGTTAGCGCTGCATGTGGTGGATCTGTAATGAAAGAAAAATATTTTTAAGTCGCATGTAGACAGACAAAAAATATTACTATCAAAAAAAGATATCCGAGATTATTAGATACACTAACAATAACAAAACAAACATTTGCTAAGCACGGTAGTAGGTAGGTACATTGCTTTAGAAAAGCTCTATAATGGCTCTTTCATCGATTTTACATACAATGGTGTTTATACAATATCCGTAACTGAAAGTAGCTTCCACGGAGTTATTTATACTGACAATAACGAGGTACGTTGTATCTGAATGTTTAATTAATAATAAGCTGTGTTCGTGTCCGCAGATCCTGTACGAAACCAGGGCGGGCGAGTCACGCGCCAGCTATCGGCCATCGCGTCCCAGCCGAGTCGCGGACTCGTTTCGCGAAAAACTATTTAGATGCATAGCAAGAACGCGAAACATCGAACGATACTTTGTTTCTAAGCTCTGTTTCGCAATATGGCTGGGGCTATAACCATCAATAACATAACATAAAAGTTACCGACTTAGAAGTTTGTTTCAGTTTTAAAAAAGTGCTGTTAAAATGTTTTGCTTTGTTTTCTACGTCGTTAAAAATGATAAAAAATTTGAAAATATGTTCTGATTTAGTAATTTTCTTTGTGTAACAGAGTATAACGAGATATATAACGTATAGATAAACAAAGAAAAATATCGCCAACACAGACTTCTCGGTAATGCGAAATTTAATGTCGGTTCTCTGTGAAAGGTCACTGGGCCTTTGCACTAAGGCACTAACATAAAATTTTGATATAATATCTAAAAAGAATTAATCTTGGGAACAGCGACCTGCTTGACATCAATTTTCTGTCTGTAACATTTTATTATGCAAATTATTAACATATTGCAGTTATCTTTGTGATAAGCATTTCAAAAATCTGAAGCGAACGCAGGATTTGAACCATGTGTAAAAATCTAGTGTGGAAAGCACTTAAAATAAACCTCATAACATTGATTTAGCAGTGCGTCATCTCTCGTCAATCTTTAGAAGTTCTAATAACTTCTAGTTGAGTGATAACCTGTCTAATACGGGTATCACAGGTGGCGCCACCAACGCTATAAGTTGGGAAATGTAAGCACTTCAGAAATTTGAAGCTTGCGTAGGAGGCGAGCTAGCTCAGTGGTTAGAGCGTCGGGCTAGTGATCCGAAGGGGCATGGTTCAAATCCTGCGTTCGCTTCAGATTTTTGAAATGCTTATCACAAAGATAGCTCTTTGAGATAAAAATCTAGTGTGGAAAGCACTTAAAATAAACCTCATAACATTGATTTAGCAGTGCGTCATCTCTCGTCAATCTTTAGAAGTTCTAATAACTTCTAGTTGAGTGATAACCTGTCTAATACGGGTATCACAGGTGGCGCCACCAACGCTATAAGTTGGGAAATGTAAGCACTTCAGAAATTTGAAGCTTGCGTAGGAGGCGAGCTAGCTCAGTGGTTAGAGCGTCGGGCTAGTGATCCGAAGGGGCATGGTTCAAATCCTGCGTTCGCTTCAGATTTTTGAAATGCTTATCACAAAGATAACTCTTTGAGATAAAAATCTAGTGTGGAAAGCACTTAAAATAAACCTCATAACATTGATTTAGCAGTGCGTCATCTCTCGTCAATCTTTAGAAGTTCTAATAACTTCTAGTTGAGTGATAACCTGTCTAATACGGGTATCACAGGTGGCGCCACCAACGCTATAAGTTGGGAAATGTAAGCACTTCAGAAATTTGAAGCTTGCGTAGGAGGCGAGCTAGCTCAGTGGTTAGAGCGTCGGGCTAGTGATCCGAAGGGGCATGGTTCAAATCCTGCGTTCGCTTCAGATTTTTGAAATGCTTATCACAAAGATAACTCTTTGAGATAAAAATCTAGTGTGGAAAGCACTTAAAATAAACCTCATAACATTGATTTAGCAGTGCGTCATCTCTCGTCAATCTTTAGAAGTTCTAATAACTTCTAGTTGAGTGATAACCTGTCTAATACGGGTATCACAGGTGGCGCCACCAACGCTATAAGTTGGGAAATGTAAGCACTTCAGAAATTTGAAGCTTGCGTAGGAGGCGAGCTAGTTCAGTGGTTAGAGCGTCGGGCTAGTGATCCGAAGGGGCATGGTTCAAATCCTGCGTTCGCTTCAGATTTTTGAAATGCTTATCACAAAGATAACTCTTTGAGATAAAAATCTAGTGTGGAAAGCACTTAAAATAAACCTCATAATATTGCAGTTACGTTCACGTTTTTAGATTAGTTATTTTAATATTTTTTTATATTCACTAAATTGAATATGTTTTTACACACAAAAAACCGAGCCAAACTTTCCCATAACAGTTAAGTGCTATTCAAAATTAAAATACTTGAAAGATTCAAAATTTTATAGAGACGAAAGTCCTCACACATTAAGTTTAGCACTTGACTGAATGCCTGCAACTTTCTATTACACGTTCATTTAGTGTTAAACATGCTGTAAAGCATATATAATTACAATTAAGTATTAAGAGAGTGAATTTCCATGATATTATGCACTGGTTATACCTAAATGTAAAATGAGAAAGGTCTGTCAAACGGCACGATGAATTGGAGCAAGCGCGAGGGACCGAAACAGCCGGTGTAGAGTTACCTGCCTACACCTGACAGCTGATATAAGGCGGACTCGTATCTTGCTTGACGAAATATTATATATTTTTACTATATTGGCGGGTCTACGGTTTTGCTTGCGATTTTTAAGTTTCCGTCCCGTTATCAAATTAGATAGGTGCAACTCCAGCCAGTCCAGGTCCACGCTCCAGTTTCGAAATGTGCCGAAACTAATATTAACGTGTTTTATATGAGTCCTTAAAAATTATTCCAGATAATCTTTGCTTATTATTAGGCATTAGCCAATCTGATTTTTTCCGGCAAGAAAAAAAGATATAGCAATGGTTTTAGGAGATCTGGGCCTTATAAATAAACAAACAGAACTCTGTAAATCTACAGAGTTCTGTTTCTCTATTTTTGATTTAATTATGCGCTTTTATCTTAAAAATAAATACAAATTTTAGACACATAAAAGCAGCGAGATACAATATCATTACACGGGTTTTCAGTTAGTAGGTATTTGAATACCCATCTAATGATATGGATACCATCACCAACAAAAAATAAATAATTTATGACAACATGACAAAAAGGGATAGTATTCACAAGCTTCAGTTTTGTAAAACATTCTTGCTCTATTATAGTACAATGTGATGTTACTCCAAAAAGTAACTGAGGTGTTTTTTTTTAAAATAAAATTGTACATAATTTTTATTCACCTAGGTATTTGCATTTGTGGTGGTTACGTTTCTTTCGCATTATATATTTTTTTTTATTAGTGAAAGCGAAGTCAACTGACGAGCAACGTATAACGCGTCCACAACTAATAGCATTGAGCTTTGGTAATGTTTAAGAAAATCAATAAAAAATAACTGATAGACTCAAATGAATAGAATGACTGATTTATTTTCTTTCAGTGTCACTCTTTTCTTTTTTTTTTTTTTTCACAAATCGGCTCCAGCTTATTCTAGCTGTGAACCAGCGCTGGTCTTCCGGTGGAGCCGGCAGAGTAACGAGGTGGTAACGAGTCATGTCACTGATTCATAGTTATGAGTAGGTACACCAGTTAGTATGTATAGGTATTGTATATACGTAATTATAGTACCTAGAGGATATTCTGCGAAATGAACAATTTGTGCTAGATACTTAGAATTACGAATATAGAAATTATGTTTGATTGCGTCTTTATAACATCGCTGCTCCTAAGCACTATTACCTTCATATATTAAACCATCAAACTAGTAAATAGTTAGTGTAGTAAAACTTTATTGAGTTAACATTTAGCTGAAGAATCTAAACTGTTCATAAGGAAATCAATATCAATTCGTTATTTATTTAGGAATAACTAGCGAAATCGGCGCATAAAATGTTTATAGCTATTAGGTATACTAACGTGAATATGTCAGAAGGTAAAAGTTAATCAACTTAGATGTTTAAAATGATTGGGTCGAAGTAATCTGAGGTAGTAGCGATTGAGCAGTGACTCGTAAAGCTGCGAACTTTCAATGCTTTGCCGAGCCGAGAGTATATAATATGCCTTGCATCATAGGGTTTTATATCAAAAGGGAAATTAAAGTGTCAGTTTATGACTATGATTTCGTACCTTAGAAATGATATTTTGGATTCCAGGTTTTACGTTAAGTTACAAGGAAATTCAAGGAGCGTGTGTTAATTAAAGGTTGTTTGAAAACAAGATTTGCCATATACTCACACAAAATACATACTTACAAAAAGGTATTAGGTACCTATGGAAATTAACGTGGTTTTCACACATTTTATACTATATATAACGGGACTAAACTCACGTGTACGGATAGTCGTAACGACTATAGTTTAAGTGCTTTGCGAGACGGCTCCGCGTGCTAGCACTCGCCAACTTGAGAAAGGTCGCCGAATGCGACCGAAACGATAGTCGTTACGACTATCCGTACAAGTGAGTTTAGTCCCGTTATATATAGTATAAAATGTATTAGGTACCTTTTTGTAAGTACGTATTTGATCTAAGATTAGATAGATACCACGTTGGTTATACTTTTAGAGGAAAATGAAAAGGACACAATCCTATATTTATCTGTGGTCCGGTAAAACACACACGGTCAAAGATTACCTACGTGCTACATTTGAGTTACAAAAACGATTTTATGAAATGAAGAACAGGTTAACTTGGCTATCTGCAGGTAGACAAAAGCTACATTATATCCCGCTAAGGTCACTGCAGCGGTTTTTCTCAGAACACGAGTAACGTAATAGCTTTGCGAGGTATTAAACGATAACTACCGATATTGGATTTTTGGTTCTTAGGCTTGAATCTTGATACCTATAATCGAAATGGAAGTATTATTGTGCATCGCCTTTATTATTGGATAACTAATGCAATATGAACTTTTGCTTTTGGCATGTTTTCTGTCCATTCTTCTTTAAACATAAACCCTTGAGCAAATATCTAAAGAGTCACAATCGTGCAAAAAAGTATCCGAGCCAAAACCCTGCCCAACTACGTATTGGACAGGCAGGCTTTTTGGTTAGTTGTAAGGTGATGGCAAGCCGACTACAACGCCGCGCGATGCCAAAGTGCTCGCTAAAAAGTACTAATTAAGTGATATATCGTCAAGATTCGAGAAAACGGGTCATTGTGAATTATTTAATGTAAATATCTAAGTCGGTAAATATGATGGCGCTCGGACATCTTTTTACTACTTTCACTTAGGTAGATATTTGCTTGAAGACATAAACCTATGTTTGTGTGTGCATGACGGAAATGAATTATCAGTAGCTAGTAGGTAGTAGTCATGGTTGCCTGGAAGAAATCTCCATTGGCGATAAAGTCGTGTTTTTATAGTTAAGTCGTGTTATATAAATTAATTAGATTTAAGTAAACTGTTGTTATAATGAGTTCATCTATCTACCTAATATCTATGCAGATTTACGAGAAATCTGCTAATAACTGACTTAATTAGTAGTGTATTGGTTCCAAAATGTACCGTATACCGTATGTATTATAAGCACCTATTGGCTGAGCGAACGAGGTGAACGAAGCATGTTAGATTGTTCTTTGGACGTTTTTGATGAAACTTGGTACCTTGATGCTATAAATATATTTAAAAAGGTTTTAATAACAGACAAATTTTGATTGGCGGGTATTTTTCGAAAAAAGTGAAAATTCTGTGACGCCGTTTATTAACTGACTAGTTTTTGACCGCGGCTCCACCTGCGTGGAATTTAACTTTTGTGTCACACAGGAATCTTTTATCTTTTCGGGATAAAAAGTAGCCTACGTCATTTTCCGGTCCTTGAACTATATCCATACCAAAAATCAAGTCGATCCGATTTTCCGTTGCTGCGTGAAAGAGGAACAAACCAACAAACTTATCGGATTTATAATATTAGTATGATAATTTAGACAAAATGTGGCACGTAGAACATCGGGAGAATTTTCGGTACAATTTTTGATAAAATGTACATTCCGAGAAAACTCTTTTTACTTTTCAGCCAAGTTTTTACGTAAAAATATGATTTTTTAACTTTAAGGTCATATAAAAACGGCAATAACTAAGGCGTATAATCATAGCTATATATTGAAGTGCTGATTATATGAAAATAAAATCACTCAAATCGGATAATATTTAGAGGTAGATAACAGCTTATTGTTTTTGTATGCCCAAGTTGGCGCCTCACTATCTGGTTATATGTTTTATATAACATATCGGTATTGGGATATAGGGGTGTAAAGATTCAGTTACCGCGCGAGATGCGTCTCTAAATTGAACCGTATTATAAGGATAAAAATGTTTATATTTTGTCTGTCATGTTATTATTTGAGGTTTGCTGTTCGAATAACTACTAGTACAGGCTGAATCGTACAACCCGGTGGCTGTAATGTTACCTACAAGCTGCATATAGCCCAACCCTTTCTGTAGCATACTTAATAGCTGCGCGAGGATTGGGTTATCGGCAGCTTGTACTAATATCACAACCGCAGAGTTGTCTGATTTGGTCCATAACTACATCACCGTCAAAAATAAAATAGCGTTTGTCGATCGGCTGGTGGTGTAGCGAAGTGACGCAGTGGCGCGGTGGCGCGGGCGAACCGCGCGCAAGCGCATGTGGGTTAACGAGCGCCGCGGTTGCGCCACCGACCAGCGCCGACTGCACCACCACCAATTGGATCACGACTATGTCATGATCATTATTGCTTTAAATCTCTATATTACTTTGCACTTAACCATTACATTTCATCTTTTGGAAACTTATCGCACGCAAGATTTGTTTGTGATAAACAATCCGAAAATTAGTCGTGAGCAGGTACTTTACCTTCTGACAATCACGCAGGATAAATAAAATAAAGGGTTGTCCAATATTCAACTAAGCGTTGTTAATCTCAAATAATTTTAGAGATGTGTACCTATAGTACAAAGTTAGTGTGGAACCACTATAAAAAATATTTTTATTCTATCAATATTAGAGTAGGAGCATGTTCCGTAGGTGCGTCGTACCTGCTATAAATTCATAAACATCGCTTCGATATCTAGAACGTATCTTGAATAAGTGATACAAATCAATAGGCAGCAATAAATCAATATAGAAATAACATAAATATTAATATTTTACGCGGCTCTTGTCGGCAGAGACAACGTTGATGTCCACTTCGTGATCTCACTGCCAAACATAATAATATCTTAACTCCATCGACTTGTAGATAGATTCAGCTCGTTATCTTTAATTAACGTGAAGTAAACGGCCTCAATATCGCAACTACAATGCCCGACTTTATCGTCGAGAGCCATCGAGTGATGTCTACAAATTGCGCTGTTTTTATTTACAACAAAATAAAACACCGATTTCGGGGTGTAAGTACTTAATTTCATAAAATTTTGGACTTTTTACTAAATTCCGCACCTAAGTAACTCATTCCAATCGTTGTATGAGTTTTTATAATCATCGACATTTTGTGAACTAGCTAAACATATTTTTAGGTGTATTTTACTAAATTTCATCTTTATATCAAGTTCACTGAATGTGTTTAGTTAACAGTAATTTGTGTAAGGTGTAGAGTTCAAACCATGTTCTAGATAATATAAAATTCACTATTAACGCTAGTTCAAGACCACTAATTAACGATTCGAATATAATTGGACGCATTACATAAACTTAATTGTAAATTTACATCGGCATTCGGAATTAAACGAGGACATTATAATTATTGCAATAGCACACATTATGTTCTGACAATGTCAAAATACAACTTTCTTTGTGTAACAATAGCGTGATTAAATCAGACGTATTTGCCAATATATCGATTATCATAATTTTTAATTAGTGTTATCTATTTCGGGTGTGCAAATAATGTTAATTGTGTGAACAGATTGTGAAATGTTGAAACGGTATCCGCAGCTTTGCAGCTTAAAGTGTGTTAGCAATCAATTTATAATATTGATTGAGGATTAGCGCCAAAAAAGGTCCGAAAAATTAGTCTCTGTGACATAAGTATAGTGGCTTAATTTGAATTATTTGTTTTGCAGGTTTAAATTAATGGTTTAAAAAATTTATATAACCTTGATGGTCCTAAATAAAAAAAATAGTTTAAAAGTGGTTAGAGCCGACCATAATTCAAGTTAATTGTAGCTAGACGGTGTAAGCCTTCAATTCTTTGACAAAGGCCGAAAGCTTGACTGAGAGTAGAACTAGTCAGTCAACAATAATGGAGGCAAATGTCGCGGCCGGTCCCCAGACAGACAGGTGCCGCTACGCCGCAGTCACTCGAATGCACGATACGACATTAGAACATAGAAAATGTACCGGCACGCGGGAATTAATTACACCGAGCTTCGTTACCCGTAGAGTTACACACACTGATAAGCAAGAACATTTCCAGTAATTGCCGATCTGTTTAATATATATCGATTGGAATTTGCCTTGTGGCCGTACCGCGAGCACCAGATATGCCCACTTACCCTGACGCTATTCGGAAATGATTTTGAATCTACGTAAATTCACTCTTCGTCTCTGTCATGTCTTATTATACCATGCTCTCTGTTATCTTGACTTCAGTGTTGATCTCGAATAGAAACTTTTACTTAAATTGAGTTAAGAATACAGGTTGGTGTGTTCCGCATATTGAATTTATTTACATAAGACATTAATTATTTCGAATGCCCTTGAGGTCTTATTTCTTAAGTCATACGGCCATTGTTTTGTTTGCATGTTTTGCTTATTTTGTCGGTCTGTGTAGGTTGTCTTTAATAGCGTAAAAAAGACGAAATTAAAATGGATATTGGATATTTTTTGCAAATAACAGTACGTTGTAGACTAGAAAGCCTCGTAAATAGGAGGTCGGTCGCATACCAGAGCGTCGGTCGGCGGCGGTGCACGCTGTCCGCGCCGCGCTGCCTTGAGCTCACCTCTGACATTTCACTGAAGATGGCCGTTTGCTACGCAAAGCCTTTGATCTCTCATACACCTGACTGTTGCAATTTTATGCCAGATTATTATGCATTCCAGACGGACTGCAGTAAAAGTGAAAATTATAATAGCGTAGAGTACACCGCAGCTCCGGAGCGCGAGTGACATGCGGTTAATTGCGGTTAATGTAATTAAAAGGTTCGTACGAAGATCAGATAATCACGAGAAATTACGTTTCCATTAGATTTATATTTATTAGATTTAGCCTATAAATGAGATAAAAAAACAGTAGTTTTGAATTTATCCTTGCTGGAAATTTTTACTGGCAAAATTCTTCAGGTTCGCTTTTATCAATTCAAGACCTACTATACCTCTAGCTCTGGGTGCCATACTGGCTAAAAGTCTATCTTAAAAAATGAAGTACCTAAATTTTAATGTTTGATTTATTACATCTCTAAACAAGAATATTTATTTAAGTAATTGCCTGGTATTGTCTTTTAACATACTTTTGGCACAAGTTAAAGAAGCAATTTGTGACCATCTATTTCATGGTTTGGTCAAGAAAATTCAAACTAATCGTGAAGCTAATCACGATGGGCTACTAATAAATAGTAATATTTACTCGCTATTAACAGGCTCGGTTCAATTTAGGAAACCAATAAAACGACTAGGTTACTGCCTCCCGCCCACTACAGACATCCTCTGCGAATTAGTGCAATCGTACTTATTTGCAATTTAACGGCCAAAGCAATTACTATGAAGATTCAAAATGCTAGCGTTATAATTAAGCTAAATATAAATTTTATAATTAGAGTCTTACAGACTTGCTTCAAATGTATACAAAATTTATTCACGTGAGTTTGGATGAATTAGTTCAGTAAAGTAGCAGCTAGGTTTTACAATATTATTGGTATTGAAGTCATTAACAAAGTCCGCCTCTCCAGACAAGTGCCACTAATGTGCGAATTCTTCAAGTATTTGTTAATAGTTTAAACATTACTTCATATTGAATAATTATGAGAAAAATGAATAAAATTAGATATATTTAAAAAATATGCACTGATTCATATTAAATGTTGATATTAAATCAACCCGGACCCCTTATGATTTACCGTAATTCACAAGAAAGAGTAGTGCATATTCAGATAATAAAATAAACACGAATTTAATTCCAGGATTTAGTGAAAAAGTTGTGTTTGTGAATCTAAGAAGGATATATGGGCATTATAAAAATTACATTAACCCTTTCAAGGTACGACAATAAAAATGTAACTGTAAATACATGATCGTTGATTCAATTTTTGACAGACGAACCACCGGAGGAGGTACACAATTCGACGCGTATATACTTATTTACATATATTTTTATGTATAACCACGTATAACTTTTTTCATAGTCGTCCGATTTCAATAATTCTTTTTTTATTGGAAAGAAGAACATTCTTTCCATTTAAGTTTTATTGAAATCGGCTGAGCCAGTTTTGATAAATCAACAATAATGTGAAAAATGCTACATCGATCCGTGCGAAATAGTCGCAAATTCTGCACACGAGTGAAATCGGTCAAGCTATTATTTGCAAAAAAATAATCTTGTATCTCAATATATCTAAGTCGGACATGTGTCATTTATAAATATCAGTGCAGATCGATTGAGATCTACGGACAAATTTATTGCCCTGGTGGATTACAAATCTGCATCGGCCGCTACGTATGCAAGGATGCACGGTCTACTCGTGACATTAATAGCGCATATAGTTCGTTTACGTGAGACTGCGGTGCGGTGAATTCTGGCATGATATATTGCTCGGTCTAACATTGTTGGTTTAGTAGAGGTTCCCACGAAGCTGCGTGCAGCCGCGGCATACTCGCCACACGTCACGCAACCGCGTCTCTATATTTTAGCGGACAGCGGCGAAAATTCACTAAATCCAGTTTACAGCACCGTTTTAATGTTCAGGTCTTAAGACACTCAATTTGTATTAGATATGCAGCTAAGCTGTTTGATAGCATAGATATATCTGCATAAATCTAATCCTCATACATAAGCAATAAGTTGGTGGGTATAATCATTATAAATTCTGAGGTGTCGATTTATAGAATAACTTTAAATGATGCCATGCTAAAATTTCACATAACTTCTGGAAATGGATTTGCGGTACCATTAATTAACATGGTAATTATTTCATAAACATGATCATTTAAATCAGCTGAATTAGATATTAAATACCAACCGATAGCGAGTGAGACGCGCGAGTCCTAATTAAAAAGCTCAATTTCAAACATGCCACTAAATATTTAGATTTAATTGTTTACATTGTCTCATTTTAAGTAGTTTACTTTAAATTAATTAATAAATAAATTATCCTATCTAAACTAAAATACCTATCCTATTTGGATAGGTATTTTAGTTTACATAGGATAATTTATTTAAGTTTTGATGTTTTATTGTTAAGCTATTTATATCTGCTCTGTATTTTCAACACCTTTGATGTTTTTATTTTTATAATATCGCCACACCCTAAAACATTATAGGCCAAATCAAACTTCTTGGCGGCTGTGAATTAGCTATAAAAGCTGCGCACCGATAACATACAACGCGGTCACATTAACTAGACGCTTGACCATGTGACGGTATTTTGGCGCTCAAGTACGGTGTGCAAAATAAAAACCGGCTAAGAGCGAGTCGGACTCCCGCACGAAAGGTTCCGAACCATCATCTATATCTATAAAAAATAAGTTTTTTCGTAGTCATAGCCACCAAAAAGTCTGATTTGGCCGGTGAATACCGAAATGACTGGAACAAAAATGTGAGTGACACATTTTAATACTTTGCAATTTTATTGATAACGCGTCATGATTATGTGATGTTTATTTTCAAAAGATGCATCCTGCTAAAATAAGACATAATTATGTATAATAATACATAGGTACTTAGGTATCAACTTAGGAACAGTAATGAAATTTTATTTTTATCCTATTAGTACCTATACGGAACCCTAAACACATTTTGGCACCGTACAGGTGTATCAAGGAACATATAAAGTCAGCATCGTATTTTAGGTACATATATAATATCATTACCATTACCGGTTCTATATACCTAGTCCTGATTGTTCGCAAAATTGTATAATTATTGAGTGTGATGTTAGTTGACCCAAATTATATTAACAACACCGAATATGACATGATTGTTTGACATGATGATGTTCATAACTTGCATTATTATTATCCTGACAAAATATAATTATGTATCTACCAATGCCATACTTATATATTGTGCATAAGAGACTACTCTCTATTGCAACTGCAGCTACAAAAGTAAGTTGGTAGAAAAATATATAATACTACAACATAATATAATACTAATATAATACTAATACAGACTTTCATAAGTAGAATTATGTGTGCTTCGATACTTTGTAACCAAAGACACTTCTAAGTAGCCGAGAAGTTGGTGTGGCATTTACTATTTTCATTACATTATAACTGCAAATTAGCTACATGTTATAGATTTTTAAGATGTATATTTTAATAATGTGACAATAACGTAGGTATCCATCATAAAGATATAACCACCAAAATTAGCAAAGGAGGATATTTTGACCTCAAGTTTTATAAATTACGTACCACTGCTGAACATGGGCTTTTTGCGCATTACAAGAAAGATTAGGATTAATAATAGCCTGCAATCGTGAGGTCGTGGGTTCAAATCCCGATCCCGTACCAATGAGTTTCTTTGGAACTTAAGTACGGAATTTCACATCATTGGCTTTTCGGTGAAGGAAAACATCATCGTGAGGCAACCTGCATACGTCCGTTAAAGAAATTCGATGGCGTATGTGAATCCACCAACCCGCACTGGGCCAGCGTGGTGGATATGGCCCAATCACCCTTCGTGGGTAGGCCGACGTCCTGCAGTGGACTATTAAAAAGGCTGGTACAGTACAGTCTCATGTTTTCGAACTGCGTTTGGGCTACATACATATTATATAATACTTGAGAACATTAAAAATACTCAAACATGTCGGTTTCCTTAAAATATTTTCCTTCGCCGCTTGAAGCAAGCGGTAATTAAAACTTAATTTACAAAAATGAAGTAAGAAAACCAAATGGAGAGAAAATGTCATTCAGATAAAAAATTCTCGAATGGCGGGCGTGGTGCAGGATTAGGCACCTATAGTCGTCACACAGGTCTAACTAGTCTAGGTTCCAAAAATATACGACGATGACCGCTTTGTCCTATTAAAATACTCCAACCTCCTAATAATTGGACACATCGCCAGTTAAAAATGTTACATAAGCTCTGTCAAGTAGAGTCCAATTTGATAAAATATACCATTAAATAATAGCGAATAAATGTAGTCTGTGACGTATTTCGAAACCTTTAAATGGTTGCTTTGTAAATTCTTAAGGCGAGTGATTTTGATAATACATAATTGGACGAATTGTGAAACTTTTAATGGATTTAAGAGTAATTCTGATCGTTAATAACGATGTACTTAAGCTACCTACTTAAAATAATCGAACATCAATTTAATTCGCAAAATAAAAAAAACAAAAATGAACAGCCACTTTGATGTTTAGAATGCGTGATGGCATTTGTTTTGTGAGTAGATTCAAGTCTGTACTCTTATGTCTGTTATACGAGTATGTTTGAAATCCATCAAAAATATAACCTAACTATACTCTATAAAATTTAACTTGATCTCTGCGACAGCTGTCAGAAAAATCACGCCTATGAAGTCCTGAATGTCTTAATAGTACAGACAGTACCTGTCAATGTCATACTTTATGCGCATGCTGATTAGTGATGGGCGACGAATGATCGTGACCACAGAGTTTTAGATAGAGTTTTATTTAAAATATAGATAGTTTATACTAACGATATTTTAAATAAAACTTAATTTATCATTAATTTTATTGTATATTTTAATATCATAACATTTTTTACATGTGTAATTAATTTAAACCCAATTTTATGTTACATTAGCATCGATAATAGTGAAAAACGTCGATAAATACTATCGTTACATTATTTATCGTTACATTAAATACTCATATTTAATGAATATCATAACATTATTTACATGTGTACATACCTGATCTTAAATAATAGTAAGTAAATAAAATCCAAATTCTCACCTTCAACAACTCATTCGATTTCATTACAACATTGTTTGAAAATCGATTTTTTCCACCACTATCTCAACTCTAAAAATGTCAATCTTCTATGTCAATGTCACTGTCGCAGAGATCAAGTTAAATTTTAAAGAGTATACATATTAAACTAGATACTTAATAAACGAAGTACCGAATTTAACTCAATTCTAATCCACACATCCCAAAAATTTTAATATATAAAGTTTGCACGATAGTAGACCTATTGAAGTTACACGTGCCCAGCACAATTTGTCAGAGTGAAGTAGAATATGTAAGGTTAATTTTATAAGACAAGTAACACAATAATTTGCCCGATATGCGTCAATCACGATTTCGTTTCGAAATAAGCCAAGATTGCCCTACATCGCAGGTGCATTCACAAAAAAGAGAAACTGCAGAGTAGCGGCGCACGAAAGAAAATCTTATTATCGACGTAAGGGGCGATACCCGAGACCGCCTGCTCCAGTTACAGAAAACGCTCCCTCAGATTTGGATCCGGTTCGGTCTGGTTTCGTGCGAACCGATACCTTCACTCTTATGGTGTTTTAATCACGGTTATTTAAATAACTTAACCAGCATAATCGAGTTGTCAACTTCATTGCAAAGCACTCTTAAACGCACTCTTTCGGCTTCCGATTTTGCAAACATCGCGCTTCTTAGTTGTGACATAATGGAAGTAGTAATAAGTCAGTTATCCTTTATTTTGTAAGATTGTGCGTTATGTTTGCTCTTCTTTTGGTTATTAATTTATATACTTCTTTTTTTAAGGCAACAACTTCTTTTTGAAACTAACATTCTTGTGCCTTTGTGAACTATCACATATTTTTATTTTAAGAACTTATATTTTCACGTATTAGAAAAAACTGTCATTCAAATAAACTCTATACTCGTACTTGGTATTTTATGGTCGCGTACTGCCGGAATAACACTGTCTGCTCCATCATTATAAAGTACTTATCGGAAATCAAAAGAGCCGTACAGATTCAATTAGTTTGACGTATTAAGTAGCAGCGAACTTAAAAACAAACAAACAAGACGTGTTGAGGTTGAAAAAGCGCGTCATCATTACCATCGTAATTCATCAGCTTCATTGAAAAATTAAATTATTATTAATTGGCAGTTAAGGTCTGACACTAGACGAAGTGATGTGATGAGTAGTAATATAATGAAGAGGTAAGTCGGGTTAACATTCTGTCAGACAGATTAGCCGACTGATGGCTGGAAAAAGAAATCGAAAGTTGCTAGATACCACACCACTTGAATCATAGATTCTCAAACTTATTCCGTCCACCGCCCACAAATTTGTGTACAAAACTTAAGTATATACAAATACATTGACATATGTTATTGCTATGAGTAGTTTTGTATCAACGTATTTGAATGGACAACTAGATTTAACGGCATTTAATTTTAATTTTAAATCGTCGGTATAAACCAAAGCGCATTTATTGTTTTTAAACTTTCGCGATTTGAATACATAATTATTATATACTACGGGACTAATCGCGCACTAAAATCACGAGATAAATAAATACCTCCTCATCCCGACGTTTCGGCCGAGTTGCATCGACCGTGGTTACGGGTAGACTGATTATGACGGGATGAGGAGGTATTTATTTATCTCGTAATTTTAGTGCGCGATTAGTCCCGTAGTATATAATAATTAAAGCTTATTTAGTAAGATGATTTTATGTATGATTGAATTTACAGTTAAAATGTGTCAACTATTTTATTGCTTCTCTAGATTGTAATATAACTCCTGTTTTTAAGCGATATACTATTATTTGTGAAAGTCTTCAGCTCTTGCAAGGGAGCATTTTATCGGCCACTTTGAGAAACACTGGCACATATGGCATATTTGTGCCATTAGGTTGTCAGCATTATTACTTTATAGCTATTGTTAAAACGGTACAATGTTTGCCTCATTTATAGTTAATATACAAAATAAATGCCAATAGATTGTATATGGTGATTTTGTAAAAGTTTATCGTAAAATTGTATGTACAAGAGTCAATGCAATTATTCGTTCTCTATTAAACCTGTAATAAATAAACATTACGAGTTGTAGTTTGTTAGTGGCCGTTCGGGAAGTAAAATTATAGCATGCATAAATACTCAACTACGTGAGTTATAAGCTTGGTTTAGGTATTACGTTTTCTACCTAAGGTTAGAATTCCATACAAGCCCATATAAAAAGCCTATTAGGTATACAGTATATTCTGAAAGTGTTTAAACATACATAATTCTTAGTGGATGCATGTTTCAGCAAATATATTTTTGGCCAGAGTTAGGTTAATATGTAATAAAATATGAAGAGTAGGTATCGGGTTCGTTATTTGGTCGCGCGTTGTACAACATTATTATAATTAATATCTACTGAATAGTCTAATAAATCACTATTATAAGTGACTTTTTACTATAGTTGAGATGGAGTAATGAAAAAAAAAGATACGTAGGGCACCCGCTGGCTCGTTTGGTCGACGTTATTTAGAAAATTTGAAAAAATGAAAATTCTGTCAATCGAGATTTTGTTTATATTTTAATAATTTTCCGTTTTATTTTATTTCCCAGAAGAAAGAAGAAGACTTATATTTATTTTTAAATCAACACAAAATTATATTTATTGTGTCGGTAATAAGAGTTACAATTCATTTTTCATAAACTGTGGTATTTCAGAAATAAACCACTCCTAGATATTTGTTGGAAAAAAGCGTATGTTTATTCAATAATTATAAAGTGAAACTTTCTTATTTACTTTAGAACAAAATATACATAGGTGTTATTGTGATTAAATTATAAACATAAATGAGTAAATGTGATTGTATTTCATTACACTAGGAGATCTCAAGTCAATTATAACTGCCGATGCATACTTTATTACAGCAACGTAATTACAAGTATTACATAGATTAAAATAACTAGCATACGTATCTATAGGTATGTTTATTTCAGCACATACGACTACGGACTCGCAAATAGCTTTCGCACATTTGCGTCAAGCACTATACTTGCTTTTCACGGTGTAAATGACTTCGGTTAATAATTTTCGAGTCGTGATCTCACATCAATTTATTTCGCCGTTAATAGTTTGTCCTTATTTCTCGGTATTATCTCGTGTATCGGTGTCGTAACGCTGGCTCGGTGCTGCAGTACTAGCGCGGTAGTACGAGTAGCTATGCGGCCGCAGTGCGCAGTTTCGTTTGCATACAGTGCTACTTAGAACGGTGGCACTTAGCCGGAAGGAGGTAATTTCAATTCAGTTTTTGTTTATTTACTCCTAGTAGTACGTGCTATGAGTTGAGTTTTTATCTACAGAAACCATGTAGTTGAAGGTATTAATCACAATAATCAATGATAGAGTAAAGTGGCGAATGAGAACGTCTAGTGGGATAAGGACAAAAATGATGATGAATCATAGTAAATACTTGCTCATAAACATTTGGATATTATGCACTGTCAGCAAACAGAAATAAATCATGGAAATATGTTCATTTTTTTCCTTTCATTAATTATTGCGTGGCAAATTCCCATGATTCTAGTAAATCTATCTACCTAACATATCGAAATTTAATATCAAATCTTGAATTCAATCATTTGCTTAGTAAATAAAATGTAGGATGTAGGATATTGTGGTGTAGCAAAACAATATGTAAACAATTAAATGTGCATAAATAACAGGCATTCTTGATTTTATGCGGCACCAAACTTGTTATTGCGGTTAAGTTGAAATAAGTTGTTCAAAAAGTAAAGTCCCTTTCGATTTAATAGCACCGTTGCTTATAAACCTATTTACCGTGGCGGTGTCAAACCGGCACCGTGTCGTACATCGAACGCTCGCCTAATAAATGTAATTCACAGAAATGTTCATAGAGCCACGCTGTGCTTGTTATATTGCACTATATTGCACTACTGTGTGGGAAAATGTCCCAGAGCTTACCGATTCATATTCGTTTATGTATATTACAATTATGCAGAGCAGAGAAGCGATTGTTTGCAAGTTCTACTATTGATTTCAAAGTATCAGTTTCAGTTTAAATGTCAATTACATTTTCAGAATCAAGTGAATAAAATAGTATGAGCGTGTTAAGTAGATACCAACTAGAGACTTTTCCTAGTAGGTATGGTCGAGACTAGGTTAATTCAATTTTCATATATGTACCTCTAATATATTCCATATTTTTGCAGTTTATATAAGTCAATATTATGATCATTAAGTAAAATAATTAGCTCAAAGAGGGATACAATTATATGGGTCTGTTTTCATTACCTACAGCATACTGTAAGAAATTAATGACAACAATTTTATGCGCAGCTGTTAATGAATTATTGTGAAAATAAACATTTTTTTGCTGAAAGTCTATGTGCTGAATAAAAAATACAATAGATTGATATGAACGTCGCACTTTGATTTAATAACAGTGTGCCAAAGCAGTAAGTGTTTATCTAACCAAGATAATCACGAAAGCACCAGAATAGGGCTGCTGTTTACGAAATACGAGTATCTAACAAAGTATAGACATGTCTATATATTATCTACAAAAACATAAAACAGTAATTACCTACATGAAGCACCTAGCACGTAATTGCGATATTCGATTAGATATCCAGTAAAGCTTTTAAGGGATCTAGAGTCTAAACATAACATTTGTATACATTGAGAATAAATCTTGGCTAGTTTCGATTCGGATAGGCAAATCCTTCTTGCGCCGATATAAATTACCGCAGGATTGTGTTTATGGAGGCAGTTACGAGTAGGTATCTTGCTCGGGTCGCGGATGCTGGGATGATCCAGATTCGCGGATCCTTTCACCGCGTAGCCTTGAGCCAGGAGTGACCATTACCGACGCTCCGTTGTTAATGTCCTATCGATTAACATAGATCGCCGCTAAAAGATTTAGTGCGCACTCGAGTTTATAACTTTAGGCTATTGTATCTCGTGAGAGCAAATGTTAGCTTGGTCCCAGGCGCTGCGCTGTTCCGTCATCGCACGGGCTCGAAAACACCGGACATGTTCGCCAATTAAACTACGAAGACGTCCGAACAGACGAGGGATGTGAGTGACGAGCTGTTTTGCAATTTAAATTGAGATCGTTATTCTTGTCGATAATAGCTTCTGGTTAATTGGATACACGGATTTCTTCTTTTGAATGTCGGCGATAATAGTTAGGCTAAAAATGTGCGTGTGTTCATATTTGAGGAATGCTATGTATTGTTGTCATGTCAAAACATTCGGGAAAGTACCTACTACTTACAAGTAGGTATGTCAATAATTATTTCTCGAAAAAAATTGCAACACCGACTTCCACCGTGTACAGAATTCGAATAATTTGCACGAATCGATGTGACATCCGTGTACATTTTTATTGATTTATCAAAAACGGCTCAACCGATTTCAATAAAATGTAAATAAAACCACCTCAAAAGTATACTCTTTTGAACTAAAAAATATTTTTTAAATCGGTTCCCAATTAGCGAAAATATCGAAATACATACACAAAAAAATACATACAGACGAACATAGTACTCATACCTCCTCTTTTTTGGAAGTCAGTAAAAACAAAATTGCTTAGCATTAGTGCGTAAATATTGCTGAGATTCTGATTGGAGGTCAATACTGGCAATGATGTAAGATAAATCAAGATAAATAAATAATTTGTATGGCAGGGTAAAAATCGTAGCGCTAAGATTATTAAAGTTGCAAATTCTGGGTGGCGTTGATCAGTTAATTGATAAACGAGAAAGCGACGAACACTAATGTATAAAAAAAATTCTTGTGTGCAAATTTGAGTACACATGAATATGTTTGTAGCTATAAAATATACCTGTAGTCGCTGTATATATGTATGTACCTAGCCGGCGGTAGAGCATCCTGAACTGTGAATGAACCACAAATACTCAAGTATTCGTTTTAAGATGAATAGATGAGTATTGATCAAAATGAT
This sequence comes from Hypomecis punctinalis, assembly GCA_949316475.1. Lineage (NCBI taxonomy): Eukaryota > Metazoa > Arthropoda > Insecta > Lepidoptera > Geometridae > Hypomecis > Hypomecis punctinalis. The sequence goes on from OX438797.1 coordinate 12,951,802, forward strand.
TAAATAATAAATTTTTAATGTCCGAGGTACATGAAGTGCTTCCATAATTAGTAGGTATATCGAGCAACATTTTCGAATACGACTTGTAGACAAATACGGTAGTGGATAAACCGGAATTGTACGTTTAAATACTTTAATTGAAGGGTTTATTCTCCGGTGCATTTATCAAGGTAATTTGGGGCTGGTTTTAAGTGAAAACAATTTTATTTTATAACTTTCCTTTAAAGTGCTCCATATATTGACATTTACTTGAGAAGTTGCGCGTGCAACGACCGCTGCGCCGAGACAGATTTAAGGTCGATTGGTTCTGACAACACACGATTTAAATAAATATAATTTTCGCATTGAGTGCCGACAATATAAAGACTTTTTATTGCCGATTATGTGTAAAAATGAGATTCGACTCACGAGTGCGTATAACATTAAAAGGACATGTCCACAAACTGTATAATAGAGGCTGGTATAATAATAATCAAAAAATCTAACCACAACACTCGTTACATTTCGAGAAAGTTCATATTTTTCTGAGTCTATTACATCAGTTAAAAACAAAAAAGAGCCCTGCAATTTTTTTAAATTTAATTTTGATTTTATTAGGATAAATATTTAGCACAATAGGTAGTTATCTCCAAGTAGTTCAGTAACCCCCAAATTGTTGAATAAAAGCATTTTTACCAATAAGACACATTTTTAAGTGTTTAATTGTCACATTGTACCTACTAACTGGTCACACTGGTAGGTTATAATGTTTAATTTTAGCAAATTAAGGGGTGAATGTGGAAAAATCATCTTTTAATGCAAAGAAAACAACGCTAGAAGCAGTTTATTATTGTTAAACCAGAAAAAATCAAAAGATGTAATATTATTTTTCAACCAATTTATTTTTCACATTTAAAAAAACATGCAGGGATGAAAAAATACAAATTAAATATTTTTCAGAACCCCATAAAACAAGCTTTCAAATGATGTATATATCATCTTGGTTAGATTTTTCTCTGAATAATATACCACTTGTGGATATCACCTTTATCCTAAAATTTTATAGCATAGACGTTATAACCGGCAATCAGCGATCCCTTAAACGAAAATAATGAAAAAACACATAAACATGGAAAATCATAGTATCTGTTATAGTTTTATGTTATAACTGTAAATAAAAATACAATACTTATTAATCGTAATTATAAACGAAGAACGCGTAACGAAATTTGATTTTGGTAGTAACAGTATTTGACTTGTCTTGATCGGAGCTGAACCCGCGACCCGCAGTTTACAGCCCCACTTACACCACGCACTCGTAAATATCTGTCTATATTCTAATCTCGCGCTAATGATCAGTAAACACAGCTGCACGTACTCCAGTACGGAGCGGGTAAATAATGTGCAGAACATGCAGAGATCATCGAACGATTTACCATAATGTGCACTCTCACTTAACTAGCGGGGTAATCGATGCGCGCCTCCGTGCCGGGTCGTGTGTACTACATGTTGCACCGTGTGCATCCCGCCTTACACGTTCTCTCACTAGGAAACACTTTCATCATCGTCAGCCTGTATTAGTTTACTATTGAATCCCGATCACAAGCTAACCTTCAAAATCCAAGGATGATAAAGCCACTATATATATATCTACTACTCTTGCCTTGATGCAAATATCGGTGAAAATTCTTGCACAGAAATTTCTTCTAAGCTTAGATAAAAATGAATGAGATATGAAAATGATTTAAACGATCACGTTACGAGTTTTATGGTTTCGTAGAAATAAATATCACTTTTTCAGCACCCGTAGCGCAAGTGAGATCGTACATTACCAATAGGCTATTTGACTAGTTTTTGGAAATGATTTTAAATTATTCGTTAGTACATAATAAGCACACTACATGTATATTTCCGATAGATCTACTGTATTAACAATGAAAATCAGTGTTAAAGAATAGATTTTCAAGATCCCGCCAAAAACGACATTCTGTAATGGCACTGGTCTTTGACGTCACACACTAGTAAATAACGTTAGTTGATACTAGTTAATACTAAACACATCACATCTAAAAATTGACAAAAAATACTTTAAAAGTAACATACAGATCCAATAATATTACTCCGAAATCACAAAACACAAATTACACAAACAACAGTCAATCGAGAAATTCTTGTTTACTATTATGTGACGTCACCAGAGTTGCCGCCCTTCTCAGAGCGTTCACGTCACAGACAAAATATCAATATGTCTTTTTCAGGCTGTTATCTTTAAGGATTACCACAATCAATAGTATATTTTCCATGTTGTCAAATAGCCTATTACAGCGAGTTACATAACTAACGAAATGTCTACGGAAACAAACGGCCCTCCCCGACCGATTGTATGATAGATCAAATATAAGAAAAACACTAGTCTTGTTTTAGTATTTCCTACTTTATCTAATATTTACTAAAAGTTTATGCTTGAATGTGCACATTTCATTATTTATAACGATATAAATTGGCTGAGACTGCTCTTGTGAAAGAACCTAAGTCACATTTATTTTTATTAGAATATTGTTGACAGTATTATTGACAGTACAGGTTAAATAAAAAAAATAAAAAAATATTTGATGCTCATAATGAGCCATATTTGCTTGTGATTTGAAAACATATCAAGTAAATTACAACAAAAACTATTTACACCAAATTAAGACATTTACGTATTGTCAAAACTGATAAAACATCAAATAGAGGCGCGAAGTGAGGGATCTTAAATATCGGCTATAAGACCATTTTCACTTTGAGATTGGCTACCTATTAGGGTCTAAAAGATACAGATAGCCTAAAGATATAGACAGTCCATTAAAGGTGGGACAGACAGGCATCGCAGGCTTGACTCTAATAAGCTCCCTTTTTACTTTTTGGATACGGAACTTTAAAAGAGGATGCCGGTTCCGTAAATTCTTGAGAAAGTGAGATTTATAATAAACTAACAGGTGATAACGACAAGAGGAGTATAGGGCGTCCACGAGAATAGAGGCATATTATGCTCAGTAATAGGCGATCACGAACTTTGAATGATGATTAGGGGTAGGAATAAGTAGTTTAATTTTACGTACTTGCAATTTTATGATAACAGTAAAATTAATATGTATTCGGTATCCCGCGAAGCTTACTTTTTCAGAGGTTGTAAACGTATTTCGTACTTTGAAAATAATAGATATTTTTTTGTTATCTGTCAAAAAAACTTATAAAATTGTAAACTAAACATTTTAGAAAAAAATGTTAAGAAAAAATTATAGCCGACACGAACAACAAAGTGAAACACTCAAAACAGTTTCAGTGGAATATTGCGGAAATCATTCTGATTCTCGGGTATTTTAGGTCTTACCTGTCCATATTTTGTTGAAGTTTACTTTTTTCTACAAGTACCTACATAAAATTAAACTACCTATTCCGACTCATAATGATGACGATGACAACAATAATGTACGTAATACATCTTATTTTGAGGCTAACATGGTAATAAAAGGAAAAACATACTATTACAAGACTTTACGGGACTACTTAAAAAAAAACTACCAATACATAACATCTATAATGTGCGTGTGTTAGATATGAGAAGAATCCCACCACATAAACAAGACATTGCTTATCAACAAAATTTATAAATCGCATTGAAATGTTTATGGTGCATTCAACGCGATACAAACACAACGTAAGTTAATTTTCTCGATAAAAACAACTCATCCGTAACCACAAACAATGCCGACGCCCATAATAATGGAGATTTGTATTTCTTTGTTTTGTACAGAACGTTGACAAAGTGGAAATATTTATTGCTTGATTGGTTTATTGATATTTTACAACAAAGTGTCAAAGCTACGTGAATCATTCAAGCGGTGAACATGTCACGTTTAAGCTTGAGGTAAAAGTACTCGAATGTAGAAATTGTACATTTATAGAGACCCTTTCATGTGTTGCTGTTAAAAACAATCTGCTTCTTAAGTGATTTCAATGAAATTTTAGATTAAGTTGTTTTTAGATAAGTTTCACAGGTTATTTTAAAGGCGTTGTGGGTTTTTTTTACCTACATACATACCTACGAGTACAAATAATTCGCAAGTTAAAAAAATCTGGAAACAGGTTGAGGTTGTGTAAAACATATTTCTCTAAATTAGTCTAAATGATTATTAAAAAGTTGTCGCGCTATGATAAAAAAAAATAAACGACCTTTACCAATTGTCGAAAATATTTCGATTGACTCGATTTAGATTTTGTTCACCGAAATAAATGTTGCAGTATTTCTATGGTGTAGTAATTTATTCATCATCATTTCAGTAGAAGCATACAAAGCCTATCTCTATGTTCTTGTAAAAGTATGCCGTTAGTAGATATTTATACTTCAGCTTCGAGTTATTTATGGTGCGGGATTGACACCTGCAACCCACATCCAGCACATGCGCTTGCGTCGGCTCTCATTCAAACCGTAATACCGATGCACATTTGTGATAAATTAGACACGGCTTACTCGGGGACCAATCTCGAAGCTCAGCTCAGCAATCAGTTTTGCGCAACACGGCCCGTTTCCTCGTAAATCGTTACTGGATTAGACTTTACAAAATATGGCGCCTTTGATACAGCACACGACTCGTCACACAACCGATAAAATATGCCTAGAATCTAATATACATGGCTAATTTTCCATAAATGCAGGAAACGTATAATTTAGGAATTTGATATTAACTATCGTAATTATGTTATAGATATAACAAGATATACCTAACTGCGTATTATTAGATATACGAATAAAATGCTTTGAATCTAAGTTCAGATACAGTGCAGTATGAACAAGAACTTGGACTATCGGTTTTCTATAATATTTGTCTCTAATTATAAACCAAATAGCTAGTTAATAATTTTAAAATATTCACAAATAAGTACGTACTTAGAATCCTAGAGTCATTTGGGAGTCCAGAATATGAAAACAAAAACAAACATGAAGTAAACCGCAGTAGAAGTCTCGTAAGTGCTATTCTAAATATAGAGTTAGAAACTTCTTAAAAGAGCAACAAGTGAGCTCGGTAAGCACGGTTTCACTCGAATGATTGATACGTAGCAACAATAACAAAGATCGAGCGTGTTCCGTGCGCTGGACGCTCTCATTTTAAGCATACCTATCTTACTTTAACGCCTCATGCGTGTATCTTGATGACTGATCTTAGATGAAAGTAGATATCACAGAACACTGACACTCGATGTAGGAAAACTTTTCAAGCGGAGTCAAAAGGTCGCCTGTGCCGGGGGAAATAACATGATATTCCAAGCACATAACAAGATATTACAAGTGTAATGTGTACGTCTCATGAAAATACCGTTTTTGATGTTTGGAGTGGTACGAACTCCGCCCATCAGCGCCTTACCACGCACCAACATGTGTGGTGATGCCGCGCCAGCCGTGATTAGAAAATCTAAACATGATTCACTTGACCTGGCGATTGAACTCAGGACCCCTTTCTCAAGCACCAGAGCGTCTTTATTATAAAAATATATCTCGACTCGAGCGATGTAAATCAAAATATTGCTATTCATAATTTAGTTATTTAAATTCTTTATCGTCATGTTAACTTTTAATAATTTCACTTCGCGCGAATTAGATGAATGCAATTTATTCAACGCCTCCAACAAAATCGAAAGTTTGTGCATTCGAGCACTTTTTCAAATAGATTACCAAACAAACTGAGTATTTATCGATAAACGATACAGTTAATAGTGTTAGTCGGTTGGTATGGAAATGGTTTTTTCTAAAAAAAATAACAAGACTAAAATCACGGTCTGGCTTGTTCCAATAACACGTAACAGATTAAAGAGAGTTGCAATGAATAGACATTCTTGGCTAGGGTTACCATTTATCCGTGATTTATGTTTAGAATGCTTATTTTTTTCTGACGAGGTATTTATATTAAAATTGGATAAAACGAAAGCATATCCACTCTTTCAGAAGACGCAGTTTAAAAAAAAAAAGGCAAAACTAAATTCCGGGAACTCAAACTATCTTCTTATTACATTCATACTACATTTACATTGAGATAACCGTCTCAGATGTATTGCATGTTACATTTTAGCTACATTATTTGAACTAATTTAAAATGTTTGTTGCATTTGACAGGTAATAATTTAAATAAAATTTTCTGTCAAATACGGCAAAGGCATGTCACATGGTAACCCTATTCTCAAGTCGAGTGCGCCAGCAGCGCCTGCGCACGCATCGTGGAAACATCGAGGAATTTGTTAGACAATCTTTAATTTGAGTGGAAAATTGATCTTATTTGCTTTTTACACGAAATACTGCCAGAAAAAATGGTACTTGAGTCAACAGAGTCGAGTCACTCGATGAGAATCACTCGCGTGTTCACATCATTTGCATTCGTAAGGGGAAAGTGAATTTCCGCACAATCGGAACTGTAGGTATGAAACTTTTAGTTGGAGTGCCCATAACAAACTGGAGATTAGAGTTGATAATACATTATGAAATTTATATTTAAGAATATTTAACTAAATATCTAGCGATTTTTAAGTCGATCGCAAAATATTATAAAAAAAAATTAGTCGCAATTTGGATAGACATACACAGAATATAATCTAATTTAAGCAATAGACAATCGATCTTAATATTTGAAATTTGTTGTCGAGGCCTGTATCTAGCTGTGGATGATCTACGACAGATATAATGATAAAAAATATAACTTAAGTATTGAATCCAAAAATAATAACGTAAGACATTTGCAATTACTAAACTAATTGAAATTGAAGCTCATTTTTGATTGAAGTATTTTATTTTGCATGAAAAGTATTACGTGATCTCAATTCACTTTGTCGAAAATAAATAAAGTTAGAGTTTTGACATCTTACTTGACGTTTTATATTTTTATTTTATATTTTTACTCTAGCCTAAATTGAATTAAAAAAAAACTTCTACGTTGTCTAACTTAGAGACAGTTGATATTACATTTTGAAATACTTGAATACAGAATTGGACTGTATTGTATGATGAAACTTTGAACTTTAAAAAAGACATACTGCAAGTTTTATAAATTCTAAAACATTATAATCTAATAATGAATAAAAAATGCACCAAAATTGTTGACAAAATTTTTTTAAAACTAATTTATGAAAAATCCTTCAAATTAAGCAGACTTATAGTATAGCTGTAAAAGATTTTTTGTCACTGCAAAAGCCTGGTTCAACAGAATTTTTTAACTACGGCCTACATACTGTATTGCACACTGTTGACCATTTATGATTTTGTTGAAAGATTAAGACAAAAACCTCCAAATTATCCTTTTGTTGAAGTTTTTGTAAACAAGTCAACAAATGTTGCGAATTTTTTACTTCATTTAACGTAAATCTCTCACGTATTTTAATAGTCATAGCGAATACACATAGTTTCGACAGCATTCGGTGAAAACCACGTTAGTTTCCTCTTTCCATATTAAAAATTTAACAAACGTTCGATTCAAAGCTTCCTAATAATTTATAATACATCCAGACATAATATTCTGTAGGGCATTGCAAGCATAATTTGTTTACCTTTGACCTCTATTTGATGCAAAAATTACATATTCATGTTTATTTAGCATTCCACAATGTGTGAATTTAGATTCAAATACACCAATCGTAGACCCCGTCAGGCACAGCTAAAGCTATGCTAAAGGAATTATTGTACACATTTTATTCATTAATTACTGAGAGACAAGCAGACATTTAGAAGAATGTAAACTCGATCATGGAAGGCAACAGGTTTTTAGGTACAATAAATCAATTATCTAAGATTGTATAATAATATGATTAAATCCCAAATAGGTATAAGCGCCAGGCCGGTTGTCTGCCAAACTGGTAAGCAAGTTGATAAAAACTTAAGCAGGATTTCTAGTATAATCCGTGACATAATTAACACGGAAAAATGCCAATGACACAAAATCATCAAGCGTTAGCATCATTGAATTATAAGGACAGAGTGACGTAGAGATAGTGATTAAGATTTCTGTACATATTATTAGTAATTATGACCCTAAAACGCATAATTTCATTTTCGCCAAAAATGACACCACCAACTTAAACCGTGTACATACAAAATCCGAATAGTTTGCATGAACCAATGTGTCACTGTAGGTACATTATAGTTGATTTATCAAAAACGGCTCAGCCGATTTCGATAAAATATAAATGGGACCACGCCAAGAATAGTATACTCTTTTGAACTAACTGAGATTTTTTAAATCGGTTTACAATTGACGAAAATATCGATGAACATACATAGAAAAAAGGAAAAAAAATACAGACGAACATAGTAACTCCTCCTTTTTTGAAGTCGGTAAAAATATCTGTCGTTTCAAAGAAAACCGGACAAGTACGAGTCAGGTTCGCACACCGAGGGTTCCGTTCAAATCCAGAAAAATTCACAAAATTGGGAAGTAAGTTGTTAAAATCTCTATACTATAATCATCGACAAAAAAGTTTTTTTTTTTCATTTCTCGTCATACATCGAAAATTACACATTGTTAAAATAATCAAAAACCTGTTATAGCATGTGCTAATAAAGTTCTTTTATATGATACCTTATATGATACGGTTTACTCACTTTGAATTTTGAAACCATATTTTGTAATCTAGGCCCTATTTTTTGTGTTTTAAATAAAAATCTACAGTTTTCAGATTTATTCCTATGTGTGTATCTTGAGACAATGCTATTCACCAAATTTCATAGTTCTATGTGAACGGGAAGTACCCTGTAGGTTATGATTTTTGTGAGTGTCGAAATATGCGGTTTTTTGCGACATAAACGGCTCTAACTTTTTTACACGATAATTGAGAAGTTTTTCTTTGATACAACTGCAAGAGAACATATATAGTTTAAATTTCAACTCGATATCTTTACGCGTTCCCCAGGTAAAGAGTCTTGTCATACGGACAGACGGACAACAAAGTGATCCTCTAAGGGTTCTGTTTTTTCTTTTGAGGTATGGAACCCTAAAAAAATTAATTTTTTTTCACTGATACTGAATTGCATTCAATGCACAGAATGCGCCAAGTATCTTGATTTCATTTCACTTTCAGCTATTTGATGCGAAATTTACTACATTGAAACTTACACATTACCAATGAATAAAAAAGTTTTGTCGTTTGCCGTGCTATAATACGAATAGGTTCTTGTACCGGATGCAAAGGACACCATCTCTAGATCATATATTTTGATGGTCCACGTGCAAAAAGTTTGAAGGCCCGTTGTCATTGGCGCTAAGGCAGCAGTCGCGGAGGCGGACGGCATGCCTTCAGAGGACATTCAGGTGACACACGTCAGTTCCGGCCTTCTGTAAATGCTAAATAATTTAATTTGGGAGCTATCCTTACTAATATTATAAATCAATAAGTTGCTGATTTTATTGTTACCTACCCTTTAATGCGGAGCGACGAATAAATTTGATTTTGCATGGATATACTTAATTTAAAGGTATTATAAAAAGATGGTTAGAAAAAGATGTGGTAAAAAAGGGATTCACTATGAGTGCTATGACCTTGTTGATCTCGGAGAAATACTAGCGAGGTGGTTAATAAAGCTGGGCTAGGTGGAAATCTGTCAAATATATGCGCTCTGGTACTGTACTGTACCAGCCTTTTTTTATAGTCCACTGCAGGACGTAGGCCTACCCACGAAGGGGTGATTGGGCCATATCCACCACGCTGGCCCAGTGCGGGTTGGTGGATTCACACTACGCCATCGAATTTCTTCTACGGACGCATGCAGGTTGCCTCACGATGTTTTCCTTCACCGAAAAGCCAGTGTTGTTAAATTCCGTACATAAATTCTAAAGAACTCATTGGTACGGGACCAGGATTTGAACCCACGACCTAACGATTGCAATGCGAGTCTCAATACCTCTAGGCCACCACGGCTGCCAGTGTGCTCTGGTAGTCTCATTTAAAAGCCAACCTCTACTCAAAGTTAGTCGTGTAGGTGTGTTTATCATCGTGTCGTGACGATAACTAGCCGTAAATTTAGTATAGGTTACAACACGGCACAGTAGCGCGTTGAAGTCTTTTGTACGGCGATATTAATACAACTCGAAACAACGAAATTGACAAACTAGTTATAAAATTTACGATTAAAACTAACAACTGTCCAGTTGTTAGTTTTAGATATTACTTTAAAAATTCAGACATTTAAAAATTTTGTTTCAGAGATATTTCACATATATCGCCTCTTTAAAAGGTCACCGCGAGAAGCTTGTTAATGAAAATCAATCGTATTGAAAATCAAACCCGTGCTCTATATCGTGGAGAATTTACTCCTATTAAAATAATACCTGGAAATACGCATGCGCCGAAGGTAGTTCCGTGTCAGTAGACGTCCGGCAAACCTTCAATATTTCCGAACAAACACAGTTGAATCACCCGCCTGCGCGGGGCGGGGGGAGGTGGAGCGAGGGGCAGCGGCGCGCGGGCGCAGCGTGCGAACACACGCCCGCGAGGTCGCTGTCTTTTTACTCGCTTTACCTCCTGACATTCGAACTTAATGGACTTGCTTTATTGAAATTTAAGCAGAACAGCTACCAGCGTAATGGAATAAAATTAGGTTATTGTAACGAGAAAACAGACTTCGAGTGGCCATCTTTAAGCTCTCGGGCTTCGGCGGCCCAATAGGAATTCGAAACATTTAACATCGGTCGTACGCTTCGGAAAGCTATTCTTCTCGCTCGTTGTGCCGCCATCGCGCGCAAGTGTGAAAAGAATAGGTATAAGAACGTGCTCCTATCGACGGCTACTCATTGTTCTTGGCCGTAATGGAACAAAATAAAGACAGAACGGCAGTTTTCGTGACTGTGAGATAAAATTACCAAACAAGACGAGTGCAAGCGAGACGCGGAATAAGGTTTATAGGGTCGATGGCCGAGCGAAGGAACTTAAAATTGGATTTTCTTACGAATTATGCTTCATTTAGGACACGTCTATCATAATCACGTAGACCGATTCCATGAGAATGATGTTAACATAAGTAGGTGCTGTAAATAAATAGCATAATAATAATTTTAAGACATTTTGCGCAGCGTTTTCGGTGTAAACAATAGATGAGATCTCATTATGTGAACAGTAATTGTTAGAATGAAATATGTACTCAAATACCTAACTCATGAATAAAATTATTTACTATTCAACTTATTATAGATAGAGATTTAACTTTTTCTTGGATATTATTGTATATTTTATTTATTTTACAAACAGAACACAACACAAAGTTGTACACAAAATAACTCAATTCTTTTCAATTTTGATAATAAACAAGTTTAAAATTCTATTGAAATTCGATTCCTGTGGGTATTTCGTTATAATTATGATATAATTTGTAGTAGATCGAGAAGCAAAGTGTTATAAACTACTCTCAAAATAGATAAGATCCGGATCAATATGCTAATAAATGGCTTAGCAACTTATAACTTATAGCTACTATAAATACCTATTGAGACAAAGATCTTGTCGTTTACGAGTGCCACACACATATACTCGGTATAGTCTGTATGTTTATCTGGAGATAGCACGTGCGTGTACCGCTAATTTAGTCTGTATGGAATTATGTAAATATTTATATTAAATTAAGTAAAATAAAGAAAAGAAAATAAAGAAGCCGTGGTGGTCTAGAGGTAGTGATACCCGCCTTACAATCGTGAGGTCGTGGGTTCAAATCCCCGGTCCCGTACCAATGAGTTCTTTGGAATTTATGTACGGAATTTCACACCACTGGCTTTTCGGTGAAGGAAAACATCGTGAGGCAACCTGCATACGTCCGTAGAAGAAATTCGATGGCGTAAGTGAATCCATCAACCCGCACTGGGCCAGCGTGGTGGATATGGCCCAATCACCTTTCGTGGGTAGGCCTACGTCCTGCAGTGGACTATTAAAAAGGCTGGTACAGTACAGTAAGTAAAATAAAGTTATTAATTTAGTCTATGATATCTAGCAAGTAATTTTTAAATACGTACAATAAACATTCTGTAAAAAGTTATTACAAATAGGGGAGCTCACTTTCAGAAATGACGTTAATGAGATAGATGGTTACTACTAGTAAACTATGCGAATAAAATTAAAATATCGTCGTATGCTTCAACGATATAAAACAGGTCATTCGGGTTATAGTACGGTACAGTTAACAGGGTTTCACCCGTAGGTACAGGTAAATCCTTTTAACAAAACTATGTGATGAGTTCATACCCCAACAAGAATCTCATAACCTTGTGTTATTTTATGCTTTTATAACTCATAACTTTCACAGTTATGTGAAACAAGGTATCGCACTAACAAAATTAGTTAAGTGATTAGGTACCCAAACATGGTAACTAAATTAAATAAAATACAAAATAAATTGTTAATAACAAAAGGAGTACGCCTAAAAATCATTTGGACTACATGAAAACATGTAAACGGTAAAGACCGTATAACGAGAACTGTTGCATCATCGGATGTCAATGGCTTCTCGGGATGGTTAACAGGAAGAAACAAACATGAGAGAGTGTGTTGTGATAAGGTCCTGGGGGCGCGCGAGTAGCGGGACCGGCGGCGCGGGCGGCGCTCCAGCGCGGGACCGTTACGCCGGCGTCCTTGGCTGAGTTCTTTCTTGCGCGGGCGCAGCAGGTCGCTCCGAACTCGTTCCGCGCCGGCACCACTGCGCACGTGTGTCTATCTGTGTTACTACATCTATGTGTGCACCGCCTCCCGTGTTGCCTAGCTCTATGTGTGCGCCGCCGATGTGTGAGTTGGATTACTCCTAACGGATATTACGGAATTTTAGATAAATGCCTCAAATTTCAGTGAGATATTACTCGACGGACGTGACAGTATGTTTTTATTTATAAGATCTGTTGGGTGTAAATATTAATTAATATTTTTGTCATGTTGGTATGTTGTATCAAATACCTATGCATGAATAGGTTTAAATAATACTTATAATTACTTATACATACGTTGGTAATACGTATAAATCATACTTTTTTAAGATAAATATTGTAAAGTTCGTGCAAAAAGAGACGCATCGTAGGTGAGGTCGCCCGTGTGCCATTTTACTAATTTCGTTACGTTGACTACACTGTTCTCTCATTGCTAGTACCTCAGAAGAATTACAAGTATGAAATTTTACTCAAATCAAAACTATGTTACACCTGTCTTATTAAATATCTGCTGATACAGCATATGCGAGAGTGAGCGGAACGAAAAAAACGCAATGTCTGTCGCATACGTCAAAATCACCAGTTGGAATGTCAAAATAGTTAAAATTAGGTTCCACTTGGCTTTTTTTCTTTTTCGGAAATTTGAACTCTTTAGTTCCAGTAAGAAACTTCAAATCTCTGATCATTTTACCTTCCTACTTTTTACCATTTTTAATTTGAACACCCGAGATCAATGGATGTATGTGCATCTTTATCTAACAGCTTTTAAATTTTATAGTTAAAATGTGACAAAGCGATGCGATGTAATTTCTTGCTATTTTAGTACGGGAGGTTTGGCTAGTACAACTAAAAGTGTTTGATACTTGGAAGGTACCAATTGGGTTTTCATCAGTACTCGCGGCTATTAAGTATAGTCGGTACCTTGGCTGCTGATTAAAATCTTATTGTTAGTTCACCGTAACGCCACAGATTTTATTATTTCGAGCTAATCTATATTTGGATTAGTTCGAAATAATAAAATCTTGTTTTATACAATATATGTTGCGGATACATATATTAATCGCCAACCATTTTATTAGAAAAGGATGTAAATTAATAGTCTCAGAGCATGACCTAAAACGAATCCTAGAAATGAACTATTCGATAAACGATGATATAAAAGCAGTAAATATAAGTTATGTGCGACATTTATTAGAAACGGATAGCCGATAGCCAAATATCCTTATTCTACCGACGCGAAGTAGGTAAAGAAAGAAAATAAGTGTTTATTATTAAGAATGAAAAATGATGTTTTAACGGATCTTATTGGATTTTAATTGCCAAGATCTATTAGTTATTGTATATTATTGTACTAGTGCACAGTGTAGTTAATGTAGGTACATTGTACAGTGAAAACTTTTTTAACAAAATGCAATGGACCAAGTATTTATTGTTTTGTTAAAGAAACTAGGTAAATAAATATATTATTATTAGCTTTAAGGAAAACGAGCCAAATGTATACCACATTACCATTTTTTTTTATTAAATAGAAGGAACCGAAAAGTTTAACATTGTATGCAATATTTGGTACAATATGACTGTTTGCGTCTGCGGAAACGATATGCAGATTGATAAAAATAGCTCTTGAATAAAACCAACTTCAACTAAATAGAGCTCCATCCGTGTTACGTCAGCGGTAACGATATCAATAAATTGGATTTGCAGCCTTGCGCAATACCTATCTGTTAGTGAACAATGACATACATTATTACTCGATCAGTTCTGAACAACCGAGACACAATTATTAGCCAAGGAGATCTTTATTGTTTGTCGGACACCCGGAACGTCAACTGTGGAATAGCTAGCGTGTACAAACTGTTTTACTAATGTAATACTAGCTTCGTTTAGTGACTTTAGCTGTGACAGGTACCACCGTATATTTCATGAAATGTGCCAATTCCAAGTTTCCAGAGTAAACAGCAGCCTGTTTATTTGGAAAAAGAATAGGAATATTCGTGAACGACAAATGATAACTAGTTTTGGTGCTCTATTCATTAAATAAAATGGAAACATTAAAGCTATCTATTGAACCTTTACTTTACTATATTAACGAGATGCACGGGATAAAAAAATCGTTTAAAAAACACTGCCCACGGCGATCATGTCACCTAAGTTTCTAAATCATCAAATTCCAAATTATTACAGGGTTTGCGTGTATGTTTAGGTGTTTAACATAATATTTTGTAACCTAGACAAATAAAAAAAAAAGTCTTGTCTGTTGCCAAGCGCAAATTTCGAGCGGCTGCACTGAAATACATATCTTAGAGAAAGTTAATTTTAGAAAAAACAAATTTTTATCTTAGAGAGTATCGAAAAATATGACATGATTGTCATGGATATAGTTCAAGAGACGGAAAGTTTTGTAGGTTACTTTTCATCCCGAAAATATAAAGGATTCCTATAGGATAAAATCGCACATAGCAGGTAATCAAAATATTACCCGAACGAAGTCGCGAGCAAAAGCTAATTTTAGAGTAATTTTATAATTAAAATTGTAAGAAATTACTTTCATATATATCGATTGATATTTGAATACATAAGTTATGTGCATAACTTGCATAAGTAATAGATAATATTATTACGCAAAACTCAAACAATTGGGGTCATAACATTTTGATAATAAAAAGACCTTGTCCATTGAAATCGATGCCATAATATAGGTATACTTACTAAAACAAGTAAAATTTAACAAAAATATACTGTAAAATTATCGCCAAACATTTATCGTTTATCGCTACACCGTTGTTAAGTTTTGGCTATTGCCAGCACATTATGAAGATGTTGCATTATTCCGCGTGCTCGTTAGCTCTCACAATAAATTTCGAAATGGTATAATCGGTAAAGGTCACCGATCATCGATAGAGTATCTCGCGCTCTCGATTCCAATTCGATACTTGGGCCGATAAAACGACCAATTACTGGTGTTGTTAATTGGATTTTGTTTTTATTTTAATGTAGGCTGTAAAGAGGCTTAATGCGATGCAGCTAATGTGCGGCGGGTTTGCGCGTTGGGCAATGGACAAGGTCGTACTGCAGCCGCGGCGCGCGTGGTGCCGCAACATCGCGCCGATATGAGCTTTGATATTCGTTACACTTGTGAGATAGCTGGGTGTAACTATCAAAACTACTACACTACTACATACCTACTGCATACTTATTAATTACTACAACACGCACATAACGTGTTTATGCGTTTAGTTTTGTTTCTAAAGCATTTGCGTGTTATACTCGTAGTATGCTTTGTGGCAACGAAATAACAAAAATACTAATTACCCTATGCAAATTTTTCGTCATTATGTTACTTTTTGAAGCAAACATAATTTAGTTAACAAAATTAATACCTTCAAAATTATAATTTTTATACCTTTTGCAATGGCTACGTCAGCAAATAATTGTTTCTGGAACAGACACTCAGGAGCTCTATTTTTGGATTGATGAACCATAAAGACGTCTATTTACGCATACATGCGTAAACAGAGCAGGAACAAGGATAAAAAATCTATAGTAGTATTCTAATTGCTCTCCTGCCGGCCGAGGATTCGCACCACGTAATATTTCTTTCGACGTGTCAGAACGAGACAGCGTTATGGCAAAGTAAATACCTGTCACTTTTTCACACGTTGAAATGAGTTCTTTTCGTGGTCCCATGCTGGACTAGCTGATCGGACGTATAAGTTTATTTATTTTTTGTACGCATGGCATAAATGCAAAGCAATATGCGTTTATGCGCATAAAAGTTCAAAAATAATGCCTGTATCAGAAAACAATCTGTCAAAAAAATAAAGTTCAAATCATTTTTAACAGACTTTCAAAATTCTATGTTCTTCAATAATTACGCCAATTATGAACCGAATTGAAAAATTATATGTTAATTTGAAAGGGTTTACCTTCGAAGTGGTCTCATTTAAATTTTACAGAAATTGGCTGAACCGTTTTTGAATAATCAACAATAATGTAAACAATTCTAGCCAAACAATTGAATTTTGTACGCAATGGAAGGCGGTTTTGCCATTTTTTGCGAAAAATAACTATCAAGTAGACTGACAATCGGCTTCACGATTAGATGTTCACAATAAAAGCTATCTGTTTTATTGCGCGACTTATTGTCCCGGTAGTTCTACTAGTAGAACTAATAGTAGAACTTTCGGGAACGACCCTATATTTGTTGCAGAAAAAATAAGATTATAGAAAGCCATTTATTTGTATTGGAGACAAAAGCATTACATAGCCATATATACTTTCAACTGAGAATAACTTTTGAAAGATCCTGAACAGTTAGAAGCCTGCGGACTTATTTAAATACTTCACTACTTAATTATCTAAAAATGTAATAAGTATTTATCTGACACAAAAACTTGAATGTCAGTCTATAAATAAATTTCCACCAAAATTTGATAAGACAACTTGCAGCGAACAAGCGCCTTACGTACCTATCGCACCATGAATCAGATTAATACACAATTATTTCACGCACACAACCGAAACATATCCGTAGTTAATGCACAACACGGCTTAGTGTGCGTAGAGTGTGCCTGTGTGTGTTTACCCACACACGCACGCGGCGGTTCAACGTACCAGTCACCACTACGAGTTCCTTGTTCCACTTAACTGACACTATATTATTATTGTTCCAATGGAGTTTCCGAGTAAAGCTTTTTTATACGTGTCCTTATTTTTATCGCGACGAGTTGGGTTATACCGAGTCAATGCGGATACGCGACGTGACCACCCGACTACTGCCCACCGTATGGACAATTGGACAACTTTATAATTGCCAAACAATAAAAACTGACTCATGGTTAAAGCCCTAACCTGCGGATATGATTGGCGGCAACCGCAAACTCACTAACGAGAGAGAAAGAGAGATATGTATTTATATATTTTATTAACTGGTGTGCCATTTTTATGTCTGAAAATGTTAAGATTTATAAATTCAAGTTAGATTCCGTTTTGCTGTGTGAACTTTTCTAGTAGTTTATGAAGATTAATACATTATTCACTATACAAAAAGTGACGTAAAAGAGATCTCATAGACCTGTGGTTCTGATTTGTTAAATTTAATTTCAAGATATTTTAAACGAGGGAAATTTGTTTTCTTTTTATTAGATATAAAACTATCTCGCTTACTACTCGATTAGTACTTAAACATAATTGTTTCATAGACTATTATAAACAACTTACATGGTTAAAGTTATCTGCATAGCTTTTTTTTTTATCGTATAAAAAAAAAGATTGTAAGTAATTAAATACTTTATACCTGTCAAAATGTATGTACTTTAATTAAAAATATTATATATGTACATAAAAATTGAAATGTATTCTATATCACAGTGTCGTAAATGCGAAAGTTTAAATTTGTTTTAAGTATAATGAACACCAACAGGATGTATTTTATTGCAACAAACCGAGACACAAAAATAGAAATTAAGCTAAACATCATAATATAGGTAGGTGTAGAATTTCATGTAATTATGCATACGTTGCATTTATTTAGCATAAAATTACAAATGTTTTTATTATGAACATTGAAATAAAAAAAAACTGATTTATTAGAAAGTAGAAGATATAAAGAGGCAAATTATAAAGCGTAATCCGGTATTTAATTTTGTAATAAAACATTCATCGTTCTAGTGTTCATGACAATGTTAAAAAAATTATCAGCGTACTTATGTAAAATAACAACTGAATTGAAATAAACATTTTACTTACAAATACTCAAATCATGCTACTGAGAATAGCTGCGCTGAAATATGCTCTTAAAATTCTTAAATACCTACATCACAATCAATTCTATTACAAAATACGTGTCCTAATTAGTATAGGTCGTTAACAATGCAGCCATTAGAATTTGCTATTAATTCCTTAATTTATTTCTCAGAATAGAACTAATTTAAAGATACAACCCAAACATAACAAAAGTTTTAGTTTTGCTGTGTCGAAACTCGCAACTGTACGCTTTAAGAGTATAAAGTTTAGTACAGTAATAACTCCTTCGAGTAATAAAACTGTTCGTAGTTATAACACAATCATTATAAGTTGTTATTAAAATAAATGTCAGTTAACGAGACACAAAGGATAACTGCGGCAAGACGAGATTAAAATATTGCAAGCCATGGGCACGGATGTTTTGAACAGAATTGTGTAGAAGCTGTCGTATGAAAGACATCAACGCGCGCCCGGTTCTCTCGTAGCGCGCGTAGAGACCATTAGTATTGGGGATTAACATTTGATGACGCTCTATGACGCAATACATGGGTCAATATTTTTTTACTTATATTTTTACGTTATATTTCATTAACCAAACGGTACTATTAAAATGGAAAATGTTCTCAATTGTACTGTGCTTGAATAGCCTTTTCAAGGCTTGAAATATCACTGTTGGTTGTGAGGAAAATAAATTAAAATAGTTTGTTAGTTTGTTCCATTTATATGACTTTGTCAAAATATTAATAACGAATAAAACAGAAATAATAATTATTTTACTATTCATATATCACGAAGTTAAGATTTTTCTGCGAGATATTTTAAACTCGAGTGATAATTTATTTTAAGTAAAATTAAGGTACTTCGAGCTGCACTTTTGCAAACCACAGCTCGAAGTACCTAGTGTGTTACGTGAACTAGACGTGAGTTCCATTATGGAACTGTTAATGGTAAAAATGACGACGAACCCTTGTTTTTTAAATACATATGTCAAGGTTTTTCGGATGATTTATACCTACTTGAACCTGAAATTGATAAATTCATGTCATATAACGTTTGATTTACATATGTAAGTGACAAATAATGTACTTACACATGTCATAATACTAAAATCTTTTGATTTACATATGTAAGTAATAAAAATATCACTTTTTTGTATAGCGCCTTAATATTCAGTTGCGAACGATATTTTGTGAACTAACGAAAATAGTAGCTGGCTGTGTGCAACACTATAATAAAATCTCAAACAGGTTTTGCAACATGCCATTGGGTTTTTATTTTAACAGACATCGTGCATTTTATGTCTTATATTTTATTAATATAGATGCAGTTTTTAATTTGGCGCGTTTTTTGCATTTGTTTAGAACCAAGTAACATTTTCATACATTATCGAACTTGTCTATATTTTGCTTTTTTGTCAAACTTAAGTTTTGCCGGTATGTAATGGAATTTTTACTGTGAACACATTGTTGTTTTTAAACTTTCGCGATTTGAAAACATAATTATTATATACTACGTGACCACGGTCGATGCAACTCGGCCGAAACGTCGGGATGAGGAGGTATATTTATCTCGTAATTTTAGTGCGCGAGTAGTCTCGTAGTATATAATAATTATGTGAATACATTTTTTTCAATAAATTTGATTTGACCTGAGAATTAAAATATATTCTATCTAGTATGTAGAACATCATAAAAATCTATTTATTCAGTGTCTGTACTAAGTAGATACAGAGCTTAAAGCGTTAAGTTTCGACTTTTCTGAAACTATGACTATGATATCCTGATCTACGAGAGCAAAATTCCAAGTCATGCAACTTAATTTTTTTTTAATTATCTTGCTGATTTGTTTACCTCGCTACTTCACCTATAGAAAAAAGTCAAAATTATTTTTTAATAAAATTATATCATTATTTTATTTTAAATGGTTGAGCTTTAATATAACTTTTTTCGTTTTTTGTTTTATTTTACAATTTTATAGTGAATATTTTAAATTGATCTTTCATAAAAATAAAAGCTACTAAAAAAACCTACTAAAAAAACAACAAACTCGGCAAAATATAACCTTGTAGCCTCCTGGAAGTGAAATAAGCCAACAATTATTGCAAGGAAACTGCAAAAAGTTTATGTACCTACCTACTTACTTAGGTCAGAGTTTAATGAACTTAGAAATAAATAATGTTTATTTATATAATTACGGTGGAGATTTTTAACCCCATTTTATTATTCTTCGAATTAGTTTCATGATGTCACAATGTTCTAAAACTATTGACTGTATAAAGTGATTAGGTAATACCATTTTGAGTCAGAGATCATTTTTAAGGACCCCTCATAGTATCTTAAGAATAATTTGGCAAGTTTTATTTCGTTCATTTTCATTACACAATTCATTATATTGATTAATAATTCCAACATTTTCGTATCGGACGAACCGCACAAGTATCTCCTTTTACGGCAAACAGGATATACGCTTGATTATTTATTATTTTGAATGATTAATGGAAATGCATCGCATAGATACAGTTGGAGTTTTATCAAATGATTATAAGAAAGAAAGTTTAGCAGCGAAAGCTACTTATGCAAAAGAGCAAAAGTGTAACGTAGAATTAATATCTAAGCCATCGGGATTTCGTTGTTTTTTGAACATTCTTATGCTAATGATATGGTAAAAGAGTATTTTAATTAGTTTTAGTTGCATCGCATGTTGATTATGATAGTTTTTTTTGTAAAAGTTCATACATTGCTAGTATCACATACTTGAGATAAGCGTGTAAAAAAATCCGTAGATATGAAATTTTATGAACTTTACTGGCTTGTTTTGGTTAGTATACTGCAACAAAAAATATAAAACTGTGACATTTAGGTTGATCAGTAGAGGGTTCGTTATTATGAGGACTGCAGAGCTATATTTAAATAAGTTAGTGAATCGTAGAGTTGAGTTCCTGTAGAAACAACTTTGTGTAGGTTTATCAAAACTAACTTTTTCGTAGGTACTACGCCGTAGAAGTAAGAGTGTCCTCAGTTACAGTACTGCAGTGTCACAAAATAACTATATTATGCTAGGTGCTATATATATTATGCAGTCATTATCTCATTTCAATTTGGGAATTGTGTCATCTTTTCTCAATGTCTCATAGAACTAATATTAATTAATGTTTTCGGGATATTTATACAACTAGGTAAAGAATTCGATACAAAAAATATATACTGAAAATTATGAACGAGTGTCAACTTAGTCAAGTTGTTTAACGATTTCTAGGTATAAGGTTAATAATATGACTCACAATACAAGAAAAATATGAGGTTAGTAACGATCAATTACTTTATATTAGTTATGATTTCTGTCATTTCATTTTATTAAAAAATATAGATTAATACAGTTGAAACCAGTATTATAGGAAATCTGTGAGTCAAGCCGATATCTTATTATATTTATTTATTTTATTATTATTTATCTTGCAGTGTACGTTCTGCAACTGGTGTATATTCAAAGTCCCTATTAAAATTACTAAGACGCATTTATTTTTTTTACAAAAAATGATGTTAAAACTAAAACAAAGGATGATGAGAATTCAAAAATATAAATATAGTACATATTGGTTTAAAAGACTATGTTACTTTAGCTCCAACCGATTGCGCCGATATGTATGCGCTGACGTCTGAGCCTCCTGCCCTTGACTTTTGGCCAAAGTTAACGTGCACGAAATCGAGCTCGGAATAATGTGATACCAGTATATAAATGATTATAATCTAAAAGTGAAATATCCACTTAATAAGGTGCATCTTATAACAAACGAATGCGGTTAATGTCTTTAAGTTTGATTTATTGAGACAAGTGAAAATGAATTATGTTCTCGTATTACTTTGCCGTGTTGACAGTATTGTGGAGAAATATACAATTCATTGTGTTTATAATATATTATTTACTTAGCACACATTAACATAATTTTAAAATAAACCAAGTAAAGAGTCAAAAGCTATGCATAGACGCAATGAGCAAATATAATTATATCCCGACTCATTTCTAAAATTCTCGCCTGATAACTATTATTATAGTGATTTTATTAACAAAGTGTTATTAGTTCATTTCGCGATTAAAACCTTTTTATCCGGTAGTAGTAGGTACTGTTCTTTAGATTATTATTATTTTTGTTTCTAAAGTTTGCTTAACGCCCACAGTTTCACTATAAATAGACATACTACAAATATACCTATTTTAAGTGTTATGAAAATTTTAACCAAAGAAAAATGTAATGAAGTGCTTATTTTTTTTTTCAAACCGATGAACTTGTTAACCGATGAAAATTGCAAAGAGAAACAAGTTTAGGTTTATCGAGTCGAAAACCACGAAGCCCTAGGAATAAATACTGTATGGTTTTTACACGTCTGTGGTCAACAGCTTGAATTCTCTTCGAAAGCAGTCAGTTGGGTTGGCGTTAATAATCCATTTACTCTATTCATTGATTCGATTTGTTAAGCATTCAATAGAACAGGTAGTAACAGAAGCAAAGGGTGCATACAGACAAGATGACTCGGTGCAAGTGACTTTCACCTTCGGCGCAGAATCATGCAATGCTCGCGTCACATTATGTGCAGAAACTTTGTAATAGAATGCACGCGTTGACAACTTTACAGACTTATTTTAAATTCTAAAGATATTTTTTTTATCTAAAGATAAACAGAGGTCCATAGTCTTATGATTAGATAGTCTTGTGACCGTCGCTTTAGCGACGGTCACAAGACTATCTATATTCAATTGGATGAAAAACAGAACGTATCGTTTACAACTTTTCTCGTTTTACTCTCTTGATAAAATCTTACGCAAAAGCACATCAAAGATTTTTGTTTTTTTTTTTGGTGTGTTCAAACTACCCAAAACCATGTTTTTTCTTAACTCATAATATAATAAATGATAAAATTTAGCTTACCTTTGGGCTATGCGATGTCAGATAGAAATAGGCGCCGTGCTTATAATCTGCAACAAAGATATTATATTATGCATGCGTATTGAATAACTTGTACGTTGCGGTTCGCAGGAGAAAGATTCGTAACTGACAGATATTGTGTCAGCAAATGTGATATTATACTATCATAATTCAAAATTTACAACGGCATTGGGCTCAATTTCGAATGTTTTAAATTAAGAGAGCCGATCTTAACTAAAGTTTTGTGACTGCATCTAAAATAGATCCTAGCGAAATTACAGTTATATTTTTTAAAAGATCTATACACTGGAAAAAGTCTTCAAAGTTTGACTCTATTATTTGATTCTGCAAACAAACATGTGTGTGTTTTATAAAAAGATGAAGTAAATTCGTGGACATTAAGTCTATTAGGTTTTTTTATAGGTAAGTTCAAAAATTTTACATATACTCTTAAAACTCAATGACAAAATCAATAATAAATAAATAATTTACATCACATCAATAATTAAGAGTTATTAAATTAAAAAGAATAAAAATTTTCGCAACAATTATTATGAGTGTTATAAAAGTTGAGGCTGTGAGAGCAAATTGGTTTTTTATTGTTCGAAATATCATGGTTTTCAAGGGAAACGGTCGGCGTCTGCTTTCTACTCGTTTTGGGTAATCTCGATGCCTTGCTCCATATTAGGATAAGTAAAATTCAATTTCAAATAAAATTCACATTCAATTTTATGATTACGACAAATCTGATACATAGTAATTGTATTGATTAGGTACAAAGAACTTTTCATGGCTTGTGCCATGATGTGATGCCGAAACGTACTTGTGTATAATTTGATTTTTGAAACAGATTTGCGGTTACCGTTTTGTCATACCTACAGAAGTGGTAAGTGAAGTGCCATTGTGTGCCATGATAGTGACACCCGCCTTAAAATTGTGAGGTCGTGGTTTCAAATCCAGATCCCGTACCAATGATTTCTTTGGAATTTATGTACGGAATGGAAGGCCACTGGCTTTTCGAAGAAGGAAAATATCGTGAGGCAACCTACGTGCGTCCGTAGAAGAAACTCGATGACGTATATGAATCCACCAATCCACACTGGGCTAGCGTGGTGGATTTGGCCCAATCGCCCTTCGTGGGTAGGCCTACGTCCTGCAGTGGACTATTAAAAAAAGGCTGATACAGTACAATACAGTAGGTACTGAAGTGGCTCAGTTCTCAAAGTGCACAAATAAGGCTTGAACTCACAAATACTGTAAAATATTATATACTGTACGTAAAATATTGTATAGTATTTTTTGCTACAGTTACGGTCAATAAAAACAAGTCATAGATGTTACATTATAATTACCATTAACGGTAATTACACTGATAACGCATAGAATGAAAAATTAATTCCTAAATAATTAATTTGCGACATTTACATCAAGTCTCAATTTGGTAATGCCGCATACTTTGTAATGACGTCACTCAAATTTACATTGTACACTCGACAAGCAACCGAGAAGTAGGAATTTTCAATTATGAGTCGTAAAACTCTATATCGCGTGTAAACAAGTGCTGTTAAAAGGTTTCATTTTGCGTGGAACTGGTGCAAACTACAAAATAAAGTGGTTCAAACCGCAGAAACCAGTCGTGCGACAGGAAGCGGCCTCGGCGGCGGCCCGCGGGCCTGTCACCTCCCGCCCCGCTAGCGCAGCACCTGATCCAGACAAAGCGTGTCCTTGCAGTGACGCATACAAGTGCATTGCACTAATAATAACAAGTCCTTTCCATGTCCGGTAGGTAACGCGTCTACTGTAACTATTAGTGCAACGCATGCTATTCAGGGAAACCCAGAGAAAATGTAGACACTGTCTGTTGTCTGTAACCAGGCTGTGTCTGTTAACTATAAAACTGAACCGTAATACTACGGGCAAATGAGACAAATCGCTGCAAAGTAAGTCTGTGGAGTGTGGTTATGAGAGGCGTAGATGGAAACCAGATTATTTTCTATTTTTTTATTTTGAAAAAACACTCAGCGGTAGCTTAATTTTCTCAAGTTTATCGCTAAACAAAGTGATTCTTTAAGAGTTCCGTTTTTTTGAGGTACGAAACCCTAACAATTTAAAAAAGCTTTTATAATAGGTATTCGTTTTTATTATCTATGATAGCTTCCTATTGCGATTACATACATTTGCTACAGTGCGGATGCTGCACTTGTTTTGCAAGATTTGACCGTAACAACAGCAACAAGATCAGTTTTATGCATCATACAGGATGCCCAATTTTGGTATGAATGTACCAATCCACTTATCATGTTTAAAATTACACTGTAATCAGTTTGAAATCTGATACTGAGAGTTTTATCACAACGTAGATATAAATAATGCTGAGTAAAATATATTGACGGAAACAAAGAATAGCTAACCATTTTGCATTTATAAGAAAACCCGAAATATATGTAGGTAGCATGATCAAAATTAAGAAATCTAGTATAGTGTATAAATTTGCCATAAAACTGTGACAAAATAGAAGTCTATAGTTTTTCTAACCAATCAAACTGGTTTTAATATAATACGAGTTATTTTGCTGCAGGCTATAGGTTAGAGTTTGATCACTTGGAAACTTTGTGAGCATGCTCTACCTATATACCTACTCTACAAACGTGCAACGATTTTTTATCTCAGTGGGTGGCTAAGTATGTACTTTATTTCTTGTTTATTTATGACAAGGACGATTCAAAGTACGAATACATATGAAAAAATACATGCATACACATACTAACATAGACCATTTGTTCCAACTTTTAAATGTCGCACATATGAGATAAGTTGAACAAAAATAACATTTATCTGAGTACCAGATACAATTTTATGCTCATATCTAACTAGACCCAGATTAATAACACAAAAAGCAGATACTTTTAAAATAATATATAAGTAGCTAGTAGATAATAAATGAAAAGTAATTACTAGGAAAGATGTTTGACCATCTTGCATGACATGATAATCTAATGAAAACTGTAATCGTAGAAAAAGTAGAAGGAAAGAGAAGAATGGGAAAACTACAGAGGGATTCTTTAAATCAGATCAAAGAAAAGATAGATATCATATCGAACAGGGAGGTGAATACACTGGCCGAGGACTGCGAGATGTGGAAGTAGCTTCACTGCCAAGAGCCGCGCGCATCAAAGTAATAGTGTATGCTAAACAAAGTGTAAAACCTAAAATCTCCCAGATCAGCCGCACGGCCACTTTAGCCAGGAAGTGATTACTGCATGCAAGAACATATCTACCTCGTGGTCGTGCGTCACAGGCAAGCCGCCGAGACTTGTCGGCTGCCTAAAGAAACGATCTCATAGAAAGTAGAGCAACTTATTTATTTATTCAGTGCAGCGCCGGGTGCGAGCGAGACGCCGCTGCGAAACCGGCTCATTAAAATAAAAATCCGATTTTCGAGTGCAACTCGCGCGCAGCGAAATAAAAGTTTCCGACGAAATTTGCTCGAGTTATTCCAAAAAAGGCGCGCGATACGCCCCTGCGAGATCGCGAGATACAAGTGCGAAGTGAAACCGACCGCAATACTCGACGCAGAGAGACGCCGCGACACACGCTTACTTTCGTTATCGCCAATGCTGACCATATCGAATCTATTGTTACCATCGCGGCACACTAACTACACAGGCGCTATTTACTCAGACGAGATAACACAAATAGGTCCCTTTTTGTATAAGAATAGATAAATTTCTTTTCCGCGTTACAGTGTCTGTTTTCACTGTAAGAAGCGAGCCATTGTCTGAACATTACGCAGCTTAGCGTTGCATTAAGCGCACGATATAATGCAGCTCTATAATCATAGTCACGATTCACGTTATCTGCACGCGCGATTGCTGAGTAAATAACACCATGCACGACATTCCGCAGATCGAATATCTCGTTCAAAAATTACAAAGCGTGTTTCGGTTTCAATCGGCGAAAATGTTATCGATTGCAAAAATATTCAGCTTAAATCGCGTGGGCAAGTGCCCTGGTTCTGGTCATAGCGTGGTGCGAGCGATTTCTGTCATTACTTATTACTTAAAATATATTTTGGGCCTGCGGTCTTCATTAGCGGGGTTAATGGCGAGCGCAGCGTGGCTGATTTCCAGAGCACTGCACGTCAATTACACTCGGAATTAACCGAAACCTGAAACCGACATCGCCTTTCACAACCGCGTCCTTTCTAGCTCTTAATTTTGGAATAAATTTCATGATTTATTGTCTGTGAGCGCACTTTATAACATAATGGCTCATAAAACTGATTTCAGGCCAAACTCGCTTATATCCCAATCATATAGGTATTGGAAAATCTTTTTTTATTTGATGTCGTAAAATGATAAAATCAAACCAATGTCAATACATGTTTGTTCGATTTGGCAATAAAGTGACCCACATACTTATATCCGTTGTTACACGGAGATATGTCTTGCATTTGTTTTTAAGAACGTTTTTACGCATGACGCTTTTTCCAGCTTGCAC
The DNA here is from genome assembly GCA_949316475.1 of Hypomecis punctinalis. NCBI lineage: Eukaryota > Metazoa > Arthropoda > Insecta > Lepidoptera > Geometridae > Hypomecis > Hypomecis punctinalis. The sequence continues at coordinate 12,979,645 of OX438797.1, forward strand.
TTCTACTTGTAAATGACTAAAGTAATGTAAAATTAATTATTGGGATTGTGATTCTTTAATTTTTAATTTATCAACTGGCAGATATTAGCACATAATCTCTTGTCGAGCAAAGTAAAGCAGTCAAATAGTAATCTGAAGTGAAGCTTTAAGAAATGAACTAACGTGGCACATACCTTCAACCGTTGACTTTCTACCATCCAACTTTATTTGTATTTCCTTCCACATTAAGACAAAGGAATTAATGAAAAACAACCCGCATCGGCTAATTATATGAGCGATAGACCACAAAATGCGTAAAAGCAGTTAATACTTTATAAAATTATTTTAACATGCCACAGCACTCATAATAGATCATAATAATACTTCAAGCATTTTATACAAAAAATGCATAAAATTACATTCATCTCACTTGAGAACCGAAACCACGCACGAAACATTTTACTTCTGTCTCAGTAAATAGGGCAAAGCTGTTTGTTTGAAATCCATTTGGAGTAATTTCCATGTCGGCGAAGACATGAGGCTCACGAGCGATGCGATCTGTGGCCGGCGGCTGGCGCGCTGCCACGCCAATCATCTGGTGAAACGGATCTGCACTTGTCTTACATTTCAATTCACTTGCCTAATGATTTCACATTCACGTTATAGTGGAATATTTTGTATCATACACAAGCAAACAGTAGCGACTTTATTTACTTGTACCAACTTCATTTACTGTACAATTATTACCTATCTACTGCCCTAGATAAATAGGACAAATAGGCGTCATAGGGAATTACTTACTATTATTGTAAACTACTGGGAATTACTTACATGTGAATTATAGTATATTATCACAACACACAATGTTTCCGTGACAATTAATACAATTATACTATAATAATAAAAAAAATAGAATTGTAAAATACTAAGCACATATGAAACGAATTGAATCACGTATTTTCTGAAAATAATTACTTAAAAAATTATAAATAGTTAAGGGATTTACGAATCGCATTTTTGTTTGAATCTAATACTTTTTAAAAAGATAAATATTTAATGTGGCAGTATGACGAAGTTGCAGGCCACCTAGCAAGTGTAAGAAATGTCACTATAAAGCTCTAATAAACTAAGTATACCTACCTATTAGATGGACTTACGTTCGACGAAGCCAAGCGGTGTTAGCTTCGCCAAACATTTCATGTCAATATAGCACTTGCATTTAGCGCTTCGCATATAGTGAGAGCTACCGGTCAATCCAAATAAGGTAAAACCGGGTTCCAACACAAGACACGTGTTTACTAGCTGAATAGTCAATAAAACATTGAAACTCAGATAATTTATATCATGACCAGTTTTAAGCTGCTAAATACATAAAGCTTATCTATCTGGCAATATTTATACTTGCTTCAAAGCGACGTGCCTAGTGTGAAATTGAAGTAGGTACCTACCTAAATGATGGATGGATGAATGGAACCTGAAGTACCGCCAACGGGTAGAGTTTGTCCTTTCAAAAAATAAATATAAAGAAAATTGAAAAACAAAATGGGAGACAGGTTAAAATACTGTGCAATGGATACAATTACGAGAAGTAAGTGTGATTGAGTATATAAGGACTGAATCACGTGTGTTTATCACAATCCATTTTCTAATTAAACCCCGATCAATAAATAATAATACAACCGTTAGTCTTACTTTTCATTCCTTTAAGAAATCCTTAACATTCACTTTATGTAGTTGTTTCCGTGTTACGTATTAACTAAAGACTAAAGTCAAATTATCAAAAGCTTGCCTTTTAATTGACACATTCGTATTAGAAAAACAAGCAAAAGCATCTGAGCAAAGTCATCCATTAACTCCCAAGCTAAAATGAAAACATCTTAATCGAAAGTTAAAGTGTGAATAAGACAGAGCGGCAATATGCCACTAAGTGTGAATAGATCATACAGTTATCACAGATACTTAGGCACTCGCTAGTTCCGTGTCTCGGGTTTTCCTTGAGTTCTATTTCAAGGATCGTTCAAGGATTCCGGAAACGAGGTCGGTGGTCTTAGTCAATGAAAACACTGAGCTTATCCGGAATTAGATGCAAAAAATAAGCTTGTCTGGTCACCTTTGCAATTGAATTTGAAATTCGTTTGATTGACTTTATCAAGACAGATCCGCGAGTGTTTTCATATCCGTTATCACTTTAAGTATTGGTCCCATTTAAGATCTAATGTAGCTTTATTTAATTTATACCCGTATCAAATACGCATTACAGTAAAAGTATTCTCAAAATTAAACTATGTTCTATTTCTTTATATTTTGAATAAAATGTCACCATTTCACTTTAGTAGAAACAGTAGCCATTTTACGCCTAACTAATCCCAAATACGGTTTTTAGATAGTCAGCGAGAAAATAAACACAATGGGCTAAGCGGTAATTAGCATAATAAAGATATTTGTATAAAAGATACTAGGCCTACCTGCCTCCGAACTACTGATGCTGTGAAACAGGCGCCAATAAACATCGCATATTATTATGATTATCTCTACGTCTTCCGCGTGACTTAGACCGAACAGGTTATAGAAAGTTTATGTATTAGGCTTTTAGTCAAAAGCTAACCTAGAATTGTTAAATTTTTGGAAACCTGTCTTTGATTGGATGTGAACTTGATAGTCAAGATCCTTAAATTATTATCTTAATCCGAAGATCTCCACATAACCCAATATAAACATTTATTCTACTTAACTACTTTATACATTTGTGAAAAAAAAAATTACTTAAACAAAATAGTGCGTGGAGTCCCTCCGCGCGGAAGAAAATGGTGGCGTTAAACGTTTAACGCAACCTTCTTGGAAGTTGCATTGGAAGTTTCACTTCAATAATTGTGAATTTTATCAAATAAATGTGTTTTGCAAAAAATACAACAGTTTTGTACGAAACGTTATCTTGAAAACGTTGAAAATTTGACTTGTGTCGAAGTATTCCTTATTTCAGATTTTTACGTTATAAACATGGGTATGCCTCGAGATGTTTGTCTACTGTACTGGGACACTTTTCATACTTCACTGCATTTTTGTCAGCGATCACCGAAATTGTGTAAAGTTCCGCACGGTCAGTATTTGGATGGGAACCGCGGGTGGCATTTTCCAACTGAGCGCTACCGTGGCTCAGATCACAAGTTAAATTGTAAGGCCCGGTTGTTTTACCCGTTTAGCCATGCCAGAGGCTTTCAGGCGGCCTAAAATCGCTGACACCAGGGCTAGACACCCGGCCTATACGAACTTACTGCATTTTTCCAGATCATCATCGTAGGTATACGATAAGGCGGCCAACCGTCCAACCGCATTTTGCGGGACCGTCCCGTAAAAATGAAATTTTGAAGTCCCGCTTTGAAATTATTAGTAAAATAGTCCCGTAAAACGTTGTATGCGTCCCGCATGTCCCGCATCCCTATTTTTCTACCACACTTCTACACAACACCTACACGCGCGCACGGTCAACAGCGAAGGAACACAGATTACCTATAATAGCGACAAGCGTATCGCGCAAGGGCTAATCTCGTTCTCTTTCTCACGATCCCCCCCCCCCCCCCCCCCATTCACGAAAGGTTAAGTCCCGCATTCAGTTTTCGGAAAGTTGGCCGCCTTAGTATACGATGAAATAAGTAGTTTTTCAAAGCTTTCAGGGGAAACCGCTTTCCAGCACTAGCTAAAATCAATTAACAAAGCTCTATAACAAGTTTTTCAATCATGCAATTGAAGTCATTATTCATACACTCTTAGGATATCATGACGTTATAAAAATAGTTGTACAATTTGTAGAAGATAATCACGATCATTGATCATGGTAGCTCGGACACATCCGCCATAGTTTCAAACGACCAGGATCGGACTGGTCACGAACGAACCACAGTTCAGTACAAATATAATGCACTTAGCATTGTTTTTGTGTCCGGATTCTTGCATAATAGGCGTAAAGTCAGTGGGTGCGATCAAACACAGGGAGCTGCCGGCTCTACTGAGTAACTCTAGATAAATGTTTACTAGAACTAAAAACTGTTTTCTTGTAATAATATGGTAGGGTAATTGGTGACAACTTCATTTAACAAGAAAAAAAGAGAGAGTGCGTCATATATCATATAAATTATTTATCGAGCACTTATTCAATAGCACAACATTATCTAACATGTCCTTAAACCCATTGTTCTATGCTCCAAGCCATGTATGTCAAATCAGAAACTCACACATTGTCTTTTCCAACGAACTATCTAACTTCAAATGACACAATTAAACCCATTCTAGCTCTACTTCGATAGATATCCGCCTTAAAGCATTCAGCTATAATCTCTTTGTGTATAATAATTATTGTCGCCAACCTGCCACAACAAAGCGGGCGTTACGTCGTCCAGCCGGTACTACCGTGCGGATTCAATAATAATTGCTCCTCTATTAAAAGGTCAAGAGAGCGCAAAATGGAGCGCACGCTGTTCCTTTACCGTTTACAAACTTGTTTACCATATTTTTGCTCTATGTGGATATGTAAGTTTGTACATACTATGTACGTTACACAGACGAGTACTCGCGTAGTACCTGTTATGTACATAGTAACTTATTTACTTTGTACACAATCTCGCTAACGACATCAAAAATGTATTCATACGTCCTTGAGTACAATTAGAGTTTTATATAAAAATGTTTAAACTCGTATAGCAAAAGCTAACACCACTTTAAATTTTGAGATGATTCTAAGTATCGCTTTTTAACTAATAAATAAAGCACAAATAAGTTTATAATTTTTGTGCTTATTTTATATTTCATCACATGCAACTTACAACGTAACAACTTAAAAAACGTTTAAAAGTAATAGATTTGGTAGAAAATTGAATACTTTACAATTAAAAATTATTTCACCCAGAATTCAACAAGCTCTAGTTTGAATTAGTTATACCATAGGTTTATTTCTATTCAAACGTTTAAATACTAAAAGGTCTACAGATTTCGTTTGCGCAGTCTAATGAACGAGAGAAAAGGAGAGATAAATGCTTTTATTTCCTCACTTTAATCGTTATCCGTAGTATTCTGATGTAATAAAGCTATTCGTTTCAAAATAAATAGACTGAACATAGAGATAAGTAAACACCATTGGGCATAATACGTATTTTTGATGTCCAACTAGTTGTGCGAAAGCATTTGGTCTACGAGAAACTCTTCGGTGAAACTACCAACGAACTTAGTCTATTAGGGCGGCGTAAAAAAGAATGTATTAGATAACATAAGCAACTACTTACGGCAAGAAACCGCAAAGTTTGATACATAAGTATGTTTTTAGTAGTCTTTTTACTATAAACATCATACCGTATCGTCAAAACCTTGCTGTATTAATTTATATTCAATGCTTTCTTATACTTGAACGAACCGAGTGGGCGCCTGATCGGCTAACCCGTTTCTTTGCCTGAGATACTGTAATGGTAAATTCCACGGTAAGTGAGAGTAGCTCGCATATCGAAAGTATTCGTATTTGTAATTGTTTTATTTTACTATTTGTCTGGCAGCATGCTTGAATCACTGGCGGCTGACAAATCTAATGATTTTATGTCTTCCTATTGATGATATCTTTTTGTGGTAAGACTTTTTAGCCGCCTGGCTGCGACAACAGTGTCTTGTAGGCTAAGATTTTAAACTTTTCATAATGAAAAGCTGTCCTGTATTTTTATTGGTATTTGAATAGAACTTTGTATTTTCTTTTAGGTACCTTATTAACTCTGGCAGCCATGTTACACACGTTTTCTTAGTTTGGGGTCAGAAAACTGTGTATAAGAAAGATGTCCCTAATATATGTAATTGTATATTTTTATGATTATTTTTTGATTAATCCTATTTAATACACTAATAAAATTACTAAATAAGTTGTTAATAATACCTTTTACATAATATTGCTACTTATAGCTTCCTTAATTTAGTATCTATTTTATTGATAGTCATGATGAATTTCAATCCTATTTATTGTACCATTAAAATTATTAGCTAGACACCTTTTATAAGTCGAAGGTATTTATGACTTATAATTAAATATTTTAATCACAAAATAGATGATTGATACCAGACTGCAGCTAATTGACAGCTGTTTTCATACCGACAGAAATCATGAATTCGTGGTTTGGAAATTTTCCGTTGGATAGGAAAATTGTGTTATTAAATGGCCGGTTTTCGCTTTTATGAAGTTTATATTATCACAGTTAATCAAAGGTGTGATGTTCTCATGTTCCCGTTTATTACGGACTCTTTTCGACTAGACGGTGATTTTGGCTTTAGACAAAATAAGGGTTAAATTACTGAATAGGAACTTAGGCAATTTTTGTTTCATAAATTAATCTTATTTTGTGTTGTAAAAGAAACAGCAAGTACTCGTGATCTGTTATTCCAATTGTATTTCTATTGGATTCTATTCGATGCAAACAAACAAACAAGCAATCAAATCTTTCTTCCTTAAAATATTGTTATAGATACAAAGTGTTTTTCACAAATTAATAATTATAACAGTTTTATCTAAACTAGTAAGTACCTAGATGTGTTTATAAAAGTTGTCAAGTTGTCATCAGAATACATTTATTGATTAGATAATACAATTAGCACTGTTCAAGCAATTGGCTTTCTATAAAACCGTTACTAGTAACGAACACATAATTAATTGTACAGGCACTACTGACAGCGTAAACAAACAGTAGATTAATGTTTATGTGATACTTTTTTTACATTAAAATTTGTCGTAAACCTATGGCTGCAAAGTGAAATATTTTATACCTACTTAACTACACTTTATAAATGAGATGTGGCGAAAGAAATTGCGATTAGGTACTTATTATTTAACTGACAATCTTATCTAATAGGTATGTCTTGTTGTTTTTCCCACAGCTTTCGACCCAGACGAAAGGTTATAACTTTTTTCTCTAAGTATTCTTTACCACACTCACACTAAAATTAGTTACAAATAATATTGCGAGTGTGTGAATGTCTGGTATGTGTTAACACTTTTGAGCAAATAGCTACAAAAGAGGCGTTAGACATATTTTTCCGAATCATACTTTAATATTATAAATCCGAAAAGTTTGTTGGTTTGTTCCTCTTTCGCACAGCAATGGAGCAACAGATTGTCTTGATATTTGGCATGGATGTAGTTCAAGGGCCGGAAAGTGACATAGGTTACATTTATCCCGAAAAATAAAAGGTTCCTGTGGGATAGCACAAAAGTTAAAATAATCTATTAATATTATAAATCTATCTTATCTAAATCTATTATTATTATTTAATAATCTAAAAAAGATATTATGGAAAACACAATTCATGCATACATAGGAAAAATTGCGCGTAATTTGTCAAGTGATTTTTCCAAAAGCTCCACATGTTTAATAGAAGTCTCATACATAGGTAATTTCAGGAAATTAACAAATATTGATGCGATGACTGTAAAGCATCGTAATAATGCATACGAATATGTAGATAAGTATAGTTATTAACTGGGTTGTCGCACGCTTTGCTTTGGGCTATAACAGTGCTACAAGCATTAGAATATAATAAAAGAAATAACGTGATTTTGACTATATTCCATAAAAATTAAATAATTACTGGATTGAAACAATTGCTAATTGTTTGGCAATTGCTTAATCGCTGTTACCTTAATGATAAAATGATGTATTTAAATATAGAGCAAAATATTTTCGGCTTTTGTTTTAGTTGTAGTCTTTTTTTACACAATACGTAACAAAGAGCATGTAAGAGAAGAGGATGTAATTTAAATTTAAATGTTTGTTAATTATTTCAGTAAAATTGACAATCTTTTATTTCATTTGCACGTGATTTGTTTTAAATATTGAGAAGATACGATAATTTTTAAGACAAACATTACTCACCTAATCAATGGATAAGTACCTATCTGTTTAGCATTTTAATATTAAGGCATTAATTTATAGATGAATACATTTTATTTATCAAGATGAGCTGAGAGTATTTAATTAATCACTTTATATTGTCTTATCTCTGGTGAATAATATATTCTTACGCACGGCAAAAATAAATCAACTCACCAAAATGTCAATACGCCAAGTTAATTTTATGCAATTGAAGACGCGCCTTTGACATAATGCTGCTCGATGCTCAAATGGAATATTCATGAGTGTTAAGGCACTGATATACGACACGTATGACATCTACTGTCTTTTTAAAAATGTGTAAAATTCCATAATCTATGCTATATTTTTGCGCTTTGAGGATGTTTTGCAAAAAAAATATGACACTGTTCAGCATAAAATGATTGAATTTTAGGTGAGATAAAATCAACCCATATATTTTAATAAAATAACACATTAACCTCAGACAAAATAAAAAAATCAAGACAAAATCTTGTAAACAAACAAATGAGGCCGGCAAAACTACGCCTCGCGGTGTACAGACATATACACATGCAACGAAACTACGCCTTGGCTTGTCAGTCGAACTATGGCGGCGCAACACCGACGCACTGTATAAAAACTGACTTCACTTGACTGTTCAATGACGTTCTGTCCTGATATTTTATGACATTTTTTTTTAATAATGATTTCAGTATAATTGGTTATTATTTTAAAACAATTTCAATTTTATCGGCAATAGTTTGAAATTGATGAAGTATTATTATAATTATAATAGTCTGTATATTTTTTACTGTACCGACCCTACACCCTACCTGAAAGGGGAGGATGATGATTAAATTCTGATCATTTTACTTAATCTACACAACTTCATGAATGTGCGAATGTAACAGCAGACGCCCGTTTATCGCCCCCTTAAGAATATTCGCAAAAAGTGATTCAAGCCCAATTACGCCCCGCCATGTTGGAAACTCCACGCATCTTAAGAGGTTCAACGCTGTAATGTGTACAACTCCTTAATCGATCTTTTTAACACCGTTAATAGGATTTCATTGGGCTTTTTAGGCATCTTCGCAACCTTGTTAACCCAGTGATTCACTAGTTATTTCGATGCAATTTACTTATTCAAATCGCATATACGGATTAATCTGATTGAGTGATTATGTCTCTTAAAAAACGCCTTATTAATAGACACGAATAGGAATTAAGTTTGTCATTGAACGATATGGATCTTGTATTTGTTTCGTATTTAATAAGCGATACAAAAGATATTGTTCGGTTTTTGCAACATTGTAAATTAGTTAGGTACACAGTTTGACGCACGATGTATTTTCTCGTTCTTATATTTCCAATTATGTACTATGATTTGTAATATATTTAAGCAATTAAACCTACTAGATGCTACTTTTATCGCTTGACACACCTTTAGAAATTTATTGGAAAGGTTCGGCAGTTAGAAGACTTATTGCTAGGTTGGTAATGAGTACGACAGTGGAAACACAAGTTTTAGAAATTTGCTTCAGCAATATAATCAATATTAATACGAAATTAACATTTAGTAAACTATACACTAGATAAACTCTAGTTTTAGTACACACAGTTTCTTATTTGTGAAATGTCTTTCAAAAACAATATGCCTAGGTACAAACTAAAATAATACTTTGTTCAGATAAATAAGTAACCTTAGAGTACTTTTACATTGTAACAAATATAAAAATCTTTGGCGCGGACTAGAGTTACCTCTCATCGACAAGTCGGAGCATTCACAGTAGCCGCCGCAGTCAAAATGTTTACCTAGGCATGCACCACTTTGGACAGACCACGAGACGCTACTCCAACCACAACCGGATGTCCCTCGCCAAATGCACAATCACACTAACACAAACTCTCACGAATTTTTCTCCCAACGCTTTCACGTCTTCCACTAATTATTATCCACTTTATCGGGCATCTTCAATTTGATTTACGTCTAGCTCTTACACAGCTCAATTGGTACACTTTTTCTTTTCGGCGAGGTAATTTAAGTGGAGGCTACGAGCGGTACCGATGGCGAGGCGACCTACTGGCATGGCTGCGCCGGCGCCGCCCGCCGCCGCAACGTACATTACTACCAACAAACGACGGTAATTAGCTAGGTACAAGCAGACGCTGCGATTACGTTATTATTACTGACTACTCTGTCCTAATGAGATTTTTGCTTTGATTACAGGTGTTCTACTCATCTTTTACATCGTTAGCTGTAACTAACTTAATAAACTTCGAAAGTTCCAAGCACTATAATAGCCAATACCAACTTTACGAGTGAATGAATCATTACAAAATTTCACATGTTGGTTCATAGTTATTCTAAGACTGGACATAAACGTCAAGCGAGGTATAAACATAACACATCAGGCGACTCTGAGCGTTGATTACGTTGCGCCCGTAAAGTTTACTGGGTTTAGTGCGTTTTATAGGTTGAAATAATTACTCATTTGTTCACAAACAAACTTACTTTAACAAGTAAAAGTATTAAAATGGTTGTGAACTATGATTTAAAAAATTTACTCTTAGCACTTAGTATGCTCATGCAATGAGAAAACAAAAGAATGTATCCAAACCCTATATAAGTGCACAACATGACTATGAAAGTGGTATGTACATATTTGTAAATTGCTTTCAAAGATTTCATGAAGAATTTCTGTCTACAGAGACTTTATTGATGTCCTATCCTTTTACTGTAGTTTCCTAGCAAGATAGGCAACTTTCTAGCAAAGAACAATCGTAGAACTGACTTTGCCTGGAGTAGTCCTAAACTGGCTATGTAATCGTTATTGTTCAATACTTAAACGATTGCTTGCTAATTGAAAGCAATGAAAATAAACCTTAAGCATCAGAGAAAGTCTTCAATCAGTTTTATGAAAAACAATCAAATTTAATCGCCATTTTGAATTGCAGTATTTAACGGAGTAAAAAAAGATGCCTAATATTGGTAGAATTTCATAATTTTGTAACATCAGCTTCATATTGATAGAGATAAACTGTTAGTCTATTCAATCAAATAGATTCCTAAAACAGTAAAATGATCAAATATCCGTATTATTTTCATATGACAAACAATAAGTGCCTTCTACTTACTTAAAATGTCTGCCTACAATATAAGTTCTGAATATCTATATTGCTTTAAATGCCGTCATTATTTCGGGTCAGTATTAATTGAGGCTTAAAAGTAGAGCAATTTTTTGCAATTGGCGTTTTGTAAAATACCGTTACGCAACACGTGCATTGCAATGTGAGGCTTTCGTCATGGTTTTCCTGCGTCTGAGTTGTCTCTTTCAGCGGCATCGTACGCGAGTATATAAGGTAATGTTAAGTATAACAACACCAATAAAACTCTTTTATGAGAATGTGGTAATGTTAGCACGGAGCACGGCATCGCGATACACACTGTTACATGCGCTGTGATGTAGGTCTAACATGCGCTAATGCTTGGTCCGCACAGCGCACGACATGCACAAGCGCCGCGCGCCAGTCCTGCGCGATGTTGCTCCGTCTGAGTCATTACCACCCGAGATTTCATTCCACTTCTGGCGTGAGAGCAACATCAACAAAACGTGACGCTTCTACTTAATAGCAGGAGCTCCATTTTATTTCTAATGAGCCATTTCGTTGATTTGATGTTGTTTAAACTTTCTTTCTCATAACGGCATCATTTTATTCCGCAAATCTATTTATGCAACTGAACATGTCCTTCTGTTTTTCTTTGATAACTAAAAGTAGGTCTGAATATAAGGTAGGTCTGAATATATTTCATTTTATTTTATAAATCTTGACATTATTCAATTTCATTTCGTTCTATTTTATTTACTTTTATAATTTATGAGTTATGTAAACCTACTAATCAAACCAACTGGTAGATTTCCAAAACTCATTCTGGCAACATTGTGTTGTGAATATTGTCAAATTATTTAATTTTCACCGGTGACTGTTTTGTGATTGATTTGTTTGTCTCTTTAATTCTTTAATTTTTATTTGTTTCGAATTATTATTGTTGTTGTTTTTGTGATATTGGGTATGTAATTGGCGTTACATGATATTTAGCTAATGACGTTTCAAAAGTGTATATTTGTACCTAATTGAAATAAACATGATTGAATTGAATTGAATTGAAGTAAGAGCGATAAACAACACAGCATAACGACAATACTGACAGTGATGGCGGCGTGACGGTATGCCAGCGATGAAATCTCCACGACAAATTCTACTGGTGCTGTGAATCACCAGCCTACAATCCTACTAAGTCATAACAAAGATCACGTCACAAACAATTCGAATACAACAATGAGATCCTCTGAATAGCGCGGCTGACCTACCTACTTTCGGACTCGTCTAAGTCTAGTCATCTGCCTCTACGTACAAAGTGGCGCTAAGACGTTTTGCACCGGTACATATTCATACTGACACAATAACAATTGGTATTCTGCCTGAATGTCTACACCACGCATGGTTGGCGGGACAATTCGAAGCATTCGAGATTTATTTATATCACTATTCATACTCGTAAGTGTTTGCCATTATTAAGTTAATGAAAATGAAAAATATAGCGAAGGTTTAAACTAAAATTGACGCAAATCTCCCAAGCTATCGATTAGACTGACTTATTACTTATTTTAGTACGCTTTTATAAATTCAAAATCTGGTGAATTTATTATTGAACAAAAAATGTTAAACCTTCACTTATTTAATTTAAGCGCATAAAAATCAATTATTTTCATTGATGTTTGCAGCCAATTACGTTACTTTCTTTATGTAAAGCATTGCATTGCTAATTAGCAGTAATTGCGATTACGTCGAAGCCGAACACAGGCTCAGTTAAGCAGCAATATTCCGATACAAGTGCTGGGTTAAATCTGTCGAACTGTATTAAAATTGTATGTCAAGTGATCATTTTAGCTCGATAATAGAGCAAAATAAGGCGTGGGCGCACCGCGGAGCCTGCGCGAACCGGATCTAAGCTAGAGATAAATCATGCTGAGAACGAACCCCCCCTCCTTCCTCCCGCCCAGCAGCCCCCTCCCCTGCCGTCTACTCACGCGCAGACATCATCATGCTCAGTTAGCCTATTTCCAGACACAATTGAATAAACGGTGTTTTGGTTGAATCAGCTCAGGCATGCGCTAGAGTCGGCATCGTCAGTTTCGACGAGACCTACCGCGGCCGCTTTACGCTAATCGTGCAGCTATCTGTATACAGTGAATTGGTACAAAGAATACCTAACTACCTAACTATACAGCAATCAATCTAACGCCATTTATAATTTCATATACCACAACTTATTATGAATTTAAAAAAAATTAAAGTAAAAATAACATAGGTAAGTACTAGTTTTAATTACTACGCCGCTTCGGTAGCACACGACAAAAAGGCAAAATTAAACTACTGTCAAAACTAAATTCTCTACTGATAATATTTTACCGATACTGTTTTATTATAGATTGCTTTATTGCGTTGTACAAATATGCAAAGTTTTGAAAAAATATAAAGTACTATATAAACTGTAAAAAAATCCTATTCTAACGTCACTATCGAACAGAATTGTTTACAGTTTTGAAGCTTAAAATGTACAATATTTTTATTTTTCGCATTCAAAACGTAACTTACAAACAAACAATACTCATGAAATCTTTCTCGTTACGATTTTATAGTAAGGAAAAAATAAAGGTTAACGTATCAAAACAAGTTTAAACAAAATTTCTGAAATATCATGCATGTCGCGAATGCATGGTGAGATGAAGAGGCGCAGGCAGCGGTACCTACAACACGAGACTAGGTAGACGCCGCGGGCAGCGCGCCATCGCATCGCCGCGTCGTCGGCAGCGGCGCGGCCACTGCACTCGCTTCGATTTCACTTTTATTAGCAATCCACTTAATTGGACACCACTGTTGCGGTTTTATTCATTTTGCAGATTCATCTGGGATGCGCTTTTATGACGATGAAAGTATTTTAGGAACGGCAACTCCCAAATTTTAAAGCTTTAATAAGCTCAATCGCTTAAATATCTAAATGATACCTTCGAGGTCGTTTTGCAAATTCTTATCAGAATTTGACTCGAAATGCCAAAGGTTTATTTGTTTCATGATATTTTTTCCCGGAACACGTTATACGATAAAGGTTGACGCAGCGACGTGTATTTTCATGGCAATTGATCCGATTAGGCAGGTTGTCGTCAAAACCTGAATCTGGGATTGAATAATAGCACCATGAAGGTCGATCGGACTGCCTCTGGCTGGAAAAGTACAAGTCGAATTAAAACTTAATTCATACCTAAATCTGTGTTTGTAATCCCACGCTCGAGAGCTCGATTAAACGACATTAATGGAGTTTTTGTGCCTGCGCAGTACTGGTGAAACATCGATTGTGCTCTAACTTGAACTCTAGATTTCTTATGAACGAATACCAAATGTAATAAAAATGCTCGAATCCCTTTTTTATTATCACCTGTGTTCAAAATAGATATTCTCTTGTGGTGACTAATTTTCATTTAGTATTTTTAAGTTAATGTTTCACGCATGCAAAGATTTTGAAATAAACAAAGCATTTGACATACATACATACGTAATATCCTAATAAACGCTGTCGTGTCTCAGTTCTAATCTCGGATAAGTTCTAATACAACAATGATTTCTCAAATGCTATGCTAATTTTTCTTTTTTTTTTCAATCAAATTAGCTAGTTTACCATCGTAAAATCCAAGTAGCAAATTATACATACTTTAAATATGTTGTCGTATCAACTTAAATAAAATTCTTGTTTAATACAGAAGCATGCAGATACTTATATGGCCAAAAATACATAAAGGAAGTAGGCAGTCCAAGGACGTCTGAGACGCTGTTTGCATGATATAATATTTTGCGATTGGAATCCGAATCACGTACCCAAAGCCTAGAGTCTCCTGAAAACTAACGACGGTAGATGACATGACTAAAATAAACCTGACTTCACTAACTCATAGATACTAGGCCTTATATTGTCTAACTCTGTTGATAGGCAATGCACATTGGTTTTTACAAACATAAAGACTAGACGTACACTTAATATTTTAATTCCAAATTTTAATGGAATACCTCTACTTACTTGAAAGAAAGGACCCAAAACGTTAAAATTACTTCTATTGATATCTAATTTATGATATCTTTAAACAGTTTGCAATCATAGATTACTGATATTGATCAAATCTTAACATAAACTCATTTATTTATCCACTAGCTTTTACCCGCGGCTTCGCCCGCATACACAATATATCATCATAATTTATAGCCTATGTGTTATTCTGATATATAAACTATATTATTGCAAAGTTTCATTTCAATCCGTTCAGTAGTTTTTGCGTGAAAGAGTAACAAACATCCATACATCCATCCATCCATCCTCACAAACTTTCACGTTTATAATATTAGTAGGAAGTAGGATATAACACATGATCAGAACATTTTTATAACAATCTTAATCTCTAATTTAAACTTAAGGGCTAAATAAATATCGAATTGCCTGTATAATTAACAGTGGCCGCAGTAACTTGATAAAGCTATAATAAAATTTGCGCTTTTCCTTATCAAAATTGTATTTTTCTTGAAACTTATTTATAAATAGTAGATACGAAATAACGTTACAGTTTGGCCGGCGAACACCAAAATATAGGTAGTAATTTAGCTGTTTAATTTCCGCATTGCTTGTAACCCTGAAGGACGTTTGTTGTCATTATTGCATTTTGCAATTGGTTCGTAGCTATAACTACCAATCAAATAGGTATTTAATTTTTTAACAACAAACGAATATAAATAGCACGTTACATTGTATTTTACTTTGTTTGAGTTGCAATCACCATACGAAAAATATGAAAAAGAAGAGCAGTTTCTCAACAATTTTTAATCAACTTATTGGAGACGATTCCGTGTAAATTCACTTCTATGAACTGTTCATAAAATAAGGTTTATCGAAATTTCATGTATATTTTGTACTTTAATCAATAAAAATCTCCGCTTTGTATTTGTTTTTTTTTTTATTCCGTATAGGTTTGCGTTTGACTACTACTTTTGACTAAGTACTATTTTTGATGAATGATGATTGAAACGTTTTTGTTCTAATATTCTAAAACATTTATCCAAATACTCGATAATGGTTTGGTTTTACATATTATGTCTTAAACTAAACATTTAATAATAAAATCCAGTTAAATGCTAATTCAAGCAAAGCATAAAGGAATAATAAACTAAAATAAGTTTGAAACGAAAACATGCGCTATCGCAAGCATTGCTTGGCGGTAAATTTTTGGTGATCAAACGTATATGCAACCCAATATAAGCTCATTATAAAATTCAGCCAACAAGAAAAAGCTTCAAACGACTACATTTTGAGAATTGAAACAATGAGCCCACAATAATATCTCAGGTACTTCAAACTGGGATCCGCAGTTAAGATTAGGGCACCAAAATTATACGAAGAAATGTTATAATTACTTTTCATCGAAATTTCACATTTAAACATTTTAATATCAAAAAAGAACTAAGTAGTTAATTAAGTTTAAAAATTGAGATAAACCGGAACTGTTTACGTGTATGTCGATCATGACTTTCACTTGCACTCTATCATCGAATATTCCTATAGCAAACCAGTTCTTTCTTTTAAAACTGGTTATTTTGCTACAACATTTTTTTCTTTTTTCACGGCTGGCTAGCATAACACTAATTTGCTTATCATAGCGAGATACGCTAATAGTATATGATTTAGATTTAATTATAAAATAAACTGACAGGTCTGTAGTCAATTTGAATTTATATGATAGAAAATGTGAAATTATGTGTGCACTAAATAACATCTTCCAAATTAGATTTATAATAACTCAAAAGCAGTTTTGTGACATATAGGTGTCAATTTTGATGAATAGTTTTATATTTATAACTATTACAGTTTTTTTTTGCTCTTCAACGCTTTGACCACGGTTCTATTTATTGACTTTTATTTTTGTGTATTTATTTTTGTCATGGGATAATCGTTTTTAATCAATTTCTAATTACACTTGCTTATTTTAACTACAAAATCCTCCCATTAGCCATTCCGAGTCGTGTTATCGTGTTTCCGAGCCATGTTTTGTAAGGTATAATTCAATAAAAAAATCCAAAATGCATGATTTTAGTCATATAAAACAAGTGATATTACTATATTGTTTGTTCATGATAAAAATAACCAATACACGAAACTAGTACGAAAAAACTTAATACATATAATTTTATATTCATAAAGCTACATACATGGCAAAACGATAAGGATGCCAAGAGATATTACTGTATTGTTTGTTCATGATAAAAATAACCAATACACGAAACTAGTACGAAAAAACTTAATACATATAATTTTATATTCATAGAGCTACTTACATAGCAAAACGGCAAAATAAGGCATTCATGTGCACACAACAAATAATTCTGTTTTACTGTCTACTTCACATATCAGCCAATTTCTTTATCTTTAAACGATAAAAGAATATGTGTTGCGCCTACTAATTTATATGAAAATAATATTATGTTATATAACCTATAGCCTAACAATTCATTATTTTAATTCAATTATTCAACTCTTTTGTTCCGTTACAAAAACGAAATTCAGGCACGAGAAATATAATAGAAACTTATGTAAAGTAAAATTACTAGGTATAAAAATGTAGTCGTACCGAATACATGTTAATTTGTTGCGGAATCTGAGAGCAATAACCGACGACTTGTAGCGGTATTCGGCGGTTTCTTCTCTAACATTCGACAAAAACAGCCGTCCTTGCGTATGTGTGCACTAACACAAATAACTACGTGTATTTGCTTTGAGTGTATTTCGACATATTAAGCTTAATGTGCATATTAGTCACGCCTCGGCCTTTTGAAAAAGCGAACCCGCATACCGGGATATAAAAACATAAAATGATAATGTTGCATTTATCGAGAAAATTTCAATCTTCAAACATGGTCATGTTATTAACTAAATAGGCAATAAGCTACATTTGCCCATTAAAACAATTCGTTTACGACTTAAATGTGGTTTATGATAATTATTTGGCCATGCTTGCGATAAAAAATTAACATGTTAACGATTTTATTATAAATCTCAGAAACAGAACTACAGGGGAGTAATTTAGTAGGAATCCGAATTGACGCCCCGCTACGCCTGAAGGGAATTAACGCCGTAGAATTGCACCCGTAGAGCATTCACGCGTCGTTATCAACAGGCAGACTAGAGGGAACGTGGGGAGACCCAAGTACCATGGCGCACAGTAACTTTTTTTGAATCCAGAGCAAAGTGAGGGATTTTTTAGTAGAATCTAGAACGTAGCGAGGGATTCAAATATATGTTTCATCACATCGATTCGAAAAGGACTACTTGGTTCGCCTTTAAGTGCGCCCAAAGGAGGTATTTTCTGTAAGGAACTTTATAAGTGCGACGGAATTATCATTGCCGCGCACTTTTTGAATTTGGAATAAATAAGTGCGACGAAATGATCTTTGCCGCACACTTTTTGAATTTGGAAGTATTTGTAATGTTAGTGTTCAGCGCCAAGAAAATGAATGAAAAGAATTTAAATATAAATTTTTTATATTTTTTTTATTTGTTTTATTATTAGATACCATTTAATTTCAAATTAGTTGTTACTCTTTTATTAAATAATAATATTACAGTAAAATATGAGGCGCCTTTTGTTTTCTCATAGAGATGATGAAAAGTAGAGTGTACCACTCGGGCGCAAAATATATTTTGGCTCAGGCAACGTGCTTTAAATCCCTCGCTACGTTCAGGATTCTCCTAAAGAAATTTAGGATTCTACTCTAGAATTACATAATAATATATAATGTACAAGAAATACACTTTGCTCTGGATTCAAAAAAGCGCCCTCGCCGTAATAATATTATTTTGCTCCCATATGATACAATCTACTATTGCGCCCGAGTGGACCTCTATGAGAAAATAAAAGGCGCCTCATATTTAATTGTAATATTATTATTTAATAAAAAGTAGAGTAACAACTAAATTAAAATTAAATGGTATCTAACAATAAAACAAATGAAAACTGATATTTACATTCATTTTTTTGGCGCTGAACACTAACATTACAAATACTTCCAAATTCAAAAAGTGCGCGGCAAAGATCATTCCGGCGCACTTATTAAGTTCCTTAGAGAAAACACCATCTTTGAGCGCACTCAAAAGCGAACCAAGTAGTCCTTTTTGAATAGATGTGATGAAAAAAAATTTGCGCAACAAATCAACATAATTATTAGAGTTAGACTCCTTTGTTTTATTCTAGCAATCTAGGGAGAGAGACATTAAAGAACGACCATCACTTACCTGATAACCAGATAAGACATATTTTTATATCAAATATTATCTATTTATGAACACCCCAAGTAGCATTCGGAGTTCTATATAAGATGTCTAGTCGTTCACATGAACTCCAAAAGCTGTGTAAGTCAGCTGTATAAGAGCTGTATAGCTTGCTATAACGCTCTTATAGAACCAGTTTGGGCACAAATTAGACAGCCTTAAGTTCACTATGGCTGTACATTAGCAGTTTAAGTAGTAACATCGGACTTAAGGCTGACTTGCGGCACTATATGGGACGCAGTGTGATCCATACAATGTACATGAGCGTAATAAAGAGTAACAAGTGGCTAAATACACAGCCTTCACAGTTATAAAATCTGACAAAAGTACTCCAGTGCTACCTAGAATTCACGTGTGTCCTAAATTATTTCTTCATTTTATATTATAATTATTCACTATACAAATTGTTTGGTTTTTAATTGCCAACCAGCAGAAAACAATTATTGACTCCGGCGGATATTTGGATAAAAAATTATGATAACACGCGGTAAGTATATATCTGTTTCAAAGAGTTAATAATGTTAATGCCATGGGAATGCAACTTTATCGTGAAATGTATACATATTTACCGCTAAAATATTCACGCGCCTCTGTAAAAACGCGATATTCATTTTAAAATATTTAAAACAGGCTGAGAGGAAATGTACAATTTTCAGTTTTTGATATTATATTGGCATTATAATTATACTACGGAAATTAATTATAACATGAAACCAAAACTCAACCGCTCTATCTGCGTATTTTGTGATAAATCTGCATGATAATTTTTGAGATTTATTATTTGGTAAATATTTTAGGTTAGAATAAAATGGTGGAAATGAAATACCGCTATGTGAACTGTTATAACTCCAATTTAATGCGGTTGAGCGTATATAGGTTCACATGTGTTCTGTTAGTATGCTGTTATCTATATGAAGTCCCACATTTGTATCACTACAGAGCCAATGTCTATAAATTTATTCTAATGTGAACTTATGTACAGCTTTAAGATGTAGTTCAGGACTATTGTGAAAAGGTTAATTTAATGATCACAAACAAGTCCTACTACAGATACTAGCTGTATAACAGTCTAAAACAAGTAAACATAACAGCCTTTGGTTTTATAAATGACCACGTGTGTTCTATTAAAATGCTAGCTCTATAACATCGTACAAGTAGGCCGTTAAACAGCGGTTGCCGTATCTCTACCCTCCTATAATGCTCTTAGTCAGACGGCTGACTAAAGGATAATTGTTAGAGTATTATAACACCAACAAACATATAAAAGTATAACTCTACACTCCTATAAGTCCCTTAGACAGGTGTAGGTGTAATTAATCGCAATAATGCAGCTTATACATCACGAGTGAACTGTAATAAAGCTTCAAGTACACCTGGGAACTAAATGTGTACTCTTAAATGGAGTAAAATGCTACTTGGGACGCCTATCATAACTTGCCTCAAAAAACGTTCATGACTATTTTTCAGCGGTCAATCTTCAGCGGCTCAGACCATTATAAGAGCATCAGCATCATTATGTTTTTGTCATGACAGGCCTAAATAAAATTAATTAAATAATCTTTATTTAGTCAAGGTACTCGCTCATGATTAAAGTAAGTACTTTTCTATTTTACAAAGTAGTATACAACAACCTAGTAGACAATTATTACAAGCCTGCAGTGGCCTGCATGCATACGTTTCTTTTTTTGTCACTTAGAATGTTTTACTTTAGTGCATACACACTGCATTATTTGTTAATTACCCGTAATATAACTTCACTCCAATCACGCCGTTTACGCAATACTTTGTTTAGTTCTGTACTCTCCTATCAATCGACACTTAACTGTTTCTCCTTTGTTAAAGGGCAACGGTTGTACACGAAAAAGGACAGAGCTTTCTGCGTAATTTTTTTGCACTATGTTAGAGAAGGCAATATTAATGTATTATTTATTTTTCATGTTATCCGTAATATACAGATTCCGTCCATTTACGTAATGTTTTTCTTAGTCCTCTGCTCTTCAACGCATAGAGAATAATTCGATTTTAAAGTTGATTTTGCGAATTGTCAGCCGTTTTTGCATCGATTCAGCAGATTGTTTGTCTTTATTTCAAGGGCAAAGGTTATGGTTGTAGGCGACAAGGACAGAGCTTTCTGCGCAGGAGTGCGTCGCGGTCGAGCGGGCACCAGCCTTCCGCGTACGCTCGCGCCGCGGGTCAAGGCTTCTCGGTGCCGGTGCTCGCTCTGAACCAATTTATTTACTCAGGTAAACGCCCACGCCTAATTACTTTATAATGGCTGTGCCACGTGATATTGCACAATATATATGATTTTTATCCCTTAGTTTTTTTTTTATTTGGGTATTATAAAATTTAAAATCCTGGGAATCATCACCTTAAATAATTAATAATAAACAATCGCCTTTTAAATTGCATTTTACCCATTATGTCGCCAAAATCTTAAAAAATACTGAAAGTTTAATGGTAAGATAAGGTATAATGGTTTTTGGGATTTGTTGCAACTACCACTTAATAACATTATAGGTACCCGCCAAAAAATAAACTAAAAATATTATTTTGACTTTTTTTCAAGAAATTATAAATATATACATATAACCAGTTTCAATTTATCATAAATAATAGATACATCAAATTAAATAATGGAATATACTTGTTGAGAGAGTTTATTTTCCAACAATTTACTCAGAAGAAGGAGTCCCTATAAAAGACTTCAACGGGCTCCCGCGCTACGCGGTGCTACGTCACGGTGCGGTAGCGTGTGTCGAGCCCACTATGTATGCGTGTCGCAAACCTCTCTACCTGACCCTAAGGCTAGTGTATGAAGCTAAGCCATCGCGGAATGTTTACATGGATACTCGCGCTTCGCAATGACTTTCGCGAATATTTTTATATCGAAGTGCGATGAGTGTGGCATGGTGTTCAACAATACAGCCACTGCATATAGAACATACAGAAGGCAGCCTTCTACTTCTTTTTAAATTTAAACGTAATGAACTTGTGAATCAAATGCCATAAAGAGAAAAATCTATTATAAGCGTACATATGTATGTGATGTTGGGAATAACATTGTAAGGAGTTCTAAAACTAAATATCATATCGGTTCTGTCGCTGTCTCTTTTGTTATTTGATTCTCTCAGTATTGAATGGTTCCAGTGATTTTCCATCGCATACTTAGACTTAGTATAGAGTCAATAGTGCATTTTATTAGTTATTTGATGTTTGTTTTCTATTGAATTAAAATTAATAAGCCTTGTAAAATGATTGCTTCAGTTAAATTTATCTTAGGTTATAATTAATGTATGTTGTCTCAACCAATTTTTATCTAGTAAATTAACTTGATCAGCTTATGTTATAATTTAATTTTCTTGTTGCTTACTCTAAAGTAAAGTCAAAGCTTAAATATTTTTACAAGTACATGCTTACACTTGTTTCATACTTTAGGTTGGATTAGACTTTATGTAGAACAAAATCTTGCTAACGAAGAGCACTACCGCAGTCATCTCCGTACGAATCGGTCCAAACACAAACTACCAAGAACAATAGGTATACGTATTTTGTAACACAACCGTTACAATGTTCAACTTGCGCTAGTTTGGATGTTATCTGACGTTTGGAATTGGAACAATTAAAAGGACAAATCGTGACGCATTTCATAGCAACTTGTGGCGTGGTACGGGGATCGCAAGCAACGTGTGGTCTCGGTTGCATCACAAACCTCAACGGCATACTGAAGACTATGTATAAAATTCTTTGTTCAATGTATAAAACCTGCATAGTTTTTTTTGGTTTTCTCTTACATTTACTGCCAATGTCACCATCATCTTCATATTTGTTGTAAGAGGTCTTGCACTGAATATAGTCTCTCCTACAGATTTCTAATAAGACCAATTGGAAACAACTTGCTCCAGCGTGTTCCTGAAGTTTTATCAGACCACCTGTCCACCTTGTAGGCTGAAGTCGTACGATACACTAATTAGACAGAACATGGTCCCTATTCGAAAATATTACGGCTCTACCGATCATCACTCCCTGTATCGGTGCTATTTATTACATTACTAGTTTTTACCCGCGGCTTCGCCCGCATACGCAATATATCATTTATAGCTTATGTGTTATTCTGATATATAAGCTATATTATTGCAAAGTTTCATCTCAATCCGTTCAGTAGTTTCTGCGTGCAAGAGTAACAAACATCCATACATCCATCCATCCATCCATCCATCCTTACAAACTTTCGCGTTTATAATATTAGTAGGATTAGTTTTGTATGCCGTGTATAACGCATGTATAACACAAAGAAAAACATAGTGTATAAAATGTTTGCAACGGACAGTTAAATTATTTTAGCATTATATTATTTCCAAGACTGAAGTTTTTCATAAGATACACAGACAAAAAGTTATCTATTTCAGTTATTACGCCAGTTAAACCACAACTTTTTTATGAGAAATAATTAATGAGTCAATTTAAGACAGCACTTAGCTGGTGGTCTACTGTAAATAGCTGCAAATAAAAATCTAGACTGAATGAAGATAATTGATGTCTTTCAATTGATCAATTCGATTAGGGAGTAGAAAGTTACAAGTCAGCTTTAAATATTCATTAAATACAGGGTTGCTGTAACCGAAATCCAACATCTTAGCAATAGCTTTAGTACACTAAAATGAACAATATATGTAATTGAACGGACTTTTGGTATGTTGTTACATACCAAGCTAATTATAATTTCGCTATTTCAGGATACTTGCCACTGTAGTAAATTTATCAGCCACCCGGTATAATATGTTCTTATTTCTAAAATTTGAATGAAATCATTTATTAAAACTTATTTTTAGTGAAATGTCAGATAGTTAAAAAGAACTACTATTTTACTTTGTGAAAAAGTGGATTTCATCTTGTTGTATTTTTTTTTGTGAAACCATTAAGTAGACAGAAAGATAGTTAAATTTAAAGTCGTGAACCAGGAAAATCTTAACAGGGCTATACGTAGGTACTTTTTTTGGTACCTATTTAGATTAAATCTTCAAGGTATAGGTAGGTATCATTGTCCAATTCTAATCAAGTTTTTCTGTAGAACCTTGAAAACTGTTTTAAATGGGTTCCTTATAGTGCTTTGTTTTTTACGTACTTCTACTTCTAATTGTGATTAGTAAGTTTATTGCATGTTTAAGATTAATCTACATAGATAAATGTAATATCTAATAGTCACACAATCTGACCAATAAATGACAAAAAAACAAACAATACAAATTTGTATTATAAACATTCGTGAAAACCTCATTACCATCATAAATCTTGTTAACTAGCATAACTATATTTTAATAATCGTTTCGAATATATAGAATATTTTATAGCATTAATAGTACGTTTTTGAAACTCATAAAAGTTTGGAGAAATTTGTTACAAGCGAAATGACTAACAAAATAGCCTGAGAAACAACCAAGTCTAGATTTTCGAGCAGAGAGAGTAGGCAATAAAGTTCAAGTCATTAGATAAATCACTATTCTCTATGGCATTAGGTATAATCCACAACAATGAAGCTGGCTGGTAACGCAAGGCTGTATTACGATGAACAATGCTCGTGACGCCCCCTACCGCATCCCCCACTATAGGCCATCTTTATTGTTTAGCCTAAAGTCGAATTTTTCTGACGCTGCATTCCTTTGTCCGATTCAATTCTCGATTCAAGGCAACAATAGTTAACGTACAGATTTGGATGATAACATTCTTAGACTTGACATGTAATTACGTGGATACCGAACGGTAATTAAGAACTAGTACCTACCTATATAAGTACTTAGAAAAATGAGATTAAGTCTGTATTGAGTGAAATTTTTGGTCTATAACCATAAAATTAGTTTAATATAAGGCCTAAAGAATGGGTTGTTTGTAATCACATGGCAGGTAAAATACAAAATGGATCCCGTTATATCATTAAATGAAGTAAACTTAACATGACAACTGTATTATTGTTTGAATACTTTTTCTTTATTTTCTTGCAACTGAACAAAATGTATTAATATTGTTGGATTAGTTTAGTAAATCTAATAAGAAAACAAAATCGACGCTAGAACATAAAGACAAAGTTGCGAAATAAAAAGCGCTTGATTTAAATAATCTACATCCTTTTGACCGATAAAAGCTTTAGTTACAGGTATCTGGCACACGGTACAGGCACCGCTGTTATTTAGTTTAAAGTTCGACGTATCTAGATCTTTTCAATTGCGAAAAAAATAATAACTAGTTTCGTACCGCAGATATGCCAACACTTATCTCACATTTTTGAACCTTCTTGTCTATATCATAGAGTTAAATCTCCAGCGACGTTTGCTCAAATATTCGGCCGACTGTGTTATTACCTATATCTAAGCTTATGAAGCAATCGTGTATCTATAGGTTAAGTATAAAGTTTTGTTAACTGTTATTTGATACTTCATTGCAATAAGAATCGTTGCGAGGTCGGTAGAAGATAAAGCAAACACTGAAAATTGAAATGAGAGCTGCCACGTGGACCTGACTACTTGAGGAAAACATTATAGAGCCACTTCATATGAAGCTGATGTGGAATTTACGTCCTAAAAATCAGGAAAATGCGGAAAATTACCTGTGTGTAAGATAAATGAAGCTAAATATGTGAATTCAATACTTTTGTTGCTCCAATTTTAAGACAAACAAAGGAATTACAATTATGCTTGCCACATTTAATGAAAATCCTTCGTTGTATTGATATTAACTATGTATAGATATACAATAAAGCTCCATAAAATTATATAAAGAATAGAATAAGTTTTCTTGAAGAAAATTTAAGGAAAATAGTAGAGATCCGTACTGTTGCAGGATTTACCAGATCGGCAATAACTTTTTGGTAGATATTACTTTTTCATCAATTATAAAAATGAACGTGCCACTTACCTTCCTCGATGAAGAAGCGATCCAATAAAAAGTCAAAAATCGGATTAACACTGCAGTGAAATAAGCACGAGCACTTTGTCTGTGTGATGAGAAACGAAAAAGTTCAATAACACCCTGAGGGAAGCACAGGCGGTAGAGAAGTCCTTGTGAGATGCAGTCCAGGGTGTGTGGCAGGCTGCTAGAGGATGGGGTGCCGGCGGCGCGCGGGTGGCGGTCCAGCGTCCGGCCGCACTACGCGCCTCGCAACGGTAAACTGGCTGCCAGCGCCAACACAGCCTCTCCCTCGCATGTATGAGTGCCTCGAGCCTCCCTCCCGGACTCATAGTACCGTACGCCGCGTTTATGTCTTGGTAACATTTATTATGGTTTTATTGGTGTTCCGTCGGTAATGCGCCTGTGTGCCGTCCGTGTGGCACACAGCGACGGGCATACCGAGTCCGTGCCCGTGTGGGTGTTGGAGTAGGTAAAGTAACTCTATGCGTGCTTTGATCTTACGATTCGGTATGCACGGCCGCGCGGCCGCACGTAGCGCTGTGGCTATACCTTACTTCTATAATATCCACTCAATAATTTTAGTTTGGGTTTGTGCAACACCACACGTCGTGCCGAGCGAGCTATCTAGGCTAGGAACCGGTACAGAGTACTGCCGCCAAATGGTACCTAGGTATCTTCACTTTAGAAATAGGTACCTACCTAGTTAATATTCGTTACGTAAAATTATTTTAGAGCTAAGGTACTGTGCAATATCTGCCGTGTAAAAGATATTATTTCAGAGCAATCAGGAAGTCGTGAAAAATCTGAGTCAGGCACGAGTAAGGCTGTATTTTGTTACACTGGCAATGGACTATAAATTTTATTTACTTCAGGTACTTCATCCAGCTGGTATCATATCACACTTTTTAGGGTTCCGTACCCAAAGGGTAAAAACAGGACCCTATTACTAAGACTCCGCTGTCCGTCCGTTTGTCTGTCACCAGGCTGTATCTCATGAACCGTGATAGCTAGAAAGCTGAAATTTTCACAGATAATGTATTTTTGTTGCCGCTATAACAACAAATACTAAAAATAGAATAAAATAAATATTTGAGGGGGGGGCTTCCATACAACAAACCTGATTTTTTAGACGCTTGAAATATTCACAGAAAATGTAATTGTAAATTCACTTTAATTATGAAATTAAAATAAAATAAATATTTAACGGAGACCCATTCAAGAAACGTGATTTTTTGCTCGATATTAATAACTGCATCAGGTAGATGCTTGAAATATTTACAGATTATTTAGTTTTAAATTCGTTTCAAAAATAAATAGTTGAAATAAAATATATTTAGTGGGCCTCCCATATAGTACTGAACCCTTCGTGTGCCAGTCCGACTCGCACTTTTATTAAATGAATAGTAATGCATTTAATTCTTATAGGTTTTATTTTTGATCACGTCTTTTTCTTTTGAATTGTGTTCAGCTTCCATGGCTGCTCAAAACAATTTTACCTACCGTTTCTGTTTCTAATTCACTAAACATTTCTTAAACGCTGCCGAAGAATAAATATACTATAATTTAATGATACACAAAAATATCGAACATAAAGAGACGCTTTTTGGAGAGGACTCTACAAAAACTCACCACAATTTTAGGTAATATTGTAGAGAACATGTCAAGTATTTGACGACCGTCTGCGTAATCCATGACATTACACTACCGAAAGCATCTTGTTTTATGATAATTACAGGGTTTATGAGCTCCATGATTTGTCGAAGGCAACTAACCGCGTCCCCCTCGAGGGTTCCCGCCTTGTCGGGTAGACAAGGGGAGACTACGGTAAGCTAAGAGGGATCCGGGATGGGACCGCTTCTCCGGGCTGTACCATCAAGTCCGTGTAGAAGTCGGCCGTTAGGTTGGGTGCCTTATGGGGGGGGCACTGTGCAACTGAGGTTGGGCTGCAGTGTCGTATGGGAGGCGCTGCAGCTAAGGATTGGAGGCCGCAGCAGGAGGACTGCTGGTGTTGCCACTTGTACTGCCACTTTCTCTACATTCCGCGGCCTCGACGGGGTCGCCACCGTTGGATGGCGGACGCGGCGGGGCTGCGGGGGAAGAGGAGTGTCGGTATGGCGACGCGCCGCTCTCCCTATCCTCTGCAGCCGAAATGTCAGGCGCGGGGCAACTTTAATTGACCCGTTGCACGGGAACAGGGCGTTCGGATACGGGTGCTGTCCGACGCCTCGTTGCTGGTCTGGTCCCGAGTGGAGGGTGACGATGTGTCTAGTGATCCTACGCATCGTCGTAGGCGCGGAGTGAAGCGCAAACCCCGAGGTGGAGCCCGACGGGTTGGCGCAGTCGGGGCAGCGGAAAAGTGCGAAAGCGTGCCCCACGTCACCAAGCGCTGTGGTGGAACACTCCAGGATTTTAGTGGGTACACCGACCAGTCGACGGGACTCCCACATAACCACCTAATCCCTGCCCTCGAGGCGCAGGAATATCCATAAAGGATTTTCCCTGGACAAAAAAGGCATCTGAACGCGCTATATAACTGTTAAAGTCTGTTTTTATTAAGTACTAGCTGACCCGGCGAACTTCGTTCCGCCTAACAATCGATTAATGTAGCCAAGTTACTGCTCCATATTACATCAGCTACCTGCCAATATAAGTCCCGTCAAAATCGGTCAACTCATTTCAGAGATTAGCCGGAACAAACAGACAGACAGACAGACAAAAATTGTAAAAAATGTTATTTTGGTGTATGTACCATAATATATATATTCATATGCATGTAGTATAAAACGGTTATTTCAATATTACACACATACACACTCCAATTTTATTTATATGTATACCAGTTTTTACCCGCGGCTTCGCCCGCATGATATTTTGATTTTTACACAATATCATTAAAATTTATAACCTATGTGTTATTCTGATATATATTTTAAGCTATATTATTGCAAAGTTTCATCTCAATCCATTCAGTAGTTTTTGCGTGAAAGAGCAACAAACATCCATCCATCCATCCTCACAAACTCACAAATTTTCGCGTTTATAATATCAGTAGGATCTAGATAATAACACAAGACCAAACTTATTGTCATCTTTTGATATTCGTTCGACACACAGAGCTATTACAACTAGAGAGATAGCGCTGTTGTCGCTTGAGGCAATTGACAAGTTTTCATATTTTACAAGGCTATGAAATTCCAAAACCATTTCGAGATATCGGGATGCTGATCATTATGTTTATTTTTCCAAAATTTTTAGTGCAGTAACTGCTAAGATATTAGATAAAAACTCTCACCCAAGCCGTTTCGGGATTTATACTAAAAGTGCAGTTGCCAATGATAAAAAAAATACCAGCAATATAAAATGACAGTTAACACTGACAGTGTTGACACATAAAATGTAATTTAAAAATAAAATGTCAGTGTCATTTTCAAATTACTTATTTTGCTTTAGCCCGAGAGGTAAACGCAAAAAATGCAAATACTTTCCAAAAGCTGAATTATTGTTACATAGTTATCAAAATGATGTACATCAATACCCTGGAGTCAGTCAGCTGGGTTCCATAGCATTTGGTGGAAGAATCCGTTTGAATTTTAAAAGTATCTTGGAACTAGTACTACTTATTCTTCTTCTTTTAAGTGGTGCTAATTTAAAGCCTGTATGGCAGACCCTGTTACATATTTCAGGTGATTGGCAGTTGTTAAAAATTTTTTATATTTTTCTTCCCATGGTATACCGCGGTACATAGTGGACTTTTTGCGCTGACCTCCTGGCCTATTTGTTGTGAATTGTAACGGATTGTTTGGCATTGACAGTGACAGCAACGCTAGCACCTATTTTTTTCTAATGTGGCTTCAGTAAAATTGTTTATGAGTCCTAAATGCAGTTACGTCCATTTAGAATAAGCTACTTTTCAAAACTTAATTTTACAGAAAATATAAGTCAAATTGGAAAAATAAAAAATACGTATATCTTATTTTGCAATATTCTTTCAGATAATAAATAAATATAACTATGTTAAAAATTGAAATGTTGTCAATTCTCAACCACAAAAATGTATGGAAATTCTTGTCCATGGCTGTCAAAACTGTAAAATATGATTTGAACTTTGACACTACTGAGAGAAATATCACAGTAACTATACTCCATAAAATTTAACTTGATCTCTGCGACAGCTGTCAGAAAAATCACGCCTAAGTATGAAGTCCTGAATTTCTTAATATTACAGACAGTACCTGTCAATGTCATACTTTATGGGCATGTCGATTAGTGATGGGCGACGAATGATCGTGACCACAGAGTTTTAGATAGAGTTTTAATTAAAATATCGATAGCTTATACTGACGATATTTTAAATAAAACTTAATTTATCATTAATTTTATTGTATAATTAATATCATAACATTTTTTACATGTGTAATTAAATTAAATCCAATTATATGTTACATTGCTTGAAATATTCTCAGAATATTTATTTGTTTAATCCCTTCAAAAATAAATAAGTAATTAAAATAAAATATATAAAGGGGGCGAGTTCGACTTGCACTTGGCCGATTATTCTTTCTTACATGCTAAATGCACAACAGTACCTAATAGGTGCCTACCACCTACCACCCGACTTGGAACTACTACTACAGCATACTATCATTGTTGTCAAATGTGTACTTAACTAGGTATAATCTAAGAATACGAAATAATGCATGACAAAATTAAAAGTTATTGAGGAAACAAAATTGCACCTCTTAGTACGTTTTTTCGTCGTAATAGAAAAATATCGATCCTAGAAAAAGTTGATGGGAAACAAACGTGTAGAAAATCAAATTTTTAACCATTTTGGCTATGACCATTTCTCGTACAAAATTGAAATTATGCGAGATATTGAAGATTCAGTCAATCATCGAGGTGGTCCAAACAAGCGAACCATCGCAATAGGTACGATACTAAGCGCCACACAAATCGACGGATGGGAAGTTATGCGCAGAACGCTGCGCAAAAGCTGAAATATAGGTATGCGCGGGAGCCAGAGAGACGAGACGCCGTGGCACACCCGCCCGCCAAACTCTTGCCGCGCGCTCCCTATTCTCGTGCTCCTGCTCACCACTACGACACGCGGCATCGGAATTGTGAACACATGCGCAATAATTAGCGAATCACGGCGAAGTGTCATCTGCGGCTAACTTCTCATCCGCCGATTTGTGTGGCGCCGTGGAGGGAGAATGGCTGGAGAAGTTACTAGTTACTATCATATTTAGACTCTAGATCAGTGATAGAATAGAGACTGGATCAAACCGTTTGGTTTGACGACCACGCGACCAACGACACGACCTGGGTTTTTTGATTTTGGAAATTTGGCGCTTGGTGCGCTCGCGCATAGTAGTAAACATTATGTGTGTATTGCTCATGTCTGTTTTGAAATTACTGAAAAACCTTCCTTCCCATGTACCGTAGGCAGCGCGGTAAACTAAAACAACGCGGGCTAGTACCTATCTATGTTATAATCAAGTTTATTAGTGTGTGGCTCGCAGTGATACATCGCACTGTCCAATGTGGCCCTTGATCAGAAAAGTGTGACGACCAATACGACGGTAAAAACCTGCAGAATACTAATAGATGTAATAGAAATTAGATAATAGTTCATAAATATGTTGATTTACTTAAGTTAGAATTTTTGATGAGATCATCAAAAATTCAACAGTAGTTTTTGGCGCGAAAAATTTTTCTGACTGTTTTACGTTTAGGCCGTGCGTAATAGTCAGGCAAAAAAAACGTATACGCAAATAGAGACAAAAGATATTAGTTTCGTCCTGTTCACACTTTAATACTTGCACCGAGGCCTCACAAAAGAGAAGAAAAGATAGAGTGTTTAAATACCTTGGGTCCAGAACCAAATTTGGTGCCATGAGCATAAATCACTTAGGTCCGTTTCTATATAATAAAGTCAGCAAAGTTATAGAGATTGCAAATGCCAACAGATTTGAGTGCAATAAGAGGACAGTAGATTTTTTGTTAACCATGGATTACGATAAGACGGAGAGGTTACTGGAGACGATGAAGTAATGAGTGGCCAAATGAACAGCTGATACACTTGAAAACACACACACTCACAAACACACACATACACACACACACACACACACACACACACACACACACACACACACACACACACACACACACACACACACACACACACACACACACACACACACACACACACACACACACACACACACACACACACACACTACAGTAGGTATTGAATGCTCACATAGGATTAAAAATTGTAAATGTAATTGTAATTAAAATGAAACTGTACTCTGCAACACAGGCTCCTCGGAGACCTAGTGCAGAGTGCAGCGTACTTAATTTAGCCTAAGCGTCCCCTTGGAACAAATAAACTATTATTATTATTATTATCTCGCCCTCTCTTACTTTTGTAATTATTAATATTTAGCGCCCTGTCTAGTTAATCCTTTGACTATGTGTGGCGCTTAGTATATCACTGTCAACTGCTAACTGAAATAGGCCCCCGCTGGACTGATCTAATGAACTGATGCGATCATCGCATCGTGTGTGCCCAGCTTTAGGTGCTCAGGGTTCAGGGTCAAACTGAGGTTCGCTAGGAGTAAATGTTTTCTTTTATCAGGGTTTTCGAATGATATTGAGCTTGGCTGATTTTTATCGAAGTGCAAGTATTAATTAATTTGGTGTCGAATAGGTATCTGAATCTGAATATTTCTAACGCTTCGGCCGTTTAGGAAACCGGGGTTAGGAAACTGGTTTCCTTAAATGCTTTTTTTGTACTTCTGGATCACTAGTTTCCAAGAAGTAGGTACCTATTTTGTTTTTGTTATTTTAGCCACATACGAAACTATGTAATAACTGGATTCCAGACATGTATTAACATTAAGTTTTGTATTTAATCACTAATTTTTTAATTCCTTATAAAATACAAAAAAATACAAGTCATTTTACAATCTAAAATGAAAAATTCAATCTAAACATTAAAAATAGAGGTACATAGGTGTATAAAAATCTTGGGTACCTAATATGGTAGGTACTTCGTACTAAAAGCATATTTCCAATGGGTACCTACCATTCCCAAAATCCTGGCCCCCATTCAATTATTTTATTGCATAATCAATTTCAGTATTTCTTTCTTGGTAGCTGGAGTATAAGTAAGTGTAAGCTAAGACAAACTTGCAAATGACCACGACAATGTATAAAATTGAATCTTTGTTATAGGTATGATGTTTAAAATGTTAGGTTAGGTAGGCACTTATGAACAAATAAATTATCTTATCTTAGTAAAATAAATTTTATTTTACATTTTCCTTTAAAATCTTTGGAACACTGTCGTGAGAGAATTACGCCATACTATACTGTACCAGCTTTTTTAATAATTAATACCTGTACCTAAAACATACATTTATAGGGTTCCGTACCCAAAGGGTAAAAACGGGACCTTATTTCTAAGATTCTTCTAAGATTCCCGATGTTTATGTGTCTGTTTGACTGTCTGTCACTAACCTGTATATCATGAACCGCTATAGGTAGAAAGTTGAAAGTTTGATATCTATTTCCGCTATCAAAACAAATACTAAAAACGGGAAAAAAAAATATTTAAGGGACTCATATACAGACCTGAATTTTTAACCGTTTTTAGCTTGATATCAATAATAGTAACAGGTAATTGCTTGATATACGCAGAATATTTAGTTATATATTCGCCTCAAAACTAAATAATTAAATTAAAATAAAATGTATCAAGGGGGCTTCCATACGGTACGGAACCCTTCGTGCGCGAGTCCAACTCGCACTTGGCCGATTATTTTAATATTTGTTTTAGTATTGTACATATATTTTTGACCGACGAACCACCGGAGGAGGTATACAATTCGATGCGTATCGATCGTGGTCCGATCTCAATAATTATTTTTTTATTGGAAAGAGTATACTTCGAAATGGGTCCCATTTAAATATTATCGAAATCGGCTGAGCCATTTCTGATAAATCAACAATAATGTGAAAAATGCTACATCGATCCGCGAATTCTGTACACGGGAGAAGTCGGTCATGCTAATTTTTGCAAAAAATAATCTTGTTCATAATTTTAACTTGTAAATAATTAATTTTCTGTGTGATAATAAATTGTGAGTAAAAATGGCACAATTATGGTTTTAACTAATTATACAAATACAATTAATTAAGTTCAATACTCAATGTCAATACATGCCTGGAATACAGTTTAACATAGACTATAACATACATATAACATACAATAAAGTCTAACATAGTTTCATAACTGGCTAAAATAACATTAACATAGTACTTCTTGGAAACCAGTGACTTAAAAGTATAAAAAAATATTTTTAGGAAATCAGTTTCCATAACCATCTGGTTTAGAAATTTTGATAAACTTTCATGACGATTAATACAATCCACATATGTATAAAATGAGATATACCTACCTCCTAAATCCAACGCCTTCAACAAGATGGGATACTAAGTAAGGGAGCCACAGTCGTAATAACTATGTAACTATTATGTACGTTTTCTGTTTTGTCACTGTGTCACTTCGACTTTTGACTGATCTGAAAATAAAATTGAGTAAAATTGAGTGTCACCCTTCGTGGGGTAGGCCTACGACCTGCAGTGGACTATTAACAAGTCTGGTACAGTCCAGTACAGTATAGTACACTTAGAGAATAAATAACTAAAGTATAATACTCTAAGATAGTACAGTACAAAATTGAGTGAGTGTTTTGTGAAGGGTAGCCGCTACTGCCGCTAGGCAGTGGAGTGGATTGAAAATCAAAAACGAAATAACATAGACCTTCGGTCAGCGCGCGAAATTCAATTTTGTTTAAAGGTTTGTTTAGCATATACAGCTTCATTGTGAGTTTATGAAAATTATTTTTATTTTACGGCAATTGAACAGGTAGATAGTTAGAGTCAAAGTACATACTAAAGTAGGTATGAGTATCATTGGTATGAATGTACTCGACATTAACCAAAAACTAACGTAAAGGTAGAAATTAGCCGCCGCAAAAGGAAAACACTATAGAAGGTTTGTAGGTAGGTAGCTGGACTATGGTACGTACATTTACTGCAGCGGCCAGCAACAGAGGCATTGATGAACGAGACGTGAAGATATGGGCTGAGGCGAACCCGAGGCACACATACATGAGTCCATCAATGCCTAGTTGTGTTGTGGCCAAAGCTTGTACATAACTGTTCTCAAATAATGCGCGGAAATTACTTACTGTTTAATACTTTTCAAAATCAATGACGAACAACAATCATTTTTCACGCGCCAAAGAATTCCTGTTTCTTTTATTCAATGAACAGCTTTCTATTTGCAAGTCAGCTTGAAAAATTATGAGAAAAATGGTAACTTTTGATCAGTTATCTCCTTGGTGGAGTTTTGGCGGGAACGCGGAAAAATCATGTCGCCTCATTGTATTATTTTGTTAAACTTGTGTTTTTATCAGTGATAATTAGTGTAAAATGGTGGTATTTCGTTGATTATGAGCTGATTTACGTGCATGAGTGTAGGCAAGTGATATAATGTGACGTATCATGTTCTTCCGTGTTGTTACCAAAACTCCATAGACGCCTCTAATAAAGTCTCCACTGCTTTACTGAGAAGAAGTTGAAAAAAAGCAATATTTAAGACTTCGACTGAAGGACTCTGTATCCATGGTCATGAGTAGGTTTAATTAAAAAAAAAAAAAAATATATCTCCTTGGTTGCCATGTTTCGAACTAAAAGAAAAATACCGTTCCATTTTTAAATTACACGACAGATATGACCGTACCATGAGTTTACAGAGAGTTTGTGCAAAAAGAGAAGCGTCGTAGGTTAGGTCACTCTTGTGCCATTTTACTAATTTTGTTACGTTGACCACACTGCTCTGTCATTGCTAGTATAAACCAGTACAAATTAAAGTGATACTTTAGACACCAAAACATTCGGTCTTCATCAGCACTCGCGTCTACCAAGAATAGTCGATACCTACTTTGGCTGCTGATTAAAATCTTATTGTTAGTAAACTGTTCACCGTAACGCCACAACGGTTCTCTTTTTGCACATACTCTGGTAATGTATCTGGCAGCAAAACACGACAGATATGGATTTTCATACTTTTGCCGGCCGCTGTTTGCAAGTATTTGAACAGTAGGTACTGCAATGTCGATTTATCTCGAAGAAGGTTGTCATAATGATGCTTACCACAAATTATTATAGATACTACGTATATACATAGCTCACAGTAATTTCCAAGCATGTTTAAGAAAAAGTAATTAACAAAGCTAAGTGATAAGTATAATTATTACACGATTTGATATTGATTGCAGTAAAGCCAGGTTTCTTCGAATTGAATTGAAAAGTGTTTACCTACAAGCTTCCTACAAGTAGTAAAGTGTAAAAATATGTGCGTGGAGTCTCTCTGCGCGGAAGAAGTGAAACTTCGACGCAATATTTCATACCCTCCTCTCCATGTTAGCATTAAACGTTAACGTTTAACGCAACCTTGTCGGAAGTCGCATTAGAATTTAGAAGTTTCACTACAATAAAAAGTAGTAGAATTTTAATTTCGCGCGCGCCGCGACGCGTTGATGATGTAGAGTCAATGTAGACTGTAGAGTTATTAAATGTTGCTCCACTAAAAAATTAATATATCTTCAAGCTAATTGTATTCACCAAGCAACAATTGTTTATAAACTCTGTTTCAGAAACAAATCATAATGTTTCAGTGACAATTACGTATACTACGTATTTATCGGTATGTTCCTGGAAAAATCTACGTGCTGTTTCAGAAACTGTGAATCCGAAACATTGTTATTTATGTAGAGCTATTATGCTATATATATCTATCTATAACTTTTTGGTATTTATTTTAGTTCTCAAATTCGTATTCATGTATCCATATATCCTCTTAATATATATTCTTATCATAATATATATACACACACACCACACGTGTTAAAATCCACTCATTCTCTCACTCTCTCACCCACTTTCACGTTCACTCACAAATAATCTTAGTAATCATTAGCTAGTTAGTCTGTGTTAGCTAGCATAAGTGAAAGAGCCTGCAGCCCACGACACAGGTCACCCTAGTGTGGGCTGCAGTGCACATAATATTTTGTATGTACGTTAATTTAGGATATATTTACTTGTGTATTTTACTATTAACCAATATGTACATAGTTCATAAGTTTTTGGAAATAAACAATTTAAGCCTGAGCTATTGTTGCTCAGTGGTGCGTTTACGCACTCCAGATATATAATTTTTATGCTGGATAAAATTATTCTGAGGGGCATCCGTGAACGGCGTCATAGCTTTAGCTTAGACCAATCATAGCGCTTAAATCTACTACAAACCAATCACATCTGTCAAACTCTTGAACGATCTGTCAAATTCGATTCGATGGTAACTAGCTCACCATTCAGAGACAAGTTAAAAATCAACTTAAAAACCTCGATAAAGGCTCCTTTACACACAGGCGGTACGAGCGGTATAGCAGACGGGCGGGCATCTGTATTGTACTGATTATATAAGAAGGGCTCACACAGGTCCGGTCGCGGTACTGCCGTACCGCCCTTTACCGCTCGTACCGCTCTACCGCTCGTACCGCCTGTGTTTGATGGAGCCTTAAAACGAGAAAAATTATACCGGTGAGAGATGTCCCTACACACAGCGGGAACCCGTATCTAGGAGATATACGAGTGATGCAGATAGGTAATTAAATTTAGATATGTTCTACTGAATTACGCTAAAACAGAATTTGTTCCGTATACAAAACGGAAATTAGAAGCTTTTCTAACCGACCTCCAGCCAGCGGGATATTCACCAAACTTACGTCTAATGAACTATAAATTGGTACTAACTTTAAGATCTGTATTTGTTCTGTTTACCGATTGTTTTTAGCCAGGAGGTTTTTTCGCCTGAACTCTAAACGGGTGACATAGACTTAGCCAGGTTAATTTTTATCTTAGTCTGGAGTGCGTAAACGCACCCGATTGAATACATGGCTTAAAGGTGGGCATACACGGTCAGTTCAACTGATCAGTTTTTCGCGTCACTACAAATGGGGCTCATTCAGTAAATTAAAAGGTGGGAATTGGTGGCCCCATATATAAACCACTACCAGAAGCTGGGCACACATAATGAAATGATCGCATCAGTTCATCAAATAATTGCAGCCGGGTCCTGTAGTTAACTATTGCCGATAGGTACTGCGATGGTTTGCATGTTTGGACCAGTTCGATGATTAACTGAATCTTCAGTAACTCACTTAATTTCAATTTTTTATGAAAATTATCGGAACCAAAGTTGTTTGGAATTTGATTTACTACAACTTTAATTCCCATCAACTTTTGCAGGATCGATATTTTTCGAATATGACAGTGGTGCCATTGTAAACATATTATTATGGAACCACCGTATTATTAAAAAAATATCTATCCTAGAAAAAGTTGATGGGAATCAAAGTTGTATGAAATCAAATTTCAAACGTTTTTGGTTCCGATAATTTCTCATTAAATATTGAAATAACACAAGTTATAGAAGAAACAACATGCCACCTCTATGTTATTTAAAAAATATCGATCCTAGAAAAAGTTGATAGGCATAAAAGTTGTAGGAAATCAAAGGACATGTCCACAAAATGTATGGAGGCCGGTATAATAATAACTAAAAATTCTAACCACAACACTCGTAACATTTCGAGAAAGTTCATATTTTTCTGAGTCTATTACAACAGTTAAAAACAAAAAAGAGCCCTCTGAATTTTTTTTAATAAATTTTGAATTTATTGGGATAAATAAATATATTTGGCTCAATAAGTAGTTTATCTCTATCAACCCTGATTAAGTAACCTCCAAATTGTTAATTAAAAGCAGTTTTACTAATTAGACACACTTTCAAAGTGTTTGTTTGTCACATTGTACCTACTGACTGGTCACACTGGTAGGGTATAATTTTTAATTTTAGCAAATTAAGCGATGAATGCGGAAGAATCAGCTACAAATGCAAGTAAAATAACGATAGAAGCACTTAATCATTGCTAAACTAGAAAAAGTAATAAGCTGTACTGTTATTTTTCATACAATTTATATTTCGCATTTAAAAAAATTGGAGGGGTGAAAAAATCTTCATTAAATATTTTTGGAAGCCCATAAAACAAGCTTTCAAATGATGTATATATCATCTTGGTTCGATTTTTCTCTGAATAATATACCACTTGTGGACATCACCTTTCAATCATTTTTGGTTCCGATAATTTCTCATGATATATTGAAATAACACACGTAATGGAAGAAACTAAATGACACCACTGTCTTATTAAAAAAAAACAATCCTAGAAAAAGTTTACAGGAATCAAAGTTGTATGAATTCAAATTACAAAAATTTTTCGTTTCGATAATTTCTCATAAAATATTGAAATTACAAGTTATGGAAGAAACAAAATGGCACCACTGTCTTATCAAAAAAAATATCGATCCTAGAAAAAGTTGAAGGGGCTCAAAGTTGTAGGAAATTTATTTTCAAACATTTTTGGTTCCGATAATTAATTAATAATTTATCATGAAATATTGAAATAACACAAGTTATGGAAGAAACAAAATGGCACCACGAACTTATTAAAAAAAATATCGATCCTGGAAAAAGTTGATGAGAATCAAAGTTGTAGGGAATCAAATTTCAAACAACTTCAGTTCCGATAATTTCTCATGAAAAATTGAAATAACACAAGTTTTATAAGAAACATCATGGCTCCACTGTCTTCAAATATGGAGCCACCAATTCCCACCTTTTCATTAACTGAATGATCTCCCAGTTGGAGTGACGCGAAAAACTGATCAGTTTAACTGACCGTGTGTGCCCACCTTTAGTGTTACCAGTTGCCAAATGCTTATAATCCGGTGCCACCACAGAACTATTACAACCACGAAGTTATCTTTACCTAGAACTTCGTGATCACAACTAAGTATCTCTGTAGGTGCCACATATTGCCTATGTTGCGTAGCGTAGACGGAGTATAGGTATCTACCTATCCTCTCTACACGATATGTTGGCTACAAATTGTAGTTTTGGTTCCAACACTCCAATGTGTAGATCGGTCTTGGACTGATATTGGACGCAAACAGTATCAGAATCAGAATATCGTTTATTGCTATAAAACTGGTACATATTATGTTGTTAAAAAATTATAAGAGAAGTATCACAGTCTTACCCTTTTCGGGCGTGTAATATTTTCACAATACATACCTATTTTTATAGGTATAGAGAGGTATTATATCTTAAACCGAACATTGCGTCCAATAGCCAACGTCAACCCGATATGTCTCGGCTTTTTGGACACGATTAAAGGCGCAGGAAGTGTAATTATCTTCTCTGGTATTATATGTGGTAATTTGTAATATCTAGGTACCTACTTTGATTTTTTGAAGATTTTAGCTTCCACCAGACAGCGGGCGAGGGCGCGTCTGCAATAGTCATCCACCAATAGAAAAGAAAAAGAAAAGAAAGAAAATTTATTTACTAAAAACTTACAATGAAATACAATCAAGTTACAATATCGTTAATTAACATAATTATGTGTGTAAGATGAGCGATTGATTTTAAGGTAAGATATACATATAACGTGGTGCAGTGAGCCCCAAACTAAGCACGAGGCTTGTATCTTGGGGCTCGAGTGCGATGTAGCGGTAAGAATGTATAAATGTACCAATGACGAAAATAAGACGCAGCCACGCCCGCACCTTGCTCACTGTCTGTCTGAAGAACGCTTTTGTAATACCTATTGCTGGGCACACAGATAACCATATTACATAATTAGGTATATAACTCACAGAACTGCAGAAATATAACTAGACAAGGCGCTAAAATTATAATACAAAAGTAAGAGGGCGTGATGTGCAATTAAGAAAGTGTGAACAAAATGAAACTAATATCTTTTGTCTGCGTATACGTTTTTTTTTTGTCAGACTAAGAAGCACGGCTTAGACGTTGTAGTCAGATTTCGCGCCAATAACTACTGTTGAATTATTGATGAGATGCTTCAGTAAATCAACATATTTATGAACTATTATCTATTTTCTATCACTTATTATATCTTCAAAAATGACGAAGTTATGAATTTTCAAACATGACTGCACGAAAACAAAAAGTCCCGCAACGAGTTTGCGCGTGTGACGTCACAAGATTCAGAAGCCGCGCCCTGGGTTAGGCGATAGTAAGGAAAAAATAAAATAAAGTGCTTTATTTTATACCGGGTATTTTTCTAACCCCCGGATACCTACTTTCCCCAATACATTTTCAGGAACATTTTCTAGGAATCAGTTCTAAAAAAATGCACAATTTGCACAGGCAAATATATTCTCCTAAACATCCATAACTCCGTCATTTATTAAGATAATCGAGTAATTTTTCACTGTATCTAAATAAATAAAATATCGATCATGGAAAAAGTTGATGGTAATTAAAGTTGTAGTAAATCAAATTCCAAACTTTGGTTCCGATAATTTTTCATAAAAACAATGAAATTACGTAAGTTACTGAAGATTCAGTTAATCATCGAAGTGGTCCAAACATACAAACCATCGCAGTACTTAT
The DNA here is from genome assembly GCA_949316475.1 of Hypomecis punctinalis. Lineage (NCBI taxonomy): Eukaryota > Metazoa > Arthropoda > Insecta > Lepidoptera > Geometridae > Hypomecis > Hypomecis punctinalis. Next base: position 13,021,442 of record OX438797.1, read on the forward strand.
CGGCAATAGTTAACTACTATAACGCGGTCACATTAACTCGACGCATCGCATTAATTTTTAAGCATTTTTTACTCGATCTTAATAAACACTAGTACGGTAGTAACTACGGTAGAAACTTATCTTTTATAGAAGATGGTTTGAAACCTTTCGTGCGGGAGTCCGACTCGCACTTGGCTGGTTTTTTTGCACACCGTACTTGAGCGCCAAAATAACGTCACATGGTCAAGCGTCTAGTTAATGTGACCACGTTGTACATTAGAATCCCGCTGCAATTATTTGATGAACTGATGCGATCATTTCATCATGTGTGCCCAGCTTCTGGTAGTAGTTTCTATATGGAGCCACCAATTCCCACCTTTTAATTTACTGGATGAGCCCCATTTGGTGTGACGCGAAAAACTGACCGTGTATGGCCACCTTTACAAGTTTCGTATACGTTCAGCCGTGCGAAGTTCAAAAATAGCACATTATTGTTTCAAAGATGGTCTCACTCAGAATCTCAGTCCGTGATTTTTTTAATCTGGCATCCCTGCCGGGTGTGTGAGCGACGTTCAATTTGTGTATTTTGTAATTTACTCGATTTTTGGTGTAAACAATGAGTTTTTTTAAATAAATAATTGTAAAATATTGAAAATTTAATAATCTCATTGCTAATGTCGTAGTTTAGGAGTTTTATATGCTTTTTAAATTGATGTGAGGTTCTCGTGCTTTGTCTTCGTGTGTGACAATATACTCAAAATGGCGCATCAGCTAGCACCGTCTGTAAATTGTTCATTAGACGACATTGACCTCAGCGCTCTAAAGGTAAGCTTTTGAAGACCACTATTCCTATCAGATGGATATTTAGAGATTTAGCTACACTTTGGCTTTATCTCTTTACAAGTAACTGATGAAAGGGCAATGATCTCACAGGGCGTGAATCATAAAGTGAAGGTTCACTGGGAACTAGCATACATGACAATCTTACAATTGTGTTATTTCAGGATCCCGCTGGTATCTTTGAACTTATAGAAGTAGTCGGAAATGGCACCTATGGGCAGGTGTACAAGGTATGTGATGCATGACTAGTTTAAGTAACTTTTATCTGTAATGAATCAATGAAAGAAAACTATCTATACTCAAAATATTTGTATGATGCTGGTAGGTATTTGCCTGTCCTATTTTACTATCTCTATCATTAACATTGTATTAATGATACATTATTTCGTAGGAATTATATGTATTATTCTATGGACCCACTATTTGAGTCTCAATGTGTATAATTTTAATTATGAAATTAAGTTTAATATGATCTAATGATAACAACAATGATTAAGAATGCTTGCTTACCTAGAGACAGTTTAATGTCAATGAACTTCATTTAATACAAGTGCCCATTTAGTACTAATTGAAGTTAAGATTTTGAGTAACTAGGTGGGCGGATGTCATCTCTTGAACAATGAATCTATAATTATAGCTAATTTAAAATGGCTGTACTGTCATGGGTTTATGTGTATATATTAATCTAATATTACACTTTTTTCTTCTTTCAATTTGTGATAAGGTTGAAATCATACTCTAATTTAATTTTCTCCTTCGATTTGTGTACAAATGACTTGTGTGGTATTGTTTTGAATTAAAATAGATTATGAATACATACTAGGATTCTCAAATTTTTATACATACACATATGTTTATTATTATAACATGACTTGTTCTTGGCTATCTCAAATCAATATGATGAAATATTTTAAAAAGCCATGTTAGACAAGTTAAAAAAAATCAAAGCTAATTAAAAATTTAGCAAGCTCTGTGTGTATATGTATATAAATATAAAACCAGTAAATACATTGCATATTTTACATTAAAAGCAAGAAATATTTCCATACCACTTAAAGATGAAAAGGTCATAGAGTTTCTTGTAAAAAAATACTAGTTATCTGGTGTCCCGGCTTATTATTATGTGTACTTAAAATGACTTTAGTCAAGCGCTTTAATTCTACACTAAAGTAAGTTTCTCAAGGCTAGATGGTTAGCCCTGGTGTCACGATTTTCAAGCCGTCTGAAGGCCTTTGACATGGCTAAATGGTTAATATAAACGGGGCCTACAATTTTAACACATGTTATATGAGCCACTCAGCGAGCGCTCAGGCTAACTAATAAGCACTACACTGATATATTTCTATATTTAAGTTTATCTTATAGAATACATGTTTTCTTTTATTTCATACCTAACTAGAGAGTGATCAAAGCTTGTTCAGTAAAAAAAAAAACAAATTCGCGTTTACTGAAAAATACAAAAGCAAACAAACATATATAATTATGTATTACGATATTTACTCATTGAAAAGTAGATAAGAGTATCCAACATACCTAAAAACTTGAACTTTACAATGGAATTGGAAATCAATCATTAAAGGAAAATAAAGTTTCAATCACTGCTGATTTTGATTTTGTTTTGATATTTTAATTTGTCCTGAACTAATTAAACAATGATTGGTTTTGTTTTCAGAAAAATATTTTAAATGCCGCTATTACATAATTATACATATAATGTTGCTGCTTGTTGAGTTTTTATGTGCCTATTAAGATAAAATAGAGAGTGATGGATCCATTTATCCCCCGTGGCTCTCCTGCTTGACTCAACTAGTAGAGCGAAAGGAAATTTTACCGTTACACTACTGGTAGTGCTATGGGTAAAAGTACATTTCTCATGACACTACTCTGTTTCCAGTAGTGTCATGGGCAATATTGTTTCCTGTGACGCAACTGTAGAATTTAATTTGTTATCGCCTTATAACACTACTTTTTAGCCCTCTTTGCCTGTAATCAATCTTGACATAAAAAAATCAAGTGAAGTACCTAACAATTTGTATCAATATAGTAATTTTTATAATAGTGTTAATTAAGAAAGAATGTAAATTCATGATTTCTTTAAAATGTAGATAAACTAAAGAAAAGCTCTGTAACTAAATACCAAATATCATAAAATTATTAGGGCCTTTTCATGAAACCCAAATTATGTCCTAACAAATAATATAAAGAATTACCCCTCTAAAGGTATGAGATAATATTTGAGACACATTTAAATTGTTTATGGTACATTTAAAAAGAAATGGAAATTGGTCACAATGACAATTTCATGTGTAAGTAATCTTTCGAACCATACAATTTTTGAGTTATTTTTAGATAAGTAATTACTACAAATATTATTTTAATTTGTCATATAATTTTCATATGTGCCAGAAGTAACTAAACATGCAATTTTTGGTATTTGCCTTTGTATGGGCTAAAAGCAGCTTTGTGGTATCTTTGGCTGCTCAAATATTTATATTTTAACTTTACAAAACTTGTACTTTTTTATTAAAACTTACCATGTTTTTCTGCATATCGACCAGAAGAGCAATTCACAGATTGGGGCACTTGTGACAGCAAATGTGCCATTTGTTTTTGTAATAACTAATAAATAAACATTGCTCATTGCATAAATCGCACAACACAGCTATAACAACACTATCACCTATTTTTATCTCACTTGTTTTTTTCCTGTATAAAAATAATATATAAAAGCAACAGCAATAAAATAATTTTACATTTATACAGTTCAACAAGGAGAATACAAAACTATGTAGTTCAATACAGTTTATTGGAATGACACTTGTGACATTACAATTCTTTCAAATCAAAATTATTTATACTCTTTACAATGTCAATCTGAAGGTTTCTTCAATATTGTAATGAGTTTTATCAAAGAGTTTTGAAATAGAGTTGAATAATTTTTCCTATGCTTGGGCTGCTAAGTACTGTGCCTCTAAAATTCTATTTTGTGAATGAAAATATCTGAACTACCTTAGGGAACTATTAACAAGCTGCTGACCAATCAAGATGCTGATCAATTAATCATAATCATCAACTCTTTAGAAATCAGTGATGCCGCTATCTTAAAGCTAAAAAAATGCAAATAATCTGTTAGAAGAACTAGCCAGGTCAAAGCTTTCACATTTTGGGATCAACCTATGAGAGTACAGACAGGCATGTAGCCCTTTTATTGTCCCCAGTCAAAAGTCTTCAACCATCATGGGTAATCTAATGCTTACCAGCGTCAAACCCTCTCATTTGTTTAAGTAGAAACTTTGATTTAAAGTTGTATTTCTAGGGGCGTCACACAAAAACAGGACAGCTCGCCGCCATCAAAGTTATGGATGTCACACAAGATGAAGAGGAAGAAATAAAACTCGAAATCAATGTACTGAAAAAATATTCAAATCATCGCAACATTGCCACATATTATGGTGCTTTTATCAAGAAGAGTCCCCCTGGGAAAGATGATCAGCTCTGGTTGGTCATGGAGTACTGTGGTGCCGGTAGGTTTTACTTCTTAGTATAGTTACATACATAGTTTGTTATTAGAAATATGAAAGTTTATTATTAATGAATTAAACTGGCTTAAGTTTTAAGTCAATAAACTGACTTAAGTAGTTTACTAAGCGCCACACAAATCGGCGGATGGGAAGTTATGCGCAGAGCGCTGCGCAAAAGCCGAAATATAGGTATGCGCGGGTGCCAGAAAAACGAGACGCCGGGGCACACCCACCCGCCAACCTTAAGCCTTCCGCGCGCTCCCTACGCCCGTGCTCACCACTACGACGCGGCGTCGGAATCGCAATAATTAGTGAATCACGACGAAGTGTCACCTGCGGCTAACTTCTCATTCGCCGATTTGTGTGGCGCTTAGTATATACAATGTACTACATAAAACTCGAAGTTACAAGACAATCTAATAAGACGGGTGCTATACAAAATTGGTCATGGAAAATTCCCATCATGTTAGAAGCAAGGTCATTGTCGGATTCTGCTAAAATAAAAAAAACACACTCTTATTGACTTTTAAAATGCTACTAAAAATACAAAAAAGCAATGTATGATTAAATAAAACCTTTCTAAATTATTTTGGTAATTTTCAGGGTCTGTGACTGATTTAGTAAAATCAACTAAGGGGCAGTCATTGAAAGAAGAATGGATATCGTACATCTGCAGAGAAATCTTAAGGGGTCTCAGTTACTTACACTCCAACAAAGTTATTCATAGGGACATCAAAGGACAAAATGTCTTACTCACAGACAATGCTGAAGTTAAACTTGGTAAGGAATTATAATTATTTACTTTCACTTTGATCATTAATGGAAAAGGTTTCATCGCAGTAAAACTTCAAATTGTATCATTATTTCACTCAGTTACAACAAAAATTAACAAGTACTAGTACTGCAGATCTTAACCATCTTTGCTGTATGTTGAATCAAACATCTTGGCGGCTGTGGAATTAGCTACAAGTTGCCCGAAACCCAATCCTCACGCAGCTGTTGAGTGAGTCAGGCTTGGGCCATTCGCAGCCTGGGGCCTTATTTTGTAAGAGCTCTGGCGTTCGGCTTCGCTTTTCCTCCCGCTCGCTCTCGCGGCGTGAGTAACTGGCGCGAGCAGGAGAAAAAGCGAAGCCGAACGTCAGAGCGCTTACAAAATAAGGCCGCTGTACCTAATATCACAGCACAAGAAGTTTGATTTGGCCTATACTTTATCTTACTTTATCTTTATCTTACTTCACGGTGTGAAACTTTTTACGGCAGGTCGTTTGCGTTTCAGGCAGTCCAGCTATGGAATGCCTTGCCCGTTACTGTCAGAAAAGCTCAGTCAATTAACATTTTTAAAGATCAGGTTAAAAGCCATTACCTGCAGAAAATGTTGATCCTTTGACTTTGTAACTGTTGTTATTTATGTTGTTTTATGTAAGTAGTATATTTTAATTTATATTATGTATTAGTTTATTGTTATAAGGTTTCTTTTACCAATATTCTTTTTTAATTTTATTTATTGTTTGTATTTTAAGTATTTATATCATTTTTTATTAGTATGTATGTTTATGATGTATAATCTAATTTATATTTTATTTAATGCGCACCCCGTCCATTATTCATACGCGTTCTGTCCTCTCCATCCTAAGGTTGCCTGGCAGAGATCGCTATCAGCGATAAGGCCGCCCATTGTTACACTGTTTAAGTTTATTTGTTTCTTTTTTGTGTTTATTTCTTGGTGTGCAATAAAGAGTTTATCTATCTATCTATCTATCTTACCACACTCTTTTAGTATGTTCACCTTGTCTTTCTGAGAGTTAGAGCCTAATAGTTTCATCTTGTAGACATATCAGATAATAGTTTCTACAAGTAACAGTAGTTAATAATAGATATACATAATTATTTTTTGCAAAAAACAGCATGACCGACTTCATCCGTGTATAGAATTCGCGAATATTTCGCACGGATCGATGTAGCATTTTTCAATAAAAAAAGAATTATTGAAAGTAGTGGTCCGCCACTATGAAAAAATTTAAAACATTTTTTTTTAAATTTTATTATGCGTGGTCACACATAAAAACCAATATATATATACGCGTCGAATTGAGTACCCCCTCCGATCCGGTTCGTCGCTCAAAAACGGTCTTAATAACACCTATCTAATAAGCTCTTAAAGGACAGCAACAGAAAGCTAAGTTAAATGGAGGTCATTGTAAAATTCTTCGTACTTTGCAGTTGACTTTGGAGTGTCAGCCCAACTGGATCGGACCATAGGCAGGAGGAATACATTCATCGGCACCCCGTACTGGATGGCGCCCGAGGTCATAGCGTGTGATGAGAATCCTGACGCCACGTACGACAACCGCTCAGACTTATGGTCGCTGGGCATCACGGCCCTCGAGATGGCTGAGAGCCAGCCGCCGCTTTGCGACTTGCACCCAATGAGAGCTCTCTTCCTTATTCCAAGGTTTGTGCCAATAAATTAGCCTTTGGTACTATTGAAGCGCGATTAGGTCATATCCACCACGCTGGCCCAGTTAACTTAAGAGTCAGTCCAACTGGAACAAACCATAGGTAGTAGAAACACATTCATCGGCCCTCGAAATTTGCAACCTGCATCCTTATTCCATAGATTGTTTTCCTTATCGACCTTAGTATAGGCCGAATCAAACTTATTGGCGGCTGTGAACCTAGCTACAAGCTGCGCACACGCTCTCTTGCGCCGCTAACATATTGTTCGCGCAATCACTCGCCTTGTGTTCACAGATGCCAAGCAGTTTGATTCGGATAGATTTTATGGTTATAACTGTACTGCTACTGAATGTAGATTTAACCTCGTGCGATTAAGTTCTATCCACCATGCTAGGTGCTTATTGTGAACAAAGTCATGGATTTATTTTTCTGTTGAGAGGGGAATACCAGTGAAATATTGCCAAAAACACTAGTTTCGATAAACTGATGAAGGTAAAACGAAATTGTTGCGATTGGGAGTGTAATTGGAATGACGATTCATCATAAGCACAACAGTATAATTAAACTGAGTACACCTATAGTCATATATTTCAATAGTCATTACTCATGTTATTAGTTGACAATTTACGAGGGTGGGTAGCTTACTGCAATTTACAGATATGACGCGTCGCCTTATCTTAGACTTAGTAGTTTTGAGAACTGTTTATCAGAATTTTAATTTGTTAATGACATAGTAACATATCTACGCTTACTATACATCATAATTTTCCTTTACAGAAATCCGCCGCCTCGCCTCAAGTCCAAGAAATGGGCTAAAAAGTTTCACAGCTTTATCGAGACTGTCCTCGTGAAGGATTACCATCAACGGCCCTACACTGAACAGCTACTGAAGCATTCTTTTATTAGGTAATCAAAATGAAGTCCCTAAATTCGATAGATTTGATGCGATAACGTTTTAAAAATCGATGACCGTCGGCTACACGAACGAAAAAGTGTCACGTTCCGCCTGAGCCGTGAGTGGAAGCGAGAGGCACGATCGTCCTTATCGTTCGGCTTGTTTCAGTTGTTGATTTAACAATGTTTTCTTTTGACGTTATCACGTAAAATTATCGTCCTTAAAGTGACTTTACAGACAATCAATTTTTTTATTCACTATTATGAGCACTAGAAATATGTATGTGGTAAATACCACATAATTCCAATGATTTACCACATCCCACCAAGTAATTGAGAGCAAATATAGGGTCAGAAGAGAATAGGTGTCAAATTACTGAAAAAATATGTTATACTAACAAAATAACCTAATCTTAAACTTAAAACTTAACTTAAAATAAAACTTAACTTAACTTAAAATTCAAACTTAAAACCTTTGTGGCGCATACTGCGCCACAAAGGTTTTAACTTTGAATTTAGATTACTGTGCCTCGCAGTTCTGCCCGCTATTAGGATCTATAAACACCGACTTTGGTCAGCGCTCGGCCAAAGTCGGTGTTGGTCGAGATATATATGTTAAAGGACATGGAAAAGATGTGGTTTTTGAAATCTTGCAGAAACGAAATATATACCAATAGAAAGCTTATATAATTATCTTTTTAATTACATATTTTTTAGATTTTTTTTTCATCGCCATTTAATTTTTAAATGGGTTCTAAAAAAATTAGAAAAATGAGCTATGTGCTCCGCCAAATAACTGCATTAAGCCTAAATTGAAAAAAAAAAAAATTGACAGTGACATTATAAAACAGCAAAAGGAAATGACATTGTCAATATTGAACAACCAATAGAGGGCTGGTTGCCATGTTTTAAAAAATAAATAAATGTCAAACTCTAAAATACCAGCCCGCTATTGGTTGTTTGAAGATTCCTGTCTGATACGTAGACCACGTAGTATCTAGTCTGTGTTTGAAATCACTGTTCACGTTAGTGCACTTAGTGCTGTATCGTCAAACATCGATGTATCGATATTGTAACTTAAATTATCGCAAACGCAACTAATGACAGTGCAGTTAATGATTTCTTGATATTGTTTGTTTTTTTTTTATTTATGACGTAATAATAAAATCACGTACCTATATAAATAAAATGAAATAGGAACTTAGAACATCGATTAGCTTATAAGTTAACCGACATAGCCCAGCGGATTGGCAAGTTGACTGATAACCTCATTAAGTCCACAACATCACGCTAAATGCAAGCCGCTACAAATCGATCTTGTTCGAGACCTATATGGAAGGCCTATATCCAACAGTGGACGTTTTATAGGCGATGGATCGATGGGAAGTTTTTACTAATAATAATGTGTGTCAAAAGTGTCTTACAAAATATAATCTATGAAGTGAGGAATCTATGAAACAAATATTGAAGGAAGTAGCTATGTTGTTCTTTAAGACAGTAGATAAATCTAATAACGTTTCACCGATGTATTTTACTTTTCCACACTCGTGTACGAATTCAAGTGTACTTAGTAATTACTACTACAACACTGTCTCTTTCCGCATAATACTCGTAATACAAAACTATTGATCGTAAGAATCGATAGTATTTATATTTGAAATCGCCCATCTCTATTGCGTTTTGGACGGGGCTACCAGGCATCTCCTCTTAGTATTACCAGTTCAGTCTAAATATTTTCTACTTAGTAAAATAAAAAAGAGATATTATAATAAAACGGCGATACACAAAAATATGTTTTTGCGTGAAATAATATTCTTAAATATGGCACTAAACATTAATACAGCTCGCATCGCTGCCGGTTTTCAAAGACCGCCTCCCATATAAAAAGTTTACCAACTCCTTTGGATTTTAAAAGCAATGATCTCTTGTATACATAAAGCTAAAAATCAAGGTTCACTTTTCATAGTTCAAGTACTATGCTGAAACTATTATAACAACAGATGCTAATTACTGCCTCTACGAAACTACTCTAGCTAGGCAAACCGGTTGAAGTTTTTTTATTTTTCAGTAAAAAAAAATAGTTTCATAATCATAAAAATTACAGAGACCAACCGACCGAGAGACAGGTGCGGATCCAGCTGAAGGACCACATAGACCGGTGCAAGAAACGCAAGCAGGAGAACTCTGTCCGCGAGGAGATGTACAAGTACTCGGGCTCCGAGGGCGAGGAGGAGGAAGTGGGGCCCGGCGAACCCTCGTCCATCGTGCACAACGCGCCCGGACAGCCCGGCGACACGCTGCGGCGGAACTTCCACCAGATACAGGAGGGGCCCCGGTATGTACCCTTGACATACTCCCCACTTCTTTGATATAGGCTGAATCAAACTTCTTAGTGTCTGTAACACATTAGCTTAGGTACTTTTTGCGGATAAGCCACACACATGTGTTTTCTCGCACCTTCGTATGGAACTCGGCGTAACACGCCAGGCGCGGGTAGCCACAACTGCGCAGAAGAAAAAGAAACAGACGTGTGTGTTTTCAGCAGTTAAAGTGGCAGGTCATTGTGCAGAGTAGCAAATTCGTTGTCAGCTGCGCGAGTAAGGATCTACGCAGCTTGTACCTAATTTTACAGATGCCAAGAAGTTTAAATCGGCCTATAGGCTTTTATTATAGTACACGATTTGTGAGGCCATGTTAGAAGGCTAGATTTGGTTTGTTTACGTCTTTTTACACACATTGTTCTGTTGCACATTATATGGAATATCGGTTGACACGTATGACGGCAAATTGTATGGAAAAAAATGTATTGCCGGAATTTCCGCCTAGTGTGGCGAAGCAGTAAGTCTCATTACATCGTCCGATTTTAAGAAAGGGTCTCTGTTTATCGTGTAGTGTAATAATACTTGTTTGAAACTATCTACCCTATAATAAGTAACCACCTTGTCTCAATGGGTTATACTGGTGACCTTTGTCTAGATTGTTATGAGTGAAAATGATGTTTACTATTGTGCAAGCAAGTATACAGAGTAATTGTTAATCAATTAGCATCCTTTTAGGGGCTTATTCTGTACATCGAAACTTACAACTTTTATTCTTCAACTATTGTCAAAACTAAAAAAAATCATCTGTTCCATACATTTTGTCGAGGGTGAACGATATTCTACTATGGAACAACAAGTTTTTTTTTTAAATTTGATAAAAGTCGTTGAACAAAGGTTGTTTGGTTTGATGTACATAATAAGCCCCTGAAAATATGCTAATTGATTACCAATAACCCTGTATATAATCATCTATAAAATCTGTAGGTTTTCAAATGTAAACCTTGTATAGGCCGAATCATACTGCGACAATACCACATCTGCGCAATAAATATCCAATCCTGACTAAGCTCACATACAGCTGCGCGTTGATTGGATATTTCATAGCGTGTAGGTAACTTCATATCCGTCGACTTGTATGCTTAGGCCTATAAATTGATTCAGTACCGCCCAGACCGACGGAGATTCACGCTAAGCTATAGCACTATACAAACAACCAGCGCTTATCAAACTGTTAGAAGTTTTGTCTGTCAATTTCTGGTATATTGGGCCAACGAGCTGTACTTCACGAGCCATATAATTTGTTGATTTTAAAATGCGTATCTTTTAAAATTGCAAACAGCATAGCTAGGTTATTTTATCCATTGAGACAAGATATTTCATTTTGACGAAGTGTTGGCAATTAACGTGTTCCCTAACACCAGCCCGGCGGAGCCGCAGCCTCAGCCACCGCCCAAGCGGAACAGTAAGCGCGAGGAAAGGGACGAGATTCCAGGTACATTAACTATCTAACTTTTGGCTTTATTTGACGTAACAGTATACATATTGTAAACAGTATGGATTGTTTCTTACATTACACAATTTTTTTATGACTTTGTGATCCTCAAATTGTATTTGAATCAATTTTAATTGACTAAAAAGCGTAATGGGCCACAACTTCCTCAGGCAACTTATGTGTCGCCTGGAAGAGATCGCTTTTTTGTTACACTAACCTACAATACTTATTTATTGTATTACTGTTTGTTTTGTATTTTTTTTTGTGTACAATAAAGTGTTATCTATCTTAATTGATTCAGCATTATAAGTTACATTTTGCCATTGAATTCCAAACTGTTACCAAAGTTAACGATGCCTAGCAGTTTAACTCACTATTCTATAGGAGTTGTAGTAAGGTCCGCTTAACATGGCTAAACGGTTAAAACAACCGGGGCCTAAATTTCAACGCGTCATTCAAGCCACGGCAGCGCTCAGTTGCAATGCCACCCGCGGTCACCTATCCAAAGACTGACTGTGCCGAACGTTGCTTAACTTCGGTGATCACTGACAAACACCTAGTCAAACTACGCTATGAGCGCGCGCTAGCTCTATGATGATTACAGGTGCGGCACGTGAGTTTAGCGCTGAGCGAAGTGTGGAGGAGTGTACCCTCTACACTACCCTCAGCGCTAAACTTACGTGCCGGTACCTGTTCATGAGCTTTTCAAAGCTTTATTTTTGTAAGTGAAACAATCCTTACTGCATGTGTTGTGTGACTATAACCGCTGCGTTTCCGTAGAGCCCGGCCCGCCCGCGCGCCCCTCCATACCACAAAGACTGATCGTTGTGCCAGACCCACAGGTGCAACAGCCTAATAGATATAGGTAAACTATTACTACACATTTTATACTAATTTTAATTTACTTATTTTTGTGCTATTCCATAGAATAACTTTTAAACAAAACAATAGCATAAATCACTCTCCAACCCTTGTGCTTATCCATGCCAAAAATCAACTCAATCCTTTGCTTAATTACTGGGTTGGGTGAAAGAGTAACAACATTATTATTATTAGTAAAGATGCATTCGCGTTTTATCACGCGGCACGCCTGATCTTAAGCTGAGGTGTCTACAACTTAGTTGTAGCACGCTTATCTAAATACCTGTTTGCTCTAGAGTTGCGAGACTACATTATATTTGATATCGCCGTGTGTTGTCAGGCCTCTGCCCCCGACGCCGAAGTCGTCGGGCTCGTCGAACAGCTCAGGCTCCAACAACGGCACGCCGCCCGCCGGCGGACCGCAGCCGCCACAGCGCGCCACGCACCACCTCTTCAAACCTATGGTGCGTATCTATACTGACACTGCACAATGTACTACTACTTCTCATTCACCCACGGCTCATTTACTCTTATGCCACAAAATACATAAGCAAGGTGTTTCTCGTTAATGGTAAGAAGTTATAATAATTTCACATTAAGTGACTAACTGGTTTAAAGCAGTTCTCACAGATGGTGCTTCCAACAATGTAGTAGTTGGTAAAAATGATAAAACACTTTCAATAATTCGACGTTTTCGCAGACAGCGTTCTAGCTTAATTTGGACAAAACATCTGGGCCGGAATCCCAGAGAGATGCAGGTTCAAATCCTGCGAACGCGTCAATTTTTGAAATGTTTATCACAAAAATAAAGTTTTTAAGGAAGGTATTGTTTTGCAAAGTGAAGGGACTTTCAGAAATATTATTTTACAACGTGTCATAGAAAGGTTAAACAATATTCAAGGGCATGTATGTGTATCCAGTCACGAATCACCTGTATGAATTTTAAACTTTAAAAGCTTAAGAAAAATAACATTTCCATGTAAAACTAAAAAAATCGTATTATTTTGGGCAACCCTGACGCTAGCGGACGCGTCAATCGCGTCGCTTTTCGGCTTCCGTCGGCCGAGCGGCCGAACTTCGCGCGGCGCGTGCGGCATTCTTAGGGTTGACATCGGGCTATTTTCGCAAAACTTTAACTTGGTATAACTCGTAATCTAACGTGCTGAGAATTATTATACCTTTTGGGGTACGTTTTAATTTTAAATATGTTATTTAAGTTTGTTTAAGTTTAAGTATTTTTCAACCTCTCTATTACACGTTGTATAATGAGCTTGACAGCTTTTAGACTAGCCGCGCATATTTGATTTCAGAATGCCAAAAAAAATAAAAATGTACTGAATTTCGAACATTCAGCTAGCGGCTAGCCATAAGAGCCTGAACCGTTATATTGCTAAGTTGTATGTAGTTCCTAATGATGTTTCTTGTACCTTCGATTTATTCTGATTATAATTTGATTCTCCCTATGACTTGTGAAAGAGAGGAGGCCTATACCCAAATATCCAGCAGTGAATACGTATAATATAATACAGGCTGAAGGGATAAATAGAAGATGCTAAAGAATCTCCAATAGATAAAAGATAACTGTTCAAAAAATTGATTACCCAACAAAATACAGAACATTTTTATCAATAACTATTAATACTTTTGAAATAAACAGGTTAGGTAGTTAGTTGTATTTAAACTTTAGGGATTTGAGCACATTATTATTAGTCCCGTAGTATATAATAATAATAGGTAGTTGTAATTTGAAAATGTGCAAATAGTCATTATGTCATATATACATGTGTCTTTTATATCTATTTATATTAACAAGTTCCAAAAACCATAATAGTGTCTGTAAGTACTCCCATATAAGCTTCGTTAATTTAGTAATCTATTACCGACACGTCTGGTAGCTATTTGTTTGTCGACTTTTTATTTTCCGTGTGAATTGTTTAATTTATCTGCTTTTTCTTTTTATTTTCATGTCACGCTGTTAACTTTATTTGCACTTGCAATAAATGCAGCTTCCGCCGCGAAGACCAGAGGTTTGTATCCTATCACTACCCATGTTAATATCTTCTCTATCTTTGCTGTTCTACTTTTGTAAGCATTTAATGCAACAGTTGTTTATCCCTTGAGAAACGTACCCATACTACCTGGCAAAAATGGCTCACCTAGTATGGACACATTCCCTTATGTTTTACGTATCGTTTTCGTCGTATCTTCTTATTTTTTAAATTGATTTCTTTCGTAAAACTTAGTAGGCTTAATTTTAATGATGTTCATCAGATATTCTAGTACACAATTTGACAAAATAATATAATAACTCAAAAATTGCGTGTAGAGATATATGTAAATTCAAATCTTCATGCATTTTGATATTATACCATCCCACTTATACCAACCTACTAAGAATATCACAAGTTAATTAATACGATTGAATGAACGAAAATATGACTATAATAAGACCGATATTTTGTAATAAATTAATTACTCATTATGCAAATGAAGCAGCCCACAAAATGTAAATAAAATACAAGTTATTCTATACAAGTTAACCTATAACAACTAAAAATGGTTATTAAATAATTAAATTTCAGGATTTGGACAAATTGGCTGCGCAGCTGAACGAACTAGGAGTAGTTTCCGGCAACGAACCGCCCAACCGACCGCCGCGAGCACCCACCAATGGTCAAGGTATTTATTTATACTCATTCATTTACGTAGCACAGGAAATAATTTCGTTTGAGACTAGATGCCTAGATGACTAGAAGCCGTGGTGGTCTAGTGGTAGTAACACCCGGCCTGCAATCGTGAGGTCGTGGGTTCAAATCCCGATTCCGTACCAATGAGTTTCTTTGGAACTTATGTACGGAATTTCACATCATTGGCTTTTCGGTGAAGGAAAACATCGTGAGGCAACATGCATACGACCGTAGAAGAAATTCAATAGCGTATGTGAATCCACCAACCCGCACTGGGCTAGCGTGGTGGATATGGCCCAATCACCCTTCGTGGGTAGACCTACGTCCTGCAGTGGATTATTAAAAAGGCTGATACAGTACAGTACTGAGACTAGATGAGAACTTTCTATGTGATAATCTCGTGATAAGCCCTCTCTGAAACCTCGGACGAAACTGAAAATTTAGTTTCGCGTAACCCTAAATCCCAACTTGCGGTAGCATTGTACTGTTCAACAACGTTCACGTCTCACGTACATAAAGCTGTCAAGTGAATACGAATCGTAGTGCGATTCTTGTCCGGATATAAACCGTCCCAGGTTTTAAGTCATATTTTGCTGGTGTTTTCCTAACATCATGCCAAGTCGTTTGACGTGTAGAAATCTATATACATATAAATAAATAATAATAAATAAATATTGGGGGACATCTCACACACGGTCTCTGACCCCAAACTAAGCAAAGCTTGTGATATGGCTGCCAGAGACTGATATACTACATATACTTATTTTAAATACATACTTATATAGATAGTACCTAAATAACACCCAGACACAGAGCAAACACCTATGTTCATCACAAAAATGCTTGCCCTGGTGGGAATCGAACCCACGCCTCTCTGATCCAGAAGTCAGGGTCACTAACCACTGAGCCACCGAGGCAGTCGATATTTTATGTACATATATAAATTAATCATGAGTCATGGTCAGCGGTTTTCGAGTTTTAGCGAGACGTTAGTCTCTGATTTGGCAAATGTTGATCTTGAAATATTATAAATAATAAAATATTAATAAATATTGTGGGACATCTTACACAAGGCCTCTGACCCCAAACTAAGCAAAGTTTGTGATATGACTGCCAGAGACTGATATACTAATATAGATAGTAACTAAATAACACCCAGACACGGAGCAAACACCTATATTCATCACATAAATACTAGCCCTGGGTGGGGATCGAACCCACGGCTCTTTGATTCAGATGTTAGGGTCACTAACCACTGAGCCACCGAGGCAGTTATTTCTGGAAGTTAAAGGAACGATTTAAACGGTGAGAAAATGTATGATAGTAGGCAGATGGTGAGATGAAGTTCACCGGGTCAGCTAGTATAAAGTAGATAATATACAATGTAATGTTTATGCAGGGCCGGCGGTGGAGCGCGCCCCGGGCGAGCCCACGTTCGTGGAGTCGGACAGCGAGTCCGACGCGGAGGAGAGCGGCGGCCGCGCGCGCAACGACGGCACGCTGCTCGCCAGCGACCCGCCCAAGCCGCTGTCAGTACTAGCCCCTCGCACATACCTATTTCAGGGACCCTATTTTCAACTTCGAACGCCGGGAACGTATCGCAAAGCTGATACAACCAGAGAGACAGTGCTGTTGTCGCTTGAGGCAATTCTCAACCACAAAAATGTATGGAAAATCTTACCCAGAGCTGTCAAAACTGTCGGATATGAATTGGAATTTGACACTATCGGAAGAAAAGCACGACTACAGCCACTGAATCGAGATATTTTTCATGTCTTTTTCTAATGCATCTCCTTCAGATTTTCTCGATCGACCACATTACGGTCGAGAACCATTCGCCACACTTGTTTTCTTTTTAATTAATGTCCCATTTCACGATTTCCCCCTTTGCAGTCTATGGTTTCTTTTAAAATTGCCATGTCCATTGTCCAGTGCTGAAGTTTTGCATGAAATGGATCATTTGAAATAAATTTCGAGAAAAAACAGTCGTCCGTAAAGATAAGTATACGTTCCTAGGCGTTCGAATTTTTAAAATAGGGCCTATTACTGAAGCAATCTTTACTCATCGCCAAAAATGGCGTAACCGATTTCAACCGTGAACCAAATTTGAACAGTTTACACGGGTCAATGTATCATTGATGTAGTAATTTTCACATTATTGTTGATTTTTCAATAACGACTTAACCAATTTCGATAAAATTTTATCTCTAAAGTATGACCTACCAAACAAAAATGAATCATCAAAATCGGTTCATAATTGTCGGAGTAACAGAGTACAGTATTATACAGTAGTAGGAGAATACAGAGAAAAGCAGACTTATCATAATATTTTGAGAAATTATTTTTTTGATCAAATTATTGAGCATTAAAAGATGTTTTTTTTTTCAGCAATAATTTTATCTTTATTGCAGTCACATGTATACCACAATTTATTCAGATCACCACTAACAATTTGTGTTATTTTACTTTTGATTTGCGTTTACGTTATTGATCCCACGATGATTTGTCCCGTCCCGTCCTTTTGCGTTTTGGTTTGGCTTGTCAGTCCCGAGTTCTGCTACAGGCCGGGGCTGAGCGCCGTGAGCGAGGACGGCGGCAGCGGCGGCGGCGCGCCCACCCGGCCCCTGCCGCCCACGCCCGACGACGACGACTCGCACCCGCCCGCCGACCGCACGCTCGTCATGAAACGGGTGAGTGACCCCGCGACTCGAGCCCGCGCTGTCTGTGCTAACAGCCCGTCGGCCGCGCGCCGCGACGGACGCGACCCCGACCGCCACTCTTTTGTTTACTGTTTATATTTTACTGATGAATGTACGTCGGTGTCGCGTTCGGCCGGCGCCGGCCGCAGCGAGCGACGCGAGCTTCCGATCCCCCGCTCGCCTGTTTATTTCAGTTTTCACGCCAAAGTAAGATCAGTGAGCATTTAGGTCACGCTTCGCATTATTTAATTTGAACCATTAATACATTATTCATGTGTGCTTTTTGTATCGGACATGTTTGAAAAACGCCAGAGAGAGAACCCCGAAACTGATAAGCGGCAGTCGGACGTTGACGAAGCGGTCCTGCTCAAGGACTGGGATTTTGCGCGGTTTTTTCCGTCGAAGAACGCCGAGGCCAGGGACGAGAGACAGAAGGCCCGCGAGGCAGAGCAGCGCGCGCAACTGCAGCGCCACTCGCGCCTCGAGCCCGAGGAGGCATGGCCCAAGTATAAGGCGGTCGCGACGCCCCCGGCGCGACACAAGCAGCCGCAGAAACCGGCAGAAAAGACGCCCCAGGAGAAACTGGCCGCCATGATAAAACAGAAGAAGGAACAGGACGCGGAATCGAATTCTCCCAACCGATTCTTCCGAGGATTCCGAAGAGAAAATTCCGATCTGTTTCCGTTGTCGAGCACGAGGCACTCCGCCATATACATCCCGAAGCACGAGACTCCGGTCGGCGTCAACAAACAGCTCCGATCCAGCGGCATCTTTAACAACTCGCGCAAGCAACCCAAGACTCCCGCGGGCGAACCGATTCTGACGGATTTCATTAAAATGAACGACAGTTTGAAAATGTCGGCGCAGGGGGAGGTCAAAAAGAGCGATAAACGGGCGGCGGAGAAAAAGGCTCAGGCGAATAATCCGATCGACGCTCTGAAAAACGTTGCCGCTCTGATCAGGCAGGACAATGAGAGCAACGGGCCGAGCCGCCAGAGCAGCGTGAACAGCGACTCTCCGTCCACCAGTATTTGTTTCACGAGCGGCGCTGCGTTCGAGGCGGCCGGCACGCCCGACCTCACGGCCGACACGATAGAGCGCCGCCAGCCCGACGCGCCGCCCGACTCTAACATCGTCAAACCCCGCAGAGAAAAGACTGAATCCGACATAGTATTCCGAAGGAGCTCCCAATATATTCGACAAACGGAGCTATTGGCAAGTGGGCAGGAAGCGGTACTCGCTCAGGATCAGGTAAATTGCTCCATGCTCGGGACAGTTTGATTAATTCCTATACTCACGACCTGGTGCGAGGGATCTCTTATATCTAACATAGTTATCTACTAACATCTACGTAACTTGACATGCTTGTTTGGAGGAATGGTATTGAAATAGTATAATGCTAATCGGTAATGGTTCTCGTAGTACTGTCACTTAATATGTGCGTGGGAATGTTTGAGGGTGTTTGTTTGTCGAGTTTTGTTTACTAAAATAATGTTTTCATATAAACTCAGTTTTTATATTAATATTGTGAATAGTTTTCATACATAATTATTATCATACTTAGTTATTGCTCACACGTCTTACGTTTTGGCGTGATACTATATTCTGGGTCATATTTTAGTGTAATGTTTATTATTGTTGGTATATTCGTGCATCTTATTTATAAAAAGAAAGGAAGTCATATGTAAACAGATTTCAATATTATCGACTCATCGAAATAACAGTTCAAAAAATAAACAGTGTTTACATACGTCTTTAATACTTGCAGTTTCGGGATATAGAATTCTTAAACGACGGATGGTAACCTATATCGTAGTCACACGTAGTGTCCCCGGCTTTTGTTCTAACCCACATGTTCGCTACAGCAACTAACACCCATCAATACTTATCAGTTCACGTAATGCGCGATACCGTCTTCCTGCCAAGAAATGGATAAAGCAAAGTAACGAAACTTGTGCCACCGACACGACAAATTAACATTAGGAATGACGCCTAACGAAACATCACTGAAGCTGAACAATCATCCGATTTGTGAATGTGTTTGCATGATTTGGCTGCCGTTTGTGTTTGTCGCGCTCTGTTCATGTCGTTTTATTTTATTAATGCTAAACGTCGTTCGTTTGAGTTCTGTTACAGACATTAACATTACTTTAGTATTAATTTTATTGTATTATCGATTATTCGATCGTCGCCTTATATAGATTTTAAAATTTTGATACGTAGTGTATTTGATATGTATTTGTGTGCCATCCAGACTCGACGAAAAGCTCGCTGGGTTTAAATAGACCCAAACACAAAAACCAGTACGGCAGCGCAAGTAGTAGCTATCAGTTTATATTAACAATAGCATTCATTTAGAAAATGTATATGTTTGGATAAGACAAAGAAAATCTAAGACTCGTAATCGTCGCTCGCTGTAAAATTTCATACTTGCGCTTCTGTGACTGCGTTTCTGATATAAAATGTTACAGGCCAAAGCTAAACGGGAGGTAATAGCGTAGCGAGTTTCTAAATACGGCTATATATACTCCAAATTCCGCCATCTAATGGCTATTCTACTTTCCATCGATATCATACTAAGCCTTGGTTACTTGGTAGTACTTGGTTGAATTTTTGATTTCATCATGTTTGTTTACATATTTCTATCTTTAGCTAGCTATTAAATGCGCCTTTATATCGGAAGTACTACAAAGCTACTAGTTGGTATCTTGCTCAACTAGTTCATTCTATTAAAAGTATTATATTCAACATCTATCTGAAAACAGACCTGCAGACAAAGCACATCCAAAGTATCTAAGTCTAGGTGCTTACCTAGACTTAGATACTTTGGATGTGCTTTGTTGTATATGTTGTTTGTGAGTAAAAAAGGAACATTTCATACAATATTATAAAATGGGATTTGTTTTAAATACAGCTGTTATAACCGTGCACAGTTTCAGAGTGTAACTATAGTGTTGGGTGTAGGGTCGGGGTAGCGGCGCGAACGAAGGCAGCGGGTCGCGGACGAGCTCGGTGCTCCCCGACTTGCTGAGCCAGGCCGGCCAGCCCACCACGCCGCCGAGACACGACAAGTCCACCAGCGAAGAGGTAAGACCACCAGCTACACAACACACACACATTGCCACCACTCACGCATACATAGCCGCAGTCGTCGCCCTGATAGAACGCGATTATCGCACGTTCATATCTCAAAAAATTGAAGTCTTATAACATCGCAGCGTGTTAATTCAACATCGATGTTTGATGACGGTTTCATGCTAGCTAGCCGATGTTGGCTCAGTTGAGTTCTATGAGGACGACGCCTTAGGCCTTACAGCGCCGTTCTCAGATGTCGCAGTGAACACAATTCCTATATCTTTTTATTACTGTTTCGACGCTGTACTGTACTAGCCTTTTCAATAGCCCACTGCAGGACGTAGGCCTACCCACGAAGGGTAATTGGGCCATATCCCCAATGCTGGCCCAGGGCGGGTTGGAGGTTTCGACACTAGATGTTTTTATTTCAATTTTTTGAACAATTTAAAGAGATAAGATTCACTCATTAATTAACTAGTTCTAAGATTAAAATTTGTCATTTCCCAACTCATAAGGTCAGTGACCATATTGTAGTAACTTGCCGGACTTTGAACCCCATTTAGGGGCTAAATGTTCTATTCAGAGTTTATTTAATTTTGTTTTAGCATCCAAATACAAGAAATCCTAGTAGATAAATATGAATACATTTGCGACATCTGTAGGAACATACATGACTCATACAAAATCATTAAATATGCTTTACGAAAAGTACACATAGTTTCACAATATATTATACACATGGCTTTCTGCTGTAGAGCCAAATATGTTTTTATTTTAAGATACATAAAAACGTCATGATGATTTTGCCTAACTATTCATAAAAGAACCTATTTAGTGACATTCACCATACAAACGTGTGCTTACATGGGATTTATTTACATTGAATTACTTAGCTGCCTTACGTCCATACGTCAAATTAGGGGCTTCCAACATGATAAATTCCCTAAATCCAAATAAGTATTCAAAAAAATCTAGCAATGTTTAAATTAATTTCTATAAGTTAGTTCGTATAGGCCGCGTGGCTAGCCTTGGTGTCAGAGTTTTAAAGCCGCCTGAAGGACTCTGATATGGCTAAACAGTTAAAACTACCAGAACCTAAAATTAATTGATTTCTATGCAATTGAAATATTTCCAACTATAAGTCATGTAATAAAGACTGACTGAAATAAAAACCATATTGCATTTGCACCGGTATACAACCACATATTTAGTATTGTGTTGGAAGCTCCTGTTACGCTCCATTGTGGTGTCAAGCTTTTGGTATATCGTATTAATGTAATGATGGTTGTCAATCATGCAAACTCCCGGAGCCCGCCGCGCGCCGCCCGCCGACCGACGTAAGTATACCGATGAATTGATGCAAGCAAGAACATTACGCTTACACCTTACATATAAAGGTTCATAGACTGTTGTTTGTTGAAAGTTAGATCCTTCTTCTGTTATGCATTTCCTAGACCGCTTTCATTATGTACCAGATATTATATGTTGATCATCGAATGCAGATCGATACCTCAGCTTCAAGGTAGAAGTTGTGAGCGCTTCAATAACAGTAATGTTCGGTCGTGGGGTCTAATCTACTGCTGGGTATGTGCGTATGGCCCACTAGTGGTGACTGATAGCGCTACTCCTGTCTAGGCCGAATCATACAAGTCGGCGGATGTGAAGTTAGCTACAAGCTGCGCAATATCTCACATAAACCTGCGCGTTGATTGGGTTTCGCGCAGATTGTGGATAACTTCACAGCCGCCGACTTATATGATTCGGCCTATACTGTCCTTGTAATATATGTAGGTACTTCAAAAGGTAAAATAATTTCTCGACGAAAATTACGACAACATGAAAAATACTAGTTCAAGTTCTTTAGTCAAAAATCATTGATGTAGATATTAATGTTGATAGCTCTAATCTATTTTTGAAAATGAGTACTACTGTTGTTAATACCCAATCGGAAAATCTTTATTCTAATTGAGATTTAAACTGTAGCAACTAAATCGTCAAAGAAAAAAACTGTGTGTATAAATTCATTGCCTGCATCATATTCATGTGTCATGTTCGCAAGTACGGTCACCATACATTGTATATAATAATCGCCATCAAGCAAATAACTTTCCAATGTAGTCAAAAATCATTGATGTAGATATTAATGTTGATAGCTCTAATCTATTTTTGAAAATGAGTACTACTGTTGTTAATACCCAATCGGAAAATCTTTATTCTAATTGAGATTTAAACTGTAGCAACTAAATCGTCAAAGAAAAAAACTGTGTGTATAAATTCATTGCCTGCATCATATTCATGTGTCATGTTCGCAAGTACGGTCACCATACATTGTATATAATAATCGCCATCAAGCAAATAACTTTCCAATGTATTTGGAATGACTAACTGGGAGATGGAACCGACTAACCAATCACAATGTAATGGTCAGGCAAACGTGTATTATATAGGACGCGTTTCAAATTATGCCAAAAGTGTTCAAAAGGCTAATAAGAACTAATACGCGAGAAATTGTTTTTGTCAGTTCTTATAAGCGCTGTTGGAGCAGAGACAGAGATGCCATAACATTGTTTTGTATAGTAAAGTATAACAACCGGGGAATATTGTTATTCAATACTGTGCAAACTTTTACTATGCTATAGATAATAGCATCTTCATACTACGCAATCAGGGGTCATACATTGGGGTACTAAAAAGACACTAACTAAAATATTCAGTGTCTCCTCTTTGCAGTGTCGTAATATCTTGCGTCGGAAATAAGTCGAAGAAAGACTTTTGACCCGTCGGTCAACTCCGGTCGACTCCGGTGGTTCGTCGAACACCGGAGGAGGTTTACAATTCGACGCGTATATATTTTTGTTATGTATATCCACGCATAACTTTTTTCATAGTGGTCCGATTTCAATATTTTTTTTTTATTAGAACGACTTCGAAATTGGTACCATTTCAATTTTATCGGAATCGGCCGAGCCAATTTTGATAAATCAACGATATTGTGAAAAATGTTACATCGATCCGTGCGAAATATTCGCGAATTCTGTACACGGGTGAAGTCGGTCATGCTATTTTTTTGCAAAAAATAATTATAGTATACCTACGGTACAAATTCCCTGATGCCAAGTAACCATGTATAGGTCGCGTCACACAATTTGGCAGAAATGGAGTCAACAATATCTAATCAACGGTTTGTGTGAGTTTCAATCAGGATTGGATATTGTGCTCTATTTAACTTTATTTCCGCCAACTTGTGTGACTCGGCCTATAATGAAAATGACTAACTTTGGCACATGTCTACTTATGTGTATAGTGGTAGTCACGGTGGTAAACTTGATGTCGTCTCTGTCCGTTAGCTGTTAACACTGTTGGCATATTTGGAACCGCGCCCATTATAACACGAATCCGCACCGGTCCTAACGAGCGATGTGTTGTTCTGTTTCAGTATAGGCAAGCGATCGCGGGCGGCACGCCTCTGTCCCACCACCACCACCCGCCGTCGTCGGTCCAATCGACGCCGTCCAAGTCGTTCGTGGCGGCGTCGCCGGCGGTGCCGCACGGGATCCCCCTCCAACACTCGCCGTCGAACTCGTCGGTCGGGTCGCAGCATCAGTTCCTCCCTCTGCAACAGAAACAGCGCTCGTTCCTGACGTTCGGCTTCGGGGCCGGCTCCACGGGCAGCGGCGGCACGGCCGGCTCGGGCGGGAACGCGTCGCGCCGGGAGAGCCACGTCAACGTGAACGTGACGCCGACGGGACACGACGGCTCGCCGGACACGCCCGAGATACGGAAATACAAGAAGAGGTTCAACTCGGAGATATTGTGCGCCGCCTTGTGGGGTACGTTTATCGGTTCGTTCTCATAATATTATATTCTCAAAATATTACATTCACAAAACATTACATTCGCAAAATATTATATTCTCAAAATATTATCTTTTGTAAAATGAAGTACAAAAGTATTATCCATAAAACGGAAGATAAACATTATTACTTTATATTACTGTATATTACATATTGCACGACAATAAAATCCTTCATTCTCCCCCGTAATCCACCTTTTACCACATTATTACCAAACTCTTTAATATATAATTAAACTCTTTGCACTAAACTCATTAGTGATGATACTTTTTCCTTGATGACATATCTTGGCGAGTCCTTATATGTCATTACATACTTTTCTTACAAATGCGATTACGAAATGGGTACAATACAAGCTGTAAAAAATATATTTCCGAGTTGTAACATCAAAGGGTGCTACTATCATTTTTTAAATGCTGTATGGAAAATGTCAAAAAAAATGGGTTTTCTAGATCTAAAGATGGGCAACATATTACTCGCCTTTATACAATGCTACTATTACTCCCACCGAATTGTATTCCAGAGGCCTATTTATCAATGTGTGAAAAAGCTCCTAATAATGAAATATCTTCATTTCAAGAGTACTTCACGAAACAATGGATTAATTTAATAACCGGCGAAATATTTAGATGCCGCAATGAAAATATTCGGACAGAAGAAGGCTGGCACAGAAGAATAAACTCGATCGTCATTAAAAAAACAAAGTTATTTATTTTTATATCAAAAATTAAAAAAGATGCATAATTACAAACAATTAAAATAAAAAAAAAGTAAACTCCTTTGCAAACAAAAAAAAACGGCGGCAACAAGATATTGAAAATCGGATCAAGCTGATAAAATAACTTCAAAATGTTTAAACAGTGAAATATCGATTGGAGAATGCTTGCAAGATTTATCGGAGCTATAAAAAGTTAACTGATTTTTATTTTTTTGTCAATTTCAATAAAATAAAGACATTTTTTGTTTTATATTTTCTGTTTCATTGTACAGGTAATATTTTGAGAATATAGTATTTTGCGAATGTAATGTTTTGTGAATGTAATATTTTGAGAATATAATATTATGAGAACGAACCCGTTTATCTATGATCCGATATAGGCCGAACCAACCTTCTTGGCGGCCCTGGAGCTAGCTACAGGCTGCGCGAACCCCAATCCTCGCGTAGCTGGTAAAGTCAGCTTTAGTCAGGATTGGGTTTAGCGCAGCTTGTAGCTAATTTCATAGCTGCCAAGAAGTTTCAATCGGCCTATTCTATACATTATACTAACGCGAATGGGCTTCTGTTTCCTGTGACAACTCCATAGATACTGGTGAATTTTAAGATGGCGATAAATAACAAAATACTTATATTACTTAATACTTATATAGTCATAAAGAATCGACGTTGGTCTTTGGAAAGAGATTTGGCTGGATACAACTTTGTAGAACGTCACACGTGATGTTGGTCGCTAGTTTATCCAATAGGGTTAATAAGATAAATACGCTTACCTAAAATTAGCCCGTTATCTTTTTACAAAGACTGACGCTTATTATTTATTCGCGCGCACCGTATAATTATTTTTATTTCATAAAAACTATGAATAGTTCTTCTATAATAGCATGTCGATATAGGTTAATATTTATAGTTTTTATCGCTTGTAAATTGTACGTATTTTTTCAGGCGTGAATTTACTGATAGGCACCGAAAATGGTCTGATGCTCCTCGACCGCTCCGGTCAAGGGAAGGTTTACCAATTGATCTCAAGACGCCGCTTCCAGCAGATGGAAGTGTTAGAAGGACAAAATATACTTGTCACAGTTTCCGGGAAGAAGAACCGCGTCCGTGTGTATTACCTTAGCTGGCTCAAATCCAAGATTCTACGCACTGACGGGCTTAGTGATGTAAGTACACTGCTTTATAGATGAATATATATTCATTTTTCCCCATAAGTGAATCATTCGTTAATGAAAATATTTTTCGCAATTTTGATATCCTTGACCAGCATAATATGGCACAAATAATACTTTTGCAATAAACCGAATACAGCTTAAATTACACGATTAACTCATAAAATTATGCTTGTTTGATCTCGCTCTTACAAAGGTTGTTAACATGAGGTGTGTTCGGGTTGGGCTCGATGGCATTTTTAGCATTTGCAAAATTAGCGTTGATGTAAACTGTTCAGTTTGGGAATTTCGCCCATTTCGCTAATAAATGCTACTTTTGTGCACTACCCAAAACGAACACTAACACTTCAAGCAAATTCATTTCAGATCACAACGAACCCACCTCTGC
This sequence comes from Hypomecis punctinalis, assembly GCA_949316475.1. NCBI lineage: Eukaryota > Metazoa > Arthropoda > Insecta > Lepidoptera > Geometridae > Hypomecis > Hypomecis punctinalis. The sequence continues at coordinate 13,048,397 of OX438797.1, forward strand.
AGGTGGGTCAAAAGTGGCAGTTCACTATGGCATTTTAATTGTTTTTGAGCTATCCGAACCACAACAGGTATAACTGCCATTTTTGCTCACACATTCTCAAAACGAATGCTGAATGTGATTATTGTTGGCGTTGTTAACTGTTAATTTTGCCATCAGTAGGCACGAACGCACCTATGGTCCGTCGAAAAAAAATTTCTTAAACATGTTCATGATTTGATTTTATTACAGCAAGCAGAAAGGCGGAACGGGTGGATCAACGTGGGCGAACTACAGGGCGCAGTGCACTTCCGTATCGTCAAATACGAACGGATAAAATTCTTAGTGATCGCACTCAAAGATTCCATCGAAATCTACGCCTGGGCGCCTAAACCGTATCACAAATTCATGGCTTTCAAAAACTTTGGCGAACTACAACACAGGTAACTGATACGCTACTATTTGTACAGCGAATATTTATATTGTTATTTAATTTAAACCGATGAAGTTTTATAGATTAGTTATTGTTCTGAGATTATAGACCGCTCTCCTGATGCAGGCAGTAAATCTGCTTTCGATGCAGATGGCCCCGGGTTCGATATTAGTTGAGCAGATATTTGGTGATGAATTTAAATATCTGCTCTGGGTTTGAGTTCTCTAATTGTTTCTGCGTCTGTGTATATTCTATAGCAACCCCAACGCGAAATACTAATTTAAAAAAACCGGACAAATGCGAGTCAGGCTCACACATCGAGGGTTCTGTACAAACATATTGTTAAAATAATTAAAAACCTGTTTTAGCATGTGCTAATGAAGTTATTTTATGTGATACCTTACATAATATGATTTACTCACTTTGAATTTTGAACCCATATTTTGTGAATTATATTAATTGCCCTATTTTTATGTGATTTAAATAAAAATGTACAGTTTTCAGATTTATTCCTATATGTGTATTCTGAGACAATGCTTTTCGCCAAATTTCATAGTTCTATGTCAACGGGAAGTACCCTGTAGGTTTTGATTTTTGTGAGCGTTAAAATATGCGTTTTTTTACGACATAAACGGCTCTAACTTTTTTATACGGTAACCGAGAAGCTTTTCTTTTACACAACTGCAAGAATTCATAGGTTTACATAATTATATATTTTAAATTTCAATTCGATAGCTTTACGCGTTCCCGAGATAAAGAGTCTTGACATACACACAGACGGACAACAAAGTGATCCTATAAGGTTTCCGTTTTTTTCCTTTTGAGGTACGGAACCCTAAAAAGCAATTGTTGCTTTTTTGGAATGGATGGAATCTTTGCAAATGCTAAAAATAATATAGGCCGCGCCAAACAAGTTGGCGGAAATGAAGTTAGCACAAGCTGCGCAATATCCAATCCTGACTGAAGTTCACACGCGCGTTGATTTGGTATTGCGCAGCTTGTAGCTAACTTAATTTTCGCTAACTTGTGTGATGCGGCCTATACCTACTAAAGTTTTGAAATATTGATATATCAGACAAATGTTATTTTTGTTACAGGCCACTATTAGTAGACTTAACCATTGAAGAAGGCACAAGACTGAAAGTAATTTACGGCTCAGCAGACGGATTCCACGCTGTTGATTTGGACACCGCCTCTGTATACGACATTTATATTCCAAAGCACGTGAGTTTCAGCGAAATATATTTAATTCTTACTAATACATGGCGTTTGTGAAGTTGCGCACATCCCCTCTCCTTGCGCCGCTGAAATATGAATAAATTGCTACTGCGCAACCGCTCGCCTCGTGTTCACAGACGCCATAAAGTTTGATTGGGCCTATTATAAATGAATGCAAAAAGTATAGGTCAAATCATACAAGTTGGAGAATCAACTCGTTGATTGAGTTGTAGCACTTGTATCTAACTTCACATACACCAACTTGTATGATTCGGCGTATAGAGAGTAATAATAAACATACATTTAACCAATCTTGACATATAATTACTCGCTCTTACTGTTCAACCTTGTCTCATAACCCCATAGACACAAAGATTGTCATTGCATGATAGTTTATGACATTTTCAGCCATATGTTAGCGGGAAAGTACCTATAAATATACTTCCCCTCTAACACAATGTGGACGATATTAACCAATCACCTTATTATTATTGTCCACATATTAAAAATAAGTTGTTATTAATAAGCACAAAATCTCTTAAATTTTCTAGATTGTAACGCACATTTATGTCTCCTTTTATATCCAGAAAAAACTTGCTCTGAGAAGGCTCATTAGGTTTTATTTTTTCAGCAACAGGGGGCAATTGTTCCACATTGCATTGTCCCTCTTCCAAATTCAAATGGAGTGCAGTTACTACTGTGCTACGACAATGAAGGTGTATATGTAAATACATATGGCCGCGTCAGCAAGAATATCATTCTCCAGGTGAGTCTGCACTTGTATTGTATGTTAGATGAGAAAGCTTTCATACAAAGTGCAGTTATGAAGATATTATAGCGTAGTTTGACTAGGTGTCTGTCAGCGATTACCAAAGTTAAGCAACGTTCGGCACGGTCAGTCTTCGGATGGTGACCGTGGGTGGCGTTGTACAACTGAGCGCTACCGTGGCTCTGTTGACATGTTAAATTGTCGGCCCCTGTCATTTTGAACGTTTAGCCATGATTTAGGCCTTTAGGTGGGTTAAAAACTGACACCAGGGCTAGTTAGTTACCCATCCTATACAAACTTATTTTTATGAAAATAGTTCCATATTAAAAAGAGTCAAATATTTTTTTCCGATATTTTCTTGTGTGATCATACCATTCAGGCACATTGATTAACAGCCATATAGGTAATGTTACTAAAGTTGAAGTAATTACATTTTGTACAACACAATCCTTTTTGTTTCAGTGGGGCGAAATGCCAACTTCAGTGGCGTACATAGGCACAGGGCAAATCATGGGATGGGGCAACAAAGCCATTGAAATCCGTTCCGTGGAAAGTGGTCACCTTGATGGTGTATTTATGCACAAGAAAGCACAACGACTTAAATTCTTATGTGAGCGTAATGACAAAGTATTCTTTTCATCAGCAAAGGGTGGGTCTTCTTGTCAGATATATTTCATGACGCTCAACAAACCCGGCATGGCCAACTGGTAGTGGCCGGGGCCGGCGCCGCGCGCGCCCGTCTTCTGTGATCGCAAATCGTTCGGCGTCCTCTACAAATGTACAATCTCGTTTGTACAAGTAAAAACCACTAGTTTAGTCAACACATTACAAAAAACATGCGCTTTGGCCATTCGGAATTCAAAGACTTGTGATAGTGACAGATTGTATTATATGCTCAAAAGACAATCCACAAATTATACATTCGAGTATTCGAGGACCCTTATTTAATAGTAATCGTGGCATTTTGTACTGATGATAGGTTCAATACAAGCTACTAAGGATCATTATATTATTATACCTAATTAAGCAATAACCTTTAGAATAAATGTTTTTGATATTGACAACTATTCATAAGTAAGTTAATGTGCTTAGTTTTTATTATGTTGCAATGTTTATTTCTTTAAGAAAATGTAATTGAAATAAAACTACATTATTAATTCATATATGCCATATTATATTGATTATAATGATGTTAAGATAGTTGGGTGATGATACATTGGTTACATGATTATTATTTTGATGCCATGCCTGACTGTTTTTTTTATACAATTTACTGTCAATCGTGAAATACATTTACTAGTGATAGTGTAAAATTATTCTTTGATATACTTTAGGTCTAAATCTAAATTCACCAAATCGGCATTTAGTCAAGTCACTTGTATCATAATTATCACACCAAACTACATTTTTATTAATGGATAAATCCTAAAATTGGTACTATTTATTATTTATTTGTTATGTACAATATTATTTACATGTATAAAGGTGTAACTGTGCATATTGAAAATATATATTTGATGACTTTTTATTTGAGGACACCTTAGCCCAATAAACATTATAAAAAAATATATTTTTTGTTTACTCTGCCATAGTAGATCCATTTGGTAATTTTGTTAATTCCTATACAATTTATTTATCCTATTTAGATATTTTAGGTTAGCAATAACATGATTTCCAAGACAATTAGCTAATTTATTAGCCTGAAGTACAAACAGTGCTGCCGGGCTAGGAAGCGCATAACGAAATATTTCTTTCAACATGTCAGAATGAGACAGCATTATGGCAAAGTATTTCTTTTTCACACATAAAAAGTTCTTTTCATGGCTTTTTGTGGTTGCATGCTGGACTAGCAGGATAGGCTGAATACTTGAATAGGCTGTATTATCTCACTGTGCATTCAACATTTTGATAGGTTTACTTGGTGAGCCTTTTCAAAATTTAAATTTGTGACAATACAGTCTTTTCATTCTCTGAAAGAGGTACAAGTGACAAACCCGGCACTGGAGGCTGCATTTCTAGATCTCTCAAGTCATTAACTTTTACTTTTAGATCTGAACGGATCTTATTTATATCAATATTGAGCTGTTTTTGGTCGGCTTCTAATAATGACATAGCTTGTTCAACATTGTTCTTTACTAGAACTGATCCGACAGTGATATAGCATTTTTTTTGCCCTGAATTTCTAAGGTCCCTTAATGCCTCTCTGTTGCTGTTTCTTCTTTTATCAAGCATAACAATTTCTCTTCTATCAGAAATTATTTCCTGTCCTAACTTTTCTGCAGCTACCAAATACTGCAGTATTTTTTCTTGATTTGAATTCTGCTCCATAGCTTTAGTACAGCCTGAAAGTTTTTCAAACAGATTAAATGGTTGCAGTAGTTCTATTTTTGGATCACATGTAAGTTTTTACATGATAATAATGTTTATGCTTCTGAGTCTAGAAGTATACTGAGCCGCTCTACGAGTAAATATTTTCTTTGATACTGAGCGTCCTGGGAAATACAAGTGCTATTTAACTCAATGTCAAGGTAAACTACAATACAAACAAACAATTTTAAACAAACAATTTTTATTTCGGTTCACAATAAACTTTTAAATTACAGTATAATGAGAATTCCTTTTAGGCAAAGGTTTGCCTGTATCAGAAATCCCCGCTCTTCCAAAATATAGAACATCGAAATAATTAATTTAGTGCATGTATGCGTGTGTGAGTGTATATATACATGTATATATATATATTTATATATGTGTGTGTGTGTGTATGTATGTGTGTGTGTGCGTATGTGTGTTATGTGTACGTGTGTGTGCGTGTTGAGTGTGTTTGTTCATGCGTGTGCTGATTTATTGGATCTATCTATCTATACATAGGTGTAATATAATTAAACAAGGTAAAAGAAATTTGTAAGTGGGGATAACTGGTCTGCTTTGGTTAGTTTATTAGAATGATTTTAATTGCACTCGAGAGATAGTTGCATTCGAATGTCAGTGGCTAGAACACATCAATTGGTTATTTAAACAGATATGTTAAAGTCATGCAGACTAAGGACTATCTCTGGTTATAACATAAAATAGAAGAATAAGACTGCTAACTTACAGGTTAAGTCTGCGTATAGCTGGGCCGGTTTATCACGCTGGTATCTTTCTGAACCTAATCCCAATAAATGTGCACCAGAAAAAACTCAAGAACATAATATATAATGTCCTCTATGCTCAAGAAACAATTCTAAAAGATTCCTAATAGTGTACGTACAGTCAAGTTGGGTAACTTTGAATTTCCTTGTAACATTGAATAAAACCGGTTTGAAGATTCTTTTTTTTCTCATACTGTACTTGATAGCCACAGACAATAGAAAATGCGTGAAACGGAATCGCCAAATATTCCAGTAGCCAAAAGTGACAGCAAAATATACAACTGTCAAAGATGTTGTTTATGTTTTCGGCCATTTTTCTTCGCGGTTTTTAACGGGCGTAAAGTGTGTGTGCTACATATCGGATTTAAACATCGAAAAGCTATGTAAAACAGGTGAGTTCTGGTTTTTAAGGATTTAATATATTGTCTACTGTCTTTTTTTCTTATAATTATCTTAGAATCCATTAAATTTCATGTTCAAAAGTGCAAAAACACTGTTCATTGTAATTTTTTTCCAATTTTGGGTAACTTTGAATCGTTCAATGTTACCCTATTTAAATTTTATAGAATTCGGGTAACATTGACAAATGGGCTTTCCACTACCTTAATACGTTTTCTTCTACGATTTACCAGGATTTACTCAATACAACACAATTTTGTAATTCATTTAATTACAGGTACATAAAAATGCCACGAAAATCCATACTGACTAAGCCAGGAGTGCGAAAATATGGCGTTAAATCCAATTATACCCCCGAAACTTTAGAGAAAGCCCTAGACGAAATCAAATCGGGTGCTTTAACGAGGATGGAAGCAGCTAAAAAGTACAAAATACCACCTGTCACTTTGTTCTACAAACTGAAGGAAAAGCACTCGAAGAGTGTTGGGAGACCTGTAACACTATCAAAAGATGAAGAAGACAGTTTTAAGTCCCATTTGTTGCTTTTAAGTGATGTCGGAATACCAATCAGCATGCTTGACTTCAGGCTAATTGTAAAAAAATATTTAGACAAAAATAATAGACAGATTAAACAATTTAAAAACAATATGCCAGGATACGAATGGGGCTCTCTATTCCTAGAGCGACATCCAGATCTTAAAATAAAAGTAGCTCACAATATTCCCAGAAAGAGGGCACAAGTAAATCGCCAACAAGTTGAAGGCTTCTTTGATAACCTATCGAAAGAGATAGAGGGAATACCTCCTGAAAACATTTTTAATATGGACGAATCCGGCTTCCATGACGACCCAGGTAAGAAAAAGCTGTTATTTCGCAGAGATTCTCGACACCCAGAAGTCATCAAAAATGCCACAAAATCATGTTACACAGTGGTATTCTGTGTCAATGCGGCTGGAGAAACTTTGCCACCTTTTTTTGTCTTCAAAGGTAAAAAACTGTGGTCGGACTGGCTTTTTCAGGCACCACAGGGTTCAAGAATGGCGGTTTCAGATTCGGGCTGGATCACCACGGATGTTTTTGAAGAATGGTTAGAGATGCATTTTATTCCACGTGTCTCTAATCTTGAGGGGAAAAAAATGCTTCTGTGCGATAATCTCAGTGCGCATATTTCGCCAAAAGCATTGCATCTTTGTGAACAACACAACATTGTGTTTATATGCCTGATTCCGAACTCAACGCACTTAGTGCAGCCACTAGACGTCGGATACTTTTCTGCCGTTAAAAGCAATTGGAGGAAGGTACTAGACAACTACCGCCAAACAAGTAGAGGAAAAAAAGTAATGTCTCTGCCTAAATCCTTGTTTGCCCAACTTTTACGAAAAACATTGGAAATTGGAGAGCCCACTCGTGTTGATAATATAAAGGCAGGATTCCGAAGCTGTGGTTTGTTCCCATTCTCGCCACAAACAGTTTTGAACAAATTGCCGAGCTATACGTATGAAGTTGAAACCCGAGAATCTGTTGGCGAAGCCTTTCATAATTTCATTGAGGAAGTGAGAACAGCCGATTTAAATGGTATGACCAGAGGAAAAAAGTTTCAACTGCCTGTAATAGCTGGAAAAAGTGTATCGGCAGAAGAGGTAGAGAAATATTACGAAGAAAAAGCAAAATCAAAAACATCCCTTCCTCAAAATAAGGAATCAAATGCTCCGTCCAAAAAAAGAGGAAGGCCTGCAGGATCAAAAAATAAAAAAAAGAAGAAAATGACAGTATCCGAGGAAGCTGAGACCAATACTGAGACCAATATAAGTGATGACGAATCGATAATTGAAAGTAATGTACGCATAACAGTTGAAGCTGAAATACATGGAATTGAGAAACCTACATCGACACTGGAAAAAAATGGACCACAAAGAAAAGAAAAAACATGTATTGAAGATGTAATTCCAGAAATTGAAGATGACATAGAGGAAGCCTTGTCTCAAGAAGTTTTGTATTCTGCGAATAACTGCTTTGAAAATCAAGAAAAATGTGCCGAAGAACTCACTTTTATACAAGAGTATGTTGTAAGCTCTGACGGCATTCTATTAGAAACTCATGAAACATCAAACAGCACTGAAAAAGGACAATTGGATGGTTTTGCAAACGGTATGTTTTGTGTCTTCAAAGAAGAAGGAAGTTTATTCCCTGGATGCATTAACAAAGTAGGTCCTGAAAAAATAACCGTATCTGTCCTTAAAAAAAATTATTTAGGCGGGTGGTCATGGTATTCCAGGAATGAACGATGTGAAATAAAAAAAGAAAACGTTGTTTCTATCCTAAAGGAGCATCAGATATCAAGAAAAGATGGGAACATTTTCATAGAAGACGACATTTTGTTTATGGAGTGGGGAGAATAATTTTTTCGTTTTGTATTTTATCTTGTGTAACTTTTGATCTCATGGTTTAAGTTGATGGCATTCCACAGCTAAATGGTTGCAGAATTTCATGCTTAAGTTTAATTTTGAATACATTTCTAGAAAATTTTACAAAAGTGTGTTTCTTTTCTTAATTTTTTCCTACCAATATGGTACCTATTAGTTGTAGTTGGTAACTCTGACGGAATGGTAGGTTATGTACTATCAAGTTGATTGAATTTGACAGATGTATGTATTTTTCATTCAGAATAGGAGTCCAATCTTACCCTGGACGAATTTATTGCCGTAAAACAAGAATTTTCGTTGTACAAATAACGAAGTTCAAAGTTACCCAAAAGTCAAGATAACTTTGAACGGTGATTGTATAGGCATTAACTCAACCTCATTTTGTAGCTTATATCTTTTCAGTAAAATTATTTTAAATTTGAGTATAAAAGTACACTGATTAATCAATAAAACATAATTAGGCTAATACATTATTTTTGAATAATCGTAAAAAAACCATGAAAAGTGTTCAAAGTTACCCAACTTGACTGTACTTTATCTATGCAATTCTCTCAATTTTGTAAATAAAAAATAAACAGATTTTTTTTTAATTTATTCATGACCATGGATACAGAGTCCTTCAGTCGAAAAATAAACAGAAGAAACGAAGTGTTGCCTAAACCAAAGAAGATATAAGGCTCCATCAAACACAGGCGGTACGAGCGGTAGAGCGGTACGAGCGGTAAAGGCTCCTTTACACACAGGCGGTACGAGCGGTATAGCAGACGGGCGGGCATCTGTATTGTACTGGTTATATAAGAAGGGCTCACACAGGTCCGGTCGCGGTACTGCCGTACCGCCCTTTACCGCTCGTACCGCTCTACCGCTCGTACCGCCTGTGTGTAAAGGAGCCTTCAAGGGCGGTACGGCAGTACCGCGACCGGACCTGTGTGAGCCCTTCTTATATAACCAGTACAACACAGATGCCCGCCCGTCTGCTATACCGCTCGTACCGCCTGTGTGTAAAGGAGCCTATAATAATACAATACTACGCCTAGACGTAGTGTGGTGTTGCTAGTATTTAATGTAAAATTATTAATGACGTAGTGGTTAAATTCTCATGGGCGTCGCCAATGCCCTGTGGAGTCGCATCTCCAGGGGTCTGGAGTGGATCAGGGTCTCAGCGCGGAGCCTGGCTTTTCCAAAAGGTAGACCTACATCAGCCTAGTCTGAGGATTGATCTGAGACATACGTACGTAGTATCTCCTCAGTTTGTGTCTGAGACCTGACCTGACCATCTTCCTGTCCTGGGGTGCGCTTAAGCACTCCAACTAAAATCTAGAATTTGACAAAAATAAAATTAACAGGCAGAATTGAATGAATTGCGCTGGTAGCACTGGATCGGGGCGTAACTCACGCCCTGCTGCCAGGTTAAGGGAAATCTCCCTGAATATGGGGATTTAATGCCGAAAGGGAAACAATTGAATTTGGAGAGAATTGTTTTTTTTTTTACAAAAGTGATTCTGATCACATATATACAGTATAATAAACGGAACCTAATTAATAATTATACAGGGCGAATCATACAAGGCGGCGGATGTAAATTAGCTATAAGATGCGCAATATCAAATCCTGACTGAAGCTCACATAAACCTGCACGTTGAGTAGATTATAACCTAATAAGGAAGATTCCCGTTTTCTAGTTTTATTTTTATTAAATTACACCAAGTCTGAAATAAATTATGGTGTTTCTATTTTTCAATTATCTTCAAAAATGACGGAGTTATGAATTTTTAAACATGACCGCACGAAATCAAAAAACCTCGCGACGGATTTACGACGATATGTGACGTCATCCGGCTCCAGAGCCGCGCCGTGGGTTAGACGGGAGTAAGGAAAAAGGAAATAAGTGCTTCATTCTATACCGGGTATTTTTCTAAGCCACGAATATGTTCTAGGATATCATTGTACTTATTTTTATGTTATGGTCAACATTTACTATGGGTCTAACCCCCCAATATAACGAATAAAAAGTCAGCATTCCCATAATTTTGGCTTGAGTTTATGAACTCTTTTCATTTATATCTAAATGGAATAAAGTTGGTGTATGTGTCTAGTGTACTGCGGTTTTTACATCTGTAACTATTAACTAGTAGCTCTCAAAACAGTAGACCTCGCAAATATACATTTTCTTGTAATAAGTTCTCAAAAATGCACAACTTTCACAGGTAAATATATTCTTAATCATAAAAATAGTAAGGTTATTTACTAAGATATTATTGTATATTATGGCCAAATTTTACTATGGGACTAAGTAAGTAAGTTTGTATAGGCCGGGTGGCTAGCCCTGGTGTCAGAGTTTGGGACTGATCCCCTATACAGGGTTAGCTAGCTAAAACTGGTGAAGCGTAATATATTTTGTTCTAATAAAATACTATAAATATTTTTTTTCAGGGCTTTTATTTTCTATTTTCAATAAGTTGTCAAGTGCGTGTCGAGACATGCGTATGATAGGCTTCCGCAGACGGGACGATGATTATGGTGATGATAAAAACCAATTTTTAAGATGGTTGATTACTAAGAAAACATAATTTAGTATGAGTTCTTGGTAGCCTGGAAGAAATTGCTTAAAGCGATAAGGCCACCAGTTAGAAACCTATACATTGTATTGTTTTGTCCCCGTAATTTATCTTTTTTTTTAAAGTTACGTGGTTGTCTAATAAAGTGTTACTCTTTGTTTGTTTGTATGAAATATACTTGTAAAGTCGATGACCTCTAATGTTTAAAAAATTCAATTTTCCTTTATAGCTCAAAAATTTATGATTCTACAGTGCTCAAAATAATTTTCAGTTAAAGTTTTAATATGGTCTATATACGGCGTCCGTCCGTTACACGGATATAACGAAGTTTTAAGGGTTCTTCGTTTTACTACGAAACCCTATAAATGAACTAACAAAGTGACAGCTGTCATATTCTAAAATCCATACTAGGATGACATCTTGGTCTCAAAGTGACAGCTGTCAAACTTAAATGCGGTTTATTTCTATAAATAACGATTTTAGACCATTGTAGAACTCAACAAGGTCTATATTTCGGATGACAGCTCTTCAAAATAATTTATCTCCGTAACTGTCGTTTTTAGACCCGTTACTTTAGGCACAAAATTGATAGAGCTCAACGACATCTACATTTCGGATGACAGCTGTCATGCTACTCAAGTATGAATTCTATAATAATATGCCATATAATGGCAGCTGTCACTCTGACATCTGTCATTTTCGGAACTAAAAAATAAGTCCTAAAAAAATCTATTACCTACAAGTACTTTATAAGAACAAATATTAGGCTGAGAAGTTTTGGATAACCCTGTACAGGGGATTAGTCCCATAGTAAAAGTTGGTCATAATATACAATGATATAGGACAGAATATTGTAATTATGAATATATTTGCCTCTGCAAATTGTGCATGTTTGAAAACTGATTACCAGAAAATTTTCACCAAAATGTATACTTGTGAGGTCTACTATTTGGAAAATTACTAGTTAATATATACAGATGTAATAACCGCAGTACACTAGGTACACACGCCAAGTCTTGTTCCATTTAGAAATAAAGTTCATTTACTCACGACAAGATTTATGGGAATGTTGACTTTTAATTCGTAATATTGGGGGGTTCGTCCCATAGTAAATGTTGATTATAACATAAAAAAATAAGTACAATGATATCCTAGAACGTATTCGTGGCTTAGGAAAATACCCGGTACAGAACGAAGCACTTTATTTCCTTTTTTCCTTACTCCCGCTAAACCCACGGCGCGGCTCTTGGGTCGGGTGACATCACACGCATAAATCCGTCGCGGGTCTTTTTGATTTCGTGCGGTCATGTTTAGACATCCATAACTCCGTCATCTATAAGATATTCGAGTATTTTTTTCACTGTATATAATATATTTCTAGTCTCTTAATTTGCCTCCTTTCCCCGAAAAACTGCAGCCAAATTGATCTTAACTTGGCTACCGAGGACGCGATAGAGGCTGCCAGATTTTGGTCCCAAAAGATTTGATCACTGATGTTTTGTAAATATTATAAATACCGACCTAACGAAAAAAAAAACGCCATTGCCACGAAATGATGGTGATATATTTCTAACGTCTCTATATAATTATTTTTAGTTTTCATGATAAAGGAAATTCCTAATCCCTGGATTGATTTGGGGAGAAAAAACAAACGACAAATTCTTTGGAAACCAATATAGTCATCTGGCAGCACTGCACTCACGCCAAAAAAGTAGGGAAGAAAATGGCCGTTGTCGCTCTTCCTGTCTGATATTACCGAACGCGCTGTGTGCAATTATCTAATTAAATTTTAATCTCCATTTTCTTTACTAAACAGATTAACAGACGGACGGCACTACTTGAATTTACTATTTACTGACCGGTCGACACGTTCGTATGATTCGTATCGTAACTGTGATTTGATAGAAAAAACCTTTTAATCGTCGAACGACGCGTCATGGAGGGACCACCAAATCGCGGTTTCCGCGGAGGCCGTGGAGGACCTCCTGGTCCTCCAAGAGGAAGAGGCGGTTTTGATATGCGGGGACGGTAAGTGACTTGATGAATATCTGTAAATGCTATAGTCCACGAATGTAATTTGAGGTTATAAAGATGCAATGGTATTTTTCTCGTTTCCTATCCCTAATGCTAACTTATGTTAACTCTTTTTGTATTAGTGGTGGACCAGGTATGAGAGGACGAGGAGGACCACCGAGGGGCCCGCCACGCGGAGGCCCGCGCGGTTTCCGCGGCGGACCCATGAGAGGTGGTGGCGGCGGCGAGCGTGGCGGCCGTTTCCCGCCCGGCCCTCAAGGACCTGGTCCACATCCCGTCCCTACTATCGAGTCTAGAGGAGCTGCACCACCACCAAGTAAGAATTAGAATACTATAGAGCCATATCTACTACTGTATAAAATTACTCAAAAAACTTAATATCTACTTATAACCTACTAGATTTTGCCCATGGCTTCACTCGTGATGTATTTTGAATAAAGTGCTGTCCCATAGGCACCTTCTATTTCTCCAGGATACAAGCTTTCCAACCTTTGAAATTTAACCATGCCACAAATCAAATCAATCTGTTGCTGCGCGTAAGAGTAACAATCCAAGAATCATACTTTCAGATTTATAAGGATAGGTCATAAGAATATAGGTATATTTCTGTAGGTTTTATAAAAGGTATTTACCAATATCTGAAACTAGTAGCTGTCTCAGTAAACTGCAATTGCTATGCTTCTGAAAAGGAAACATGTAGTTTTTTAGATGTAATACATGTATGTTTGTCTTCCTATGCAACCTGTACCAAAAATATCAAGATCAATAATTATGTATTAACATAAAGGTATTCATTCAATACATAAGCAGCTCTACAGATTATTTTAAGGTCATTTCTGTTCCTTGCTGCTAATGATTGTATATTTCCATTACTATTTTCAGATAATCTTGTAATATGTACAGGGGGTGGATTTAACAACAGAGGAGGTCCTGGTGGTATGAGGGGCCGCGGCGGTGGCAGGGGCCGGGGAGACTTTGTTCCCAGAGGAGACCGAGGCGGCGGCCGTGGCATGCACATGAGAGGTGATTTTAACTTTGATATGAAACTACTTTGAAAACCCTTCTGATTTAAAATTATAAATTGGCTGATGGAATGAAATTTATATTTCACTTCCGTCCAGATGCTACAACCTAGACTGTATATCTGCTTAACATCAGGCAGTATGTAGTCAAATACAAACTTATACAGAATAAAAAGAAAGATGTAAAATAAATGGATGTAAAATAAACATACTGTATATGTCTTGGAATATTGTTCCAAAGTACTGCGAGGGATAGTTGTAAATGGCATAAACAAAAAGAGGTACAATATGTCCATCAATGGATGATCCCATAATCATCACTTAGACAGATGTTATGACACCAAATGTGCAGGATATTATACAGTTATTGGGGAAACTAACTGGCTATACAATACAAATTTCTTTATTGACGTTAAAACAACCTGGATCAATAACATTTGCCTCACAATATTAAAATGAAAAATAATGGCTAGTTAACAGAATAAAAAAAAACTATTTAATAATTATACAATCAAGAAACAAGATTATAAATTGAAAAAACATGAGTCAATTATCAAAATACAATGTCATTAATAATAAAATGTCAAAAAATTCCAGATACCTACAATGTCAAAATTTGGATCTATGTCACAATTGAATAAACATACTAATTAAATTATTATATACACTATGTCATAAATTGATTAAATATACTATGTCAAAAAATACAATTATAAAATGCCAAACAAATCATAATAAAAAAAAAGTAAAAAACAGCAAATACAATGTCAAAATTAGGTTCAAAGTCACAAATTTACAACTCCTTGACCACAAACGAACCATCGGCCTGCTTGTTTTGATCCCACTGGTCAGTGAGATTTTCACAGTATGCCTTGATGATGGCTACAATAGATCTCCATTTGTCAAAAATTATATCGCATTCAGTGTTGGCAGACAAGAGTGCGTTGAAGTGAGTGCGAGAGCGCAACTGAGATGACAGACCGTGCAACAGTACGACCATGGTCAACATAGAAAAGGTTAGGTGGCTGACCCCGTCTGTTAGATGGTACACCAGGCTCGTCAGGTACAAACAAGATACACAGCAAACTGAATCGAATCAATTGACTCTCGGAGGACTTTGCAGCGTGTAAGGAGCTGGTCTAGGATTCTTCTTACTTCTAAAGAATTGTAGCCAAGTTGGCTATTTAGGTTTGAAATGCTGATATTTTTCAAAGGGACTTTTATACTGATTGCACTGGTAAATGTCGCTTATAAATGCTTTATTATGCTTTTACTTTTTTGATTGTCTCAAAAATACCACATGACACATACTACAGGTAGAAATAATAATGATAAGATTAGATATAGTTATTATGGATGATGAACTTTGGTACATTTTAATTCAATATAATTTTGACTACATTCTGCCAGACAACTATTACTGATGACATACTTGATATTTTCATTTTCACAAACTATTAGGTAAAGGTACTCAGCCAACTATTTATCAATGCCTTTATGAAATGATGAACCCAATTCATGATAGGAATGTGCCGTCTGATACATGCATGGCGATACTTTTTAATCTGATCAATATCAGAAATATTAGTTATAATTATGGCCTATGATACTTTCCGTTGCTTAGCCACATCATTTGTTGATAGGTCGCGGAGGCCGCGGCGGGCACGGCGGGCCCCCAGGAGGAGCGGCAGGCGGGCAGCCGCACGCGGGCCCCCCGGCGGGTCCCCCGCAGTCCGCGCCCCGGCCTGCGCCGGCGCCCCACCAGCCGCCCGCGGGACCCCCACACGCAGGTTTCAAGCGCGGCGCCGGCCCGCCGCACGGTGGTCCAGGAGGACCGCCCAAACGCGGCAGGTATAGCATTTTGTTCATACGTTGTTACTGTTGTATTGCTTTGTTAGGAAAAGAATTGGGACTAGTATCAGTTGTCTGTTTTAATCATATCCAATGGCCAAGTCAGGCCTTAATGCAACTAAAAATTTGATAACTAGGACAAGCCACCTAGAATATTTGAACTTCATTTTCGTTTAGCTTCGTCATTCTTGTTCTTGGTCATTCTGGAATTTAGATAATTGTATGAGATCATTGCCTACATTGTCAATTTTTTCAGAAGTTGATAGTGTAAAAAATAACTTATTTAGTGTTATTTTTCTGCAACACACATGAGCCAGCCCATGCTTGCAAGTCAATAAGCAGCTTAAATATTGGTAATTTGTCTCAGATTCGACGGGCCCCGCGGAGGCGGGCGGCCGCCACAGGGCGGGTACCAGGCTCCACCGCAGCACAACCCTCCACCACAGTCCAACGGGTACTCGTAAGTTTATAACTACTACATTCACTACACGAACTATAATTTTGCTAAATCTGTACAGATATAAATAATAAATGATGAACCAAATTCACGATAGGAATGTGCCGTCTTATACATATATGAAGATACTTTTATAAACTGAATGAAATATGAATTATTTTATATTGTAGATATACTTTTTCTTGTAGCTAATATTAATTCTTTTTCGCAGGAATCCTGGATATCAGCAGTATGAGCAGCCAGCAGATCCCTATGCACAGCCATCATACAATGCATCAGGGTACGTAAAACTTTTGCACAAGTTCTGAAACAAATTATATTGAAAGTGCCACATTTGACTAACTTGAGCTGGTCTTTATTTTACACTAGTTTTTACCCGCGGCTTCGCCCGCATGATATTTAGATTTTTGACGCAATATCATTATAATTTATAGCCTATGCTATAAATTATAATGATATTGCGTCAAATATTCTGATATATAAGCTATATTATTGCAAAGTTTCATCTCAATCCGTTCAGTAGTTTTTGCGCGAAAGAGTAACAAACATCCATCCTCACAAACTTACGCGTTTATAATATTAGTAGGATGATGTAGATACATACATATTTTTCATATTTATTATAACTGCGACATCTATCAAATGAACCGAGTTCTTTTATAAGTAATTGCGTCGTTTTTAGAACACGAAACATTCCAACTGGTCAGTTGTTAGTTTCATCTAGCACTATTTAAAAACCATTGTTATTGAGACTGAAATCTATGTATGTTTCTGATTTATTATCAGACTTTTAGTCATAATATCCGGAAAATGACGTCAAGATTATAAACTTTAGCTCAAAGATGGTATGACGCGAGGTCACGCGTTCTCGTAGAGGCCAATGGCCTGAAGGCCTTAGATACCTTAAACCTTAGATACAGTTATGACATGACTTCAATACTCGAAGCAACTAGAGTCTAGATAAAAATAAAAACCCAGCAGCATGAAATAAACTGAAATGATGATACTTATCTAGATAGGAATTGCCGTCTGAAACACAGATGCAGACATTTTATAGATCCTGAACTATAATAGATTTATGTAAACCAATGTTGTTCAAAAAGCCAAGAGCTTGATCTTGATATAAATTGTCATCAGATCGTATCAAAGCGATAGCTACGCGGCGCCTGCGCCGGCGCAGGCCAACTCTGGATACAACTCGGGCGGTTATGGTGCAGACAACTATGGCTATTCTTCCAGTAGCCAGGGCTATGGAAATGACGCCTACAGGTAATTTTCTTTTAATTAAATCTATCCATGCTTAAATGGCATGTCCCTGGCAGTTTAGTGAAATACTAGAAGTATCTTTTTATTTGAGATTCTATAAGTACAATATAACTGATGAAAGTTCCTATAGGCCGTATCAAACAAGTTGGCGGATGTAAAGTTAGCTACAAGCTATGCAAAATCCAATCCTGACTGAAGCTCACATGAAACTGCGTGTTGATTGGATTTTACGCACCTTGTAGCTAACTTCACATCCGCCGACTAGTATAATTCGACCTAATAACACACAGAAAGAAGTGGAACTTAGCCAGGACTTGGACCCTAACTACATTTAACTACCTAAATTGATAAATTATCCAATAACAGACGTACAGCGCCCGTAGTGTTTGAAAAACGAAGGAAAGAGAAAAGACATGCTGACCCCTTGGTTAACTTGCGAACGTTTTTGTGTTTTTTGTCATAGATTAACTACCCATCCTAAGTTTCTAGATGTATGTATCTCATTCACATTACCTATTCATGGCTGAGTTTTCGAAAACTTACAATGAGTAGTTATCTGTAAATAACAAAAAGTAAACAATGAGCTCCAGCCTTAAACGTATTGTTGATATAGTGGCGGAGGCGCGGGTGGCGCCGGGGACGCGGGCTACGGCGCCGCGGAGTCCGCCTACGGAGGCTCCGCCCCCGCCTACGATAGCTACTCCCAGCCCTCCTACAACTCGTACCAGCAGCCTCAGCAACAACAGTACAGCAATAACTATGGTAAGTACTCCAAGTACTAGCTCGGGAGTACTGCACAACTCTAAAGCCCCTCTCTAAGTAAACGATACATTTCTGAGTAATGCGGTTCTATAAATACCAACCGTAGCGGCGACAATTTTTCACATCACATTAGGCATGAGTATGACTACAATGGTACTGCGCAATGACAAATAATGTGGTGGAAAATTTTATACAACCTTGTATAATCTAGTTTATTTACCTTTACTATTCGACAGCCATAATCAGCTCCTGTAGTTAATGTGAGCATGCTCATATATATAGTGAAATATCTCATGTACAATGATCATGTAGGGCATTGTAGGGTCTTGAGGTAATGATTATGGCTGTAATGCAAGTATCCATTTTTGAATTTGTAAAAGCTCGACAATTTTTATCTGTAATGGACGCATATTTAGGGATTGAAAACGTGTTTTAGAGCTCTCGAAAATATGATAAACATTTAGTAATTTTCTAAACTTGATGTAGAATTGTAGAAAAAAAAATCCATTGTGAGTAATATTTTATTGTAGTTATAGCTGCTTCTATTGAGCTGCTTTTCTAGGAAGGCCATCTTAACAAACAAAAATATTGTTTCTCAAAAAATGTAATGGATAATGCATAGAAATAAATTATTAGTACCACATTCTTGATTATGGTTACCAACACTTATATAGGAAATATAACTTTAAAATTGCTAAAGTTGGTCCAGCAAACGAAAAGTTGTAACACTTCTATCGAAATGTGTACTACTAATAGAAATAAAATGCGGACTTGAGATCACTCATTATGGTTCTGAAATAAAGTATCATAGAATAAAACATTTTATTGATACTAATTTAATGTAGTCATTTAGATTTTAAGAAAACAGTCATTACATTCATAATGCTATTTATGGAAATTAAAATATAGTAGTAGGCATATTAATTTATTGTTTCGTCAAAAGTATTATTAGTATTATTAAAATAAATAAGTGTTAGGTTAGATTCTATATCATTGAAGTGGCATGATTAAACAAAGAAAATAGCAAAAAAATCACATTGTATGCACTGTGTATATGAAATAACCACTGACTTGTATAAAAACGGAGTATAAAGTGCAAATAAACTAATATATGAAAATACGAGCAGCCTGTATGTGAATCAGTACAATATTATTTGCTATAGTATCCTTACAGCAACATAATATGATGTGCACAATGCAATGCAACTGTAATGCTAAGAAAGGGTCCGAATCCCAATGTTCATAATTGCACACAGTTTGACACATATTTTAAAATAGTATTCTTGAAAGGTAGGATGTGTAGTAATTGGTGTATTCCATCAAAAGTACAAATTAAGTAAGTTTTAAGTAATATATTTGAGTTGTAATTGTTTATATTCCAGGCAGTTGGTGATCTGTTATTCAGAATTATTTCACGTCTTTGACCCCCCGCTAAGTAATAAAAATGGATCTTATCTATGAAGATAACGGATATATTTTAGGGGTTTATATGACCTGACTTTTATGGTACAAGCAATCTGTATACTTAAAGAGAAAATTAATTGCATCAATCCAATACTTTTGACCATGATACAGGTGTATTGAAGAAAATTTAAATCGTGGATGTGAAACATGTATTATTGCATTATGTTACAAATTACGATAGTGAATGACATTAACCTGAATTTATACCGCACTTTTATTCTCAAAATATTGTTAATCTCACATTTTTCTTGTAACAATTTAGGATAATACACTGATACCAATGGTATGTTTTAGAATTTAAGAACTTCAAGTAAGAATAAAATTATGAAAGAATTTGTGTATACTTTATTTAGTAAGACATTAGCTATAAAAACTACAAGATTATTTCTTGTATAGGGTATCTGACACTGGAGTTCACTCATGTGACACATCTGAAGGTTTGCATGATTTATATTCAGGTCCATAACCGCTGAGAACTAGGGTCGCGATCCCTTTACAGGTGCCGCAGAGATAACCAATCTTTGACGAATAATAGGTATGGTTTAAACATATTCTGGTAGTTTTTAAAAGAAAACAAATACGTGCTGAAAATAGCTAGTAGAACTTAAATAGACTTGTGCCAAATGCTTCAAAAGATAAACATCTGTTTGTAAAAATAATTGAGATGTAACCATGAGGTCTCGCAATGATAAATGTACCTGCCTATTTTTTGAGATGTCTTGATAGCGGTGAAGACGTCTACAGCAGGTCCATTTCAAATACAAATTAGTTGCCATAGTTTTTAACAAACAAAAACTAAACAATATGATTTAAAAAAACAGCAAAATTTGTATCATCATTAATGAACACTACAATTAAACCAGAACTATCACACACGTGCTAGAATTACTCCAAGTCGGAATGAGGCCCATGCATGCCCATGCAGTACAACTCTGGTCAAAATATGTTTGCAACCCCTGGTCCTCTACCACGAAACGTGGCAACTGCGACAAAAGCGATATTGAATAGAAAACGATACTTGTATTCATTTTGCCAAGATGCGTGCTAACATATTACTTTCGAAGGTTTTTAGCAGTTCGGGTACAGACTATACAAGAATGGTTCAATCTCAGATAAAATCTTACGCTATAATGGCGTCATAAAGTTAAGTAGGACGTAAATCAATCATCTCAGAATTATGAAAAATATCTAGAAGTGTGCCTGATATCTGATATGATTTTATTCAAAATGAGTTAATGCTTGTTGTATTCTGTCTGGTCTGATCGTTACAATATACTTCTCATAATTTCTACCTTAACTCGCAAACCAAGCAAATAGATTCCAAAATAGACTTGCATCTTTATTTAATGAGGTGTAGCGATGACCAGAAAACTATTATTGGCTTCGAGAGGAACGATGGTTCCTTTGTAGGTAAAATTTACAAACAATTTTACTAATGTGTTATTCCAAGTATGTACATAAAATACCACAGATATACATACTATGTAGCGGTAAGTAAAAAAACTAGGAATAGTAAATAAAAGTTAAATATTTTATATTATTCAGGTCACATACAGGAATATTCTATGCTGCTCTATATTTGATGATCGTGTAATGATTTGAACTTGTATGTTTCGATCGATTTTAATTTTGAGGTACAGTATTTCATCTATTTTCTTCATGTATGAAACTAATAGCCAAGGCTACGTTAATCGAATCGAAACAACAGGTCGCCCTAGTTTGAGATCCAGTGCACTTTGTGGGCGTAGCCAGGTTTCAGTTTAGTTAAATCTTATTTTACGTCCCCTTTATAGGTCTGAAAAGGGCGTAAATATTGCTAGAGCTGCGCCCGTATTGCACAATCTACATATATCTATGTTTAGTGTAATATTTTTCGAACAAATTTTTACTATTAAAAATAATAACTAGTGCCACATAGCTACCATGGTTTTGTAAGTTTTATATTGCATCTTACATAAAATAATATAAAAATCTCAATTATACTTTATTGAGATGTAGCTTTTTTTTATTAAATTTCAAGACTTATGACACAATGTTACTAACAAATAGATGCAAAAATTGTATATAAATATATTTTTAATTGCATTTTTATCAGACATTGCATTACAGAGAGTTTGGACTAGTGGGTGACGCGTTATTCTTTTCAGGATTAAGTTAGTGAAAGAATTAAAAAGAAAAGAATGGTAATAGCTTCCATCCATCTGAAATGTGTCTTTTCAAATAAGACTAGTAGTACTACTATTGAAAGTCACCTGATATGATATACATACATTCTATGAGATGACATACACAATCGGACCTTTAATTTTATTTTAAAAATTTTAGTGTAAATAGTATTTAGGAATTAACATAATTATTTGGTAAACGTATAACAATATCACAATGGTTATAAATGTGCTCAAAACTTGCACAATTAAAATAAATTACATGTATGTAAGTATATATGCCTTCTCTCATGATAACCATAAGGCAAGCTTCAAACCAAAATACCGAAAGAACAACAAATGCAACAAAACAATATTTACAGGTATTGACGATATTTCATAAATACTTTCACTAGTGGCGTGGCTTAGTAGTACCGCGTTGGGGGCGACCTCCCGGGCGCCAATCTTCATAATAAATAGTAATTATTTCTTGTGCATAAATGTTTGAATTATTTCATTTTTTGTCGCACCTTACATTTGGATAAATTGAAATGAGCATAAAATATTTAGTTATAAATAACTAATCCATTTGTGTAATCAGTGCAATACACAATAATGATTAATCTTACCAAATAGTTCTTTATAATTACTACGCTACGCCACATACTTCCACTAATTACTATCTAATTTTACAATACATTCTGTGCTGCTTTCCATCAATATTTAGGTACTTTTAAATCTTAAAGTGGACATAAATTCATTGTATTTTAGGTAATAAGCATTTACAATCATATGCATATTTTTCATTTTACTAATCGGAAACTTACTGATGTTACAGGTGTTTAACATATAAGTTTAACAATAGTTATAGGGTAAATAATTGTTAGGTCACAGCAGAAGCTTATTGAACAAAATAACATAAAGAACAGAAAAAAAACTCTAACACTTATTTAGATCTTGCTATATTATTAAAAATGTTTTTATTTTATTATCTGTCACATTTTTGCTTGTTTCTGATTATCTCAAACTAATAAGTAATGAACATTTTTTATAAATTTAAATCCATATTGTATAGAAAGCAGCAGAACAAGAATTCATGTTGATGGAAGATGAATTTATTTATACAGCATTTCAGTAAATGCAACCGCATTGAGGACCCATTTCATGTAGGTATATTGGGTCTGCTATGGCAGGAATACCTGTATGTTAGCACTAACGCATAAAGGCGATGCAAGAGAAGGTAATCCATTTATTTACCCGTAATTAGTTAATTAATATAGTCTATAAACTTTGGATACAAACATGGAACATAGTAAGATATTAGTGAATGGAATCACCACTGATTGTCTACCAAAAGCATCAGGATATACATGTAGATTATGTGAATGTAGATTATTCGATAGCATTGGTATATTCTAAGGAAAGAATTTATATTCAAGTAGAAATAGCCTTATTATCCAGAACGAAGTTACAGGGGGTTGAAAATCGCCTGAATGGTCTCGGTAAAAGTATGTACAGCTGCGCTTTTTTGCTCGACTTTTTGGGTGCTCTACCATGCACCCAGATAAATTGTAGCATAAACATCCATATCGAAAATAGCACCAGTGTAGTTATTTAAATAGATTTTTTTCTGGTGATAGACTTTACATGGGCTAGTTATTATATGTATATCTCAATAATACCGAAAACCCAAGAATCTACAGATATACAGCCAAAAAGCGTTATTATAATTAAGTATTGTTTATGATTCCCAACATGGCCACCACCATGTGTTCAAACAGGCAAATAAGACGAAAATAGTTTATAAGTTGATCTGATAAGACCAAAAAATGCCACCCAAATGATAAAGAATGTCATGTATCATATACACAATATTAGCGTACAATACTGGGCTGTAAGCTGCAACATAGTAGGTACTTAAATGTCCATTGGAGACGATGGAAATAGTTGCAAATGCACAATAAAATAGGCTTACTCTAAACATGGCATCGGCACAGCAATAACTTTATTTTAGGCCAATTTCTTAGATCAATATAAAAGCAGTAAAATTTGTACATTGTAATTACACTTTTTAAATTTATATTAAGAAACTTTAATATTATTATATGCTTCCAGGATATGGATAAATTTAAACGATGAGCTTTCTTGTTGAAAGACATGAAACATATTGCGAAGGCCTAGGCCTCGATGCTGCTGAAGATTACTACTTCCTTGGGTAAGCAATTTCAAATATTTCTTAAGCATTGCTTCAGTTGATTGCGCTGAAGCCAAGTTTGATTCGGCCTATGTATGTAAGAGTACACATAGGCCTATTACAACATGACGGCTGTGATGTCAGCTACAAGCTGCGCAAACCCCAATCTTGACTGAAGCTCACTGCACAGCTGCGCCAGGATTGGGTTTCGCGCAGCTCGTAACTAACTCCATAGTGATCCCAAACAACTTTAGCACACTTTTTAGGGTTCCGTACCTCAAAAGGAAAAAACGGAACCCTTATAGGATCACTTTGTTGTCCGTCTGTGTGTATGTCAAGACTCTTTATCTCGGGAACGCGTAAAGATATCGAGTTGAAATTTAAACTGTATACGTTTATCGATGAATTCTTGCAGTTGTGTAAAAGAAAAACTTCTCAGTTATCGTTTCAAAAAGTTAGAGCCGTTTATGTCGTAAAAAACCGCAAATTTCGGCACTCTCAAAAATCAAAACCTACAGGGTACTTCCCGTTGACATAGAACTGTGAAATTTGGCGAGAAGCATTGTCTCAGAGTATACATATAGGAATAAATCTGAAAACTGTACATTTTTATTTTAATCGCCAAAAAATAGGGCCTCAAAATTCATAAAATATGGGTTCAAAATTCAAAGTGAGTAAATCGTATCATTTAAGGTATCATATAAAATAACTTCATTAGCACATGCTAAAACAGGTTTTAATTATTTTAACAATGTGTTTGTACGGAACCCTCGATGTGCGAGCCTATCTCGCACTTGTCCGGTTTTTCATAATAATATGGTTTCCTAATTCATGAACTCCCCAAATCGAACATCACTATCTTTTACTTTTATCATCAGTCATAGGGGGTGAAAACGTATTGTACAACTAGTTTTTGTCAAATTTCAACTTCTTATTTGTATATTTACTGTAAATGTTGAACAACGCTGAAAGACTCATATGGATAGTAATAAATTAAATGTATACTAAGTTTGGTTTTTAATCTAATTCCTTTGCCCACAGGTACGTTAAAACCAGAAGCTGAGACCGGAAGTGTACTAAATGAAAGTGACGCGCGCAAAAATAAGATTAAAGTACATAATACAATGTATACTTGGTTTTCATTCACTGAACATTGAAACAGTCACGAAAGGCGATTTACCTATCGCTTGTTCTTCAGATTTCACTACCTTCAGAACCTATATCTAGTTATTATTTATTAATAGGTAGGTACAAGTCGAATCCAACTTCTGTGACAGTTCTGAAGGTAGCTACAAGCTACCTTCACAAAATGTAGAATAGGACTGCATTTGGCCTTTAACTCGCCTGATGGACAGCGAAGTTGTAGCCAAAGGTGGAGTATGAAGACCTAGGCGAATCGCTTAGTACGAGCAGATGCCTCGTGTTCACAGACGCCAAGAAGTTTGATTCGGCTTATGCCTGTTTCCTTAGAGCGGTTTCAGATTAGCGTGTATTTTTGCGTATACGGTCGTTTCGGCATTCGTGCGATTCAAAAAAACCGAGAAGCGTACACGATCTTATCGTACTGTTCACAGTATACGAGCTTGGAAGCGCTTCAACGGTCGTACGAGAGGCGGGTGTGCCAAAAGGCGCGCCTATACGCGCTTCCAAAGACAAGCTAGGTACAAGATTATTTTATGCAAAAATTAGCATGACCGACTTCACCTGTGTACAGAATTCCTGAATATTTCGCACGGATAGATGTAGCATTTTTCACATTATTGATTTATCAAAAATGGCTCAGCCTATTTCGATAAAATTTAAATAGGACCAATTTTGAAGTATAGTCTTTCCAATAAAAAAAATAATGATTGAAATCGGACCACTATGAAAGAAGTTATGCGTAGTTATACATAAAAAAAAAATTATACGAATAGAATTGTATACCTCCTCCGGTGGTTCGTCGGTCAAAAATTAGTCTGAAATCGCCCCTACCATTAGGGCCTTCGCTACGCGTGCGCACGCGGCGGGTACCCGCCTCGCGTGTTGTATCACTACATAGTATAAAACAAAGTCGCTCTCGCTGTCTGTCCGTCCCTATGTGTCCTTAAATCTTCAAAACTACGCAACGGATTTTGAAGCGCTTTTTTTTAATAGATAGAGTGTTTCAAGAGGAAGGTTTATATGTATAATACATGCATAATATTGTGGAGGAACACTGATGAATTTACAGGTATCTAATGTGATGTCGTAAATAAACACATTTTTTTGCGCTTCCATTGCAAACGCTGACTGAACCCCACGAGATAAATCAAAATAATGTACTACGGTATTGTACACCTCAAAAAGGTCAACAAAAAAGTCCGCGATGGTATATGTCTATCTCTTAAGAATAACTCACAATAACCATTTTTTATCCTTTACATTTTACGGGAAAACATGGCTTATTTAGAAAGTTATTTTAAGCAATACATAATTGATCCTTATCCAATTAAGTACCTTAAGTACATTGTCCATTTAATATAGATCAATATAGCCTTTTACAGCATGTAATTTAAATCAATATTTTCGAAGATATTACAGATTTAAAATGCAGGGACATATCGGTGAGGCGCGGGCGGTAGCGGCCCCGCCGGCGGCGCGCGGCGCGAAGGCCGCGCTTCTCCCTGTAGCACTTAATGATTATATAGCAGCGATCGGACGTGTTTATCGGAACTCTAGCGAGGAAAATAATCTACACTTCTATACTATTCATTAATTAATCTACACTGTCTGCATCTATATTAATAATAATATTATTATGAGGAAAAGTTTGTATTTTTGTGTGTGTATGTATTGTTTGTAATAAATAAACTCGAAAACTACTGTGCCGATTTCAAAAACTCTTCCACCATTGGAAAGCTACATTGACCTTGAGTGACATAGGTTATATTTATTGCTAGAAAAGATTACGGATCCTTACTAAAACTTAAGTATCGTTACCCAAGGTATAAAAAAATGCCCTAAAACATCTTTCGTTTCATGCGCTGCGGAAACTATTGATGATAGTACAAAAGTATGTTCTACAATATTAAAGAACATATCAATATCTACAAAGAACTTCGCAATGCCATATGTCCAACTATTATCGTTATTTCACAATAACCACTTATTACATAATAAAAGTTAATAGAAATACCTACCAAAATTAGACCATGTTATGCATAATCCTTTTCCAAATAAATCATATTATTGTTTTCAAGACTGTTTCAATTCATATAAGTAGATTACTTTTCGAATTGTTCAAATCGGCTATTCCATTCAATAGATATAGAACGTCTTACCACAAAAGTTTTACGCACGCTTTGTACAATATTTAACAGTACAAATTGCACGATTAAACAGTGTTTAAGCGTATTTAAATCTTTTGTATTAAGGCGGTAAGAATTTAATAAGTCATAGAAATAGAAAAAAAATAAACGCTGTCGTTGTGCATGTATTATCACCGTTATTCCTGAAAGTACCTGTTTCTATATCAGCCTTTTTTAATCGTCCACTGCAGATCATAGGTCTGTTTATGAAGGTTGATTGGGCCATATCCATCACGGTGCCCCAGTGCGGGTTGGTGAATTAGTATACGTCATCGAGTTCCTTCTTCAGACGTACATAGCTACATAGATATGCGGGTTGACACACGACATTTTTTTTCACGGAAAAGCCAGTGATGTGAAATTCCGTACATATGTTCCAAAGAAACTCATTGATACGGGATCAAGATTTGAATCCGATTTATGTAATACCTACAGATTTGGAGAACCTAAGTTAGGCGAGCCGACATATCGACGGTTTATAATTTCTGTTGTAGTGGTAGTGAATAGGTACTGACACAGTTCGTATAACGAATGATCGATGGGGCTTTAAAGTTTTCGAATGTAGACAATGTTTTGGCAAGTGTAAAAAAAGGTATCCACGTAAATTTAAGTCCAACGTGATTTGGTGGGCAGTCGAGACCACCAAATCACGTTGGATGCCAGCGTTTCCATCGGTTCAATATAGCTCTTTGGGTTAGCAAGTTGAAGAAGCTTTAGATAGGGCACACAATTCGTAGAAGTAGAACTGATGGCCAACATTTTACAAAGTTATCAAATGAAGAAAAGATCAAATACAAGTGTATAGTAGAAACGTCAACTAACTTACGCAGGTACAGGTCGCGGCATATAAGTGTAGCGCTGAGAGAAGTGTGGAGGGGATGGCTGCGCATGGGTTTAGTATGGCAGACGACATGCTTACCCATCCCCTCCACAGTACCGTCAGCGCTACACTTACGTGCCGCTGTCTGTAAAATGAAGATGGACTGTGGGTTCCTAATATTCTAACCGTTTAAAAATTGAAACCAGGGCTATAGATTATGTATAGCTTCCCGACACATACGAACTTACTTTTATTTAGATGGCCAATACTATATTTATTTTATGTTAATAGTTGAACAGATTAAGACTACGGGAACACCCGCGATTCAGGTACCTACGAGTAGCTTTCAACCCATCTATATATCTAGCATTGGACATTATAATAGGTATGTCTAGCAATGGGCATTATAATAGGTAGGTACATTTCAATACAACAACACTTTATTGAGACTCAAAATTGATTTTTAATTCACGGATTGATCGCATCACATAGGTACATACTAAATAAAACACAGTCTAATTGAGAACCTCATTTTTTTGTGGATACGTAGATGGAAGCTGGATGCAAACTTCTTGCAATGGTTTTATTCGGTGTTATTCAGGATCTAATAAGGGAGCCCTATGTTAAGCAGTGGGTGTTCTATCGCGAAAATATTTGTGTATAGGTATGATAATTTAATATAAAAAAGCCCTAAAATAACTGTGCGCATGTGTGTGACGTTACTTGGTTACATGGTAGGTATATATATAAGCACAATAGTTATAAAATGTCTTTTTAACCAGTCGTACCCGGGCGAAGCCGGGGCGGGCAGCTAGTTGAAAGATAAGTTGGAGCAGCGCTCTCTGGCGCGAACGCGTGCGACGGGCTTGTACACGCGCCGCGGGTGGCAGGTGCTCGGTGCGGGCGCATGCAAATTGTTCTAGCACCACTATATACCTATGCAGTTTCGATGAACGTTTCTATCAGACATCAACAAGGAAAAAGCTTCAGTCTTAGTGAAAATCTGTAAGGGAGGCTTATGTCCAGTAGTGCCACTGCAGGCTAGTCTTACTAAAGGGTATAACTTATAATGGCAAGTCCTCGACTTGAGTGTGGAGAAGTTTAGCCTAGGTATACCTATCGCCACACAAGTCGGCGGATGAGAAGTTAGCCGCAGATGACATCACCCTTATTCGCTAATTATTGCGCAACGCCGCGTATCGTAGTGGTTAGCACGGGAGGCATGAGGTAGGCGGGCGGGTATGCCCCGGCGTCTCATCCCTCTGGTTCCCGCGCATATCTATATTTCGGCTTTTGCGCAGCGTTCTGTGCATAACTTCCCATCTGCCGATTTGTGTGCAGCTTAGGAGATGCCAGACGGGCGGTGTCGCCGCGACATCGCACCGCGGCGGCATCCACATCATGTCGCGGCGGCAACGCCCGTGTGGCATGTCCGTTAGTATACATACCTAACATGTGTATAGTTTCAGTTCTACATCTGCCTGCTACCACCACGTCTAATAAAAAAAACAGAGTTCTAGGACTAAATAAAAATCAATAAGCTAACTAACCCTAAAATAGGAATACAAGAAATAAAAATGCCTTGGATGTGTTTTAAACTATATTCTTAAACCTAAGCCTGAGCTTCAGGCAGGGTGGTGATGATATCCGAGTCACCGGGGTCAGTGATGGCGAGTGTGCACACCCTATAGTATTTTCCGCAGGCAGTGCCCAACTCGATGTTGTTGCCACTGTAGTGGTGGACTCCAGTTTTGGCCAATAGCGCATAGTATTCAATCTCGGACTTCCTGCAAAAAGAAGGAAACTGATATTATATCAATAAGGAGACGGCTGGCTGGCTCATATAGGCCGAATCATACAAGTCGGCTGATGTGAAGTTAGCTACCATCTGCACAATATTCAATCCTGACTGAAGCTCACATAAAGCTGCGCGTTGATTGGGTTTTGCACAGCTTGTAGCTAACTTCATATCTGCTGACATGTATGATTCGCTTACAGAATCTGTATGGGAAATGCACAAAACATCCATGTGGGACTTGAATGCAGAACCTACAAACTTCACACCAGTAAATATATATATCAATATCTATTTATTTATTTGTTTATAGGCGAGCAGTGTATACTGATGTGCCTATATCAAGCAGAATCGAATAAAATTATTTATTCGATTCTGCTTGATATATTAATCTATTGAAATTATTTGGCTATGTGGCACAATTTTCATGTAGTTTGAAATGCTATGAGCACAGCATTAACGCTTTTGGATGTCATGGGGCAGTGCATCAATAGAGTTCATGGTATATCCTGCAGCATAAGTGCACTTTAACAAATTTCAGTTTGAGTACTACAAAGGTAGGTTGGATTATTACAACACAGTTTTGGTCAGAAGCTTTAAACTATTTAAATTTATAGAGACATTTGAGGCTGCTTAGAATTTTTTTAAAACAGATATAGTTCAAATCAAACTTCTTGGGAGCCTGTGAACACAAGGCGAGTGGTTGTGCAGTATGTAGCAAAATATCCATGTTAGCACCACTAGAGGGAATTAGCAGAACTTGTAGCTTACTTCACAAACACCAACAAGGAGTTTGATTCGCCTAGTCTAGCATGGTTCAAAACTGAAGTCTTCATAATTAATTTGATAACTTTACAAATATGGTGCAATGCAACTATAGTTTGGCCGTTCGGAGAATGCGTTCCTGACACGTCGCGATTGAACTGACGACGTAACTTTGTAATGGCGTTGCAGTTACGATAAAAATATTTTTGCTGGTTGTTTACCGTTTTAACAATTGATGAGCATTAAAACAACATTATTATATCAATAATCAATTAATGATATAATTTTGTGCCAAACTGAGTGTCAAATAACTTGGTAAACAATATTTTTCTAAATCTATACTGCGCTATTACAAGGTTATGTCATCGCTTCATATTTGTAGTGCTGTGCTAACAATAACAGGCAATAATAGTATCGTAATCTGTTCTTATACAGTTATACTTTATAAAATAATAAGTTTTGTCTTTCTTTTTAAGAATTTGAAAATAATGGACTATAAGATAACTTTCATGAAATATAAAAATAAAACTACGACCAAACCGAACGCGCGATATGATTCTGTTATTGATAATAATATAATTATACATGTAGGCGAAGATGATGATGAAGACACCACCTCCTCAAGCGAATCGGAGTCTGATTAATATTCTGTACGCACATTCAAATCAATGTACAGGGTGGCGCAATAGAACGTGCATTTTTAAAATAATTATTAAAAAATAAATACAAAAGGTATAGTTAAAATAAAACTAAGCAATTATTAAGTGATAACTGAAGTTTATTTTTTAAAAATAACATCATCTAAATGATGACCCTCTCTACGTTGGCACTCCTCTAACCGCAAACGGAAATTACCGAAAACTTTCTTAAGTAGTGCTGGTGTGATTGCTGCCATTTTACCACGAATATTCTCCTTGAGCTGACTGATGTTTCTCGGATTATTGGTGTAGACTTTGTGTTTGAGGTATCCCCACAAAAAAAAGTCAGGAGGCGTCAAGTCTGGACTGCGCGGAGGCCATGGGATATCACCTCTTTTCGAAATCAGTTTGCCAGGGAACATCTGCTTCACAACCGCCATGGAGTCATTTGATGTGTGACTGGTAGCTCCGTCTTGTTGGAACCAAGTCCTAGAGTTCTTTATTCTTGAATTTTCAAGTTCTGGGGCCAAAAAACCTGACTCCATGGCGGTTGTGAAGCAGATGTTCCCTGGCAAACTGATTTCGAAAAGAGGTGATATCCCATGGCCTCCGCGCAGTCCAGACTTGACGCCTCCTGACTTTTTTTTGTGGGGATACCTCAAACACAAAGTCTACACCAATAATCCGAGAAACATCAGTCAGCTCAAGGAGAATATTCGTGGTGAAATGGCAGCAATCACACCAGCACTACTTAAGAAAGTTTTCGGTAATTTCCGTTTACGGTTAGAGGAGTGCCAACGTAGAGAGGGTCAT
The DNA here is from genome assembly GCA_949316475.1 of Hypomecis punctinalis. NCBI lineage: Eukaryota > Metazoa > Arthropoda > Insecta > Lepidoptera > Geometridae > Hypomecis > Hypomecis punctinalis. The sequence continues at coordinate 13,080,658 of OX438797.1, forward strand.
CATTTAGATGTTATTTTTAAAAAATAAACTTCAGTTATCACTTAATAATTGCTTAGTTTTATTTTAACTATACCTTTTGTATTTATTTTTTAATAATTATTTTAAAAATGCACGTTCTATTGCGCCACCCTGTACTTTATTGCATAGAAATACAGATTGTAACTTTGTAACAAAGAATAAATAAAATAATGTTATTATATTAATATTACCTTTTTTTGGTTTCCACTTAAATACCTAAAATATAAATTTTAAATGATTCCGGCAATTTAAACCGAAAATAATCTTAAAAATAATGCGGCGGTCCATTTTGGAGGAACGGTAACAAACTCAGTGTTATGTTGTGCCCATCACTAGTCGTGACTAACTGATAGGTGTCAGGAACGCATTCTCTGAACGGCCGAACTATAATAAAAGCACCTATACCATAACAATTTTTTGCCTTCTTCTTTTGTTTGGCGTCGCATTGTTGTACATTTGCCAGTGTCAAGTATCAAGTCTAAATAATTTTTGAGATTTGATCAAAATATTCACTGTCGTAGTCACGTCATAATCCAATAAAGTCGCGGTCAAGTCCAAACGTAGTCCAAGTCATACCTCAGTAAAGCAGAGGAGATTTTACTAAAGGCATCTATGAAGTTTTGGTGACAACACGGAATGACTTATGTCACATTATACACTCTTGCACGTAATTCAGCTCATAATCAATGAAATACCACAATTTTTCACTAATTATCACTGATAAAAACATAAGTTTAACAAAATATTATAATGAGGTGACATGACTTTTCCGCTTTCCCGCCAAAACTCCAATTTTTAGTCATAAATTATAAATCAGCAAGAAAACTTTAAGGTTGTCAGTAAAATGTAAGTTTGACCATGAACTTACTTTTTAATAACATTAATGAAAGAGAATGTATATACTCAGATAATAATCTTAGAAAATGCTCACCTATCTCTCTCGAATGGTGGAAGTCATAGACTACTCCATAGGTTTCCCATATAGTAGTGAGTCAAAAAGCAGTTTTGCAAGTTGTAATCTAGGTTCCGATCATGAATTTAAATAAATCAATTTATAATACTAGTACTTTCTCACTAAGCTCCGATTTTTTTTTTATTTACAAATTAATAGACTATTGTCCACATTTCAAAGACTGCTTTTTAGAATCACTTTTAGGGAATCCATACTTCTTTGTCTAAGACTCCATATGCTTCCCTTTGGAAAAAAAAGACCTGGGAAATCTACTTCTCAGTAGTCTCACCTTAGTGGAGGCGCGTTCTTAGCGATGATGACCAGTTTCGCTTTGCCCTGGCGCAGTGTCTTGAGGGTCTGTTTGTAGCCTAGGCAGTATTTGCCAGACTTCATTACAAGCGCCAAGCGCGAGTTGATAGACTCGATGGTCTTTTTCTGCAAAATAAAATTATATTTAGTGTGGTTCGACAAAATATGAACCCGTGATAGGAATGGTGACATGACACGACATACTTAACCTATAAAATATTTAAGCCAACTGTTTAATGCCTTTTCAACCTCGCAAATTACGAAATATGCGAGCCTATCAAACATAAAAATGATATTGGACTTTAATTATTAGAGATAATAAGACAAGTGAATCAAATTATCACATGAAAGTCCGGCTTCCATGCACGTGTAAAGTTATGGTTCTTTCTTACCTGTTTCTTAGCAGCAACCATTGTGATTGACTACGGCAACGAGCTAAAAAATAAAAAGATATTTATGAGTCAAATCTAGTTTATAAAATAATTTTGCCTTCAAATATTAACCCAGATTTTAGAAACACACCTTGCGCACAAAACCCAAATTGTCAAGAGAAGGAAATGGAAGGCGGCGGTAGTGTTGCCAAAGCCCATGTCCCTAATTTCCCTAAAACGGAAGTCAATTCCTCAAATTGCGGACAAGCTATCCCGATTCCCCACTTATTTTAGTTTTTATGACTGAAACAGGTAATTTTATGGATATTTCACGTAAGCATGGAGTTTTTTTTTATGACAAATCAATTAATCCATTTTTTTTCATATTCTCTACATTTTATTCAAGTCACACACTAATCCCCAATTGAGGTAAGATTCCCCGAAATATTGGGAATTTCCCATAAATCGCTAGCACTGCGGGCGGAAGCAGTGCTGCCCACGTTATTTTTTTCAAACACGTCAACTTAACTGGGGTGTGTTTAGGCGTTCTAAGAAATTGGGGAGAATTGCCAAGTTTTACACTCTAAAACTAGGCGTCCACTAGACGGGCCGCATCGTGTTGCATCGCAATACGCAAAAATCTGCTTGCTAAACATTTTGTTATTTTGTATGAAACTGAAAGAGATGGATTAGAGACGGCCCGCCCGCTCGACGCAGTTTCAAGGCTCCATCAAACACAGGCGGTACGAGCGGTAGAGCGGTACGAGCGGTAAAGGGCGGTACGGGAGTACCGCGACCGGACCTGTGTGAGCCCTTCTTATATAACCAGTACAATACAGATGCCCGCCCGTCTGCTATACCGCTCGTACCGCCTGTGTGTAAAGGAGCCTTCATACAAAACAGGCAAACTGACCTTTGTGTTCCAAATGGGATTCGCAAAAACCTAAAAAGTTGGTTGTCTGTAAAGTTGGTCAGCAGACGAGAAAATAATTTACGAATTTTAGGGTATTATTCAGGGTAAAACATTGCTAAGCGTGAAGAGTGAATGGGGATATACTTTGACTTTGTTGCTAAACACAGAGTTCCAGATATCTGTGTTGCTAAACCTAAACATTGGTATAGCAACACAGTCAGCTGCTCACGTCACTGATTAGATCAGTCAAATCAAATTGGAAGGAGAGGAACATTTAAAGTTTTTGGTGTTATTCAGTTGTAATCTTTGAATTCTTTGATATTCTTCGATAAATTAGAAAGCGGTTGGATTAAATAGATATTCAATCACTTAAATTATACTGGATAAACATTGTTTCTTTGTCGTTGTAGTGAAATTGAAGTGCTTATAATCCCAGCGAAAGTTAGGATACTTTGCAAATTTTTAATTCTACAACAAGTCTTAGATTTCTAATAATATGGCAGATAAAACAATAAAAAAAGTCAGAAGTTCAGGACCTTCGGCAATTGGAAAGTTATACCTCATTGCATATAACGGAATTCAAACTTTAGGGTAAGTACAGCACCTACTATCAATTTGAACTTTACCCCTTATTATTTACCTATGTGACTGTTTACATATTATTTGAATCCCCTGAAAATTAACACAAGCTAAATGTAACCAAATATGTGTTTCAGATGGTCTTATCTTTTATGGCAATTTCTATCACATTTTCTGAATCGAGGCACATTGGACACATTCTGGCCAGAAATCAAATGGACTGTAGTCATATTTCAAAATGCTGCTGTTTTAGAGGTAATTAATCAATCATACTGAAACTTTGTCATCAATATGTGATGGCTTCATAATGAAGTTTCATTTCCTGAGACTATTCCTCAGGTAATGAAACTTCTATATAATTGTGTAAGTTCTAATGCCTGTAAGAAAAAAATAACAACTCTTGATAGTGACAGTTGTAACAATTCTTATTAATTATTCTGAATTGAAACAAAAAGAACTCAACAACTTTGTGCTAGCACTTAAATTAAATTAATGTAGAAAATTTTACTTTAAATTTTGACTCAAAAATGAGAATCATTTTTATAACTATGTAATAGTTTTATATTTATGGTAGTTACCTACCTACCATTATGATAAGTTACTGATTTGTTACTCATTAATTTTTTATTTGGAATAAAAGCAGTGTGTCTATTATAGACCGATGTGAAGTTATCTATGTTTGCCATTGGCATATGGCATTTTTTTTTTTTAAATATTTTTGGACATGTTACACATGGCCTCTGACCCCAAACTAAGCAAAGCTTGTGATATGGCTGCCAGAGACTGATACACTACATATACTTATTTTTAAATACATACTTAGATAGATAGTAACTAAATAACACCCAGACACAGAGCAAACACTTATGTTCATCACATAAATATTTGCCCTAGGTGGGGATCGAACCCACGCCTCTTTGATCCAGAAGTTAGGGTCACTAACCACTGAGCCACCGAGGCAGTCAAATCTTGGTATCTAGGCATTGGTATCTATGTTTAATCAAATTAGTTCTGTGTTGTAAGAGGACATGGCTTAAACAAATAACTTATACAAGCTGCATCTTCGAAAACTTCCAAAAGCAGTTTGAAGCGAGAAGTTCATTGAAGTGATGTGTATTTAATAAATAAGTTGTTGTTATTATCTAAAATGCTGAGTCTCTAATTGGAGTGTCAAAGTCCTTCTGTCAGCTTGCCATTGTATTCAAATGTTGAGGTGAAAATTTGAAATGTAAATGATAAGTAATGATAAGCATTTACTTGCCAGTAGCTGCCTACAAATTGACTAACTTCTTATAAAACTTCACTGTTTGCCTTCTGCAGTCTTCCTAATATCAGATACTTACATACTTGGTGAGGTGGGCCTTTTCTACAACTAGACTATGACTACTATGGACCCATTTCCAAAGATCAGATCAATTCAGTTTACTGTATACTGTACTGTATCAGCCTTTTAATAGTCCACTGCAGGACGTAGGCCTACCCACAAAGGATAATTAGGCCATATCCACCAAGCTGGCACAGTCCGGGTTGGTGGATGCACATACACCATCGAATTTCTTCTACGGACCTATACAGGTTGCCTCACGAGGTTTTCCTTTACCGAAAAGGCAATGGTGTTAAATACCGTACATATATTCCATCCAAAGAACTCATTGGATACAGGACCGGGATTTGAACCCACAATCTCACGATTGTTAGGCGGGTGTCACTAACACTAGACCACCACAGCATTCATTAATTTAGTCTAGATACATATTAATTCAGGATAATTAGGATAATGCATTGTGAATTATGAATGATAATGACTATACTTACTGGTGTTGGAAACCAATCTGAGACTCAAGTGGAGCTGGGCAGTATATGTGGCTAGGTGTTGAGATAACAGGTGGGGAGATACCTAAGTGTCTCCCATTAGCAAGTTAGTGTTCTATAGGTAGACCACCAGCCTGGATTGATGATCAGCTTCCCGGACCCATACATTAAAAGTAATCCTTCTTGTGAAGCATCTTAATGAAATGCTTAGTTTTATGATGTCAAGTATTGAAATCAGAAATATTATCCAGACACAATACAAACACCTACTCATAAAATGTACATTAAAAGTCTTGTTCTGTAACACAAATGGATGATTTACAAAGTAGTTTGTATTAACTCATTAGGCATTCATTTTAATAGGAGCCAGTGGAAGTCATTAACCTGCCTGTTAATGGAATGAATATTCATTATATACTATGTGATTCCTAAAATTAGATTTAATTGTATAATACTCATACATATTTTGAACATTGTACATTGTAAATTAGAGCATAATTTAGATAAAAATAAAAAAATGGCTTTGCTTAAGCCCACCTTGATAAATTAGTAACATACTGTTGCTGTAATACAATGTTGAATTTTGTTGATTAGTACCAAATTGAAAATGTAATATTTTAATATCCATAAACTTTTTTTTATCATAGGTTTTATAATCGGAAAATATTCATTACATTTCACTGAATTGAATGCTAAGCCAAAAATAAACATATTTTCAGTAAACTTTCTAGGGTTTTGAACTGCTTGAGTTCAAAATGTATGGTTTTTTGTTGTTAAGACAGTCGCCTGTACATAAATTTTCATCTTACGAAAAAGCGGTGGAGGTCACAAAAGTCAATGTATATATTTTTTTATGTATGATAATGCATAACTTTTTACAGAGTAGTCTGATTTAGATCATTATTTTTTTTTATTGGAAAGGGTGTATACTTACCTCGAAGTTGGTCCCGTATAAAAAGTAAAAAAAAGATTTTATTTTTAAATTCAAAAATCATCAATAAATCTAAAATTGGCAAATGGTGAATTGATATTCAAGCGGATTATTCGAATTTTGTACGTTGTATATTTAGTTACTTTCAATCGGTCTTCTTGGAGATCTATAGGGGAGGTCTATGAGGAGGTCTGGAGGTCTCCAGCAGCCAGCAGTGGACGTCTAGCTGAACCGATGAACGACGAGTTACCATATACCATCCATACCATCCGAGTCCTATGGCCATATTTAAAAATATGGCCAATATTTACAGATGATGTATTGCAATGTTGCAGGTGGTCCACGCGGCGATAGGGTTGGTCCCGTCTGGCGCGCTGCTGGTCCTCATGCAGGTGTACTCGCGCGTGTTCCTGGTGTGCGGCTCGCTGCTGCTGACGCAGGGCGCCACGGAGTCGCCCGGCCTGCCGCTCTGCATCATCGCCTGGTCCGTCACTGAGATCATCCGATACGCCTACTACGCCCTCAACCTTGTCAACAGCGTGCCGCAGACGTTGCTGTTTTTAAGGTGCTTTTATAGAGATACTCAGTCAATAGTCAATGATTTAGTGTAACATAATATTTACAGATTTTCTTAGCCACGCTTTCGACTTCCCTACAATGTGCGTGTGCGCATCTTTTTAAAACCGTGACAAAAAAGTAATCCGCTTAATAAGTTTGACTTGCATTTGTAAAATTTATTTTCAATTCAGACCTGTGTCTAGAATTGGGTCTCTCAAACAAATTGAACAATTTTGATGAAATGAAGACAGTTCGAAGATTTTAGCAAGGTCTAGTGCAACGGTAGGCAACAGGCGGACCGCGAAAGGTAGAACCTCGGACCGCCAAATAAAAAAAAATATTGTAAAGATAACTAAAACTACTTGCCGACCGCTTGTCTAGTAGAATAAACCACGCCTTATAATCGTGAGATCATGAGGTCAAATCTTGGTCCTGGACTACTTATACCAAGTTCTTCGGAATTTATGCACGGATTTTCATACCAATTTTGCAATGTCAATCAATGGCTTTCTAGGTGACAAAAAACATCCTGAGGAAATAACCATTATGTTCTTAGATAAAATTAGGCGGCGTATGTGTATCCACAGGTCCGCATTGAGCCAGCGTGGTATACTTAACCCACTAGCCCTTCGTAAGCCTATGTTAAAGCAGTCAACTGTTAAAAAGCCGTCATAATACATGAAAAAGTTAAATGATATTATAATGAAAAGTTTAAGTTAAAGAAATAATCTAAATGATTAAAAGTTGCATTTAGAGAAAATTCATTTAACAAATGTGACATTTATGCAATGCATTCACAGACAACAATACTCCACATAGCTCAGAGTTGGTAGCGCTGACAGTGTACGTGAAATTAATGATAAAACTTTCTCTATTACAGATATTCAACATTCCTGGTGCTCTACCCGATCGGTATCACCGGCGAGCTACTCTGCATGTACCATTCCCTCGACGAGATAGCAGAGAAACAACTCCTCACATATTCCATGCCCAACGCCTGGAACGTGGCCTTCAACTACTACTATTTCCTCATATTCTACATGCTTCTCTACATTCCTCTATTCCCTGTACTGTTCGGACACATGCTCGCTCAAAGAAAGAAAATGCTCAGCAAAGATGCTAAGAAAACCAAATAAGAAATGAGATTGTGTTGTTGAAAGTTTTTGTGTGCGCTCGAATATTCAGTTGTAATTTTTTCTTATTACGAAGTTCTAACTCTCGGGTTTTGTGGGCTGGATTAGGCTAGTGTTAATTTTTTGTAAGTAGTTGGTACGTTGGTACAGAAAGAATATTAATTTGGTGAAGCAATATTATTTCTTAGATTTATTTACATTATAATGTTACGTGCAAAAAAATTTGTTGCTGTCTATTTTCTTGGCACTGAAATAAAATAAGATAGCAACATATTTGCTGTTGGTTTTTGTACTTTTTACCTTTTGAAAGAACATCTGTTAATTTATTATAGGTACATACTTCTATCAATGTATTGCCAATACAATCAGATGCGAACATAGATCTTATAGAAAGATTTGTTTTTCTATTTTTTTTATATGAAGTATTAACGGCCTTTGAAATAGCCGCACCTATCTCTCTTGCACTGCTTGCACATTCGCAAGTTGGAGTAGATATGCATCATATGCATTGAATATTTAAAAACCCAAATTTTGAAATATTATAATTTAGCAGAAGAGATCATAAAAAAAACTGTTTAAATATATGTTGCACATATTTTTATTTATAAATCTAATTTAACAAAGTAAATAAAAAAAGAAAATAATAGTTTTTAATATATAAATATTGTTATGGAAAATTGTGCAACATTTTTTTTATAAATCTTCTACTTTGACAAAAATAAAATAAGAAAATAACAGTTTTTTATGATCTCAACTTCAATATTGGGAAATTGAGCAAACGAGATGGAATTTGGCATTTACAGGGTTTTTTCTAATCAATTAGCATCCTTTCAGGGGCTTATTCTGTACATCAAAACTAACAACTTTAGTTCTACTACTGTTATTAATTCTCAAAAAAAAGTTTTTCCATGGAAAAATATCGTCCACCCTCGACAAAATGTATGGAACGTCAGATTTTTTTTAGTTTCTACAAAAGTCGCAAAACTAAAGTTGTTAGTTTTTATGTACAGAATAAGCCACTGAAATGATGCTAATTCATTCAGGATGCTAATTGATTAGAAATAGCTCTGTATAACTAGTTGAATACATTTCAAAAAGTATTTCTATCCTTGTTACACAATTACAATTACACAGGACAATTACAGGAAATAACCTACAGAAAATAATCTACAGATTGGAATGAAGACTTATTTCCTGTAATTCCAAATAATTTTGTAAACTAAATCGTTCGGAAACGTAATACATACATACATAGTTTATTTTATATTGATGTAGTAGTAAAGCTGCGCGTCCACTGGATCGGAATCGGAGCGTACGGTGCGTACGGAGCGTCGTCATTTACGAAATGCCGACGAGGTGCGTCCACTGCATTGGGATTCATCATCGGCAATTTAGGCATTTTTAAAGAAACCATCATTGACTGTTAACGTGCATTTGCTTTATGGAGGATAGTGACGAGGATATTGTTGTAATTAGCTATATTTTATCAGAAGAGGAAGAGAAAATCAAGAGGAAGGTTCATAATATAAACTCAAAAAGATTAATTTTCGGAGAATTTCATACATTATATTATGATTTATTAGAAGATGAAAATAGATTCTTTTGGTACATTCATATGACTCGAAAAAAGTTTTTTGAACTGCACTATTCACTGCGGATGACGTTATCAGAATAAATTCCGGTCTCAGGCGCAAAAATGCCGATCCAGTGGACGCAGGTACCTCGTAATCAATACAAAGCAACAAATCCTTTCGTTCCGTACGCTCCGATTCCGATCCAGTGGACGCGCAGCTTTAGTGGTAAACGGGTGCAATGATTTTATTGTTATTTAATTGATTAACGCTCAGTTGGTTTGTGGGTTATGATTATGAGAATCTAAGTGAAATAAAAATCAAATTTAATTTTTTAAACGGTCTTTTGATTGTAAACATTTACTATTCCGATAAGAAATCTTTGTGTAGTTTAGGTTATGTAATAGGGTACGAGGTATTGTTTCTCACACTATACAAGTACCGACTACCAACTGTAGATTGTGTACCTACATGTAAGTATCTCTTTTTTATACTATAACAATATGATAATTAGAGTTGAAAAAGTACATATTAATAAAATGTTGCCTCTTTCAGTTCCGCCTTTCAAGTCGTCACTAAGGAGTTCTGATGATTGAGTAAATGCGGCAGTCTGTCAGCAGCTTGAATGACAATAACAATTACTTCATTGCAACACCTTCTGGCCAGCAGATATAACTAAAGAGGTAAGCCGTAAGATTTTGAGTTAAAAGCTTTATAAGAATTATTTTTCGCCAAAAATCGCAGCACCGACTTCCACCCAGTACAGAATTCGAATAGTTTGCACGAATCGAAGTGACATCCATGTACACTATTGGTGATTTATCAAAAACGGCTCAGCTGATTTCGATAAAATTTAGATGGGACCACCTCGGGAGTATACCCTTTCAAACTAAAAAAGTTTTTTTTTTAATGTAGGTCTGTTCACAATTGTTGGAAATATCGATGAACATACACAAAAAATACATACAGACGAACATAGTACCTCCTTATTTTTGTAAGTCGGTAAAAAGGTCTGATTTTCGGAAGCAGCACAGTGACCTTGTGTTTGTTTCTATTAGGTTTCTTTTTCTACTAAAGTAAGTTCGCATAAGCCGGGTGCCTAGCCCTGCACGGGTAGCATGGCATAGGGACATACTGTTTTTCCACCATTATATCCCCTCGAAGAGGAAATAAAGTATCAGTTGACAATGACAACCGACATTAAAAGTGGATAAAATGGTTTATCCCTTTGCCGTGCTACGCAGCCGCCTGAAAGCCTGACATATTATTATGGCTAAATACAATTTTATACTACACCTGCTCGGAAAGTACCTTGATACTTTATCAAATTTACGGTAGAAAGTACGTCATTGCATATCGAACAAATATGCGGCGAGAAAACGCATCTGAGCGGGAGAGAAAAGTGTATGAAAATCCATTTCTTACGTGGTTTTTCTTTTTTAATTTTGGGTAAGACTATGCGCTGGTAACCTAAATATCAAAAGCCAAAAAGTTTTTACAGTGAGTTTTTATCTCCAAGTTCGCAAAATGACACTGGCCACTAGCTGTGTGTTGGATGGTGTCAAACAATTTGAAAAAAGAACATGTGAAAATTTCAGACGCCATTGGCGCCATTTTCAATTTGTGTGTTGTTTGAGGATTCAGTTTTCGTAGAAAAGTAAAATAAAACTATCAAAATGATAAGTAGTGATAGTGATGATGAAGATTTTTTAACTCCGCCGCAGTTGAAGGAAACAGCAAAAATACTGATTGATAACCTTTTACCACAGAAATCAATTAAAAAATATAATAAAACTTATGACGATTTTTTGCAATGGAAAAGTGAAATTTCAATTAGTAAAGATTTAGTTTTTTATTTTCCTCGTAGGTGTAGTATAAAGCAGCACTATGTATCACTCGAGAGAAAGTGCGATTCCCGATCTCGGGTGTTTTAAAGCCCTCGCCTACGGCTCGGGCTTCAAACGACACCCTCGACGGTAATCAGTCACTTTCTCCTCTCGGTGAACAATGTACTATTCTTTGCGTATTTTTGTCTGATACTTTTCCTTTCCGAGGGAATTTTGAAACTTGGATGAACGTAATGCGCTCAATATAAGTATTTCTTATCCTAAAAGGCCAGTGGTCCCTGTAGAAGGTCAGGTATAACAGCAGGGCCATAAAAGGAACTTAAATATCTTTAATAAGTACACTAATTATATGTTTTGGACGTATAAGGGATAAGTTACGCAAATACCTAGTATCTAATTGATACCATGTCATTATGACTCAAGCACAATTACTTATTATTATTTTTTATGTAGATAAAATAGTATTTTGTGACGTCTGTTGATATACCTACTCGATGTACTTTGGCGTTTCAATTGTTTGGATCCTGTAGAAGATAGGAACACATATTTCTATGCTTCCTCTAGGTTCGTATCTACCTGAATATAGGTCGAATCACACAACTTGGCGGCTGTGATGTTAGCTGCAAGCTGCGGGTTACCTACTCCTGAGTGAAGCTCACTTGACATTTGCGCGAGGATTGGGTTATCCGCAGCTTATAGCTAACATGGCAACCGCCAAATTGTGTGATTCGACTAGGTACGCAAGACATTCAAAGTACGTCGCCCGAGCCAAAAATATATTTTGCGCCCGAGTGGTAAGTACACTCTACTTTTCATCACCTCTATGAGAAAACAAAAAGCGCCTCATATTTTACTATAATACGAGTATTATTATTTAATAAAACGTAGAGTAACAACTAAATTGAAATTAAATGGTATCTAATAATAAAACAAATGAAAACTTATATTTACATTCTTTTCATTCATTTTCTTGGCGCTGAACACTAACATTACAAATACTTCCAAATTCAAAAAGTGCGCGGCAAAGATCATTCCGTCGCTCTTATAAAGTTCCTTAAAGAAAACACCTTCTTTGGGCGCACTTAAAGGCGAACCAAGTAATTCTTTTCGAATAGATGTGAATGTGATGAAATAGTGTTTTCTCTATCGAATGCCTAAAGTGAAAAAGAAACACAAATATTGTAATCAGCTGTTATAATTACGATAGCGCTTTCATAATTGGGCCTAGGGGGGGTTTGACTCGACCACCTTGTGATTTGTCCACAATCCAGATGAATGAAAAGCAACTGGGTTCTATTTACAGCGATATAGCTCTGGGCCAATCCCACTAAGTTCACACAAATCTGAACAGAACTTTATCCGTTTTTCTTCTTTGGCAAACTCATAGTTATTTGTTCTTATTCACAACGCCTGTGATGATTTGCTCAATGACATCTTTTTCTGTAATAGGTAAATAGAGGTAAATACGTAGTAAGCCATGGTGTTCTAGTGGTAGTAACACCCGACTTGCAATCGTGAGATCGTGGGTTCAAATCCCGATCCCGTACCAATGAGTTTCTTTGGAACTTATGTACGGAATTTCACACCATTGGCTTTTTGATGAAGGAAAACATCGTGAGGCAACCTGCAACACATCCGTAGAAGGAATTCGATGGCGTAGAATATACGCCATCGAATTCTAATATACGCCGTATATGAATCCACCAACCTGCACTGGGCCAGCGTGGTGGATATGGCCCAATCACCCTTCGTGGGTAGGCAGGCCTACGTCATGCAGTGGACTATTAAAAAGGCTGGTAGGTACAGTAAATACGTGAATGCTTTTACAATGTAATCTACCCAAATTCACAATGAATTGTATCATTATTATAACAATAGCATGCCTATAGTGAATGGCTCATGATCATGACACCTGCAGCAAAAACCTACCTTATATACTTATCGTCAACAGTATAAACCCTATCATTTACCTACTTATGATTGATGTATCTATAAACCATTTTTTTCTGATATAACCGTGTAAACAGGTCCCTTTTGCGCAAAACATATTAATTATGATCCATATCGGTATTGGGTACCCAATCGGCATTGATTTGTACTGATTACACTACGATAATCCTGATAGTGACTAAGGATTTGATTATTATATTATCTTCTCACACGGGGTTCGTATAAAATTTAATTGGATATCTGAATTGTATCATAGTTGATCAGGATTCGTGGGTGACACGATGAATAAAAAATACATAGCAGTGGTCCTGGCCGTGCTGGTGGCGGCAGCGGAAGCCAATACCGTTTCCTTGAAAAGCCAGTTCATTCCTAAATTGGGGGATAAATCGTGAGTTTTTTTATTACAACTAACGAGATTGAAAACGTCCTTACCAATCCCATAGTTAGCGCCACACAAATCGGCGGATAAGAAGTAGCCGCAGATGACACTTCGCCGTGATTCGCTAATTATTGCTCATGTGTGCACAATGCTGACGCCGCGTGGCGTGGTGCGGTGGTGCTGAGCACAGGCGTAGGGAGCGCACGGGAGACATGAGGTTGGCATGCGTGTGTGCCCCGGCGTCTTGTCTCTCTGGCTCCCGTGCATACCTATATTTTGCCTTTTGCACAGCGTTCTGCGCCTAACTCCCCATCCGCCGATTTGTGTAGCACGGATTATACCATTATTATTCCATAAAGTAGGTACTTCATTGAAGCATTAGCAACATCATTATTCTCGTCAGCCTATAATCGCCCACTTTCGAGCATAGGCCTCTTTTTACACCTGCCACTCATCCCACTAAGCATTAGCATAGGTAGAGATACTCGTATTCAATAGGAGAGCAGCAAGCTCACACCATTTTTTCCACTCCTATAAAACAGAAAACTTTCTAATTTTCTGGTGTGTAAAATTCTTATAACCCAAGTTTCAAACTCAAATCATTTATTGCAACATACCTATGAAATTTACATGCGGTTCTTAGTTAACATGTTTTGTATAGTTATTACATATGACCCCATAAGGGCAATTTATATTAGTATTGGAACAATTTATTGTTGTTTTCTAGATTATCATTAAAAAATCGTCTGACGTGTAATAGCATTTCGATAATAGGATAATTTTTTGTTGTTTTGTGAAACAATTTTCTCTTTCGATATCTTTTAGATTGTTTGGCAATTTATTGAATATTTTTATAGCCATAGAATTTGGGCTAGAACTGTGCATTGCTAAGTTAGACTTTGGTTCCACGAGTTTATGTCTATATTTCGCTCTAATTTTGTGCGTTTTATCAGAAGCTTTGTCAGTATAGTCAGGGTGCTTTTTGACAAATTAAGGCAGTTTCTACGCTTGTGTTGGGTCACATCACCTATACCTAGGTCTGTTGCCAACGGGTCCTTTTTGAAATCAATATCAAAGTGGTCATCCCTTCACCTTCGTATTGAATTAAAACGAAGTAAAGCGCTTCACTTGATCGCAGGGTACGATGGGACGGGCTCGGTCTAGCAGCAGATGTCAACGACTATGTCGACTCAACAATCAGCATGATTGTGCCATTCATCGAGCAACATGGACTTGATCCCATGCCACTGCCTGACGTTGAAGAAGGATTTGAAGTGGTAAGTTTTGGTTGTCCATCAATCCTTCCTCCTTCAGCCGTAGGACATCAACTGCTGGACATAGGTCTTCCTAGTAGATCTCTAATGAGACCTATTAGAAGCGGCATGCATCCAACACGATACTGCGGCTTTCATAAGGTCATCTGTCTTGTAGGTGGACTTTCTACGCTTCGATGCCATCGATGTCTCTCTTTGGCGCACCAAGTGCTTATGTTAAGCCGTGGGTTCCACCGAAAATATTCTTCATGCATGTTTCTTATAACAATGCTGTTCAGAACTCCAATAGCGGCCAAACTGGAGTTGTAGACTGTTGCTCACTCATAGTGTGCAACACAGTTATCAACTCTAATTGAACCACGTCTTTAAAATGCTTCCAAAATGTCTTTCAATACTTAGTTTTTCTTAGGCTATTCCTAAGACTCTTATTGACTGCCTCGGTGGCTCTGTGATTAGTGACCCTAACTTCTGGATCAAAGAGGCGTGGGTTCGATCCCCACCCAAGGCAAATATTTATGTGATAAACATAAGTGTTTGCTCTGTGTCTGGGTGTTATTTAGTTACTATCTATATAAGTATGTATTTAAAAATATGTATATGTAGTATATCAGTCTCTGGCAGCCATATCACAAGCTTTGCTTAGTTTGGGGTCAGAGGCCGTGTGTAAGGTGTCCCAAAATATTTATTATTGTTGCCGTGTGTAAGGTGTCCCAAAATATTTATTATTATAGGCCGAATCAAACTTCTTGGCGGCTGTGATGTTAGCTACAAGCTACGGATAACCCAATCCTGAGTGAAGCTCATTTAACAGCTGCGCGAGGATCGGGTTACCCGCACACATCCGCCAAGAAATTTCATTCGCCCTATACTAAGATAGATAGATAGATGAACTCTTTATTGCACACCAAGAAACAAAGATACATAAATATTGTAACAATGGACGGCCTTATCGCTCATAGCGATCTCTGCCAGGCAACCTTAGGATGGAGAGGACAGAAAGCGTATAAATAATGGACGGGGTGCGCATTAGTTAAAAATATAATTTAGATTACGAGTACAACATAAACATACATACTAATAATATTGATATAAATACTTAAAATACCTAAAAATAAAGAAAACAATACATAAAAAAATCATAAAAGAAACTTGTGACAAATAATAAACTAATACATAATAAATTACAATATACTACTTACATACATCAACATAAATAACAACAACAACAGTTACATAGTTAAAGAATTGACAATTTCTGCAGGTAATGATTTTTAATCTGATCTTTAAATACATTCAGTGATTGGGCTTTTCTGACAGTAACGGGCAAGGCATTCCATAACTGGACTGCCTGAAAGGCAGCAAATGAACGACCATAAAAAGTTTCACACCGTGCGGTAGGGGTCATAAGGGAAAGTTTATCCTTGGATCGGAGGGGAAGGAAATGAGCATCACGCCAGAAGGAAAAAGAGTCTTAAAGATAGCATGGGGCAGAAGGATTGAAGAGGATGTTATAAAGAAGATTAAGGATATGAGCATTCCGACGAAGACGAATCGGAAGCTAAGACTTCGTTTACTTTCGTTTTGTAAGTTAACATTGCCCTTATTTATAATATGTTGAATGATTCCAGAGACCCGTGCTGATTACGTACAGTGCGTGGCTGCGCATCCACAATGGCTACATGACCGGACTGGTGAACGTAGGCCGCTCCGGCGACCAGATGGTCAACTACTTCGCCAAGATGTTACGCGTCCGTGTGCGCCTGCAGTTCACTAATCTTGAGGTCAGTATTTTAAAGAAAAGTATTTTTTTACGAGCTTTTTTTAGTTTCACCTGCATGTCCCGTTGTCTGTAATCAAATTTTGCAAGTTAAGTATAATCCACTTCCCGATTTCTGATTGAGCTGAATTTTTGCATGCGTGTGTAAATTGCGTGACAATGCAATATTATTATGATAGCTGATCTGATGATGGAGCTGGAAGGTGGTCAAAGGAACTGCAATTAAACGACACAGCCTCGTCGAGTTTGGGCTCATTTGAATCATTTTGACGAGTAGTTTGTCTTTCAATGGTAACCAGGGTCTGATGATTGAGCTGGAAGGTGGTCCTAGGAGCTCTGTATTACGAAACGACGCAAACCTATCGAGTTTCGGCTCGTTTCATTCGTCTTCAACAAGTATTTGTTCAGTAAAAGCTTGTTTTTTTTTTGTTAATTATTATTATTTATTGCCTTAAACTGCGTCAGTACAAAGGTGTAACAAATATTTGGTCTCAACAGTTTGTCCTAGCGAACATGCTATTTAACTAAATTAATAGATATCAGTATATCAGTCTCCAGTATATCAGAGCCATGGAGAGGGCTATGCTCGGAGTTTCTCTGCGAGATCGAATCAGCAATGAGGAGATCCGTAGAAGAACCAAGGTTACCGATATAGTTCAGCGGATTAGCAAGTTGAAGTGGCAATGGGCAGGGCACATAGCGCGGAGAACTGATGACCGATGGGTTCGAAAAGTTCTCGAGTGGAGACCACGTACCGGCAAGCGCAGCGTAGGACGTCCACCCACAAGGTAAGGTCCACCCATAAGGATGACCTTATTAGGACCGCAGGATCGCTCTGGATGCAAGCCGCTACCAACCGGTCTTATTGGAAATCATTAGGGGAGACCTATGTCCAGCAGTGGACGTCCTATGGCTGAAATGATGATGATGATATCAGTCTCTGGTAGTCATATCACAAGCTTTGTTTATTTTGGTGTCAGAAACCGTGTGTAAGATGTCCCCCAATATTTACCTACGAGTAGGGTAAGTGCGCCAGTGAATGAACACTCCCCAGTGAATGAACAAAACATGGTTTTTTCTCCAAAATAAGAAAATAGGCAAATTCTACTATAAGAACTTTTATCTTTTTTAAAGTAAACACAATTTTGAAATTGTCAATACTAATTCTGGTGACGAATACAGCTCATGTGCAAAATAGCGGTGAGGTAAAGTTCACACGTGTAAGGAAAAAATATTTTGTATGAGCAGGAATTTAGGAACTAGGTAAGACGGTGCCCTTGTTATCGTAGATTTGTAGTCATAAATAAAGTTTTTACGACATTTTTTCTTGAAATAACGATCATAGATGGATCGATGCTTGCACTATGAGACAATTGATGACATTTTTTAATGTAAATACTAAATAAAACAAGTGTTTATGCATTGGCTTAAAAAAATACAAGTATGCTAGTGAATGAACGACTGTTCATTTACTGGGACTGAGGCTATTTTAAAGATTCATTAATAAACTAAGTTAGGCTGACTATACAAAGTTCATTTTTGCAATATACGTTCCAAAAACGATTTTATATCATTTGGCCAGTGTTGGAACATAGGTTTTTTCTTTTGGCCAATGTTGAAACATAGATTTTTTCATAGTTCATTCACTGGATTTTAAAAACCAGTGAATGAACTATGAAAAAACCGACGTGTTTTTTACTCTTATTGGACCACTTATTAAACGTAATGTAAATTAGTCATTCTAAATCAATGAAATAAGTACTTATTTACTATTTCAATGGGCCGGTTTTTTTATCATGCTGAACCAAGGATATAATTATTTGATATTTTCTTCGTGGCCGGAAGAATCAATTTACCTATTGATTCTTCCGGCCACAGTGAAGAGAAAATGTAGCAAAAAGAAATGCCGAACTCATATCAAAAGTCACTGAAGAAAGCTTCCATCCATCAGCCATTAAACCTTCACTGCTACACATAGGCCAAAGGCAAATTGACGCTGAATCCTTTCCATTACAAGAGATTGAAGGCGTTCTCTAAAGTAGCCGTAAACAGTTTCGGAGAAATACATCTCCCTGTCTTACCCCTCTTTTTTAACGGATTGCCTTCAAGCTCTCTTCTTGTACTAGGACCGACATAGTGGCGTTATTATACAAACACTTCAACAATTCAATATTCCGATAGTCAATCCGGCTGGAGAGACTCAAGCGCAGGCCACCGCCCAAGTTTCGACCGAGTCAAAGGCTTTCTCATAGTCCACAAATGCTAAGTCAGAGTCAGAGGCAAGTTATACTCTTTGGTCTTCTGTATGACTTGCCGAAGCGTATGTAGTGATCCATGGTACTAAAACCTTTTCGGGAACCGGCTTGTTCGGAAGGCTGGAAGTCATCAAGCCTGCGCTCGAGACGGTTCGTAATGACCCTTGAAAGCTTTTAAACGTGATTCAGAAGCGAGATGGGTCTGTAGTTCTTCAATAAAGCGTAGCGACTTTTTTGCACAACAATACCACGACGCTTCTGTTTCATGCTTCTGCCGTGATGCCCTCGAAGACGACGGTGTTGAAAAGCTTCTGAAGGACTTTTAGTACAGGTGTTCCACCCGCGTACAGAATCCTTTTGTTATTAAGCTGATTTAGGGCCATTCTGATCTCATACAGGCTAATGTCTAGGATATCTTTGGTGAAGTGTCGGGTCAGCTTAGCTCATGGGTCTTTGGCCACGCTGTTAACAGGCTTAGTGTAAGTTACCTTTTACAGACTGGATCGTGATGCGTTATATTAAGGATTACTGACCTTAATTGTGAACGCTAATTGAGTTATATTGTAAGTCAATTGTTTATTTTTAGGTATTCGTATACCTTAAATTAATAGCTAAGTCATAACAATTTAAAAAATGTGTTAGTTACTGTGAAATGTCTGATTTTTGATACTTAAAAAAAATAAAATATAAGTGTTCATTTACTGGGTTTTATTGCGTTCATTTACTGGAAAATGCCGTTCATTTACTGGTGTTTTAGGGTATTTTCAGATATATTGTAAAATATATTGGTAACTGTGCTAAATACAGGTCTAGACAATCGTTAAAATAATTTTAGAATACTTTATGGAGGCCATAGTAGACGAAAGAATGTAAGAATACTGAAAATGTATTTTTTACCGAGTTTCAAAGTTGAGAATTTCCTTAAGGTTTCATTCACTGGCGCACTTACCCTATTATATATTTATTATTTATTTATAATAGCACCTACCTATCGATAACGGGATAGGTACCATTAGCATTTCCTATTTAGCATTTCCTACATCTATAACAATAATATAATATTCAATATTTAGTAAATGAATCAATCAATTTTATTTACTTACTAAAACAAACATGTTTTTAAGTAGGTAAGTACATTAAGTAAGATACATTAACATTGAAACATAAAATTAATCGTAATACAAACAT
Organism: Hypomecis punctinalis; assembly: GCA_949316475.1. Taxonomy (NCBI): domain Eukaryota; kingdom Metazoa; phylum Arthropoda; class Insecta; order Lepidoptera; family Geometridae; genus Hypomecis; species Hypomecis punctinalis. Next base: position 13,100,475 of record OX438797.1, read on the forward strand.
TGTTTAAAACAAGGTAAGTAGGTAGGATTCGTTCTCACGATGCTTCCAAATGGAATCATTATCATCATCAGCCCCTGATATCCCACTGCTGGATATAGGCCTCCCTTTATTTGTCTCATTCCCTTTTCTCCCTTTCCACTCAAGCAAGATGCTTCCTAATAAAATAAATCAATTCAGTGCTGCCAATTTAGTGACACCAGGTACTACGTTAGTACTTCAAAAAACATTGAAAAATCCATTTATTCAGTTTTCACATCACGGGCTAGGCCCGGGCTTTTCAAGGGCTTCAATGAAGCCGTGGCCGACATTGAGAGGCCCTTTACAAACAAAATATTATAATAACACTGTCTTGGGCGGTAGGAAGAGAAAAACCACTAATTACAAAGACGGGAAATTTGTACAGTTCCGGGCTATTAGAATGAAATATTACGTGATAATGAGCTGATCTATGGAATGAGGTGCGGCACCCGCCAAGAAATGCTTCATTTCAAAATAGGCGGGTAGTGACTTGCCATCCACTAAATGGGCCTCCCATAGAGGCTACCGTAAGCTGGCACCGGAGGGGCAACATTGGTGTGGACGGCTTAAGGTGTCGAGAGGTCTGCGCGTTTAGTAAGAGCTCTAGTAGCTCGTTATGCTCGCGTTATGCCCTTTAACACTTCCACCCTGGAGCTTAGGTTCTTAGTTCTTACTATTTCCACTCCCAAGACGGCCGGTTAAGGCAAGAGAGGAGTCATGGATCTTATTTAGCCCCAGCGAATCAGGGTTGTTTAAATATTAAATATCACTTATCAAAGTTTTCTGATACCTAACCTACCTAACAGATAAATCACACAACAAGTAGTAGATAGATCGTATCATTTCGTGATTTATTTTGATAACGCCGTATTGTTTTACACGGCTTAAATGTTTTGTAATTTTCCTGAAACATTAGGTATAAAGTAGTAAGTACTTACTAGTAAATAATTAAATTGTTATCTAATAATTACACAAACTTTAGGTAAGTACTTACCCATTTTACTGACATTTACATAATGTACCTGTAAACTAATTAGATATACGCTCTAATTGTAATTATATGTATGTGATCTTGCTGAAAGAAAGAAATAAATTAAATAGTTAGATTTAGTTAAACGATAGCTATCTAGAGCTACTCTTTTAGAAATTCATTTCAATAATAAACAATATTGCCAAATATTATTGAAATCGGCTGATAAAAAGCGCGCCAGCACCCGTTTTTACGGAAATACCCCTCTCCCCTCAATCAAAAATCTCCGACGAATAAATATGCAATATATAACTAACTAATACTTATGTAAAACCCGTGTACTAAGTTTCGTCAAGATTCGTTGAAAAATGTGACTGTAGAAAAAATCATCGTATCGAATCGATATCCGGACAGACGTCGTATCTAAAAAAAATCGTCGTATTGACGCACAGACCTCGCTTCCCTTCGGTCAAATATTATGCAATTAATTTTACTCCATACTTAGGTAACTTTCTTGGTGTTATTTCAGTTCGTGTACAGATACCTAGTGAAGGTGATGAACATCGGGCCCACCGGCGGCATCGTGGGCTCGCTCGACCGGTTCGTGGTCAACGTGGACGTACTCATCGACTTCAACAACGACGAGGTCCACCTGCAGGAATTCAGCCTTACTAACATTGGGTAACTTGCTCTACTCTAAAACTACATAACATACTCGTAGGTGCAGCCAAAAGACAGGTAGGTGTCACGTGAAAGCCATGAACACCAGACCTTCGGGCGGCATCGTGACTCGACCACTTGACCATATTGTGGTCAACATGGACGTCAAACTCATCGACTTCAACAACAACGAGGTCCACCTGCAGGACTTCAGTCTTACTGACTTTGGGTAAGATACTCTGCTCTAAAACTACATTACAGATAGGTACAGCCAAATGACAGGTAAGTAGGTGTCAAGTGAAAGTCATAAACATTTGGTTGAAAGGAATCATGGGCTCACGCGACCATTTTATGGTCAACGTGGACGTGCTCATCGACTTCAACAACGACGAGGTCCAACTGTAAGTTCAGCCTTACTGACATCGGTTAAGATACTCTATTATACTAAGTATACTTTATTACCTGGACAAGACAGGTGGGTGTCACGTGAAAGTCATGCACATCGGGCCTTCGGGTGGTATCGTGACTCGATCACTTGACCATACTGTGGTCAACATGGACGTCAACTCATCGACTTTAATAACGACGAGGTCCATCTGCAAGAATTCAGCCTTACTGACCTTGGGTAAGATACTCTACTCTAAAACTGCATTACATTTAGGTGCAGCTAAAGGACAGGTAGGTGTCACGTGAAAGATCATGAACAATGGACCCAGGCAGGCAGGGCGGCATTGTGGCTCGATCATTTCACCATAAAAATAATTATTTACACCAGTGTGCGAACTGAATATAGAGGGTTCCCGTCCTGTGTCAAGCGTTCAGACGGTGCGCATGTCGCCGCTGGTGGCGGCTGGGCGGCGCAGTGCGTGGTAGTGATATACGCTGAATCAATCAATCATTTAACAAGAGAGAACAAGAACTTAAACATCCGAAAGTGCAACGTATGGGCCTTTCGACCCATAAGTATGCACATAGGACGATTACATACACGCTTATAATTATTCTCATGACTGACACACTCTATAGCTAACTTATTTATATTTGTAGTGTAATATTTATATATATATATTTATATTTACGAGTCAAGAAAAATATTGATACTTGCAGCATAAAATAATAGTACGGCATAAATGTAAAAATAAACTATAAAATATATTTGAAGTTGGGAACTATTGACATATTTATTTTACGACAATTTAAGATAAGAATACTTACTAAATGTATAAAATTAAAATCAGACAAAAAATTGTAACTTGATAATTTGTAACATTGAGATATGAGTTTGTAGCAAAAATCTAAATAATAATTATACAAAGACCCTGAAATATGTATACACCAGGGGAATAGGAGGCACCAATAAAAAAAAAAAAAAAAAAAAATCTATCAATCATCTTTGCGTCTGTGATGTTAACTAAAAGCTGAGTATAACACAACTCTTTTTTTTTACCAGGGGTAATCTTTTATAGATACCACCACACCTCGAGGGTAGGCGGGTGGTTATGTGGGAGTCCCTCCCATTGCTGGACGGTATAGACGGTATAACCCAATCCTGACTGCATGAAGCTCACTTAACATCTGTGTATACAAGGATCTACGCATGCTGCGCATCTTACGAGGTTTATTTGTTTATTTCGTATAGGTTTGCGTTTGGCTACATACCTACGGTCTGATGTTAAGCAGATATGCGGTCTAGGGTGTAGCATGCTTAGGTACCTAGAAGATACCTAACCACATTGCACTTTAGCGGACGACAGACCCAAGCAAAGCGTATCGCTCGGCTTATAGGTATGAACTTACAAGATGTACCTAGCTATGTGTATAGTTTTATCATCTATAGATGGCTCAGATTGGCTCATCGGTCTAACACATAATGATGAGATCGGCTTTTTTAAAATGACGTTGTATGTACAGTCGCCTGCGTGTGCGCCTGACCGGCAACATACTGACGGACTGGCTGGTGAACCCCGTCATCGGCGTGTTCGTCAGAATCTTCGACACCATCATCATCAAGGTCGTCGAGAGCAACATCAACTCCGCCGTTCAAGACGTCATCGTGCTCATCAACCGCAATGTCAAGGATATCATCAGTGTCATCGAATCTATCAATGCTTAAGATAGTCACGTTACTGACTAGTCGACTACGTTTTATTTAGATAAATAAAAATAATCGTTCATTCTCAACGGCTGTTTCCTTTATTGCTCCTTATTAGTGTGGAGGCGTTAAGTGCTGCACTGAGCCCTTAGTCCAGGTTTTGCGCAGTTTACCTAAACTTTCGCGTTCACCTGTGGCTCCATACATTTTACAAAATATAGACATTAAATGGCTACAAAAATAAGAGGTACAATACATAAACAACAAAACAAAGCAACAAAACACAAAAAAAAACAACAGTATTACTAATATTCTTGTCACAAAACTACTCGTAGTCCCAACTCAGCGTAATGCTTGTTGCGCTTTGTTACTTGTGGTTGCTTCGTTGCTTTTGGTAATTTCAACTGTAATTTCAATTTACTTAATATTTAAAATTACTCCAGTGGCTTGGATAGTTTATTGATTTTTATAGCGTTGTTCGGAAGTCGGATATAACGAACAGCGAGATGAAAATGGAACAATAAACGTGTAGCTAACATCACAGCCGCCAAGAAGTTTGATTCGGCCTATACTAGGTGAATTTTTTTGTACTACATATTCTGAAACTATGTATCTGGATTGAGTAGGTACTATGCATCTGGATTGAGTAGGTAAGCTACGTAAGATTATTCGTTCTATCATACGATTGCATGTAAGAATTGGTAAAAATAGATTACTGCGCTGTATATTTTCGGTGCGTGTGAAAGTAGGCGGTTAGCTTTAACGTCAATATATTTTTTTTAGAGTAGGTAGGTATGTACTAAGTGCCACACAAATCGGCGGATGGAAAGTTTTGCGCAGAGCGCTGTGCAAAAGCCGAAATATAGGTATGCGCGGTAGCCAGAGAAACCAGACGCCGGGGCACACCCGCCCGCTAACCTCATGCCTCCAGCGCGCTCCCTACGCCCGTGCTCAACACTTTGCCACTTGTGTCGGTATTGTGCACACATGCGCAATAATTAGCGAATCACGGCGAAGTGTCATCTGCTAACTTGTCATCTGCCGACTTGTGTGGCGCTTAGTAAGTATACCTATGTAAGTAGGTAGTTATTATGAATAACAAAGCGATAACAATAAACTATAAATTAGCGACTCATGTAGATGCCTTTTTTTAATATTCCACTGCTGAATGTAGACCTACCCACGATGGTGATTTGGCCATTATCTTATCCACCACGTTGGCCCAGCGTAGGTTGCTGGATTCACAATTCACGTACGCCATCGAATTTCTTCTACGGGCGTACGTACGTTGCATCACAATGTTTATATTCACCAAAAAGCCAGTGGTATGAAATTCCATAGTTCCAAAGAACCAAAGAACTCTTTGTTATGGGATCAGGATTTGAACCCACACTAAGCCCGATTACAGACGCGCCAGCGTAACTATATTATCTAAATAGCATAGTTCTGTTTCTTTTTCACTTTAGGCATTCGATAGAAAGAACGCTTTTTACGCTGCTATTTAATTTACGCTGGCGCTTCTGTAATCGAGCTTAATCTCATCATAAAGAGGGTGTTACTATCACTAGACCACTAAAAATAGCGCCATCTAGCGCTCAGTAGTAAAACTATTTTTGTTGTTTAAAAATCCTAGACAATATTGCATTTCTTTTGCACACATAGCGTAGCGTGCTGAACTTAGAGTGCTGAATGGTGATTATGAATAAAAAAACTGACAGTGATAATCTTTCTTGAAATGACATTAGACAACATTGACATTTTCATCAGAGTTGTCATTATTGAAATAAATCCCAATAAGTGGAGAAAATATTACAAAATAACCGGATTATTCAACGCAACCACTGCACTGAAGTCTGAATAAAATTCATTAACTGTTCTTCTTGTATGTCCACCTTTTATCAGAATGTAACCACGGTATGTGCCTTACATCAAACTGAACTCAGTGAACCCTGAAATAAAAATCTTTGCCTCTATTGAAATAGCTGTCACATTTCTTTAACAGAAATTATTACTGATTAATTTTATACTGCTATTTACCGTTTCGTATTTAGCGAAATAAATAATTATATATTTCGAATTGGGGAGGTTTCTATTTATTTTTTAACTTTTTTAGGGAAATTTAATACACTAGTACGACAGCCCTGGTGCACATGTTTTCTTTGAAATTGAATTTCATGTTATTTTTGGTTGATCATTTAATGATAATTGAAATAAAAAAAGTAATCTAGCTAAAATGGGGAAAGCAAAAAAACTGAAACCTTCACAAGTAGCCAAGAATGTGTCCCTTGCAGATCAAATTGAATCAGCGCAATCTGTAAAATCCAAGAGCAGAGTTAAGGAGAGGAACAGGCATGATGATGACGACGAGGTAGGTTATTTACATAGATATTAATAAACAAAAAGCATTGTGTTGCCAAGATTCTATAACCATCCCTTTACTGTAAGTTCAAAAACACTAAGAATGGTCTAAATTACAGTATCTTCAAAATACCCCTAGAACTTATCAGCTGTGATTTTATACTAAATAACAATTTTAATTTCAGTTCGTTAATGCAGATCTGTCTAAGAAAATTTTAAAAGCAGCAAGAAGGCAACAGGCTGAGCTTGATGGGGATGTTGGACCGTCTCCGGCTAAACATGTGACACTGCCTCCATCTTTACGAGGTGAAAAAAGTCAGCCTATTCTGAAAATGTTACTAATGCTTTGTAATGTTTTCATAACATACCTCAATGATAATGTTTCAGTCACTATGGCATGGGTTAATTGGTTGATTTACCATATGCCCTGATAAAAATTCTACAAAGAAGAAAAATGCTTGGTCTCTTGAGCTTGGATATGGAAAATACCTGACACAATTTTATTTTTATTTGTTGATTTAGACATCTGATTTAAATGTTATATTAATCACCACAGCCATTGTTGCTTTCGGAAGAAAACTTTGAATTCTATTTACTATTAACTAACTAAAAAAAAATAAAACTATTAAATATATAAAATGCACAGGGTTGTCATGCAGTATTGTTGCTTTTTAAGCATCATCACTTACTAATTTTCAAAATGTTTTATTATATTTTTAGATGATGTCTCGGATGCAGGCTCCGACTCAGAGAAAGATGACCTAGAGCCGGACACATTCTATGATAACATTGAGATCAATGAAGAAGATGAGGAAGCCCTTAAAATGTTCATGGCGTCGAGGCCAGAGAGGACACGGACTCTAGCTGACATTATAAAAGAGAAAATAACAGACAAACACACTGAACTACAGACACAGTTTTCAGATGTCGAGACATTAAAGTTACAGAATATAGATCCCAGGTATATGAATTTTTTAATACTGTCCATAAACTTAGTCATAATAAGATTTCTTCGTAAAAGATTTATCCTTACTAATATTATAAATCCGGAAGTGTGTTTGTTCCTCTTGCATGCAGCAATGGAGCAATGGATCCACTTGATTTTGGCATGGACAATTGGACATAGTTTGAAAGACGGAAAGTTACATAGGCTTCTTTTTATCCCAAAAAAATGAAAGGTTCTCTTGGGATAGTACAAAAATAAAAATAGGTGGGCAGAGCCACAAGCAAAAGCCAGTCCATAATAATTTGATATTGGACCTGTTATTTCTGTAATGATGCTATTGACTTTATTATTGAAATAGCTGATAATGATGTCTAAATTTGAAATGATTACTTTTTCAGGATAAAAACAATGTACGAAGGAGTCAGAGATGTCTTAAAGAAGTACAGATCAGGAAAGTTGCCAAAGGCATTCAAAATGATACCACATTTGCAAAACTGGGAGCAAATATTGTACATCACAGAACCCACCACATGGTCGGCAGCTGCAATGTATCAGGTATAATCTTTTCCTTTTATGGAGAAATGCAAAAATTAAAACATCATTCACTCTAAGTGCCTGTATGTATAGTTGAAGTTGTAATAGGTTGGTATAGAGGTCAAACATTAAGTAAAAGTTCTTTACCTAGTCATAGTCGTGGTACCTTAGTGGGAGAATGTTTGCTTTACAAGTATTAAGGCATGGGTTCATAACATGTACCAATTAGTTGTTTGGAATTTTGGTATGGATTTATACACTGGTTTTGTAATGAACAATGGTAAACTTTGTAGGGCAACCTGCATATATCCTTAGAAGAAATTCAATGGCGTATGTGAATTCACCTACTTGTATTGGGCCAGGTGTATATTGCACAATCACCCTTGTGGGTAGGCCAATGTTTAGCAGTGGACTATTTAAAGGTTGATTGGACAGCATAGGCATACAAGTCGGCAGATGTGAAGTAAGCTATAAGCTGTGCAATATTCAATCCCGATTGAATCTCACATGAAACTGCGTTGATTGGGTATTGCACAGCTTGTAGCTATCTTCGTATTCGCCGACTTGTATGATTCAGCATAAACAGTACCTATTAATGCCTATAAAGATTGTTTTTTTTTTGTTTCTAAGTGAAGTTTTAATAAATTCGACGTTACAAATTTTCAGGCAACCAGAATATTTGCATCAAACCTAAAAGAGAAGATGGCGCAACGTTTCTACAACTTAGTCCTGCTGCCCCGAGTGCGAGACGACCTCGCCGAGTACAAGAGGCTGAACTTCCACCTGTACCAAGCTCTGCGCAAGTCCCTGTTCAAGCCTGGGGCGTTTATGAAGGGAATTTTGCTGCCACTCTTAGAGGTGAATATCACAACTACACAAATGTTAGTTTTGTCCACAGTACATAATTCTATTCAAACCTCTTTATGTCATAAGTTAAAGTTTCTTGACGTTTTGTGATAGCTTTCCAGTGGCAAAGAAATGCCTGAGATACCACAGATCTATTACAACAAGAGAGAATGAGGCAATTTTCTCACTGCAAAAATGTATGGTCAATCACTATCACTAGTTGTCAAATGTTGTTAGTAAAATTATAATTTATTTGTATGCTAAATTATTGTAATCTGTTTTGGCTTTATTTTTGTTTTTATATTAGTAAGATAATTATTATGTATTGTAACGCTGTTGATAACAAGAAATAAATTAAAAAAAAAAAAAACATCTACTTTGTACATTTTTACCGACTTCTAAAAAGGAGGAGGTACTATGTTCGTCTGTATGTATATGTTTTTATTTTTTTTTGTGTATGTTCATCGATATTTTCGCCAATTGCGAACCGATTTATAAAAATCTTTTTTCTTTCGAAAGAATATACTTTCGAGGTGGTCCCATTTAAATTTTATCGAAATCGGCTGAACCGTTTTTGATAAATCAACTAAAATGTACACGGATTTCACATCGAGTCATGCAAATTCTTTGAGTTCTATACACGGTGAAAGTCGGTGTTGTAATTTTTTTGCGGAAAATAATTATTCTTATGAACTCTTTTTTTTTAGTCTGGCGACTGCACTCTTCGTGAAGCCATCATCGTGGGCTCCGTGTTGGCTCGCAACTCCGTGCCCGTGCTGCACTCCAGCGCCGCGCTACTCAAAATCGCCGAAATGGACTACACTGGCGCCAACTCTATATTCCTAAGGATACTCTTCGATAAAAAATATGCTCTGCCCTACAGAGTGGTGGATGCTGTCGTATTCCATTTCCTAAGGTAATTAATTTAATCATTGCGATAGATTTTTTACAAGGCATACATATAACATAGCAACATTAAGCTTTCTAGTCTCAGAGCAAATAAAAAAATCAAGAGGGAACGTCGTTAAACAGTCAAGTGAAGCCGGTTTTAAATACATGTGTGAGTGCGTCACTGCTGCGTCGCCATAGTTCGACTGACAAGCCAAGGCGTAGTTTCCTTGTACGTTGAAGTGTGTGTGTGATTGTCTTTACACGGCGAGGCGTAGTTTTGGTCGGCCTCACTTGTTTGTTCACCACATTCTCTCTTGACTTTTTTATTTGCTCTGAGTTTCTAGTATTTGTAAATCAAACGAGCTAACTATGTACAATCTCTGTGCAAGATTTTATACAACTTATCAAATAAATCTATAACTTGAAAACACTGAAAATGCGCGAAACGTGACTGAAATGCCAGTAGTGCTGCGATTTCACAACTAAATGAGTCCTTATAGGTAGTAGTTTGACTAGGTGCACGAGCACTTACAACTGAGCACTATCGTGGGTTGGATGACGCGTTAAATTATAGGCCCCGATTGTATTAACCATTTAGCCATGTCAGAGGCCTTCAAGCGGCCTTAAAAACTATAACACCAGTGCAACCACCCGGCCTATACAAATTTTAATGAGTTTTAAATTTCTTTTTTTAAGATGAGGCATCGTGCCGACAATCACGAAAACGAGTACTTTTGAATGCGCGATGTGAGAGGACGAATGATATTCGTTCAAATTTAAAAAAAATATCATAGATAAGGGAAAATCTTGGAAAATTTTATGAATTGGACAAAATTTTGAAAAGTAACCGTTTTCATTAAAATAAAACTTACAAATATCTCACTAAAAGAAGTTTAATAATTGTGAGTAATTAATTAAAAACTCACTGCCGCCCGCCGCTCTGGCGCGATCCTGTCGAGTTCGACCGCGTAAAATTTGTCCGAGTGTAGGGGCGCGGTACTCGATTTTTGAAACAATAGTTTATCAATGCGTCACCTTAATGAGCCCGTGCTTTACAGATTCCAAAATGACGGGCGCAACTTGCCCGTGCTGTGGCACCAAGCGCTGCTGACGTTCGTCCAGCGTTACAAGGCTGACATCTCGACCGAACAGCGTGATGCTTTGTTGGAGCTGCTGAGAAAACAATCCCATGCTACCATTACACCTGATGTGAGTTGTTACTCTATTTTTCTGGACCAGAAGTTCTGGGGCCTTATTTTGTAAGCGCTCTGGCGTTCGGCTTCGCTTTTCCTCCCGCTCGCTCTTGCGGCGTGAGTAACTGGCGCGAGCAGGAGAAAAAGCGAAGCCGAACGTCAGAGCGCTTACAAAATAAGGCCGCTGGTTGTGCTATTTAAGTTAAAAATGAGCAAAAATTTACTGTGTGAGTAAAGCACTGCAGCAATTTCACGCCTATTATTGTTGCTTTGTTAAATCTTAAGGGCTCACTGATCATCATGCCAAATAAATGTGATATCATGTAACTAGATCCTTAGTAAAATTTGTATATGCATGACGTCCTACTGCCCTACTGACAGTCAGTCGATGTGTAAATTGAACTGACAGTGAAGTCTCTCATCAAAAGGCTCCATGCAGTGTAGAGTTTTAAAATAAGGAGTTCCGCTCCCTTCTTAATATCGCGCGTCATATGGCTAGGTGTTTGTTAGGAATTATCGAAATTAGACTACGTTCAGTACGCTCAGTCTTCAGATGGGTAATCGCGGGTGTCATTTACAACTGAGCGCTACCGTGGCTCGGATGATTCGTTATATTGTAGATCCCGGTTTAACCGTTTAGACATGTCAGAGGCCTTCAGGCGGCTTAGGAAATCCGATACCAGAGCTAGCCACCCCGCCTATACGAACTTACATATTTTTAATATGTGTTGTGGCTTTGTGTTCATGATATCAGTGATACCATTAAGGGGCGTGGGTGGGTTGTGTATAAAATGTCTAACCAGAATCAAGATTTTAGTACCAAACACAATTTGTTTTTAAAGAAAATAATATAATGTTATTCTGGAGCATATCTTCTGTTGGCAAACCATATCTGATACAACCTCGTATGGGAATTAACTTCACTAGATTGAAAAAAAATCCAAATACACTTTGTTTTGAACGAAGCTCTTATTTCTTGACGAGTAGTATTTTATAAGTAGTATTTTTTAAATGATGTTTAATGTATTAAGCGGTAGCTAAAGTATTGGCAAATCACATAAAACAGTCAAAACGTTGACTTGACAATTTTATATGAATTTTTATTTGTTGTTAATTTCACCATATGAAGACGCGCTCTCCTCGTTCCCTTGCCGTCTCGCCTTGTTCACTGAGCGCGTCTATGCACGATAGGCACACTCTTAATATTTATTCAAATGATATGGTACATTTGTCTCATTGTCTGTTTCCACAGATTCGAAGAGAGCTACAAGCCGCTGCTTGCAGAGATGTTGAAGTGAATGAAGCTACATCAAACGCCATGGCAGTTGAATAAGATATGTTATTTTGGATAAAATAAATGATGGTATTTATATCTATTGTATTATTTCTTGCTTTGTAGCTCGCCCATAGTTAGATACTAGATTCTGTAGAATAGTTGTCTTTCTATTAGTTATGGTATAAACACTCCTATAGTTTTGAGTAGTAAAAGTACAAAATTTACTACAAATACTGCTATATAGGATATGCATTATAATGCATCCATGGGAAATAAGTAATCAGGCCAGATATATTGTATTTAATGCCTTAAAACAGTGGTCATCAAACCGCGACCCGCGGGCGTGATCGGTGCCGCCTGCAGTACAGGTGTAAGTAATGTATAATTTATTATCATATCTGTTTTCAAAAGACTAGAAAAGCGAATAATATCGCGCTAGATACGCAGTTAGTTAAAATATGAACAGTGTTCATACTTGCTTTCAAATTATTAAAAATACTGAAATAACATTCATACTCGCTTCACTTGCGCATATGAGTAGTAACGTGGTGTGCTTTGTGCATGCCTGTTTTGAAATTACTGAAAAAACCCGAAAAAAAATTGGCGTTTATTGCGCTCGCGCGTAATAGCACTAAATTAGGCTGCTTTACTCAGGTCTGTTTTGAAATTACTATAAGAACCAAAAAAATTTGGCATATTTTTTTCCATATACATAGCATGTTTCATAGGCACATAAGGTGTTATAATCAAGTTCATCAGGGCGCGGCCCACAGTGATACTTTGCACTGTCCTATGTGGCCCTTGATCAGAAAAGTTCGACAACCACTGCCTTAAAAGCTATTTGCTAGGTTGCGTTATCCAAAATAGAATTAAATTTATTAGTCGTAGTAATTTAAAATACAATGCCTATCATGTAGGTCTTACAAGTATATCAGGCCTTGAAATACTGAACAGAAACTATTACTTTGTAGTAGTAAATTTTAATAATAAAACAACTTTTTAACATAAGTAATAAATTATATTATCGCTAAACATTGCCTCGTCATCTTAACACATCTGATTGTATAGGTTTATCCACCTGACTGGCCACTAAATGAACTGGAGGTAAAACTGAACCCTTGCAATCGCATTTTCTTCCTGACACATAGTCAAAGGAGCCCACTTTGCATCTGCACTGCTCGCACACCAGTTTTCCTTTCGTCCACAACTCTTCCTCCACTTTAGTTTTTATCCAATCGGGTAGTTTATCTTCGGCTAGGTAAAGAAAGCTGTTTATATTATAGCTGCTGCATTTCTCAGGGTCGCAAGTTGCATTGTTATTGCAGATAACTGTCAAATCTGTGACCAATACGTGACGGCATTTGTGGCATTTTATCACTCCCGTGGCTGGTAGTTCCATTTTACGTTGTTGGCTACGCCTAAGTGCTTCTATTGCCCATTAAAACTATTTCTTATTATGATAATACACTCATTTTAGATCGCCTTTTTGGAATGATAACTTTTGGTTTTCGGCCAGAGATCTTAATGTAGCGATTGAAACTGTTCTTTTCATAAATTATGAAAGCGACTAAATAATAATTTTCTCGATATTCATAAGCTTTAAAGAGAATGTAATAGATAAGCTTTGCGATTTTACGATTTTGTCATTTTGAGGTTATATTTACATCGATTTTATGAATAAGATGAAGCATAGACAATGTAGAGCAACATTCAGATTATTGAATGAGTGAGGTATTTGAACTTCAATCATGAATGATTTGTAAAATTCGTAGTACTATGGCCACAAATGTCACTTTTGAGCGGGCTTTACGAATTTTAGCGGCAAAATTCAAAAATTACATGTTCCAACCTAGCGTAGTCGGACGAAACATCTGCGCATCAGAGATTTTTTCGGATTACCATTTGATATGGCAAAAAAATAATTAAATTGATGAAGTGTTTGAGAAGAAATGAAACAACATTTCGCATGTGCGTGATATTTTATTTCACTGAACTTATTCCACGAGAATTTTGCGCTGTCCAATGAATGCAAAGTTTTATTTAACTATGTGACTAATGTGCTTCTTTATAATGTTCTAAGTACACGTAAGTATTCGGCATTTACGCTTTATTAATTAATTATAATAATAATTAACAATAACGAACAACCGTTCAATAAATTTTATGTATAAATAGTATACATAAAGCAAAATCATTGTGACTAAATTTTGTAAAGAAGCTATTGAGTATAACTTTCCGATCGGTAGTGCTTACAGTAAATAATGTAATACAGGTAAAGGTATGGTCTTCAATATTGGTCTTGTTACAAATATAATACAATGCATTTGAGATTTTTAGGAAAAAATAAAAGGACAAATAACAATTCTCAAGAAGATAGCCCACCGCACATTTTCATAAATTGAAATTAATCGCTAGGTCCAAATGCGCCAGCGCAACAATAACTAAGTATAACAATATTTAGAATTTGATTTTTCCAGTAACTCACAACACAACTGTCCAATAGTAGAATAATAAAATCATAGTCTATGAACTGTGTTTTTACGATGCTTCTCAGCATCTACACGATTTAAGAGTTTGACCTGTACAAGTACATGTAGCTGAAGATATGAAAGTGAATAGATAAAAGTATAGGCAACACGAATATTGAACTGAATGTACAGATAGGGTTACCATGCTTAAAGTTTAGCGAGATGCCTGTTTACTGATGTAGGTATAGGTGCTGATGATTTTTCAGAAAAACATCTCTCTGAGAGGAACATTGGTAAAATACTGTTTTTTCAGAAAAACATCTCTTTGAGAGGAACATTGGCAAAACACTTTATTTCCTATTAAAATTTAAATGGACTTAAAGGTAACATTATTGGAAATATTACATTTCACAAGACTCATTTTCCGAGTAGTCCATTGAAAAATTACATTTCTCAGTATATATCAAGTAGGGCTCAGTAGTGTTAAGTTATAACTAAGTTTGTGGGGTTGCTATGCTTGTCCCACGGCCGCACACTTGATATCTATAAAATCATTTGCGTCCTCTGAGAAATGCACGATAAGCTCAAAAAAATGTAACATTAAATGGGCCAAACAGTTTCCAACAGTAAAGTGGCAGGCTTCTAGCATATAGCTTTATAAGTTGAAATTAGCGTCAAATATTTGACAAAAAAATCTTATAATGGCAACCCTATGTACGCTGTGCCTAAGATGTTAAAAGTTTCAAGGCATGCCTGGGATCATAATATCTTTTATGTTATAAAGCGGCACACTCAGCTATCTATTAAATTATGATTCAAGCAATACGTTTCTCTATGCTACGTTCTTGCAAAATAAATAAATGAACGTATAGTTATACATTTTATAAATACCTGTATATATGTACAATTAGAAACACGCAACATGCTTAGAACAATATTTTGTGAATAACAGAACTCAGATGAGAATGTAACCAAATTTTCATAATAATGTGATATAATGTAACGATACGATAGATAACGGGGGGTTATGAGATATTATACACAACAGGAAATATAATATATACATATTCATACATTCTGTAACGCTTAGTTAACTTTGACTATTGAAGTGTCTAGTTATTTGGTAGTAACAGGTATATTGTCACGATTTCTATGGACACGTACCTACCTACAAAATATTATTGTCAATGATAGGGGTTTGTATCATATACTACTAGAAATGTGATAGCTTAATGAGGGGAAAATGTCACCGGCTCAGTGCCACGTTTAGGTTGAGCTTGGAAAGTTCGTGCGGAAAATTTTGAAAAAGAAGTTAGATTTTTTAAATAGGTACTTTTCAGCGACAGTCTATACTAATAACATTTTGTGAAATTTTTTGCCCTCATTATTTTTCGAAAGAAATAAAAATATTGCTTAAATTTTCATTCTTATAGCTATTATTACATGCAGTAGTAGCATACACATGGAAGCCTACTGTGAGTTTGCGCCTGAATGTAGCTGCACTACAAATGGATAAGTAGGTTCTAGTAATAACATAATATTTTGGTCAGTCACTAAGGCATACAGAATGTATAAATAATAAAGCGAGCATTCCGAAACAATCATTATAAGTGCGCTTAATCTTTCAGCCTAACAATATAAAATTTCGATCACAGACAAAATTACATAATACAAAGCACGCGTTAACTTTGCGCTCACGTTGTTGAAATATTAAATACTTAACTTATCATTACAATATTCTATAATAATTGTGAGTTTATTCAAAGCTGAAACAACCAGTTTTTTGTGACTAAAATATTTCAAGGCAACAATTTTCAAATGATTAAGCGAACATCTTTCGCAAGGTGACGACTTATTTAATACTCTTATCGCTAACTTTTCGATTCGAAGAGCGATGTACTTAAAGTAATTAGTACTGCTGAGTGCTGACGCACATGGTTTAATTACGGAGATTCGACTGTGTCGACCTGTTTTTCAGATTTTACAGTTCGCTTTTTATCCTATGAGAATCGAGATGGCCAATTATCAATGCCCATAATTCAATCAGATCTATTCTCTGGGCTAGTAATTATACGTTTTGAAATAGTCACAGTTGAAAATAATACCTATTATGCACACATTTTGTAAGCATGTGCTCTCAAATTTTCACAAATCAGCGGTTTTAGCTTTGTTACTCTGAGATCAAAATAGAAGTAAGGTGTTGCATTTCAAACGTCTACCGTAGAACTTATGAGGATAATAAAACGTTCTTAGACTAGATCGCATCAAAATTATGTTCATCATAAGAATTAATTTCCTTATCATCTAGCCTGCTTATTAGGCAGCAGTTTAATATAAACGTAACACTTAGTTATTCTAATATAATCCTGTTGTTCGGGGTCGACTCGAAATATTTTTCATACCTTCCGTAAACGAATACTTAGTGTTGTGTTAAAAATCGGCATGAAACTCCGGCGTAAGTTTAAATGTTTTGAAGTAAGATGAGTGCATTGGTGCCGCAACCTAAGCTTTCGAAAAATGTTAACTACATTAGTCAAGATTTAGTTAGGACCCGTTGTCTTGTCCAGCAGTTAAGGCTTGGTGCGCACAGGTGACTTGCGTTGCTGCGAAGACGGTTCTGTCCTCACCAGATCTTCAACAGTGAGCTAATAAAATAAGTCTGTCTCTTCACATACTGGGCTAGATATATATAGGTACCTAACTGTTCATGATACCCGTATCTCGCACCCGCTAAGTTTTAATGTTTTGATAAACTTCTACTATTCGTTGAACTATGAACAAAGAGCCCGGAAAAATAGAGTTCTACGATTAGTAATCGATCATAAGCAAAAGTTTAAAGATATAACTAGAATCTTAAGGTATTGTTAAATACTTACAAACAAAATACACCCTGTGCTTATGCGCTATAAGTCAAACCACTAAATTATATCTACAGTCCGTCAAATCTAAGAAGTACCGTTTGACGTTTCATATTTTTTCATCCCATCCCTTTCATTCAATTGTCAGAACTGTCAAACGGTACTTCTTAGATTTGACGCAGTCCGTCAAATCTAAGAAGTACCGTTTGACAGTTCTGACAATTGAATGAAAGGGATGGGATGAAAAAATATGAAACGTCAAACGGTACCTCTTAGATTTGATGGACTGTAGCGTGTTTAACGTGATAATTTAAATGGTGTTCACTCAATTACACCTTCAAGTAAAATAATAGGTAAACGCTTTGATTTGGTTTTAATATTGTCTGGGTTAAAGTAATTTGACAGCTCTAAATCAAAATATAAGATTTTATCGCTGCCATATATTTTTAAATTAGCGGCACAACAGAATCAACACCATCTGTATTAACTGTAGTGATATTGCTGATACAACAATAGTTTTTAAACTGATCTTTAACAGTATATTTTTCACTTAAATTAGATAACAATTCTGTCAAAATTAAAATACACCGCTTAAAAATATTTCAATTAAAAATGCTCTGACAGTTATCGGTATCATTCACGATATGCAGATTCGAAGTCTAATTGAATGAATAACAGATAATCTATGTCTTAAGAAATTGATAAAAAATTGTCTTGATTTTATTTGCCTTTGCCCATTGAATTTGTTACTATACAACAATAAGTAGCAACGCTTCAAGCATTCTACTATTTTCTACTATAATTATAGCGTGTGTAAACTCGGCAACATCGATCTTTTAAATTCTGAACATTAATTCGTAATACTTTTTTTTTTGTATCGGTTACATGACTGCAATTATTATACACACTATTTCCAACATTCAGGCATTTCGAAATCCTAAATCTACAAAAGCAAATATCGATTCTAAATGTAAGATCTATAGTGCTGGCCGTACGTACTTTAAAAGCAAAGCTATGAGAATGTAAAACTAGATAGATAGGATAACATGGAAATTGACCAACTTACAAACCTAATACTACACAGTAAGTTCTAAATATAAGTTATAATATTTACAGTATCTATCTACTCCGTGAATGAAATAAATTAAAACTATAACTGAATATATCTAGGAATAATTTAATGGTTCAGAAGCTCGACTAACTCGAGTTGATTATCTCGCGAGTTTTATTTTGTTTTTTATTTTTTACAACCATCGCGGGTCTAATTTTGCTATCATTTTCGTATATTGTCACACGGTTTTTACGTTATAGTTTGACTAGATTTCTTGAATAAATCTCTACAGACAGATAAATAGATATCGAAACGCTGAACGATAGATAATTCGAAATGTGTTTGCCAATTATTAGGTATTCACTATTATACACAAAATGATGACCACAAAATGTGGGCACATGCATTTCGAAGCACACAATACTAGAACGAAGTAGAGCTTATTATTTATAGCACTATCTGAATAGGTACCTACTTAGGTACAAATTCATTCATTTGTTAATATTGGATGTGAGTAATTCGTAACTTAAATACTTCTTTTCAATTTATAATACGATCACGTTAGAAGATCCTTAAAGTATCTTGGATTTTTAGTATTGCTTACAATGATATTATTTATGTTGGCGAAATGTCTTAGTCCGTATTAACTAGGATACATTTTACAACATAAAGATTTTGAGCCACATTTTTATAACCTTACGTAAATAAACAAGAAGGTGTACACAATATTTCTATTTATATAATTATATGTTGTTTTCTTTTGTAAAACAACATCATTTACTTCATTTATAAAATGAGTAACCGTAGTGTCCGAACGAAGGAAGTATGTATACTAAACATGATGCAGCACCGGGCGCCGGGCCGTGCCGTGTCGGGCCGGGCCGGGCCGGGCCGCGCTGGGCGGGCGGCGTACTTCCACAAGGAGCACTCGAGAAAACTCTCACGGGAGTAATACATTACCTAGCTACTATGTAAAGGCAAGGAGCAAGGACGGGTAGAAAGCGTTTATCGTTCAGTGCTCTCTTCTGGAAATACGGTTCACGGTATTTACGTAGTCTCTCAGTCTTATAAGCCTCATTCTGAATATAGCCGGTATGTTTACTTGCATAACATTCATCAAGAGATACACACTATAAAATAATAATACGGCAGCGTAAAACATCGTATGACGTCCGAACATTCCACAGATAGTGCTATTGTACATTATACTCATACGTAATAATGTGTAAATGACTTGTCATAAAAGCCTGTACATTACATAAAATTAAAGCACCCAATTACCACCACTTATTGCGTGAAACTACCGCACCGCAAGCGGTCTCGAGTCCCTTCATCGAACCGGGGTCGCTGGACATCCTTAACTTTCGTAAAGCGATAATATTATTGGAATTCAATATTTAATACAAACGGACTCGGCACGGGCGGACGCGCCCGGTCGCGAGATCACGAGGACGTTAATTTAGGCGTTAACGGAAGTATAAAATTGGTCCATGCGTCGGGTCGGGGCCGCGTCAGAGGAAGCTCCGCTCGTTGTCGAGCCGAAAGCGCGCGATGCGCCGGCAGAAGTGGAACCGAGCGCGCGCCAGCCGCGGCAGCGTCCCGCCGGCGCCGGCCTCCTGCCCCGCACCCAGCGAGCCGCACGAGGCGGACTCCGCGAGCGAGCGCGCCGAGGGCCGCGAGCGCGGGCCGCTCGTCTCGCGCGCCTCACACTACCTGTAGAAGGAGTGCGAGTGCGGCGGCGGCGGCAGCGCTGGCGGCACCGGCGCGTGCGGCTCCGACGCCGAGCGCTGCACGCCGGGCGCGCGCTCTCCCCGCGCCGCACGCCCGCCACCGCCGCTCCCGCCGCGCTCGCCGGTCCAGTTCCACTCCCACTGGAAACGACACACTACATCAGACGGCGTTCCAGAACACGCCGGCGGCTCTCTTAGATCATCTCTTACATCGTTAGTCTGAGGCACAGAGAGTGAAGCTTTCGGCAGCACCGTGGAAGGAGTGTGGACTTGTGCCGGCTGGCCGTTGTGTTGCGATGGCACCTCTCGTTGCTGCAGCAGTTGGAGTATCCGACGGACGTCCGACGTCAGACCGGTCTCGAGGACCGCCACGCGCCTGCTCAGTTCCTCCAGTCGCGACAGCACCGTCGCCACGGACGCGGCGGTCGCGGCCGCTCCCACGTTTTGGTACTGCGGTGAGACGGTGTCCTGGGAATCGAGATAAAAAAAGACGTTACAAATAGTCAACAATCGAGCAGACGGAAGGGAATAAGTACGTACCGGCGGAACAGAGGAGTTTTGCGTTTTGTCCGTGTTAAAAGGCAGCGCGGCGGGGCGGCCGGTTTGGTGCAGGTTGAGCGCGGAGTGCGGCGCGGAGCGGCAGGAGGGCGCGCGCGCGGGCGCGTGTGTCGCCGGCGTCAGGATGTCGTCGCAGGACACGTGCTGCGGGCCGGGCGGCGCCGCGGGCGGGCTCGGCGTGGCGTTGGTGTAGTACGAGCTGGGGTTGGTGCTGAGGCTGGACACGGGCAGCGTGGCGCTGTGCGCGGGCGTGGACACGGCCGGCTCGCCGCCGCCGGCCGCGCCGCCGCCGCCCGTCAGCGGCGACGTGTCGTTCAGCGGGCCCACCGACGACTGCCGCCGTACGCCGCCGCGACTTCGATATGTTTGCGGTGTCGATTGGGCTGCAATACAATAATGAGGACCGATTATTTCTAGTGTTATTAAATATACATGAGCATATGATTTTTTTATAATCTCATAATTTAATTCCAATGAGTTATTATTACATTTTCTGTTTCACAATATTAGTTTTCCCGGCTTCTCATTTGTATCCAATAATATCTTCAATTTTGATTTAGTTATTGGCTAGTATTTGTATTTACAAATTGAAGATGAATTAACTCACCATTTCTTAGAAAAAGTGATTGTAAAATCTAAGTTGGATCATGCACTATTAAGAAGGCATACTTACAGTATTTGTTGTGCAGCGGCTGGTGCGTTTTATGATGGTAGAGGTCTGGGAAGCTCCGTTTTAGTTGCGCTAGCATGCCTGCACACAAGGGCCGCGCTCAGAGCGGGCAGGGGCACGCACTCTCGGGGGCATCCGCACCAAAAATGGCGTAAAAACTACCGTACTCAATCTACCACTACTAGATATACTTTCCTAGTATACGAACGATGCCCCCGAAAGCGCTTACCCGTCGCCGTAAAGATATAAATAAATAGGTAGAAAACAAGCAAGATACATGCTGCTGTTAAAATAAAACAAAATTTATTTTCATACAATTGTAGAGAGTCTCCTTGGTATGCACAAGTCATTTGAAATGTATTAGTGTGTATGATAAATTTGTCGATAAGATTGGCGAATCTTGAATGACCTTTCGAGCAACACAAATTAATAGGCCTTCAATATTTTCAGTAGGCTTATCGTAATAAAAAAAATACGACGTCAGTTCACTTATTCGCAAGCAGCGTCTGAAGTCATGTAGTAACGACAAATTCACCTACCGATGTACAAATTTTGAATAATTAAGGTCCCTTATATTAGTAAAGTTCATTATATGTATATTAGTTATTGCGTGTTTGTTATAAATGTGCCCATTTCGAGTTGACAAGGTGAAACTTCTAACGCTGTTTGCGCATGTGGTAGAAGAGATGACATAACAATATCTGCGCTTAAGTTAAATAATAAATAGAGAAATATAAACTGGAAAGTAATGACGAAGGGGTATGGATATCTTATCATTCATTTCTATGTGTTACCTATAAAGTATCTACTCTAGGAATAGGTTTTGCAGCATGGCGCCTGCGTCAAGATTTACATTTCTTTAATATACACAGGCGTATGTTGCATAGATAGAAGTCAGAAAGAGAAAACATTCCAAAAAGTCTTAGTTGTTCGCACCTGTGATAGAGTTTAGCGTTGTAGAGCGCTGCTTACTGAAGTTAAAGTTGAGGGGGGTGACGTCTTGGCCAGCCTTGTCCGTGGAGAATTCCAGGATGCCACGACTCGCTGGTGAGTCAGTGTCCTCGTCGCTACACTGGGAATCCTGGAACAGAAACCAGCAGCACTCAATTTTTTTCTCATAATATAACATTCTACATAAATATGACTAAAATTCCACTAACTTTTTTCAAAATCATTGGTCAGAAAGAAATATCATTCAGAACAATATTGAGAACCTTAAAAAAGTTATATTTTTTAAAATGTTCTGTAATCTCTAAAATCACTGCAATTAGAAAATAGCCAATAAAAAATATATATCCATTAGAAAATAATCTTTACTCTGAGAACTACTCTATTGATACTCGATTTAAATGTCATTTTTATTTAGTTTTCCTTGTTTTCCTTGTATAGGTAGTTTTCGGTATTTTCAAGAAAACGCGAATTTCGATACTTTAATTTTTGCACCAAACAATATTTAAGCTTGGTCAATGGTCACCCTCTAGTATTCTACAAACACCAGAACCACTCTACCAATTTACCTATTTTAAGAAATCTTTCACAATTTAGGAAGGTTTTCCTTCTTAAGTTACCTGCGTAGGCGTTATTCCTGAAAAAGCAGGTGGTATTTTTGG
Source organism: Hypomecis punctinalis (assembly GCA_949316475.1). Taxonomy (NCBI): domain Eukaryota; kingdom Metazoa; phylum Arthropoda; class Insecta; order Lepidoptera; family Geometridae; genus Hypomecis; species Hypomecis punctinalis. The sequence continues at coordinate 13,123,204 of OX438797.1, forward strand.
CATCGAGTGAAGCTGAATGCATCATTACAGCGCTCCACAAGTATAGGTAAATTGTGCGAGCGAGACAGAAACAAAAGACTTATGATTATGACGCAACAACTCCGTTTAAAATGATCAATGCATAAAATTAGCTCTATTTAATAAATGAGATGAATATGGAAAAAACACGTACAACTTTTTCAGCGAAGGTCTCGGTGTGGGGACGGCGAGTGGTGCGCGCGTAGGCCTCGCGGAGTAGGCGCGCGTCGCACGCTGGATTCTCGTTGCGCATGCGCCGACGCGGCTCGATGCCGCATAGCTCCTCCTGCCGGAAACACAGGTAGGTACTGAATAGATTTTATTTAGGATGTGAGAAATAGTTACTATAAAGGTACGAGGGTCAAACTGAAAGTTCTTAGAACTGGCCACTTATAAACAATATAATAAAAAAATAATTCTATAATTTGAAAATAGAACTCTTTGCCAATATTACTGAGTATATACTTCATTCATTTGTCATTTGTTTTACGATTTGGCGGCAAATTGAAAATTGTCTGTGTCACGTCAACATGAATTTAACACGAGAAAATTTTCGTGCAATGATTTTTTATGACTTTCGATGTCATTTAAGTCAACAAGAAAGTTATGATAGACTACGATTGGCCTTTCACGATGAAGCCCCATCTCGTGCGACTGTTTACAACTGGTTTAATGAGTTTAAACGTGGTCGCACTAATCTCACTGATGATTTACGTGAGGGACGGCCTTCTACGGCGACGACTGAAGATAACATCTGTGTTGTGCGGCGTATGATAGAGACTGACAAAAGAGTGACCTATCAGCAGATTCGGACAAGCTTAGGCATCGGTATGAGTCAAGTGCACAAAATCCTACACGAACATTTAGCGGTCAGGAAGCTTTGCGCCCGGTGGATACCTCATAATTTGACTGAGGCTCAAAAACTCCATCGTGTGGATTGGTGCCGTAAAATGATTGAAAGATTTAACGGAGGTGACTCAAATGCTGTGTTCGACATACTAACAGGTGACGAAAGCTGGATTTACTGTTATGATCCTGAAACCAAAAGACAATCTGCTCAGTGGGTGTTTCCTTTCGAGGAGTTGCCAACTAAAGTGAAGAGAGATCGAAGTGCGGGGAAAAAAATGGTGGCCTCGTTCTTTGGAAGGATAGGTCATTTCGCGACAATTGTGTTAGAGGATCAAAAAACAGTTTCTGCAGAATGGTACACTACCAATTGTTTGCCACTTGTCTTGGAAAAAGTTCGAGAGAAACGACCTCGCAGTAGGATCCTCCTTCACCACGACAACGCCTCATCGCACACCGCCAAGCGAACGATCGACTATTTGGCGACATCAAACGTTGAATTACTGGGTCACCCGCCGTATAGCCCCGACCTCGCGCCTTGTGATTTTTATTTATTTTCAAAAATTAAAGAAAAACTTAAAGGAAAGCGGTTTATGAATGCTGAAGAAGCGGTGGCTGCGTATCGCGATGCCATTGAAGAGACCCCTAAGGACGAGTGGGCAAAGTGCTTTTCCCAGTGGTTCCATCGCATGCAGCGGTGTATTGACGTGAATGGACAATATTTTGAAAAGATATAATAAAACTAATAACTGGCTAATGTAATCAGTTTTTGATTTTCTAAGAACTTTCAGTTTGACCCTCGTATATCCCATCGTCATTGTTTTTTAAGATAAAGGCTCTTGTCGGTAGAGCAATTTCTTAGGCTTCACGGTTTTGTATCAGCAATCTATGCATACTGTCTTTAAAATTGTCTTGGTTTCGGTTATAGTTTGTATGTAGACTCATCTGAGTCTACAAACAAACTATATTCTTACAATTTACTAAACTGGATTCGGGTGAAACCGAATCCCGAAGTTAAAAATCGTTTTGGAAAACATTTTGGTACCAAATATTCAAATCCGTTAGAATTTGTAATCCGTATGTCTGTGTGTAATTGATTGAGAATTACCTATACATCATATTATGTTAACATTTCCTTACTGTACTGTACTGTACCAGCCTTTTTCATAGTCCACTGCAGAACGTAGGCCTACCCACGAAGGGTGATTGGGCCATATCCACCACGCTGGCGCAGTGCGGGTTGGTGGATTCACATATGCCATCAAATTTCTTCTACGGACGTATGCAGGTTGCCTCACGATGTTTTCCTTTACCGAAAAGCCAGTGGTGTGAAATTCCGTACATAAATTCCAAAGAACTCATTGGTACGGGACCGGGGATTTCAACCCACGACCTCACGATTGTGAGGGGGGTGTCACTACCTCTTGACCACCACGGCAACATTTCCGTACCTACACATTATTATAATATCAGTGGTTACTGTCCGTTTACATAATATTTTAACAATAGCTGTAAAGTCTATACATATCACATATATATATTATTTTCCTTATAGGTATTTTTGTTGGTACCTATTACACTTCAAAGTCAAGAAGGTGACCGGACAGTAATATTCTAAGTAAGTGAATATTATACCCGCGAGTACTTATAGAGCGAAGACAAAGAAGTATGGCATTGCCAAGTTGGTTTCAGAATTAGTTGAATTTGCATATCTTTATTTGACTTTGCTATTATAATGAAAAGTTAGGTAGGGACTTGTCGCAAGGGCGAGTCCTAATGATGAGTGTTTAACCTTGAATTTAATATATTACGGTTTAGTGATGTAGCCTTCTGTGTCACTTTTTGTATGAGTATTTAGATCAGCTTATTTAGAATTAGTTAAGTTTTGAATAGCGCTGCGCTACTAAGTGGATGGACATAAATTACCAGGTGATGTATTATTTACGATTATCATGTGATCCTAGGTCATTACGAGGTTATTGACGAAGATATGGACGAAGTAATATTTAAGAGTAGGTAGTTTGGGCTCTACTAGCTGTCTACTTATCCTTATATCTCAAATGTTTTACATAATCTCGAGATTTTTTACAAAGAATGGGTGGGACTTGGGTCGTGCGTGTCAATGCACTCGGTGTGGGTCGTCTCGGTGCACGCGGTGCAGGTTGTATTAATTTTTGAGCTCAAAATGTCAATTATAGAAGATACCAACTGTCTAATTACATCTCGCATGTGATACGTGATCTCAAGGCTGTTAACGAAAGAGGGGCGAAACTCGGTTGGAACTGGAGCACTTCTGACAGGTAGTCTCAATGCACACGGTGCGGGACGCACTATGTTAGAACGAGTATCAGTTGTAGAAGATTCCAACTCTCTGCTCGTACTTACATCTCGCATATGATACGTGATCTCGAGAAAGGAGGGGTGGAACTCGAGAGGACGTCTAGTAGATCGTCCGTCTCGGTTCACGCTGTGCAGATCGCACTGTGCTAGAACTCGAGTATTAGTTGTAGAAGATTTAACTTAACTCTGTGCTTATACTTATTTAAACAATCAAAATAAATAAAATACATCTCGCATGTGATACTTAATCTCAAGGAAGGAGAGGCGAAACTCGGGTGGAACTGGAGCGCTTCTGGCAGGTCGTCGCAATGTAGGTGCAGGTCGCACTACGTTAGAACTCGAGTATTACTTGTAGAAGATAGCAACTCTCTGCTCGTACTTACATCTCGCATATGATACGTGATCTCGAGGTTGTTGACAAAGGAGGGGTGGAACTCGAGAGGACGTCTAGTATGTCGTCTGTCTCGGTTCACGCTGTGCAGATCGCACTGTGTTAGAACTTGAGTATCAGTTATAGAAGATACAACTTAACTCTGTGCTCATACTTATTTAAATAAATAAAATACTTACATCTCGCATATGATACGTGATCTCGAGATTGTTGACAAAGGAGGGATGGAACTCGAGAGAACGTCTAGTATGTCGTCCGTCTCCGTTCACGCTGTGCAGATCACACTGTGTTAGAACTCGAGTATCAGTTGTAGAAGATACAACTTAACTCTGTGCTCATACTTATTTAAACAAATAGAATAAATAAAAAACTTACATCTCGCATGTGATACGTGATCTCGAGGTTGTTGACAAAGGAGGGGCGGAACTCGGGGTAGAAGTCGAGGACGTCTAGCAGGTCATCTCGATGCACCCGATGCAGGTCGCAGTAGGTGAGCGCGCGCACACGACAGTTGCTACGCCCCACAGTAGAGTGTAGGCACGGGTTCTCGCCAAATATGTCATCTTTCCCTGATAATCACATGAAAATATTAGTTTTTTAATAAGTTTGTATGACATACCTTCACCCCTACACTGTCGATTTTCCTTTGAGACGTAGTAATTGGTTTGACTCAACATTTCTGATTCGTACGTAGTCTTCCTGCTTTCCTGTTTCCTAAGAGAAATAATCCAAATCTTTTCAAGATAAAAAAACATATGTTATCTGTACTTTATATGGAAATGAGTGATTTTATCAAATTAGATCTAGCAAAGTATCCTTTTTTTTTTTTTTTTTTTTTTTTTTTTTTTTTTTTTTTTTTTTTAAGTATCCTTGAAATAGTTATATAATAGAGTGGTGAATAGGCCTATGTTCAGCAGGGGACTAAACTGGTATGGTACCGTATAGTCACAAAATAGTCACACAAAAAATATGTAGAGACCGCATTTACGGAGTTACGAAACTGAGTTTAAAAAGGATTTTGATTGATAAATATTTTTTCTAAGGTCTTTGCTGAGCTGAAGTCTAACACCTAGCTATCTATGCAGAACGTATATTACAATAAAACAAAGCATGTGATAGCTTACTCAAACTGCCCAACAAATTATGTACCTACTGAAAGAAAGTGCGTACAATTACATACTTAGTTTCGTAGATATACTCGTAAAAGTCACGGTATGATAGCAGTAAAAAAGACGTGACAATGTGCTAAAGAGTCGTTTTCAGAGGATTAGTAGAACTTCATTAAAATACAATAAGATCAACGTTTACGTTTTAACCCCCAGTCTTTTCTCTTTTGCCTGCGCACAAGAATGTACCTACTGAGAGCTAACTTTATCTTTTTAGAGGGCTTGATTAGAATAGATTACTTTCATCTATTCATTCACGAGGGAACCAATGTTCGTCACAGAAAACATCCTGAGTAAAAAGATAAAAGAGCATAGTATAATTCTGTAACAGGAAAAAACCGACCGAGAAACCAAATATTTGCACATAAAACAAATATAGCTTTGGTTGACAAATATTGATCAACATACTTGAAATCCATCAAAAAAATGCTTAGTAATAACGTTGTGTAGATAAAAACGGATGCATACACTGTTTCTACTATATTATAAATATAAGTGTATACCTATAAAAGTACGATGAGTACATTACTGGCCACTCCTTCGTAGATTATGCCGCCAACATTATCTACATAGTAATTTATAAACCATAAAATGTCATCGTAATAACTTAAATTAACTTAATGACAGACTTGTGTGCATTTCACATAAAAGCTTATAGGTAATGTGCTATTCTGCGAGCGCTGCTAACAGAGAGCAATAGGAGTATTGAGTAAGCGACTTATAATAGTATTATAAAATGCGCTTATATACAGATATGAGATAAAGTAAAAGACAGAGAACTCTTGATTTTTTAAAGCTTATTTAAGGGTATTATAAGAGCGATAACATGTTCTAGAACAATTATAAAAGCGCTAGAAGCCCATAATTCTTACAAAATGCAAAATCCAAGACTTTGCTAGTTGGGCGCTGTCAGACTTATAGTTGATGGGAACATTTCTTTGCACAGACTGAATACACTATTGCGTTTCCAGACGTTTGCTGATAAAAGAGATACCTAATGCAAAAATATATCTAGCATAGGCCATTACCTTGTGCAGTATTCAATTATTTGTCTGTGATGGTCGTTCTTCTACGTCTCTCCCTCTAGCAGAAACTACTTGCGACCGGCATGCACTTGTAATCAGGTCGATTGATAACCATAGTTACACACTACGCTTATTGTTTCGTAGCCTCGATTCGATTAATACGAGTAACTCTAGAAGTCTCTATAAGGCCTAATTTGGCAAAACTAGCTAATGTATGTGTTATTTTAATGTTTATATGTACCTAATATAGCCATAACTATGTCATCCTTAAGTATTTCTATTGACCCTCTGGAGACGAAGTAGAGCGATGTAAGGACATCTCCGCGATGCACTAACGTTTCGCCGGGTGGTGCGTGCGTGGTTTTAAACCGCAACGATAAAGCTCTGAAATTAAACAAATATTGTTTTAGAAAAAAACTCCGTCAGATATTGGCGCACCATAGTCATCATCTAAAAAGTTGCTTGGTAGTTACCTTAAACAACCCGGGCTCGCACCCTCAAAAGCGGAACAGCTTGCGAGCAAATTGCGATTTAGATGTAAGCAAATATCCGCTTGCAGGCATTCCGGGAAACCTTTCAGGAGACTGGATGTATCAATCCCGTTTGTATAACTCCACGCGTGCTGGAAATACTCTTCTAACCTTTGCCGGAGAGGATTGGCAATCTGTAACACAGTCAACAATTAACGACCAACTCATAGATAAAACAGTGACAGTAAACTTGCTAGTAGATACCTTACCTGGTGAAATCGGATAAACTCTCGCACTCTTAAAATCTGTGTATGATAACGAGCCGTACCCGAATACAGTCTTTGAATGATTGCCGATACATTACCGAAAATACTAGCGTACATGAGAGCTGCAACACGACATTACGAGTTATAGGCATCTGCACCACAAAGCGAAACGTGCGAACTGGCAGCGGACTCAGACATACTCACATCCTACAAGCATTACAAATATCGTGAATCCTTTTTCCATATCAGTGTTTGGCGCCACATTACCAAAGCCGACACTCGTTAAAGAGGTGCAAGTAAAGTACAAAGCTGTGATGTAACGTGATCTGAAAGTATAGTTACAGTTTAATGTATGGTCGTCAAACAATAGCATTTATACAATATTTGACACTAACCTTAGAGAAGGGCCCGTTGAGTTATCATAAGTTGCCTGAACGTCGTTAGCTAGGGAGTCCAACCACCCTATAGGGGCGTGAAGCTGAGGGCGCTCCCAACTGCCTATCGCGTACCTGAAAGACAAAACGTTTTAGTTTCATGTGACGAACTTCAAGCCGAAAAGGAATGCGTGCATCTTACCATATACAAGCTAGCCAATGTGCGATGAGGACGAATGTGGCCATGAGGAGGAGTAGGACGGCAGTGCCATATTCCGAGTATCTATCGATCTTGCGCGCTACTCGCACCAGCCGGAGCAAGCGCGCCGTCTTCAGCAGCCCGATGAGCGTCGTCGTCTGCAACCACAACGTCAACTCAACACCTCCGGCCACAAGATCCGCTCGTGATCAGCCGCAAACCCAACTCAAGCGGTATATGAATCGTTCGCTCAGAACTAAATTAGCATCAACGAGGCCTCGCAGCGAAAATCACTCTAACTAAGCAAAGATTGCCTATGAGATATGCTTTCGAGCTGAATCAAACTTAGATATCGAAATTCGCAGAGTTACAAGCGATTATTATAAACTATATAATTAGCTGGCTTCGTACAGAATGCGGTGCATATAACTGTTTGGTAAATATTGTTCTGTTTTATTGGCAAGTAAGTAGTGACCGTTGCGATTTAGTTATTGGAAGTTATGTCACAATGCTTTGATAGGAAGACAAATGTAAATTATTGGCAAATTACATGTTCACACCGTATGTACCTAATAACAAAAGTAATAAGTGAGATAGTTTATGAGGCAGTGCATCACTCCAAACAGTTTGGGATAGTAAACAATTTCACACAAAAATTGCAACACCAGATAATGAACTTACCTAATAAAATGTTCATGATTATGTACGTATACTTACATTACACTAATGAGAGTAATCATTGATGTACATTTTAAAATACGTAATTTGAGCTAAATACTGCTAATTTTTGAATGCTTGTATATTTATGAGTACGAAGTAGTTCCTAAAGTAAATACATAGTGATAATGTGCCAATTTCAGGTGCCGGTTTTATGCACATACATAAATGAATATTCAATAGAATATTTTATTATTTTATGGAAAAATAAACAGTAGGTATGCTTTTGTATCTACATTATATAAGTGAGTTATTCGGGTATTTGAAATACGTGATATGTTCAATATCGATTCGAAGAGGAAACATTTCTACTTTGAGATAATTTCCCTAAAATTAGTTACAGGTAGAGCTTAATAAAACAGGAATGGGGACAAGAAAAAAAGAAAAACATTGCAAAGAAATTTATTGAATACAAATAAAAAAAATCGAATATGTTCATTTACATAATTACATATGCGACAGAAAAATATCAAGTGCAAGTTTAGGTCGAAACTTTGAGTCCTTAATACCTACATTTGGGTAAATCAAGAATGATGAATTCAGTTTGGTAACTCATACATTTGTATGGTTGGTGATAGATTGTTAATCAACAATCTGAATCATTAAATGTAAGGTGGGTGCTTTATACGTATGTATGTTGGGGTTGACATATTGCTTGGTGCTTTTTGAATGTGAAAAGGCGATAACTGAATTGTACAAAGTAGATCGTCTGGGAAGTGTGAGCATATTTGCTACCAAGCCCTGTGCATTTTGTGACCTTTAAAGGCACCATTGCTAATAAGCCAATGATAATTTTGACAGTATTCACTAACGCTATCGTCTTATTCCATAGGTGCTAAAGTTTGCAAAAACTAATTTAATTTTAAAAAATATTATCTCATTATTTAATAATCTACATTTTCTAAATTATCTAAAACCTAATGTTTCACGCACTTAGCACTCATATTTTGTGATAGTACTAGAAATCTATTTAGATGACAGTCTTCTGTTATCATCTTTGGTATCGATTTCTACTCGACATAAAAGGTTAGTCCGCAATAATTGCATTCGCGTTTAAAGTTGGGAGGTATTTATCTCGCAAGATACCGTGGTGCGGGCGGAGCGTTCAGTAGGTACTCTATGTCTAGAAGAAGGTCTCGTTGCTAGTTGCCATGAATCCTTGCGCCAAGCTCGTGATGCAGCGAGTGAGCTTCATTAGATGTTCAGTACGGTGTAGAATTCGAAAATGATTAACATTTGCTCATGGGAAGCGTCCACATCTTCCATTAACGCATTCACTTTGTGGATTCAAAATGGCTAGTGGAAATTAATGAATAAAATATGTCAACTAAAATGTAATAAAATAGAGTGGCAGCAACATAAAAATAGTTCACAAAGATGGTATACCTCATCACTTTCCAGCCCCTGCTGTAACAAGAAATAGTATTACAAGTTCAATACGCACCCACCTTCGGGCATATTGCACACCTACAATGAAATCCGAAACCAAATGGCAAAATCTATTCTATTTATCAACAAAATTAACACGTAATCAAAACTTTACACCCAAAAAAATCAAAATAAATAAGGGTAATAGAAATAAATACATAAGATGAAACTTTTTAATATTTCTGATTTATGTTTAAAAATATTGATAAATAGCTAAATTTTAATAATTCGTATTGTGGGATAGTCGTCATGATTTGTGGGCAAACCTAATCTGACGTGATTGTGGCCGCATTCCACTACTAGTGATGCAAAACCAGAATCTCATTTGTCCGAAAAAAATTTACTATGTTCATTTTTATTCACGCTACAGAATTTTATAAAGACAAATATTTCATCTCGGGATGACTAGTGTAGAGCCCTAAGCGTGACCTACTTCGGTTTCATATACTTATGACCTATTTTAACCAATATTATATACAGAAATATCGCTGCCCTAACCTTGTCGTATATGTATTGTATGGCCTCCACACCTCTCAATAAATAAATGGAACATCAACAGAACGTTTAGTTTCTATATTTTACGTTTGTAATTACATCCAGGATTATTTAATAGGTCTTATACTCCTTTTCGGACAATTGATCGTCTGGGTACCGACCGAGAAAGACAAATTCTCTTGATTGACGATCCGTGAAACTAATCCATCTCTATCGAGTCCCACGACAAGATAGGATGAAATCGGTCTCTCGTAAATCAAGCTGAGTTTGTAATTCAGGGAAGCCCGGATAGTGTATTAGTTTTCTAAACTTATAGCATTCTTTTGTAATCTGATTCTAAAATAATGTATGTGTATTTATCGGTGATATGAAGTTGTTGTAAAGAAGCAAAAAATCGTCTCACTTCATCGGTGTCGGTGCCGAAGAGCAGTAAGTCGAAGGGGATCGCGGCCACGAGGTCGATAAGGAACCATCCCCGCAAGTAGTGCATGGCGATCTTCGCAGGGTCCGACTCCACCTCATCGGCCACGTTCACGTATGTCGTCCGGAAGTTTATAAGGATATCTATTATGAATGTTACATCCACTGAAATGAAATAATAAACGTTAACACCCAATTCCATAAAGTGGATCGCGACCCAAATATGTAGGAATAAACTCATCGTTACCTATCATATCGATGACGACTATAGGGTCTTCGCCGAAGGCTCTAGATCTTTTGTCGAAGTCGGGCTCATTTAGTTGAAAGGCAGCTACGTAGGGAGTAAATATCGCAGTGTAGATAACCAATATTAGTATCAACCAATCCCAAGCGGCCTGAAAATGGGAACGTGTATCAGGTTTACTAAAGGCGTAAAGATATTGAAAGTTCATTTATATAGAATACGATAACTTGAATAAATTGATATTTTAGAACATGTTGTGACGCTGCCGTGAGTTCCTATAAGTTTGTGTTGCGCTTTTGCGTGTCGCGTTCAAGCGAGGTCAGTGCGGCAAACATTTTTTTTAATAAACCCCATTTACACTTAATGCTGTCGTAGAGTTTCACAATGCTTGAAAGACTGTACCGCTACTATTGTACCTGCATTTACGTCAGCTGTTGAAGGTGAGTTTATCTGTGTGAAGACGGGGGAGAGGGTGTATTGCGGTACACAAAGTGACTCTTTGTGTGGGTAGATTGTTTGAAAGGATGTCACAAATCGGGCCATTTCTCCCTCGAGCCTCCCGTAAACCTGTACTTAGCATCTGAAGATTTCAACTTCAGCTGTTTACGTATTATAAGTATCTATTTATAACTCAGAGCTTATTAGAACAAAGGTTGACCTATTTGCGGGGAATACTCGTGGAAATACGAGTACATCGAAACAAGCGAGTAACAACATTTAGAAAAAAGTAAACCATTTTGTTCATTATCTTGATACGAATTGTAATTATTGAATTCAATATCTAATACTAGTATAGTTAAACTGCGGTACTGTGTTATTTTTAGAGAAGGTACATATAAATGACTACACAGGTCTTGATTTTAATTTATGTATTTTATTGTTGACTTTTACAGACAATGAATGACTATTATTTAAGGAATTATTTCTGACATTGGTAACTACTGATACTTCTAATTTTGATCTTGTGATGTGTAATATTATTGTATTTTTGCTAATACACGGGCAATACATGCCTGAAATAACTTTTCGTTTTGTAAACATTATTTACACTAAAAGTTTTATGAATAAGTGTCTACTAAGATTAAATAAATATTGCACTGGTTCAGTACCTTATAACGTTTTCTTTAAAAATTCTACTGTATTTTTCTAATCGCTGTCTTATTTTTTCCCAAAAATATACGACATAATTATTCGTATATACTAACTGTTTCTTTGGAACCTACCACAACTTTTAGTTCCGAGGATTTTTTCAATTGTAAAAAAGCACTAAGCGTTTCACGAGTTCATTTCATTGCTTTCTTTCAAATAATACAAATGAATCCGTGTATAAAAATGTCAAAATGCATCTTTTTATTTCAGCGCGCTCCACTAGCAACAGTTGTTAACGATCGTACATAGTAATTTAGGTTACGCTTTGCCGGTTAAAGTGAAGACATTCTTCAAAATGTCAGTTCTAATCCAACACGAAGAAAAACATTTCCAAACGTAACTTAATACTTCTTTCTTTTCGTGCGACGAGGGGCGATGGCGTCCTTTATTACCTTTTGTTACTTTACTAGCACGTACTCGTAAATAGCTTACCTTGTAAGGAGAATGGTGGAGGATAGTGCAGGGATGGGAAGGTTGCGTGGTTCCCTTGTGGCCTCCCGTGGCTCCCAGAGATAGTACCTGCGGACAAACACCGTGCTCATTTTATTAATCAGGTAACATCATCTCTCCAACACTAATACTGTCGTCGTGAAAGTTTGATAATACAATAGGTATACTAACGAGGTTTTACGCATTACAACCTCTCTATGTTAAGTTTAATGTTTTTAACACACTTGGCTAACTAACCATAAAAATGTATTGCTATCTCTTTTCAAAGTTGTTAGTAATACATTTAGTGGTCTGATGGTTTGTATTAGTTTTATTTGTGTATCTGTCTTTTTGGCACCTTACACCCTAAGCGAACATAATTTGCTTTTATTTAAAAGTGATTTGAGGGGGTATGAATTATATTTCGAGAAAATATGTGGACATGTATTAACTGAAATTTCAATGCATACTAATGTATTATATGTAATTGTAACATATTTCTCTGTCAAAATGCATGTTTATGTTCACCATCCTAATGCTTACATCGCTTGTGTAAATATCTCTTACAATAGCTCCCCAGCCGATTAAAGAGCATCTTGTATGCGCAGTGTCTGTAAAATAGCAAGTCGCCGAGTAACATCGCGTAAATGCGAAAATTTTCATGTAAGTGTAACCATTTTATGTAGACACTTGTGTTTCAGTATGTGCGGTTCCACTCTTTGAATTTTGAATGAGATTACCAGCTGAAATAGCGTATAACCATCCATACCTGTTATGTTACCTTAAACCTAAACTTTATTGTAGTTAGTATCTTTTTACAAATAGGTTAAAATAATTTAGGAAAATTTTGATATGAATGAATTTATCTTAAACCGTGATAATATACACATTGGGTAAAATTGTGTACATTAACCACCCAAAGACTCACCAATAACCGCCGAGATGCATAAAATAATCGCCGTAGCCGACACGTGGAAATTGTGATCATCATCATCATAAATATTAATTGCAAAGACCACCGTTAATATACATCAATCTCTTCTAGAAAATTAAAGGACAATTCGAAAATAGTGATAAGTCTCAAAGCAGTGACGAATAATTCCAATTTATATCGGCTGCGAAATATTTATCCTCGCGATAAATTAATGTCATCATTAACAAACTGACGTGCCTATTTTATTATACCATGCCTATCATTACACCGGCATAAATGATGGAAGGCTATTTATTTCCCGCGAGTGCCTTTTAATTTACTATGCTATAACTTTTTTACCGTGCTGTATTTTTGGTATTCTTTAAATAGCATAGAACATTGTAGAGCTAAGTTGTATTCTGTGATTTAATTAACATTTTTGACGATCACGCGAAGGATGTTCACAAAGAGTATACGAAAAGATATACTTGTCTATAAAGATATAGTAAGCTAATGTAAACTTCAATAGAAAATATACATGATAATTTTCTGACAAGACTTTTTGCGTGAGGATACTAAGTTTACTTTAACTGGGTTTACTCTCTACTGAAACATAAGCATAACACAAAATGTGAAACAATTTTTCGTCTCACGTTATGCTCTCTACCTGAGATTGTAAAAAATGTTTTGCATTCGCCGTTTCCACAATTAGTAACTGTTGATTTCCTTTGTTAGTGTTTACATTTACCTAGCTTATTAAAAAAAAATTGAGATCAACATTGTTTATAGAACCCAGCTGAAATGGATTTAATATAACGGATGAATAAAAAGATTTTTGTGATGTGTACAATGTATTCCGGCCGTGGTACGGATAGATACTGGTGATATTTTACCACTACGTATCAAATAAAATATACTTTACCAAGAAAGCACATGTTTTGCTATGACGTAGGCTCCGTGGGCTTTTGAGCTATATTCGATTATTGTGGTGAAAATGTACGCAATCAATCGGACTCAATATGCATTTTATGAAAACACTGAATAGAATAGAATACCTAACTTTTTTGCGCCCTGTAAAGAAATACGTCAAAACTTAAGAAATATAACCCATTATAAAATACACCTAGTACACGTATAAAATAAACATAAAAACAGAAATTATTAACAAAAAATGAGGAAAAGTTTAAAAAAATTAACCACTATAAATCTCTACAATTAATCGCATTCTCGAATTCTCTAACCAAGCATCAATAGTACTAAAATGCAGGCAGACATAGAAAGTAAAAGTACAGATAATACTTAAATAGAAAAACATTCCTTGTAGCATTTGAAAGCACGCACCTTTAGCGAAGCATGTTTTAAATTTCGTCAGTTTCCAATATCAGTATCACACCAGTTACTCATCGCTACATTGTTAATGCGCTATGCATAAAGACTTTATTCTTTGCTGAAATATGTCGAAGTCAGCCTGGAATCTAACAGGCACAGCCGGCACGATACGCAGAGGGGCAGTACACATGTCGGGCCAGTAAATAAATCATTCTCTCCCGACCCTTGTAATTTTTGTAATGTAACGGCTCGAGCCGCACCGGGTAGCGTGTGTGTCCAAGGCCGTTTATTGTAATAACATTTTATTGCTGCAGTCTATATGCAATTAAATTATTTCAGTCAAATTTAATCACGGAAGCTGGATACACCAATGAATGCTACGTTAATTTACTACACTGAAAATTGGTATTGAACAGAATACCTTGCGCAACGGTATCAAGCTGAAATTTTATTTAGCTTATATTATATTTGAATATATCTCGCATCGTACTAGTGCGGCGAGTGGACAGTTAGTATCAAATGATCGTAGGACGTGTTACAACACTGATCGTTAAGGCAAAGAGAGATGTGTTACCTCCTTGCCGATGGCGGGCAACCCGTTGAGGCCGTTACATGGTGGTTCGAGGCGAACGACGCTCTTGCGGGAGCCGCGGAAACCGGTGTCGTGGACGCGCACCGAGGAGCGCCAGGTGGAGGGCGGCGGGTCGTCGCGGGAGCCGCGCGCGGAGAGCGCGCGCCGCGAGGTGGTGAGCGCCGCGCCGCCCGCGCACGGCGGCGTCACGATCAGCGGCACGTCGGGCGGGCCGCGTTCCTCCATGCCGCTGCCGCGCCAACGCTCTCACCGGAACCCGCCGTGCTCCGACGCCTCCAGGTGCTCACATTCCAGCACGGCGCGCTCGAAGGCCGACGCCTTCTCCAGTAGTGCGATCGCCGTGTTTTGCATAGATGCGCGCTCTACTCCTTTTCACACTCTCGACTCTTCTGCTCTCTCTATTTCGATAATTGTATTTACTTGTTAGCGTGCTCTCGACGACTGCGTATGATTACTAGAATAGCGATACTTTTACGTGATATGGTTTTACATATTTTGTTGCGATTGTGGAAATGATAACATTGATGTGCGAGTATTCTGAAGGTAGGCGCTAGCCGATACATTTATTCTGAGAAGCGGTTGTGAATATAGCGGTGGTATCCGCCAGTCAGCGAGGAATATGGTCGCGAGTGCGTGACGCGTCAGCCTGGCGGCAAGCTGGGGGCTGAAAGCGGAGAACGAGGCCGTCCCTCATTCAAGACGCTATGTCAATAGGCTGCCGGTTCTTTTCACCGTTCGCTTGTACATTCAATGCATGACTGAGACGTTTTTCCCTATTGTCCGTTCAAAATAACTAACGTGAAACCGGTTACGTTTTCTTTAGCTGTGTGAAAGGAAATATTGATTACGGGAGTCCCAACCTACTTATTCTTAGCTTGAATTGTCTATTTTAATAATAACTGCAAAGACGATTCTATGTTAAATGCTCTAAAATAGAACACTAATTATTTTTTCTTTCGTGTAATAATTATAATGATCGGTATACACCTGTCGAAAATATGTTAAAACTAGTGCATCACGTTAGCAACATGACGTGTTCGAATAAAATGCAAAATAGGTAGGTACCTAGACTTGAATAGTGATTAAGCGTTATTACGTCAACGTTTTGAGATTCAAGGTCTTAGCTCAAATCTCAACCTCACTTGTCTTAGAGTTACCGCAGCGACCTACATTTTACATATATGTATACTGCTCGTGGGTGGAACATTACACAGGAGCTTGCTTAGAGAGCGATGAGCTCATTAGACAATTTCGACATATGATTTCTTGTTAACTATACGCAAGAAGATAATGTTGATTTAACATAAGTAGGTATTATTAGGAATATGAGAATATTGTTTCTGAAGGATGTTGTTTATGATATCAGCACTTGTTTGAATATAAGATTTCTATTTATTGGAAAAATGATTATGTACTTATTTGTCTACAATAATGCATTGAACCATTAGTTGAATAATATAATCTCTCAATTTTTTTTTCAATATATTTGTGAACACTAAGAAGATATTACATATAAATACAATTTACTAATAGTTGCAAATAAAATTAAAACCGTTTAATTAATATATATATACAATAAACGAGGCATTTGGGATGCCTAGCGACAATCGACCCTGTATTCTCTATACAGCAGTAAACGACAGTCCAAAAACTCTACCCACAGCTTAAGGTAAGAAATATTCATAGTCTGCAGTAGAATTCTATGAAATCCCGTATTCAGGTCGACGACAGTAGCGTAGTCTAGACGCCAGAGCCACTGACAGCAAAATCGATACTGTACAATTAGCTGTTGCTATACTGATACCTGGCATTGTCATAAAATCTATTCATATTTTTATCTATTTTACATATTTTAACCGAAATATTGTAATAGAGTTGGGTGTCAGAATGAGTATTCAATCATTAGCATTGATATAGGTTGTCAGTGACGACCGCGCTGTTTTGTTTTTGTATTAAGTTGAACCTATTTTTTTTATGTTTTAACACAATTTCCAGTTATTTAAAAAAATCTAATACCAGTTATACATGTGAATTGTAACCATTTGATTTGAATTAATTTAAAAGTGGCAGGTTTTTTGCAAAAGTACCATATTTGTAGGTAATTATTATGCAATGTATAACAATGTGAGAAAATAGTAAAAAG
Source organism: Hypomecis punctinalis (assembly GCA_949316475.1). Classification (NCBI taxonomy): domain Eukaryota; kingdom Metazoa; phylum Arthropoda; class Insecta; order Lepidoptera; family Geometridae; genus Hypomecis; species Hypomecis punctinalis. Next base: position 13,140,158 of record OX438797.1, read on the forward strand.
TAGTCTAGTTGGGATGTAAAGCAGTGGTTCACTTTGCCGATGGCATGCGTCCATCGATGAAATGCATTCGGCAGCAGCCAGTCAGATGGACGATACAGAAGGTGACCGCGGCGGTGGGAGGGGCTGCATGCTGTCCTGCCACCAGTGAATGGTCCCTTTATGTGAACAATGACACGAACGAAACAGCACCTACATACTTGCGATCAACAGTTCAAACGTAAGCTCTAAAGCGACGAGCGTCATGTTGTTGCTATTATATAACTGATATGACTAGATAGAGAACGATAGATAAGCACATACTATTATCATTCTATTTACTACAGAGTAAAAGTTCAAATGTGAATATGACAAGATAGAACTGAAATTCGTTTTGAACCCTGACTACGATGATTTCATTCCAATGTGATCGGCTCAAACTACCATCCTTCACTAAGTACAAAATAGGTAAACAATGTAGACAAAGGAAACCATACCATGGTTGTCATAACTCCAAGCATGGATCGCGTTTTTCCACAAGAATATCAAATCAAAGCAAAAAATACACCGAAAGAATAGAAATAGCGAAGCTCGCAACCAAAAGAAGGGAGAAAAACACCTCCGGACAGTCGACGCACTCTTCACTGAACGAACTAAGCTCGGGACGGCACCACACTCTACATTCAATATTTGGGACATACGAAACGCACAAGCGATGTAATACCACTTTTTTTTGGTAAATATGTATAAAAGAACTTAAAAACTCGAACACAGCGCAACAAAATCTGCAAAAGTTGACCGCAAAACGATAATAATAGTTTTTAATGCAGTCGATCGATTAAGCGCTCGACACATTTACAGTCGGTTTTCACGTTTACTGAATAGGGGGTCGGTCCGGAATGTATTAATCGGGTTATACGTTTTCCGGGCGTATATCGCGTCGAGGTTCTCGGGAGGCGAGGGTCCCAGGAACGGTATTTAGATAACAATTCGATGGCAGTGTGAAGCGGCAGAGTCCGCAGCGTGATAGCCGGACGTAAACTTGTCGGAGTACTGTAGCGGCGCACGCAGGAGCTGCGCGAGACCGAGCGGCGGCGGAGGCGGCCGAACGCAGGCGTGACCTCGCCGCCCCGCGCCGCGCCGCGCCGCCTCCGTGACTCTCGCACATTACCCACCACCGGCACTGTCAACCACTCGTTTCATTAATATTTGTGGCCTTCCATGATGCTACACATGATCTTTCTACGACATGATCGCTGTTGACAATAAACTGCGCGGTCCACGATCCGGAACGCCGATAAATTACGAGATGTAGCTCGTTGTTCATCTTACTGATAACAGTTTTTCATATCAATAATGAGCTGTAACTATTAGGTTTATTATTATTAGCTCTATAAATGTTATTACGAGACGATCCAGCCGCAGTTACTATAGACAAATTGCGTGATTATATTTTATTTTACTGTGATTTCGACGACGTTGTTTCGTTTGATTTTCTTGAATATTTCCTACTGTGATAAACTTATTAAGATTGAATAATTGATTTAAGTTTAAGTTAATAACTTAGTTTCAATATTGAATGTAATATCTTCATTATTTCTTCTTGTAAATTTATCTTCGATGATGACAGAACCTCAAACCTTAAAAACGTGTTGCACTGACTCTTAAAAACCTTACAACATTTGATAAAATCATACAACCACAGGGGTCCACTGCTAGACGGACGTATGCTTGCCCTATAAGTTTATCTCCGTTGTGTTGGAAGCGGCTTGCATCCAGCATGGTTATGCGGTCTTGGCGAGGTCGTCTGTCTACCTATTGGGAAGTTATTCGTCACCAAAGGTAACCAAAAAACACGAGCCCATATTATTCAACTGGACCTTGTAAAAATAGTATACTTATTCTATTGATAAATGTGTATTGTAAAAAGCGAATTCTGATTAACAAATCATATCATACTACTATTATAAATCCGAAAAGTTTGTTGCTTTGTTCCTCTTTCACGCCGCAACGGAGCTACGGATTAACTTGAATTTTGGCATGGATATACGAGTAGTTCAAAGGCCGGAAAGTGATATATAGGCTACTTTTTATCCCGGAAAAAATAAAAGATTTGTAAAATATAAAGGGATAGCACAAAAATAAAAAAACACGCGGGCGGAGCCGAGGGCAAAAGCTAGTAATCTATAATTTGTTAAAAACTTATTACATAATCTTATGACATAATATGATTAAAATATATTAAAGCAAATTTATTATATCTAATACGAAAATATTTTTCCATTTGATCACATAGGAACTGACGTAAATGGTAACCAAACAACCTAATTATGTATGGGTATTGAGTAATTTGTATGGGCAATTGGCGTCAGTTGCTGTTTTTCTATCGTCGTATAGTTTTTAGTATGCTTTCCACACTTCGGGCACGCTCATGCAGATTTACGCTTGTCTTGAGAAATAAAAGTAGAATAGGTATTGAAGATTTTAGTTATTTAAATAAAAAAAAAGTTTTCCACGTTATTGGTTTATAAAGTATTTTAGTTTAAAATGTCTATGCATGAAAAATAAAATCAAAAAATACAAATAGTTATATTTTTGAATTAAACCTGAAAACGTTCCATTATCACTTCAATTCTTCCCTAATCACTTACAATAACAAACAAAAAATAGGAACATTAGAAGTTACCCTGTCATATATATACTTACATACATATCTACGTTACGTTACAACTTGTCAACGTATTTTGGGCGAATGAGCGCATTACTAGGAAATAGAAAAAATATTAATACTGGGCTGGGAATTTCATACATGGTAGCTACAACAGTACTACGAGTATATTGTTGCTACGCCACGTAGCACCGCCCATGCGTCGGGAATGCGTGCTACGATGGTACTACGCTACGTAGCAATTTTGTAGTAGCCATGGATTAAATGACGTACTATGAGCCAATCGGCTCACAAAAACATTTCAGATCTTATTTTCCTAAGTTTTAATATTTTTCTACATGACAATATTACCTTTAGTTCAAACAGCTTAGCCTAAATTACATTAGTTAGCCAAGAACACACTTTATGCCAGAAAATCTAACTTATGAGCCAACTCAATTACTAACTCGGTATGCTCATGAGCTAACTTGTCTGATATGTTTTTTACGTTTCTTTGGGCTTGTTGATAAATTGAAGAGAAAAACGAAAAGAAATACTGATTAGTATCACGAAACGCGCATAGTTCAGTAATATAGTTCATCATCATCAGATTTTAATGACCCACTGCTGGGCATAGGTCTCCCTTTGTTTATGCCATTCACCTCTATCCCTTGTCAATTCCATCCATTAGATAACCCACAAGTTAATTAACTGATATATACTCGTAGGTAGTTACAAAACAAAAATATAATCATCAATATTTTAACAAGTTATTAGAGTGTAAAGATTTTATACTAGTACAGTGTTTTTTAATCATATGTCATTACGGGATTGTCGATTGAGATACATTTTAAAATGCAACTTGTAAAAGATTATGCATTTGTTCGCTTATGGCCAACTTAGGAAACCGTTCACTAAAATTTTCATAATTTCCGTTTACGAGTAGAGAGAGAGACAGAGAGATATAACAATGTAGAATTGTAGATACATAGTTAAGTGTTTTTATTGCCGCTTTGACTTAAAGGCGACACCTAATAGTAAATTATGCACCTAAAGAACGAAGTCGTGGCTTTTGTCGCGGGGTTAATATTGGACCCTGAGCATAGCGAAGGACTTTAGTTTTTAATAAAACTTCACATTCATTTAAAAGCCCTATTCAACGATAACCCACACAGGTTAGGGTTTAAAAAAAAAAATCACCCCCACTTTACTTGTGTAGGAGCTACCCATTAAGGCAACCGTGAGGCGCCAACTTGACCATACAAAAACAATAAGCTGTTATCTACCTCTATCAGCACTTCAATCGCTAGGATTATAAATGTCTTAGTTTTTAAAGTTTTTTAAATGACCTTAAAGTTATAAGCCTCTTAAAAGTCATATTGTTACGCAAAAACTTTATGTATACTTTTATACATATACTAAAAACTTTTCTGAACAAAAAAATAGGACGCACGAGCGTGCAATATTTTTTGTCAAGCGATTGACACCAAAAACGCAACATTTTGTTATACATACCTACAACAAGGGGTGAAAAGAGTTTTTTCCCGGATTTTTTCAAAAATGTACCGAAAAACACTGGTCGATTCACGATCATCTTAAATACACAGTTTTTAAATTTTCAAGTATTTAAAATTGAGATGCATCTAAGTATGCTAAAAGTATCATAATGATAAACAAGCAATTTGGTGAAAACAAGAAATGTGGGAGATATGAGGTTTTGTGACATGGGGATGAACATACGGACAGACAGACAGACGAACACTCCGAAAATAAGAAATTGGCCAAGTGCGAGTCGGACTCGCGCATGAAAGGTTCCGAACTGTACGGAAGCTCTACGGTAAAAAAAATATTAATTTCAATTTGTTGTATAGGAGCCCCCTTAAATTTTTTTATTTTAATATGTTTTTATTGTAATATTCTGTTTTTAGTGTATATGTTGTGTAATAGCAGAAACAGAAATACATTATATGTGAAAATGTCCACTGTTTATCAGTTTCAGGTTCATAAGATACAGGCAGACAGACGGACGAACGGACAGTGGATTCTTTGCAATAGGGTCCCGTTTTTACCCTTTGGGTACGGAACCCTAAAAAATATGGTAGAAACAGAGAACCATATAAATAAAAAATGATGTATTGGTACATACATGCCATACAGCGTTATCCAGAAATGTTGTATTAAACCGAAAGGAGATGATTCTGAACATCTTTATGAACAACTTTGACTATGCAGCTAACCAAAAATTTAAAAAGGTCCCAAATTCTAAGGTTCAAATAAACAACTCTCGTTAAGACACTACGATCAAGTGAAGTATTAACTAAAAAATGTAAACCACGAAAAAATAATACTACGAAACGCTATTACTTATTACTATTAGGTCCGATTTGCAGAAGAAATAAGTTAATAAAATGTATGATGTCATTCAAAAACAATGTGCAAACAACCGCAAGTTTATTCCCTAAGCCGATACGTTTCAGTAGCGTCATAACAATCTGCGTGATTATAATAAATAGTTTTCTATTAGCTTTGAAAGGGGTCGCATTGGTGAATAAGACAAGGTCGCCAAGCCTGGGGTCGGTTACGCAATATTGTTAAGGGGATTTGATAGGCAAAATTCTATCTCGCTCGCGCATTTTTACATTTGTAATCATCATTTGCTTACTCCTATCCCATTTATTTACTTATTATGGGGATTAATGAACTTAAAAAATCGCATGTGAATTTCCAAAAACTGTACGTTTTTTTATCATAAAAATTACAGACGTTTTTTTTTCATTTGACTGAGTAAAAAATAAGCTTTTTAACCGACATCAAAAAAAGGTTCCTTGCCAATTCGACAACTTTTTTTTGTGTATACTGTACTGTACTGTACCAGCCTTTTTTATAGTCCACTGCAAGACGTAGAACGTAGTCCGCGCTGGCCCAGTACGGGTTAATGGATACGCTGACCCAGTGTGGGTTGGTGGATACAATTACTCCGCCCATTATGAACTGATGATAATCTACCAAACAAAAAATAATCATCAAATTATTTTTTGTTTGGTAGATTATAATTCAGAGGTGGTCCTATTTAAATTGCTTCTATAAAGTTGAGTAGTTTTTGAAAAAACAACTTTATAGATAGCAAACTATTCGAATTTTGTACGTAGATTGCAACGAATGAAGTAGGTTGTGCCGTTTTTTGCGAATATTACCTATTTACAAATTCAATGCCTATGTCTTCAAACTTGCTAATGTGCGAGTGAGACGGCTGTGACCGATGGGTAGGCCGTTAAGGGGTTCGTCAATAAGGTGGGGCTACCACATATTTGGTAAGTAGGACAACCAACCCAGTTTACAGCCCTTAAACTTTATAGGAGTTCGCCAAAACAAAGTTAAAACGTGTTTGTACCCGACAAATCTTGGAAGAGCCTAGGCTTCTGTAATCATAATCACGCAACGATAATACACATTTTGTGTTGTAGGTACGGTTGCAAAGTTTTGCCCACTTATCAATCTTCTTATATATAAAAATGAATACCTAGTAGTTGTTAGTCTCGCTAAAACTCGAGAACGGCTGAACCGATTTCGCTGATTTTGGTCTTGAAATATCTGTGGAAGCCAAGGAAAGGTTTGGACGGTGAGGAAATTTATAAAAGTTGTAAGAAAAATTATGAAAACATTGTCCCATACAAAAATGTTCATCTTCGACAGTTGATACATGGTGAGATGAAGTTCACCGGGTCAGCTAGTCTATGTATATAAAATGAATCGCGGTCTTTAGTCTCGCTAAAACTCGAGAACGGCTGGATCTAATTGGATAATTATGATCTTGAAACATTTGTAAAAGTTAAGGGAAGGTTTAAACGGTGAGAAAAATCATAAAAGTTGTAAGAAAAATAATAAAACTATTAATTTCATTTTCCCATACAAAATGTCCATGTCCATGTAAAAGTTGTCATTGCTAGTATGATGACACTTGACAGATGGTGAGATTTATATCACCTATATATACATACCATCTGTCAAGTGTCATCATACTAGCTGATCCGGTGAACTTTAGTTCACCGGATCAGCTAGTATCAAATATAAATCATTTATTAGCAATAATGAAATTATTATTATGTACTACGGGACTAATCGCGCACTAAAATTACGAGATAAATAAATACCTCATCCCGACCACGGTCGATGCAACTCGGCTGAAACGTCGGGATGATGAGGTATTTATTTATCTCGTAATTCTAGTGCGCCATTAGTCCCGTAGTATATAATAATAATGTGTTCAAATCGCGAAGGTTTAAAAACAACAATAATGAAATTATATGTAAACTTACAAGAAATAAATCGGTTATTTCATTTGTACGTATAACTATACATACAATAAAATTTAAAAAAAACTACCTTGTTTGTTTGTACAAAATTCTATTGTTACGATTAAAATTATCGCATAAAAAATTGGGCGGCATTTTAGAGACATTTTTGTTGCTTAAGTTGTGTGTTTTATGTACCTACCCAATATTGTTTGATCTCTTTTGATCGAAAAAGCTTGTTTGTCGGTATTTACCAAAAATACGTTTGTAATTTAAATGTTTTCCATTTTAGGTATTCAAACAAAGTTAGCCAAGGTAATAAAGTAAAGTAAATAAAATTAAAGTAATACACAACGTCAATTGTTTGCATAGACTGTTGCCGCCAATTCTTTAACTAAGCTTTGTAAGTAAGTAAGCACTCAAGGTAAGAAAAGTAAACTCTTTCTTGTCATTTAACGTTCCCCGGCCGATTTATTAACTTTTAAAAACTATCAAGTTTTGCGGTCAATATTGTTGATCTTCTCAATCATAATTCTTGATCCATCCGATTTCCATCTGTAATGAGAAGGGTTTTCTAAAAGCTTTCTTATTTACTACTAAATATTTATAAAAAATAAGTGTATGTCGCGGGTCGAACCTGGTGACGATTAGTACAGGACTGAGACAAATAGCACCGCGAGAGAGAGGCCTATACCCAGCAGTGGGATAGAGAAGGCTGCGGAAGATGATGATGATGATATGTACTTTTAACAGTCTCTGCACAGCAACACCCTGTATAGTGCTATTAAGGGACAAACATTTCCAGCATCATTATCGTGATAAAATGAGTTGCGATGAAAACGAAGTAAAGATGCTTCGACTCGTTTACGCTACTTTTTACCCGGTCAAAGATCTCCGAAAGAGAGACCGAGTTTCTTAACAGTAAAAGCGCTACGAAAGCATGCGTTGGACGACGAAGAAGAGTCGAGTGAGCCCTTGAACTATCGCGTGCTAATCGAGACTCGCGGCCGGCCGCCGATGGCAGCGTGACGTATCTACCAACGCCGACCTATACCTGTGAACACTGCACCACTTTCACTTCAAGGTAACCGTTTCTATGTCAGATCGGCCGCCTGATACGCCCGCCTTTGGAAAACATTCTTACCCGCTTTTCGTTATTATAGCATGATGGTATTTAACTATTTGTTCGTGATACGTTATGTAAAAGCGCTGTTGCAATAGTCGGCGTTAATGGGTAATAAATTACCGTACATTTTTTCCTAAATAGGTCAGCCTAAAGACTGCAGGGATACGATGGGAGCTAGTCGTTTCAATTTTTTTAAATCTGCGTGTTGTGCAGCAATATGACTTTACTCTTAGCTGTTTTACTGACCTTTTAGATTTTCCAATTTTCAGTAAATAGTGCTTTCTACATTAACTTGTTTTTACCTACATTCATTCTCCACCTTGTAAGTAAGTTGGTATAGGCTGGGTCATAGATCTGGTGTCAAAATTTTTAAGTTCTCCTCTGACAATTCCACTGACAACGACCGGGCTCTATTCAATTTGTGATCTTGTACTGAGCGAAGTATATACAACAGTAAAATATGCATATATACACGTAGCTAATCGACATCCACTTTGTCAATTAGAATTATTATTTCCTGCACATCGTTATACATCTTTCTGCATACCTATGTCATATTATATCCCCTGCACCTTACTTGTGGAACCTAGTAATAAGAACAGTCTATGAATAATGCGCATCGATAAATTCATGAGGTAGACATCATTGAATTCATGAGGACTAGATCAGTAAATTCATAATGCAATATTCAATCAGAGCACACGTCTTCCAGCTTATTATTCAAGACACATCACTGGGGCATAGATGAATAGTAAGCAGCCGTTGCTCTCGCGCGAAGTACCACAATTAATCGAATTGCAAACGTGATCGAGTTAGGTTGCGAGTTTCAATTGTAGAGCTCTTAGGAAGACTCTTAACTCTTAGAGGAGTAATATTGTTCTGCGTGTCTCCAACTTGTGTTGGGCGAAATATATTTGGAACAAATAAACTGAAAATATAGACGTAGCCGATTAAATCTCGTCTACATTTCCGCCTTACACTTTTCGTAAAGTGGGTACATCGATACATTGATGAGGTAGATGTCGTTGAATTTATGAGGTCTAGATTAGTAAACTCACGAGAACTAGATCAGTAAATTAAAAATCTAATATTCATTATTCAATTAGAACACACGTCTTTCGGCTTATTATTCACGACGCATCACCGGGACATAGATGAATAAATAAGCAGCTGTTGCTTTCGCGAATTACGACCATTAATCAAATCTAGGGCTTAGGAAGATACTAAACTTATTCTCTGAAATTATAACAGCAGAGCACGCAAAAAGCTTCTAACTAATGCAACAGTTAGCAGCACATTAAATAATATTTAAAAAAAAATGTTTTATTATGGATCCTTAAATTAACTTTCCCTTCTGTAAATACTACCTATTACGGTTAAAATTATATAGCCGCCCAAAAAAACCATCAAAATACAAACAGAAAGTCAAGTCTTCCAATATGGAATACGAAATATTACAAAATACTTCACAAATCTTCATGATGTTGGAAAGTTTTTTGGCATTAAGGGATAGATTCATTATTCACAGCTATGCTTTTACAAATTCCCCGATGCAGTTGAATATATTTAATTCAACCTAGTGAAAAAAGAGCAGGTTCACAAACTCACTATTTTTATGCGTATTATCTCAAATTTTTAGGGTCCTGTACTCAAAGGGTAAAAACGGGTACTAAGACTCCGCTGTCCGTCCGTCTGTCTGTCTGTCACCAGGCTGTATCTCATGAACCGTGATAGCTAGAAAGTTGAAATTTTCAGAGACTATGTATTTCTGTTGCCGTTATAACAACAAATACTGAAGACCGAATAAAATATATATTTAAGGGGCCCCCCTTCTCATACAACAAACTTGATTTTTTTGCCGTTTTTCGCTCGATATTAATAACGGTAACAGGTAGACGCTTGAAATACATATTTACAGAATATTTCAATGTATGTTCACTTAAAAATAAACGGTTACAATAAAATATATTAGGGGGGGGGGGGGGGTTCCCAAACAGAATGGAACTGTTCCTGGATGTTTCCTACTTGCACTTTGCTGATTATACTTAATAGGTGAACTGATTTGATAGTTTTATTTGAAAATTGTTTCTTCTTGCGAGGTTGTATTTTAATCTGACCAAGAACTGGTCATAATAAATAATACGTAAGTACCAATATAGATAGACAGATAATCCTTTATTAGCCTGAACACAATTACGAAACAAAACACATGAAAAAAAATACAAATTAGTTATACTAAATGGCGGCCTCATCGCTTCAAGCGATTTCTTTCAGGCAACCAATATATATTTCATAGACTTCGTCTACACATTTATAAATTATTATGTTCTCATTTGTTACGTTTTTGTCAAAAAATCTTTTTTTTTTAAATCAAAAATCAATTTATTTCAAAACTTTGTACAAACATGGATAGTGCAGCCATAGCCATGCAAACTAGGTGAGTTCACACCTGTGTTTTGATGGATAGCCTTCCCTAGAGTAAAGCTTATTATTGTACAGATGATGATGTATACAAGAGATATTACAACTAGACAAATTTTGTTTTAGTTTTACATTTTTGCAAATTTATAAATGTTATAAATTATACAGGATAAAGAGAGTCAGTGATTCATCTGGAATGAAAGTAGAGTATCTTGTGGAAAGCAACAAGATAATTAACTCATTAATTCAAAAGTTTATATCACAACTAATACTTATATGCCGAATGATACAATTCGGCGGAAGTGAAGTTACCTACAAGTTGCGCAATATCTAATCCTGACTGAAGCTCACATAAAGCTGCGCATTGATTAGGTTTCGCGCAGCTTGTAGCTAACTTCACATCCGCCGACTTGTATGATTCGGCCTATATTTTACGTTGTGTACCTAATTTTCCAACATTTTATCGTATTATATTTATGTCCATTTTTTATTGTACTATATGGAATCTAATCTAATACATAATATCATAATTGGGGTCAGAGATCGTGTGTTTTCTAATATTTATTTATTTATTTTTATATCTATTACGATTTTTCGTATTAAACTTTTCTTTCAAATTGAAATGATTTGTGTTAAAAAATTTAAGAGACTCTTAAATATTTGTTTCTGACATTGTTCTTTTTTTAGTATAATAGTAACAGGTTTTTAAAACACCCAACGCCAAATTAAAAAAAAATAAAGTCAAAGTCGGAATTTCAGCACAAATAAAAAGTCTAAACCAAAATTAAATAAGAACTATGTTACAGATAGCTTCTCAAACACATACAATAATCTTGCATAAGTAATTAACATCTAGCAGCAAAAGGTCTAACCCGCACTGGGCAAGCGTGGTGGATATGGCCCAATCACCTTTCGTGGGTAGGCCTACGTCATGCACTGGACTAGGCTGGTACAGCATGAAGTCAGGGAAGTTAAATATATTGTTGAAAAATCTAAATATATCGTATTTTTTATTAAAAGAAATATGTTGTTTCCCAAGCTAAGAAAAAAAAAGACTAACTTGAAATGTAATTTCTAGCTTAACTTGCTAGGATATCGCTCTCTAGACATAGGAACTCATCTCACTAACAAGATCGTATTATACTTGAAGTAAGTAGGGACTTCATTAGTCTTGAAGTTAGATTACTTACTTAAAGTAACGTAAATAAGTAGTAACTGGTGGGTTTACATAACTTCTTTGGTTTTTAGACAGGCGACAAGTTAGAATTAAGTTAGAATTAGGTTAGATTTATAATAAAGAAATGTTATTTAATAAAAAATCAAAATTAAAAGGCTTATTGTTATGAGAGCCATCTAGACCACATCGGGGGTAGGTTTACGCACTCCAAATAATTTTTATGCTGAATAAAAATTATTTTGCTACCAAACTAATGGTATTTTGGTACTTAGCTATATTAACCTGGACATATACACTAGATACACCTATAAACATGTCAAACGCTTTTTATAACACTTTTTTTTCGTCGGAAGTTAGATATAAATCGAGACACGTGTGTGCAGATTTAGCCCTGGTTTACTAAACGAGACAAAATGAAGCTACTATTAAAGTTACTTAAAATATATAATTTTATAATTACTTACACTTAAACGATCCATGTAATTACAATGTTAAAACGCCGAAACAAAATGCAGAAACATCGATCTTTAGATCTGAATTGCAAAATGCCCTTGTGAGAACACACCACAAAAACCGAATGACCTAGTAGTAAAATGTCTTAAATTATGAGTCATTGTATAATTTAAATATGTACAACGAGAAATCGTCATTTTACGTATGTAGGTAAGCGACTGCTGCACGCAAAAACATACCGACAACTGGAGTGGCTTTGAAATTGTGATATGACTGATTAAGAAACCTATAGGATTTTTAACATTTCTTCTAAAATAATGAGACCTTTTGTTTTGCTGCCATAATCTTTATATTAGAAAAACATGTTACAAAAGAACTACATGCGTTCATAACTATAATATTTTTTATTTTGAGAAAAACGTACTTAACAACAGATTTCATAATTATTGAATTAACTCTTGCAAAGCCTTGTATATTTGATTGAATACAACGCTTTGCAAGCAGATCACGACGTCTCGAATCTAAAACTATCTACTTATTAGATCATAATCAAATTTAAATGAGACTAGTTGAAAAGCATTAGCTTTAATACGCTCGTGATTCAATTATAATCCTGAGCGTTAGCGAGGGAATCACAAGAGCACAAGGTGCAAAATCTTTGCACTCGAGTGTAACACGTAACTTTTCATCCCACCTCAGCGAGGAAATGGCTAAGGTCGTCTACATATCGTACTGTTTCAGATACTTCTCGCGTGATTGTTAAAAGAGAAAGCTCATTTACGCATCATTAACAGTTATAGTCTCTTCTGTTGGCGTCAAATAAACTTACTCGTCGCTAGAATCACTAATTTTTAGTCTCCGATTTGTTTTCAAGTTTCTTGTTTTAAACATTTAAGGTTTTAAACATGACACGCGCAAAGCAAATTAAAAAAAAGTGCGACCAAAAGGGTCCAAGTCTGAGTTTTTAACAAATTAAAAATGGTTGTATGATAAATTCGGCACCATGGAGGTAGAAATAAATAGGTTTGATGATGTTTTGAAAACTTGTGCACACGATGTTCTAAATTAAATTTTACTACCCTCTAGCGGATAAAAACGGCTTTTGCACTCAGAAATCGAAATGCAAAAACCCTCTTTCCGAGATGGAGGGATGAAAATAAATGATAAAGTTACGTCGATTTTATAAGGATAAATTATAAAGTTACCGAAATATCCTGTTGCGGGTTTTATAAATACCTATAGGTAGTTAATATAGGTGACACCCACATAAGAGACACCGATGTATTATATATTATTAAAAGTTTTATTCAAAGTTGTAGCCATGTTTTATTATGATAGGAATTATAGCCTTTTACGGCTTTTTTGTTCAATTCATAGCACGTTCGCCATTGCTTCAGGAAAACTCGACTTCATGATCAGCACAGCACATGTTTGAATGGTGAAATCGTGCACGGCGATGAGTAGGTAAGTACAAGGATATCATGAGCATACAGTGTTTAGCCAGTCAGTTCTTACAGGGTTATTTAGATAGATAGATACGAGTATATAAACTCTTTTAGAGGACACTTTAAAAGTAAAAAAAATAATATTAATAAAAACAGAATTATACAATAGACATAATACATACAAATGTTATAAATTCTAATACATATATAAATGATATAGTGAAATAAACTAATAAATACTTTTAACTTCTAACATACACATATAAACAATGTATAAGTAAACAAAAACAATAATAAGCAAACAAATTAATAAACCACCCAAAAACTAAGAACGATTTAAAAAGATTACGACAGATATAATTTTTTAACTTCCCCTTTGAAAATAGTTTAGTTATGGACGGGCTCGTTAATGGAAACGGGTAGAGGATTCCATAATTGGACTGCTTAGAATGAAAAGGATTTGCCATAAAAGGTAGTTCGAGCGGAAGGAGTCATCAGGGTAAGGTTGTCTTTGGACCGAAGGGGGATGGAGTGGGACGTATTCCAAAACGCTCTTTAAGATAGGTAGGGGTAGAAGGGTTAAATAGAATATTATAAAGAAGGGAGAGGATGTGAGCATTCCGACGAAGGCACTTGAGCTTTGTGCAAAATTCAGATACATAATCATATTTAGGAAGGCACTTGAGCTTTGTGCAAAATTCAGATACATAATCATATTTACGTAACCCAAAGATAAATCTAATACAGTAATTTTGGAGGCGCTCTATTTTGTCAAATTGGTCTTCCGTAAGATCAATATAGCAGGCGTCAGCGTAATCAAGAATAGGGAGTAGTAGAGACTGCGCAAGCGCAACTTTGGTGGCAGTGGGTAGGAAGTTCCTAAGACGTCTTAGGGATCCCCCAGACGTAAACAACTTGCAGCTAATCGACCTGAGGTGCCAACTTAAGGTGCGGTCTAAAATCACGCTAAGATTTTTTACCGTTTCACAGTAGGGTACTGTGGTTCCTCCAAAAACGACCTTCGGAATTCTATGCCAGTCAATTTTAGTAGTAATATTTTTTTAAATTTCATATATGAGCTACCGATTATTATGGCCTGAGATTTTGTAGGGTTAACTTTAAGACCATAGAAGTTACTCCATTCCAGAATGCGACACAGGTCAGTCTTAACAACAGCTATGGCAGAGTCTAGCTCACTGAGCCGGGCTTGTGAATAAATTTGGAGGTCGTCTGCATAAAGATGAAAGGTGTTGAGAAATAGCGTTTATGAAAATAGCAAAGAGTAAGGGAGATAGCACGCCACCTTGAGAAACGCCGGCATCAGCGTTACACCAGGAAGAAAAAGATTCTCCGAGGCGAATGCGCTGCCGACGGCCAAACAGATAACTGTGAAACCAATCGAACATCGGTGGAGATATGTTAATAGAGCGTAGTATGTATAATAGAATGTCGAAATCGACGGTATTGAACGCATTACTGAATTCTAAGCTAGAACAGTAAGCATACCGCCATCCATACCCAACCGTATGTCGTCAGTGATCTTAATAAGAGCATACACAGTGCTATGCCCAGGACGAAATCCGGATTGTAGAGGATTTAGGAGATTTTCTCGGTTAAGGAATTCAGATAGTTGTTTGTGGACAAGACGTTCGAGAACTTTGGAAAGGAAGGATAGAAATAGGTCGATACTCAGAAAAAGATTTAGGACCGGGTTTTTTTGGCAGAGTCAAAATTTGCTCATCTTCCCAGATGGTAGGGAAAACCCTAGATGAAATGGAGTAGTTAAATATGATGCAGAGGATGGGAAGAATAGCGTCCAGAATGGGCATGAGCATATTCCGACTTATGCTGTTACCGCCAACTGCATTGGAGAAAATCGACATTACACTCTTTTTAACATCACATTCAGTGCAACGATTAAAATTAAACGGGGAAAAGTCAGGAGGTGGAATGGCAGAAAGAAAATTGATAGTTTTGTTTTCATCAGCATCAAATATAGTAGAAGCAGAAGAAAAATGTTGGTTAAGAGCGTCAATGTCGATATTGCTCGGGCTAGATTGTCGAGATGATTTGCCGACTCCCAATGACCTAAGAAACTTCCAGACTTTACCTGGATTCTCATCATCAACAGAGGCATGAACGTGGCGTCTACGATTCGATTACGATTGGCGATTACGAGCCTGGACAAGTGGACATACTTAGCATGATTGGAGTCGTTTGGATGCAACTTGTATTTAGATTTAGCAACTGCTTTCTTACGCATCAAAGATTTTATTTCATCCGTGAGCCATGGTGCAGGTTGATGCTTAATTTTAATGGTACGTAACGGAGCGTGCACATCATAAAGTTGTGTGATCAAGTTATTAAAAAAAGCAATTTTTTCATCCACTAGCTCAGCTTCTTTAACAGGCTTCCAGTCAATATGTTTTGCGTCTGCCCCGGTCCATACCACCAAAGATGCGCTGCAGAAGAATTTGAGATTTTTGTTTGAGTTTTAGAAAGGGAGTGTTAGAGCCAAAAATGGGTGCTATAGACCATCATTATGAACAACATTTACTATGGGGCCAACCCGGAATACATTTTTGTTTTGTTAGTTCCGAGTTGCAATTTTGTGTGTTATAGCTGTTTTGGTTTGGTTCCATGGTAAAAGTTGTTCGTAATAATGGTCTGATCACCATTTAACATTTGAGCTTCGTATACACTTTCTGAATAACCTTGAATGTGCTAATTATAAGATTAACAAGAGAAACTAGTATTAAAGTATTAACAGAATTATTTATTACTATCCGTTTTGCTTTAGTGTTATTTTTTTTATCCAAAAGATAGACTTTACGCCACTTTTATTTTTATTTCAATAACCGTTTATGCATTAAGTAAGTCTATGTTTAGGCTCATAGTTACTCTGAAAAGTTATAAATATATTCACGATGCTACTATTCTATACGCAAGTACTCATGAAGTTTCCTATCAAATAATATAAACTTCAATTTCCAGTCAAGTTAGCGTATACAATAACAAAGTATCAAGCGAAGTCTGCAATAAAATCTTTATTTTACGTTTGCATGTTTGTTTCTCCGTTGCTTGCCTTTAAAATAAGTACTGCCTGTATTTAGTATCCTAGATATTTGTATTGTATTGTTTACCTACGGCACAAAAAACAGGATCGTTGTAAGTTTAAATTTAAGTTGTGAAACTATTTTATTTATAGTGATTTGATAGTGACCACCATGATTTGGCAGCGTTGATATCTCAAGATTATTATTACGACTTAGGAGCTTGTTATAAATTTATCGAATAGACTGAACGATAGAAAATGGGATTCTGTTTCTTTAAGTGTTGATAGTGCATAAGGACTTCTTGAAATGGGCCATCCATTCTGTGACTGACTTAAACCTGCATCACTTCCCAGTTCGACTAAATTGATTGTACTTATCGTATTTGTGTCCATATATCCCTACTACCAATATACCTATCCCTTGCACGAGTGAGCCAGTTGAAATGTGAATTGTTATTTGAAAACGATTTCATTGGCGTTGGTCGTAGCTAAATATTTGATGAACAGCTTTTCAGTCGTTTTAAAGTCACGTGATTTTTTCTGAATGCATCAGAGCTTTATCCACTAATTCAAAAAGGTGTTTATTGGCTATTTACATGAATTAAGAATTGGTCCTGGCCTGTCTCGACCTAATTGTCTAATATTTGACCTCCTAATCGAGATTGTATCACAAAATTTTGGTTGTCAAAGATTTATTTTTTCAAAACTTTACAAATATGGGAATTGTTATGAATTTGATATGCTGTGTATTTTGTATTTTTATCTCTAGCATCGTAGTTCAATGAAATTCGTCGGCAGGGGTTCTCTAAATATGTATTTAAAAAACTTCGTTTACTTGTTCAATAGTACGTATTTATTTTAGCCTTGAACGATCTTTGATTGGAAGTACCTATACGGTAAAAACACCACTATGCTCCTTTGTTTGCTATTATTACAATAATTACTATCTACTGTATCTAAACGTTTCAAAACGTCACTACAACTTACCACTTTTTCTTCGACAGTGTCATTGTTGTTGTTGTTGCTCCCATACTTTAAGGCACCGTTTTCCATGACCACAACTGATCGTCGGGTTTTTATATAAGTTATTAACACTAATCATCCACATCTAATATAATTTACAAATAACATCAAATTTTAACAGTAACGTTCACTTATGACTATTTCTTTCACAATTCTTGCCCTCGCATCCGTTTTTGTCGTGGAGCAACATATTGAACCTGTGAAAATCGTTACTAATAGGCTATTACCCTAATGGATATGCCAGAGCAATAAACACTATTGATTTTTATAAAGACGGACTATTAGAGATGCTACTTTTTTGAAATGAACGCCGAAATGAACGCAGAAAACAGTCAAAGTTAAGTTTTCAAGTAGAGTATAGGAATATGAAGCTCCCGGAAAGAATTCGCACATTGGGAAACTTTCCAATTTTACCGCCAGTAGCTTTCAAACGTTTGTAAGACGGTTACATATGAAATATGTCGTTTAATAGAGATTTCTCTAATAAAGAGAAAGTTGTAATTAACGTGGTCTCTACTACTAACCCAATTAGAAGATACTGGAGATGTCACGTTATATAATTGGGTAAAATAACAAAGTGACTGGTTGCTACGTTACTTTTCTTTGTAAACACATTTCTTTGTTCTCCGAACCACTTTTTCGACCTGATATATTTTTCCTTTTGTACGATTTTTACATCGGTAAAGATCGTTATTAATTTCAGTCAGGTGATAAATTTGTAGCGTTTTGTTCGCTCGAAAAGTGATAACATCGTGTGTGAATAAATAAAAGAGTGTCAATTTATGAAGGCACGGTTAGAACAAGTCACAAAAGTGTGATATATTGTTTGGAGTGTACGCGCGCGTATTGTAGGGGGTTGGATGCGGCGCGAGCGGGCGTCGCGCCGGCCGCGTCATACTGCGGCGCGCGGGCCTAGCGCCGCCGCAAGGCATGCCCGTTGCCCGCACTCGGTCTGGTCGCCATCACCACGGCCGCGCTGCCCTCGCCTGCCGCCGCCGCCTGCCCGCCTGCCCGCTACCACGTCGTACTCAACGAATGCTACTACAAGCGCAGAAGAATTCATTTCAGATGACCGATAAACAGAGGTTGTTCGTCACAATAAAGTTAATTTTAGCATACGTAGCAAATTGGATCGCCTACAACCACGACGTTCAGAATACAGTAATGAAGATTGATTCTGTAAGATTAACAACCGAATATAGACTTTAAGTCACAATTAGGTTAATATTCGCATGGTCAGCTAATCGCAGGTAGAGCTCATTCGAAAACTAAATTTGCATTATCGTTTTCAATGCCCCCGTTTCTCGATATAGACACGTAAATATTTAACTAGATATACGCGAATATTTTGTATCCATAGGCCAGTGCTAACTGAAAGGATCGAAATAGAAACAGCTAGACGCTCTATTGTGTTGCTCGCTAAATGAAAAAGGCAATTAAGCTCAACGGCGCCTTCAAATTTCACAAATTTTTCGCACTCACTATCCGTTACTCTACACAACATATAAAAATATTTATAGAAGAATCTCCCCGAGATGATAAATAAACCCAGGCTTATTTTTATCACATTACACAAGCTAAAATTTAAAGTCTTTTTTTTTCCTTGCTAAAATTTAAAGTCTTTTTACAGCAGCTCATTTTTGTAGATAATTATTAGACTAGGTACTTACTTACTCTGATAAACTTTTGTGTGATAAACAGACAGTAAGTATGGTTTAATATGGCGGCTGTCTCATGTCATTTAACCATGAATGAGAAAAAAAGTTGATGATAAACAATTCAATTTGTCGTGACAGCTAGATTTGAACCTAGATAGTGTGAATATGAGTAAGACAGTCTCAGTAGGTAAGGCTGTCTGCACGAAGACTTACCTAATAAGTTCCAAAGTATGCGCTACCTTATGAGAAAGTGTGTTTTTACTTTTACTCTTCAAACTTTTTTGCATTTGTTTTTACACGAAAAATCAGTACAAATCATTGGTTACAAGGTCATTAGAGTTGATAGCACAGTGAGTCCCCTGGCCGCGGGCCGTGCCTTACCCGCCCGCCTACCATTTATTTATTGATAGACGCCCTTGGACTACATAAAATTTTCTTTTCTTTTATTAGGCCAATGACAGACAGCTGGAATATTTTGACTATTGTGCATTTCTGTAACTTATATATGATCGATTAATGCAATTATTATGGAAATCAAAGTATGCATAATATGCCGCGAAATGAATCAGGCTTGGTTCAATGGTGCATTCAAATGAGTTGAAACAATATAAGTAGTTTTTTTTTATATAATTAACCACAAACGTGAGTTAAATATTCGTAATATTTGAAAAGATTTGTTTTATAGTTCTGTTTAAATTGAATTGTTTAAGTCAGCGGTTTAAGTACCTACTCTACATTTTATATCTTATAAATATTTTCCACAACACTATTATCAATGTAGGTCACTAATTAAACCAGACAATATTATCAGGCTTTTTAATTTCTAATCTCAACGTAAAACAAGTCATTATTATCTTAACACAATCTCGTGGGCAATGGCAGGTCAATAATATTGTATGATTCGTCTGTACGTCTAATTCGTTTGAAAATTACTTAACTTAGAACATTTAAGTACAACGTAAAGAGGTTTTATTTTGCGTACGCGGCAACGGGCATTGTAAGAAAGTTTTATTCGATTTTATAGGTACACTAGCTGACCCGGCCACGCGTTGCTGTGGCTAAATAAATTAAAATTGCGACTATAATTTGAGATTTAAACTATCCTATCTCTCAAGTTGGATCGAACTGCACATGGTGTGCGAATTTTATTATAATCGGTTAAGTGGTTTAGGAGTCTATTGAGGACAAACATTGTGACACGAGATTTATATATATTAAGAAGATTAAACCCCCTTAACAATGCTCGTCTTATGTTTTATTACGCATTTATGTGCTATTCTATGAAAATTCTAATTTGTTTTATTTTATTGTGAACAATACCGAGTTGCCTGGTGGTACCTACCCTACACTAAGTGAGTTTATGACGTAAGTATTACTCATATTCCTGGGGATTTATTTTCTCGCAGGAGGTATGAAAAGTTAAGTATGCACCACTAGAACCAAGTCTATCTTCATCTTGGGCGACTTGTACCCCTCGCTTCACTCAGGACTCTAAATATTTCCCTCGCTTCACTCAGGACTCTAAATATTTTCCTCGCGTCACTCAGGACTCTAAATATTTCCCT
The DNA here is from genome assembly GCA_949316475.1 of Hypomecis punctinalis. Classification (NCBI taxonomy): domain Eukaryota; kingdom Metazoa; phylum Arthropoda; class Insecta; order Lepidoptera; family Geometridae; genus Hypomecis; species Hypomecis punctinalis. The sequence goes on from OX438797.1 coordinate 13,160,996, forward strand.
CGCTTCACTCAGGACTCTAAATATTTCCCTCGCTTCACTCAGGACTCTAAATATTTCTCTCGCTTCACTCAGGACTCTAAATATTTCCCTCGCGTCACTCAGGACTCTAAATATTTCCCTCGCTTCGCTCGGGAGTTAACTATAGAGTCCTTCGCGCTACGCTCAGGGTCCAATATGTCGCCCGTGACGTAAGACACGACTTGGTCCTCTTTGTACATAATCTACTATTAGGTACCTATTGGTACCTTTGGTAATAACAATTTCCAGAATACTAACATAACATGATTTTATTGTTTGCAATGCTATCATTTTATAGAGTAAATATTTGCAATTAGAAACAGATTGCACTGAAGTGTGTTTGATTCAGATTATCTAAGGATGTGATGTGAAAATGTTTTTTCACTAAGTAAAGTTTGTGATAGTAATATTATCTTTATTATTCTACAAATAGAGATAGCGTGTAAAGTGCAGATTATACTTACTGATGTAAATTACCTATTTATTATTTTTATACAGGTGTCGGTATGCGGAGTCGACCTACATAATTAATCATTCCAACATTTATAGCCTCGGTCCCTGCCCACATTATTCCTTTATGTTGAAAAGCGGAACTATTGAAAGTCTGCAGTAGAGTAGGTATAGATCATAGAATTAGAACGAAATCGTTCTTCTGAAGTATATATACCTACAGCTCGCGCCTTGGCCATCATGATACATTCTGAGCTTCTGTAGACCTCACCCCAGATGGCACCTATAATCGATTTTCGCGCATATTTTACTTACATAGCGTTATTTGCTTGCCCTATACTAAATCGGAAGGGTGTGATTAAGACCGTCATTATGAACAACTTTTACTATGGGGCCAACTCTGAATTCGAAAATAGCGGTTATTTTTCACGGATTCTGGATTGACTCCATAGTAAAAGTGGTTTATAATGAAGGTCTGAATCAAATCTTCTCTCAGCTTAGTACACCAGTTCTGGATTACCCTGAAATATGGCGCGAGTTGCAAGGTATTGTAGTAGCCAGAATGTGGAACGCTTTGCCTGGGTTTGTCTTCCCTTCCCTGTATATATAAGTTACTCTATGGTCTTCCCGCTAAAGTACGACGTGGGTGTCTTCAAATCCCGAGTAAATAGGTATCTTCTAGGTAAGCGTGTCCCTTGACCGCATATCTGCTCAACATCAGGTAGTATGTAGTCAAACCTATTTGGAATAATACCAAAAATATAAATAAATAAATAAAAAAATAATATAAAAAACCGGACAAGTACGAGTCAGACTCGCACACCGAGGGTTCCGCACAAATCCAGAAATTTCACAAAATTGGGAAGTAAGTTGTTAAAATTTCTATTCTATCGACAAAAAAGTTTTACATCGAAAAATACACATCGTTAAAATAAATAAAAATCTATTTTAGCATGTGCTAATGAAGTTCTTTTATAATTATGATACCTAACATGATACGATTTACTCACTTTGAATTTTGAACCCATATTTTGTGAATTTTGAGGCCCTATTTTTTGTGATTTAAATAAAAATGTACAGTTTTCAGATTTATTCCTATATGTGTACTCTAAGACAATGCTTCTCGCCAAATTTCATAGTTCTATGTCAACGGGAAGTACCCTGTAGGTTTTGATTATTGTGAGTGTTGAAATATGCGGTTTTTTACGACAAAAACGGCTCTAACTTTCTTAAACGATAACTGAGAAGTTTTTCTTTTACCCAACTGCAAGATAAGATATACATATACAGTTTAAATTTCAACTCGATATCTTAACGCGTTCCCGAGATAAAGAGTCTTGACATACACACAGACGGACAGACGGACAACAAAGTGATCCTATAAGGGTTCCGTTTTTTCCTTTTGAGGTACGGAACCCTAAAAAAAGAGGTAACAATGATGATTATTTTCTTGCACAATTTAGATATGTTCTGCAAAATTTAGATATGATCTCATATTCAAACCTTTCGGCTTATTTATTTTACCAGAAAACTATTTAATTAACTTTTTTAGCTTTATACCCTCACATGCGTCAGCGTATACTCATACAGCTCATTTATTCGATAAAATTATTTCTTAGGAAGTAAAGAAAGTTCTCGAAACATCTAATTTATTTAGCATATTTTACGACTTCACTACATAGTATAAAACAAAGTCGCTTCCCGCTGTCTGTCATGCTTATATCTTTAAAAATACGCAACGGATTTTGATGCAGTTTTTTTAGTAGATATAATGATTCAAGCGGTAAGAAGGTAAATAATACACCTGTGCAAAGCCGGGTAGGTCGCTAGTTAAAAAGTGAATAAAAGTAATAAATGAGAGATAAATGAAAACTGGGACGTGCATCAACCGGATGAGAAACACTAATAAGAGGTTCAAAAGTGTTTGTGATTAAAAATATGTGTCATTCTACATATAAGGTGTTATATTGCAAAGGAATTCAATTTTTAGGGCCAGAATGCACCTACTCAAAATTATGATCAATGGTGACTATGGGGCCAACCTGAATTTGCAAAGTCGTTTAGTTTTTGGAATTTATGCACACACTAGCTTTTGCCAGCAGCATCGCCGGCATAATATTTGACATTGTGCTATCCCATAGGAACCTTTAATTTTTCAGGGATAAAGAGACCACATGGCACTCTTCGACCTTTGAAATATATCGATGCGTTGTTCTGTTGTTGCGTGATTGAGTAAAAAACCAACAAACGCTCTTTCTGATTTATAATATTAGTAAAGATTTACGCACCACTGGCTTTCCGGTGAAGGAAAATTTCGTGAGGCGACTTGAAAGTATGTTCGTAGGATCAATTTGAAGGTGAATCCGCCTACCCATGGTTAGGTATAAGTAGTTCACTGTGTTGAGTAAGTTAGATATATTCACCTTTATAAATCCTTAAATGGTGTAAAGAAACATCTTGTACATAATATATTGTGTCACTCTATAAAATAACTTGAATTTCCCCGCTTCTAAACGTTTCCGTTCGGTTTATACGAGTTGCACTTTTTTGCTAATTAACTAAATTAAGACTCTACACAAGCAGTAAACAGGTGAAATAATGTGCAGGTGGTAAGACATCTTTATAAATTCACCTTATCCATAATAATATAAAATTAAGAGCTGTCTATTGCATCATTTCAATATGTTATTTTATTCACGATTATAACGCCGTAAGCCCGATTAATTGATAAGAAAATTCAGTTTATGATATCATTACATGGTTGGACGTGACGGACATACCTTTAGCATTATCTTAATGATAAACTTATCAAAATATACGTCTCGGCATCGATAAATATTCAAAACATTGGTCTACGTACGAAGATATTAAGTGTATAATTGTTTAACCCATTAACAAGAGGAGACCAGGTCATTATTACACCACATTTTTTTTCGCTGAATTATTGCTTTCCATACCAAATTATAATATTATTATCTTCTATGATAATAACGACACGATGATTTTGTAATGTAAAAAATGATTATCACTTAAAAAATAAGTGACTGGCTGTTGCCGTTACGTTTCTCCTAGTGCTTACTAATAATATGTAGCTACTATTACATCATTTTGTATGATTTAGGTATTGTGAAATTATTTAAGTTGATGATAAATAAATTCGGAAAATTCCGAAGTCTAAACAAATGTAGACTATAATTTCAATTCGACCACATTTTGTGGGTTTTGTCAACGAGCACTGACTAGCACGAGAGATTAGCTATGTTACCGAGTTCCTATATACCTATGTTATATATTTTCTAGCTCCATCATTAGAACAGCAATCATGGTACCATAAAATTGCATTGTCATCAGCGTTACAAGGGGTATACCAAGTTGCAACAAAATAGTGACGCGAAGCGTGATCGTTAACCCGTCAGGGTGGCTTAAAAATTCTGTCGTAAAAGGTTTAACCACCTGGACTATATGAACTTAGCAATATCGGTAATCAGTAAAAGTGCATTAGCATGGAAGGTTTCATATAAATACAAATGTCAAAGTGTCACAGACCTTAGATAAGATTTATCTACCGCTAAATGTATTTTTTGTTGGTAAGCATTGATAACAAATAATAGCAATTCAATTGTTTCCGTTCATATGCAAGTGAAGACAAAATATTGCATGTGAGTTGTAAAATTTAAACTTAAAATTTAGCATATTAATTCGAGTAGAATAGAACATATAACTTTTAAGTTAGGTATAATTTTATTGTCAGACTGGTCGCAAATTTGCCGAACCAAGCTTAGATCCACTAGGTAAAATAATGTGAATAATTTTATTATTTACATTATGACTGTTCAGATTTTCTTTGTTTCATCTAATTAGGTGTGGAAAATATTAATTTTATTCCTTGTCTTGTTCTTATTTGGTTTTAATGAAACGGAATGATAGATACAACTGCACATCAGCTAACTATTTTTTCATGAACAATTTCCGCGGGCTTTTAAAATATTATTCCCATACATATGATTGTTAGATTTTTTATTTCCACGGTATCAATATAATTTTGTACCTTCATATTTGAAATACTTAAGTAATTTGTATATATTGCTATTGATATAGCTCTTATCCAGAAACCGTTAGACAAAGAACGATAAGTCCTCTAGCTCTAATAATGTGTGCTAAATTATACAAATGCCATACTGAATTTAATTTACAATCTCGTTGTGCCGACTTGTGTCTCGTATCGAATAATCAAGTAATAAATACTTAAATATCAGGTGGCTTGCTCGCGCGACTTTGATAGCTCCACTTTTCTGATATCAAACAGTTTGAACGAGGCGTGCAAAGTGTGCGCAAGGGCGCCTTTAGTTTTGTTTACAATTAAGTAGCATAGTCATTATTTACATCTGTGTGCAGTTTAAAAATGAATTCAAAAGGAAATAAAAATGTGAAAGAGACTAACCAGAAAAATAAAAATAGTGAACCACCGCCAAAAAAGGATGTGCCAGGACTTTTCTCTAGATTATTTTTCTGTTGGATGTTCCCGATGTTTTATAATGGGAATGTCCGGGATTTAGAAGAATATGATTTAGTGCCGGCCAAACATCAATATGATTCCAAAAGGGTCGGTGATATACTTGAGAGGTAAGTTCAAATGTATCTTAATACTTAGGATGAGACATAGACACTTTTTTAAAGCAATGTAAATAACTAAGAGTAAGTTCTCTACATAATGTTTCCGAACAGTCTACATAGTTTAAATATTTAGGCACATGTTTTTGATCCATACAAAATTACACTAAATTACATTATGTAGGATTAATTAAGAACTCAACAAAGTTTTACGTTGCGAACGTTAGGAGTGGAGCGTAGAATATACAATTCAAAGTTATACATAGTGAGAACATTACACGCGTTGCTGTTAATGAATTATTATAAATATCAACGGTTTTTCAAAAACGTATATTCGTATGAAAAGTTAGCCCAAATTTAACTTTTCGTAAGATTTCACACAATAAATGTAGAAGATGAAGATTAATCTCACTATTTTTTATTTCTCTACGATAGTTTTTTTTTATTAAAAAAAATACTGAATCTGATACTGATTTATCTGTCCATACAATGAACAAAGCCTTTGTGTTTGTAACAATTTTATTATATTGTTTAACTTTCATGAAAGTTATCTTGTTTATGTTTATTTTGTACCAAAATCCGCATTTAAAGGTACACTACTGATTTGACCTGAAATAATTTTATTATTTAACGGTTCTTATTAAATTGCCTACATAGAATGAAATGAAAACAAAGTTTAGGGAAGGTCCCGTAGGTTGTATTTTATTGAGGTTTTACTTACTTAAATTGTTTTTTATCCGGCCCTGGAATAAAGCATATTGTTATAGTATTTTTTACATTTATGTTCGTATTCACGGACGAAATAGGGATGTTAACACTAACCACAAACTAATGTTTAGTGTTCATTTTGTGATAATTTGTAATATTAGAATATCGAAAATCGCATTTTTATAATTTAATATAACTTGATAAATTTATTAAAAATGGTTTTAAATGCTATATTTGTAATCTGTTTCCACGTGAGTTCAAACACTGATATTGGCCTATTACGTCACTAACCACAAAACAAACTGTCAAAGACTGTTACTTCTCTGCATTTTCTAATATAGTTTTCCATAGAGTAAGTTATGTTTTGCGGTCAGTGACGTCATTTCAGTCACGTGACAGTTGTTAGTCTTTTAGCGGGAAAATTTATACCAACTCTATTTTTGTATATTTTCTCATCGAAAATACTAATTTTTTTAAATCTAATATTAAAATAGAGTCAATCTTCAAAATTACAACAATTCCGAAAATTTGTTAACATCCCTATACAGATAGTCTAAAGCTTCTCAAAGTGGTTTGGGTATCTTGGAGTTTGCCATTTGACTCGGGGGTTCTCGAGCAGACTGGGGCCACGATCTTTAGGTGGGTTTAGTTGGGTTATGCGGAGTCATAACTCTGAGCTAGACTAATGTTGATAAAATACATGTCAGTTGATACTTTCGTAATGTTGGTTGATGTTTTAGTTATATTTGGTATCCCAATAGTCATATGTTAGGTATGTAGATATTCATTATAAATATTATTCTATGAGATAAAAAAATACGTTATTCATTATTGTACTTGCGTTATAAAACCAGTATTTTAGATACATCTTTTACTATTCACACACAAATTAACTTATTTAATTACATTTATAGTTTAGTTATTATAATGAAGCCGATTTTTTGGGATTTTCCTATCTATATATGCACGTTATTAGTCAGACCCTAATGACTACGATAATTACCATAATATAAAATGAGTCATTGACCTAATGTAACTCAGTGTATAATTTTTACATTACACATAAAACATGTGTTTTACTCTATTGATTTAGAAAATAGCTTGGTAATCCACTGGACTACTGTGTTACTTGGGTTTGGTAGGTATATCTCCTGATTTTCGTAATCAGAATATAATAAATTCTGCATTTCCAACGCCCTAAGAAACATTCTGCGAAGATAGATTTGATACTTAGTTTGAATAATTAGGTTAATTTTAATAGTTATAGAAATGAAATGTTTTTAATTCATCACTAAATTTTCTAATAAAAAAAAATATTACACAGACCCAAAACTATGTATGAGTTATACCTATGTTATGTGGGTCTAGTTTTTGCGCGATTAGAGTGGATCGGGCTGATAAACTGAAACTGATTACAAGGAACGTTTTGAGATATGTTCACAAATCTTGATATTTATTTTAACCAAAAGAAAGCCACTCACCTTTTTAATGCTGGTAAAATAAACAAATATTGTATTAGAATAGAAATCCATTTGACAACTGTTAGACTCATAATAGGTAAGATTGAAAACTGGGTTCGGAAACGATCTGATGAATTCCGATGATCTGTTGGGTCGATGGAATCCGGTTTTTTATCATAAAGTACAAATTTAAGTAAAGTTTTACATAGGTAAGTAATTAATTCTATTTTGAGATACTAAGTATGTTTTATAGACGAACACCTATGACCGACCAACGTATAATCTTTTACGCACTTTATTCCAGTTATTTCTTAGAATCTTGTTAAGTTTCAAAAAGAAACCGCATCAGCTTAGCCATATTTCAAATCAATATGTCACGGTCAAAATATATACTACATTTTTTATTATATTTATTTTTAAAAGTACCTAACATTTAACTATGCTATCAGCTTAAAGATAAGAAACAATTTTCCTGAACTCAAAAAGAGTAGAGAACCACTTAGCAAACGGTCACATTTATATTATTAGTGAGATTTCAGAGAAATCTGCACTATCATGTATGAAATATAAAAGTACCTTTGCACTTTAGATATTGATAAACTGTGATGTAATGTTTATCATTTAATCAATGATTTATCATTTTCCGTTCAGCAATAGGCATACCTTGCATAATAACAGCTTTACGGCAAATGATTACGAACGTCAAAGAATTAATGAATTCGAAATAAGGCTAGCATAGATAAAAGTCAGCCAGTTTTCAATTCCATTATCAACTAACTAAAAGAAATTTAGCACTGTCGCTACCTTTTATTAATAAAAACATTTATAATTGCTACAACGGAGTTTATCAATTTAAGGCTATTGATTCAAGCTTACCAGTTTCAGCCACGACAAAGAATGAATGCTAGACTAAAACGTGAGCAAAATTAGGGTCTGCCCAATTCTACAGCTGAAATCCATGCTTTTATGTTACTAAAAGATTTTTTTTTTTTTATACTCTACAGACACCGGGGCCTGTACCTTTTATTAACAATGATTCGACTTTTTCCTAAGAAGACAATATATTTTACTAAACTACGTTACATATATGCACCGAGCAGTCCTGCCCCCGCAAGCAGCACCCGTTCACGAGTTGACGCACGTGCCAGCCGTCGTCCTTGTCGACCACATTTTTGGGAAGAGGGCTCGCCGCCACGCATCGCCGCCGCAAGAAGAGGCGCCTAGGCTAGCCTGAGTGCTCCGGGCATACACGCCTAAAAGAAATTTAGCACTGTCGCTACCTTTTATTAATAAAAACATTTATAATTGCTACAACGGAGTTTATCAATTTAAGGCTATTGATTCAAGCTTACCAGTTTCAGCCACGACAAAGAATGAATGCTAGACTAAAACGTGAGCAAAATTAGGGTCTGCCCAATTCTACAGCTGAAATCCATGCTTTTATGTTACCATTAAATGTCGGCAATAGCATTCATAATTTGATGTGTTTGCATCGAAACGAAAACACTCACAAAATGCTCAAAATTGATTTTCGAAAAAAATAATTGTGTTTTAGTATTGATTAATAATCTGAAAATAACGTCGATGCCTCGTTGAGAGGCGAAACACGTATCGAACAAAGTGTAGTGCAGTGAGAATAAGGGTGTTATTTATTAGTGAAGTGTTTTCAATATTTTGTCATATTAATTTTAAATAATTTTATTATTATTTTTTAAATGCCCTTAAACTTATTTACCTAGAACAAGATAGCGGAAATACACTAAATATTTATTCAAAACAAAGACATTCGACGCATTTAAGATTATTTTAACTTGACCATTAAAATAATAAAAAACTGATTACCCATTTTGTTACCCATTTTAGATGCTTTAATGTTAAAAAAATCAATATCGACCATACGAAAATTCAGCAGGAGTCAATTAATGTTGCTATTTAGTTTATGCGTTAGTTGTTTTTTTCACTGAGACCGTTTTAGCACGGCGCGGGCGTTTGAGATTGGAAGAGCATCCCGTACCTGTTTTGTGACCGCTTTTTCTAGGAAAGTAGGGTTACAGGGCGTATCCTCTTTTCTCCCCTTACCGGGGACGATAGCACTTAATTTGTGTCATCTGGCCCAGTAAATATATCACCGGGCCAGTTAAAACTTCTTTTCCCATGTGGCCCGGCGCCGGGCCAAGTCACCGGGCCAAATGGGATACACTCAAAATTCGAGTCGAATAGTTCGCTCGAATTGATGTATATAATCATTTCAAAAATTGACGCGTTCGCAGGATTTGAACCTGCATCCTCTGGGACACCGGCCCAGATGCTTTGTCCAATTAAGCTAAATCGCGCCCTGCGAATCCGCAAAATTAGTGAGTGTTTATCATTTTTACCAACTACTGCATTGTTGGAAGCGCCATTTGTGAGAACTGCTTTAAACCAGTTAGTCACTTAATGTGAAATTATTAGAACTTCTTACCATTAACGAGAAATGACGCATTGCTTAATCAATGAAATTATTTTTATCGTGCTTCACACACTAGGTGTATAGAAACTTTCTTTTTGTGATAAACATTTCAAAAATTGACGCGTTCGCAGGATTTGAACCTGCATCCTCTGGGACACCGGCCCAGATGCTTTGTCCAATTAAGCTAAATCGCGCCCTGCGAACCCGCCAAATTAGTGAGTGTTTATCATTTTTACCAACTACTGCATTGTTGGAAGCGCCATTTGTGAGAACTGCTTTAAACCAGTCAGTCACTTAATGTGAAATTATTAGAATTTCTTACCATTAACGAGAAATGACGCATTGCTTAATCAATGAAATTATTCTATACACAATTTCTATACACCTAGTGTGTGAAGCACGATAAAAATAATTTCATTGATGTATATAATTTTTACATTATTGTTGGATTTTCAAAAACTACTCCGTCGATTTCCATAAAATTTAAATTGGACCACCTCAGGAGTCTCCCTTCCGGATAAATTTTTTTTTGATTCGGTTGAACTGGTGAAAACATCGACAAACATACACAAAAAATATATGCAGACGAACATAGAACCTCCTCTTTTTTGGAAGCCGGTTAAAAATGACGAAGTGCTTGAGTAAAGGTAAGTAATGCTCATGCGCTTCGCTAGGCTCGTCTTAGCGGGGCACTAACGTCTCCCCAGATACGAGTATAATCAAGGACAAAGATAACACATACCGGTTACTTTGTTTCCTAAATTATGACTATAATCACTTTTAACTTTAACTAATACAGATCGTATTTTGCATAATTTTCCATTTAAGGTTTTGATTTAAGATCTACATGATATATAAAGGTAGGTAATAAAATAAACGATGGTCCTTACTACCCGTGCATAAATCGTCACTTTTAGTAAAGTCGTAAAATTATATAATATAGCTTACATAATCGTTTCGTTCCTAGATTTGATATTATAATCTAACTCTATAGCTAATATTTTATTCAGTAATATTTTCTGGTTTATTGACTTGGTATTTGTATGGAAAATTGACGATAAGATAAACCTTGTGACGCAAGTAGTAATATTGGAGCTTGGATAGTGTTACTGTATAAATACCTACTTATTTTTTAATGAAAACAAAATTAATATATTTTTATACGAGTATTATAAACGCAGTAACGCTGAAATGTTTTGATAAATCTTAAATAAACCATGACAAAGGCTGTTACTGTGTCATTCGTGGGTACCTAACGCCACAATGTACAAATTTCTATAAATAAGCCATTGTACGTTTTTAAGGCTTCGTTTTTAGATTACACTACAAAAACAATTACCATACATGAACGATCAAACGCGTGATACCCATTAACTAATATTGAAATCTATAAGTATACTTGTTATACACGAGCGCACGCAGCCTTTACGTGTGTTTGTATAATGCGTACGACTGATTGGTCTGCCATGCCCTGCTATGCGCCCGGCACACACACTATTGCAATATGCATGTGTACGAATACTATATGAAAAGGTATTTGTGCTATCGTGGGTTGCAACAATTATACAGGTTGTTTCTCCAGACGAGATATTCTAATATACTATTGAACTCATCATTATGACCAACTTTACTATGGGGCCCACCCCAAATTTGCAAAAGAAAATCAGCGGTACCATGTATTTTGTCGCATTAAAAAGGAACACAAAAGTCTATTTTTTGTCGTGAGTCGATAAGCTTTTGTATGAAACAGCTGACTTTTTATGTTATTTCAGGGTTAGCTTCATAGAAAAATTTGGTCATAATGATATCCTAGAATACTCGTATGTTTGTTGTCCAGTATCATATCAGGCTTTTCCCGCGATTTCTTATGGTGAGCTTCCGATATATTCCAAATAAGGACTTCCAACTTTCTGAAAGTCGAATCTTTTATCTGTCTACCCGCATTATTTTCGGTTTACCCGTAATCATGGCGCTTGCGAATGTGCCAAAAAATAGGGAATTCACTATAACCACAAATCGCGGACAAAATCAGTTGCGTGCTCATCAGCTGTGCTGTGTGTATGTAAGTAGATAAAATCCCGAAAAAGTGTTTTAGAATATTAGTGTAATAGCGTTTTAATTTCATTTCAGGAACTGGTTAGCAGAAGTAGCGTCAGCAAAGGCAAGTGGCAAGGAGCCGTCGTTCATCAGAGTCCTCATCAGGAGCTTCGGATGGTCATTTCTGCCCGGCGGCCTGCTGCAGCTACTATGCGTTGGTTTTCGGTAAGTATGGCAGTACTGTAAGTAAGTTTACTCGATGGGACAGCTGGTAATTTTATTCGGTACGATAGTTCGGCAGTGAAAACTACAGCAGAACGGCTAGCATACATAATTTAATCGACGAGTGATAATTATTTTTTGCAAAAAACGGTAAAACTGCCATCTATTATTGTTGATTTTTCAAAAACGGCTAAGCCTATTTCTGTCAAATTTAAATGAGACCACTTCGGGAGTATATACTTTCGAACTAAAAATATTTTTTCGATTCGGCTCACAATTGGCGAAATTATCGATGTACGTAAAATAAATATATAAAAAAATAGATACAGAAGAACCTCCTCCTTTTTGGAAGTCGGTTAAAATGTGGTATATAGGTACAAACTGCACCACCTGTGTCTCATTTAGATACGGCTATAAAATGTCATGTTTTGTGTACCCTGCAGAAACGAGGAAAATGCAACAAAAATACGCATCTAAATGGAAACTGCTTTTTATCTCGTACTAAGGCTTCAGTTCCATCGTGACGTCATTATGACACTATCAGATACGATAAGCTATTTAAATTTTATTCAGCTCAGTGAAAAGACAAGGAAGCTTCTCGCCTTCCAGTGAGATCCCAGGTCCAAAGCCCGGCAGGCTAGGCAAACTTTAGAGTGATATGTTTAAATATCTGTTTTGAGTCTTGGTTCAAATGTTTCTAGATTCTGTATGAGTAGGTATAATAATATGTGTTTGTATCACTAACTCAGAGAATCCAAATGAGGGATGGCGATGACTTTGTACTGTTATTTATTTATATATAAATTAATAACAGTTCAAAGTCGTACAAACTCGACAAAAACTTTCACATGCATAATCGCATCGAGATAGCGTAAAAAATAAGACTGTAGAATAGCTTGATAAGAATTAATTTATTGTTTTCATCTTGAGGATTATCAATCAAAATAATAGCCTACGTAAACAGATAAGATTTAAGAGCAAAAGAACAATGTTCATTTTCTTTCGAAACTCGGTCGATTTTATTTTAATGTAAAAAGTTAAAGCAGTATGACAATGTTTTTATATGTTTCCTCATCGTAGTGAGTAGAGTGGAATGTATATATTATATTATCATGTTTGCCACATCATCACGTATCTTGCCACCTGCCACGTCTTTGCAGGCTTGTGTTATTTTTGAAAGATTGAAATATCTATTCTTGTTTCTTATATAAAATCTCCCTTTTTAATTCTAAAATTAAAAAATATATCACTAATGTAAATACTTTTTTCTTTGCATGTCAGATAAGAAGCACCTGGCAATTTTATATCATTAAAATGTAGTTGATTGTGCGATAAATATGAATAGGGCGCGTAATAAGTTGAAACGCCCTTTAAACGTCGTCTCGTCACCTTGTAATGACACATAGGTATTGTTTTTATCTTAAGGAATGGGGAAACCCTACTTTACGTATTTTCTGTGTTTGCAGTCACGACCTACTACTCTGGGTGTAACGTCAGATAAACAGTAATAGGTGTTATGAATGTACAGAAGAGAGAAAAGGTGTATGAATGTAATCCCGTACAACATTTTTCTTTCAATCAAGTAAATAAAATTATACCATCTATGGCCAAGCTTATATAAAACTAGTAGTCCGCTACGGGCTTATTATATTATTATACTCGCGATTTTATTCTTTTGTAAATCTCACATAAAAATATTGTAAGCTGTGGTTTCAATAGATTAAGAAAAACTTAAATAACATTTAATAAACTTACCTATATATTACAACTACAATAAATGTAACACAAATTAGCAAAAAAAAATACCACTTGAACTAAAAAAATGAGTAGGTATGTTTAGATGATGATGAAAACCCTAATCCAAAAGCCCACTACCAGCGGGCACAGTTCCCAAAATGCTGGCCCCATTGCCACGTTGGATAGCAATACTGATCCTTTGGTTAAAATAGAGGCCAGCATATTGGTCACGTGTTGCGTCGACCAGTCGTCTAAGTTTACTAAATGTTATTTAAGTTTTGCTAATAGATTAAGAAAATAGTTAAGTATGTCGGAAAAAGTTAACATTCGGTATATTATTTTGTCAATAGTAATAGTAAATATATCAAAAACTGCTATCTGTATAATATAATCTACTAAGTCCTCAGTTAGGGAACCGTATCATACTAATATTATAAATCCCAAAAGTTTGTTGGTTTGTTCCTCTTTCAGGTAGCACGGATTGACTTGATTTTTGGCATGGATATAGATCAAGGGCTGGAAAATGACATAGGCTACTTTTTATCCCGAAAAAATAAAAAATATCAAAAGTCAAAATACCACGCGGGCAGAGCCGCGGGCAAAAGCTAGTGCTGCTATAATCGCAGTATTCTGCTAAATCTGGTCACACTGAATGAAATCTTTACGCTCGTTTAGCTTAAAACAAAGACCGCGTTTATTTTTAAATTATAAAGAAAATACTCGAATACCAGTTACCGTTACGTCATCCGGAACTCCCGCCACAGAACTCTTCGACAATAGATACGTTATCCAACCATCAGCCACAGGACATCATCATCCGGGTTCTTCTCCCCCCGTGTTTGGCGGGAGTGAGGGTTCCGACTCGAGCTTGCGCTCTTTTCGGAGGCTGGACGCCTCAGCTATCGAGCTGAGGGGCAATGTTGGGAGGGTGCGAGTACCCTTCCCGTCCGCGAGGACGGGCGGCTTCTCTCAGCACCCTCGCTAGTCACTTGTATAGCCATCGCTGGCTACATCTTGGCTTGGTTGTATTGGGGTGGCCTTTCTTTGGCTTAGTGGTACTCTTTTCTTCTTAGTTTGGGCCTCATCTCTACTCTGTATGCCGCTTGGTCCCTCAGAGTCCTGCTCCGTGTCCGAGCCAGCCAGGAGAAGATCTCTAGGGAGAGCACGCCATGTAAGTTCGTCAGAGGGGCGTGCGTGAAGCGGCGCAATGTTGTTCAGGTGGGGGTGTGGTCCATTGTCCGCGCTGTCAAACATGCCACGCGACAGACGAGCCACGAACTCTCCCACCGTTTCGATCCGCACGTCCTGGGCGATAACGTCATTGCGAACGTACCGGCCGGCTCCCGAGATCATCCTCAGAGCGACGTTTTGCACCACTTGCATCTTTTTCTTCTGGCTGGCTAAGCAGAGCGCGTACCAAGCGGGCGCTGCGTAAGTCAACCGGGAACAGATGTAGGTCTTGTAGATCCCTACTTTGGTCTTCAGCGGCAGCTTAGAGCTCAGCACGGGTCGCAGCAAGGCTCGAGCAGCCTTCGCCTGGTGAACGGCGTGCAAGGTCTGCGAGCTCATGCGAAGGGCCCGGTCGATGTAGACACCCAGGTACTTGCAGTTGCTTTCCCACGCGATGTCTTGTCCTCTAAGCTGCAGTGGCTTCATCAATGGTCTTGGTGATTTCCCAGTCAACAGCGCTGCCGTCTTTCCCACGTTGACGGCAATCCGCCATTTATCGAGCCATTCTGGCAGGATGTCTAGGACTCGTTGGATCCTGCCAGCGGCTATTCTGTTGTTCCTGGACGACGCAATGTAAGCGCTGTCGTCCGCGAAGAGGGCGAGGACGACTCCCCGTTCTCCTGGTCTGAGATCTTCCAGGATCGGTATGTCGTCCGTATAAATGGCATAGTAGAATGGTGATGTGCAACTCCCCTGAGGAACTCCCGCAGAAATCCTTCTGTGTCCGGAGCTGACGTTCTCGACGGACACGTAGAATCGGCGGCCCTCAAGTGATGACGCCGGGACTCGAACTAGCGCGGGCGGCGTCGTGGTACGCATCAGCCACAGGACGTCTGGACTGCAAGACGTATGCCTGGACGTAGGTGGATGTCCTACGCTGCGCTAGACGGTATGTGGTCTCCCCTTGAGGACTTTTCGACCACATCGGTCATCAGTACTACTCCGTGATATGTGCTCTGCCCACTGCCATTTCTACTTGCTAATCCAATTTGTTTGTGTAGCATGTAGGTACACATTAAGTACATTACATTGTAAAAGTCTACTATTTATATTTGTTCTAGAAGAAAATTTTGTAAAACGTGCTGGATGCAATGCGCTAGTCTTATTGTAAATCTACGAGTATGGGAGAGATCTATTGACCAGCTGTGGGCGTCAACACTCCAAGCAAATATTGCTCTATGTTCACCCATGTATGACACATCTATGTTGAGGATTACGTTGGTTGAGCATGGTATCGCAATTTCCATAGATGATAGCGCCGCTTTGCCTCTTTTCACCATGGTCATGTTATCTTCGTTACCACAGAACAGAAGATGCTCATATTCGAACTCGAAAAATCTATATACATAAACTACATGTATGCAAAAGATATTGGAGGCCTTCAGGCGGTGTAAGGGAAGACTTATAATTGTTAGACCGGGGCGTGTCCAGGCCGGGCGGTGTACGATGCCGTAGAACGGGGCATGGATTTAGAAACGTGACATACATTTGCAACCGATTTCAAAAAATGAGGTTCTCAATTCAACTGTATGTTTTTTTTTTTGTATGGTACGCGATTACTCCTATTGTGGACTTAATTTGATAATCTTTTTATGTTTGGTAGAACATACTTTATGGTCCCATTTAAATTTTATCGAAATCTTTTGAAAAACCAACAGTTTTCACAAACTATTCGAAATTTGTACGATTGAAGTCAGTTCTGCCATTTTAAGCGAAAATAATTCTGTTAGAATATTACACAGTACATATCGTGTGTACTACACATACAAACTGCTGACAACAGGCTACTCACCTGACCTAAACAAACTTACTTGTTTTTACATAAAAACCAACAGAACGGGAACACCTCTGCTTTTCGCGGAGCTCCTTCAGTACTGGTCGGTTGGCTCGACCATGTCTCGCGAGACGGCTTCGTACTACGCCATTGCAATGGTGGTCTGCAACTGGCTGGCAGCCTACTTCAACCACCACGGCAACCTCTACTGCCAGCAGTTCGGCATGAAGCTTCGGGTCGCCACTGGATCACTCATGTTCAGAAAGGTAACTGAAATCCATATACTCGTAGTATATAGTAGTATATGGTAGGTATTTTAAATCATTGTTGTTATAGTTAAAATTGTTATAAACTGAATGATTGGATGGATGTATGGATGTTTGTTACTCTTTCACGCAAAAACTACTGAACGGATTGAGACGAAACTTTGAAATAATATAGCTTATATATCAGAATAACACATAGGCTATAAATTATAATGATATATTGCGTATGCGGGCGAAGCCGCGGGTAAAAACTAGTGGTTCATAAATGTGGAAGCTATAAGGCTTTGTAACATGAGGACGGAGAGACAGACGGACGCAACGAAGTTATAAGGGTTCCTTGTTTAAAATATTTTTTAGGACATTATGTTAATAGTGAATTAGGCAATTTCCTTTTTTCACAATATGACGTAAATCGATTATAATAATGTAAAGCCAACTTTATACGGGGGGCACGGATTTCCAAGACACAAGCTTAAAGCTTAGTTCGGCAATCCATAGCTCACGAATATAGTAGCTAATAAATAAGTTCATTTAAGTTATTAATTATGATAAATTCTATATATTTTATGTTTATTAGCAAAATTGTAATTTATTTGTGTCAATAAATCATTTACAAATTACAAAATTAAATACGAACGCCTACGTCATTGTCTTGGTCGTTTTAAGCCATGGGACATCCACAGCTAGAGATAGGTCTCTCCTTTAGATCTTCAATAAGGTTTTGATGAGTTCATTCGTCCACGTAAGTGGACGTTCTTCACTGCACTTGCTAGTACATGGTCTCCACTCTAGAAATTTTCGACCCCAATGGGTCATCGCGACTAGAAAAAGACAACAAAATGCGTGAAGCTTGAATGTTGCACCATCGAAAAGAGCCTAGCTAGAGAAAAAAAAAAGACTGTTTCAGATGCCGAAAGGCAAAATATCGCAACTATTCCGATTATTTTGTAGGTAACAATACTAAAGTATGTATTAAGTGTTAGTTTACCGCTCTGCAGTAGTGTGGAAACAATACAATTTATGACCGAATACCTGCTAAACTGTAGTTGAGTGTACTTATTGTGGTACTTAGTACAATTTATTTCTCCTGTGCACATCATTGATCTAAAATTCTATATTTATATGGTGTTCATTATATGTATTTACTTTCCACTTAATACATAAATGATACCAGTAAATCTAGAGTGTTTACCAGTGAGTGTATGAGTACGTAATTTAATTTTATTTACTAGGTCTATTGACTTTGACATATAAGCGTTCTCCTTGTAGAACACGTAACATAGTGTCATCTACATGGCATCTTTATAGGGCAAGCATTACCTAAGGACTAGTTCGGTGTAGAGAAATGTCCTTATAAGAGTAAGTAAAAAGTTAATTTAATTTAAGGAGCATTAACATTTACCAATCAAATTGACCTAGTGGTTATATTCATATTCACTTTATTAATAACGTTTTGTTACAGGTCAATGAAAAAAATAAATAAAATTAAAGTTACATAAAAAGTTACGTGCTTTTTACATTTATAAAAAGAGTAAAGACACTCAATTGAAAAAATAAAAAATATAAATTGCAATTATTTTTTCATAAAATTAAACACATTAATTCAAACTTATAACAAAATACGAATTTAAAATAAAAAACAACAGTATACTTACGTAATAATAATACAAGATATCAATAAATTATCTAACAATTACAGAATCTCATAATATAATCACAATTTCAAGTTCATAAATTCGTCATAACTGGAAAAAGCTTTCTCGACAAGCCATCGTCTGAGTCGTGATTTGAAGCTGCTTATTGTAGGCGCAGTGGTGATATTCCCCGGCAGTTTGTTGTACACTGTTGGACCCATTACATGAGTCGACTTGGCCGATCTCTCTAATGTGCTCCCTCCTCCGCTACCTTATCCTTATAACGAGCGCTGACACGCGTTTCATAGGAAGCTTGGTTTAATCGGACATACGATATACTGCAACCTGAAATATACTAAGTGCAGGCAATGTCATGATCCAAAGCCTCTTAAAATGCGGACGCACGGAAGAATCCTGCGGTATTCCAACAATTGCACGTACTGCGCGCTTTTGGAGTGTGAATACTCTGCTCCAGTCTGCAGCTCTACCGTACAACCACGCCGTACAGAAGGGTAGAGTGTATTGTGGCAAAGTAGCATGACCGAACTGCCTCACCTGAAAATATGTACTTTAGCTACACGTCTCAGCGCAAAACATGCGCTACCCAATCTGCCAAAATATAATCCGAAGATAGTAAATGAAATTACTTTATGGAGATTTTACATCGTACATAAAATATATCACGTAAAAAATATTTCATGGCATTTATTTGACGCAATAAGTAGTTAATCTAAATAAACAACCGCAACCAATAACAACGCATATACACGCATAATGCATAGAAAATACTTGACCGCGGAATCAGAAACACGATTTATTAACGGTAGGTATTTATTGTTATGTTTATTTCATTTGAATTATATTACCTATTGATTTAAGTAGTAAAATATCTAGTGTACCTATTTGTTTCACATTCTGAGCCTAACTTAGTCCGATAATGTTAAAAGGTAATTCTAGAAGTTTTCTTGAAGACGAATAGCCCCGAATAGGAATTATAAGTTTGAACTTTTTCCGAAGAAGTCGCGCCAGCTAGATGTTTGCGTTGTTGAAAGTTATCCTCAAATCGAAGTGAACCATCATTAAAATTTAACTGAGGGTGATTTTAATGATAAATATAAACTCACAGAACACTCCTATCAGATTTTCAATGTTTCAATTTGTTTAAAAATATCAGTATGGCTGCCCTAAACTGAGAGGAAAACACTTTCTCTTACTCACACGACGTAGCATTGTTCCCATACTGCGTTCCTGATTATTCCAAATCTTTGGGGAATCATAAAATATTATTTTTCTTTTTAAGCTTTAACTTGCCGTGTAGGTATTTTAAATTACATAAAAAAATATGTATTTTAAATACGATATTATTATATCAAACTGAGGCTTTGCATTGCCCTCCAAATGATTATTATTTATCAACGCGTACCTGTCTACTTCATTACGATGAAGACTATATTTTGATTAATTTTATTCATTAGTTTAGTACTTGACGTATGTTTAAAATGTTTTTTTAGTACAAGGTCACATGTATACTTTTCGCTATAAAAACCCCAATTTAAGGATAAATCTGCAGTAACTCATGTGTTATCGTAAAAAAAGTTTGAGAAAAATTCGAGTATCAGCTTTTCTTTGCCAGACTCTGTTATTATATCTTAACATCTAGCTTACCTATGTATGTACCGAAATACATATCTGCTACGAGTATGTAAAGTTAAAAATTAAGGAGTTTTAAATAACTCAATAAAAATATCCTCATAAAGAACTCAGGTCATAAAAAAAAGGTCTTGATAAACTGATTTTTCTACTACAACAACAACAACTTGCTACTAAAAATGCTCATAAAGCTGTGATGTGAAAATGTAATTAAACATCTTTTCAGGTGATGCGTATGGGCAACGCAGCGCTCGGAGAAACGACCGCCGGCAAAGTGGTGAACCTTCTATCCAACGACCTCATGAGGTTTGACCTGGCATTCCTTTTCCTGCACTTCGTGTGGATTATCCCGATCCAGCTGGTGGCCGTCAGCTTGCTGGGCTACTATCAAGCAGGATACGCGGCCCTCATAGGGTTAGCTGCCTTGATTGTAATAGCTTTGCCTATTCAAGGTGAGATTTCGCAAGCCGTGACAGAAAGAGCTGGAGTAAGTTAGCTTGTGTCTAGCTTTTGTGTGTAAGTCGTATCTGGTGTCTGATATTCACGCGGTGTTTTAAATATGTGATTTCTCTAATCTGTGCATATCGGTGATAATTATGTCGGTTAGATATCGCATTCGGGTCAATAACGTTTTATAATAGGTGGTGTATACTTATACCTACTTTTTAAAATTTTCGTGACCTGAGGTATATACAGAAAGCTATTATCTTGTTACAATATTGTCCATCAGATAATTTTTTTCCAGGTTTTTTTACCAAATCTACAAATCATCAATAGACCAGATTCACAAATATTTACGCACTTTAAAGTTATTTTCGTATTGAACAATATTATGAATTTCATGATTATAAGAATGGAATTTATTAATACGTGTTGTTGATGTTTTAGCAATGATTTGGTTAAATTAAACGCGTGCGCCGAGTATGTTACCGCCTTCTAATTTTATCCAACCACGTTAGTTCTCAGTAATATCCTACAATCTATACATACATGTATTGATATATAAAAATGAATTCTTATCTCTGTCACGGCATCACGCGTTGACTGGCTGTACCTATTTTGGCATTTTTTTTGCCATTTGTTATTGACATTAGAATGTTTTTATGAAAGGAAAAAATAAGAAAATAGCGCGGAAAATAATTAAAACATCAATTTGATTTTCATACAAAATGTTCCTACACGTAAAAGTTGCCGTATGTAGCCATTTGTGCGGAGCTAAACGCCATCGAAATTGGAATCGACCGTATAGTAAAGGCTTGTTTACTAAAAAAATTAATAAATTCGTCAAACAGATTATAAATAAATATTAGACACGTATTTTTTCTTTTGTCATTTTTACAAAAAAATATGAATATATAGTCCATTAAATTTCCGCGTGATGTCACTAACATACTACACATGTACCGGTACCGGTACCAGCTAGTGACGTCACGAGCCCCCACTCTAAAATTTGACAAGGTTTATCTACGAGTATGTTATTCATTATATGATTGACAAAAGAAATAATACGTGTCCAATATTTCTTAATAATCTCGCTAATCGATTAATTGAAATAATGATTTTATACCAAGTAAACATACCCATTATGAAGGTAATATGAAGTTCACCGGGTCAGATAGTTAATAATAAAATGGCATATACGAGTAAAAGGGAAAATAATGAGATTGATAAATATAACTAGCTTAAATGATTGATTAGTGATTATGATTGGTCTTGGACCAAAGGACTAAGATAACTAGTTTTAAAACTGTAGATAGAAATGCTAATTGTTTAGCACAAGGACATGTATATTGTAGGTACACAGCAAGTAGTCAGTTATTATTGCTATAACCCTGAAAAATAATAGAAATTAGTATCAGACAAAGAAATGCCGATCGAACATAACATACGAGTAACTATCGAAGCCCTTGCGTGTTCGACACGTTCGCTTGTAAATCAGCACTTACTGTAATAGTTGGTAGATTATTATACTCAAATAAATTAAATGAATGTAGTCTATGCTTTGTAATGGTTCATAAAATAAAGATTGTAAAGTTATTAGTTTTATCAGGTAAATGCGTGATTATCAACAATACATGTATCAACAATGATGCTAATCATTGTTCCACGCAATGCTCGAAAATATTATGCAACGCGTACCTATAATACATTTTTTTATACCACCTGCTCGAAAATGACTCATTATATTTACTGACTGCCTCGGTGGCTCAGTGGTTAGTGACCCTAACTTCTGGATCAAAGAGGCGTGGGTTCGATCCCCACCCAGGGCAAATATTTATGTGTTGAACATACTTGTTTGCTCTGTGTCTGGGTGTTATTTAGTTACTATCTATATAAGTATGTATTTAAAAATAAGTATATGTAGTATATCAGTCTCTGGCAGCTATAATTACAAGCTTTGCTTAGTTTGGGGTCAGAGGCCATGTGTAAGATGTTCCAAAAGATTTATTTATTATATGTCATACAATCTCAACGTAAAATAAGTCATTATTATCTTAACACAATCTCGAGGGCTATGGCAGGTCAATAATGTTGTATGAAAGTCCTTAGGGATGAGGATGATATTCAATAAAATCGAACTGGCACGGGCATCAAAGAGGTTTTATTCTGTAAAATCAAATTAAACCTCCTTACAATGCCCGTTGTCGTGCAATGCAAAGAGGTTTATTAGATTTTACAAAATAAAACCTTTTTATACTATATATAACGGGACTAAACTCACGTGTACGGATAGTCATAACGAATATAGTTTCGGTCGCATTCGGCGACCTTTCTCAAGTTGGCGAGTTCCAGCACGCGGAGCCGTCTCGCAATGCACTAAAACTATAGTCGGTACGACTATCAGTACACGTGAGTTTAGTCCCGTTATTGTTATTCGCACCCGCGCTGTCGCATTGAACGGACGTTATTTGTTTTATACCTGTAGTGCGCGCGCGACTATCATTTCAATATGCCTAAAATGTCGAATGTAAATTAAAAATATCGTTAAGTGTTGCAAAGTTCTCATGAAAAAATCACCAGGACTAGAATGTAATATGTGTGAGAAGATAGTCCATGCAAACATAACATGTTCAGGACTAACAGCGAAGCAGCTCACGGCGCTGCGTAACGCAGATGCAATCAGCTGGACTTGCGGAGATTGTCAACACAATTCACCTGGCACGAAGTCCTCCTTTATAATACCCGAAGACGAAGAAGAAAAAGAAGAAGAGTTATCCGGGTGTATCTCAGAACGCTGCTGCATAGACACTGAGAGCTTTATGAGTAATATTACTGCCGTGATGGAAAAGTTACTAAAAAAAGCTTTGTAACCCCTCGAAACATCTATAAGTTTATGCTGTAGTAAAATCGATAGCCTTACAAAGACTTTAGATAGGCACGATAAAGAAATAAAAGATCTAAGTAATAAGTACACTGATCTTAAAAAATGAAAATAATCATCTGCTACTGGAAGTATAAGTCCTTGAAAAAATTTGTTCAAAAAATGGATCAACATCGCTTGGCTAACATTATAGAGTTGTCTGGATTACCCATATTACCGAAACAACACATGGACACCATATCTTCAAAGCTGTCACAGGTCCTAAACATGAAAAAATCAGAAATCACGTTTGTTAAACAAACAAATCGCCGTAATGGAAGTGATAATGTTATCCAGTTGGGATTCCAGCGAGCTGATCAGGCTAAGTTGTGGGTACGTGCCGCGAGAAAAACAACAATGCTGGTAGAACATATTGTTAGCGGGGCCTGCTCGTCCAGTGCAAAGATGAGAGTGATGCTGCGTTCAGCCTTAACTAAAGCTAACAAGACGTTACTCTGGCAAGCGCAACAAAAGCTTAGGCCCGCATATAAACACGTGTGGTTTCAAAATGGCAAAGTATTAATACGAAAAAATGATAACGATAAACCTATAATAGTATCATCAGAAGAAGACTTCATAAACCTAATAAGGGAAGCATAGAACCTACATACAAATTAGTTAGCTCGTTTAATATTTTATTTTTACTTTTTAGCTAGTCGGGTTAAAAGTACAAGAAAGGGTAAATTCATATTTTTATTTATGATAACACTATTTTGTTTGCTATTAAAGTATCGGTTTTTATTTAATTCACTTTAGTGCACAGACACAAAAAATTATATACCTTGTCGATCTAAACATCTAAGTAATTACAATTATTATTATTATATACTATGGGACCTATCGCACACTAAACTATTACATATAATTACTATGTTCATTGTGATTGATTTTTAGTAAGTTGCCGGAATACAATTGTTAAAAGTTATACTTAATGTTGCTATATATGCAGGTAACTTTTCTAAAACTGGTTTGCTCACTTATACCTTACATAAAATCCCACCTACTATGACTGCTTAACCTTGTTTATTGCTAATCGTTAGTTTGTGTTTTTTAATGAAAATACCGATATGTATAGATACTTAAATTATTTACATCAATATTCTTCTTCATGTGTTCATAGATAGATTATGCTACAAAGAATGCCTATAATTATTGTTCATATATTTTAAGCCAATTTAAGTGTTACAGGTTTATATTTATGTTAAAATACTTATTGTTTTTAGTCCCTACTTACCTACATATATGTATATTTCTATGTTAAATGATGGCGTGAAGGCGAATGGTAGTACCTACACAAACCTACTGTGGTTTTTTGGTATTGTTATAATTAAATTTAGTTGCATCATGTAATGGAAATAATAATAAAAATAAAAAAATAATATATAGTATAAAATGTGTGAAAACCACGTTAATTTCCATAGTAAAAAATAAAACCTCTTTACGATCTCCTTAAATGTTCTAAGTATTGAAATTTTCATACGAATTAGACGTGCCAAATTTAAATCATTTTACTCCCTAGGGAGTTTCATACAATATTATTGATTTGCCATAGCCCTCGAGATTGTGTTAAGATAATAATGACTTATTTTAAGTTGAGATTGTACGACATATTATGAGTTATTTTCAAGCAGGTGGTATGAAAAGATTATTATATCAGTGCCGTAAAATGTCTTTACCTAATTTTCCTTTTATTCTTTTGCTGCAGTCGTTGTTCAAATACTTATACAACATAATATATTTTAGGAAATATTTTTTGCAATAATAATGAATCTGTTTGAAAAGAGTTACAATATATTTAACAATATTCGTGTAGATATAACTAGGCCAATGGCCTGTATTACAACTCACAGCGCCCTTGCAGTCTCCCCATTTTGAGCTTGTTTTCAAGATTGCTTATTTAAATTTACTTGATATAAAAGTAGTAAGTTTTCTTAATAAACTAATTTAGATAATATATAAAACTGCTAGCTTTGCTCGCAGACTAGCTTTACTCGCAGCTTCATAAGCCCGTTTTTTAGGTCAAATCTAGTATTTAAAATTGGATCTTCTTTCTGTGGGCAGATTGATATGATATTTGATATACAGCTTTAGTTTCGATAACAATACAATTCAATTAACGTAAATTCAAAATGGCCACCGCCACAACATGGCGGATTACATTTTTTTACACAATCCCCTCAATATGGGTATCACATGAAAGGTTTTTTTTTAAATTAAACGGTTTTATGGACTAAAAGCAAAAAAATAAAAACTTAAAAACTAAAATCGTGGGGCGCAACGTACATAAAGAAATCTTCCAGGCGAAGGCCCCACATTTTCATTTTTGAATTATTATTTCTAAATAAAAAGACAAGACATCTTCCGATGTTTGAACTATACGTATCTATGCCATAGATTGAGTCGATCCGTTGCTCTCTCTTTCACGCACAAACCAATACCAATATTATAATAACAATAATAAAGCCTTTACCAATATTAGTAAGTTGTAAAACCCTATTATTATTTATTATATTATAATTTATTAAGTATAGAAAGTATGTGTGCATGATGTTTTTTGTTGCAGGTGTTCTCGGGCGGCTCATCGGAAAGGTCAGGGGCACCACGGCTGAAAAAACTGACGAAAGAGTCAAACTGATGAGTGAAGTTATTAACGGTATTCAGGTTTGTTATCACATAGTTTTACATTTTTTTTTACAAATCAAAATGGTAGGTTGTTTATTGGGTTGTTTCTATCTACTTAGGAGCTACGTCTATGTATGTGTGCTATTTTCTTATAAGTGAAATGTTACTTACTACGTATGTGGAAAATAAATTGTCTGTGTAGTTAAGTTTACTATACAGACTATGTTTTTTCCACTTATAGTAACAAGGGAGGGGTAGTAAAATAACTGAAAGAGAAAAAAACAGTTCCTTCTGACTCGGATCAGAATATATGTAGAGTTTGAAACGTAATGTCTCCAGGGTTATACGTATTAAACTCAGTTCGGACATTCAAATCTACTGCTACGTTCAAGTTACAGTAGGTATAGTATTTGTTTATATGTATATTTTATCGCGAATAAGTCCGCGCTTGTCTGCCATAAGCGACGTTGTAATCACAGAAAAGAGAAGGAAATAGAAAGGAAATGTGGAGGGGGGTTTGTAGCCACTATCATGAGTGCTCAAGATACGTGAAATCGTGACATTTACTGTTTCAGTCGTTCAAGTGATTTCAGAGGTAATTTTTGCCCAAAAAATGCCAGTTCGCGCTATTGTAACGTGTCGAATACAGAGCAAAGACTTTAGTTTACAAAAAGGAGGAATATCCTTCCAATAGCAAGTCTAAATTGTGGGCATTTTTTTATATAAACGTTATCTTTTACTGCCTAGAATTTCGTTGATAGTGGTGGCAAAACTTGCAAACATTTTATCGACATCGATAAATTTTGCTACAAAGTTAATAATATGTCGGAATAAAAAATATCGATGTCAATATAATTATTTTAATTTCAAATGTTTTGTAATTATAGCATATTATAATCAAAAAAAATTATCGATATCGATAAATTTTGATAGTAAGTTAATATTATCGAAATTAGACATTTATTGTTATCTGCATATTTAGTAAAATATTTGTGATTGTGGTGTACTTTTTAGTAATACATAATTGTATTTGCACCACATTCTAACTGTTATACTACTTATGAATAAAAGTTCCCAGCTGGGCTAGGATGCCCACGAAGTAATATTTCTTTCGACGTGTCAGAACGAGCCAGCGTGATGGCGATGTATATATCTGTCACTTTTTCACACGTTGAAAGATTTCTTTTTGTGGCTTTTCGTGGTCGCATGCTGGACCAGCACTGACAAAGAGTAAATGGATCGAGGCAACAGGACGACATGACTGGATTCCTACATTTTTTTTGGAAAAGTGATTGCTCACATAATAAAGATGCCTGAAGCCACCATCAATACCTAAAATAGAAACCGTAATTATACATTCGATGATAAGGTATACACATAATGTATTCTGTAATAGAATTGATGGAAGACGTGTTTAGTGTTTTGTTAAAATATTAGTTATTTTGGGGGTGATTTGCCTTTGAATTAAATTACATTTTATTTTGACGTATGTTTGAAAATATAATCTAATTTTATTAGCATAATCGGCCTTGTGGGAGTCGCGCACGAAGGATGCCGTACTATTGTTATTCAGTATTATTATTCAGTAAAGATTTACATTTTCTGAAGTACCTACCTAATATAATTTTATAGTTCATATAAAAAAAAATTGTGTGTCTAGGTATAACGGTTCCGTTTTTAAAAGATATCTATAATTATAATTATATTGACTAAGAGACGCTAAAATTGAAAAGATGTAAACGAATCACCCCGAAAAATCTCCCGCTCGCACAAGCACGCGCTCTCACTCGGCCACGTAACCATTTACGTATACATTCAGTTAATCCAATGATTCAATTATAGAGCTCCAAACTAGAACAATTCGATTGTAATAAAATTATTCTGCTTCTTTTAAATATTGGCGTCGCATGGAATATGTATTTGCCAGTGTCAAGTGTAAGTTCTATTATGATAATTACTACTATTGTTACATGTAATTATGGTGTTGTTTATTAAAATGTTTCTATTATGATATTATCATTTTATAAATAGTCACAGTCGTAGGCAGCACAAAAATCTAGATACAATTGATTATTTTTTGCCAACAATGGCATTTGGCCGACTTCCACCGTTTACAAAATCCAAATAGTTCGCAGGAATTGATGTGGCATCCATGTAGTAATTTCTAACACTATTGTTGATTTAACATTTTTTTTTCGGCTCAGCTGACTTTGATATCATTTAAATGATTTCAGCTAGGGTGTACTTGTATACCATTTCAAAATTAAAATAAAAAATGAAACGGTCCATAATTGGCGAAAATACCGCTGAAAATATACAAAAACATACATACAGACGAACATAGTAGGTAGTAAGTAAGTAAGTTCGTATAGGCCGGGTGGCTAGCCCTGGTAGGTAGTAGGTACCTACCTTCACTTTTTGGAAGTAGGTAAAAAGTCACTGTCACATCTAAGTCATGCCTGAGTAAAGCAGTAGCGAATTTACTAATAGCGCCGCCCTTTATGGAGTTTTTGTAACAACACAAAAAATCACGTTACACATTACATTATTTTGTCTACACTATTGTACGTAATTCAGTTCATAATCTTCGAAATAGCACAAATTTTCACATATTACCACTGATAGAAACACAAGTTTTACAAATTAATACAATACGGCGCGTTGACATGATTTTTCAGTGTTTATTCCAAAACTTCCTAAATACTAATAAAACTGCACAATCATTGTCATCAATTATACACTATATAGATTCAGTTACATAATCCATATATTATGCATAAAGTATAAAATCACGTTATCGATAAAATTAAACTGCACAATCACATCGCTCATCACTAGCTAAATGCCAAAAAATAACTGTGATACCATATTCAAATTCGAGATTGGCCCATTATTATTTTTTTGGCTTGGCATGTTGGTACATTTGCCCTTGTGATGTAACATTAATAAAATAAAGTGTATTTAATAACTTAAACTCGGCATTTAAATTATGACCAAATTAATGTTATGGGCTTTAACGTATCTTGGTGATGTGACAGAAAGTATACTACGCTCTATTTTAAAGTAAAAAAAATATTTCCAAAGCTAGTGGAAATTGCACAGTTATTGTGCAGATATTTTACAGTGGTAATACATACTTGGCGACAGCGGTTTTCATTGAAAATTGTCATCGATTTCCTTTCTAATTAAAGTAGTTCGCTGTTCTGTGGTTGTAATCGAAAATGACGCAAGCAGTCTTTGAAGATACCTATTCACTCTGATTTTGAAAAGCTTGATAGATTATATTACATCAATTTAATAAAAAAAACTCAATCTTATGTTTCAGGTTATAAAAATGTACGCATGGGAGATCCCCTTCCAAAAGGTAGTGGGAGAGAAGCGCGCCAGCGAATTGAAAGAAGTGCGCAAGGCGACGCTTCTGCGGACAGTTTTCATCGGCTTCATGATTTTCACGGAGCGAGCGGCGCTATTCATCACCATCCTCACTTATGTATTGTTCGGGAACGCGATGTCGGCCAACGTCGTAAGTTGCATTTTAATCATCTTTTTTCTGTTATTTTAATCGTCTGTTTTGGACTTACTCTTGTACAAACTTACTTTAAAAATGGTTTTTGATTCTACTCTTATATATGATATGATACGTGTTATATTTGTCGAATATGAATCAAATTGTAGAAGAAAATTTTACATATATTTCTGCGGATAGTTTTCATTGCCTTGATGATTTTCACGAAGCGAGCGGCGCTATTTATCTCCATCCTCACTTATGTATTTTTCGGGAACGCGATGTCGGCCAACGTCGTAAGCGGCATTTTAATCATTTATGTTTTTAGACTACTTAGATGGTAGATAATCAAGTAGTTTTAGCCGGTCTCGTGTATTTAGTCTATTTACCTAGGTTGGATTTTTCCACCCATCAGCCATAGGATATCCACTGCTGTACACAGGCCTTCCTATGGATCTCCAATAAGATACGTTGGAAGCGGCTTGCATCCAGCGCGATCCTGCGATCTCGATAAGGTCGTCTGCCCACCTCGTTAGTAGATATTCTACGCTGCGCTTGCCGGTACATGGTCTCCACTTGAGAACTTTTCGACTTCATCGGTCATCATTCCTTCTTTATAAGTTTCCTGCCTACTGCCATTTCAAATTGCCCATCCGCTGGTTACTTTTTAAATGGATTTAAAAAATAGTCAACACTAATAAGTCAACAAAAACATGAACGAATTAGAGCATTCTCAATATGAATGAGTCTTGCATTTTATACCGTATTGCATTACCACCAACACTAATAGCTATGACTATTAACGGGATGACTCATTAAATATCGTTCATAAACAACCGCATAGTAAATCATGTACTCGTAAGTAAGTACTTATTACGAACCAAAACCCACATGGTAATTATGTTGAACCAGTTTATACTAAGCATATAACTTATCAAACAGAGAAAGATCAATGTTCACTCAAAGCTGAGCATTGTATAATATAAGTAGATTAGGTAGGTACAAAAAAAAACCAGACAAGTGCGAGTCAGGCTCGCACATCGAGGGTTCCGTACAAATCCAGAAAAAATCACAAAATTGGGAAGTTGTTAAAATCTCTGTACTATGAAATTTGGCGAGAAGCATTGTCTCAGAGTACACATATAGGAATAAATCTTTAAACTGTACATTTTTATTTAAATCACATAAAATAGGGACCCATAAAATATGGGTTCAACATTCAAAGAGAGTAAATCGTATCATGTAAGGTATCATATAAAAGAACTTCATTAGCACATGCTAAAACAGGTTTTTAATTATTTTAACAATGTGTAAATTTCGATGTATGACGAGAAAAATGAAAAAAAAAAAAAAACTTTTTTGTCGATGGTATACACAGTCAGGTCATAAATTCTGTCACATGTTTAATATAAAATAATTGAAACAAGTTTATTCATTACGTAACCATTTATATACCAAAATGAACTTAACAAAACATAGATTCTTATGACAATAAAGTTTATTCAAAATGACCTCCGTG
This sequence comes from Hypomecis punctinalis, assembly GCA_949316475.1. NCBI lineage: Eukaryota > Metazoa > Arthropoda > Insecta > Lepidoptera > Geometridae > Hypomecis > Hypomecis punctinalis. The sequence goes on from OX438797.1 coordinate 13,192,249, forward strand.
ATTTTGAATACAGGCCTTCAATCTGCGCGGCCAGTCGTCTATCGCAGCACGAACGAGGTCCATGTCTATATCGGCGGCTGCCTTAATCAAGGATGTCTTGAGTGAGTCCAAATTGGGATGAGGCTTTGAGCACGCTTTTTCCTCCAAGTGTTGCCATATCTTGTAATCCAACGGACTCAAATCTGGACTGGAAGAGGGCCAGTCTTCGTGCCGGATGAAGTCGATTTCACGCGCCGCCAGCCAGTCTTGTGTGCTCTTCGCTCTATGAGCTGGCGCCGAATCTTGTTGGAATACCCAGTGCCTGTTATTGAACATGGTATGAGAAACAGGTTCCACAAGGTTCGTCAGGACTGTATTTTGATACACAACTGCATTCGTTTTTACACCTTTTTCACAAAAATGTAACTCTGTTAAGCCCCAATAAGAAATTCCCAACCATACCATGAGCGAGGATGGAAAATGACCTCGTTGGACACGCGGAATAAGGTTGCTTGCTTCTTCACTACTGTGTGCGTACACCTTATCATTTTGTTTGTTGTAGCTCTCGTCTACGGTAAAAAAAATTTCATCCGAAAAAATTATTTCCCGATATTTTTTTCCCGCGTACCGCTTCAACAAAGCGCGGCATCTCTTCAGTCTCAGGTCCATTAGACGAGCATTTAAACGATGTCCTGTTTTTCTTCAATATGCCCGAAGCCCTAAGTCTTCATTTAACACCCTTTTCACCGTGGTTCTGCTTAACCTCATCTGAAGGGACAACAGTTTCTGCTTATGTTTGGGATTTCTTTGAATTCGCGCCTTCACAGCTTTTATCACTGCTGGAGTCCTAACATACCGAGGGCGAGCACTTCTTGGCTTGTCATCTACACTAGAGTCTTCATTGTATCGTTTGATGGTACGATAAACGAATCTTCTGGTTATATTCAAATTTTTGTCATGTCAAAAAATTAAATTGGCGCATAACCGCAACGATGCTACGCAATAACTGCAGCGTCCACTCCATATTTAAAAAAGAGTAAAATTCTAAAAAGCATACATTTTTATTTTCATGAATAATTCGAAATTCGAATTCAATAAACTTTTTTACGGCCATCATTCTAAAAGAAAAGTTTTTACTGTGTGACAATACTTATGACCTGACTAGGTAGTTGGATATGGAGATTTTAACAACTTACTTTCCAATTTTGTGATATTTTCTGGATTTGAACGGAACCCTCGGTGTGTGAGCCTGACTCGCACTTGTCTGGTTTTTTTACAAAGCTATTCGCTTCTGGCACTTTGCCGGCCGCTACCGCGGCACGCTCGCTCGGTTCGGGCGTTGTTTGTGATGTTCTAACCTAACCTATTTTTTGTTTCACACCTAATCGTATAACGTTGAATATACCTTTTTGAAAATTTATGCTAAAAATGATTATTATTTCTAGCAAACTCAAAGAAACCTTTATAAACTTAGTTAAAAATATTTTTATCTCATTATATAAGTCGTCCCAGATATTATACATAATAACTAGTCAAAGTGATTAATTTTGTGCCATTTATCACTTTTACTGAATCAAGTAGTAATTATACATACTTGCTAGTTAGTATACATAATAATTGACTGTGCCATATACACTACTAGCTGCCCGTCCCGGCTTTGCCCGGGTATGATTGGCTATACATATACTTACCACGTAATGTAGGTATGCGCCACACACATGCTAGACATACCGGATGAACCATTATGATGAGTTAAAACCTACCCAAATCGCGAGAGTTTCCGTAGTCTTAAGCTGTTCGAATTTTAAAGTTTATGAAAAAGAGATAGTAGGTATTGGCATATCTAAATAAAAGTGAGTTCGTATGTGTTGGGTGGCTGTACATAATATATAGCCTCGATTTCAGAAAATGACAATAATGAGAATGAAAGCGACGTTAAAATATTAGAGACCCACAGTCTATACATTCTACTCATGTAAGTTAGTTTCTTGATCTTGTCTTCACTCGAGAACTACAAAAAACATTGGACATCAGTTCTACTTCTACGAATTGTGTGCTCTACCTAAGGCCTCTTCAACTTGCTAACCGAAAGAGCTGTGATGGAAGGAATCGAAGCGCTGGTATCCAACGTGTTCCGGACGTCACGACCAGTTCTTAGATTCACGTGAAGACCTTCGCTACACTTGCCAATACATTGTCTACATTCGAGAACTTTAAGGTCCCATCGACAATTCGTTTCACATACTATGTGTAGGGGCGTAGCTACCGCAGTATCAGCCGTGTCAATAATACGGGGCTCCCGGGCTACAGGGGCCTTAACGTGGGTAAGCAAAACCTAGTAAAATGTTATCCACAATGTCACTTAATCTCGTGCTTCCCGAAAAAAAATCATCTTTTTTTCCCGGGTTAAGCATTCTTCCAAAAGTTGTCCTAAGAGGCAGAAATTTTATAACAACTGAAATCGTCTTCAGCTAGACTTACTTAGCTGATATAGGTAATTATATTCTATTCATTATCAATTTCCTGAAAAAATGGCAAGAAAAGTGTATATTTTATTTGAATTGTTTGGCTAGCTCAATTTCTAGGAGGAAGTGACAACTTATAAATAACCGTCTTACCACAAAAGTTTTACGCAGGCTTTAGACAATGTTTAACAGTACAAATTGTACGGCTAAACAGTGTTTAAAGCGTGTTTAAATCTTTTGCGGTAAGGCGGTATATATTTATTTCAATTTAATGCAAGTATATTTGTTTCTTTTGTGAGAAATGAGTGATTTGGGCTCCTCAAATATGTTTGATTCAGGGCTCCTCCAAGGCACGCTACGCCACTGCATACCTATTTACTACCAATAAAACATAAATCGACACACTAATGGCGGAGATATATAACTTTGGTGGTCTAGTGGTAGTAACGCCTGTCCTACAATCGTGAGGTGGTGGGTTCAAATCCCGATCCTGTATCAATGAGTTTCTTTGGAACTTATGTACGGAATTTCAAGTCATTGGCTTTTCGGCGAAAGAAAATATTGTGTGGCAATCTGCACCAACCCACTCTGGGCCCTGGCACTGGTGGTGGATATGGACCAAGCACCCTTCTCAATTCTCAATGACCCGTTTCCTCGAATCTCGACGTTATGTCGCCTAATAAGTGCCTGTAACCGAGCACTTTGGCATCGCGCGGCGTTGTAGTCGGCTTGGAATCGCCTTACGACTAACTAAAAAGCCTGCCCACTACGTAGCTTGGGCAGGATTTTGGCTCGGACACTTTTTTTCACGATTGTGACTCTAGAGATATTTGCTCGAAGTGAATTTTGTATTATGTACATTGTACAAAGTACATGAATTGCCAAGCGGAGAGAGCGGCAAAACGGAACTTTTATAATACTTACATTTACATTTTTGAACTCGTGATATCTTTGTAATAAAATGTCTGAATTAAATAATTTAAAAAGTTGCATAAAGCTATTGAAACAGTCTTGAATATGAAATAATTTATTTTGGTAAGGATTAATACCAAGATACAAATTAAGATCCTTTTCCTGCGACGGTATTTCAATTAATTTTTAAGAATAAAAGAACAGTTATTACGGCCTAACTATAATAGTTAGATACTCGTATATGCTGTCGCGACATTTTTTGTAAATTATGGTGTGTTCTATAAAGTCGTAGTACATTATTTTATTCCATCATCAATAGTTTTCGCAGCGCACGCGATGTAAAGAATATTTTAGGCATTTTTTTACACCTTGGGTAACATTATTATAGTTTTAATAGGGATCCTTATTTTTTTCTTGCAATTAAAATAGCCTATGTTACTCAGTGATAATGTAGCTTTCTAATGAAAAAAGAATTATTAAAATCGGTCCAGTACTTTTTGAGTTTATTCGTTACATACAAAAATACAAATCTTTCCTCTTTATAATATTAGTGTAGATACACAATATGCTCTAAAATAATCACTACTTAAACTTCCAAACAGTTTTATTTTTGTGAAAAGTTGAACTTGTCTCGGCACGATGCCGAGCCTGGCTCACATGGCTGCTATTCTACGGACGGACTAGCAAAAATTATAATGTTCTGTCTTACGACAGTCTTTAGTCTTAGTTCTAGCTTTTAGTCTCTCTTTTACACAAATATTTAATTTCTATCAATCATTAGAATTTGTCATGCACCATCCGGCTGGCTCATCAAATCTCAGTATTGACTGAATGTAATAACTCAAATGGCTTAGTCTTTTCAAAAGTCGTTGGTCTACAAGCAGAAATTGCAAGAGATCCAGACGAATATAATTTGGATGGAATCCAACTGAAACAAGATAAATATTATTCTTTAGAGCGGTCAAAAGCCCATATTTGTCTGCGACTATTCAGAATTTCATTTTAATAAATTACATATATTTTTTACCTAATCTACAGAACTTAATTTTGAACATTGATTGTAATTAATAGGGTATCATGCGTAGATGCGCTCCGCGAACAAATTGGAATGGCGCGGGCGAGGGAACGAGGGGAGCACGTCTTCCTATGGTGAAATTAAGAATAAAAATTCTTATAAAAATACTTAATACATTTGACAATTAAAAAAAACACTTCTTATAAAAACTCGTCAAAAAATAAATCTTCGTCCAAAACGGAGGTGAGAGATAGATAGATTAGATTTTTTCGATCGAGCGGATTTATTCCTTGTACGTATCAAATATGGTTTGCCAACAGAAGTATACTCTAGAATAACATATATTTCTGTCCTTTAGTAAAAAATGTTTTTGGTTCTAGATTCTTGATTCTGGTTAGACATTTTATACACTACCGCCCCTTAAGTTGATTAATAAACGAAAGATAAGGTAAAGGTAAATATCACACATTGCTAACCTTTCAATACAGAGTTAGGAATGTACTCGTACCTAGGTATTTCTCGTATACTGCCATATCAGGAAATGTTGAAATGTTATGAAATCATTGAACAAAATAAACGAAATTCACGAGAATCTTAAAGACTACGCATTTTCTCAAGAAGCTTGCATGCATAGGCATAATAAAAAGTTGACCTGACCCCGTTGAGCGGTAGATTTTTTTTGTTGGAGCTTGGCACACGCACTATACGTTATAGGAGGCAGTGACGAATCTACGGACTTCTGAGGGCCTGCTAGGATATCTACTTACTTACATTGTTACAAACGGTGATAACCGTTGAACCGTGAAAAAATAACTGCGATTTTCTAGACATAAAAATATTATCAGGTTCTGAATTTTTAATGTTAAAGCTTTCGTAATAAGTAGACCGAATATTACTAGTTGTAAAGAAATTCAAAATAATATTGCCATCCAAGTAACAAATTGTTCAAAATAAGACATAAAATGTATAATTTTAGATATCGCAAAAGAAATTAGAAATCGCCCAATTTATATAAAGTCATGATATTTTGTCCATTTGGCTTCTCTCCTGGCTGGTGCATCCCTTCAAGACTTTTTGCTGAATAACTAAATGACATTGAATACCGAAACTAGCGTACTCGTATATTGCACATTCTTAAATTTCTAAATAAAACATAGCAATAAGCAGTTCCATGCGAGACGAGCCGCGTGTTAGTACTCCAATCCCGAAAAAGATCATCAAATGCGGTCGAAACTACAGTAGAATTACTATCTACTAAATTACACGTGATTAACACCCAGGTTAGGTATATTTTAATTAAAAAAACACTATAATAGTATGAACGAGCACGTGGCATAGTTATTAAGCTTTAACTACAATCATTACGAACTAGGTACTGTCGAGCTACGTTACTGTATTGTATAGGTATACAGCATCGTTCCCATTGTCTGTTCCAGATCTACCCCCTGCAGCAATTTATGAATGCAGCACAGATTAACATCACGCTGGTGCTGCCTCTAGTGCTGTCCTTCACGGCTGAGCTCTTTGTCTCAATCAAGAGAGTCCAGGAGTTCCTCAAGCTAGGTGAGGTTTAATCGATTTTATCATACAGAGCTTTTGAAATCAAATATAATGGGTTCAACTCCACTAGCGGTAACTATAAGTATCTAACTATAAATAAGTATAATGTATTGCTTCGTAAAGAGCAGGTAATTATCATAAATTTTACCATGGGGCCAAACTCGTAATGGAATTAATGTTATACACATTTTGTCGACTGTCGAGTAACCTCTTGTAAGGGTAGCTGTTTAATTCTTTCGAGATTTCACAGTAAAAGTTGCTTCTGAAAGTTTTGCACTTTGCAAAGTTGGTATATTGTACATTTAATTTGTGAAGTAAACTATTCGATATAATTATACAAACCTATAGCAAAAGCAGTACTTTTACAACATAAGAAGAATTCAATAGCCGTGGTTCTATATGACTAAAAGACTGCATGTATCACAAGAAATAAAATAACTATTTATTTTATTTCTTGTGATACGTACATGCAGGTATAAATGAGTCTAGGGATTACTAATGAGCTCTACTGTATTAGCCTTTTTAATAGTCCACTGCAGGACGTAGGCCTACCCACGAAGGGTTTTTGGGCCATATTCACCACGCTGGCCCAGTGCTAGTGTGGTGAATATGGCCGGTGGATTCACATTACGCCATCGAATTTCTTCTACGGACGCATGCAGGTAGCCTCACGATGTTTTCCTTCACCGAAAAGCCAGTGGTGTTAAATTTCGTACATAAATTCCAAAGAACTCATTGGTATGGGACCGGGATTCGAACCCACGTCCTCACGATTGCAAGGCGGATGTCACTACCTCTAGGCCTACCACAGCTTTTTTGAACTAACTACTAATGAACATTAATCACGAATGGAACAAAAATGCAATAACTGCTACTATAGTTTCAATCGCATTTGGCGATCTTTCTCAAGGTTGGAGTACTAGCACGCGGGCTCGTCTCGCATAGCATATTCCCCTATCTCCTTTCAAAAGTCTCGATCTCCTGCAACCTCTTTGCCACTTCTCTAGAATAAGTCAAGATCGTCTTGCCAGCACAATAATTATATGTAAAAGAAAAATTGTATAAATCAATTTTTATTTTATACAGAGGATAGACCAGATCTGATAGAGAAGAAGACGGGTGGGATGATCCCGGGCAGCAATATCTTCAGCAACATGAGTCGCGACCCTGACTTTACGGAGCCCGAGGGTCCGGTGCGGCCGCTCTCTTTCCACAGGAAATCAGACGACTTCAACAGCAGTTCCATGTTCAATGGTAAGTCAATTTCAACCTTATAAGAGATTTTCAACTCTTTTGTTTTGTTTTGATGTTACCTTATGTCTAGATTTTTAATCTTTCTGCTGTATTATAAACTAGCTGCCCGTCACTGCTTCGCCCGGGTACGATTGGCTAAAGAATGTCTTCCTTAGTCAATCGTAAGGATACCAATTTTTTTGAAAATATAATATAGCCTATATTCACCGGGGATAATGTATCTTTTCGTTGAGACAGTGAAAGAATTTTCCAAATCGGTCCAGTAATTTCGGAGCATATTCGATGCAAACAAACTATCAAATTTTTAATAAATAAAATAAATTATACAATTTGTAGATTGTAGATTAGTAATAGCTGCATTTCGATTATTTGATGATGTGTAAATATCGTTTGATAAAGATATGGTAATTTATTCGTAAACTAGGACGAAGAGCAGGCATTTTCCATAGATATAATAAGAGATAATAATAACCTGCTGTTCTAAACAAGGTGTTGCTTTGTAAAGAGCAAGGACTTTTGGAAGTAGATGCAGATGCACTCATTATTATGAACAATGTGTATTATGGGACCACCCTGAAATCGCGACGAAAGAATCATCTAGTCCATACATTTCCTTGAGAGTTTAAAATGTATTGTATGGAATAGTTATTTTTGACGATAAGTAGGTACATACAGCTCTATAAATCCCCGCACTTTGCAAAACAACATCTTATGAATTTAGGTTCTAAAGGTGTGGCTAGTTTCCATAATACATGAGAAAAAATAAGAAAATGAAGTACGCCCTGCACTATATGAATGTTCATAATTATTTTTATTACAAATTTTACTAAAGTTTTAATCTCTTCAGTTCTCTGTGATCGCAAAAATAGCTGTTTCATACATTTTTTAAAAGGACAAAGCTTATCGCTGAGAGCGACTCTTCCAGGCAATGTCCCGATGAACAGGAATATAAAATGGAGCCGCGATATTTTTCTGGAGTTTTTGTGAGCTTCCCTCTCTTTTACGAGGCCCTACGTACTTAGACTAATTGCTCGAGGCTTTACCTAATTAGATGACTAATTGCTCTCCCTCTCTCACGATTTTTAGGAGGCTTAGCCCCAAGGAACACGAAATTCCGGAGAAGCATATCCCAAGGAGACGACTCGGCGCTGGCTGTACGCGACGTGTCTGCGAGCTGGACGGCCGACCCTGACTTCCTAGCTCTCAAAAACATCTCGTTCAAGCTTCGAAGGGGAAAGCTGTGCGCTATTATTGGCTCTGTTGGCTCAGGAAAGGTGAGAGGATCCATTATTCCGGAGAAACATATCAAGAAGACGCGAGGCGCTAACCGTGCGCGACGTGTCTGCGACCTGAACGGCCGACCCTAACTTCCTAGCTCTCAAGAACATCTCGTTCAAGTTCCGAAGGGGAAAGCTGTGCGCTATTGGCTCTGTTGGTTCAGGAGAGGTGAGAGGGACAATTTTCCGTAGAAACATATCAAGAAGACGCGAGGCGCTGACCGTGCGCGACGTGTCTACGACCTGGACGGCTGACCCAGAATTCTTGGCTCTCAAGTTTATCTCTTTTAAGTTTCGGAGAGAAAAGCTATCATCAGCGTTTTCGGCTCTGAAAACATTCGTAAAATGTATAATATTGGCTTGCTTTCGTCTCTGTACAAGGTTACAAGCCGGCATTCAATCGGTAAGGGACGATATTACAGTGCGCAAACTATAAAAGATTAGCTGGGTGAATCCCGGCAAAAGATTATCTTATATGTACTTTAAAAAAACGACACAACAATAAAACTCTCATAAGTTTACAAAAAGGCATGAAAGCATTCGTGTGGTCAGAGTTACTCTGTATAATTTCCACTAAGGGCGGTATTGCGGCGGACAGCTGACCTGGCGACTGGCCGTCTTTACTTGGCACAAGAAAAATATTCAAATTTTTGTTACACTGAAAGTTATCGTCTATTTCAAAATTCGTCTTGCAGCGTAGTATTCAATTTAAATTAAACTAACCTAACGTAACTATTTTGATACATACATATTAATTAGTGAGTTCGTATTGGTAAAACTTTACTAGCAACTTAACTAGCATGAAAAAAATCGTGAAGTTCGAGTTGCTCTGTATTATAACTGGCCGGTGATGCGGCGGGTTGACCTGGCGACGGACCGACGTTACTTGGCACAAGAAACATATTTAAATTTTTGTTACACTGTTATTTGTATCGTCTGTGTCAAAATCGAAGTAGTCCAGCAGCTTATTCTTATATGAGATTGCTACATAAAATCATTAGGCACCAGCTTGAATTTGTGGTTGGTTAGAAACATTTAAAAAACAGAAGTAAATAAATGAAAGACATTTTTGAGCTTGTGAATAAAAAAAACAAATCACCACGAAAAAAATGCCTTCTCAAACTTCAAAAACTTCTTTTCGTCAGTTCGTCGGAGATAAGACGTATTATCTTGCTTGTTCAGAAAATTTTTAATACCGAAAGCATGACAATTACAAATAAAAGTAATTCTATCTTAATTATTTTATACTACGGGACTAGTCGCGCACTAAAATTACGAGATAAATAAATACCTCCTTATCCCGATGTTTCGGCCGAGTTGCATCGACCGTGGTCACGTAATTCTATCTTGTAGCTATATTAAAAATAAGTATGGGATACGCAGTACGCTGACCTTGTTTTCTTGGCATTCCGGACCAGTATCCCGACTGCCTGCGCAAAGGGAATTGGTTTTCCATTTAGGACATGAAACGTGAAATGCAGTTGGAATATCTAAAATATATACCTACAATCTACATTTAGCTTCAGTTCAGTTTTTAAATCCTGGAAAAAGTTTTTTAGTAAGTAGCTTTTCAATTGATTGAAAACCAGTTTTAAACAAAACCCTGAAGATTTTTTTTTAAATTTTCCGATTTATAAGTAAATGATTATTTCGATAACTTGTGTGGGATTATCAAACCTCTTCAAGTAGCTTTCCTTATAGTTTTATTGGGAGGTCCAAGATTTTCAAATTAATTTGAAGTTAGTATGTTGTAAGTGTTACTTTCTTCCGCTACAAGCTCGCTCGTCTACTGTCGCGAAGGCAGTCGATATTGTCTTCTTCTCTAGTTATTTACGCTGGGGTTTTACTCACCACTACCGCATACCACGTCATTGTGGTGCGGCTTTATGTGCCATGTTTAGTACTTGGACCGGATGACCTGAATTTCTTGGCACTCGAGCATACTTTGTTCTATGTAAAGAAATCACTATCATTGGCGCCTGTGTGACTGTGCGTCCCAGAATGCCCGAAGTATTTCCACTATGCACTCAAAGACTCAAAGGCGAGGGTATTATTACCTCTCCTATATTAAATCCCGACAGACATGTATCCCTGACATTTAGTGAGGACGATATTAGTTTCGTGTGCAATACATTTTCAATTCAATCCGGCATGAATATTTGAAAAACATTCATTTGTTTGAACTTCATAGAAAAAAGATGAATTAATTATTATAAAAATATAACATTTTGAATACGAGCTGTTGAGATCCTGGATATCAGAGTGCTAGCCAAGACAACTAAAACGAGCCCAAACACGACGGGTCTGTCTTGTTTAGTACAAGAGTTCCTATAGCCATCTTCCGACTACATCATCAGATCAGCTCCATGATACCATATTATTGCATTGTCATGCGATATACAAATGCGTGCAAAATTTCATTTCAATCGGGAACCGGGAAGTTGGTCTTTAACTAGTAAGATTCCACCCGAACTTACATACATACTCGTACATAGGTACATCCGTTGCAAGTTTAATAAAAGCTTGTAAAAATAGTTCAGTGTCCTTATCGCTCGAAATTGAAACTAAATTTCGAGACATTCTTATCGAGTATTTATGTTCAGTCGTTTATTAAAAATGTAATTTTATATTCAGCTAGCTGTTTCCTGTGGCGTTGTCCAAGCCACGTGACACTGTCCGACCTTATAAACTATATCTAGGTATACAAATAAAACAATCCATCGCTCCATGAAAAAGCAATAAAAAACAATAAGTCAATAAACCAAGAGTAACAGAAACAAACAAGCCAATAAAACCAAATAAACACACTTTTAAATTTATAATATTACGGATAAGGATTTCCATTCATCATGAAGGTTATCAGTTTTTTCTACCTCAGTGGCTTTGTTCAAACGCGTTCTAGGTTAGAAAGTAAATCTACAACGTCATCGCAGACGACTAGACTACGCGACAATATTACAAACTATAACATTATTCTCTATTTCCCCGACATTATGGGAGAACTGGGGCAATACCCTCTTAAAATAAAATGTATTGCCAATACGTTTTCCACCGTAGATAAAGTCGCATTTTATAGGTCAGCTTGTGGCGTCCTGTAGTTTCAGCAGTCCTCCGGCTTAATCTGATTTTCTTTTAGAAATATAAATTTAAAGTATATGTATATTTTCTGTTGTAGCGATGATAAATAGTTCAGCGGCCTTATTTTGTAAGCGCTCTGACGTTCGGCTTCGCTTTTTCTCCTGCTCGCGCCAGTTACTCACGCCGCGAGAGCGAGCGGGAGGAAAAGCGAAGCCGAACGCCAGAGCGCTTACAAAATAAGGCCCCAGGTGCGCGTGCTCTCTGCACTCGCCGTAGAGCGTAGTTTCAACTTACGACAGTTAGGTCTTATTGGTTTCTATTGATAGCAGAAAAGTAGCTTGTTAAAAAACGTATCCGGCAAGTACTGCATTGTGTCGGCCCTTTAATAGTCCGGTAACTACTGAATGTAGGGGCGTCCCATGAAGGGCGGCTGCTAGGTACATAAAATTAGTTTAAATTAAATAACGTCGTGGAGGTCATAGGAAATATTAAGTTTTTATTACTTGGTACAAAAATTCAAGTTGTTCCCGAAAATAAAGAGTTTTTACCTAAAATAAGGCGAGTTAAACAAAAAATGTCTATAACTGGTCTTTCAGGGAAAGACGGAACCTGTCCATCAGGTGTAACATGCTCGCGCGCCGTTTCTCCAGCTGCAGCACAGATGTAAAAACGACACTGTTTAAAGCATACTGTCTGTGCCTATACACATGTCAGCTGTGGACGAAATATACGCGCAAAACGTACCACACCATAAGGGTGCAATACAATGATGTTTTTCGCATCCTCATGAGGAAAGCACGTTATTGCAGCGTGTCGGGCATGTTCGCCGATGCGCGGGTTCCGGACTTCTTTGCTGTCATCAGGTCTAGAGTGGCTTCCTTCTGGGCTGGGTTGAGACGTTCCAAAAACGAGATACTGCATTGTTTAGGAGACTATATAGGTAGCCCGATTTTTAATCATGGATAACGCTGCACCAGATTGCGAACCGAAAATGACTGTGATATTTTATTTACTTATCATCTTTATTATTTTTTATACGTTTTGTCAAATTTAAATCACCATATGGGCCATTGTAATGCCTGAAATAAAGATATTTAATTTTTTATTTATTTATAACTGATCCTATGTTTATTCACTATTGTACAGCTAGGTTAGTATCGTTACTCTCCCTACCACTATTGCTAGCGTATGTACCTATCTGTTACTAACTGAACGAATGTACGGTGCACATAAATATTCCCAATAGTAGTTGGCATCAATTCCGCCAACGATTGCCTTTCTAATGGTCATCAGATGTCAGTCTGATTGATCGGCTATAAAACTAAGCGAAGCCCATAGCAACAGAATGGGTTGCATTTTTAACCCGCGACGAAAAAAGGAGTATCGTAAGTTTGACGCGCGTATGTCTGTGTATTTGTGGCGTCATATCTGCCAAACGAATGGGCTGATTTTGATGCTACTTATTTATTTGAAATCTGATGTGATCAGTGATGTTTCTTAGCGGTATTTTTAACGTTATATTTGAACGATCCTGCTTTCACGCTACTTGGAAATGCGCTCCGCGCTATGTTTTGATACGAGCTAGTTAATGTTTTGAATTGAGTACGAAAATGAAATGAGTTTGCAAAGGGGTCTGCGTTTGAGATGATACATTGGGGATCTCCCAATTTTTTAAATTTTATATTATTTATTCCAGTCGTCGATTCTTCAGTTGCTGCTAAATGAGTTGCCTACAATGAGCGGCACGGTTTCAGTTTACGGGAAGATGTCGTATGCTTGTCAAGAAGCTTGGCTGTTCCCGACTACTGTTAGAGAAAATATACTTTTCGGCCTGCCGTACAACCCGGAAAAATATAAGAAGGTATGTATTGTATACTAAGCCCAAGTGAGTACCTATACTTTAACAATTGCATTGTACTGTTTATTTATTCAATTATAAGAAGATAAATAAAAATTTTGATGAGATCTTTTACAGATTAGCTGGCCGGCCAAAAATCTATTTAAATTTCTCTACAGTGAAAATGTTACACAAATTGGCTTTACTGCAATGTAGTTAACGCATCAAACTTAATGCTTTATTGAACATAAGATACGCGTTGTCTGAAGCTGATTGCAGTCTCATCAACGAAAAATGCTTCAAATCAAATCAAATCACTTTATTTAGCCCGTGGGCCTAGTTTAACAAGTTGGTATAAATAAAATAAACATTTATTACAATTTCCTTCAAACTTACTTCCTTTCTTTCGTTTAGACTATGATCCGCCGCAGACGACACGGATTATGTATAATCACTTTTTGGCGTAAGGGATAAAGTTTTTAAATTTGCTTGTCGTCTCAGAATTAAGAATTAATTAAACTATAAAATACTTATGTCGATTATTCAGGTGTGCCGCGTGTGTGCGCTAGACAGGGACTTCAAGCAGTTCCCATATGGAGACCAGACGCTGGTGGGCGAGCGCGGCGTCTCGCTGTCGGGCGGACAACGCGCGCGCATCAACTTGGCACGTTCCGTCTATAGAGAGGTTGGCCATCCCTTATTGTTGACTTATGACACACGTAAACAGCGTGAGACTGTACTACATGACGTGCCGAAGCGTTAATGTAAGCACCTACTCGGGTGTTTGCTCTACACAACGTATCGAAAGTCAAGTTCATAATTGTTCATTTCGTTCATTTCATAGTTCGTTCTTAATCCCTTTCACCATGCGTTCGGTTTGTTTATGTACTATAGTTTATACACACGAGCTACGCGAGCACCGAACTTACTCCTAGGCGAGGTAAGTGCTAAGACCCTGCTAGGTATTAAACTACATATTCACATAATTATATCGTGCATTTTAAAGAATAAGAACCAGGTGACGATACTCGTACCTAAATCGACCGCCTGTATATTATGGAATCACCGTGAATTGTTTCTTCCGGCCAACTGTAATCCAAAAATGCTTAAGCCGTATCTGTTTTGCTCGGCGCGGTAATTCAATTTTGTACTTCTGCAAAGGGCCAAATAAGGAAGAGCTAACTTTTTACGACTGTTTACACTCAGTTGAAGCTTCGCTTCTTTCGTATTCGTGTTTCACATTTACAAACCCGTGAAACTGAGAGATAACAAACCGATTACAATGCCTTTACACTGTTCCGATTACAATGCCTAAAGGCTCAGATTAATTCAATCAATCGGACACACGCTTCCGTACATCTCGTCTCGAACAAAGACTACGAAGTTGGAAGCGAACTGAGGGTAGTTATCCCCTGAGATAACACGTCTCAATCAATCTGGAAGTCTACGGAGGGCCGCATTAATTTGCTCTACCAACTCGTAGGGACACTCCGGGGAGCGTATTTCGATTGATTTGCCCACTATTTCATAATTTATGAACGTCCATTTGTTGTATTTGATCGAAATTGAAAATTTACAGTATCCACAAATTTATAGTAGTGACTAATGAAAATCGCTTAAAGTGAAAACGTTTCAAAAGGGTCGGTAAATAAGTCAGTTTAATAAAAATGTTTGTTGAGTGTTCGTCTTTCATCTTTGATATTTTGCTTATTGAGTCTTATCGTTAGGGGAGGGTAGCTAAACGTGTACTTATTCTCGATAAAAGTAGCTTCTATAAGTCATTATTTTACATCATTAGTTGTAGCATAAGAATGTAAATATGCAATATAATTTTATTTTTAAGTAACTGTTTCTATCGGTTAACAAAACGTAAACGCAAAAAAAAGCTACATAAATTGCAAGTAACTACTTATAGAACCTAATAAATTTATTGCCATTTAATTAGAAAACACTGAAAGTAAACATGTCTAAAAATAAATTATGAAGCTTCATTCCAAGTTCAAAAGTATTACGAAATATTTTTCTTCCATTTAAGACCTATTATGAGGCAAGGGTTCCGTAGGCTGCTGAAGTATTACACTTAGTAAATGTGTTCTTGTAGAATATCCGAAGTATGCAAGTACGTTTATTCATAACACGGCGGTTTAAATAGGACTGCTCATTAAAATACTCAGCTCGAGTACACAATCACAAGCGTCTTTGCAATTTTATCGTTCAAATACTTTAGTTTCTATTTTAGTACACTCGTAAAGGTTTCGAAGGTTGATGAAGCTCTTTGTAATCTTGCATAATATAGTAGAAATAAAATAATAATCAAATGATAAAATGTGGATGTAATTTTATTTCAATGTTTTCTACCCATGCATAAAGTGAAAGTTATATAAAGTATTAAAAGAGCGACCGCTTGTGAGTTGAATTTTGTTAAACAATAGTGCTGAATAGCTAACGCTACCTATCTACCGCTTAAAAGACTTCAGATTCATTGAACTGATGATTGTCTGAACATGTTAGTATGCTACTTTATTGATGAATCGAATAGTATTAATACTTATATGCTATACTACTACTTTACCAGCTTTTTAATAGATTATTTATTTTTATTTTATAAAGGTACACAGAACAGGAATTGCCGAACATAAGCTTAACCACGTATTCAAAAAAATATTGACCTTATTTGCTAAACTGAATGGAACTCTAAAAATAAACTAATACACTTGTGAAAAGATAAGTAGGTAGTATGGATAAAAATAGAATACCTGCATAATATCACAAGATAGAAATAGGACGCAGCTAGAGCGGAGATCTTTGGCACACGTGTGCCGCAGAGTTATATAACTAACAATTTGTCGAAGAGAGATGAGATTTACATAAGAATATGTACGTACGTGCTGCAACGTATCCCTACAGACGGCGCGGCGACGCGACGCCGACGGCGCCCTCCCTTACGGCCTTGTTCAGAGTCTTAACGCGACAGCGGCTACGAGAGCGAATATATAGGTACATATCGTGTAATGTCAGAAGCTACGTCAGAGATTAGATCAGCTGTTTCATACATAAAGTTCATTCATCCTCGACAGACAGAAATTTCCGAGATTTCTGGTTATACTATAATATTCTGGATATACTACTATAACTATAATGAAGAGTATCTCAGTTTATAAAACGTTTACTACATTTTTTCTTCGTTAGATTGACATACATCGTTTCCCTTACAGATCTCCAAAATATACCTACCTAATTTGAGAGCGGTTTGCATTCGGAGAGTGCGCTCAGGAGTTGCACAATCTGGTCCCACCTGCCCCTTTCTTCTATCGTATGGCTAGGCAGACGCGACCAAAGCGCCACCCTTTTATGGTGGACATTCCGCGCGTTAGAACAAAGCGTTTCGAATCCTCATTCCTCATACGAACAGCCAGAATGTGGAACGCTTCGCCTGGGTCTGTCTTCCCGCTTAAGTACAACGTGGGTGTCTTCAAATCCTGAGTAAATAGGTGTCTTCTAGGTAAGTGTGCTACACCCTAGACCTGATTATCTGCTCAACATCAGGCAGTATGTAGTCAAATGCAATACTATGAGGAATAAAAAAAAATTCAGTGTGCTCGTGAGGTCTTAAATAACTAAGTACATCACATTTAAGTTGCTGCATTTACAGAGCTATAAGAATAGGTTTTGATTTATTAAAGTGCTTAGTAAATTGATATTACCTAATAATAGTTTCGTAGTTTGATGAAACGCTACATCATATGTCATGTAGCGCACTATCCCCCTTCGCACACGGCGTCGTAGCGTAAGGGCCTACGACTACGCAGACTACGCCCGCGGCTACGCAAGGCTTCCATATTTTCGCCCGCATCCGCGCAATCTCTGGCCATGGCCTATGACGTAGCTTTTCGTTACGTTTTCAGTTATGTAGACGTGTTGGCTCGGTTAAAGTTTATGTTTTCACAAAGAGCTCTTTTCTGTATTTTGTATATCACGTTACGCGTACTCTAGATACCTCTATTTTGTTGTAGTTTCTTGGTTTAACATACATATCTACAAAATAGTTTTGGTCGTAATAGCTGACTCAGCATCATTTTTATAACATGAATGCTTTGACGCTCGGTAACGCTCACAGCAGCGCTGAGCCATTGTAAATGCGCCATCCAGAATGGCTTAAAATAATATTTGGACGGTTTGAGCTACGTTGCGTGGCTCAAGTGCGGCTTTTTTATTTTACTGACGATAGGTTTGTGTGTGATTAAGAATTGCAGTCTTAGATATTGCACGCTTAATACCTAGAAGATAAGATATAACATACCTACACCGTCTTTTTTTCTACCATTGACTCAGGTGAAACGTCCCACATTCGAGCTGGACATATAAAAATGTGGAGTCAAAAATGTGTTTTTTTCGGACCTCTAAGACGATGAATCTATTTCAGGCGGACATATACCTACTAGACGACCCTCTGTCAGCGGTAGACGCCAACGTAGGCCGGCAGCTGTTCGAGGGCTGCATCAACGGCTACCTGCGCGGCAAGACGCGCGTGCTCGTCACGCACCAGATACACTTCCTCAAGGCTGCTGACTATATTATCGTTTTGGACGAGGTGAGGGGTTTAGGGATTTCAAATTCAAGAGAATTAACAAATCAATTAATCCACCAGTTCACTACAGGACACATACTACACAGACCTACCTAGGTCTTCGTGGGTAGGCCTACGTCCAAATACATTATCATATAAATACCAGAATTTTGGTCACGCATCTGGTCTACCAGATCTAAAGATTGATTTGTGTAAATAAAATAAGGTCCCGGTCTTCAAACGAAGTTACGTATTTAGCTCAAAATATAAGCATTACCGTTCAACTTGGTAAAGCTGCCAGTATGCCAGCAATTCCCAGTCTGCTGGAGCATTTCCATTATCTCTAAACCTTCAGTGGTCTGTGGATATTTCAATTGCTTCTTATGTTGTAGTAAGTAAAGTTATAGTTCCTGCATGTTTCGTTATAAGTTAATTAAACTATTTATCTCCTATACAATGTGTTTGTCTACCGGTGTCGGAGCCTTAAGCGGTGATATATATAGCAAATTTAGAATAACTTTTACTGTGGGATCAACTCTGAAAACGCAAAAAAACAGCTATTCCATACTTTTTGTCGAAAGTTTTATAAAAATCGTATCGTACAGCTGTTTTTTTACGTTTTCATAGTTGGTCTCATAGTAAAAGTTGTTCAAAACTTGCCATAGATGTCACCGCCTTAGCTTCCGACACCGGTAGAAAAACACATTGTATATATTTTTTTACTTTAATGACAGGGTCGGATAGAAAACGTGGGGTCGTTTGACGAGCTCGCTGCTTCCGGGAGAGCTTTCTCTAAGATGCTCACTTCCTTGCAAGAAAAAGACAAAGATGGCGACAGTTTAAGCGCAAAGGTAAGAAATCTATGATCTATATCAAATGTAATGGATTTAATATTTAATTCTACACGAAACACGCTTGCCTTGCAATTGTGAGGCCGAGGGAATAAACCACAGTCCCGTCGCAATGAGTTTTTGGGCCTTTTCATACCACCAGCTTTTCGGTGAAGGAAAACTTCATGAGGCAACCTGTATACGTCCGTAAAAGAAATTCGATGGTGGACGTATGTGAATCCAATAACCCGCACTGCGCCAGCGTAGTCTAAAAACCCTTCGTGGGTAGGCCGTTGTTCAGCAGTGTTCGCCATAGTTTAATTTCATGAAGCCGTCCACCGAAACTTTTTAAACTGACCAATTGTTTAAATATTTTAATATGCGTCGCTATTATGACTCTACCCACTTGAATGGTTTATACTCTAATAGCACACACTTTTAAATTCATCCGACTTGTTAAACTTGGTGTGCGATCATAGCGATATGTCCTAATAAATATTTTTAGGTTTTATTCTCGTATGGTAAATAGAAAAATGACTAAAAATAATAATCAATAAAGCCGCGCGTGTCGCACTTGGTTCTCATAGAACTTAGTTCTATGGTTGTTAAAAATAATAATCACAAAATATACACACACTGCGTAGGTAGTTTTTGCGCTGTGGATTCTCTATAAATACTAAATTTTATTTTATCGCAACCTGTATTTATTTTTAGCACTTTCGAGTGGTTCTTCTATATTTATACTACATACTATCAGTTATTCTACGCCGTAGGTATCTCGGATCAAAGTGTAATTGCCTCTAACTTTGCGATGGCGACCTCTCAGCAGATCTACTTAAAACTTTTAACTCGGGACTTTCGAGTTAAGAAGTTGAGATTGATATTGTAAACAAGGTGTTTAATTTTACTTTGTGATTAGATGTCCGAGTTGGAAGATATTTTCGTTTTTATTTGACTATTTACCTGAATTGGCTTTTTATAACTCAATTTATCGAAGTGTTAGGTACACAATAAATAAATGTGATGTGATTATAAGTATCAAAAGTGTCAAAATAATATATTAGGTACAATTCTCAAGCCTCATTTGCTATAGGTTCATCACACACGTACTAAATTGTAATGTGTACAAAAATGTATGTTTACATGACTTTACTTAAATAAATAAAAAAATCACTAACTAACTAACAACTCTAACAACTAAAAAAGCAGAGTTTCCAAAAGTTAAGAAACTGGTACAAAAAATCGGGATCATTGGTTAACTGGGTTACCTAAAAAATACTGGGCAGGTGTGGGCATGTCGTTATAATGACGATGACTAAACAATTTTAAATAATAGCTCTCATAAAAATGAAGTATAAGTTTGTACTTCGGTATAGATTATTATATCTGAATGGTTGTACTGTACCTCTTTTTACATTATTGATGTTACCTAATAATTTTAGATTAGGTTGTTTTTGATGTCGTAATAAACTTGTTTAGTAGTCTCATTGATAGATTTTAATTGAGTCATTTGAAATGGTAAATGCAAAGCTGATTTTAGCCATTTTCACTAGATTGACGTAAAAAACGTCTATAACGTTTCATCAATTTTATTTTATTTTTAAAACATCAAATGATATTCAATTTTAAAACGTTGCGAAGTCTCCACTGTGATTCTGTATAACGATGTTTGAAATGGCGATCCGATATAAATAAATTAAAGATATAGGATTCTGTGGAATGCCGCTTTTGCTTCGAAAGCAATTTCAAACTTCGAGATTTAGAATGTTTGATTTTTTTTTTCTATTTATGGAGTTGTTTTCGAATGTTTGCGGGAAATATATCAAATTAGGGTCATGTCAATTCTTAGCTTTTTGTAGTAGTGTTTAGGGCATGTATCGCGTTTTTATGACACTTGAAAAGTGTCTAGTAGAAAAGTGACTAGATTGGGCATTGGATCTAGTCTTAATTTAGCACTGCGTGAGGCGAATTAATTGTTCATTTTCCTAATGAAAGCGTTAGATGCAACTGTGTATTCACTATAAAACCTACTTCATTGAATATTTTTATTTCCTAACAAAATTGGAACCAAGGCATTATCACCTACAATGTATACCTTGTTTATACCTTCTCATCTACCGTCCCACAGTTGAGTAAAGGTTTCTGAGATTACTCTCTTGATCTTCTTGCTAACTTTTCTCTAAATAATCAGTTAGGTGCATCGACTCTCTTGTCCCATCGACTAGGTAATAGTTTTCTTTTTTTTATTGTGGATAAGATCGCGCTTGACCACTTGCTTGATGGAAAGCGATGTTGTGGTCGAAGATAAAACACGCAGACTTAGAAGATATCAATTCAATCTGATTTTAAAAATCTTCAGGTCTCTTTGAATTTAAATCTATTTGTAAACAAGAAAGCCGCCAGTCTATTTCATTCTCCACACGGATCAGAAACGTCGAATCAAATCGCTTCGCAGACCTAGATAAATTGGTTATAGAGCACCGAAGAAAAGGACGGCAAGCCAGCGCTACTGCGGCTGCAGTCCAGCGTGAATGAAGGCGAAGAGTTGCCTCAGTTCGAGGCGCAAAAGATGGCCGACGAGGAGCGGCAGTCGGGCAACCTGCGCTGGGAGGTGATCGTGGCCTATTTCCGCTCGGGAGGGAATCTCTGCTTCGTTCTGTTCACTGTGGGGCTCGTCGTGTTGGCCACCTCGTGTGCTGCCGGCGCTGACTACTGGGTCAGTTATTGGTAAGTTAGTACCATAAGAGACAAACGTTTTAACAAGACTGAAATGCAAACGTGAAAGTAACGCTTAATTTTATCAACTTTGTTTTGTAATTTATAACACTGAGAATTTTGGTAAACGATGGATGGATGCTCTAAATATGCCTCTGTATTCTAGTATTTTATTCTTTCTGATTAATTCTAATTCATGTTGTTTTTTTAATGTATTGTAGTTACTTATAGGACAAAAGAAATTGCTTGTATAAGGTATTTTTCTATGCTGGCCCATTATTTTTCATGTTCACCCTAAAATAAAATAAAAAACATTCGTTATACTTCTAACATATTCTTTAAATGCGATAACGAAGTGGCTATCGTATTTAAAATTCTATACATGGTTATTGGTAAGTAATCGATTAGCATCGTTTTAAGGGTAGGTAGATATATTATGTACATCACAACAAACTTTTGTTCTACGACTTTTCCCAAATATCAAGTAATTTCCCAAAAAAAGTTCGACATTTAGGTATATTTAAAAAGAGTTAAGTTTCTACATTTGTTTGTTGTAGGTCAAATCAAATGGCAATATACGAGGAAGGATTAGATGGCGCCGAATTGGGTAAGTGCGGGATTAGGTATCACTGATTAGATGGATTAGGTATCACTGATTAGATTAATTATGTAGGGCAGATAACGGTTTATGAATATGAATATATGTCATATCTGTTGCTCTTACTATCTATAGCTGTTGTGCTGTAGTGTTCTTGTACCGAGATAATGTTTCTCTTACTTGATGATATTGTGTTCAGTGACACAGTTGTGCGATGACGCATAAAGGATGACGTTAATTTGACGGGAGAAACTGTAATTAACTATTGCAATAGGAGAGAGCTTTTTGGAATCCTTACTAGTCTTTACTTCCTTATTAATATAATATAGCCTTTATTTCCCAATATTTACACTAATTTTCAGAAGTTTCAAAACATTTCTAATACACAGTAACAAACAATTTGAAAAAAGTCTTAAAATTCTATAATATTAGTATTGGGTCACCAATTTTTGGGTGTAGGCCTCCTCCATAATTTTCCAGCTATCTCTATCTTTAGCCTGACGAGTCCAGGCTGGTCCTTACTAATATTTAATATTCTTTACTAGTATTATAAATCCGAAAGTGTGTTTGTTGGTTTGTTCCTCTTTCACGAAGCAACGGATTGACTTGATTTTTTGGCATGGACTTAGTTTGAAAGACGGAAAGTGACGTTGGCTACTTTTTATTCCGGAATAATAAAAGGTTTCTTTTGCATAGCATTAAAATCGAAATATAACGCGGGCGAAGCCGCGGGCAAAAGCTAGTAGATAATGAATACGATGGTTTATGAATATCAGCATACTGTCGGAGGACTTTTTGTCACCTTCTGTTGGTGTCAGCTGAACCTGACATAATTAGATTTGGCAGAGTGCACGAGAAACAAAAAATTACTCTAAAAGTTACTGACTAGGGTCTGATAGCCTCACGAACCTGCGTTTCATTCAACTGTGTGCATTTCTGCATAAACTTCATATACTTTATTATTTATTTGCCACCGCATGCGGTTGCTTTTTTGTCGACTAGCGCACAAACTTAGTTCCATCATGGAACTGTTAATGGTACTAGTGGCAATTAACCGATTTATCATTTTAACACTAGAGTATACGCACCCACTTTTTTACACCAATACAAGCGTGGCCTACTCTGGTAGGCCTTTTCAATTTAGCCCTAAGTAAGTTTTTATAGTAAAAGTCAATAAAAATGCAATTAAAATGATGTAGTTATGCATTCTGACAATCTGAAAAATATTATATTTTTATATAACTGAAAGGAATTCAGAATTATAAACAATTTAGCAAACTTATACGAAAATTTACATTAATGGCACCTTTGAGATTATTTTTCTGAAATTTGCATTTTTAGTTAGATAACATAGTATATTAATCGACTTTCGGTCAAAGCAGACGTATTTCTTTTTGTTGTAAATTATAAATAAAATAAAAATTTGCTGATTCGTGCCCTCGTTTACGGGCATCAACGTAAACTGGGTCGACGGTTGATGCATTGTTTTTAGTGGTAAAATGAACAATTAGTGCAAAAGTTTTAAATAGTTTTTCCAAAATGGACAGCCCGTTCAGCCGGAGCAACAGGACTGCTCATTCGCCGCCCCCCACGCCCACTCATGCCCCCGCGCCTGCGTCGAGGGCCTCGCCTGCGCAGGAGCCTCGCCCTCCGCCAGTGCCCGCCAGAGACACATGCGAGATAATATCCACAGCCGAAATACAAACTTGGATGTCGACTATAGAGCAAGGTCTGAACGAGGTCTGCACTATTGCTAACGAAGGAAAACGAAATACCGAGCAAAAAATGAAAATAAGCTCATTGTGCCGCAAAGTTGCCCACGGGACTTCGCAGATGGCTGTGCAGTATCAGTCCCTAAAAACTAGAGCGGTACAGGCCCAGATTATTATTAAGGAGCTCAACAACCAGCTTACACAAAACGATTTTTTGACGACAGAACTTCACGACATCAAGAAATGCATTGGCGAGACTTCGAAACCTTGCGCCGAGTCTTCCTTTGCAGATATGGTTAAAAGGGGCACGAATAACTTTTTGAAGCCTACCTTTCTAAACTCAGTGGCCATATATCCTAGCGACAAGCAGAAAACCAGCGAAGAGACGAAGTCATTGGTTCAAAAAGTTATTTGCCCTGAAAATTTGCAGCTGCACGTGAGAGGACTTCGCAAAACCAGAAATGGAGGCGTTATCATCAGCACACAAAGTAAGGATGACATTAAAAAGCTCCGTCAGTCCGAGCAGCCTAAAAACTCAGGTCTTTCAGTTGATGAAGCCCATAAAAGGAAGCCCAGAATTGTGGTAGTTCGAGTCCCCACGTCTATGAAAGAAGCAGATGTCTTCACATTGGTCATCGTGCCCCGTTCGCGATTTTACACTGGTCACGCGTTGTTACAAGTGTCAGCAGTATGGTCATGCAGCCAAATTCTGTCGGGACGAAATTCACACCTGCGGCCACTGCACTGGTCATGGACACACAATTAAAGAGTGTCCGAAAAAAGGAGAAGAGCCAATTTGTGCCACTTGCGTGCATTACAAAAAGCCGAGTAATCATTCTAAGGGTGCTGCTGACTGTCCAGCAAAACTTATCGCAGAAAAACGGTATATAAACTCGATTGATTATGGTGGCGCCTAAGAGCGCCGGAACTTAAGTATTCTTACTGCCTTCTTTGGTTCAATATTATGAATAGTTTTATTGATGATTTAGATAGTTTTTCAGTATCAGAATCGAAATCTTGTGAAGTTGAAGAATGCAAGCAATTTATATCGACCTTTAATAATCCTTTAACTATACTTACTCAAAACATTCGCAGTATCTATAAAAACTTCAACAATTTTTGCATTTTTCAACAGAGGTTAAACGTAAATTGCGATTTTCTAGTCTTTACAGAGTGTTGGCTTAACAAACAATATGATACGCCGCAATTTCCTGGGTATAATATGTATAAAAGTAGTATAAATTATAATCAAAATGATGGGGTTATCGTTTATGTTAGGAATCATCATAATATTTCTGTGGAGGAGCCAAATATGCTGGACTGTAACAGGCTTTTAGCTAAAATGGGGTCAGATTACGCAATATTGTCAATATACAGATTGCCTTCACATAAAAATTTATCTAACTTTTTTGATTCTCTCAATGAAACCTTGCAAAAACTATCAACTTTTAAGAATATCATTTTAATTGGAGATATTAATCTCAATGTACATCCAGAAAATACTGATTCAGTGGCCCAAGAATACCTCAACTTGTGTTCTTATCACGGCATGCTGCCTGCACACACGCTTCCTACACACCAGAGTGGGTCCTGCTTAGACCATATCATACTTAAGACCAATTTCCCTTCACTCACGCTAGTTACTAACTCGACAATAACCGATCACAATGCAGCTCTACTGGCCTTAACTGTAAATTGCCTAAAGTAAACAAATCACGCACGATAACAAAATTAAATGTTCTAAAACTTGAAGATGATTTACGTAACATTGACTTCGAACAAGTATACAATTCCGCTGATCCGCAATTTTGTATTTCATTTGTGTTTGTGTTAGAAAGTGTTCAGAATGCAATTAAAGCAAACTCAGTCAATGTTTACCTGAGTTGCAAAAATTATAACATTAAACCATGGATCACACCTGGATTGATTCGTTGTATGAAACACAGAGACAAATTGCATATGCAAACAAAGTCAAATCCTAATAATTCAGTACTGCAGTTATCGTACAAACGATATAGAAATTTTTGCAATAATTAAACGTAAAGATCAACTACGATAAATCGGTACTTGAAAACGCTGGGAAGAATAATAAAAAAATATGGAATTGTATTAAAAATGTGACTCATACCGCGAAGCGACATGAATCAACCTCAGGTTTACTACATGTAAACTCGACACCGCTGACCTCAGCTAACATAGCGAATGAGTTTTTTGTCAATATCGGCAAAATTTTGGCGGAACAAAGCCTAGGTCAGTCTAGCCAGCTAAATAGCGCATCCTCTTTTACGTGTAGCCACGTCTCATCATCGTTCGCATTATTGGACACCGACGAAGCCGAGGTGAATGCAATAATAATGGGCTTAAGAGATGATTGTGCTGTTGGTTGGGACAATATATCTTGCAAAATAATAAAACAATTCAAACATATTTTGATTCCACCCTTGACTTATATTTTTGATCAATGTTTATCCACAGGAATTTTCCCAAAATGTCTTAAAAAAGCTGTGGTGGTCCCCGTATTTAAATCTGGTAGTAAAGGTCAAGTCACAAATTATAGACCTATATCCTTACTTGCTTCCGTGTCTAAAATTCTAGAAAAAATAGTAAACAAGCGGTTAGTCAAATATTTGGAATATAAATCGGTTCTATCCAGGACTCAATTTGGGTTTAGAGCCAGGCTTTCTACTGCCGATGCTGTACATCATATGACTGACTTCATTGCGCAGGAGCTTGATAAAGGTAACCATACATTAGGCATTTTTCTGGACCTAAAAAAAGCCTTTGACACCGTATATATTCCCCTCTTATTACGTAAGCTAGAATATTCGGGTATTCGAGGAGTCCCGTTAAATCTTTTTTCAAGTTACCTAAGTGAGAGGACACAATGTGTAAAAATTGGTAATATTTTCAGTTCTGACCTGGAAAACACAAATTTCGGAGTTCCCCAGGGAAGTATTTTGGGACCAACCCTGTTTTTGGTCTACATTAATGATCTATGTAATTTAAAACTAAACCACGGCACCATCATTTCGTACGCCGATGACACTGCTCTACTTTTTTCCGCTGATTCTGAAAAAGAGGTCTACAGATATGCGCTAACTGGTTTTAATACAGTAAACAAATGGCTTCAGCATAATTTATTAACATTGAATACAGATAAAACATATTACATTAATTTTAGCATGAGAAAGAAAAAGTCAACTGAAGAAGTTTTAGAAATGTTTGCCCATTATTGTCAAGACCATGTGAATACCCAATGCACGTGTACCGCGATAAAGATCACAAATAAAATTAAATACTTAGGCGTCATAATAGATAGTACTCTAACTTTCAGACCACATTTGGAAGCCTTAAATAACAGACTTCGTAAATTAATGTTTGTTTTTAAAAAACTGCGACATGTCGCGGCTTTAAAACTAATCAGACAGGTTTATTTCGCTCTCTGTCAGTCTATTATAACTTATTGCATAACTTCATGGGGTGGTGCGGGTAAAACTATATTACTAACTGTAGAGCGAGCCCAACGAGCGATACTCAAAGTTGCTACTTGTCGTCCTTTTATTTTTCCTACTAAACTACTCTATGAATCATGTAAAGTACTAACAGTAAGGCAGTTGTTCATACTAAACATCGTTCTAAAACAGCACGCAGCTCTTCCCTATAGCGCAGAAATTACTAACAAAAGACGGAATTTTAATGTCTGCCCTCAACTAACAAACTCAAAACATGCTTTTAGTTCTAAATTTTACAGGTTTCTCGGGCCGCTTCTCTACAATAGGTTAAACGCGTTAGTTAATATATACCCGGTCATCTACAATAACTGCAAAAAACTAATCACGGAAGTCCTTCACAATATGTCGTACGATGATACGGAAAAATTGTTGTTTATAGTGAAATGAGATGAAAATGCAATCTTTAACTTTCATATTATTATAGGTAGGTATACACATTTCGCGTGCAATTTTTAAATATTAGGTAGACATATATTTTATAGCTTAGTCTTCAATTTTTTTAGTAATGTATAAAACATTAGGTAGGTTTTTAGGTAGTAGGTACCTACGTCACACGATTGCACTGTAATCAGTTTTAGCAGTATTTTACTTAGTTTTAGGTAGCAAATAGTTATTTTATTTGTATATATTTAGCATTTTTTGCTCTTTTTCAGCCTGAAACACAGGTTTCACCTAGTTCAGGCAATTGTGTGTGTGTGTGTGTGTTATTTATTAAATGTTTTTGCTTTTCAAGTGTAATGTTGACTTTGATGTTTTTAAATAAATTATTTTATTTTTATTTTATTTTATAGTTTTTTTTTACGCTTCGTACAATAAGAAGATACTATATTTTGGTGATTGAGGCAAATCCACGTTCTATACGTTTTGGACATTTTTTTAATAAATCAATATAGGACTCTCGGGCAGAGCGACAATCGACCAATCTGGTCCATTTTTGGTACGATTCGTGTTGTACTACTGATGACATATGTTACTAGCATTTCTATTTTACATTTCAGATGAAATGTTTTATAATTATTATCATTAGTTTCCGTCAGCCATATTTCCGATTGTGCTATCTTAGATTCATGCATGACGAAATTGGGAATAAATCTACAAAAAATATTAATGAAAAGAAATATTCCTATTACTCGTTTCTATTTACAATCAAACAATATTAAATATGGTATAAAATCTAACAAACTTAAAGTTTGATAAAAACTTACTTATCTAATTTTGGTACACCAATACACGCGTGGACTACTATGGTAGGCCCGCGGTTTTGGCGCCAAATAGCACAAATGTGTGTACTCATCATGTGGGTTACTAATCTGTTGACAAATTTCAAGAAGGAGGCTTTCCTGGGATTTTATCTCTGTACCCCCTAAACATTAAAAGATATAGCCAATAACATGAGCCTGGTCTACATGAGTAAGCCACGCGTGTACTCTAGTGATAAATCTTGTTGTCATTAAAATAAAATTTACCTACATAATATAGCTCTATGATTTCTGGTTCAGAGACGGGTCTGGACGCGGTAGTGGGTTTGTTCACGACGGGCCAGTACCTGCTGATCCACGGCTCTATCGTGCTGTTGTGCATCCTCATCACCAACATCCGCGTGATCCCGTTTGCTTCACTCTGCGTGTCGGCTTCCAGCAATCTCCACAACTCCATGTTCTCCACGATGATCAAAGGCATCATGAGGTTCTTCGACACTAGTTCTTCAGGTAACTATCACGTTGTAGCAAGTGTGTACAGGAGCCAGTACCCGATCCACGGTTTAGTGCGTTTCTATTTGCCTTCCTTTGTGTGTCGGCTTCTAAAAATCTCCAAAACCCTATGTTCTCCACTATGAAAAAGGCAAAGAGGTAATGTGTGCTTGCTTTTATTTATTCATAGTCAATTTACATCATATATATATATATATATAGGTATAAAATCGAGACTATTTTGAATTAAAAAGAAAAACATTTATGTACAATAGTGCAGTGTTAGGGATCTTCAATCTGATATCATGAAATGAAGGAGCTTCATTGACCCCCTTGGCATAAATTTCTATTAAAAAATGTTTGTTACGTGCTTGATATAAAAGGCGCTGATAACTAAATTTTTTAAAACTATCATTTCCCGTGACTGAAAAAAAGAATGTTGGGCGATGAAAAGGATTATAATATACTTCAATTAATACAACGTGACCTTATAACTGCCATGATTGAGAGAAACCCGAAATTTTATGGAAGACTATAAAACAAATACAAGAAATACTTACCACATTTCTAGCAGATCCTATGCCAAATGCCTCGGTATATTTTTGTATTCAAAAAAGCTACACTTTTCTACTATTCACTTTTTATCAAACCTGGCAACGGCGGCGAAAACGATCATAACAAAGCACCCACACACCTGAAAGCGACGGAAAACAAAGCAAAAAACAAACGACCACTCTCCGGTACATCTGGGGAAAATATTACATCCGTTTGTTGACATTCGCCGCGTATAAAAACATATTCCCGGTTAATACGGCCATTCCCGGGCATGAACACATCTGGCGGACTTTCTGAATTAAAACCATTGCCCTTTTGTTTTTCCGTTTTTTATGGCACTTACACAGGTATTGGTAAACTGTCACAATAATTCAAGCAAGCTCAAGGCAAGAGGCGCAAGTAGCGATGTTTTTAAGTAATTTTAAGTTACTTCTTGGTACCTACATTCAAACTTTTGCAATGCAAGTCTTTGTGACCTTTTTGAACGGTCAAAATCTTGTTCAATTTTATAGGATGTCTTCTTTATTCTGCTTTATATACTGGTTCGATTACGTTGAAACTTTGAAATTCTTCCATAATTTCGATGAAAATAAGATTACTATTAGTCGAGATTTGGTAAAAAATGAGTTCGAGAAAAAGAACTTTGATATTTTTCACGGATGAATCCAAATATTAACGACTCTAGAATTTAGATAAAGAATCTAGAATAAAACAAAGATCTTGGTCAGTTTTAGTACATTTATAATGTACACGGCATTATTTTTACGGTCGGGATGAGGAGGTATTTATTTATCTCGTAATTTTAGTGTACGATTAGTCCCGTAGTATATAATAATAATACATGGTATTGCTCTGCAAAGTACTCAGATTTATAGAGGTATGTTGATATACTCATCATTATGAGCTTATATTATGGAACCAATACATTAATTTATATTTTTTTATTTTGCGGTCCGAGGTTCGACCCTGCGCGGTCCGCAATCGGACCGCGGTCCGCCTGTTGCCTACCATTGGTCTAATGTGTAATTTTTTTTCAGGTCGTATCCTCAACAGATTTACAAAAGACATGGGCGCGTTAGACGAGATCTTACCTCGAACTTTACTTGACGTGTTCCAAATCTACGGAACCCTGTTCGCTATCCTGATCCTCAACGCGATAGCTCTGTACTGGACCCTCGTACCGTCGGCAGTTCTCTTAGTGCTGTTCTTCTTCATGGTCAAGATATATTTGAAAACGGCGCAGGGGATCAAAAGGTTGGAGGGCACAAGTAAGTAAAACAATAAAAAAAGTAAAACAATTGTCACACTGTCTGAGTTTTCGTCCTGTCGAGCTAATATACGCACCACGAAATAATTCTTTCTCCGTGTCAGAACGAGACAGAGTTACGGTGAAGTATATCGCGGGTTAAGAAATAGAGTAGCGCAAAAAATGAAAAAAAAAATTTTTTTTTCACCATTCCCTTTTTAAAAATTGGAGTATGTCATGTGTAGATTGCTTAGTACAAAAATAATGTATCAAAAAATATTTTTGTTTACTGCCAAAATGAAGTGTTTCTACTTAATTATCTTGCCATTATTTAGTCAAAAATAGGACACCGAAAATGTTTTGAATGCAACCGGTCAAATGACGTATCTCGTCATACGTTTTTCACACAGAATGTTTCATTATAAAGTTTAAGTTTCTTCGTGCCAAATAAGCGTAAAAGTATCTTTATTAAGGGCCATTTTAACGGAAGTTCCGTTGCAACACTTATATTATTAACAGCCAAAATGACGTATGTCAACCATTTTTCGAAAAATATTTTTCATTAAAATAAAAATGCTAAAGATTGCCTAACAACCTATACTATTCTGTAGCCGATAAATAAAGCTTTAATATTAGTAAAAATCAGATATCTAACTACTATAGATTTTGCCATAGAACAGTTACGAGATAACGGTAGCTAAATTTGAGTTATTTTTCGGCTCTCCTGTAAAGTTGTCATTTTGCCCTTACGCTACGCTAGTTCTTAACCCGCGATATATCTGTCACTTTTTCACACGTAGAAAAGAGTTTTTTCGTGGTCGTATGCTAAGCTAGCTGGAGTCGTATTGTGTACAACTTTTGACGATTGGCTTCGCTTTTTCTCCTGCTCGAGCCAGTTACTCGCGCCACGAGAGCGAGGGGGAGGAAAAGCGAAGCTGGACACTAGAACCATAGATGAAAATATTAGTACCTACTTATGTAATGTTCGTCTATGATAGAGCGCATAGACAATAGAATTCATAGTGGGCCACACGTTTACTTATTAAATTATTATTTGCTATACTGTTTATAAAAGACGAGGCTAGTTTATTTCAATATTATTTACTTATTATAGACGTTTTAACTGACTTCCAAAAAAAGAGATTCTCATTTCGATTCTATTTTAACCTCTAACTCCAAACTTTTTTGAGGTGAACCGATTCCGGTGATTATTTTTATTTGAAAAGTGGTGTTGTTTCCAATTTCGTTATGGGCAAGACCTCAACAGCTGTCTATGATTTTTCCTTAGGAATTGTTCGTATTCATTGACTACGAATACACTGATGTTGTTTTCATATTGTATTAAGTCGATTGTTAAGTTATTGTCAAAAAAATGTTATTTTTAATCTATTTATTCGCCATAAATATACTACTCAGACAAAAATACACTGATCAGACGTTACGGTATTTTTTGAAGTATAAATATTATTTTTGTTAAGATTGCATTATTTTTGTTGGCAGCAAAAAGCCCTGTGTTTGGTTTGGTGAGCTCTTCACTAAACGGCATCGCCACCATCAGATCTTGCGGCGCCCAGGACCGACTCGTCGAGGAGTTTGATAACCATCAGGTAAAAACTACATTTCTTTACTTAAGTATAAACTAGCTGACCCGGTGAACTTCATCCTTTGATTAGATAGTTCATAATCTGCTCAATCTTTAATCAACTCACTCACTAATTCGGTTGATTCTAATTTTGATGGCGTTTACCGCCCCCAATGGTCAGATATACATATATCAAGTTCTACATGTAGGAACATTTCGTATGGGAAAATTAAATGATGTTTTTATTATTTTTCGCGCAATTCCCTTATTTTATTTTCATTAAAACCTTCTCCTAACAATAACAAACACAATAAAAAAAGAATTAGCCAAATCGGTCCAGCCGTTCACGCGTGATGCCGTGACCAAGGGAAATAGGGATTTATTTTTTATGTACATAGGTAGATAGAAGATTGATTGTATGAAAAGAAACGCAAGATGGATGACGATATAGTGAAAATCGCGGGTGAACCTGGAGACGATTGGCACGGGACCAAGACAAATGGCGCCGTAAGAGAAACGCCCATACGTAGCAGTGGGATAGAGACTACTGCAGATGATGCTGATGAAGATGAAAACGAACAGTAATAATGAACAAGTTATAGAACAATTCAATTTATCAAAAAATGCTTAATGTTTTCACTTGTACCAACAGAGATGAGCAGTCAACTCAGTGACAAATTAAGAGACACGTACATATTTGTTACCAATTTTGTTTTTATTACAAAATCTCAGTTAATTATATTTTAGTTACCTATTATATTATATCATAATAATTTTCAAATTGTATTACACACTACTGTGCATATACTTCTCTTCTTGTACGCCATTTAATTAACTCTTGTTATTATTAGTTATTGCGTAGTATTATAAGGAGGCGTGGATTCGATTCTCGCCCAGGGCAAGCATTTTTGTGATAAATATAGGTGATGATGATGATGAAAATATTTTTTTTATTTAAACACCAAGTATTTTAAATCTCATTTCTAATTAAAATACTGAGTTTTTTGGTTAGTTTTTAATAGTTGCAAATAAACAACATTAAAGTGAATAAAATAATTACAATAGGTATCATACTTATCATACTAATATTATAAATCCGAAAAGTTTGTTGTTAGTTTCACACAGCAACGGTACAACGGATCGACTTGATTTTTGGCATGGATATACTCGTAGTTCAAGGGCCGGAAAGTGACATAGGCTTTTTATCCCGAAAAAATAAAAGGTTAGCAAAGTAAGCAAGGTAAAAGGTGTGACGGTATCCAATATTAGCATTTTTTTTTATGCAGAATAGATCTGCATTTGGCCACCAACTCGCCTAATTTTGCATTGTTTAAATACCGGTTAATTCATCGACTCGCAATAAAGCCATGACGCCGTGCCAGGGAAGGCTGTAAAACACGTGTTAAACATTTTGAGAAGCGAAACTATCCGTCATTATATTTTATTGCCTTTTTTCGAGGTTTAAAAAAAATAGCTGATTGGGAGGTAAAGTTTGAGAGCGTGTTGGTATATAGAGGATGTCTATATATATCTACATAGCTGATGATGATGATAAACTTCTATAGGTTTAACACTCTAAATATGTGTGTGCACACATATTTTAATGGTGAGGACGAATACCGTTACAGATGATGCACGTGATGCAGGATTTAGACGCGCAATTTATTACATTGCCTCTAAATAAAACGATTTGGATTATTATAAACAAAAAAAAATAACACAACGTAGGATCTCTCTTATATTTCGATGAACGATCACAATAATATTTTAAGATCATATAAATAACTGATCTTAGTTTATCTTACAATTAAAAACAAAAAACGCAACGCGAGGCCAATTCCTATTCAATTTTACGATCACGATAGTTATATGGCCTACTACCTGGAACTTGTAGTTACTTGTTTCGTATCTCTACCTGATGGACTTG
Organism: Hypomecis punctinalis; assembly: GCA_949316475.1. Classification (NCBI taxonomy): domain Eukaryota; kingdom Metazoa; phylum Arthropoda; class Insecta; order Lepidoptera; family Geometridae; genus Hypomecis; species Hypomecis punctinalis. Next base: position 13,226,561 of record OX438797.1, read on the forward strand.
TGGATTATTATGGAACAATGATTTTAGTACCTACCGCAAACAAATACTGACTTATGTATCCGCTAATGTAATACATACGTATTACATTAGCGGTCACAATGTTGAAAAAACAATTATGGTTAAAAACAAAAAAAAAAACGGTGTATTTTATGAGTGCATGTTTGTTAAATGACGCTTTTTTGCATGTATTTCAGATGTTTTATTTTGAAACTTTCCATTTTTGGTATGTTCTCACGAGGAATTACAAATGAAGTACAAAAAGTATTTATGTACCCTATCTGTCAGAATTATCTTTTCTTTGCATTATTTAATAATATCTCTCTTACGACAATATTTACTTCCAATAGAAAACAGTTGTATGGAAGACCAAACGAGATATTTCTTTAGAATTAATACTTATTTTGAATATATTTGATAATAAATTATGATGGTAATTTGAATATAACCATTAATTACCATGACTGTATTGTTGCGATACACACATAATTATGTATGTCTAAATAAATAAATTATTTGTCTCGAATTTCGGCCATTTTAAAGTTAAAGATAGAAAATCGTTAGGTACTTCTGTATCTTTTAAGCCAAGTAAAAAATACTATTTTCTAAAGTTTCAATGATAAAAAGGAAGTTTCTATCCAGAAACTTAGTCTCAGAGACCGAGGGTGGCATTTATAATCACAACTTCCGAGGGTGGTAGTTAAGAAAGTCACATATTTAGACTAATCGATCGATTTACAAAATCAATTTTACCCTATTCGATGTTTAGTGTATAGATAAAATATTTACTGAAGATAAATTCAATGGATGCCGTCATATCTTTCATCTCCAAACATTTGACATCACATAATGTTACAAAGCAAAGTTGTGTTTGTGTATATATAGCTGTCTGTCTGTACGTAAAATCCCTCAAGCTACATAATAGGTTACAGCGGGTTATTCTATCTTTGGAGTGTTTTATTTTAATGGATTAGTAGCCATAATAACAATGGCCCTTACACAATCGAATACTTTGAAAGATGTGCAGTGATGGAAATCACAACAGAAACCAAGTTTTTCTGCACAATTCAGGCTCCATTGCGTTGGTAACGCGACACACATAGTTGTACTTAGATAGACAAAGAAGTTAAAGGCTATCGGAGCCCACGCGACGCAAAATCGCTTCCTATCGATCTTATTGGAGATTTCTAGGCGAGGTCTATGTCTGGCTGCAATAAACGTGGTCTGTATCGATGATGATGAATTATAGACACCACCCTTGCTAATAATACTAAACCGAAAGAGTGGTTGTTGCTTTAACCAATTGAAACAACCAAAGCGCCTGCGACGCGGGCTTCCGAGCTTCCGTTGATCTTATTGGAGCATTGTAGGCGAGGTCTACGAATATGTCCAGTTCAATAAACGCGTCCTATATAATTATAATGATTGACGTAGTAACGATGATGATTAATTGTAGAGATAACCCTTGTTAAAACTGTAATAAGTAAAGTGGTTGTTGTAAAGTGTTTGTTGGTTAATTGGGTTGGTTGTTACTCTTTCGTCCGAAAACAGAGCAAAAGTTTGACTAAATTCTTAGCAAGGATATAATTATTGGATATTGTATGATAAAAGTCGAATTGTCATAAACTAGGTATATACTTTTATCCCGGGAAAATAGAAGGTATTTTTGGATTAGCATAGAGACCCAAATACATGGGCAAGAATTCATTATTTATATTTACCACATTTTAATCATATAGATTTTAACGGACATCAAAAAAAAAGAGGTTCTCAATTCGACTCGATTGTTTTGTATGTATGTTACGCGATTAATCCGCCAATCATGAACTGATATGACTATATTTGGTAGATAATACTTCAGATGTGGTACCTTTAAAATTGTATTAAGTAAGTTCGTGTAGGCCGGGCGGCTAGCCCTGGTGTCAGAGGATTTAAGTTGCCTGAAGACTTTTTATACGACTAAACGGTTAATATAACCGAAGTCTCAATTTTATTAAAATCGGTTAACAATAAAAAAGGGGAATTATATGAGTATATTATAAATTATACATATTGAAATTATACGAGTACATTATACATACATTATATATTATACATATTGAAGTTATACGAGTACATTATATAGTATGAAAATTTAAGTTTTTATGCGAGAATTACTACACCGATGGTACACTGATCATGTTGTTGTTTTCAACAATCATGTTGTAGGTTCTTTCGCGATGTTTTCCTTTACGTTCTGTGGAACGAGAGGTTGATGTTGTTGTCTGGGATATAATAAAATAACATCAGAAATTCCTTGTGCCGTTCGAGCTTCGACTCGGATGCCTTTTGAAATAATCGGTGGTAAGAAAGCTTGCTATAGTTAACGTCCTAGGACCTTGGGAACGTTTCTGCCCTATCACATCGAAACCTCACTTCCTAGAAAGTCCTCACGGAAGGAAAGGAAAGCTCGTAGGTGCCGATGGTATAGATGCACTAGAGCGCTCGGGGCTCTTAAACCCCTCTTTCCTAGAAAGTCCTCACGGTAGGAAAGGAAAATTCACGAGGGGCGATGAAATAGGTTCATCGGGGCTCTTGAGAAGACTCTCTAACCTCTCCCCTTCCTAGAAAGTCCTCACGGTAGGAAAGGAAGGCCCAGAGGCCAATGAAGTAGTGCATCGGGAGCTCCTGAAAGGGGGAGCTCCTACGACATTCTTATCATAAGTGAAGTGAGGCGAACTACCAAACCTGAGCTTAGTGGTTACCACGGCTTATTGTTGTAGAAATCAGTAAATGTTTAATGACTATTAGAAATTAACAAAAGCTTGACTTATATCTTTAACCCGGAATACTATATATTTTATGTCTGTCCTTAATATGAAAATATCTCTGGACGCCACTGAAGCAACGACGACTTCCTGGCAAGTAGGATAGAGTCCTCGAGACTCGGTCCTATTTTCTTGACCACTTTTAAAATTGCACTGTAAGATACCAACTGACAACCTCAGCCTCTTGTCCTGTTGTGGAGATAATCCTATTGGACCTCATTCGACGGTTAGAATCGATTTAGGATTAAAATAAAACAATAATACCTATGTGCGCTAAGGTATGGCGATATAGATACATAAATTTACATAGTAGCACTAGTAGGTTCGAACCCTGCTATTGGATATTTTACGTTGTACAATCACAATGGAAACTATAGTTTCGTCGTTGGGCTCAGATTTTGTGACATAATATAAGTATAATGTATATGGTTGGAAAATGACAGTGGGTTCGATTCCTGCTTAGATTTATTGTTGTATAAAAAAAAATACAAAATACTCCACCTTAGATACTTACAATTATTGAAATTTTTATAAAATTATTTTCATAATATAAGTATGTGGTTGGAAACTTACAGTAGGTTCGAATCCTACTTATTGATTTATTGTTGTATAAAAAAAAACAAAGGAATCCGCCTTAGATACTTACAATTGAAAATTTAAATTATACATACAATATATATAATTGAAAAATGACAGTGGGTTCGAATCCTACTTATTAATTCATTTTTGTATACTTCCAATTGAAAATAGGATTGAAGTAGCCGACTGTGTCATATCTATTACATTTTCTGAGTTTTGTGTGAATCGCACCTGCACTGTAATTTAGCATGTTTTTCGACTTCGATCATTAATGTGAATCAGACGATTTACATTTTGTGTATAAGCCAACAAACAACTTGGTTCTGATAGTTGATTGAATCAGGCGTTACTTTGCGGAAATATACTAAATATTAATTCAAAACATAGATTTGAACTTGGTTCTGCAGTAAATAATGTCAAATGGATTCTTCCAAATTTAAAATAAACAATCACATTAGAGTCTGAGGGTGGCTGAATCATGTATTAACCTCTAAAAATGAATTTATCACGAGTTTAAGTAGCTAGGAACTTAGTTTAGTGCTTATTGAAACTTAATTCATTCATTACTTACATAATTGCACATTTAAGTTGAGGGTGGAATGTGACGGTATCCAATATTAGCATTTTTTTTATGCAGAATAGATCTGCATTTGGCCACCAACTCGCCTAATTTTGCATTGTTTAAATACCGGCTAATTCATCGACTCGCAATAAAGCCATGACGCCGTGCCAGGGAAGGCTGTAAAACACGTGTTAAACATTTTGAGAAGCGAAACTATCCGTCATTATATTTTATTGCCTTTTTTCGAGGTTTAAAAAAAATAGCTGATTGGGAGGTAAAGTTTGAGAGCGTGTTGAGGATGTCTATATATATCTACATAGCTGATGATGATGATAAACTTCTATAGGTTTAACACTCTAAATATGTGTGTGCACACATATTTTAATGGTGAGGACGAATACCGTTACAAAGGATAGCACAAAAGTCAAATTCCACGCGGGCGGAGCCGCGAGCAAAAGCTAGTATGCACATAAGTAGGTGCTTTCTGGAAAGGTTACATTTGTCAATCCAATATGTGTTCAGGATCGATATAATAGCATTGAATTACGGATTGTTCAAAGAAATAGGTTGTACGGGTAATCAAACGAACGGTGCATTTCTTAACGGTTCCGTAGTACTTAGTTTTACTGCATGATAATTTTTACCCAAATTAATACTGGAAATAGACCAAAATCAAAGAAAAAATTTGGCCAAATTCACAGATTTAGTTTGCGGTCTGTTTTATCCTGGCGATTCATTGAAATATATACTTATTTCCATAAAATATGCACGCTATAAAAATTCAGTTCAAAAACAAATCTGCTGCCAAAAACAGCAAATGGTTTTATAGTAATTTCGCGTAGTCTATTTATGACCAAGCGTCGCTTATCCAGAACAGAACTGCCGTTTATCAGCAAAGTTTAGTATCTGCGGTGGTTTTTAATGCTCTTTATTTATTTATACACTCACCGAATAAAGAAAATACTGATTTCACTAGATTATAATTATGACCTGATATATCGAAATGCTAAATGACTAAAAATATATTTTTTTTCACCAGTTAAATTGTCAAAAAATATTAGATATGTATGTTTCCTTATGTCAATTAAATAAATAAAAAAGATTTGTTAAAGTTCCGCGTAACGTCACGCTTCGCTACACTTTTTACATAGCATAGAAGTGATGTCGCTAGCCCCACTCCCGAATGTTGATGCACTTTATCTTTGCCATTTTTTGTTTGATTGGCGAAAGAAAATGATTCGTATACAATATTTTATGATAATCTCACAAATGGCAAAATTATAATAATGCTCTTTTCATTAAACATTAAGAAGTTACACAGACATCTACGATAATATCTTATAGCACAGCATGACTTTGATAGTTGCGTCTTAAATTTAAGATTACATGTTTAACAGTGCCTCTTCCGATTTAAAAAATGTAAATAAATTGATTGAATTGTAGGATCTGCACACATCCGCATGGAACGGTTTCTTGGGCGGAGGCTCCACGTTCGGGTTCTACCTCGATACAATGTGCTTGGTCTACCTCACTACTGTCATATTTGTCTTCCTCTACATTGATTTTGGTGAGTATGAATCTATCTGGTCCAAATCGAGTATAAAACTAGGTTGGACTCACTCTGTATAGAAAGATAATAGATATGATCAAAAACTAAACCAACCCAAATTTTTAATTTTTAATGTTTAGCTAATCAAAAATGCCTATTGCACTTTCAATTATATTATAAATCAGACAGCATAGGCTCTAATTAAAAAGGAAACGATTTCTTAACTCAATAAGGATTCTATAGTAATGATGTCCCTTCTGGGTTTTTGTTTTAAATCGTGTTTCTGTTTTCGTTTTATGTCTGAGATAAACTATACGAATGTAACGCAATGAAGTAGTGTTACTAAAACTTGTGTATGATTGCAGGAGACGCAATCGCGGTTGGTAGCGTAGGGCTGGCAGTGACGCAGAGCAACACGCTAACAGCGATGCTGCAACACGGTGCGAGAATGTTGGTCGAGTTCCTCGCGCAGCTCACCAGTGTCGAGCGAGTACTTGAATACACCAAGATAGAGACCGAGAAGAACCTGTTCGAAGGACGTGAGTATTGTGACATCAGAGCAATACGCTAAAGGTGTAAACGAGCTGGTTGATTTCCTGGTACAGATTACCTGGCTTACCGCGAGCTTGAATATATCAACATAGAAACCGAGAAGGATTGGTAATGTTTCAACCCTCACCAGCTTACCAGCGTTGAACTTATTCGAAAGACATCGGTAATAAAACGCACATCGTTACTGCACCAAAAATAGTTTATACCTACGATCATAGTTAATTCATCTGTTCCATATATTTCTGTAAAATCATGTTGCGTGTGGATTTAACTTAATCTGATATGAGATAAATGATCCCCCCAAAACAAAAACTGAACGCAGACAAACTGCACAATATGTTTGCAAACGAAACGGCATAACCGTACAAACAACAAGATTCCATTAGTCTAACACATTCCAGCAGTGGGGGCGAGCTCCAATCCTGCACGCGCCGTTATTGCGCTTCAACAATTCATCGCGATGAAAAATTTAATCTTTTTTATGTTCTCGTTGCCACAATTTTTTATTGGTTCTTGTTTATTCAGAGGTCGGGGTGCCGGCCACGTGGCCGCAGGAGGGCCGCGTCTCCTTCCAGGGCGTGTATCTCAAGTATGCGCCGAACGAGGCGCCCGTGCTCAAGAATTTGAATATCGAGATTGAAAGCGGATGGAAGGTATGATATTAACATCTGTACTGGCTGGTTATTACTTTACGTGTTCTAAGATGTTATTCATTTATTGAAATCCAATATGGATTACTAGCTATTACTCACGGCTTTGCCCGCATCTTTTGTTTATGCATAAACAATTTTAATACATTTCCATCGTCATTTTGCGGTGATGACATTCATAGGGTGTTTTCTCCTTTTTTCCTTTTTCTATGCATGATGTGCAGTGTGCAGCTAATGTCACTTATCTTCCATTAACGTTTCGCCCATCTACGAGCATATTAGACATGAACATGTCTAATATGTATTCCAATAATAAGTATTTTGCTATCTTACGGTAACCACAAAATTTGTCGGGATAAAAAGTAGTCAATGTAACTTTCCGCCTTTCAAACTACATATATTCATGCCAAAAATCAAATTAGTCCGTTGCTCCGTTGCTGTGTGAAAAAATAACAACTAATAAATCAATAAACACACTTTCAGATTTATAATATTAGTTGGTCAGTAGTAAGGAAGCAAAGAAACTGTGCTCATCATTAGAAAACAGGTTTCATTACAATTGAAATTGTGGAAATGATCCTCTGTTTCGTACATTTTATTCGAGTTCATTAAATTTACTGTTTGAATTTTATTTTAGGTTTTCTATTTTGATTAAAATCAAACCTAACCTAATGACAAACACAAAGTATTACAAAGAAACTAGGTATTGTACTATGATATTACTTTGGCATCAAAGCTAGCCATTTTGAATATTAAAAGTTACTGTGATAATTCATAGAATATTAAACAAAAAACCCAATCCATCAAAATCAAAAATTCCAATGAATCGAGCTTGACGTATTTCGAAAGCTTGGCACGTAACGAACCAAATTGGCAGGGGAAGATAAAATTGGAATTTGGTGAGAAAATTGGAGACCGCGTTCCGCCAGGGGAACTAAAAGTTTTTAAGGTGGTGGTCAGTAGAATTACCAAGGCACATGAAAGCATAAAAAAAAAATCATAAAAATTATTATACCTATATCTATTTAAGTTGTTCATATAAAAATATTATACTTAGTCACATGGCAATTTAAATATGTGTCAAAACGTATCATTGTTAAAAAAGGTATATTATTCGAAGTGGTCATAGACCTAAATAATGAAACTGGTCTCCGAGTTGCAAGTATTTTATGTTTCAAGTATTTTATGTTTCAGGCAATGTTTTACCTTGTTGAACGTTCCTACGAAAAAAATAAAACAAAATAATTTTTTGAAATAGTTTTGTCTTGTTGTTAAAACTATTTATACTGACTGAGCAAACAAAGTGAACGAAGCGTCTCAGTTTTACTTCATAATTTTACATTTTTTAACGAGTAAAATGTATTGCGAGATATATCTTTTCCTTAAAGAACTACTACTTTTTTAACGTTTATATGGTGTGTGTTGCCTTTCGATCAAATATCTGCCGAGCCACAGTCCTAAGTGAAAGTAATAAAAAATGTCCTACTTCACGTACCGACCGAATACCGACTTAAGATATTTACATCACATAATTCACAATGAACCGTTTTCTCGAATAGCGACGTCTCGTCACCTAAGAAGTACTTGTAACTGAGCACTTTGGCATCGCGCGGCATTGTAGTCGGCTTGCAATCGCCTTACGACTAACTAAAAAGCCTGCCCACTACGTAGCCTGGGCAGGGTTTTGGCTTGGACATTTTTTGCACGATTGTAACTCAATAGATATTTGATCGAAGGTGTTACCTTAAAAATGTGTTGTATAATCAGGTTGGGATAGTGGGTCGCACGGGCGCCGGCAAGTCGTCGCTGATATCGGCCATGTTCCGGTTCGCGTACATCGACGGCCTCATCACGGTGGACGGACTCGACACGGCGCTCGTCTCCAGACAGGTACGTGTACCGCGAACTAGTACAGACCGGACATCGATAGAGCTATTTAAAAGATCCGACTTCTGTACAAACAAACATACATAATAGCTCCTTCAAAAGTATAGATATATGATTTGCACGAGTGGGACATTTGATATTTGTCTAGACGAAAAAAGAAAATTCATATAGGCCGAATCATACAAGTTGACGGATGTGAAGTTAGCTACAAGCTGCTCAATATCCAATCCTAACTGAAGCTCACATAAAGCTGCGCGTTGATTGGGTTTCGCGCAGCTTAAAAAAATAATGATAATAGGTATAGTATCTTAATTTTTATACGAATTAACTGTAGTACTGTATTGTTTTTGAATAAAACATGTTCAGTTGTCGTAGCATAATTTATGGTAGGGTTTTATAATTATGCTGGGAAAAGGTAACTAAATGATCATGCTTACTCATAAAATAAATAGTTATAAAGCTTAGTAGTAACTGTCATCAACGAATCATATCAAATATCTTTATACATGAACGATAACAATTTCTCGGAAAAAATGAATTTCACTCTTTATTCTGACCAATTGTGACGCAAATTAATACAATTACCGCGCTCCTCAGGGGCTCCGTTCGAAAATATCCATCATCCCGCAAGAGCCGGTGCTATTTTCCGCCACCATACGGTACAACCTCGACCCCTTCGACATCTACAGCGACGACGAGCTATGGAGGGCTCTTGAACAGGTGCGTACTGACAGCAGCCCATCCCCACACTAGCGACGTGACGTTGGCAACACAGGGCACAACATTACACGAGGTCACCACGCGACTATAGCATCGCCATATTATAACTTTATGCTATTCTTGATATTAATATCCATCTTTCCGCAAGAGCCAGTGCTATTCTCCGCCACCATATGGAACAACCTCGACTCCTTCGACATTTACAGCGACAATGAACTGTGGAGAGCTCTCGAGCAGGTGCGTACTGACATATAGCAACTGGCCCGCACTAGTGTCGCGACGTTGGCAATAACAATATCCATCATCTCGCAAGAGCCAGTGCTATTCTCCGCCACCAGCCGCTACAACCTCAACACCTTCAACATCTACAGCGACGATGAGCTGAGGAGGGCCTTCGAACAGGTTCGTACTGACCGATAGTATAGTTGATAGTAGCACTGACCCTCCCACTAGCGACGCCACGTCGGCAACACAGGGCACAACACTATACGGTGGGAGTTCACACGGAATGCGCGGCTATATCATAATAATATGAACTTAACTATTCTTAACTTCTACACATCTGGAGCCCTATTTTTGAATCCATAGGAAATTTCTTTAATAAGAGTGTGATGTTCGCACTAATATAGATTTATAGGGTTCCGTAGTAAAACGAGGAACCCTTATTATTTCGTTGTGTCCGTCCGTCCGTCCGTTCTAATGTTACAAAGCCTTATAACTTCCACATTTATACCACCGGTGGCCAAATTATTAGGAACAGAGATGAAATTTTTAGTTATTATGTTTAGTTGGATTTCTGTGAGAAATGAGTCATTTTAGGTATCTTATATATTTTTTATTTATATATGTATTTCATTGGAATGATAAAAATATATAAATATAACTGTTCTATATTCTTCGTTTAGTCAGTATAAATATTGTTAAAAATGAATAAAATAAATTGTAATATTTAGTGATGCCACCCTTTGGTACAATAAGAGCTACTATGCGTTCTATAGGTATACTAATGTTTTATATGTAAGTTTTTAAATATCCCTCTGGCTGGCATATTTCTCCATGAAGTATGTACTAACAATCCTATCGATTGATGGTATACGTACTGCACTAACAACATTACTCGTAAATATCCATCATCCCGCAAGAGCCGGCGATATTTTTGGCCACCATCCGCTACAACCTCTGCCCCTTCGATGTCTACAGCGACGACGAGCTGTGGAGAGCTCTTGAACAGGTGTGTACTGACCGGTAGTATAGCTGATAGCAGCTGGCCCGCACTAGTGACGCGACGTTGGCAACAACAATTGAGCTGTGGCCCTCGAGAAGGTGAGTACTGATAGCAGATAGTGCGGAGATTCATCGATTCGGCGAGTCGAGTGACCCTCTCACTAGCGCCGACTTGGCTACATGGAATATACCTCTTCATGTCGGGATTAAAAATTAAATTTAAAAACACTTTCGAATTTATAATATTCGAAAAGATATCAATGCATTCATAGTTCTACATTTGCATATGTTTAATATTCCGCTGGTTGGCCTATTCTGACGATGGACGGAGTCTAACAGTATTAACAATCGTGTGCTTCAACCGTGCTTCAATCGATCAATTGTGTGCTTACTACGCTAATTGACATAATTGGAAAATATCCATTGTCTAACAAGAGCCGGTGCTATTCTCGGCCAGCTGCTACGACCCCGACCCCTTCGATATTTACAGCGACGACGAGCTGTGGAGGGCTCTCGAACTAGTTCGTACTAATAACTCTTGTGTGTTCGCATTGTTATAATAACATAACTCGAAAATCTAAACTTTTAAGAGAGTTTTTTATAAGAGTTTTATAAATTATTTTAAAACACTAAAATGATAAATAATGTAAAAAATATAATCAATAAATATAAATAATACACCAAGGCAACTAGTACACATACTTACAACTGATATTTAACCAATGTATAAGGTAGGTACATGTTATAAATTTGAATTGCAAAATTATAAGATTAAAAACAAAACATTCAAAATTAAATTAAATACTGTAATTATTGCATGTATTGGCAAAATTCTCATAATGGGAAGAAATTCTGATTTTATTACTAGTGAATACACAAGATTTGTTCTATTCGAGTTATATCACTTTTCCCGGGACGGAAATATTTGACATATCCTCTTTCTTTAGCGAGGTGAAAGCTAAAGAGGAAACTCGAGGAAAATTGGCTGGAGGTGCTCGTAAATTGGTTTCGCACTACCCAATCATTATTAGCTCTTTTGCGCTATAATTGAGTATACTTGAAGCGCCTCATTGTAACAGTACAACTGCTTTTCCATCACATATTAAATGCGTATGTGAGAAACGTACGAGGAAAATTGTTTTATACCTACGATGAAGTAATGAGACCAGCTATACGCTCGCCTGATGTTGACCATTTAACCGCCGCAATTTTATTGTGACAGGTTCTTTACAATTATAAATACAATTTAATAGAATAATATAGTTGTTCCAAGAGTTTGATTTAATATTTATCGATAACTTTAACCTAAAATATTTTAAAGTGTAATCTTTTTGCGTACATCGTCAAAGAAACTTAAATTTTATAACTGACATCATTTTAAGGCTCCTTTACACACAGGCGGTACGAGCGGTATAGCAGACGGGCGGGCATCTGTATTGTACTGGTTATATAAGAAGGGCTCACACAAGTCCGGTCGCGGTACTGCCGTACCGCCCTTTACCGCTCGTACCGCTCTACCGCTCGTACCGCCTGTGTTTGATGGTCCCTTTAATGGTGAATTAATCCGTCGTTAGCGGTCAACTTCAAGTACGGATGAACCCGTATTTGGCGTTGAAAAGGTTAACAGTAACGCGTGCCTGTAATATATTTGCCACACTCAGAATTTTGCAAAACCCTTACACAGCACCGAGCTCGTCAGTTATTACACTTTAGACTACTTCAGACCTGACCTGAAGCCATCAAAAATATCATCTCTGGTAAATCCCATCTTTTAAAGGGCCTGGAGAAGTTATGGCTGTTATTCAACCACAAAGCAATATTAAAGTGAGCCAACATGGCTGAGTTTTGTATCGAAGGAAATTTCAATGTTTTTAAACATATGTGTGATGGTACTTTTACCGCTTTAACTGCAACGCCTAGTCTTCAAAATATGATAACAATATTTTTTTTAAATTATTGTTATCATATTTTGAAGACTATAGGCATCGTAGGTGCCCGGAAATGCTGACTATAGTGTAGGTGACTTTGGTAGTCAAAGGGTTAATAAGACAGCGTGACACTTAATAAATGAAATCCTAGCGATTAATTTATCTCGCCAATGAATTATTATTTTTTGTTCGTAAAGGAAAACATTTTTTCTCAAATTCGTAGACACTCTACGGCGTAGATTCGTAGCGCTACGAGCTCTACGTAAATGGTCTACGGATACAAACCATTTTTATTTGGTGCTAATTTTATTTTAAACTTACTTGGCGGACTAAAAAATCATACACTTAGTTATTTTTACTACCTACAACGGCCAAAGGGGTCTGTAACCTGATGTCTACTATTACATAAGCACTTTCATTATTTTTAAAAATAAACATACGAAGTTTTTGTTTACATTTAGGAAAGTTCCTATTTAGACATACAGGTTTACAGGGTAAGTCGACCTATTCCCTTAAAGGATGTGTTTCTGACTGATTACACTATGAAACTGCCTGTCCTAAATCTTATAATTTTCGAGATATTCGAAATTGTTATTTATAAAAAAAAAATACTCGATTTTCGACTATCAGGGGCCTTATTGTGTAAGCGCTCTGACGTTCGGCTTCGCTTTTCCTCCCGCTCGCTCTCGTGGCGTGAGTAACTGGCGCGAGCAGGAGAAAAAACGAAGGCGAACATCAGAGCGCTTACACAATAAGGCCCCAGCTTAGATATTTTGAAATGTTTAAATATTATTAATAGTATTATTTGAATTTTACATGTAAAATAGATGTTTTATTATTTCACTAACCAATATTGTATGTAAAATTAACCTTTCATAAAAACATTTGAAATCAAATATCTCGAAAATGATGAGATTTAGGATAGAGTGTTTCGTAGTAAAATCAGTCAGAAACGGTAAGCTACACACTCTTAACGGGAATAGATCGACTTAGCCTGTAACCCTGTACAGGGCCGGTGCCGCCAAATAAGGTGGCTTATTTATGACTAAAAAATAAAGGGCATCGGTCACGAAATCCAAAAATAAAATTATCTTTGTAAATGACAGGTGGACATGAAATCTGCGGTGCCGTCGCTGGACTTCAAAGTGACGGAAGGCGGAGCGAACTTCTCCATCGGGCAGCGGCAGCTCATGTGCCTCGCGCGCGCCGTGCTGCGCTCCAACAAGATACTCATCATGGATGAAGCCACCGCCAACGTAGACCCGCAGTAAATATTACACATATTATCACGAGTTACAATGACACTAGGTATGATAGAGCCATACAGATGAGGCTTCCGCCGTTGTAGACCATCATTTGAGTATCATACGTGTCTAGTTATCACTGTCCAGCTACATTGCTGCTAGCCAATAAGGTGGATCAAACTTCTCCATAGAAATGAGGCTACAACCATCGTTGACCTTCAATGAGAATTACAAAAATAAATAGCTGTTTACTCTATAACTCTCCTTATATAGCCCTCCTATAGGTATGTTGGTGTTGGTTATAGGCATCGAGGTGCACAAAACGCACACAAGGAGAAGGATCAGATATTTCAATTCATCTTTACAGATGAATTGAAAGAGAAATATCTAGAAATATCTTTATTCTTATTTCTTATATAAATATTATTAAGATCTTTACAGATCTGCCCGATCGGGAGTCTAATTTAAGGCTTCCCGGGACTTTTATGTCTGTTGGGGTACTTCAAGGCATAAATACTATTCATTATAATAAGAAAACTAAATAAGTGATAACGTAGAGACAAGTTTTCTTTTTTGTGATAAATAATTAAAATTTTACCAAGATGAGATTGTTTGAATTTACCTATTACTAAGTGATAAAATGAAAAAAATATTGGTCAAAATTATTGTTATTTTCTTTTGTGTTTGTCCAACAGAACGGATAACTTCATCCAGCAGACGATACGTCGTGAGTTCGCCCAGTGCACCGTGCTCACCATCGCGCACCGACTCAACACCATCATGGACTCGGACCGCGTGCTCGTCATGAGCTTCGGCGAGGTGGCCGAGTTTGACCACCCGTACATCTTACTCTCCGACCCCAACAGCGCCCTTTCTTCCATGGTGCGCGAGACGGGTGACAAGAACAGCGCCAAACTCTTCCAGATAGCCAAGGACGCCTACTTCCAGAGCAACCTGAAAGAAAACGCGCGATGATTCACGCCTCAGTCTGTCGAGCGATAGTCTCGGTCGCACGAACCACCGAGTAGAATATAGATCTAAGAATATGTGCGGATGTAAAGACAGATTTCAAAGTCTTACCTTTAATTTAAAAAATAAAGGATGAATAGGCTAGACGACTAAAATATATAATTAGTCCGTCAGATAGGTTATCAAAAAATATTAGACACGTGTTTTTTCTTTTTTCAATTAAAAATTATGAAAATATAGCCCGTTGCAGTGTCGCGTAACGCCACTTCTACGTGAAAAGTATAGCACTTTTCTCGTAGAAGTGACGTCACAAGCCTCCACTCTCGAACTTTAACAAAATTATCTTTGTCTTTTATTGTTTGATTGACAGATTGACAGAAGAAAAAGTACGTGAACAATATTTTTTTATAATCTAACGGACTTATTTTAATTTTTTTCTACCCAGTCATCATGCCTATTGTGAATACACTTTGAGAAAATCTACGATTTGTTTTCCCAGTACGTTCAATCAAAGTGAATAAGAAATCCTAGATATAGACTGCCCTGTTCGCATCGTGCGCTGTCCAATATTAGTCGAATTACAAGTGTTATTTTATTCAATTGTACTTAAATTAAAGTATCTAGTTATTATTTAATTAAATTGATTTTTAATTTACGATTGATTGCTTTAATTTTTTACCTAACTGGTCTCCTTCACACGTAGGTAATTCGAGTTGTACTACATAAACTTCAGAACTTTAGATTTACCTATCGAAATTGTTTTTTTTTTTATTGAAACTTTATACATTTAATTTATTTTCATAGTCACCCTACACTATTCAAACTCGTGTAATCCAGTTCTTTCCTACCGTCCACATCCTGAGACCACCTCACCTGGGTGAACCGTGGAAAGTTTTTTTTTACAACGGCTCACCATTGTCCACCTGGGTGTTCCTTGGGAAATATTTAGTTTCTCCGTCCACCTAGTTATGAAATCTCTTCAGGTTTGGAGTGCTAAATATTTTAAGCGTTTTCGGTAAGCCACAGAACCAACAAAGTAGAAGACATTTCATTCACAGTTGAAAAAAGAAATCAACAAAATAAATACGTCGATATTGAGAGTAAAATTTAAAGAAATAGAGTCCAGAGTGAAATTTCAAACTAAAAAAAGAAGGATAATAAATATTGAAAATGATGATGATATTATTCTATCAACTACAGATTCTAAATAAAGAAATTAGCGTGGGATACACACTAAAAAAATTACGTTAAATAAGTTTTTATTTTTCAAATTTAAATTTACGAAACAATTTTATTAAGGTTTTTTACAAGTTTTACAACAAGTTTTTTAAGTTATGGTTGTTTTTTATTTTTCTTTTATTAAGTAAAATAATGTTTATTACCTAAATAATGAAAAACTAACATGTAATTAATAATAAGAAAAGTGAGTCATCTCACTTTTAACACTAGTAACAAGAAAAGTTAGATGAATGGCTAATTACACAAAATAGGTTTAGGAACATATTTTATAAGTCAAACGTTACACTGTCAATTTGTCATCCATAAATGGCCAGCACCAAATTTCTCAGGTGTACCGTCACTAATATAAAGTAAGGGGTTTTCAAGTTTTACCTGAGAGGTGAGTCGTTGTAAAAAAAAAAACTTTCCACAGTTCACCCAGGTGGTCTCAGGAGGTGGACGGTAGGAAAAAACTGATGTAATCACATTTAATTGATTACTTGTGAAAATAAGGTTTCACAAGTAATCAATTAAATTTGGTAAGGTTTGGTAATCAGCAAGGTCGACTTATATCTACTGAATAGTCGACGAATCGCATAGGTGAAATGTAACGAGTTGACTATATTTCGTAGTGACCTAAGGAACCTGACGCCGTTATTAGCCGTCTCAGAGCCAAGCCGGTTCACACAGGAATATCCACATTTAAACACTCACGTATTTTTTATGCTACATGGTCGCGAAGCAGTTGCCTAGTAATATTTGTTGTAGTGCCTCACCGACGCTGTGTATCCGCCTATCCAACAAAATCATTTCACCCGTGTGAACCAGCTCTTAGTGTGGAAACGCTAATATTTAATTACACTAACCTGTAGATTTGACTATCGGCAGTCGTTAAGCCTGCGTCTGTTGCCTGAAGTCAGAAGCTCAGGACGTGTGCTTATTCGTTTTCGGAAAAAATATGTTAATACGAGGACTAAAGCAATCAGTGATGCGCCAGCCATTAAAAAGAGACCCTTGTAGTCTTGAAAGATTGATTTCCAGCTAGTATTGGTGCAGCCTCCACGGCAACAGCCCATTTTATCAACAGCTGTTTGGTGTTTGGGTTTGTGTGGAGTATTTATGCATCGTGTTTAACCCATTGGTGATTTGAATTTGTTTATTTTTATGGGCTAACTGTGAAAAAAATTGTTTACTAAATACACAACTTCATGTTGACTTCTTTGGTTGACTTGACAGTGATCTACCAATGATTTTTTTTTTTTTTTTCCTGAAGTAGAAGATACTCATTATTGTAATATTATGCATTTGCAAACGTGGAGGTGGATATCAACTCGCAAGTTGAATCAGATGACTTCAGTAAGATCACAAAGACGTACTGGATGTTCCGACCATTTAAAAATATGCAGAGTGCCACTCCCTACGGCAATGATATTATTTCTTTTCATTTCAATTCCTTTTCTTTTCGGTATCTTACATTTAATAAATGTATTTTCAATTCATTTAATGACTGGACCTTATCCACCATGCTGGCTTGCTAAGTATGTATCTATCTATACCTACTTAAATACCTTAGATATCTATTTAGCAAGCCAGCATGGTGGGTACGGTCCAGTCACCCTTCGTGGGTAGGCCGGTATGTTCAGCACTATAATGAGCTATCAAAAAGGGCGGTATAGTAATTGTACTATAACTTTAATGGCACTGTAATATTAATGTTAACGTTGTAATTTAATAGATTTTTTTTCTGGAAAAAAGTTCCATTAAACTAAAGTTGCGCGTACTCGCAGCTGTTATGCTGATGAGAGAAACTAATGAAGTTAGTCAAATTCTACCGTAACTTACGACATGCTTACTATAATTATAATAATATTGATTACACCTACCTGTAGGCAATGATGTTTAATGTCCCTGTAGGCCTTAAATTAGCAATCAATGTAATGATCTCTACATTTATATCCATTATAGTTACCAAGAATTTAAATTTGAGTCAAATTACATAATAGATGTAATGAAATTATGAAATGCCTACTATACTGGAAAACGATGATGATTGACATGGGTTCTAAAACCAAATCCCAGTTCGGCTACACCAAACAACCCCGAGTTGTTTTGGTTTCCTGATTAGAGTACTTCTCATGCGGAACATTCTGAATGTCAGATATGTTATGATCCGGGTGTTTACATAATTGAGAGGGTTTAATTACGCACTGTACGGTGCGGACGTGCCGCATTGCGGGCGCGATTCCATGGGAGACCGTAAAGGTGCTCACTCACCGGGAACACTCCCGTATAATGTCACAATGCAAGATTTGATTTTCAGCTTCGATTAACCTATTAGTTAAGGATCTCACTTTTGCAACCTC
Source organism: Hypomecis punctinalis (assembly GCA_949316475.1). NCBI lineage: Eukaryota > Metazoa > Arthropoda > Insecta > Lepidoptera > Geometridae > Hypomecis > Hypomecis punctinalis. The sequence continues at coordinate 13,244,810 of OX438797.1, forward strand.
TTCATCAGGAAAAAGTAAATATCCATACAATGTGTGGTTTTAAAGACATAGAGACAGTGTTACAAAATAGTAATGTTGAGCATTATAATGGTGTGATAATGGTTTAATATGTTCTCCGGTATCATTACATTAAAACCATTAAAAGTACTGCTCGCCTAGGAATATTTATTTACTGATGTAACGTGTAGTGTTGGAAACTATTATATACGAGTCGAATGCTCCCAGCGAGTAAATACCTTAAATTGAAATCCGTCGAACTGCTTATTCTACACAATAATAAATGTTTCAAATTAAATTCTGCTCTTATTGAACTCTCCAATTACCTACTGTCAAATAAGATAAGATAAGATAAGATAAATTTTGTTGCAAAAACTTACACTAGGTACACAATTTTAAGTAGCTCTGCCTTTTGCGTTAGTTTAAAACTGTGTTGCAAAAGGCAGTGTCTTCCAGATGGATCAAGTGATTTTGCAAGTACAAACAAACCAAGTCACTATACAATACAAGAATGAGCGTTTGCATTAGTGTGTGTGTGTGTATGTGTGAGTGAGTGTGTGTGTGCGCGTGCACATTAGTGTGTGTGTGTGTGTGTATGTGTAAATACTAACCACACTATGCTCCAAGGGTTGTGTTTATATAAATATGTAGGTATGTAGGTGTTTAGTTGCTTCCATTCTAACTCGCTACTATAGCTATGTTTACCGTCTCCGTGCACTACGTCACATCGTTTGGTAAACTGTGTTCATACTTACGTCTGACTTGTTCCATGTAATATTTTTTTTTATTTCTTCAATACTTCTGAAACACAGACACAGAAAGTCTAAAACAAATATTTTATCGTCACTAAATTATCTTTAAATTCAGATCAGGTTCTCTTACAGAGTTTGTTAATACGACTGATTTCATATAGGTAGGGTTCTGTGCTCTGCCCAAAAGACTACGAGTCAACTACGAGTAGATCATCTGCTTATCTATATCTTTTTATCGTCTTAGGATTTTTTATTTTTAATTCATTTTTACAAATCTTTGGTTTTTCGAACAAATCTCTCTAGCCTTAGCTTGATAGGAAATTTTAAGTTCAGTAACTTTACCAAGATATCTTAGTTGCAGTGTAACTATAACAAAGCCGTGGACGCGCTCTGCACATCTTATTGTTACCTGCCTCTTATCCAAATACTCAAAATATCCACTCACCGTTCAATCAATTTAATAACAGTTGCGGCATTTGTAAAGGCTCCAGCTCAAGTAGGCGATGAGTAGGGCCATTCCAATTGTAAGAGGCAATAGAAATTTTGGATCCACCAGTTGGGACAACGGATTTATTCCCGCATTTTTAGAGGAAAGTGTATTGAGAGAAGGTGAAGTTTGTAGCTTTTTTTCTCCACAGAAACGCATGTTTCATTTATTGTTACTTAACAATTTTTATTTTTTGTAACTTGATATGAGTACATTATACTTTTGCGCGATGGTTAAAGCCATATTAAAGTTGATAATAATTCTGCATGTCGGACACAGTTGAAGCTACATAACTAACATCACGTGTATTTGTATTTTAACCAAATAATTAAAAAAATGCTACAACATCTGTGATAAAAAGAAAGGATGTAAAATATATAAATATTACGTTCAAGATTACATTTTTATCTCAGACCAAGAAGATCTGTCTACGATTTTTTATTAATCAAACTGACACTAAAGATTTCAAGACACTAGACAGTGACTGGTGTGTGAGACTGTACTAAAGGTGACTAAATGCAAGAAAAGTTCAATATAGGCGGATTTTGAAATATTTATTGATCATTGAGTATGGACTTGGTATGGACCACCTATGGACACAGAGTGTGGACGACTTCCATAATCTAAGGTGGGGATACATTATATTATCAAACATCAAACGTTGGGACAGCCTGCGGCCGCGGCCTAGCTGTTCGATCAATGAAAAATGCCGAAATGGTTATTCAAAACCATAGTTCAAAACCAATGATGATTATATAATTATTATTAAAGTTGCACGTTGCAGTTGCAGGTTGGTAGCAAGTTTCTATTAAGGAATCGCTTGATTTCGAACTCTGCAATAGGCACAACATTTGTTCGCTTATGGTCACACTAGGATATACACCTATGCTACATTATGAAAATTGGCTAAGCGCGAGTCAGACTCGTGTACGAAAGGTTCCGTATCATATGCGGAAGCCCCCCTTAGAAATAAAACAAAATATTTATACATGTATTTATTAATAATACAACTAAATATTCTGAGGATATTTCAAGCTTCTACCTGTAGCCGTTATTAAAAACGGCAAAAAAATCACGTTTGCCGTATTAGAGCCCTTTATCCCGTATAAAGTCGTATTAAAAATAAATTTTATTCTTAAATATTAATTTTATTCTGTTTTTAGTATTTGTTGCTATAGTGGCAAGAGAAATACATCATCTGTGAAAATTTCAACTGTCTAGCTACCACGGTTCGTTAAGATGCAAAGACCTTGTACTTTACAAGGTCTTTCTTAAGATGTAATGAGGAGTTCCTTGTAGACCAACTGCTTTCGCACAACTAGTTGGCCATCCCTGGTGACAGGCACAGAGCCACGGACAACAGCGTTCTGAGTAATAGGGTCCTGGTTTTACCCTTTGGGTACGAAAGTCTAAAAATTAGTAGGAATTAACATAGCTCATAAAAACTGCATAATTATATACATTAATAATGTATTACTGTACCTACTAATTAATATTTTAATTCATTAAAATTAATCATTCATTAACTTATCGGGTTTATTGTCGTACTTCGTTTTGGCTACTTCGCTCATGCTGTCGCCGGTCTCTTTGACCATGAAACTGAAGATACTGTTGGAGTTCTCAAGCAAGATGTGGAGGTGGTCGAACTCGGCGGCGACGCACAATTTCGCAAACCTTTTTTACTCACAAAATAAAACTGCAAAATGTTATAAAATAACAATAATTTATTATTGTACCTACTAATTAACATAATATTTAATCATTCGTCTACTTATCGGGTCTATTGTCATACTTCGTTTTGGCTACTTCGCGGAGCACTTTGCTCATGCTGTCGCCGGTCTCTTTGACCATGAAAGTGAAGATACTGTTGGGGTTTTCGAGCAAAATGTGGGGGTGGTCGAACTCGGCGGCCACGCCCTTGTCCATGACAAGCACGCGGTCCGAGTCCATGATGGTGTTCAGTCGGTGGGCGATGGTGATGACGGTGCAGTCGGCGAACTCGCGCCGGATTGTCTTCTGGATCAGAGCGTCGGTTCTGAAATAAAATGATGACTTAGACAAAATGCCTTGATACTTACTGCCATGTTAAGTACGTAACTTCATATAGGCTGGGGAGGCTAGTCTTGGTGCAAGTGGTTAGAACAAACAGGATCTACAATTTAACGTGTCGTCCGAGCCACGGTAGCGATCAGTTGGAAATGCCATCCGCGGTCACCCATACGAAGACTGCCCGTTGATTTTTTTTAAATCGTGAAGTTTTATTGACAATACAAGTTCTTTAGGTACCCTTAAAGAATATTTGCGTTGATGGTGGTCTTTATGACGAGTATTTAGTTAAAGCGCAGCACGGCGCGTTCGAGTACTGCCAATTACAGTTGATTCTTATCAGCCTAACTTGCTAGTTTAATTAGTAATAACGAGTAGGTGTTTACTGAGCGTTTACGTTCACCAGCTACAATTGGCCCGTCATGGCTAGAGCTGGAAGTACTCACTGAGGGTCTACGTTGGCGGTGGCCTCGTCCATGACGAGAATCTTGTTGGAGCGCAGCACGGCGCGCGCCAGGCACACGAGCTGCCGCTGGCCCATGGAGAAGTTGCTACCGCCTTCCGACACCTTAAAGTCCAGCGCTGGCACCGCGTCCTTCAGTTCCACCTGACAATTACACAGTCAGCAATTACCCTATAACTCTTAAACTTTTGACTGTCGCAATTTTATTGGTAAAAGCTCTCCACGCCTCGGAACATACAATTTGAAAGAATCAATAGAGATTCCAAGATGTCGATTCCATATTTTTCGATAACGTCAACCAAAAATGTATTATAGTAAAATATTTTCTGTTGCATATGTCGTCAATTTTTTTCAACTAAAAGTGTATGCAAGCGAATTAAATTAATCTGTCGTTGGCGGTCAACCTGATGTACGGATGTACCCACCTATAACTATTGTTTGGCGATGACAACGTTTTACCATAGGATGAGCTGTTAGCATGTGACTGGTAGATATGTTCTGAAAATACAACGCTTACTTCTAGACGACAGACTTTTCTAGGATACCATTATATTCACTGGTCATTATAATCAACATTTAATGTGAGACCAACCCTGAAATCGCGAAGAAAAACAGCTGTTCTAGACCAAAAGTTCATCGACTTGTGAAAATGCGTGGAACAGCTGATTTTTTCGCAATTTCGGGGTTATACAAAATACAAAAGCCTTTATTTCTGATACTATTAATTAACTATTACATACATTTTCATACTTCAAATTTTTATTAATAATAATTTCATTGCATGCATTACATAATTTATAATAAATTAATATCAATAATGATGTGGATAGTGATAATAATATTTACATACATGTATATTATATACAATTCAAATTGAGACATCAGTAACATTAGTATCAGATTGCCTTTTGGCAAAGGCCTCCCCCAGATTTTGCCATATTTTTCTGTCTGTAGCCATTCTTCTCCATAGTGGTCCAGCTATTTTCCTAATTTCTTCTTCCCATCTCTTTTTCTATCGTCCCTTTTTCCTTTTTCCTTCACAAGGGTACCACATAGTGACATCTTTTGACCACTTTTCTGTCCTATTTCTAATCATATGGCCCGTCCAGTTCCATTTAAGTTTGTTTATTGCATATGTAACATCAGTAACTTTAGTTTTTTTTCTAATATTAGTTAGATTAATCTTGTCTCGTAGTCTGATGTTTAAGATGCTCCTCTCCATCTTATGCTGACAGACTTTTAGTGCTTTTCTGCATTTATCGGTGAGATTCCAGGTTTGAGCTCCGTATGTCATGCATGGTAATATGCACGAGTTAAATATTTTAGATTTTTCCTTAATTTTCATGTGTGGATTCTTCATAATCTCTTTTAGAGACCAAAATCTTTTCCAAGAGTTGCTTATTCTGATGCTTACTTCTTTTTGCATTTGGTCTTCTGTTGAAATAATTTGACCCAAATATGTGTATTGGTCAACATATTCTATATCACTGTTGTTTAACGAAATAGGCGATGTTATGTGGTTTGTCATCAATTTTGTTTTTTCTATGTTCATAGTGAGGCCTACAATTTCGCTTTCCTTTTCTAGTTGGCATAACATATCTTGAAGTTCATTTGGAGTCTCACTAATTAAAATCAAATCATCTGCGAATCTCAAATGGCTTAGCTTTTCTCCATTTATATTTATTCCGTAGCACTCCCAATCCATTTTCCTAAATATGTGTTCCAGCACAGCTGAAAATAGCTTTGGAGATTGGGGGTCCCCTTGTCTTACTCCTTTTTTTGTTCTAAATGTTTCCCTTACTCTCTCGGTTTGGATCTTCGCTGTAGAGTTTTCATATATTTTCTTTATTACCCTTATGTATTTTGTATCTACGCCTTGTGCTTTTAAAGCTTTCCAAATGTGAATGTGTTTTAGGGAGTCAAACGCTTTATTATAGTCAACAAAGGCTATTTCGGGGTTAGTAGAATATTAATGCAGAATTGAAAATTAAGTCGTGGTTTTATTATTATAATTATACTACGGGACTAATCGTGCACTAAAATTACGAGATAAATAAATACCTCATCATCCCGACGTTTCGGCCGAGTTGCATCGACCGTGGTCGCGGGTACTGTGACGTGATGAATGCGTTCAAATCGCGAAAGTTTAAAAACAACATAAGCCGTGGTGGTCCAGTGGTAGAGACACCCGCCTAACAATCGTGAGGCCGTGGGTTCAAATCCCGATCCCGTACTAATGAATTCTTTGTAATTTATGTACGGTTTTTCACACCACTGGCTTTTCGGTGTAGGAAAACATCATGAGGAAACCTGCATATGTCCGTAGAAGAAATTCGATGGCGTAGGTATGTGAATCCACCAACCCGCATTGGGCCAGCGTGGTGGATATGGCCCAATCACCTTTTGTGGGCAGGCCTACGTCCTGTAGTGGACTATTAAAAAGGCTCGTACAGTTCAGTAAAGGTACAGAATATTAATAGTTGGTCATAATGATGAGTAGGTACAATGGAATCGTCGACATGTCTGTTGTCTAGATATAGAAACGATCCATCCTTATAATTTAAGTAGGTACCTAGATACCTTATATTCTAAACTGAACTAACTTTTAACAATTTCAATTTCATTCACCGTTATTGTCAGTTGTTTGTTCGCTGAAAACATACATTTTAATGTTCTGCAGCAGCTTTGTTAATTAAATTAAAGTACAGGCGCGAACAGTGACACAATTCGTTCAGTTATTACGCCTTTAAAATCAATATCGAATGTAAAAATATATCTTTTAATCGCTGACACGTTTTTAACACTAAATATAATTTTAAACAATGTCGAGCGTTTATAATGTTTTTATACAGAACATAATATTACATTTTTTTTGACCGTCGAAACGGAGACGGTACCTACTCAATTCGACGCATAACTTTTTACGTAGTGGTCCGATTTAGATAATTATTTTTTTATTCGAAAGAATATACTTTGAATTTGGTCTCATTTAATTTTATTGAAATCGGCCGAGCCATTTTTAATAAATGAACAATAATGTGAAAAATGCTACATCGATCCGTGCGAATAATCGTGAATTCTGTACACGGTTAAAGTGGGTCATGCCATTTTTTGCAAAAAAATAATTATTGTAATTTTGCTGTTGATTACAAACATTACAGGTAATGTAGTTCATAATAATGAGGATAAACATTTCCGAACATGCAAAACTTTGCAAAGCTTGCCAATCATCTCGCTAATTAATTTTAAAAAAATTAACACTAGAGTACACGCGTGGCCTACTATTGTAGACCATGGTCATATTATTGGCTATATCTTTTAATGTTTAGGGTGTACCGAGTAAAAAATCCAGGAAAGTCTCCTTCTTGAAATTTGTCAACAGATTAATAACCCACATGATGTATGTGAGTACACACATTTGTGCTATTTGGCGCCAAAACCGTGGGCCTACCATAGTAGTCCACGCGTGTAATGGTGTACCAAAATTAGATGAGTAAGTTTTAACCCGGCGAGGATGTGGTACAAAAGGTATACGTCGAGGATGAGGAGGGTCATAATGACCCTGTATTAAAAAAAATATTTGTTTAAAATAATTGTGTTATTTTTTACATTATAGACCTTGATGATATGTTATTAGGCTATTGTTTTACATGATTAATTATAAAATGTCTTGTTTTAATTAATATTTGTATATGTTAAATTAATTTTACAGTTCTTCTACCAAAAAAATATTTTCGCGGTACAACGGGTTATAAACGTTATAAAACCAACAAATCTATATTTTTATTTTATTATTTATATTTTTTTGTATAACTAAACCATAAACGTGATATATTTGTAAGAAATAAGTCGTTTATTTAGTCATTAAAATTATTCGGGCAGATTAATTTATCAAGTTATATATTTTACTATTTAGTTGCGTTTTGTTAGTTTAAAATGTATTAATGTCGAATTAATTTTTGGTATTCTTTTATTTGAACAGTAAATTGTAATGAAATAACGGCATATATTGTCATTCATGTGACTCGTATTACGTTTATTTTCCTAGTTCTCGCTTTCTTGACTATGCTCATATCATTTTTTAAATGATTTTCATTTTCACTGCTGTTGCTTTGATTTACTACCCAACTACGAGTACATATATACGCTAAACTGCTGTCTGCTTGGCTAGATTTATAATAATGTTTGTCCAAAATTAACATATATTAAAAAAATATCGGAATAATGTGGCACAAAAACGCTACGCCACGTATAGGGAAGGGTCAAGATGACCCTGTGCGTCGTTTGTACTCGCCTACCTCTCAAACCAATAGATTCACAACCAGATGGTGTTCTTTAATATAAATATGGGTTCATTAGCTACAGCTACTATGATTTTTCAGCAACTGATTACAGCAGAATAAAAATATGTGCTCGAAACAAAATGAACAGGGTCATAATGACCCCTCCTCATTCTCGCCGGGTTAATGAAACTTTAAGTTTGTTAGGTTTTTATTCCATATTTAATATTGTTTGATTGTATATAGAAACGAGTGATAGGAATATTTTCTTTTCATTCATATTTTTTTGTAGATTTATCTCCAATTTAGTAATGTATGAATCTAGGGTAACACTATTGGAATCATGACTGACGGCAACTATTGATGATAATGATAAAACATTTCACCTGAAATGTATTTATAAAATGTAATAGAAATGCTATTAACACATATCAGTAGTACAACACGATATCTACCAAAAATGGACCAGATTGGTCGATCGTCACTCTGTGCGAGAGCCTTGGTTTACTAAAAAAATGTCCAAAACGTATAGAACGTGGATTTGTCTCAATCATCAAAATATAGTAACTTCTAATTATACGAAAAGTAAAAAAAAAATACTATGGAATCTGACAAAAAATGCAAATTTCAGAAAAATCATCTCAAAGGTGCCATTTATGTAAAATTTTCACATAACTTTGCTAAATTGTATATAATTCTGAATTTCATTCAGTTATATAAAAATATATTATTTATAGATTGTAAGAATGCATAACTACATTATTTCAATTGCATTTTAATTGATTTTTTACCTTACTTAGGGCTTTTTTAAAAAGGCCTACCATAGTAGGCCACGCGTGTATTGTAAAGACTAATTTGTTCTTTACAGAATACGTTTGTGGTTCCAAGTCTAATAGCCTTGAACAGCAAAATATTGTTTACTTACCTGTTCCAAAGCTCTCCAGATTTCATCGTCGCTGTAAGTGTCGAAGGGATCCAGATTGTATCGCAACGAAGCCGAGAACAACACCGGCTCCTGAGGGATGATCGATATCTTCGATCTTAAGTCCTGGAACACAAAATTTAATCAAAACGGCAACTCTAAATATTTAATAAATAAATAAATATTTAGGGACATCTTACTTAATAACCATCGATAACTGATTCCAATCTAATAAATAAAATTCTCGTGTTACAGTGTTTGTTACCGAACTCCTCCGAATCGGCTTGACCAATTTTTATGAATTTAGGTAAGCCTTTGTCTACGAGTATACTCTATAGCCTAAAATAAGTCGTAGGTCCTTTTTATACGCCTAGGCCCTAAGTGATAAAGGTGGCATTTTTTAAGAATATGGCAAATCAATGTGTCCCGGATCAGCTAGTTTCATTTAATTGTCATGATCTCTTCAGTCATATTGTACCTGTAGGTATACCTACAAACTAATTGAGCTTGAGAAATACGCATGTCACATTGTAACTAAGTTTTAATCAATAAATTTATATTTAAATCTCTTGGAAGAAGGTCATTTGTTTACTGAATTTATTCATCACTTGCTACAAAATTCTTCAAAGTTATGATTTTTCTCCCGCGCACTGATTAACCGTATAGACCAGTCTTACTTAGCTCTAAAGGTTTTTTTAAGTTAGGTGTCACGAACGTAAATGATGCTTTGCACGCGAAATTAATCGAACTAACCTTGTGTTGACCATAATTTTATTAAAATTTAAGCATGAGTCACCGATAATTATTATTCTGAATACTTAATTAGGTATATTATTCGAAAATATCTCTAGATCTACCTTTAGGACTTGTATTAGGTATAGAAACCGCGTAAATTTGTTATTATCAACATTTGTAGCAATAATCTATAATTTATCAGTTAGATTTTGCTTGTTTAAACAGCGATAAGAGTAGGTATAATAAAATAATGCCCTTGTTTATTTTTATTTTTAAAGTAAGACACGATACCATGAAATAAACAATATTATGCGTACTACATTTTTCATCACATCTATTCGAAAAGAACTACTTGGTTCGCCTTTAAGTGCGCCCAAAGGTGGTGTTTTCTATAAGGAACTTTATATGTGCGACGGAATTATCTTTGCCGCGCACTTTTTGAATTTGGAACAAATAAGTGCGCCGGAATGATCTTTGCCGCGCACTTTTTGAATTTGGAAGTATTTGTAATGTTAGTGTACAGCGCCAAGAAAATGAATGAAAAGAATGTAAATATAAGTTTTCTTTTGTTTTATTATTAGATACCATTTAATTTTTATTTATGAAATAATAATATTACAATAAAATATAAGTATTAGTCTTTAGAGCGCCTTTTATTTTCTCATAGAGGTGATGAAAAGTAGAGTGTACCACTCGGGCGCAAAATATATTTTTTGCTCGGGCGACGTACTTTGAATCCCTCGCTACGTTCAGGATTCTACTAAAGAATCCTTCGCTACGCTCGGGATTCTACTCTAGAATCCCTCACTTAGCTCTGGATTCAAAAAAGCGCCCTCGCCGTAAAGATTTTATTTTGCTACCATATGATACGAGTACAATCTACTATTAAGTCGTTGTATATTGTAGGTGGGCAAAAATCCATTTCATGCATACTCGTACAATATTGCATATATCCTACGCTATTTCAGGAAGCTTCAAAAGCTCACTTAGCACGCTCGAAGCTATAAATTTCGGCACGCCCCGTGAGGACAGCAAAAATGCTATGCACTTTTTGGAAATGCAGACACAACGGGTGCCAACGATAAAAAAAACAAGTCACGAGTTTCGTTTTGGTACCGGTAAACTCTAACATATTTGACTATTAAAAAACATGCTATTTCAAATATGTTTTTTTTTTCGAACAGAAGTTAAAGAGGTTTTCGTTCAGTAATTGTATCGAAACCAAATAAATGACGAGACGAAATAAATTCTCGCCATTCCAGTCGACTCGACTATAAACCTAACGAGAGTAATTTCCGAGTTATACTTTAGATTAATTGTGCAAAAATCACAAAGGTAAGTTATCATAAAAATAATCATATGCAAAGTGAAGAAAATGTATAATATATGGTGGTGGAGGTGATGGTGTGTATAATAAAATGGTGACTGAAGAACTCATGAAAAGGTACAATGTTAAACTTGTTATCAACGCTACCTTCTTAGAAAGGCCCTTGGTGTCCACACCGTCTATTCTGATCGTGCCGTCGATGTTGTAGAGCCTGAAGAGAGCCGATATCAACGATGACTTGCCGGCGCCTGTTCTGCCGACGACGCCCACCTGAGTAAAAAATACGTTGAATTAAAATATGGCTAACTTGTTCGAATTACTTGTACAATAAAATAAACAACCTGATTATAATTGCAAAAAACGATTTCCTCAGAATGACATCAAAATATTACAGATTTTGGTTTCGTAACCATGAAGTTTTACTTGCACTGTCGACGGTTTACCAGAATATGCCACTTAAGACACAAGCATCAGTATCACCATTTCAATAATAAAATTACCCCATAGTACCTGCCTACTCATACGAAGAAAAATGTGGGATCACTACAAAATAATACATGCAAACATATACTTAGTTCTAAAAAACGATTATGTTAGTCACTTGCATCCGTGTATCTTTAGACTTTATCAGGTAGTCGATCCGTCAATCAATATAAAATTACAATAAACACACAGACGTTGTTGTAGTAACAGATCTCTCTACTGCGCCCGATAGCAGGTAAGTAAGTGTTGTGCCAACAGATAGGTTGTCGCCGGACGTTGTTTACCTTCCAGCCGCTCTTGATGTCGATGTTGAGGTCCTTGAGCACGGGCGGGTCGTCGACTGCGTACTTCATGAACACACCGCTGAAGTTCACGTTACCGGCCACTGGCCATTCCTTGGGGGGCTTCGTTGCTGTAGGAAACATAATACTGCTATAACTTTTATTCTTTATTTTTTTATGCATAGGACTACATTTGACTACAACTCGGCTGATGGAAAACGTTATTGTAGGCGAGGATGGAGTATAGAGACCTAGAAGATTATTCGCTTTTAAGTTAATTCAAATAAAAAAAAAATTAAAAAAGAACAATATGTCTTTTGGTTTGGTTTGGAGAAATCTGAAAAATACTGCTGAATTGAAAACCTTTTTGGAAGTTTTTTGAAAATAATACGACTGAAAGTTTGGTAGGTAGAGGTCTCTATTTCTATACTCTTTTTTTTCATAAAAAGATTTTATCCATTATTGGATTCTAAATGCCCGTAATGCATAAGTTCCTACAGTATATTTACTTATGTATGTGGCAAGGATGATTTTGTATTACGTGAGAATCTGCCAAGTACCTAGGTAGGTACCTAACTGAGTTAGTGGGTTGACTTATCTAAAAAACGTTTTAAACGTGTATACTGAAGTGAACAGCACACACGTGGTGATAAAGGAGTACTTGCACTTGTATCGCGCCGTATCGTAATACCACATACGGATCTAATGTAAGGTTAATGATTTCTTATCTACGATCACAACACAAGTATGCAGTATGACGATTTATACCAAACACTTTAAAAATATGTATATGTCGCAATTAACTGGTAACACAGGACGCAAGCGCCACCTTCTGGCGTTCGATGGAGTCTACGATTCACCGGCTGAGCGGAGCGCACGACACATTTTGCGTGGCTGTCGGCCAGAGCGGTTGATATTGAACCATCGCGCGTTCCTATATACGAACCTAGCTATTGTTGTGTCGCTACTTATAACCTACCTTGTCAATTCTTTGGACAATACAATTTGTACGAGTGAATTATTTTGTTTCGTTGCTCCAACATTACCCACCGACGCCCACTGATAGAAGACCTGACATTATGGACTCTGCTGATGTCGGAAACCCTCGATTTATGGACCCTGTTGATGATGAAGACCCTACTCCCCCGTCATATATATATTTTTTGTTATAATTTATAGTTATATGAGTAGGTACCTACGCCTGTTTGTTTTTTAATTTTATGGGCAAGGAGCCGTAGCAGCATTGCAAGCATTACTACGACTAAGATATGTTTGACTTAGCACAAGTTAAAGTATACCTACTCTTATAAGTGAGAGTAGAACAAATCGGACAAAATAAGGTTTTATCAAAATAAATCATGTTGTAACATTGCAACCCACAAAAGAAGATAAAAGCGCTATCATAGTCGCTGGAGCTGACGTGGCAGAAGCCCTGAGCCACGCTCCGTCATTTTAAGGAGATATAGCTTAAATATCAGTTTGTGAAGTAGATAAAAAGTGACGAAAGCTGTCATCGTTTTAGTTTTGCTTCTCACATTGTTGTTAGTTCTTTCTCGTTTCTCCCAGGGGCGCAGTACAAAAATATGTGGAACATAGAAACGACTATATAGTTTCCTTTTACGAATGATTTCGTACTAATCTTTCAAGGCTGGCTCAGGTAGAGCTTCTGGGGACCATGGGGTGAATTTCCCATGCAGTATGTCAGTGACCTGTTATTGCCCTCACACCGGATAAGAACAAAGTGATGACTCACGTCCTTGTTCGATGTTGTCTTCAATCGGCAGCTTGGTGTACTCGAGCACGCGCTCGACGGCTGTCATCTGGCCGAGGAAGTCGGCCGTGAAGCGCGCCGCCATCTGCAGCAGCATGGTCAGCACCATCGACTGCGACACCGCCAACCCCACGCTGCCCACCGGGATCACGGACGCTGTGCCCAAAACACGAACCTTTAGCTATTTAAACGCCGCTTTTGAATGCTTTTGGTAGGTATCTACAAAATTAAAATCTAGCAAGTGTAGCTAATAAACACTTCTTTCTATTGTAATGTAGTAAGTGTGCTCCTCATATGATACCTAAACAACGTATATACACAACTCGTATATGGTACATACGATGTTTATCAAGGGAAAAGCAATACATTTGCTAAGTTTTGATATGACAGCCGACCTGCACTCAGCATTGATGCTGAGGTGAGAAATAAAATGTGTGGCATGGCGCTCAAAAGGTTGAATGCTCTTTTGAAAAGAATCAGTTCATTTCGTCATACAGTATGAGAACATAATTGACGTGTCAAAAATGACGTGTACTAAAATGTATCAATGGGTATGAGTAATTAATGACATCAGTCGGAGTCAATTAAAAAGCCATTGTTAAGGATAACCCCAAAAATTACTGAATCTAACTGGTTAGATCTTAATCAAATTTAAATAACTTGAGTCACACCAGCTGACAAATTATATACAGGTACCTAAGTAATTCAGATGTGTAGGGAGATGTTCTCATAGAATGTTAAGATCCAAAACTGCAAATTAATTAATTAGACTTACCTAATGTAAAAAGTTATTTTGATATAGATCACAGTACAAAAAAAAACGTATTGCAAGAACTTACTGAAGTCAATCAAGAGGAACAACGCCATGATAACTCCGAGATAAACCAAACAAAGGCTGTCCAAGAACAAGCCGAACGCGTTTGAGGAGCCTATGAAAGTGTAGAAAGCACTCGAGTGGAGATTCTGAAAATTGTTTTGCAAATTAGTTGGTATAACATAATAACTCTTAGTATCACAACAACTATAACAGGTATATGGAGTGTTTCTGTAGACGACCGTCATGATGGATTATTCGGTAATCTACATAGAATGTATCTTTAGACGATGGTTAAATTGTAGAATATCATTGTAGGCACTCTTTATTGTGGCCAAATTTTAATGTGGAAATTTGAATGTAAATATAGAAACCGCGAACAATATAATCACGTGTTCCCTATTAAGTACAAGAGTCAGTATTACAGGAGTTTTGATCAATTGAATAAAACATTACCTGAGCATTGTCAAAGTTTGTGAGTAGTCTGCCTTGAGAGTTTGAACTTCTGATTGTAGATAATCCCGAGATAGTTGAATTAATCATTCCAAATACTGGACTTTTGGCTAAAAAATAAAACAATGTACAGGTCACAAAACGGTCCCATTAAATGAAAAAATATATGTAAACTATTCCAAAAGTATTTCCTCACTTGTTCCTTCTAATCGCTTTACGGCTTGAGCTGCGTTCAAGTACCATTTGAGTAAAAAGGTGAATATAACCATGAGCACGGCGGTAGGAATGAGGGTCCAGGGTAAGGAAACGGCATTCAGGACCAGGATACTCGTCATAGACAGGTACATCTGTACAGTCTCCAGCATACTCCTGGGAAGAAATTCGTCCATAGCACCCATGTCCTTAGAAAATCTATTCAAGACACGACCTGGCAAAGAAATGTTAATTTAGAATGAAATTGTTGGAAAAGTATTATTAATTCAGAAAGGCTTAAGTAACGGCAGGTATATGGCTGGCAGTGGGTTATCATGGGCTGATGATAATAAAAGTAGGTACTAATCTAATCATTACACCGCTCAAAACAGAAAAAAATCAAGATATAAGTAGATGTAATCTTTGCGACAGTACAGCTTAAAAATTTCTTTGCGATTTTCTGACGAAAGTTATAAAATAGCACATAAAATTAAAAAAAAATGTTGCGATAGATCAATAATTAATGCAAATGTTTTATTTAACAATTGTGTAATACAATAAATCACAATTAAATTACTACTCACAAGATATAACAACATGACGCAACTCAAACAATATTTACCAATATTATATCTACCATAGATAGGCGTACCGTTGATTCAATTTTAAGGGGAACTTACCAGAAGGATTAGTGTCGAAGAATTTCATAACAGCCACGATGAGTTTTGTGTAGATGACGTTGTGCAAGTTCGCGGAAGCGCGCATCGACATCTGCACGAACGACAAGATCCTCACTTGGGCGAATAAAATGACGCCCAGCACCACGCAACCGTACACTATCAAATATTGCCCTGTAGTTAGAGGTCCCATTTGGGTATCCAAGTTGGTATCTGAAATAAAATAAAGAAATGTTTGAAACACGACGAAAAGTAAATTTATTAGTGTATCAATAAGTTCATGACGGCCCAACGTGCTATGGAGAAGGCTATGCTCGGAATATCTCTTTACGAGATCGAATCAGGAATGAGGAGATTTGCAGAACCAAAGTTATCGACATAGCCTAGTGGATTAGCTAAATTGGCAATGGGCACGTAGTTCAAAGAACTGATGGCCGATGAGACCCTAAAGTTCTCGAGTGCATGGAAACCACGGACTAGAAAGCGAAGCGTAGGACGTCAACCGACTAGATGGACTGACGATATAACTGAGATCGCCGGAACGCGCTGGAGGCAGGCCGCTGTCAACCGGCCTTATTGAAAATCCATTGGAGAGGTGGACGTCCTACGGCTCATGGATGGATGGATGTAATCAACACGAATTTATAATTTGATTTCATTTATAAACTTACCAAGTTCCTCTCCTGGTGGTAACCCCTGTTCGTATAAATCAACAGCGTTGGTCCTGTAACAAAATAATTTACTCAGCCAACAATTTCGGGTTCATTCTTTCTAATTATTGCTCACAGGTAAAGAATGTAATCTAGAATAGAATTCAAACATTTCGCATTGACTATTATAGAAAAAAATATATGTCAATAGTACCCACTCACTAGTAACTTATCTTCGTTGACCTCGTTTATTGTTTATTAGGTATCAGTAAAATGAGATAGAACTATATTGTTGACTTTTTACAGGTTAAAACCCGATAAAATATAAGTAGTGAATACTTATATTTTATCGTCTTTTAACTCATTTTGCTATTGCCGTGCCTAGGGGTCTGGTGGTAATGACACCCGCCTTACAATCGTGAGGTCGTGAGTTCAAATCCCTGTCCCATACGACTGAATTCTTTGGAAGTTATATGTGGATACCTATGAAATTTCACACCACTGGCTTTTCGGTGAAGGAAAACCGAACCGAAAACATCGAGAGACAACATGCATACGTCCTCAGGAGAAATTCGATAGCGAATGTGAATCCACCAACCCGCACTAGACCAGCCTGGTGGATATGGCCCAATCACTCATCATTCATGTGTAGGCCTGCGTCCTGCAGTGGACTATAAAAAACACTACAAGTACAGTACCAATTATTTTTTTAGCAATAATGTTGATTTAGACCTTTTCCCAAACTATGTGAGTGACGCGACTCACTGGTGGGTCGCGAGCGAATATTGAGTGGGCCACCCTACGAGAACTAAATACCGAAATAAATTAGACTAGTCAAACTCACTGCGATTAAAAGTAACTCGAGTTGAACATCATGTTAAAACTGTAATGACGAAACATACCGAGCAATTATATCCTTCCCATTAAAATAACTTTTTTGATGTACCTAGTTAATTGAAAATAATTTTATTGTAACGGTTAAATTCCCTAAAAGTGGGTTCCGGGTTTGTGAACTTGTATCAGATGGGTCGTAGCCCAGACAACATTGGGAATCACTGGCTTATTATCGGGAGTGTTCCCGATCCCTATGCACGTACCAGTAGCTGAGCCAGTAGTCGGCCGTGGTGGCGGCGCCCTGCGTCAGGATGAGCGCGAACAGCGTGAGACACACCACGAACCATGACTGCACCGACTTCAGGTACTGCCAGATCACGTCAAACTTCAGGTTGCCTTTGGCTCTCTCCTCCGCCTCTTGGATCTGTTTCTTTTCTATCGCCGAACTATCTTCCTCCTTGTTCGATACCTTGGATAATCCTCGTTGAAGGGATGGTCGTTTCTGTCAAATTAGTTTTTTTATTTTATGTGGAAGAATAATATCCTACTATCTTACTTCCTACTAATATTATAAACGCGAAAGTTTGTGAGTATGTATCGATATTTGTTACTCTTTCACGCAGCAACAAAGCAACGGATTGACTTGATCTTTGGATGGATAAGTTTCAAAGGTCAAAGTCAAACATAGGACTTTTTATCCCGGAAAATAAAATATTCCTATGGCATAGCACAAACATCAAAGTATATATATGGAGGTGCGGGCAAAAACTAGTTATCTGTAAATTATTTTATTGTGTGTTTAAGAAAACTTACTTGGGGATCTTCTTCATCAGGATTTTTGCTCTCTTGACGTGCCAATAGCTGTGAGAACTCTTTTCCAGTTTGCATTAATTCATCGTAATTACCCATATTTTCTATCGCACCCTAAAAATAATAAATTGAATTATGAACAATTGATTAATCTCAGGAAGCATGCTTCGAAGTTTATCTGATATAATCTATAGCCTTTAGATTTATTATCTATACTCTATAAAATTAAACTTGATCTCTGCGACAGGTGTCAGAAAAATCACGTCTATGAAGTCCTGAATTTCTTAATAGTACAGACAGTACCTGTCAATGTCATACTTTATGGGCATCCCGATTAGTGATGGGCGACGAATGATCGTGACCACAGAGTTTTAGATAGAGTTTTATTTAAAATATTGATAGTTTATACTAACGATATTTTAAATAAAACTTAAATTATCATTAATTTTATTGTATATTTTAATATTATAACATTTTTTACACATGTAATTAAATTAAACCCAATTATATGTTACATTAGCATCGATAATAGTGAAAAACGTCGATAAATACTATCGTTACATTATTATGAGAATTTAATAAAAATCATAACATTATTGACATGTGTACTCGTCCATACTTGATCTTAAATAATAGTAAGTAAATAATATCCAATTTCTCACCTTCAACTACTCATTCGATTTCATTACAACTTTGTTTGAAAATCGATTTTTTCCACCACTATCTCAACACTAAAAATGACAATCTTCTATGTAAATGTCACTGTCGCAGAGATCAAGTTAAATTTTATAGAGTATACCATATATTCACCAAGCAATACACAACACTATTTTTGAAGGCGATTGAAAACTCTAATTGACATTTACATGTTACCTCATTTAGAACTACGATGAGGTCAGCTGACTTGAGGTAATGCACTTGATGTGTGACGAGGATGGTGGTGCGGTCCCGCAAGTAACCCTTGATGCAGCCCTCGAATAGCAACCTGCCTACGTTGGCGTCCACAGCGGACAGCGGGTCATCCAGCAAGTAGATATCAGCCTAAAATTAAAGCTCAAAATAAATACTAGAAGTTCTCCGAACTATAGACATCGCGACAAATCTGTTAAACTGAATCTTCATAAGACTATATCTCGACTAGCTCTCAACCAGTTCATACTCGCAAATCTTGTTAGTATTTAGATACTAAACAGTTGCCGAAAATCATCGAAATCGAGGGATCTTTTTAAGGGATCCTACGGCTTAAATGATGATGATGGCAAATACAATGGCAAACGAACTTTGTAGGAAAGCGCTTGCCGTCTGCTGATTACAAGGTTACTCGTGTTAATACTACAATTTGGTACATAGAAAGTAAAGTTCCGTATACGTTCCTATAGGCGTTCGAATTTGAAAAATAATGCCCCAGGGCCAATCGTACCCAGTTTCGGCTTGCATAAAATAGACATAATGATGGAATCAAATTACTATAACCGCTAGTTCAAGCTACAGAGCCTATTTAGGGCACATTGAGTAATATAACTCATATTAACACTAACATGTTTAATCAGTAATATGTGATATGCATCGAATTGAAATCTAAATAATTATTGAAAAATATTATGATAACACTGATTCGATAACAGTAAATCACAGGAAAATTATAATATTACATATTAGAAATTTTCCTTAATATTTACATAGCGACTACAAAATTGGTGATAAAATCGATTGCCACAGAGCGTGATAAAGGTTTAATCGCATATAAAAGTTGTTAAAATTGTGTAGAAGAATTTGTTCCCAATAACAAATACATTGATGAACTTACCTATCAAATAGATTAAATGTTGAAATAGAAGAGCTGTAAAAACTAGTAAAGAGTAACATTGTACAAGGTAATATTATAGTTATTCTTATGCACTATTGTCCAAGGTGGTAAATAAGCAGGCAGTGCTGACCTCTTATCATGCTTATGTGACATCTACTCTACGATACGGCATAATATTTTGGGGAAACTGTTCAGAACGAGAGAGTATTTTTAAAGCGCAGAAGAAATGCCTGAGGTCTGTCTGTTATTTGAACTCAACAGACTCGTGCAAGCCACACTTTTTAGAATTAAAGATATTGACCTATCCATGTCTATATATATATATATATGAGATTGCATTATTTGTCAAGATGAATCTGCACATGTATAAGCATCTCAAAAGTGTACGTAATAATAAAAAATATGTATGGTAGCGCATAAAACTGCATGTTTTGGTTAGGGTGTTTGTGGTATGGGTCCGATTATTTACAACCACCTACCAAAATCAATACTGGAATCAGAGTGTGTGCCTGTTTTCAAAAGAAAAATATTTAATTTGCTTGTGTCTAAAGCTTATTACGGAGTACGTGAATTTTTAGATAATAAATTGCAGAATCTTTGAAATTATTTAAATAATAATAAATTGTATGATTTTTCATGTTCTAATTACTGATAATTATCGTATGGTCATATTGGACTTAACTGTTGATTCAATATTTTTGTCATTAGTATTAAGATCTAAATGTAACACAGTTCAACAATAAATGTTCTTTGACTTTGACTTTGAAAAGGTATTGTTTTGCAAAGTGCAAAGGGCATTCAGAGGTGTTTAAAAGGACAATAGCAACAAGTGGTTTAAGTTCATTTCTATGAACATTGAACAACTTTTCCAATAGCACCAACAACGTAAATTGTCAATCAATCAATTTAGAATATGAAAAAAAATCCTAATAATGAGCATATTATGTCTCTGTAAGTCCCTGCTCTGCGCAAAGCAACATACGGTTAAAATAAAATAGAAAATGTCTCACATCACGGTAAACAGCTCTGGCCAAGTTGATCCTGGCCCTCTGTCCTCCCGACAGCGACACTCCTCGCTCGCCCACTAGAGACAGGTCTCCGTAAGGGAACTGCTTGAAATCAGGCGTCAAGCAGCAAACTGAACACACCTAAAAGAAAAAATTACCTTTTATCCAGTCTACTTAAAAGCCAATGCATTATTGGACTTCAGTAGACTATGTGACTAAACGTAATTGGTCAGGAAGTAAATTGTCAATAAATATTATATTGAAAACCTATTTTGTTTACCAATGAAACAAAAAATAGGAAGAAATAGCCTGCTAAAGTTCCGCATGACGTCACTTCTAACTCTATTTTCGTTTTTTATGTTTTACTACACTGCATTGTCTCTACAATCTACGTCACCTCTGTGACGTCACGAGCCCCCACTCCCGAACTTTGACGCGTTTTATCTTTGTCATTTTTGAGGTTTTTGATGGACAAAAGACAAATTACACGTCCAATATTTTTTGATAATAATAATCTAACCGGCAGTCTAGTAATAATATTTTTACCCAGTCATCATGGCTATTAGTTCATTATCAAATACCTACACGATCACTACCCAAAACACGATATTTCATTACTAATAATTGTGACTGAATCTAAAGTACGGGTAAGCATGACTTTTAAAAACAGATGACTAATGTTTACCAGTGTTGTCAGTTTAGTTGCATAATATATAATCAATAATAATTTTATTAATAACGTTAGTTACAAGTCGGCAGAAATCGTACATATTAACAATAAGTATTACACTGAAGTACAAAATAAGAAACATTCTTACCTCCTTATACTTTTGAGAGTCATAGGGCAGTCCGAATAAAATGTTCTCTCGCACAGTGCCCGGGAACAACCACGACTCCTGGCAGGCGTACGATACCCTCCCGTTCACTTTCAGATGGCCGTGACTTACTGCTAGCTCTTTCAGGAGAACTTGAAGAAGGGACGACTGGAAGTGAAATTAGCCATTAGTAAAGTCAACAATTATTTATTTTTTTTCTTTTTAACGCAAATTAAGTCCGCGCTTGAGTAGCTTCTCGCCTGATGGTAAGCGACGTGGTGGTCGATGAAGACGATGAAGCACGCAGACTTAAAAGATATCTATTCACTAAGATTTTGAAAAGCTTCAGATTCTCTTAGGAAACAGGAAAGCTGGAAGACTGTTCCATTCCCTGGTGGTACCCAGAAATGTTGAGGCAAACCGCTTCGTAACATATCGAATAAAAAACGACAATGTAGGGGTGGTGGTAATTATTAAAAGTCCGCCTTAGCTCTAAAGCTTGACTAAGCATAGCATCCTACTTCCTACTAATATTATAAACGTGAAAGTTTGTGAGGATGGATGGATGGATGGATGGATGGATGGATGGATGGATGGATGGATGGATGTATGGATGTTTGTTACTCTTTCACGCAAAAACTACTGAACGGATTGAGATGAAACTTTGCAATAATATAGCTTATATATCAGAATAACACATAGGCTATAAATTACAATGATATATTGCGTATGCGGGCGAAGCCGCGGGTAAATACTAGTACTATATACTATCGTCCATTAGGCTTACTATTTGGCCGAATTAAACTTCTTGGTGGCAGTGATGATAGCTAAGTACAAATTGCGCAAAACCCAATCCTGACTGAAGCTCATTTTTAACAGCTGCTCATAGATTGGATTACACGCAACTTGTTGCTCAATTCAGAGCCGCCGAGAAGTTTGATTCAACCTATAACACAAATACAAGGAAGATACAGTGCGCATTAAAATGCTGTCTAATAGATCAAATCTTAGTTTTTCGTATAAGTTTGGACGAGAGCTTTTGCAAGTTGATTGAAAGTGTACGGTATTTTTAGTGCGCACTTCCTTTTTCTATGTGTTCTGGCTAAAAGACGGCAACGAAACGAAACAAGTAGGTACATCACCTAAGTGAAATCACCAGAAATTGAGCTTATTATTAGCTACAATATAACATGAAAATAATCTTCCTACCTTTCCAGAACCGACCGGACCAATAACGGCGCACAATTTGCCTCTGCGTAGTCGAAGAGACAGGTTTTTGAGGAATTGTTCCGATGGGTTCTTGGAGCCAGACCACGACGCGTTAACTTTGAACATTTCTATGGGGTAATCGGCATCAGCGGCAGATACGGGACGAGGCACCAAGTCTGTGAATTGTTTAATAAAAGTGAAGTGGCGGGGGATAAGCCTTACTGCGAAACGAAAAGATAGCAAGTCGATTAAAATAGTCATAGAATTTGTAGCACGCGATGGCAATATTCGCGACCCAAGGACCCATGACCAGACGGCAAACTACCCGCCTAATGAAAAGACAATGTCATCTCATTGGTTGTAGAGTACCAATTATTAATTTTCAATTACGAGATTTCGCACGTCTATAATAGTTCTAATTAGTTCAGTAGATGAATATATTGCGATTGTATAATTTTAAGGTCTTTTGCATACCCACTATTTAGCATATAAATACTTACACTTTGACAAACTACTGAAAAATAGCGTAGTACTAAGTAAACAGAGTCACTGGTTATTCAAAAAGCCAGCCCGATTAGATTATTTTCAGCCGTCCTCTGAATCATACAGATAAGGTGATAGAAATAGGTTTAGACACACATTATAACCTTAGGCTAACATATATAATTATCAATTTACGAAAAGTTATGAAAGTTTTCGAGCACATCTTGTAACATACCAGCCGATATACCGGCTTCTTCATTCTGCGAGAACTTCTTCGGAACGATAAGGCTTTGCTCCCGCGGCTGCGATGATTTTCGGAATTTAGTGGGACTTCCATTCCCACCGCCCTTGATCAGCGATGCGGTAGCTAAGTCTTCTCTTTCGTCTAATAAATAGATATGAGATTGATATTAGTATGTGATACAGTATGATAAGTCAATATTAAAATTCATTAAAGTTCCTACTGTTAATATAACACGGTGAATTTAGACATTCGAAGTTACATAAAGTCCCAACAAGCTGAAATTCTGTAAAATTGTTCAAAACATAACTATAAACAATGTCTAGAAATTTTTCCTTACAGGGGAATGATGGGGAACTTCTAAACATTATTTATAATTATATTTTGAACAATTTCACTGAAATTCAGCTTGTTGGGACTTTATGTAACTTCACTCTCATTTTTTGGTCTAAATTGACTGGCTATAAGAAAATATTAATTTCGAAACAATACTTCTATTTTTTAACTATATTGAAGAAAAGCCTTTGCCCAGTATTAGTCACTCAAGGCTGATGCCGGTTGCAGACAAAGAGCTAAGCTTAGTTACGCTTAGCTCGCGGTCTGCACAGATCTATGGAAAACTGTTTCAGCTATGCGAGCTAACCCTGAACTAACTTAGCTTAACTCTTAGTCTGCAACTCGCATGACAATGTAGGAAAGTTATTCGTTAGTTACCCTTTGATAATTTTCTGTTAATGACTTGCTATTTAATAAACTACACTTATACTCACTAAAGCACCTACTCAGGTACTATAACAAAATGCCGAACAAAGTAAAATAGAAACGGCATAGTAAAATTTAAAAGTAATATTATTAAACCCATATATAACATATTTTTTTTATAAATAAGCTATAATAAAGTATTCAACTCACCCATAATCAGGAAACTTTGGATACGGTCCAGTGATACCAACATTTCAGAAATATTCGCAATGGCAAACGGTAAAATCAAAGTCAAATTCATTTGAATCACACTAAAGTACTGCTGGATGGGATAAATCTGGAAAACACCCAGAAATAGTTTAAATTGTAAGTCAATATAAATAGTTAATTGAACACAATGTAGAAAAACTGATATTAAGGACGTTTTTTAATTTATTAAAAAAATACAAATTTTATTTTAATAACTGTAAAACACATATTGATCTGATTAAGACCGGAAAACATGGCAGAAGCAATCCGCTCCAAACCACTTTTACATGAAATCAGTATCCAGCAATGGACGTTACGGCTGATATGAAAAAGTACCATCAAAAAGTGCCTGGAAGAAATCGCTTCCAGCGATAAGGCCGCCTTGAGCTACACTAATAAGTTTTTCAAGTATTACTGTTGTCTTATATTATTTTACTGTGTACAATAAAGTGTTTTCTATTCTATTCTATTCTACCATTATGATTTTTGGTAAATGTACCAATTTAGCAGTATTACCCATAAGTTCTAACTGGTAAGTACAGCTTACAGCGTACAGCTACACCAACTATAGCAAAACATGCGCGAAAATTTATGGGTCTTTAGTTTCGTTCTCTATCAAGGAAAGTAGATTGCTTCATGGCTCAATAGCATATGGCCTATGTTTACATTCAGATGTGCAAAACGCACCATGATGGCTTCAGTTAATTGAGACAATCTGTATAATGCTATAATTCTGACCGCACATAGGGATAGTATATTAAAAAAGAGTCATAGTCCCAAACAAAATGACATTTTATAAAGGGTCCGGTAATAAATGTCATTCCACGCACGCGCACATAAAATGTTTTAAAGTTTCAATTGGATTCAGCTAATCCTTTTACTTACTTAGTGCCTAATTATCCGACCGGATTTTATAGAGCAGCCTTTGAACTTTTATTAAGTATACTAGATCAGTGGCACTCAAACGAAAAAAAGCTTACCATAGTGGCAGTGACGCTGGTTCCAGATAAAATCATTGTCAAACATGTGAGGAAGAGAATAGACCTTTCGGTAAACAACATGAATCCAAGAAACACGCTTCTAATGAAGATGGATTTCTTTAAAGAACTCAATTCGTAGGCTCTCGCTGCTTTTACTACCACCTGGAAAGGCTGCTCCCAGGCGTACATCTTGATGACCTGGACATAAAAATAAGTTTAGATACATCTTGAACTCGACATCATAATATGATATCAATGTAATAAAAACGTTCATCATATATTTTTAACAACCGCTTAAGTTTTTTCACCCCAGGATTAAGTTTTAAGATTACGAGTTATCCAAGTATGATATAAATTAAATTAATTATAATTAATTAATGAATATAATTAATAAATAACTTAATTGATGTTTTATTATATAAATTAAATCGCAAATACCAAAAAATAAAAAATATTACATATAGGTATAAGGTCTAGAATTTAAAGATACACTACATTAATTTTAAGATAATGTAAGTATCTATTAAAAAAAAAATTGATGATTACCTGAATCCCATTGATAATTTCACTCATCAATTTAATACGCTTATCAGTCCTTTGGGCGGTTTCTCGTCTCACAATTGCAGTTAATTTCGTCAGACCAGCTGTAATTTAATCAGGGTAACATTTTTATTAAAATTATCATAGAGATAATAGCTCTTATCGTTGCTTTACTAAAAAATAATGATACACAATGATTATTGGGATACCCCAGAAAAAAAGTCTAGACTATTTTTGATAAGTATAAAATATTTTTTTATACTTATCAAATGCATAAAAATTCAATTAGGCGAAAACTCGTGAAAATTTGCAAATGACATTAATATGTCCTAACTCATTATCACTTATTATAGAGACAGGAAGGTATGATAAAATAAGTAGTCGTTGTATGTATCGTCCAACATCAGACTGGCAGCATGAGCCTCTTCTATTTACGAGAACTTTGTGCTAAGCTTGCTACTCTGACCAAATAAAATAAGCCATGTGTGATGAATAAATTTCGACCGCAGAGGGGTGTGGTAAGATATTAAAACTGACCTTGTAATGGCAGGATCAAGATCACGACTCCAAAGAGACCGACATAGGGCGCCCAGCCGCCTGCCTCGTAAAGGAAGTAGAGCACAACGCCCACCTGGATAGGCACCACCCAGAGGTAGTGCATGAACATGAAGGCGTAGTCGAACCGAGCCACGTCGTTGGACAGCAGGTTCACCAGCTTGCCGCCGGCCACCTCACCCAGGGCCACTTGGCTCATGCGTAATAGCTGCAAATAGTACCTCATTTTTACCTACCATTCATTTCACTAGTACCAGTGCCTATTAGGCTAGCACAAGACTAAAAAGAATGGCGAGAAAGAGAGGAGGCCTATACTCAGCAGTGGGTGGAACAGGCTGAACCAATAGATAGATAGTGCCTATTAGTTCATAGTTTCATTTGTATAATGTATTTCACTTTTACTATATAGTTTACTAGTTTTTACCCGCGGCTTCGCCCGCATAATATTTTGATTTTTGACGCAGTATCATTATAATCTATAGCGTATGTGTTATTCTGATATATAAGCTATATTATTGCAAAGTTTCATCTCAATCCGTTCAGTAGTTTTTGCGTGAAAGAGTAACAAACATCCATACATCCATCCATCCATCCATCCTCACAAACTTTCGCGTTTATAATATAAGTAGGAAGTAGGACGAAGTAGAAGCTTCACTTGACTTATTATTTGAGCATTGTAGTGAACACGAGAGGGACTAAACATTGTTATTATATTCAGAGATCCCAGGGCCGCTAAACTCTACTTATTTTCTTACTGCCTCCTGCTTCAAAGATTTTGGTACTATGTCGATAAATAGATGGTAGGTGGGTATTTCTCTTTGTCACACTTGTTATCATCACTTTCATGGCTCATTTATGTTGTGATTCTAAGAATTGATAAATATTTTTGTAAAAAAATCTGTAGCGCATGATATCCCGATTGAATTCGTATATAAATAAAAAAAATATTAGACTCGTTTTAAATAAAACCTACTATAACATTGACCACGCCAGTGAGGTACCCAGGAGTACCCAGATACAATAAATAGTAAACCTTTTTATCACACACCAAAATGTCTAATAATCAATACAGCTATATTATACAACAATGTTAATATCAATCTACAGCTGCCAAGGTACAACTCTTTGATTGAATCAGGCGTTACTTTGCGGAAATTAATCTTCGAATCTTTGTTTTGAATAAATACACTAAAATACACTAAATATTTATTGAAAACAAAGTATTTAAGTAAGTAATAATTTATATGTAATTATGTATATCTATATTTTATGTGTATCTTAGACAATTGGGTCTAATCTAAATGAATTGCACAATTCCACCGCACAATTTTTAAGTAGGTACGACCGCAGTAGGTATAATAATATAGTATTTATTCGGTAACAAAATTATACCATGTATATTTTAAATCAGACATTTCTTATATCATCCTAATGATGGACTTACGGCATTTACCTTTCTATATAAAAGTGAAGAGCATGCCACTTTAACTCTCATACCAAATCGAGCAACAAAGAGCGCGTTGTGGTGTTGGCACATCATGTTGGCAAAGTTCACTCCAAGCATGGCTAGAGCGTAGAATCCTGCGTCCATTCTGTCCATATTGGATTCCACTGACCAATACGATAGTAACTGTGCGAATAACATTGGTTGATATGTCCTGAAAGAAAATTACGCAAATATTACGATTACGCAAATATTACGAATACGCGAAAATGTAGGCAGGTCGGCCCGGTAGGCATTTTCAACAACTGTTTTACAGTGAATAGGTCTTTTGATATCGCCTCTCAAAGCAAAATATTACTCAAACTGTTTCTAGCAAGTACATCTCAATATATTGTTAAGTTTTAATTTAAAAATAGAACTGATGATAATGTACAATACCAATCGATAGACAGTCTCATACGTATTTGATTGTGCTACGCAATAAGATAACTATAATTACTATGTATATTTGAAACAGTGCCACAATTACCTATTTAGATACTATACGGCGAGTAACGGCTCAATAATAGTAAATAGAATTAAGCACACGCACATTGATAATGAATGACCTAAAGTCTGGTCAACGAGAGAATGCGATCCTTAAGTCTGTAAATTGGACATGAGTAGTGATGGGAAATTAATAACACTGTCATTTACTTTTTAACCAACACAATTATAAATATATATAAAATAAATAAATATTGGGGGACATCTCACACACGGTCTCTGACCCCAAACTAAGCAAAGCTTGTGATATGGCTGCCAGAGACTGATATACTACATATACATATTTTAAATACATACTTATAGATATTACCTAAATAACACCCAGACACAGAGCAAACACCTATGTTCATCACAATTATATTAGCGGATATATTAAATATTAGCTTAACACATAACCTAACACACCATAAACTTACACAAGGTCTATGAACCCAAACTAAGCTTGTGATATATGGGTGCACGAGATTGATATACTTGTTATAAAATACATATTTTTTTAAATACATACTTATATAGATAAGACCATCCAGACACAGATCAAACACCTATGTTCTACCTATTGCTAATAAAGTACTTGTTTATCTGGATTCCTATTTCTGAATTTCAAAAATTTGATAAATAAAATATAACAATTTCATATACATATTTTTTTACTAAAGCATCTCGAGTTTTTTGCAATAATCCTAGTTAGATTATGAAATATCATAGCCAATATCTAATTGTTCGTGTTTTTGCGAAAAACCTAGGATTTTTGCAAAAAAACGGTTTATTAAATCATCCTACGACACACATATGGTCAGTCATAAGTCGTCTAATCTGCTTTCAATAGAAAGACTGCTATAACTGCAGGCAAATGTGAGTTTGACAAAATCTTTGCAAGTGCAGTCTAAACTGCAATAATTTTTAAGCTAATATTTGGCTGTAGTTACTGCAATATCTATAAAGAGTCCAGTAACAGTTAATTCAAAGCTTTGAGTAAATACCGAAAGCAATGAGAACAAAAATAATAAAAACAACAAAATGACTATTTTTGTGCGAGAGGTTATCAACTAATTACGGATAACCCCGTCAACTATTACATGTAATTTTAATTGACGAATACACGAATTGTAAATGACTAAAAAAAGACCGGCCTAGCAGAGTTTGGGGTCCGCTGTTACTTCAACTAGCCGCATACCAGTTAATCAACAACAATTTATATTTACCTGATTCCTTTCTCGGTAAAGAAATACCTATAATTATATTTTTTTTAGTCAAAGTTGTACTTACCTAAGGGCTGCTTGAGTAACAACATATATAGCTCCCGGCATGTAGGACAACCAGTATGCCCGAAACAATGCCTTCCATAATTTGGGCTCTCTGTTTTCATTGATTGCATTTTCATATTCTGTAAACCAGTACCTAGAAGATAAAAAGAGGTTGTTAGACATTTTTAACACAGAATCTAAAGTTTAAAATATATAATCAAAATTATATTATTTTCATTATTTTGAAATGATCATGTCTGTCTGTGAAGAGGTGGTGAAGAGCTTTTCGTATTGCGTTTGACAAGTGACAGCTCTCGCTGTTATTTTCTATTATTTTCTGTGATTATTTTCATTGTTTGGTTTTAATTTTGTGTTTGAGATTTATGTTTATGATCTATCTCTTTCCATTTTTCAGAATTATAATGTTTTTCTAATATTAATTAAGTTGTAGTTAATGTGGTCGCAAAAACATTTCCATTGTGAGTACCCATTATCATTTAGATATGACGGTAGGTCGATAGGTAGGAAGCTCGATTTTTATGTGCTTATTCTAAATTATGCATGTCTTAGACTCTATGGCGGGGAGTTACAGCATCCCCGTAGCTAGCTGCCTGAAACACTACATGGCGTAGCAATACGTTCCTTACTCTGACATATGAAATGTAGATCTCTTTTTGTCCCGAAATTTTACAGAAAACATTGGCTTTTAATACTAAACAAAAACGGGAAATAAGTATACGAGGTTATAGGCATTAATCGCAAAACCTTTTAAGGGCTGGTCTAGTACATCCAGACAAACAACTTTTGTACTATACTCTATAAAATTTAACTTGATCTCTGCGACAGCTGTCAGAAAAACCACGCCTATGAAGTCCTGAATTTCTTAATAGTACAGACAGTACCTGTCAATGTCATACTTTATGGGCATGCCGATTAGTGATGGGCGACGAATGATCGTGACCACAGAGTTTTAGACAGAGTTTTATTTAAAATATCGATAGTTTATACTAACGATATTTTAAATAAACCTTAATTTATCATTAATTTTATTGTATATTTTAATATCATAACATTTTTTACATGTGTAATTAACTTAAACCCAATTATATGTTAGATTAGCATCGATAATAGTGAAAAACGTCGATAAATTCTACCGTTACATTATTATGAGTATTTAATTTATATCATAACATTATTTACATGTGTCCATACTTGATCTTAAATAATAGTAAGTAAATAAAATCCAATTTCTCACCTTCAACTACTCATTCGATTTCATTACAACATTGTTTGAAAATCGTTTTTATCTACTACTATCTCAACTCTAAAAATGTCAATCTTCTATGTCAATGTCACTGTCGCAGAGATCAAGTTAAATTTTATAGAGTATAGGTACGACTTTTGAACATTCGCAAAAAATTTCACTTCTCCATACATTTTGCCGCGCGTTGACGAACTTTTTCTATGATTTTTTCTTTGTGATTTTCCAAAAGTCCTAGAACAAAAATTGTTTGTCTAGATGTACTAGACCCGCCCTTAAAAGGTTTTGCGTTTAATACCTATGACTATGTATAACGAACTCTACCAAAGCAAAATAATGTATTTTATCTAGTAAATATTTTTCAAATGGTACAATTAAATAACATAATTATCATACAAATTCTACTACTACGCACAATTCAATGAAATTCTTAAAATACTTATATATATAATGTTTGCAAGTACAATACTTCCTGAAAATGGAAGACTACAAAAGTACGTAGCAAATATCGACCGTTAAATATAATATTAGAACCAATACAATAATGTATTAGTGTTTCACGTTCGGACGTTACAACACACATTTTGCAACATGCTTCCTTCCTATGATAGGAATATTGTATGTTGCGTGATATGGATACTGAATCTAAAACTCTACGATCTACATAGTACCTACAATATACATGGCTATTTATAAGCTTGCCCTATACTAAGCTGGATGGAGAACATTTTACTCATCATAATAAATTAACAAGATTTAGTATCTGTAGGACTAACCATGCTACCGCGAAATAGATCGCTGTTAGATATAAGGATGAATAGCGATTCACCCTAATATCTAAGTACTAGAATGTGTGTCACCTAGCGAGATGCCAGAGACATTCTAGTACCTAGTACCTATATCATGGTAGTTATTCTTGTGTATTCCTAAATATCTTTATGACCAACTTTTACTATGGAACCAACCCTGAAATTACGAAAAGAAAACTGTTTCATACAAAAAGTTCATTGACCCTCGACAAAATCGTTATTTATTAACGAATAACAATTTTACTGACGCTACTATTGATAATATGTAAGGTTCGCAATTTTTTGAGGTTGCTCATAGCGATGAGTAATCTCCAATGATCTCCTTTCAGCGTGGTGTAGAGCAAGCTTACAACTCAGTGTAAATGGGTGCCTATTAATACCCGACTCGCGATAAACATTCTACATCTGCAACTCACATGTTAAACGTACCGAGCTTAGGTAACCTTGTAGACATCAATAGTACTCGTATGTGTATTTATTTGTATTAGTTGTTGCAAAACTGAAATTTGTAAAACACGAAACACACATCGCACTAAATATTTATGCTAACCCTACATAGGTTAAGATGTAGATATCATAATCCTTCTTTCCAATGCACTGTCTGATATCAATAATCAAGTTAAATAAAGGGCACGAACTCCGGGGACCATAGAGTAGGTGAAAATAAAAATCCCCACATGCTCGTAAATAAATTATAAAACAAGCATATTTTCGCCTATGAACATGGGGCGTTCGCTGTACTGTAGTGTTAGGAAGTTGTAGACTGTGTACATAATTACAAATTAAGTACATTTACACCCTTTAAATACAAAACCATCAAAAATCAGCACCTTAAGAGTATATCATTATTTTTGAGATAATGAATTGGTGAATGAATGAGTCAGTAAGAGGTATTTTACTTTGAGTAGATACAATAATACATTTTTCCAATAAATAGGTAAAGAATTGATCCATTAGATATCTTGCTGAAAAAATTGAAAAAAGTACAGTATCAATATGAGCAAGATAACAAGACTTGCAAAACCAAACGAATTCTGTTGATTTCGATAAATGCACAGAACTGACATATGAGTAAATGTATTAAAAAAATAAGTTTATGAGAGTTCATGTCTGTTTCAAAATATCTTGTTTTTCACCCACTTTGCTATTTTTGATGCTACGTATGGTGCTATACCTACTTACTCAATACACAATCATTTATTGCAACATATATGAAATATTTACGTATTGGGTAGCATGTTCTAAATAGAATTTATGTTATTTGCCTATCTGTGTTATCGTAGAGTTAAGCTACGTACTAAAATTCAATAAAATCTGTTGTAGAGTGTCTTAAAATGGTTAAAATCATAGTTTTTTTTTTTAATTCTGTTTATTTTTTGTGTAGATCATCGATACAACATAAAATGATGATGCATCAAGGAAAAAAATCAATTATGTAAAAATTACACAACACTATCATTAGAAATTCAATACGAATACATGCTAAAGACATCTATTTACACTGCAATTGCTACAGGAAAGTGGGCGTAGGAAAACACCATTAATAACACTATTAGTGAATAGGACTCGACCTTTTAGAAAAACAACTTTATACTCGTACCCTAAGGGCATCGACTTGGCTTTTTTTTGTTTTATGCCTAAGGGCTAGGATATAGAGTTACTAGTTATTTAATTACTTGTATTAAATCAACCAATTAAAATTATTTAAGCTTACATATTTTAATATTCTTACAAAAAAAATCGAAAAAAAAAAGAGAATTTAATAAGACTTTTCACACACCTATCAAACTTAAGTACCTACATAACGCTTATGTGTTTTATAGCTAAGTACGTTTTATTACGGAATTTAATTATAAATTAAACTATCATAAGCCACCGTAATCATTGAGGCAGCCAGCAGGCGCAATTTTACATTCATCTAAATATCGAGAATGTAATAAAACTTTCAAAGTTTCTGTCCATTTTGTAGAGTTTACAAAATGGACAGACACTTCTCTGGTCTATATACAATGTAGACTAACAAAATTAGGTAAGCACATTAAGAATAATTTGTTCGGTATTTCAATTTATCAACGGTTCTAGTACTTAAATTTTTTAAAAATAACTTACTTTTCCAAGTAATCTCCAAGTCTGTCGGAGTCGTAACTTTTAGGCGGGATAATCAGATCTTCCTCTTCCACGTCTCTTTTGTTCCCGGTTATCAGCACAGGACACACCCACCAAAAGAACAGATTGGAGAATATATTCGGTTTATTCCTTTTCTTTTGTGTGTTGCTATTACTACCACCAAATGCATTATTATTTGCACCTTTACTAGTTCCGTTTTCCATTTTAATATTTTATTCTATCACTGTTACTTAAATAAAATTCACTAAAAATATATGAGTACGCACACTGGCTTTATATCACAACTGCTACACATTTTATTTTCACACTGGACGAGAACCTTTAGTGCTAATCGCACTTATAATTAAATACTGACTATAAAGTAGGAAACTAAGCCATTACACCTGAAATGTCCAACCGTGATCTGAATAATATCTATAAGATAATAATATATATTGAAATGCCTGCCTTATTATTTGTTCTATTATCGATTAATGCCAATGTGATATCTTGGTGATAACAGTATGCCTCACCAATATCACTGATTATGGCCTTTGTACTTTTATACGTTTTTGACACGAGCGACTGTTGCTGTTCGGGACTACAGCCAAATGTACACTGTGATGTGAGCAATATGGAGCGTGCTTCTGATAACAATTAATAAATATTTATTTACGAAAACAAGCACTACGCTCACTATGAACGCAATAATTTACAAATATGTTTTTAACCTATTGATCATTAATGAATTTAGTAGAATAAGGTTAATGTGTATTCCAGTTTCAAGTGTGCTTTGGTACTTCATGAATTAACTTCTTGTTAGATTTGTACAATGGAACTTTCAACACATCGTAGTGAAATGAGTTCATAGCCGTAGTAGACGTAGTAGACCCTAATCTGTTTTTTTCTAATACCGATGTACTGTACTGTACTGTACCAGCCTTTTTAATAGTCCACTGCAGTACGTAGGCCTACCCACGAAGGATGATTGGGCCTTATCCACCACGCTGGCCCAGTGCGGGTTGGTGGATTCACATACGCCATCGAATTTCTTCTACGGACGCATGCAGGTTGCTTCACGATGTTTTCTTTCACCGGAAAGCCCGTGGTGTGAAATTCCGTAAATAAATTCCAAGGAATTCATTTACATAAAATGCCAATAAAATACCGATGTACATGTTAGTTATCCAAAGTGAATATGTGTATTTAATTATCGTATCAATGGGTAGTATATCTATACATATCTAAACAAATAAATAAAATTGGAGTGTCTGTTTGTAATATTGAAATAACCGTTTTTACTACATGCATGTGGATATATACGGTACATATACCAAAATAACATTTTTTACAATTTTTGTCTGTCTGTCTGTTTGTTCCGGCTAATCTTTGAAATGGCTGGACCGATTTTGACGGGACTTTTATTGGCAGGTAGCTGATGTAATAAGGAGTAACTTAGGCTACGTTAATCGACTGTTGGGCGGAACGAAGTTCGCCGAGTCAGCTAGTTCATAGTAAATATGGCATTGCAGTTGCTAATCCATTGAACGAATTTTGATTTACACTAGTTTTCGTATTTGAAAATGAACATTTACGAATGAAAATCAGTTTTTTGGATTTGACCACATCACAGGATGAAGAAGGCAAGCAGTGAGACAAATTCTTTACTTATCTAATATGATCTTAAAAACATCTTACATTCGACCACATCTAGACCGATGCTAAAAAACAATGCAATTATATCTCAATTAAGGTTAATGATTTCTTAGCTTCATACCTACTTTTTGCTTGGGGTCAATCACATCATCATCTTTAATAGTTCTGTTTTAAAGAATATCGAAATTAGGTAATTTTGTAACAGACAAAGCAAATACTGCTACATATTAAACCTGCTACGTCACTACATTTACCTATTAAAATATTGTCTATTGTCTATTATTATTTATCAAACCTGCAAGTTTTACCTACTTTATTTTGTAAATTCAACGATATAATCATCAAAAATACTAGCAGTCGCGAACCATTAATCATTTCCGATCCAAGAATCTCATTGATTGTGACGGTATTATATTACATGTGTGATTCAGCGGCAGTTCTGGAGATTGTATTTTATCAAAGCTTGGGCACTCCTGGCAAAACGCTGAACTACAAACTCGCGTGTATAAAGCAAGCGTGGTCTCCTAAGGATAATCAAACTCTTAGCAGTAACAATCAGAAATATTTTTATTTCGTTTTGCACTTGACCGGACCGCGACAAATATTGAGAATCTTGCCAGTATAGAGAAATGCCTATCTTTACACGGCGCGCGAGACACTTACATATATGTAGCAAATACGCATATACCGCAAAATGCATATTTACGAAAAATAGATTGTTGAAAACAGTGTACACAACACTGCATGATCGGATGTAAATAAGCGATTTATTGTGCTCTGTAGGTGTCCCAGAACTCAACGTCAAGTTGGCTACGCAGGAACACTGAACACTAAATTAGCTCTAAAAACCTTAGTATTTGTTTTAGTAGGTCAATGGTGGTGATTAAGCATGGTGTCATGAAAAAATAAAATTGAAGTGTAACAAAAGTAAACAAAAGTCACATTTATCCAATTTATTAAATTAATAAAAAAAAATTGTTTCTACGAAATTGAAAACCAGAATAAACCACTGGACGTTAAATTAATTTTATTCACTAAACAAATAATAATATTTTAACACATTTTAGAATGCACGGGACATACTGTCGGTGTCAGCGAGTCACAAGTACAATTAGCATTTTGAAGCTTAGTCTCGATATTTTCGACCAACATTTTTACGTGACATAATGGTACCATTTCACAATCACAAACGCGTGTATGTATTTTATCAGACATTTTTTTACTTGAAATGTCGTAATTCAGATGATCTTCAAAATCTTCTATTGGCGCCGGAAAATAAATTGACCTTTTTAAACGTTCACCATCTTTGTTTTTTCTAGGATTAAATTGTGCAGTACATTCACACCATTCTACATCTCCATTGTTAGAACAATTAGTTTCAACACTAGTGCTATCGTTATAAGTATTTGTTTCGTTGTGTGTTCTTTTGACATCATATCTTGATGTTTTTAACACGATTGGTTCAAATTTAGTACAACAGGTAGCCGATTTTTGGTTATACATTTTAATTTCTTCAATATGCGGAGAACTTAGACTTTTATTCTCTAAGGGTTTTTTGGGCAATATGTACGAAATTTTTTCAAAATATGATTTATCTAGTATTGATTTTTTCCATATATCGTTAATAATATTAGGGTCAATATGGTTTACATTTTTAGGACACGTACATATCCCTAATGTGTCATCGCATGAACAAGCAATAGTGTAACCATAGTACGGCACTTTACTAGAGTTTGGAACGGATTGTTTTTGGAGCGTTAGCAAAATCTCTTTATTACTTTGTGGGCTATGCTTATTTATAGATAAAGCACTTTTGTCATGCTCGTTTTTATTACATAATATGTAAGATACAAACTTCGAATCCTGACAAATATTAGTAGGAAGAAGAACTTTCACAGAATTTGTAATATTACATTGATATGCATCACTCAGGTCATTTAATTTTATGTTTTCATTTATATTTATTTTCTCATTAGATTCTTTTTTCAAAGAACTCATTTTAGGCAATTCGCTTGTCGTTGAATTTCTAACAATATTATTTTCTACTGCATTTGAGCAATCTACATCAAAAGAAAAAGATTTGGTATTTTCTTTAGTCTTGTTTGTATTTCTTACGTTATTTTCGATAAAACTGGAATCACATTTGTTATGTATATGTAATGAGCTAATACTGCTGCCTCCCATTTTACAAGTGCTATGACAGGTTTCGTTATAGATACAATACTCATCATCCACTGCTAAATGCAGTGGTACATGTGAATCAGTGTTTAATTTCTCAATTTTGTTAAAACCCTTCTTAGCATCTGAAGCGGTAAATTTTGGAATACGTATTTCAAATTCGACATTTTTATTTTGGGTTTTATCATCAATACTTACTCGTTGATAAATTTTATTTATATTTTTTTGATCATTTGAATCATTGATGCATTTACACATGTTTTTCAAACGTTGCAAGTCATAATCTATCATATCATTAATTTTATTTAATACATTAGGTAATGTGTCTTTATCATCTTCAGGCAAAAGACAAGAACAGTTAACTCTTTTAATTTTGAGTTTTAAATATTCTTGTAGCAAACCATACGCCCTGTTCCAACTGCCTTCTGATTTTCCTTCTTCTGTTGAACATTTGCACGCTATTTCATTTGTGCTGTCTGAAATGAGCCGTTTTACTTTTCGTACAATCATATCGAAAAATTTATTTTCTTCTTCAGCGGGAATAGAAAAAGAAGTTTTAAGTTGATTTACTTTATTTTTTAAATGTTGCCCCAACAAATGAAATGCGTTATCTTCCAAGTTTCCGCTATCTTCAATATTTAATTTACTACAACAAACGCAACTCTCATCTCGTCCCTTAAAATATAAGCTTTGAACATCTAAGGCTACATCTTTACCAGCAGTAAGCTCCGTCAAGTTACTGTGGAGTAGTTTCTTAAATTCCATTAATTGTAAATTGCATTCACACGGCAACATTTTTGTATTAGTTTCTGGTTTCATACTTTTGCTGTACAAAGATGTTTGATTAATCTTAGTCAAGTCTTCCGGTAAATCATTAGTTGTGCTTGTTAATTTACCAAATATATCATTATTTTCAGATGTTGAGTAATGATCCGATTTATAGCAATTCTTAGTATTGGAATTAGTTTTCTCATACAGATTTTGGGATTGACAAATATCGAAACCTTTATTTGTAGTCTGTTCTCTAGGTATTCTACAGTCAAAGTGGCTCAATTGGCTCATATCTGGTGTTTCTATATTACTTAGTGAAATTTCTTCTTCACTATTGTTGTTCACATTATTCTGAAATTCGTACTGTTTTTTAAACATTTCTTTCCCGTTCTTACTACAATTATCTATAAAACAAATGGGTCTTTTATTTTCATTATTTCTGTTCATTATATTTTTTTCATACCCAATGTTATCAGTACCAGCCACATTCTCTGCTAGTTCTGGAAATTGGTTTTTATTTTCTTCTGAATAATTTTCTATGCGATGCTCAAGATTTCTACTCTCTTTATTATTATTTGGGCATTTTGTTCCACAAGAAACCACATTAATAGCAACACTTGTATTTTTACGATCTCTTTTCTCAAGATGGGTTTGAGCTTTCAACTCTTTTACTTCTTTTGGATGAAAATCGGCAACAGTTACACCAAGAAAGTTAATTTGATAATCAGAAGTTTTAAATGGACATACAACTATATCTTTTATATCAACTATCTTACTACATTTTGCTTTTTCGTGCGATTTAACTTTTTTAATTTCCTCGTTATCAAGCATATTAGGAGTAAAAGGCAATGCAATATTTTTTATTCTTTTTTCTTGTTTCGTTCGATTCAATCTTTCTTTGTGCTTTTCTTTTTCTTGTACAATTTTACCTTCAATGTCTTTTAATTCGTGACTTTTTTCACAAGTACATTTATTAGATTGAATACATTTAAAGGGCATTTGCTTAGTTTTTTTGCTATTATAACTACATTCACAAAGTTCATCATGACTTTTGTCTAAATTAACAGCTGCTATATACACAGAGTCGGTGATTGTAGCAGGTTCAATAGATCTAGCGCTTATGTTACAGTACAATTCTGTATCAGTCTCTTGTATGTTAAAATTTTGCTCACTGCCTTTTCTAAGTAAATCTTGTCTTTTTTGTACTGATACTTCTTGAGGCTTTGTTTTTAACTTTATACTAGTTTTAGACGTACAAATAATATTGTCACTTTGAGAATTTCCAATACTATTTTTACTAAAGTTGTTAAAGGGTTGTTTTTCAGTAAACGATGCATCTAGGTTACCTTTCCATTTCGCAAGACTTGCTAAAAGTTTATCAATCGATTTGTTGGACGGAATTTTATGAAAACAAGCACATTTACTAGGGCACAATGTTTCGTTGTACTCCTTGTTGTAAATTTGTGAGCTAAAATCTTCCGATACAATGCTGTCACTCACAGGGTTAGATTTTTTCATACTGCTGGACATTTGAACCACGAATTCTTTCGATTTTTTTTCTCTCCGTGTACTTTGTTCGAGCTTGTGTCGTTCAAGTAAATCTTTTTGCTGTTTTCGTCGTTTCATGCTACACAAACACACATTAATGGCATAAGATGTATTGTTTTTTTTGTAAGGTTTATTTATTCCTCGTATTGAATTTGGCTTTTTAATTTCTCTAGATAATGAATCAAATATTCTCTTCCTATTTGTAGTAGGTCTTTCGATATCGGAAGTATACAATCCAGAATCTTTCCCAGCTTTATTTATTCTTGAATGCTTACTAGCTCCGACAGCTCGATTGCATCCAAGGATCTGTTTCATTTTAGGCTTGGTAGACGATGCACCTTCCTGTAATATGATATAATATAATAAATTATGTAAGTAATAAGTTATGATATGTTGTTAGAATGATAACCAAAATGCATACGTATGACGGCGAAAATTCAAAACTCACTGTGTCTCTATTAAAATGTAAAACTGGCAGGCAGGCAAGCCCAGGCTGGTTATTTAGTTAATCTATAGAGCTAAGTGTTACTCCCACCGGTGAACTACTCACTTCCATACGTTAGCTAGATGACGATAATGATTATTGATTACTATTTTCGATTTGGTATGGTGCCATGCTTCTTGGCGCGATATGGTAAGGATGTAAAGTTTGTGAGGTTGTAGGGAGTAATCTCTGGATCCACTTAATCGATTTTGAAAATTATTTTACAAATAGAAAGCTACATTATTTATGAGTGTCATAGGCTATAAAGTAAGCGCGGGCGAAGCCGTGGGCAAAGGCTAGTGTAATATATGGTGGTTAAAAAAATTTGGTGGTCCCGCCAGGAAGTATACTCCCAGGGACCACTTTCATTTGACGATTACTAAAAAACTTTGACGATTACTTAGGTACAATTTTTTTCTATATTTAGATACAAATGTGTACAAATTGTGTATTTTTTCCGCTGTAGGTATATTACATGAATATAACTATGTGGGTCATCACCTAGTAGCCAGGGAGTATGACATTTGGTATGTGCCTACAATGTCATGAAACTGCGGTTAAATAATTAGAAACTTCAAAGCTGTAGGGACTTCACGAAATATTATATTTGTTGATAATAGCGATAATGATATGAAGCCTGCAGACACGCAATAATACCTAAAATACAGCGATAAAAACATACTCGTAGCACTACAATACTGTGGCTAATAGTTATTAAGTACATACGTTTACTCACCGAAGCACGATGAATAATCTTGGTAATTTTATTTTCCATCATCTTCAAGTCCTCTTTTGTGATGTACTCCTAAAAACAGCAATATTGGTAATAGTAAAAAATAAGTAAGGAATAATAGTCCCAAGTAAATTAAAATAAATATTTATTATTTTTTTCAACTAAAATTCATAATGTTTTGAACAAAACAGCTTTGTCAGACCATGTGTGATATAAATGTATCAGTAAAATAAACTGACACCAGGGCTAGTCACTGAGTGAAGCGAGGGGTTCAAGTCGCTCAAGACGAAGCCAAACCAAAGAGGTTTTATTCTGTGAAGTTGAGTAGAGCCTTAATACAATACCAGATGCCGTGCAATGTAAAGAAGTTATATTCGATTTTGCAAAATGAAACCTCTTTACGATCTCCTTAAAATATGTTCGAAGTTGCAAAATTTTCTTACGAATTAGACG
This sequence comes from Hypomecis punctinalis, assembly GCA_949316475.1. Classification (NCBI taxonomy): domain Eukaryota; kingdom Metazoa; phylum Arthropoda; class Insecta; order Lepidoptera; family Geometridae; genus Hypomecis; species Hypomecis punctinalis. The sequence goes on from OX438797.1 coordinate 13,286,608, forward strand.
TTCCAAATTTAAATCACTTTACTCCCTGGGAGTATCATACAACATTATTGACCTGCCATAGCCCTCGAGATAGTGCTAAGATAATGATTCAAATTTACGTTGAGATTCTGCGACACATTATGGGTAATTTTCGAGCAGGTAGTATGAAAAATAATGAACAACTTTCTTGATATACCTATATATGTCACACACCTTTTTAAAGTGTTCCATTTGACATCGGAGCTGTGAGAAGTCTTGTATCGCCCGTTGCCAGGGAGGTGGCGGTGCGGGCGCGAGCGCCTCACCAGCTGCTAAGCTGTGCTTTGCTAGATTTAAGGGTGTTACGTACTCTTTGGTAACGGCTGCAAATACAATAGAATTCACTCATTGACGTTGAATGAAGTCGTTATAGTCGAAGTAGATTTTGATTTGTTTATGTTGATAACTTGTATGAAGCATACCTAGTTAACCATTAACCGTTTATGTGGGTGTAAAGCTTATACGTTTTTTTAAGATCTAACAAAAAATAAACTAGGCATACTCACGATGCGGACCTCATACAAGAGGAATAAAAACAATGATATGACTCCATATGATACGATATTTTTAACAAACATTTTTTTAGTACACAATTTAATTCAAATTTTACTAAGGATTCATTATAGTCTGACTTAAGGTGGGCACACCGATCACACCGGGCAAACTGATCAGGTTTTCGCGTCACTCCAACTGGGAGCTAATTCAGTTAGTGAAAAGGTAGAAATTGGTGGCTCAATATTTGAAGACAGTAAAGCCATGATGTTTCTTCGATAACTTGTGTTATTTAAATTTTTCATGAGAAATTATCGTAACCGAAGTTGTTTGAAATTTGATTTCCTACAACTTTGATTCTCATCAACTTTTTCCAGGATCGATATTTTTTTAATAAGATGGTGCCATTTTGTTTCTTCTATAACTTGTGTTATTTCAATATTTCGTGAGAAATTATCGGAACCAAAAATGTCCAAAATTTGATTTCCTACAGCTTTAATTCCCATCAACTTTTTCTAGGATCGATATTTTTTTAATAAGTCTGTGGTGCCATTATGCTTCTCCCATAACTTGTGTTATTTCAATTTTTCATGAGAAATTATCGGAACCGAAGTTGTTTGAAATTTGATTTCCTACAACTTTGATTCCTCTCAACTTTTTCCAGGATTGATATTTTTTTTATAAGACAGTGGTGCCATTTTGCTTCTTCCATAACTTGTGTTACTTCAATATTTTATGAGAAATTATCGGAACCAAAAATTTCCGAAATTTGATTTCCTACAATTTTGATTCCTATCAACTTTTTCAAGAATCGTTTTTTTTTAATAAGACGGTGGCGCTATATTGTTTACAATGGCACCACTGTCATATCCGAAAAATATCGATCCTACAAAAGTTGGTGGATATTAAAGTTGTAGTAAATCCAATTCCAAAAAACTTTGGTTCCGATAATTTTTCATAAAATATTGAAATTGTGTGAGTTGTGAAGATTCAGTAAATCATCAAAGTGGTCCAAACATGCAAACCATCGGAATACCTATCGGCAATAGTAAACTACATTATCGCTGCAATTATTTGATGAACTGATGCGATCATTTTATCGTGTGTGCCCAGCTTCTGGTAGTGGTTTATACCACCACCAATTCCCACCTTTTAATTTACTGAATGAGCCCCATTTGGAGTGACGCGAAAAAACTGATCAGTTGAAATAACCGTGTATGCCCACCTTTATTATTTTCAAAACGAAGTCATGATGAGAACAAAAAATTCTGAAATATTGTACACGGAGACAGATGTATTCGATATCTAATCTTAAAAAATTATAATTGTTTGTCACAAACAATAACAATAACAACTGACTTCAAACTAATCGACCTCAAACCGGACTTCGGTGCAGTATACCGATTTTTGACCGACGAAACGGGAGGAGATACTCATTTCGACGCGTATATTTCTTTTATGTATAACCACGCATAACTTTTTACATAGTAGTCCGATTTCGATAATTATTTTTTTTATTGGAAAGAATATACTTCGAAATTAGTCCCATTTAAATTTTATTCAAATCAGCTGAGCCATTTTTGATAAATCAATAATAATGTGAAAAATGCTACATCGATCCGTGCGAAATATTCGCAAATTCTGTCACGGTTGAAGTCTGTCATGCTATTGTTTGCGAAAAATAATTGATTACAGTCGACGCCGCCATTTTCAAAAAAATTTTGGAATCGCTTGAAGAGTACTGAATTAAAGAAAATTAAAGTAAGTTAAAGTATTTATGAAACCATCTTGCAATGTATTTTTTTCGACGTGATAGCGTCTTAAAAATCGATGAACGCTGGCTGCACGCACAACAAATTATGTTCCGCCGGAGCCGAGCGTGCAAACGAGAGCATGGAACAAGCTTGTGACGCTCTATGATGTTATCACTTTAAATTATCGCCGTAAACCGACTTTACAGAAAACCATTATTTCTTTCACATTAAAAAAATTGAGAATTCAAGCAACATAGGAACAAAAAATATACCTACACATAAAATTGTGTAACAATCTTATAGATGAGTAGTAGTATATACGTAGACGTACCATTTTTCACTGACGCGCTATTTTTTTTAGTATCCCTACCGTGCACCTTTCCGTGAGGTTTTTTCACCAATTTGCGATCCACTTCAACATTTAAGTCTCGTTCCGGTGGACCACCACCCTAAAATCAAATCAAATACATGTGAGTATTTTCACATACTTATTTGTAAAATATGTAGAATGAACAATTGAACATTATATTTATAAAATACATATTGCGAAAATACTCATAATAAAACTTGAAATACATATTAGAGCATCGGTAAAAGAATAATTAAATAATCGGCCAAGAGCGAGCCGAACTCGCGCACGAAGGATTCCGTACCGTATAGAAGCCTCATTAATATATTTTATTATAATTTAATCATTTATTTTTAAAGGGAATATATAAGGTACTTAATATTCTGTGAATATTTCAAGGATATATACTTGTCACCGTTATTAGTAATATCGAGCGAAAAGCGGCTTAAAATTCAGGTTTGTTGTATGGGAGCCCCTCTTAAATATTTTTTTTCGGTTTTTAGTATTTGTTGTTATAGCGACAACAGAAATACGTCATCTGTGAAAATTTCAACGTTCTAGCTATCACGTTTCATGAGATGCAGCCTGGTGACAGACAGACAGACGGAAGGATAGAGGCGTCTTAGTTATAGAGTCCCCTTTTTATCCTTTGGGTACGGAACCCTAAATAATAGGTACGACTCTCTATATATTTCACTAAGTACTTGTCTGCTTTACTATCGAAAATTGTTTTAACACTGAACTTCGAAAATTTAAATGAGAGACTAATTCAAAATTCTGCTTAAATCAGAACATACTCATACTATCTAAGAATAAATAACTCATAAACGGATATTGTATTTTCTATTGAATAATGAATGATTCCTACAAAAGGAGAATATTACTCTCAGAAGTATAATATAGATAGACTAATAATTATATATTATGCAGCCAAACCCAATATCGCGAAAAAATCAGCTGTTACAAAACATACATACATTGTGCATACAAAATGTTTTACTTACAACAAAATATATGGAACAGCTGATTTTTTTTTGAGTTTTGACAAAACTTGCAGAACAAAAGTTGTTAGTTTTGATGTACAGAATAAATCCCTAAAAGGATGCTAATTGATTAGAAATAACCCTGTATATTTAGATACAGTAACTAAATGACACCCAAAGTACCCAGACACAAAGCAAATACTTATGTTTATCACATAAATACTTGCCCTGGGTGGGGATCATCGAACCCACGCCGCTTGGGCCCAGAAGTTAGGGTCACTATCCACTGAGCCACCGAGGCAGTCGTACAATACTGACCGTTTTTTTTTTTGCAAAGTACAGGCACTTCCACATTTGTATTTGTGAAATCACGATAAAGAAATCAGCTACTCCATCATTTCGGCAAGTCGATAAACTTAAAGAAACTTCTTGTAACTAACCTTTTTGAGGTCTTCCACTTCAAGTCGTAGTTGCGTGACGTCGCGCTTCATCTGGTGCCAGTACACTGGTTTGTTAGTTCTTGAAGATGTCCCTGTGATGGTTCCTAGATCAGTCCTGGGAGGCGACGGGGATCTTGACTGGGGCCCACATTGGCATCCCTCGGCTACTTTATTGTATTGCACGGGGGCGGCTGTTTAGTAAACATTTTGTTATGGCTTTTATAAGTAGGCTGGAAGCGCAATGGCAACAGAACAAAAATCGGCTGACTTAGCTCTTTTTCTATGTAAGTATGTATGGATTTCTACATCGACTTACTAGTGCACTAAACATTCAGAATGATGATGATCAGCCGGTAAAAATACGTAATAAAAGCACATCTTAAGACTAGCGGTTACGTGGTTATGGCCCTTATGCTTCGAGCAAATATCTATAGAATCACAATCGTGCAAAAAAATTGTCTGAGCCAAAACTCTGCCCAAGCTACGTAGTGGGCAGGCTTTTTAGTTAGTCGTAAGGCGATTGCAAGCCGACTACAACGCCGCGCGATGCCGAAGTGCTCAGTACAAGCACTAATTAGGTGACATAACGTCAAGATTCAATAAAACGGGTCATTGTGAATTATTTAATGCAAATATCTAAGTCGGTATGTATGACGGCGCTCGGATATTTTTTACTACTTTCACAAAGGGACTGTGGCTCTCTAGATATTTGCTCGAAGCCCTTATGAGACAGTATCAAATAAGACACGGAATCAACGTGAAAAAGAGCTAGTCTTGTCAAATTTGGGATAGACATTTTTTGCGGGCTATAATAAACATTTTAAGGCTTGAGTAAAAAGGTGCGTTGGTCTGTGTAAGCGTCTAGATCGACCGAATATTAGGATTTAGATAATATACATACTAAAATTATAAAGAGAAAACGTTTGTGAATTTGTGAGGTTGTAGGAGTAATCTTGTGATCTACGGAACGGATTTTGAAAATTCTTTTACCAATGGAAAGTCACATTATTTATAAGTGTCATAAGAATATCACGCGGGCAAAGGCGCGGGCAAAAGCTAGCTAGAAACTAGTACTAAATAAAATTATACAATTTCTCTGAGGCATTAGGTAGGAACATAAAGTTCAGTGTAACATGTAGTTTATCTTTCAGAACAAAACGATATCAAACGGATTGCTAGTGTACCATCAAGGTCGTAGTACCAAGTAACTTATCTATACGGAGCTGAATATAATTGGTACTGTATTTGATTGTTTTTGATTGTTTTTTTTTCATTTATTTATTATCATGGTCTGATACAGATATTTTCGCGTTTAAAGGACAGAAGAGCGACTTAAAACCCTTTGGCACAGCACTAACAGAATCTAGAGAAAGAATGAGGATAAATATTTTCCTGCTTTATGTGATACGAAGTAGATATTTTCTTGACATCCAATTTCTTTGTCAACGGCAAAAAGATCAGTGAGAATGCAATTCCGCAATACGAAGGTATTTTATTCATGGATCTATATGTGGCTAGGTATTAAGTACTTACAACTGAATCGCCCTCATAGAATGCAATAAGTATATTAAGTATGATTCTACTCAAAGGTTACCATGAATGTGCCACATCATAATCTTTCTAAATATTTATAAAGGTATTTCTGATATGCGAATCTTAGCAATCACCATAGTTAAGCAATGTTCGGCACGGTCAGTCTTCGGATGGGTGACCGCGGGTGACATTTACAAGCCTGAGTGCTGCCCATGGCAGTGTTACTTTAAATTAACCGGTTCCGGTTGTTTAAACCGTTTGGCCAAGTTAGAGGCCTTCAGGTGGCTTAAAAACTCTAACAACAGAGTGCATTGCGAGACGGCTCCGCGTGCTAGCACTAGCTAGCCAACTTGAGAAAGGTCGCCGAATGCGACCGAAACTATAGTCGTTACGACTATTCCTACACGTGAGTTCAGTCCCGTTATATATAGTATAAAATCTACTTACTTTAATGCAACCCTACTATGTTATTCGAAACTTTTATGTCAAAAAGATTGAATGCCACACTAGCCAAGAAAAAAAATGAGATTGCAATTATCTCACTATCTCTTCACACTTTTTAAAATAATAAGTAAGTTAAAATTGGTTTAAAAAGTTTGCAAGTGTACCTACTTAATGATAGATAATATGTAATAATATAATAATAACCAGGATGTTGAATTTCGGTTGTAAACTACATCCATGACTAAGTATTATTTTTACTAACATTATTATTTCATCAGTAGATCTAGAATAAACGCGAAACTATATAAAATAAAAAAAAATTCTAATAGATATTGCATTATACAATTACAAGTACCTATCATCAATAGCGATTAGATGTCTGAGATACTAGGCTCGCTCCTGAAAACTGTCATCTTTAACACCTATATCAAATATGGGATTATCATATTTTCCACCAGCCTTACCCGCTTCTTCGTCTGCGTGATATTTCGACTTTTTTGCAATCCTATACACTAAACCTTTTATTTTTCCGGGATGATAAGTAGAACAATGTCATTTTCCGACCTTTGAACTACATCCATGCCAAAAATCAAGGCAATCCATTGTTCTCTTGCTGTATGAAAGGTAAGAAACCAACTAATATTAATAAGGACTTGTAATATTAGTAAGAATTTATTTTATCAACCTTAAAGTCACGCGTGCAGGGCGGTGAGCCAGCGTTCACAATATTCCGCTCGTAGCGTGCACTTCGGCGTGCTCTTGAAATGCCTAGCTATTCGGCGAGCTGAGTAGAAAGCGTCTTTTTGCGCTTCTCTACACACTGCTGCTACCATTCTCAGTCTGTGTACTAGGAATATACTTAGGTATATGAATATATCTTTCATTACCTTTGCCTCCTTTGAGGTTGCACGCGCAGGGCGGCGGGCCAGCGTTCACAATATCCCGCGCACGCTGCGTGAGTTCCTCAGCACGCTCTTGGAACAGCTGTTCAGCGAGCTGAGTAGCCAGCGTCTTCGCGCGCCGTTCCACTGCGCGCTGCTCCCAACCCTCGCATTCCGGGTTATCATCCGGACCCGGCGTCATCTGTATGGCGTCTGCGCACGATAGCCCCACCCACTGGAACATGGCAACCATGAAAACTTCGCACTTAAATCTTTAATCGCTATGTATTAGCAAGTGGCATCGGCAGACGATTTCTTCGCCCAATAGAGGAAGAAAATGACTAAGAGCAACATTTTTGAAACGTTAAAAAATGACCCTTTTATGATCGCATGCTAAGATGTCCATTCGCACTAACATAGATTTTCAATGCTCGGTGCTCGGTAGTGACAATTTGTGGGTACATCTCAGCGAGCTACAAAAGTAGATAGGTACTTTTATGACGCTGTATTAAATATGCCCATTGAAATAGCAACTGAAAACTTAATTGGACTTCACGTTCTGTCGTATATCGTAACATTGCTAAACGTCAAGTGATCTGGATAGTGACTTATCTAACTACGCTCTATATCACCGTCGTTGATCGATTTAACGACAAACTTGCACATTGTCATATCTCATATCATAGAGCAGTCTCTTAAAGTGCTCTACGAAGTTGTAACGACCCAAAAGCAGTTTTCGATTATTTCCAATCAGTTTCCCTAAACATTCAGTTTTTCACTTCACGTTGATTAATTTGTAGGCCTGCAAACTCTACCCGCTGAAATTAAGTGTCAAAAAACGCAGTGTGCACTAACCTTAGCATGATAGTTTTCAATAGACGTAGCTATAGCTATATCAAGCTCTTCAACCAACAGTTTAGAGAAGTAATTCTTCAAATGAGTCTTTAAGTCCGAGGCTCTATCCCAGTTATGTTTATCTTCTAAGCATTTCAGTAGTTGGCAAGGCATCAGTGTCACAGCGCTAGTCATTTCGCCTTGCAACCCACCAAACAGGTCCGAGAATAAATTGGTAAGCAGTTTTGACCGCATCGACGTGCATGAACAACTTTCCTGAAAACCGCATATCATTGTTGATATTGCAATTTGTTTTACGTAGGTACCTATTTGTTTCCGCGATACGGTCACAAATCATCAAAAACTACTGTGCACAAGTGTAATTTTAGTAGATAAAGCCTTTGGGGTGGTAAATAACATACAGATACTAAACCTACAAAACAATATTGAGAAAATGTGTTGTATATGTAATTATATCCGTTCGAGTCTGAGTACTTCATCAATACTAAAGTCTATGATGATGATGTATTCATTCCAGGCCATTTTCGGCCAGGGCGACTGCATTATGTTACTTGATGGGTCCTCACATGACTGAAGTAACCAATTTTAACGATGAAAGTTCGAGAACAGGTGCTACATGTATTACATGCTCTATAAAGTCGGAAAGAAAGCGATTACCAATATTTTATCTTCTGGAGAGCATTTGCACAGAGCAGCGAGCGAGGCCGTGCGTTTGGCTTCCACCCCCACGCTGACTGGCAGCTGACAACGGCACTCCATCACCTTTTCCCTTAGTGCTGCTAGCTCTTCTCTCTTCTTTGTAAGCTCATCCATCCTCACTTGCATTCTCCCATCGCATAACGCTTTACAGCCTTCCAAGTCTTCTATAATTTCCATTTTCTCCTGACGCAAGTCCTCTAACTATAAAACAATGTATAAAATATCTTAGATAAGCATTACAATAATTTGCCAATCACCATGATACGAGGACGCTAATCAATTAATCATCGATTAAAACGTACGTATCTAATCAATACCACTTTTTTATTATCCATCATAAGTAATTATTACATTAAAGATTCAATTTTCTTTTACCATTCTGTTTACGGTGAAAAGTTTTGTTCACAAATTTTTGATTTAGTTTCTTTACAACACAATCGCAGTTATGAAAAGGATTGACCGAGTTTTTATTAATTGTTAAATTTTTGTGATGTGTAGGTAATTGTATACTATAAAAACTATTATTTTCTAAATATTGCTCTAACCTATGGTCATATCATCATTAAGACCGAGATATTGCCTGCCACTATATGAAAAGTTTGTTACAAATGTAGGCAATCTAAAATCTGTCGCGCAGCATGCCTCATTATCGCAGGCTCTTCACGTTGTTTGCACCTAAATCTATATAGACACTACACACGGGTCTACAAAGGTTGAACTCTCGCAACATTGATGTAATTTTACTTGTTCAGTAACCACTTTTACCACTAAACCATCCCTGAAATCGAAGTCAGCTGTACCATAGTAGTTTTTGATTCTTTTACTTTGACGATGCTATTGCTGAATAACGTAACATGGTATTTATAAATTTTTTGATATGTAATTATAATTTCTTTATTTTCATACTCGTTGACATTTTTAAACTGATAATGACATTGTTATTTTTCATGATACTGATACAATTTTATTTTTGATTTGTATTCTTAATATTATTTTTTGTGTACCTAATGATACTGATCTTGTAAAATTTAAAAAGTGTGTTTATTTATTTATAGTAAAAATTTAATTAAGTAGAACTTTTAAAAATTGTAACTAGACGCTTCCAAGTGCCTGTATATGAAATGAAATGAAAATGAAATGAAATTGTTTATTCACCAGACAATGTCCACAGATTAAATTAAAATTACAATTCAAATACTAAAATGTCAACAAAAAGAATAAAATTACAATATAAATACTAAAATGTCAACAAAAAGAATAAAATTACAATATAAATACTAAAATGTCAAAAAAGCTAAATAACGGGAGCGTGATACGCTCTCCACGTTCGATGCAGGGGACTGGAGTCCCACTCTCTCGCCGCCGAGACCAGGGAGTTGGAGGAGCGGTACAGCGCCGCGCGGGCGCAGGCCGAGCGCGCCCGCAGCAGCGCCTGCCAGCCGGGCGCTCGCCCCGCCGCAAACATGCCGCTCGCGCTGCACCACCGCGGCAGTCGGAACATGGCGCGCCACGCATCGTTGTATTGCACCCTCATCTCGCTAAGTGCCGCTTTGGTGTGGTTTGTCCACAGTTCTACCGTATATACGCTCGTGCAAAAACTGATAAAAAGCTGAGTTTATACGGAGTCGCTACATTTGTGGAACCTTCTGGCCAGCATGTTGGCGCGCACGGCGATGGCTCGCCGCTGCCTCTGTATGTCAGCGTGATCCGATAGGTCGGAGGAGATCATGTGCCCGAGGTACTTGACTTCCTCGACTCTCTCTAGCGCGGCTCCGGACAGCATAAGAGGAGGCAACCGGTTACCGTAATTAGAGGCGCTTTTAAATACCATGTATACCGATTTATCCGCATTGTATTTCATGTTATGCTCCTCGGCATAACTCTCGCAAATCGCCAATAGTTTTCGCATCGCGGATACTGACGGGGCTAACAGTACCATGTCGTCTGCGTATGAAATATGATTGGCAGTGGTCCCGTTGATGGAGCATCCTACGCCTGACTTTATGAGCTTCTCGGATAAGCCGTCCATATACAAATTAAAGATGGGTGGAGACATACTTCCACCTTGTCTTACTCCGCATTCGAGGGTGGTAGGTGCAGAATACTCATTTTTCCACCGTACTCTATTCCTTTGCTGCTCGTACCAGTTCTTTAGTACCTGGACAACTTGGTTAGGAACCCTCCGGTCTCGTAATTTTTGCCATAGCAATTTGTGATTTACGCGATCGAATGCTTTGCTAAGGTCGAGATAGCAGGCTATAACCGATGTATTTCTTCTCTTATAATATCCCGCAACCTGTTTCAACACATAGATAGCAGTGGTGGTTGATGTGTTACTTTTGAAGCCATATTGACAGTCCGACGATTCTATGTAGGGAGCAGCATAGCTATGTAAAACCTTCTCCAACAGCCTAGCCACCATATTAGCCAGTGCTATCGGCCGATAATTATTGATGCTAGATACATTTTTTCTTCTATTTTTACAAATAGGAATAATTACTGTATCAGTGAGGGCCGTCGGGAGATGACCAGTTTTAATGATGGCCGTGAAAAGGACCGACAGCACATGGTACATTCCTAAGCCGCCGTGTTTAATATGATCTATGGTCAAGCCATCCAAACCCGGCGACTTTCCGCCGGCTGTTTGTTGTACTACGTTCGCAATGTCTTTCACGGATATCGTAATATCGCTGTCGGATTGAGTATGCGATACTTCCTTAATCGGTCGGGTAATAGGCGCGGGCTGGTTAAACATTATACTAAAGTTTTCGGCAATATTTCTGTCATCCGTCACTCCGTCTATATGAGAAGGGAAATTAGAAGGCGACTTTACTGCTTTATTTATTCTGTGCCAAAATTTAGCAAAATTTTTATGTTTCATCTCCATAGCTATGTTATCCATAGTAATCTGCTCATGATTTTGTTGGCAATATTTTAGCGCTTGTTTAAAATCCGCGCGCTTTTTCTTGCGGTCGTCTAGCACGGGTCCGGTAGTGGGGCGGCCGGCTTGGTTCCATAGACGTAATGAGTTACAGGAGGCGGCATATTTATCAGCGACATATTTGTTCCACCCCGGAATTATATTCTTTTTACGAGGGCGACGTCTCTTTATTTTAAAACAATTCATAGCAGAAGTCTGCATTATATTTATAATCGAATTGTAAAAACTATCAATCTCTGCTGACTCATGTATAGTGTCTACGGAATAAAGAAATTTTGACTTGACTTGAATTGACATACAAAAACCACTTCAAATCTCGACCTATATGATTATCTGCTTTTTTCGCAATTGCAGTAGTCATAGTCTATTGTTTATTGAAAACCACTGTTACAACTTTACAAGTGAAATCAAAAGTCAAATCAGAATAGTGCCATAGTGAGTATTTGGACTTAATTTTAGAGTATCAGTTCCCCCGTATAGTATAGCTATTTATAGAGTAACTGTTTACTTCAGCTTAAGTTTTCTCGTTAAATGAGTCATCACCGAACAGGCTGGTAAAGATCTCAGCAGTGAGGGCTTGGGCGTGCGTTCCACCTCCTCTACCTCAATCGTGATTGCACACACCGCTACTCTTTCACTCTACAAACTCTGTAGATTGCGTCGCGCTTGGCCTGCTTTGATCAATACGTAGTAGTTACTTACTTTAGCCTTAGTCTTTTCGTTGAAAGCATCTTCTGTGAGTAGCTTGGCGGAGACCTCGGCGGCGGTCACGTGGCGCACCCAGCTCATATCACGAGGCGCGCACGACCTTGGTCGTGATCACGTGCACCGCTGCCACTTCGCTCTGCAAGCTCTGTATTGTTGCCACGCTTGTTCTTCTTTGAACCCGGACCAATACATAGTAGCTACTTACTTCAGCCTTAGTGTTCTCGTTGAGAGCATCTTCTGCGAGCAGCTTAGCGGAGACCTCGGCTATTTGATCACGGAGCGCGGCCAGCTCACCCCGCGTGGCGCGCTCGGCCTCGGTCGTCATGGCGCGCACCGCTGCCACTTCGCTCTGCAGGCTTTGGACGTTACGCCGTGCTTGCTCTTCTTTGAACTAGTTTAATAATTAAACTTAGGTAATTATGACGGACGAACAAAAGAAAGACAAGATTCGATGACACAACTCATTAAACAGTTATTTTCCAACTACTTTGCAAACAATATTTTTGTCTTGAGGTACCTGCAATTTCTGTTTTATATTTTATCATTCATCAAAGAACAGATTATTTCAAAAACAAAATCAATCATTGGCAATAACACCAATCTAAAGATTTCGTAATGGTAAGGCTGCTTTTTGATCATGGAAAGATGCACAAATGTGCAACATACAAGGAAAAATAACTCTATTATTCCAGCAATACAGAGTAATAAAATCATCATGTTACACATAAAGTGCTGGATTTTCCCCTCATACTGTTAATTAGCGGCTATCTCATCTCTTGTGAACATCAACAGCCAAATCACCTTTATTCGCTACCCTATAATATGCAATCGTCTAAACTACTCGATGATAACACAATTCCTGTCGAAAAGCGTTTGTTACGAAGCTTTGATTAAAAACTTAGAATTTCATAACTTTCAAATCCTACATTTTACGGAGTAGTCCGTAAGCGTAACGATAGAATTAAATATAGGGAACGTATATTTTCTGCTAAGTACCTACTTTCCTCCTAGTGCTAAACAAACTTTTAGATTGGATGCGCAAACGCGCCCGGAGATTGCAGTAGCTTCGTCAGATAAATTAAAAACTTGATAACGGTGTAAAACTCTTATCAAAATGATGAAATTAACCGTTATTATTTGCAAACAATAATCCTTGTAATCGTATTATTCATACAGGGAAATGAATTTGCATAAAATATGGCGACGACTTGTGTGGTTATAAATGCCGTAAACTATTTGACCAGGCAAACTTTCTGGCACCATACAGACGTGTGTTCCTATAGGATTTAAAAAAAACCGGACACGTGCGGGTCAGGCTTGCACGCCGAGGGTTCCGTACAAATCCTGGCACATAATTGTACTGTTGAATTCTCTATAGTATAATTAAATAATTTAAACCGAAAAAAGTTTTCTTATCTTTACTTTTCTCGTCATACATCGAAAATTATACATTGTAAACCTGTTTTAGTATGTTCTAATGAAGCTCTTATATATGATATATCCCACAGGATACGATTTACTCACTTTGAATTTGGGCCTATATATTTGGAATTTAGGCTCTATTTTTTTTTTGATTTCATTAAAAATGTACAGTTTTCAGATTTATTCCTTTATGTGTACTCTAATATAATGCTTCTTGCCAAATTTCATAGTTATAGATCAACTGGAAGTATCCTGTAGGTTTTTGATTCCCTTGTGAGTGTCATAATTTGCAGTTTTACGTCATAAACGGCTCTATCTTTTTTCTGCTGTAACTGAGAAATTTGATTTTTTGACAACTGTAAGATACCTATATGGTATAAATGTCAACTTCTTAACTTTACGCGTTTTTGAGATAATAGGTCTTGACATACGGACAGACGGACGGCAAAGTGATTCTATAAGGGTTCCGTTTTTTCCTTTTGAGGTACGGAACCATAAAAAGAGACAGTTTGCAACTAGGGAGTATTATACCCTGGTATTATTATATACAGGGTTATCCAGAGTTTGTGTACTAAGCCGAAAGGAGGTCGTTCAGACCGTCGTCATTTTGAGCAACTTTTTCTATCAGTGGCCAACCTGAAATTCAAGAAAAAAAATCAGCTGTTCCATTTTACAGTTCATTGATTCCAAGTGGCAATTTTGTATGGAACAGCTAATATATTTTTCGACAATTTTGGCTGGCCTCATAGTAAAAGTTGCTCGTAGTGATAGCCTTAATCATCCCCTTTCGGCTTAGTAGGTACAGAGCAAGCAGATAATTTCCTTGGATCTCCATCTCCAAGGATAAAGATCCTTGCCAGTGCTATACATGCGTTTTAGTAGCATAAGATTGAAGAGGTTATATAAGATTCTCACCTGAAGATCCCTGTCGAAGAACTGAGTCTTTGCAGCCTTGCTCAGCCATAACAGCGACTAATCTGGCCGACTCCTCGCTAGCTTTCACCCTCAGACATGCGTGTTCAAACACTTGCTTCTCGAGCTCGCTGAGCAGACCGCTCTCGAGCTTGCCTCGGGCAGTATTAATGATTTTTCAGTTCCTTCGGGCACTCAGGCATTCTTGTCGCATAAGATAAGAATATTATCAAACCTTTTCAAGTTAAATAATTATGCCTATCCTATCTTACCTGGAAGTCCCTGTCTAACTGAGCAGCTCTGCAACCTTGCTCGGTGATAACAGCGTCTAATCTGGCGGACTCTTCGCTAGCCATCATCCGCAGACAGGCGCGTTCACACACTTGCTTCTCGAGCTCGCTGAGCAGACCGCGCTCGAGCTCGCCTCGGGCAGTATGAATAGTTTTTCAGTTCCTTTACCAGTGCTACACAGGCATTCTTGTTGCATTAGATTGAAGAGGTTTGATAATATTCTTACCTCAAGGTCCCTGTCTAACTGAGCAGCTTGCAGCCTTGCTCGGCTATGACGGTATCTAATCTGGTGGACTTCTCACTAGCCTTCATCCGCAAGCCGCGAGAAGGAAGTGTACAAGGGAGGCTTCCCTTGTACACTTCCTTCTCGCGCTCGAGCTCACCACGGGCAGTGCGGTCCTTCAGTTCTTTCTCCGGGGCACACAGATGTTCTTGTCACAAGATTGCAAAGGTTATATAATATTCTTGCCTGAAGGTCCCTGTCTAACTGAGCAGCTTTGCACCCTTGTTCGGCTATGACAGCGCCTAATCTGGAGGACTCCTCACTGGCCTTCATCCGTAAACAAGCTCGCTCGCACACTTGCTTCTCGAGTTCGCTGAGCAGACCGCGCTCAAGCTCGCCTCGGACAGTGCGGTCCTTCAGCTCCTTTGTCAGAGCTATACAGGCGTTCTTGTAGTTTACACGTTCTTCCAACATTTTTGTAATCTGGAACAAGAGTTGGTAACTCAAAGGAGTGATGACGTAGAGTTTTTGTTACCGACTTGATATCTAATTGAGCAATTTTGAGAAAAGCTGTCTTATGCTGAGAGTATCGAGGGTTGAGGAAACTTTATGTTACTGAGCAAAACCAACACAGATTTATTAAGTGAGGCCGTCCTATTGCCATGAGAAGTCATTTATGACACGTTTGCCGAGAGCTAATAGATGCCGGGGCGTGGCAAGCCTCGTCAGGGTTGCACCCTTGCTCGGCTATGGCAGCGAAGCGCACGGTATGTAGTAACATTACAAATACGTCAGGTTAAAGCAGCCGCTTGGTCTATGTCTACATTACGTGCATTTCCATGTAAGTAGAGCTTCCAAGAGACCTGTTTAGCGATGTCTTCCTCCTTCTCCTCGGCGAGGGCGAGCCGGCGCTGGTAGCCGCGCTCGAGCTCCTTCCAGGCGGCCTCGGCGCGCTCGAGCAGCTCTACCCGCTCCGCCTCGCGCCGCGCCAGCATGCCGGCACGGTTCCGCAGCTCCGTCGTCGTCACATCCATGGCTGCCAGCCGCTCGGCACAAATAGATTCTATGCAACACGCCTATGCAAAAGTATTATATTAACGCTCTACACGCGTAGAGCCCCATTGAACTTACACAAAAACAAAGGCGACTAAAATATTTTTTTTTTTATTCCGTATAGGTTTGCGTTTGACTACATACTGCCTGATGTTGAGCAGATATCCGGTCTAGGGTGTAGCACGCTCACCTAGAAGATACCTATTTACTCGTGATTTGAAGACACCCACGTTGTACTTAAGCGGGAAGACAGACCAAGGCAAAGCGTTCCACATTCTGGCTGTTCGTATGAGGAATGAGGATTCGAAAAGCTTAGTTCTAACGTGCGGAATGTCCACCATAAAAGGGTGGCGCTTTGGTCGCGTCTGTCTAGCCGTACGATAGAAGAAAGGGGCAGGTGGGACCAGATTGTGCAACTCCTGAGCGCACTCTCCGAAGTGTATCCAATAAAAGGCCGACAAACACGCTACCTTTCGTCGATATTCAAGACTTAGTTAAGGTTTCGTTGTCAATCAGCCTCCTGGCTCGCCTTTCAATCGCCTCCAGAGCCTCCAATTGATATTTGGCAGAGCCATCCCAAAGGTTAGAGCAGTATTCCATGCAAGACCTGACTTGTGCTTTGTAAAGACTAAGTAGTTGCTCAGGTGTGAAATACCGTCTCACCTTAGAGAAAACGCCAAGTTTTTGGAGGCTAATTGGGCTTTTGACTCTATGTAGGAGCCAAAGTTAAGAATCTCAATCCAATACAAAACTATGTATCGCCTAAATATATCCAGGAATCAAACCCGGATCCCCTTGCATCAAATGGAGAGAAGCTACTTACCAATTACTGCGGGCATCATCTTTTTTTTTTTAAAGGTAGTTCTAATCTAGCATTATATTCATCATTACAACCAACTATTTCACTATGTGACAACACTTTTAAATCGCAACAAAAATCGTCTGTAATCAGAAGGGATGAGAAATGTGGTCAGATATACTAAATAAGTTATACTCAGCTACTACGATAATAAACCAAACAATGGTGGCAATTCACTAGGACTTTGACCGTTCATCAATCCACCTTGTTTGACTGAAAATTATCTGAATACAAATAAAATCGGACCTAATACAATATTTTTATGAAGTAAAATTTAAACGCCTTGTCTAAAACAACATTGGCGACCATCACAAACCACAAACATACCGTTAGGCGCTTCAATAAGTTTTTATAGCTTAAAATAATTTTATACTAGCGTTTCTTAAATTCAATCCATCTAGTCAAGTATGCGACCACGAATAGCCACGAAAAGAACTCACTCCGACGTGTGAAAAAGTGACAGATATATACTTTGCCATAACGATGTCTCGTTCTGACACTACGAACGAAATAATTCGTGGCGCGTATACTAGCTCGGATAAATAAAATTGCACCGATTTATCTACGTATCCTTTACAGGCGTTAAGTATTCTTGCTAAAACAAAACACCTCTTGATAAAAAAAATCAGTGAATGCATAAATGCGTCTTGTTTCGTTCCTTGTATTACACATTTTCTTTATGAGAAATTGATATAGGTACTAAAGTGCGCTATAACGTTATAGCGTAGTTAATTAATCGTTTAAGGATAAAAGGATAAACCTGTTCGATCTTTTCTATAGTATCCTTTTCGGATGCCCTCGGTTTCTTCGAGCCGCCTCCACCGGACCCGCGACAACGAGAAGTGTTATCCATGCGCATCACAATCTTATTTACATCAGGCAACTTGACCACAGGCCCCATCGCAAAGGAATTAAAGCTTGAAAAACCTCCTGGCTTGAAACTTGAAGGACCTTCGGCTTTAAATGGCTCAAAATATGAAGGAGCTCCCGCTTCAAATGACTTGAAACTAGAAAGGCATGCTGCTTCTTCATATCTAGACTCTTCTGAATTTTGAGATAGAGAGACCATCTCTGGTGTTACTATTTCACAGCTCATCTTGGATTCATTTGATGCTTTTGATAAAGGCTTAGCGTCGAATGGCTCCTGGTTACACGATTTGGATGGGTGTTCTTCTTTTATTTTCTTCATACACGATTTGGATGGGCGTTCTTCATTTACTGTCTTGTTTTCGACAAATCTGTGAGAGTTTAAAAATTATTAAAAATCCGTGGTCAGTTGAGAATTGAGTAAGCTTTATGTATTTGGTTAAAATGATTTCCTTTTATCCCATAGCAGGAGGAAGCGGGGGCAAAATGTTTCCACTCTTACGTATATACTTGAAGCTTTCTATATTTTCACGTCAACGAATCGAATACTTGAGAGTATTGTATGTATTTACGTCTGTCTCATACTAGGTAAGTATAAAAATAGATAATATACGTAAGTAGGTTCGTGTAAGTCGTGTGGCTAGTTAATGATGTTAGAGTCTTTAAAATGTCTGACATGGCTAAATTGTTAAAACAACGGTAAATAGATAATAATAACTTTATTCCGGTTAATAAACTATCATCCTATGTATCGACCTACGGCTGGGTACAGGTTACCTGAGCCACCTTCATACCATTTTTCCCTATCTCGGCCTTATTTCACCGTGTCTTATGGGAACTACATTCCCTATAAATGCAATATGTTCTTGAGCATTAAATTTAAAAAACCTACTTCTTCTTTTTTGTCGTGTCAATGGTTCAAAAATGTTATATTATTTTCTTAGAGAATAATACTCTAAGATTATTTTACTATAATTATCTAGGTACCATAGAATAGATACCTACTTTCGCCTGTGTTTCTCCAATTTAGAATGAGCTATACAATCAAGGGGACAAATGGTTTGTAACAGATGATATGGAATTGACAACATTTCAAATTTTTAACATAGTTATATTTATTTATTATCTGAAAGAATATTGCAAAATAACATATACGTATTTTTTATTTTTCCAATTTGACTTATATTTTCTGTAAAATTAAGTTTTGAAAAGTAGCTTATTCTAAAAGGACGTAACTGCAAAATTTAGGACTCATAAACAATTTTACTGAAGCCACATTAGAAAAAAATAGGTGCTAGCGTTGCTGTCACTGTCAATGCCAAACAATCAGTCACAATTCACAACAAATAGGCCAGGAGGTCAACGCAAAAAGTCCACTATGTACCGCGGTATACCATGGGAAGAAAAATATAAAAAATGTTCAACAACTGCCAATCACTTGAAATATGTAACAGGGTCTGCCATACAGGCTTTAAATTAGCACCACTTAAAAGAAGAAGAATAAGTAGTACTAGTTCCAAGATACTTTTAAAATTCAAACGGATTCTTCCACCAAATGCTATGGAACCCAGCTGACTGACTCCAGGGTATTGATGTACATCATTTTGATAACTATGTAACAATAATTCAGCTTTTGGAAAGTATTTGCATTTTTTGCGTTTACCTCTCGGGCTAAAACAAAATAAGTAATTTGAAAATGACACTGACATTTTATTTTTAAATTACATTTTATGTGTCAACACTGTCAGTGTTAACTGTCATTTTATATTGCTAGTATTTTTTTTATCATTGGCAACTGCACTTTCAGTATAAATCCCGAAACGGCTTGGGTGAGAGTTTTTATCTAATATCTTAGCAGTTACTGCACTAAAAATTTTGGAAAAATAAACATAATGATCAGCATCCCGATATCTCGAAATGGTTTTGGAATTTCATAGCCTTGTGAAATATGAAAACTTGTCAATTTTTTGTTTAATTAATCAATCAATCTAAAACACGTGTACCTTACTGTTTAGCAATTAAATAACATCTAATAAATCGTATGATAAGTATAACACTTCCTTAAGCAGATTCTACAAAAAGCCCTGGCACTAGAAATCTATATCATTACCATCTCGACACTTCTAAGAATTGCAGTTTCCTATAATTCCTCACCATTTATGTTTACAAGTAAGCGAATTAATAATTAAATTCGAATACGTCATTACGCTTACGCGTATAAACACTGAGTTAATACAACCTGTGCGTATTAAAGATAAGAATAAATTATTTTGTGCAATTAATACCTGCCATTCAATGTAAATTTTATATAGCGTAAGGTTGCTTAAGTCGTACCCCCTAAGGAAATTACACTATAATATTCACTGCAATTGAAATAAAACAAAATCAACTACATCTACTGAATCTTTATTTTATTGGCTTTTATTTAACAATCATAGAAACTCGAATATCTATCATGAAAATAGATATATTAACGTTTTTCAAAAACTGACCTTGGTTACGATTAAGGCACTTAGTCGCCTAATTCGTACCACCTATCGCCTTAGTCGTACTTAGAAAACATATTAAAAACTATATAGAGATTGAGAAGTATTCATCAGAAATCATATGAACAACTAAAAACCATAAACAATTTAGTCTAAGATCAATTTTTTTTGGTTCTTAAGTATCTAATATTAGTATTTTTGATATACTAAATTATACCAGAAAATTAAAAAAATCAGATTACGTAATGCATTATTGAGATACACAGATATCACAAATATATTTTTTTATATTGACTTCAACGGATTTAAACGGTATTTAAACCTTTTAAATGTCGTCGAAGTGTAGGCATAGGAGTACTAAATCTTCTATAGGACTCATTGACTACAATTTCTCTATTTCAATGTTTCTCCTAAGCTTTGTCCATAACTATCCTCCTGCTTCCAAGTATTATACGTTCTGATCGTCATATTTTTATTTACCTGATAAACAATAATATAAATTGTAAACAATTTTTTTAATACCTAAGTCGTACCGGTACGAGTAAAGAATTTTGTACAGGTACGACTTAAGCAGCAGGGGCTTGTAACCTTAAAACTAAAATATTGACGTAACCTCATAAAGTTCGATCGGTTGAAATCGGCTAAACAATAAATGTTATTATATAGCAAATAAATGTTACACATTAATGTAAATAAAGAAAGAATATTAATGTTACAATCCTGCTATAAATAATTTAGAAATGAGTCAAATTTTTTATTGTAGACTGTATCAAAAACTTATTTTTTAAATATTTTTGCTTCATGAAGGCAGTCGGCGGTCTATTTGTTTACATTTGCTCACTCGACTGAAAAGTTTATTTTGACATTACTAGAAGGCGCAATTTATAAGTATCAGACGAGATATTGCCAGGGTACGACTTAGGCTGTGGTACGACTTAAGCAACCTTACCCTAATCTTATATAAAACGTAACCTGAAGATAAGAATGTTATAATGTAACTAATCATTACCAGAGAACGTTAAAAGCTGAATAAATTTTAAGATAAATTGCAATTAGCAAATAATTACCGCACTTACAACATTGCAACGCTCTAAGCACTTATTATACTTCTAACTGTTCGTAAAATGGTAGGTACATGCGCACAGCGCAACTAGATTGAATATTACAACAATATTACAAATGTCGTTCCTAAAGTTTTAGGTACAATAATTAAATAGATCCTTTGTTTGATACAAAGATATGACCAAAAAATCAAATAAATGTTAATTAAGTGATTCTGAGAACAATTTAGTCCTTTTTTTTAATTGACTTGCATTTTAATTTTGCAAGTAGATTAGTAAACGCAAAGATGTCAGTTTACCGCATATGAAGCAGGCGTACTTAATTACTTATTCTACGTGAACATGGACATAAACCATTGGTCATCTCTAATAAGATATTTTTGAGACACGGCTTCACCTTAGCGAATATTGAGTACTTATTAATAAAATAATACTAATATTATACCTAAATCTGAAAGTCACAAAGTGGTCTGTTTGTTACTCATGCAGCAACTTTTGAATTACATCAATGCCAAAAATCAAATCGGGCCATTGCTCTGTTCTTGCATGAAATAAACCAATAAATACACTTTCGGATTTATAATATTATAAGTACAAAAATAATGTATTACCGGCATAGACTGTCCACATCACGGTGTCCCAGTTGTTGCCAAGCGAGCAAGGCGCAAGCCAAGTGACGCTCGTACGGGTTTTCGGACAATATAGTTTGGATATCTCCATCATCTGATACATCTTCCAGTCGACTTTGAGCAGAAATTACAGCTTCCTGCAATAAATGACACAAAATCATTGCAAACACTGGATGTGTTGCTCTGGAAAGTACAAGGATTAACAAAGTTAATATCCTCTTCATTATGAATAACTTTTAACATTAGATCAATCCGGAAATAGCAAAAAAAGCTGTTTCATACAAAATGTTCAATGACCGATTCGACAAAATGTTTGTTTTTAGGGTTCCGTACCCAAAGGGTAAAAACAGGACCCTATTACTAAAACTCCGCTGTCCGTCTGTCCGCCTGTCCGTCTGTCACCAGGCTGTATTTCATGAACCGAGATAGCTAGACAGCTCAAATTTTCACAGATGATGTATTTCTGTTGCCGCTATAACAAAAAATACTAAAATCAGAATAAAATAAATGAGGGGGGGCTCCCATTCACCATCATATTTTGCCGTATTTGCTCCATAATAATAACGGCAACAGGTAGACGCTTGACATGGGGTTAAGGGAGTTCCCATAGGGTACGGAACCATTTGCGCGCGAGTCCAACTCGCACTTGGCCAAATTTTTTTCGACTTACATGTTTTGCTCTATGGTTCATGTACACGGACAGTACCTAGTGTACCTACCGACAGGTGCAAGTAAGAAATACAAACTCGACCACTTCCGGTATTCTGTGGTGTTCTATAACACGACCATCCACAAAATTAAACCAACATCTGAACAATCTAACAAAAAGAACAAATAAAATTCTTAATTTTTGTTCAATAAACATTTCAATGATAGTCTAATTTGTTTGTGATTTACGAATTCCTGGATTTTAAACGCGATAGTACTAGTTCTGTTAAAATGGCGTCAGCTCCATTAACAGATGTGTGCGAATAGTGAAAAAGTATCATCTGGTCGTATTGTGGACATTATTTCCGTTTCGATGTGTACTCAGCATTATTGTTACAAAGCTAGCTGCACCTAGTGAATTTCAGGCGGATTCCACTATCATAATCACTAGATATTATTATCATATCAGCCGTATGACGTCTACTCTTGGACATAGACTTCCCTCATGAATTTTACTACCGACAGACCGATTACATCAAACTTGTTTCTGCTGTCTTAATCTAATTCTGCTGTTTTACTTATGAAACCCTGAAATTCCACTACATTATGTAACAAATGTCACTAGAGCTACTAACATGTTTATTTTTCCTTATGAAGTCCTTTATATCCAGTGTACGGGCCGGAAACGCAACTTCTTTATCGAGTTGGGACATGATTCGGTCTGCTCGTTAGTCGTGAAAATTAACAACATGCTGCTTAATTATACTTGCATAACCCAACAGTTACAGAGTTACATCTCGAGACGAGAAAATTTTAGGCGATTTTGCGAACGCTGCCCAGCCCCATCCGAGTTGAACATGGTCAATGCTTACCTTTAAATTCAATGTTGGGCTCTTTTCAAGGGCTTTAGAAAAGTTCCAGACGATCAAAGTGCCTAATGACGGTTCCGGGACATGCAAAGAGGTAGGTTTCATGGTTGTCAAATTACTCGTACTATTTCGGACCGGACCCTGAAATGCAACGTATTATATTATAAAGCACTACTTTTGTGAAATATAAATCAATGGTCTTACTCCAAACCTATCCCGCCTTACCACAAAAGATTTGAACACGCCTTAAACACTGTTTAGCCGTGCAATTTGTACTGTTAAACATTGTCTGCGTGCGTAAAACTTTTGTGGTAAGATGACGGTACGTGTTTAGAAAAAATAAAACACTGGCCCTATTAATGAAATTTTATTAAATTTCATAAATCGTAAACGGTAAGTTATACGAAAAAGTTTTCTGAAAGCAAAAGATGAGAAATTTTATTTTTTACAATAATGATTTTAATAATTTTTGCCCTAAAGTAAGTACATAGTTTCCAAGATATCAGCCAAAAATATTTTTTCAAGTTGGCGCTTGAAGTTCCACCTGGATCTGTCAGCATTTTGTTTGTGATTTTATGCTCAGTAACGGATCCCAGTAGAAGCCGTGGTGGTCTAGAGATAGTGAAGAAGCCGTGGTGGTCTAGAGGTAGTGACACCCGCCTTACAATCGTGAGGGCATGGGTTCAAATCCCCGGTCCCGTACCAATGAGTTCTTTAGAATTTATGTACGGAATTTCACACCACTGGCTTTTCGATGAAGGAAAACATCGTGAGGCAACCTGCATACGTCCGTAGAAGAAATTCGATGGCGTATGTGAATCCATCAACCCGCACAGGGCCAGCGTGGTGGATATGGCACAAACACCCTTCGTGGGTAGGCCTACGTCCCAGTGGACTATTAAAAAGGCTGGTACAGAACGGATCCTAAACCTTATTAAAAAATGGATCGGAAATTTAGTGCAAAGTTGACCAAAAATAACGTCTTTTTTCCTGTACTATAAGACAAATTCGTGGGTTCTGGTTTTAATAAAATAAACGAAAAACTATGACGACAAAATTTTCTGTAAAATTATTTATCAAGCCCCTGACATAGTAAACTATTAAAAATAAAATAATGATTTCGGCAGCATAACGTTCTGTACAGTATACCTACCTAAATATATCCAAGTATAAGTATTATAAAATTTTACACCTCACGCATTTTATCCAAAGATATCGAATACCACATGATCATACATTATTTCATCTAAATAAAATGAGGTGACTAATACTCACGTCGTAGATACTCTACAGTGATTTTAGTGATCTTCAGTGATTTTATTCAGTTGAGATGGAACAAAAACGCACACTTTTGCTTACATACTTAATTGCACATGATAACATTACTGTGATTGGTTGGCAAGAGTTCATTGCACTTCAGTCTGCCTTTTTATGCTGCATCTTCACATTATTTATTTCCAAGCGACTTAATTGTATAATTTTAACAGTAATTACTATTATACCTAATCACGTAGTTAAATAAAAGTTTTCAAGTGCGTGTCGAAACATGCGTTTAATAGGCTTCCGTAGATAGTAAAAATGATTATGATGATGATGATAAAAACCAATTTTCATGATGTCATTAGATGGTTGAGTGCTAGAAAAACATAATTAGTTAAGAAATATGTCTGTGAGGTCAATGACCTCTGAGCTATATGCAAGTTTAAAAATTTCAATTTTTCTTAATAACTCAAAAAGTTACTCTCCCACAGTGCTCAAAATAATTTTGAGATAAAGTTTTTAATGTGGTCTATAAGCTCAGAAAGCTTGAACATTCTATCTTGTATACTTTAGAAATTAAGCCCCCCCCCCCCCCTTTTTTTTAGAGTGTACTAAGCCGTGATTCAGACCATTATTATAAACAGTTTATACTATGGGACCAACCTAGAATTCGAGAAAAACAAATCAGTTGTTCCATACATTCTATCGATTCAGAGTCGTCATTTTTAGACTTTAATAATAATAATAAATCTTTATTTCAGACAGTACTTAGTCCATATTACAGCAGTAATTTATGTTAGATATTATTATCTTAAGCCTAGTAAAACTTTATTCCAATGACCCTGTATAGGGCAATCTGGTTTACTAATAATTATGTGTAGGATACTGTTACTGCTGCCACGCATTCTTGTCAGCAGGGAGTATACTTTTTTCCTCATGATGGCATGAAAACCATCGGTTCGAGCTTGTGTAAACATCCCTGATGCGCTACAATAACGTGGCAGCCCCAACAGTATCCTAAAACCATTATTGTACTGTACTCTAAGTGAATTTAATGTTTTTTTGGTGAACGATACCCACAGGCTGCTCGAATAAAAATACTGGCAGAAGGCCTTAAATAAAGTTATTTTAACGTCATTTGTACATCGAGCAAACCTGCGGGCAATCATATTACATCTCACTGCTAATGCTCTGCGTTCTCTTTCTATATCTTGATCATCTTTGAGATCATCTGTCACGATATGACCAAGATATTTAAAGCTGGTAACAATACTTAATTGATTGCCATTTAACGAGATGGGAGGAATGTAAGTAGGAAACTTATTCTTTGCCTTAAAAATCATGACTTCGCTTTTTTTGGAATTATAGACTAAGCCATGATCTACAGCATATTTTTCACACACTCCCAATAATTTTCTAAGGCCACTGATCGACGGACTCAGCAACACCATATCGTCAGCGTAACTGATATTGTTGACGCTTGTTCCATCTATGTGACATCCGACATGTGTGTTGCTGAGCTCGACGATCAGCTGGTACTTTAGTATGCTGAGTGTGATTTTTGTCGTTAACATGACGCGCTCTTCGGCGAGCGCGTAAGCATGCAATTTGTATGAACTTGCACTCGCACAAAGTGTTTCAAAAACGCGCAGCTAGTGGCGCTGTGCATTTGTTCTTACAAATTACATGCTACGCGTCGAAGAGCGCGTCATGTTTACGACAAAACTCACACTCAGCATACAGTACTTAGCCGATGGCGACGTTTGTAGCCTGTGTGCAGTGATCATCATCAGCCAAAGGAGATCTACTGCTGGACATACTTAGATTGCTAAAGCATCCAATGCGTGCCTGAGGTTTTATTTAGATCAGCGGTACCTACACCTCGTGGATACAAATATCGCAGCGTAGGATACGCTGCGATATTTGTACGGCGGTACTTTAGGTAGGTACTTGTTAAATTTTGCCTACACATGAGTCTTTTCAAAATTAAACTCATACAACAACATAATTGTACCTAAGTTATGGAATAAAGTAGATTTACTGACGATAAGTTGCAGGCGCTAGAATGTACACTACAAGATGCTCACATACAAACACAAAAGTTAAGTGGATTTTAGGTAGATTCACCTTTACGGCGTCCATTATCTTGTTCCTTGTTTTTTTTCTTGGCACTAATTATAATTTTTCCAACGATTTATTCTTTACTTATTTATCCAAACCCGACATCTTATTGTTAGTGTACCAAATGTTAATATTATAGCGAATAATTACACATCAAAAATTTTGGCACCATCTTTCGTTTGACAATGACAAATTGACAAGCCACAGGATATCACTGGTTAAAAAGAGTGCCACAGAGAAGAGTGCGGATAATTTTTAGCCAGTTACAAAGCTTAAAAGTTGCTAAGAAGTAAAGGCTTTATCCTTGATATACCTTATTGGACCTAACCATCTAAGACTCTTTACACCTAAACCTTTGAACCTAACCTATTTAGATCTCGTTCTGCTTCATGAATAACTCATTGTTCTTTGTTCAAATTTCTTTACCGCCTAGTACGGTAACAGCATTGAGAAATCAAGAGAGATAACTTTACAAAATATTAAGTTGTAAAATAATTAGGTAACAGCCTAACAGCAACTAACGATCGCCGACTTGGCTTAGTCTTAGCTCCTGTTTTGATCAACTTAGTATGAAATGAAAAATGTTTTGCTTTAAAAAAATGTCGTATACGGCATGTTTAACAATCGTGCTAGATCGTAGACCGTATCAGTGTAGATGTGGTTAAATGCAAGCGTGACTTTTCCAAATAATAATAAAATCATGACATAATAATAATGTAGAACAGACTCATATTTTACCGACTCTAATTCTACTTAGGACTACGGGCAAAGCCCTTCGGCCGCGTATGATACCAGAGTTTGGTAACCAGTATCATACGAAGAAAAAATGATCGTCGTAGGATACTGGTATCCAAGTGATAGGATATATTACTTTTCTGATACCCTTCATCATGTTTAGTAACCAGTATCCAGTAAGGAATATAACATTCTGCCTATGAAACCAACTCGGCAAAACTGTGAAGATCGCATTCTGTACCTACGCTTATTGTAAAACCCTCGCTTTATTGAAAACATACAAGAAAAAAAGGAAATAGTTCAACTGGGAATCGTTTATTACCTACAACCTATTGGAATAAAATGGCGAAATGATTTCGATACAATGTCCAACACTAATTTCGTTTACATTTAGCTGAGATATGGCGTCATTTATTTCTTCATCAATTTCTGTGAACTCTCGGCTTAGTTTCGATTTTCTCTTGTATATATCCATTACAGTGGTTTCTTTTCTTAAAATATCTAAGAGTTGAGCCAATGCCGGTCTTTTACGTCCAATATATCTATTAAGGCGACTGTGCCAACCTTCTACATTATTGGTAGTACGTATTTTAGATGATGAACAACAGCAAATTTTTTCGAAGTCAGTCTTTGCCATCCATTGGTTATTGAAATATTTGTTAAATTTTGTTATCTCTTCTCCAGACGGACTCTTTGACATAACATATTCATACCCCTTTCGAATATAGGCTTTGGGTAAACGTGCAAGGCCAGCACACCTGGCTACATGCCTTTTTTTTACCCTTGTGGTTAATTTTAACGATTTCGCTTTTCTAAATAGACACCTATTCAAATGATAATAACATCCCTTAACATCAATGTTGGGGAAGACTTTTCGAACAGCTTTCATTGGAGCCAACTCGAAGTCAACAGTAATTGTTTCTGGTAGCCACTGCTTGAATCGGGAATTTATCATATAAAATAGTACCTCGTAAGTTTGCTGTGTCTTGTCTGGTAGTAAACAAAAAATTAAAGGTACAACAGCCGATGTAGTTTCGTCGGCGCCATGAATTGTATATAACTGATGAAATTCAGTCGGGCATGAAGTAAAAGTACCGTCACATAAAATATGCTTGTACTTTACGATTGATGCAGCACGTTGATTGCAAAATAGTAGAATCTTCTTGTCGTCATCACTATATTCTGCCAACAAGAATTTTTTGAATTTATCGGGTACTACGGCTTCAATCGAAGATTTGCTTCTCAATCTTGGTGCTCCTAATACTTTATTTCTTTCGTTGTACAATCCCGTTTTGATGTTTTGGAATTTAGGGATTTCCCGTACAAAGTCAAGTCCTGCCTCTTCCAGGCTGAACACCATGTTGTCATATTGTTTTTGAATACTATCAAAATTATTACTACATTTATCTTTCAATTTATCTAATTCTTTCATTATTTTATTATTTGCAAAGTCTTGTTTGCAGGTTTCCTTGTGAGTTTTGATCTTTACGACTTCATTTTTAACATTTAGAGTAACACTCCCTGTACATCCATAATTAATATTATGGCAAAGCCAAAAGGTAGAGTCGTTTGAGTAAGTTTTTTTCCTGTGGTACTTGCGACCATCACTCAATAGTGCTCTACCTCCTCTCTTCGTAGAGATAAATTCAATTTCTTTACTCATTTTGGCTTACAGGCAACGCGGAAATTAATCGTTGTAAATTAAAATCACAAAATTAATAATTAATTACTTGTTAATCTAATACACTGACATTGACATCAATTGTTATGAAAACTTCAGTTATCTAAAGTGTCAGTGCATTGATATCAAAAGAGGTGATATATCAATGCACATTACATGCTCATCAGTATCATACGAGGAAATATTAAGTACTAACTTGTAATTGTTTGATTTTTTCCTGAGCTGATACTCGGTTACATAAAATGAAAAATCCCTATCACTTGGATACCAGTATCCTACGACGATCATTTTTTCTTCGTATGATACTGGTTACCAAACTCTGGTATCATACGCGGCCGAAGGGGGGCAAAGTATATAAATAAAACCAAATCTATAGAATTCGTTTTTGAGTTTTGGTAGGTAAAAACTTTGCTCCATAATCTTAAATTAGATACCTACGCAAGGTACTCGTACCTACATTAACCACACAAGTTATCCTTCGGGAGCAACACAATCTAGTTCGCAATAATTAATAAACTAGACACCAAGTTATTAGCGACAGCTACTTATCTTCTCACATTATCCGAACAGCGAGCGGCATCTGAGGCCATAGTATAAGATAGATAGATAGATAGAACTCTTTATTGTGTGCACTAAGTACAGAGTAGATACTTAACTTATCTTAAATTAAATTAGTGCCACAAATGGCGGCCTTATCGCTGATAGCGATCTCTACCAGGCAACCACTGAACGGAAAGAGATCACAAACAAGAGTATAAATGGGAGGTACCAATCTAATAATAATATAAGTTTGTAGGTAAAGCGTTTTAGTCATAGAAAATCCACTGCTGTACATATAGGCCTCCCCAATTGATCTCCAATAAGACAGGGCGAAAGCGGCCCTCATCCAGCGCTTTCCTGCGGCCTTAATTATATCGTCGGTCTACCTAGTTAGTGGACGTCCTACGCTGCCCTTGGTGTGCAGCTCCATGTGGTATCCATTCGAGAAATTTGCGGCCCCATCGGCCATCCGTTCTTCGAACCTGCCCACTGCTATTTCAACTAATCTATTGTTTGGTTCGTTTGCGGATCTCTTCATGCCTGATTCGATCTCGCAGAGAGACTCCGAGCATAGCCCGCCTTATAGCACGTTGGGTTATCTTGTTTATGAAATCTTTTAATGAATTATGAAGTCTTTCACTGAATTTCACTGTGGGAGCTTGTAAAGTAAACGAAAACTATTATAATTTTCGTGTAGCTCTGTATACATAAATTTTCATTAGTTACGAGTATTCCTCCTTTCTGCCAGGGGCGCTTTACAAAAATGTGCGGAGGGCACAAAAACTGCTGTAGTTTTCGTTTACAATTAATCTCATACTAGGGTCTTTGCCCTGCGGGTGATTCATGTTGCATGGAGTTACATATATAGTTACTGCAGGGTTATCTGTGGTAATGGCGATGCTCTGAGAACAAAAAGCTAAAGAGCTTGCATCGTGCGCGCCTGTTGGAGGCAACAAGCCCCCGGCGCCATAGCGGTCGCCGGCCGGCGCCGCCGCCGATCAGCCTTATCGACTAAGCTCGGAAGCGATGGGTTTCAATTACGATGATATAAACGGTGAACATATTCTACAGTACACCATCGTACTCATCATCAAAAATCTACTGATCTATACATATTGTCCACGAAATCTTATTTGTATGGAACAGCCATTTTTTCGGAGTTGAAACGATAGAAAAAAATTATTTATAGTGATGACTAGGTACAATGATGTGATGCCAATATATATCTATAAAGTTGATTGTCTTAATCATTTCAAGTATTATACGTTCAACAGCTAGATTTTATCGGCAAATAAAGCAATTGTTTGCAAAAAAGAACAACAAAGTATGTGTCCATAGTTGATAAATTCATGATAGGTGCATATTTAAACTTTTTTCAAGTTATTGAAGTTATCACGAACGAATTATAGCCTCATTGTGGTGCAAGCGTATTGACTAAGCAATCTGATATAAATTATATTTAGTGATTAAGTAGTTCTGCATAAGCACGAAGCTGATCATATTTTTACAGAAAATAATGACTTGTACTTAACTAGCGGACGACATGAAACGCGAATACCATCACCACAGCACTTAACCGATAAAGGGCCTGTTTGATTCCATCGGCTCGCCGGGGGCGGGAGCGGGCGAGCCTTCCAAGTACAGCGTTAGCTAGAAGCCTGGTGCCTGCTATTTTTAGCCAGCTATGCCAACATCGCTCACCGTCTACATGCCGACTATGGTGAAGACGCCATGGTAATTATGTGATACAAATAGCCTGTGCGGGATACGGAGCGCACTCACCCAGCTACGAGTAGTTTTATTATAAAGCCATAATATTGAAACTAGTAACGACAATAGTATATATAAAGAGTTGTTGAGTTATCACACTAATTAAAAGTCTCTTGTCATGTTCTTATGTTACGGCGTTGTATCTGTATCATTAATGCGGTTAAAATTAATATACGGGGTTGTTTCTGTAGCAGAAGAGAAATAACAGGGCTTCTCTAGTTGCATGGAACAAGCTTATTTTTTCGCGATACGTATAGGATTGTTTCCCACAGTAAAAGTTGGCCATACTGATGAGTGCAATGATACCTACCTATTCTAGAATGGGTTAGTGTATCGTTAGTCTAGAGATAAGTAAATCTTGAAGAAAAATATACAGGGTTATTTCTAATCAATTAGCATCCTTTCAGGAGCTTATTCTGTATATCAAAACTAACAACTTTTATTCTGCGACTTTTGTCAAAACTCAAAAAAAATAATCTGTTCCATACATTTGATCACGGGTGAACGATATTTTTCTATGGAACACCATTTTTTTTTTAAGTTTTGACAAAAGTCGTAGAACTAAAGTTGTTAGTTTTGATGTACAGAATAAGCCCCTAAAAGGACGCTAATTGATTAGAAATAACCCTGTACTGTATCAGCCTTTTTAATAGTCCACTGCAGGACGTAGGCCTACCCACGAAGGGTGATTGGGCCATATCTACCACGCTGGCCCAGTGCGGGTTGGTGGATGAAGAAATAACCCTATATATCCAAAATTAAATTATTTTGGAGAGGTGTAAACTTGAGAGGTCTAATAGTTAAATATATAAATTTTACAAGACACATGCTTTGGGATACAACGGGGTTACGTAGAGTTGCTACTAAAATAACGAAGTGGCCTGGCTTCGTAATAAAATACTAATTCCGATTTATTTATTTGCGAATGCATAAGTTGGAATAAGTACCGACATTTAAACGATCTCTATATTCGGCTTTCCGGTATTCAAATGTAGTACCTATTATAAATAGCAATCAATATAACTATGAAAACGTCTATGCGAAAAACATTAAAACTACAACAAACTACGAACTACTATCGATCAGAATATTATATCAAAACCGTACAAAATTTAAAAAATGCAGCATCTCAGACTCAGACAGTATTATTTTGAATGCAGCGTAACTCTCCGATAAACTATCAAGCGTTTCAAAAACAAAATATGACGCAAGTGTGAAATACGCTGTAGGTAACCGGTAGGTATATTACAGCTATTACCGGTATAGCACGTGATTAGTGCCAACGTCAAACATTCTGTTTCACTTTCAAATATGCTTGCAGAAGTTAATAATTGACTTATACAGCTATTATGATGTATTTACCTAAATACACAACAGAAAATGTATGAAATGTTTACCTACTGTCCAGACTTACGTATACAAATACAAATTAATAGAAACTGAAAACATTAAATAATTTACTGATTAAAATTAAACATTGCAAATAAATAGTTATTTTCGTACACAACATACCTATCGCGGAAAATATTCTAATTATTATAATTTAAATATTGTATTAATATACCTATCTAAAAACATGCTTTACGATGTAGTCCATTGTGGAAACACAATGAGCTCCTTTTGAGCTTAGACGATGTTGTAAAGCAGTCCCTAGTATCGGTTTTGAATATTGACATGAGTGAAAGGGCGTGGCTACAAGCCTCCTTGCCTGTTAGGCTTGGAGGGTTAGGGGTCCGCCAAATTTCAAGTGTTGCTTTACCAGCTTTCTTGTCCTCCATTCATAGTACTCAGAATTTGATTGAAAAAATCCTCGCACCTTCTTTAGGCCATTCTGGCGTAGATGTAGCTCATTTGAATGAGGCAACGAATGCTTGGAGGGTCGCTTGCCCAAATGCCGAGCTTCCAAAGACTTTATCGTCGCAGAGACTGTGGGATCGGCCGATCTGCGAACTAGCACGGAAATCTCTTCTAGACACGTGTCCTAGCGTCGCGGATCGCGCTCGTATCCTTGCAGTCTCTGTATGGGAGTCCGGTCTTTGGTTGCAAGCATTGCCCTCTTTCAATACTGGTAACCTTTTAGACCCAACTGCATTTCGTCTAGCTGTCAGCTTACGCTTGGGTGCAAGGTGTTGTGAAGCCCATCGCTGTCAGTGTGGTACTGCAGTTGACCAGCTCGGTCACCACGGTCTCTCTTGCTCAAGAAGCGCTGGTCGGATTGGACGCCACGCCAGCCTTAACGATGTCATACGCAGGGCTTTTGTCACCGCCAATATCGCAGCCGTACTCGAACCGAGTGGGTTGGCGCGTGGTGATGGCAAAAGGCCTGACGGCATGACGCTGGTCCCATGGAAGTGTGGACGGCCCTTAGTATGGGACGCAACTTGCGTCGATACTTTGGCACCGTCACATCTTCCTGAGACTCAGAGTAGGGCTGGAGCGGCGGCCAATTCGGCTGAGCAGCACAAGCGGCGCAAATATGCTAACCTCGGGAGTGGTTACATATTTGAGCCATTTGGAGTTGAGACTTTGGGTCCGTGGGGGCCGGGAGCTCATCTTGTTTTCAAAAGTCTTTCTGAGCGTCTGGTGGACGCGACGCGTGACCAAAATGCTGGTGTTTATTTGGCTCAACGTATAAGCATTGCCATTCAGCGTGGCAATGCTGCCAGCATGCTGGGCACGCTGCCAACTGGCAGTGGGCTTGAGCACTTGGATTATCTTTAGACCTTCAAGGGTCTGTGGATGATCCAATTGCTTTCTATGTAGTAGTAGTGTAGTATTGTCATTATATTTTAAATAAAAAATAAATAAAAAAAGCATAAAAAAAAAAAAAAAAAAAAAAAAAAACATGCAATGTCAAACCAGTAGGTTTCTGACGTACCTATGTGTGTATGTTTTTTGTTTATAGTAAGTACCTACCTAAGTACTCACAGTCGCTTTCGTCAAGTGAAACTTTCTCTACTTATACTCTACGTCAAGAGTTATGTTTTTACAATCTCATTGCTTTACTTTCCTCAAACTAACAGCAAAATCAAGGGTATGAGTATAAGTAGTGTGAGAAAAATAAATAGCAAATATGAACAGAAGATATTTTTTTGTTATTTATGTGATAAGTAACTTATGCGTTTGATCACATCCTGCTTGATCGTATGCTGATATGTGGTACGTTGCTGTGTGCTTAGGTACGGTAAGGTACTTATCTACTCTTGATTTGAAGGCTTTGAGGATATACTTGGACGGAAAGACATATCAAATATATCTGCGATTTAATTGTCACATAAGTCGAAAGGAGCAGATCTCTACTGCACCGCCTTACAGTTTGTATAATTTCTAGAAAAAATCATTGGAAGCCACTGGCCACTAGCGTATTCCTCAAGTCTTCATAAAGTTTAAGAACTCACTTCAACTCCGAAGCCACGCCAATCCATGAATAAGTTTATTGTATGGCTCCCTTAAAAATATACTTTATTATGTTTTTAGTATTTGTTGTTATAGCGGCAACAGAAATACATCGCCTGTGAAATTTTCAGCTTTCTAGCTATATTGGTTCAGCCTGGTGACAGACAGACGGACAGCAGTCTTAGTAATAGGGTCGGAGTCTTTCTGTACAGAACCCTAAATAGGTAGAACACCAAACATTTTGTTCAACCAGTAATTAGTACAAATGGTGTTTATGACATTAGGTACGAGTACAATACTTCCCATCCCACAAAACTCAAAGCAGTTATCTAAGCACTCGTACTTGACAGCGGCACCGTCACCTGGAGCTCTGAGTAGGTATAAACAGTTAATTGAAGAGTAGGTACCAGTTAGTGGGCAGCAGGCGAGTGGCGACGCCGTGTCGCAACCGACATGTCACAGCTCTGCATCACTGACGATCGGAACCAACTTGACAATCGAGGGCAAAATTAATCAATGTGAAGATCCGTTATTTGTGAATGTTCGGGACGAGTACCAATACTAGGTCTTGGTTTTTTCCAGGCCAGTCTGATCATACCTGCCTATTTACTTACTAGTCTTTTGACAGCATTCAACCAGACACAACTGTCCCAATCGCACGTCTGCAAGTTTAAGTACATAAGCTTTTAATTTCTAAAAACACTTTGTAGCATTTTTCAATATTAACAAGTCGGTATAAGTATTTTATGACTTAACAGAATTTATATTTTATAATATATCTTTTGATTCAACCAGATCTAACACGTGAAATTAAAATACTAAAAACGATTGTAATTTTATGAAATAGATACTGATACAATTCTTGTTTTTTACAAATTCACATTTTGTGATTTTTTTTATATAGGTATTGGTTAATGTGAAATTGCGATAGCGAAATAGAATACGGCGTATAAAATTCCCAGAAAAGCGGACGCTGACTAACAAAACAATTCTGAAGGCCTCGCTAAGTAGGTATATACTTGTTTACCTTTAGTATTCGTGTCATTGATTTGGATAAAAAATAACTTGGGCAACAAATGGAAACTTCTAGTCAGATCAGTCAAGAATTTTGTAATTGCACTCAATGTACCTACACACGTGACGTTATATGTTTACAAACACGAAATACAATACAATCAAAAAACATTTGCTTGTTCAACAAATAATCTATCATATTTATTGATATATTATAATGCTATCCCATCTATATGGGCGTCAATAAATCTATTAATCATTATTATACGAGAGAAAGCCAATGTCATACAAGTTAGTTGCGTAAACTTAATATGGCCGGTATAAGTTGCGTGTTTTTGATACTACCATCGTAGACGTCGATGCCAAAATGTTGACCCTTCGTTGATGTGAATAACAAAATATGATAGGATATTATCAATCAGAATCATAGAAAGATAACATTGCCTATCCTAAAGAATGTGTTACTAAGCTAGAAACGTGCTAGATTTTCAAAAATGTAAAATGTTCTTCCATGGAGATGCAAGTCGTGTCTGTAGTACGTTGCATCAGCTGCGTAAATGCTACTATACGAAGTCATGTAATTTTAAAAAATCATCAGACAGATTAGTGTTTAAATGGAAAAAAACTCTAGTGTTGATTAGGCGCCTTAGAGAAGTGCTATGTATGACCCTGAAAATAGTAGGGTGGTGTGGCACCTCTGCGTGGAGTGATGACAGGAAGGCCTCGGAGGCGCGACTGCGCGCTCGTCACGCGCTTCGTCAATAGCGCTGCATTGTGTGGATACAATGTTGCCAGCTCGATGTCGTGTGATGACCCCACCGCGCGTCGCAATCACTTACCCACAACACCGATCACATGGACCCGGCACACATACATAATAGACATCCAAATAACCCATGCGGCGAACGCCTAGCCTGCGCATCGCAACAGCATTTCTCGTTTTTTGTTGTGCAAAAACGTGACAAGGCTATGGCTATGAATATGCATGATAAAAAAATACAAAAGTGATCAAAAAGCAGTCAAAAAAACTTTACACTGTAAAATAATTTTTATACGAATACTTGATTGTAGAGCAAATACAACTAAATTTTAGAGTTATCCGTGGATCTGTTACGACAGCCAAAGCTAGTTCGGAGTCTTGAGAACTAATCCCAGAATACCTACGTATCTACCTTTGTCTTTTCGGTGATAAGTACCTATATGCGTATTATTTTATCGTTTTTAAAAGTTCTTTGTTTAATTTCAAAATATTAACAAATTGTATACCATGTAGGTATATATTTGCGTATTGATAATTGCTAGCTCCAAATAGTGCAGGAAAAAATTCTGAGTACATGTGACCCATACTACATTTGTATAGTGTACTTTTGATAATATTCAGCTGTAGCATATAGTTCAATTTAGGGCCAACATACGACAAAATAAGACAACAAAGTCCATTTTAACTCTAAGATTGGATTAATTGATGATAGGTTCATTAGTAATATCTCTCTCTCTCATCTTCTAACATTAGTAGGCAGTTAGTAGGCGACGCGCGGCGACGCATTTTTCTTATACGAAGAGTACCATCTACCAGTTAATGCTAATCGTGCAGCTTGTCTTACTGGTTTTCTATTTCTGCATCCCAGGCCTAACTTGGACTTTTAACTATTTAACTGAGGAGTTTTACATTAACAATTAATTTTAAATTAGTTGAACTTAGACTTAGAGATTCACAAGACATAAGTACTGTTTGGAGTATTGCACGGACTTTTTTAATGTTTCAACAGTTTCAAGTACTCTAATGCTAAAGATTATTTTTGAACGCTTGAGTTAGCGAGTTTGGGTTGAAAATTGCATCCTATCCATAAGTTTTTTCATCCATCCATCAGCCGTAGGACGTTCCCTGTTGGACATGCCTCATCTATGGATTTTCAACAAAGACGGTTGAAAGCGGCCTGTATCCATCGTTTTCCAGCGATCTGAATTGTATCGTCAGTCCACATCTGCTTAACATCAGGCAGTGTGTAGTCAAACGCAAACCTATTCTGAATAAAAAAAAAACAAAAAACCTAGTCAGTGGACGTCCTACGCTGCGCTTGCTGATAGGCTGGTAGGCATATGTGTTAAATAATCTATAGTTTTTTGTCATCTTTTCCGTTCCCTGATTAGGATTAATATTTTGAATATCTAGCAGAGATGATCTCTGAAATCATGGATGAATAGTATAATAGTATAATTAGGAATATCATGAGCGTGAGACGTAAGCAGCATAGGCTAAACTGCTTCAAAATACCACTACCTCCGCCGGCAAACATTATACTTGTATACTGTATAGGCAGAGGCTTTACAAAGAGCTCATTGAAGCACCGCCGTGCACCGAAATCATTCAATTCCGTGACAAAAGGATGCGGAAGATGGCCAAAATATTGTGACCAGAGTACGAGTACCTACAGTGATTGTATCGGTATTCGCACGAGAACTACGAGTACTCGTCTCGTATTATATGTAAACGATGAAGCTGTTTGCAATTGCCCATTCAAGGATTTCCACTAATTTTTTTACCATTCCAAAGCTCCCTGCTACTACAGACAAAAGAAAATAAACTACTTTTTTCATTCATTCGGTAAACACAAGACATGAACCGGAATAGGTATTTTAAATTAAATATCCTTTATGAATACGTAATTAAACCCAGACATTGACGGGTATGCAAAGGTTTTATTGTTCGTTTATCATTCGAGATCAAGTCAACGCAGCATTATATTATTAATATTACCTTTTTTTTATTCCTTGTAGTTTTGCGTTTGACTACGTACTGCCTGATGTTGAGCAGATATGCGGTCTAGGATGTAGCACGCTTACCTAGAAGATATCTATTTACTCGCGATTTGAAGACACCCACGTTGTACTTAAACGGGAAGAAAGACCCAGGCGAAGCGTTCCACATTCTTTCTGTTCGTATGAGGAATGAGGATTCAAAACGCTTGGTTCTAACGCGCGGAATGTCCACCATAAAGGGTGGCGCTTTGGTCGCGTCTGCCTAGCCGTACGATAGAAGAAAGGGGCAGGTGGGACCAGATACCTATAATAATATGCAAGTAAAACAAATTCATCGACTAAAGGTAGGTATATAGCTTATTATTTTAATTATGGGTAATGTACATTTTTAGATTGAGATACATAGATAAAATACCGGGAATTTAGTGATCCAAAATCATTACGATATAGCTATCACGTCATACTACGGTGCGTCAAACATCCAAATAACAGGTTACTTAATTGCAATCTCAGAACAAAAACTATCTAAGTAAAATTGCAATTAGTCTGTTTTCTACAATAAATGTCTGTTGAATCATTTAGTTAATAGGTCTAGACATTAATAAGAGTAATACTTATCTAAATACACAGTACATTATATGGCAAACATATAGTATTTGTTAGATTATGCAGGTACAATACTTACCCAAAACTTAAAATAATACTTACTTACATAATTATTTTCAATAGGTTTGTACTTAGTACCTAATTTTATAATTTTGAATTAGTTAGGTACGTATAACAACTTGTTAAAATGAATTTGGCTCAACTGAAAATCTTATTTTTACCAATGTACATAATTTGTTTAACCATTTCGTCTTCTTACCTTCCTTTTTGCTCGAAGTAATTTTAAGTTTTTTGTTTATTGTGGTTTCAGGTTCCTTACAATAATGCGACGTATATTTCCATGGTTTCCATGCATATTAAAGAGTTTTTGTTTCAAGGAATTGACGTCACAGTTAGTACATACTTACAGAAAAGCTCTACGATTAGGGTACGGACGGCCATCCCCGCGCGGCGCGGGCGCTTGGAGTGCGGTCGGTTCATATAAGCGCGAGGATCGGCGCGGCCGCCCCAGTAGAAACGAGCGCTTGCGTATACGCGCACCCTGCCGCCGACGCCGCCGGATCGTTGCACAGCACATCGCACAAAAATGACGACTCGCGTAACGCACTAAAACTCGAACCGAGCGCGTTTGGAGTTCAAAGAAAAAACATTTTTTTATTTTTGCATTTTTTAACTTTTAAGTTACAAACTCATTAAAAATGGTTAGTGGAAATAAGGACTGCGATCCTAAAAAAATACCGCCGCAAAATCGTGAGAAGAAAACGAACAATTACAAGAGGGCGAATGTTTTGTCGAAAACATGGTTCATCTGGATGATGCCCACTTTCTGGCGAGGGTACAAGAGGGACCTCTACGACTCCGATCTCACCAAACCGAAGGACAACCATCTCTCTGACAAACTCGGTGACCGCCTGGAAAAGTAAGTACCTACTTACATACGATATACTTAATAAGAGCAATCGAATCCTTTGTTACCTACGGTAAGCATTATTTCAATCAAAAATAATATAATCTTTCCATTTAGTCAAACACGAATGATCCTTCTAGGACAGTTTTAGTAGTTTGAGATTAAACTCAAGTTATGTTACAAAAATGCATAAC
This sequence comes from Hypomecis punctinalis, assembly GCA_949316475.1. Taxonomy (NCBI): domain Eukaryota; kingdom Metazoa; phylum Arthropoda; class Insecta; order Lepidoptera; family Geometridae; genus Hypomecis; species Hypomecis punctinalis. The sequence continues at coordinate 13,327,009 of OX438797.1, forward strand.
AAGAAGTACGTAGTCGTAGTGATTTACATGTTATTTTACCGCAATTACTCCTACTTAACCGAATTAATAAATTAAAAAAGGAAAAAATTTCTTAAATAATTATCATCTGTAAGTACAATATCTGTGCATTTTTATTTACTATAAAATTTCTATTCTTATCTTAGAACATTTAAGGACATCGTAAAGAGGTTTTATTTTGAATTAAACCTCTGCATTGCACAGAAACGGGCATTGTAAGGAGGATTGATTCGGTTTTATAGAATATAATAACCTCTTTGGTGCCCATATCAGTCCAATTTTATAGAATAAAACCTCTTTGCAATGCCTGTTTTAGGCCATGGTAATCGAGCTGGCCATGGTCTTATGTTTTTCACGTAGTTTTTACATTATCTGTTTTAATACGAATTTGTGTGCGATTCTATGAAAATTCGTAAGTACCGACCAACATTCTAATTTGTTTTATTTTATTGTGAACAATATCAAGTTGCCTAGTGAGTACCTACACTTAGTGAGTTTATGACGTAAGTATTACTCAAATTCTTGGTTTTTTTTTCTCGCAGGAGGTATGAAAAGTAGAGTATGCACCCCCTTAAAACACCCGCGCTGCGCTCGGGAGTTAACTATAGAGTCCCTCGCTACGCTTTGGGTCCAATTGTCGCCCGTGACGTAAGACACTACTTGGTTCTCTTCTCTCTTGGTACATATCTACTATTTTTTTATCAACATATCTGACTTTTTTCGATGTTTTAGGTACTTAAAGACCATTCATAGCGTTTTTTTTTAAATTGGGCAAGTGCCTTCATTAACTACAATAAAATACAACACTACTTACATTTATGCCAAAATTACTTAACTACTAGGTACTACATAATTAGAATCCGGATGAATGAATGTGGATGATCCAATTGATCATCCACAGACCCTTGAAGATCTAAAGATAATCCAAATGCTCAAACTCTTAGTGTGTCCTGTGTTAACATTTCTTTTTTTATAACTTAGCGATGAATATTATAAAATAGACTGTATATTATAAAAAAACAACTAACCAACCAAAATATAATGTATCATAAAACCAATTAATGAAATGTAATTTTTACCTGAAATTAATTGCAATAAGGAATATGCATGAACTAATTGGGCCGTGGGTGGTATCAATTTTATTACAAACAATGACTTCTGACGTTTTTGCACGTTAATTAATGATTGGAATTGCTTTTTTTACGAAATCAAGATGTGAAAATAAATGCTTACTGCAATTTTTACTGACAGCAAACTGAAAATAATTTAATATTTATAAAATAATCATTTTTGACTGACGAACCACCTGGAGGAGGTACTCAATTCAACGTGTATATTTTTTTTTATGTATAACCACGCATAACTTTTTTCGTAGTAGTCCGATTTTAATAATTATTTTTTTATTGAAAAGGGTATTCTTTGGAATTGTAAATAAATGGGACCATTTAAATTTTATCGAAATCGGCTCAGCCATTTTTGATAGATCAACATTAATGTGAAAAATGCTACATCGATCTGTGCGAAATATTCGCGAATTCTGTACATGGGTGAAGTCGGTCATGCTATTTTTTGCAAAAAATAATCTTGTTAATATTTAGATCATATTTTGAACTGAATCTTTATTTTTTTACACTTAATTTACAAGTAAAAATAGATTAGAATTTAGAGACGGTATTTTAATTTAGATAGGATAATTTATATAAATTTTGTTTTGATGTTTTATAAGTTTTTTGTGTAAACAAATGGTTTTTGATATACAAGTAAAAATGTTGTAAAGACGCAATTTAACTTCTTGTACTCCTCGAAAACTTGGTGGCCATACCGCAAACATATCCGCATCTTAGACAGATTGCGTCTCAAATGTCTTCGAGCATCAAGTGGTCAGACCGCATCAGAAACACTGAAGTATTGCGACGAACTAATGTCTGTGGCATCAAGTCCTATCTAATGCGTTGATAGCTGCGGTGGTGCGGCCACGTGTCCAAAATGTTCGAAGAGGGAGTGCCTAACCGTATTTAATTTTCTGAACTCAAGGAAGACAACCGAAAACCTGGTGGCTGACTGCCAAAGAAGGATTATTGTTAGTAGTTATAGTATAGGACTATAAGTACATAGTATTCTTAGAAAACCAGGCAATGTCCACATCACTAGAAAATCAGCACCAAAATAATAGTTAATCTGATTTCCGCAAAAAAAAATTGTCCCATTTGTAACATTTTTAAGTTTTTGTTTTTGTATTTAAATATTTTTGGCACCATCTTTAATTGCCAAGTAAATAGCAGAGATCGTAGGTAAATGACCCTACGGTCATTTACAAGAAAACTTTTTCTTTGAATAAATGTTAACGACATCATACTTTATATGAAAAGAATAAAAAAGTAGGGCAAAATAAGCGTGGATAATGCATTTTTTAGTGCGATGTTACTACACTGACCTTTGGAAATAAAAAGGTCAATGACAAATTCTTGTAGATACTTTATAACCCCTACGAAAAAGATCAATACCTGCCTCTTACGATAATTTAAGTAGTAGTACAAAATACCAGTTATAGACCTTACATAGTAGTCAGACTTATTAATCACTTTGATAGGCTTGGACCTACAGAGCCTTTTACTTTACTATGGTACAACTGAAACGTGAAAATTGAAAATAATGTTAAGTAGGTACTGATCTGAACTGAAATATATTACATATGCTGTTTAAGTTTGTTTTCAAAAAATTGATAAGAAAATTAATATGAGTAAAACAAAATTTCAGTCTGATACTGAAATTGAAAATATTTATTATAAAATTGTTTATATAAGTGTCAGGTGAGGTAAAATAGGAGATTTTTTTATTCAAACTCGGCTAGGCTAGTTGTTTTTAACCTACTTCCAAAAAGGGGGAGGTTCTGTGTTGGTCTACGTATGTTTCTTTTGTGTATCTTCGTCGGTATTTTCAATTGTGAACAAAATCAATAAAACATTTTTTAGTTCTAAAGGGTATACACCTGAGGTGGTCACATTAAAATTTTAACGAAATCGTCTGTGCCGTTTTTGAAAAATCAACAATAATGTAAAAATTTTATATGTACTATAATAATATGGGCAAACTATTCTAATTTTTTACACGATGGAAGTCGGTTTTGCTATTTTTGCGAAAAATAATTATTTGGTAGCTTTATGATATTATAACCCAAGCAGAAAATTGGCTCAACATACAGAACTGTGTTACAGATCTTGAAATATAACTAATTTTTAAAAAATCGATAAATTCGATTGAGTACTATGATGCCACCTACAGCTTCATACAGATACAGTCACACATCTCAAACTTATGACACCCCACTTTTTCGTAGGGGGTTAAAAAGCACCATATATACCGTGACGTCATAACGTTGTGACGACATGCCGTTGCAAACGATAAAATTGTAGCGGACATCTAATTGGCTTATTTTTTTGTTATGCGTCGGATGTTTACAACCAGCATTTACGCTGAGTTGGTTTCGGTTTCATGACTAAACTAATAGATAAGTAGGTACTTTACGTTCTGAGTACCTTACCACCGTACCCTTTTATGCATAATTTATGTATTTTATACCTTGTTAACTAAAATAATATATACCTACACATTCCTAAATATATTTTAAAAGTAGGTAGGTACCTATAGTTACTAAGATATGCACTTCACACGGTGGTAATAAAAACTATTGTACTTGAAGAACTATTGTATTGTACTTGTGAAATTTCAAATTATAAACATTTTTTTCTTGCAACTATAATGTGCCGGTGTTTCTCATCACTATGATTAACTTTTACTATGGGATCAACCATTAAATCGCGAAAAATCAGGTGCTCTTATAGTTTACTAACTCTCAAGAAAATTTCAATTTCTTTAAGTAACTTTACAGTGAATACCAAAACGTTACTTATTTTACACTTAATACAGAAAATAGCTTAAAAATACTACATATAAAAAAACGGTACTATGCTTACAATGCTGTTATGGCACATCTACATATTTATAGAAGAAACAGTATCTTAAGATTGTCTAATAAATAGTAATTAAATTGTATACAAACTTAAAATGAATGTAATAGCTAATATTTTCATAATTTTGGGGTTTGTTTGTCAAAAGAAACCGTACTTAATTCAAGTTGATGTCCGATATTCATTGAGAGTGTAACATCGATCGATCAAATCATCGATATTTTTACAATATCAATATGTACTTTCCTATTCATTAGCATCTACTTAGAATGTTACAAAAATACAGGGTGGGCCAATAATTTTTGCACTTTTAAAACATGAATAGAAATAAAACTACAACTGTTATTTTGTTGATTATATTTTTAACGTTTTGAAAATTTAATGAAATTTATTTTTTAAAAATGACATCGTCGAGATGTGCACCGTCTCGTCGTTGGCACTCTAGCAATCGACTACGCAAACTTTGGAAAACTCGCTGACACATGCTGCGGGGGATCGCGGCTATCTCGTCGTGGATGTTTCGTTTTAATTGGGATATATTCGTCGGTTTATTAAGGTAGACTCGACTTTTCAGGTATCCCCATAAGAAAAAATCGCATGGTGTAAGATCCGGGCTTCTCGGAGGCCATGGAATATCACCTCTGCGAGAAATCAATTTATTCGGAAACATTTCTTTGACTACCGGTAAAGTCACATTTGACGTGTGGCATGTTGCTCCATCTTGTTGCATCCAGGTCCTGCTGTTGTATCCTTGAAATTCATGCAACTGCGGCGTCAAAAACTCTCGCAACATCTTGACGTATTCCGCTGAATTCACAGTTACATTATTTCCTTGATTATTTTCAAAGAAATACGGACCAATTATGCCCTTTGCCGGCTTATGGCCGGCCTGTTTGTTTAATATTCGTTGTCGATCCCGTTTGCTCGAACTTCACGACCCAAGCTTTGATTAAATTCACACTTGGACACTCGCTTACACGGCGTAATCCATATTCAATTCGAAACAGGCGTCGTACAGTAACGTAGGAATCGTTGTTTTTGTAAAATTGTTTAACACAAAAAGCACGCTGTTGTCCCGTGAAGCGCTCCATTGTGACTAAAATTGCATGTAGCGACGCATAGTTTCCCGCCACCCGCGCACCCCTCCCTCCAACGGTATTCGAGAAATTTAGTGTTGCAATTTGCAAAAATTATTGGCCCACCCTGTACATATAAGTAGATGAATGAAAGATTGTAGAAATCGATCCATCTAAATAGGTACCTACGGAAAATCGGAGAACGTCTGTCCCAAATATTTTTTAGCAAAATAGCAATTAATAGCATATTGTGCATATTATTATCACCCATTTTTTTAATGACAAGTGATTTTATTAACTACAACAAAATACAACACTACCTACTTACACAGGCTAAAACTAAATAAACTACTACTTGTACTACTACTACATAAAAAGCAATTGGATCATCCACAGATCCTTGGAGATCTAAAGATAATCCAAATGCCCAAGCCCACTGCCAGTGTGCCCAACATGATGGCTACATTGCCACACTGAATGGCAATACTTATACGTTCAGCCAAATAAACACCATATAATTATATTGAATGTTGTAAATTATTATGCAAACAATTTAAATATTTGCGATGCGATAAGCAGGTAAGTCGACTGTGCTTATCTATAGAATTAGCCATTAACTTAAGTAGTCAAAGTACATTCAAAGTTTGAATACCTTCTGATACTTCTTAGTAAAATCAATTTACAATTGTTGACCTTTAAGTTCACAAGGTGATGTGCAAAAAATATAAGATATATGTGCCTAGCAGTATGTACATATGCATTTATATACGATAACGAGAAAGACATGTTAATAAATACATTTTCGGCCATGGTCGACACGACGCGGCTCAAGAACAACAAAATAAATAAAATAAGTTGACTTAAAATCACTAGCACATGAGGTTCAAGTTCCTAAGGTCATACGGTTAAGTACATTTATCTATCGCTATATTTAGGTACTTACTTTAAAAGTGAAACGTCCATTGAAATGATTTCTGAGTTTAATTTTGCAACTATTTGTTAAACCACTTCTTTAACATTCGATTCAAAATGTAAGTGATCTAAAACGTAGCCTGGGCGTAGTATTGTTAATGATGAATCGAAAGAGGATTACAATTCGAATTTCTTCAAATAAATAAATATAATACATAAGTCGAATAGATCTCACGGATCGTAGTTTTAAATTTTCTTATTATTGTTGATTTATAAAAAATGGCTCAGCCAATTTTAATAAAATTTAAATGAGATCACCTTTGAAGTATGATCTATCAAACAAAAAAGAATTATAAAAATCGGACTATTCTGTAAAAAGTTAGGCGTAGCAAACACATAATATATATTCGAATTATGTAAGGTTAGGAGTGAGTATTGAAAATCTATTTTAATGAGTATATGTAGTTATTTATAGCATTGATGAGTAGATAGTGATGCAATTATAAAAGTCATTTTCTAACCTTTCGAGGCAGGTGGTTTAGCACTATGTTGTAAAAGTACCTATTATAGTTTGCTTTTTGATTGGATTTTAGACCTTACTGACAGAAAGAAAATTTAGAATAATAAATAAAATAAGCACCGAGACTCCATGACTTCGTCTTAGGATCAAGTTATTAGAAAAAATAATTGTACCAATAAAAATATTACTTACTTACCTACCTAAGTTTGTATGATTTTTGTTCCCTAAAAAACTGCAATAATATACCTGTATAATATAAATTCGTTAAATTAAAATTGGGTTTCCCTTTATTTAAAATAAAATAGTAGATGTGCTAAGTGAGTTTTTACTTTTTTATGCGCACTTCGTTCTCTCGTTCAAATGCGAGACATAATTATACAAGATTATTTTTTGCAAAAATTAGCATGACCGACTTCACCCGTGTACAGAATTCGCGAATATTTCGCTCAGATCGATGTAGCATTTTTCACATTATTGTTGATTTATCAAAAATGGCTCAACTGATTTCGATAAAATTTAAATGGAATTTTGAAGTATACTCTTTCCAATGAAAAAAGAATATTGAAATTAGACTACTACGAAAAAAGTTATACGTAATACATAAAAAAAAATATATACGCGTCGAATTGTATACCTCCTCCGGTGGTTCGTCGGTCAAAAAACAAAATATGTGAAAACCACGTCTCTTTCCTGAATAGGTATGTTATGCCGTAAGCAGGTATATAATCTTTATAAACAACTGCCTTTGTTTTACTACATACATAAAACTGAATGAATTTATCTCTTAATTAAATGTATCCTGTTCTTACCTTTATAATAAAATTAATAATGTTACCAAATTATTAATTTTCTTTTTTTTAAATCTCTATATCTCATTTGTATAATTTAGTCTAATTTAGTAATTTGGCAATAATTTTCAAAAACAATATAGGCCGGGTGGCCAGCGCTGGCAAGCTAACAATCTTATTACAAAGATGCTTTCACAAAACTGGTAAAAAAATCCAGTTCTTTCATCAACATCGTCAGCATGTATCGCCCAATTCGCCGCCCGTGTATTGATAAAAAAATGAAATAATCGTTATGTAACACATCCGAATATTTAATGTTCTGTTTCTTTTTAAAAGTTTGAATACGTGTTATACTCGTACCTACAACTAAAAGGAATATATCATACATCCTGAAACGTCCTTTCTTTGTAAGTAAATATCTAATCTTCAAAATCCAATAGATTTCAAAGACCGATGTGAGCTCTCCCACCACTAGTAGAAGAACGCGTCAAACTTCAGTGCAAACAAATAGGATTGCAGACCATTAACAAAAATTGTTAGCTTAGATGATAGTACAAGTATGGAGACACCTGTTCAATATAAAAGCGTCTAAAGTACGAAAAAATATTAAATAGTAAGTATGTTTTCTCAACAAACTTTCCGGATTCATTTTGTGTTTAAACAAAATTCACACATGATATGAATAAAAAGATAAAATTAAATGCTGTCAATGAACATTCAAAAACCATTTGAGTGAATACAGTTTGGAATTTTTACGGATCTTAAGCCCAGACTCAATTAAAGCTGAGAAGAGAGACGGACCTAGGCAAAGCGTATAGTAGCCCATTGCACAAATGCCATATTTGCATAGCAAGAAACTAAACAATCATAAGCCGTATGGAGTTGTATTTTGTTTATCGCAAGGCAAATATGCCATTTATGCAGTCGTTCACGGACTACGACCAACGCTCTGCCTCGCTCCGCACATCTCCCCGCTTTTGTGGGGTCTGGGCCACATCGAAGTAGTAGGTAAGTTTAATTTACTCGTAAATTAGAACTTACGGGATTCGTGACTTACCGTAATTAGATTTATTTCACTAGTTCTATCTAATTCAGGTACTTAATATGGTTTAAAGGAGGCAAAGTATAATTGTCGACTCTTGTAACTAATTTCAAAAAAATGTACTAAACAAAGATGACAAGTTTTTTTTACAAGCTTTTATTTAACTTGCAATGTATGTAAGTATGTAAGTTCGGGTGGTATCTTGCAAGTTAAACTTGACCAACTTCCCGGTTTTCGATTAAGCTGAAATTTTGCACGCATGTGTATATTGCGTGATAATACAATATTATGGTACCCTGGAGCAGATCTAATGATGGAGTTGGAAGGTGGCCATAGGAACTACTGTACCAAACAAGATTGACCCGTCGTGTTTGGGTGGGTTTTACTTGTCTTGGCTGGCAGTCTTCTATATGATACCCAGAATCTTAAAAGCGTATAGTACCTATTTAAAAATAAATTTTTAATTTAATTTTTAAACAATTTATTTAACATCAATATATCATCACAATATGATCTATTTTGGCTGAATTTGATATTTCCAAGCGACATCAACTTTATCACAGAATAGTAATTTGTAAAAATATATGTATGTAAAAAGATTATATTTTTCGTTCGTGGTAAATATACCTAAGTGAACATATTAACGCTATTGTTATTTATTTATTTACACGGTTAATTAATAAATAAATTAGTATGCACTCCGTACTCGGTAGGTACCTATGTCTGTAATGCGTCATAGAGTCGATACAATTTTTCGAATAAATAAACCCACATAGGAAAATCACTCAATGAAGTAGTTAGTACGAAAAAATGTGGAATCAAAACGGACACTTAGCTACATTAAACCTTATATTTTTAGAGACACTGTGCTCTAAAACGACTTATTTAAGTTCTTGTTTAAGCCATTTTTACACGATGATTGCCATATTGAATTATGCTTACTTTTAATTTGAAATGGTATATAGGTATAAATTAATTTGATATACAGTTCTATTTTAACGGCCTCTCATCTCTTCTGATCTTGCTGCGCCCGACGGCGACGAAGTCCATATAGCTACTCTGTACATTTTACATTTACCACCATGTAGGTGCTATATGGAAGCGGAATAAATGAAAGGCCTCTTCAAAGTTTAACGAAGTTTATCTGTAGAAGAATCTTTTAAAAAAAATCTTTCACACCACTTCACGATGCGTCTTGCGGCCTAGCACTGCGCAGCATGGATCCTTCGACCGTCTCCGGGCCGCAATGCGTCGTGTCTTGTCATGTAACCTAACCCTAAGGAAGTTGAAAAACCTGAAAGCCTCGATTAAGCCTCAACACTAGTAAATAAACTTAACTCCGTCCAATTTTGACTCGCTTAAAGGTTTTCATAGGTAATTTAACCTGATTAACATCCAAGTGAGAACTGATATATTTTAGTATCCACGCATTTTATTTCCTCTAAATGTGTACCACGAATACCACGATATTGACACATGATTTTAACTTTAGTATTAGTGGCCACGAAAATATAAGCCGAATCGGAACTTAGAAAGCTATTGGAGGCAAATCATTAGTTTCTCGGTAACATGACAATTTTAACACTTGACAAATACAGTGAACCTAACAAGCTAAGCTATCACGTTCTCAGAATAACAATAGGTAGTTGTACTTAGTTAGCCTTTCTGGTAGGTTAACATCTAGGTACCAATTAATGTGATGTATAAATGTTTCATTATTTCCATGAACATTCGATATTTATCCTTAAACCCTTAGTTCTTATTCGCAAGTACAATACTTAATTGTGTAAATTGGCCAGAATAATTGAATTGTAGTTACAATAAATTAGTGTCTAGGTACACTAATTTATAGTAAATTATTAGGTGTGTAGTACATAACGAGTTGGCATTGAAAGCTAAAATTGCAAATCATTGTACCTATACCTAAGTACAAAATTAATTAGGGCTAGAAAAAGTAGTAGTAGATAATATACAATTACAAAATTTTTAACCCGAACTTCATTTTATTAGAAATACAAAGGTCTTTCTATCTCATTGTGACTTTGTAACTTCCAAATAAAGGACTCTACACGACTTGAAGACTTTTCATAAGCTAAGTTTACAGAAGAATTATTTAAATTAAGTAATAAGCTAGCTTGCCTAAACTTTTAGGGCTAACCTAAATTATCTAAACCTTGTAAAGTTTTTCATAATATCCATAAATGGATACCATTATTTTTAACAACTTAAACTTCAGGTTTAGAGTAAATGAACAATAAGAAGAGCACTGTATAAGACCATGAGCTAAAAGCGATAACATTCCAGGCTGCTCGAAATAAAAACTAGATCATACTTTGTCTCTGTCTAGTCTATATTTAGTTTAAAGCACGATTCATATCACACCACGAATCTTCATTACTCATTAGAGTCATTTTACAGAGAGCGAATTTAGTCTAAGGCGAAAATCAGCAATTAGGGGAAAACGTCGTGTTAAACGTAGTTTTGAAACTTTAGTATCCGGATGAACATATTAAAAGTCCTCAAGGGTAGGGTTGTACTATTCTTAAATGTGTACTTTAAGACAAAGCTTTGTGCCAAATTACATAGTTATAGGTCAACCTGAAGTACCCTATATATTCTGATTTCCTTGAATATCATAATTATGCCATTTGATTTTTTACACATCGTATTACGGCTATGATTTTTTTTCATGATAACCGAAATGTTTGTTTATTTTTCACAACTACAAGAAGTTATAGATTAGCATGTATGGTTTTAATTTCAACTTGATACCTTTGCGCGTTTTCGAGATAGAAGGTCTTGACACACGCACGGACAAACGGACAGACAGACTGATGGATAAACGGAAAAACGGTAGATCTTATAAGGGTTTCATTTTTTTGCTTTCAAAGTACGTAACCCAAAAAACGACGCCGATTTTTCAAATCGTCTCTTTATTGAAAATTACACACCCTTTAACTCGTATAATTGTAGTATGAAAATAGTAATGTTACGAGATGGGTTCTTGGATAATCAGTTAAAAAGCCGATTATTCACTTTGCACTTTATTGCACAAAATCACGATACGCACGACACTATTGTTCGCACAAACACTTCACACTGGCACAGATATTCACACAAACTAGTCACTTCACAATCACTGGTACTGCACTTGAACACGAGATGTTTTCGCTTCGACGGTAAACGAATAACTGATCCCCAAGGGTCGGCCGGCGTATTTATATGAAAGTTCGAGACTTCCCTATTGTTCTCAAATACGTAAACACCCAAACAAAAAACTAAACAATAGACGGCAGACAAAGACTGATCCCGCTCGAGTCATAAAACCATAAATCTCGCACTTGAGTGTAAACAACTTGCCGTAATTACCGCGCGGTCTAATGCGTTACTGTAAGTATTGATCGTAGAGCAAAAATGATAATGATTAAATTTGTCGGAAATTTAATGTTAAAACTTATGTCAGAGGTAATCATATTGCTATTTGTAAAGGTATTCGACATATGAGCAAAAATCTGAAAACAGGTCCCCTTCAAACCCCCTTTAGTGCCTATGTTCATCTGAATACCGCAGGGTACAGCTATATACAGCTGTACCAATTTCGAAACTATACGACGTTTTTCCCCTGATTTTGCTTATTTTCTCAGACTAATAAACTATTTTATATCAAGCAATTCAATAAGAAAAGGTAATGAAAACTTGTAAAACTTGTGTATACCTAACAGTGATAAAATTAATGAAAAATTGTATTTCATTAATTATGGCCTGAATTACGAGTATGTGCATGACTGTAAATAAGTGATGTAACGTGTTATTTCGCGTTCTTACCAAAACTCCATCCAAATCATCGACTTGGCATGTTTTTTGTTTTTTCATATTGATGTTCCAAATAAGTTTTTAGTGAAATCTACACTGCCTACAGTCCGTTCACAGTTGTTTTACCTTTGTCATTTCTAGCTGTCTTTTTCTGTATATGCAAGCCAATCGCGTTAATTTTAAACAGCCCGGCTGTCCGCGTCCGGTCGAAGTCCGGTGAGGCGAAACTCCCTGAGGATAAGCAGGTACTCGTTTTTGCTGCACCTACTTATATAGCGCGAAGGCTCGCATTGTGCCGCAAATAGACCACTCATTATGTTGGAACCAGTCCATGAGACAGGTATTTTATCCCGAGGGCTTTGGACCGCCAGATTTATCCCCCGCCTGTCTAGAAGGCTTTGTACGATCTCGCTGTTTGCACGTCACTTGTAATTAAATACTCGTACATACATCATAGAAGGAACGGAAATCAACTAAAGTGTTTTCAAAATAATATGGTATATTTAAGATCCCATATTAAAACAAGGAACACTTATATTAATAATATATTTAAAATATTACTTTGCTGTATATTTAAAATATTTGACATGTTATTATATTTGAATTTAATATCTTTGCAAATTTTTGAAAGAAATAGACTATCTAGTAATGTGATGTCAGTAATTACAAATGTTTGTAATTTATTTTATATTGTATGACCTGTAATTCAAGACATATTACAACAAGTCTGTCTGTCCCCATGTCACAAGGCCTCATAAATTTCACATATTTTATGAAACAAATTTATAATAATATCATATTATTTTGAGTAGTGTAGTTCTTCGAGTAAAATTGTCAGAATTGCCTTACTTACCAATTCATTTGCTAAAACCGCAATCGAAAACATGGCGCTTTGGCGATGTAGCTCATGCTACGTGTCATATAGTCATCATTGAGTATTGTACACTAATCATTAATAACTTAGGGTTTCAGGCTCAGGCGCTACACGTAACCTAATGCTTAAACTGGCTAAGAGAGGCTGACAAAAAACATCTGTCGCTACTTAGAAGACTTACTTATTTTTGTAAATTGGTTTAAAAGTCCCTTACTTTCAAAAGTCCGAGATCATGTCAAAAACACCGAGATTACATAAATAAATCAATGGTAAAACCAGGAAGAGTTCATTTTTTCCACTCCAAACCTCACCCTCGTCTGTTGTGTGGGCATGCCTATTAAATTATTTTTATTCGTTTCTCTCAGTAATATTTTACTTTTAAATTGATAATAAACATTTAATTTACTAAGCAAGAATGTACGCATGACCATTTATAAAATCGAAGGTCATTATTGTCTTTACAATCAGAGGAACTTAAGATGCTGCTAGTTTAGTTTACGTCAACGTTTAAAAACAATCACATTTTAGGAACAGTATCTGTCTAATATGCTAAGTACGATACTATAATATAAGATAAGATAAAATAAACATACTTACCTACCCAAATATACCTAGCTACTTCCTTGTTTACCTACTTGTCAATGCTTAAGTAGTTGCCTACTCGAAACTTAGGTAACGAGCCTCCAAACCTATTTTACATTAAAGTACCTACTTTTTAAACTGAGAACTCTTGAGAATTTTTCCCATTATTATCACATACCTACCTATTTATACGATAACCCTCGTATTCAAGAAAAAATCAAGTGGATTTATAATACATATTTACTCGTTTATCTTAGTGAACAGTGACAGAGACAGAAACAACTTTGAGTCTGCCCTAGAATTGTATTATCCCTTTAGGCGTGCTTTGGGCCAATGACAAAAGGCTGTTGGTACACTATCAGCAGTAGGTACTTGTAAGTGCTAACATGCCTTATTTTGTCATCGGTAAGTATGCGCTAAGTATTTCGCACTTGTTCAAGTTACTTTAACAAATTAGTGGTAATAAAAAGGAAAAATAAGTGATATAACTGTTTGTCGCAGTTTCATTTCTTAGAAACTTTTGACGGGGTAGGACAAAACAACAAGTGGTTAGAGTAGTTTTGAGGTTTTTTATCTTTAAAAGAGCGCGAAAAACTGGTAGCCGATGAGAGCTCAAGTTTCTTGAATAGAGATAGACACACAGACAGACAAAACTTTTTACAACCACAAAGCAGAAATTAAACACTATTTACACATACTCGTATATGACAAAATGTAGTTATAAAATGGCGGCCTTATCACCCTTGGCGACTTCTTCTAGGTAACCATGTACAGTACTACGTACCGAAAAGTACAAAGACGTCCACCAATTAAGTTGACACACAAACTGATTAAGACCGCAGGAACGCTTTTGATACATGTCGCTTCCAACCGATCTTATTAGAAATCGATAAAGGAAACCTACGTCCAGACAAAGGGTTCCAACTACAGTCTGTAGACATTTCACGGCTGATAAGAGATGAGACGTGATGATGTAGTTAGAGATGCAACAAAAATTAGATACCTACATTTATGCTATGGTCAAGTCTCAGAAAAAACTACCAAGGAAAATAATTAACACGAAGCATATCTTATTAGAGAACCCTACAGAGAACATCTAGCCGAAGGGAAAACTTGACACGAACTGTTTCCTGTCCAATTGAATGCTTCCCTGTAATTGGGTCTTATGGCCTTACGGTCTTGGGTCACTCGATCTCATTGGGTAATGTCGACGATGAAGTCGGCACTTCGATAACTCTGCTACTCGTACTACAGGAACTGTGAGTCATTAACCAATTCAACACAAGATGAGACTTTGGACTCGTTCGGTTAAACGCATGAAGACGTATCTTTTTTGTCAATATGATTAACATCTAAAGACGCATTTCTTAAGCTTTTTTAGATATTATTAATTAATCATCTTATTATTTTTATACCTACTAGCGTCTTTGTTTCCCTATAAATATAATCTTGGCCTTATCACAGTCTTAGTGGATATGTCCTATGACAAATTAAAATAATAAGTGGAAGTGGAGTGCAACGCTTGATGTCCGTGGGCTAGGCTGCTAGCAAAACTTGCCAATGATTATTAAATATAGGTATTTGATCTTTGCACTTTTTGAATTACAGTGGGGTGCGGTGTTGGTGCACCCCGTGTCCCAGTTAATATCGTTTAAAGAGTGCATCTAACTGGTTTATATTATACAAATAAACACCTTTTCCCAGACAAAATATAACTAACGATTCTCACCTTTATTGCCAAGTATAGGGGATAGAACTGTTTTTAAAAGTGACTTGTTTAGCTCGTCACACAGCTTTTGAAGAAATGAAGAAGCTAGATAGCTAAGTAATTTACATCGCCCATGACATTCTCTAAAAAAACTGAAGTACAATGCCATCATGTACCTGAGGCAAATTCTGTTGAATAATTTTTACCCAACTATTGAATTATATTCTATTGATACAACAAAACACCGGTTTTAGACGCGCTCACTTTTACATGACATCTTACTTAACTTTTTTTAAATGGACTGTGGACTAGTTTAATTGGTTTTAGATAAAAATTTAATATTTTTGTATTCTGCTCAACTCTGCTCATTTCCCATTCTCATTAGTGGAGTCTAAGCCGCAAGCTTGCCTAAAATAGTATATTTTAAATTCCATCACCTAACAGTTTCAAGTCCAAAATGATACCTATTTATCTAAATATCTGTAAGGCAGCCTAAAAACTCTAGCTAGGCTAGCCACCCGGCCTATACGAACTTACTTAATATCTGTATATTTAATTAAATAGATCAAATAGTGTGGATACGTTATTATCAGAATCGATGACATAATTCATTGTTCTTACAAGTCAGTTATGAGGAAGTCATGGAGGTCTACCTTGGTTCAAAGTTTCAATTTAAAATTGATAGCCATCTTACATTCGTGCTTGCATAAAACGATTAAAGTAAATGGAGACTCAGGTTTTGACTCAGAGCAATGACTTCAAGTTTTAATACGGAATCTTGATATATCACTACTATTTATAAGTCTTTATGGGCCTAATTTGAAAATGCTGAAGCTTCCGCGTAAGAAGAGACCGAAACGGAAAATCATCGACTTTTTCTTGTTTCGGGTAATCAAGTAAGTATTCTCACTGATTCTCAAAAGATGGCAAATAAGTCATACCGTTATGACTAAAACTAGATTATTAAAAATAAGTTCGATTTCTTAGTCGACTTGATAAATTTAAATTATTTTTGGTGAGATAGAGTATCCAGTTTGTGCCTATCACAACCCCTAAAGAAAATTTTCATCCTATACTGATTAACTACATATTATACTGATTAACTACATATGTTCAATCATACAGTTATGCTTACTTCTACGATAAGATTTCCTCCTGTAGATTAGTATTTTCGTAAGTACGTAAGTATTTACTATCACGATACTAAGTGCAAAGTGGGGTCATTGCGTCGCGCCGCTCTCGTGACACAAAGGCTCAGAATCTCTGCGGATAGGAAGTACTAATCAACTGCTTAGCCCTCGTTAACGCATAACGTTGTGTAAACTGCATTGGCGGTCTTACTCATCGCATCTACTCACTCGCTATGCCCAATCTTCCTATTGAAATTAATTAATTTCGATTACTCACTGTTACCTCGACTGCAAGTCTGAGTTCAGTCAACAATCTCGTAAAGAAGACCTTGCATGGTAAGCTCAGACTATGTACAGTAGCCCAAAAAAGCTTTTGAATATGGCAAACAAATTCCCACAAAAAACGACGGTATTTAATGCTTAATTAAAATGGAATTTCGTATTTTCTAATTTGATTTTGTTCAAGGAAGCCCTCACGCCGCCCTATTTTACAAGCAATTTCAAAAGATAATAAGATCTGAAAATATGAAACCCCTCTAAATTGTGATTTTTACTAAAGAAAATAACAGGAAAATAATTTTCCAAAACACACAAAGCAAATAATTAAATACTGTACCAGCAAACGGCCTAAGCTCGATATATTTTTGCATTAAGTATCTCTTTTAAGGTAAACATAGAATGAAAGAATGTAATAGTGGTGTACCACTTTGCTATTGTTTTTTCTGTAGGTTTGAAAATACCTGAAATTCTTAGGAAACTTACCGTTGAAATCGACGTAGGAGAAAGGAAAGCTTGGGAAAAAAGCATGGTTTTTTGTAGTGCTACTATCGCAAAAATTCCATAGTAAAATATTGCAGTTTATCATGACGATTTAGATTAGTGTTTTTTTTTTGTATTTTAGGTAAAGCTATAGACTACCATTAGTCAAACTTTTATTTGCCGTGACAAAAAATATACCGTTCTTAGATTTATTGCCAAATTAGGAGGTAACTGTACCTACTTACTATTGGGCTGTGTGATTTTTGACCTGTGCGGCGGCCACCATGTTATTATAATATTCCTAGTGTTTACGGAATCAGTTCAAACGGAGTCGGAATTACCATATTGAAGTAATTGTTAGCAAAATATCTACTCGTGACGGTACCTACTTATAGGTAACTCTTACACCTTTGTGTCGTAACTTATTTTTTAACAGCGTCAAATCAACTACTGAGGTTCCATTTTAAATCAGTTTTTATAATTAAAAAATAACAGTATTGCTTATCAATTTACAAGCGAGTGCCTGTGCAATTGAATTTGAAAACAAAATATTTCGTCACAGCGGATTCAGAGGTGTACAAAATATACCTAGATAGAATATAGAAAATAGAGTAGGTAAAGAGTAGGTATCAACTAAAATAAAAACTAAATTCGGTTTTTCGGAAATACTGCTTTTACAGATTAACAAAATTCAGCAAAAGTACAAAAGGATAAACTCGTACATACAGATACCTACTGGTAGGTAGGTACATACTCGGTCTTGTAAATACTTACTGTACAAAAATTACTCGTTTGAAGGTATTGTATAGAAAATACCCCAGTTATGGCCACTGGCCCGGTTGTAGCCATTTTGGTGTCAAAATTATTGCATAAATGGTAATTATAAACAATATATAACCATAAATGTTGTTTATGTGAATCTCAAATTATAATTGTTTTTTTAAATATTATTTGAACATTAAATTGTCGAGTTGCAACGGCCGTGGTCACGGGTAGACACACTCTTCCCGTGACCACAGTCGATCCAACTCGGCCGAAACGTCGGGATGATGAGGTATTTATTTATCTCGTAATTTTAGTGCGCGATTAGTCCCGTAGTAAATAATAATAATGTGTTAAAATCGCGAAAGTTTAAAAACAACATTAAATTGTCTAATTAACCGTTAAAATTCAAAATGGACAAATGATACTAAGATGGCCACAACCGGGGCACCTGCCCTATAACAATGTTAAAATAAAAATACAAATAAGGTATTTTACCTTGGTTACTTGTACTGGACATCGTTTGTCTACTAAATCATTGTAGGTACCTACATACCTACCACGTGGCATACATATTTATTACGCGTAAGGGTTTAATTATATGACTCAACTCAAGCTTATATGTACCTACTTACATATGTTTTAATAGTCATATCCTGTCCTAAGAAGATACGCTTCTACAAATGTAGGTGCTAAGTTCTCACTTTGTCACATGTAACATTACTGAAGAAGTATTTTAAAATCGTCTTATGTAATAATTATTTTCCGCAAAAAAATTGCAACACCGACTTCCACCGTGTACAGAATTCGAATAATTTGCACGGATTGATGTGACATCCATGTAATGTACATGAATGTTTGTTGATTTATTAAAAACGGCTCAGCCGATTTTGATAAAATTTCAATGCGACCATCTCGAAAGTAAATTTTTTTGATCTAAATCTTTTTCTAAAATAATGATCTAAATATTTTTTGACATCGGTTCATAATTGGCGAAAATATCGATAAACATAGATATACAAAAAAAAATCGATAAAAATACATACAGACGAACATAGTACCTCCTCCTTTTTGGAAATCTGTAATAATATGATTAATTCGATTATTTGCAACCATTATTTTTTTCAAGATTTCAAATTTGAATGCAGAATCAATCAATAGCTTTTATCCCCCGTGGCTCTACTGCTTGGCTCAACTGGTAGTGATAAGGAAATATATCTGTCCCGTGGCACGACCAATTTTCTATAGCTGCTTAGTATATACAATATTTACCCGTGAAATTGGTCATTACCTGTGGCACTACTGAATTTAGAAATCCTATCCTACTAATATTATAAACGCGAAAGTTTGTGAGGATGGATGGATGGATGGATGTATGGATGTTTGTTACTTTCTTCCAAAACGCTTTCACGCAAAAACTACTGAACGGATTGAGATGAAACTTTGCAATAATATAGCTCATAAATCAGAATAACACATAGGCTATACATTATAATGATATTGTGTCAAAAATCAAAATATGATGCGGGCGAAGCCGCGGGTAAAAACTAGTTCTAAATAATAATTAGTATCTTAAAATATTATATAAACATTTTTTTTCTTTGCGCTTTGCGTTTTGGCATCGCATGCTATCATAAACATTCACTCGTATTACGTATTTCTAAATTTTACTACATTTCACAAACACTATACCTTTTTTTTTTTAAATCGTGAAGTATTGATTAAGGTTATTACATTGTACTTTTATTTGCATTAACCATGGAGTATTACAATTAAAATCCATAAAAGCACGCCGTTTTCTTTAAGTCACATTTTGATTAGATATATAAAAATAGGAAAGTTAAATTATTATGCATAAAGAGACATACCAAAATGGTTAGATGTACACTGTAGTATAGCCGAACCAAAAACTTCGGTAATAAGCGGACTTCGTTTTATGTAAGTAGCAAAAGTCATAATAATCATTATGACTTTTACATTATTAGAATTTTCCCACAAAAATATCGCACCCACTTCGTACTCATGGAAAACGTAATTATAACTAACGTTCGGAAATTGAATCGGATTATTACAAACTGCTAACGCATGTAATAATCCGATTCAAATTCCGAACTTTTACTTTTAAGAAGCACTCGATTAGTCTCATACCTTCCTTCGCCTAATCGTTTGTAATAACCTTTCTGAGTACCTACTTACAGAACGTGTCCTTATTTCAAAGTTCTATTAAAATAGTATAATATAGGTAGTATTTTTTGCTGATGAAAATTTATCACACACGATTATTATTATTTTTTTTACGAAAACTTACGACCTACTTAAAACAAAAACTACTGAAGTGAGAAAATTATACTTCGCAAAATTCGATATGCATATAGATTAATATGGTAAGGATATAATTCTGAGTTTATTTATTTTATTATTTAGAATAATATAGATATACACCTGTTATTAATAAAAAAACAAGGAGGTGATTACATGACCCAACAATAAAATTAGTCACACGCAACGTCACATGCTTGAAGTAAGAAAAGCTTTTTAGTTTTTGATGGATTTAATAAGATAAAAAATAAAAAGCTCTAACTAACATTCAGACTTCCGCCGTGTACGACCAGATCAGAATTCGACCAGTTTACACGAATCGATGTGACCCATGTATATTATAGTTGATTTATTAAAAATGGCTAAGCCTTAAAATTTAGATACGATTTAAATGGTTCCACATCGGAAGTATAACTTTTGAAATATTTTTTTTTTCAAATCGGTTCATAATTGATGAAAATATCGATGAACATACACAAAAAAATACATACAGACGAACATAGTACCTCCTACTTTTTGGAAATCGGTTATGTGAATACAGTGGCTACTACTAGATATTATGTGTAGATAGCTTATCAGATGTAACTCTCTACAAACGGCTCTACCTTTTGTGGCTCTACTTATCGCTCTTCGCTATCTATAACATATTATTATAGTCTTATAATATTTAAAGCATCATTATGACCAACTTTTACTATGGGACGAAACGAAATCAAATACCAGTTGTTCCTTACAAAAAGTTTATCGATTTTCGTGAATATTTATGAATCAACTAGCTGACCCGGCGAACTTCGTTTCACGCAATATCTTTATAACTAGCATATGTGTTATTCTGATGTATAAGCATTACTACTGCTAAGTTTAATCTCAATCTGTTCAGTAGTATTTGCGTAGTAGAGGAACAAACATCCATACAAACAAACTTTCGCGTTTATAATATTATAGTAGGATATAACTGCTGACTTTATTGCGAGTTTGGGGTTGGCCTGGTAGCAAATAATAAGCTTAATCCCGAAATATTTTATTCGTTTAGAGGAACACCATATATAATTAATGGTATGGTACTATTACCACATAACATCCTCTACAGATACTCGTAAATATGCAATGTCATATGTTTGGTAACGGTAGATTGATTTTATTCGTCACACTATTCAAGGGCTGAAGGACTCTACTTTTCATTGTATGCTTCAATAGCAAATTCATTTTTGGATAATGCGCAACGCTCTCTTCTCATACTTTGTTATAAAAACTCAACTATCGACAAATTATTATTTACGCTAAAATTATCTAATCCAGCGTAAAGCGTTGCTGTTCATACGAAAAACACGCTGACAGTCCAATCGGTTCTTTATTTTTTGCCGCTAAAATACGTTTTCCTTTTAAATCGATTTATTATTAGTCTTAAGTAGACCTCGCGGCACATCTCTCATAAGTCTATAGCTCGACTCGTTCTTGACTATTTGGTTCATACTCGAAAATATTATTAAAATTAAACGACCTTGCCATATATTATCGAAATTGGCTGATAAATAGCGCGACAGCAAATTTCCTCCCCCTTTCAGGGTACCCTAATACAATACCGCATATATACCCTAATACCCCACAACCCAATGTCGGCGACATCAAAAAAATATATTATTATATAGAACCTGTGTACCAAGTTACGTCGAGATTCGTTGAAAAATGTGACCTGTAGACGAAAACTAACATCTATACAGACGAAAGCAAAATCTCCGTGTTAATCCTCCGACCTCCGACCTTCGCTCCGCTTCGGTCAGTAAATAAGATCGAATATTATAAGTACATGAGATATAAATTATACAATATGCAAACCGACATACTCGCATGCTGGATTGCTGTTAGTAGAGCATCGACCCAAGGATAACAGGTGATTTGCATGGTTGCATTGTGTCGCTATTATCCGAGCAGATTACCACATAGACACATAGCTATTGTAGGGATCAGCGCTTGTTTATTATTTACACCTAATCATCACGAAGGTTGAACGTCTCTACACTTGGATGTTAGCTTACATAGGTAAATAATTAGCTGTACTACCTTGACTAACAACATGATTAAGACCGTAAAAACGCTGCTCGCAAGTTGCTTGTGATAGGTGTTGTTGGAAATCTATTGTATTGTTGGCCTAAGTTCAATGTACGTTCTGTTAGCTTCTCACCTAAGTGAACACAATCGTAAATGATCGGTACTACGTACCTATAAGTTGAAGTATCTGTTTCTAAGTAATTTAACAAAATAAGAAGTACAATAAGATACCTTGAAGCCTATGGAATTTTACACATAATTTAATCATCACAATTTTTCCCACTCAACTTTTTCTAATCT
This sequence comes from Hypomecis punctinalis, assembly GCA_949316475.1. Lineage (NCBI taxonomy): Eukaryota > Metazoa > Arthropoda > Insecta > Lepidoptera > Geometridae > Hypomecis > Hypomecis punctinalis. The sequence goes on from OX438797.1 coordinate 13,349,629, forward strand.
ACTTTGACTCTACCGGAAATCGCTTGATAGGTTTTTTATTTCATATAGGTTTGAGTTTGACTACACACTGCCTGATGTTAAGCAGATTTGCGGTCTAGGGATTTAAGACACCTGCATTGTACTTTGTACAATAAAAAATCCATAAGCAATATCAGTACCATAAAACAACACAAGTTCAGATATAATGGATCATGACATGATTGATCTACTGGACTCTATTACCTAGTTATTCAACGTTGTGGACATAGACACCCATTGCTACTTCTGCTATAATCTGGTTTATGCTGCACAAAACTAGTGTTAAGCTTTAAATGTATGATGCTGTTTAGTCAACGGCACGCAGGCTCATCGCATGCTTGATGATGACCCTTCTCATTATTGTACCTACTCTAAGGTTACAAGCATTAAGCTAAAAATGTAGAGGTGACTGTCCTTCTATTATAAGTATACCTATACCAAGAGCTAAAAAACTACTTGGAAACTTAGGTTTAAAAAAGGAGTCAAAAAATATTTACTGCATGCATTGCAAATTGATGCTATGAGTATAAATTTATAGAAATTTCTAACTGGCATCGCACTATTTTTTGATTTTATTTTATCAAACCTCACAGGTGTACCTTTATAAAACATCTTATGAAGGTATGATTATGGGCTTCTTTCGAGAGCGTCATCGCAACACGATAATTTCGCCAATTGTCCTTATTCAGAATTTTCAGAATAGACACTATGTAAACGATAACATAATTAAAGTTTATTCACCGTTTCCTTACCAAAAAAAATATTTATATTAATGACTGCATACAATAAACACTAGAGTGCTAACTATAAGGTGTGATACAAACAATAAATCTTTGCAATGAATCATGATTCATGAGTTATTGAAAAGATAATGTTAATGTTTTATAAGTTAATTATGTCCATAGAGATTAATAAGCTATAATTAGAGTTATGCCTAAGCTTTTTTTAGTAAGCCGTAATAAATATTTGATAGCTGAGATGATTGAAAATAACATTTAATTAAATTCATTAACGGATTCGTTACTTTTAATTTGTGGTTTAAAATCAGTGATCATACAAAATTTGCTGATAGTTCACAATATAAATAATATTTCCAATATTTCTATTATTCAATTCTGACACGCAGTCAGTTTCATTTTGTCATTTGAAACCTCGACATTATTTACTTACCTACTTTTAAACATAATCTCAGCCATTTAAAATACGGTTTGTTCAATTAAAATACCTACTATTTTTATGAAGGAAGTCGGCATCTGAATTAGCATACAAATTGAATTTAATAACATATTACCAGCGTAAGTCAGCTCAGTCTGAGTTATCGATAATGCATATCGAATTAGTTTAGTAGAACAATTCATTCATTTATACAGTTACTCATATTTTAATTACACATCTACGAGTATATCTATATTTACTATGGAAATTAACGTGGTTTTCACACATTTTATATTATATATAACGGGACTGAACTCACGTGTGGGGATAGCACTCAAGTGCATTGCGAGACGGCTCCGCATGCTAGCACTCGCCAACTTGATAAAGGTCGCCGAATGCGACCGAAACTATAGTCGTTACGACTATCCCCACACGTGAGTTCAGTCCCGTTATATATAATATAAAAAAGTATATCTATAAATAAAAAAAATGATTATCAAGATGCAATATATAACAGTTTTCATCATCATCCACAGCCTTCTGTATTTCACTGCTGGGTATATAATTTTTATGCATCTCTCTTATCAGCTTCTGGACATCTGCTTGATGACTAAAGTATTCATGTTATAAGTTACAAATCATTCAATAATTATTAATAAAAATAATTAAATAATGCCTTTAGTAACTAAACAATGGTTTGGTAAACATTTTTACTAATATTAAATAAAGTTTTGCAATACTGCAATAATAGTAGATTATGTACCTACCAAGAAAACCAAGTGGTGTCGTATGTCACAGGCGACAATGGGACTCTGAGCGTAGCGAGCCCGAGCGCAGCGAGGATGCTATAAGTTAATTCCCGAGCGAAGCGACGGAATTATTTAGAGTCCTGAGTGAAGCGAGGGGTTCAAGTCGCCCAAGACGATGACATACTTGTTTTTAATGGTACATACCTACTCTACTATTCATAGATCCTGCGAGTAAATAAAACCCCAAGAATATGAGTAATACTTACCTTAGAGCAAATAAAAAAATCAAGAGGGCACGTCGTTGAACAGTCAAGGGAAGCCGGTTTATATGTGTGAGTGCGTCACTGCTGCGCCGCCATAGTTCGACTGACAAGCCAAAGCGTAGTTTCCTTGTACGTTGATGTGTGTGTAATTCTCTTTACACGGCGAGGCGTAGTTTTGGTCGGCCTCACTTGTTTGTTCACAACATTCTCTCTTGATTTTTTTATTTGCTCTGAGAATACTTACATCATAAACTCACTAAGTGTAGATACTACTCGCTAGGCAACTTGGTGTTGTTCACAATAAATTCAAACCAATTAGAATGTACCTACGAATTTTTATAGAAAAGCACACTAGCCCATAATAAAACAGAATGTCAATACTACGTAAAAACATACCACCATACCACAAAAACATACTAGACCACGGTCAGCTCGATTATCATGCATATAATTTATATTATTAATTTTTTTACGATATAACACAGGCTTTCTTTGCAATAAAGATGTTTTTTTAGCTGATGCTTGATTTAGATTTATGTGATGTCTTGATAGCCAAATGATGACCAAAGAGATTTCATTCTTTAAAATCGAATAAAATCTCCTAACAATGCCCATTGTCGTGCAATTCAAAAAGATTTTATTCAATTTTACAAAGAAAAACCTCTTTATGAAGTCCTTAAATGTTTTAATTTTCCTACGAATTAGATGTTCCAAATTTAAATCACTTTACTCCCTATGGAATTTCATACAACTATTTTGACCTGCCATAGCCCTCGAGATTGTGTTAAGTTAATAATGACTTCTTTTACGTTGAGATTGTACGACGTATAATGAGTCATTTTCGAGCAGGGGGTGTGAAAAATATTTTTTTATAAAATGGTTGCACTCATGGATAAATAATACTCAAATAACATAAATAAACATACTGGTATGGGTGCACTTGACCTGTTGAGTTTATAGAAACTAATAGTATCAAATTATTTTTGGACACCACTTCTACTTACTTAACTCAATGGTTAACACCCCGAGTGCCAAGCCCTTGATGTACCCAATAATTACTACGATTGTAGGCCACAAATGACAAACATATCACATACTTACTTTATTTTAATAAAAATACACTGATGGTTTTGACATTGTATTCGGTGTTGTAATGGATAGTTACATATAGTAACGAGTTACAATTAAGTACTTTTAATACAATTGCTACAATACTATTTATGTTTCATATAAACTTAAAAAAAAATGTAGTGGTTTAAGTTCAAACCAAAAATGCATTGATCATCAAATCTAGTACTCCTTTACCTGCTTTACAATTTAACAAAAGAATAAATATGTTTTATAGCAATTTGACAATCAAAAAGACATTATTAGTGGTCAATAAACTGACTGGCCTCCTGATCGTACGATCGATCGTGTGATCGTAAGACGTATGTACCGTGGCAACATTATACCAGACTATACTATACTATATTTTTTATACTATACTTGGCTAGATATTTTATACTAAAATTTCATACCAGCAGTAGGCACCTGGCTATGTATTAGGTATGATCATACCTCTTAACCAATTCAGTTTTAGAAAAAAAATATGCGTAATTTCACATCGACCTGTTATTCTCGTCCTATAGTATTTGATTACAAAAACAAACTTTCACATTAAAACATTTGTAAAAATTAGCATGTTATAACATAACATATCACCCTAATAATAACGTAACAAATAAAAGGAAACTAGCGCATTGTGATCGTAGCGATTGTTGCCAAATGCCTAATCTCCGCTCGTAGCGTGTTCTAATTTATTTATTGACACGGCAAGTCTACGCCGGGGCTACGAAATTATGTAGCATGCTGCAGGATAATTCTACGATTCTAAAACAGTCAAGATTGAATACTAGGTATAAGTATACTACGAATAATTTACCTATTACATATTCACTTGTATCTTCTTATATATAGATATTCTAAAACATTATTGTACTCACCATTTTGTTCAACTTTTACTATTGAAGCAACGCGAAAATTGCGAAAAAAACAGCTGATCTGTATAAGAATTCATTGACGTTCGACAGAATGTATGGAACAGCTAATTTTCTTTTCGTGTCTACGGAGTTGGTCCTATAGTAAAAGTTGGCCATAATAATGTGTTCTAGATTTAACCTCTGTATAGATTTTCTACGGTTAAGTTCTACAATGATTTTATGTGTTTCACTTTGTTAAAACACATTTTCTCTATAGTTGGGTCTATATTTTGTATTATCACTATATTTTTCTTCAATAAAGTAAATTAAGTATTTAAAAACAGCTCAAAAGCATCAATACAAATGGATGATTTTTCACAAAACTAGTAACTAACGTAACCTTTTCCTATTGTTTATGATTCAATTTTGAATACAATTCCACAAATTAAACAGCATGTTAGGTAGGTTATAGGTTAGTAAGGGCTATTTGATCATGTTCTACGGTTTACGTTTGTTTTTATATTTTTATAAGGGCCAAGCATCAAGAGCCTTGCGTTTTACGGAAGTGGCACTATTGACTTATCCGAGAAACTGACACACATTTCAGGATGATTGACCTTAAATCTCACATTTGAAGTGCGGCTCGTCAAAGCGGAAGGCTTTGTTTACCGAAGAAAAGGCAATATTAACTGTGGAGTGTTCGTGGCAGGCGGCAGCAGTCAATTGATAATGTCAATAAACACCAGCTCTTAGATGAGTCTATCACGCGCCGCCTCCGCAACTTACCTACGAGCATAAACGCAGTTATACCAACACGCGTAAGAGCCGGTTTGCTACAATGTTACAAACAACCAAGCATCGACTTGCAGAGAGAGCAAAACGTCATACAACACAAAGGCTTGGTTTACACACGCTATGGCCTATATGCTGAATTTAGTTTTACTGTCCCTTTTATTAAGTGACTAGTTTGATAGTAAACATTACTATATCGCCTATCACTATATTCATTGCAAATGTTTGCCACGGAATCGGCATTTAAAGCCGCAAATTCAATCAATAGTTTCGATAAACGTTTTACGATGTCACCGTTTCGTTGATCATACTTATCGATGTTCCTGTATTGTACAATGATATCTTGAATCGGTTCAAAAAGAGATTGAGATAGGATTGATTGCACCTCCATCCTACAGTCACAATATTATTATCCTCTTTATTATTTAATGTTAAAGGGGAGACACCTTTTGATATATACTTATACAGGGTTATTTCTAATCAATTGGCATCCTTTTAGGGGCTTATTCTGTACATCAAAACTAACAACTTTTGTCATATCACAAAAAAAAAGTTGTTGTTCCATAGCTGCAGCTGTTTTTTTTTTTTTGAGTTTTGACAAAAGTCACAGGACTAAAGTTGTTAGTTTTGATGTACAGAATAAACCCCTATAAGGATGCTAATTGATTAGTAATAACCCTGTATAATACTACTCTTTTATTATATACCTCTGACCCCAAACTATAAGCAAAGCTTATGATATGGCTGCCAGAGACTGATATACTACATATACATATTTTTAAATACATACTTATATAGATAGTAACTAAATAACACCCAGACACAGAGCAAACACTTATGTTCATCACATAAATATTTTCACTGGGTGGGGATCGAACCCACGCCTGTTGATCCAGAAGATAGGGTCACTAACCACTGATCCACCGAGGCAGTCAAATTAAAAGTAGCCTATGTCACTTTCCGGCCTTCGGAACTATATCCATGCCAAAAAGTCAATCCGTTGCTCCGTTGCTGCGTGAAACAGGAACAAACCAACAAACTTTTCGGATTTATAAAATTGTATTATGCAGTGTGGTATTATGGTATTTTAATGTCAAAGAGGTTTCTTACAGGTGACTTTTGCGAGACCTTCTTGCAGCGATAAAAACTAAAGGGCCATAGGCAATCAATCATCATAGACGGAACTTATTGGTTGACCTTGGGCCTTGTTTTAACTATAGTCAACCTTACCTGTCATGACGAATATCACCCGTTGGCATAGAGCTATTACTACCAGAGGGATAATGCGGAGCCAGAAAGAGATGCGTTGATTTAAGGCGGCATGAGTTAGAAAGAGATATCTCGATTCGGTGGTGGTTGGCGTTTTTTTCTGAAGATCATGTCACTTTTGACAGTATCTTCAATAACAAACAGCTGCGGTTTTTGTTTGATCACTTGGAAAATAAGCATATTTATTTAAAATAAAGTTTTGAGCATAAGTTCTCGTAAAAACTCACTCTTACCGTGATAAGCGTTCAATATACGATGAACTACTGCAGCGTAATTGGCTGCAAAAGCAACGGCGTACGAGATAAATGAGCAATATCATTTCATTCGTAAGTAGTCGCATTTTCACCATAATCGCAATTGAATTACACTGTAGATATCACATTTTATATCTTTTTGTTCAGATCAATCACTACACAATGGTATTCTGATTCCCAAGCTGTATTTTTTCAAGTTTTATTGTAATTTTAATGTATATTATGAATTTCAAAACATCTGTGGTGCCATTACAATAAATCTCCCCAAAAATTTCCCTATTTTTTTAAACCAGTCGCTATGTCATTATTTTTGGAAAAGTATGAAATATCGTAAATTATGTAAGATTACTATTAAAGCTTTTATCTTGTGTAAAAATGGTAAGAGATACAGATTTTTTTAATTCACAAATTTTATTCTCGATAATATAAAATTAAACTTAGGTTTTTGTGTAATGAACTGTAATATTATAGAGAAATATGTTAAAATATAATTACCTAATTCGTCGCGTTTAATTTAAGTTTTATAAAGGAGTTCTTCTTTTTCGGGCATGAATACCAAAAAAATGAAATGTACATATTTACCTATGATATTTATTATTATTTGCCCATTTACGCTTTGGCATAATTACACTGAGCAACGCTTTAAGAAATCCAGAGTATGTAGGTAAATTAATCGCATATTTGGTAGATAACCATGCCTTTATACCAGATAAAAAAATGATTAATCTCAATCTCATGTAAAACAAAAAAAAATTAAAATATCATTATTTTTCGATGGTTTTTTGAAGGTAAAAGGTATTTTGACATTATAACGTCTTATAAATCTGTTAACGCCGGCGGCACGCGCGAAAAAAGCATGACTCATTGTCACATTCCGCCTGAGCCGAGCGTACAATATTAAAATATTATAAATTCTTTCTTATTTTAGGAGAAACCATAAATTAACATAACGCCTCTGAATAGTTATGTAGTCTTTCATATAACCGTAATATTATAATTATAAAAATCTAAGTCTAACCATTGTTGAAATTCGACAGGATTCCGTCTGATCATGTTGAGTTGAGGGATAAATGGACTGCTGCTACACCACAGGGCAAGCGAATTGGATACCAAGTACTCACAAATATGTTCATTATATTTCGACGCGGTTGAAAATACAATTAGTGGGTACAGGAACAGTAAAGCGTTCAATAATATTCGCTATACCTACCAATAAAATGTTTGAATAATGAAGATGTACGGACGTAACCTGCCTAAGTTGTTTTTTAAGTAATTTATAACAAAATTAATAACTGAGACTGTAATGTTATTTATTGAAAATGTAAATAAATAAATAAATCAAATATCTAGTTAATTTACCCTTAAATTTGGATACTTATAAATTTAAATATTTACTAATGGGCGTTACCCATAAAAAGAACCTTGGCAATTTAAAGTTTTATTACTTTCACGTCAACTAAATTGTACAATATTTGATTTGGCATCTATTGACAACTACAACTATGAAATAAGGTAACGATGTCAATCACACAATTTCCCTAATTATCGGGAGTTTACAACAAAGGCAATACATAGTGAAATATTGATTCGACAACAGCATTACAGATCTGTATTTTACAGATATCTGTGTTATTAAGTAAAACACTATAATCTTACATTACAGTAAATAACTTTCTATTAATTGCTTTTCCTCACGCTAGCCCTTAATGTCACTTTGACAGATTAGTACACAGGAAGGATAAAATAAAAATAGCACAGATATCTGTAAAATAAAAAATAGAGACAGAAATGAAGCTCCTCATGGCAATAAATAGTAATTAACGAACAGCGCTCCGTATTCAACCTTGCAATTCTCCACAACACGCGGTTACGAAAGGAACGACAATTGCAACATCTCTGCCATTAGGTATATAATACTTTATTAGTAGCCATTATATTACTATAATCACCAGTTACATACTTGTAAGCAATGCTTGTAAGCAGTTATAAGCGCGATGCTTATAGACAGTTATTTTTAATTCGTCAAATTTCAAGCTGTGGCTTAAAAATTAGAATTAACTACAAGTATGAAACTTACAGCGTGAAGTTTTCTATTATAATTTTTAAACCCATATCCTTAGATACGTGTCAACCGAAAAGTTGGCTCAATTTTGCAGGCTTAAATAAAATTAGTTTGTAGATGTAAAGTTGCTAAACATAAATTAATTATCTAATATATAATAAAATCTATCTTTTTCAAAATGTTTACATTTATGATAAATATACTTAACAACCGATTTCATACAATCGATTTCAAGTTTAAAGCAGCGACCGAAGAGTAAAGACTTTGCTGTTCGATTTCTGCAAACGCTACATATTCCGTCAATTACGGAATTGTATCAAAACTAATGAACTAAAGAAAATTATTGAAGTGAAACTTCTAATGCGACTTCCAACAAGGTTGAGTTAAACGTTTAACGCTACCATGGAGGTAATGGAGGGGGTATGAAAGCGCGCTGTTGCGTAGAAGTTCAACTTCTTCCGCGCGGAAGGACTCCACGCACAATTTTTTTATGAAACCATATCGCGATATTACTCTACAAATCGTGTGAGCTCAAAACATCGGAATAAAAAACAACATATAGACAAATTTGAGAACCACCTTTTTCTTAGAAGCCATTGGAAAATGTCTGTTCGTCCCCCGTATGTAGTGTAGTTATACTAAAAGGTCTCTTTATTATCATCACAATTGCATTAAAATCGCCTTGCATTGCACTGTTGCTATATAAACTTGGTCATTCCATTGAGATCGTATCATTTTGTGCGGTGCTAACAAAGTAAGTAATACCATAAATTCATGCTACAAGTAAATACGGAAGACGCATAAATGAAAATGAGTCAAGACGTAAGGAAGCGTTCATTAATATTATTACCTATTACAACATTTACCTATATCAATGCAACACGTAGGTACTTCAAAATATCGGAATCAAACTCGGTTGAAAGTGGATTTCGTTTAGCTTGTGCCTGTGACATTTGTAGTAAAAACTAATTAATTTGTAAATAAAGTCGGTAGTTATTTGTTCTTAGTCATCTCTTTATCTCATTGTAAACTAAAATTTAAAAATCGTTTCAGAGTTATTTAAAATGCACTCATCATATGAACTTTTAACCGCGTAAACAACTACGAGTACATATACCTACACATACAGCTGACCATCTCTTATACGGAACGTTGCCGTAGCCTTCGGCTGGAACAAGTTCACCACATCCTTGTTTACTTGAACCCAGACTTGATCGGCCACTAGCGATGCTACTTTAAGGCCCTTCATCGCTTTTATACCGTATATAGTATATATACTATATCGTTCCAACTCTACTTTATTTTTTTTAAATACACAATCAGAATCGGTTCTAACTATTTTTATGAAACGGTAGGTGCTAGCCCAACGGATTAGCAAGCTATGGACAGGATTCTTAGTTTGCAGAACGTATAGATGGCACCGCAAAGTTCTTAAATGATCATGGAATAAATAAATGTTCTTAAGCGCAGTGTATAACATCCACCGACAAATTAGAACGAAGATCTGATCAAGCCAAAGAAATATGTTGAATGCAAACCCATTCCAGCTAGACTTATTAGAAATTCATGGGGGAGTCCAGTGTTAGGGTACTTTATATGTGAATTTATACATATCTATATAGCAAGACAGCAACATTATAAAAAGTTAGTTACATCGCCTTTGTTTTTTACGTCAATGTCCTCATTCACTCAAACGCTTCAGTCACGAAAAGGATATTATCACAGTACTTACCATCTTGCCTCGTAATTAATATTTAAATCTAAATAACAACAATTAGGTAGAGTGGAGATTGTGAAAATATGATCAAATCTCAATTTTAAAAGAAGGACAAGGTAAAACTGACGGGACAGACGAAAGCTTTCTTACTGGGCGACTTTACAGCGTGACTGCAGTACCTTAGCAACAGATATCTTCCTATTAAGCCGACTGCGCGTAACGGCAGCAAACTACATTACCGGCAATACCACTATGTACTTTTGTGAAATATATTCCGAAGCTGGCTAGTCTATTGCTGCGCCTATGTGTTACCTATATAGTTACTGTAGGCTTAATTATTTAAGTACAAAAATAAATTCTCAACTATGCAGCACTGCAGCACTCAACAAATACCTGTTGTATTTGATCTTTAGGTAATTATTTATCCATTTTATTGCTATTAACTAAACTTGCAATACTTAATAATTAAAGAAATACGCAAAGTACCTAATTCCGTTTTACCTGCTATATAACCGCAATGAATGAGTACTGATAAAATAACTAAATATTTTTTTAATTCACAGTACTTAGTGAGAAATCACAAGTATTTAATAGATTTACAATATTTTGTCGTGTAATTATTACCTATTATTAGGAACCGTATGGCATCATATACCAAGGTAGACGGATGACCTTATTAGGACCGCAGGATCGCGCTGGATGCAAACCGCTATCAACCGGTCTTATTGGAAATCATTAGGGGAGGCCTATGTCCAGCAGTGGACGTCCTATGGCTGAAATGATGATGATGATGATGATGATTAGGAACCGTAATAACACCTAAAATACCAGCTGTTATTTCATAATACAAGTATGATCTTACAATTTAGGTGCTAAATAGATATGGAATACGTACTACTACGTAATACGTACTATTTAAATATCTACCGCAGCTTAGGCAACTTATGTAAGTTTTCTTTTCTGGAGTCCGAATCCCCATAGCCCACACCCAGCGTTCTCTTTTAGGTGCGAGTATACATGATTATCTCAGTATTGTGCTGTCTAATAATTTTATAGTTATTTATCATCAATTTTCAAGGCACTTGCCTTAGTTAAAATATTGCCTCTTTTTCACCGTAGTATTAAGTACCGCTAAAAATTCGTGGTACAGAATATCTGTTCTTATTAAATAATTCCCTCCTACTACTATAAATCACGTTACATTATTCGCCATTGATGCTCAAAACATCTAAGGCCGGGACTCCACCAAATCGGAGATGAGGCGAGCGAAGAGGAGATGTTCTTTAAACAACCAATAGCATTGTGTTATTGACACATCTCCTCTCCTCTCGGCTTCAGTGGAGATCGTTGTGCGGAGATGCTTAAAATTTGTATGACGCGATGGAAGCGGAGATGTGAGCTGTGTGCGGACGACGCGCAGTGGAGACGAGAGATGTGAGCGGCATGCAGTGAGCGATGTCAGCGAGCATGTCAAAATGCGTACTGAGCACTCAACGCCTCGCACCCGAGCTGAAAAACATCTCTCTCGCACATCAACCAGCACACCGCACACATCTCCGCTTTGGTGAAGACCCACCCTAATTGTCGTTATTATTCGAGATCACGAATAGATTATCACCTGTTTGCAAATATTTTAATATAAACCTACGTGAATACTGGGAACACAGTTACGCACATAGTAGGTACACTACCTCGGCCCTATTTGAATACGTATTTGAAAATATCGTTGGGTTAGGTTATTTATACAAGTGAATTTTGCTTGTTCGTCGATTTTTGTGAGTGATGCAATAATAGACATGGAACGTACGTAAAACAAATACCTACACCGATGCGTTAAGAAAATATTGCGTGTTTAATCACGTAGGCATAATATAACTTTGGATAATAAACTATTGTAGAGTTTGATGTTGTAGCTGTTACTCATAGGAATACATTATTATTGTTTAAGTGACACTACATAATACTTCAATGTTAGTTATATTGTACATGACGACTGACAGCAATATAAAAAGTTACTTAGCAGACATTTGGTTTTCTGTTGAGTCCTTTTAGTTTCTTACCAAAGCGAATGTTTTACAAGGTCTGTCTGGGCCGCTATTGTCGTTGCAACTAGAATGCATGCAATATTCCTAACATTTACTTAATAGACTAACGACATTAGGACATTTTATCAAAGAATGACAATAGTTATATGTTAGTAGCTCGAGGTCCTTTCGACCTTATTTAACCGATACTTCTCTCAATTACCGATGACGCATTGTATGAACATGAATAAATCATCGGACAAGTAAATTACGATGCTATGACAGAATTTAGCATTTTCTTAGATCAATGAATGGTCCTAACGCACGCTCAGGAAACGTGATTTGATTAACATAGGAATGCTGCAAGTGCCTTAAGAATATCATAACTAAATGTCACCTGGCTCGATTGTCATACATGTATGCGTCAATGGCGATCACAAATATCTGGATGGCGATAAACTGTCTCAGTCTGTATATATAAGTTACTCTCTGGTCTCAGTCATCAGTCATCGACAACATGGACAAAGTATCCCTGAACTTTATTTCGCATTCGCCGATAGGTAAAGTAGTGATGACTAAAAATGTTTACCAATTAAAAACAAAAGTTTTGGTAGGTAGTACTTGTATGGAAACAAAATTTGTACAGGATAAGTATGGGTGCGCAATGGAAACTAGGGTAGGTACATAACCCTTTAACTGGGTTATCATAGGACTAGGAAATATCTTAGATTAACTCTTTACATACTCGCATTGCATATCATTACACTCAAAAACAAATTTTACTCACCGCAATAGTAGGTGTTCCATAGATTATGAAAAGAATGAATGGCATTTTTGTATGGTCAGTTCATTTTGGCATTTTCAGGGCTGATCTCATGGTAAATGTTGTTCATAATGACGACTACAATACATGTAATATTCGTATCTTATTATTCATACAATGATCAAAAGATTATGACGATTCCTAAACAATTAAAATAAATAAGTGCAAATAGCTTGTCATCATCGGGCAACATCTCAAACCTCGAACTATCGGCGTTGCCATGTTTATTTTTTGGTGGCTGGTAGTGACTGTCACATGACTCTACCGGCTTTGTGTGTCGACGAACGAGTCAATAAGGCTGGCTTCACAACTCTACAATACGTATGAACTGTATAGGTACTCTATATGCGTGTAATTTAATTTATAAACTTCATAACAATAATTTATAACGTGGGGAAATTTGATGTTCTTGAAAATCTAATTTAAAATCTCCATATTATATTTATAGTACGGTAGTTATTTGTTATTTCTGCAACAAAACCATTGCGTCTCTAAAACATTGTTCTAAATGCACTACGTTCTTCACTTCCGGGCTACCTACAGCATTGCGTGTAGAATATGGGCTATATTTGATAAGTTCAATAAAATCAGATTTTGAGAAAATTGGAAAAATACAACTCAACTCTTGGAAAAAATGCGTTTTGCAGACCGAAAACTCCGTTCGTAGCACGCTACCACGCATCTACATTTTGTATTAACATTTGAATAAAGAAGAACGTAAGAATGTTTGATTTTAGTAAAACGTAGCTGTGGAATCAGCCTAATGTACTAGACAGTGAAGTAGTAACCTACCTTCACATCGCACATACACGTACCGGTTGGAATCACTTTTATTTAGGAGTCCCCGAGCGCTTTCACTTGTACTTCATTAGCATGAACATCTCAATCTGTGGTGCATACTACTAATAAATCTCGCTGACTAACCTTATGTCCATACTTCCGTACTTACTTATATTATACATACGATAAATAATAGTTATCGTATACTTACAATATTTTAAGGCTAGTTCATTATTACTTAGTTAATTGTTACAGAATTAGGAAAACATCCTGAAGCCACAACTGCAGTTGTGTACAAAATTGGAAGTGGCATGGCGGTGCGATAAGCAGATACTTCTGGACATAATAATACATAATAATGAGAGACGTCACGCTAAGAAAATGACGATACATAATGAATAATTATTTTTTGCAAAAAATAGCATGTCCGACTTCACCCGTGTATAGAATCATTATCCGCTGTCTGTCCCCATGTATGCCTATATCTTTAAAACTACGCAACGGATTTTGATGAAGTTTGTTTTAATAGAGTAATTCAAGAGAAATGTTTATATGTATAATACACCTGTGCGAAGCCGGGGCGCATCGCTACAACGCAAATATTTTGCACGGGTCGATGTAACATTTTTCACATTATTGTTGATTTTTCGAAAATGGCTCGAAATTTCGATAAAATTTAAATAGAACCAATTTCAAAGTATATTTTTTTCAATAAAAAAAGAATTATTGAAATCGGACTACTATGAAAAAATTTATGCGTGGTTACACATAAAAAAAAAATATACGCGTCGAATGGTATACCTCCTCCGGTGGTTCGTCGGTCAAAAACAAAATCTTAATTTCCTCGTGTCATTGAAATCTCCGAAATAAAAGTAAGAACAGAATACGTCCATTGCACTGCAGTGCATGCACATATTAACTGCAGAGTCGTGTAGGCAAAAACTTCCGAGGTCAGACGTGTCTTGACACAAAAACCTGGTGAGCTTTAACACGGTTCTATTTTTTGTGTTATAATCACGAACATCATCATTGCAAAGCACTTGAATTCGAACCGGTTGTGATTTGAACACCAAGCACTGCTACTTATGTAAAATAAAACTATTTGCTCTATACGGTTTTGCCCAGTATATTATTCGATTCATTGATCGTTTCGAGACAAAGTAGACCAGGATCTGTCTCACATAAGCAAAGTAAAAAATCCATTCAGCGTGAAAAAAGACAATCAACATGATCCAATTGCTTTCTATGTAGTAGTAGTGTAGGTAGTTTTAGCATTTAAAGTAGTATTTTAACTTAAAGCAGTTATTAAAGGCACTTTTGCCCGTTAAAAATCAACATTATTATAACAATATATGTATACATGTTCAAAAATTTCTTTTCTCTCTATCTTAAGTGCGAAGTTATTTTTAGGACTGTTTTGATAACTCACTGAATGAAACATTATACAAACTGATTAATTAAACACCTAACATCTAATTTGACCATATACAAGGCAAGACTAAAGCGGTGGCTTATCAGTCAGGCGTTCTATGATATAGAAAAAGAATTCATGACGCTAAAAGTAACCACATACCTACTGCTAGTATGAAGCTTTATAATTATTTAATTCAGTTAAATATTTCTATTTTCTGCAATTGTTGTAATGATTCGTATTTTAATTTTATTTTTAATTAGCATGAACATAATTTGGAATTATTTAAGAATTTATTTTGTATTAAAATTATTAAATTATTATTTGATTTAATTAAATGACGTGTACTAAAATGTATCAATTAATGAGTATGAGTATAACAGCTAACGAGCAACAAACTATCTTGCAAATACGATTAATCAATGAGTACTTATCCGAATTCCTAGCATAGCGCAGGTAACAATAAAGCAAGTAAATCTCACGATCGAGTCAGCTTGTTTTATAAACAGAGTCACGACCAGAATGTCGATTCCTATGCGCGGAAAGTACCGAGACGCGTCTGGCGACACCTCGTCACTTGCACGACTTTAAATTACGCATATATTAAGAAAGCACGCTTAAATTTCACCAACTTGTAAACCTTTACGCATCAAGGAGAAGAAATGCACTATTGAGAATGCTGATACTTCTATTCGAAGTTTTATTTAATTATGCGCCTGCGCAATGCAAATTCAAAACTGTCATTGGTATTCAAGTACAGTCGGAAGCGAAGCAATGAAACTAAGTATTTCGAAGCGTTCGTGAGATGTATGCCTACAATTTACAAGTCAAAAATGATGATATCATAAATACTTTAACAATTTGTTTGCTGGAATTTTTTATACAAGAAATTATATTGGGTATTTACGAGTACGTAGCTCTGAGGTCGAAATACAAATCGTTATTGAATTATAATATTCGTCGAATGTAATCTTTTAATAGTAATATTAGCATATTTTTTTCATAAGGTTAAGCAGAACCCTGAACACAGATTATAAATCTTAATAGAATGTAGATTCAGTATGAAGTACACGAGTGTAAATAACGAACAAACACTTTTATTTTTTACCGCTATTGAGTAGGTGTGTCTTCACAAAAACTGTAAGATTTTTTACTAGACCACACCTCTCGGTGAAGACCTAGCATCCGCATCACAGCAATATGAGTATTTTTATCAAGATTTAGGTAAGTAAGTACATTTTAAAAATGATCACGTGCGGCTTATTTTAACAAATTTTAGCCCCCTAAAGAAAGCTAAACTTCTTCGGAATCCCTTTCCTCATATTAATTTCAGGCCTCTTCAGGTTTAATGGATGATGTATAATAATTATACAAGAAGCCTGAAGGCCTCTGACACAGCGAATTGAATCGTATGCAAATATGTTTGTCTATGTCGATAGTTGCCTGTTGATAAGATAAAAAAAAATTCGAGGTTTTTTTTAATCTAATCACTATTTTAAATCCTTACTAAGTTCATCAATTCAAATAAGTATTTTCTTTCTTTTCAGAAAATGGTTAGAAGAAATTGCGTTGGCAAACAAGCAAGGGCGGAAGCCGTCTCTGCTCCGGGCGATGACAAAGGCATTCTGGATGAGTTACATGCCTTCTGGAATCATGTTCCTGATCCAAGCCCTCTTACTCAAGTGAGTAATTGCTTTAATGCCTTTATTGACGTGGCCACTGGCCACGCGATAAAAACATTACCTACAGCTATTATATTGTCGGGTAGGCATTCATCAGCCACTGAGACATTCAGTTACCCCCTCAGATATACACATGTATGCAGGTTTAGTGGTAATCAATTAGCATCCTTTTAGAGGCTTATTCTGTACATCAAAACTAACAAATTTTGTTTTGTCTTTTGTTAAAAACTAAAAAAAAAAATAGCTGATGAACATTTTGTCGAGGGTGAACGATATTTTTCTATGGAACAGCATTTTTTTTGGTGTACAGAATAAGCCCCTAAAAGGATGCTAATTGATTACCACGAGGTAACCCTGTATAAAACTACGTACCAGGAATTAGTTATTGTTATTTATTGTTTGTCGAAATTCATTTATTGTTTAAGTGTATACCTACGGGGGTGTTTCTAGAAGACGCGCGACAGACATACTCGTATTTTGTGATATAATTATGCCCATTATATTATATTTATATTTATGTTGCAAATTAAATATCTAATTACAAAATGAATGGCCATACATGTTTTATTCTATTATAAAAGATGATCGTAATTACGATTACAGTGATACCTATATCAGAATATGTCCGTCGTCCAAAAATACTTAGGTAGGTACAAGAAATATATTACCTACTAATAAAACAGGCATTGTTACACCCTGAAATGTAGATATGTAGATACTACTACATTACAATACATGCGCACGCTATAATGTTTGCTAGTGTCTGTTACAAAGATTGAAGACTTTATATTGGTGTCTCCTCTCACATGACTAATTCAATCACATCCTTTGTATTATGCTGTCATCTGTATTGAAAAGATCCTTTGTGAGATGATACATCTTTCCTTTCCTGTTGATATATTTTCCTATAGAATCAACTTTGAATGTTAAAAAAGTCATAGCAAGCAAGCGTGCTACACCCTAGACCGCATATCTGCTCAACATCAGGCAGTATGTTGTCAAACGCAAACCTATTTGAAATAAAAAAGCAAAGCAGATGGCAAGTTGAAACTGCAGTAGGTAAGAGCACATGGCACGGAGAAATGATTACTGATGGTGACAAAAAGTTCTCGAGTGGAGACTACGTTCTGGCAAGCGCAATGTGGGTCGTCCACTCACACAAAATAGAAGAGGACCTTATTAATACCACAGGATCGCGCTAAATATAACTCGCTTACAACTATTCTCACTGGAGATCTGTAGGGGAAGCATTTGTCCTCCACTGGAGGCCCTACCCACTTTGTGGACAGAGTCTATAAGATTGCTATGGATGCAAGCTGCTTCCAACTGGTTTTATGGAGAATCTATTGAAGATATGGGAGGCCTATGTCCAGCTATGAACATCCTACGGGAAAAATGATGATTGGTTTCACTACGCTATAAATGTTAGTAACGTCTATGGCAACGTTTATCATTGGGTCCGCCAGTGGACCGCAATGTGTGCATTAAAAACGTCTTATTTACCAGACCTTTCCAACCAGTCGCGCTGAGTATGATGCTGGCATACTGGGAGCCGGGCTCGGACATGAGTTACGAACAGGCGGTGTACTGCGCCACCGCCGTCATCATGATGTCGCTGGCCATCGCCTTCCTCAACCACCACGGCGCCTACTCCACGCAGCAGTTTGGCATGAAAGTCAGGATTGCAGCTTGCTCACTCATCTATAGAAAGGTAATATAATATATACCTGTATCAGCGTGTATCTCTATACAGAAGGACAAAATGTTTCGCCAAATGGTTGGCAGAGGACCATGACCCAGCTGTGGACTGTGGAAGTTGCTCCACCGACAAGAGCCTTGCTCTCTTTTCTTGATCATCTTCTAAACAACGGATGACAATAGTGGGTTTTGAAGCCAATGCACATTTCATATCATGTCATAGATATAATTAAGTATCCATTTACTCGTAAATGCACTTTAGGCCATTATTAATGCTGCCTTAAATTAATATGTTTACCAGTCTCTATACTTTTTTTTCTTTTCCGCGGCGGTGGATTCCAATAAATTAATTACCTCTCAAGTTCGAATCACACGTGTATGACCGGTTTCGTTGATTTACATTCCGTTTTTCCATTTATTGCATCGCACGCATCATTGGCGTTGACGATGCTCAAAAAACCGGAACACCTATCGAACATGTCATGGATATTATACTTAATAAAATTATACTAATATAACAAAAATATTGGTGGCTTTTTGTAAATACATAAATGCAGGTACATAGACCGGTACCTCACATTCCCAGGTCAGATCGTTGTACTTATAATTTCCGGATTAGTCATCGCTCTCATTTGGCCGGTTCGGGCGACCTTCCTTCATTGACGTCGATCTACATATTCCGTGCCGCTTACGTTCAATTGAATCCTTCACGACCTATTATGCAATTTTGACTAAAAAGCCAAGCACAATTGTATCATTCACCGCTTTGGTACGCCGAATTTAATCTGGATGTTATCTGCCACCAGGTAATGCGCATGAGTTCAGGTGCACTCGCTCAGACCACAGCAGGACAAGTGGTCAACCTCCTCTCAAACGACGTCAATCGATTTGACTATGCATTTATATACTCGCATTTTATCTGGCTGTTGCCGCTACAAGTCATCGTGGTCTGCTACCTCATCTACATCAAAATTGGCTCCGCTGCCATTATTGGTGTCGTGGGCATCGTTCTGCAAACCATACCTGTACAATGTGAGTTGGTTTTCCTAATCAAGTTTATAAGGATATAAAACTGCTAAATTGGCTCGTGAAATCACTAATTGAATTGAATGTTACAGCTTACATGAGTAAATTGGCCGCAAGGCTAAGAATGAAGACCGCGTGTAAAACGGATGAGCGCGTGCGCATTATGGACGAAATCATCTGTGGCATGCAGGTATGTGATCTAATTCGACATCTTCTTAAACGAAGTACCTAGTTTTGTTTACATTAACATTGAAATAGTTACTAAAAGTAGGTCGCGGTAACATCATACGATATTAAATGCAAATCAGCTTCACTACATTGATAGATTGTAATTGCAATCACTATTCTAGGGTAAAACTTTAAAACTGGTATTTTAATGAAATAAAATAAGCTATTTCATCACTTCACCTATTTGCAATCTTATCTTGAACACTAACAACTGATCTAGATACGCAATAAGTTCAATAATTATCAAATAAAATATGTTTTTTTTTGTTCCGTATTGGTTTGCGTTTGACTACATACTGCCTGATGTTAAGCAGATATGCGGTCTAGGGTGTAGCACGCTTACCTAGAGATACCTATTTACTCGGGATTTGAAGACATCATCCACGTTGTACTTAAGCGGGAAGACAGACCCAGGCAAAGCGTTCCACATTCTGGCTGTTCGTATAAGGAATGGGGAATGGTTCAGAAATGCAGGTAAAAACATGCACTGAAACTATTTATAATAATTTTAAGGGTATAGGTTCTTTATTTTATTAATGTATGTCATCTAAAATGAAGGAACAGGAAAGTTCTAAAAAATACAATGTTTAGTATTTTTGTCTCATCTAATTAATTTTTAGGTGATCAAAATGTACGCTTGGGAGAAGCCATTCGAGCAGGTAGTGGCGCTGGCTCGTAAGAACGAGATCAATTGCATCACCTCTGCATCGTACCTGCGGGGCGTGTACCTCAGTTTCATGGTGTTCACGGAGCGACTCACGCTCTACATCACACTGCTCTCCTACTCGCTGTTCGGGTTCCAAGTCACGGCTGACATTGTGAGTATTAGTGTAATAAGTAATTGACCGAGCGTAAGTGAGGTCTCAGAGACTACTGGGACGAGCCGGCACTTGGGTGTATGTTTGTATGTATATTTGTTCGACGATAACTCAAGTACCGCTCAACCGATCTCCATGAAATTTAGCATGAACGAAGTTCATATTTATATAATTTTTAAAATCGAATATGAGCACCTTCTGTTCAGTGGTTGCGCAGATACGAGGGCCGTGGTAAAAAGAGGCAAAACGGCGCCACTTTCTGCGGGAGTTTCGGATGACTATTTTAAACATCGAATGTTATCTATATCTACCATTTCTACTAGTCTTATAATTATTGTCAGTTGCTACCAAACTCCTATCAATCCTTCTACCTTGCTACTTACATTGTTCTATAATAGGCTAGTTGATAATATTTTTCTGATGTCCTCTTGTAACAGTTAACCATAAACAGAGCCGATTAACGAAAACAAAAATGAAATCAACTGAGAAATAAAGAAGTTACAAGCATATTTATTTTCTTGCTAGACAAAGAGCGCACTATGGCAGGTCACGGCCCGTGTCCTACATCCACCTTACTATGTTATGCTTTGTGGGAAAGGGACAAGGCATCTTCTTTATGTCTACTAAAATCTTTATAAACTTATATCTCTGAACTTGATAAGCCAATTTTAGTTATTTTTTCAGTTTTTGAATCATAATCAATTGCAAAATTCACTAATCCTAATACTTTTAATTAATTAAATACCAGTCAACTACCCTATTCATAGGAGCATTATAGCCACTACAAGCCTGCTCACCATATCTGAGAAGAGATTCTAAGGTTTCGAGAAGGTGCTCGCTCATCTACACGACTCGTGTCTGATGGACACACAGCCAACCGTACTAGAAGGCTAGCAAAACCTTACATGTCTCAAATACAAAACTGCAGAAAAAAAATAGATTGAAATTGTCTACTTTCAGGTGTTCCCCCTGGCACAATTCTACAACACCCTGCAAGGCACGCTGTCGATAATAATGTCAAACGCGGTATCGTTCCTGGCGGAGGCTCTTATCTCAGTTCAGCGACTTGAAGCCTTCATGCTGTTCGGTACGTGGTTTTTTATGCTTATTATTTACATATTTCCGATACAATAAAACTGGTCATAAAATATGTACAATTACACATAGATTTATCATTTTAGTTATTTGTGGTTCGCCTCAGGCCTCAAATCTTGAAAAATTTTCGTATGTTTGGTTTAGTATATTTATATTTAAACGTTATGTTAAGCAACGTAAACTAATAATAATTTTCCGAAGAAAATTTTAACCTATTACTGACTGGAGAATTGTTTCGAATCAAACATTTTTAAACGTTCTTCAAAATCTATGTGTTTGTACCTCTAAAAACAAACTGTTGCCGAGGACGGTCGGAACTTTTAGTACCTACTTAAGCAATAAGTTTAAGTTTGTCCAACTTTGTTCTTTGTTTGATTAGTCGTAAGTGCTTATTTTATTAGGCTCTCACTACAAAATATACCGTTCATTGAAAGCCCGGAGAAAGTTTGTAAATTCCGCATATATCAAGAGATGGTTATCAGAACATTACATGCCATTACGTTAGGTACTGGGGTACGTGTATTTTGTAATTTATATTTCTATCTAGGCCGTACCTACTACCCCAATATAGGCCGAATCAAAATCCTTGGCGGCTATGATGTTAGCTGCGGATAACCCAATCCTGACTGAAGCTCCGACGACTGGGTTATCCGCAGTAAATTGCGTCATTTGTCATGTTTGGTTTACCTACTCGTTCTGAAAAATCTCCGAACACTTCACTTTTCGAACTCCGACCAGGCCATTAGTAAAGCGAAAAATGTCGTATACTCATGTTTGTTAAAAATTGATTCAATAATAGTAATCATAATTATTTTGTTTGATTAAGTTTGATGAGTGCGAGAGTATGTTTAAAAGATAGATACAGATGTGCAACGAAGTATTTCTACTCTATGCGTTAGTCAATATAGACCCATAGATTAAAAATACTAAGGCGTAGTTTGTGCTTGTAGAACTAGGGCCTGTAGTATTGGAAGCTTTGCTCTACATAAGATGAGAACTGATAACTTTTTGATGGTGCGAACTGTAGTCTTGTCTTAACAACAGTTTACATTAAAATGCTATTGCTGGGATCCAATTTTATATTGAAGAATTTTGTACTCAAAGTTATATATTACAAAACACAATTAATTCTCATAATACAAAGAGCGCTACGATTGATGTTATCAATTCACACACAATCATTGACAATGGCGATTTACTTCATTGTGTCGTCGGTTTACGAGTTCTTCACGAACAGACGCATAAAAAATCAGGAAGGTTTGCTTAGACACGTAGCTTTAATATCATGGTAACCAAATTTGATTTTGAAATGTGTAGAAGCGTCTTACTGTATACAAGTACTCTATAGTATCTAACTCGTAGTTCCTACCTAAGTCATATTTTGATATATAACTAAGCTTAGCAATTTTCTTTTTTTTAACTTAACCGATCAAATTACTTTTTAAACTAGAGTGAATAAGTATCTACATATAGGTATACATATACCTCTTGGGTCGCAAGTGCATAAAAAATACATCGAAATTAGTAGCTACCTTCATCCGTTTGGAATTTTAAAAGGCCTTCATCAGATACACGTCTCAAACTTATAAGATTGTTCTCTACATCAGAGGTTTATTCGAGAGAGTTCGTATTATTTCTGCCGAGTTTCTAATTAGGAAAGCAGATCTCCCAAAATGGGACCAGACTGTGTACAGTAGCTCAAAAAATCTATTAAAATATGGCAAAGTAAAACATCCGCATTGAATGCTTAATTTGAAAGGAATTTCATATTTTCTAATTTGATTTTTGTTCATAGCCGCCATTACGCTGCCATCTTTTACAAGCAATGTCAAAAGATAGTAAGATCTGAAAATAATATGAAATTCCTTTAAATGAAGATTGTTATGAAAGAAATGAATAGGACTGTACAAGGTAATGGCTTAAGCGCTATATATTTTTGCATTATCTCTTTTAACCATGAACGATTTATTTAATTTTATGGACAGGAGTTAATTTTGTGTGACTAATTTTTCATAGTAATCTGCCTATCTGTAAGGCCTATAAGTACAATTTTAGTGTCTTTATAAATATAGCTCAGAAAAATAAATTAAATTCCTCCGACAAAATTTTATGTATAAGTAAGGAAAACGATATGAAAGGGCTTTTGCCTTCGGTCTGTTATCACCGACTTCATTCGCGCGTAAAACAGTAATTATGATAAACTACGTAACTAGACAGCTAGCTAATGATTGATGGAGAAAAACTAACCGAGTTAGTGTAGGTACTATCGGCGGAATGATATGATAATAGAAACAGTTAATTTTACCCTAAGAAAATAATACGACCACTACTGTTTTTGGATCAATTTGAAGGCAAACTAGGCTCTTGATTTTGTCTTAATATAGTTAGCATACATTTTCGAGGAGTACAATTAGAAAAATGTTTGCGTTAGTATCTACGCATATAAAAGGAAGATCTACAAGAATAGAAAGCAAATAGTTTAAAATCATAAAATTGTATGTTCAGAACAGAGAACTTATCTTTGAACGCAACGAGTGACATAAATTCTGATCTATTTATTTTGATGTTATTTACTTAGTATGTTATCTAATTTGCATTTTCATGTAAGTCTCTACTTGTAGGTAGATCAATTTAGCAGTTACTTATGAATTATATAGTCAAATTGTGTATAGGTATTTTTTGAATTTAATTATGTCACGTTACGTGACAGAATTAAACATTATTTTAAGTGTACCTAACATGTAAAATAATGTTTCAGTCCCACCCTAGAATTACAGTTTATAACATGTTAATGTTTCACAGATGAACGCGAAGACTTGCGAAGCGTGCCGGATGTAGATATCGCAAAACTGGTACAGAGCGTGGAGAAACAGAAAATGAAGAACCTCAGTGAGGTCGACTTGCGCCCTAACACCTTTAAGAAAATTGACGAAGAGGGCATCTACAACCCTGGTAATTTTAAGCCTTAATAAGCTTGAATCTAGATACCGCCTCATTAATGGTCAAGTTATTGAAGTTACTACACCCGAAAGCGCACCCAGGTGTCCTCTAATCTAACAGAGAAATATGGAGAAACATAGGGAGACGCGTAACATACCAATAGTTATCCTCGTCAATATATGACCATGACCACCATTCCACCAAGAGCGAATCAACTAATATTATCACATCATATCATATCAGCAGTAAGATGTCCACTACCCGATGTCCAGTATATTGACCTTTCTCATGGTTCCTAATAAGACCAATTGAAAACACCTTGCATCCAGTATATACCTGCGATCAGTTCTTCTCCATATTGTCGGCACACATACCATGCTGTAATTGTCAATACGTGGTCTCCATTACAAACTAAGACTAAGAAATACCTTCTTTATTTTCCAACTTTTCTTTAATTTGGTCAAAAAATGCTCTTCGTGGTCTTCCCCTTCCTCTGTTTCCTTCAAGGTAGATGCCATGTCATCCAGAGTGAAAACACTAGCAGAGAACCGCGGGAAGTTGCTCCACCGACAGGAGCCCTGGTTATAAATGAATGTTGTTGATGATTTTCCAAGTTGCATTTCTCGTCCAGGTTTCGACGACAACGAGAAGAGTATCATGAGCCAGCCGTTGGCGCCCGTGGTGACGAGTCCGGACACGGGAGTGCTGCTGCAGGATGTGTGCGCGAACTGGACGGAGGACGGGCCCGTCACGCTGCGGAACCTCAACCTCACTGTGCCCAAAGGCAAGCTCTGTGCTATCATCGGCGCTGTTGGATCTGGGAAGGTAATGAAATACCAAATACCATACCAAAAATGATAAAACTGTCTGCAACCGCGTACAGAATTCGAATAGTTCGCACGGATCAACGCATTATCGATGTAGTAATTTTCAAATTATTGTTGATTTTTCAAGACCAACCCAGCCGATTTCGACCAAATTTAACTGGAACCACTTCTGAAGTACGACCTATTAATTTAAAAAAAAACTTCGAAATCGGTTTATGATTCGATTTGAGAACCTCCTTTTTTGAAGTTGGTTAAAAAATGAAATGTACTTGGTACTCGTAGACTTTTTTAACAACTTTTCAGATTCGAAATCAACGCGTTCAAAAAGTAATCTGACTAATCACTTAATTTCTCACTGCATAACTCCCTCCCTTCACGCCTTCCCCCTGGTGACATTTCGTAATTTTAATAACCCCGTTTCAAGCTAACGATCCCATAACCAGGTAGATATTTTATCAAAAATGCACTTATTGCCCGATCTGAGTACTTTTCGGAATCCCTTTTCAACCTTTACCTGATAGGGATCACCAAGTACATTATCGAATATGTAATTATTTCCAGAGCTCAATACTGCAGCTGCTGCTGAGCGAGCTGCGCGCCTCGAGCGGCCGCATCTACCTGTCGGGGCCGCTTTCGTACGCGTGCCAGGAGCCCTGGCTCTTCGTGGCCACCGTCCGACAGAACATACTCTTCGGGCTGCCTTACAATCAGAAGAAATACAAAGAAGTATGTTAATTGTCATTATCAGTGTTTTTAGTCACTAGGTGGACGGACCTCATTAAGACCATAGGATCGCGCTAGATGCAAACCGCATCCAACCGGTCTTATTGGAGATTTATAGGGGAGGCATATATCCACCAGTGGACGTCCTATAAGAGAAAATTTATCCATGTTCCAGGCAACCCCAAAAGTAAAAGTTGAGCACGTCAAAATACGCGCACGTACAATCAATACGTAGAATCAAGAGTCAAGAATTTCTGGAGTCCCCGTGAGAGTGATACTTTTGTGCAGTTATAGAGATAAACATATGTTTGACAGTGCTATTATTACAGGTTGTGAGAGTATGCGCTCTACAAAAAGACTTCCAGCAGTTCCCTCACGGCGACCAGACCCTGGTCGGAGAGAGGGGCGCGTCTCTCTCGGGAGGACAGCGAGCTCGCATCAATTTAGCTAGAGCTGTCTATAGACAGGTTAGTCCTTTCATTTCTATTTGTTTATCAAGATTAGTTAGTTAGATTGAATTTTCAAAAACTTTTGTAATATTACGTTTATTCCCCGTAGATACCAGGTATCGGTCAACGTAGAAACTGGTCAATGGTTATTCAATGGAATTTTAAACAGTCAAACAATCGTGCCCCATTATCGTACCATACGAGACCCCGACTGAAATTCAGGCAGAGCTCCCAAATAAAAAAAAACGTAACACCAATGTCTTAGGCACCCACCAGCGTGGCTGAGGCTGCATAAAAAACCAAATTAGTTTCCTCCACTCACATATTGTAAACAGGCGGATATCTACCTCTTGGACGACCCGCTGTCGGCGGTGGACGCGCACGTGGGCCGGCAACTGTTCGACGAGTGCATCAGCGGCTACTTGCGCCACACCACGCGCATCCTCGTCACGCACCAACTGCACTACCTCAAGGACGCCGACCTCATTATCATCATGAGCAATGTAAGCTTTGTCATCATCTACCTCTTGGACGAGCCGCTGTCGGCGGTGGACGCACACGTGGGCTGGCAGCTGTTCGACGAGTGCATCAGCGGCTACCTGCGCCACACCACGCGCATCCTCGTCACGCACTAACTGCACTACCTCAAGGACGCCGACGAAGAAGGACCTCATCGTCATTATGACCAATGTAAGCTTTATCACCATTAACTCTGCAATCTACCACTTAGTTCAGAAAACGGATGACCGATGGGGCCGTAAAGCTCTCGAATGGAGACTACGTCTGGTACGTGGTCTCCATTCGATTCGATTCAGGCGCAGCGTAGGACGCCGTCGACTAGGTGGACTGACTATATAATTGAAAACGGTAGGAACGCGCTCGATGCAGGCCGCTTCCAAGCGGGCTTATTGAAAATCCACAGCGAAGGCCTATGTCCAGCAGTGGTCGTCCTACGGCTAATGGATGTATGGATGGATGAGTCTACCACTGGATGTACTGGATATTTCTAGTATATTTTAAAAAGACCGTCTGGAAATGGTTTGAAACTTTGGTTTTACCAGGTC
This sequence comes from Hypomecis punctinalis, assembly GCA_949316475.1. NCBI lineage: Eukaryota > Metazoa > Arthropoda > Insecta > Lepidoptera > Geometridae > Hypomecis > Hypomecis punctinalis. The sequence goes on from OX438797.1 coordinate 13,377,457, forward strand.
GTCAACGGTAGAGTAAACCGGTTTAGACGAATAGACGTCCACCTAACCCAGTCTATGTTTTCGAAAGAGGTTTTTAAGAATATAAGCTATTATTAAGAATTTATACTATTGTACAGCGTCTTAAAAAGCTGCAGTACAACAACAGTACAAATGAGGATACCTCAATAAATTTTTGCAATCGTTTAATTTTTCATTGATTCAATATTTACATTTCACAGGGTTCCGTGGAAGCCAAAGGAACATACGAAGAATTGTTAACGTCGGGCAAAGATTTCGCCAAACTACTTTCTTCCACTCATGACGAAAATGAACCAAAGAAGGATGTGGAGAAACCTCCACCAATGTCGAGGCGGACTTCTGCTAGAGTGAGTTTCATGTAATATTATGGCTGCTAGCAAATGTAAACATTTTTATCTTGATTTTATATGTACATAACTTTCACTACAAAATGTTAATTAATGATTATATCAACAGATCGCGTTATCTTTCCAAATAAATTGAATTGCTGTTGTATAAGTCTCATTACTGTGACTGCTGGAAAAACATCTGCTCTATTTTCCTCTATAAACATTCCTCCACCACCGTATATCATGTATATTTTGTTCCTTGCTGAACTGCGCTATTCATTTGACACCCACTTAATGATCATGCTCCATTTGTCGAGGATTTGAAAATTTAGTTGTATCTTATTACGAGATTTGGCTGAGCGTCTGTGAACATCTTTGGCCTGTGATCGCGCCATATTTTCTTTCATACATAATTTTGGTCTGGTGATTTTTGGCAACATTTACCATACTTATATATAATGGGTATTTTAACTTGTACGTAATCGTTTAGTTGTCTACAACTCGACGGCCGTCCATCACGGAGTCCATCGGCGGCTACGAGGTGCCCGCCCAAGAGATGGAGGAAGAGGAGCGTGAGACGGGGTCGATGAGCTGGCGCGTGTACAGCGCGTACATGCGCGCCGGCGGACGCACTCCGCGCCTGCTCTTTATGGTGCTTTTGCTGGTTGTGGGCCAGCTTTCAGCTACGCTCTGTGACTACTGGGTCACTTTTTGGTAAGCGACTGGTGAATAGATGACTGCTGATGAAACTGTGTAGCAAGGTGCCGTCGCGGTCTTGGCACTTTGCTTCCAATTGATGAAAATTAAGTAACATTGTTATGACCGGCCTCTCTACAGTAACGTCATTTCTTTTTTACTGACTTCCAAAAAGGAGGAAATACTATGTTCGTCTGTATGTTTTTTTTTGTGATTGTCATCGATATTTTTGCCAATTGTTAACCGATTTGAATTTTTTTATTAAGGGATTCCTGAGGTTGTCCCATTTAAATTTTATCGAAATCGGTTGAGCCGTTTTTGATAAATCAACAATAATGTACATAGACATCACATCGGTTTGTGTAAACTATTTATATGGTTGAAGTCGGTGGTGCCATTTTTTTCAAAAATAATTGTTCGACCTCAATATTCCGCATGACTTATGGTACAGAAATATGGTGTCTCCCTATGGGCCTTATTAGTAAGCTCCAAGTAGCCCAACGAGCTATGGAGAGGGCTATGCTCGGAGTCTCTCTGCGGAATCGAATTAGGAATGAGGAGATACGTAGAAGAACCAAAGTTACCGACATAACCCAACGGATTACCAAGTTGAAATGGCAATGGGCAGGGCACATAGCGGGGAGGACTGATGACCGGTGGAGTTGAAAAGTTCTCGAGTGGAGACCACGTACCGGCAAGCGCAGCGTAGGACGTCCACCCGCAAGGTGGACGAATGACCTCATTAAGATCGCGCTGGATGCAAGCCGCTTCTTATTGGAGATCCACAGGGGATGCCTATGTCCAGCAGTGGACGTCCTTTGGCTGATGGATGGATGGATGGATGGATGGATGGATGGATGGATGGATGGATGGATGGATGAATATTCCGCATACATTCTACCTTCATCTTTCTTTGAACGATAGGTTTAGTTAAAACATATTTTTCACAGGACAAATGAAGTGACAAGGCTGAAGGAGAAAGAGAACAATAGCACTACTATTAACTACAACGACCGCCTAGTGACCCCCGGAAACAGCACGTTCAACCTCGCCAGCTACTTTTCTGGGATCGAAGCGCGACCAGGTAACATGATTTTTACTTACTGTTTTTAATGTGCAAGTCGTTCAATGACATCATTACCTATACTTTAACTGCATAATAGGGTAGTCGACTGATTTTGAATTAATTAAAAGTGTGTATTAGGATTAGTGAATTCTGCAATGATTCGTAAACTGAAAAAATAAAAAAATAATTAAAATTGGCAAATCAAGTTCAGATAAATATACTAGCTTGTCAAGATTTTGGTAGGGATAAAGAGGGGGTACGTTGTCCTTTTCCCACAAAGCATAACATAGTATGGCAATTATATGATACATACGGGCAGTGACGTCATAGTCTGCTATAGTGCGCTCTTTGTCTAACAAGAAAATAAATATGCTTGTAACTTTTTTATTTCTAAGTAGATTTTATTTTTGTTTTCGTTAATCGGCTTTGTTTATAGTTAGTTGTCACAAGATAACATCAAAAAATATTGTCGACTTGCCTATTCTGGAGACGAAATTTAATATTGTAGGTAACTTCCAACCCGCAACAGAACTTGATGGATGAGGTCCAATCGCCCCTCGAGAATAGGTCGTTTCCTGGTTGCTTAATCACGCTTGTTTCTCTTCCAGACATGGACATTCATGCGTACATTGGTCCACTAGACACGGCTCAGTACCTCTACGTGTACTCGGCTCTAATAGTTTGCTGCATATTCTTCATCACGGCGCGCGCGTTAATGTTCTTCAAGGTTTGCATGACGGCGTCAAGGAACCTCCACAACGACATGTTCCACTCGATGCTCCGCGGTGTCATGCGGTTCTTCGACAACAACTCCTCTGGTCAGTCCTTTATTTTTCTCACCATCATCATTTCAGACTTTGGATGTCCTCTATTACAACGATGAAAGATAATGGAGACTATGATGATTCACACGTACGAAATATTTGCTCAATGAGAGCTCCTCAGGAAATTCAATCGTTATCAGTCGCTAATTCTTCACATTAAAATCAGTCTTCGTTGGCTTATTTCTGCCCAAAACACATATCCTCCTAATTGTTCTAACCAATGCCTTTGTTTTTAGGACGTATCCTGAATAGATTCTCTAAAGACATCGGTGCACTGGATGAGCTGCTCCCCCGGTTCCTGCTAGAGTGCATACAGATCTACCTCGTGATGTTCAGCATCCTGGCTCTGAATGCAGCCGCGCTCATTTGGACTCTGCTCCCTACTACCATCATTCTGCTGTTGTTTTATACCATCCTACAGATATACCTCAAATCGGCACAGTCTATCAAACGTTTGGAAGGCACAAGTAAGTGGACCTTTTGTAATATATCCACTGTGCACTGCAGCCACTTCAACAGGCTTTATTGGAAATCTATTGGGGAGATCTATGTCTGACAATGGCCATCCTATAGCTGGCTACTCCAATTTATTATAATTATGTTAGATTCTGCAATGACTTTTTTGTCGATTGACAGTAGGATGAAGACAATAAAGAAACTATACTATACTACCTATATTTTTGTACAAAGTATCAGTATCACTTCTATCACTAATAGTCACTTTTTAGATTTTGTAACTCATTGAGTATTCTTTTATCCATTTTAGCCCGGAGCCCTGTATTCTCACACATGTCGGCCACACTGAATGGAATAAGCACAATCCGCTCGGCGGGAGCTCAACAAAGACTGATCAAGGACTTCGATAGATACCAGGCGAGTTTGATTTTTATGAAATAACGTGTACGTGCTAACGTGCGTACGTGCGAGCGAGCGTGCGTGCTTGTGCAGAGCGTGCCTGCGTGTAGAGAGTGTATACAGTTAGTAAAGAAACCTTGTAGGGTGTTGTAACATTTTTTACAGATTTACAGACTGACAGGAGGTACTGTTATATATTTTTCTGTATATATTTTTTCTTGTGTATATCATCGACATTTTCGCCAATCGAGAACAGATTTAAATACTCCTTTTTTAATTTAAAAAAATATACTCCCGAAATAGTCTGATTTAAATTTTATCGAAATCAGCTGAGCCGTTTTTTGATAAATCAACAATAACGTACATGGATGTCACATCAATTCGTGCAAAATGTTCGAATTCTGCACACAATGGAATAAATAGGTATTGTGATTTTTTGCGAAAAATAATTATTGAATAATACTTTCCAGGACATCCACACGTCGACGTGGAGCAGCTACCTGGCGAGCGGCGTGACGCTCGGCTTCTGGCTCGACTTCATCTGCGTCTTGTATCTCACCATCGTCATCGTCGCTTTCCTCGTCATCGACAGCCGTGAGTGTCTGGAAAGGACCACGTTTTGAACAAACCTGGATATTATACAAGGGTTTTTTTTTTATCTAGAGCATGCAACGGCATTTCAAAAACAGCTGCAGCGGACGTATCTATCGTTAGACGTATATTATTCGTAATAACAAAGAGAGGCGGTATAAAGTTATGTAGAGGTATGTGTATGTATGTATGTATGTGTGTATGTAGGTCTATCAGTGGCATGAAATAATTCGAAGAATACCTCATAAATCTCATAATATAAGAATATGTCAACCAACATTTAATTGCCATAGAATCTATACTGTACTGTACCAGCCTTTTTAATAGTCCACTGCAGGACGTAGGCCTACCCACGAAGGGTGATTGGGCCATATCCACCACGCTGGCCCAGTGCGGGTTGGTGGATTCACATACGCCATCGAATTTCTTCTACGGACGTATGCAGGTTGCCTCACGATGTTTTCCTTCACCGAAAAGCCAGTGGTGTGAATAGAATCTATATTATTGAGAAAAAGTAAGGAGTTCTAATCCATTGTCGAATAGAAACACCTATTCATCAATGACTTGACCTACTTTAGGGGCTAGGCATATCCATAAAACATGAACTTCGAACGACGGCAACGAAGGAAAAAAACTTGTTTTTTTTATTATGTAAGATTTTTCTCGTCAATATAAATATATTTATCGAACTGCGAAGAGGGAAGATAACATGTTTTGGATGCACTGATTTATTTACCTTTTTTTTACTGGGCAAAAGTGCCTTTATTAACTTTGTAGTTAAGATACAATACTACTTTATATGCTAAACCTACCTACACTACTACTACATAGAAAGCAATTGGATTATCCACAGACCCTTGAAGGTCTAAAGATAATCCAAATGAATCAAGCCTACTGCCAGTTGGCAGCGTGCCCAGCATGCTGGCAGCATTGCCACGTTGAATGGCAATGCTTAGGTATACGTTTATTTATTTACCTAAATGCCGTAAACAAACATAGATAATATGTCTATACAACGTATTGCAATAATTTGTACTTACCTAATATGCATATTTACTTCCGGTTCGATCATTTATCGGTACAAACGTCACAAAGTTCACTCCGTAAACATAAACACTAAACTTGTGGAAAATCTTGGTGAAACTATAATTTGTGCAAAAATATTTGACAATAATGCTCCAAGCTATAAATTGAACTATATTTAACTTGTGAGTTTCCTACAGAAATAGTGAAAGTGCAATCAAGATTGTTAAAATTATAACCTAAAAACATTTTTCTGACTTTGACATAAAGCAGAGCTACCAACAACACAGTTCAGAATTTTACATTCCGTTACACGCAATTTCTCACGAAAGTATTGCCATACCTAGAAAACGGAATTCTACCGAACTAATAGTGTGGCCATACCTGGAAACAAGGTTCTGCTAAAACATAAAAGTGTTGTCAACTCCAAAACCCAAATTTTGTCGAAATGGATGATCAAATGCAACTTTTATTTTCGAAAATACAGCACGAAATGGAAAAACAAACAGCAACCCTTACAGATTCCATTACTAAAGCTGTATTAAAAGAAATGGATGATAAACTGAAACCAATTGTAGAAGAAAATATTTATCTGAAAAATGAAGTAAAGAAATTAAATGAGAGACTGAAGCATTTGGAATTAGGAAAAAGAGAGAATAATTTAATATTTTACGGATTTGAGGAATCGGCTGAAAATATAAACATAATAGAAATAGTATGCAAAACATTAAATAATTCTGGCATAAAAATCTGTAAACAAGACATTAACAAAGCTTATAGAATTGGAAAACCTACAGGAACTGCTCGCCCAATTCTAGTTAGTATGCTAAATGCATGGAAGAGAAACGAAATTTTAAGAAAGAAGAAAGAACTACCGAAAAATATTTTTGTTAAGGAAGATTTCAGCAAAGAAGTTCTGGAAAAGAGGAAAGAACTCATACCACAACTGAAGGAAGAACAAAAGAAAGGCCGCATAGCATACATAAAATATGATAAATTGATAGTAAAAGGCGATGCGGATGTGGTGCGAGATAAAAGAAAAAGGGAACAATCTGTTTCACCGAATCTAGCCGCCGCCGCCACTGAATTTACCCGGAAAAAAATTAATAAAGTAAACGCCTTTGAAAAAATGTACAGAAATAGATCACACTCAACTTCAGATGTAAATAAGGAATAGCAAAGAAAACACATCGGAAACCGGAAGATCAAAACAAATAGACAAAAAACATCTAACGTCGCAACAAAAATTAAAACACCTCCCCCAAGCCGGCTGGTCACCGTGGGGGATATTGACCAATCCCTTCCAGCTCCAATAAATGTACAAAATAAAAATAACGCAACCACAGAACCAAAACCAAGAGAAAACAAACTTCACATCGCTACTTTAAACTGCCTAACTTTGAGAACACAAGAAAAACTCACAGAGCTAGAGCTAGCATTGTCAAAAATAAAGTGGGACATAATCGGCTTAAGTGAAGTAAGAAGACTAGGAGAAAGCATTGAAGACCGTAAAGAATACATATTTTACTATAAAGGTGAAACGAAAGGAAGCCACGGTGTAGGCTTTGTGGTAAAAAAACATCTAAAAAGAAACATAGAAGAATTTAAAGGAATCTCCGAAAGATTAGCAGTGCTCAACATTGATCTACCAGGTTACAAAAATAAATGGTCCATTATTCAGATATATGCTCCTACTGAACAATACGACGAACAAGCCAAAGACCACTTTTACGAACAATTGGCATCAGTTCTGCAAAACGCACATAAAAATGTTATTGTTATGGGAGATTTTAATGGCAGAATAGGATGCCAGAGACCCGGAGAAGAAAAAACAATTGGCGAATTTGGCTTCGGCAGGCGAAGTAAAAATGGGGAAAGAATGATGAACTTGGCTCTAGAAAACAATCTTGCATACATGAACAGTTTCTTTAAAAAGAACCCAAGAAAAAAATGGACTTGGTTATCTCCAGACGGATCACACAGAAACGAAATAGACTACATAGCAACTAATAACAGAAAAGCCTTCCAAGATATAACCATCCTTAACCAATTTAACTTTAACACCAACCACCGAATAGTGAGAGCGGCGATAACTAGCTTAGAACCGAAGAAAAGTAGAAATAAGTTTAACATAACAACAAATATCAAAAATTGCCATGCTGCAACTAAAGCAAAAAACGAATTTGAAGAGAAATATAATAAAGATATAAATGAAATATACGGGTCTTTACCAAACAAATCAATTAAACTTAAGGAAAATTTCATAAATGATACAACTAAATTACTAATTGAAGAAAGAAAACACCTTTTGAAATTTGGAAAAAACAAACAAAACCTCAAAATTATATCGGAATTAAGTAAAAAAAATTAGCAATAGTATTAAAAAAGACAAAATTAAAAGAAGAACAACTGTACTCAACTACCATATTAAAAAGACAGGAGGAGTTAAAAAAGCTTTAAAGGAATTGTTAGAGTCAAAAAATTGGATCCCAAACATAAAGAATAAAACAGGAAAAAAAGAGACATCTAGAAAAACTATATTACAGACAGCAACGGACTTCTATAAAAACCTTTATGCAGCGGAACATGAAACTCGGGACATACACTTAAACCTAGATAAAGACCATGCAGATGAAATACCAGAATTTTTACAATCAGAAATTGAAAATGCAGTCAATAGTCAAAAAGATGGCAAAGCACCTGGACAAGATCAGATAACAAATGAAATGATGAAAACTTCAGTGACTATGCCAGAAAACCTAAGAAAACTTACTGAAATATTTAACACCATTTTAAAATCTGAATCAATACCACCACAATGGACTAAAAGTACAATAATTTTGCTACACAAAAAAGGAGACAGAAACATAATTGAAAACTATAGACCTATTAGCCTCATGTCAAACATCTATAAAGTATTTTCTAAATTGATTTTAAACAGAATAACAGGGAAACTCGATGAAGAACAACCAATGGAACAAGCTGGTTTCAGAGCAGGATTTTCAACTATCGATCATATGCATGTATTAAAACAGTTAGTAGAAAAATGTCAAGAATATGGTAAAGCTCTGTACATTGCATTTATCGACTACAGTAAAGCGTTCGACTCAATCAAACATGATCAGCTATGGGAGGCTTTAATTCAACAAGGAGTACAAAAGAAATATGTTCGTATAATTAAGAATATATACGCTAATAGCACTGCACAAATCAAGTTAGAATCTACAGGCGAAGAGTTTCCTATAGCAAGAGGTGTGAGACAAGGGGATCCTCTATCTCCAAAACTTTTCTCTGCGATATTGGAAAAGATATTCCGCAATCTTGAATGGGATAATATCGGTCTAAATATCAACGGTCAGCTACTTAATCATTTAAGATTCGCGGATGACCTGGTTTTATTAACAGATAACGCTAGTACGCTCCAAAATATGCTACAACAACTTATTGAAGCAAGCAAAGTAGTGGGTCTGTCAATGAATAAATCGAAAACGAAAGTAATGACCAACAGAGAAGAAATAGTCATACAAGTGGATGGAGAAAACATTGAATACGTAAAAACTTACACTTATCTAGGACAACTAATATCTTTTCGAGACCAATCAGACATAGAAATAGACAAAAGAGTGGCTTGCGCTTGGAAAAGATATTGGTCTCTTAAGGAGATATTCAAAAGCAAATTTTTTCCTATAACAGCCAAGAAAAAAGTGTTTAACGTATGTATCTTACCTTGTCTTACATATGGATGTCAAACTTGGGCATTGACTCAGAAAAATCTTCTAAAGTTGAGAACATGTCAAAGAGGAATCGAAAGAAGTATGTTAGGAATCTCGCTAAAAGACCGTAAAAGAGCAGAAGATATTAGGGCGTCAACAAGGGTTGAAGATGTATTGAGGAAAATACGGAAATTGAAATGGCGATGGACAGGACACATGACAAGGGATAGCAAGATTAAATGGACAAAGATTATTACGGAATGGCATCCACGCGATGGTAAAAGAAGAAGGGGAAGACAAATAAAAAGATGGATGGATGACATCAAAAATACTGGAGGAGCATTTTGGCTTAGAAAAGCCAACAACAGAACAGCCTGGAAACAGCTGGAAGAGGCCTATGTGTCACAAGACACGCCGACCACTAAACCCGAAATTCCGATGTGCTAGATTAGTATTAGGTTAAGTTTCATATTATGTTTAGTTTGGCAATAAAGGCTTAAATAAAATAAAATAAAAATATGCATATTGCATATGTACCTACAATTTCTTGTAAATAGGCCGACGGCCGTAGAGAGACCAGCTGTGAATCCCAAAAAAAAGCTGCTTTTCCATACATTTCGTCGAGTGTAAGAATCTACTTAGGTGACATTTTCCTAAGGGCTTAATAAAGTAGGTATGTTCCTACATTGTGCCTACAGGGTCATTCATAAATAAATAAGTAATCATAATATCATATCTGCTACCTATCATCATACCTATAACCTAATCCGTGTACCTATAAAACAGCTGTTTTTATTTTTTTAATTCCTTTTATAACATATAGTTGTTTATAATGATAATCTATATCACCCGCTATCGGCTTAGTACCTACACCCTTTCTAACTAATAGAGTAACTCTGTTGTAGTAGATATTGTTAATATGAGAACATAGGAAAAGGCAACCCTAACACTCACCAGGAAGACAGAAAGAGGGATGAATAGAAGACAGAGCAGTGATGTAAATAGGTGTTATTTTGTAACAGGAACGATATTCAGCGGGAATGTGGGCCTGGCGATATCGCAAACGCTGATCCTGACGGGCATGCTGCAGTTCGGCGTGCGGCAGACCGCAGAGGTCATCTCACAGATGACCAGCGTCGAGCGCATCCTGCAGTACACGCACATAGAACGGGAGCCACACTGGGAGAAAGGAGGTAACACAATTTTTCCAAGAACAAAAATATCAAATTGAATGAAAAGCTGAAATTGAAATTGCTTAACATTTTATCCTGTGTTTAGGTATTTACAATTAATACTGGAGTTGTAGGTAAATGGGAAAAAAATGTTAGTGAATATAAATTCGAAATTTCTAATATGTCATCATCATCGTCAGCTTATTTCGGACCACTGCAGGGCTTGAGCCTTCTCCCTCTTCCGCCAACTACCCCTGTCCTGTGCTATATCATCCAGATGTCTTCACAAAACAAACGATAGAGGTAACAACAAAATTCTTTGCTGAAGGTCCAGCAAAGAATTTGTAGTTAGCCATAAACTACTGCATTTGTAGTTAGCCATAAACTACTGCAAGTAGCATCGTTCCTATTGCTTATGTAACATTATGTTGTTGTAAGAAATAAAGAATTTTGAATTGAATTTGAAGTAAGTAATAATTACTTGAAATAATTTACAGAACGAGAGACGCCCAAGGACTGGCCGTCTCGGGGGCGCATCGAATTCCGTAACTGCTACATGAAGTACACCCCTGAAGACTTGCCCGTGCTCAAGAATCTTAACCTCGTTATCGAAAGTGGTTGGAAAGTAAGTGTCTGTGACTCTGAATCATGAGTCTGCCAAAATAACCTAACCCCTCTGAACTATGAAACCCCACCGACTATCAGTCTTGCGTGTTGTATTTGTCAATACAGGGTTATCTGTTTGCCCTGTACCGAAGTATGTACCTGTACCGAAGTAGGTTATTATTAGGTATTATTATTATCTTTAGACCTTCAAAGGTCTGTGGATGATCCAATTGCTTTCTATGTAGTAGTAGTGTAGTATTGTCATTATATATAATAAAAAAAAAAAAAAAAAAAAAAAAAAAAAAAAAAAAAAAAAGTTATTATTATATATTCTTTGCCTGTACTAAGCCGAAAGGGGGTCGTTTAAACAATCACTATGAAAAACTTTTGCTATGGAGCCAACCCAAAATTCGAGGAAAAAAACAGCTGTTCCATACAAAATTGCAACTTGGAATCGACAAAATGTATGAAACAGCTCGAATTCCGTCATCAAAAAAATTATTCATAACGATGGTCTAAATGGCCTCTTTTCGCTCTAGTACTTCTTGTTTTTAGTTCTTCTGGATAACCTTTTGAAGTGCCTACCTACAATTTTCAATCAATCAATTTACAAAAATTGATTGATTTCAGGTGGGTATCGTCGGCAGAACAGGCGCCGGGAAATCGTCCCTCATATCGTCGCTCTTCCGACTCGCCATCGTGGAGGGAGAGGTCCTCATCGACGACATCAACACTGGCCACTTAGCTCTTCAGGTAAAAAAAATACCTACCTACTCTGTTTTCTTCTCATTTCTTTCAGTATACGATGTGTTACAAAAGGCACAGTACCACCTACCTGATATTCTAACCACATAAATCAGGCACCTACGTATTGAACACCACCGGTGAAATCGTAAAAAAATGTTTAAAAAACATCTGTTCCAATCATTTTATCGAAAATCAATGAACGTTTTTCAATGAATGTAGATAAACATAAACCGTTGAACTAATTCTCCAGGGTATGGATTATGCGGGTAGTGTAAATAAATATCATCCAGATATTTATTTATTTTTTCTGATCACATCTCATCTAAATACGATGCTTGTCTCCAAGAAATCTCTTTCCTTACCTAATCGATAAGGCCGTCAATTATTATGCTAGTTAAGTAAATAAGGATATAAGCTTAGAAGGTCTTTGGATATAGGTAAGTAGGTAGTGTAGGTATGTTTGGATATAATTTCTGATGTGAGCAATAAAAAGTTTATGAATATTTGCAGGAGCTGCGATCAAAAATTTCGATAATCCCGCAAGAACCGGTACTGTTCTCAGCAACAGTGCGGTACAACTTGGATCCCTTCAACTCGTACGACGACGACCAGCTGTGGAATGCTTTAGAAGCGGTAAGTTATAACCGGAGCCTGATTGATCAAACATGTTATAATTTGAGAAAAACATGACTCTATGGCACCAGTGTATGAACTACAAGCCATGATAACTGTCATACCTACCGTCATCTAAGAATTTGGAGCTCAATTTTTGAAACTTTAAAAAACTGACTTATAATCGCATGATATGCTATCCCGTTCGCTCACTAATAGAGATGTCCAAGCACCAAACATTGAGCTTGATTCCTACTCTTAAGCGATCTCTTGACCTTTTTTTACGCATCCATCGTAGCGGATTGTCGATTCAAAAATAGGGGTCCTGTATTTACCTTTACGATTTGTACGTAGTAGGTACATATGATAGTAAAGGTGTATAAACTGTTTATTGATCGCAGGTGGACCTAAAAGCAGCAGTCCCAGCGCTGGACTTCAAAGTGTCTGAAGGCGGCAGTAACTTCTCCCTCGGACAGCGGCAGCTCGTGTGCCTGGCGCGCGCCATCCTGCGCGGCAACCGCATCCTCGTGCTCGACGAGGCCACCGCCAATGTCGACCCTAAGTAAGTACCTACCTACTTTTTAAGCATAGATTTGCACGTCACCTGTATCTATTGGTGAATATTAACGCAGCAGCCTCAGAGATGGAATTCAACGTGTAGGCGGCAATAACTTCTCTCTCGGACGGCGGCGGTAGGTAGCGTGCCTGGCGCGTGCCATCCTGCGATGCCACAAAACTTGTGCTCGACAATGCCACCGCCAATGCCGACCCTAAAAAACATATACTTAATATAAAAGTATCAAAAAAATAAACGCCTCAGAAAATTTTCTTTGTTGGTGAAATGCACCTACTCATAATAGGGTATGGTAATTAAATATACCTATTATACTAAGCGCCACACAAGTCGGAAGATAAGAAGTTAGCCGTAGATGATACTTCGCCGTGATTCACTAATTATTGCGCATGTGTGCACAATTCCGACGCCGCGTGTCGTAGTGGTGAGCACGGGCGTAGGAAGCGCTCGGGAGGCATGAGGTTGGCGGGCGAGTGTGCCCTGGCGTCTCGTCCCTCTGGCTCCCGCGCATACCTATATTTTGGCAATTGCGCACCGTTCTGCGCATAACTTCCCATCCGCCGACTCGTGTGGCGTTTAGTATACTTCGGTATATTTACTTCAAACTAAAATTCTAGTTGACCTGAACTGACCGATGCGTATTTCCGTAGAACGGACGAGTTCATCCAGCGAACGATCCGATCGCGATTCGCCTCGTGCACGGTGCTGACGGTGGCGCACCGACTCAACACCATCATGGACTCCGACCGCGTCATGGTGATGGACGCCGGCCGCCTCGTGGAGTTCGACCACCCGCACGCGCTGCTCGCCAACCGCGACGGCTACTTCGCCAAAATGGTCGCCGAGACCAGCGACAAAATGGCCGCGCAGCTACATCAAATCGCTAAGAACACCTTTCTCAATAACGGTGGACTAGTGCAATCCGATTAAAGAGAAATTAAGCCGGCATACCGCCAGGAGGTATCAGATTTATTTCTATCAGTGTCTAAAGAAAAATATGTGCTACATATGAGGTGAGGTGAGCAGAGCACGTTTCCTTTCACCACTTCACTCCTCATACGTCATCTAATCATAAACTCTTTTCTCTCGCGTATCACATTTCACACAATTCATAGATTCTGTTTTTGGTCTCCCACGTCTTTTCTGCCGTTTACCATTATACCTATTTAGAATTATTTTAGTGACATGACTCTCCTAAAGAAAACTGCATACTTAAGTATTTGTACTATCAAATAAATCAATGATTCAAAATATCAAAGAAAATGAAAATTAAAACCCATAATCATCGTCGTGATACCCGCACGCGCCGACTGTCATCCGCGACGAATATTTAGCCAAGATGGTCGCCGAGACCAGCTGAGATCAGATAGCCAAGAACACCTATCTCAATAGCGATAAACTCGTGCCATCCGATTAATGAGGGAATATGATCGACCTGTCCAGTAGCTGATCTAAGGGAACAAAGGGCCCAAAGCTCAAGGCACCTAAAAATTGACTGGGTCCTCTCGTTAAGTAATTTTTTTCTGCGGAATTTTCAGTAGGTGCGCTGCTAAAAAGTATCCAGGATTTTTTATAGATAGGAAGCATTGTGAAAATTCAGCCAAAAACTTACAACATAGTATTCACTGAAGTTTTTTACGTTACAACCTGGCGCTGAGCCAATCCCATTCCTGTTTTAATCGTTTGTATAAAACTCTTAGTTTTGTAAAATCAAATTCACTAGGATAAGTAATAATGTATTGGAATAATGCATTGGTACTTATCTTATTTATTTATCTAAATGTAAGATACCGGTGTCGTTATCTGTTGTACCCACCAGATATTTACTAAAGTCATTTTAATCTATTTATTTTTAGTGAATTAACAGACCCCGAAAATGTTATTTTAAAAATAATTTAGAAAGTGGTGAGTACGACAGAATAGACACCATACTCTAGTGTAGACTTTTTACAATTTTATATAAGTAGCTAGGTAAATGACGATGATCGTAAATATGTTGTGGTCGATTGTGTATTATTATTTAGTTGTAGAACATTATGTTTTAAGTGTAGATTTTAAGGTCATAACTCGCTTGTATGTCCAAATGTCGAAGCATAGATCTGATAAAGTAGTGTCTGTTCAATCTAGTCCCCTCAAGTCACCCAATCGCAGTTTATAAATAACATGATTTTAGTTGACGGAAGCTAAGCGGAAGTTCCAAATAACTCCACGGGACTAGATAGAAATTGTATTAATTACCTATGTAAAGGTGTGGTAGGTAGTGTAGAATTAAACTAAATAAATAAAACAATAAAAAAAAACAATATGACGTACCAACAGCTCCATATTCTCAGTAGTCAACCATAAAATATCAAATTCAGAGCCTTGGTGCTGGCTCTGTAAGTCTGTCTGCATCATCGAGTCATAATGACTGAAATGGAGAGAA
Source organism: Hypomecis punctinalis (assembly GCA_949316475.1). NCBI lineage: Eukaryota > Metazoa > Arthropoda > Insecta > Lepidoptera > Geometridae > Hypomecis > Hypomecis punctinalis. Next base: position 13,392,708 of record OX438797.1, read on the forward strand.
TAGTTTCCAAATGGGATACTTTGCGATATAATGGGGTCTAGTAGAGACCCCGTCTAAGATTTATGAGTTGGTTTGTCTCGTGATCTATTATTTCTTGATCGTTTCTGTGCCTTAATCCAGGTTTTGCGCAGTTTACTCTCTCGTAGTACACTCTCGCGTTCGCGTTTGGCTCCATACATTTTGGCTTAGTCCTTCTTCGTTTTCGCCAGGGGCGCTGTACAAAAATATACAGTGTATTATTTCTTATCAATTAGCATCCTTTTAGGGGTTTAGGGGAAACAACTGTAGTTTCAATATCTCTATCTTTATTTACTTCACTACTTGAAGCGACATCTGTAGAATTTCTTGCAAAACTTCTCTTACTCCTGCCTGAAGAAGTAGAGCTTAGAGCAGCCTAGCTACTCGTTTACAATAGAGGAACTTCAATGCAAAGACTCTCCCCTCTCCAAACCATAAATTTACAGGCAAAAATATTACAAAATATTATGTAATATTAAAAAAAACTGAATTGAAACAAAGTTAATTGTCTTCTATACAATTTCTATTGTTCCATTTGTCGTCCTTATTGACTGTAGAATAATTAATTCGATTTTTTTACCCATTTAGTTACTTTGCTTCTAAATATAATATTTGTGCGAGATTGCAGAAATTAACTGATATTGAAAGTTTACCTTATTACCTATGACCTTTAGTTTGTAAGAAACTACCTACTATGCAAAAAAGAACTGTGTTATTTATTTGATAAAAATAATTAGGTAATAATATTAGTTTTAAAATAATTTATAAGTACCCACTTATCAAAAAGTTTTAAGTTTTTGTCATAATTCATCAAAACCATTACAAATAAATGCCATAGAGGTCATCCTCGAACAAAATAATTTTAAATAAAAAAGATACTGAAACTTAAAAATCGTTTTATTATTAGGTTCACAGGCGCCAAGAAATTTGATTCGGTCGATACTAGAGTTTACTCGTCCGAATTTGTAAGGTTTCTTCTTCGATTTTTATTGTGGAGGCCCCGGGGCAGCATATATTTTATACACAAATTAGTATTTTAACTGTTATTAGAAAGGACTCATCCGCTACCGAATGTTATCTCAGGACTTAAACTACGAAACGAGCTTGTGGCCCGTGCTTGGCAGACCTAGAAAGCAATGGCAAGACGCCCTACCATCTGGCGAATTTACGCAAAAGCTGAAGCCTAGAGGGGCAGATTTTAGGGGGCGGCAAACTTGTGACCAAAATTAAGTCAGGAATGTGGATGAAAATTATTTCTTGTGCAATCTTTTTCTATAATAAGTCGTACCTACGGATGTAAATTAATCTATTATAGGAACAACATAAGCTTAACATGTCAGCATAGTGTGAAAAGATGTGATGTGCTTGGGAAAAGTAACGAAAATGTGGGAAATCTTGGGAAAAGTGACCTCTTTTCGTAACTTTTCAGTTTTCACAATCATACTAAATTATTGAAAAAAATAAATAGTGAATTTTCATCCACCGCACCGTCTCGTATTATAGGACGATAGAGGCGGCAAAACTATAGCTTACGGGCGGCAAATGTGTAAGCCCGCCACTGCGCCCTACACAAACTTTAGCCCAAGACAAATACCTAAATGGGCAGAGTAGGAAGGTCGGGTTCTTTGCTCTGCCTGTAATTTGTCTAGTACCTATAATAATAATAAGTACAACCTTAACTTGGCTCACGAGGTTACCGCCGTGTGGGATGTGGACTCGACGATCATTGTCCCGATAGTCGTGACGGTCAAGAGCCTCGACCAACATCTCAAGAGGCTCTCGCTAGACGGTTGGGTCAAGGGCCCGATTCAAAAGACAGTGATCCTGGACACGGCACGCATAGTCAAGAGGTTCCTCAGTCTGTAGCCCCTACCAGCTCCACCGGCAGCTTGAGCCCCGCCCCGCTGCTGGCGGCAACCTAGGTTAAGTTTTTATAATGTTTTTATATTTGGTTTTTATAAAAAACTAGCGGACCCGGCGAACTTCGTTTCGCTTTCCGTAAGAACCTTGTATAGAGTATTAGAAAACTACAAAAAAAAAAATAAGCCAAATCGGTCAAGCCGTTTTCATGTTATGTCGTGACAACGGAAAACGGGTTTCATTTTTATATATATAGGTAGATACTAGCTTCGCCCGCGTGGACTAACCCCCTGAAACCGCGTATTTTTCCGGGATATAATTACTTAACCAATCAAGACTTAAATTAGGATACTTTTTAGAAAAATTTTACTAATTTCTGTCAAAAAAGTAACTTGCTTTTAATAATTGGTATACTGTACTGTAGGGCTAGACAATGTAACAAAACGAATCGCTAGCATTAGCGAATCGAACATTCGATTCGCTCAAAATGTATGGGATTGACATAAGTCACGTGACCAAAGCGATTCCATCACAAAAGCTAGCCAATGTAGCATTCGACTAGTCGATTCCATCAAAACATATCGACAGTGGTGACGAAATCAGAGGGCATTGCTCACCTAATCGAGATCTTTTTAATATCTCTTTCTAACTCGTGCCTTATTATATCAATGCATCTCTTTCGGCAAATCTCTAACGAATAAAATAAAATATCCCTCTGGGATCTTCGTGTTTGTGTCAAACCGATTTTATTTTTTTGAATGATCATGGAAACTAATTCTTTTAGTCAGAATCTCCATCATATCCAATTGGATGGGATGATGGGTCTGTGGATGATCCAATTGCTTTCTATGTAGTAGTAGTGTAGTATTGTCATTATATCCTAATATACAATTATTTAGGCCGAATCAAACTTTTTGGTGACTGCGAACACGAAGCCAGTCATTGCGCTGTTGCGGATTCATTGTCAGTTGCGCGGGGAGTAGGGATGTGTACTGTGTGAGTAGTCAAGTTAAGTATAAATCTTTGCATGACTCCGACTAAAGGTAGATAAGATTCTGGGGTGCGTTTACGCACTCCAAATAATTGTTATGCTGGATAAAAATTATTCTGACGTGCGTCCGTAAACGCGTCATAGCTCTAGACCAATCATAGCGCTTAAATCTAATTCAAACCAATCACATATGTCAATCTCTGGAACTAACTGTCAAATTCGTTTCGATAACAACTAGCTGACCAATCAGAGACAAGAATAAATGTATCTACCTGAAAACCTCGATAAAACTTAGCCTAGTAGAATAGTAGATAGAAGAAAAATTATACCGGTGGGAGAGCGTTAACAGGGCAGATTAATTTTTAGGCAGGAGGTTTTTCAGGGTTCCGTACTTCAAACGGAAAAAACGGAACCCTTATAGAATCGCTTTGTTGTCCGTCTGTCCGTCTGTGTCTGTGATGTCGAGTTGAAATTTAAACTGAATGCGTATATAATATGGTCTCTTGCAGTTGCGTAAAAGAAAAACTCTTCAGTTATCGTTTGAAAAAGTTAGAGCCGTTTATGTCGTAAAAAACCGCATATTTCGACACTCACAAAAATCAAAACTTACAAGGTACTTTCCGTTAAGATAGAACTATGAAATTTAGCGGAAAGCATTGTCTTAGAGTACGCATATAGGAATTAATCTGAAAACTGTACATTTTCATTTAAATCTCAAAAAAATAGACCCTCAAAATTCACAATATATGGGTTCAAAATTCAAAGTGAGTAAATCGTATCATGTAAGGTATCACATGAAAGAACTTCATTAGCACATACTAAAAATAGTTTTTGATTATTTTAACAGATGTGTAATTTTCGATGTATGAGGAGAAAAGTTTTTTTTTTGTCTATGATATATAGTATAGAGATTTTAACTACTTCCTTTCCTTTCCAATTTTGTGAAATTTCTGGATTTGTACGGAACCCGCGATGAGCGAGCCTGACTCGCATTTGTCCTGTTTTTTTATTCTTCTGACAGATGCCCTAAACGGGTTTAGACTTAGCCAGGGTTAATTTTTATTTTAGTCTGGAGTGTGTAAACGCACCCCTGATAATAAAAAATAAGTTTGATGTTTTATGTTGACGGATGATTGACAGTGACATAGGTAATTACTATTATAAAATTGTGATTAAATAAAATTAGAGTGTTGCCATCTTAGCCCTTTTGGGGCTAGATCTAGTACTATTTACTGTTAGTAGGTGACCTTGTTATGTGATGATTTTGTCCGGAAAGGGCCTCATTTGCCCTATTTATTTTCTTAAAAATATTGCACCAGAAACTGAAATATGAGCAATGCTAACAATGCGATAACTTTAATTTAAGCGATTTGTGTCATTGAGTATTGATTTATTTATATTTATGTTCTTCTTATGAACCGACTAATTAATATGTGTATCAAAACACTATTAATTCATTAGTTGATGTGCCAATAAGGAAGTTTCCCGTTTTCTAGTTTTATTTATATTAAATTACAATAAGTCTACAATAAATTATGGTGTTTTTATTTTTCAATTATCTTCAAAAATGACGGAGTTATGAATTTTTAAACATGACCGCACGAAATCGAAAAACCTCGCGACGGATTTACGCGTGTGACGTCATCCGGCTCCAGAGCCGCGCCGTGGGTTAGGCGGGAGTAAGGAAAAAAAGTGATTCATTCTATGCCGGGTATTTTTCTAAGCCACGAATACGTTCTAGAATATCATTGTAATTATCTTTATGTTGTGATCAACATTTACTGTGGGACTAACCCCCCAATATAACGAATGAAAAGTCAGCATTCCCATAATTTTGTCATGAGTAAATGAACTTTATTTCTAAATGGAACAAGACTTAGCGTGTGTACCTACTGTTCTGCGGTTATTACATCTGTATATATTGATTAGTAGTTTCCCAAACAGTAGACCTCACAAGTATACATTTTGGCGAACATTTTCTGGTAATTAGTTTTCAAAAATGCTCAACTTACACATGCAAATATATTCATAATTACAATATTCTGTCCTAAAATATCATTGTATATTATGACCAACTTTTACTATGGGACTAATCCCGTAATTAGGATAAGTAATTCGTCGCGAGGATTTTTGATTTCGTGCGGTCATGTTTAGACATCCATAACTCCATCATTTATTAAGATATTCGAGTAATTTTTTCACTGTATCTAATATAATTCTAACGTCTTTAAATGTATATAATTATTTTTAGTTTTTATGATAAAGGAAACTTCCTTATTGTCATACAATTCAGTTTAATTTAGAAAATGTTAGTACATAAAAAATACATAATTGAAATTAACGTGATGAGGGTATGCAATGACATGAGGAAAGAAGTTTTTTATTATTCTCTTACAACAAGTCTTTTCGTGATTATTTTTTCTCCATCTAGCCCTTTTTACTTTCTTCAACAGCTCTATTTACTAAAAACTAAGGTGGTAACACTGAATTTGTAATAACCTCGAAATCACAAACTAAAGAGATCTCGAAATCTTTCGCTGTCGTTTTGATAAAATAATAATGTTGAATGTTGTTTGATTTATTTATTTAAAGGTGTTTTGTTAGTTTGTAAATCACATTCACGACTAAATCAAGACATAGCAAAGTTGTGAAATAGGACAAGCCATTTGACAGTAAAAAGGAAAAGATACATCTAGCTTCTAAATAGGTACCTAGTAGGTATGGTTTTTGAATAAATTTATACTAGAAAAAACGAGGGAACCTTTATTATAATTATGCTTTTATTCAAATGAAATTTATAACATGATATGCACTTACTTTTTACAATAGAAAAGTCTCAACTATCTCATTACAAGTAAGATATCATTGGATTCATAATATAATTATGCAGGTATGATATTTCTATATCCTATAACTGCTAGTTTGGCTGAGCTAAACTTACTTTTGTGTATTTTCTATCCTAAGTGCCCTAATGCATCTTTTGGCTTCATAAATCAAGCAAATTGAAGTAAAGAACTTTTTACCTACTTACCCAAAAAATATCATTTAGGTATCTCTATTTGCAAGATATGTTATCTGAGATCATAAAGCAAAGTACCTAATTATCTATAGTAAATATTTGCACCCTAAAAACAAAATAATAAACAATTTAGTGGATTGTACCTAGGTACTATCCTATTTTAAAAACATTCATTGAGTCTCTGTAAAGTTGAAAGGAACTATTCAAACAAGAATTAATGCAGTAAAAATGTTTGTCAAGTCAAATTACAGACTATCATTACACTATCACTTGCATCACTCAGGTGGAACATAACACTTTTTCATATGTGCAACTGATGTTCATAGGTGCTATCACATCAAAAACAACTGGCATGTAGTAAACATAGATATGTTATCATGTTATAAAGAACACTTAATTCATGTTTCAGGTTCAAATGGGTACTCCCTCAGGATTAAAGAATGTTGATTAAGATATCTATGGCACCACACGCACAGAATCGTTTAAGAGATATTTCACAAGAAGATTACAAACCGATTTGATTTTGAACCTCAGCTTATGTTGAATCAAATACTAGAAGTTAAGTCAAGAAAAGTCATATAATTTGCTCACATAATGACCTGCAACCCCGTTGAATGTACATTGGTGTGTGGAGGCAACGGTTCCAGGAGTTGACAACCAAATACTTATTGATAGGCAATGTACAATGTGAGGGAGCAGCGCACTTTAATGGAAAAAAATAAAAAATATATTTACTGCTAAATGGTATCAAAGAGTAAATGACTTACTGATAAATAATAGTAATAATTTTTTTTTAAAATAAATGTGTTGATTCTGACATTACTTTTAAGATTTTTTTCACTACAAAAAGCTAGTTTTGTTGCTTTCTTCTTGAAGAAACCTCTGCCCAAGCTGTTGAGCCTAGGAAAAACATAAAAAAATGTAGCAATTATTAAAAATTATGGTCTAGGCGAGGAACGCCCCAACTCGAATCTTCTAACAATGGTTAATTCTAAGAATGCCCAATTTTCAAATTGGCAAATTAACTTAAATTGAGAATATTATAAAAAAAATCATACATTTTATACACAAGGTCCATTTACTTTTACTATAGGGCCAACTAACCCAGATTCCGATAACCCAGAACGAAAAAACATTTAGTTGATAATTGCAAATTTGGTTTCGGTTGGTCCCATAGTAAAAGTCATTCTTCTAAATGTACTAAAGGTTGTTACCGTTAGCTACCAGTCAGCCTATGTATAGAAAGTTTAGTAAAGTTTTTTAATTAAAATTCTTAATTATTTTGTTATTTTTAGAAATAGGCATTCCTAGATTTAGCCAGAACTGGGCATTCCTGGACTACTCAAGCACTATGAGAATTGGGCATTTCTCGATGTGCAGGAAAACATTATAAATCAACCTGCATACCGTAAAAACAATTCAATGCCAGTAAAAACTATTTTAGGACCAGTGTGGAGGATTTTTCCCTATCGTCCTTCAAGTTTAGGTCTGTGTTCAGCAGTGGACTATTAAAAAGTTGGGTATGGGCTGAAACTACAGAGTACAGCTAAACAAACAACAACAATTAACCATTTATCAAGAATATAAATATCCCTAATAAGTGAAGCAGAGCAGGAAAATGTTTAATATCATTATCTTATATTCATTTGTGTAAAAGAGAGATTGTATAGCTAAATACTTTCTTCGCAGTTTTGCTTACTCCAACACCAATTGAGTTTACAAGCAATTAACCCTTATGCATCCCCAGAATACCAGACTGAAATTTAGCAGTCGGAAATGTCTCCGTGGCTGAAATTCAAAGGGCTTTTTAGGATATCTTTTTGAACATCACTTTATTGTTTCTCATAACACAGTATGTCAAAAGTTACCCAAAATATTGTAACATCTAGTTAGATTTCTGTGATAGATACACTAATTCTGTCAGAAAGACTGATGCATATTTTCTATCTTTCCTTAAATCTCCACAGGGTCGATAGCTGTTCCGCATGATGCATATTTTCTATCTTTCCTAAGTCTCCACAGGGTCGATAGCTGTTCCGCACTGGCTCGTGCTCTCGAATCCATTTTTAAAGCAGACATTTTAAAATAAATGAGATGTCTATGTGCAAAACGCACCATGAATTTTATGTTTTAAGTAATAACACTACGGTTTATATTATATAACACTATTTACATGAAGTCCTCAATTTTAAATTAACAAATCCAAACAAACAATGCTCTTAAAGTTTTCAAAATCGTGAATTTTAGTGTTACCACTTACCACTTTAAAATCGAAGTTAATCGGATGATAAATAAATTGCTGAATGCTTATTTTGTTGTAAAATGTTTACTATTTAGTTATAAAGTGCTCTCGCCGTCAATTTTTACACTTTACGCATTTTTATATACATCCATACTCAAGAAATACTCTAATTATTACGACATTTTTAAGCCTTGCTCAGCTTTCTACAGCATTTTTGTCTTCGCTAGATTTTCGTTCAAACGAATAAATTAGCGAACGAAAACTGTCGAAAACAACTGTCAAAATTGCAACTTGGCTACGGTTTAGCGAATATTCGACGGTGATTCCATCGGAGGGAATGGAAAGTTTATCTATCTCTTTTTTGTGTGGGCGCTGACATATGCGTTCGTCTCGCTTACTCTACGTGTCAGTTTGACGTTTGTTATCGCATCGCCTAAGCGATTCCATTCGATTCGCTAAAATCGAATGTACGGTTGGCTAGCACCTCTGTACTTTACCGGCTTTTTAACCCTTAATAGGGCACGGGACAAATGCTTACCACCAAAGAAATTTGGTCACAGACAATCAAACAATTAATTTTATTCTACTTTCTTTGAACTTACATACTGTGGACAAAGTCTTACATACTTTTTTAGTACTGGCAAACTGGCTACAGGCAATAATTTCCAAAATACAAACAAAAAAAAACAAAACATTCGAAATCTTGAAAAATAACGGAGCTCAGTGAAAAAAAATTGTAATTTAGGGAAACCAACATTCTGGTAAGTGATTTTATGACATTTAGTGGGATATTATATTACATTACGCGTCATATTCCATACAAGAGCTTTCGAATTATTATTTGGTTTCAATGATATAGTCGTTGTAAGTTGGTGGTAAAATACTTGCCTTTAACCGATTGCGTTTTGTGTTATCAGGTAAAATGTCGAGAAAATCGAAGTTAGCAGATACGGATATCTTTGCTATTTTAGAGAATTACGAAAATTATCTTTCTGACATAGAAAGTGATTCGGATGCCGAAGAATTTTGTGCCGAAACGACTAAATTACACTATGATGACGAAGTTTCGAGAGGTCTTTCGAGATTATTTGGTGAAGAAGAAGATTTTGGTTCGGTATAATTTGGGTTCGGTAGAATCGGAGATCTTTACTGATAATTCTCTAAACTAAGTTTACATGTGTAAACATAGTTACTTGAAATTGGGCTACTATATAGTGGTGAACCCTAACGGGTTATGGATAAATAGTTACCACCACTACCACCATCACTAAACGTGAAAGGGCAACGGTCACATAATTACCACCACGATTTCTAGGGGTTGGAACCATGTTTAAAAAAAAAAACATCAACATCATGTTATAAAGAATCCTTTAAACTCCTTTAATATCGTAAAAAAATCTGCGTTTTTTAAATTTTTGGTTCATGCCCTATTAAGGGTTAATAGTCCATTGCTGAAAATAGACCTACTCTCAGTATGCGTGAGTCTCACGAAGCGTGATTAGGTCATATCCACCACTGTGGCCTAGTGCGGGTTGGTAGATTCCCACGCGCCATAGAATTTCTTCTACGGATCTATGCATGTTAAATTGCCTCACTAATAAAGTTTTCTTTCACCGAAAAGCCCGTGGTGTACAGTCACATACCTACATAAGTTTCAGAGAACACGAACCAAACGATGAATAATTTTATTAGTAGGTACAATCTTCTTATCAGTAAAAACTTACTACCTACTTACCTAGAAAATATGAACACTAAAAAACATTAACATTGGGATCGGGACCGTACCTTCCTACCTACCCAGTGTTAACTATGAAAAGAATTGTGAATCAACCAGCCGTATTTCCGCGTTTTCAGTAGAACATCGTGAAAATGTTCGGTACATTTTTGATAAAATTTACGTTCCGGGATTTATTTAGAGATAGATAACAATTTATTGTTTTGTATTGTCAAGTTGGCGACTTACGATTGCCTTAGCACTGTAAAAATACACAATCAAAATAAATAGATCATAATAATTATGTACATACCTATTATAACTCATTTCGTTTAATTCATTTACAATTGAATTTCAGATGTGTTATTTGTACTTTCCACGTAGTTAGATAGGTACTTATTATGAGTCAAATATCATTAACATCAGGACACTTTCTGACATAATTCAATTGATTTTTCGTCGTCCGTTATGGCCGTCATGCAACAAAAAGAACGTACGTGGTCCCTTCATTAACTTAGGTACTGCCCGTACGTCGCACGGAAGAATGTTCATTGTTCATATTACGACGGCACGTGGACGGGGGCATGGCGGGACCGGGGACAACCGTGGTGTAGACTTCATCGCACTGGCCCGGACGGGACACGTGTCATACACGTAGTAGGTAATACAAACAGTTTCATACGAAGTGTATGCAACGTCTCACATTACGCGGCCCGAGCACGGGGCGCGGCGAGCGCGGTTACGACGGAGCACGGACGGGACACGCCACGTGCCCGGCCCGTTCTAATATAAATAATCCCTTATTGTGGCAGAATCTTGTTTTAAAAGGCTATGCAAATTCCAATTTTCATATTTTCATAGAAAGTTTCATCCCCAATTACACCCGTAAGTCAAAAAAAACATTGAATACGTCATTTTAAATGAACTATTTAAATACAAATTTTCAGAAGCGTAAGTTAAAAAGCAAAGGACTTTCATACAAACGTTTTCATCCCTTTTTACCCTCCTAAGGGTTGATTTTCAAAAAAAAACTATCTTAGTACACCCCTATGCATCAAGATAAATACACCCTCCTAACAGGCCAGCGGTTTAGGCTCTGCGTTGTCTGTCAGTCAGTGTGTCAGGACATTAGTTTTTATATGTAGATATAATAAACAATGTGTTTGTCTACCGGTGTCGGAGCCTTCAGCGGTGATATCTATGGCACATTTTTAACAACTTTTATTGTGGGGTCAACTCTGAAAACGCAAAAAAAAACAGCTTTTCCATACTTTTTGTCGAAAGTCTATAAAAAATGTATGGAACAGCAGTTTTTTTTACGTTTTCAGAGTTGGTCCCATAGTAAAAGTTGTTCAAAATTTGTCATAGATGTCACTGATTAAGGCTTCGACACCGGTAGACAAACACTTTGTATAGAAGAAAGATTGTAAAAATTATATCTAAGATGTTTGAATAAATTAATGAGATAATACAATATTAAAATGACAAATACATAACTAATGTATGAACAAAATTATATTATCATTTCAAGTAGGTAGGTACATTATGACCAGGGTATAAATATATGCATACCTATACCCTAAAGACAACATATACAACTTATTATGACAAGTGTAATGGTATATAGGCGGAATCAAATAATGGTATAGGTGAAGTTAGCTGCGGAAATCCCCAATCCTTGGGCCGCTGAAATAATTATGCACTAATTGCTATTGCGCAACGAACCCCCTCGTACTCACGGACGCCATTTAGTTTGATTCGCCCTATATATTATAAAAAATATGACTAAAAATGTACTAACACAGTAATGGAATGATGTTTGAAAAGGGATGCTTGTTAGAAAAATCCGCATTACACAAGTAGGATTTTACTGTAGTTAAAAGAATGTACCACACATCAATACATTCAAAATGGATCAACCATTTCCACCTGGAATTCAACCTTCTGGGCATCAAAAATGGTATCTGTATTATTTTTTATTGTCAAGAATACATTGTTATATAACCAAAACTAAATGTTTTACAAAAAAAATTCATAACTTTACACTTTCAAAACAAAGAGGTTTGTTACTAAAACTACTAAAACTGATAGGATTTGGCTAGAAATATATTGGTATTAGAAACTAAAAATCAGTTAAAATATTAAAGTTAAAATGCTTAGTTCGTGGTACATTCTCAGAATTTACTGTCTAAATTAAAAAATTGGATACCTAAACAAGGATGATAAACAACCTAGCTAATCAAATACAAAAAATTCCTTACTCTTGAATCTCCAAACCCCAATAGTATATATTCATCCCATTTTACAATAATAGTTTTTTGTATTGTGGAAATATAAACATGCATTAAGCCCAATAAAATTTTACATAATTTGTGTCTTATTAATATCACCACCTAGCTAGGTGCTTTGCTCACATGATCAAGAAGTTGGTGTCATGGCAAGCAGCACATCACTTCTAGTTATGAGTTAGTATATGAGTGTACTGATTTTTTTATTGTGATAGGCTTGCGTTTGACCACATCATGCCTGTGCATATGCAAGCAGAGATGTGGTCTAGGGTGTAGCTGACATAGTATTCATTGTGCGAACCACTTTCAATCTTCATTAAAAAACTAGAAGGGGTGTGCCACTTGAGCGCCTGCGCCTCAATACCAAATCATGATTGTATGAGCTATGCCCCTAAGTATACAAATACATACATATCACACTGATAATCAAAATGTATGATTCATCATCACATTACTATTCAATTGAGACCATTTACACAAATTAAAATGTTTGTATGTAAAAAGAACACAATGAAGATTAATATAGATGCTTGAAAATCACTTTTAAAATTTATTTAAAGCTTACTTAACAAGTACCAGCAATTTATAAATTGACATTAAACATATACATGGCTAATTCAATACAGATTTAAACACTGAGACATAATCAATATTCTTGATACTTTGTTTATTTTGTTACCCATGTCTTTTGAACATAAAATGGTACTTGTTTAAATGACATTCTTAAAAATAAAACTAAGTAAATACTACCTCTACCATGCTACTTCATTGTATAAAAGCACGAAATCTGCTGTCCAAAGAGTACCACATATGCAGTAGTTATTGTCAAGTGTAAATCAACAAATAATTGTAAAATGATTAAAAGTCTAATGAACTGTTTCATTTTATGTTTCATTTCATCATTCTATATTTTGAAAATTCATCAGAATGATTATAATAGTTATCTAGCTAAAGACTTTCATTTTATAACACAGTATCAGCAATCAGGTTAAATATGTGGTACTTTTGCTTTGGATGGCAGAAATATTGTTCATAATTTTATATCTAAATCTAGGTGATGTTTTTGGCTATTTCATATTACATTATGAACATTTATTGTATATCGGGAAGATCTTCCTCCTCACTAGAACTAGATTCCTCCTTTTCATTTTCATCTCCAAAGTCCTGTATTTTGTTTGGGAACATGTCCATGTCATCAAAGTCTTCAGCACCACTCTCATCCTCATCTTGCCAGCGCTCAAAATCAACTTTAAGCCAGTGATGTTTCTTCTTGTCACTCGTTAATGTGGGCCAAAAAGGTTCATCAGTCTTTTCTTTAGCTAAAATTACCTCAATTAACCTGCCTTTGTTAACGTACATACTTTTTTCTGGGTCTATATCCGCATACAAAGGTATGGTAACCTCATGCAGTTTTTTGTCAGGAGCACATGTTCCTTTGAAGAATACAGATTTCTTTTCAAACTTGATATCTGGTTTTTCGCATTCAACATTAAATGTCAAAAATATTCGGGCACTTCTCTGAGCCCATGAGACGGAAGGCGGCGTGCTAATCACATTCGTTGTCATTGTGGCTGCTACTGCTGAAACAAATGGGAGCTATAGCTACGGAAGTAGGTTTATGAGAAATGGAAGGGTCGTACAATTATTACTTACGGTTGACTCACAATATAAACAGTGTTTAATTAGATTTTCTTTCAGTCCGCCGCCTTATCGATTTGATTCAGTTTTGTAACGAAAGCGAGTTTTAGCGAGCTGCAGCGAGCAAAACGAAGTTTGACAATAAGTGACACTGACTTTGACAGCAGTGGACAGTGTGACATGGAGATGTTAGTGTGACCATCACAAAAAACTTTGGAGAGTTACCTAACCTAACTAGCAGTGACCGTGTGTGGGGAGGCCTTAGGGTGGGTTGCACCCAAGGTTTTTGTATACGATAAATCCATGGTTGCACCAAATTATATACAGGGTTATTTCTAATCAATTGGCATCCTTTTAAGGGCTTAAAGCCCGATTACAGAGGCACCATCGTAATTATAATACCTAAATAGCATAGTTCTGTTTCTTTTTCACTTTAGGCATTCGATAGAGAGAATGCTTTTTACGTTGCTATTAAATTTACGCTGGCGCCTCTATAGTCAGGCTTTTATTCTGTACATCAAACTAACAACTTTTGTTCTGCCAATTTTGTCAAAAAAAAATGGTGTTCCATCTTCAAATAAACTGATTGTTAGTGACTTCGCATTTATCTCCTCACCCGCTAAATCCACGCCACACTGAAGCATTGTTGGGTCAGATGGTATAACATCATTACCACATTGAAGCACCATAACTGATGCGAATCCTTTTATAGATTCGACATATATATCCAGAAGAAATACTTTATATACCAGCCCGCCTCGAGGGCAGGCGGGTAGTTAGTGGGAGTCCCGCCGCGCGCCGACTGGACGGTATACCCACCAAAAATCCTGTGTGTTCCACCACTGTGCCTGGTGTCGGAGCCACAGACACGCTTCCGCCCTCCTCTGCAGCACCCGACAGGGGGCAACGCACCCTAAGGCTTCCCCATACTCAGGACGCGTTCTAAGCCGCGCCTGCGCGTCACCCGTGGGAGTGTGATGTACCCTAAATAGATGTACCCTTTAATTTGTAGCTATATTTTACTGTAAATAATAAATAAAAAAAAACAAGGAAATAAATATGAGTATTATTGAAATGCCAAAATTCTCTACAGTTAGAAAAAAAATTAATTCTTTCTCCCTCAATTTTATCTTCTCTTTCTGTCAGCTGGCACTTGACAAGTTGACAGTTATTTTGTTTTGATTGAAAAATATCAAAAATATTGATAAAATTGTTGTTGTACTTGTAGTTGTTAATAAATAAAATAGTAGATATTCTAACTAAATCAGCTCTTTTCAGTACCTACGTGAAATCACTTAAAATAAAATGTTTTCATTCACCAGGCGTAGGATTATTATTTAGGGTGCTTGCTGTGCATTCATTATAATTTTTTTCTTCATGCTCTTTGTTTAGAAGAAAGAAAAACACCTACTGACATGGAGAAGAATCCTAGAAAGCCAGATAGACATCGAGCTAATTTATGTCACAGAAATGAACCATCCCAGAGCCAAGTTCTTCAGCCAATCATAGTTGGCTACATGAGTGTAGATGCATCCAGAAACTATCACTCTGACCTTTCCCAATTGAAATTTGTCACCCATATTCCTAGAGGAAAATTATCATGGGATCTCAATCATAACATAACTAATGCAGTTAAACGTACCACTGACAATACTGATGAAAAAATTGATTTATTACTAAAGTTTCTCATAAACCATAAAGATAGACTTAGTCTACCTCCAAATATTTTCATTACATACAGACACACCATGATCAGTGTAATGTATGGTGCATATAATTTATCTGAACCATTGACTATAAGAGCGTGCCTGTACAAAAATCATATTTACTTGCATGAAATTAAATCTGATCTGGAAGTCCAAAGAATACAATTGCGGAGTGAACAAGAAAAGATTTATTGTGCTTGGGGCTACAAGTTTGAGCAGTACATGTCATCAGGTAGGCATGTAAAATAATATTGTTTTAAGGCTAGTATGAACCGCAAACTTAGCCATACAAAAACAATTAGCTGTTATCTACCTCTAAATATTATCAGATTTGAATGATTTTTTTTATGTAATCAGCACATCATTCGCTAGTATTAAATGTCTAGTGGTGAAAGTTAAGTTTATACAGTATTTTAAATGACCTTAAAGTTATAAGCCTCTAAAAAGTCATATTTTTATCCAAAAACTTGGCTGAAAAGTATAAATAGACTAAAAGCTTTTCTGAAAAAAATAAGACTTACTAGCATGCAATATTTGTTCCTCCAGTGATTAACACCAAAAAGATAACATTTCGTTAAAAAAGGGGTGATAAGTTTTTTCCCGAAATGTAAATTTTATCAAAAATGTACTGAACATTCTTTCTATGTTCAATAGAAAATACAAAAACAGAATGCTGTTGATTCAGACTCCTCTAAAAATGCTTGAAGAAATCACTAATCAATAAAGGGAGGCCCCCTCTATTCTAACAAATTAATTCCAGATCACCCAGCCCTTGCCCCACATATTGAGAAGCCGGTGATAGAGAATGAAGAATTTTCACTTTATTTCTGTTCGCAAATTGGAGAACACAAACTCTTCTATGGTGCACAAGTGGACGGATTACTCGCTACAGATTCAACGCCACCCCCACCAGACACTACAGATGTACAGGAAACTATCAATTACCTGAGACAGCACCAATATGTTGAGCTCAAAACTAATAAAGAAATACTTAACACCAGACAAGAAAGGACTTTCAAGTATGATTTATTTTTATGTTTGTCTGAGAACCATAGAGATCTAAGAACCCATTTAACAGCTAACTAGGGAATAATAGCTTGTACTTAAATAGTACAGGCTATTATTCTTTATTATTTAGTCCAAAAAATATATGATTAATTAGGCCTACCATATTATATTTCTTTGTATAATTTGCCTATTTCTTTAAGATAAAAAATAATATTCACGTTGCAAATGCAGAGTTGGAGAATTTGAAGCATGCTGAGGCGACAAAAAATATATTCTCAGAAGTAACTTTTTTTTCTTAAGGTAACTACTATACGAAGTGACTAATGTGACTATCAGATTTACCGTCGCTTATCATCAGGCGAACGCAAAGCTCGTCTCGACACAGAATCATAAAAAAATTGGAGACAAAAAAAAACAATTATTATACGCTTTATGCCGCGAACGCCGCTCAAATACGGTCCGACCTTATAAATGTCATAAATAATCTTCTCATGGCACCATGGCAGCAAGTATCTATACTCTAGATACTTGCTGCCATTGTGACTCTATAGAATATATAAAGTCACAATGGCAGCAACGTGTAAAATAAGTGTCCGAGACAAAACCTTGCCCAAGCTACGTAGTGGGCAGGCTTTTTAGTTGTAAGGCGATTGCAAGCCGACCACAACGCCGCGCGATGCCAAAGTGCTCGGTTACAAGCACTAATTAGGTGATATTAACGTCGAGATTGAAAATGGGTCATTGTATTATTTCATGTATTATTATCGAAGAAATTTGTTCATTTTTGTAATGTGGTTATCTAATAGTGTTATACCCTATCTTGCAGGAGGTTCAAGTTATTTAGGTGCTGGTGTCAGTGCTATCTGGGGAATTATAAAGGCTTATTGGTTGGATTCCGAAACGACCACGGCATTGTGCAGCGGGTTGAGTGGTTTGATACGAGAGAAATAGCGGAATACTGCGCGGTAAGTTACGTTTTTTTCGAATATAAGATACTGAAAATTGAATATACATATTGGCTCGAAAAAATAATATTAGATAATTAAAATCCGCGCCATACAATTCGGCGGTTGGAAAATTAGACGCACAAGGCAAAATATAAATATTCGCGGGAGTCAGAGACTGGTGCCGGGACACACCCGCCCGCCAACCTCATGCCTTCCGCGCGCTCCCTGCGCCCGTGCTCACCACTACGCCATGCGGCGTCGGCATTGTGCACACGTGCGCAATAGTTATCGAATTACGGCGAAGTGTCATCTGCGGCTAACTTTTCAGCCGCCGACTTGTGTGGCGCGGATTATACTAGCCATTGTTATCGAAGTTAGGCTTGCGTTTGAGCAGATCTTGGATGTAGGCACAGCCCGGACACTCCGCGTTTCTTCATACAAAATCTGCTGTCTTACGCACACAACACTATATTTATTCACAGACACTACACATACCCACGAACGCTACACGGGTATTTGCAGCGGCCAGTGCAGCCCGCGCGCAGAGTAGTAAATCGTGTCCTGACGCGGGGTAGAAGTAAGGAAGACTAAACGGTTGGGGGGTAACGAGTGGCCGTTCTATACGTAGTATTATTATATCTTCTTTGATGTAGGGACACGGTCTAGGATGAAGGTAGACGCTTGAAGTTAGCATTTTTGCTGAAGCTTCTCATAGTTTTTTGAATGGGCTTTCTTTGCCTTCCTGTACAAAAAGTTAAATTCTCATGCACCACCGAATGGACTTCATTAAAACAATCATATTTTTACATCATTCTTTTCGAATTTTTGTCTTTCTTTCGAATCTCGTTTCTTATTTCTTACCGAGCTTAAAGTTTACTGATATTTTTACTTGTTTCAGCGTGAATGGGACCCACGAACTGCATTAGATTTTCTTAATTACTTTTTAACATTTGTCAAGAAGACATTTAGTTCGTACAACTTTGAAAATAATATTGACGATCCTCTAACTCTGGATTTTTGCATCAATGTTAATAGGACAATAAAAGTTGAAAAACCATATTGTGATAAAACTGCTACTCTTTTACCTGACTGGTACATAGAAGCAACAAAATCATAACTGTGTTTCTACAATATTCGCATAATTAAATCAATCAATTTTATTTGATTAAATTTTTGTGTCATGATACATTTAGTTTAATTTTTTTTTAAATATTTGGTCTCATTTACACATTATGCTCAATGCCCATGCATACCTATATGTAAGTAAATGAGTCTTCTCGTTACAAGGTGCATAAAGGTACGAGCTCTTCACATTTGGCTTTGACTGTACGGAGAATCCGTAAAATTTTTTTTTTTTTTTTTATTTAATTATACTCCACAGACTCCAGGGTCTGTGCTTTTTAAGATATACATTAAGAATAAAAGATTTGTACAATATTGCTTATAAAGGCTTAACAAAAGGACTCTAAATCTAATAAAATTAAAAATGAAAAAAAAAATGACTTTAAACTACGTTGATTTACATATCATTTTCCAAATTGCTACTTATACCGCGCAGAGCCTCCATCACCGCCGCGTTTCGGTCTTTAATGGCCATCTTTAAATTGTAGTCTACGATGACCTTAGGTGACGCAGTCGTCGCACGCCGCACAAAGTGGCTGATAGCGTCTTCCTCGTTGTCTGCAAAGTATGTGAAGGACCTGGTGTGCCGTGAAACTGCGACGACCGCGTGCGAAACGCTTTCGTGCAACCTCATCTTGGCCTTAATTTTAATGGCGATGACAGAGTCGTATGTCAGACCTTGAGCTTCGTGGATGGCTTGGAAGAGTTATCCTCGGGAATAGAATTCTACGCGCGCACCCCTCTGTCATGGTATGAGAACTATAATTCTTACACGTTTATAAAAACCACTTACCAATCGATATTTCAACAGTCATCTGATTGAATCCGCTGCGCGAAGTGCTCATTGAAAAAATGCCAGCTTGTGCAGTTAGAACGTGTGAAAATAAATCTTATACCTCAAATTTACAAAAAGATGGTGTAACGTTTCACATGTAAGTATTTTTTTGTTTCATTGAAGCTTATTTTTATATAAAAACTTAAAATAGTTCACTCGGACCGGCATCGAATATATCGATTCAGTAATGGAGTCTCCGCCAAAGATCGAGAATCATATCCTCCCATGTTTATGCAACATTCAGCCATATGTCCATACCTTACAATCTATTATTGTCTATTGTGGAGAAGAATTCAGTACGCGTACCCCTCTGCCACGGTATAAGAAAAATTGTGCCTACACGTAAAAGGGTACTTCTTCGAAATTTCATTCTTTGACTGATTCATCTGGTCAAAATTTTATTTCACTTTCAGCTCTGTCGCACATGTTCATATGTAAAAAAAGTAACTAAAGAACATATATTTCAATGAGGGACTTGTTTTTATTAAGTAGTTTTTAAGATATCTACGTTCAAATATTTTGTGCCCAGATGAATCAGAATTGATTACAGATGAATCAGAACAGAACTGAAAATGAAAAACTATGTAATTTGGCTGTGTAATAGGGAAATCTAATCATATTTTACATACGTATATAAAATTTTAACACTATAGCACGAAAAAAAGTTGACGAATGAACAATATTTCTTGTATTACATTTTAGAAATCTAAAAATTGTAATACTTAATTATAATTCTTATATTACCTGAGTAAACGAAAACATTTTAAATTACATAAATCAACTATTACTAATATTTGTTACTGATAAATAGGTACATGAAAGTTAATAATTAAGAAAAATGAAACAATGTTTGAAAATATTATCAAAGATTTTCTTATACAAAAAGCATACTATAGTGTAAAAGATTTTATGTGTGACAAAAATTCATTGCGTAACCTGACATGTGACAGTATTTGTAAATGAAAATGTATACATTCTGTTAGTTTTATTGTTTTATGTTAATTTATATTTATTATTTACTTTTGACATTCATAAGTGTGCATTATTGTACCTATGTGAGAATAAATGAACTGAACTGAACTAATAGTAAGTATAGTAATTGGTACATTATATTATTCTCTCTGTTTATTTTTTTCCATGTACAATTCACGAATCCTGTTTATTATATAATGAAAAAAAAACACAAAATTAAAGTAAGAAACATGAGATCAACTTCAATTAAATGGAATTTTTGACAGTAATCTTCCTTGGTAACTATCACAGAAAAATAATTTTTCTTAGTATCGTTAACTATAAATAATGAAGTCACATTTAAGTACTACAAGAAATAAATCTTTAGCTTTTTGCAAGGGCCCGAGCTACTTTCAATGTCATCTTTAAAACCTTTTTCTTGTTGACGAGATCTTGATTTTTTAATGGAAGATTGAGTAATCAAACCTTCACCAGCAGTGTGAGACTCTTTTGTAAGTTTATTTTACTGAAGCTTTTTAAACACAAAAATGCCCTCATCGTTTGAATCTGAACAATCATCCACGTTTTTCTGAAGAAGGGTCGATAAGACATCTCTGGTGAATTTTGGAGTAATAATTTTTTTCATCGATTGACGAAGTTTCTATCCATAAACTGTCGTCATCGAGGTCTTGTTGGGCTATATAAGCTATATTCAAAGCTTTTCCAGTATGAATTTTATGATTTATATGGCGTTTTGACCATATGAATCAGGCCAGATGAATCAGGATTTTGCCGTAAAACATGCATAACTCATCATACATACTGAATTCAGTATTGTCATTTTTCTACTTGAATCTATAACCCAAAAGCATTACACGAAATACAGATTGAAGTTGTAAAACCATAAAATAAATTTTATAAAACAGGCATTGTAATCATAATGCCACCTGAACTAAGCACAGATGAATCAGACATTTATCTTTGTAACTCCGGGATCCAAGCGAACCAGCCGTATATCCACCTTCTGGCTCGTCTGTTGCACGACTGGCTTAAAGATGCGCGATACGAATCGATATTATGTTGTATCGATACAAATGATTATTTTGAACATCTCTAGTCACTGGCTTCCCCCTGCGCGAGAAGTCAGGCTCTCATCATCATCACCCGACCAAGCACGGTCAAGCGCAGCATACGCCACATTAATCAGTATTATATGCCGGACACTTCTTATTAGCCTATTTATAAACATACTAAGGTAGTTATAACTAATACACATTTTTTTTGTAAAAGTGCAATTCATTTCCTTTTGATATAATTATAATTTATAATGATTTACCAAAGGGAAAATGCGATATCGACCATTTTCTTTCGAAAAATGGCAAGCGGACGCGGTATATGAATCAGGAGAACAAACTTCAAATATTTTTAATTTATACTTGGACTGCAATGATTTGAAAAATATCACTTGTCCCAGGTAGAGTTAAAGGTAAACTGTATAGAAAAAAAATTACACACTGTTTTGTTTGTTGGTTTCAGAAAAAAACCCATAGACGTCCAAAATTTTGTCTTCGAAGAAGTACCCAAAAGAGACACCGGACATTTTATTACACAATTTTAGACTTAAGCGTTCAAGCAATTAAGGCGAAAATGGATTATCAGCATCTGGGTGCATTGTTCTCGCTCGCTCCGCTCCATAAACCCGTCACCCGTTAACGTTTCGACTTTACCCTGATATGTTTAAGGTCGAAATTTCAGTGAACACCTCCTCCCCCGCGCCTCACGTAAAGCTGACAGAATGTAGTGAGTGCGAATGGTAGAGCGTTACTAGTCCGGAGATAAAACGTCCCTGGTGGATGGTAAGGATGCGCGACCCCGACCCCACTCCATACCCTTGGGTGATCCGTAAAGTTGCGTATACGACCAAGCCATGCGAAGTTCAAAAATCATGCCACTAGTCTTATTATACAAAGCGCCACGCAAATCGGCGCATGAGATGTTAGCCGCAGATGACACTTCGCCGCAATTGGCAAATTATTGCGCATGTGTGCACAATGCCCGCGCAGCGTGTCGTAGCGAGGTTGGCGGGCGGGTGTGCCCCGGCGTCTCGACTCTCTGGCTTCCGCGCATACCTATATTTTGGCCAGCGTTCTGCGCATAACTTCCCATCCGCCGATTTGTGTGGCGCTTAGTATAGCAGCAGTAGTAATTAATACCTAATTACAGGTTCAGACCAAATAAAAAATTAAGACAAAGTCGTGAACAGACTAGTGCTCGAGCGGCACATAAGGCATTTGAAAGAAAAGCTATAAATCAATCATTCTAACGGCTGAACGTATACGTAAATAGTAACGTAGCCGAGCATTGAAAATCTGTAGTTATGCGAGCGGGATGGCAGCTAGTGGTCCGTAATTTCGTATACTTACCTACTAACTTTTTCGGATGAATCGATTATAGCGTCCCAGATTTAAGGTCTAAGATATGGGTGCCACCGCTGCCACCCAATCAATCTTGCTACGCCACTTACTACACTACGCCCTTACACTTGTAAATTGCTTTCCAAGAGACTATTATAGGTAACCAGTACGGTTGCTTTTGCAAGATTCATGTAACTTACGGCTCATTAAGAAATTACGCTATGCGACTTACGCGTACTTACAATTAATAACGTGAGTAAAACTTGCAAAATAATGTAAGGCCTAGGTACTCATATAAAAAAGTGAAAGTTCAATTCTTGCACAGAATAGGCCCTACTCGTATTACACAGGGTCTTGAAGGTCGCTAAATTCTTCTTGTCTTGTATAAAAAAGGCGCAAGGAGCATATTACATGTGGAAACCTGCATGAAAGAAATTTCATGTCATGTAGCATATTCAAGAAATCAGACATGTCACAGTCACTTTCAGAGCAAATGACGTGTAACCTTTGTCATCCAGTTAAAACTTAACAATAAAATGATCTCCGGAAAACTTTACACAAAATTACAGTATTTCAAACCGCAATAAATGAATAAAATGCCTTGAAGCCTGTGCACGCTTTGAAAATGGGTCAACTAGACGAGGATCCTTCTTTAAAAATGGCTAAAGCAGGTGTGAAAAAATCTAGCGCATCATCTAAAGGAGGAGGAGGGAATTTGGATTTAACAGATCCGCAGACTCAGACGGTAGTACTCATCGGGCTACTCGCGATTCTGGCGGCGCTCCTTTGGTTCGGGTACACCCGCGGGTGCCTGCGCCGGAGAGGCACCTCTAATGGGTGTAGTAGAAACCGCAGACGATCCTGCTAGCGACACCATTAACAAGTCTTTCTGGATCTATTACGATTCACACGCAAATTGCGATATAGAAATTGGATTGTATATGTACACCGGCCGGCTGCCTGCGATGCCGAAGCAGTGCCAATGGGTGTAGAAACTGCAGACGATCCTGCTAGCAACACCGGTAAGCAAGTCATTCTGAAGCTATCACGATTCACGCGCAAGTTGTGCCACTAAACACTAGATTGTATATGTACGCAGTCTTGTATATTTGTCCTAAATTATATACCCTGTGTAAGACAAAGAAGACATTGATTTTGTTAGAAATAAAACTATCATAGACATTTAAATAAGTAATTATATTTACTGTGACATGTTTAGAATCTTACTTTACGTACAACAAAATCTATCGGAATGAAAATTGCGACGCCGCCGGCAGCCCGCAACTGTCCCTTCAAGCTGTAAAAAAAATCATTTATTTAATTTATTGAAAAAAATATGATTCAATGATAAGAACATCTTGTGGTTTTATTCAACAGTTTATAAGGATTCTCATTCTATGAAAATAAGGTGTTTAGCAAAAAATAGTCCGTTATCTATAGGTCAAGTAGCATCCTTTTAGGGGCTTATTCATTACATCAAAACTAACAACTTTAGTTTGGCAACTTTTTTCTAAACTAAAAAAAAGCTGTTCCATACATTTTGTCGAGGGTGACGACGATATTCTTCTATGGAACAGCAATTTTTTTTTTTGAGATTTGATAAAAGCCTTTGAACAAAAGTTGTTATTTTTGATGTACAGAATAAGCTCCTAAAATAATGCTAATTGCTTACCAGTAACTCTATATATAGATGAAATTATCATTACTTACTGGTCCAACACCAGCCTTTTAAAAGCCTACCTCTAAATATAGGCCTATTCACCGCGATGGCCCAGTGCGGGTTGGTGACTGTTCATAATATAATTGACACAATTCGTAGCCATAATTATGTACTAGCTTAAAACCCGCGGCTTCGCCCGCGTTGTCTTAGTTCATAGGTACTTACTTAAAATGAAAATAGCCCGCGGTATGATCTACGTTGTTTTTTTACTTGCTTATAATAATATCTAATAGTCCGCGATTTGGCCCGAGTTGTTCTAATACTTGCTTAAAATTACTTGCAAGGATAATGCCGGGGTTTGGCCAAAATTGTACCTAACAGTATTTGCCTGTAATGATAATTATAGGTCACGCTTTGGCCTGCGTATTATTAGTACTTGCTTAAGATGGTTATTTATAACACGCAGCATGGACTGCGATGTCTTAATACTTGCTTAAAATTATAAAAATTTGCCGTTTGGCTTGCATTGTCGTATTACTTACAATGATAATAGCCCATGGTCTGGCCCGTGTTGTCTTATTATTTGCTCAAATTGATAATAGCCCGCGGTTTGGCCCGCGTTGTGTTAATAATTAGGTACTTAAAATGATAATAACCCACAGTTTGGCCCACGTTGTTTTAGTACTTACCTGATTAAAATAACAGCCCGCGGTTCAACCCGCGTTATCTTGGCATTTGCTTATAATAATATCTAATAGTTCGCGGTCTGGCCCGTGTTGTCTTAATAAATCCTTAAAATTATAATTGCATGCCGTTAGCCTGCGTTTTTGTATTACTTGTAATGATAATAGCCCACGGTCTGGCCCGCGTTATTTTCTTAACTGCTTAAAATGATAAAAACCCACAGTTAAGCTCGCGTTTTCTTGGCACTTACTTAAAATAATAGTAGCTCGTGGTTAAGCCCGCATTAGGCTCGATTATGAAGGCGCCATCGTAATTATAATAGCTAATTATCATAATTATATCTGTTTCATTTTCACTTTAAGCATTCGATAGAGAGAACACTTTTTATGTTGTTATTATATTTACTATGGCGTCTTCATAACTGAGCCTATTATTATATTACTTGCAAAATAATGCCTACGGCTTAGCCTGAATCGTCTCAGTATTTGGTTATTTAATTTACTTGTATCTAAAGCTTATTACGGAGTACTTACGTGAATTTTTGGATGATAAATTGCCGAATTTCTGAAATTAACTCAATAATAAATAAATATATAAAATAAATATTGGGGGACATCTCACACACGGTCTCTGATCCCAAACTAAGCAAAGTTTGTGATTTGGCTGGCAGAGACTGATATACTACATATACATGCAGGTTGACTGGCAGATAATGCTGTTAAGCGTTAAGTCCTCCTTTTGTAAAATAGTGTGCAAAAAAGTGTTAAATAAATAAATAAAAATACATTAATAATACTCAGACACAGAGCAAACACATATGAACATCACATAAATATTTGCCCTGGGAATCAAACCCACGCCTATTTGACCCAGGAGTCAGGGTCAACCACTGAGCCACCGAGAGAGCCAATAATAGTAATTGTATGAGTAACTATGTAAGAAATTTCACTTTTCTTTGCTGAAAAACATTGAGGCAACCTGTAGAAACGTAGAAAAAATCAATGTGGTATGTGAATTCAGCAACCCATGCTCGGCCGGCATGATGGATATGGCCCAATTACCCTTCGCGGATAGGTCTTTTTTCAGTCATCCATCAGCCGCAGGACGTCCACTGCTGGACATAGGCCTTCCCTATGGATCTCCAATAGGACCGGTTGGAAGCGGCTTGCATCCAGCGCGATCCTGCGGTCTTAATGAGGTCATCCGTCCACCTTGCGGGTGGACGTCATACGCTGCGCTTGCCGGTACATGGTCTCCACTCGAGAACTTTTCGACCCCAACGGTCATCAGCCCTCCGCGCTATGGCCCTGCCCATTGCCATTTCAACTTGCCAATCCGTTGGGCTATGTCGGTAACTTTGGTTCTTCTACGGATCTCCTCATTAATGATTCGATCTCGCAGAGAGACTCCGAGCATAGCCCTCTCCATAGCTCGTTGGGCTACTTGGAGCTTACTAATAAGGCCCATAGTGAGAGACCACGTTTCTGTGCCATAAGTCATCACTGGCAACACACACTGGTCGAAAACTTTCGACTTGAGGCACTGAGGTATGTCGGACGAGAAGACACTACGCACTTTTCCGAACGCTGCCCAGCCGAGTTGAATTCGTCGATTGGCCTCTTTGTTGAAGTCGGACCTACCTAACTGGACTACTTGTCCTAGGTAGACGTATGAGTCAACGACTTCAAGAACCGAGTTTCCAACAGAAATCGGGGTAGGTAAAACATGGGAATTAGACATGACTTTCGTCTTGTCCATGTTCATCTTAAGACCCACCTGTTTCTATTATCCGTAGTACCTATTTTCAGTACTGCACTATTAATTAAGGCCGGTACAGGTATTCGACATGTTTCATTAAGTCATTAGAAATTTAATTTTCCAGGCAAATAAAAAAACGGCGCACAAGTCGTAATTCTAGTCAGGCATATTCTAGGATGCTATTATACTCATAATTTGATTAACTTTTACAATGGTACCAACCCCAAAAGCACGTGAATAAAATCAGCTGTTCAACACAAAAAGTTCATGGACCCGCGACAAAATGTATGGAAAATGTAGGTAATTTTCGCTTGTCAGCGTTGATCCCATAGTAAAATACCTATATTGATCCATATGTGCGCTAAGCTTAAGACTATTGGCTCACAAAATAAAAAAAATCATAAACTTTTGGGGACCCATTTTGCTCCATTTAAAGATAAACTATCATTATCATAATCCTAGATACTACATTATTTAAAAAAAGCGCATTGAAGTTTTGGGATTTTTATAAGGAAAATTTAGAAAACAGGTACAGCCATATTTTTTATTTAGTCTCAAAAGCATCTATACAAAGTTTCATGTCAATCGGTACAAGAAATAAGAAGTTACATGCAAACAAAAAGGGTCCGTTTTACCCCGTAAGTTAGAGTTGGGTACGTTTTTCATCCTTAGTGCTTCATTGTGTCGTACGATGTACGTATATTCCAAATTTCAAGCTCGTATCTACAGCGGTTTGGGCTGTAGCCTAAACTTATTAATTTTGCGTATCCCTAAGAACCTTATAGATTTTCCTGGATTTTATTAGTTTCTGTATTAAAACATGCTATGTGTGCTTCCTTCATACCAATTTTCAACCATAACCGTTCAGCTGGTTCGATGTAATTGACGCTTTTTTCACCAACTTTGGGACCTTATTTGACCCCTTAGATGAAGAAAATTCGGAAAAACAGGAAAAAACGTGACTTTTATTTTGTTTGAAAGCATGTATATGAAGTTTCAAGTCAATCGGTACAGGGGATAAAAAGTTACATACAAACGAAAAGGGCCCGTTTTACCCCCTTAGGGGTCGAAAGTTCAAAATTTTCGTCCTTAGTACTTCATTACGTCGTTCAATGTACCTATATCCCAAATTTCAAGCTCATATCTTCAGCGGTTTGGGCTGTAGCCTAAACTTATTAATTTTGCGTATCCCTAAGGAACCTTACAGATTTTTCTGGATTTTATTAGTTCCTGTATTAAAACATGCTGAGAGCATTCCTTCATACCAATTTTCAACCATAACCGTTCAGCTGGTTCAATGTAATTGACGCTTTTTTCATCAATTTTGGGACCTTATTTGACCCCTTAGATGAAGAAAATTCGGAAAAACAGGAAAAAACGTAACTTTTATTTTGTTTGAAAAGCATGTATACAAAGTTTTAAGTCAATCGGTACAGGGAATAAAAAGTTACATACAAACGAAAAGTGCCCGTTTTACCCCCTTAGAGGTCGAAAGTTCAAAATTTTCGTCCTTAGTGCTCCATTATGTCGTTCAATGTACCTATATTCCAAATTTCAAGCTCATATCTTAAACGGTTTGGGCTGTAGGCTGTCTGTCAGTCAGTCACTCAGGGAAGCCTTTTATATAATAGATTTCAATAAGTTCTGTTGTCAGGGTAGTTCTAAAAGTTAAATTTTAATAATGTTTCGTCACATTACTAAGCCTCAATCTCTGAGGAGTTCCTTGTCGACCAACTGCTTTCGCACAACTAGTTGGACATCAAAAATAGGTATTCCTTATGGCACAACTACGTCCAACTAAGCACAATTATGTACAATTTAATATTTTTAGCTATTCCTTGTGACACGACTACAATCAAAATAGATAAGATAGATACCTATTCTAGGGACAATAAGACACACTTATTAATATGTTATTAATTAGCTTACGCCTGCGAGATGTTTTATTTTTTGTGCAATTCTATAGATACCTTTTATTATTCCGGCATAAAAAGTAGTCTGACACACTCCAACGATTATAATAATGAACTACATAGATTCATACAAAAATGAAGTTGATCCCTATCTCTGTTACTGAGTGAAAGAGTAACAAAGAACCGATAAACACGCTGAGATTTTTATCATTCGTAAGGATTGATACATTGTATACAGGGTTATTAGTAATCAATTAGCATTTAAGGTCATATTCTGTACATCAAATCACTTATCACAAATATCAACAAATTTCCCAAAAAAATTTTAATCAGTGGAATCAGCATTATGTACAAATAATTGTTTTTTTACATACCTAGCTAATAATTACACAGACACATATCTCCTCTAAGGTACAAGTCTCATGGGTGCTATCCATAGAGTTAAGTTTTCTTTCCATAGAGTTTAGACCGGTAATTTTTCTCGTAATTTTAGTGCGCGATTAGTCCCGTAGTATATAATAATAACGGCTTTTTTTTTTGTTAAGTCGTTAAACTAAAGTTGTTTGTTTTGATGTACAGAATATGCCCTTAAAATGACTACCAGTAACCCTGTATACGTATTTTGACAAAGCTTACCATGAGCGGCAGTTCCGGGTTGGTCCTGGCTTTCCCAAGCCTCATTGCCCCAGTCGTCATCGCCAGCTGCTTCTTCAGTATCTTCTGTAACCAGAATTTACGGGTTCAGCGTAGCGCTCATGGCGTAGTTTGACTAGGTGTTTGTCAGCGATCACCAAAATTAAGCAACGTTCCGCACGAACAGTATTTGGATGGGAGACTACGGGTGGGCACGAGAAAACAGGTAGGGGACGAGGCAACAAAACACTGTAAGCCAACAGCGGCGGAAGTGCGCGAGTTGCTGCGTCGTCATACCGAAAAAGAACAACAGAATATGTGGAACAAAAGGGAGGGCTGCAAGCTCTCTGAGGCTGCTTTCCCCAATCTAAATAGAAACATCACAAACGACCTATTGAGGTTGCAGCGGCAAGACCTTCGACTTATGGTAGGACTGGTCACTGCAACTTAAATAGTCACTTGTATAAACTAGGAGCCACTGACAGCCCACTATGTCGCGGCTGTTTGCAGGATAACGAAACTGTAGAGCATGTTCTGTGGCACTGCAAAGCCACAGAAGACACAACACACAGAACAGCTAACGGATTGCATGATGCCTCTGCATTATCATCATCTCATTCACCATCTAAGCTACTGGAGCAGTTATGACAGCGGCCCAGAGCCACGCTCCGTTACTTTAAGGAGCTGGGCTGGCTCGGGTAAACGCTGGAGGGGAAACGCACAAAACACCCCATGCGGGACGTCGGTGCGGGACTTATCGCCCCCAATTCAAATTAGAATTAGACTATGGGTGGCATTATCCAACTAAGCGCTACCGCGGCTAGGAAGACACCTTAAATTGTAGGTCCCGGTTGTTTTAACCGTTTAGCCATGTCGAGGCCTTAAGGCGCCTTTTCAACTCGACACCAGGGCTAGCCACCCGGCCTATACGAACTTACTTATGCTGCGTATCAACTGCGAGCGCATGCACGGTGAGCGGTTCAGAATAATCGGCCAAGTGGGAGTTGGACTGGCGTACGAAGGGTTCCGTACTGTATGGGATAACCCTTAATATATTTTACTTATTCATTTTTAAAGCGAATGTACAACTAAATATTCTGTGAATATTTCAAGCATAAGTAGATTATTATTAAGTTACCGTTATTACCTATATTTATAAGCCGAAAAACGTTTAAAAAATCAGGTTTGTTGTATGGGAGCTTAGCCCCTTAAATATTTATTTTTATTATGTTTTTAGTATTTGTTGTTATAGCGGCAACAAAAATATATCACCTGTGAAAATTTCATCTTTCTAGCTACCACGGTT